>OU342532.1:15882553-18823830 GCA_910589475.2 Bembecia ichneumoniformis
ACTTACATACATACTTTTGTAATTATTTGTACTTCTTAGTAAGTAATTCTAATTTGGTTAAGACAAAACAGAACTACGACGATTGTCAGCAGTGTCTATATGTCTAATCGCTACACAATTATAACTAAGGAAAAATTCTCCTATCTTCGCCCCCTTTGTTCTCACACCCCCGCGCCCTTGTATCTCGCCGGCGAGAACTCATCTAAACGGTCTCTATAGTTAATTGATTACTCGATGGTATTTAAAAAATTTCATTTTGTAATTTGTTAAATTTTTTATACCATAAAAAAACTTATATGAGATTGGTGTTATAAGTTAAATCTGAATTGGTGATTAACTTTTAGTCAATGTCATTCGTCAGCAAAGGGGGAATGCCCATAAAATGATTAATAGTCATAAATTTTATTTATTTATTATTACATGGCCTCCAACGAGGCAGGCATAAAAAAAAACACAATAAAGGACAAAAAAGTAACACATGGCGTGACATGGCAGATGCCGCCGCAATTATAGGAGGCACAGCTTGCACCAATAAAAGTCTAGAATAACATCTTAATAATAATAATTATTATTATTATTACTGCAAGTGCTGCAAGTGCGCTGCCGGCTACAGTAGGATTAAGATGAGGGATTAGGAGTGGATAGGGAAATGGGCTCTGGCATCCCTTACTTACTCACCGAAACACAACAGCACAAGTGCTGTTATTTCACGGTGGTCTTCTGTAAAGGGGTGGTTACTGCCGCCAGACGGGTTGCCCAAATGACTGCGAAAACGCAGTGTGCCTTGCCACTAATTTCCAAATCCAGACCAGAGCCAAATTTAAAAAAATGATTTTTCAAAGTGGGTCAACTTTGAACCCGGGAACCCTAGAACAGAGCGGTAAGGCAAGCACCCTAACCACTCATCCAACGGGCTCGTCAAATTCCATTTTATTTCCATTTTAGAATTTTTTGGGGAACTAACAAAAACAAAAAGAAGTCATAATACATATTTTTTTAAATTTTCTTTCGAAAAAGTGTTCGGCATGTTGCCCCTGCCACACACTCGTCGAGTGGCGTGGGAAGTAGCGAGGAAAGGAGTCAGAGACGTAGTGTGGCAACGTTACTCATCATGCCGCACGTCATGCTCCTCGTCTTGCCCACCGATCCATGTTTTGTCGGTTTTTAAGCGCGATTCACCGGCCATATAATCGCGCGCAGCAGTGATGCCAACTTAGCAACTTTATAGCTAGATCTAGCTATTTTTTGGTGTAGAGCAGCTACAGTTTAACTAAACTTATAGCTGATTTTTTTAGTTACTTTTTCTAGCAATTTTTCACATGACGTGAAAACTTTCGAGAGTTCATATTAGAGCACACCAGAAACTCTAGCATGAGTTCATAATAACCGCAGTTGATAGCGACAGCGGCCTTTATAAACTCATGCTAGACCCACAGGTCTTGACAGAAAAAACTAAACGCGATTCTATGGTTTATAGGTCTCGGTCGTTGGCTGGCCGGGAATTCCCCGTTTGACATTTCAAATCTACATTTGATTGAACCTTATTAATTACTTTCGAGCCTGTGTTCGTAATCTGCCTACCTTGTCTTGCTTGTGTTCATTTGTTTTGTTCTATCATAAAACGAATACTCCTCTTTTGCTGTAAAAATGGAATTACCTTATAAAGAAAAAAGACTTACACGCTTTCTGCGTGTATATTATCTTCTCGTGTAGTTAAAAAATAATTGTCATTTTTGTTTGCCTTTTTGTTGTTACTTACATACTAAATAACATTTAGTTACTTTTAGCACCTTTTTTGGGTAAAAAATTCTGTCAATCTAGCAACATTTTACAAGATGTCTAGCTACTAGCAAAGAGTATATAATCACTACGTTTTGCTACTAGCTAAAGCAAGCAGTTGGCAACACTGGCGCGCAGACGCACTCCGAATTCCGAACCGAATCGAGCGCCCGCTATGGAAACACGTCACGTGCACGCTTAATCACGCCGCCGACGGCTTTTTTAAATTGTAATAAAATTGTTCATACCGCTTCTGTAACGAATGAATAAATAAAAGTATAAAACAACTAACTACTTATATAATTAGTATATAACTAATTATATAAATGTTTATCGCAAAAAAATCACAAGTTTTGTCGTGCGACGCGAATTCTGAAATAAAAACAATATATCTATACTAATATTATAAATAAGTAAAGTTTGTATGTAGGAAATAATCTTCGAAACTATATCCGAGAACGTACGCTACAATCGAGAAACAATCTGAATTCCACGCGGGCGTAGCCGCGGGCACAGCTTGTTAACAATAAAAGCGTAGCGTAACGTGTCTCGATCTTGCACTGCCTCTGTGGTTCCCGGCGCAGTCGTGCTTTAAAATTATATCTTAATATCTTTAACGATAAATGCGAATCACACGTATAAATACTTATGACGATAAACTTGCTGATTTTGATAAGGATTCATAATTTTGTTGATAATAAAATATAATAATTTGGCGAGGACGATGACGACGACGTATATTTCTATGACATTTATAAAATTAGCTAAACTAAAAATGCATAGCGCGCACGCTCCCTCAATTTCAACGTCCATTCTGTTGCAAAAGCAAAGCTAGTGCGGTGCGTCGCGATTAATCGCGCGAGTAGAGAGAGAAGCATCGCGGCAGCGCGAGAAGCAGAGCGATGAGTAGCGCGAGGAGCATAGTGTGGCAGAGGGGTAACAGATTATGAATTATAGGTTGTTATTTTATTTTTCTGTATAAAATATAACGATTAAGTTGTTAAAATAAATAAAATGGAAATGTATCGTTTTTTTTTGGCTGTTTCTGGAGATGTCACCTTTTGCTAGCATTCTTTAAGATATTTCTTTTTGATAGGAATATAAGGGGAAATGTTAAATTTACAAGAAAAACAAATTATGAGTCTTTAAAAAAAATTGCATTTTACTAAATATGAAGACATTGTATCTCGAAAGTCAGACGATCACATGACATTTCCATTTCTTCATAAGTTTTTATTGCAAACGAAAAAAAAGCTTGGAAATGTAACTTGACTTGTAAGAAAAGAACTAAGCAAGCACTTCATGACATTTTTTTTCAATGGGAATATGGGAAATATTATAATTTACATACGTTAAGTAAAGAAACAAGTGTATTGATTGATGTAAATTGTAATTTAAAGTGTAAAAAAATAAAAAAAATATAAAAGTAATTCAAAATGGAATAGTGAGTGACGTTTTGTTCGCCCACTCCTCCCTCCCTCAGTCAGTCCTCAATCCTCATTCATTTCACGATGAAATTATTCAATCATTCATTCGTCTGATTCGTCAAATATTCATGTTTGTTTTATTTAATTAGCGTCCCGTCTTCGGTAGAAAACCGAAGTGGAAACGCACGAAAAATTCTATACCGAAACACAACAGCACAATTTGTGCAGTTATTTGGTCTTCTGTAAGTAACGGTGTAAAACAAAATTCACGTCTTACGTATTACGCCGTAACCAAACGATAGCGAGATATAAGCTCGAATGACAGCGACATCTGTCGCACACCTATTGAAACAGTAACACATCAAAAGTACTCCTTAGTTTCAATAGAGGCGCTGCTGACCTATCAGGAAATAATTTTATTAACAGTGTTTTCTGTTTTAATTTTAATTATTAATTGCATTTTCTGAGAACATTTACCATAGTAATATATATTTTTTTACACCATCAGAAAGTAAAGATTTCAACGAACAAAAAGCCCACCGACTTTTTTAAAAAAGCAGATATTTTGACGGGAGAATTTTCGATTGATTAGGGTGCTTTTTCAATATCAAGTCAAAATAAAGTGAAAAAATAAATAATAATAATAATAATAATTACAGTGTGTTTGGGACATACACCAAATTTCGTGAAATTTTTTTTTTTTAAATAAAAATAAAAAACCAAAAACTTGGTTATTTTGAATTTTTCACATAAATTTTGAGGTTATGTGAAAAATTTCTAAAATGGAAATAAAATGGAATTTGACGAGCCCGTTGAATGAGTGGTTAGGGTGCTTGCCTTAACGCTCTGTTCTAGGGTTCGATTCCCGGCAGGGTCAACTTTGAAAAAATGAACTTTTCAAATTTGGTTCTGGTCTTGATTTGGAATGTAGTGGTAGGGCACACTGCATTTTCGCAGTCATTTGGGCAGTCATCTGGCGACAGTAACCACCCACTTACAGAAGACCACCGTGAAATAACAGCACGTGTGCTGTTGTATTTCGGTGAGTGAGTAAGGGATGCCAGAGCCAATGTCCCTATCCACTCCAAATCCCTTATCCTTAATCTTACTGCAGTCGGCAGCGCACTTGCAGCAGCTTTGGCGTTGCTTGTGTTATAGGCGACGATAGCCACCTACCATCAAGTGGACCGTCAACCTGTCTGCCGAACTTAACATAAAAACGAAACATAAAAAACCTAACTACTATTAAAATAAGGGTTATTGAAGTTTAAACGTTTTTATTCTTTCCTGAATTGTCATTTTAATCTTCCACGTTCATTCGATTGGGCCATCGATATGTATTTTGACAATTCTGATGATCCCTAGTCTCTTTTCTGTAGAACCCAATAGCCCAATAGGTCATGTGAATAAAACGAGGTGTATGCTTTTACTAGCCTGATTTAAGTAAATACTTGCGCTTTAGGTGAATACATAAACAAGTAAGTGCTTTTACTTAAGGACGTAATTACATTTTTGACGCGCTCGAATTCAGCTAACTGCGCCAGCACACTACAGCAAAGTGCCCACACACACATTGAAGCCGCACGGTGTACTTTGGAACTTTGTCGTTCTTATTATTTAGAAAAAAAGGCGATACACTCGTACTTTCATGACCGCGTCTGAGCGGGAAATGGCGAACGAAACCTACGGCGAAAGAGGTCGCAGTGCGATCCCTTAGAAAAATGTATGGAGAAAATATAGTGCGTTTTTTAGTGTCTATTCTTTCTCAGAAATGAAAAAGTAATTTATTTGAGTACAAAATAATAGGCTAGACGTATAGAAGACTGTATAAGCTACAATTTCTTATTATTTTCATGTTAAAATATGCAGCGGATTTAGCTATTTATGTACCTATCCAGACACCATTTTTCTATATTTTTAGCGATTCTTGCGATGATAAAGATGTATTAATGTGAAAATTTTGTATTGGGCTGCCCAGTTTTTATTAGCTATCTTTAAAGATGAATACATTACCTTTTATTTTATACCATGGTATCTCTACAGTTGTGCTTCCTGGATATATAAATGGTACCGAAAAACCATTGATATTTGTGAATACGTCCTTAAACTATTTGCTAAAACGATGTAGCATGTGCTCTAGTAAATACTTCTGATACCTAGTGTGAATAAAAACGAACTTTACAAACAACTTTCAGCATATGCTTGACTAATTTGTAGTATGCATTTTCAGATGCTTAGTAATTGTTGAATAAGTTAAGAAAATTGTTAAATGCGATTTTAACAATTATTTTAATTTTAATTTTGGAGACCTGAGATTTGTTTAATAACGCTGGATATTTTGAAATTATATCAACAAACTGTCGCATCAGAGTGATTGCATTCCGTGTCAAACATTTTACTAATAATTCAGATAATCAATCACAAATCGAAAAAAAAAAGACACAAGTAGTTACTATCTTTTGTAAGCATTTGCTGGGTAGTAAAAGTAAATGATTATTCACATCAAATTAAGCATGTACAGTCAGGGTAAGAAAACGTTCGTAATTTGCTTGCATGAGGGCAATTATCAGTCATGTCAAAATTTCATTTCAAACGTCTGTCATTTGTCATAGTGCTTTAGTTTCAAAAGGTACTAAGAGTCTACGACTTGATAAAGGAATTAATTTGATTGAAAACTGACGAAGGTTTTTCTACCCCGACTTTACTTGCACTATGTAGTTTTTGCTAAATAGCAAATGCTAAGCTTAAAACATTTACTATATAGTAGTAAATGATTTCCTTTTATTCACATAACCCAATGTATACAATAATAATATCTAACAAGTATGTACAAAGACGCATACCGTTGTTGTTAAACAAATCGTTATTTATATGACGTTTAGCAAATTATATCACGTACCTAAGTACAGTAGGTCAAAGTCAAAGGTAACATTTTTCAAGCACAAAATAAAGAGGTCAATTGCTACAAAATATGCCACCACTAAGTGATACTATTATATAACTTAAATTTATTTTGATATTCGTAGTCACGATCGCCGGGTCATTACCACGTTGGCAATGAATTTTATAATAATAAAAGTTCACCTTTATACTTGTACGTAGGTATTGGTCGCCTTTGGTTGCCCGTCTCGTGTATTCTAACCCCAGAAACAAATTTTTTTATGTTAAGAGCCATTTCACAAAATCACGCAGCGCAAGTGTAGGTAAAGGCGCAGTACTAGTCAGTGCGCACGAATGCATCGGAATATAACTAAATAATGTAGTATTGTAAATTAAAAAACTATATTTTTTTATTAGTATCCTGATTGGGCAAGATTCCAATTTCATTTGGGGCATGTTTTCATTGGAAATAACGTTCAGTATAATTGTAAAATGTCAAGGTAAAATCGTAGAAATTTATACCTCATATCTATTTTTTTTTTGGTGTCTAAACTAGGTATCAAAAATCTGTTTTATTATGTGTCAATGGATTTATATTTGTGACGAATGGGTATTTTTTTTCAGTTTAATTTAATAATTTTAACGGTACAAAAACGTCTCTGAACTTACCTCTGCGCGTGTTTTTGACAAAATTAGCCGTATTTAGCATTTTGGCTACTACTCAAAAAATAGAATAATATTTTAAAATCTGTTTTATTAAATGTCAATACGAAGAATTGAGCTATTTGAAACAATACTTCAATATCATATATTTCTTTTATAGGTTGGAAAATTTAACACTCGAAATTGTATAAATCAAGCGAATTATGTAAAAGGGCTCTTAAAATCGGCAGACAGGCTGACGGTCCACTTGATGGTAGGTGGGTGGTTACCGTCGCCTATGACACAAGCAACGCTAAAGCTGCTGCAAGTGCGCTGCCGACTACAGTAGGATTAAGGATAAGGGAATAGGGAAATGGGCTCTGGCATCACTTACTCATTTACTGAAACGGTATACGTGCAGTTATTTCACGGTGGTCTTCTGTAAGGGGGTGGTTACTGCCGCCAGATAGGCTGTCCAAAAACTGGGAAACGCCGTGTGCACCCTAACCACCTATCCAACGAGCTCGTTAAATATCTTACTTTAATTGAATCTTACTCTAATTGAATTAGGTAGGGCCAACTTCGAGAAGGTCGTCGAAGTTTTGAGATATCTTCCCGTCCAAAATTCCCCAATGCCTCAAAAGAAAAGTTTTCGAGCGATGTGTGTTGACATATGGCACTGAAACGGTATCTAAATATAGGCCTCATAAGAAAGCTCAAGGTCTTTCGGCTCTGGAAGGGCTGGAAAGGGCTCTGCGAGATCGAAACCGGAATGAGGAGATCCGTAAACAAACGAAAGTTACCGACATAATCCGGCGGATCAGTAAGTTGAAGAAGACCCGACGGCTGCTGGGGTCGGAAGGTTCTCTAGCGGAGGCCGCGGAGCGTGGGACGTTCACTCACAAGTTGGACAGACGATCTAAAAAGGGCGGCAGGTCCACGGTGGATCCAGGTTGTTCCTGATCGTACCTGATGAAAATTTATGAGGGAGGGCTATATGTCCAGTAGTGGACATCCTATGGTTGAGATGACAACCTACACAGACAATCAAAAATGTCAATAACTTTCTTTCACCTAGTTTTTACATAATATTACTGTTTGATTTCGAGAACATTTTTGTTCATTTCAGCATTTTTTTAAGGCTGATGGATCTCTTTTAAATTTTAGAATCTTTACTTACTATTTTAATAAAGATGCTTTTTTAAAATCTCAAGCAAACAAAATAATCAAAAACTCAATTCTGTGAATCATTTGTCAAATTATCAAGAGACAATGAACAGCGTAACGATTTCATTACAACTGAGACGAAGGACCTTTTGTCAATTGAATTCGCAACCTTAACATTGGACATGATTGAATTCGTTTTCAAAACGCGAACTGCCAGTCATTATCGCCAATCGTGATTTTCCCGTTAATTTCCTATAAGGCTTATTAATATTGATTTTCCCGTTAATATTACTGGATAGAGCTATAGAAAGACATAGTAGTAATTTTTTGTATAATTTTTTGTCACAGTGGTATAAAGCATTTAATAATAATTGGGAATTGTTTTCAGTTTTAGAACTTTTTAGACATAACTTATTCTTTTTACAATGCATTGTAAAAAGAATAAGACGTAACTTGTAACGCTAACTAATAAAATTTATTTTAAATATGTATTTGTAATGGCGTCTGACAAATGTGAGTTATATTAGAAACAATTGGTAATGAAGGTTCAAGATAGTCATAATACCTATATGAAAATGAACTTTGTTAGACTTCATTAAATTTGAATTTGCTTGGTTTTATATTAAATAAGTATGTTTGTATGTACATAATTAATTAACATTAAAAGTTACTACAACGAAAAGAAAACCTAAAGGTAAATGTTATAAGGGAGTTGCATAAATGAAGTTAAATTTTATAATTTTATCATAAAGTAAATTAAACACAATAATAGTAAATACTAGCTTAAATGTTGTTTCTCGTTTCAGAGCAACTCAATTTAGTTTTTATTTCAACTAAACAACTAGTTGAGCCCGCAACTTCGTACGCGTGGTATTCGATATAGCGCGTAACTCTTTTATTTGTAAACCGAGTGGAATGAAACAAACACTAAATGTTACGGGAAGCTCGCTAAAATACATCAGTGAAAACCGTATTCATTTTTTTTAAATGAAATTTTCATTTATTTTGTATAATGGTAATATAATAAATCTAAAACTAAATAAAACCTAAAAAAATATGCAAAAAAATTGGGCGCCCGCGGCATGGTGCCGAGGATGCTGGCAGCATTTCCTCGCTGTATTGCAATGCTAATGCTTTGCGCGAGGAAGCTGCCAGCTCTTCGGTCACCAGTGGTGTCGGTAAGCCTTTTTGAAATGTCTTTTAAAAGTTGGCGAGCGCTGGGACCCCACGGACCAAGGGTCTCGACTCCGAACGGCATAAAAGTGTATCCGGAACTGAGACGGAAGTATTTGGCCGTCTTTAATTTTTCGGCCGCTTTTCACATATTTATCAATACACTTATTAAGAAATGAGTTTCAATTATACTATATATTATCATTCATAGATTATGATTCATAAAATATGTACGGGACGTACATGTTTTTATACATTTTATATCCCGTACAAAGGGATTATACATGTAATATTATTTCACCGTCCTTAAGTCTGCTTTTTAAAGCTTATGTTCACAAAGCTATTCTCTGTTGTTTTTTTAATCTTTGTTTTATGTTAATGGACGTTAAAACGTTTTCGCAAGTCATACCACCTAAAAAGACGATCATTTGTATTGTTCGGATAGAACGTACCTATTAGTTTGAAAAACATAAATCACCTGTTTACTCGATGATTTAAAATTTAACTTGATTGAGATTTTTTGTAACTAGTACAAAATTATCTATGTTTTGAGTATTAAGTTATTAACCTTAACTAAATATGCCATAAAGAACTTCAACTGAATTTCAGCTTGCTGGTTTTAAGTTTGGAACTAGCTTTGCTGTCTTTATTTATCGTTTCCCTTCAATTTTACTAGGTGTTAAAAGGAAAGTTGAAATTACTGGTTAGTTCTTCTTCTTTCTGTGCCTCTCCATTATTGAAGGTCGGCAGTCAATTTCTTAAATCTCTTCTTGTCGTTTTGACAACTTTCTTCTTCCAACTTTACGCTTTCCTTCTATCTTTCCTATCATTATTGTATGTATCTTTCATATCGCAATATATGGCCCTAGTACGCGACTTTTCTCTGCTTAATGGTACCAACCAATTCTGTATTTTTGACCATTCGTTTTAAAACCTCCTCATTTGAGACTTTATCTGTCCACTTAATGTGGTGCATACGACGATATGCTCTCATTTCGAAGGCTTCTATTCTTTTCCGGAGGTCTTCCTTCACTGTCCAGGCTTCGCAACCGTTAAGGACGATTGGCCAAATATAACATTGCAAAAGTCTAGTACGGAGTTTGAGAGAGAGAGAGTTGTGGACCACACAGTACTTTCTTACGTGAGAAATGAAGATACTGGTTAATTCTTAGGAACAATAAAAGTACAAATAACTAAAGAAGCATTTTTGCTGTCTCTTTAATAAATTCTTTTAGTAAAATATATAATTTTAACTGTTTGCTTTTTTACATCGCTCTTAGATAATGAAACAGAGTCGACGAAGTATTCGTTTAAAATTATATCTTCCTGTTTATTACGTCCCATTTAAAGGATAATACAGCTCCTGACAAGGACTCTACGTAGTCGCATAACCGGAGCGTTCTTGTCCAGCCGTCACTGGTAAAAAATTAACAATACCAACAATACTTCGCGTGTAAGATGAGATTTCGTGCTTACGACTTGATGTGACCAGTTTAATTATAACCGAATCTCGGTACTGTGACAGACTTTTTGTGCGGCGATGTCCGTTCTGTGTTTAGTTTTTGTGTACGCTGGATTATTTACTGTTAGTGGAGATTCAGGTATGAAGAGTTTTATAAAAGTATTTGAAATTGAAGAAATTAAAAAAAATTCTTCACTGCTTTTACTGTTCTCTTTGGGGACTGTTAATGTTTCCAATCTGAAGGAGTTCTTCAAAATTGCAGTGACGTCTCTCAGACCGACAAAAACTAACTATAGACGAAACAATACACACCCTAAGTGAGGCAGGTAATAGGAAGACGATTCTGCAATAGAATGACGGCCGCTCGACAGTCTGACGCGAGTAATTGATATAAAAAACTATATTTTTTCTTTAATAAGTATTTTTTCTGTAATAATATATTGAGGTAAAAGTTGTTAGTGGGCCATATTTTTAATTGCACAAACGCATGGCCACTATACGACACGTAGGGTTACGTACACATCTTCAGCGAACTGGCTTCATTTTCTAAAACGTTTTTGTTCTTAAGGGCTGTCTATAATTATTTTTGTCGTTCTGAGTGACATCTAAAGAAAAAGTTAGTTACTGTTATCGATAGCTGAAGAATTGCTGATTAAAAATTATGGGAAAGACGGGAAATCGAGAAAAACCAGAGGCAGGTCCGGGCTCAGTGACAACTATATATTCTTTTTTTTTTTTACTTACAATCGAATCAATCTTAAAAAATACAAAAAGTCTAATAAAAAGAGTATAAATAAAAAAATAGGATGAATGTGTAACAGTTACAATGAATGATTTTAATTATTTTTAAAGTATTATTTTACTGTTTGCTAATCTAGTACTTTGAAGTTTTGATTTATTATATTTTGTTGTTTATTTTTTCGCAATAAATATAATTTATATTTTTTGTACAATATAAGTTATCTGAATTGTATTACCTACTAGCGGCCCGCCCCCGGCTTCGCCCGGAGTGTAATTTTTGTATACCCTAAAACATTCCCCGTTTATACCTCTTTCCATTGGCGAAAACCGAATTAAAATCGGTCAACCCGTTCATGCGTGATGTCGTGACCAGGAGAAATGGGGATTCATTTTTATATATAAAGAAGATTACACGATACTGTGTATTTAAAATTTTATGATTTCCTTTTAAGTAAGTAATATGTTAAATAGTTTTACAAATTTTCTTTTCTCCATAGTACATTTAATTTACTTATTAAATTAATTAATTTGGATGAATTTGGTTAGTGTAGCAGAAATATCGTAACACCCAAAGATTTAATTTAAATCTTGTCTGGGACAAACGCGTAATTTGAACAAGAGAAGCAGAAAGGGAATCATTGGACTATAGTTTTACTAAGAGGCATTTTCCGTAATTATTACGACGTAGATATGCTTTGAGTTTTGAGCAGCTCTTTGAGGTATCTCGAACTTATTAGTATACTATTGAAGATTTACTAATATTATATTTTCGATAAGACATGTAGCTAGATTTTCTCCCCAGAGAAAGCTAGAGGAAATAAAAATTAAAACTTATTTATTTATTTATTTATTTTTAAGGGAAACATACAGACTATAATACTTATAACTAAAATGACAAAAATGGCACAAATACCAATAAAGTTTCCACAATTATTTAGTAGGTACATGACAATATTACGAAGTCAACCTTTAATTTAATAACCTTTAATTTAATAAGAAATCAACTCAACTTGCTGATAATCCTCCACTGACATCGCGTGAATGGAGAGCGTGCGTAAATTTGAAACAAGGTTGCAGATAGATTTGGTGGTCTAAGAGGAAAAAATTCCAGCAGCACTTACTTGCTGATGATGATGTGTTTGGAACTAACGATCCTGTTTACTACCTTCAGTTTAGTTCTTATAGTAACAATAAAAATTTTAAATGCAGTTTAACTCTTTGAGAATTGATAGATAAAATGAACCGATATAGTAGATATTGACGAGCTTAAGTGTTATCAATATAAATTTAGAGTACAATCATACTGAATTGATTTGAAAAAGTCAGGTACACCGTCGTCGTAGTCCGAAGATGCTACTATCATGTCATTTCCAAATGACTAGTGCAAAGGTACTTGCATATAAATACAATTGAAACACAATACCCCAATTTAATCCAAGGACATACAAATGAATCTACATAAGATTACTTCCGTCGGATTATGACGTTGACTGTTCGATACATCGAGTCAAATTAGGAGTCAAATATTTTCATTTAAATATCAACTACTATAGCGACCTGCCTCCGGTTTCGCATAGATGCAATATTTTTCTGCAAATATAAATATATGTATAAACAATATATGTATAATATATGTATAACATATAAATATATGTATAAACATATATATGGTCATAACATAACATAACAGATAGTCGACTCTACAGGGGACCCCAAGGCTGGCACATACTTCTCTCAACGTATCGCCTTAGCGGTACAAAGGGGTAATGCTGCCAGCATAATAGGGTCGATGCCGCAGGCGGACCTGTTAGACGGGGTTTTCCTTTTATAATCTGTATATGTATTGTATAAAACTTGTTTTATTGTTGCCCTGTGCAAAGTTCTTGCTTTTCTTCCTTTAGCAAAAGTTGATGAAGGCAGAAATTATATAATTGCTCAATCTGCTATAATCATATAACAAACAAACAGCGAACAAACAAACTCACTTCCCAAATTTATATACAAACAATCAAACAAATTTTATAGTTATAAAATTAGTTCGGATATGTTTTTTACCTTGGAATAAAGTATTGTTTTAATATCATTTTCAATTACCTTGTTCTAATTATTTAAGATCGTTTAATAGTTTTAATTGGACTTTGATAATATAGGTACTAATGGTTCATAGTGTAATAAATTGTTTTACTTATTTTTCTAAAATTTGTCATACACTATAGGAACGCATCAAAACATAAAAATTAATATCTCTCCACTTTTATTCCATAGTTTTATTTTATTTTATTGACAACTAGCTGAACCCGCAGCTTCTTACGCGTGGTATTTGGTATAGTGCGTAAATTTTTTGTTTGTAAATCGATTGGAATGAAACAAACATTAAATGCCATGGGAAGCTTGCTAAAATACATAAGTGAAAACCGTATTTAAATCGGTTATTCGTTTCTGAGATTGGCGCACAAAACGCACAGACAAACAAACAAACATATAGTCAAATAGGCAAAAATTCTAAGAACTATTTTTTTGACCTCAGTAACATAAGTACAACGTGTAGATTTTTTTGAACATATTTAATGCACAGACACGACTCGTTTACGATTTTATTATACGTAAGTATAGATAGATATATTCAAGTAATATAAAGTCTTAGCTTTTTCTTTTAAGGTGGCGCTGTACGAGCGTGGAAACTCAGTATTTGGGAGAATTTGTTGTCTCAACTTACTATAATGCGAATAACTGAAGACAGAATGCGACGACGCAACACATTGCGCCACTTATTCAACTCGCGAAAATAATATAACATACGCCAGCAATTCCAATATTTTAGAAAAACCTTTACAGATGGTAGCTATTGACATCCCAATTTCAAATGTACATTATAGGTAGGATGTTTCCATTGAAAAACATTTCTGAATTTTAGTCAGTAAT
The DNA here is from genome assembly GCA_910589475.2 of Bembecia ichneumoniformis. Lineage (NCBI taxonomy): Eukaryota > Metazoa > Arthropoda > Insecta > Lepidoptera > Sesiidae > Bembecia > Bembecia ichneumoniformis. Next base: position 15,896,747 of record OU342532.1, read on the forward strand.
TATAAGAATTCAACCCGAATATGTCACAAATTCAAGACAATTTTCACAATTTTCACAAAGAAAATGTCACAAATTCTGCACATTTTAGAAATTAATTATACTAGATATAAAATTAATTTCAGTTTTTTGTTCGGATGCAAACCTTCATATTATGTCCCAGAAAAATCATGTTTTTTTTATGTATTGCTGTGACCTATAATTAATGAGTAATCATGGAATTACGTAGCATGGAATAAGTAAGTTTGTTGCCAATTATGTATTTAGTACTTACTATGTCGTAAAAATAAAACTATATATAAAAATAAGTTAATGAAATATTATCTGCTTTCTTTAAATTAATTAATGAAATTTAGGTTTAGGTTTTTAATTTAGGTTACATTTATTTTTAAATTTAGTCCTATTTTATTTTTGATGTTTAGTTTGACATCATTAACTTGATCCCACAGACAAACTGCTTTCCAGTTTTATGGGACTTTGTAAATATTTTTTGTAATTATTCATGTATAATAAATAAATAAATAAATAAAACAATAAATACTGATATGCCGCGCGATCTTGCTCCACTTTTTCAAAAATGGCGTCAATTTTTGAAAAAGTGGAACAAGATCGGTAGAACAAAATTTCCAATTTTTCCCACTGACATTTTATTGCAGTACAAGAAAGAGTACGTAAAAATCCCACGTGAGCACTTTAATTTTCCTCGTCGCCACTGAAAAGTCCTTGACTTGATAGATGATAACAATTAAACATGGTCAACTTGTAATGCGTTTATTGAAGAGAACGGACAACGTGTTTTTAGAATTCAAGGTGCTGTTATTTGCGTATAAAAATTGCAATTGATATAATATGTTTCATTTTAAAGATGAAACAAGAATGGTATCCTGAATTTCTTTCGGGGTTTCTTCTCAAGATCTTCATCATCTTGGCTATATTTTTTTTCTTCTAAAACCCTGGTAAAATATATAAAATCGACTTCAAAAAAGTGATCTTGTTATCCTATTTTTTAGAAATAAAACGATTTGATTTGATTTTGCATTTTAAGCCTGCAATACAAAAGACCACTAAGAAAATAAATAACAGCAGGTGTGTTGTTATGTTTCGACAACACACGTGGTCCCAAAGGCAAGGGATGGCAGATCCCATCTTTCGTCATATTAAAAAGGGGTCCAGTAGAAGTCGAGCCATTCATTGGGGGGCCACTTGATAATTATAAATGCGAAAGTGAATTGTTACTTTTTTTTAAATGTTAAATCATTTACTTAATATTTATTGTTCATATATTTTTATCAGCCGTTGTATTTTTTATTTTCATTTTTAGATGATCCCTTGGGAACAGTGCTCATTTTCTGGACGAAAAGTACTCTATGATCATGACTGGTTTGAATTGAAAAATTCTTTTTGTTTTGAATAGTCCATTTATCGAGGAAGGCTATAGGCTATATAACATCACGCTACGATAAATAATATTATTTATAAGCAGTGTCCAGTACCGCGCGCCTCATGCGCACGCCACCGCCGTATGGGCCGTAGCGAAGCGTGGCCGAGTTCAGCTAGTTTATAATATTAGGATTGTTATATTTAGAAAGCCGCTCAAGTAACTATTTAATGTTAAATAAATTTAACATTTATTTACACAGTTTATCTACCTAAATTAAACAAAGTCCTGACATTGTATTTCATTTAAAAATAGGTGAGGAACTAAACAATTATGATATGCAGAAAATAAATAAAAAAATACTATCTGTGGGGCATAATATTTATTCAAGATAAAAAAAGGTTGGTGACAAAATGTTGACCAAGTGACAGCCGTGGCATGTTTTTTTTTAAATTACAAACATAGCATTTTGTGACACGTCGACTTATGGGTTGACACGAAGAGTTCTATTGCTGAAATATTATACATAATATGCCAATCGATGCAATCACAGTTTCGCATGAATAATTCTTGATGAATAATTCCCACCTGTCATTTAGAGAAGAGATCTACAACAATATCTTGCAATTAGATGATATGCTTATTCTATTGTTACTCGTATGACACTGTTGAATGATTTGATGTATAAAACGGAATAATTTTATTGTAAGTAGTTTTCATCATATCAGTCGTAAGACGTCCAACTGCTCATAGGCCTCCCTATAATTTTCCAAATGGACCGGTCAGAAACAGCCTGGATCCACCGTCGACCCACAGCCCATATCAGGTTGTTCTGTAGAGGTCTGTCCTAAGCACATATTGGGATGTAATATATAGATTTATACGTGTGTATAGACATATGTAGATATTTGTCTTTATCTGTATCTGTGCATTGTCTACATTATCTACATTAAATTTTAAACACATTAAAGATTAAAAAAAAATTGTACACGTTGTACTTAAAATAATGGTTTTTAAAAATTTTCTCTATTTGACGGTTTGTCAGTTTGTCTGTTTGTCTCTGCGTTCGTGCACGCTAATCTCCGAAACTGCTTAACAGATTTGAATGCGGTTTGCACTCGTGTATTGCAACAAGCTTCCCGTAACATTTAGTGTTTGTTTCATTCCAATCCGTTTACAAACAAAAAAGTTTCGCGCTATACCGAACACCATGCGTAAAAGTTGCGGGCTCAGCAACTACGTAATAACTTCTAATAATAATAAATTCTATAATAATAAAATAATAATAAATCTGAAAATAAAATAATTTATTTTCGGACAAATTAGTCCACAGCATACGTAACTAGTAATTAATTTAAAAATTACAAATTAAAAATAAACTAATTTCATCTTTAAATAAAAATAAATCAATAATATACATGTGCAGCAAGGAAAACATCGCATCCACCATTCACATATAATATAAGTAAGTATACTATATCTATATCTACATAACTTCTTCGTTCCTCCGATAACTTCTTCTAAACCTCCTAACGAATTTTGATACGGTTTTCACTATAGAAAGAGTGAGATACGAGGAAGGATGGTATTATTTGCGGAAAAGTAATTTATAAACAATGACAATTTCTTCGGAGGAAAACGTTGCGAAAAAATATGCCTAGGTACCTATGTATAATGATAGCCACACGCGTAACGATATAATTGCGCAAATTTAGACTTGCACAAGTATACAGTAACGTGTGTGAGAGGAAAGATTATTGCGCAAATTTCTAGACTTGCGCAAGTTTAAAAAAGTTATGATTTTCGATTCCGAAACTTGCGCAACTTTACTTGAACATGTGTGGCAGCAGTACCGCATTCGAATTTTTAGTGGTATACAAGTTGCCATCTTGTACGCAACTACACACGTCCCGGGGTCGGTATCGCGCAAAAATTTCGATAGATTTTGTGTGTTTGTGTATAAAAATGAACCATGTGTTTGGCGAATTAATAATAAAGATTATCACAACAGAAATTAAAAAAAAAACAGTTCCTTACAATAAATTAATCGAACAATATTTAAAAAAAAAAAACAGAACCAAAAACCAACAGTGATATTGTTAAAAAAAATGGGACAAGTGCGAGCCGAACTCGCGTGAAGAGGGTTCCGTACAATGTTACCTATCCGCACAATATTGAGTGATTTACCATGTTATTTTAATATCATGGACTTCTTGTAGGTTTTCCTATAATATATAAGCAGAAAACTAATTTCTGTATTTTTTTTTCAAAATTTTAGGTTCAGTAGTTTCGGAGATAAGGGGGGGGGATAGTCGGACAAACGGACACACGAGTGATCCTATAAGGGTTCCGTTTTTTTATTCGGACGTACGGAACCCTAAAAAATAAATAGCTTACATAAAATGAATATCATTTAATAAATTTTCGTAACTAGTCTACATATAGTTCAGTTTCTTTTAAGTCTTTTCGGTTTTTTTATATGAAATATTAAGCCAACGTCATACAATGCATAACATACCTGGACGCTCACTTTCGTAGAAATTGTATCTGATTTATTGTGCAAGTCTGTGGTAACTTGAGAGTTATGTTTTTGTAAATAATTGCATAAGTCTATATCGTTACGTGTGTGGCTACAATAAGATAAGCAATATTTTCTTATTAGGGCGTGATGAAACAATGCAGTGGTGGGCTTGCGCCGTGAATTAAAGCTCATAAACACATATTGGGATGTTATAATGTATTATCCTACATTTATTTTCAACTAGCTGAGCCTGGGGCGCGCGCGCTACTGGACACTGCGCACGGTACCATATATAATATTTTTATTTTTTTAAAATAAAATTAGCCCAAGTTACTACTTATAACACCAGCTATCTGACAGTTAATGTCCCGTCTGAATCGGTCCAGCCGTTTCGGAGAAATTTTAATAATTATTGTTTTTTAGGGTTCCGTACGTCCGAATATAAAAACGGAACCCTTATAGGATCCCTCGTGTGTCCGACTGTCCGACCAATCCCCCCCCCCCCTTATCTCCGAAACTATTGAAGCTAAAATTTTGAAAAAAAATATACAGAAATTAGATTTCTACTTATAGATTATAGGAAAAGCTATAAGAAGTCCATGACATTAAAATAACAGGGTAAATCATTCAATATTGTGCGGATAGGTAACATCGTACGGAACCCTCTTCACGCGAGTTCAACTCGAACTTGTCCCGTAGTATATACTTTGATATACATTTAGTAAAAAGTACTTATTTTTATATTAAAAACAGATATGTAGTTCAATTTTATTTTTTATTCAGTAATAGATTATCATGGCAGCGCAAATAACGCCCTCTATTGCACTAATTTTCGGACCACAAATATGTATGCTGGCATTCTAAGCATTTATGATGTGTCAATTGAGACACCATTAGCTTACTAACTTACGCTTAATTACGAATTTAAACGTATTTAACCCAAATCGTTATAAGAAATTGTCATGTTGCGAACACATCCCGCCAACTATTAACTTTCCCCATGTTTCATCATAATTAACAGCAACCTTGATCGAATGGTTTAGGTGGTTGCTTTAACGCTCTGTTCCGGAATAACAACCGTGAAATAACAACACGTGCTGTTGTGTTTCGGCGAGTGAATAAGGGATGCCAAAGACTGCACTACATCTCTGTACTTTGTTCATTGATCATTGATCATTTATGTTGTGTGAGTAATAAAGAGTTTGTCTGTCTGTCTGATATTCATTTAAATCTATAAGGTATGTCGGATAAGAAATGCTTCGTAACATCCGGAGAGCCGCTACGCCGAGTAGGATTCATCGGTTGAATTATTTCACTAAATTCGGATTTACCAAGACGCTCCGACAACTTTGAGAATAAAATCCCCAATGACAATTGTTTATAAATTACAATTAATTTTCCTTCATTTTCCCCAAATTCATTTTAGGATGTTATGCTTATATCATATAATAAAATCGTAAACGATTTTATTATATAATGTGTGTAAATTAAAGATTTAAAAAAAAAAAAATTCTATACGTTGTAAATGCTTATGTTACCGAGGTAAAAAAAAAGTCTCTTTCTCTGTTTATTTGTTTATCTGAAACGGCTTAACCGATTTGAATGCGGTTTCCACTGATGTATTGTAACAAGCTTCTCGTAACATTTAGTGTTCGTTTCATTCCAATCGGTTTACAAACAAAAAAGTTATGTAAATTTTCTATAATAAAATCGTTGTTCGCCCATGCCTTTGTGCACGCTAATCTCAGAAACGGCTTAACCGATTTTCATATAGTTGAACGGGGTGCTGTAAAAAAACAAAAGGTTGGGTGATATAAAGATTATGTTATCGCTTGCATAACATAATAAGACACACAGGAAGCTTGCATACATAAGTGAAAACTGCATTCAAATAGGTTAAGCCGTTTTTGAGATTAGCATGCGAACAGACCAAAATTCTAAAAACTATTTTTTTTGACTTCGGTAACATAAATACAGCCAGTTTAAATTGTCTTTTTGAAAAAATCTTTAATATACAGACACTGCTCGTTTTCGAATTTATTATATTGTATAGATGTTTATTATTATTATTATTATTTGCCCTTTTAGACGTATTTTGCAGGACTTAGCACCATTATATAATGTAAGCATTACTAGCAAAGATTTTTACACACTTATTTATATCAGTTCTTTTATATAGGTTAACTTAAATACCATACATAACTATACTTATATATACTACTCAAAACAAAATAAGGGCCACTAGTTTATTTACATTTAAGTGCACTTTAGTAAACTGAAAGTAACTTATAAGTAGCATTATATTGATATTACGAACTCTTTGGTGTTTGATCTCTTTTATGCTTCCTAATTTGAAAAACATTGACCATCGTTTTAAGAAAAAAAATAATTGGAAATTATTCTTATGTTTTTCTTCAATTGTCTTCTTAACTTGTTTCGGTTATTTTAGGAAAATTTTAATTGATTCATTTATCATCTCGCGTTTATCATGCCACCAGTACGAAGGCACATGGATAGAATTACAGCAACCAGAGCCATAACTATGATTCAAGAAGGACGTTCTCAGCGTTACGTGGGTTTGCAGTTGGGTTTTTCTCGAAGAGCTGTCCAAAATGTATGGAATCGCTTCCAAGAGACCGGCAGTGTTGCCAGGAGACTCGGTTCAGGTACAGTTCGTGTAACAACGGCGCACGAGGATCGGTACGTCCAACTAAGTGCTCGTCGTGATCGTACAGTAACGGCCCGTAAGTTACAACATCACCTACGGCTGACAACGGGTACCCGTGTCAGTGATCAAACTATACCTAGTCGATTGCACGAAGACCAGCAAATGTCAAGAAGTCGAGTTGTTCGAATTCCTCTGACTAGGGTTCAACGTGCAAACCGTTTAAGATTCTGCCGTCAGTATTTGAACTGGGGGATTAATCAGTGGGGCAAGGGGCTTTTTACAGACGAGTGCAAAGTAAATTTTTTTAATGATGATCATGGTGTTAGAGTGTGGAGACGACGCGGCGAGCGTTTTTCGGAGTCCTGCATCCACGAAGTTGACCGTTTCGGTGGTCCCAACGTAATGGTTTGGGGTGGGATTAGTTTACACGGTAAAACCGAGCTTACCATTTTAAATGCGGATACCGTAACTGCAGAACGTTACATCGAAGACGTCATCAGGCTTCAAGTGATTCCATTTGCACAGCGAGTGGGGCCTGGATTCATCCTGATGCAAGACAATGCCCGTGCACACACAGCTCGATCGACCCAAACTGTCCTAAAAGGGTCTCATATTGAGGTATTACCATGGCCAGCTAACAGTCCGGATTTAAATCCAATCGAGCAATTGTGGTACCAATTGAAACGAAGGGTTAGAGAGAATGAGCAAGGGGTCTACAACCAACAGCAGCTGATTGACGCTTTATAACGTGTCTGGGAGGAGATTCCAGATGAAAACGTGAGGAATTTGATCCAGAGTATGCATACGAGGCTTCAGGAGTGTATTGTTAAGAGAGGAGGACATACTCGTTACTAAAAAGAAGAAACAAAAGTGACAAGAACAGTATTTTGTCTTTTTCCGGTGATTTCTTTTGTTCATGTTTTTCATTCAAAATGGCCAATTTCATTATGAACTTTAAAAAAACCGTTCATGATCATTATTTTAAACAATTGTTAGCCTATATTATAACCAATAACATTATTTTGTAGTTACATAAGTTAAACAATTTAATGTCTCTATTGTTTTCATGGTATAGCAAAAAATCTTAGTGGCCCTTATTTTGTTTTGAGTAGTATATATATAATTATATGTGAGTATAACTATATATGTAAGTATTTATAATAATAAAATTAAATGCAAGACTTGAAGCGTTTGAGATGTGATTCCTGATTGCCTCAAATCCAAAATTTTTATTATAGTAGCACGTCACGGTCATGACTAAATAAAGAAATGGTACAGTCGGGATCATTTAAAATTGAAAGATTACATCAGGATTGTTTAGGAATTTGTTCTTTGTATTTGAACACAAAATCTTGTAGAGAAACAACTGATTTTTGAGAAAAAACTCAAAAAAATAACTCTTACTTAGTGTACCTTATAACATTTACACATTCCTTTCTCATTAATGAATGGCCGGGGATTTTTTTTTTGTTTGGGAGTTTTTCCCTTGTCTCAGAAACAACTGATTTTTGAGAAAAAAAAAACTCAAAAAAGCAACTCTTACTTAGTCTAGTTAAACATTTACTTACTCGTTTCTCATTAGTGAATGTCAAGTTGTCAATGAATTATCTCTGTCGAACCTTAAGAAGACTAACACTCAATAAATGTAGCTATTGTTTAGCCGCACGAGCGCTGTTATCAGTCTGAGATAAGTACGAGCGAGCACTTGCGTTGTAAGCAACTCGCAATAATATCTTATTTAAGAGTAATGTCCTTTAAATTTTTTCAATCAATTTGAATATTTTTTTAATTTAAATACCTTTAAATATCAACACTAACTCCCAAGAGTAATTCAAAATCATTATGTCGTTTATTTTTTACTATTATTTTAAACTATACTTATACAATTATTGTATTCTGTGACTTTACTTACATTGATAGTACTAAAATAAGTTTCGATTAAAAAACGAATCTGACATTGTGCTTTTAAACATATCTATTTAATAAAGAGAAAAGATCTGTATGTATTGTATGTATGTATGTACATATATTGTATGTATTTTGTTTGTTTGTAATGAGTAAACTCAAAAACTACTGGACCGATTTTAAAAATTCTTTCACCTATAGAAAGCTACATTATCAACGAGTAACATAGGCTACCCCCCTTTAGTAGTTGCGACGATATTTCATCTTGTTTTCATATCATCATATTTGTCTGTAGTGTTTTAATATTCTCCATTATTTATCTTAATGCCTGTCTGTCTTTTAATATCATTTAAAAAATAGATCATTTCAATCTTTTAAAATCATATAAATCACTAATATTATGTTTGCATTTTTCCTTAATATGCGATTATTACCAAAAACCCATAGTCATATTCACATTTTAAAATACCTAAATTACACACAAATCGTTTTTAAATGGTAATAACTGTGTTTTTATAATGAGACCGAACAACGCGTAAAATCCTAATGAATAAATTGACGATAGCAATAGCGCTCATTTAATGTGTCTATATTAAGAATTAATTAAAAGAGGTTTTTTTTTTCATGTAACACAACACTGTTTATACATTATTTGTAATCATGAACTCTATATGCATATAGACTAAATTGATATAATTTTTAAAATCGTTTTTATATTATGCTAGTTGATCTGTCAGTCGTTGTCGTGTCAATTTAATTAAAATTAAATTGTATCATTGTATCATCAGCTTGTATCATTTGGAAAGTGACTAGATTGATATTAAACCCAGTACACCCAGAAAAATTGTTTCTTTCAAATTCATTTGCTCTTGTCAAACTCCCCAGAAATTGAACTCCGAACCCTTGCATCGGAGGGTTTAATATCTTAAACACTTATGTTCTCATTTACACTTTTCCATGCTACTAATTTTTGCATAATCCACGGAACGACTGCGACATTCTGGTAACGCACAGGTCTATCGACGATATTGCAATTAGTGTGCTATCTGTTTGTCTGTCATGCATTTTCATAAAAAACAACGAGCTCATCTATATCTATTCTATACATATATTAAAATCGTAAGCGAGCCGTGTTTGTACATTAAATGTAAAAAAAAAACTTGTACACGTTGTACTTATGTACCGAGGTCAAAGAAATATTTTTTAGAATTTTATTTATGTCTGTTTGTCTGCTTGTCGATACGTTTGTGCACGCTAATCTCAGAAACAGCTTACCGATTTGAAAGCAGTTTTCATTGATGTATTATAGCAAGCCTCCCGTAACATTTAGTGTTTGTTTCATTCCAATCGGTTAAAAATAAAAAAGTTACACGTTATATCGAATACCACGCGTACGAAGTTGCTGGCTCAGCTAGTCAAGAATATTTTTGTGAAATCATTGTGGTAGGATCATTATTAGGAAAACATGTCAGACCGTCTGGCAGCCGTAACAATCTTTTTGCATAAGATCACAGTGTCTTATGTAAGAGGGTTTGTGTTTCAGTGAGGGAGTAAGGGTTGCCAGGGCCTATTTTCCTATCCCTATCCCGAGCTGGTATTCTATCAAGGTCGGCAATAACTTGCATCTCCTGTATATGCGACGATAGCCACATGCCATCAAAGTTCTATACAAAACGAATATTTTTAGAGTTTCGACCGAATTAATTCATGTAAAAAGACTTACTAAAAATTCTAAACAATTTCCTTGCTTGGTTACATAAATTGGACTCATAATAATTTAATGAGGTATTTGAGTTCTATAAAAAGGGCAGCGCTTAAATATCGTCAGTGCGTGCTCTCACTAAGACGGCAAAGGTGGTCGATGATAAAATCGGTTGCGCGCGCGCACTTTGACTCAGTGATGGCGCGATTGCAGATACTGTTCTTAGTTCTTACGGTGGCCCTTGTAGCCTCAGGTACAAACCTTTTGTTAAACCGTGTTTAAATAGTGTGTGTTATTATACTTTTTTTTTGTGATTGTATAATATGTTTTTGTGCTTCTGTGACGATATTTTTATATTTTTTTTGTGTCATATGTCTTTATCGTTTATCTAATTGTTGATCTAATTATTTTTCTATATTCAAAATATTCAAAAAAATTAACTAATTTTGTCTATTAAAAACGACATATAATTTAAAAAGGTTGAAAAATATATTAAAAAAAAATTCAAAAATAAGCTTATAATAATTATTTTATATTGATCAATTTTATGGTTTATCTATAAATTGTCCGTTTATTAACGATTAAAGCGAATATCGGTTAATTTACGGTTAATTTATATCAAATAAAAAAACATGCATATTATTTAGTAATTGAATAAAAAAGTAACATTAATCAATTATGAAATTTTAAGATAAATTTAAAAATAAAATAAATAAATAAATATTTTCATATAAATTAATATTTAAAACATGGACAAGAAATAACATTAAATCAAAATTAACTTGGAATGTTCAAATCCCATGAACTTATACTTAAGTAGTGAACTTTGCTTAAAACGTTGTCTTGATAATAAATGCCTCTAAGTTGCATTATTTTGAAATTCAATTTCATTCTATGTTCTGGCATGACTTGATTTAAAAAAAGTAATATTTCAAAATCAAATAAATCGAACCTATTAATTTTATAAATAGACTAACAACGCCACGCAATGTTTATAAACCTATGTACATAAACCTTCCTTATTTATCGCTGTACCCATTAGTGAAAACCTTATCGAATTCCGTTGAATGGTTTAAAAGATATAAGCTGAAAAACTGACTGAGATGCACAGTGTCTTTATTTTATGCAATATGCATGTTTTTAATCCACGGTTAATTTAAACGGTTCTTAGACACGTTAACAATTCCATTGAAATTTTATTAAAATAACAAAAGAAATTCTATATTATAGTGAGGTTGTAGATACCTACTTATACTAATCAATATATCGTGGTCTCTTACCTTATATAATCACAAATATATATATTTCAATAAATCTTATTGGTTTTGGTGGTAAGGCGTTAGCAATCATGTGTATATTCCTGCTAAGATTGACAAAAATGTAAAAAAAAAACCTTTTAACTTATTGATTCCATCAGATTTAAAGAATTTATAATTAATTTTATTTATCTAATGTAATTTAAATTTATATATATAGGAGATTTGTTGTGCAAAATTCTGTTCATTTTTTTTAAATATTACATGAGGCAAAATAAATTAAACATACAACCCTCAATTGATCGTCATCAAACCATTACTTTTAGAAAAATATGTGTAACAATTATTAATTTTATATAAGTATATATTTTTATATATATGAACATTCCCCGTTTATCCCTCTTGCCACTAGTGAAAACCGAATTAAAATCGGTTTACTCGCTCACGCGTGATGCCGTGACCAAGGAAAATAGGGATTCATTTTTATATATAGAGATTTATACAAATGTAAATTTATTAATTATATAGGAATATATTTTTGTATATTTTATATATAGACAGGATATAGACGGGACGTAACAAATCTTTCTAGATTATAAGCCTTTTTGCATACAATTGTTTCTTTAAAAAATATATATATTTAGGAATCTCTGAGATTTAGCAACCTCTATTATCAGGCACCTTAACACTTGCATTATGAAAGTGAAATAGTTAAACGTGTCTTATCCAACACATAAAATTAACCATAAACGCTTTAAAAAAACAATAAGACGTGACAAAAATCAGATAAAGTTAGATAATTATTTTAAAATGTATAATTTTTACAACTGTCGTGTAATTGGTTTTTTACGGAATTCTCTTGGACACAATTATTTTTTAATTACCTAGTACTGCACTTAAATGAAGTTGTCTAGTAATGGAATTTTAAATAAATTTTAAACTTTTAAATTTTAAATAACACAAACAAAATGACTAAAGTCTGTAAATATCTAAGTGTTTCATATTATTATGTCAAATAGCAACTACATATGTATAGAAAATATAGGTATAGATATATAAGTTGCAGATTATGTGGTTGCTTAAGCTAGACGCTAGGTTTTATTTCGGCAGACATTACCTAAAAATGGGAGTTAAATAAACTTGAAATTACATGCTACATACTTATTTAATAAGGAAAAGTCGAATCTCTACATATCTGATGAGCTATCAATAATAACATCAAAAGAAAAAAATACGTTATACTTAAGGCTCCGGTCTCGCTTTGCGACTCTACCTTAGCAAACAGAACTAAGCGAACTTTCACGCGTCTTTTTTGTTATGAATTGCAATTATTAAAAAGTACATAAAAAAATATTTTTTGTATTTTTTTTTTCATTAATTTATTAAAAAATAGGTAATTACTAAGTGGTTTTAAGAGCGACTGCATTAAAAAAAAATTTCAACAGAAAAATATATGTATTTGCAGTGGTAAAATTCATGAAACTACAACTTTTTAAACCACTTTAAATAAGAAAACTAAAGCGTTTATCAAAAAAGTAACCAGTTTAGATTATTGCTAACGATATGAGAATAAATGTAAACTGAATATATTTCGTATTTTTGTTATAATTTTTACGTAGCATGTGCTTGAATGAGACCTTCAACGCGTTCAACCTAAATAGAGGCATTTTTAACGCCCAATAGAGCTATTAAAATGTGCATCAAAATAAAATTAAAAAAGTGTTTTTGAAATTTCAAATCCATCACTTTCAATAAATGTAAAATATATTTCATTTATTCTTTTGTAAGTAACTGTAAAAAAACATTTATTTTCTGTAAATTATGCAAGAACACTAATTTTTAGGAGACTCGAGCCTTAAAGTTAAAAAAACCCACATTTTTTCTGAGTTTTATTTTTAAAATTATTCATTAGGACACTTCATTCTCTAGTAATATAATTTTTTAGTAATTATTTTAGACGTGTTTACGTAGAGTTGAAATTGTTTGCAATTTTTAGTAATCTTTAACGGAAATTTTCTCTAATCACACAAATTTTGACGAGCCCGTTGGACGAGTGGTCAGAGTGTTTAAAGCTCTGTTCTAGGGTTACCGATTCGATTCCCGGCACGGTCGACTTTGAAAATGAACTTTAGTTCAAATTTGATCTGGTCTGGATCTGGAAAGTAGTGACAGGGCACACTGCGTTTCGCAGTCATTTGGGCAGCCCGTGAAATAACAGCACGTGTGCTGTTGTGTTTCGGTGAGTGAGTAAGGGATGCCAGAGCCCATTTTCCTATCCAATCCTTAATCCTACTGTAGTCGGCAGCGCACTTGCTGCAGCTGTGGCGTTGCTTGTTTTATAGACGACGGTAGCCACCTACCATCAAGTGGACCGTCACCTTGTCTACCGATTTTAACACAAAAAAAATCGAAAGTGCTCTTATTATTTGCAATATTTACATGTTTTATTGCTTCATAACAAGATTATTACCATAAAAATTTATATAAGACAAGTGATTGCGTACCTTTAATCTTACCGCACAGTCAATGACCAGTTTCTACAGCAAAAACAGTGTATCAAACAATGTCGTGATGGATTTTAAGATAAATTAAGTAGGAAATAACCGTGAAACGTGACGAAGTTTTAAATAAAAAGTTCAATTATATAAACAGTACTTCACTCAGACCGAAAACTGTGAATGTGCAACTAATGGTGGTTTCAGATGAGCTTCCTTAAACGAAAATTTTAAGGAAAAAATAAAAAAAAAATGCTATGGGTAATTTCCCTTAAAACCAGTTACGAGTAACGAGATTTCCTTCACTGTTTTATTACTAGTAATTTAAAAGGTCGTGATATTATGGTTCTTGTATTGGAAGAGTATGGTGCCGAAATGTGGTCTCTCACGGTAGGACTGGTTTATAAATACAAAGTGCCTAAGCAAGCTATGGAGCGAGCTATGCTAGGAGTTTCTTTGGTGAATAGGATCAGAAAGTCTGAAATTCGCCGAAGAACCATGGTTGTGGATATAGAGAAAATTAAAATTTGACGTGGCAATGGGCCGATCACATCTGTCGTAAAGAGGAGAACCGACGGGGAAGATGAGTTCTCGAATGGAGGCCGCGAATTGTAAAACGCGTGAGACGCCTTACGGCCAGTTGGACGACCTGACTGTGATAATAATGATGACAATAATGATGAAATTAAAAAGGATTTTTACAATGAAAATTGAAAATAAGAGTACTTACCCATTTTCATAATAATTATAAAATCAACAAAATACATCACTTATTAAACAACAATAGAAAATGAAGTTGTACCTACTTAAAAATAATTACCTTCTAAAACCTCTTAATTAGGCGACATTTAAAAAATGGGTTAAAATTTAAAAAAATAAAAAACGTAAAAATATAAGAAAATTTCCTTTTTCGTATTCGGTTATGAAAAATGGTTACGAAAGTGGCTGAAGGGGTAATTTTTTGGACAGACATAAGTATACTGTATTAATATTGAACAGTATTTTCCAAATGCTAACACTACTAAAAATAGTCTCGGGATTCAAAAAAATCAAAATGGAAAGAAATTTCCGAAATAACCAATCACATGAAAATAAAATTAAAAAAATAACCATGAAACGCTTTGTTATATAGTCGTTAGACGGGCTAACGGTAAGTGATTGATGGTAAGTGACTAAGAAACGCTACAGGTGCTGCAAATGCGCGGTCAGCGACGATAGAATTAAGGATTAGGGATTAGGAGAGAAAGGCAAATGAGCTCTGGCATCTCTTACTTACTTACGGAAACATAACAGCACAAACCCTGTTATTTCACAGTGGTCCTCTGTAAGGGGGTGTTTACTGTCGTCAGACGCGCTGCCCAAATGACTGCGGAACCAGTGCTCCCTGCCATTACTTTCATAAAACATACGCTTCCCGTACCTTCTGCCAGTCTTCTCGTCGTTCTGGCAAGTCTTTCCCGTGCCTTCTGTCAGTACGTTATCATAAACATTTAAATGAACAGATTAACCTGCTCAGTAGGTAGAACGCTTGGTTTCCAAATCTGCAGACGCACTTACAAATTCCTGTCACGATTAATTGGCTAAAAAATTATGGCTGGTTTTCTAAAACCTTAGTATGATTATAGAAAACTAGCTTTAATTGAAGATATATATGAAATCCTGACTAATCGCTATCATCTGTGAGATGCAATATATATATATCTAAACAAATTATTTTAAAAAAACCACCGTTCGCCTCTGTCTGTTTCTAAACCGCTGTTCTAATTTTGATAGGGTTTTCACTAAAGGAAAGAGCGTTATACGAGGAAGGTTTGTGTGTGTATATAATATACAGAAAAATATTGTATCCACGTAAAGCAGTCCACTAATGACCTGCATTAGTGGACTATGTAACTCCTGAGCCCTTGGCCTAGTAGAGCAAAGTTAAAATATCGACAGTGTTAAGTTAGTAATCGTCTTGTCATAGCAGGAACAAATTATTTTAACATACTAGATAGGATTTCAATGTTTCGTATAAAATAATAATAAAATTAGATTAAAATCTTAAAACCTGTATTCACGAAACCTAATAACATCGTTGCGTTTACTCTCAAAACTAAATTAAGGGATTCACTGAGGCAAATGACATTTTCTATAGAACTCGCTGGCGGCGGAGACAATTCAACAGGCCTAGAAATGGTGTTTTTTTGTTTTTACCATTAGAACATTACACAATTTTTTTTTTATTAATACAATTTTTTAATTTGATATTAACTTATTAATAGGTACAGGATTCATATGCGTGCAATAAGCCGTTTTCGAGAGAATTTTCAATAAAGATCAAATTCTTCTTGTGTTCTAACTTTTTTTGTTGAGTTTCTATTACTTTAACGAAAATTCTAATTAATACAATTGGTTCTTCACATGTTTAAGTATATATATTTTTTTCAAAGCAATTGTCTTGTCTAATTCTTGTAACATCTTCATTAAACAATGGATATTTTTAGTATTTAGCGTTTGTCTCCCCCTTAATAGAAGCTGGTTCGTTAAGACCTTACATTATGTAACGATTGTTCTCATATGATCGGTTAGAAAAGTAGTTTTAAAGTAAGTATTTGAAATTTACTGTAAAGAAGTCACCAAACGCACGAGCTATCTTACCTATTATCGGTTTAAGGTCGAAATAGTCGTGTAACTATTGGATATATTAAAAAAATTTAAGATAGTCGTGACTTATCATATCTGAATAATTTTAAATGAAATAAATAAGTAGGCAGGTATTGTAAAAAATTTGTTACCTCCCGTTTTGTTAAATAAAATTCAAAAATACAGTTTTACTTGAAAGATCACGTTGTAATATTTAACCTATGACCTAGTTTAAAGCAGGACAATGTCAAACAACGAGTTACATAAAAAAGGCAAATTAAAATTCACCACAGGAATCACCTTGGCAAACAAGTTTGCCGATTGCTATCGCGTGAAAAACGTTTTCTTTCCTGTTTTTATCACGAAACGTATATATTTTCCTATTTATGTTTGTTTGTTCATTGCCTTAAAAAAAGAGAGTTCTAAATTTTTAATTTTAATTTTAACTTTAATATGACATAAAATCGAATACAGCATATTATTTTTATCTTATACAATAAATAATTAGATTTTCAACTGTATAGATCGAGCAAGACGAAAGAATCCGTAATGTGATATTTAGAACCATGTGGTACAAAATCGCTCAGTCTGTCGCCAACTTTACAAGGCTATTTAACTACGCCATGGCCATCCTGATTAAGGCGATCAGGATTAATATTTTTGTAGGAAAATTTTCCCCTTCTTCATATATTCTATATATTTAATCTTTTTGACAATAAAGCAAGAGTGAACGCGGGTAAAATCAAATAATAAATCTATAAAGTCGAACAATTTTTCGGTTTAAAAATTGAATTCCATACGACAAACTTTTTGTTTATTGAAATCGATGCTTGCAGAACTCTAATTATGTCTAAATTGTAAGTAATTATGTATACCTGAGGTCAAATCATGGTCAACGCACTGTGACCTGCAAGTATTGTAGTAAGTATTTGATGTCTTTGACACGTCTCACAGAGATAGCTACACGACAAGACACAAACTATTGTGTCGAATAAAAAATGTAATTATTTTAATATTTTTATAATTAATTTTATTTCTTTCATAATACGTATTACATTCTGTGAAACATTTTTTAAAATGTTAACATCGGCAGACAGGCTGGCGGGGGCGGTCCACTTGATGGGAGGTGGTTACCGTCGCTTATAACACAAACAACGCGCTTATGGTGCAAGTGCGCTGGCGACCATAGTGGGATTAAAAGGGATAGGGAAAGATAGAGAAATGGGCTCTTTCCTATCCCGCCCAATGGGATTTTTGTAACCGGTGTTGAGCAATTCCTATAAAACCAGTTATTTGGTTAAAATCTTAAAACCTAAAGTTTTATACCTTTGAAGCCAGAATGTCGTCTGCTCCTCGTTTTTCTATTAT
The DNA here is from genome assembly GCA_910589475.2 of Bembecia ichneumoniformis. Taxonomy (NCBI): domain Eukaryota; kingdom Metazoa; phylum Arthropoda; class Insecta; order Lepidoptera; family Sesiidae; genus Bembecia; species Bembecia ichneumoniformis. The sequence continues at coordinate 15,914,662 of OU342532.1, forward strand.
TTTTTTCTCCCATTCAAAGCGTCCATTAATATTTATTCGCATTTAATAGTTTATTTAAACTTCTTACACTTTTAATTCTTATATGAAAAATATATGAACTGTGCTACAAATATTCTTTAAACTTAAATGAAATAATATTTAATTAACGCATGTAAAATGCACATAAACACAGCTTGTTAAGGAAAAACGATATTTATTTTGAAGGCCGCAGAATTATATTCCCTTTGAGGAAAGGACATTTTAATAATGTTATCGGCATTGATTGTAACATAAATCGTAAAAATCATTAATTTTTGTAGACTTGTACAGACTTACCTACTTAAGTGCAGACTTAGGTGTATTTTAAGTTATGGAAATCAATATAGCAGTTTTGTTTTTAGGTATATATCTATATATCACAATTTTATTTCACGATTTATTTTTAATCTAGTAAATTAATTAAAACTTCTTTAATTCGATGTTCAAACAGTAAAATTGTAGTATCAGTTTTTTATTATAATGTACTAGTGACCCGCCCCCGGCTTCGCCCGGGGTGCAATTTTTATATATATGAACATTCCCCGTTTATCCCTCTTTCCATTAGTGAAAACCAAATTAAAATCGGTCTACCCGTTAACGCGAGATGCCGTGACCAAGGGAAATGGGGATTCATTTTTATATATAAAGACTAGCGTTCCGCCCCCAGCTTCGCCCGGGATGCAATTTTTATATATATAAGAACATTCCCCGTTTATCCCTCTTTCCATTAGTGAAAACCGAATTAAAATCAGTCTACCCGTTAACGCGTGATGCCGTGACCAAGGGAAATGGGGATTCATTTTTATATATAAAGACTAGCGTTCCGCCCCCAGCTTCGTCCGGGATGCAATTTTTATATATAAGAACATTCCCCGTTTATCCCTCTTTCCATTAGTGAAAACCGAATTAAAATCGGTCTACCCGTTCACGCGTGATGCCGTGACCAAGGGAAATGGGGATTCATTTTTATATTGAGAGATTTACACATGACATGTAGTATGCATATAGATAATAATCTTTAGTTTGAAAGAAACACCTTTTCACTGAAAACAGTTGTTGTTTATTCATATTCTTTTTTTGTATTTATTTTGTTTTTTATTCAGACCAGTTTTTTTTTTTACACTTTACGCTACGTTTATCAATAAATTGATTGATTTTACACTGAAATTTTACATTGTATTGTTTTTAAAATGAGCATCAAAGGTAAATAATATTGCATAAATATTAGAATAAATAAACACAATATTCCCATCTTTTAGATGGCCCTATTATTTTTTTTTTAACGGAAATAAATAGAGAACTGAGTTTTTCAAACGGTGGGTCTTAAGATGAATATGGACATCGAAAGTTATGTTTAATGTCCATGTTTTGCACACCCCAGTAACAGCTGGGAATTCAACTCTCGAAGTTGTTGACGAGTACATATACTTGGGACAAACAGTCCAATTAGGTAGAGCCAATTTCGAGAAGGAGGTCCATCGTCGAATCCAGCTCGGATGGGCAGCGTTCAGAAAGCTCTGAGACATCTTCTCGTCCAAAATTCTTGTCTTAAAACAAAAGCTTTCGACCAATGTGTATTGCTAGTGATGACATGGCGCTGAAACGTGGTCTCTAACTATGGGCCTCGTAAGAAAGCACAATGTTGCTCATCGAGCTATGGAGAGGGCTATGCTCGGGGTTACACTGCGAGATCGAACCAGGAATGAAGAGATCCGTAGACGTACGAAAGTTACCGGCGGATCAGTAAGTTGATGTGGCAGTGGGCAGGACTCGGCAGGACATATAGTACTGAGAGCCAACAGCCACTGGGGCCGGAAGTTTCTAGAGCGGAGGCCTCGGACGGGCAAGCACTGCGTAGGACGTCCACCCACAAGATGGGCACGGGTCGACAGTGGATCCAGAGTGCTTCTGAACGGTGTAGGAGGCCTATGTCCAGCTGTGGACATCCTGCGGCTGAAATAATGATAGGGAAACGAAACGTATACAAAAATCATAGATATAGTCCTGCAGTTTTGAAGTACATATGTTGTTTACATATTTTGTTTTGAAACGATCTCTGAAATAACATTTTGTTTTCAGCAGATGGTGTCACACCAAAGCCTAAAAAGGTTCTTGACACCATCATGAAATCCACCTTCGTATCACCCGAAGAGAAACACGGATCCTACTGGAAAAAGGTTGCCAGTGACACAATCAAAATGAAACTCCAAGAGAGACCAAACACCAACAAAGCTAAGAACGGTATCTTGTTTATTGGTGATGGCATGTCGCTGGCGACAGTCATGGCGGCGAGGACTTTTGAGGGACAATTGGATGGATCAGCGGGTGAAGAAAACATTTTAGAATTCGAAAAGTTCCCAATCAGTGGTCTTGCAAGGGTAAGTCTTCCGTTTTAAGTTTTGAAGTTTACTTCTTAATAATCGATTTTCTTATAAGGCCCGCGGAATGGAAATTTTATGAGGAGTAAAATTAATACTAGCGTTAACTAAAAAGCGTTACGTTATCTGTCATTTTGACATTTGTGCTAGAGCCGACGCATGTATTTATGTTCCCTAATTCTAGGCTTATAAAAGCAAACGTCAAAATCTTGTATGAAAACTGTAGTCTGCGTTGAGGAACGAAACAATAGCGCGTTTAAACTGCCGGCGCAGCGACATCTGTCGTCGAAAAATGAACTATTTGAACTTAAAAACGTAGTTACATCTGTGTATACCGAACGTAACTAACATAACTTTTGTTGGAACACGTGACATCTGAGTATGCAGAATTTAACTAAATAATATATCTTATAAATAAAATAAGATATCCAGTAATAAATCCGAACCATTTCGTTGAAATAGATAAGGCAATGAGTGCCGGGGCGGGTCACTAGTGGTGGTATATTATAAAATACAGTAATCAACATAATTCTAATGAGTTTCTATTTTACTAGTTTTTTCACTTGTGCAGAATTGAGCTTTCTGTGAATTATTTTATTTATGCATAATTTTGTGTTAAAAAGTATTAAAAAATTAATTTAAGCTATTTTCGAATTACTTTCGGGAATCTTGCAACAGTCGGTATGTCTTAAGAACGAGGAAAGATTTCTAAATGTAAGTTTTTGTCCCGTTTATTTAACGAGTTAGTGGAGCGCGTGGGAATAAGTCTCATCAATATTAGCTTTACTTGTAATTCTTACATAAAATAAAAACCGTCGCTGTAGGTAGACTTCCACCTGGATCTGCATTATTGGCAGTAGAGCATAATAAATTATAATCACTCTGCTCACTACATAATAATTTTAAGACTCCACAAAGTTAAAATTTAATTAAACTCAATGATTTTACATAAAAAGTTTAAAATATGGCACATAATATGCACCATACTTATCTAAGTAATATTTTTTCCGCCTATAAGTACTATAATCATTATGGAGTTGTCGAAAACGTTTACCTCTCCAAATAAACAACTATACTATTGGAGCTCGAAGTGTTTTATGAATGTTCGGTATAAAGAAAAAAAAACGAATCGTTCCGGATAGTTATTGGAGCGTTCGTCGATGGGATTAACTGTCGTAGTACACTTGTCAACGAAGTTGTTAAAAAAAAGGTTTAAATTAGAAAACGTCAAAAATTGTTACCAGTAATTTCTTAGAAGCTTCTCAAACAAGATAATATTATCTATTGATTTGAATGCTATGTTGAAAACTGCTATATAAAAGTCGCACAGTAGTCGTAGTCCTGCGGATGATGTACACGGAGGATGGTCGTATTCGCCCTCCCTGACCCTGGCTTGCCGCACTGCCGCTCCCGCGATGCTTCTCCACTTTTGTCTGGTGGCATCACGAGAACACTGTACCACAGTAGATCGGGTTGCGTATTTTATTAGGTCTGTCCAGGGGGTAGGCGATATATTAAGGTCGGCAGACAGGCTAACGGTCCACTTGATGGTAGGTGGCTACCGTCGCCTATAACACAAGCTTTTGTGATTCGCACTGCTAAGGATTGGAACTCCCTGCCGGCGTCTGTATTTCCGAGCTCATATAACCCAAATCTTTTCAAGGTTCGAGTGAATAGGCATCTTCTGGGTGAGCTCGTTCCATCTTCGGCCTCATCCTTCCTACATGGATAGATGCTGGTCAAGAGCAAACCCATCTATAGTAAAAAAAAAAAGTGAGCTGCCGACTGCAGTATAGAATTAAGGATAAGGGATTAGGAGTGGATAGGGAAATGGGCTCTAGCATCCCTTACTCACTCACCGAAACACAACAGCACACGTGCTGTTATTTCACGGTAGTAACAACTTACGGTGTTACTACCGTAAGTCTTCTGTACTGCCAGTAACCACTTACGGTGGTTACTGCCGCCAAACGGGCTGCCCAAATGACTGCGAAAACGCAGTGTGCCCTGCCACTACTTTCCAAATCCAGACCAGAGCTAAATTTGAAAAGTTGATTTTTCAAAGTTGACCCTGCCGGGAATCGAACCCGGGAACCCTAGAACAGAGAGTTAAGGCAAACACCCTAACCACTCATCCAACGGGCTCGTCCTTCCTAGTGATGTGGCCAAAGAACTTTAGTATTCGCAATAGCACAACCGACGAAAGCCTGTCCTTAACTTTAAGCTCCTTTAAAATTAATTCGTTGGTGCGAAACGCTGTCCATGAGATATTTAGGTGGCGTCTCCAGCACCACATCTCCAGTGCGTCAATCTTGCGACGGTCTTGCAGTCTTGGGACCTTGAAAACTGTGAAGTTTATTACAAATCTATTTTTTTTTCTCACATTATCTTTTCATTGATTAAACTTATTAAAGCCACCTTTGCTTGACATATAAATCTCAATCCTTAATATTGAAGACAACTCTATTTAACAAAGTATAAGTATAAATATACGGGGGGCGTTAGTTTAAGCGAATTATTTACTTTTTTAAATATATATGTATATATATAGAAAAGTACTTATATAAATGTGCTATCATCAATAGATATACCATATTAATATTAAAAATTTATTAATGACCACAACAGTAAATAAAATCAGGCCAAACGGAAACGCACGTAATAAAATTCTACATTTATTCTAGATATTTAAATCAATTAACATTTCATATTACTGTGTCAAATTGACCATTTCAATGCAATACTGCAACATAACTAATTCATTCCAATGCTATATTATTTATGAAGTTCAAACGTAACTACATATTGGCGTATTTCTTGCTGGCAGAAATTTTAAAGATAAATTTGTTATTCAAATTTTACGTAAATTCAATGGCAATTTAAAATAATTTCTACTGCAGTTACCGATCTGAACTTCGGTAGGCACATCGAGTCCATTGCCAAAACAGCTGCCAAAAAGCTGGGCATCCTTTCCAAGGTTAAACGGTATTTCACAGCTCCTGGACTTATACAAAGCACAGGTCCGGTCTTGCATGGAGTACTGCTGTCACCTCTGGGATGGGTCTGCCCGTTACCAACTGGCCGCACTGGACTCGATTGAAAGGCGAGCAAAGAAGCTTATTAGCAACGACACCCTTGTGGATTCCCAACTTCAAAGCCTGCAGCATCGCCGAAAAGTAGCGTGCCTATTGATTTTCTATCGTCTACACTATGGAGAGTGTGCATCTATGTTGTACGATTTAATCCAACCGGAACCGTTCCACTTGCGGACCACTAGACGTGGGCAGGGGTTTCATCCCTTCGTGGTCGATGTACCTCGATCACGAACAAAGCGTTTCAGTTCCACCTTCCTTGTTCGAACTGCTAAGGAGTGGAACTCATTGCCTGCGTCTGTGTTCCCACAGAACTACAACCTCGGGGTCTTCAAAACTAGGGTAAATGGGCATTTACTAGGTAAGCGTGGTCCACCTTCGGCCACATCTGCACCTCACATCAGGTGAGATAGTGGTCAAGCGCTACCTCGATTTCATAAAATAAAAAAAATCTCAATAAAATTTAATAATTTCTCTTTTCCACTAACAATATATATTAATATATATGTTACGAAAATAATATAAAATATTAAGTCGAACGTAGTACGATTTATATTCGCTTTTCTTCTATGAGACATTTTAAGTAAAAATTATATGTTACAAATTATTTCAAGGTTCTTTTCAAATCTTCAAGGTTCGAATGAATAGGCATCTCCTGGGTGAGCTCGCTCGGCCTCATCCTTCCTACATGGATAGATGCTGGTCAAGAGCAAACCCTTCTTCGATAAAAAAAATGTTACAAAATTTTAATTTAACAGCAAGCAATACCAGGATGGTATGCAACTGCGTCCCACCTTTATGGGATAAGGGATAAGGAATAAAGAGGGGTTAGGGGACTGAAACGTTGTTGTATTGCTGTTAAAGAAATATTAGGTACATTAAACTGCATTATTTTTTGGCATTCAGAAAGCCGCAATTATTGGTCATCCAGCTTGGTCTGAGTCTACATAGGTATGCCAAAGGAGTATATTATAGAGCAAGAGCCCGTGAGGGCCAGGCCTTAGTTAAATAATAAAATGTAAAAGTTTCTCTGTGTATGTCCACTACACAGGTGAGAACGATCCCAGGCTATGAAACTTGGGTCGCGGTGGCTTTGGCAGGTAACAGGTAGTAAAGGTGTGTAAAATTGTGTCTCAGAGTTAGTATAGTATAAAGCTTAGTTTTCATATATTTTATTAGTGATAATCTTAGAAATCGTCTCGTCCACAGCCAGACACTTAGTACAGTTGCAACCCCCTGCCAGGCACCCTTAAAGTAGGGTTAATTTTATTTATACTTTAGTTATAGTATAAAAGCTGAACTTTATATATGTTACTTGGAGAACTATAAAATGATGTTTCCTCAGTAGCCAGGCAGTTTCGATAGTCCGGTATCGACATGGCTCCGGTAGACATTACCCCCATAATTGACACTAAATAAGTTTTGAAGGTGTTTGAAGTAGTTTTTTTTAAAGGTGCGATTTTTTTGACGTCGAGAGTATTAGATTAGATGTAAAATTGAAAATATAGTAGCAGTAAGATTACCGCCCACTATGGCACGATCAAGGAACTGACGCGTCCGCAGTTTGAGGCCGCACGTCGCATCGCGTCACAACCTCTCCGTTGTACTGTAGGTACCGATAGGTACAGAATTTCTTTTCTATAGTAGGTACACACTTTATTAAATAGATGTAAAGAATAAAAATATTTATAGGCATTGTATTTTATGACCTTTTGTAAACATAATAATTGATTTGTCGCGGTTGCGAAATAATAGTAGCGCCCTAGGGTTTACGATTGCGCTTAACGGGATAAAGGATAAGGAATACGGAGGGGATAGGAAATCCCTTACTCCCTCACAACGTGCTGTTATTTCAAGGTGTTTCCTTGTAAGAAGGTCATTACTGCCGCTACACGTGCTGCCAATTAATGACTCTGAACGCTGTGTTACCTATTCTTAATCACTACTAGGGCGACAGTTAAAGCCTAGAATTAGTTGGATAATACGTAGAACCTCTTTAAGTCGAACCTCATAAGTCAAAAACCTCCTAAACTAGAAAAAATGTTTTGTTCCCTTCCCTTCAAGTCCCAAAACCTCCATTACGGAAATCTTCACCCTCTACAATTTACAATTTGACAATTGAATTCGCAACCCTAACATTGGGCATGATTGAACAGTTCGTTTTCAAAATGCGAACCGCTAGAGATTATCGAGATTAATATTCGATGCCTTATAGAACCCTTTAAGTCGAATTTCGATAAGTCCAAAACCTCCAAAACTAGAAAAAAGTGTTTTGGTTCCCTTCCCTTCAATTTTCAAAACCTCCATTACTCGAAAAAATAAATTGCACCTCTGTATCTCGAACATAGCAGTGTATACAACCTTTACAACTCGATCGTTAGAATGAATCTTAACTTCTACAAGTCGAATACTACCTTACAAAATCCGCCTAAGTCGAAATCCTTCACAAGTCGAAAACTCGTATACCTCGATTTTTGAGGTCTCCCTTGTATAAGTTCTACTTATAAAAGATCCTTACTGTATATCCACAACATTATAAAACGCCTTTGTGAATAATGTTTTTTTTGTTAATATTTGTGAACCCATTCAAATGATTAAGAATATTTTAAAATATTTCATTAAAATGTTTTAAACTTTCTTCTAACGATTACCTACGAACAAAGCACAAATCTCGTTATGAAGCTAAACGTGTTTTTATTTTTTAGGTCAAGCCACTATAAATTTCCTACTAGGAAATAGTGCTATTTAAAAAAAAAATATGTAATTAATATTTAGGTTAATCATAATCATAATTTGTTCCTATTTGTCATAAAGATATATAATAATGATTAAATACTGTTTATTAAATGGACATTAATTTTAATTTTTTTTTTGTTATATTTGATTAAAAATTTTAACAGAGTAGTTAAAATTGGCGTGTGAGTTACTTAACTTGTTCTGACAGTAAAAGCGATTTCTAGAACAAATATTTGCTTTGAAACTGGGTTGAAATATAGAGTCAAATTTCCTTTACAATTCAAAAAGTTCATTTTTTGTTAAAGAAGTCTTAGTCACACAATGCGGTCAATGCAAATGCTTCATTGTAAGGAAGGAAGCACAATAGGAAATTATCTTATACGCCACCGTCAACTACTGTATTGTCCACTCGCCTGTACCTCAAGGTTACGAAGACCACGTTATCTATTGAAAACTGGCATCGAGTTTCCTGTTGTGACGCTGATTGTAACTGTATCGCCCTAAGATAGCCCCCAATAATAATGGAACAAGTAACGAAACGTACGGACTACGAACATAAAATAAAATTAATGATATACTTATTTTATTTTAATAATATTAATTTTTTATGTTAGCCCACGAATTCGTTGGCGTGTCTTTTAAAGTCAATTCTATAATTTTTTTATCCATAACTCATATTTTAAAATACCGCTATAAAACTTGTCTAGTATAATTTTTAGGGTTCGTACGTCGGAAATAAAAAAACGGAACCCTTATAGGATCACTCGTGTTTCCGTCTGTCCGACCCCCCCCCCCCCCGCCGCCTTTATCTCCGAGACTACTGAACTTAAAATTTTGAAAAAATACAGAATTTAGTTTTCTACTGGATAGATTATAGGAAAACCTATAAGAAGTCCATGATATTAAAATAAATTAAGTACAGTTTGGCAGGCAGGCTGACGGTCTACTTGATGGTAGGTGGCTATCATGTCTATTAACACAAGCATTGCCTAAGGCGCTGCAATTATGTTGCAGCGAATCAAGTGAATTGGCAGCCTGCCTGCCAACCTATATATAAAAACAACCTCTATTTTCTATTTATCGCCGTACTTATTTCACAACTATAGTACATGTAGCCTAACTATAGTATAAAATTTACTACAAAATTAGCCTATAGCCAGGCTACAAGACTTGTACTATTATGTTTTCTGGGATACAAGTAACGATAAAAGAAGTGGTTTTTTTTTAAGTCAAGACCACTATCTCACCTGATGTGAGGTGCAGATGCATTTACCCTGGTTCTGAAGACCCCGAGGTTGTAGTTCTGTGTGAACACAGTCGCAGGCAACGAGTTCCACTCCTTAGTAGTCCGAACAAGGAAGGTGGAACTGAAACGCTTCGTAATAAGTCCAATGTTACAATCGCTGATATATTTATAATCTCTTTCGATCTATCATCATCACACGTGTTCCTAAACATCTATAGCTTTAAGTGGCTTCAATATGAAAACAGTAATCAAAAAACATCTTTTAAAAGTCTTCTTTGACTGCAGACATACTGCCTCGACGCTCAAGTACCGGACTCAGCGTGCACGGCAACCTCCTACCTCACAGGAGTAAAGACAAAATACGGCGTCATCGGTCCTGGACGGAAATGTGACCAGAGGATCTTGCTATCCTGAACTGCACAAGGGGAAACTGGGCTACGTCGATTGGGCAATGGGCGTTAGACCACGACATGGATGTTGGTAAGTTAGACATAAAAATAAAGAAATAATGATTTCAAAATATTTAAATCATTTTATGTGAAGATAGATATGCAGGCTGACGATTCACTTAGTGACAGATGGTTACCATCCGCCATTAGCGCTAGTCTAATGTTATTAATAGAGGATAAAGAGGAGACAGGGAACGGACTTGAACATCCTTACTTACTCACCGAAACACTACTCGTATACACACTCTTGTTTTAGTCCACTCACGGTCAGCGATAGCTTGGCGGTATTTTTGAAGCCTTTATAATGTACCTAGACCCTTGGAACTATAATAATTATAATACATATTATATTATATTATATATAAAGTTTATTTGCTTGCTTCTTTAGGGGAAAAAAAAGTATGGAAAAGCTTTCAACTTGGTAAACGTAATCTACGTTATTCCTTGTGCCCTAACCCTTATAGATAATCCTACTAAGGTCTGCAAAGCACTTGCATTCAGTAATGATGAGGAAGGTAAAAGTAAAGCGTAAAGTAGGACGAAGAAGGTTCTCTTCTTCGCCCTACTTTACCGAGGAGCAATTATTTCGACTCTCGAAAGACAGGGAACAATTTAAGGAATTGACTGCCTACCTTCAAAAATGGAGAGGCATTTGAATAATGCTACGTTGAGATTGTTGATTGATTGATTAGTAAAGAGTGGCACTCTACCTTTGGACGGTCCATTGGTTCCCTAACAGAAGGTGGCGCTGTACGAGCGTGGGAACTCAGTAATAGGTATTTGGGAGAATTTATTGTCTCAACTTACTATAATGCGAATAGCAGAAGACGGAATGCGACGCAACACATTCGCGCCACTTATTCAACTCGCGAAAATAATAAAACATACGCCAGCAATTCCAATATTTTAGAAAAACCTTTATAGATGCTAGCTATAGACATCCCAATTTCAAATGTACATTATAGGTAGGATGTTTCCATCGAAAAATATCTTTGCATTTTAGTCAGTAATTACAAGAATTCAACCCGCGAAAATGTCACAAATTCTGCACATTTTAGAAATTAATTATACTAGATATAAAAATAATTTCAGTTTTTTGTTGCAATGCAAACCTTTATATTATGTCCTAGAAATATCATGTTTTTTTATGTATTGCTACGACCTATAATTAATGAGTAATCATGGAATTACGTAATATGGAATAAGTAAGCTGTTCGAGTTGGAAAGTGCCCTCTTAATAGCGAGTTTGCTCCAATCTAAACATATAATGTAGGTGACGCAGTATGTCACACACATCCATGGCATTGTGATACACAAAGTGCAACGATGCAAAATGTCATTGTGTGCGCAATACAATAGTTAGTATTCGACCGGACACTAATAAGAGAGACCACCGCTCGCGTCGCTAAATATAATAAAATCGTAAAGAGTCGTGTCTGTAGATCAAATATTAAAAAAAAAAGTATGTAGGTACATGTTGTACTTATGTTACGGAGGCCAAAAAAAAATTTTTTTTTTTGGAATTTTTGCGAGCTTCCCGTAACATTTAGTGTTCGTTTCATTCTAAAAAAGTTACGCGCTATATCGAGTACCACGCGTACGAAGTTGCGGGCTCAGCTAGTTATTACATAATTATATTATGAAAGGGGCACGATAAAGCAAATCATATTCAAATATTTATCTAAGACCCGAATGTATTTATCAGCTATGTTGTGACACACCTACATTCTTATCTTCCTAAAAAAATATAACTAATTTCTAAACATAAGATATAATAAGTATATTTAATGTCGGGCGGCAATAGTTCATCAATCAGGCATATTTGGCGTGACTGAACAACATAAATGTTAGCGTAACGCGTGACGATGACGATATTGTTATATCTAACATCGTGTTGTACGAATGTACTAATTCGTTTCAGTATTTGAACAATACAATGTTCCTCTAAATGATGATGAAATTTTGTACGTAAATGAACTAGTTATCATTAGAATTGTTAATAAAAATACTAATAACAATCAAAATTTTTACTCAAACAATAAGTATTATTAATACTTTCAAGGCCATTAATATATATATGGCCTATATACCTGCATAAGGTCAAATCATGGTCATTGCACTGTGACCTGCAAGTATTGTACTAAGCATTTGATGTCTTTGACACGTCTCACAGAGATAGCTACACGACAAGACACAAACTATTGTGTAGAATAATAAATGTAATTATATTAATATTTTTTATACTTAATTTTATTTCTTTCATAATAAGTATTAAATTCTGTGAAACATTTTTTTTAAATGTTAAGATCGGCTGGCGGTCCACTTGATGGGAGGTGGCTACCGTCGCTTATATGCTGCAAGTGCGCTGCCCACTACAGTAGAATTAAGGATAAGGAATTGTTGAAGGGATTAGGTAATTGGCCTCTGGCATCCCTTACTCACTCACCGAAACACAACAGCACACGTGCTGTTATTTCACGGTGGTCTTCTATAAGAGGGTGGTTACTGCCGCCAGACGGGCCGCCCAAATGACTGCAAAACGTAGTGTGCCCTGCCGCTACTTTTCAGATCCAGACCAGAGCCAAATTTGAAAAGTACATTTTTCAAAGTTATCTCTGCCGGGTATCGAACCCGGGAACCCTAGAACAGAGCGCACCCTATATAACCACTCATCCAACGGGCTCTTCAATATATAGTGAAATCAATAGTGAAATTCATATCAAAACCGGTTGGGTGGTTTAGTAGAAGTTCTAAAAGAAACAGACAGCTACTTTATTTTCTACGTATTAGTGATGAACTGACTTACTCTGGGTGCGACATTTATAGTCTGATAATGCAATATCTGCTCTTTTTAAACGCCATAATCTTTTTTTCCATTTTATCATAAACATTTTATGCAAATAACAAATATTTAATGCACTAAAAAAATGTTTATTCTTGTAAAGAAGTCAGTGACATACGTGGTTTTTTTATAATGTATCTAATCTCTACTAATATAATAAAGCTTTGTTTGTTTGAACGCAATAAACTCTGAAATCACCGGTCGGATTTTAAAATTTATTTTACCATTTGATAGGTCAACCCTTGAAGAAGGCTATTTAGAAACCGAAGCGGGTGAAACCGCGGAACACAGCTAGTAGTTACATATATTTTAATGAAATGAATCAAAGGAAACATGTTGTTATACTTTTGGTCGTATTAATTGGCTATACTAATGGGTTCAACTGCTGTGGCTGGCAGAGTCCTGTAGGTTAACAATCGATTCCTGATCCTGAATTCTACAACATTTCTTAAAAGAAAAATTAAAAGAATTTTCATGGATTTTTTTAACATTCTCTACTACGCGAATGAACTTGGGCAACTGGACTCTCTGCATCCAGTCTTCGCTAGAGGCACCCACTACTCGAAAATATCAAAAACCTTTGTTTTTAAAACTATTTAATTAAATGAGAAATTGTTCGTGTCATTTATAGTGACAACTCTATTATTTGATTATAGACACATTGCAATACTTCTTGAAACAACCAAGTTGAATCGATTTTTGTAACAAAGCAAGACTTTCAAATTTTATTTATTTTCTTATAAACCATTATACTTAAAACAAAAATAATACGTAAGAAATATGAACCAAGAAGTTATGTATCACATATGTATATTTGGTACATTGGCTTTATGTTAATAGTAGCTGAACGAGCTGAATAGCAAAACAAAGCAGTGATTTTTTTCTTATCGATGGCGTGGAGCCTCTTAATGAACTGATTTAAAGTATGCTATATATCCATTAAAGTTAAGTTGAGTTAAGTTATTATTATTAGTTATTTACTTAAAACATTATATATCCATTAAAAAACATTAACATAAAAAAATGATAGATTAAAACAATATTATTTTTAATTTATTTTATTTGCAACATCGATTACGTCGTGGAACATCACTAAATGGGCGTTTCCAACAACAAATTATGATATTATCGTGTCCACATTACCCATATTTAGGGTTGCCATAACTTCTAGGAACCAATACGGGACGTTTTCTTTTCCTATGCCCAAAACTCATAACACATTCAACGCCGACACGCGGCTTTTCAACTACACTATACAGTATACATAGCACGCATGTGTACATGGTGAGAGACAAACTATGTGGTTTTTTTTTTACCCTCTGGTCTCAACCGTAGTGACTATCAAAAGCCACCACCCTTCGCCACCGGTCGGGCGGGCAGCACCCACCCTAATCACTTCTTTCCGTATTATTTTGCCGAAATACGGGACATGTAGTAATACAGGACAGGATGATCAAACACGGTGACAGTCCCGTAAATACGGGACGTATGGCAACCCAACATATATTGTAAGAAGGCAATATACTTCATAGGTGTGGCTTGGAAGACAGTTTATCATAGGACTCGAGCTATCGAAAAAACACGACAAGCAGATCAACCTTTTAATACAAATAAGATGGATGAGGTTTATTAGCTGGCAAGGTTTCACTTTAAAGACTAGGCCAGATTGGGCAATGTGTACTTATAAAATTGTTTGTCCTGACCATCAACACAGTAAATACCATCAACGCACAGCCAAAACTACTAAGTCTAGTAAGCTGAAATTTGGAACATAGCTTTATTTTATAACGTAAACGTCCGCTAAGAAAGGGTTTTGAAAATTTTAATGCCGTGCAAAGGCAAGGGCGGGTCGCTAGTATAAAAATATAACGAAAAAATGTTTAAGACATTTTTTGAAAAGTAGTGGTAGGGCACACTGCGTTTCGCAATCATTTGGGCAGTCCGCCTGGCGTCAGTGACCACTCCCTTACAGAAGACCACCGTGAAATAACAGCATATACGTGCTGTTGTGTTTCGGTGAGTGAGTAAGGGATGCCAGAGCCCATTTCCTTATCCCCTCCTAATCCCTTATCCTTAATCCTACTGTAGTCGGCAGCGCACTTGCAGCACCTGTAGCGTTGCTTGTGTTATAGGCGACGGTAGCCACCTACCATCAAGTGGACCGTCAGCCTGTCTGTCGACATAAATAACATAAAAAAATAAAATAAGACAACCGCTAAATACTAAACATATTCATTGTTTAATGAAGATGTTACAAGAAATAGACAAGACAATTGCTTTGAAAAAAAAAAATATTATACTTAAACATGTGAAGAACCAATTGTATTAATTAGAATTTTCGTTAAAGTAATAGAAACTTCACAAAAAAAGTTAGAACACAAGAAGAATTTGACTTTTATTGAAAATTCTGTCTAAAACTGCTTATTGCACGCATATGAATCCTGTACCTATTAATAAGTTAATATCAGATTAAAAAATTGTATTAATAATTTTTTTTTCTTGTGTATTGTTCTAATGGTAAATACAAAAAGACACAATTTCTAGGCCTGTTGAATTGGATCCGCCGCCAGCGAGTTCTATTGTAAATGTCATTTGCCTAAGTGAAGCCCTTAAGAGTTTAATAAAGCGGACATGGTCAGACCGAACACAATTTTTACCAAAATGAACGCAACCCAATAACCTATGAGTTAAGGTGCAATATTGCACAGTAAATCTTTGTAGCTTCTCGGAGATAACTGAACAGATTTAAAATTGGAAGGTTTTTCTTTAAATAAGTAGTGTGTAAAATATGAAAAAAGAAATAAAAGTAGCCGATTAAAACTATAGTACAGAACTTAGCTTAAAAAATAATGTAGTTGTCGCTGAAAATGTTTTACTGTAACGAGATAGGCTCAGACCGACAAAAAATATAGGTTTCTTTTTGAGCAGTGATCTACTAAATATTTGTATAAATATAAATCTCCCCGATTGAAACTGTTTTAAATATTAGGTATGTTTATGTTCTGCATTTTTATGTAATTTCAATTTTACTCTAAGTCAAAATAGGCGACGAAAATAACGCTTTTCTGCTAAGTCCTCGTCTTGGGGTCATCAGACAGGTTGACGGTCCACGATGGTAGGTGACCACCGTCGCATATAACACAAGCTACACACAAACACATCACAGAAGCGGTTGCCATATATTTTAAATAGTTTGCCCGAAGACATTGTCCACGAGAAAAATAAAACTATATATAAAAATAAGTTAATGAAATATTATCTGCTTTCTTTAAATTAATTAATGAAATTTAGGTTTAGGTTTAGGTTTTTAATAGGTTACATTTATTTTTAAATTTAGTCCTATTTTATTTTTGATGTTTAGTTTGACATCATTAACTTGATCCCACAGACAAACTGCATTCCAGTTTTATGGGACTTTGTAAATATTTTTTATAATATAAAAAATATTAAAACAGTATAAATAAACAAATAAAAAAAAACATATGGTGCATGTGCACTGCCGACCATTATTCAAGATAAGGATATGTTAGAACTTTGATTTTTTTTTTGTTGACCCATATTACGCACAGGTATTAAATTGTGAATTTAGAGGCATAATAAACTCTGAGTTACCTTTTTAAATATATTATGGCAGCTTTAACGAGTTGATTGCCTCAAAAATAGATCACTAATAGCTCATTGTTATCGTTCTTTGACGTCATCTCTATTATTATTGCTATCGCGTATTTGTTCTTTAAAATTTACATTCGAATACTTTCCGACACACTATAATTATTAATGTGTGACGGTTTTGTTTTAAATCCCACTATTTAACTGTTCAGCGAAAATAAAAGCATTTATTTATAGGGTACATTGAAACATTGTAACTATATACATTGACATTAAAACCTTTGTTAATATCAGTTATATTACAGTATTTAGAGTATATTGTTTTGATTTGTTAATTGTTTTAAAAATATAAATAATTTAAGCCAATATTTTTTGTTACTTCTTGGCATCGATATAATAAAACGTTCTAGCACTTTTTGGTAGAACGTTATAATATACTAGCGACCCGCCCCCAGCTTCGCACGGGGTGCAATTTTTATATATATAAACATTCCCCGTTTATCCCTCTTTCCATTAGTGAAAACCGAATTAAAATCGGTGTACTCGTTCACGGGTGATGCCGTGACCAAGGGAAATGGGGATTCATTTTTATATATAGAAAAAATTATACCGTATTTATTCGTATACTTATTTATTAAATTAACGCCATCTTTTGCAGAATATCAATACAACTTTTATATGTAGGTATCTTTAAATTGAGAATTATAATAACTTCTGTAAAGTCAAAATTCTAAAATGTTACAATGTTTTTGGGTTATTTTTTAAATATCGATTACATAGTTTTAATAAAACAAAATAAATACTTAAAGACTAAAAACATGTCAGATAAAGACTAAAGTTTAGTCAGAAAATAGGTAGTCTAACTGGCAGTAACCACTCCTTACAAAAGATCACAACACTTACCTAGGTACATCATTTCCTACGACTTCAATATATCAATGCGTACGTTTCTATAACCAGGTTCAAACATATCGTTTTTGTCAAAAGATTTATAAGTTCGGAATGGTCTTGCATGTGAAGTTCGGATTGGTGCAACATGTGTGCTGTGGTGAGCGAGTAAAGGATGCCAGAACCCAATCCCCATTTCCCCATTCAAGTGAACCTTCCGCCTGTCTGACGACCTTAACATTTAAAATAGCTAAATATATTTTACAGTTAAAAAATATATTATAAAAAAGATTTCCCCTCTTTCTATGCTGATAAAATGTTATAAGATATGCAATATTTTTCTTTTTCTGTCACCAGGCTTAGTGACCACCACGCGCGTGACTCACGCTTCACCGGCCGGCTTGTACGCACACACGTCGGAACGAAACTGGGAGTCAGATGCTGATGTTCCAGACTCTTGTCTCCAACTGGGCTGTCAAGACATCGCTTATCAGCTCGTCATGAATGACCCTGGAAAGAAATTCAAGGTATTTAGAGTTAAAGAGAATGATTAAAGAGGTATTTGTTTGCATACTGAGTCACTTGCATCTTTTATTTTTACTACTATTTTTTTGTATAATGCCAGGGCTATAATATCTCATGGAATCTTCAAGGTATCGCGCGTGCGTTAAATTAACAAATTCAAAAAGGTTTTGAGTAAAAGTAGCCACATAGTATTTTTCTAATAATTTTGACTTTTTTTTGACATTTTTTCGTGAGTATAAGTGTGATATATTTTAACTACGGCCCCAAAAAACATCAAAATTTCCCTGTTTTCGAAATATTTTATGATCGCCTAAGAGTTGCAAATATATCGTTTTTTGAACCGTAAAATCATCAACGCTGCTTATTAAACTATAACATTCCGTGATTGATTGATTTTCGATCAAAATAAAGAATATTTAATTATAAAATGTTGAATCAAAAACAGGTTTACTTCGAATTTACCAGCCTTAAGCATTAAGGTGGCGCTGTACGAGCGTGGAAACTCAGTAATAGGTATTTGGGAGAATTTGATGTCTCAACTTACTATAATGCGAATAACCGAAGACAGAATGCGACGCAACACATTCGCGCCACTTAATTCAACTCGCGAAAATAATAAAACATACGCCAACAATTCCAATATTTTAGAAAAACCTTTACAGATGGTAGCTAATGACATCCCAATTTCAAATGTACATTATACGTAGGATGTTTCCATTAAAAAACATTTCTGAATTTTAATCAGCAATTACAAGAATTCAACCCGCGAAAATGTCACAAATTCTGCACATTTTAGAAATTAATTACACTAGATATAAAATTAATTTCAGTTTTTTGTTCCGGTGCAAATCTTCATATTATGTCCCAGAAATGTTATGTTTTTTTATATATTCCTGTGACCTATAATTATTGAGTAATCATGGATTTACGTAGTATGGAATAAGTAAGCTATTCGAGTTGGAAAGTGCCCTCTTAACATTATTACTATTTGAATAAATTCTATGATTTAGTAAATTAAATAGAATTTAAGTAGCTTTTAAGGTTTAATTAATCAGTAAGTTATTGAGTGAGTTACATTTCGCTTTTATATTTTTACACACATTTTATACTAGTTTTTCCCATTACTTCGTCTGCGTATGTCTGCGTAGGTAATACGAGTATTTTAAAGGCTATGTTTTATTTCGATGAATAAACTATATATTACTGAATCCGTTAACTAGTTTTTGCGTTAAATAAATCCATCGTCAAAAACTTTCGCATTTTTGATATTGGTAGGATAAATTATTTTGGCCGTCGTGAATGAAATGTAAATACAAACTGCCCGTAAACAACTTTTGAATAATTATTTTATCTTTTAAAATGTTTAAGATAAAAATAGTAACACATAGTTGTTTACTCTTGGAGGCATGCCGTCAATTAGTGATACCTATTCAAACACATTTCTAACTACCGTCAGTTAAATATTCTTTTGTTTCTTTTATTACAGACAATTATAGTTCCTTGAAAAAATTTCCTAAATACCTTGAAGCTTATTTGTAGTGGAGTCTTTTCACGCAACATTTATAACTTACTAGCAAACCGCCCCCGGCTTCACAGGGGTGTATTTTTTTCTTCTGCATATTATCTACACAAACCTCCTTCGTTTATAGCTCTTTCTACTAGTGAAAACAATATCAAAATTCAAAATCCATTGGATAAGTTAGAAGAAGTTAACAGTGTACATCTACTTAATGTGTTTACAGTGTGTTAGGGATGGGATTTCCGATACTTTACCCATGTGTTGTAAGCTAAATTTTATCGACAAAAATCCATAAAAAGGGGGGTCATAAAACCCTTCTAAATGGGAGCCATTTTGAAATTTAATTTCTCCTATTTTTTGAGTTCATTGAAAATATTTTTTTTATCATTTTACGTTGTCCGCTAAACACGAAAATGACCTTATTTTAAAGGTGAATTTTGCTTGCATTTAAAAATTAATTTGTTAAGAAGTTACTAAAACTAATAAACTCTTTACCTGTGATTAGATTTTTTTTAATCAAAGGTAAATATAGATAACTTAATGTCTTCTATGTACCTATATTCTTATTTTGTATAATATAATTCTACTAAACGTGCTTATATCGCCAAAATTCTAAATGGCTGAACCGATTTTGTTGATCCGATAGATGGCGCTCTGTAATCTAAACTCGTGTTCAAGCACCACAAAGTCTGCTGGGTTCGCTAGTATTTTCAAAATACATATATTTATAAGATTGTTGAAAATGGTGGAAAAGGGAAGACTTGTTTCTAATAACTAAATCAGAAAACTAGACATTATTTTTTTAATGTTAAGGTTAGCAGACAGGCTGACGGTCCACTTTATGGTAGGTGGTTACCGTCGCCTATAGCACAAGCAACGACACCGATGCTGCAAGTGTGCTGGCGACTACATTATGATTAAATAAGGATTGGGAAGGGTTAGAGGAACAATTTAATGTGTAACATTTTACAATGAACAAACCGAATATAATATTATATACTGTAATGTCAGGAGAATTTAAAAAATAAATTTAAAAAATAAATCTTTTTTTTAAATTTATTTTTTATATTCGCTTTTAAATAAATTTAAAAGCGATTTTATTTTTTTTATGTTAAGATCGGCAGACAGGCTGACGGTCCACAGTCCACTTGATTGTAGGTGGCTACCGTCGCCTATAACACAAGCAACGCCAAAGCTGCTGCAAGTGCGCTGCCGTCTACAGTATAGGATTAAGGATGAGGGATTAGGAGTGGATAAGGAAATGGGCTCTGGCATCCCTTACTCACTTACCGAAACACAACAGCACAAGTGCTGTTATTTCACGGTGGTCTTCTGTAAGGGGGTGGTTACTGCCGCCAGACGGGCTGCCCAAATGACTGCGAAAACGCAGTGTGCCCTGCCACTACTTTTCAAATCCAGACCAGAGCCAAATTTGAAAAGTTGATTTTTCAAAGTTGACCCTGCCGGGAATCGAACCCGGGAACCCTAGAACAGAGCGTTAAGGCAAGCACCACTCGTCCAACGGGCTCGTCAAAAAATAAATAACAATTTAAAAAATAAATAACAAGAATTAAAAAATAAAAAGAAACAGCAAAAAGGCTGCGTAGCAACTCTACTTCAATAAAAAGGTTCAGCCGTTAACAAGTAGTATGACTAAAATACATACATTTTCATTTTTGCTGATAACGTATAAAGTAGATAATAGACTTAAGTACAATATGTAATACGAAATAGTCAACAGTTTAAATACAACTGTGCAAATAACGAGTGCGATCAATGCATTTTACATTTATTTTGTTGTTAAGGTAAATAAAAATGCTCAGAAAGGAGTTGATAAAGAACTTGAAGAAATAACGACCTCAAACAACTGTATTTAAGGTGGCGCTGTACGAGCGTGGGAACTCAGTTTTAGTTATTTGGGAGAATTTGTTGTCTCAACTTAACTATAATGCGAATAACCGAAGACAGAATGCGACGCAACACATTCGCGCCACTTAATTCAACTCGCAAAAATAATAAAACATGCGCCATCAATTCCAATATTTTTGAAAAAACCTTTATAGATGGTAGCTATTGACATCTCGATTTCCACGGAAAAACATTTTCGGATTTTTAGTCTGTAATTGCAAGAATTCAACCCGCGAAAATATTCACAAATTCTGCGTATTTTAGAAATTAATTATACTAGATATAAAATTAATTTCAGTTTTTTTGTTGCTATACAAACTTTCATATTAGGACCAAGAAATGTCATGTTTTTTATGTATTACTACGACCATGATTATTAATGAGTAATCATGGAATTACGTAGTATGGAATAAGTAAGCTGTTCGAGTTGGAAAGTGTCCTCTTAAGTTTCAAGTAGTACATTAGAAATTTCATTAAATGGTGATCAATATATACCAGAATTAAGTTATTATAAATTGTTAATTTTTCTATGTTATGCAGTTTTGAAAATTTTGGGCCTTGAGAGATGTACCCATGTTAATTTGTATAATTGATTAGTTCAAGGTTGATTTTAACCATTCAATTTGTATAATAACAACCGTTGCAATGTCTTTATTTTCATACCATCTGTTACACGCGACTTCGTCCGTGTCTCTTTATAAAATACTAGCGACCCGCCCCCGGCTTCGCTCGGGGTTAAAATCGGTCCAAGTTTTTGAGTTTATTTATTACATACAATACATACATATACATACGAATCTTTTCTCTTTATAGTATTAGTGTAGGTAAGCTGTAGGTATATCTATTCTACATTTATACCCATATAATGCCCATCTATCTTTCTTATATATAAAAATGAATCTCCATTTCCCTTGGTCACGGCATCACGCGTGAACGGGTAGACCAATTTTAATTCGGTTTTCACTAATGGAAAGAGGGATAAACGGGGAATGTTTTAGTGTATAAAAATTGCACCACGGGCGAAGCCGGGGGCGGGCCGCATGTATATGTATTATAAAACAAAGTCGTTGTCTGTCTCTGTTTTTTCCGCTAACTTCTAAGTCACCCCGGGTCGCTAGTTACCAATAAAATAGACTGAGCTATAGAAATTAGGGAAGAAGAAGAGGGTTCAACTGCGTGATCAAATTAGGAATGAGGAGGTCCGTAGACAAACGAAAATTACCGACATAACACGGCGGATTTGTAAGTTGAAGTGGCAGTGGGCAGGACACATAGTACATAGAGCCGACGGCCGCTGGTGCAGGAAGGTTTTCGAATGGAGGCCACTGACCGGCAAAAGCAGCCTGTCCAGTGTGGTCAGTGGCTCCAGGTTTATTTTGATCGTTCCTTTTGGAAAATAAATAAAATCATAGTCAGTTTCCATGGGAGAACCGAGCAGCAATTTCATTTATTATTTTTTTTTTAATTTATTTAAATTTAACGAAAATTTATAAAATGTTATGCTTACAGGTGATTCTTGGAGGTGGAAGAAAGGAATTCGTACAGAACCTCTCGAATCCGCTGATCAACAGCACAGGCAGAAGAAAAGACGGCATTGACCTGACGGAAATGTGGCACATTGACAAAGTTCAGAAGAATTTCACTCACGAATTTGTTACCGACAGGAATGAATTACAAAAGGTGAGCTGAGCCGGTGGGAATTTATTGTGCTATTCATATAATTTAGTTCGTCTGCGTTGAAAAATTCGCCTGGCATCTTTATCGCTGTGATGACGGTGGCGCGACAGAGGCTCCCAATATAATATATTTTCAGACGATCCCTTCGGAATGTAACATTTTTCCGGAATAAAACGTATCCTATATGTTTATCCAGGTAATAGACTATATGTGTGCCAAATTTCATCGAAATCTGTTCAGCAGTTTTTACGTGAGAGTAACAAACATACATACATCCACATATTCATCCTTATAAACTCTCGTATTTTTAATATTAGTAGGATTAGATACGAGTAGGTTTACTCTCATAGGTACGAGTAGGTTTAATTCATTGATATTGACCCATTTCCCTATCCCCTCCTAATCCCTTATCCTTAATACTAATGTAGTCGGCAGCACGCTTGCAGCGGCTGTGGCGTTGCTTGTGTTATAGGCGACGGTAGCCCCTACCATCCAGTGGACCGTCAGCCTGTCTACCGATCTTAACATAAAAAAAAGACGGAGAAAGTATTGAAAATTTGACATAATAAACATAATTAAGAAGTTATTTATACGGCTCATTTATTTTTCTTTCTAATCATTCGTACTTTTGGATTATAAGTAACTATACTATAGTTTCCTTTTCTGTACGTCTGACAAAGTGTAAACAAAATTTCAGGATAATCGTTTGAGTAGTTAAGGCGTGAAACCGTAACAAACCAAAAAAATGTCACTTTCGCTTTCATTTTATTAGGTTTTAATTATTATTAGGTCATTAGCTGAGCCAGCTACTTCGTACGCGTGCTATTCGGTATAGCGTGTAACTTTTTGGGATGAAACAAACACTAAATGTTACGGGAAACTTGCTATAATACATCAGTGAAAACCGCATTGAAATCGGTTGAGCCTTTTCTGAGATTAGCGTGCACAAACGCACAGACAAACAGACAAAAATTGTAAAAAATATTTTTTTTACCTCCGCAACATAAGTAAAACTTGCACAAAGTTTTTTTTTTTTTAAAAAAAACGTTAAATGCGAAAATGCGTTTAAATAATAAAATACACACAGACACGGTTCGTTTACGATTTTATTATATATAGATTATTTATTAGGTAGTGTTTAAGTTTCTATATTAATATTGTGATCTAATTATTGTAGTTGTTTCTCAAATATATTAATATAGGGTAGGGATATCACAGTTGACACTGTATTTTGTCTTTCAACGCGAACATTAACTTATATGTTTAATGTAAACTAAATCTAATTTATAAACTGAATAAACCTTGTTTAATCTTTTACGCTATTAAGGCTTTTAAAACTCAAATTGTATGCAGTGAAATGGCAAATGGTAATTATTGCCTACAATCGCTTAATGGATTTTT
This sequence comes from Bembecia ichneumoniformis, assembly GCA_910589475.2. Classification (NCBI taxonomy): domain Eukaryota; kingdom Metazoa; phylum Arthropoda; class Insecta; order Lepidoptera; family Sesiidae; genus Bembecia; species Bembecia ichneumoniformis. The sequence goes on from OU342532.1 coordinate 15,938,950, forward strand.
TTGTTGTTCTGAAACCTTGAAGTCAATTCGTCGCAAAATTTTGAACAACCAACGACGGTTGTTAGTTGATGAAAATATTAAAAGTTAATATAAAATCGATCCGCTGTTGGATTCGAACGAGTGCATTTTTTTTACACAAATCTTTCTCGTTTATCGTTTTTTTCTATAAGTGAGAACCGTAAATAAATCTGTTAAATTATTTAGAAGAAATTTGCGGAAAATAGGCAGAAGCAGTCAGCGATTTTATTTTATGCTAGCTGAACCCGGCCACGCATCGCTGACGCGGCGCGCGCCAAGCGGTATTTGATACCGCTTATATAAACACATCAAAAAAGTCTAAGCAGCACATACTATTTTAAATGATTAATCAATTATTATATCATTTCTTACCAAGTAGGTAATACCTATGTAAACTTTTTTGATCTAGAGGACATACTGGCTGGTTGTAAAAAAAATTCGAGTATCATTTGTTTTTTTTTTTTTTTTTTCACAAATTCAAAAGCGAAGGCAGAATTTTACAGCGTTTTCTTTATCTACTTATTAAAATTTAGTATTCTGTATCAATTTTGTGATTTAAACAATAATTTGAAAAAAGTTTTGAACAAATTTGGATTTTGAGACATTTTTTACGTCATGGAGTGACGTCATTTGAACGCAGATGAAATGCCAAGAGCTGTAGGGATGTTGCAAGCGGGAAGAAGACAATCTCAGGTATCTCGGTATTTTGGTGTCAACAGAAGCGTAATTTGCCGTCTTCATCAGCGTTGCACTAACACGGGAGATCCTGCTGAGCAGCACCCAGGTCGAGAAAGGTGTACAACCACACGGCAAGATCGATACATACAACTGACTGCAACACGCCAGCCGATGTTAACCGCCCGAAAGATAGGTTTATGGCTACAAAATTCAAGTGGTGTTGTTGTTAGCTGCCAAACAGTGCGAAATTGACTGCATGAGTACTATGGCCTACGAGCACGACGGCCAATTAGGTGCCCACCGATACGTCACGGAAATCGCGCTCGTAGAAATGAATGGTGTAGGGAACACATTACCCGGGAACACATGGACCCGGGAACAATGGGATAAAATTTTATTTTGCGATGAGTCTCGATTTGGGTTCAAGCCTGATACTAGAAGGGTAAGAATGTACCGTCGTCCTGGAAATACTGAAAGACTGAGGTGCGTTCAGGAAGTGCATCCATACAACGGCTCAACAGTTATGGTATGGGCGGGTATTATGAAGAACAGACGAACTGAGCTCGTTTTTGTAAATGTAACATGAACGCTGTAAATTACGTTGAGGATGTTCTAAGGCCTTATGTTCGTCCATTCGGACAAACGCTTGGCTCCGATTTCACGTTGATGCATGACAATGCGCGTTCCCATACAGCTTTGCACACACGGGAGTACTTGGCAAGGGAAAACATCCTGGTATTTCCTTGGCCTGCACAATCGCCAGACCTCAACCCCCTCAACCCAGAGACGTGTTTTAAAGGACTTGGATGGAGTGACAACAACCCAACAACTGATGGACTTACTAAAATTTCATTGGGAACAATTGCCGCAGGATAACATTAACAGTCTCATCGATCCTATGAATAATCGGTGCCAGCAAGTTCTCAATAACAGAGGCCACACTTTGTATTAATTTATGCAATTTTAGTTTAAGTTTAGTTGATTACTTTGTACGCGTAGGTCTTTTGCCCTTTTGCGCGGACCCCGTCAGGGAGACAATATGTCGTCTATTAGCCATTTAACGTAGTCGAATATCCTACGCGATTGCTGTGACGGCTGCTGCTGGTTCCCATTCATCCTCCGTCGTGAATCCAGCGATAGTGGTCAAATAAATATAGAAAACTACGCTAATAAATAGCTCTTTTCAGAGCTATTCCAATTAATCCTGTTAATGGGTTGTATGTATATATATATATATATATCTTTCCCACACCTTCACTCGGTACAGTAGCTATAAAGCCATTAGCAATCAACTTATCAAAATAAATTATTCCATCACCATGAGTATTGTAAGTTGATAGTCAGGCTGCACTTCAAGCACTAGACTCAGACTCTACAATAATAATACGCCTTGCCATGCCATGCCACTAATACGGCATGGACTCATGGCAGAGTGTCGCTTCTGCCATGAGGCAGAGGAAACACCAATGCATATCCTGTACGAGTGTGGACCCCTAATGCACAAGCGCAGTCACATCCTAGGAAGCCACACAATGGCTTGTGAAGATGTGGAGAATGCCTCTATCAAAAAAGTACTACAGTTTCTTAACGTGGTAGGTATAGGTAGAGAGCTTTAGTTTACGTGGTGATCACAAAATTTCAGCAATGGATGAAGTGATACTGGTACTCTAGCAGACAGAAATAGCCACTAAGAAGATAATAATAATAATAATAATAATAAGTTGATAGATTAAGACTTGTTAATATATGAGGTTGTTTGTTAAGAGATATCATACGCACGCAAGCGCCTCGCAATAAATACTTTACGGCGGTATCAAAGAGCATCCCATGACACGATCCCAGCGGCGGCATCATTTATCGACAAAAAAACATTTTATATTGTTAAATTTCAAGACGAATGAAACCTTGGTTCACAACTGTACACAACTGTTAATGTGGAAGGGAGTTTTTTATTTATTATGCTTTCACGCCTTAACTACTCGGATACTCGTTGCCAGGGATACAGAAAAATACATAGGTTTCCGAGGTATCATCTAGGTATACTTATGAAATTGTTTGTCATGATTAACAATTAACACACAGCTAAAACTACTAAGTCTTTAAAGCTAAATTTTGTAACATATTTTTTTTATAATGTAAGCATCCGCTAAGAAAGGCTTTTTGAAAATTTCAAAATAAAAATCATCTGTGAAAAATATATGAGCTATAAAGATTGAATAAATACTTTAACATCTAAAAAAAAAAAATTACGCCGACGAACTCGCCGACAGAAGCTAGTTTCAAAATAAAAGAACATTTCCTATCATGTATTTTCCAATTAATAACAAATTTTATTTTTCAAGATCCTCAAAGCAGAAACTCTGCCGGAATACATCTTGGGCTTGTTCCATGACGATCACATGGACTACCATTTGAAGAGTCAAAATCAACCGACTTTAGAAGAAATGGTCGAAGTGGCCATTAAGTTCCTGAGTCGTAGCCCGAAAGGATATTTTCTTTTCGTGGAAGGTAAGAGCATTCTTTAAACGATCTGTCTCCATTATTGGTTATTAATCCCTGCTCTGCAAATTTATACCTAGGAAGGGAGAGGAATACAGAGGAAAGTCCCGTGGCAATTGTAACGTGTAATATGTATATAATACAGAACAGGAATAAATTAATTTAAAAAATCACTTAATAAACACCAAATAAATTAAAGATCACAAGTCTCTATTGATTCTATAATCTAGGGTTGCTCAAAATATCGATTGATAGAGCTTTTTGTGTAGATCTCGGGAAATATTGGTTGATTTATGTCGATTCACAATTTTTGTTTTATGACGACATGATTCATTTATTCCTATTAAGACGGGACAATATGTGTTTACAGAGTCAGTTATTTGTTTCCTAAATAATTTTACAGGTGGCAGAATAGACCATGCCCACCACGACAGCCTCGCGCATCTAGCTTTAGACGAAACCATAGAATATTCCAAGGCGGTGAAGAAAGCCAGGAGTTTAACCAGTGAAGACGATACATTGATTGTCGTCAGTTCCGATCACGCACATACAATGACTGTAGCTGGTTACCCTTCGAGGGGAAACGACATTCTGAGTACAGTTGACACAACAAATGGTTTAGATGGAAAACCTTATACAACTATCAGTTATGCCAATGGCAAGGGTATATCAATTGACGTGGACGGTACGAGAGTTGATGTGACGAAGCATAAACAGTTTCTCGATAGTAAGTATTACCTCTTGTGATATTTAAGATTAAAAGACAAATATGGGCGCTATAACGAAACAAATAATGCTCTTTGTGATTTTTGGTTTAGTCAATAAATAATATCCTTCTTAATGCTAAGAACTAAACTTGTTAAATTCAATAGGTATACCCCTAATATTAAAGATATTGGAGCGAATGTTATTTTGGGTAGTGAAAAATTGGAGCCCGAAGAATCGACATGTTTTTAGGTATTATTGTAGATCCTAAACTACAATGGGTTCCAGTCCCCATATTGAAAAACTAAGTAAAAGGCTTAGCTCTGCGGCTTATGCCATTAAACAGTTTACGTCGATACAGTTAGAATTGTTTATTTCGTTTACTTTCACAGTACTTTCACAGTATAGGATACTTCTTTGGGGTACATAAATACTATCTTCATTCTAATTGTTATTTCGTTTACTTTCACAGTACTTTCACAGTATAGGATACTTCTTTGGGGTACATAAATACTATCTTCATTCTAAAAAAAGGGCCATTAGAGCCATTCACCATCTAAGTAGATAGGCAGTTCTCCCTCCGATAAAAGTTCAAGGAAATAAAGATTTTAACTGTTACTTGTCAGTGTACTTGTGAAAATTTAATTTATACCCATAAAAATATAATGTCAATTTAATAAAAAATGTTATGTTCACAATATCAATACTAGGTCTAAAATATTGATAAACAAAAGACGCGACTCCACAAGATAAGTAATTTTTTGTGGGTCAGTTAATACGGTTTTATAATAAACTTCCTGAGATAAGAAGAGAGCAAACTCCGTTCAAAAGGTTATTATAAAATCGCTGATTATTTATGCAATAAATAATCAGCTCTGGGTTTAAACGTTTCATATATGATGTAATATTATAATAATTTATTTACGATGACCATAGGTAACTGATACCAGAGATGACATTTAGTTTTCTTCGTGACCAATCGGTATTCGGTGTGCAAATCTTGACATCTTGAACCTTCAAATTCCAAATTCGTTTCTGAACTCATACTATGTTTAGTGTATACTGTAATTTGTGTATAATTTTAAAGATGACAAAAAGAATGGAGTTTCTGTCGGGGTTTCTTCTCAGGATCGTCATCATCTCAGCTATTTTTTTCCCCTGGTGAAACCCTGGTAAAATACATCGACTTCAAAAAGTTATCTCGTTATCATATTTTTGAGAAATAAACGATTTGATTAGGTTGTATAGACGTTTGTAACACTTTTACACTTTTTCTGAACAAATTTCACCAAGCGAGTCCCGTCGTCGCTTTGCGTATTGGTGCGAGACCATTTGAATTTATTTTCTAGGGCGTAGCTTTTAATTTACGATAACTCCTAAGATATTCATTTAAACTGTATGGTGAACAGGGTTATTATAATGTGTAATAAATACTTAAGGTAACTAACGTATTTAATTTGATAACGATTAATACTGTACCTTTTCTAAATAGCTTTCCAAATACCGCCTTATTATGTATGTGATCATTTTTTAAAAGTTAGAATGGGTATACCTAGAGTAAGCTCTCCTTAAAAGATAGACATAATTATGTAATTGCAGACTTTTTTGTAGAGCTACAAAAGATAAACAATCCCACCGTAATTTTTTTTTTGTTATATCTAACGGATTAGACAGCGTTTTCAATGAAAACTCCCAGACGGCTTGATTCATCCGACATCTTAAACAATCATTGTCATATTTGAACCAATTTACACAAAACCCCTAAACCTTCCTCAGGAATCACTCTGTTGATAGATGAAAACCGCATAAAAATCAGTTCAGTAGTTTTAGAGATTATCGCGAACATAATATTTGTTTTATGATATGTTTTTTAATAATATCATAGTCTAACCATACTTAGTCATACAGTCAGGCAATGAATGTACTTGCGTAGAGCAACGTTCGGCGAACTCGCTTCAGTTTGCAGGCTCGAACATTGAGCGTTGCCCGACTGTATGAGTAAGTTTGGTTAGACTGTGATAATATATAAGGATTATTTGGTTATACGTAAAAATATTTGGTTTAGTCGGTTAGAAGAAAATAAATTTAATCACAATCAAATGAATATTCTTTAGATACTGATTCTAATGATGAAAGTGAATGAAGTTTTTGATTTCGATATGTGAAATCTAAGAAAGTAATAAAGAGGTCACTTGTATTTTAGTGAGAGAATAAGCTGTTTACAATATTCATGGATTTGCATAGTTTTATTTGAAGTAGGGATTAAGTGTTGTCGTTATTTTTAAAATGTTATATTTTCTATTTGAAAAACTTTGCTGATCCATCTGTTAAAATGTTCTAGGAGACCTCAGCTACGCGTATCCTGGCCTGGTTCCACTGGATTCTGAAACACATGGCGGTGAAGACGTGGCGGTCTTCGCTTTGGGCCCATGGCAGCATCTGTTCACGGCCAGTTACGAACAGAACCTGGTGCCTCATTTAATGGCGTACGCCATGTGCATAGGCCCTGAAAAACATAACAATTGCAAAAGTAAGAGCCGTTTCAACGGGTTCTGGACTTCAAGTGCTGTGAACCATAGACCGGATGTAATTCCGTATGTTTTAATTATATGTGCTGTGATAGTTAGTTGTTTTAGATAATGAAGTATTTTTAAAATATGTTTTTTCCTTGTGTAAGAATCAAACGGGAGCCAAAGTACTGTTGTATGTGCCCTCATAATGCTTAGTGAGTAAATCAGAAGTAGCGATCGCACATAAAACTGATGCAACATAAACTATTCTTGTTTGGAATTAAGTGTACCTACCTACATTACATAAAATACATAACTCTGTCAATTTAAGAAAAGTATTGAAAATAAATTATAAATATTTTCAGGAAATAGTATAAAAACTTTTGCATGTCAAATTAAATAAATACTTTTTTATTAACCATAAAGAAAAGTACAATTAGAAAGCAATATTTTATGAGCGAGAGGCAATTGGAAGCGCCGCCATTTTCAATTAAAGGTTAATAGCTGTTAATTTAGTTATCACACTGGTTTGTAAAAATGCCACAATTCGCAAAGAAATATGATGTGTTTACATTTCATAATATAAAAGGAATTGAACTTATATAAAAATATAAAAGTTCATTCCCATTTACGAGATTTTTTATCACACATGATTCGTAAACATGGCATCCATCTTGTTTTGAACACAGTGCAATTTTATTGAACGCTTGTCTCTTCTGGTTAGTTATATGTTCTAACTATACTATGTTAAATGTCTTTATTGTTTGCTATTCCCGATTTTATGTTGTAGGTAATTTGTGGGAAACTCAGAAGAATTCATTTTGAAAATTCCTAACGCTCATTTTTCATTTAAAGTTAAACGTTAGCGCATTTTTTGTGTAGTTTCATAAATAAACTATTATAATTCATAAACAATTAGTTATTTCTCTTTACGAAGACAAAGACATTATTAATTTAACATCAATTACTGTTTGTCGAATGTTTCTAATCTATACAGAATATAGATAGATTTGTATTTAGTTACAATAACGAGGCTAAACTTATGTATACAGCGCGATTTGTAGCATTTTTTTCGTAAAGCATGTAGCGTACCAAGTGGACCAAGCGCTTTAAAACATATTTTATTTTTTTATAATGCGCAACTCCCTGCCGGCGGCGTCTGTATTTCGGAGCTCATGCAACCCAAATCTTTTCAAAGTTCGAGTGAATAGGCATCTTCTAGGTGAGCTCACTCGATCTTCGGCCTCATCTTTCCTACATGGATAGATGCTGGCCAAGAGCAAACCCATCTTAAATAAAAAAAAAATCCAAATTTAAATTTAATTCAAATCTAGACTAATATTTTATGATGGGGAAAAAATATAGAATATATCCTATATTTTTTTTAAAATTAAATGCTGAATTCAATTATAAAAATATTTTCGGAATCAATTGATAATATTGTAAAAATAGACTTTATCTTCCACTTTTCTTATATTTTTGCCTACACATCTAAACCTTATATCCAGTGTTAGCGTTTAGATATTCTTAGATCTAAATAGCTATAGTTAAAGAATTTACCTTCTGAATAAAAGTTTTTATGGACCTTTTAAAAGGCATGAAATGCATGGCAGAGGTCTCAAATAGTTCCTTTTATTGGAACCAAAATGTTGAATGTAATATTATACTAAGTATTTATATTAAAATTTATTTCATGTATTTGTCTTACAAATGTACAAAAATTGAAGTGTTTTATACATAAAGCAGTGTATAAAACACTGCTTTATGTATAAAAGCCTTATTGTTTGTATGTTGTTAATATACTGTTTAAATCACGTATTTGTTTTTGTGTATGGCATAGTTATGTTTTCATTGACAGAGACTCATAGCATTTTTTTGATTTAGAGAGAAATATTAACGCTATTCTCATATTTGCGGAGTATAAGCCTCGAAAATTGCTAATACGCTCGACCGCCATTACGGTGACGTAATTTCGTGACACATTCTGTGCTGTTAGCAACACTGGCCGGCGAGTTTTAAATGAGGATGACATCACGTGGACGTTAAAGTGACAAGGTAACTGAATATTAGCAATTTGCGAGGATTATAGCTAACTAAATGATGCATAATCTTATGCATAATAAGCATATTTTTACGTTAATGACTTTTTACCTAAAATAAACAGTTTTTAACATGTAGTTTCAAAAAATAAGACTATAATTAAATCAACACCATATGAGTATGGTAACATTTTTAGAAAAACGCTTGTAGCGTCTAAATTGGAATTCTAAATTTGAATTGAATTTAAAACGAGTCCTGGATGTATTTACCACAAATAATTATACCTACACAAGTATATTTTGGAGAAACCGCACTACTTCAGGCAACAATCTGATTGAAAGCACCGTATTATTATTAATTACACTAATTCAAACGGAATTCTTTTGTTTGACTTCAACTAACACTAATTTCCAGCGTTGAGAGTTTATTGTTATGGGAAAATTATCACTCCAATAATGTTGTACCTTATCATTAATTTTTTATACCATAGTATTATTTGAAAATAAGATGTTTTGTGATAAAAAAATAAGTATTTATTAAAACTATAATAATTAAAATATAGTGTTTTTTTTTTAAATTATTTATATGAAATAAGTATGTCTGATTTTGCGCCATCTGTTGTGCATTTTTTTATATTTGAGCAACCCATTTTATGGATAATGGTAGGTACTTACCTACCTACTTAGGTGTATGTTTCTATATTTAGGTTTTGAAAATACAAATAAAATGAAGTAGTTGAAGATTTAATGATAATAATTAAAATATTAAAATCTAAATAAAAGGTTTTGTTTTTTAATATTTGCTATTTTATGCCATCTGTTGTTCATTATATGTAACGAATGTAAGTTTACCATTGAATCTAAGCAACATACTTTAATACGCTGACAGAAGCAGAGATGGCGCCAGAGGTATTTCTATAATTTTATGTTTTATTTGTTGCCCAATTATTGTCTTATTCAAAACATTAAATACCATTGAATATATAAAGAGGCATCTTTGGTTTTATCCTAGTTTTATTATTATGTTTATCACACGTTTAAATATTTACATTTATCACATATTTCAATGTTTAAATAAAATAAAGAAAGTCGATTATGAATGTTAATATGAATTTGAACTATGAAGTTGATAGCAATTATAATAATTATGCTAAATGTTAAAAGATATTTTTTTCTTCATTTATGAAATAATCATCTTCGACTTGCAATTAAATCTGAATTACATACTTAGTACGATGATAAAAAGGAGAGATGACACTGAAGATGTATAGTTTTGTTACGTTTCCTACAAAAATATTGATCCTGATCGCCGTAAGCAGGATGACCATGGCGTAGCTAAATAGCCTTGTAAAGTTGGCGATTTTGTACTTGCTGCACTCGACTCGGTGGATCGCAGAGCTTTATAGGACACTAATAAGAACTAAGCTGCAGAGCCTGGCACATAGACGCAAAGTTGCCTGTCTGTGTGTATTCTATAAGATGTACTTCGGAGAGTGTGCTCGAGAGCTGCATGAGATCATACCGCCTTCCCCTTTCTTCTATCGGACATGCAGACGTACGGCTGGTTACCATCCTCACCTTGTCGAAATCCCTCTAATTCGGACCAAGCGCTTTAAAACATCTTTTGTGATGCGCACTGCTAAGGATCGGAACTCCCTGCCGGCGTCTGTATTTCCGAGCTCATATAACCCAAATATTTTCAAGGTTCGAGTGAATAGGCATCTTCTGGGTGAGCTCGCTCCATCGTCGGCCTCATCCTTCCTACATGGATAGATGCTGGTCAAGAGCAAACCCATCTTTAATAAAAAAAATAAAAAAACACGTGGTTCTAAATGTCACATTACGGATTCTTTCGTCTTGCCCGATCTATACAGTTGAAAATCTTTGAATAATAATGTTATAATAACTTTATTTCAGACATGTGCCCATAGGTTTTTAAAAATTATTCAAATACTGTACATATATACATAGTATATATGTATATATATTTTATAAAGATATAAATAATGAAAATAATTATATTTTTGAAAGTACTTTAATTATAATAATTATACCAATTATTATCGTAAAACTAACAATCTTTTATAATAAAATTCTCTTTAATTTATTTTGAAATTACATCTTACGTCCTCTGAATGTTCTGCGGGAATACGTTGTATGGTTGTAGTAAGTATTAGCATAGATAAAATACTACTTAACCAGTATAGATGGTCAACTTCCATATAACGATCTGAAGCCAATTTCATATTGGGATTTCCACTCCCTAGATGTCACTAAGAGTCTCGAATTTAACATTAATGTGTATTTTGTTAAAAATTATAACCAACAAATTCAATCACGCAGTTATAGTTCCTTATTATCGTGGTAATAACTAGAGGGCGACGTTGCTGAGAGGTACTTTTATCATTAATCTGTGACTTTTATGTATGATATTATTGCCCTATTTTTTAGAACAGAACCTATACCGTTCATACGGCCCTTTTATCGTTGTTCGTGCCCACTTTTTTTATATTTTAAATAAATTTTAGTAGTGCCATCTCTTGTACATGAGAATTGACTGAATGGTCGACTGCAGCGACTCTAGCGGATTTTTAATGACAACAAATAAGCGACAAACTACACAGGCGGCATCTAGATATAAGCGAAATTTGATAGGGTACGGATTCAATGTACGTGAGTGACCATCTATACTGGTTAAGTAGTATTTTATCTATGGTATTAGTATTGTATTTTTTAAATTCAATTTCATAGTTTTTCAAAATACACGAAGAAAAACGAACGATACAATATTTTTTGCAGGATAGATATCTACTTACACTATGCGTTCCATAAGCGTAAATCGTTCAGCCCGTCTGAATAACACATCTCCACAGGAAATGATGGCGAAATAACAGCACATGTTTTGTGTCTTGGTGAATAAGGTCCTTTACATATTTATTCCATCGACTCCTACGTAATCAACGTTAGAATTGATTACTACCCATTCTAACATTGTCTGAATGTATGTCACACGTCACATAATAAAATAAATACCTAAATGGACAAGACTAAACACACTAATTGTGTAGCCCCCAAAGCAAGCACTATTAGGCTTGTTATGAGATAATCCTGCAACCTTGAAAAGTTCATTTACAATGCAGACCTTGTCAGGAAAAGATGGACTCCTACACGAGAGAGCTAAAGGAAGCGTCTCAACCAGTCGACTCAAAATAATAATGCTTTTGAAAGTAAAAAAAAAGATCTAACCAAAATATCGCTAATTTTAAAGTAATGAGAGAACCAGTGCGCTAAATAATGATCATATTTCAAGGGCCACTTGTATCGCACAGCTTGTCTTGTATTGTGCGCACTGAATGGAAATTATATTAATAAATTCAAGCGAATACAAAGTGAACAGCGGAGCTGTAGAGTCGTGCGACGTCATTATTTTTTATGTATTTATACACACTAAACTATAGAATGGAGAGTTAATTGTCAGTGAACAACTACATAGATTACTGAAGGTCTTATGTAGGTACAGACCTTTATATTGTAGATCACTAGTGCCTTGTGATCTATGAATTAGAATTTATTTGTAAGCGGCATATGCATAATAATACAGCATAAATTAGTATTTTAGGCCTTTAAATATTACATACTTAAACGTCCCACATATTGGAAAAGAAATATAAAAAAAAAAATTAAAAAAAAGATAAAGACTGTATTGTTAGTTAAAAAGTATTCAGTTAAATTGGTTTTTATTATGGACAGATTATTTTTCAACAAGATTACAACGTAAGAGTTTGGAAAATCTAATACACAGAATACTGAAATTTGTCAGCGAAATTCTAGTTCTAATTGAGAATATATAATTTTATAAGAAAAACATTAACGTCATTCTCATCTCAGCCGTAGGACGTCCACTGCTAGTCAAAGGCCTCCTCCCTAATTTTCCAAAACGATCGTACATTTATCGTCTCCGGGCAAAAATACCAATAGACATGATGACGGTATTAAAGAATCAAAGAATAAATGGTTTTGGAGAAAAATATATGTTGAAAGGAATCTAAAAAATTACTCATTTTTTGTATTAAAATTGAGATTAATAAGATTTTCAATAAAATAGAAGTAAAAATAACTGCAATCGGCCATGTTAACTGAAACGCCAATCAGAGCGAATGACGTCACGGCCAGGTAAGTGCCATCGTGTTGCTAGACTTTGCTTTGACAGAATGAAAAATCTGATGAGCCGTCGGCTTGTGACGTCACGTTTCATCAGACGCGACGCCATGACACCTAAAAGCGTTTTCGCGCGTAATTCAAAATAGATTTAAAAAACATTCAATAATTCGCGTTGAAATTTAGTTTTTTGCTGAAATATTGTTTTTTTCGGATATGGTAGACGTGTATCTACATTGTGGAAGGGAATTTCAAAATCTATCATCATGCTTATTGTAAATTTACTAATCGAAGTAAATTGCTGCGTGTACTCATTTCGTTTCTACTGTGCCTTTTATTCTGTTTATAACAGTTTATAGAATGAATTCGCTATGTTACAATGTACTATACATATTTGAGTATATAAACACTATAATCCTTAAATTCTACATAATATATCACAATAATCTCTACATGATATATTATAAGTTATGATAATTTGCTCTAACGGAGAAGTATAACATCGTGAGAAAAACGTGAAAATCGTGAATCCTAAATAATAATATAAATGCGAAAGTGACTTTGTTTGTTTATTATGCTTTCACGCCTTAACTGCTCAACTCATCATGAATCATCATGAAATTTGGCATACACATACACGTTGTACAGAAAAGAAGTTTCAGACATTGTCAGACCTTTCATCCAAAAAGAAGTCTATTCCCGAGACATCATCTAAAAATAAAAATAAATAATTTAACGCCTGACGAAAATATATGCGCAATAAACGTTTTAACAGCAAAGAAAATAGGTAATTTTTGAAACTATAAAATCAAGAACAAGAAAAAAAACAAAGAACATCATTTAGGTATATTATATAACATCAATAATGAGGCAAGGACTTATTGAAGTTACTTTACTAGTTTGAAGAAAAATTATACAAAAATATGTTATAAATAGCGACTCCATGGCCTCTCTTGTTCCACCCAAAATGCACTTTTAAAGTATAACGAAAAGAGCATTCTCAATAGTATCACGGTTAACGCGGAGGTGTAACCAACTACCTCTTAACTTTAATATTTGCGTTATCTAACTAAACGATGTATTGTACTATAATAATTCTAAATTAGTTTTGAACATTTATTTTATATTGAACTATAGTTTCTTCGTCTCAGTAACAAACTGCAATGGAGTTGACGGGGGTGTTAGTTTTTGGAATGTTTACTTTTATGCAAATAAATCTTTCGAGTGCTCGAAATCTAAGTAAGTGACATTTCTTTCAATTATATTATGTAATTATAATTATAAAAAAATTATCATATAATTGTAAGCCAGAAACATGAATAAAATATGTAATTATTCATTCCGATCCAAGCTGCTTCTGATGAAAGGTCCTATTGGAAAAGGCCATGTCCTCCTAAACCTACTCATAAAACGTACAAATAGTTATATTTTCTTTCGTTACCTTTATTTTTCAGTTTAATTTAATTCTAATAGTTATTTGTATTTATTATAAGTTTGTTTTTAATTTAAAAATATTAACACTATACCTACTGTAGCTTTAACCAGTTGATAAGGATGTGGTCCCAGTTATAACAGGAATTATTCTGTCCAGAGATCAGAGAATTTGTTAATAGAATAGGACTCTTAATTATTATTATTATTTAAAAATAACAGTTTGGCCATTTAAACAAACTTATTTGGTACTGCGTATGTAAGACATTCCAATTTTGACATTTCAGGGACTTGAAATTTCGAACCTAAAGTATAGACTTTCCTCTTAGGGGAGAGCTAAGAGTCGAAAAATACGAAGCTTGAAAATAAAAACCAGTTAATTTCAACAATAACCCTGATTTAAGAAACGTTGGTACAATTAGTTGTGATCAAAGCAAAAAAATAATACTAGTTGTTTGCGTCTAGGTACTCCTGTCGGAATAAATGCAATAAATACACACATAACTCTGCTACCAGATTTGTTATGCCAATTCAACCATTAAATATTTCTACTAAAACTTTTTCTACTAATACTAGACTTTTCTACTAAAACAAAAGACTCACCAAAGTTTCTTCGCATACCGTCTTCTGATACACTTTTAACCTCGTTGGTATCTGAAAGAGGTAGCTGCAAGAGAAAAAGTTTTACGTGCCACTGTTCGCTAGCCTCTCAGACGATCTCCATATACACTTACAAAAGTCTATCCGTTACAAAAGTCGCACAAAATCCGTATATTACTCATTTTCAACAATCAAAATTCTTCCCGATAAAGAAACACACGCTTCGCGTTCAAATCAATTTCGCCATCACGTTTTTTACAACTGACCATAGACTAAGTCAGTGACATAGAATAAATTGACGGCTAGGAGTGATAAAACCGAACACTAGTAAATTTAATTATCCAATTTTCTTGGCGAAATGCGAGCATTGTTTATTGTTTCTTACAGGCTTAAAATAAGTAATTATAAATTCCGTAATTATTGGAAATTTTTCATTTTTACCTTCAGAGAAGAAATGCTGTTAAGGAGGCAGCAGATATGGAATAAAGTGAATAGTTGTAACTTAGGTACTAGTGAATAGAGCCTCGAATTTAAACTCTGTGACATCTGTGAACTTCTGTAAGACCTAAAATGACCATCGATCTATCCAATCCAATTCCTTAACTTTTGACCGGTCTAATGAACAATGCAATCATATAGCGTGGACAAGGATAAAATTATCACGTTGATCGCCAACCTAAATGGTATGATGGCATACTAAGAATGATGCTACCATTTGGTTCCATCAATAGCAACATATCCATCTTGTTATGATTGGAATGCCTTCAAATTGGAACGCCTAGTTCCATAACTGCTAACCCAATTGGAAACATTCGTAATTCTTATTCTGAATTCTTATTCAATTATTATTTTTATTCAAAGCTTATCTTAGTATATTTTATTTTACCTTACTTGCTACAAATGCCCTTAAAATATGATCACTAGATTATTTTTCAGTCAATAGAATTGCACTCCGATTCTATTGCTGAAAAAAAAGTAGGCGTGTACGTAGGCATACATAAAGTAAAAACATTGCCAATAAAGAAAAAAAAAGTAAGTTTTTATCTAAAAAAACTTATTTTTTGTTTATTTAGTTATATTATTTTTAAAGTTTTTTCGCATTTGTATAACATTTTACGCGCTGTAGATATTATTATGTTACACTAATAGCATTTTGGCTTAGGGAAGACTAAGACGGGAATGATTGTCTAAGGTATATGCCTAAGACCCTTACCCCTTACAACTCCATGAACAGTTTTGAAATCAATTTTTATATACGAGTATATGTCTCAAACTATTTTTCCTAACTTTTAAAAACTGAGAGTTTTAGAGATTTCTTATACACACATCGAACGTACTCAGACGTACGAACTTTATTTGAATAAATACAAAATAAAATAATAATATAAAGAAATGACCAAGACTAAACACACCAACTCTATAGCACTTATTAGG
Source organism: Bembecia ichneumoniformis (assembly GCA_910589475.2). Lineage (NCBI taxonomy): Eukaryota > Metazoa > Arthropoda > Insecta > Lepidoptera > Sesiidae > Bembecia > Bembecia ichneumoniformis. The sequence continues at coordinate 15,955,022 of OU342532.1, forward strand.
CTTGTGTTATGGTACAAAGGGACAGGGAGCGAAACCCTGCACTTCCACACCAGAGCCATCTTTAAAAGTCTGAAAAGTTGGCCCTGCGAAGAATCAAACCTGGTACTCCTGAATCAAAGCGTTAAAGCAAGCACCTTTCCACTCGACTAATGGGTTCATCAGTTGTATGTTATTAATTATGTAAACTAGGGACCAGTTCCGGCTACTCACAGATTTTATTCACAAACCTTTTTTATTGTCTGTCGCTCTTTCCAATGGTGAAAACTGTATCAAAATACGTATACGTTGGGTGGTTTAGAAGAACTTACCGGAGAAAAAGACAGAAAGGAACGACGATTTATTTTATAATAGGTATAGGTAGACAGATATGTCTTGCAGACGTCATAGTAATCTAGTCTTACTTATTTTTAAACTTATCAAGACACATAAGCCTTGCACAAAACAACTAAGTAACTACATCCCAGTTGAAAACAGCGAAAATATTTATTTCTTAACAATTTAAAGAAACATTCTTCATGGGGCCTTCTATCTATACTAATATTATAAAAAGAAAAGATTTGTTATGTATGTATTTTTGTATGTTTGTAATGAATAAACTCAAAAACTACTGGACCGATTTTAAAAATTCTTTCAAATTTTAAAAATAGCTTTCTACATTATTAGCAAGTAACATAGGCTAATCACCCCTTTACCCCTTTACCCCCCTCCATACAAAATTGCCTTTTTCCACGAATAATATTTTATAAAGAGATGGGGACGGAGTCGCAATTTACTATAATATCATAAGAAAATACATCATTCGTAAAACAGTAACACAATTGTTGAAGATCCGAATTATTTTTTTATCAAATAATTGTTTAAATAAAATCTGTTATTATAATAAAATCGTAAACGAGCCGTTTACATTAAATATTTAAAAAACAAAATTATACACGTTGTACTTAAGTTATCGAAGTAAAAAATGTTTTTAGAATTTTTGTCTGTTTGTCTATGCGTTTGTTCGCGCTAATATGAGAAACGTTTACAAACAAAAAAGTTACGTAAATTTAAAGAATCACGTCCAACATTTTTTCGATAAAAATTCAATAAAGTAACTTTTCGGTTGAATTGGCTGAAATTTTAGTTAACCATATATTATCATCTGTAAAACGATTATGATTGAAAGTTTATATAAAGTTAATAAAATATTCAGTTTAGGTGATTATTAACAATCCAATTAAAGTTGACCTCAGATCTATATGATCAGTCATATTAAGTAAGGTTCAGCTTAGGCTGGTAAATCTTCATGTATAATAAAATCGTTTTTTCCCTACTATGCGTTTGTGCACGCTAATCTCAGAAACAGCTTAACCGACTTTTATGTGGTTTCCGCTTATGTATTGTAGCAAGCTTTCGGCAATATGTAGTGTATATTTTATTGCAATCTGTTTACAAACAAAAATATTATGCGTTATTCCGAATACCACGCGTTGGAAGTTGCGGGCACAGCTAGTTCAAAAATAAATGTCGTATCTAACATTTTGCCCACAAATATTTGTAGTACTTAGTACATTTATTAATTTTTTGTTACCTTTTTTCTCAATCATTTTTTGTTACCCTGGTTGATTGTTCTTAAAGTGTCTTCAAGAACAATCAGCCAGGGTTACACGGATGAGTCAATATGAGAGTTATTTCACACGATAAACAATAAAATTCTTATTTCAACAATCGTATTATTGATGTGTTTTTATGTCGATTCTTATATAAATTCTTTAAATTCATGAACAAGTGAGAACATTACGACGATCCATTGTCACGCGGACAATTACGAGTGATTTAAGTTTTTTGTTGAGTTTTGAGAAAAAATGTATAATATTTTATTGCATTTTAAGGTTTATTAAAGCGTGTATGCCAGACTAGCTATCGATACTATGTCAGTAGCCGAATGGGTCAATACAATTTTCAAGGCTGAGACGAACTCGATTAAGAATTCTGCAAATTTCATTTCGTCTACAATCATTCATTGTAGCAAATCAGATTCCTCAATAGAAACGAAATAGCTCTTTTAATGTTAAATACGCTTTAACTTAGAATAAGAAACAAACTGGAAAATCTTCTTACAATAAAATTGTAAGCAGTGCAAAGTTTCCAAAAAAATTAATCATAACATCCACCTCTATATATAAAAATGAATCCCCATTTCCCTTGGTCACGGCATCACGCGTGAACGGGTAGACCGATTTTAATTCTGTTTTCATTAATGGAAAGAAGGATAAACGGGGAATGTTCATATATATAAAAATTGCACCCCCGCCGAAGCTAGTCTAAATAAATGTAGTCTAAATAAATAATAAATAAATGTAATATTAATAGTCGCTAGTACTAAATAAACGTGAAAGTAACTGTGTCTGTTATATTTCACGCCTAAACCGCTGAACCAATCATCATGAAATTTTGCATACACGTTGTCAGGGATGGAGGAAAGGACATAGGGTACTTTCATCCAGAAAAAAAGTACTGTTCCCGAGGAATCATCTTATGCCTGGCAAAGCTATAACTGCAATAGAGATGTTAGGCGTTACATTGCTCATATATTTAGTCGGGCGTTATTTTTTTTATTTTTTCAACGCGGGCGAAGCCGCGGGCACCAGCTAGTTATAAATACGACAGTGAGTTGGTTTATTTGTTTGTTACGCTCTCACGCCTCAACTATTCAATCGATCATTGTGAAATTTTGTATACACGTTGTCAGGGGGATACAGAAAAGCAGAAAAAAAGTAATGTTTCCGAGGGATCATCTAAAAATATTAAATATTTTCAGGCGTAGCGCCTGACAGAAATGTATGAGCAATAAAGATTTTTTTAGTTTTTTTTTTATTTTAAAAGGGGCTCGAATAAAGTCGAGGGTAAAATTTAGTAGGTAGGTAACATATATTAATTTCTAGTATAATAATTTCTAAAATGTGCAGAATTTGTGACATTTTCGCGGATTGAATGTCACAAATTGTTAATTACTGACTAAAATCCAAAAATGTTTTTCCATCCCACCTATCTACCTATAATGTACATTTGAAATTGGGATGTCAATAGCTACCATCTATAAAGGTTCTTCTAAAATATTGGAATTGCTGGCGTATGTTTTATTATTTTCGCGAGTTGAATAAGTGGCGCGAATGTGTTTCGTCGCATTCTGTCTTCGGTTATTCGCATTATAGTAAGTTGAGACAACAAATTCTCCCAAATACCTATTACTGAGATCCCACGCTCGTACACGACACCTTAAAACAAGCAACGATGTAGGGGTGCAAGCACTGGCCATACCGATAAGAAAAAAAAAAACTTAGTTCTAGCATTCACTCACCGAAACACAACCACAGAAGAATTGTTACGTCACTGTGGTCTTCTGTAAGGAGATTTCATAAATATTAAAAATGATTATCATGTATTTTAAAAAGGCGTAAGTAATTAATACAAAAAAACCCAACTCTATTCTATGTTAATTAGATTTCGTGCACAAGTGTACGAAGGCCGATTAGTTGGAAAGTCGAAACACGCAGAACAGGATCTACCCAAACACGGAATAGCAAATACATCATACATCTACTTTAATGGAGTAGATACATTGCCTTTTATACAATTCGATGATATATTTTTTATTATACAATTCGACAGACAGTTTGACAGTCCACTAGTATTCGCAGTAATTATAAAACGAACAATACTCTAGGAGGAATGCGCCAGACCACAAAACAAGATTAAAGTTTAAAAGGAAGGTACATAGGGGATTAGACTCTGAGTTACCTTACTTATAGATACTTATAGATCTGTTGGATGTATAAGCCTATTAATTAATTAATACAGTAATTTTAAATCTGATTTATTCGACGCAATCTCGGAAATAGTCAACACGCAATCCAGATTTTTTTTTAACGTTAACATCGGCAAACAGGCTGACGACGACGGTCCACTCGATGGTAGGTGGCTACCGTCGCCTATAACACAAGCAACGCCAAAGCTGCTGCAAGTGCGCTGTCAAATACAGTAGGGTTAAAGGTAAGGGATTGGATAGGAATCTTGTTATAAATATTATAACTATATAATATCAAAATATTTCAGCAATGGACGAAGTGATACTGGTACTCTAGTAGACAGAAATAGCCATTGAGATAAGATATAATACTATATTTATAATCTTATAACTTATATATCTACAGATTATAGTACATCTCGTTTTTTTTTTGTATAAACGATATCAGACATGCAGACGGTTCATTTAATGGTAGGTGGTTACCATCGCCAATAACAGAAGTTGCAGATGCTTCAATTAGGAAAAGATAGGGAAATGGGCTTTGGCTTCCCGTAACTCAGTCACAGAATACAACAGCATACATGCTGTTATTTCAAGGTGGTCTTCTGTTAGGGGATAGTCAATGCCGCCAGTTCGGTATAGTACGTAACTTTTTTTTAAATTGATTGGAATGAATTGTTACGGGAAGCTTGCTACTACATTCAAATCGGTTAAGCCATTTCTGAGATTAGCGTGCACAAACACACAGACAAACAAACAAAATATAAGCACAAAGTGTACAAATTGTTTTTTGAAAAAAAAAAAAAAAAAAAAGAATTATGTACAGACACGACTCGTTTACGATTTTATATAGATTTCATTCCTTAGTCTTGGCGTTTTTTATTATTCTATTTCGTTTAGTACTTACTATATCTAATACTAATTGGTTCCCGTTACTTGGTCTGCGTTGAAAAATGAAAAATAACGCCCGACAATATACTTTTGTCAAGGGTTGGATCTTAATTACATCTGGCCGCGGCTTCACTCGCGTGGTATATTTAGCGTATGTCCATCGGGAAATTGTGTTCTAACTATTGGTGAAAGAATTTTTTTAATCGGATGAGTAGTTTCGAAGATTACAGATTAAGATACAAACAAACATACATACTTTACCTCCTTGTAATAATAATTATTAGTATTAGTACAGATAAAGGGAATGACGAAAATAATGGTACCTACTAGGTATGTGTTTCCTTTGGAGATTCTTCTTACGATCTTTATCACTATAGCTATTTTTTATGAACCCCAAGTGACGTTTGAAATGCGTTTAAGTGTTTCCTTGTTAGTAAATAAAAATTGACTTTTTAAATATTTTATTCAAACTTTTTTATTTGACATTTTCATGACGAATGACAAATGTGAAATTAGCAAAGTGGAGCAAGCCTAGAAAGGGAAATTTCTTAAGGGGGAGACAAACACTAAATACTAAAAATATCCATTGTTTAATGAAGAAAATAGACAAGACAATTGCTTTGAAAAAAATATATATTATACTTAAACATGTGAAGAACCAATTGTATTAATTAGAATTTTCGTTAAAGTAATAGAAACTCCACAAAAAAAGTTAGAACACAAGAAGAATTTGACCTTTATTGAAAATTCTCTCGAAAACGACTTATTGCACGCATATGAATCCTGTACCTATTAATAAGTTAATATCAGATTAAAAAATTGTATTAATAAAAAAATTTGTTTTGTGTAATGTTCTAATGGTAAAAACAAAAAAAACACCATTTCTAGGCCTGTTGAATTGTCTCCACTGCCAGCGAGTTCTATAGTAAATGTCATTTGCCTCAGTGAATCCCTTAATATTGACGTCATTGACGTCATATGCTATGAATTACATTGGGATTAACCTCCTCGACAGGACTTACTGCTGCTTACGGTATTTTGCGGTCGGATTGCCTTTCGTTTTGATTTAATTGAATGATTCATAGTTATTGGTCGGTCAATGGCTCGACGGGAGATTACGGAAAAAGTGTCTTACAAATATCCTTGTACAATCAAGACATCCGGGCGTACGTGCATTCCTACGTGTATAAATTTACTTAAGTGTTAACCATGTATGTATAATAAGATTTAAAGTTAGAAGAAAGTGTTTATAAGTTATGATAGAAAAAATAAAAAGTTTATAAAGCAATTATGAAGAAAGGTTAATTAAATTAATGGTACTGAATAATTTACAAACGACGCTTTCCACATTTCTTACAGTTTACTTATAATTTCACAACACAATTCTATACAATGTATATATAGAGCTACTTAACAATAAATGTTTATGTTTATGTATGTATATATATTATTGTGTATATCTCTGTCAAAAAATAATGTAACTACTCAAAAATATAATTTGTATTCAAAAAATACAGGCTGGCCCATTTCGACTCAGTATAATTATTGATTGATCTAAGAGACTCAGAGATGTAATGTCAACTTGTCAGGGAACCGCGAGTACGTTATACGAATACCCTAGGACGAATACGAATACGTCCTAGGGTTAACAATTATTATGGTGACAGAACTATAAAGAAGCGGTTGCCATATATTTTAAATAGTTTGCCCGAAGACATTGTCCACGAGAAAAATAAAACTACTTATATATAAAAATAAGTTAATGAAATATTATCTGCTTTCTTTAAATTAATTAATGAAAATGAATGAAATGGTTTAGGTTTAGGTTTTTAATTTAGGTTACATTTATTTTTAAATTTAGTCCTATTTTATTTTTGATGTTTAGTTTGACATCATTAACTTGATCCCACAGGCAAACTGCTTTCCAGTTTTATGGGACTTTGTAAATATTTTTTGTAATTATTCATGTATAATAAATAAATAAATTAAAAAAAAAAACGTTAGTACTATTAATGTCGGGGGAAAAGTCTTTTCGCATATAGTATATATCGTCGCCTTAGTGGTGAAGTGAGCTATTTCACACTAAATTGGTTCCACGATAATGACAATTGAAATAAATAAGCACCCACAAAAAAATGTTTTTTATTTTAACTTCTGAAGGAAAAAAAGAACTTCCATTTGAGCTATCTCTTAGATCTCTTCACCACTAAAATCTCCGTTTAACGCTGAGTATGATGATGTTCATAACTCAATTTAGTCAAAAGTGTGGGTTAGCTCTTTTCACCACCAAGACGACGATATATAAACATGTAATGAAATCTCTTTGGCTGTACTATTTATATCTGGCTGGTTTTGATGACATTAATATTGGGTAATGGGCATCAAATGAAAGATTTAATTAGTCACGATTTAGTTTAACAGAAAGGTGTGTTCGTATTTACTACTAAGGGGCGCAGTTAGAACATAACTGACGCTAAAGCACAAAGTCAAATATTAAGACTCTTGTATAAAACAAAGAGCTATTGTAATAAACTTAATGTTTATATGTGGAAGGAGAAAGACTCTCAATCTGTTTCTAAAAGTGAGACAGATTTATTTTGATATATTCCAACAATTAAAAAGGTTACATTTCAAAAAAAGAAACAAATTAGTAAAATGTTGTATCCAGCTATTTTTCATTTGTTTTCCTCTCTGTCAAAATGAGTTAATCTAATGTAGAAATTCGATACATTTTAAAATTTTATTACAAAAAAGGAAAAAAATGCAACGCTAACCGCGAAAAAAAAATTGTGAAGTTTATGGACCCTAATGCAGTGTCAGTAAGAGTACCACAAAGTTGGTTTAAGCGTCGCCCTGTTAAATTTTTTTTAAATTAAATTAAATTAAATTTTTTTAAAAAATCAGCCCCACCGTTCATCACGGCGCGGCGCGGCGATAAAAATGTCAGGCGTTACATGTATACATGTAATCTATCTGTACATAGGTACATATAATAAAATCGTAAACGAGCCGTGTCCGTACATTAAATATTTTTTCAAAAAGACAACTTGTACACGTTGATGTAGTACTTACGTTACCGAGGTCAAAACATAGTTTTTAGATTTCTTGTCAGTTTGTGCGTTTGTGCACGCTAATCTCAGAAACGGCTTAACCGATTTTCATGCAGTTTTCACTGATGTGTTGTAGCAAGCCTCCCGTAACATTTATTGTTAGTTTTATTCCAATCGGCTTAAATACAAAAAAAGTCACGGGCTATACCAAATACCACGCATACAAAGTACATTACCTCAAGTGTTATATTTACCATTTTTCAAAGAGGATGAAGTTCTGGGCGCCAGCTAATATGATATAAGCAGAGTGACAGAAGTATCCAAGACATAAAGTTGTTCAGTGCAAAGATTTCAGCCCTTGATGTCAACAAACGCAACACGGTCAAGGCGAAAATTCGTCCGAAATCAATTCACTTTCTGCAAACATAACAACACGTAATTCGTAATGTTTAGAAACATTTAATTGTTCGACGAACCTTGACCGAGATTAAATTAAAAAAAAATCACAACAAAGTACTCGTCATTGGCTTGTGTCACGTTCTATATTAACAACAAAAAAAAAAATTAAAAAAAAATGCGTTTACTAACCAGGCCCTGTCTCGTGTAAAGTCAAAAATAATGTAACTACTCAAAAATATAATTTTCACCTCTCCAGGACGAAAAGGGTGCTTTTGGTGCCTAAAAACTCGCAGGAAAATCGATTTTTGCTGCGAGCGTGAGGAAAAGTGATTCAAATTTCGAACACGCGATTTAACTCACAGGAATAACATTATTAGGATTTTATTATAGCCGACTAGAGTCGGCCGGCCATAGCCGACTAGATTCGGCCGACCATAGCCAACTAGAGTTGGCCCAGCTGTGAAGATAGTTTTACAGCCGTGAAGATACCAGTGGTGATGGCCTAACTCGCTGTTGAGGTGAAAAGTTGTATGTTTAACACGAAAGCAAATTTTTTTATGTCTCGTGCCTTTAAATCACTCACTTCGCTCAGTAGTCTATATTAGAATCACTCGCTACGCTCGTGATTCAATTCTATAGACTACTTCGCTAGTTCGTGATTTAAAGTCGGCACTCGCAGGAAAAAACAATTTTGCTCTCTAGTTGAACAAATAACTATTGTCTTCAAAATCATAGGAAAATGATTATTTATCGGGCAAATACAGGCTGGCTTATTATTTTTCATTTGATTTCCTTTCTGTCAAAATGAGTGAAACTAATGAAACATTCGATACATTTAAAAATTTTATTACAAAAAAAAGAAAAAATGCAACACTAGCCGCGAAAAATTTTTTTGACGTTTATGGACTTAATGCAGCATTAGTAAGAGTAGCACAAAGTTTGTTTAACCGTTTTCAATCCGGGATTTTTGATGTCCAAATGGACGCCATTTTTAAAAAAGTGGAACAAGATCGGCATATCAGTAGTTTGTAATGTAACAATTCTAAATCACTGTAGGGGTGGCGGGTTGTAAGGAAAGATGGAGACTTCGAGGAAACACAGTGCCGTCTTAAGTCTATTCGGCGCCGGGGTGCGGGGCTCAGCCTGCGCCCTCAGCCACCCGAACGTCTATGTCAAAGGGCGCAATTACTCGCCTATGACAGACGCACAGGTGCCGCCCCCCGCCGCGCGCCCATTTCAAATGAATTTACACTTTATGACTTAGAGATCATTTTGCTTCAAGTGCGGGCGACCGGGCGGCAATGTGTCAAAGGTTATACACTATCTTTGGATTAGAGATTTTGCCGAGCGCGTGTTGCATTTAATAAAATTGTTAAAGCGCCTACACACGGCCCTAAAATCGGTGGCAATGTCGGAAGAGTGGTAGTGGGGATGAAATCGGCCGCTACTCTACACACGTCCCTGCCACTAAGTGTGAAACTGACCGTGCAACAAAGCGCTCGTCTATCAAGATGCCGCCGACACTCTCAAAACATCAGAGAATAGGCATCACTCTGGCACTTTCTACAGTGCAACCAAGTCAAAGACGAAAAAGGAAGAACTGGTTGATGAAACGCCATGAACTTTTTTTTAAATATTATTATTAAAGGTGGCAGACAGGCTGACGGTCCACTTTATGGTAGGTGGCTACCATCGCCTAAGTACACAAGCAACATCAGGGGGGGGGTGCATGTGCGCTGCCGACCATGCAGGAATTTGTTTACTGCTAGTTTGAAGAAGCCCATATTGTAGCTAGATGGAAACACCTTAGGGATTGTCCATTAATCACGTGAGGCTTAAAAGGGGGGGGGGGGGTGACAAAAATCACAAAAATAGCACAAATGGGGAGGGGGGGGGTGTAGTAAGATATCACGTGTATTTATTTTTTCGTCAAACGCGCGATTTTGAAACAGAAAAGCAGCGTGTAGTGTTTTTTCCTTTTTTGTGACTTTGACTTGCAAGTCAAAGTCACAAAAAAGGAAAAAAAACCTAGTATTGCTCAGAAAGAATTTAATGAGTTGTGGGCTAATGCGAAACAAAAATATGCTACAAAAGAAGAATTCATGAAGTGGGCGAACTATCCTGGTCTGCTAATCCGTGGTCCGAGGACAATATACATTGAATATGTTCATGTACTAGTACAATACATGTTTTTCGCATGATTACACCCTACGTTTATCATTATTTTTATGGCAATCAAAAACAACTTGCAACCTAGTCTAGACATTTTTATCATGGTCCTTAATTTCAGAATAAAACAAGATTATAGTTTATACCTGTATTTAAAGATAATATTCTAAAAAATTTAAGATTCTTTGTAGGTACTAAAAACACACGTGATGTTGGGGGAGGGTTAGTCTTAAACCTCACTACGCATCATCAAGGGGGAGGGGGAAGTTAAAAAAAAAGCTAAAAAAGATCACGTGATTAATGGACGGCCCCTTAGGAGGGAGAGAGACATTTGGAAGCAGCTGAAAACTTTTTAAGAATGGATATAGAATGTGTTGAGGAACTCCTTGAAGAGATCATTGACTTTCGTCCAGGCTTCTCGCTTCTTTTCCTTCGCCATGTCTTCGCACGGAATACAAATTAAAAACACAAAAATACGTCTTGTCGCCGCTGCAGTCGCAGACACACTGCGGTGAAATCGGCACCGATTTCGTTATACACGATGCGACAACGCTCCCTAGACGATAATCGCCCCTAAATCGTGGGTTCGACCGACCCGATTTCAGAGTTAGGAGGAAACTAATTACGATTTGCCTACACATGAGGCGATCAAAAGAGCGATCTAGGGCGCTCCCCACCACTTCCCCGATATTGCCACCAATTTTAGGGCCGTGTGTAGGCGCTTTAATAAAAGTAAAACAATGATTATTGTTGATGACTATTTTTTTTATATTTAATTTTGCGCATACGTATATGCAATGGCGTTAAGTTCAATGAAATATCTAAATACTCAGCGCTCGGCAGGCGCCCCCGGGCGCTCCGCGCCCGGGTAAAGACGGCCCTGAGGAAACACCACACTTTAATTCCACTAGAGTCCCATGGGGACTCTAAAAATCACTACAGTCCTTATATATTTATATGTATATATATTTGTCCTCCGTTAATCACGTCTTCTGTTGGAACAGCTTTATTCCCCTTTCCGACAGGATCTCAGGTAAAATTAAGCGGTTTAAGCGGATCTCGTCGACTTAAAAGAAATAAAAGTTGGATTCGTTCATTCCGATTCCTTTTTAAAAAAATCTGGATCACTGTTATTGTACATAAATATTCAGTACACCTTCTCCTTATCGAATCTCTCTCCAGAATGCTCTCTCGTGAAAAAACCCTGTCAATCCCCCTTTCTCTTTTTGCTGCTCCTTTTTCGTTCCAATCTGTTTTTCCATTTTGTTAGATAAAAAGGTTACATTATAACAAGGAAAAAAAGGTTTATAATGAATGAGAAAAGCGATGATGATGATGAACCCTACAAGTTACGACACAGCTGAAGAACGGGAATTGATCACAAAACAGTTTTGACTCATTTGAAAAAAGCTGGGTACACAAAAAAGCTCGATATTTGGGTGCCACATGAGCTCACTGAAGGAAACCTTATGAATCGTGTACTCATTTACATTTCTTTATTGAGACGTTTTTGAACCGTTTTTGAAGAAATTGATAACTGGTGATGAAAAGTGGATCACGTACGACAAGAACGTGCGAAAAAGGTCGTGGTCAAAGGTCGGTCAGACTTCAAAGACTGTGCCAAATCCCAAAAGGGGACGCTGTGTGTATGGTGGGATTGGAAGGGCATTGTTCATTATGAGTTTTTACCGAGGGGCAGAACCATCAATTCGGATCTCTACTGCTAGCAACTTTGAGATTAAAGCAAGAAGTTGAGAGAAAGCGGCCGGAATTGATCAATAGAGAGGGTGTCTTTCATCACGACAAAGCTAGACCACACACATCTTTAGCCACTCAGCAAAAATTAAGAGAGTTTGGCTGGGAGGTGTTAATGCATCCGCCATATAGCCCTGAACTTGCACCTTCGGATTTCCACCTGTTCCGGTATCTTCAGAATTCGCCTTTAAAAAAATCTACATAAATGTAGTTATGATTTTATCCCAAATCTTTTTCATAAGCATTTTTTTTTAGAATACAGTTTTAAATTTTTCTTAAATTACTTTGTAATTCATAGATTCATTTATTATTTTTTTGATAGGAAAATCGAAATCGAATAGAAAAAAATCCTCTCCTATAAGCTTTTTCGAAAGCTTATTAAATTTTTTTATTAAACATTATCCGAAAACTACACTCATGTTTAAAATTTGTTGAATAAAATCAATTAATTCAATTATCATTAAAAAATTACACTTAACGAAAAGAAAAAACCATATTAGAGGCAATTAGATTAGTACCACAATTGTTAAGAGTTTTGATCCAACATAAACACTGTTTTTCTTTCGTAATGGGTGACACAATCAGCAGTATTTAAGTGTTGCCTCCTCTTGCTGTCAAAGGAGGCAACACTTAATGAAACTTTGTGGCATTAGGTTCCATTCTTGAACCAATCCATTTTTGAGGCTGGGTTTCCTTGCTTAATTTGTTATCTCCAGTTTATCCCAAACATGATGTATCTGATTTAGGTCTGGCGAGTACTCCCCTATACCAGCTGCCTTAAGTCTTTTTCAAATTGTTTTGGTGCTAACTGTCACTTGCCGAACTTTCTACAGCTTGTCTCGTAGCTCGGAAGAAGTCGAAATGTGGTTTCAGAGAAAACGGCTCTGTTGTTACTCTTTGCTGACCTTGTCCTTTACGTCTGGTACACTCCCCAGTCTGCTGACATCGTTTAACATTGCGAAAAATCACTCGTCTGACTTGGAAACTCGTAATGTTTGAGAAATGTCATTATAAGTTTAGTGTAACCATTTTCAATTAAAGTTACAGCTTTAGCCACTTAAGCAACGCTGAGTTCTGGCATTATTACTCATCAAATGAAGATCTCTCCAATTAGTAATGACATTTTTTTATCAAAAAACAAAAATAATGTTTTTGTTAAAAACATTTTTAACGTCCCGCAAATTTCATACACAAATGAAAGTCGTAAGTAAAATTCTATTGAAATCCTTCCTTTTTCAAATTACATAATACTGGTACATAATACCACAGTCCAACCATACTTACGACGTCGTACAGTCAGGCAACGAATGTACTCGCGTAGAGCAACGTTCGGCGAACTCGCTTCAGTTTGCAAGCTCGAACATTGAGCGTTGCCCGACTGTATGACGTAAGTATGGTTAGACTGTGATAATACGAAATAAGAAAATATTTAATGTTATTCTACCTTTTTTGCGTTCAACTAAATATGTCTATGAGTGTATTTTTCAATGGTATTAGTGGATGCGTTCAGCATTCATGAACTGGGCAGCTCATCCGGGGTTAAGGACCACAACCATATGGAAGACCATCGTGACACCTGGAGTAAGAGATGCCAGAGCCAATCCCGCTGTCATAGCTTTGTCATATTTAGGGTCAACACTTCAACTGCAACCTCTGGTGGTGCTTATGTTCCTAGATGTCTATAACTACCACTAAATAGCAAGTAAACGGTCATCTACTGACGGTTAACCTACCCATTTTATCATTATCATTAAAAATAGCTAATCCATTATAATAACAAAAAAAAAAAAAAACATTCGAATTATCAAGGAATAAGAATCATTTTCGGCTTATTTCATTTCTAAGCTTATCGATTTTTCAGTAAGCTTAATCTTCCCATTTTTTTTCTCTTCATAAGAAAATTCCTTGGACTTCTTTTTTTTATGTTAAGATCGGCTGACAGGCTGACGGTCCACTTGATGGTAAGTGGTTACCGTCGCCTATAACACAAGCAACGCCAAAGCTGCTGCAAGTGCGCTGCCGACTATGGTAGGATTAAGGATAAGGAATTAGGAGGGGATAGGGAAATGGGCTCTGGCATCCCTTACTCACTCACCAAAACCCAAAACTAAAATAAATAAAATAAATAAATAAATAAAACCCAACAGCACGCGTGCTGTTATTTCATGGTGGTCTCCTGTAAGGGGGTGGTTACTGCCGCTAGACGGGCTGCCCAAATGACTGCGAAACGTAATTTGCCCTGCCACACTTTTCAGATCCAGACCAGAGATAAATTCAAAAAGTTCATTTTCAAAGTTCACCCTGCCGGGAATCGAACCCAGGAACCCTAGAACAAAGCGTCAAGGCAAACAACTTAACCACTCATCCAACGGGGCTCGTCAAATATTAAAAAAAATGCCCATTTGGCCCAGATCTCGAATGTTTTGTTGCTAAGTGATCTCGAGATACACTTAGCAACAAACAAAGCATTTTAACGATAAATGTTTAATTTTATAGAATATCCTTATCATTGCCTAGTATAAATTGAAGTCGCTGCACGCGTCTGTCTCTCTGTCTGTATATCCGCTAACTCCTTCTGAACCATGCAACCGATATTGATGCTGTTTTCACTATCAGTTAGATGATTTTTCACGGAAGGTTTAAATATATAATAAAACCTAATTACATCCGGGCGAAGCCGGGGCGGACCGCTAGTAGAATATAATATAAAGTCGCTGTCCATTTAGAAAGAAAGAAAGAAAGAATTTTATTTCGAACACACACACATACAAGAAATACATATATTCCGTCTGTTCCTCCACAAACTTTTTCTAAACCACTCAATGTATCTTGATAATGAAAAGAGCAATGATAATACGAGATAATGGACAAAAATAATTGCACCCGTGCGGAGCCGGAGGTATATAAAATGTATCTACATATACTGAAAAAAGTTGATTAATAATGATTGTGTCCTTTTTCATATATCATACAACCTGATTCATTGAAATAATGTTGATTAAATTATTCACGCAAAAAATCTAATTTGCTATAAAACTGTTTTAACAAGTTGTTTTTGCGTCATTAGGTACCCAATCTTTGTTTATTCATAATTAGTTTGTAATTGTTATATCTTTATTTTTTCAGGAATTAAATAACAATTATGTTAAAATTAAAGCGGATATTATAATTCATATGACTCATAATAGTAGGTACAAATAAAATCAATAAATAAAGAATGAAAGGCCTTGGTAATCAATCACTAGAAATCACTTAGTACTCATTTTACAAAGCTAAAGGACATCAATCAAAACCTGGCTATTGTTTTTTTTTTGCTCACACTTTGGAGAATTTGGTAATAAAAGTCTTTCGGTAATTTCCTGTAAATATTTCAGATTTAATACATTTGAGCATGAAGCACGTACTGAATACGTTGTTCGAGTCAGTGCGCAGTTCAAACAGATTTTTTTAATACGTACTTTCAAACTTAAACATCTATGAAACTCCATTACCAAATTACACGATATTTTCTTAGTAAAATCTATAATTTCTTCTTACCTAATGGTAGAGTTTCAACCGTTAAAAAGAAAATAAAAATAAATTGATCGCCTGATTTCTTAGGGAACCTGGGTTCGATTCTCGGCGGAGTCAACTATGGAAATTAACATTTCAAAGTTGGCTCTGGTCTGGATTTGGATAGTAGTGGCTGCGTTTCATAATCGTTTCGGGCAGTCCGTCTGGCGACAGTAACTATCCCCTTACGTTGTGTTGTTGTATTTCGGTAAGTGAGTATGGGATGCCAAAGCCTATTACCTTATCCCTTCTTATCCCTTATCCTTAATGCTACTGTGGTCTGCAGCACTTTTGCAGCACCTGTGGCGTTTCTTGTGTTATTGGTGACGGTAGCCACCTGTCATCTAGTAGACTTGACAGTCTGTCTGTCGATCTATACATTAAAGAAAATTGGGCCACAGCTTGTTTTTAGTTTTATATTTCCACGAAATTACATTAATTTATTATTTTTTTGTCGAAAATTTCTAATAAAATATTCTTAATTACGCCCGTATTTTGTAACTAGATACATTCATAAATATCTGTCATTTTTTGAGGCATGTATTTATATGTAAAATGTTATATATAATAAAAATTGTCCATTTATCAGTAAAGTAATTGCGTGTAGTTAGTATCGTTATTCGTTACAATGATTCCAGTATTCAACTACGTTTGGCGGCGACCTTGTGTTAGTAATGCAAACAAATTTAAATAAAAACGATTAAATATTTTATTGACATTGACCTAGCAGTACTTATAAAAACGAGTTTATATAGCGTCTGATGCATTTATTTTGATCGTCAAAAGTAGCTATGAAAACTGTAAAGAAATGGAAGCTCGAATAATAATTTTTACTTATTTATTACCTTGTCTCTCAAGACTATTTAGTAAATATATTTAGCAGGTGTTTAAACTGAAAATATACTATTTGTTGTCACATTCTGATTTTTTCTGCTAAATTGTGTTTAAATTGGAGTTGACTCAGAATCAGAATAATTATTTTAACAGAGCTCCTGAGAACAAAGTCTTTGTAATGTAGGTTTTCTCGGCCGGTATCCATATGAGTTGTGGGTTTCCGGGATGATGGCCCAGGTTCTTGGAAGAATTTCCAACAGATCTGGGCCATCATCCCGGAAACCCACAACTCTTTGTAACAAGTTGATTATGCGATGTGAAACTAGATGTCGCTACGAGACGTTGCGATTAATATAAAATGGTTGATTATGTTAAAATTAATGTTTAAAATTAGAAATAATAAGAGATAATGTGCAGTGTCACATTACTTTTCTCTTTGGTGTAAGTTAACATATTTTAAGCTGTTTAATGCATCTGTAAAGTATGCTATTATTGGTAATAACTATTTACTTATATTTTCCATTGCAGACACAGTACTATTCGATGAGAAAAATAAGGATCATTGGAATATGCAAGCCCAGTGGACTTTACTCTCAAAGGTACATAGTTTTTTAAACTTTATTCATTAAAACGGTGAAGTAATTTTAATATTAATGGTTGCTTAACAACACTAAACAAGACACCATAGTTTTACAAGTAATATTTTGTATTTTAATTACGAGATCGCAATAACAAATGACTTGTAAGCGCCATCTACTAGAACAAGAGCAAGCTCGCGGCAGGGTCACAATGATATTGCGTTCTATTGAGCGAATGCTACGCCATCTGGGGACGGAGTTTATTCTAGAGAAGCGTTGTATATGTATGCAGCCAAAAACGTAATTATAATACACCTCTTTGTTGCAGCCATTGCAACTTCGACTGTTAAGAGGGCACTTTCCAACTCGAACAGCTTACTTATTCCATACTACGTAATTCCATGATTACTCATTAATTATAGGTCATAGCAATACATAACAGAACTTGACATTTCTGGGACATAATATGAAGGTTTGTATCGCAACAAAATATGCAGAATTTGTGACATTTTCGCGAGTTGAATTCTTGTAATTACTGACTAAAATTAAAAAATGTTTTTCAATGGAAACCTCCTACCTATAATGTACATTTGAAATTGGGATGTCAATAGCTACCATCTGTAAAGGTTTTTCTAAAATATTGGAATTGCTGGCGTATGTTTTATTATTTTCGCGAGTTGAATTAAGTGGCGCGAATGTGTTGCGTCGCATTCTGTCTTCGGTTATTCGCATTATAGTAAGTTGAGACAACAAATTCTCCCAAATACCTATTACTGAGTTCCCACGCCCGTACAGCGCCACCTTAACGGTTGTGAACGCTATGTTCATCGATTAGTGACTAGTAATTTAATATTATTATACTGTTGATTGAATGTTGTTTAGGTAATTGTACGAAGGGTGTTTTAATATCGTGTTGTTAAGAGACTAAAAAAGGTGTTATAATTTTATTATAATTCACGTAACGATGACCGATAATGCTACTCCTGATCCTGATGAGACTACAAATACAACAATAACACACTCGTGTAAACAGACGGGGGAGCTATGGCCTCTTAGTACCGGAAACATTGACTTTTATGGAATTTTAGGCCACCGTTATGGGAATTTTATGAGAAGTAAAATCTATACAAGCGTAAACTAAAAAGCGTTACGTTATCTGTCACCATGATATTTCTGCGACAGCTGACGCATGTATTTATGTTAGCTAATTCTATTCTCTGGCCTTGGCTTATAAAAGCAAACGTCGAAAAGTGTATGATAAGTGTAGTCCTCGTTGAGGAGCGAAACTACAGGGCGCTAATAACCTGCCGGCGCAGCTACACGTGTCGTCGAATAAATGAACTATTGGAATTTATGAAACGTAGTGACATCTGTGTATACCGAACGAAACTAACATTACTTTTGTTGGAACACGTGACAACTGAGTATGCAGAATGTAACTAAATAATATAAAGTAATTAGTTGTCCAGTTATCTACTGACACTAGGAAAATAGTATACGTTTAAAGGAGTAAACTCTATCTATGTCTGTGTTTCTTTGTATATCGGGCGGTTTTTTATCTCTCTTATTTTTTTTTATTTTCTCTCTCTTTACGCAGTATAACACAGAAGCACTCATTTCAATACATTTTTTTATATTTCGTTTCAGGCATCGTCAAGCCGGAACACGAATAAAGCAAAAAACGTAATACTGTTCCTTGGGGACGGAATGAGCGTCACCACCCTCGCAGCCACTAGGGTATACCTTGGACAACGCCATGGGCATTATGGGGAAGAGCTGAAATTGAGTTTTGAGGCTTTCCCCTTTACAGGACTAGCTAAGGTCGGTAGAAATTACTTTTTATGTAGTGTTTTTCGTTTGAATTTATGTACTCGTATTATAAGTATTTTAAAAATGAATAAATCCTTTACACAAAGTTATTTCTAATACCTAAATTAAATGATGCTGATCATTTAATTTAGGTATTAGAAATAATGTTTTATTACTAAAAAATAAAAATCAAGCGCGTGTACACTTGTACAGTTTACGCGTGTCAGAAGTGAAACTTTTTTGACCATCAAATTATCAATTAGCATCAAATTACCATCAAATTAAGTAGTCGGCGGTAGATGTCAGAAAATCGTTACAGGAATCATTACAAGAAAGTTTACAAGAAGCGTCACGTGATCGTTACACTGAAGCGTCACACAAAATTCGACTTTAAAATTATACCCTCATCGCGCTCAAAGAAGGTTCACTACAAAAATTATTTTATTAAATTCCTTAAATATGAAAATTCATTTGCGTAAGTTGCTAAGGAAAAAAGGATTACCTACGAGTTTTTGGAAATATTATTCTTTTTATTTTTAAATAAAAAAAGTTATTCGTCTTCTACCTAACCTTTGTATTTTATTGGATTGTTCTAAAATGAATCAATAAAAATGAAATAGAAATATTATTTAGTGCATTGAATAAATATCAAGCTATACTAAACGTTGAAAAGCGCTGTAGTTAGCACCGAAACGCTATTTTAGCGCCAAAAACTCTAAGATGACAGCAATGCTTCATTAGCACAATCATATAAATAAATGCGATTCTATAAGATTACTAGCTGACCCAGCAGACGTTGTTCTGCCAGAACTCGAAAATAATTCTCTAACCCGATAGTGGTGCCATCTATCGGGGTCCAATTTTATTTTCAAGCCATATGTCAAAGTGACGCGACGTTTTATGTCAATGAACGTCAGTTAAATTATTTGAATATTGTTCATACAAAAATACTAAAATCCCGATTGATAAATGGGGGTGGGGGTAGGAGGGTGAAAAATACTTTCCTATTCTCAGACCTAATGAATATTCACACCAAATTTCATAAGAATCGGTCAAGCCGTATCGGAGGAGTTTTGTTACAAACACTGTGACACGAGAATTTTATATATTAGAAGAATTTCAATATTCATATAAATAAATGCGATGTTGCCAAACTTCATACGGCTACTATGGTGGGCGTGACTGTAATGTTTGTGTAAGTTTGTATCGTACACCAAATAAAACGGTTTCCCGCTCAAAATTTTTTAACATTTTATCAGATTTTGACAGAATCTGAGAAGACCACGCGGTGTTTATTGAGCTTTAATTATCTTACCTACAATAGTCATTTGCCACCAATTCTACAAATATTATAAATTTGAAATTTTCTGAGGGTGGATTGAATGTTTGTTATTCTTTCACCCAAAAACGGCTAAACGGATTTGGATGAAATTTAGCACACATATAGCTTATTACATTGATTAACATATAGGATACTTTTTATCCCAGATAAATGTTAGGTTCCTAAGGGAACTTCCAAAAAAACAAAAAATTGCCGCCACCGTCGTCAGTGATAAAGACGTCGGGCGTTTCTCAGGTGTTATTTTTCATTTCTCACGCCGACAAAGTCCCGGGCACTAGCTAGTATTCTATAAGAAAGAACTGACAAGACCCTAACTTAATATTATAAATGCGAAAGTGAGTTTGCTTGTATGTTTGTTAAGCTTTCACGCCTTAACTACTTAATCGCCTTAATCGATCATTATTTATTATTAACTAGCGACCCGCCCCCGGCTTCACCCGAGGTGCAATTTTTATATATATGAACATTCTCCGTTTATCCCTCTTTCCATTAGTGAAAACCGAATTAAAATCGGTCTACGCGTGATGCCGTGACCAAGGGAAATGGGGATTCATTTTTATATATATAGATTTTGAACACACCTTTTCAGGGATACAGAAAAGACATTGGGTAACTTTCATACAGAATGCTATTGTGTTTCGGTGAGTGAGTAAGGGACGCCAGAGCCCATTTCACTATCCCCTCCTAATCCCTTATCCTTAAACCTACTGTAGTCGGCAGCTCACTTGCAGCAGCTTTGGCGTTGCTTGTGTTATAGAAGACGGTAGCCACCTACCGTCAGCCTGTCTGCCGATTTTAACATAAAAAAGGGCCTGTTCTCGAGGGATCATCTCAAAATTATAGGTATAGGAAAACCTAAAAGAAGTCCATAATATTAAAATAACATGGTAAATCGCTCAATATTGTGCGGATAGGTAATATCGTACGGAACCCTCTTCACGCGAGTTAACTCGCACTTGTCCCGTTTTTTTTTTCTTCTTATAAAGATCTAAAATGTAAAATGTCCCTTAAAATTGTATAAAAACTGTTTCAGACTTACTGCGTAGACCAAAACGTTGCGGATTCAGCGTGCAGTGGAACAGCTTATCTTTCTGGTGTTAAGGCTAACAGTGGCACAGTTGGTGTCAGCGCTGCAGTGAAACGAGGTGATTGCCGGGGTCAGAGAGACGGAAGACATTCTGTTACCGGTCTTATGGATTGGGCACAGAAAGCAGGCAAGAGTACAGGTAAGTTGACTTCAAAATTGCTAAATGCAGGACTTTATTTCGGCTTCGGAGATTCTGCGAATCATGATTTTTTAGGGTGGATTCATGTAATAAATTGACATGCTTTG
This sequence comes from Bembecia ichneumoniformis, assembly GCA_910589475.2. NCBI lineage: Eukaryota > Metazoa > Arthropoda > Insecta > Lepidoptera > Sesiidae > Bembecia > Bembecia ichneumoniformis. The sequence continues at coordinate 15,976,521 of OU342532.1, forward strand.
ATTATCGTTAATTATGTTAAAAAATATCTAATAATTAAATATTAATAAATAATAACATTGAAAATTCATCAACTTAAAGAGACTTATTTAAAGGCTCCTGATTCGTTACAACATTACTTTTTATGTTTGAAAATTTTTTTTTTCTGCAAATACGGTATTTGACTATAACGAAAATATGAAACAAATTGTTAGGTACTGGACTAATTGTAAATATATTTTTTTAACCAAATTAACTAACACAGTATTTAAAAATATGTACGATTTTCATAAGAAATCATTATTAAAATAATTAAATTTTCATGTTTCACCACATGATTAAAAACGCACGCGATTGGTGGCATATAGAGTTGCGTCATTTGCTTTGTTTGCAGTCGATGCTTAGTACAGTATATGAGCGTACTACGATTTGACAGCTAAATGTTTGTTTGCAAGCAAGTGACATATTGATATCACGTGACCCACATGTATGGCGTCTTTAGCGTTTTGGTGGTCTTAGTTATCATTTAAACTTTGATTGTAATTTTCATAGAAAATAAAGCATTTAAACCCCTATCGATGGTAGCTACGCCCTTTCCCGACTAGTGTCAAAGGAAATTGGTCCTTATGTTTATAACAAAAAGTTTACATTTCAACAGAAATAGCGTTCCCGAACATTCAATGGCTTGTTCAATGATCTTGTTTACATTTTCTGGAAAATACGAAATACATCGAGGCGTTTGACGTCAAATATAAATAAGAGAGCAGACGGGCGAGAGTCAGTGGTCCGACAACCAGCGGATACGAAAGCGACCCTTCGGAACTTTTGCGAAGTTATCTGCGACAGTGAACCGGCGACACATTAAGGAAATCGTTTATGACTTTTGGCAAGTTTAACGGTTTCATCGGACAAGTTTAGTGATTTTGGAAGCATTTTAACTCACCCCGCACGTAACAATATGATTGTATTAAATTTAGGTAAAATATTGAGTCTCCTTGTGGCTAGGTGTGGTGACAACGACTCGTGTCACTCATGCTACTCCAGCCGCCTCGTACGCACACTCTGCTGATCGTAAGTGGGAAGCAGATTCCGACTTGCCAAGCCACGGACTTTATTGCGAAGACATCGCAAAGCAACTCGTTAATGGAGAAGTTGGAAGTAAAATTGATGTAAGTATAATTATTTTTTTTATATATTTTAACTACGTGTGAACCCGGGGGTATTTTTTTAATGTTAAGTTCGGCAGACAGGCTGACGGTCCACTTGATGGGTAGGTGGCTACCGTCGCCTATAACACAAGCAATGCCAAAGCTGCTGCAAGTGCGCTGCCTACTACAGTAGGATTAAGGATAAGGGAATAGGAGTGGATAAGGAAATGGGCTCTGAATTGTTATTTCACGTTGGTCTTCTGTAAAGGGGTGGTTACTGCCGCCAGACGGGCTGCCCAAATGACTGCGAAAACGCAGTGTGCCCTGCCACTACTTTCCAAATCCAGACCAGAATCAAATTTGAAAAGTTCATTTTCAAAGTGGACCCTGCCGGGAATCGAACCCGGAAACCCTAGAACAGAGCGTTAAGGCAAGCACCCTAACCACTCATCCAACGGGCTCGTCAAATTTAATAATACTTTCTATATTTCCATTCCCACTCTGGATCTTATATTGACTGCAGATTTATTCTACGTTTCTGTGCATTCTAGGGCACGTGTCCATACTAATTCCCACTATTTTCCTTTACTCTTTTTTATTCTTAAATTAAAAAATTACTGGCATAGAACTCTTGAGAGAATCTTTTCCATTTTTCCAGGTGGTATTAGGAGGCGGTAGAAGAAACTTTTTCCCGAACACAGAAAAAGATCCCGAAGGTTACAACGGTCATAGAGGCGATGGTGTCAACCTTATTCGAGAATGGCTCATAAAGAAAAGATCGAAAGGAGCATCACCTGTATACGTGTACAACAAGAGAGATCTGTTCAACCTTAAGGTTGGACAGTACAATAGTGTATTGGGACTTTTCTCTTCTGACCACATGCCATATCATCTAGAAGCCGGAGACGAAGATCCAACGTTAAGCGAAATGACTGAGAAGGCAATAGAACTTTTGTCACAGAATAAGAATGGATACTTTTTGTTCGTTGAAGGTAATTATAAAAGTGACACAAATTTTCAAGTAAATTTGTAGTATTACTACTATCTGTTTTCTATTAATGAACTAATGAATTCTGTCAAAAGGTCTGAACGAATATACACGATACTTGGCAAAAACAACCTTAGTTCTTTTGAGAATCTGGCCTTTTGAGAATCTGCCTTTTTGCGAATCTGTCTTTTTGCGAATCTGTCCTTATGCGAACAAACAGTATATTTTTATATAAAGATTTTTTTATATACTTGAAACTTGGGGTTGTTGATCGTTATTTTTATTTTGATTATTTTTATTTTTTATTTTGATTTAGTTTATTTATTATTTTGATAATAGAGAAAATTGTGGACATAACAGAGTCTAGCTACTGCACATAGCATATATATTTTAGAATAGCAACTGCTAAGTGCTTTTGATACACTTAGCAGTTTTAAGCAGTGCACTAACACTAAGGTCAAAATCTGAAAACTTGAAAAATTACACATTTAGTACAAAAATACAAATTTTGGTTTGACAACGAAGATATTCTACAAACTTTTCTTCATTGTTATATTTACAACAATAATAATAATAATAATAATATAGCCTTTATATCCACAAACTCCTTATTCCATATAAAATGTTACTCCTTTCCCATATATGTTTTTATTTATAATATGTCTCGAAGTTCGGTGTGCCTCCTGGCAAAGGCCTCCTCTAACGATTTCCATTGTTCTCTATCCCTCGCAACTCTTCTCCAGTTGTATCCTGCTGTCAATTTGAGTTCATCCTCCCATCTTTTGTGTTGTCGACCTCTATTTCGTTTTCCGTTTCTAGGGTACCATTCTGTCAATATTTTGCTCCACTTATCATGAGCTCCCCGCAGCATATGACCCGTCCATCTCCACTTCATTTGATCTATCTTAGTAAGAATATCTGTCACACCTGTTCTAGCTCTTATATATGTGTTTCTTTGTTTATCTATTTTTTTGATTCCCAGCATACTTCTTTCCATGGCTCTTTGGCAGTATTCTAACATATCCCTGTGCTGTTTAGAAAGTGCCCAGGTTTCGCAGCCATAAGTAAGACAGGGGAGGATACAGGTGTTAAACACTTTGCACTTAATTTTCTTGCTGAGATCAGTTGCTTTCATAATTTCCCTCAACGACCAATATCTTTTCCATCCATTTGCAATTCTCCTTCTGACTTCTTTGGTAGTTAGAACAGTTTGAGAAATTATTTGTCCTAGATATATGTACTCCTCCACATATTCGAGAGGTTGATTATTGACTTTTATTTCGTATGGGATTGAATTTGATAATAATTTTGTTTTTCCTGCATTCATTGCCAGCCCAACTTTCTCACTTTCTTTGTTTAGATCTTGTATCATTTCTTCAAGCTTGTGAGGGTTTTCTTCGAACAAGACAATGTCGTCTGCAAATCGGAGATGATGCAGTCTTTTTCCATCTATATTTAGTCCAAATTCATTCCATTCGAGATTTCGGAATATGTTTTCAAGCACAGCAGAAAATAGCTTGGGAGACAGTGGGTCACCTTGCCTGACACCTCTTTCTATTTTGAATATTTCTCCGAGTGTTTCCATTTGTATTCTTGCTTTGCAGTTAGCATATATTTTTCTAATGATGTTTATGTAAGCCCTGGATATTCCTTGTTTTTCTAAGCTTTCCCATATCGCTTCATGGTTAAGGCTATCAAAAGCTTTAGTATAATCAATGAAAGCCATATACACTGGTTTGTTATATTCACTGTACTTTTCTATGATTTGTTTGACTGTGTGCATATGGTCTATCGTGGCGAAATTTTTCCTAAAGCCAGCCTGTTCCATTGGTTGGTTTTCGTCCAATGTGATGCTTATCCGATCTAATAATATTTTAGAAAAGACCTTATATATGTTTGACATCAGGCTTATTGGTCTATAGTTAGATAAATCTTCTTTGGAACCTTTTTTATATATAAGGATTATGTGCGAGGTTTCCCACTGTTCAGGAATCTGTCCGGATGTTAGGATTTCATTAAAAAATTTTGTCACAACGGGCACGAGTTCGTTTATGGTGCTTTTCAGTAGTTCATTCTTGATCTTGTCTGGACCTGGTGCCTTGTCTAACTTTTGGCTTAGTATAGCTTTTCTGACTTCACTTTGCAATATTTCTGGTTCTGAGTTTGTAAGGTATGTAGTAGTTTCGCATTTCTCGCACTTTCTATTTTCGGTGTTAGCTGGTTTTGAATAGAGATTCTGGTAGAATTCTGATGCTGTCTTTATTATACTTTTGCGATTTGTTATGTTGTTTTGATTGTTTTTCAAATTAGGTACCCAAGAAGTGGTTTCACGGAGTTCTTTAAGAGCTTTCTTTGTTCCGCCTGATGCAGTTATATGTTTCTCTAATGTTTGTATTCTTCTGGCTTTTCTATCTTTTCGTATGCCTTCTCTTATTTCCTTACTTAACTCTGTTATTTCCCTCACATTTCGTTTGTCATTTTTGTTAGCAAGTAGACTTTTTCTTTTGTTTATAAGCTGCATAGTAGAATCGCTCAAAACATATTTTTGTTTCCTATCTTTTCCAGTTTTAACATGAATGAGTTGATTTTGAAGTTTGGTATACTTGGTTTTTATGTCCAGCCCTTCAATTTCACCGATATGAGTTACTAATGGATATGATGTTGGTTCTCTTGTTTCAGCGGCATAGGCTCTGTTGGACAGGTTAATATGCTTTCTATGAGTCTTAGGGGGCACCGTTTTAAATGATGCTCTAATCATGCGGTGGTTGGTATTGAAATTTAGTCTAGATATTACTGTTGTATCTGTAAACAACTTTGGGTGACTACTTATAATATAATCTATTTCGTTTCTGTACTTTCCATCAGGAGAGACCCATGTCCACTTGTTATTTTTATTCTTTTTGAAGATGCTGTTCATTATAGTAAGATTATGTTCCAGGAGAAGATCTATTAATCGTTGTCCATTTTTACTTCTCTTTCCATGACCGAATTCTCCCAATACATATTCATCTTCGTTTTGTTTAGCGCCTACTTGCGCATTGAAATCCCCCATTAGAACGATTATACTATTACAGCGATCATATATGATTTGAGATAATCATATATGATCGCTGTTGTAGAAGGATTTATGTTCTAGTTCTTCGGCTTGTTCAGTTGGCGCATAGACTTGGATGATTGTCCATATTTTTTTGTAGCTGGGTATTTTCATATGTAATATAGCTATTCTCTCTGTCACTCCGATGAAGTCTTCTATGAAGCTTTTTAAGTGGGTTTTAACTATGAAACCAACTCCTCTTTGGCCACCGAATTCGCCTTTATGGAACATAATATAATCGTCATGTTCTTCAATTGATTGTCCTGATCTGCGCACTTCACTTAGTCCCAATATATCCCAGTTAAGACCTTTCAACGCTGCTTCAAGTTCTAATAGTGACTCATGAGTTCTCAAAGTCCTAGTATTGAGAGATGCTATATACATTTTCAGGTTTTTTGTTAGAGGGTGCTGGTCTGATCTTCCCGCGGCGACCAACCGTGGTGGGAAGGTTTCTTGATTAGGTTGTTTCAGGTTGCGTTTTTTCTGTATTTGTTTTGCTTTTCCGGTTTTTGTTGTTGTTGTTTTGTTAAGTTCCATACATGTGTCTGTTAGTTTTTTGAGATTTCTGAAGTTGAAGTAGATCTATCTCTTCCCAGATATTGTAGAATGCTTGGTTTCATTATTTCTTTTTGACCAGTAGTGTTTGTTTTGTTTAATGGGCTTTCGAGATTATTACATGTGTACGGCTTTTTCTGTGTTGGTAAGTTTGGAGATATAGTCTTCTCTCTCTTTCTTTTTTCGCGCTGGTTATCCTTCGGCTTTTTAACTATTAGTTGGTCTCCTCTCAGGAACACTATGTTTCCCTTTTTCCATTCTTCTTCCACTTTTGGCTGTAGTTGCTTTCGAACTTCTAGTACATCCTTAGGGAAGTCCTCCTTGATATAAACGCCTTTTGGTAATTTTGATTTGGCTTTCAGTATTAAATGTTTTTTCCACAGAGTAGAGAGGGTAATAACAACAGGGCGTTTTTTGTTCGTTTTCGCTCCAATTCTGTAAATGTTACTTATTTCATGGCTATCTATATGTATTCCTGCATCCTCTATGATTTCTTTTATATGGTCTACAAGTTCTGCCTCATTTTTTCCATTTTCCTCCACTCCAAAAAATATCAGGTTACTTTTTCACCTTATCTTTTTCCAAATTAGTGATTTTTTGTTTCAATTTTGTTATTTTAATTTTTAGGTTTTGATTTTCCTCCATTAATGTTCGTTTGTTATCATATAAGTTTGTTGGTTAAGTTTTTCATCCAATTTTGCATCAAGTTTTGAAAACAATAATTCCATTTGTTCATTCATTTTTGGAATTTGTTGTGGCAACACTTTCTTTTTCTAGGGTAAATTAAAAATTTGCAATGGTAACCCTATTGCTCACTATAAAATTATTTTTGGTTGCAACACTGGTATATCTGTCACTATGTTTGTCTTTGGTATGATTGACAGCTGGCAGATATATTAGCGGCAAATTTCACTCTACCTGCACAATTTATTTTTTTCAAAGTTGTTTCAATATGTATTCACTGCACTTTTTCGAGTTATTAATGCCGTTCGCCAAGAACTGTACACTTTTTTAGTCTCTGTCTGTTTTCCACTGTATATGTTTCGTAAAAAGCATAAGTTATTAGATGTATTACACTTGTTTGGAATTTTTAATTACGGAGCACTTTGACGTATGTATTGACTGTCTTAATACCGGAACCGGAAATCATATAAAACATAGAACAAAAAAAAATACGATACTTTTTATTGTTTTTATTGTAGTAATTTGTTTTCGTAGGTTAATAGTACGAATTTAGGGTCAGTTCACACCGGAAAGTAGCGCGGCAGCATTTTTTGAGGATCGGCCCTGACTGAGCCGGTATTTTAACTAAACATATTATTTTCAATCTTATTGCTATGATCTTAGCACTCACACCCCTTTATTGCAGCGAAGTGCTGAAGCATGCCCAGTATCACGCGTTATGACGCGGAACGCTACAGGAGTGTTAGTGCTATAATAATTGCAATAAGGTTGAAAATAATGTTTAGGAAAAAATCTTTGTTTTGCCGTACCTTCAATTATTCGCAAGTGGTGTCGGTGGGGCAAGCGCGTCACTACACTTTAATCATTGAACTGTGTATCTTTTAGTGTAGTAAATAAGGTCTGTATTAGGGTGTCCCTGGAACAAGAGTATCGAGGGGCCAATTCTGAAAATTTTAGGCCTAAAAGTTCTAATTCGATTTTGTATGATTCAAAAGTTGTAATCATTTAATACTTTTTTTTCTTGTAATCACTAAAGGCCACAAAGTAATCACTAAAGGCCACTAAGGATAAAAAAATTATTTGCAATCCTATCGGGGTAATTTTTTTATAGTATGCTATAGAAACGTGTGCCTTCTCAGGAGTGGTATTGTACTGAGCAGAGAAACATATGTAAAAAATAAATAAACATTTAATGTAAAAAATTAAGCTTGACAATATTTTATTCAATATTTAAGCCTTTACTGTAAAAAAATACAACTGTAGAAAATTGACCACATATTGACCACATTCGGCACCGTTGCAAGGCCCTTACTGGCGAGTATTACGTGTAATGTCGATTTCGTAGGTAATTATAACGAAAACAGGTACATTCGCGGCCGGAGAGAGCTCCTATGTATCTATATTAATATTATAAAGAAAAAAGATTTGTATGTATGTAATGAATAAACTCAAAGACTACTGGACCGATTTTAAAAATTATTTCACCTATAGAAAGCCACATTATCAGCGAGTAACATAGGCTACTCATCCTCCCTCATCTCCGCCCCCCTTTACCCCCCTCCATAGAAATGTATGTTTGTAATGAATAAGCTCAAAGATTACTGGACCGATTTTAAAATTCTTAGTATAATATTATTGCTGTATAATATTATTGCTTTGTCTATGACTTAGGTATGTTACAAATCGTCTACTATATCATAACATAACGAAACGAAACGAACTAAAGATATAATACAGTAATGAAATGAAATACTTATAGTATATATGCATACGTATTACGATTTCTTTTTTCATTTCGTTGATTGATTGGTATTTGCGTATTTCGTCGCGTATCCCTAAAACTAGACTTGTGTAACTCATGAGTGAGTGATATAAAGTGATTTACATAAACTATGTTCTTATTGCGAAGAAAATTATCTTAATTTGAATGTCAAAAAATGTAATGCAATATCGTTTACCAGGAAAACTAAACCTATTAATTTTGATTACTACATAGGAGATGAAACCCTTAACCGTGTGACAGAGGTAAGAGACCTGGGGGTATATCTGGACAGTAAATTGTCCTTTACCACTCTTATTAGCCACATAACAGCAAAAGCCTATCGCATACTTGGCTTTGTATTAAGGACTTGCAGAGAATTCAGGCGTATATCTACATATCAGCTCCTTTTTAATGCATACGTTAGATCAGTTTTGGAATATGCTTCCATAGTTTGGAACCCATGCTATAAGGTTCATATCTCAAGAATTGAGCGTGTCCAAAATAGATTCATCAGATTCCTGAAACCTATGTGTACCCGGTGGGGACTGGCGCTCCCCTTGAATATTTCAGCACTATATTTTCGACGGATGGAGAGACACCAACTATTTTTGTTGAAACTTCTAACTAATAACATTGATTCATCATATTTGCTTAGCATGCTGCCATTTAGATGTCCCTGGAGCGGATCTAGATCTATGAACTTGTTCGATAACCCACCTATGAAATGCAACTATGTGGCCAATACGTATGTATATAGAACGGTTAAGCAGCACAATAAACATTTTTTAAGTTTGGATCCTTTCAACTGCACAATTGCGAAGCTTAGAGTGCAGTTAAGGAAAATTATGTTTGAGCTTGAGGAAGCACACCTATTAGGCTAATTATTGTACACTTGTTTTTCTTTCTTTTTTTTTAATATTTGTCTTGTGGATTTTCTTATTGGATTTTTCTTTTTATATATTTTTTTTTTAAGTTTAAAGCTTTGTCAATTTTTGTTATTATTTTTTTTTGTATTATTTTTTTCTTCTTTTTTCTGCTCGGACTCGTTTATGTATTACTTATCTGTGGACACTTTTTTTGGAATGTGTGTATACTTATTTTTTTTTATTTTAAATGTAATTTAATTTCTGTTTGTGTTCCTAAAATAAATAAATAAATAAATAAATAAATAAATAAATAAATAAATAAATAAATAAATAAATAAATAAATAAAAGATATATATCCGCACAGAAGAGTTGTTATATCTTTAACTCAGTTGACTTTAGTTTATATCTTTATATCTTTAACGCAACAGTAGCTCAGACAGAAACGGATATGAAAAAGACACAAAGACGACGACGGCACAAGAAAGAAAGAGATGAATGAAATAAATGCATCGTTTCCACGTCGCACAATTAATGAATGTGCGGGAAACATTTAATTTAAACATTTAAGTGTCGGGACTGTGTAATTACAACAAAGAAAAACAATCTTTATTTGTATAAAAATAGAGTGAAATTAATTTTGTACCGATTTCATAAAATTCAAATTAATTTTTCGATTTTGAAAAGTTAAACGGTTTTGTTTTGATTTGGTGATTATTAATTAATAATTAGTCGTGCACTCGTCTGGAGTGCGACCGAATATCGTATTCTTTGTGTTTATTATAATTTTAGTTGTTACATAAAAATGGTTGTTATTAGTGATATTAACGTCTTCTGCAAGAAAAAGAAGCACTCTTTTGAACCACTTTAACAGAAGTGGATCCTAAGAAGGCAAAATGCGTCTACTGTGCAAATATTGTGTAAAATAGTATTGTCCATGGCAAATAGTAATATAGGAAATATAGGAAGGCACGTGAAGTCAAAACATCCGACGACTATTAGGTATATTATTACAAATAAATACCAAAGTTTGTGAACCACTACACTAACAATTTTATATTACAAAAAAGTCCTTTCCCAATTAACAATAAATAGTAAAGTAAAGAATCCATCCAGACTCTGTCTATATTACACGATTCGCTTCTGTCTGAGCTACTGAAAAGAAAAAGGTCTTTCATTCGTCACGTCAATAGAGGTGAAACCGATATATTAGTATTCGTTAAGATATTCCTAATATTACATGTATTCATGTATCAGTAATCCGTCGAATTCAGATTCAGATATCCTAATATTTCATATTCACTTTATTCACTTCACTGGCTTTTATCATCGGTCGATTAATATATTCATATCAATCCACAGAGAGAAAATATCATTTAACTTGGTCACAGAACATACTTAGATCGTTGATATTTGTCTAATATTTGTGTATTTACTATGCTCATACTACGTAGTAATCTGTGGTTGATATTTGTTTAGATTCTAGCTCGGAACAACATTAGATATTGTTCTTTGGATTCTTCTCTCGATTCTACATAATAATATTTTTTTACATTACACAAGTTTTTTTTTAATGTTAAGATCGGCAGACAGGCTTATCATACCTAATAAAATTCATATTTACATTTTCTTTATTAAAATTTTATTGAGTTTTTAAATAATAAATAAATGTTCGTTTTATTGTCATGATATTTTTTATTTATCTTTTATATTATCGTTTTTAATCTTTACCCCAACCTTGTGAAAAGGTTTTCTCAAAATCTAAGGCATTAATTTCCGATCGACGCGACGTACCTACCCGTCTTTCATCAAACAAAGTAAAAAAGCTGATGTTCCTAAACACCAATAATAAATTTTTGCACGAATATGTAGTTTAACCGCAAAGTACTTATTTGATATTGATATCAGTCATGTTCACATAATAGTTAAAAGTTGTCAAATATCGTTTATTCATGAAACTATTGCACGAATACCGTATTATGTTTAACTGCAAGATAATACGATATCAGTAATATTCACATATTAGTTTAAATATTCTAATATTACTTGAGGAATATATTCATATTAACTAATACTGGCAAATATCGGTATTAACCCATCTCTATTCGTCAATGATAGTATTTCTCTCATGTATCAGTCAGTACTGAGTTACTGACACAAAAGAGAGATATATATCTTTGAAACGAAAAGATATATATGTCTCTTTTCTTCTCAGTAACACATTTTGCGCAACTATACCTAAACTAAAACTATTCAATTTTCAGAGGGATAGCCCCTCTCGGTGGCAATCCCTCTTTCAAAAATTATACCCAAAAGCGGCTTGCATATTTGTTGAACCTATATCCTAAGTGCAATGGATAAGGTACAACCACAGCCGTTTCGCTTCACTCATTGTGAGTGAGCGCAAGCGCATCGAGCAAAGCAAATGCAAGACGAAATAGGGCATTAGACATAACACCACAAATTAACGTCACATCACACACAATTGCATCACAATACACAATTTAATCAAGTATGTGCAATAGGCCCATCAGCAAGATGTTACGTTGTGATAGCGCGATATAAGCTCGAGAAACAGCGACATCGCGTAGCCACATAAGAAACTACGATGAGAGCCATCTGTTAGAGGACTGTACCTAGTACATTAAATTACGATATTACCATGGTGGTATATTTTGTCACACAATACAAAATATTAGAAATGCCACGATAGCGTCGATCGAATATTCCAGCAAAGACGATAGAATATTCGGTATTTCGGCCGTATACCGAATTCCAAACCATGAAAAACAATAATAATAGTATCTGTATTACTTATATAGATACTACAATTTTTATATTTGCGCGCCCAGCCTGTCTTGTCCGAACCCGAAAATAAATCTATAACCCGATTGTGGCTTCCTATCCGGTCCAATAGGGGATCGGACAAATTTTCAGAAAGTGTTTTAAATTAATCTTCATGGATATTTAATGCCATAAAAAATACTATTTTATTTATTTATAGCCTTTTAGGTACTCAAAATCATGTTTTAAAATTGTTTGTTTGAAAATGCCGCCAAAACGCCACGATAGTTCATCTGAGAGCGCGTAACGTCATTTGTGGTCATATCATAACAAAACAGCTGCATTGGCATAAGACAATGATTGTCCACAAATGACGTCACGCACTGTGATTGGTGTTTCAGTATAGATTAAAAATATTGTAAATAATAAAATTTTATTTTTTCATTTAAAAATATTTAAATGAATTATATTAAATTATTATTCGATAAATAATTCTAAGTACATTTTAGATTTTAATCTGATTACTGTCCAATCCGCTATTGTCAAAGCGACGCGAGACATCACATCAATGATTTGACGTCAATGAACGATGATTAAATTATTAGAATATACTAAAATCGCAATTAAAAAATGGGGGGTGGGGGTAGAAGGGTGAAAAATACGTTACGACCTATTCTCATACATACCAAATATAGAGATTTTTATATCGAGGAAAAATTTATACATATACAGCAGTAAACTCCAGTCGTGAGTCGGAGCTGACACACACACTTTTTTTATTTACGATTGGATTTTTAATTTTTTTAACTTATACAATTTTTATAATTTGCTTTCATAATATGCTTATGTAATCTATCTATACTAATATTAAAAAGCTGAAGAGTTTGTTTGTTTGAACGCGCTAATCTCAGGAATTACTAGTTCGAATTGAAAAATTCTTTTTGTATTGAATAGTCCATTTATCGAGGAAGGCTGTAGGCTATATAACATTACGCTACGATAAATAGTATTATATACTCGTATAAGCAGTGTCCAGTACCGCGCGTCCCATGCGCACGCCGCCGCCGCCGCCGTATGGGCCGCAGCGAAGGCTTGCGTTGCATTTTTTCCTTTTTCGTAATAAAATTTTAAAATGTATGGAATTTCTTGATTAGATTCATTATTTTGACAAAAAGATAAACATTTTAGTAATTTATGTTTCTTTTTTTGAAATGTAACCATTTTAATGCCATCAAAACCAGCCATACATGAATATGCGAAAATAATAATCCCCGACCTAATACTCTGAGTCTATTTAGTTTAACTATCAACAATTAGCTATATATTTACGATAAATAATTTATAAATTACTAGCAACCCGACCCGCCACCGGGTTCGCATGGTTGCTATTTTTTTGCAATTATGCAAACGCAATCCTTCCTCGTTTAGTTGTATCAAAATTCGTTGAATGGTTAATAAAAAGTTAGTGGAGAAACAGACAGAGGCGGACCGAGACTTTATTTTATAACTAGCTGAGCCCGCAACTTCGTACGCGTGATATACGATAAAGCGCATAACTTTTTTGTTTGTAACCAAACACTAAATGTTACGCGAAGCTTGCTACATCAGTGAAAACCGCATTCACATCGGTTAAGCCGTTTATGAGATTAGCGTGCACAAACGCACAGGCAAACAGACAAAAATTCTAAAAAATATTTTTTTGACCTCCGTAACATGAGTAACAAGTTGTTTTTTGAAAAAATATATTTAATTTCGGTACAGGATACGGCTTGTTTACGATTTTATTCTATGTATATGGTTATAGGCGTATGATATCTACATTGGGTCCCTTTGGTAGATCGTCGCAAACGGATGCATTTTCTCATTGATTCAACTTGGTGATGTCTAAGTATTTTGCAAAACCATTGTCTACCAATGGTTTTGCAAAAATCTTGGAAAATTTAAATATCACCAATTGTAATCATAATAAAATTGTGAGAACCATTTTATTTTTGGTCAACTGACATGTAATTTTATTATTTTGTTCTTCTAGTTTGTTCTTCATATTGAGGTTTTTAAGTGCCTGTTAAACATATTAATACATTACAATTACATATTTCAGGGGGAAGAATTGACACCGCCCATCACGAAACCAAAGCACAGAAGGCTTTGGATGAGACTGTCGAACTCGCAAAGGCTGTGGAAGCCACCCTCAAGATGGTCAATACTGATGATACTCTTGTGGTAGTAACCTCCGATCATTCGCACACTATGACTTACAGTGGTTACAGTAAGAGAGGAAACGACATACTTGGTTTTGTTAATAAGGTAGGTAATAAGTGCTATTTGATAATATTTATTTAAGTAAACAAGTTAACGGCATATTTGAAGGAATAACTACCTTAAGGTGACGCAGCGATAAATAATTAATACGGTCATATGCGACAAAACGATTTTTATTAAAAAAAACTATAGTATTTTAAGAAATCCAACTGTAAAATTAAAGTGTATGTTTAATATACTAATGCACATAGAAAATTTGGAGGTATAAATTGTTCCCGTTTGCCTGTAAAATGTAAATCTGGTTTTAAAACAGGTTTTCTTTGAAAAATTTTTCTCTGTTATAAAAGTTTACCAACCGTGTAATCCAACTGACAAAATGAAGTCAGTAACATGAAGAAACAGATTACCAAACATCACTTTAATATGTTTTGTCATTGCTGAGAAAAATCTAAATCCCTGCTACCGAAATTTCCAAGTCATAAGCAACGCAAGGGCTGATATAAGTGTGAGAATAGAGAATGGTATCTTATGCAGCCTAACACAGCTTAAGACAACTAACCTCAGACCGAACAAAATTTTTACAAAAATGAGCGCAACCTAATAACCTACGTATTAAGGTGCAATATTGCACAACATATTTTTGTAGCTTCTCGGAGATAAATGAACAGATTTAATATTGGTAAATTTCTTAAATACTGTGTAAAATATGAAAAAAGACATAAAAATAGCCCGATTAAAACTTAAGTATGTGCAGAATTCAAATGAATAAATAAGCTTAAAAATAAGGTAGTGGTCGCTGAAAATTTTTATTACTGTGATGAAAAAAGCTTTTTTTTGGGGCAGTCATTTACTTTTTTTTTTTTCAGAAAACACAATTTTTTGTATAATCTGCCAGATTAAAACTTTTTTTTAGTATAGTCTATTATTATCTAAGTTTTAATTTTACTGTAACAAGTTAAATTAGGCGACGAAAATAACACTTTTCTGCTAAGTCCTCGTCTTAAAGGGGTAGTCCTGTTTCTGTTTTTTAACAATAACTACTGATGGATTCATTATGTGATTATAGTATGGATGTATCTATTCTATGTACTTTCTATGTACAAATAAGCTCATGGACCACTGAATGGTGATAGCTATCGACGACTTCTAACACAAGCAACCCTATAGGGGTTACCAGATGCAAGCTTAATGGGATAAAGGGTAATAAGGGAAGGGTTACGGAAATAGGCTTTGGGATTTCTTACTCACTAACCTGACAGAGCACACATGCTCTTATTTCGCACTATTCTTTTGCAAGGGAGTTGTTACTGACTCAACTCTTGCAAACGACGGCCAACGAACATTTTTGATCTGCTCTCAGAGTCGGGCAAAATTTAATAGTCTTTTTATATTTTCAGTTGAACGCCACCGATAAACTTCCATATACAACTTTGAGTTATGCCAACGGCCCTGGATATAAACCGCACGAGAATTTCCAAAGATATAACCTTATGATGGATGACATTAGTAAGTTAAAATTCAATTGCATATTTTTTAATGTAAACTTTGGCAGGCAAGCTGACGGTCCACTAGATGGTAGGTAGCTGCCGTAAACGCAGATTTAGGGGTTGCAAATGAGCTGCCGAGGATAAAGAATAAGTGATATAAAGACAGACTCTGGCATCCTCATCATAACAAAACAAATGATGAGGATGCCAGAGTCTGTCTAGTTATTTGACCACGATGGTTATTACCGTCAGACTGGGTGTAAGAATTGTCATTTGAACAGGTAAAACCTCGTAAAACCTTCTTTTTTACGAGAAAGATTGCCAGCCTAACGGGTTACTTGAATGCTTTAATAAATTATGTATTATTTAGAAACATTCAAAATCGAAAATACTTATATAACAACACTTTATTATTTATGAACTCAAAAGTAATTTTTAGTGTATCATTTTGTTTATGTCTGTAGACCATTGCGTTACCACTGACAAAAGCTGGTTTTGTATGACAGCAAATTTTCAATGTGCTGTAGATTTTGGTACATATAAGTAATATTGTAAATGACAGTTTCTTTCGAGAAATGTTTTTGTTTTAAACTGCTAGCTTGACTATTGGGATGGAACATTATTTTCTTTACACTTATTTACTTATAATAAGCACATTTTAAAATTACATTGACCATCGGTTATGCGGAAAACCTTCTATTATGTCCGGCGTTTGTGGACTATGAGAAGGCCTTCGATTCGATCGAAACATGGACAGTAGACGTCCTGCAGCTGATATCATGAATTTTTGTCTGTTTGTTTGTGTGTTTGTTTGCGCTATCTCAGAAACGACTTAACCGATTTGAATGCGGTTTTCACTGATGTATTATAGCAAGTTTCCCGTAACATACAGTGTTTGTTTTATTCCATTTTTTGTCATGTAAATTTAAAGAACCACGTTCAACATTTTTTCGATAAAAAAAATGCAATAAAACTCTTCGATTAAATTGGCTGAACTGAACGATTAAATGAAATAAACTATATAAAGTTAAAAATAGTCAGTTTAAGTGATCTTGTAAGTATCCAATTCAAGTTGACCTCAGATCTATATCATCAGTCATATTAAGTAGGGTTCAGCTTAGGCTGGAGCAAATCATGCACCTGGAGACAGAGGGGCCGAACCTTCACCAACGTCATTTCGGCTTCCGAACCGGTCGGTCCACTATGGACGCTGTAGGCCTCCTCAAGCGCTGGACTGAGGAGGCCACCGGTAGAGGGGAGGCTGTTGTTGCGGTGTCGCTCGACATCCGCAACGCCTTTAACAGCCTCCCTCACGAATGTATCAGGGCGGCACTGAGATTCCATCGGGTGCCGCCCTATCTCTGCGCCCTCGTCAATGACTACCTCACCGAACGGGTAGTGCTGTACGAGGGCGCGGACGGAAGAATTATTCGTCGGCCAGTGGCGGTAGGTGTGCCCCAGGGGGCCGTTCTCGGCCCATTACTATGGAACCTGGGGTACAATTGGGTCCTGCGAGGCAATCTCCTTCCCAAAATGGAGATTGTCTGCTTTGTCGACGACACTTTGGTCGCGGCAAGAGCGCAGACGTGGGATAAGGCAGTACGGCTAGCGTCGGTCGGCACCTCAATGGTCGTCCGGCGCATCCGTCTGCTCGGATTGGAGGTGGCCCTAGAAAAAACTAGGGCCATGGGTTTCCATCCCCCACGCCGCAGGATCCCTCCGGGGCTCCGCGTCCGAGTGGAGGGGTCCAGATTTCTGTGGAGAGGCACTTTAAATACCTCGGCCTCACGCTGGACCCCCGTTGGAGTTTCGAGGAACATTTTAAGCTCCTCGCTCCACGGCTCACAACAGTCGCAGCCGCACTCGGACGACTTCTCCCGAATAAGGGAGGACCAAATTCGTCTTGTCGTCGACTTTACCACGGGGTGGTAAGGTCGATGGCACTCTACGGAGCCCCGGTCTGGGCGGAGTGCCTCACACCTCGCACCCGGGGCGATCCGGGCTGTGCGTGCCTATCGCACGGTCAGTCACGGGGCAGCCTGCGTGCTGGCAGGCATGCTACCGTGGGATGTCGATGCACTGGTTCTGGCCCAGATGCATCGGCATCGGGTCGCCGTCAGGGACCAAGGAGGTAGACCCGTCGCAGAGGAAGCGCGACGGGTCCGCATAGAGGTGCAGGAGAGGGCCTTACAGGACTGGAGTGAGGCACTACGAGAGCCTACCGCCGGCCACCGGACGATCCTGGCGATTCGTCCGGTTTTGGAGGAATGGGTGAGGCGCCGACGAGGTGGCCTCACCCTCCATATGGTGCAGATAATGATCGGACACGGGTGCTTCGGTCATTATTTGCACCAAATAAAAAGGGAGGAGTCGCCGCAGTGTCATCACTACGGCGACCTTGATGACACGGCCGAGCACACACTTGAAGTGTGCCCGGCCTGGAGTTCGCAGCGCCGTGTATTAAGGGCGGCGCTGGGAGTCGGAGAGGTCACACTTTCAATCATGGTAAGAGCCATGATTGAGAGTGTGACCAAATGGAAAGCGGCTGCCTCCTTCTGCGGTGATGTCATGTCACAAAAGGAGGCAGCCGAGAGGGAGCGAGAGGAAGCGGCAGGTCTCGCTTCCCTCAGACGCAGGCGGCTGGGCAGAAGAAGACGGGCATATCAAGCCCGTCTTCAGCTGTCCTAGGGGACCTGCGCACACGGCTGGCCAGCCGTGTGTGCCTGCACAAGGTCCCCTCCGTCTGGGGATTACCCCGGTGTCTCCGGGCAATCCCCCATTGGAGTTAGCTAGCCAAAAATGGCTAGGCTGCCCTGGGATGGATCGGAGTTGTTGTTTCGGTTTCGGCAGAGCCCGGTCCGTCCCTCCGATGGGCAAGGAGACACCGAGGAGTAAAAAAAAAAAAAAAAGGCTGGAACAAATCATACGTAATAAAATCGTTCTTTGTCTACTATGCTTTGGGCACGCTAATCTCAGAAAAAGGTTAAGCGATTTTCATATGATTTCCACTGATGTAGCAAGCTTCCGGTAATATGTAGTGGTTCGGCAATTGTTCATTCCAGTCTGTTTACAGACAAAATAGTTATTCCGAATACCCACGCGTAAGACTTTGCGGGCACAGCTAGTAAACAAATATATATTTGAATACATTAATAAATCTAACAATGTTAATCAACTTACTATTTGCAGAAAACCCGAATTACACATATCCATCGTTAGTTCCTATTCCACGAGAAACTCACGGCGGCGAAGACGTAGCAGTATTTGCTAAAGGTCCATGGGCACATCTCCTCACCGGAAACTATGAACAAAACTTTGTTCCACATGCACTCGCCTATGCGGCTTGTATTGGACCGGGACTTACTATGTGTAAACATTAAAAATGTGGTCAAACGACGAAAAATACTGTTGTCAAATGCGGTTGACAATCTGTCAAAATGTTGTTTGACTGTTAAAGTGCGGTGAAAGCATTGTCAAAGTGTAATTGATGTATCGTCAAAGCAAGTGCCGTTAAAATAACGACAAAGTGTTAAACTAATGGTAAAGTTGTCAGAGGACAATTAAAGAATTTCAAAGAAAACGAAAAGGAAATTTGGGTTTCCTTTGACATTTCACAATACCTAATTATTCTTAACATTTTATTTATTCAAAGAAAGCAGAACAGTATGTACAAAAATGATCGAATCAGAATACAGAACGTATCAGAATCCACATTCGCGATATTACTAATTAACCTCAATGCTGCTAGATTTCTGTGCTGATTAGATGACTTAGGCCTTAAACACTTTATATAATGTACTTTTAGTTATAAGCTAAGCTGATATATGGCGCCAGAGTAAAAAGTCTTCTTTATTTAAGGCATTAATCCCATGATAACACATTAATTTCACTTATTAGCGGCAAGTCACTCTTTGATAAAATATGCCGCGTGGTGTCTTCAAACATGTAAAATTGCTCCTGTAATCGAATGGAATATAATTCCACGTACATCCATATCCATACATACATCCTACTTGTTTATAAATTATTTTCTATTACTTGTTACAAATTGTTATTGTTTTTTTTTTTTAATTTTGCATAATGCGTTTTTTTTAAACACCGTTCTGTATGGCATGCACATATGATTGAACGTTGCTTCTGCTTTGTTCTGTATTCTGACATAGGCTCTAATAAACAAAATGGTTTCATTTACTTATAAAACAACTCATCTCCACTATAAAGTCCGTTCTAAGAGGGATTCTCAGGAATCTCGTCGGAGGGCGACAATAAAGCAAAAAGAAAAATATCGTCGCTATCAAACCAAAATCTGCTATTTGCAAAAAAGTACCTATTATACTATTGAGATATTGACAAAGAAAGTTTTCATGAAAAATTTTCGCGTGAAGGTTTATTTTAAAAAACCTAATTCAATTGAAACTATTTGGTTGTTATATTTGTTAACAACCAAATAGTTTCAATTGAATTAGGTAAACTTATTGGTCTTTTAAACATGAAAAAATTAGTGTTTTAGCACAAATAGCATTTTATTTTATTATATTATTTTATTAAGAGGTCGTAATTCGAAAAGTACTTTAATTATCGTAATTCTACAATTGCTCATAAGTACTTACCAGTTTTTTATAGATAAGAATGTGAACTGTTCACTAAGGTCAAAATGTTGGAATCTCAAAAAAGTGCACATAGCAGATTTTCGTTTGACAATGACGATATAACATAAATAAATAATTTATGTTACAAAATGTTACAAAATGTTATATCAATAAATAAATAATTATAGGGACTAAAATAATTCAAAATAATTCAAATAATTTATTTAACACTATAACACATTACACTTTAAGTTAATTATTAAATTTGATATATTATGACAAATAGTCATTTCAAATGCTAAATTTCCGAGCTCATATAACCCAAATGTTTTCAAGGTTCGAGTGAATAGGCATCTTCTGGGTGAGCTTGCTCAATCATCGGCCTCATTCTTCCTACACGGATAGATGCTGGTCAAGAGCAAACCCATCTTTAATAAATAATAATAATAATGAATTCAGCAATATTTGAGATGTTTTGTATTTCAAGATAATAAATATATTCAAGATAAATGGCGGCAGATATCCTGATAGTAAATTCGATGATGGCTGGCTACTGACGCCTTGGGTTGCAACTAAAACTACCCTATCAAGTGCTCTGGCTACCCCACGGAGCATATACAAAGAGGAGATGGCCTAAACAACTGTGCACTGATTTCAAACTAGGTCCTGACGTCATTTTTTGTGGGCGTGGTCTTGGTCAGTCTGCTGTCGGCACTGGTCACGGTGTGGCGGCGCTTGTTTGTTGTAGACTACAGTCAATTTTCATTGGCAATTTAAGATAATTGGGCGGGGTCTAACTTCCTCCTTGCCCCGCGCAGTAGTCACGCGCCGCTCTATAGAAAAATTCAATAACAACATCTCCTCTTTGTATATGCTCCGTGGGCTACCCTATCATGACAAAAAATCAAAGACTATTAAGGTGAACATACCTATGTATGGTACTCGTATACAGAAACACAACAGAAAACACGAGCTTCAATTCTCAGTGGTCTTCTGGAGGGTGAATTGCAACTACCAGAGGTTTTCCCAGATTTTGAACATTGCAGCTTTCATATAACTGAATCTTAATTTATTTTTGTAAATTAAATGTAGATAATAAATCATTAAAAATAATTAGACAGGAATGTCTTTGCATATAACTATAGTGATTGTATTTTTTTATATGCTAGTAGGTTTATTATATTAAAATCCGCGTATTATTGTATACGCTGTAATAGTTGCATGAAACTATTACAGAATCCATTATAAATATTCTTGTAACTACTGAGCAAAGGATTTATTTTTATAAATAAGATATTCGCGTCTGGGATCCAAATAAGTATAAGGAATTACCAAATATTAAATAGTACCTACTAATAACGCCATCTATCTGAAACAACTCGAAACAGTTTCAACGAAAGAATCAAGTATGTACAGTACCTACCGGATATAACGACTTCTGTTATAGCGACTAACGACTAAACGCGAATGCAAGTTAGGTTTCATATGTGCTACCATGAAATTATATCAGCATATTACGACTCCAGTTTAAGCGGCCAATTGCTAATAACGTTACGAGTTTTGTTAAGATTACTACTATCTATCTACATATTTTGATTAGCGGGATAAGATTTGTGATAAGAGGGAAGCATGGTGCAAAATATGATCGCCAACGACGACACCAACAGCGAAGATTTGGTGATCATAACGTATTCGATGTCTTGTATTCTTACTGTTGAACAAAAATCGGTAATAAATACAATGCATATAATGTTGGTATATACTTTGTATCTCTGATCAGATTGTAGTATACTTACATTAATTAAGTACAATTATTTTTTGTTCATTTTTTTCATTTAAAAAGAAATTAATCTAGCTAGGTATGTACAATTGTACATATATTATTATAATCTATACATATTAGGTCGGGGAAAAGTCTTTCCGCATATAGTATGTATAAACTTGTAATAAAATCTCTTTGGCTGCACTATTTGTATCTGGCTGGTTTTGATGACATTAAAAAGGTAACATTAAAAAAAAAATTAATAAAATGTTGTTTCCAGCTCTTTTTCATTTGTTTTTTTTTTGTCAAAATGAGTGAATCTAATGAAGAAATTCGATACATTTTAAAATGTAAGCCGTGAAAAAAAAATTGTGACTTTTATGGACCTAATGCAGTGTCAGTAAGAATAGCACAATGTTGGTTTAAACGTTTTCATTCTGAGAATTTTCCGAATTCATTCCGAACCATCGATTCGGATCTCTACTGTCAAAAACTGATTAAAGCGATTAAAGAGATTAAAGCGAGAAGTTGAGATAAAGCGGCCGGATTTGATCAATAGAAAGGGTGCGGTCTTTCATCAAGACAACGCTAGACCAAATACATGTTTAGCCACTCAGCAAAAATTAACGGAGTTTGGCTGGGAGGTTTTTTGATCAGAAGATTCAGAAGTCCCAATATTTCTACAGCAACGGGATCATGTCACTGCCTACAAGATGACAAGAAGTCATCGAACAAAATGGCACATATAATACTGTAATTAAAATATATAAACTTAGAAAAAAATGTCTTGAGTTTTTATATAAAATGCGAAGAAACTTTTCCCCAACCTATTATAATAAAATCCACGTTGTACTTATGTTACAGAGGTCAAAAAAATAGTTTTTAGAATTTGTGTCCGTTTGTCTATGCGTTTGTGCACGTTAATCTCAGAAACGGATTAACCGATTTGAATGCGGTTTTCACTAATGTATTATAGCAAGCTTCGTTTAACATTTAGTGTATGTTTCATTCCAATCGGTTAACAAACAAAGAAGTTACGTGCTATACCAAATACCAGCGTACGAAGTTGCGGGCTCGGCTAGTACATAATAAAAAAACAAATTTCAATTTTCTGGTCGTTTTGTGCGTCGTCCGGTCAGTACGACTAAGTTTCGCCGATCCTTTAAGGGTAGTTATATCCGGATTCTACTGTATTTACATATTTTGTAATAAGGCTTTTTACAGCTAAAATACAAATCTTTATAATGATTAAGAAAGTTATATTCTGTGATATCTATAAGTTACTATTATATTGTAATAATATTAATTATCATTGTACTGTAAATAATATATTAAGCCGTTTTATTGGTGGAAGATATATTGTTAGCTGTATCACTATAGAATTCGATAAATCACTAATAAAATAAAATAGCACAAACGTCATTATTTTTAATGATTGAAAGCTGTTGTGTAGTTACTTTATCTTTATTTTATTTTAATCGAATTCAAAGCGAATATTAACTAGTAATAGAACAAAAGTGTCTGGGTGTCACAATAAAAAGATTTGTGTGAATAAAATTTTTCTTTATTTATTTATTAACGTTACAATAAAAGTTACAATACAGGCATTTATTAATACTGATTACGTCGAACACTAAATCATGGACTTCGTTTACAAGATAATCTCTTTTTTCTTACAAATCTCTACAAGAACGAAGACATTGCAATTATTACAGTCTTCTGTTATCTTTTTCATGAAAAATATACATATCTTATACCATTTACTTACTTAACATAGAAAATAAATCCTAATTTTTTTCTGAATGCCGATCCTTCGAGCCTTATCCAAAAAATTTCATCCGTGCGAAGCTGGGGTCTAATAACTTAATTTACAAGATAAGGTCTCTTTTTCTTACAAATCTCACGTCCACAAGTATTCGATATAACTTTTCATCAGAACGAAATCATTACAATTAATTGTTAGTACAGCATTCTGTTACGATTTCAAGACGCATAGCTTACCATTCACTTACCTAGCATAGAAAATAAATCCTAAATCTTTTTCTGAGTATCGATCCTTTGAACCTTTTCCAAAAAAATTCATCCGTGGGAAGCAGGATGCTATATAATCGCTAGTATTATTAATAAATAACATACAAACGAAAAAAAATTTTTTTTTATTTATTAAGCAAGGAAGGTGTAAATGTTTGTTAACAATTGTTCTAAAGTAAGGAACTCATTGTTAGAAACGTTTGAAACAAACGAATATAGGTCAACGAGGTCAGCAATGGAAACTAGCCAAAAGATTGCTGCTTACTCGTAATCGATTCCAATGACGTTCAGACGAAAACAACTTCTATCTCATCGCAATAAAGGCGTCCATGACCGCAATAATTTTCTAATGAATTGTACAAGTGATTAAACGTGAAAAGAGACCTTGAACTCGTAATTGGATACAAACAATTAGAGAGTGAGTTAATGTTCTTTTTACACATCCCTTTAGACATTGACCTGTTACAATAGATCAAACTACACATTACATTTAAAAGGAGAAACCCTATTTTTAGCGTCCCTTAATCATACAAAGATATATCTGTCGTTTTGTCACGGTTATTTTCTATAAGGTGGTGGATACAGCAGCCAATGGAGGGTGTAACATTAAGAATGGACCAGCAGGTGAAGCGAAGAAGAAACTAGAAACCATCTGAGAAGACCTCGTAATGGCAGACTTAGGTGCACTAGTATCCCTAGGTTAACTTATTCATTAGTAATTATATTTTGTTTCATTTTAAACCGTTTTTATACAAATTTATTGTGTAAAATTTAGTGAAATGTGAAGAAAGTTGTCTTGCCAACAGATATGTGCCAAAACAGGCAAAGGGTGTTGCGCAGATCTGCGCCTAAAAGCAAGGAGGTTAAATAAATGCAGACGTAGACGCAGACGCAACGTAGACGCAGACATAGACATAGACATACAGATATAGATATAGATGTAGATGCAGATGCAGATGCAGATGCAGATGCAGATGCAGATGCAGATGCAGATGCAGATGTAGATGTAGATGTAGATGTAGATGTCGATAACATAAAGGGTTAGGAAATTGTATTGTTTTTTTTTAAGAATAATAAAACTATAATCTAATAATCACAGGTTAAGGCCCGAGTCTCCTAAAAATGAGTGAATTTGCATAACTATAAACTAATTGCATAACTGTTAATAACTAGAAATTTTTTCACAAAATTTTCTAGTTATTAACAAAATAACAAATTAAATATGTTTTACATTTATTTAGAGTGTTGGATTTAAAAATTAACACTTTTTAAATTTTATTTTGATGCACATTTTAGTAGGTCTATTAGGCATTAAACAGCCTATATTTAGGTTAAACGCGTTGAAAGTTTCATTCAAGCACGTATGCTACTCGTACGTAAAAAAATTACGAAATAAAACACGAACCAAATTTAAATTTGGTGCTTTTTATATTGGTTACTTTTTTATAAGTTTAAAAAGTTGTAAATTCATGAACTAAAAAGTTGTAATTCCACTGCAAATAAATATTTTTTTCTATTGGATTTTTTTTAGCGCAGTCGCACTTAAAACTACTTGAAAGAAATGAACAATTTTCTAATAAATCAATTTAAAAAAAAATTACTTAAATAAATGTTTATGTACTGTATACTTTTATGTATAAACAAAAGACGCGTGAAAATTAGCTCGTTTGCTACAGTATATAAGTCGCAAAACTTTTTCAATATGAGTTTGCATTGTTACAAAAGTGTTTAAAAATAAAGTGAAACGTTAAAAGTGTTGTTTGTTAAGATATTTTTATTGTACGTCGCCAACAGAGCTCGTATTATGTGGATATCCTTGTCAGAAACACAATGTCACCAGAAACCCTTGTTGTATCAAGTGTCACGTAGACAAAGCGTTTACATCTTACACCATAATTTACTCTCTACTTAATATTATTATTGTTCCTGCGTAACAATTTCATTGCACATTGATGTTAATCTCATAATCTATGCTTAAAATTCCATTAGGTACTTACTTATAGTACAGAGAACATTAAAATAACATTATTAGAATCCACTAAACACACCTATGTGAAAGAAGGGACACATGTATCTATGTCCAGAATAATTTTTAATTGTGGCGAGTAAATAAATATAAAATAAGTGTAGGTCAAGCAACTTTTGAAGCACCCATAGTAAGTCTATCTATCTTTTATTAAATCGGACAAAATTTAACTCCCTTACAAAAAAAATTCCCTGATTTGAATCCTGATGCTGATTCTGTGAGATAGAATGGGGCAAGAAACTTTTTAGATGATCTTTTCAAGCAAGAGAAGAATCTCACTCTTCTTTCGTGTTGTGAAATCTCTCAGCATTACACTTTTAAAAAATGTACCGTGGACTTTTCAGCAGAACTCTGCACCTGCTCACAAGGCACGAACTACCCAAGCCTGGCTCGTAATCAACGTTCCGGACTTTATAAGAGCTGAAGACTGGCCCTCGTCTAGCCCAGATCTGAACCCTTTAGACTACAAGTTGTGGTCATTAAATCTCTGGAGCAAGCAGCGGCTAAATTTCCCATGCAAACAGTGCGTAAATCCATAAATTCGTGGCCAAACAGATTAAAGGCCTGTATCAAAGCTAAAGGTGGCCATTTTGAGCTAAAGGGAGAATTATTTTTTATTTTTTGCTGAGACTTCAATAAATAAGTATATATATATAAGTTTTATAAAGATTATCTTACTTCATAAAAAAATGAACGCATTTTCATTTGTTACAAATATGGCCGGACTAGGTAATAATAATAAAATCGTAAACGAGCTATGTCTGTAATTTAAATAGTTTTTTCAAAAAAAAAATTGTTTACGTTTTACTTATGTTATCGAGGTCAAAAAAATTCTTTTTAGAGTTTTTGTTGTCTATTTGTCTGTGTTTTGTGCACGCTAATCTCAGAAATGGATTAACCGATTTGAATAGGGTTTTTCACCGATGTATTGTAGCAAGCTTCCCGTAACATTTAGTGTTTGATTCATTCCAATCGGTTTAAAAACAAAAAAAGATACCGAATACCACGCGTACGAAGTTGCGGGCTCAGCTAGTGATAAAATAACCATCTAATAAGTACTTCTGAACCACCAAATAGATATTGATACGGTTTTCACTAATGGAAAGAACGATAAACGAGAAAAGTTTAAGCATAAGTTTAAGCGTAGAAAAATTGCAACCGTGCGAAGATGGGAGCGGCTCGCTATAGTAACAATAAATTACAGTTTTAATGTATTTTAAACTATGATGAAAATGGTTAATTTATAAATGAATCCACCCTGTTCTGTGCTTAAAATAATGTTTGTTTATAAAGAGATGAGATGTGTGGATAAAGTCATATAAATCACGATACTCACTCAAGAAACAAAGAGAAATTGGTCTCTTGTCTTGCAAAATATCCCAACGTATAAAATAATTAATTTATCTATACTAATACTAATCAATCAATCAATCAATCAATTTATTTTATTTGTAACTTATAAAAACATAACATTCAACAGAACAGTAACAGTAACAGCAAGAAAGAAAGTTACAAAAAGGTTGAACTCAGCATATTGCTGGCATAGGCCAGCAATATGCTTCCGTATCTTCCGTAGGAACCCAGTTTAACATACACACGGTCACACACCATGCATGTACCCGCTAACAAATGAAATAAAATATATTTATTTAAATTTATTTGTTGTCAAAAAACACAACTGCTTGCACGAATATTGAAAATATTACTTTAAAACCAGTTCCCTGCCGCATATAGGAGATATTTAAATACACAATAAATAAACTAAAACTAAAAAATAAACTATTAAAAAACTATTAAAATAAATAAATATTATTTTAATATTTAAAATAAATTAATATATTTTATTATTATTTTATTATTATTTTATTATTATTTTATTATTTTTTAAATTAATATTTATTTAATAGTTTAATAATAAATAAAACTATTAAAATAAATAAATATGTAAACAATGATAATACCTAACAATAACAATAATTAGATAATTTTAATTATTTTGTCTAAGAGCGAGGAGGTTGGTCTCGGAATTTAGAAAAAACTACTCTCTATTCTTAAATTCTCCTCCTTTTTCTGACTGTTAATTAAAAAAAAATTTTAGATTTGCTCTAAATCCCCGAACAGTGAACTGATTCCGTACTGGAATCAGTGCAATGTACTAATAGTATTATAAAGAGGTGAAGTTTGTGTGTTTTTGTATGTAGAGGGTAATCTTGGAAACTACTCATTCTAATTAAAAAAAATCAGCAATATCAACAGGATGGACTTTATATTATTCCGTTTTTCGTGGTAATCGAATTTGCAAAGTAAGTCGATGAAAACGTTTCTTTTGAACGCTGCTTTGACCGTGAGAGATATTTTATGTTTGATTTCTGTAGAAAAGTTATACAGCTTATTGATGCCTACAAAAAGTCAGCGATGGCATATGTCTATCTTTTATATTTAAGAGGGCACTTTCCAACTCGAACAGCTTACTTATTCCATACTACGTAATTCCATTATTACTCTTTCATTATAGGTCGTAGTAATACATAAAAAAAAACATGACATTTCTGGGACATAATATGAAGGTATGCATGGCAACAAAAAACTGAAATTAATTTTATATCTAGTATAATTAATTTCTAAAATGTGCAGAATTTGTGACATTTTCGCGGGTTGAATTCTTGTAATTACTGACTAAAATCCAAAAATATTTTTCCATGGAAACATCCTACCTATAATGTACATTTGAAAATGGGATGTCAATAGCTACCAACTATAAAGGTTTTTCTAAAATATTGGAATTGCTGGCGTATGTTTTATTATTTTCGCGAGTTGAATTAAGTGGCGCGAATGTGTTGCGTCGCATTCTGTCTTCGGTTATTTGCATTATAGGAAGTTGAGACAACAAATTCTCCCAAATACCTATTACTGAGTTCCCACGCTCGTAAAGCGCTACCTTAACCACTTGTATGCCAGAAGTCGAATTACCCTTGTCTGCCAGCGCTTAAATTTATCAT
Source organism: Bembecia ichneumoniformis (assembly GCA_910589475.2). NCBI lineage: Eukaryota > Metazoa > Arthropoda > Insecta > Lepidoptera > Sesiidae > Bembecia > Bembecia ichneumoniformis. The sequence goes on from OU342532.1 coordinate 16,005,533, forward strand.
TTCAAGTGCCATTTGCCATGATATATACAGGTTGTTCAAATTTCAACCGTTTTTACTGATTTAACTACTGACTTTGAGTGACCTAATTGTTCTCCTAGAAGGAGGCATGGGGGTTCTAACATGATTTATAAATAACCACGTTCCGGCATACAAAGGGTTAAGCCATGAAAACTACTTTTTCGTATTAAAAAAAAATTAAAATCGTTAGGTGAGTGTTACTTGCCATTTATCAACAATTATGAATCCTTATCATAATTGTTGATAATATTGCCAGCAAGTTTATCTTCACAATTACTTAATACACATGATTTTTGCCTTTTAGAACTAAATAGAAGTCATAGATATATGTGCTACAGTTTCTTTTGGTCGATATTTCGACTAACACTCATTTTGGTTGGCATTACCATCTGAAATTAAAATATACTTAGTGACTGTAAATACAGTAAAATACTTTTAACTTTACACAAACTTTTACTATCGTAATTTCAAACCTAAGTTTCCGCTATCACCCTGAACACTTTCGTGAATTATTAAGCAGCAGTTACAAACGGTTTTGCAATCTATGACTCTTAAAAGTCGTTATAATTCACAGATTTTCAACTGCATAGATCGGGCAAGACGAAAGAATACGTAATGCGACATTTAGAACCACGTGGTACAAAGTCGCGCAGTCCATCGCCAACTTCACGAGGCTATTTAATTACGCCATGGCCATACTGATTACGGCGATCAGGATCAATATTTTTGTAGGAAAATATTCCCAATGCCCTCTCTATATAATTTAAACTCTTTGTTATAATTGCTTAAACAATACGTTGTCAACTCTCCTTTAAAATTTACATTTAATATTGAAGTCAACCCTTGATTACAGTCATTTGTAATTACAAAATGGATAAAGTTATAACTTCTAAAGACTCTTTGAACTAATTTTATTGTTTGAGGAACATTATTTTAAACATAATTATTTCATTATATTGGTATCCCATGTATAAGTTTTTCAATTAATTTTCTATATCGTTTATTTAACTATATACATAACTGGCGACCCCCTTCTGACAGCTTAGAGAGTTTTTTTTTTAAATTATATACCTACCCAAATCTACGAATATTTTATAGCTCTCTTTTATCATACGAAAATGCATAGGTTTAGAAGAAGTTATCGAAGAAACAGACAGAGACAGTATAATAATACAATAATAATATTTTTTCAAGAAAAAATATTTCCATACGTTACACTTACGTTACCGAGGTCAAAGAAATCGTTTTTAGAATTTTCGTCTGTTTATCTGTATGTCTGTGCGTTTGTGCGTTTGTGCAGCTAATCTCAGAAAAGGCTAAACCGATTTGAAAGCGGTTTTTCACTGATGTATTGTAGCAAGCTTGCCCTAACATTAGTGTTTGTTTCATCCCATTCAGTTTACAAACCACGTTACGCCCTATACCACGTGTACGAGGTTGCGGGCTCGGCTAGTTTTATAATATGTACGGAAGATATAGACTTTATTTTATGTTTCACCCTCTAATGACCCTTACCAGGTCGAAAGGATCCAGATCCAGCAAAGACCCGTGAGATTCGACGATTGATCCATGTCATTATGTATAATTTTGAAATATTAAAAAAAAAACAATTTGTAATATTAATTAAATAAATAGGATAAGGCAAAAAAAAATTACAACTGGAACAATTTACAACAATAACGTACATAGTAACAATAGTCAGATACTTTCTTCCCTGTTTAAGGCGACGCGACGCATTGGAAATTTCGGTGGCAGGGTTTTAGATTTTTCTCAGCAATGACAAAACATATGAAAGTGATATTTGGTAGTATTATTCCTCATGTTACTGACTTCATTTTGTCAGTTGGATTACACGATTGGTAAACTTTTATAACAGAGAAAAAAATTTCAAAGATACCTCTTTTAAAACACAGATTTACATATTACAGGCAAACGGGACCATTTATACCTCCAAATTTTCTATGTACATTAATATAAACATACACTTTAATTTTACAGTTGGATTTCTTAAAATATATTATAGTTTTTTTTAATAAAAATCGTTTTGTCGCATACGACCTTACGACATAAGCAAGCGCGGTCTCTTTTTCGTATGCAATCAGAGACGTATTAATTGTTTATCGCTGCGTCGCCTTAACTGTACCCACTAGATTATTCACTGACTGGTAAGCCCAGCGTCGAACGTCCATCCACAAGATGGACATACCAAGGTATAATAATATTACTTCTCCAGGTATGGCACTCCGAGAGACAGTCCGACATAGTCCGACCGCGTCTTCGCTGCTGTGTTGCCAGTATAAACTGCGGAAGTGCTTTCAATCTACCCGTGTCCCATTTAACATGTATAATTAAGATAAAGCTGTAAGTGTAGACTTATTTTATTTGCTAACACAAAGAATCCCATAAATATCATCTTTTGTATGAGTGATGACAAATATTTTTCGGAGCGCCAGATTTTGCATTCTTTGACCATGGGAAAAACGACCTAATACGGACCACGTGTCCGACGTGGTATTATAGGAAAATTACGAGGGGTAGGCCTAAGTTCACAAGTGAACATCCTTCAGCTGAGGTTAATCATGATGATATATAATATTGTCCACAATTTTGAATAGACTCAGTCAAAATAAAAACAATAATTGAAAAAAAGTATATTAAGAATCTCACTTTACAAGCTATAAAATATTTATAACTTAAATTACAAATAGAAAAGACAACTATAAAAATGTTAAGCTTAATGTTAATGGTAAGGCTTCGAAGAAATATTTTTTTTTTTGTAAGTGACAGTATTCACGACAATGAATTTAATTTGATTTATCGTGTAACACCGATAAAATGTATTTAAATTTTATTTTATTTTTTCCGTGTGTTTAAATTCATCACCATTGTCATTTCAGCCTCACGGCTGGAAATGGGCTTACCCCATAATTTTCCAATAGGATCGGTCAGAAGCAGCCTGGATCCTTCGTCGACCCGCGGTCCTTATCAGAGTCGCCTATCCATTTATACCTATGTTACTATGGTGAAAAAATTTTCAAAATCTTTATGTAGTTTTTTAGTTTATCGATCAAAAACATACATTAATACAAAACGTCTAATCTTTTCTCTTTATAATATTTCTATATATTATATTGTATATAAGGCATGCCTAATTTCATACAACTTCTACTTCTACGGGTATAAAGCCTCACTGTACAATTTGCCGTCTCGCAGTGGTATATGTATGCTCGTTTATAACTAGGAAACTCGTCAAAAGGTGTATACATTTTATAAGAGCAGAGCATACGCTCACGTAGCAGAACAAATAAACTTAACTATAGCTTAAATGAATAAGCCATATTGCGACGTATGTCACTGCGGTCTTTGCACACTCCATTAACTCACCAAGTTCAGTCTTCAACATAAACAAACAACATCCAAATGTATTGAGGCTAACTGGCCCATACAACACCGGCAGTGCTAGTGACCTCATTTCTAATTCACACTGTTAATTAAGGCTGCATTAGTTTGTGACGAGCTCTTATTTTTTTAAGGTGTTTTATAGAGAATTCTTAAGAAACAGACCGTATGGCTTATTATAAGACGTATAAAGCCCAGAAAAGAGGCAGAGGTAGCTATAATCTAGGTATATATTTATTAATAGGTGGTATTAATATATACCTAGATTATAATAGGTATACTTGAATCGAAAACTTTGGATCCCTTTCTAAGAAAATTGCCTGGACGGAGGAGTGTGAAGCTCCACTTAAAGTTTATATGGAGAAGGACTGGAGAAAGCTAATATTGTTATATAGTATGCATTAGAAATACATCAAATTAATTAAAATAAACATTACACACCCTGCTGCGTGTTTGACACTACGTATGTAATATGTATGCTTACTCTTTTGTTTTTGGTCGAATTTCGTCCTCTAGGCGATATCTAGTATCATTGGCGGATACAGGGGGGGGAGGGGCATGGGGGCCATGAAGAAAGACCCAGGAATTCCATATTTTTGACTTAACTTTTCAATTCAATTCATATATGAACTGAATATAGAATAATATAATCCATATCGATCAAAGTTATCGAAAGTTTCATAATTCATGTCAGACATTTGAGACAGTTCAAATACGCGATTACGCGGGTTAAAAGTATTTGCAATACAACCATAATGCATCTCAACTAGTAAAAAACATTACTTGTGATATTAACCCTAACTCCGAACTTTGTCAGAATACCAAATGAAATCCTGGATCCGCCCCTGTCTAGTATATGTATATTGATATGCTAAATATATGTTATAGCAATATATCACATGCGGTATAAGAAGCTAAAGCATATATTATGCCTTCAAAACACTGACGACTTGCCCGGCAGCGAAGGGGACGCTGCAGGGTTATACCGGACTCCTTATGGCCGCGCTAGAAAGTGGTTGGGTTTTAGCCGATAGGACTCCTACCGGCTAAAACCCAACCACTTTCTAGCGCGGCCATAGGTGGGCGGAGTCGCGGGAATGATGTGACACGACAGCCGCGACCCGCCACGACTATCATGCGCGGGGAGGATTAAGGGTGAAACATATTAGACCGTGCCGCCGCCGAGCCGTGCCCGTGCCTTGTCATTTCCAAGTATTATTATACAATTTTGTGTTACTATTACTATATATACTTATATAGTATATATATACTTATAGTATATATACTTATACTATATACTATATATACTTAAATATACATTAATATAATACAGCCTCACGGTTTTGGATCGCGAGCCATGGCTTGCGCGGCAGCTTAGGATTAATACTAATACCCTGAGTGGGCCTTACGAAGCTCTCTAAGAGCGCACTGTGAAAACAAACTGTCAGGTTGTAATGGAACACAACTATTTTTATATTATTTTATAAGTAGCATAGATAACACTTTTTCCTTTTTCACTACTCTGTGTAAAAAACTCTGCAAAAATAAACGCTCTAAAAGTTGTATCTAAATTGAATATTTTTTATTACCACAATAAGACAAATTTCCTTCACAAACGTATTGCGACATGTCGCGATTGGAGCGCGCCGTGCTCCGGCCGGGGCACGGATACAGCCCGGTGAACTTGGTACATAGAAAAGCATACTATGAATATCTTCACCGGGCCCCGGCCGGGGCATAGACGGGGCACGGCCCGGTCTAATATGAATCCACCTTAAAGGCTGATTCATATTACACCGTACCGCCACCGGGCCGTGCGCTCGCCGTGTTTTTCTCAAAGGCTGGGGCACGGACACGGTCCGGTAAAGTATGAATTGGTTCATAAAACAGCACACTATGAATATCTTGAACCTTTATGCTTCCCTGTCGGTATCTCGGCGTACTCGTAAGTGGAGGTACGTCAGCCATCTCACGACGGGCATTTCACCTAAGACTACCGTCCATTTCCGGGTCAAGGGAGCTTCACCTCGCTGCCTTTCCGCCGCTTCCTTGCGCTACAAATCACAAAACGTGAGCATCTCCTGTCATGTAAGGTCACTGCCAATCATTGCTAAGGTCGGCAGACAGGCTGACGGTCCACTTGATAGTAGGTGACTACCGTCGCCTATAACACTAGCAACGCCACAGATACTGCAAGTGCGCGCTGCGCAAGGTTAGGAAAATGGGCTCTGGCATCCTTAACTTACTCAACGAAACACAACGAATAAAGAAGACCACTGTGAAATAACAGCACACGTGCTGTTATATCACGGTGGTCTTCTGTAAGAGGCTGCCCAAATGAAGGCGAAACGCAGTGTGCCCTGCGACTACTTCTTAGATCCAGACCGGAGTCAACTTTGAGAAGTTGACACAGGTCTGAATCAACTTTAAGTCAATTTTAAGGCAAGTACCCTAACCACTCATCCAACGTCTCGTCTAAATGAGATCGTCTGCGCCCACGATGAGATACAGAGCGGTGCGCTGCTCTGCCCATTCGGGGCAATCAGTCAGAATGTGCTGCGCATTGGTTAACTGCGCAGCCACAAATGTGACTTCGGTCACACTGACGACTATCTTACTAAGTCCTCGTTTTTAATATTTATTTCTTTACAGGCCGTAACGCAATAAATTTATATTTTTTATTTATTTATTTATTTATTATACATCAATAATTACAAAAAATATTTACAAAGTCCCATAAAACTGGAATGCAGTTTGTCTGTGGGATCAAGTTAATGATGTCAAACTAAACATCAAAAATAAAATACGACTAAATTTAAAAATAAATGTAACCTAAATTAAAAACCTAAACCTAAACCTAAATTTCATTAATTAATTTAAAGAAAGCAGATAATATTTCATTAACTTATTTTTATATATAGTTTTATTTTTCTCGTGGACAATGTCTTCGGGCAAACTATTTAAAATATATGTTTTATATGTCATTCTAGAAAATACATTATATAGTTACGTGCACATTGGGCTTAATTAAGGCTACCTTAACATAATTAATAAAGGAATATTTAATTATGTGCCTTTTAAAATTTAGTCGCAAACAATGCGTTCATTAAAAAGGGTGCTAGAAAAGGATAAGATTTCCGAATCGTGTAATGTAAAGTGAAATACAAAAGCGTTTTAATTGTTACTGAAGTCCTTTGTAAATACTATTGGCTTAGCAACAGAAAGCTCCGAACCTCAACAGGTTCAAGCAATTAACGTGGTTGACAACAATTAAGACCGAAATTAAATCCATAAGTAAATATTATTGAGAAATAACGACAAACCCAGGAACAAACGAATAGGAGCCCACTCTTTAACAGTAATAATTTTAGTAGCAACATACTGCGTTTCGTATGGCGACAGTAAGAAAATGTAAGATTGCAAATATGAAATTGTAAGATTATAAAAATTGTAATTATTGTAAATAAATAAAACACCTTATTTCCCTTCAAGAACGCAAAAAAATACAAGCCACATAAAATAAAAGCACAGGCAATGCATATATAAACATATAGGATAGAATAAATTAAAATACTTGTATGAAGAATGAAAGTGCGAGAAGGATAAGTGATAGAACTGGAATGAATGCGTAAAGTAGACACAGGCTGCGGCTTCGTGCCGGAGGTTATATAGAAAAAAAAGCCTTACTTCTATCCTAATAAGGTTTATAGCGCACTTGCAGCACCTATGCTGTTGCTTGTAATAAAAGGCGACTCTGGCTATCTACCATCAAATAGATCCTCAGAATGCCTCAGAATGAAACAAAACTTCATCCCACAACACGCAAAATCATATAGGTGTTTGTAATATTTTATTTTAATATTCACATACACACACCTCATCCATCATCTAAACGGAGTTGGATGAAGGTTAGATTCATTGATGGCATTTTATTGCCATCAATGAATTCTAAAAAACGTTTGATTCTAAAAAACGTGTGGTTTATGGTAAAATAGATAATTATAAATACCACTTTACAACGCGTGTTCAAATAAACAGCTGTGCTAGGAATGAATCGGCATCTAAACCTACCGTCATTAAAATTCAGTGCTTCTGCTGTCGCAAACTAGGGCACACAGAGCAATGTATTTCTCTAGATAGAGGGAAGACAAATTAAGAAAAAATACTAATGTGAGTGCTGCAAGGTCTGTCAATGCGTATCCTTCAATATTGGGTCGAATGTGATCAAAGCAAATGTTGCTGGATATAACTCACAATCCCTTGTCGATAGTGGTTTGGACAGTTTCCTTATTCCAAAACAAATAGCCGGATGATGAAACAAGAGATTTTGTATTTACACCCCTCACTAGTATTGGCGAAATGTTTCTACTAGAGCCGGAACGTGAAGTTCAAACGGACGAAAGAGTATGCGCTTTTATTACCGATATGAGCAAATATTGACACTGATTCAACAAGTAACAGCGATATTGTTCGTCGGGGATCTATTATTGAGAGATTATCATAATTTCGTTAAAATCTGTTCTCTGTTGTTCTCTGTTAGTCGTAAAAACAGGTGAAATCGAAATAAGCTTAGAAATCCAAACAATATTGTATGGTGTCAAAACATTTAGGAAAAGTCCGTCACAGATACTAAAAGGTTGAACAAGAGCGCACGGCGCTTTAATGTGTAATTAGTATAATAATATTATTATTGTTTTATCTATAACATAAGTCTCATATAAATATCTTTTTTGTGTTTCTTTTTTTTTCGTTTATGTTGTGCTTATATTTATTATATAATCGAAAACCGTAATTAGACGCCGTAATTGCGGCAGAATGTGTACAGATAGAAATCCGATCTTGTTGACATGTTATCACTTACATTCTTAGACAAATTGTGTTATTATACACACACACACACACATACATTTCTTTGATTTTGTATGAAATGTTTGAAATGTTATTGAGCGGAGTCTCCTGATACAAGTAATTTTTATACTTACTAGGAGCGCCCTTACAAATGTATGTATAAATATAAATATAACCATAAACATAAATATAAATATATGATTAACAAGAGTAAACAGCAATGACAGCTGTCAGTTGTCAACTGGACAGCGGGATCGGAATGTCATTGTCGTTGACTCTGACACAACACCGAGCGCTGGCGCAGAGGCATGTCGGCCGAGGAGTACCTCACGGGAAGGCAATCGGCTTACATCAAAGGACTTGTGCTACGTGTTTGGTGGCGTGTTATCTGATTGGCGTGATGGGCTGGTGGACAATGCGATCGAGGACTTATTTTGTGCCGATTATAGCGTTTTGTTTAGAATTACAACGCATGACCTAACGTTGAGTTTTATTCTCCGCGCCCGACTATTCGCGCCTATCTGTGATCAAATATGGAGACCAATGATACGGAGAACCCTAATCATGTCCCTTCATATAAATATAAATATAAATATAAATATAAATATAAATATAAATATAAATATAAATATAAATATAAATATAAATATAAATATAAATATAAATATAAATATAAATATAAATATAAATATAAATATAAATATAAATAGAAATATAAATAGAAATAAGTAAATATATGAATAAATTAATTACTATAACTATACATATTTTATTTTGTCGCTTCAATTTTAATTTTTTTTTTTGTAATAAAATTAGTGTTTACCATTTTTCTACTATTGGTGATTAGGGCTACAGAGATAAGAAAATCCTGACGAACCGCCTTCAGTATCTGTCCCTTATCCAGCCATCAGAATCTAGCGATGAATTCTTGGAGGTTGGTCGAGACTATAACCACATGTCGGCCATCTCGAGAGTCAAGTCTTAATAGTACTTACTTAGATTATTCTTCTCGGCTTTCACGAGATTTTGGTCATGAGGTATTACGATTTCGTCAAGCATTGTACGGCGTTAGAATCGATCGATAACTAATAATATTAATAATAAGGTTATATTATAATTAATAATATATAATTAATATTATAATTAATAATTGAACACGCCAGACTACTATTTATGAACATGATATACATCAATTAGGCTACCCTGATGCTTGCCGACAGATGGTGTCAAACATATTAATTTATTCAAATTGGACATCATTTTAAATACTCACTCGAACGAAAATTGTTATGGTACTATGTCATTAACGCAACGAGCCCGTTGGATGAGTGGTTAGGGTGCTTGCCTTAATGCTCTGTTTCTTGGGTTCCCGCGTTCGATTCCCGGCAGGGTCAATTTTGAAAAATGATCTTTTCAAATCTGGTCTGGAGCTGGAAAGTAGTGGCAGGGCACACTGCTTATCGCAGTCATTTGGGCAGTCCATCTGGCGGCAGTAACACCCGCTTGCAGAAGACCACCGTGAAATAACAGCACGTGTGCTATTGTGTTTCGGTGAGTGAGTAGGGACGCCAGAGCCCATTACCCTATCCCCTCCTAATCCGTTATCCTTAATTCTACTGTAGTCGGCAGCGCACTAGCAGCAGCTTTGACGTTGCTTGTGTTATAGGCGGCGGTAGCCACCTACCATCAAGTGGACTGTCAACCTGTCTGCCGATCTTAACATTAAAAAAAAAAAACCTTGAATTTATTATTGTACATACATACGCCCTTCTTCATTAGACATATTGTTAGCTATGCCACGAAATTAGACTGTGAAAAGCAAGTAATTTAAAAATGGAATGTAGTTGTTTTTAAAATGAAATTAATTAATTTTCTCATTATTAAAAAAATAATTTTATATATATTTAACTATCTTGATGAATGGCTATAAATAAATTTAAATTTATTTACAGTTTACTATAATTTAATTTTAAATTCAATAATTTATTTCGTGAAATTTAATTTAATACATTTAATCTAGGGCATTCTTTAGAATTCTTCGGAATAAATAATTTATTTTTTATTATTTAATTAAAAGTTGTAATGATATATTTACATAATAGCAATTAAGTTCATTTCCCAATTAATGAAATTAAACCACAAAGATCTTTTAATGTTTACAAGTCCGTGTAATACAACCCTTGTTGAAGCTTTCTTTCATCCCCTATTCAGTTATCAGTGAACCTCGAAAGAGGGAGCCCGCTCGCGATCTCTCTCAACCTAGAGAAAACGTTACCAATTTATTACGCAAATACAAAAACTTTGGCAAATTTTATCTCTACAATGGGTGAGTACATGAATTCACTCTTTAGTATTTTTTACTTAACATAAAATCTATTTTCGCGTCGTATTTTATTACAGTAGTCTTTATAGACTAATATAATTCTTGTTTCCAGAGATACTTTATAACTTTAAGTACAATATAAGAATGAATTATTTTATATTTAATTGTATTAATATAAAATATAATTACATAATTTCCATTTAAACAAATTGGATTTAAATCTTCATTAAAAATTTACGTTTAATTATTTATAATTTATTCTATAATTTATTCTAATATCTAAGTAGCCTCTGTCTGTTTCACGGATAATAATAATAATAATAATAATAATAATAATAATAATAATAAAAGCCTTTATTAACAATCTTACATGTTACATTTCATCTTATAACTAATACATGTTTGTTTATAACAACGTAATTACATTTTTTTAATTATTTTATTAGACACCGGTTTCATGACTGTCTTGCTCTTTGGCATAGTTTCACGGATAACTTCTTTTAAACCTCTCTAATTTTGATAAGGTTTTCACCGATGAAAAGAGCGTTAAACGACGAAGGTTTAAGAAAAAAATTTTACTTAATGCATATTCAAGTCATATTTACAAACAAGCCGCATGCATTGATCGCCCCGTCGAACTTATTCTCGGTTGCTATGCTTTAGATTCTTGGTCAGGTTATGTTTGTTATGTTATGAATGTTTTTTCCCGTTTCAAAGTCTGAATTGCTTTACAAAAAAAATAACAAAAAGTCTTTATTGTGACCGAATTTTATTCTCTCATAAGTTCGAAATATACAATATTCTATGAGAAGAACTGACAAAAAATAACGTCAAAAATACTGTGTGTCCCAGAAGTTTATTTCTGAACAAAACAGTTCAGTGCCTTTTATCATTTTTGTCACGGAAACTTTTTTCTTTTTTTTTAAATTTGTTTAGTACGTTTACATTTTTTTAATTTAATATAACCATTTAAATTTCCAATTATTTTTTTCTTGTCGTCACCAATGAAATGATTATTGTCAAATTTCAATCGATGGACGGTAACTAGCAAAGTTAAAAATAAACGAATCCCCATTTCCCTTGGTCACGGCATCACGCATGAACGGGTAGACCGATTTTAATTCGGTTTCCACCAATGGAAAGAGGGATAAACGGGGAATATATAAAAATTGCACGCCGGGCGAAGCCGGGGGCGTGTCGCTAGTATATTATAACTATATGATATGTAGGCATCATGAATTGATTATAATATGTACGCTAAAATGTGTACCAGGCCAAAATAAGCATAGTAACGGTATTAAAAAATAAAAAAATAAATTACATTAGAGAAATGTATTATATGTCGAAAATTTTCTAAAAAAAATTACCCAGTTTTAATATTTAATTAATTTTAATATAACATTAAAATAATAAGATACTCAATAAAATAAAATTATAAAATACTGCAATCCGCCATGTTAACTGAAGCACCAATCAGAGCGAATGACGTTGACGGTGTCGCTTGAATTGTGTAAACTGTCAACTGTTCCCTAGTTAAGAAAGCGTGACGTCACATCAAACCCCATTGTTGTTTTAGCGTTTTGGCAAAGTTTAAATTGTATTATTTAAATTAAAACAATAATTTGTCCTTCAAAACCCCTATTTTTTTTTAATATAATTTATTTTGTATAAGGAAAATGCGTAGAAACACCGTGGAGTAATTTTTGTGAAGTAGTGGGACGAAACATGTATGATAATATAGCTGTGCCCGTAACTTCGCACAGGCTGTAGTTGATTTTTTTGAAAATCCCACAAGAACCTACTGTTTTTCCAGTATAAGAAGTATCCTATATATTAATCCAGATAATGTACTATCTGTGTGCCAAATTTCTTCCAAATCCGTTCAGCCGTTTTTGTGTGATTGAGTAACAAACATACAAATTTTGCGTTTATAATATTACTAGCTGTTGCACGCGTCTCTATAAAATATTATTCGTGGAAAATAGGCGCTCCTATAGTAAGTATAAAAATGGCGGGGGGGGGGGGGGGGGTAAAGTGGGGGATGGGGGAAGATACTCGTTACTCGCTTTCTATAGGTGAAAGAATTTTTAAAATCGGTACAGTAGTCTTTGAGTTTATTGATTACAAACATACAAAAATACATACAAATCTTTTCTCTTTATAATATTATTAGTATTAGTATGAATATTAGTATTAATATAGATTAGGATACAACCAGAAATAAATATAAAAAACACAGTTACTAATAAATCGATTTGTCTTAACAATAAAAATATAATTTATTATCTATTTTTCTATATACGAACCATTTGAAGCCATGCCCCATCTCTATATGAGAAGACTGAGTATTATAGACCACAGGAAGTAGGTAGTGTAAACATCACTGAGTCAAAATCTTCCATAACTGTACTTCTTCATATAAAACGACAAAGTATAAAAAGCCATCAGCAAATTGATGTCGTTGAACCTTCCACCTCTCAACCTGTTCCACAATTAGGATTCAGTTATTATAAACTAAATAACACTATATAAAGCTAAACATAAAAATACATGCTAAAATAAATAAAAAATCTGTTCGACTCTGGTACCTGGGATGGTACTCAGGAGGCTGGCGGCATTACCTCTTTGAATGGCCAGACTTAGGCGTTGCCCGAGGTAAGCGCCAGCCCTCCTGTCACCCGAGGCCTCAATGAGACGAGAGGACAGCTCGTTAAACAGCTGCTTCGCCTCTGGGCCCCAGGGCCCCAGGGTTTCTACCCCAAAAGGAGAGAAAATATATCCCTCCCCTAGGCCGGAGTATTTACGCATTTTGAGGCCGTCGTCACAGGCTATGCCAGTTGGTTCCAGAACAGCTGGCACATTGACGGTGGCAAGCGCCCGGCGGATTATGTCATTGAGGTTCCCGTGGCGGGAGAGACGACCTGCACTTCGTTGGCATGAGAGCCCGTGATGGCCCAACTGGTGAACTCTGGCGCCACATTTGCACACGTGAGGCTCATTGGTTTTTGCGCCAAGTCTTAGGCAGACAGTGAAAGTGAGCGTTGAGCGCTCCAGTAACGTCCCGATATTTGCTGACGGGAGCGCGTGTAGCCAATACCCTGACTCATGTTCAACTGCTGCCAGGAGGCGGGCACGATCTGTTGGGTTAAGGGATGTTTCTATGAGATTTCGCTGCACGATGCCACAAATTGGGTCATCCCAGGCTTTTTGCGATTTAAAGGATTGGGGGCAGGGGTATTTTTGGTTCGGGCATGAATGAGACCAGGCGTCCTTGGCCTCGGTCAAGTAGGTATCCTTGACATCACCGAGGGATGGGGAAAGGATTTTACCGAAGAGGTTATACGTACTATAGCCGTTGGACAAGAACGCCGGTAATGCCACACTGGAGATTTTTCTTATCCCCAAGCCACCATGACGGACTGGGAGGGAAGCCTGGCACCAGCTTCTATAGTCAAAAGAACAATTTAAAATTTCCGAAAGTGTTTTTCTAATTAGGTCGTCGAATGGTTTTAATTTTGATTCTTCTCTCCAGAAGCAGCGAAGGTAGTAAATGAAATTGGGTGAAAAAAGGCAATAACGGATTATAGTTAGGGCCATGTGGGGGTGTATTTCGCGAAGACGGCTGCTGGTTGTGGAGAATTTAGTTAGTTGATTATTTAAGAAGTTTGGTATTGAATCGAGCAGGACAGGACTTCCCAAAAGGTGAAGAGATTCTCGATCCATAAAATAACATGGTAAACCACTCAATATTGTACGGATAGGTAACATCGTACGGAACTCTCTTCACGTGAGTTCAACTCGTACTTGTCCCGTTTTTTTTTTAAATATAATATTAATAACCCGTTATTAATTAACCACAAGCAACAATGTTAGTACTATTGTGTTTAGTACAGCTATTATTATAATTGTTATTTTAGTGTTAATTGTATTATTGTAGATGTTTTCTGTCGACTAATGCTGCAAATCATTATCAGCCGACAGATGCCATAGCTGCTTAACATAGGCCCCCCTCCACGGACTAATTTACCAAGGCTAGATCTAGATCGAATTTCACTTTAATTTTAAGAAAAGTAATAAATAATATTAACTCTATTCAATTCAATTAGATTTTATATATTTTGATTCATTTACAACGAATCTGAATCAGAACTTTTTAATTTAAAATTTACCCGCTCTTGTCTATCTGTTCGAAAGGCTCCGACGACGGGTTACATTGAACTAATTTTAATGAAAATTTCCACGCGTGCCAAGCTGTAGCCAAAATCCTGAAATGAAATCACATTTAGTAATCACTGGAAGACAAAACAATCAAATCAAATAATATCTCACTGTAGTATGACAAAACGTATTTTCTCCTTTGTTGAGATTGCTCTAATATCGACATTTAATTTGTCAGATGTCAGTCGACAATTAACCTGGCAGATGGTTTAATAAAGGCAATTTAATTTAACAATCATAAATTTAAATTGAAATCTCCAGCTAAAATCAACGGGTATACAGTCTACATAATTATTATACGCTATAGGTATACGAGCTCAGTGCGGCTGAGGGTTGATCGCCGAGTCGAGTTAGAGAGTCGTATAGTTTTGTTTGTAAATCGATTGGAATGAAACAGGAAACTTGCTACAATACATGTAGCAGCCCCCTTTTTTATGTTAAGATCGGCAGACAGGCTGACGGTCCACTTGATGGTAGGTGGCTACCGTCGCCTATAACACAAGCAACGCCTAAACTGCTGCAAGTGCGCTGCCGACTGCAGTAGGATTAAGGATAAGAGATTAGGAATACTGGATAGTCGTGGGATGAATCACAGGCTCGGACACGCACTCAATGGGCGGACGACCAACACGTCTACTGTCGCCTATCACTCTCGTAATCAAAGAGTATATAATCACTACGTTTTAGTAATACTCAAGACAGTGACGTGGTGCGCACGAGACTGTATTGCCCGCGTCAAGAAGAGAGTAAATAAACGCATACACCACAATACATAACTGAAAACAGCATTTAAATCGGTTAAGCCGTTTCCGAGATTAGCGCACAACAAACGCACAGACAGACAAATAAAAATTCTAAAAACGTTTGCGACTGCATTAAGTGTTTAACTGATATCCAGTATAATGGTCCCTGTATTAGTAAGTAGTAGTCACTAGTAGCTAAACCATCGCTATTTGGGATTTCTTGGAGTATGTATATAGCGGAAGATCTACTTAAACTGAACATTTTCATTACAACTTATTAAGATGTTGATTTTTTTGAACCCCCGACGCCCGACGCATAAACGGAATGTTATAAGTTTGATGTGTGTGTATGGGTATATCTGTGTGTTGTGGAATCGTAACTCCCAAACCGAATGGACCGATTTTGTTCCTTTTTTAAAGCTGATGTGTTCGAGATGTTTTTTTAGCTTTTTTTTATTATTTTATTAAAGAGGGGTTTTCTCTTAGCCAGCATCTATCTGTGTAGGAAAGATGAGACCGACGATGGAGCGAGCTCACCCAGAAGATGCCTATTCACTCGAACCTTGAAAAGATAAATACAGACGTCGACAGATAGTTCCAGTCCTTAGCAGTGTGCATTATAAAATATGTTTTAAAGCGCTTAGTCCGAATTAGAGGGATTTCGACAAGATGATGGTCGTAACCAGTCGTACGTCTGCATGTCCGATAGAAGAAAGGGGAAGGCGGTATGATCTCATGTAACTCCCGAGCACACTATCCGAAGTACCTCTTATGGAATACACGCAGACCGGCAATTTTGCGTCTATGTGGTAGGCTCTGCGGCTTAGTTCTTATTAATGTACCGCCGCTAATGAGCCTCCTAGTCTGCGATCCACCGAATTGAGTGCGGCAAGTTGGTATTTTGCTGAGCCATCCCAAAGGTGACAGCAATATTCCATGCAACATCGGACTTGTGCCTTGTACAAAGAGTGGAGCTGTAGCTAACTGTACAACTACAGCTTACGAAGATCTGTCAACAGCTCATTTCCTAGTTGACGAAGGGATTACACTAACTTACACTGGTTCGATTTATGTGAAATTTGGTATACCGTTACTTCGATGGTATTTCCATGACATATTAACATTGATCTGATTCTGCAGCATCAATTAATATGCAGGATACCCAACTTCTCAGCAACTTACAGCAGATATAGCGTGTTTCGGCTCAATAGAAAGTGGGGGGTTAGTTTATAATTTTAATTATAGCTTGTAAGACCATTTTATGTAGACTAGAGACTTAACGAATCACGAGCCAACAACAGGTTTTCATGACCAAGTTCCTCTCGGGCGATAACTCATGAAATGCTTAAGAGAAATGTATCATGAAGCCTTGTGAACGTCTACTGCGACTCCGTAGGTGGGTTGAGCAGCAGTACTCTCCTACACGTAGAAAAACATTTTAGTCATTTTAGTTCCAGTATGCAAAATTTCATGATGATAGGTCGAGTAATTAAGACGAGAAAGCGTCGCTAAAACATACACAAATAAACTCACTATTAGAATAATAAAAGAATCATTTGTTACAATGCGTGACTAAAAATATTTCAAGATAAGATTTATAAAATAATTCCATGTTTAGCAGTTTTCTTGAATCGATCTGACGCTGCAGTTTCTCGAAGGCGTGTCTACAGTAAAAACAACTCATTGGAAAATACGTATAATGTCAAACCTTCTTTTGCGGCAATACGAATGAAAATAGACCTTAGAGCAGAGTTTGTTTAGGAACCGTGTTGTAAATATTGTACTAAGTAATAGAATTCAGAGACTCAAATAGCGCCCTCCAAAGCCGTGGGCGTATATTAAGCACACGTTCTCATGTGATACCATGTAGTTAAGAGGATACAGGACTTTAGGAGGAAAATTTTCGTGTATTCTACTGATTGAAGTGTGTATACACGGAAAATTAAAAGCAACCCTCGGTGAACGCAATTATAGCGAAATTCTCTTGGCATGCAAGCAAAATAACAAATTATTAAGTCTAGCGACTCGTCCCGGATATGCCCGGATTAAATTTTCCAGTCAATTTTTCAAATTTTTCTCTTCACAAGAGCTTCGGACTTCAACGAATATTTGAAAAAAAAAAGTCAAATTGATTCAGCCGTTCTCGAGTTTTGCGTTTATGAACACATTCAGCTACATAATAAACAAGCCCGTTGGATGAGTGGTTAGGGTGCTTGCCATAACGCTCTGTTCTAGGGTTCCCGGGTTCTAGGTTCAACTTTTGAAATTATCTTTTCTAAATTGGCTTTGGTCTGGATCTGGAAAGTAGTGGCAGGGTACATTGCGTTTCGTAGTCATGGCACCAGACGAGGCAGCCTTCCCCAGCCATTTCCCTAACCCTTCCCAATCCCATTTTACTCTAGTCGGCAACGCACTTGCAGCACCTGTGGCGTTGCTTGCGTTATAAGTGACGGTAGCCACTTATCATCAAGTGGACTGTCACCATAATATAAATAAAATAACCTGTCTTCCGACCATAATATAAAAAAAACCATAGATAGATTACTTTTTCAAATACTTATATAATGTACTATAATGTAAAATATTCCTTAGAAAGTTTTGCAAAACTTTATCGATCAGAGATTGTTAATTGCTTTCAGCGTAAGTCTCTCTATATAACACTTCATTGAAATGTAAAAAGGAACCAGGGGTATTAGAAGGAACATTTTCTTGGAAGGTGCAATGTCTTAAAAAGTGCACCTCCCAATTGGAACTTCTCAAATGTATTTTGACTTTCTCAATTTTTGGCTATTGTAAATTTTGGAAAAAAGGCATTTTGAGAAAATGTACTTTTTGGGAAAGTGGGTGTTTTGGAAAAGCGTCTTTATGGGATCATGCACTTACGGGGAAAGTGCCCTAAATAGGTAATTGTAAGTTTTGGGAGTGTAAATTTTGCGGATTTTGCGAACTCACTTTCCCGAAATGGCATTTTTTCTAAAAGTGCACATTTCGAGAAAGTGAATTTTATGAACCTAATCCGTATTGTATAAACCTATTGACGAAAATCTCAATGGGATATATTTACTACAAAATTTCGTCTATTGCAATGAAACAAACACTAAATGTTACTTGACCTAGGTAACATACCTAGGTACCGTGTACAAATTGTACAGACACGGCTGGTTTACGATTTTATAATATTATGTATAAATTCATATTATGGATATCGAGTACCTAATAACAAAAAAGAGAAAGGAATAAATGAATTAAAAATATTAAATAACTAGAACTTATGGCCAACATTTTTTTCGATGTCAATTATAACGAGATTTTGAATTTGAACATTCGAAATTTAATTAAAACAAACCATTAAAAAATTAAACAATTTAAATAAAATCTAACAAATTTTTCTTTAAGAATCGGACTGAATTTAATTTATCATTTCAAGAATATGGTAATTTTACCTCGTTGAGCAGATTAGTATAATCTCGTTACCAACTGTGGAAGTAAATATGATGAATTCAATCATAAATTATTTATAAAATATTTAAGCAACCAATGCTTTAGCGATCTCTGTAGTTTATTCTGTTTAGTTCCTTTTATTTGATTATTAGCTTTATCCCGCGGTTTCACCCACCGTTTTTTTTTTAAATTGACGAATTGACATTTTGACTCATTTCGGTAACACTCGTTTCACAACTGTTCACAATCAGGGCAAATGCCTAGAGCGGCAAAAATTAAGGGCGGCAAAATTGAGAGATTGAGTGCTCAATTTTCTCTCCAGAAAAAAAAATCTTATAAAAATTAATAAATTAGTATGCTTGACAGGCGTGACACTAAAAAATGTTACTTTAGCAGCTGTAAATTCTTATAGGTGCTGAAAGATACGGGAAGAATCTTTGGAACAGCAACCTCATGACTTAAGTATGTGGTGTTGTGTAAAGGGCGGCGAATATTATTTTTGCCCTGAGCGGCTAAATAGCTGGATCGGGCCCTGCCGAGTAGTCAGTGTATGTGGTAGCAAATGCTTGACAGCACGACGCAATTTTGCCGTGCTGCTGACCGCCCGCCCGGAGCGTTCGCGATTGCTCAAGCGGTTTCGTATAATCCAATGAATAAAGCTACATAGTTCATGCAGTCGCAGCTTGAAGCAATCGACAATGACTGCTTCAGGCTGTGCGTCTATACCTTTTTTTTTTTTTTTTAAAACCCACGGTGCTTCCTCGCGCCGTCTATGGGCGGGGGGGGGGGGGGGGGGGTGGTTAAGGGATCGTGGAAAACATGCATCTGCCTCCCCCGCCAGACGAGGCCCGCGCACTTGCGGGCTCCACCTCGATTAGGCGCGGAGTTTGATCTCCGCGCCGTGGAGAGACGTGCCGGAAACACACAGCACGTCTTCCAGCCCTTAGGGTCATAGCGTGATGATAAATAGCCTCCTCAGTAAACAAATTCAGCTTTGTTATATTAATGTACATACAAGAATCTTCTTCGCCTATCGCTCTTTGGCTCTTTCTAATAGTGAAAACCGTATCAAAATCCGTTGGGTGATTCAAAAAAAGATAGTGAAAAAACAAACAGAGGCAGACAGCAACTTTGTTTTATAAAATGTAGGGTATTGATGATCGATTTTCGATATAATGCTTATTTAATATCAGTATTAAGGTTCAATATTGTTTACAGCACTACAAATTAATCCAGCAGTATATTAGCATTATTTACCCGTAAATTTAAGCGTGTGTGTATATAAGGACTTAGTTAAAGGGTCAGAGTACAAGATCAAACATTTTGATGAATAAACAGTTGCTACAATCTCCATTAACCTTAATCTCAATTGGGATCATGTTTTGCTCGCCTATACCTATTACTGAAAATTGTTAGGTCTGTCAAAAATTAAATTAATTAATTTACAGAAGACCACCGTGAAAAAACAGCACGTGTGCTGTTGTGTTTCGGTGAGTGAGTAAGAGATGTCAGAACCCATTTCCCCATCCCCTCCTAATCCCTTACCCTTAATTCTATTGTAGTAAGCAGCGCACTTGCAGCAGCTTTGTGTTACTTGTGTTATAGGCGACGGTAGCCACCTACCATCAAGTGGACCGTCAGCCTGTCTGCCGATCTTAACATAAAAAAATATTAACTTTTATATGTTATGCATATACATGCATAAATCCTAGATCCTAAACTTTATTTCTTAATAATAATTATTTTTATTTATTATAGGTTAGACTGATTGCAGATTCAAATACAGAAAAGACCACAGAAAGGTCTTACAATAGTAGAACAACAGTACCTATATCATGAGTTATAATGACCGCACTCGCTAGCGAGAGCGTAAAATATTTATATTATATGGATAAATGTCAATTTGACATTGACAGTTGACTTTCATGTAAATATTGTATGTCAATTTGACATTCTAGCAAGAGTGTAAAATATTTATATGTATTTCATATAAATATTTTACGCTCTTGCTAGCGAGTGCGGTCATTATAAACTCATGGTAAGGGTACAGAATGTATTTTAAACTTTTTTTTTCCTTACGAAAGAAGAACTTAAAAACGAACTTACCGTTTATATCGACCGTTTATGCCGTTTATACCGTCGGTGGAGAATTAACGACAGCAAAAATGGTCCCTGAGTCATCACTCTGTTTCTCATACATCATTTTCTTTTTTTTTTCTTTTTTTTTTCACAGGTCCACAAAACTGGTATACAATTCCATATACAAGTAAGATGATAATAATATACAAAATAACATTTACGTCGGAATGCAACCTACTACAAGTGGACACAACATACAAAATAAAGTCATACGAGAGAAAATGAAAAAAATTAAGTAGATACATGGTTAAAAAATGATTTCCTGGCCGAGACCACAGAACCACAGAATAAATCAAATTTATTTTGAATGCCATTATAAGAAGAGCACATCCGATAGAGTGGACTATGTTGACCGAGTTTAGTGCGACACACAGGTATGTGAAATATTTTACGATTGTGTAATCGGCTACCCAGTCGAGGTACTGAGAAACAAAGACGCTCAAGAATATCTGGAGCATCAGTAATACCATGAACAAGCTTGTAAAGAAACATGAGGTCCAGAACTTTCCTGCGCTTACGCAAAGAGGCCAAATTAAAGTGAGAGAGACGTGATTCATACGATAATAATTGTCTGCACTTACAGTCCTGATATGTAAGATGGTAGAGGAAGCGCTTTTGGATACGCTCGATGCGATCGGAATGAACTTGATAGCCTGGGTTCCAAACAACCGAGCAATACTCCAGTGTACTACGTACTAAATTGTTATATATGAGTATAGATATGGTTGAATCCCTAAAAATTTTCATCTGCCGTGATACAAAGCCTGAGATCCTTGAAGTCTTTCCTATAATAGTGCCAATATGATCGCGGAAGCTCAAACCACTATCCAAGATAACACCAAGGTCACGCATATACGAAACTTCGGATAAGGTAGTACCAGCGATGGAGTAAGCTATACCAGTTGTCACTTGACGTCTAGTGAATTTAATGAAATAACATTTGTCAGCATTAAGGAACATACAGTTTTGAATGCACCAATGATGGACTTTATTTAAATCTTCCTGCAATGAACGGTAATCCTCATGTGTAACAATTTCTCTGTATATTTTTAAATCATACATTTTAAATTTACATTTTAATGTAAACGATAGATCATTAATATGACGAAAAACAATGGTCCCAAGTGGGATCCCTGGGGCACTCCACAAGGGACCTCACATCGCTTAGATTTAAATCCATGGATAGAAACCAGCTGTGACCTGTTCCGCAAATATGATTCGCACCATCGTAGGAGTGACCCATGAATACCCATCTGCTCCAACTTGTGTAAGAGGATGTCATGATCAACCAGGTCAAATGCCTTTTTAAAATCAGTATAGATTGAATGTACCTCACCACCCCTGTCAACAACTTCTACCAAATCTGATACATAAGCCACCAGATTGGTTGCGGTAGATTTATGAGGCAGAAAACCATGCTGATTGTTATTTATTAAGTGCTTTACATGAGCATAAATCCTTTTTTGTACTATTGATTCAAGTATTTTACCCGCAGCAGATAAAATTGAAATTGGTCGGTAATTCAATACATTGTCCAGGCAATCAGACTTGTGAATAGGCGTTATATGTGCCATTTCCATTGTACGGGGAAGGTACCAGATTGCAAAGACTTGTTATAAATTTTGCAGAGTGGACTACTAAGTACATCTGCACAGTTTTTGAGAAACAGTGGGGGCACTAAATCAGGACCGGCCCCCTTACCGCAATCAAGTGAGAGCAAGCATCGACGCACCTCTTTTACTGAGACAAAGCATTCAGTTAGTGGAAGACTGTTATTATAGGCTTCGACCCTGTTGTTATAATTTTGTTTTAGATTATTGCGATTTAATTCGTAAACTGATTGGAAGTGTGCTGAAAAAAGGTTACATATTTCATTCCCTCCTCTAGCAGTTTTGTTACAAAGATGCATTTCATGGGGTAAAGCTGAACTGTTAGACCTACGGCCCTTAGAGAACTTCCAAAAATATTTAGGATTTATTCGAAGGTGATCCCTAGCACGATTTTTAAAATTAGTGTAACATTGTTTTATCATTATATTACACCTATCCCTTAGAATTACAAAAGTCAGTTGGTCCATAGGGTTACCATACTTCTTGAATTTGTTGTGAAATTTGGCTTTTTCCTTAAGCGCTTTTATTAATGGTCTAGAGTACCATGCCGGATAATTGCTGTCGCGCGTGTAGCTCAAAGGAGTATGACACTCAATTATTGGGTTAATTACCCCATAGAATCGAGCGACCATCTCATCCACGCTCATTTGATAATGTAACAACTCATTCCAGTTAACTGCGCTAAGTTCAGTGCGTACTGCTTCAAAGTTACAAGCAGAAAAATTGAAATAGGAAGATCGTTTGGATTTCATTGGTTTAGATGAGGATGTGCACAAATCAACCAGTAATGGTGGATGCACAGGGTCAATGTCAAGCAGAGGATCATCAGCCTCCCTCACCAGAACATTCACAGGTCTGTTAGTCAACACTAGGTCCAGAGTTCTATTCATGTAATTCTGGATAGGATTACACTGAGATAGACAATTGTAGGCTATTGTGTCTATAAGTATGTTATTAACAGAAACTGCTGTAGGTGCTGCAGAGAGAAATGAATCAGTTGGGTCGCCTTTATACCATGCTATGTCAGGGAGGTTGAAATCACCCAGCAATAGTGTAAAATTATTCTGAGGTAATTTATTTTGAATAATGTGAGTGACATTATTAAGAAACGATTCGAGGCGAGATGCTGACTGCGGAGTCAGCATCTAATATCAATATTGCTATATGTGCTTCCTATGTACCCCACATAGGAAGCACATATAGCAATATTGATATTAGATATTTTAAGGGACAACCATAAATCCTCATTTCGAGACTCCCATTTGACTCTTCTCAACGCTTTGTACTTTTTCAGTACAGCCACCATGACGCCACCACCATCTTTTTTTGAACTGTTAGAGGTGCATCTGTCACGTCTAAACACATCGTACCTATCATCAATGCATTCTCTATCATACACACTGTCATTAAGCCACGACTCGGTAAACATTAGGATGTCGTAATTACTTGTTAGGATAGAGATATATAAATTTTCGGTCTTGGTTCTGAGGCCTTTAACATTTTGGTAATAAATTTTAAGATTCAGATTAGAGTTTTTATGTAATAGCATAGGTATACAGTTCTAATATAGTTTAACAAAATTTAAGTACAAAAACAAAAGATAACCGGTGAAACAGAAAACAATAATAATGTTTTATTTCAGATTTTTAAGGAACTGTTCCGATTTCACTGTAAGAGCCGGAGATACACTTTTCTCGCAGCTTAGTAGTGGCAGGGAACGCTTCAAATTGCAGTCATTTGCAAACCATCCTCTTATAGAAGACCACCGTGAAATAACAGCACGTGTGCTGTTGTGTTTCGGTGAGTGAGTAAGGGATGCCAGAGTCCATTGGCCTATCATTTCTTAAACACTTATCTTTACGCTACTATGGTCGACGGCGCACTTGATAGTAGGTACTATCAGCATGTCACAGTCAGCAGTTATGGGACGTTTTATATTAGATTAAGCTTCTCAGTCAAGCAATCAAAAGTCACGGCAATTAATCATAATAAATTATTTTGATACCGCCTTCAAAATTTATAGAATATCGCCACCGTTTCTCCTAGAATTATGAAAAGCAAAGTACAAAGTGTTTGAAATGTTTTACTGTGTTCTAATATACACGATTACTGAATTACTGAATGCTTGGTTACAAAACCTTACTTATTTTTAGGGTTCCGTACGTCCGAATAAAAAAACGGAACCCTTATATGATCACTCGTGTGTCCGTCTATCCGACCATTCTCCCTTATCTCCGAAACTACTGAACCAAAAATTTTGAAAAAATAAATACAGAAATTAGTTTTCTACTTATAGATTATAGGAAAACCTATAAGAAGTCCATGATATTAAAATAACATGGTAAATCACTCAATATTGTGCGGATAGGTAACATCGTACGGAACCCTCTTCACGCGAGTTCAACTCGCACTTGTCTCGTTTTTTTTTTTTTTATAATAGTAGTACCTTTGCCCGCGACTTAATCTGCGTAATCTGTGTTATTCTGATGTATCTGTGTATGTATACTAATAATATTATAATGGCGAAAGTTTTGTATGTTTTTTAGTTTTTTCCTCAATAAAGCAAAAACCACTGAACGGATTTAGATGAAATTTGGCACACAGATAGTTTATTGTCTGGATTAAAATACAGGATATTTTTTTATCCTGGAAAAATGTTAGGTTCCCAAAGGATCGTCTAAAAATATAAAAAGTTCGCGGCGGCTTTCTGGCAGTGGAATTTATTTTCGGCGAATAGTAAATGTTATCAGTATTTCAGTACAAATTTTGTCATAATTTTTTTTATATTTTTGGAAATTTTATTTGGTTTTTGACCAAAATCAGACATAGATTACTTTTAAATTTTGCTCGAGTGAAGGCCGCTTACAAAATTATTTTAAAGTGATATAAATTAGCTCCTCTTTAATATATTTTTAAGAAAGTTATTTCATTTTGGCGGCACCACCGTCGTCACAGGCTTTATATTCATTTTTCATCGCATGTCCAGTGTGTAGGTATACTATGTCTTACTGAAAAGATATAGTATATATGCTATATTACCGAAATGATTCATTAAAATCCGTAGTTTTGCGTGAAATGGTAACAAAAATCCTCAAAAACTGTCGCATTTATAGTTAGCAGGAGGGGTTGTAATTACATCATTTAGAGATATTTTTTTAATGTGAAGATGAAATTAATTTCCGGTTATTTTTACGAACAATATTCTCTCGATTTTGCTAACGCCATCTAATGATTGAGTGCGAAACTAAAGTGACAAACTATTCGATTAATATTCTATTTGTTAATGCAGGACATGTTTTATCTAACATTTAACAATGTTTAATGTTTTATTATTTAATTGTTATACTGTAAAAGACAGCACACCTGCATCCCTCCTCGAGTTGTGTACTTAGGCAATGATTGTAATATAAAAAATACATGTAAGTAAAGAGTTGAATTCGTCAACCTGTCTGCCGAATTTTACCTTAAAAAATGAAAAAAAATATGTTATATTTAGTATTGTAAGTACAATTATTTCAATAGCACAACGATTGGTAATAGGCAATTCCCATTATTTAAAGTAGGTATTAATGTATTTTTATGCTGGCTGTACTTTTGTAAAAAAAAAACCTGCGGTGACGAAACTTTCCGACATTGATGTAATTGCGCCCATTAAATAAACAAGTTTAACAAAACTTCTACATTGAATTATTAACTTGATGAATAAGGTAAGTTATTTACTTAATTCTTTTAAGTCCTCTATTACAAGGCCATAATGTTGATAAATATTTCCGCGGCTAATTAAATTAAAAGGGTTTAATATCCGATAAACGAAATTTTAGAACCTGTATTAACGCTTAGGGTACCTAGATTAATAACAATATCTTTAATCAAAAACATAGTTAATATAGTTTATAACCGTCTTACTACAAAAGATTAAATAAGCACTGTCTAAACACGTGCTTACGTAGACAATGTATAACTATTTAAACATTGTTAGGCGAGCGCTTAAAATATCCTTACCACAAAACCTTGTTTAGCGCTTGTTTTTGTAGATAGTGTTAAAGTACGAGAATGATATTGCATTATGGCAACCCTGACAAACATTCATTAAGTCACTCGCCCTGAATTCATGTCGTTTTCATTTTACGCAGATTTTGGTTTTCACAAGCTATTATTACGGACTATAGTAACGATATAAGTAAATTATCAAATTGGAATAAGGCACAAATTACAACAAATACGTTAGATTGTTTATAAAATTTTGTTATATCAAAAAACATTGCGCTTAATGGAACGTAACTGACACGGGCGTAATTGTCAAATGTCAAGTTGGATTTGTTAATTTAATATTCTTATTTTCATAAATTCCAATTATTATTATTAACATGGATAAAAAACGTGAGCGCGGCGTTGCGTCATCGTAATATTCGAATGGATTAATTCGCTCGCGATGTATCCTATCTCACAAAATTATATATCCTTATAAATAATTCATATCCTCCATACGTAATCAATTAAATTTAAAATATCCATAGTCATTTCAAAAATCAAAAGAAATCTTTAATATTACGCAAAACGATTACAAATTTGACAGCACGTCCAAGGAGAAGCCGTTAACTAGATAGACACTTGTTAATCAAGCATCTGGCGGTATTTAAATTTAAATAATGCTCAAGCATTGTCTAACCCTAAACAATGCCTAGACACTCTTTTGTAGTAAAGTTTTATTTAACCACGTGTAAAAAGCCTGTTTAAAGTATGTTTAATGTTTTTGTAGTAAGACGGTAATAGTTTAAATCATATCCAGATTTACAAATGTGTCTTAATCACAAAACGATAATATATTCCTTACCTCACATTAACAATATAACCAAATAATAACTCTCATTAAAGTGTGTGGACATATCACCAACACCCGCTTTATTTACCGTCCATTACCGTCCGTTTTTAGTCTATCCCCGCTAGTCCAGTGTTGCCCACACTTTTCAGTGCTGCCAACGCAAAACCCGTGTTGCCAACACTCAAACAGTGCTGCCAATGCTAACAATAGTTTAAATTGAAGTCGCTGCGCGCGTCTGTCTATCTGCTAACGCCGTCTAAATCACGTAACGCATTTTGATGCGGTGTTCACTAATAAAAAGAGGATTAAACGAGGAAAGTTTCTATAAATAATTTGTAAATAAAAATTGCACCCGTGTGAAGTCGAGAGATTTTTTAACAGAAATGAACGTGAGATAAAACTTACCTAATCAATTTCATCAAATAAAAAATAACAAAAACCACAATTTTTACTTAAACACTGCATTATTAAACCTCGTCAAAATGTAAAAAAAATCAAAATGTTTATGTAAAAAAAATTGTAATTATTTTTATTACTGTAGTTGATAGTGTGTGTAATAAGGAATAAGTTTTGCTATGAAACCTTGCGTAAATTATAAGAATGTAATATTTATAGATACTTGTATTTTTAAAGCTTTCTTTTAATCATTTGCATCTTTTCTACCAGCTAAGTACCATGATTTTACTCGGATTATAGAAACCCATTTTTTTTATTAGGGTCGACAGACAGGCTGACGGTCTACTTGATGGTAGATGGCTACCGATGCCTATAACACAAGCAATCCCACAGGTGCTGCAAGTGCGCTGCTGACCAAAGTGGGATTGAGGATAAAGGATTGGGACAGGGAGATGGGAATAATGGAAATGTATGTGCAAATTAAATTGTTTACAACTGAAAAAGAGAACCTCGCGTCCTTTCCCAACACAACAGTTATTTAAACCAGTGTTTACGTTGAAACCAATGATAAGTGCATTTGTTTACATATACATGAATACACCCGTAGGTGTGAATAAATAAATGTTGTTATTGTTTTGCTGAGATAATTTCATTCACTGTTTGTTACGGTTAGGTATAATTTTTTATTTACTATACGTTTTTGCTTTTGCATTTTATATACCTATATCGAATCTCAATTTTTTATCTTGCGATCGGTTCTCTGGGATACAGTAGGCCTTATTGAGCTCAGCAATAGCCGAAAAAACTAAATAAGACTCGATGCTTGTAGGTACTCGATCGTATTATCTGATAATAATTAATGTTACAATGTATATATGTAAATTAACTCGCTGCAAATGCATTTAATTTTTTTTTTATTTATTATTTATTAAAACAATAGTGTTTCATTTGACTTAACATTGGTGTAAACAAAAACTCATTAGAGTTTTACCGTACACCATGTGCCGATTACAGAAAATTTAAATAAACCTTCAGTTGACGCCCAACGTACACTTCAGACTCCTCAATTACTTTAAGATACTTTAAGACTTTAATATATGATTTTGTGTCATATTCTGAATTGAAATATCTTACAATAATAATTAGTATTACTTTTTTATAACTATTTTTGTATTGTTGTTAAAATTATATTTATCTGTAGTTAATTGTAAATAGTATTGTTTAAGCTTAAATGTGATGTTTTTGGGAGTTATGTCTCTTTTTAATGTTTTAGGTAGTGGATTTGTTAAATTCGGTATGACATAAGCCAGACGTCTTTTTCCGTAAGGTTGTTATATTTGGTTAAATTGTATTTTGATTCATCAAATAATCTAGTTAAGTTTTTAGGAATAATTTCTTTTAAAATACGCAATTGAAGTGAGAATATTTTGTCCAAATGGCTTTTAAAAGTTCTTCCGTAGCTAGATAGTCCATAGCTTACGATTGGCTCCACCAATGATTTATATTTATAAAGTAATAGAAGTAATTTGTAGGGTGTTTTGTTTTTTATTACAGAGAATTTCCCCAGTATGGCTCTCATCTTATCACACACATGATTAATATGTTCTATCCAATTTAATTGGAAACGCACTAACGCATTAATAGTGGCAGGGCACACTGCGTTATCGCAATCATTTGGGCAGCCCGTCTGGCGGCAGTAACCACCCCCTTACCGAAGCCACCGTGAAATAACAGCACGTGTGCTGTTGTGTTTCGGTGAGTGAGTAAGGGATGCCAGTGCCCATTTCCCTATCCCCTCCTAGTCCCTTATCCTTAATCCTACTGTAGTCGGAAGCGCACTTGCAGCAGCTTTGGCGTTGCTTGTGTTATAGGCGACGGTAGCCACCTACCATCAAATGGACCGTCAGCCTGTCTGCCGATCTTAAAATAAAAAAAAATAAAAAATAAAAAACTCGACACGTCTTTAGAATCTGTTCGACCATGGGCCCTTTCTCTCTTATCGATTGAAAAGGGACCTCTCTTATTCGCAACATCATACACGTCACAGCTACTAGTCCCCCGTTGACCGCAATTAAGCTTACTGCTTGACGTTTCCAAGGAAAATTGTTAGATGGCGTTGTATGTAAACTGGAATCGATTCTTAAACTCTCCGCTTGTTAGCACCGCCTTAGTAATCTCCGACATATACAAGAAGAGATAATGTACAATCCAAGATTACTTACGATTGTACCAACACAAAAAATGAGCTAAATCGAGCTAAAAATACATTATGAAAGTTAGTATTTCGTAATGTAAAAATGAGGAAACATTTACACATTAGGCCAGGAAATAAACATTCAAATTAATAAAAAGTAAAATGTCCCATTTTCGGTTATACATCTATATTTATACATACATGACATACAAATATCCATATCCATACGTAAGACGGGCTGCCCAAATGACTGAGAAACGCAGTGTGCCTTGCCACCACTTTCCAAATCCAGACCAGTGCCAACTTTGAAAGTTAATTCCCAAAGTTGACCCAGCCGGAAATCAAACCCGGGAATAAGGTCTAACTATGAGGTCCCAAATGGGGTGGGTAAATGCAACATAAGGATTCCAAAATATTTTAATATAAAATAACACATTGACATACGGCTTGCGACTTGCAATATTAAATACCTTAAAACGTACACATATCATGAATGTGTCTCCAGTTCAGTAAACCAAATATAAGAGTAATGTTATTATCGAGAGTTGGGTTCATGTGATATCCTTTTCCACTCGAATTGCAGACGAAAAGGTTGTATTTGATGACGAAGATTTTTATTTCGCGTATCTACGGCGAAAGTCAACTTGGGTAAAATCTTCAAGTTTTTTTTCTATTGTTGGAATATTTCCTTGACAATTTTGCTAACACTACCTTCGCTAACTTAACTTAACTTAGCTGCTCGTATGTCTTAAATATTGATAGGATTTTCTACATGAAGACAGTTATTTGTCAACTTTCCTTGTGATTGGTTAAATGGTTTCAGAGTTGATTTACTGTCTGTCTCTCCGCTTACTTCTTCGACAATCACAAGTATAAGTATAAGTATCTTCGAAAGCTAACATATTTATATATTAATAAATAAAGACAAAAAAAACTGATTAGTGATGTTAGTGCAATAGGGGATCGGACAGTAATCAGATTAAAATCTAAAATGTACTTAGAAAGAAAATATATATTTTTTTACGATTATTTATCGAATAATAATTTAATATAATTCATTTAAATATTTTTAAATGAAGAAATAAAATTTTATTATTTACAATATTTTTAATCTATACTGAAACACCAATCACAGTGAGTGACGTCATTTGTGAGCAATCATTGTCTTATGCCAATGCAGCTGTTTTGTTATGATATGACCACAAATGACGTTACGCGCTCTCAGATGAACTATCGTGGCGTTTTGGCGGCATTTTCAAACAAACAATATTAAAACATGATTTTGAGTAACTAAAAGGCTATAAATAAATAAAATAGTATTTTTTATGGGAATAAATATCCATGAAGATTAATTTAAAACACTTTCTGAAAATTTGTCCGATCCCCTATTGTTCCCAATTCTCTGTATTTTTGAGGTAAGTAAAGGAAGCTAAGCATACGGTGATTCAAACACGTGATGGAAATTTCTGTTTATAATCCCAATGCACATTAAAAACTTGAGGAAATGATAAGAATATTTGCGCTCTTCGGCCAATTATAAGCTAAAATAGAAGAAAGAAAGGAGAAGAAAGATAGAAATCACTTCAGAGATATCGTTGAGCACACATGGAGAGTAAAATAGTTTTACTTTCTACTTTAGATTTTTTTCTGTTGAAGGACCAGAACCAGGGCAGCCTGACTGATAGATAGCGTTAACCAATCCCTTACAAGTACCACCGAGAAGTAAGCATGTGTGCTGTCTGAATTGGAAATTTTAGTAATTTGTTTTTTCATGTTACTGACTTCATTTTGTCACTTGAATTACACGATTGGTAAACTTTTGCAACAGAGAAAAAAAAATTCAAAAAAACCTCTTTTAAAACACAGATTACATTATATTATACATATTAATGTATGTTACATATATAATCTAATTATGTACCTCCAATTTATACCTCCAAATGTTCTATGTACATTATAATGAACGCCAAGCCTGTTGGCACACGGGGCCATAAAACTTTGGAGCAGCATTGCCAATATCGCATGCTCTCTCGCACTTACTGGCCTTATGGCGAGGACTAGTGATGCGCCGTGTTACTATCGATTATGTAAATAAAACTTTTGTTTTATTATGAATAAATAAAATCTTATTTATTCTATTTATTTATTAAACAAAATAAACAGTCCTAAAATTATACACAATTTAAAATATGAAACATCATGTTTACAATATTTACAATCGCTATATACTAAGAACGAAGAAATATCATGCTTACAGTCGATTCCAGCTGCAACAAATTTCATTTGCAACTTTTCCAATTATTCTAGTAACTGATAGTAGATTAAATTAAAAAAAATATCTCTCTTAGCAATACTCAATGTGTAGGTACACAAAGTATCGACAATGCGTGCAGAACATGCGCAACCCTAGCGTTTGAATGATTTAATAGCCTTGGCGCATACAATAGTATAAACATACACTTTAATTTTACAGTTGGATTTCTTAAAACACGATATAGTTTTTTTTTTATAAAAATCTTTTTGTCATACGACATAAGCAAGCGCGCTCTCGTATTTCGTATACAATCACAGCCGTATTAATTGTTTATCACTGCGTCACCTTAAAGACAACCAAATAATGTCAGGCCTGTGTACAAATTTTGTAAAAGTAAATAAGTGTTATAAAAAACATAGAAGCTATATAAGCTAGCTGATCCGACAGACATCATTCTGTAAAAAGCCACTGGGTTATAGCAGGTGATGTCTGATTTAAGCAAACAATAAAAAAAAGGTTTTTTTTCCGGAGTGATCATTGTATTTATTGACTATTATGTGCTATCGTGAATTCATTTTTGAATTATTGAATTGTCAGCAAGGAATGGATGGGGAAAAGAAAAATAGGATTTTTACATTTTTCCGATCATAGCTCTTAGCAACACATATGAGTGTATTTGGTTCTACATGTAAGTGTATTCTCGTTTCAACAGTGAATTAAAATATTGTACATTTGATAAGACAGTAACCAGGGAATTACAATGTATAAGTGATGCATGGTATCAAGCCAAGCAACAGGACGTGATTCTTTAATAGCTCACAGCTTTACATAATTAATATTCATTCGTTGTCAACAGATAGATCTGAAGATAAATCGACTGGATGCGGCGTGAAGTTCAGACGGCGCTGTAGGAGTCGTCGATGCCAACTCTGGCGACTTATACTTCTGCCCTTCATCCCGATCTTGGCGTTAATTGTTCAAACCACTTTGTCTTTGAGGAACAGCCTCAATAACGGCAGAGAGGCTGCAGATGTTGAAGAACAGGTAATGCACCAATTGCTTTAGATTTTTCTTCACTAGTTTGGCTTCGCGAATCTTTCTTACTCGAAATTGGTATTTTTCAAATTCCATTGACGAGCTCCATGGTCGAGCTATTAAGGTGCTTGCTTTAACGCTCTTTCTCAGGGGTCCAGTGTTCGTTTCTCGGCAGGCCCAACTTTGGAAATGAACATTTCATACTGTAAAACTGTGATTTCATAGAGGCTCTGGTCTGGATAAGGCAAGTAGTGACAGGGCACATTGCGTTTCGCAGTCAACGGAAAAGCATTCCTCTTATTTGGTTACATCGCCGCAGCGAAGAACCATCGTGCATTTTGTTCGAGTAGAAATCAAACCTTTCTAGAGTCAGTAATACCTTAAAATACATGACAGCGAAAGAACTGTCCTGTGTTGTCAGCGAGTTCAAATGTTTTGATGAAATTTTTAGAAGAGGGAAGGAAGAAAATAGTTGATTACTGTGAAAGTAAAATTTAAGTCATCAACTTGTATGCAAGATTAAGAAGAGTAAGGGAATGGTGAGTGAGTAAGGGGATGCTAGTGCCCATTTCCCTATACCTTCCCAATCCCTTATCCTTAATCCTACTGTAGTCGGCAGCGCACTTGCAGCAGCTTTGGCGTTGCTTGTGTTACAGGCGACGGTAGCCACATACCATCAAGTGGACCGTCAGCCTGTCTGCCGATCTTAACATAAAAAATATATTAGCTATTAGTTACTCTGTAAATCTAACCTCAAAACCAATATCAAATTAACTTGCAATAATTAGTTAAAACAATAGGCTATTGAATACAAAACTGAAATATTACTAAGTATTGAGACTTATAATTTATATTTTACATTAGATTATACTTAAATTGAAGTTTTAACATTGCGAAATTCCGATGAGCAAAAGACATTGTTTCACACGAAAAATCTGCCAAGCATAATAGCGTCAATTCGAAGTAAATTACTACTATTTGCTTTGCTAAATCGTGATTCATGGCGCGTCTTTCAAGATATAGCTAACACTAACTGTAGCATGGTAAGACAAAGAACTTACAGACAACAGTGGCTCTAGTATGAGTTTACGATACTACACCAATACTACACCAATACTACACCAATACTACGCTAGCGAAAACGTAAAACTTTTGTATGGAAAATCGTGAACTGATAATTGTGTTCAAATTATCAATTTTCCATATAAATGTTTTACGCTCTCGCTAGCGAGTGTAGTATCGTAAACTCATGCTAGATCCACTGTACGATAAAGAATGGTTAAAAACGAAAAAATATCAAGTAAACTGTTCCATTTTATGAAAATGTCAACAATTAATTGTGTTTCGCACGGCGCGGCGTGACGTAGCGCTATCTGATTGATATTTAATGTCACGAGACTGAATTTCTAATTCGGAAGGATTTATTTAAAAAAAAAAATGTTATTAGTCAAATTTTAATAAATTTTATTGTTTTTTACCATCTACAAAAGACGATTGATAATTAGAAACTCTAATCCACCCGATTTATTCACCCAGGATACAGGCCTATTCCCTATCCATAAATCTACTATGCTCGGCAGTAGATCCCACTTGCAGCATTTTTTTAAATGTTAAATTCAACATCCAGGCTTACGATCCACTTGATGGTAGGTGGTTACCGTCGCCATTTTATCACAAGCAACGCCAGCGACTTCTTAATTTTTTTATGTTAAGATTGGCAGACAGGCTGACGGTCCACTTGATGGTAGGTGGCTACCGTCGCAACGCCAAAGCTGCTACAAGTGCGCTGCCAACTCCAGTAGGATTAAGGATAAGGGATTAGGAAGGGATAGGGAAATGGGCTCTGGCATTTCTTACTCACTCACCGATACACAACAGTACACATGTTGTTACTTCTGGTCTTTTGTAAGGAGGTGGTTACTGTTCTGGCAACAGACCGGCTGCCCAAGTGACTGTCTGCAGCATTCCCTGCCACTACTTGCCAAAATTTATGAAATAATTAATGGTGCCTAGCATGTAATGTAAAAAATGTAAAAAAAAATATAGTAACTGCCAAAATACTCAATAAAGATACACGCACGTAGTCGTGCCGTGTATTGGTACACGTCGCGTCGTACCGTTCGTGTCCGGTCACTGAGATGTGAGAAGTTGACGTGAAACAAATTACTTTTTATATTATCATAGCCATCCGACAAAAAAATAACTGCCGCTTTATATAAAAAATTGTACAACGTTTCAATAATACTTCGTTACGCGGGTTGTATTTCTGCGAAATTCAATAATATTTTTCTCGGGAGTTTTCAGTAATGTCGAGGGTCGTAATTGTTCCAATAAGAAACACGTTTAGTATTTTGTAAAAATACTAGCTTAAGACCGTGATCGAATGATTACTCTTTCCTTCTACAAAAGGACCTTGAAGTAATTTCAAATTGAGTTTGTTTTATAGTTTTCGGCTCCTTATGTATCTTTGTGCTCGTGATCTATTCTCTAAATCACGAGATCAGTACATGAGTATATATCACGAGATCATACAGATATGATCTACAAAAGAGGACCTTGAAGTAATTTCAAATTGCGTTTGTTTTGTAGTTTTTGGCTCCTTATGTATCTTTGTGCTTGTGATCTCTAGATCACGAGATCAGTACATGAGTTATATCACGAGGTCATACTGATATGATCTATAAAAGAGGACCTTGAAGTAATTTCAAATTACGTTAGTTTTGTAGTTTTTAGGTCCTTATGTATCTAGAACTCTAGATCACAAGATCAGTATATGAGTTCAGTATGATCTACAAAAAGGGACCTTGAAGTAATTTCAAATTGCTTTGGTTTTGTAGTTTTTAGCTCCTTATGTATCTTTGTGCTCGTGATCTATTCTCTAAATCACGAGATCAGTACATGAGTATATATCACGAGATCAAACAGATATGATCTACAAAAGAGGACCTTGAAGTAATTTTAAATTGCGTTTGTTTTGTAGTTTTTGGCTCGTTATTTATCTTTGTGCTCGTGATCTCTGGATCACGAGATTAGTATATGAGTTATATCACGAGATCATACTGATATGATCTACAAAAGAGGACCTTGACCAAAACCAAATTGCGTTGCTTTTGTAGTTTGTGGCTCCTTATGTATCTTTATGCTCGTGATCTATCCTCTAGATCACGAGATCAGTATATGAGTTCAGTATGACTACCGGAATGGCCCCCAAAGGGCAAAAGTCAGATAACAATATAATTTTCCTTACATTTAAAAACGATGTTTAAAATAAATATGAAATTTTGAAATTACTTTTATAAATTAATAATTAATTTAATTTTGATTTATGCCGTGGAAATTAAGTTGCTAGTGACAGGGCACACTGCGTTCCACACAAAAACTAGCCAGCCAGTGTGGCGACAGTAACCATCTCGTTATTGGAGACCACCATGAAATAACAGCATTTGTGATGTTGTGTTTTGAATAGTAAGGATGTTAGAGTAATAGTTATACCTTATCCTTAATCCTTATACCTTAAGTACGGCAGCGCTCTTATTAGGCGACGGTAGCCACCTACCATCAAGTCTAACGACATTTTGCCTGCCGACCCTTGCTTTAATTAAAAGAACGTCAAGCATATCCCATAGTTTACGCGTAGGTCTACTCTAAGTTACGGAAGCTTTAAAATGGAGATTACATTAAAAATTTATCCGGCGACAAATGCCTGTTTATAATAACCGTAGTAGAAAATTTTAATTAAATTTCGATC
Organism: Bembecia ichneumoniformis; assembly: GCA_910589475.2. Lineage (NCBI taxonomy): Eukaryota > Metazoa > Arthropoda > Insecta > Lepidoptera > Sesiidae > Bembecia > Bembecia ichneumoniformis. The sequence goes on from OU342532.1 coordinate 16,042,721, forward strand.
ACGTATTTTATGAGAGATGTTACGGAAGATTTTATGAATAGCAATACGGGTCAAGTTTTATACTTTATCTGACTTTTACTTGTTGATTCTGTAAACAGCTGTGAAACAAAAAAGGCGATGTATAAAGTAATACTGTAATGTAAGTAAGTAATACTGAATACTAAAATTGTTAATTAATTTATTGTTTATTTAATTATTAAATATTTTTTATTAAAAGAAAATCTTGTATAATTTGCACAAATATATTAACATAATAAAAAGCAACGTACTGTACATTAGAGACAAATCTTTCTAACACTAAATGTGTTTGTTTTATTTCAATCGGTTTACAAACACGCGTACGAAGTTGCGGGCACAGCTAGTATATTATATTATCATAATTCATTAACATTTAAAATTATCTTTATAATTCGCATACTAAAATATGACTTTCAACGTCTGTAGAGCATTTTATAAAGTCGCAGTATGCCTCTCTCGGTTTCTAAGCTAACTTATAAAAAGAAAATACACCGATTTTATTTTATAATAGAAAAAATATCTATACGAATCTATACCTATATATCTATATCTATATCTATATCTATATCTATATCTATATCTATATCTATATCTATATCTATATCTATATCTATATCTATATCTATATCTATATCTATATCTATATCTATATCTATATCTATATCTATATCTATATCTATATCTATATCTATATCTATATCTATATCTATATCTATATCTATATTTATATCTATAGATCTATCTCTATATCTATGTATATACAGGTTGTTGATCTATGATGTTTGATAACAATAATTAGGTACCTACTAGGCTTGCTATTGCAAAATTTTAACGTTTTTAAAGTTGGTGCCCGCGTTGAAAAAAAAAAAAAATAACGCCTGACTAAATATATGAACAATGTAACGCCTAACATCTTTATTGCAGTTATAGCTTTACCAGACGTTAGACGATTTTTGGTACTGTTTTTGGTGCTTTTAATTGATGAAAATACTAAAATTAGTACAAATGAAGTTGAAAGTGCATAGATGCAACCCTAAGCAGAAGATATCTGTCATATAGATAGTTTGAATTAAAGGCAGAATGAAGTACGCGATAAATGTTTTGTTGTTAATAGGCTAGTTATAAAAGTATTTTAATACTTATCTTCTTAGCCACAGCTTTGAAACTAAAAGCTAATTAAGGCTAATTATCTAAGTTTTAACATAATCAAGAAATAATTTATAATTGTACCTACATAATAACCTCAATATGATTGGCTTTGTTTTTTATTTGTTCTGGTCCCTGGCAGAATATCAGTGTTGCGGTCCGCACCACAACTGTATACTGAGTCAGGGTTCCTTTTCCTCTTCTTACTTGTTCATATATTTGTTTGTTTATAATTATTATTTGTTCATATATTGTGTTCATATAATGTATATTGTGTTTATTTAGAGGAATAAAAGATGCTTTCTTTCTTTCTTTCTTTCTTTCTAGAATTAGTAACATCCAAGAAATTGAATTTAGCCAATATATAAGGTAATCGGCTATAGCCTCGTCTCCCACCAAGTACAGAGCTAATTTGAGGTCCGTTTCTATATCAGTCACCGAATATCGGTTTTTGTTTACCACATCGAAATCGCAAAATATTGCTGCAGTAGTCCATATATACCTATTAACATACATGATAAACAGACGTGCTGAAATATGAACCCCGTACAAGGCTAATGAACATCGCGATACTGTGGAAATTTGTTCAAGCTTACTAAACTCACAAAAACCAGAGCGAAATAGCCCTTGGAAACAGTACTTTTTTCTGGATGAAAGGTACCCTATGTTCTTTCCTGCATCCCTGACAACGTATATGCAAAATTTATGGCTGGTTCAGCGGTATAGGTGTGAAAAGGTAACAGACAGACAGACAGACTTAGTTACTTTCACATCTATCTATATAAAAATGGATCTTCGAAATGTATGTGCGCCCATAACTTTCGAACGGCCATGCCGAATTTAATTCGGTTTTGACTAATGGAAAGAGCGATAAACGAGGAATGTAGTACATAAAAATTGCACCACGGGCGAAGCCGGGGGCGGGCCGCTAGTTTATAATATTAGTATGGATGGATACGTTATTCTAATGTATAACTATTTATAATGTAAAGTTTTATCGAATTGCGTACAGTAGTTTTTGCTTGAAAAAGTAAGAAACTTCCATAAATCCATCTTCACAAACTTTCGCATGTTTATTATGTGTAAATAATAGGTTATTGTTAGATAATAACCAAAAGATTGTTAATAAATCATGATTGGCTTATTCAGCTAATATAATAGTTATATGTATATACAAGACAATGTATCTATCTATCTATTTTTTTTTCTATTTTTTTAAAATTAACATAACATTTTTTAACATTTAATTTCTTTTATGTCATATGATTTTTTAGCACCGCCCCGTTTGCTCGCTGGTCTATCCCTCTCTATCTAGAAATGTCTGGAAAAGATCACTTTAAACCATAACCATTATCATTCCTTCTGTATCTTTCTTAAAAATGATGCTTAATAAAAAGTTAAATAGTTATCTATATAATATTTTTTTTTAAATTAAAAATACACAATAAGTGATAACGAACCTTAATTATTTGAGCGTAAATATCAAAGTGGCTTGTATTGTTAATAACTGAAAGTATTTATTGACAGGTGAGCAGAGCAACAGAACTAGGCAAGTTGGTGACGAGGCTGCAGCAGGAGAGGTCGGAAGTGGCATTTTTCATTTTTACAAACGGCAGCACACTAAGGTCAGTTAAATGAATTGAATATTTTAGTGGAAATTATTATAAACCTCTATTAATTCTTCTTATAAATTCTTCTTCTTATAAATTGGAAAACTATATGGGAAGACATTCTAGCAGTGGATGCCATCCTGCTAATAATGTGGAATGTCTTCGAAGTTTGCTGTTCTAGGAAATGCAGGTTTCCCGCGAAGCTCTGTTTTCACCGTTAAAGTGATTCACACTTTAAATTAAAAAGCACTAAGGTACAGTCGAGAGATCAACTCACTATATTTACTTATACTGTGATAACGATAAACATGTTGTTTCTTTGTCCAAAATGTTACACTTGTGATTTGAAGTCGCCAAGAAAATTGTTTTTATTTTTATTCATTTATTTAATAAGGTTAATCTAATGTAATATTCAATCCTTTAAAAAGAACTAATATTATAAATACTCAATAAAAGTTACCTATATAAGAAACGCCAGATACTTTAAAAAGCTAATAACAATGAATCAAACGACAATTAAGGCGAGGACTTAGCAGGGAAGCGTTATTTTCGTCGCCTAATTTGACTTATTAGATTAAAGTTAGATAAAAGTACAGTGCATAATATTTTTAAAAGAGTTTGAATCGGGCTGGGGCACGGCCCGGTATTCATATAAACCCACCTTAAAACTTTAGTATAAAACTTAAGTTAATTTTAATAAGCTTAAAAACAAATGCAGATTTCGCTGAAAAATTTTATTACTGTGACACGAAAGGTTTTTTTGGATAGTAATTTATTATTTTTTTCTCAGAAAATATATATTATTATTTTTTGTATAAATTTCGTCCACGTTTATTTAAATTATATTCTACTAGTTGGTGCCCGCGTTGAAAAAAAATAAAAAAAATAACGCCTGACTAAATATATGAGCAATGTAACGCCTAACATCTTTATTGCAGTTATAGCTTTACCAGACGGTAGACGATCCCTCGGGAACAATATTTTTTCTGGATGAAGAGTACCCTATGTCCTTTCCTGCATCCCTGACAACGTAATGCAAAATTTCATGATGACAGGTTCAGCGGTATAGGCGTGAAAAGGTAACAGACAGACTTAGTTACTTACTTTCACATCTATATCTATATAAAAATGGATCTTCGAAATGTATGTACGCCCATAACTTTCGAACGGGTATACCGATTTTAATTCGGTTTTGACTAATGGAAAGAGGGATAAACGGGGAATGTTTATCTATATAAAAATTGCACCACGGTCGAAGCCGGGGGTGGGCCGCTAGTTTATAATATTAGTATGGATGGATACGTTATTCTAATTTATAACTATTTATAATGTAAAGTTTTATAGAATTGCGTACAGTAGTTTTTGCTTGAAAAAGTAAGAAATGTATAAATCCACCTAACCACGGCGAGCGCACGGCCCGGTGGCGGCAAGGTATAATATGAATCATCCTTTATTCGGCTGAAACATTGTATTAGATTTTACATTGCGTATGATCGCTAAAACGCTGAACGGTAAAACATTTAAGAATAAAAAACATATTCTGAATTAACAAAATACCTAAATAAGTGCGTAGGTAGTATTAAGATTATATTAATGAAGAAGCAGTAGCCCCACATGCTCTGTAATCACTTTTTTCTAATTTGATTCAGACGGAGTACCTATTAGATATTGTAATTTGTTTGAACGAGGAGAATACAGAGCAGACTCATAAAAATCAATCAATTTTCTATGAATATAAAATGTATAAGTATTTGTCTATTATATTTTTTTTACGTGATGGACAAGTAGAGGGACCTATAAGTACAGTAGTACCTTTGTAAGTACCTTCCTGTGCACAACGATCTTCCTACATAAGAGATGCACACATACGAGATGGATGAGGGCTGAAGGCAGACTTGAAACGACATGATTTTGTTCATAACACACAAATATGCATATTATTATATTTGGAATTTGTTTCGTAAAAGTAGAGATATAATATTCATAGAATGCGACTGACATGACGAGGTATGGACAAAAAAGTGACGTATCTCTCTGGCGTCAGCGCTTCGTCTTTGTCCGTTGTCTAAGTCCCGTCTTCTCTGTGTGCATAAGGGTCGGTTCATACCGAAAGGCGCCTAGACGCGAAGATTCTTGAAGAGCAAAATGATGGTGTGTATCTACACCATTTCCTGTGCCTCGTCGCGTTTCGGTGTGAATTGACGCAAAGCGACGCAACGTGGCGCGTACGTTTTAAAGTGGCTTTATATTACACCGGGCCGTGCCCCGGCCGGGACCCGATCAAGATATTCATAGTGTGCTTTTATTGAACCAATTTATACTTCAACGTGCCGTGTCCGTGCCATGGCCGTGCCTCGGCTGGGGGAAAACAAACATGTGTCGCGCTCCAATTGCGACACATGTTTGTTTCCACCATGCGCTTCACGAAGCCCACTCGGGGTGTTAGAATTTACCCGAGGCTGCCGCGCGAGCCATGGCTCGCAAGCCAAAACCGCGAGGCTGCCTCGGGGTATTAGAATTTACCCAAGGCTGCCGCGCGAACCATGGCTCGAGATGCCTCGCGAGATATAATAGTAATATAATACTATATAAGTATATAATACTATATAAGTACTTATATAGTATATAATACTATATAAGTACCTAATAGTAACACAAAATAGTATGACAAGGCACGGGCACGGCGCGACGGCGACACGGTGATGAATCACCGTCCGGCCTGAGCACGTTGAGAAAACACGGCGAACGCACGGCCCGGTGGCGGCACGGTGTAATATAAATCATCCTTTATGATACACAGTTCAATGAGTCGCGAAAGTGGCGTCGGCGGCTTCACGCTGTGCGCGACGTCGCGATACGCAGCCCGGGCGTCGCAGCGTCCCGTTACAAAGCGCGTATGCTACTTTAGCTTCACGTCGCGCCTCGTGACGTCGCGATGAGTATCTTGACGTCGCGATACCCATCGTCAAGCATCTTCGCGTCGCGTCGCATCGCGTTTCGATCTGAACTGACCCTTACGTCTAAGGACTCTTTAACATCAGTTTACCACGCACCGAAACACAACACCGTAATGTTATACATACTCTATTTCAGAGTGGTTTTCTTATTACTATCGTCATTAGCACAGCTCAGTTTATGTCTGTGGATCTCATAATACCTCCAAATTTTCCGTCACTAAATGTTATTAGGTAGGTACTAATATAATAAATCTAGAACTTGTTATTTTGTTTGAACGAGTTAATCTCTGGAATTACTTGTCGAATTTGAAAGATTTGTTATAATTTGTTAGTCTAATTCTTAAGGAAGTTTATACATATATGCTATTTGACATCATCATCGATGTTTACTAACCTTAGAAACCGAGAAAAAGAAAAAAAAAGTAAAGGGAAAGTCAAAAAAGAAGTAAAAGCGCGATGGGCCATTTCTGAGGTTAGCTTGCACAAACGCACAGACAAACAGATAAACAGACAAAAATTGACCTCGGTAACTACAATATAAAATAAAATAAAATAAAATAAAATAAAATAAATCTTTATTTGCGCGAACACATGTTTACAGGATTTTAATTTGTATACAGCAGTTACAGTACAAAGTATGTTCTACCCGCCAAGGGCATGCAAATATTTGTGTTTAATTGTTGGTAAACTAATATATTAATAAAGGAATTAATGTTTCTTATTTTAAAATTCTTTAATATCATAATAACAACAATCTAATAACCATTTTGTTAATGTTCTTGTAAATTTAGGATCCGGCAATTCCTTTATATTATTAGGTAGTTTATTGTATGTTTTAATTGCCATAACATAAACATTTCTATTAAATAGTTCTAATCTACATTTTGGTCTTTGCAATAAATTACCTTGTCTAGTTATTTTGGTTCCTATTTCGTTATTTCGACAAAACAGTTCGGATACAATCTTTTTGAAAGTCCTTAGTATACAATCTTTTTTGAAAAAAATATTTAACGTGCAGACCGGTTTTTTTTGCGGATGCTTAAAAATGCTCGTAAGGAAGCTCCTCAGCAAATCTTCACCAAATATAGTAATAGAATATGTTCCGAATCTTCTTCGTAATCTCTACGTAAATTGTTAATTCTGTTAAAACAGTAGCTAGATTGTTATTGTTGTTATAACAGTTAACATTAACATTTTAGCTAATTACTTTCAGTTGAAAATGCACTAATGCTGAATTCAATTCAAGGGTTTTACTTAATTAAACTTAAGTATTTACACCCCATTCTCTATTTATATTCGTGTTAACGATACTCAATGCATATTACATGAGTGGAAAATGTAAGTAGAACCTTAAATCTCTATCTATACTAATATTATAAAGCTGAAGAGTTTGTTTGTTTAAACGCGCTAATCTCAGGAACTACTGGTTCGAATTGAAAAATTCTTATTGTTTTAAATAGTCCATTTATCGAGGAAGGCTATAGGCTATCGCTACGATAAATAGTATTATATATAAGCAGTGTCCAGTACCGCGCGCCCCATGCGCACGCCGCCGCAGTGTGGGCCGCAGCGAAGCGTGGCCGAGTTTAGCTAGTAAAATGTATATTATAATTACGAAAGTGAGTATGTTTATAACGCTTTCACGCTTTAACTCATCAACTGATCGTCATGAAATATTGTATATACATTTTCGGGGATACAGAAAATGACATAGAGTACCTACCTTCATCTATAAAATCGTTTGTCCTGACTGCCTATCAACGCATAGCCAAAACTACTAACTCTGAAAGCTCAAATTTTTAACACACGTAAGCATCCGCTAAGAAAGAAATGCCTAATGAATCGAACAACTCTTAGTGCTTTTTGTTACCATGCAGTGGACTATACGCATATTCTCTCATTCGCAGCATCGAGATATGTATAGGCTGATTACAACCAAGATTAAATATTCTCGTGATTAAAATTTAACTTATATTAAGTTGTAACGACAGCAATATGCATATACATTGTATTGCTTGGTGTGTGCATCAGTGATGTATGCACTCAGTGTGTCTGGCGGTCCCGATCCTGTCGGTTGTATATTAACTAATAAATAATAAATTGTGTAATTAAATATACTCTGTATTGGTCATTTCACAACCCTTCGGGATGCGCGAGACCCCCATTGTTACTGTTACTGTCATTGTAAGTCATTGTTACTGTTACACAGATCCAATCTGACGCAGAGATATGCACGAACCGACAGCGCCATCGAGCAAATGGGCGAATTGCCAACATTGATATTCAAGAGTCGCGACACCCCTGTTGATGGAAACACATTCCTTGCCGAACTTGAAGAGCTCAGGTAAAACAGAAACATTTTTTATACCGTTAAGTTTTGACGATCGATTGGCTTAGCGGTATGCCTGTTATGTCAGAGGTCACGAGTTCGATATTTGCTCAAAATAAATATTTGTCTTAAGGCTTTTGTATGTGCCAACAAGAGGTTTTCTCCGTGTAACTATACTTTACTGAGTGGATATAAATATACAAAAAATATATATGTTATTTATTGGACATTAAATTTTAGAAATAATTCTTATAATATTATTAATAGTTGAAAAAAAATCCCAAAGTAAAGCCTTTTTTGTTTGAATTTTTGTAACTACTTCTAAACGGCATTGAATTTCAGCATTTTTCTTTCGCATAAATTTTTGACAAGATGTTTTTCACAAAGTGTACGATTGGCGAGTCAAAATAATGATTTATTAGGCTAAAAATAACTATTATTTGTTTTCTGTACAAATTAGCGCGGTTGGCGCGGGGAAACATCTCGCTTCTATCTATCTATCTATCTCTGTCCAGAACCTCAAGGCCGTTGGCAGATACAATTGACAATTGATTATTGCCTTAAGTGCAATAATCAATTGTCTAGCATTTATAATACAAACTTTGCTTAGTTTGGGGCTAGATGGCGCTGTGTGACATGTCCCAACATAATATATCTGGGTATACCTATACCCGGCTAGTTATCGAGTTATGTATACACAAAACTCGATAACTAGCCGATTGAAAATTGTCTGTCTTTGTGTATTCTCTAATGCACTTCGGAGAGGGTGCTCGGGGCTGAATGAGATCATTCCGCCTTCCCCTTTCTTCTATCGGACATTCAGACGTACGGCTGGTTACCATCCTCACCTTGTCGAAATCCCTCTAATTCGGACCAAGCGCTTTGAAACATCTGTTATAATGCGCACTGCTAAGGATTGGAACTCCCTGCCGGCTCATACAACCCAAATCTTGTCAAGGTTCGAGTGAATAGGCATCTCCTGAGCTCCTGGGCCCTGGGTGAACTCGCTGCATCGTCGTCCTCATCTTTCCTACACGGATAGATGCCGGCCAAAGATAATAAAAAAAAGAATTGAAATTTTTACACAACATTACATTTTAACAGAAGAATACTTATTGTAATTCCGATGTTCCAATGGAAAGGAAAAAAAAAAACGAGCCACGGCGTGGCCGGGTTCAACTAGTTCGAAAAACTCGAGAACGGCTGGATCGATTCGGATTTTTTTTAATAGAATAATTGCCTGGATTTTTTTTAATTACTTACACACCGACTGCCACAGACCCAAAACTTTTGATAGAATGAGGGTCTGTCAGGTTTGCTATTTACATAATATTTATTTATATATTATGCCTTTTCAAATTGCCATATTTCAATCGAGATAAAATATTATGTACCTAGTACCAATCTATGAAATTATTAAAATACTGTTTTTTTTAAGTTAATTAAAAACCTTTTTCTATTTCTTTAACTACCAATTTATTTCGGAAATGCTCAGCAGCAGAATGAAAATAAGTCAAAATGTTCAAGTGTACAAAATGAGTCTTGTGACAACCATTTTTATACTAGTTTCTCCCGTATCTTTCTCCCTTGCTGCACATTCGTGCATTTCCTGGTAGGTCCATTGGATCTTTCTTCACTTTGATTTGCTGTGATAATTTTTATAGCAGCTGCATAACTATCACAAAGAATACAGTAATTAACCACCCCAAGTTTATCCACGTATGGTATCTCTAAAGTAATATACCATGCCAACAATATACAATAAAATAAAATACCATGCCATCGAAATACCAAATATTTGGTAGTATGGAAGACCTCTTAGAAATAACAACACTTGTCTTGTGCTTCGATGAGTTAGTAAGGGAAGCCAGAGCCTTATGTAAACGAGCCTTACATAAGGCCTTATGAGCCTGATGTAGCCTTATGTATACTTCTTCTATTCCCATCATGTCCGTTTACCTTTATCGGCAATAATAGGTCCTACTAAAAGATACTAAAGAAAGAACAGCTAAAGATACCTGTCACCAATAATAGTTACATAGGTAACTTACATAGGAATACATAGTTACATAGGATACCACATTTTTTAAATAATATATTTTTATTAAATTTGAGAAATAATTAAAATATATAAGTTTTTTTTTAATGTAGCTAACTTTTTTTAGGTATCTATCACTGTTACTTCTACTTACTAAAGTGCCTATCCATCACTCGTGGTTGGCCGTCAGCTCTGAAAACTTGTGCTTGTCCTGAGCCAAACGGAACAGATGTTTTGCACTGAAAATCCGAGTCCATAACTTCAATGTTCACTTTTCTTACTGTTTCACTGTTACAAATAACTAAAAAGTTTCGATACCTTAATTATCTATATAAAATATCTTTTAATTTATATTAAAACTACCGTCCCGCCCCCGGCTTCGCCCGTGGTGAATTTTATATACCTATATGAACATTCCGCGTTTATCCCTCTTTCCATTAGTCAAAACCGAATTAAAATCGGTCTATCCGTTCGCATCACGGCATCACGTGACCAAGGGAAATAGGGATTCATTTTTATATATTAAAGATTAACTGGCAATGAATGGTTTCCGAATGAAAGTTACCCTATGTCGTTTCCTGTATTGCTGACAACTTGTATTAATAATTTCATGATGATTGTTTGAGTAATTAAAGCATGAAGAAGGTATCAGACAGACAGAGTTACTTGGATCACATTTTAAATAGTTTTATATATTTACATATGGTTCTTTTCCATATAATTTTCAATACAAGTTTAATGATTGGATAATGTTAAAAAATATTTAGTTCTTTGAACTCCTCAACAACTTCTACGAGTATTTTTTGTAACTAAAGTTCTCTTATAATTCTAATTATATTGCTAAAGTATGCATTTTCCTTGTATTTTTCGCGTAGCACTATTATTAATATTATTAATATTAGCCATGGGAATCAGTAAGAGGAGAACATACTGAACGTTCAATTCACATAAAACACCCTTTTTTTTACAAGAGGAATCCATCATGGATACCCACCGGCCTGGGGACAGACCAATGAGTTATGTCGGACTCCTGCCCCGAGATGGTATTGGGGTAGACCTACCCGACTAAACCTCATGGCGTCTTCCTCGTCCGCTTTTGGTGAAGTCGCGAGGTTGGACGAACCCTCTCCCGTCGGCACATAAAACATCCTGGGAGGACAACAATAGTACTGTTCACAAATAAATTTCATCCAAGAATACCTCAAGAATCTCTAAGATTGTTCCCCAAAGTAGAATTAGCTTTTTAATACCTTTCCTCTTTGTTATAAGCATGACAACCATACACTCAAGCAAACAGCAATTACAATTTAACGAATATAACTAACTAGTTGAACTCGGCCACGCTTCGCTGCGGCGGCGGGCGTGCGCGTGGAGCGCGCGGTACTGGACACTGCTTATATATAATACTATATTGATTGTAGCATGATATTATATAGCCTATAGTCTTCCTCGATAAATGGACTATTCAACACAAAATTCAATTGTGTTTCAATTCAATTCAATTTCAATTCGAACTAGTAATTCCTGGGATTAGCACGCTCAAGAAAACAAACAAACAAACAAACTCTTCAGCTTTATTAGTATAAATTGGCAAAAGATACTACAACAACTACAAAACAAACTACAAAGTTAAATCATAGATAAATTTTAAACAAGAAGATATTGGAAAGCCAAATTGAGATAGGTACCTTTCGATTTTGATGAAAATTTATTGTTTTAGAGAGTTATGGGTTAAAGTGATGCATTATTTAAAAGACTTGCTTGAACAATGACAGCAGACAGTGTCAAACTTGGTGACAAATGGAAAACGTTGCCCAAAAATACAGGTAACGCCAAAAGGGATTGAAGTGCAATTATTCCCATTTCCCCATGAATTTTTTCTCCATGAAGTGCAATTATTTATTATTGCAGAGCCCATTTCCCTATCCACTCCTAATCCCTCATCCTTAATCCTACTGTAGTCGGCAGCGCACTTGCGGCAGCTTTGGCGTTACGGTAGCCACCTACCATCAAGTAGACCGTCAGCCTGTCTGCCCATCGTAACATTAAAAAAAAATTATCCTCAAACGGATTAAGGAACAAGGATAGCGAAACGGGCTCTAGAAACGCCATTCAACATTAATACTTCTGTTTCTCAGTATCCTGTAAGAGGTTGGTTTCGGTCCTCAGTTATGACTCTCCAGTTTATGACAGAGCAACGCAATTCCTGCTGAAACGGCCTCAATAAAGATGTAATAACACGGAGGCACTAACGTTTACAGACCAAACGATATATTTTAATTACATTATTTATGTACCTAAATACAATCAGTATTAACAATCCCATTACACTTTTCTCAATAGCAACGGAGTCAAATAAACTGCGAATCCACAGACTTGACAAATGAGCTCAATCTTAGTGTAATTACTCTCCATTACAACTTTAATAAACTGAAAAGCAATAAACTCTAGTGGTATACGGTCACAAAACAATTAATCTTTGTTTGTTGCGCACCTGCCGATGTTTTCTTCGGACACGTACAGTTTGCAAAAATAGTTTTCCTATAATATAAAACGGACTTACTTGTTCCCACTCTCTTCGGCCTAACGACCGAATCGGCTAGGCCAACGACGCTTTTGTAACGGGAGCCGTACAAGCAGGTACACAGCCGTACCATACACCACATGTACGGGAATTTACAGGCCCGTACAGTAAAATAATGTAAACTTTATTATTATGAGGTCGATGATAGCCTTATATCACAGGTTCCCAGACTTTTTTTCTCATAGACCACTTTTAAAATTTAGCTGGTTCCGGTGGACCCCCTGCAGCTACTTTTCTACCATATTCCCAAAACTCGACAAAAAAATGTGAAGACTAGATATAACGAATGGGGAGTTTTCTAAATGAAATAAGAATGAGAATTGATTGTTTTTTTTGTCACCCCCATTTTTTTGTCACACTAACGTAGACCCCCGTCGAGACTCCCGTGGACCCCTGGGGGTCCACCTGGACCGCTTTGGGGTCTATCGTTCTATCGAATGTTGCCTTCAGTATTTGTATCTAAGGATTCTGAGCTAGATCTGAGAGTAACCATGGGGGACAAAAAAAACGTGTAGGGAAAATTTGAGTAAAGAAAGAGGGTGAGTACCGTGTGAAGGGACTTTGCCATCTCTAATCACACAATGACACATAACAGCACCGGTGATATAAATAGTTACATAAAATAATACAAACTGATTGGAAATTTAGAAAATGAAATTATAACTAAGGGGAATAAGCCTTTTGTCAGATGTGAAGTAAAGAGAATTAATATTAAATAAAAATTAAATAGCTTACTTTTGACGTCTTTACTAAGGCAAACATCAGCATTTTTCTACTATAATTGTTGGAGTATTTATAAACATATTGTATATCTAACTGAGCCCGCAATTTCGTACGCGTGGTATTCGATATAGCGTAAACCGATTGGAATGAAACAAATACTAAAAGTTACAGGAGGCTTGCTACAATACATCAGTGAAAACGGCATTCAAATCGGTTAACCCGTTTCTGAGATTAGGATGCACAAATGTACAGACAAACAGACAAAAATTCTAAAAACTTAATATGAGACTGCTTAATATGCACATTATTTATTTTTTAATTTTTCTAAAATATACGTAGCCTAAGTTACTCCTTATAACATCCGCTATCTGCCAGCGAAAGTTCAGCTGTTTCGGAGATTAGCCAGAACAATTTTTAGTGTTTTATTACAAGTACCGTATATACTTTGATATATTTTGCAAAAAGCAGTTATTATGAAATTACAGACAGACATTTTAATTTTATTTATTTATAAAAAAAAGTAAAGGTATATTATTTATATTGCTAACGCTACATAGGAGCTTAGTCACGTAACCATAACCCACTTGAAATATTTATTTTTTGGCTATAATGTAGTCATTGCCAAGTGAATACTGTGTCATAATCAATTGTCTTAATCATTTTACTAATACATACAAAGTCAACTAAAATCTCCGTAGTGCCGGGTGTTCACATAAAACGTCTGGTGGCAATAACCACTGACAATTAAGCACTAAAGCTTTTGTTACATATTGTAAATTTCTTCTATGTATACCTATTCCTGGAAAATGACGTTAGTTGTACATGGTTGTACGTATAGTACAGTATATTGTATAGTTATTTATTTATTTATTTATTATATTATACTATCTGACCCAGCAGACGTTGTCCTGCCAGAACCCGACAATAATTCCGTAACCCGATTGTGGCGCCACCTATCGGGTCAAATTTTGTTTTCAAACCAAATGTTCTTCTTCTTTTTTTAAAAAAAATGGCAATTCGGCTCATCTTGAAGATGGCCATTGTCTGCCAATGTCAAGTGTGACGTGGGCTCCTCCACGAGCTCCGTTTAACGGAGCCCGCTCGGAGCCCACGTCGTGTGGGCCTTCTTTGTCCCCAAAACCAATCCGATCAGTCGAGCAAAGGCCGGTGAGGAAAAAAGCACCGACCCCTGCAACCGCCGGATTGCCAAGGGCAAGCCCCCCCACCACGACAAGGTCATGGCCCACCTAGGGGGGGAAACCAAATGTTAAAATGACGGGTCACTTCACGTCAATGAAGGAAAAATAATTTTCTAACCCGATTGTGGCGCCACCTATCTTGTCCAATTTTATTTTCAAACCATATGTCAAAGTGACATGACACTTAACGTCAATCAACAACGGAATTATTTGAATATTCTTCATACAAAAATACTAAAATTCCGATTAAAAAATGTGGGGTGCGTGTAGGAGGATGAATAATATTTTACGACCTATTCTCAGACCTACTGAATATATACACTAAATTTCATTAAAATCGATCCAGCCGTTTCGGAGGAGTTTTGTTACAAACACCGTGACACGAGAATTTTATGTATTAGAAGATAACATACATATACTAATTGTGGGTTTTCCTGAATTAAATTAAATAATCGGTGGAAGTGACGCGACGAAGCTCAACTTCTTATATTTTTCTTACACTTGCATGTAAAAACTTTTCTACGACGTTCATTTATCTAAGTTATAAAACTTAGCGACTATCCATGTTCCTCCAAAGAGTTTTAGTTATGAAAGAAACGTTATGAAAGAACGAAGAAAAATTATCAATGAGTGCAAAGGAAACAGCCATACAAGCCCAGTCATGAAAAGAGCGTGCGCTCGCCCCCGCCTACTACGCCTGTGACAGCGGCGGGCGCGTTCGTGAAGACTCGTGAAACTTCGGGTTTCATCGGACTGAGCAGCGGCCAAGAATGAATTTTCATACAACATTCTTGGCCTAGGCCGAGAAAGAAATGCATGAGCCAAGAATTACAAACTTCGTGGCTTGTTTTTAGTACAAGAATGCCTACATTTCCGAGCATGTTTGAGAAAAATAGCTTTATAAATGTACTTATTATTTACTAGCAGAGCCCGCAACTTCGTATACTTACCATTAATATATACAAAAATGACATTATTTAATAAAAAGTAACGTTTTGATTTATAATATGTATTTTATTTGTTCCGACGGTAATTCCAAAATCTCGACTTTTTGAAATTTTTCCCAGATAATTCAGTCTTTTCATCTGGCAAGCCTATTCCGAACCGTCACTGTCAGCTCAGAAAATTTTCTAAGCGGGCACAACCGTTTTAGAAAACTTTCAAGTGACAACCCTGATGTTCAAATCATGGACTAGGTGGTCTGTTAGACAAAATAAAGATTAGTCCTATTCTTATATTGCGTGGATGGATATAAGAATATAAGAATAAGAAATAGGAAACATTTTCAAAATTAATTAGAATTAAGCACGTTCGATGAGTGGTTAGGGTGCTTGCCTTAACGCTCTGTTCTAGGGTTCCCGGGTTCGATTCCCGGCAGGGTCAACTATGAAAAATGAACTTTTCAAATTTGGCTCTGGTCTGGATTTGGAAAGTAGTGGCAGGGCACACTGCGTTTTCGCAGTCAATTGGGCAGCCTGTCTGGCGGCAGTAACCACCCCCTTACAGAAGACCACCGTAAAATAACAGCACGGTGGTCTACAAAATGTATCTACAAATAGATAAGAAAAAGGAACTGGAGCTGCTTTATAGGCTTATAGGTATTATTACGCTAAAATAGTTTTCAAAGAAATATTATTTCATTGTGTTTATAAATGTTGTTTGTAATTCAAAATTAAACAAAAAAAAAAAATTATCTATGGGGGGCCTTTGCAAATGGCAATCTGATACAAACGTTACCGATGTCATATGATGAATAAAATAGGAGAAATATTTACAGAAAATATATATAAAAATAATGATTGAATAAATATACATATAGTAATAATTATAATAATGGTAAGAATAGAATAGAATTTATTTAAGAATTGATTAAAGTATTGAAAATATTAAAAATATTAAAGTGATCAATGTGAAATTTATTTATTATATAATATAATAAAGAAATGAATAATATTATATAAGTACTATGTATTGTTATGTACCAATCTTTTTGAACCGAAAAAATGCCTTGTCTGTCAAAATAAATTATTTCCTAAAAGTCTGAAATCGAAATCGACTAAGTCAAAAATTGTACGATTACCTGAATCATAAAATATCTATAAATCTTTCTTGGTATAATTATCTCTGTATAAATACACTCAGAGGCACAATTAACCGCCCACTTGAATTTACCGACGTAACTTCAAAAATTTATTTTAGAATGATTTTTTCTTGTTCATATTTATAGATTGGATAATTTCAATTAAAAAAATAATTAAAAAAAATAATTTGCCATTGCTTTAATTATTTAATAATGAAAAAAGTTTGAAATCACCAATTAATAGCCAAGAACAAAGGTTTTGTTGGCATTAAAAACCTAAATTTTAATAACGATTATTGCCTCCTCTAGCTCTTGTGACCTCCTCCAGTCGATTTGGAAGTCTACCATTATGTCACGTGTCCATTATGTCTTGAATATCTGACTGCGGTATATTCTGCCACTCCTCGCCCTCAGAAATCTTCAGCTCTACCCGACTGCGTATCCGCCTTTTAAGATTGTCCCAAACGTGTTCTATACCGTAACCATTCTAGCGATTGTCTTGCATTAAAAGAAAATTTTCCCCAATAAATGAGGCACAAGGAATTAAGTTCTAGACATGAGGTTCTAAGACCTCTTCCACGTAGGTACCTCTGAACATTATGCTGCCTATTATAAACAAAACCAACTCTGTACGAGCCTCATAAGAAATACCACCCCATACCATTACTGAGCCATCTTTCGACTACAGCACACTGTGTAAACCTCTCACCGGGGCGTTTTGCACAGGCTGGCGTACATCGGGACCTCATAAAGCTAATAATAATAATAAAAATAATAATAAAAATAAAAAATATAAAAATAATAATAAAAATCATAAAGCTATTCTTGACTCTTCCGAGAAGACAACATTCTTCCATTGCTCTATGGTCCAGTTTTGGTATTCTTGAGCAAATGGAAGTCTAGTTCTCTGGTGCTCTGTGATCAACGCTGGAACTCAAGCTGGCCAGAATCCAGTCAAATTAAGCTCTACAAGCCTTCATCTTATCGTTCTAATGCTAACGCTTTAGTTATTGTAAACAAAATTATGCCACTTTAGCCGGATTGGCGATTAATTGTGCCTCTGACTATATCTTTTGGGATTTGTCTGATATAACTGGTATTTAATTCAGCCGTCTTCCATTTTTATACAGACAGACAGACGCGATAAGCGACTTCAATAATTTATACTATGTGAGGACTAGCGGGTGTACTCTACCAAATTACATTTAAATAGCAACCTGAAAACTACACACTGATGATATCAACAGAAATTGTCTCTACATAAACTAGGGCGAGATAGAAATATTAATCGCTATATATAAAAATGAATCCCCATTTCCCTTGGTCACGGCATCACGCGTGAACGGGTAGACCGATTTTAATTCGGTTTTCACTAATGGAAAGAGGCATAAACGGGGAATGTTCTTATATATAAAAATTGCACCACGGGTGAAGCCGGGGTCGGGCCGCTAGTTGTCAATAAAAGCGAAAAAGATGACGGAAACAAACGCTCGCTAGTCACATATTAATACAATACCTATTACATAAAATTATTAAAAACAATGGAAATACGCATTAATTCTGTATTTTTACGGTACATCTAATATTGTTGAACACAAGATTAAACTTTTAAGGACTTTAGAATTTTTAAGGATAAAATCAGCCGTAATTCGTTTGATTACGCGTAAAATGACAATTCTTCGTAGTTTCCTATACGACTGTTACGCAAAGAGCTCTAAAGAACACTTAAGTGCAACGGTGGGAATTAGCTCCTGATCCAAGATTTGATGCGTATGCCTCATCTATCTCAGTTATAATGTAAGTCTTTGGTCTGAACCGAAAAAATAAACCGTAACTTGAAGGTATAATAAATTGCTATTAAAAAAGCTAGTTCTTTCTAATAGAATATGCATTTCGAACTTATGGTACCTATATATGAAAGAAATGACCAACGTATAGTCTGAAATTTAGTACTATCCAATAAAGAATATTTTAGTTTTGTTTATCCTGTTATGTACCTACTTTGATTCGTACATAAAATTAGGCAATGTATGAAAACATGTAAACACTTTTGAAATAATATCTCTATCATTAGGGTCATAACCTTTTCCGGCGCCAGTTATTTGTTAAAAATAACAAAGACTCTCTTTGTTTAACTTTTTTTTTCTTTTTTTATGTTAAGATCGGCAGACAGTCTGACGGTCCACTTGATGGTAGGTGGTTACCGTCGCCTATAACACAAGGAACGGCAAAGCTGCTGCAATGAAAAGAGTAATGAAAAACAAGCTTATCATCTTCTAATACAAAGATGCTACTCTTTGAAACTAGACAAAACCCATTAGGAGATATCGCTGCAAAAATGGTATAAGTAGCAAACCGCGCCAATATTTCATCAGATTTTTACAAGATTTAAAAGAATTAAGTTGTCTTTATATTAGCATAGTCGTATGCCTTTATTTGTTAATTGATTAGGAGTAATATAAAATAAATTACTAATTTTTCAATTAAAGTTTTATTCTCCAGAATACTGAAATTGTACGAGAAGAAACGTAGTGGCAAAGTAGTGGCACGGGCACAATGCGTTTCGCACTCATTTGGGCAGCCCGTCTGGCGGCAGTAACCACCCCCTTACAGAAGACCACCGTGAAATAACAGCACTTGTGCTGTTGTGTTTCGGTGAGTGAGTAAGGGATGCCAGATCCCATTTCCCTATCCACTCCTAATCCCTCCTACTGCAGTCGGCAGCGCACTTGCAACAGCTTAGGCGTTGCTTGTGTTATAGGCGACCTTACCATCAAGTAGACCGTCAGCCTGTCTGTCGACCTTAACATAAAAAAAACACAGTTACTTTCATAGAGATTTAACAACGAGGCGTGTTCAAAAATGGGTCAATACATGCGCTTCAGTTTTTTTAATACGCCACTTCAATTAATTTCAACGATGACACACATTTTACATAATTGTGCATTGAAACAGGTGACTAGTCTTTCAGGGCGTTGCATTTATGTACACACTTTTTAACACAAAGTTACATATAACACAGGCTTTCCCTTGTGGTATAGTTTTGGCACCCTCATTGCCCTCATCATGGAGAAAAACAAGGCTAATTCTATAAGGAAAAAAATAATATAAAAATATAGCTCAGGTCTCTTCAAAAGCTATTACAGAGATTTTTTATATTATTTTGATGATGGCCCGTTGGATGAGTGGCAAGGGTGCTTGTCTAACGTCTCAGGGGCCCCGGGTTCGATTTTAATGTAATTTTCAAAAATTGACTCTGGTCTGGATTTGAAAAGTAGTGGGCTGCCCAAATGCCAAGCGGCCCAAATAACAGCATATATGTGCTGTTGTGTTTCGGTGAGTGAGTAAGGGATGCCAGAGCCCATTTCCTTATCCCCTCCTAATCCCTTATCCAATTCTACTGTAGTCGTCACTGCACTTGCAGCAGCTCTGGCGTTGCTTGTGTTATAGGCGACGGTAGCCACCTACCATCAAGTGGACCGTCAGCCTGTCTGTCGACCTTAACATAAAAAAAAATGTTAATATCGGCAGACAGGCTAACGGTCCACTTAATGGAAGGTGGCTACCGACGCCTATAACACAAGCAACGCCACAGCTGCTGCAAGTGCGCTGCCTACAGTACAATACAGACTACAGTATCATTAAGGATAAAGGGATTGGATAGGAAAATGGGCACTGGCTCAGAAATGTTCTCAGAGTGAGTTTTTGTCTATGTCTCAGAAGAATCCAAAATATTTGTTTTTTTTTTAATGTTAAGATCGGCAAACAGGCTGACGGTCCAATAGATGGTAGAGGTGGCTACCGTCGCCTATAACACAAACAACGCCAAAGCTGTTGCAAGTGCGCTGCCTATTACAGTAGGATTAAGGATAAGGGAAATGGGCTCTGGCATCCCTTACTCACTCACCGAAACACAACAGCACACGTGCTGTTATTTCACGGTGGTCTTCTGTAAGGGGGCGGTTACTGCCGCCAGACGGGCTGGGTATCCGATTACTATGTATATTTGCCGAAACGCTCAAATTTGAGAATGAAAGGACGCGTTCAATAACTATTTTTAAAAATCATTCTCAAAATCTGCTGAAACCTAATATGTAAGGTTGGAAAACAATTATACTGATGGCGCACGTCCCCTTTTAATCAAGAATGATGATGAGATATTGTGTTGCCCAGAAAATTGGACGTCAATAAAGGAGCTGTGTTGATATCAATAATAATAAGGATAAGGACCAGCTGTGTCCATAACTTCAATCTTTAACCGGTCCTTGCGAGAGGGCGTTTTTGCTAAAGCTTGGAACGATGCCCTTGTTATGCCTATACATAAGAAAGGTGACAAAAATCAAATCAATGCTGTTTCTCAAATTCTTCTAAACGAATTTCAAAATTAGTTGAGTTATTATTCTATTGCTCATTTATTAGTCTTAGAGTTATTCCTCGTTTAAACAAGGAAAAAAACAAGGAAGGTTGGTGTAACCAAACCAACAAGGAAAATAACCAAATGTGCGAAGCTGAGGGCAGGCCGCTTGTTTTAAATAAAATATTTTCTTTTATTTACTTATTTATTATTATTACATGGCCTCCAACAAGGCTGGCACCGTACAAAAACACACAGCAAGGGACAAAAAAAATAACATGGCAGATGCCGCCGCAATTAAAGGAGGCACAGCCTACGCCAATAAAAGTCAAAGTAGCATCCAAGCAATAAAATTAGAAAAAATAATCAACACAAAAATTATCAATAAAAATTATCAAAAAAAAAAATTATCAATTTTATCAATCAAATTATATGTAACGCTCGCGTTGTCCAGAAAGTGACTAAGTGACTATTATCGCTAGAAAGAAAACTACTTCGAATAATAGTAGTATCTGTTGCTTCAATTTTATGCAAGAATCCTCCTTTTTATTCCTTTCTAGCTGAGCCCGCAACTTCGTAGGCGTAGTATACCGTATAGCCGAGTTTATTCATTACAAATGTTCAATTTTATGGAGAGGGGTAAAGGGGGGAGCTAAGGGGGAGCGTGATTAGCCTTTGTCACTCGCTGATAATGTAACTTTCTATAGGTGAAAGAATTTTTAAATCGCTCCAGTAGTTTTTGAGTTTATTCATTACAAACATACATACAAATCTTTTCTTTTTATAATATTAATAGATTTATATTTAGAGTTAAACAGTCAATAAATCGATGATTTTTTCTTTGTTTATAATTGAAGTCAAGGAATAGTAGAAGAAGAATAGCTCCTACATATCATAACTTATCATATCTGTAACTTAACGGTTTTAAGTTACAGTTATTATGTTAACTATTATAACTAAATCAGTAAGCTGTTTTAGTATTAAACTTAAGTACTGAAAAAAAACTAAGGCATCGCATATGTGGTGACGTCAGTGAATTAATTTATTTAGATTTTTATTCATAACTCAACAAATGAATTAAACCTCAATTACTTAACTACAAAAGGCTGTGAATAATTAAAAAACTATATCATATTACTTTTTTCTCCCACGCGTACACAGGCTAAATAACATTTTTCCACACCATATTATTAATACCTTTTTTCTAATACACCATAATGGCTATAATCGTTTGGCACTCCCTAGCATAATGGTGTTTGTCGCTGTCATAACCCCATAGGACTCGAGGCTACTCACTCAATGGGAGTCATTGATTTCCTATTAAAACGTAGACACTCGTATGAATATGTCTTTCAGAAGCCTTAGCCACTTATAAGAGTGCCTTACTGACAAAGAGTGACAAAACTGAAAGGGTCATCGTTCTTACAAATTCAGAATGAGTTATATAAAACACATTAACGGGAATCATTACTATTTATAGCTGGTGTAATAGGGTAAGGTGTGTTACAGTCGTAATATATTTAATTAAATGAGATTATAAAAGTTAAATGAAAATGATTATGACACCAACCTTGGTTCAATTACTGCATTTACCTGACAAAGAGGTATTATTTTTATTTAAAACCAGCTCAGCCCTCAACTTCGTACGCGTGGTATTCGGTATGGCGCGTAACTTTTTTGTTTGTAAACCTATTGGGATGAAACAAAACTAAATGTTTGGAGGAACCTTGGTATAATAGATCAGTGAAAACCGTATTCGAATCGGTTAAGCAGTTTCAGAGATTAGCTTGCACAAACGCACAGACAAACAGACAAAAATTCTAAATACTATTTTTTTCACCTCGGTAACATAAGCACAACGTGTACTATTTTTTTTTTTTGAAAATAATTAGTACACGTTTATTACGATATTATATTTACGTTAATTTTTATACGTTTTTTTTATGATTTCATTATATGTAAGTAAACACAACTGCAAAATAAACACTTCCTCAGTTAAATTTTCCCTGCTGAAACCCTGCATCGATTTTGATAAAATTCTTTACAGAGAAATGTCTTAACTAGTAGGTAATATTCCCTACTTGAATTTCTTCATGCAATTTTTCTCTCTCTATAATATATTTTAACCTGGAGTAATTTTATACAAATACAGACCTTTGGGTTCTTGAACTCTCTCGGTAGATGTTTTAGAACACTGACTATAGACGGAATAAGACTTCAAGTAAGAGCAACTTATAATAAGTCCTACTAGGTTTTTACCAATAGAATATGCGTCTAATTCAAAAAAGGCTTAAATATATATTTTTATCAACATTTTTGTTTTAAAATTATGTCTATGTAAATATTTTTTAATATTATTTATTATTAAAAAGGGCATAAAAATGTGGGAAATTCAAAATACTTGAAACGGTCAGATCGAATGTGACGTCAAAGTCTATGGAATGTGACGTCAACGTCTACGAAATGTCAACAAGCGTGTATTATGTTTGTGATTTTTAACATTTGATTGTATTGTATGTCTCAATAAGACCACCATATGAGGCAGGTAAATCTGTGTGTTACTATTAGACAAATCCATGTTTGATAAACGCGATTTAAAAATTATTTTGGTAATTAATTATATCTATATGTTAATAATCCTATTTTCGTCCTCTACATGTTGGGTATTTAATGCTTTGCTTTCCAGGTCTAGCATTAATACAGAGACGTCCATGAACGAGAAGGTCTATTGGTATACGAATGCCAATGCAGCACTTCTCACTCACTTAACAAAAGAAATTAAGGACACAGACAGCAGCACGATATGGAGGTAAGTAATTATTTACTGACATTTTTTGTGTGACTGTCCACCACGCTAACTATTTGGAAATTGGCAGGACTTCTCAAACCATAAAGACATTACCTTCACAGAAACTTATTATTTTTTCTATAACTAACGTAGGTAGATTCATAGGTATTATATTAGGATGATTCATATCCGCAAAAGCTAAAAAAATTTCACCAAAGATGAGCTGTTAATTTCAATATACTTACTACCTATTTTAATTTGATATTTTTCTATTTAAATTGTAAGAAGATTTTTTTTTTTTTTTCAAATTTCTAATGCTTAGCTGCTTTTAATGATATTGAATTGCTTATTGGTTTTTTATGTAGGTCGCGCTGGTTCACCAGTAAGAGATGTCGAAGTGTATTTTTTGAAGAAAATTATATTTTTTTTCACTTTCATTAAGAGAAGTATAGAAAAAAAAATCATATTTTAAAAGAAAATTTTACCCTCTCGAAAAAAAGGTCTAAGAAATTTATGGGAAATGGTAAATAATGGCATTCAAATTCTAATTTTCGTTTGATTTTATCAACATATTTTTGAACATTGTGAATTTTTCTACATTTATTTTGATATCTGACTTGTTATAAAAATAAATACAAAAAATAATTTATTCAACAAACAACAGTAATCTAATTATGTATTATAAAAATACATTAGATCTGTACATTAAATATTTTTTTTAAAAAAACAAAAAAACAACTTTTTGGTCATATTACCGAGGTCAAATAGTTTTTAGAATTTTTGTCCTTTTTGTCTGTGCGTTTGTGCGCGCTAATCTCAGAAATAGCTTAACCGATTTGAATGCGGTTTTCACTAATCTATTATAACAAGATCCCCGTAACATTTAGTGTTTGTTTTATTCCAATCGGTTTACAAACAAAAAAGTTACACGCTATACCGAATACCACACGTACAAAGTTAATGGCTTAGCTAGTATATTAATATTTAGGCAGGCAAGCTGAGTTCTTATTATACAAACTTTTGTTATACAACTTATAAGTTTTTATTATACAACTTGCTATCTTTCATTAATGTATTTTTTACGTAGTACTTTAGCACTAAAACAAAGATCGATAAATATCGATTTTTCACGGCTTTTATGCAATTATTAGAAAGAAATCGGCTGGTTGCTTAAGTGCTCACTTTCCAACGTGAGCCTCTTACTAATTCGAATACTACGTAATAAATACTTTACTTATTACCGTAATTACTCTTTAGTTATTGGTCGTAGCAATCTCTATATATAAAAATGAATCCCCATTTGCCTTGCTCACGGCGTCACGCGTGAACGGGTAGACCGATTTTAATTCGGTTTCCACTAATGGAAAGAGGCATAAATGGTGAATGTTCATATATATAAAAATTGCACCCCGGGCGAAGCCGGGGGCGGGTCGCTAGTACATTAAAAAAATGATATTTTTGAGATATTATATGAAGGTTTGCATGGAAACAAAAAACTCAAATTAATTTTATAGCTAGTACAAAAATTACAGAAGACCACCGTGAAATATAGGTGCATATAGGTGCTGTTGTGTTTCGGTGAGTGAGTAAGGGATGCCAGAGCCCATTTCCTTATCCCCTCCTAATACCTTATCCTTAATCCTACTGTAGTCGGCAGCGCACTTGCAGCACCTGTAGCGTTGCTTGTGTTATAGGCGACGGTAGCCACCTACCATCAAGTGGACCGTCAGCCTGTCTGTCGACATAACATAAAATAGCAATAGCTACCATCTAAGTATAAATACAAAGATGTTTCTATAATATTGGAATTGCTGGCGTACGTTTAATTATTTTCGCGAGTTTATAAGCACTGGATCTTACGTCTTATTCCTGTCTCGCAGTCACTGAAGTGAAGTACATAAGTTGAGACAACAAATTCTCCCAAAAACCCATTACTTGTTTCACTCACCCGTACAGGTTGCCTTTAAGAGGAGACAGGCCTGTACCAACAGCATCTTGGAAACGGTTGCTGAGAGATAAAACCGTTTTATTTCTGCACGTTTTACCACTGTGTTGATAAAATAAGCAAATCGGCAGTAACATAACTGACATAGCATACATATTAATAACAAAAACATGATCATGTTGTCTGAAAATAATATATATTCCTCGGTTTTTAATGTAATGTTGATGCAAACAGTTGACAGAAAGAATGGTAGGTATCCTGAGTTTCTTTCGGGATTTCCTCTCAGGGTCGTCATCATCTTGGCAATTTTTTCCGAAACCTTGGTAAAATATATAATCGACTTCAAAAAAGTGATCCTGTTATCCTATTTTTGAGAAATAAACAATTTGATTTGAGTTTTCTTTTCACATTAGTTATGCGTGGTCGCAGCGAAGGATGCAAAAAAAATATACTTTATTTCTTACGACTTAATTTAATTGTAGTATTACAAGCTATGAACTAAACCTAGTGTCTTCGACCGATGTTGGGAACGAAAGAGAGCGGCTGTCGATTCCGGTCGTAACTTATACCCTCGGATTGACGTCAATGGCTTCGGGTTGATGTCCGTGGGGTGCAGCGTCAGCTCCTCGTGGATCGCGTGATTCTTGGTGTTGCAACCGCAGACCGTATTGAGGGCAATGCAAGTTCAATGATCTTCATGCATTGGGCTTGCGTAACATCAATGGCTTCGGGTTGATGTCCGTGGGGTGCAGCGTCAGCTCCTCGGGAATCGCATGATTCTTGGTGTTGGTTATTTATTTAATTATTGTTTTTAATCAGTATATACATGATGTATGACCATGTGAATCTTGAACTGGGTTCATACTGTTTCATACTACCAGCACAGTCTAACCATACTTACGTCCTACAGTCAGGCAACGAATGTACTTGCGTAGAGCAACGTTCGGCGAACTCGCTTTTATAGTTTGCAGGCTCGAACATTGAGCGTTGCCCGACTGTATGACGTAACTATGGTTAGACTGTGCTACCAGTTTCATACCTAATAGCTGATAGCCCACCTCTCCACGTCTTATGTTTCAGTTAATACAATCGGCTTTAGTTCCGGGGCCATACAAACCCCGAAACTCTACGTAAAATAAAAAGTTTCAAATTTAAAGTGTTGATAAGAGGGCACTTTCCAACTCGAACAGCTTACTTATTCTATACTACGTAATTCCATGATTACTCATTAATTATAGGTCATAGCAATACATTAAAAACATGACATTTCTGGGACATAATATCAAAAAAATACTGAAATTAATTTTATATCAAGTATAAATAATTAATTTCTAAAATGTGCAGAATTTGTTAAATTTTCGCATGACAAATTCTTGTAATTACTGACTAAAATTCAAAAATGCTTTTCAATGGAAACATTCTACGTATAATGTACATTTGAAATTGGGATCAATAGCCTACCATCTGTAAAGGTTAAATCTAAAATATTGGGATTGCTGGCGTATGTTTTATTATTTTCGCGAATTGAATAAGTGGTGCGAATGTGTTGCGTCGCAATCTGTCTTCGGTTATTCGCGTTATAGTAAGTTGAGACAACAAATTCTCCCAAATACCTATTACTGGGTTCCCACGCTCGTGCAGCGCCACCTTAAGTACTTTTTAGACTATTCTCAGTTATATTATTATTCAGACGGCTGAAATAAATAAAATTTAGTTCAGTAGTAGAGATTTAAAGAAAATTTCAACCATCTTAAATTATTTTCAATAAACTTAAGAATGTAATAACTAATATAATATCCAAATGAGTTGGCCTATGGTTCTAAATAAAGAATGAGATAAAAGGGAAAAAATAATAATTACATGAACCAAAAGAATATGGTTAAACATTATTAAACACTAGAAGAATTTTTTTTTAATATTGGGGAATTAAAAACTAGAAGAAGTGTCGTTCTAGAATTAGGGGAATGAGATCCAGCAGTGACAAATTGATGTAAACAAGAAAAATTTCAAGGGAGGGTAAATTATATAGTTGAGCGCCAATTTGTAATATAATTGAAAGAGAGAGATCTGCTTAACAAGGTTTATTCAGACAGGGCTTACAAAAATTCCATTACACACTGCAGGGCCTTGATTCTGTATGGCAATTATCATTTCACTCTTTTGTCTTACCTTATCAAAACACGTCGTATTGTCTTGTCATGGCATTTATATATATGTATGTAAAAGAATGACTTTAGCAGATATCGTAACAATTTGAGGATATGACGTGGTTTCGAAGTAAGGTATCGCGTGGACGCTTAGTAGGGAGGGACCTTTTTGTAACCTGAACTTTTGCTATTACTGTTTTATTTGTGATTAGATGTTGAACAGTTATTTATTTAAAAAAAAAAATAACACGCGTCGCATATGAAGGCACAAGCAAATCGTTTCTAAAGATCAAAAACCCCAAACTCAGTTAATTTTTTTAATTTAACTCTAAGACTATAAAAGTATATTGAGAGATTTAACTGCGTCAATATTTTTTATTTTTTACTTCAAGGTCGACAGAAAGGCTGACGGTCCACTTGATGATGGGTGGTTACCGTCACCTATAACACGAGCAACGCCACAAGTGCAGCAAGTGCGCTGCCGACCATAGTAAGATTAAGGGTAAGGGATCGGGAAGGGATAGTGAAATATCTATGCTCTGGCATCCCTTACTCGCTTACCGAAACACAACAGCACACATGCTGTTATTTCACGGTGGTCTTCTGCAGTCAGAGGGGCTGCCCTTGTATGCGAAACGCAGTGTCTGCTACTGCTAAATATAAATTTTTATTAATTTGTACTTATAATATGAATTAAATATGGCCACAATTATAAGTGCCATGTTGTCCAACACTGTTTGCTAGTTGATGGAATATTCCAAATAATGAATACTTGTGCATCGTGCAAACGCGTCGTCGATCATCGGTAATAAATCAACACACGTCGGGCGTGACATACTTCAATTAATATCCAGTATGTTCTATTTCACATACTGATCGCAGATCTGCAACACGCCATCTGTCGTATAAGTTAAGTAATAAAATAGTATACACCTAAGACATTTTATAATAAGCACTATATTATAAAAATAACAGCCGAATCGTTTTGAGACCTCCCAATGTTGAATTTTATGAATTTTCAGAGAAAAGTATTATCCGAAATAAAAAATTCTTACTAAATAAAAAATCTATCATTTTTTTTTTATTTCAATATTTATTAAAACATTAAAAAACTGTGCTCTTCTCTTATTAATTACATAATTTAATAGCTACTTTATTGAATGGGAATGTTTTTTATATAAATAAATCATATTTCATTCATAAAATGGTGACGAATTATTGTCATATCGTGTAGTAGAACTGATGTGAATATATTTTCCTGTCAGTCCTATTAGTATAACAAACAGTAGAACAACGGTGAATAGACCGTTTTTTATTGGGATAAAAAATAACCCTGTACTTTTACTTATTACATACGTAGGTACAAAATTTAGTTATAATATTTAATTTACTATATTGTCCCGCAGGAATAATGACTATCCTGTATTTAAATTCTATTGTATGTGTGATCTCAATCTGTTAGACATTAGATGGATGTTTGATACCCATCCATACTCGAAAATTTTCACATTTCAAATAGCCAACAGCATCTTGAAAGAAGTTGCTGAAAGATACATTTATGCATTTCATTCGTGTCCTGATAAAATAAATAAATAAAATACTGGTATAAAATAAGAAATGGATCACGCGTTATCTGAAGATAAATAACTAACCTTAGAAAAATATAAAGATAATATATATAGATTTGTCAGTAAATCTGACAGACTTAATAACAGTTCTTTTCTTTCTTTATCAGTCTTATAATAATATAATAATAACAATAAAGCCTTTATTTTTCCTTAACTTACAAAAAAGTGAATATAATAAAATATATTTAGGGGTTAAATTATCAAATTTAATTAGTTAAGGCCCCTTGCGGGTATAAGCCTCCTCCAACAGCTTCCAGGTTTTTCTAGTCTTTGTTTTGTCCATCCAGTCGCTTCCAGCTTGATTTTTAATCTCGTCAACCCAGCGTTCCTTGGGGCGTCCTCTGGTCCTCTTACCTTTTGGCCCTGGCCATTTCGTGACTAATTGTGTCCATCTTCCGTCTGTAAGTCTTCCCACATGACCAGCCCACAACCACTTTAGTCGTTTCATATGTTGAAGAGCGTCTATCACATCTGTTTTTTCTCTTATTTTTGTTGATTTAATTTTATCTTTTAGCCTTATGCTCAAGACACTCCTTTCCATAGCACGTTGGGTTTTTTCTATTTTGTCTCTCGCATGTTTGTTAAATATCCAGGTTTGGGATCCGTAAGACATACAGGGTAGTAAACATCCATCCATAACTTTCTTTTTCAGTTTCAAGGGTAATTTAAATTTCATTATTTCTTTTAAACTCCAAAACTTGTTCCAGGTCATATTTATTCTTCTTTCTATCTCCTCATTATTTCTAGAACTATGAAATGAGATTAATTTACCCAGGTAAATATAACTCTCAACATATTCTATTATTTGTATGTTGTTTATTAGTATAGGCGTTTGTGCAGCATTTGTCATTACTTTTGTTTTTGATATATTTAGTTGCAGTCCTATGCTGTTGCTTATTACACAAAGTTCTGATATCATTTCTTGTAATTGTTTTGCAGAGTTTGAGAACAGCACGATATCATCAGCGAATCTGAGATTACTGAGGTTTTTCCCATATATGTTAATACCTTTATGTTCCCAGAGCAGGTCTTTCAGTCTTATACCGTCATGTTAAAACAAATAAAAAAACCTTAATTAATAAAAAACTAATAAAATTGAATCAAATCTTATTACTATACATTTCTTTGATATAGAGATAAGCGTACAGTAGCAATGACACCAAGGCGTAGCGAAAACAGAATTCCATATTATTGTACCTATTAGCTTGACAATAACACTCTTTATGATCCATTTGTTTTACGGGTGTATATAAAAATCTGTTATAAAACCCTCATTATAAGAAAACAATAGAAAGGACATAAATGGGGGAATTGTTATTTAATGTGTAAATTATGTGAATTGACTGTCTCGGTTCATATTTTAAGTTTTTTTAGCAATATTTTAGTATTGTATCTTCTCCCAGTGCCATCTCCTATCGGAGGTTAGCTATCATCATGGCTATCGTCACCCTCGACGTGGCGGCTCGAAACAGCGATCAGGGTACTTCGGCCATACCACTCGCGGAGATTCTTGAGCGTTGTCTGCCCGGCTTGCGTCTACCCTGTATTTTTCCCTGCATGATCAGTTGCAACAGATCATACTTCTTCAGATCATACCGCGCATGATTCCACACTTTTTAGTATTTCGACCATCTTTTTCATTTTCTGCAGAACCGTCTCGTTCTTCATATGATCAGTCCAGGACACTCGTAGCATGCGCCTGTATAACCCACATCTCAAAATCCTCTTAATTGTTAAAACATTTATTCAATCTTTATTGCTGACTAGCTGAGCCAGCAACTTCGTACGCGTGGCATTCGGTTATAGTGCGTAACTTTTTTTTTGCAAATCGTTTGGAATGAAACAAACACAAAATGTTACAGGAAGTTTGCTAAAATACACAAGTGAAAAGCGCATTCAAATCGGTTAAGCCGTTTCTGAGATTAACTGCACAAACGCACAGAACTATTTTATAAACTTCGGTAATAATAATAATAATAATAATTTATTTAATTTGGACCAACAAGGATCACATTATGTTAATAACAACTTAAATCTATGTTAGTATTTACATACTTTTATTAGTCAGTAAATGAACCATACAACAGTGGTTCAGGTACTGACAGTCAAGCCTAGCAGCAAATGCGCTCAGGATGCAGCTAGGGCTGGCCCGAACCCTATGAACCAGGGATGTAATATAAGTAAAACATGTACAAATTATTTTTTGAAAGGATATTTAATGTATTGATAGAAATTTTTCTTAGCCGTTGAATTTTTTGGTTTCACTTTTAGATGATCCCTCGGGCACTCTTTTTCTGGATGAAAAATTCTCTATTGACTTCCGGGAACTATTTCTCTATTTATTTTCCTGAATCCTTGACAACGTATATGCAAAATTTCATGATGATCGATTGAGTTAGTTACAGCTTGAAATGGTCACAAACAAATAAACAAATTCACTTTGGCATTTATAAATAACAATAACGTGCTGCATGTGAGCTACCGTTCTTAATAGGATAAAGGATAAGGGATAAGGGATTGGATTGGGCGCAAGAATACTAAATAAGCTTCAATGGAATCCGAATATTACTAAATTTGTTAGCAGACTTAGATCGTCATTATTCGCGGTCGGAAACTTGCCGATAGCAACTTGACAAATACTGTATTTTAGTGACCTTTAATAGTATATTATGTCCTCGTTTTGCTGGGATATGTGATGTCGGCTTAGTAACGATTTATAACAAAAATTATGTAACTAGGACAAAATACTGATTTATAACAAATATTATGTAATTAGGACGCAATATGCAATATAATTTATAATAAATATGCAATATTATATTTTATTTATAATTTATTTTAATTATTTTAATTTATAATTTATATTTTATTTTAAATATGCAATATAATGCAATATAATTTATAACGAAAATTATGTAACTTTGTAATTATTATTTGTTTATATATAGTTTGTATTAGAGGAATGAAAGTTGCTTTCTTTATTTCTTTCTAACTAGAACACAATGTAACCAGGGCAGAACATTGATTTATAATAAAATTTTCTTAGCAAAAATTATTTGCTAAGATTAACAGTATTTCATACAGCAAAACTTATTTTCTGACTGTTGAAACTGTTTTGGTTGGACAACTGTAATATTTACTGTTCGAGTTGATTATTGTTAACATGGTCATCGATTCGAATTAGAGCCAATTAGAATATTAACACACCCACAAATTCTGCACATTTATTTTTTTAACGAGATAATTTATAACAAATGAGTGAAACATTTACAGGTGAACAAACACCAAGTGCGATTTTAAAATATTTAATTAAAAAAAGAATTGGAAATATACACACATACATTATAAGTATATACTTGCATTGTATATAAATCTAAAGTTGCACAGAACAAAATTGAGGGAAAATCTTCCTCGATCTCTTTCCAGTAGTGGAGTCCGTATCAAAATCCGTTGGGTGATTCAGAAGTTAAAGGAGAAACGAACAGAAGCGCATAGCGACTTTATTTTATATTAATTATTATTTAGGTGTATACATATACAGTAAGGACGAGCAGTTTAAATTTGATATAATTATATTTTTTTACTACGTTAACTATTGAATTAATAGGTACAGATAAGAATTGGCTGCGGTCTCCTTCTGTGAGGAAGTAATGCTCCAGAAGGAGGCCGCAGAGCGGGTTCGAGAGAGGGCCGATCCCGCTCGGAGGAGGCGACGTCGGGGTGCCAACAACCAAAGTAGGTAACTCAGACGCCGCCTACGGGCTACTGGCGGCACATCACGGGGAAGATGTGCCGTCAAAATATATGGTCCGGGATCGGACAACACGCCACGCGGTCGGGAGTGTTACCGAGAGTTGGGGGAGCCGCTGGTGACAGCGTCTTTCCCCTCCCTGAGGGGAAGCAAACAACGCATCCCCGGGAGGCGCCCCACCGTAACTAACGGGGGGCACAGCGGAGGGGGGCCCTGGCGCGCTAATGCGATCCCAGGACCCTCCCTCGACCGCTGAGGAAGACCGGCCGCGGAGTTTTAGTGGGTATACCTCTCTCATGAAGAGGGAAGGGAGTCCCACATAACCGCACCGTCTCCCCGGACGGTGTGTGTATGCGTAACGCATTTTTGCCCGCGTCAAAAAAAAAAAAGGTACAGATAAGAATAATCAATAAGAAACTTTATCAAAATTAAATCGCTTGCTAAAATTTGAATGTTTGAATATATTTTGAAAAATTGCTAAAAATTTAATATATTTTGAAACGACAATTCTAAAGTAGATTTTAGATTCGTTCGAACTTGATATTTGAATTCTACATTCAATTTCCTCCACGCGAGACATATAAAGTTTCCTGCCAAACAGGAAACTCTCGCGAGGTAGCTTGTGAACATCACTTTGTTAAAGGTCTCTTGAGAAAACGAAATTTTGCGATTCTTCAGTAAAATAGAGTAGGAAAGAGAAGTGTAACTTGTGTAATGACTTGATGTCAGTTTGAACTTTTATTGCAATAAATAAAGTTTATTGCTTAGCATACGTATTCTTACCCTCAAAGTCACCAAGTATTTTATACGATAAAGGGTAGCAGGTAGGCTGACGGTCCACATGATGGTAGATAGCTACCGTCGCCTAAACACAAATAATGCCACAGGTGCTGCAAACGCGCTTCCGACCTTACTGGGATAAAAGATTAATAGGGACCATTTCCCTATTAATCCTTACCGGATTAATAGGGAAATGGGCTCTGGCATCCCTTACTCACTCACCGAAACACAACAGCACATATGCTGTTATTTCACGGTGGTCTTCTATAAGGGAAGTTACTGCCGCCACAGACGAGCTGCCCAAATAATTGCGAAACGCAGTGTGTGTCTATTTTCAGCAAATATCTCTATTAGGTACTTACTTTAGTACTCAATAAACAACATGGCTAACATTTATGTTAACATCGGCAGACAGGCTGACGGTCCACTTGATGGTAGATGGCTACCGTTGCCTATAACACAAGCAACGCCAAAGCTGCTGCAAGTGCGCTGCCAATTAGAGAACGATTACTTATAAGCAAAAATATTAAATATATGTATAGAGAGAGCATTTGTAAAATTTTCCTAAAAAAATATTGATCCTGATCGCCGTAATCAGGATAGCTATGGCGTAGCTAAATAGCCTTTAAAGTTGGCGATGGACTGAGTGATTTTGTTCCACGTGGTTCTAAATGTAACATTACGGATTCTTCCGTCTTGCCCGATCTATACAGTTGAAAATCTTTGCTTATAAGGGATTAGGAGGGGATAGGGAAATGGGCTCTGGCATCCTTTACTCACAACACACAACGAAACACAACAGCACACGTGCTGTTACTTCACGGTGGTCTTCTGTAAGGGGGTGATGGTTATTGCCCTGCCACTACTATTCAGGTTAAAACACATTTAAAATATTAATAGGGAATATGCGTCTAATTCAAAAAAGGCTTAAATATATTTTTTATCAACATTTTTGCTTTAGAATTATGTCTAAGTAAATATTTTTTAATATTATTTCTTTTTCGTTAAGAAAATAATTATTGAAAAGTGCATAAAAATGTGGGAAATTCAAAATACTTGAAACGGTCAGATCGAATGTGACGTCAAAGTCTATGGAATGTGACGTCAACGTCTATGAAATGTCAACAAGCATGTAGATGTTTGTGATTTTTAACATTTGATTGTATTGTAGACTTTGACGTCACGACAAGCGCGCCAAAAGGGCGGGTGTTTAAAGTCCCGGTAGCTGTTAGTTAAATTAACTTTTTTTGTTACCAAATTTCTGTTTTTTAGCTCTGAATATTTTTTTACGGTTATATAACGAAATAACCTATCGTATGAAAATATAAAAAAAATGTGCATATTCCCTATTGTGTTTACTGTTAATTTTTGTCTTCTGTGAATAAGAATCAAATAAATAAAATTTAGGTACCTATTTGGTAAAGTATGAATTTATATGAAAGAAAGAAAACGTCCGTTCTTTTCCATAATAGAATTTCTATTACGTATTTGATATCTTCCATCCACTTACGGTTTGATAAGTGGTGGTTTTAATAAGCAGTTAGAGGTTGACCCAGTTTCCTTTATGATTAGTTTACTATCACGTTTGCCTCCTACTGGGATTATTAGTTCTCGAGACCTACTATTTATAGTGCTTGATTAATTAAATTAGACAACTTCAATGTAAGATTGTAAAGAGGGATTTATAATAAATAAGTTTTTTTTACAAATCCTCCTTTATCTCGAATTTAAATTTCAGATAACTAGGCGTTGTCATTATAAAAGTATCGATAAAATTTGTAAAACAGATTTCACTGTCTCAAAAGTTACTGAGTTTGCAAACAGCTAGTTTTCAAAAGTTACTGGTAAATTTAAATTTAAGTGGTAATTCTAAATGACGATCATAAGAGTTTCTTGGGGAAACCTAATTGATAAATAAATATATATATTTTTTTTTTAATATTTTGAGCTGAAGTTAATACGCAAATAACAGCGTTCTAAGAAATACTAAAGCCAACTTTACACAATTTTAGAAAGAGGTATTTGAATTTTTTTTTTAATAATTTCAATTGGAAAAGTTTCGTATCTATACTAATATTATAAAGAGTAAAGATTTGTATGTATGAATTTTTGTATATTTGTAATGAATAAACTTAAAGACTACTGGACCAATTTTAAAAATTCTTTCACTTTTAGAAAGCTACATTGTCAGCGAGTAACATAAGCTACTCACTCTCCCCTCATCCGCTCTTATGCAAAATTGGTGTTTTGCAAAAGAGACGCGGACGATGCATGGATGCATTCCTCGTTTATCATTCTTTCCATTAGTAAAATTAGTGGAAAAACAGACAACCCCAAAAAGGGTGACCACACGGATCCGGCCAATTATAGACCGATCGCTATTACCTTCCTCCTTTCCAAGGTGATGGAGCGCATCAAGATGAATCCAGCGCATCATCAATAAGCAGCTCTTGAGGTATCTGGAGGATCATCAGCTGATCAGCGATCGCCAGTTTGGTTTTCGGCATGTCGCTCGACTGGTGATCTTCTTGTTTACTTGGCTCACCTATGGGCCGACATTGTGGCGAATAGAGGTGAGGCTTTGGCGGTCGGTCTGGACATTCCAAAAGTATTTGACCGGGTCTGGCACCGAGGACTTCTTTAAATTACCCACTCACGAGCTGCCCGAGAAATTATGCGATTGGGTCGCCGACTTTCTAACTGGTCGGAGTATAAGAATCGTTGTAAACGGATTTTGCTCCGACAGCAGACTCTGTGCTATCCTCAACACTTTTTTTTGCATATCAATGATCTGTTGGAAATCAACAGCATTCATTGCTATGTAGATGGCAGCACTGAGGAAGCATATATCCCAATATCCCTCCCTCTGACTTAAAAGAGAGCCGCGACAGACTTGTGTCTTCCATTGAGACAATATTATCCGAAGTCTCAAATTGGGATTGCTCGAATCTTATGTTCAATTCAACCCCTGTAAGACACAAGTCGTGCTTTCACTTCAAAAAAGGACCCATTTGTAGCGACACCTATGTAACTTTTAGGGCACTCCCCTCGAAATATCAAAGAGCATTGGTATCCTGGGTGTGGACATTTCGAGCAGGGTCGAGTTTAGGTGTCATTTCGAAGAAAAAGCTACTCTAGCTTCAAAAAAATTATGAACAGGGCAAAACAGTATTTCTCATCGGAGCAACGCCTTATATATGTCGCAGTCATCTGGTTGGATCTTCTATTTGATTGAATAACTAGCGCGTTTATTGAATGACGACATTTAATTGAATGACTAAAGGACAACTCCTCAAGTCGTTGAATGTAACGTTCAACGTCTTGACTGAACGTCATTTAGCGAAGTCGTTGAATGGGATATAGCCGCTTGTGTAATATTTGGTTATGGTGCCCATGAGTTCGCAAATTAAAAGTTAACCTTACTTTAAATAAAAATAAATGAATTATAAAATGTTTCGTTAAATAGGATCTGTACGACTTTGTAATATTTGATTAGGGTGACCATAAGTTCGCAACTTAAAAGGTAACCTTACTTTAGATAAAAAAAAATGAGGACTTGACATGACACACCTTATTATGATTTTATATTGTATTTTAAGTCTGAAGATAGGCAATACTGACTATTTCTACCAACTAATTCAAGGAATTCAAAAAATCAAAGACTAGGACAGCCATTTTGATATAGATAGAACTAGTTTAATATTTTATTTTTAAACCTCTAAATCTCCGAAAGTATACAGTTTTCGAAAATTTATCATAGAGTATTTTCGTTTTGTAATATTTTTCTCTGTCGATTGGCGTAAATTTCATCATTGGCCGCCAAAATTTTAGGTCGCCCATAGTGAGGTCCCATGTAGGGTGACAATAAAGATTAGGTATGCCTATCAGGTAGGATGCTCATGAGAATTTTGGGAGAATTAAAAAATTACTGATTTATAAACTGCTAAGTTTAAAGTAATAAGATTGTAGCATTATTTCCAAAGCAGATTGTAGCATGATTTGCTTAGTATAAAAAAGTAAAAAAACCTAGAAAAATTGATCAAATTATTTCAAAAGCAATTTATTAAAATATGCGAGTCTCTGGGACTCCATGCTGTCACACTATTTTATTACAAATAACGCATTTTAAAGTAAAATTAATCGAAAAAATGTCAACACAGTGCTATCTGTGCGAGCTGTTTGACGCCATATTGTTTGGTGACTACTAGCACCGCAGTGGGAAATGAACTAAATTTGAATCACCTGACTGATTTTATGTCCGCTCTGTTCAAAGGGCTATGTTACAATCCGCTAACTAGTTGGACGTTGAGTGACGATTGATCAATCAGCGTTCGGCCTAGTCATTCAGTTAAATGTCGTCATTCAATGAATGCGCTAGTCATTTAATCAAATAGCAGATTCAACCAGATGACTGCGACATATATAAGGCCCAAATTAGGCCCCACATGGAGTACTGCTTTCACCTCTGCGCTGGCGTGCCTATAAGTATCAGCTAGATCTATTTGACACCTTGCAGCGAGGAATTCTTCGAACTGTTGACGATCCAATGCTCATACAGCAACGATTAGAATCACTTAGTTTAAGAAGAGATGTAGCCTCTCTTTATGTGTTCACCGGCTGTACAATGGCGAGTATTCGGATGAGTTGTTCCAATTAATGCCTGCGCCATAGATTCGAAGTTCATCCGCATTACTTGGATAAGATGCCGCTGCGCACAGTTCGGATGAGTAGAAACTTTATCCTACGGACTCGGAAACTTTGGAAGAGTCTCCCTTCTAAGGTGTTTCCATCTAGCTGCAATATGGGCTTCTTCAAGCGAGCAGTAACCCTGGTGTTGCTTGTGTCCTTAGGCGACGGTAGCCACCCACCATCAAGTGGACCGTCAGCCTGCCAGCCACCTTTAATAATATAAAAAAATGTTATAGATATCGATAAATAACCTATATATGAGATAATATGTCTTTACAAACTCTCGAATGATTTATTACATAATTTCCAATCAACAATTCTCTAATTATTTTTTTAATTTCATAGCTGTAATTAAAAGGAAACAATAAATTAGGGAAAAAACCGCTGTATACACAATGAAAAACCTTGAGTTAAAATGTCGTTAGGAACATCCGGTACTTTCTAAGACTTAAACACAAAATAAATAAGTACGTATATTGTTAGATATTTTATATACCAACCTATTTATTTATAACAAGTGGTTACATGACAGGAAATAACGAATACTTTTTTTAAATCCAGTAATTGAGACAATGAGTTTTCAATAAACTTGTTTTTATAAATTAATTTTTATATTGTGATTAACGTAGATCACATACAGCATATATTATACCATAACATTATGCTTTATTTTGAATTTCAATCAATTAAATTATATGGTACTAACTGAGCCCGCAACTTCGTACGCGTGGTATACGGTATAGCGCGTAACGTTTTAATTTGTAAAACAATTGGAATGAAATAATCACTTAATGTTACGGGAAGCTTGCTAAAATACACCTGTGAAAACCGCATTCAAATCGGTTAAACTGTTTCTGAGATTAGCGTGCACAAACGTACAAACAGACAAAAATTCTAAAAACTATTTTTTTTTATATCTGTAATGTTTATGGTTGAAACTATGTGATTTTCTAGGAATATCATTTGATCAGAAAAGTACTGTATAACGAGATAAATCAAGCCACTAACTAACCGACATTGAATTCTGTTTTATAAATAATTGATATCATGATTACAAGCTACAACATTCTAAGAATTGTATATTCATGTTTTGAATACATTTAAATTTATATTCACTGAAGTACATAAATTACATTATGTAATATATAAATATACACCTAACCCTCTCTTTGAACGAGTAAGGGATGCCAGAGCCTATTTGCCTATCCCTTCGTAATCCCTTATCCTTATTCTACTACTTGGCAGCGCATTTCCAGCAGTTATGGCGTTGCTTGTGTAATAGGCGACGGTAGCCACACCATCAAGTGGTCTGTCAACCTGTCTGACGACCTTAACATAAAAAATAACTTTTAAAGGGCGGCAAGCACACCGACAATCTGCTTAACTGATATTAAGGGAACACAATATATCGTTTAGTATTAAATGGAGTTTTATGGAATACACATACCTATTCAATCATCATTCTTCTTCGCAGATATCTGATTGGTTTCAAGAATTTACTGAGGAGCATTGAATGCAAGGGAATTGCTTCTGTTTTGGGCATCAATTATTTTGGCAGAGGATACCTTCATCCACGAGCACATGAGAAGTAAATTCATTCATTCATTCATTCATATCGGTTCAAAATTTTACAAAAATATTTGGAATTTTTACTTTTATAAAGATTACGTTAAAAAAATATTATAAATAGGTCACTGTAAAATGACCGCATCTTTGACATCAAAATTCCCGGATTGAAAACCTTTAAACCAACTTTGTGCTACTCTTACTGACACAAATATTTTTCGCAGCTTGCGTTGCATTTTTTCCTTTTTTGTAATAAAATTTAAAAATGTATCGAATTTATTCCCTAAATTCAATAATTTTGACAGAAAGAAAAACAAATTAAAATAGATGGAAACAACATTTTACTAAGTTGTTTCTTTTTTTGAAATGTAACCGTTTTAATGTCATCAAAACCAACCAGATACAAATATTACAAGTTTATACATACTATATGCCAATAAACTTTTTCCCCGACCTAAACAGTTTTGAAAATAAAAAAACATTTTCTCCTTATTAAGATCAGGAAATAGTTAAAAACATAAGCATGACTATGTTTAATTAATATTGATAATAATATTCGTATTTGTAACAGAATTCTTGATTGTCTCCTTACCTTTTTTTAGATACATAGCTCACATGGTATTAGGCAGAGACCTTCTTGATAACACGTTAAACCTAGTGCCAGCCCTGATACCTTTACATAAAGATATTAAAGAAGATAGTCCCGAATATCAAGAACTGGAGAAGAAGTAAGTGTCTTTAAATATCTGTCTGTGTGTATTCTATAAGACGTACTTCGGAGAGTGTGCTCGAGAGCTGCATGAGATCATACCGCCTGCATTCCGGACATGCAGTGCAGACGTACGGCTGGTTACCATCCTCACCTTGTCGAAATCCCTTCAATTGCGCTTCGGACCAAGCGCTTTAAACATCTTTCTTAATGCGCACTGCTAAGGATTGGAACTCCCTGCCGGCGTCTGTATTTCCGAGCTCATACAACCCAAATCTTTTCAAGGTTCGAGTGAATAGGCATCTTCTGGGTTACATATTTAAAAAGCAATTACGCAATTTTAACAGCATATTTAGGAATGACCAAGAGTATAATCTTGATGAACCTTTGATAAATATTTTTGTAATATAAAATATAAAACCCATGTTTTCATATTTATCAGAAACCAATTAATAGTGGACAACAAGCAGAGAGCTGGCAGCGTTAGCGACGCCATAGAGTACTTCGACCAGACAGCCACACTCCTTGACAAGCTACGCGCTGTTCAAAAGCAATTGCGAGAATACATAAGGTAGGTCTGTTATTTTATTCTTCACAAACTTTTAAATATGTTTGAACTTTTTTCCCAGGGAGAGGAAATCCTTCATAGACACTTTGCCTAAATGGTTAAGTAGTTCTGAAAAAAAAAACGGGACAAGTGCGAATTGAACTCGCGTGAAGAGGGTTCCGTACGATGTTACCTATCCGTATAATATGGAGTGATTTATCATATCATAGACTTCTTATAGGTTTTCCTATAATCTATAAGTAGAAAACTAATTTCTGTATTTTTTTTCAAAATTTTAGGTTCAATAGTTTCGGAGTTAAGGGGGGGGGGGGGGTGAATGGTCGGACAGACGGACACACGAGAGATCCTATAAGGGTTCCGTTTTTTTATTCGGACGTACGGAACCCTAAAAATAGCCTAAATCATGATAGGTATACTTTTGTTTGCCTTACAGATCAGCTTCCTCGTCTATCTCTTTTCATCACCAATTTTAGAAACTCTTTCTAATTTGTGTCTATTATGACTACTTATTAATGTGTATATGTACGCCATTATATTATTTCTAGTTAAAAGTATACAGTAGGTATACAATTGGAGGCTCCAACGGCTAGCTTCCTTAGAGCCCATTCCCCCCAATCCCTTCCTTATGTGTATAGGCTTGTGTTATAGGCGACGGCAGCCACTTACCATCAAGGGGACAGTACGTTGTATGACGATCTCTACATAAAAAAAACGTCGTAGGTTATTGAAAATAATTATTATAACCATTCCAATCTAATGTTTTCAATCGCGGAACATAAAACGCTTAGGCGGGTTTTGTCGTTATGTCGTTACGTTATTACAAATTTCATTTTTTTTAATATACATATATAAAAATGAATCCCCATTTCCCT
Source organism: Bembecia ichneumoniformis (assembly GCA_910589475.2). NCBI lineage: Eukaryota > Metazoa > Arthropoda > Insecta > Lepidoptera > Sesiidae > Bembecia > Bembecia ichneumoniformis. The sequence continues at coordinate 16,085,202 of OU342532.1, forward strand.
TGGCCACGGCATCACGCGTGAACGGGTAGACCGATTTTAATTCGGTTTGCACTAATGGAAAGAGGGATAAACGAGGAATGTTCATATATATAAAAATTGCACCCCGGGCGAAGCCAGGGGCGGGTCGCTAGTTAATTATAATATTTAAAATGCAAAAATCAATGGTTTAATAAAATTTCTTTGCTAACGTCTCTTTGTATAAAAGATTATAAAAGATATAAAAGATATATAAAATATTACTTATGTTTATATATAAAAGATTATAAAAGAAAACTAAAGACTTATCTTAAAAAGAAAATTAAAATTATGTTGACATAGAAAATTAAAGAGTATCTCTATACATTTGGACTTAGAGTTATTTTTAGGCGCAATTATGTCCCAAGATACTCTCCGTATTATAGTTTCTGTCGATATTATTGATCGATATTAGCGAACTATACGCTTAGGCGTCTTTCTGAGTCTCTTTGTAATTATGATTTATTTTACTAGACGATAATAATTCAAAACTACTTTATCTCGCGAACGCGCCAACTATGGAACAATCCACCTAGCTTCAATATGGATTTCTTCAAGTTCAATTCAACTTAACAAATTCCTGATAGAGTCGACAGCGCATCTGCACCCACTTGTTATTTCCACCTGCCACCTACCAGTGGATCTTCAGCCTGCCTGACACTATTAGTGGCAGAAAAGTCTCTTCAAATTGTATAAAAATTGTAAATATCCATGCAGTGATTTAAACGCAGAGTGAAAACAATTTAGTTTTAATTCACTACGTGACTCGACTGAACTCTGAAGTTATTCGCATTTCGTATTAATGGATTTTAGCTCTTACCCTTACAGTGTATAAGTTTCAATTTTGCGTTTAAAAAGACGCCCATGTTTGTTGATGCCATGGGTTTATTGAATTAAAACATTTTACGAGCTGTACAAATTAATTTTCATAGACGATAATATAGTGAACTATATTATGTACCTAACATATCGTCATACAATGTGATTATTTCACAGTAGGCATTCGAATGGAAATATTTGAATATATTTTATGTTTATTTGTTAGTTGTTATATATTTATTTACTATTTAGCATTCTATTAGTTTCTCACATATATACATAATATTAAAAAAAAAAACGAGCATTATAACATCAAAGAAAAAATAGTCAAAAGCATCAAACTTATTGTTCGAAATTGGCTTCAATATACTTCAATACGACTATATTGAACTTAAAATGAAAGGCATCCAATAAGCACTATACATTCACGATACACACAAATCTCTTTTTCTTTTATTTTATTTTCTTTCTTTTCTTTATTTCTATTATTTTGACGAGCCCGTTGGATGAGTGATTAGAGTGCTTGCCTTAACGCTCCTTTCTAGGGTTCCCGGGTTAGATTCCCGGCAGAGTCAACTTTGAAACATGAACTTTTCAAATTTGGCTCTGGTATGAATCTTTAAAGTAATGGCAGGGCACACTGCGTTTCGCAGTCAATTGGGCAGCCCGTCTGGCGGCTGTAACCACCCCCTTACAGAAGACCACCGTTAAATAACAGCTCTGTGCTGTTGTGTTTCAGTGAGTAAGTAAGGGATTCCAGAGCCCATTTTCCTATCCAATCCCTTATTCTAAATCCTACTGTAGTCGGCAGCGCACTTGCAGCAGCTGTGGCGTGGCGTTGTTATAGACGACGGTAGCCACCTACCATCAATTGGACGGTCAGCCTGTCTGCTGATCTTAACATTTAAAAAAAACATTATTTAAATTTTGGCTTCTGCGAAACAGCTTGCGACGGGAACAATGCGAAAAGTCAGCTTTTCCTCCATACAAACGTAGGAAGTTTATTACTCCTCTGTTTTATGATTAATTTACAAAAGTAAGCATGATATCGATTTATCTTGTCGTAAACTAGGTTCAATGCTCAACAAACTAGTTAAAAAAGCATTAATTTAATAGATAGGATCCTTGAAAAATCCACATTTTAACACAAATTTTCACGCAACTTTGAGGGTTAATAAATCACTCTAGTAGTAAAAAAGCTCGAAAATACTTTCCCACCGACATCGCTCAGTTATTCAAGAGTTAAAATAACTTTACACTAAAAAGATACATGCAGTACTTTTGTCAACAAAATCTTTTTCCTAAGGATATTATTAATGCAAAGCGTCGAATAATTCTATCTGTAATATTTAATGAATAAATTTGAAAATTTCAATTAAGTAACACAAACACACTTATTATTTTGTTCAAGTTTTGTTTTAGTATGTCTCACTGTATTCTGCACTTGTTTTTCGTTGAAGCATACCACACAGTCACCATACAGCCATCTTGAAGAAGATTATACAGGATAATACCTAATGGTCTAAATTTATTGGATTTCGGCGTGTGAGTAAAAGATGCCAGTTTTCATTTCCTCATCCACACCTTTTGTGCCTTTATGAAAACAAAATGTAATTACAATAACCATTATCGTCCCAAATATTTAAAACTATGTACTTCTTAAAAATGCGCAACGACGTTCAACCAGATGTGGAGAGGGTTATAGTCGGTGTTACTCTTCGAGATCGAATCAAGAATGAAGAGATCCATAGACAAATGAAAGTCACTAACATACCCCGATGTATTAATTTAAAGTGGCATATACGTAGTACAGGCACGTATCCAGACTTTTGGTTCGGGGGGGGGGGGGGGGGAACATTGAAACAACCATGTGAACTGTGTAAAAATCGCTGTATCCACTGTACTATAATTTTTAATATAAGTATTTTTCTGTTTCCGTTGGCAGCCATTACGTCTAGTACCATATCAGAATCTAGCGCCAAAGCGGAATGAATAGACAATAGAGCGAGAACAGTAAGCCTCTCGCCCGCCATTCTATTCCTTAGGAAGGATTTTATTCTCTTTAGGCATGAAAATGACCGCTCCACAGATGCCGTTGAAACGCTCCACAGATGCCGTTTATTTTACCTACTTATTGAAAGAACACGCAAGCGAATAAATAAACAGACTGCTAAAAACGTTTTTTTTTCAGTCAGATCTCGGGGGGGGATAAATCCCAACTATCCCCCCCTCTGTATACGTGCTTGACGTAGTAAGAAGAGCCGACGCCCCTTAGGAGCCCTAAGGTTCCTAAGGAACTCCACCCAGATGCCCAACGAACTAATAAGGCCTGACCTGACGACCTAATAAGGCCGTCCTTATTAAGTCGACGGAGACCATATAGAGAAATTAATATAACTTCAAATACTACAGTGCCTTTTTTTCTTTGCCAGACCGAAAAATTTTGTACCACCGCTACCGTTGCCTATAACACAAACAACGTCAGAGGTACTGCAAGTCCGCTGCTGACCATAGTAGGATTGAGGATAAGAGATCGGGAAATGGGCTCAGTCACCGAAACACAACAGCACATATGATGTTCTGTAAAAGGTTGTTTCCTGCCGACAGACGGGCTGCCAAATGACTGCGAAACGTGGTGTGCTTTGCCGCCACTTCATAGATCGTCAGTATATTACTAAACAAAGTCGCTATTTCTTTTTGTTTGTTTGTCCTCTTACTAAATCACCCAACGGATTTTGATAGGGTTTTCACTAATGGAAAATCTATAAAGGAAATAAGTTTGTGTATATGAAACAGTTTGTTTGGCAATATGAAACCTATTTTTAATTTGTTTATTTTTAATCAATTCTTGGACGTTGACAAAAAGACAATTCAAGAAACTCAAAGTTTGCCAAAATCATATGGAAAGAAGTGTGCTTAATATAAAGTTAAAGGATAGAATTAAACTCTCAATAATTAAAGAAAAATCAAAAACAAAAAGAATAAATGATATCGTAAAGCAACAAAAATGGCGTTGGAGTGGACACATGATCAACATAACGTGAGTAAATGGACCAAAGACATTGTGGAATGGTACCCAAGAGGATCATTACGGAAAAGAGGAAGACCTTATCTTAGATGGACAGATGACCTGGACAAGACAACAAACGGAGCTTGGCAAAAAACGGCAAGAGACCGCAATAAGTGGAAAGCTTTGGAAGAGGCCTATGTCGCAAGACAAGTTGGAGTTGTTGGTGATAAATAATATATTATGCTTTCTTTTCTTGTTAATTAACTTCAGCAATAAAGGCTATTTTTATTTTTATTTATTTATTTATATATGAAACAGCATCCGATATAAGCACACAAAGAAACTAAAGTACCTCCAGCACTTGTGCGAAATCTGTTGTGCAAATAGAGTACCTTACTGTTTTAGAGTATTAGATTTGTGACTCAAATTTTGCGTTTGTAACGAGTTGCAATAAATCTTTATTAAATAAAGATGTTGACGGTATGTAAATAATATTGGACATACTTAGAACTGATGATTTGAGTAATTTTAAGGGAGGGTGTGACCGAAAGTCTGAGAGAAGCGAGAAGGAGCGAGGCGGTGGGTGCTGGCATTCTCATATTGGTGTGTGTAGTTTCTCCTATAATCATCGCTCTGGTCAGGAATGCAGTCAATACTATACAGGTAACTGTTTCCTTTATTTTATACTTGACAAGTGTTCTTTTTACATATCCTTTGGACGAGCCCTTTGGATGAGTGGTTAGGGTGCTTGCCTTAACGCTCTGTTCTAGGGTTCCCGGGTTCGATTCCCGGCAGGGTCAACTTTGAAAAATCAAATTTTCAAATTTGGCTCTGGTCTGGATTTGAAAAGTAGTGGCAGGGCACACTGCATTTTCGCAGTTATTTGGGCAGCTCATCTGGCGGCAGTAACCACCGTGAAATAACAGCACGCGTGAGTAACTAAGGGATACCAGAGCCCATTTTCCTATCCCCCTCCTAATCCCTTATCCTTAATCCTACTGCAGTGGGCAGCGCACTTGCAGCAGCTTTGGCGTTGCTTGTGTTATAGGCGACGGTAGCCACCTACCATCAAGTGGACCGTCAGCCTGTCTGTCGACCTTCACATTAAAAAAAATCCTACTGATACTGATTTTATTTTTCATCACGTAACAGTATAAAAATAGTAAAAAATATGCCTATTATATCCTATAGTTATTGTTCCAAAACGCTAATTATTTCACCAAATTAATATTTACATGTAGGTAGTAGTATTTAAAAATAATAATAAAATGATTTTCCAAGACTAAAATGTCCCTCAAAGTAAGCACTTATAGCATGTGTTATGCAATAACCATACAATGGACAAGGGGTGACACCCAATAATATTGATAATATTGACATTTATTCATAAGTTAAACAATATAGATAGTGTTTTTATCACATTTTCCCAACGAGATATCTCGTTTACAGTTTACAGAGCCTACAATTGCTTTTTTAGGGTTCCGCTTGCACATGTTTGTACCTGCTAAAGTAACACGCGTAAGCAGCTACTTGCGCGTGAAGCTCGCGCTGTCGGTACACTTGTGGTTTACACGATGGTTATCCCAACCTGGGAGGAATTAAATTGAAAAAACTTTAATATAAATATAGACGCTGTTAGCTGCGCCTATTACCCCGTCGCTGCGGCGCCTAGAACTTTTAAGTTGTCAGTAAACTGGGTCCAGTTTCTTTTACAGCGGTCTCTTTAGCTTCCACTAAGTAAGATGCTTGTTCAATTTCCAGGTGTACGCAACAAACTTAGCAGAGAAAGCGCGAGAATTGGAGTATGAAAAGGAGTTAAGTGATACATTGCTGTACCAAATGCTGCCGCCCAGCGTAGCTAAGCAATTGAAGCAAACACAGCAGGTGCCTAAATGTGATATATGTTTTCAACCTACCAATTTCTAGTAAATATTATCATCACAACTCGCTGGTCAATCCAGCGCCTTTCGTTTGTTTACGGGTCTCTCCATTCCTGATACAATCTCGCAGAGAAATTCTCAATAACGCGTCGAGAGACGTTTAGCTTTCTTACGAGGCCCATAGTTAAAAACGTATTTACGAAAAAAAATTGCATGTTTAAATCAAATCAAATCAAATACTTTATTTGCATTAAACATTACCAGGCAGATGTCAATATAATAATTAATGGTAAGTTTACATGTCTAACCGTTGTCGGTATGCAAAATAATGAAAAATAAAAAAAAAATGTCAATTAAATATGTATGTCAATCAATCAATCAATCAAATCAAAATATTTATTTATCAATTAGGTTTCTCCAAGAAACTCTTATGATCGTCATTTGGAATTACCAGTTAAATTTAAATTTACCAGGGTTTCGGAAAAAAAGCCAAGATGACGATGTCACGAAGTTAAAAGCATTAATTACTAATTTTCGTTTTATGTACTAACTTAATTTGATTAATATATTACATTGATTACAAAAACATAGGAATTACTTAATTAATTAGTAATACTAATTAATTATTAATACTTAATTAGGATCTGAAGTCTTTTTTTTTCGTTTTTGAATTCGACGTACTGATAATGCATGTTTTGGATTTAAAAATAATACTCGTATTCTTTTTTCTAACTAATTAGTATTAAATATTCTTATTATTATTACAGGTTCCAGCTGAGTTTTTCGCTTCGGTGACTGTATACTTCAGTGACATAGTTGGCTTCACCGCAATAGCCGCGGTCTCAACGCCTTATCAGGTGATTAAAAACCTTACCTTAGATTTTTTTTTAATGAGACCTTTTTTAAGACTTTTTTTTTGATTTTTCTCGGAAACAACATACAAAATAAATACTCATAGAGAGTAAATACGGTTTACTCGATATAAACAATATATCTAGATCAAATATCAGTACAAAAAATATCTAGATCGATTATTATTCCCATAATAAATTAAATTTGATTTGTGACTTATGTCCTTTAGTACTGTGCAGGAATACGATCAAACGGATCATTCTATATTCAACCTAATATAGACACCCCTAATGTTGAATATCAAATGGTCAGTACCGCGCCATTGAGGTCTTGATAGAATCAAATGGAACATTCGATATTCAACCTTATTCGGACATTTTGCAAGGTTGAGTATCGAATGATCAATACCGCGCTGTGCGCCAATAGTGACGAACCTAACCTATCGCCACGGTATATTAATTTAAATTAATAGGCTATCGCGGTTTTGAATTACCTTGAGAGCGCTCGCTGTCTTAAGTGGGTCGAGTGTTAGAAGCTTATGTAATTTAGTTAAGGCGCATTTCTTTTTTACATGTCGGCACGAGATAAAAATTACGCGCCTTATTCATAAAGTCAAGTGCAACTTTGTTCTGTAATTTGAGTTTTTCACATAAGTGTTAAAACAGTATCTTACCTACACTAACAATTTTATTGTCCGGCAGTACGCAATTTATAACAATCGTAACTTTTTTATTATTTTTCAAGCCACCGCTGAATTAAGCCAAAAGTTGCAGTAATTTAAAGAAAGCAGACAATATTTCATTAATTTATATTTAAATATAGTTTTATTTTTCTCGTGGACAATGTCTTCAGGCAAACTATTTAGAATGTAGGTTCTTTATAGTTCTGTCACCATAATAATTATCAACCCTAGGAACTATAAATTTTCCCAAAGACATTGCCCTCGTATTGTGCGTATTTATCACTTAATCCAAAACTGAGTCACTATCTCGATTGCCATAACTAAAAATAAGTATTTATGTTTTATACTAATCTCTATATATAAAAATGAATGCCTATTTCCCTTGGTCACGGCATCACGCGTGAACGGGTAGACCGATTTTGATTCGGTTTTCACTAATGGAAAGAGGGATAAACGGGGAATGTTCATATATATGTATAAAAATTGCACCCCGGGCGGAGCCGGGGGCGGGTCGCTAGTAGGTAATATTTTACAAATTTTAAATAATTTTGTGTAGTCATTGTTTTATTTATTTTTTACTTTTTTGTTAACTAATAATTTCAAAAATCTAATTTGGATATTTTCTAATTTTTCAATTAGGCAACACCTCTATTACCAAATGGTTTTCATTGCAGGTGATAAGTTTCCTAAATTCAGTGTACAAATTATTCGACGAAAGAATAGAATGTTACGACGTGTACAAGATCGAAACTATTGGCGATTCGTACATGGTCGCTTCGGGGCTTCCCGTGAGAAATGGTAAGTTCATTATCGTTAATATTAAAATACTAACCCTTGGCCACGACTTCTTCAGCGTATTTCTATAAAATATAGCTGTTATAGTATATTCTAATATATAAATTACTAGCCGATGTCCGCGACTTCGTTCTTAAGAGGGCGCTTTCCAACTCGAACAGCTTACTTATTCTATACTACGTAATTATAGGTCATAGCAATACATAAAAATCATGACATTTCTGGGACATAATATGAAGGTTTTTTTTTTTTTTTGTCAAATCCCTCCAACATCATTGGAGCCTATATCTACTTTCCTCTTCCATTCCAGTTCTCGCTAACTTTCCTCTCGCACTTTCATTCCGCATACTTTATCTTTTTGTCATTCATCACCTTTCATTCTATGCGGGTGGGATGCCCGCCTGATACTACTCTAACTAATCTTACTATCTAATTTAGGGTAGCAGTTTTGCCTTCTTTTACGTTGTCTTTACCTTACCTTTTATTTCTTTATTATCAAATTTGAGTACATTATTTTAACATTTGACACATAACTTCTTAATTCAACTTTCAACATTTTTTACTAAATATGAAGGTTTGCATCTCAACAAAAAACCGAAATTAATTATATAGTACAATTAATTTCTAAAATGTGCAGAATTTTTGACATTTTCGCAGGGTGACTAAAATTCAAAAATGTTTTTCGATGGAAACATCCTACGTATAATGTACATTTGAAATTGGGATGTCAATAGCTACCATCTGTAAAGGTTATTCTAAAATATTGGATTTTCTGGCGTTTTATTATTTTCGCGAGTTGAATAAGTGGCGCGAATGTGTTGCGTCACATTCTGTCTTTGGTTATTCGCATTATAGTAAGTTGAGACAACAAATTCTCCCAAATACCTATTACCGAGTTCCCACGTTCGTACAGCGTCACCTTAAGATATGAATATAAAATTTTATAGACAATAACTAATTATAATATCAGTAATAACTAAACAAAAAATAAAATGGACTATGCGCAAGGCTGTTCGCTCGCACCGGAATTTTTGAGCCGAATTTACATTACGAAATTAGTGGCATGAAATTAATGTCGTGAAATTAATTTTATCAACAATTTCACGTGTAACTCCAAAAATTCTTTAATAACATTTCAGGTAACAAACACGCAGCTGAAATAGCGAACATGGCCCTTGAGTTGCTCGAGGCGACCGCTTTGTGTCGACTGCCCCATCGGCCTGATCAGGTACATAGGTAATACTTAAGTTTCAGTGTTTGCATGCTTATGCTTTGCTATAAATCTTTCATTGAAACTAGGTGTACCTTTGAAGTACAGCAATAATTTAATAGTTACAGGTAACACATAACAGCGTGTATGTTGTTGTTTTTAGGGGCGCGAGTATAGTTTTATGAGTATGCTATAGCCAATTCCCCTTCCCCCTCATTCACCTTTTTTTTTTTTTTTTTTTTTGTCGAGGAGAAATCCATTTACGGATTCCCTACCGCTGGCTAGACGGTAGGGATATGTGGGACTCACCCAGTCAAGGGACTGGGTCCTACACCACTAAAACTCCCCGGTGTCTCCTTGCCCTTTGAGCGGGGTGGACCGGGTTCTGCCTAGGCAACAACTCCGATCCACCCCAGGGCCGCCTAGTCATTGCTGACTAGGCTTACTCCAATGGGGGATTGCCCGGAGACACCCAGGCAATCCCCAGACGGGGGGGACCTTGTGCAGGCACACATAGCTCGCCAGCCATGTGTGCAGGTCCCCTAGGGCATTTGAAGACGAGCTTGGTATGCCCGCCTTCTCCTGCCCAGCCGCCTGCGTCTGAGGGAAGCGAGACCGGCCGCTTCCTCTCGCTCCCTCTCGGCTGCCTCCTTTTGTGACATGACATCACTGCAGAAGGAGGCAGCCGCTTTCCATTTGGTCACACTCTCAATCATGGCTCTTACCATAATTGAAAGTGTGACCTCTCCAACTCCCAGCGCCGCCCTCAATACACGGCGCTGCGAACTCCAGGCCGGGCACACTTCAAGTGTGTGCTCGGCCGTGTCATCAAGGTCGCCGCAGTGATGACACTGCGGCGACTCCTCCCTTTTTATTTGGTGCAAATAATGACCGAAGCACCCGTGTCCGGTCATTATCTGCACCATATGGAAGGTGAGGCCACCTCGTCGGCGCCTCACCCATTCCTCCAAAACCGGACGAATCGCCAGGATCGTCCGGTGGCCGGCGGTAGGCTCTCGTAGTGCCTCGCTCCAGTCCTGTAAGGCCCTCTCCTGCACCTCTATGCGGACTCGTCGCGCTTCCTCTGCGACGGGTCTGCCTCCTTGGTCCCTGACAGCGACCCGATGCCGATGCATCTGGGCCAGAACCAGTGCATCGACATCCCACGGTAGCATGCCTGCCAGCGCGCAGGCCGCCCCGTGACTGACCGTGCGGTAGGCACGCACGGCCCGGATTGCCAGGACCCTTTGAGGCCTCCGCAGGAGGGTCCGGGTGCGAGGAGTGAGGCACTCCGCCCAGACCGGGGCTCCGTAAAGTGCCATCGACCTTACCACCCCGTGGTAAAGTCGACGACAAGACGAATTTGGTCCTCCCTTATTCGGGAGGAGTCGTCCGAGTGCGGCTGCGACTGTTGTGAGCCGTGGAGCGAGGAGCTTGAAATGTTCCTCGAAACTCCAACGGGGATCCAGCGTGAGGCCAAGGTATATAAAATGCCTCTCCACAGAAATCTGGACCCCCTCCACTCGGACGCGGAGCCCCGGAGGGATCCTGCGGCGTGGGGGATGGAAACCCATGGCCCTAGTTTTTTCTAGGGCCACCTCCAATCCGAGCAGACGGATGCGCCGGACGACCATTGAGGTGCCGACCGACGCTAGCCGTACTGCCTTATCCCACGTCTGCGCTCTTGCCGCGACTAATGTGTCGTCGGCAAAGCAGACAATCTCCATTTTGGGAAGGAGACTGCCTCGCAGGACCCAATTGTACCCCAGGTTCCATAGTAATGGGCCGAGAACGGCCCCCTGGGGCACACCTACCGCCACTGACCGACGAATAATTCTCCCATCTGCGCCCTCGTACAGCACTACCCGTTCGGCGAGGTAGTCATTGACAAGGGCGCAGAGATAGGGCGGCACCCGATGGAATCTCAGTGCCGCCCTGATACATGCGTGAGGGAGGCTGTTAAAGGCGTTGCGGATATCGAGCGACACCGCAACAACCGCCTCCTCTCTACCGGTGGCCTCCTCAGTCCAACGCTTGAGGAGGCTTACAGCGTCCATAGTGGACCGACCGGTTCGGAAGCCGAACTGACGTTGGTCCAGGTTCGGCCCCTCTGTCTCCAGGTGCTCGACGATCCGTCGGGCCATAATCTTTTCCAAGGCTTTGCCGGAATCGTCGAGCAGGACCACCGGTCGGTACCCCGCCGGCGAGTCAGGAGGGCGTCCCGGCTTGCGGAAAAGGCAGAGCCGCCCCACCTTCCACCTCGCCGGAAATTTGCCCCGGACGATACATGTATCAAGTACCGCCCGGAACCTCTCCTCCAGAGGCCCTAGCGCTATCGCCAGGGCCTTAGCCGGGACTCCATCTGGCCCCGGGGCCGTCCTCTTCCTTCCGGTACGCTCCCTCACCATCTCGAACTCTACGTCGGAGACGGGAGGGCCCCGAAACTCAGCCTCCGGTTGTGGATCCGGAGGCTCCATAGGAGGGGGCTCGAATCGGCCCGGGGTCGGGAATAAAGACCCCGTGACCTTGTCGAGCAGCGCCGGTTCAAGGGTAGCTGTGGAGGGAGAGTTCGATGCAAATTTCCCCCTCACAGCCCTATACGGACGACCCCAGGGATCGGCGTCCAGGAGGGCCAGAAAGCGCTCGTGGGCCTCTTCTTTGGCCTTGCGGATGCCTTGCCGCAGGGCGTTATGAGCCTCCCTGTACGCCTGGCGAAGAAGGACCTCTTCGTCAGGCGTCCTCCTGGAACGTCTTCTCCGGCATCGGAGGAGAGCGCGTCTCGCCGCCAAGCAGGCGGAGCGCAGTGTGGCGATCTCCTGCGCCCACCAATACACCTTTTTCCAGGGTGGAGGAGGGCGCCACAGTGACATGGAGGCATTGCAGACTTCCCGAAGGTCGTCCGCAAAGTGGTCGGCCATGCCATCGGGATCCCCGGCGAGATGATCCCCCTCATTCACCTAGGATACATTAGGATAATGTGCATATCCTTTACCCTTTTATCCTTTTTTTTTTTTTTTTTTTTAGGAGGGGAAATGCATTTACGCACTATCCCTCGTCGACGGGGACGGTCGACGAGGGGGTGTGTGGGACTCACCCGACGGAACGTATCGCCCCGCCGGTCCTACTCCACTAAAACCGCCTCCATGTTCCACCATCGGCAGTGATCATGAGACCCGGAGTCACAGCGAGGCCTTATCCCCGGGCCCCACGCACCGCCATGTCCTTGCGGACCCGCATCTATCACGGCATGCCGTGTAACTCCTCCTGTGGTGACCCGCTGGAACATCTGCAGGCCACCACACCTCACTGCCCGGTGTTGTGCGGGCGGCGCACCTCCCCACGTCCACCGCCCCCGAGCGAAGCGGCACCAGCCGCCCGTGATCATCTTATCCGTTGCAGCGAGCAGTCAGCGAGGGGATTCGTAATTGAATCAACCCTTTACCTCTTCTCCGCGGCACAACCATCCGCGGAGTCGGAGGCCGCTTCCACCTTCATCCCCCGAACGACCCCCGCTCGTGTGGCCGCTCATCTCATACGACATTATGGGTGGGCGGCCCATAGGGGTGTCCCCCTGACATTTCCTCAACAATCGCGGCAGCCCGAGACGGGCTCCACCTCATGTTGTCGTCGCGGAAGAGCTACTAAGCCGGGTGGCGAGGCCGGGTCTTCACTCTTCCGGACGACTGCGGGGGGTAGTACTAAGCCGGTGCCCACCCACCGGGTGTTCCCCACCCCCCACATGCCACGATTGCAGGTACTATGCCAGTTGGTCCTTCCCAGTCGCATGAGCTCCGTCTTCGCGTAAGTTGCCCGACTACCACTGAGCGTCGGAGCCGTCCGAGAGAATCCACCCGCTGCGACTCACCTGCCGATCCTCATCCGCAGTACCGAGTCCCATACCTCAGTCTGACGAACAAGGACCGGGGTGACCTCTCTCTCACCGGCCACCAATCGCGCGGGCCGAGTACGGATTCTCGGCCCGCGCGAGCGATGACCGGTGAAGCTCCAACAGAAGGTTGGAGCCTCCAAATAACAGCTCCGCCACGAGCTCCGCTGGGCGGAGCTCGCTCGGAGCCCACCTCGGTGTGGGCCTTCTTAGTCCCCAAAACCAATCCGATCGATCGAGCAAAGGCCGGTGACCCCACCGACCCCTGCAACCGCCCGGATTGCCAAGTTACCCTTTTATCCTGTCATTGTTACTTCTACCCCTAAGCGACGACAGCCACTTAGCATCATCAAGTTCGTGGGCCAGGATTATTTTCAGGGGGGTTGCATCTGTCCTTGCACACTTTGCTGTCGACTAGTAAAATATAATTTATGTTATATAAATTACGTTAATTTTAATTTCATATTTGAATATGCTTTGCACATCGACCACAGTAGATTGTCGATAGAATTTATTGACAAGGTGATGAACAAAAAAATTTTGACATCACCTAGACGCCTTAAGGTTTTATTAAAACTCTTTTTTTGCGTATTTTCTTTTCTGACAGGGGAGATACAAGTACACCCTCTTGCACCTCGCTGCCGGCGCTCATGATAAAGTTCACTATACTAGTTCATTATACATATACATCAAACACAAAATCACCCACTAGATTTTTTTGTCAATTTCTGCGTAGGTACAAATCATCAATTGTCGCGTTTGCGGTCTTTTTGGTTCATTATTTTGTATTTTTTAAGGTCTCGGAACCAAAGTCCTATTTCGTGTTCTACTATAGAACTACTGCTAGTGGAGGATAAAGCGCACGGCTATCCTCCGACTGCGCAGCACCGTCTGGCTCGTATAGGCCAAAGGTGAAGGCGACTGCGGATAATCGGACCACTGCGGTTTTGATGTTTAAAGTGGACTGTATATTTTGGATGTTGCGGGATAAGGGAAGGTGGAGAAATCAGGTAGGGACAGCTTACCTCGATACGATGAAGCGAGATGTTAATGGATCCGCGGATCGTTGAGGCGATTCCCTCTTCTTGTCTTCACCTTTCTTCATAAGCACATAACACGACAACCAGCGTTCTAACACTATGTACTGCGGATGTTGATTACGGCGATAAAAAAGGGTTACACAGCGCACACACTCGACCGATCACGATAGTTCAATTTTAATGTCTTTTTATTTGTTTGCTTGCCGGGTATCTTCTCGCGTCGCGTCGTACAGTGATCGTATCGAGAGCCGGAGGAGGGTAGGAATCGGGGAAGGTCGCGAGTCATAGACAATGCGCGAAACCAGCTAGGTTTGAATACCTACTCAAAATTGTATTGAACTTTATACTTATTACAACTGCCCAAGCAGTCTCTCTCTTTTGAATTAAATCTTGTCCGATAAAGAGGGATCTTTGTCTATCCATCGTATGTAAGTTGGTATAAATTGGTGTTCACAGATGTTATGTATGAGGAGTGGCATACACATTGGTCCGTGCGTCGCTGGAATCGTTGGTAGTAAGATGCCGAGGTACTGTCTGTTCGGCGATACCATCAATACGGCCAGCAGAATGGAAAGTACCGGCGAACGTAAGTATTTTGCCCATATTTTGCCCACCACATAACCTCAAAATGACGGCGGCGTAAATGTGTGCGGTTAGAATAACAATAGGAATCGCTATGAGTAAGCTGTACGAACGGATCTCTTATTCACACATCAAAATAAAACAGCAAATGTGCTGTTATTTCATAGTGATCTGCTGTAAGTTGCTACTGTAGTGGTAACTGTAAATATCGCCATACAAACGTCCGAATTCCATAACTATTACTTTTCAGAAAATAGCAAACAATTCAGAAACCAAGCCTAGCAATCTGTTTGTTTTGTTTTTTAAAGTGCATTACTATTTTAAAAAGTGGCGTCTAAACGGGAACACACTTTTTGATTTAAATTTATTCATATGAAATTTTATCTATCAAATTTTATTTGCTTATAAACAAAATAATATAAAAATGTATATATATTGATATCTATACATATTATAAAAAAATCGCTGTCCTCTGTCTGTTTCTCCGTTAACATTTTCTAAACAACCCAAAGTATTCTGATACGATTTTTACCAATGAAAAGAGCGATAAACGAGAAAGATTTTTGTTGTCATAGCGAGGTCGGTCGCTAGTTGTACATAAAAAAAAATATTGGCTTGTATTTTTTTTTTCTAATTTTCTATGCTTAATTGCTTTTATTAATTCCCGACTGAGATATAACCAAATAATTATTGATTAATGTAGATATGGGATATCTATCAAATGTTTAAATGTCATATTATTTTCAGCCATGAAAATTCAAATATCGGATGACGTTAAAAGAGCCCTAGATAGAACGGGCCAATTCATTACTAGCCCACGAGGAGTTGTTGATGTTAAGGTAATAAATAAGCGAAAGAACTATTATATTCATTGTAATTTTTTTTATGTTAAGGCCGGCAGACAGGCTGTCGGTCCACTTGATGGTAGGTGGGCACCGTCTCCTTTTAACACAAGTAAAGTCAGTGCAGCCAGTGCAGGTTGCAAGTGCGTAGTGTGCTGCGACTGCGAAAAGCACTAATAAAATCTATGCTCTAGGTTTTTTTTCATTTCTTGATATTGCAATCAATCACATTAGGACATTCAGCAATAGATGTATGCTATCATCATAATCTCAGCTGTAGGACGTCTACAGCTGAATAAAGACCTCCCCTCATTTTCCAAAAGGACCGATCAAGAGCAGCCTGGATCCACCGTCGACCTGCAGCCCTTATCAGGTCGTCTGTCCGCCTTATCAGGCTCTCCGTAGGTCCTACTACTATGTGTCCTACCCATTGCCACTTCAACTTACTAATCCGCCGGGTTATGTCGATCTCCTCATTTGAGATTCGATCTCGCAGTGTAACCCCGAGCATAGCCCACTCCACAGCTCGTTGAGCGACATTGAGCTTTCTTACGAGGCTCATAGTTAGAGATCATGCTTTAACGCCATGTGTCACCACTGACAACACACATTGGCCGAAAATTGACACTGCGGTGTATGTATACTTACTGTAAAAGTTGTACATGTTTTTTGTGGTCTAAGCCCAGGGGCCCTAGCCAAGATGCATACGCTTCCTTTGCGTACTTACGAAACGATAGAAATAAAGCCCGGTGATTGGTTGTTGTAACAGTTGTAACTTCAACAACCAATCACCGGGCTTTATTTCTTTCGTTTCGTAAGTACGCAAAGGAAGCGTTTGCATCTTGGCTAGGGCCCCAGTGGCCTGACGACATTAAATACTAAAGTTTCTTATGTGCCCTGTTGATCGAATATTCTCTTCGGATTATTCTCTTCGGCTTGGAGAAAGTGAATTCCTACTCAATCGTTCACGGTATACTGATTTATGTGATGGGCTAGGCGATCCTTATATTCCCTGATTTTTTTCTTTTACTCTGTGGAACCTTAAGATTTCGATGTATCCTTTCGTTGGTTATATGTCAGGATGCGTCGACCATAATTCAGAGTAGTTTCGATTGGAATCTCTGAAGAGTCTTACGTCTCTGCCACATTACGTCTCTGCTTCCTTTCCTCGCTGCTTCCCATGCCACTCGAAGAGTGTGTGGCAGCAGCATAAGACTACCAATACATTCAAAGACACGTCATAAAACACATCGTATATTATAACGTATCTATATTTGAGTACATGAATTATGATTTTTCAGGGCAAAGGAGAAATGACAACTCACTGGTTGGAGGGCAGAACAGGGCCGTCCCCAGTTCGCCCAACTTCCTCGTCACCGCTTGACTGCACGCCTAGTTTCCTCACCAGGATTCACTCGCAGAGGGGGAGGACTTCTCCGCGATATCAACCTGACTCGAAACGCAATCAACGTTAGATAATTATATTAAGCCTTTGATTTTTTAACACAATTAAATTTTAATCTTAATTTATAGTGATTTCTGCCTGCTATGTCAGGGGTTGCGAATGACAAGCATTTCTACGCATGAAAATATCTGTTTATCTTGGTCTGTTTTTCATATATTTGCTGTATATATTTACACACAAAATGTATAATAAATATATTAATCAGTTGTCTGTTACCCATAATTACAAGCTATTCTTATTTCTTTTAGAAAAAATCTAGTTGTTTTCAAATCTATTCTTAATTCTAATAAGAAGTTCTTATTCATAATTGTCGTTAAAAATACGTATATGTCTGGTAAACAATTCTAGCGTTTATATAAATAGTTAGTCACGATTAAAAAGTCTTCAGTCATTTTTGAATCAAGACGAATTTTTTTTTTAGAAATTATAAAGAAAAGAGAAGGTGCGATATAAGATTCAAAATGTCGCTCTCAAGTTTATGGTTTCTATCAAGAATGGTATTTAGAATGGGGCCAACGATTTATCAATCAATATAATATTTAGTTGTGTCAAAAGTACATATTATGTCAACATTGTTTTAATTTTTACTTACAATTTAACTATGTGAGTAATTAATTTCAATATAGTATTTTAAAAGTACTATATGCCGTTGAATGTTTATAAAAAAATTAAAGAATAATTAACATGTTACAAACACTGAAACATGCATTTCATTTTTTTTTTTATTTTGTTGTCTATCTCAGTTTATTTTTAGGTCGGGAAAAAAATCTTTTCACAAGTGTAACTTGCATTAAAATCTCTTTGGCTGTACTATTTGTATCTGGTTGGTTTTGTTGACATTAAAAAGGATACATTTCAAAAAGAAAAAAAGAAATAAATTAGTAAAAGGTTATTTTCAGTTATTTTCGTTTGTATCTCTTTTTGTCAAAATGAGTGAATCTAATGAAGAAATTCGATACATTTAAAAATTTTATTACAAAAAAGGAAAATATGCAACGCAAGCCGCGAAAAAAATTTAAGATGTTTATGGACCTAATGCAGTGTCAGTGAGAGTAGCACAAAGTCCGGGAATTTTGATGTCAAAGATGCACCTCGCTCTGGTCGCCCTGTTACGGATAAAATTGACGCCATTTTTGAAAAAGTTAAGCTAGACATAATTATCAGTAGTTATGATATATCTGAAGAACTAGGAATTGACTACAAAACAGTTTTGACCCATTTGAAAAAAGCTGGATACTTCTGTGTCGTGTACTCATTTGCAGTTCTTTATTGAGACGTAATGATCCCGAACCATTTTTGAAGTGATTGATAACTGGTGATGAAAAGTGGCTCTACGTGAGCGTGCGAAAAGGTCGCGGTCAAAGATCGCTCAGGCTTCTTAGACAAAACACGGGTTAACCCGCAATAAGGTGATGCTTTGTGTATAGTGGATTGGAAGGACATTGTTCATTATGAGCTTTTACCGCCGGGCAGAACCATCGATTCGGATCTCTCTACTGCCAATAACTGATGAGATTAAAGCAAGAAGTTGAGAGAAAGCAGCCGGAGTTGATCAATAAAAAGGGTGTGGTCTTTTATCACGACAACGCTAGACCACACACAGCTTTAGCCACTCAGCAAAAATTAAGAGAGTTTGGCTGGGAGGTGTTAATGCATGCAATCCAAATGACCTTACACCTTCAGATTTCCACCTGTTTCGGTCTCTTCAGAATTCTTTAGGCAGTGTCAGGTTAACATTAAGAGAGGACTGCCAAAACTACTTGTTGCATTTTTTTTGATCAGAAGTCCCAAAATTTCTACAGCAACGGGCTCATGTCACTACCTACATGATGTAAAAAAGTCATCGAACAAAATGGCACATATATATTGTGATGAAATGTAAATAAACTTTAAAAAAATTGTCTTGAGTTTTCACATAAAAAGCGAAGAAACTTTTTCCTGAACCATTATTTGACTGAGCTAATTTTCTTAAAAGGCTGCACAGATTGCGATCGGACTTTCACTGGTAGGTAAAAATAAATTCAAATTAGATTTACACTTTATTATCGTAGAATTATATGCTACTAGCTGGTGCCTGCGGCTTTGCGGAACATCCCTCGGGAACAGTACTTTTTTCTGGATGAAAGGTACCCTCTGTCCTTTCCTGCGTCGTTGACAACGTGTACCTATGCAAAATTTTATGATGATCGGTTCAACGGTTTAGGCGTGTAAAGGTCGAGAGTATCCGTGGTCAGATCGGTTTGTTAGATCAATCTGACCACGACCACTATTTAAACAGACAGACAGAGTTACTTTTACATTTATAGTATGGATTATAATATGTTGCAAATATAACTTACTCAATTATACTTTTATATCTACTTTTATACTAGCCGATGTCGGCGATGAACAAGAAAATATGAATAATAAAATGCCAAACGGCCTCAATGGAATGTTCTATACTTACCTACTTGTTAATCCAGGAAATAAACTATCTCTGTACCAAATTTCATCCAAATCCGTTCAGTAGTTTTTACGTGAAAGAGTAAATCCTCAGAAACTTTCGCATTTATACATACATATAATATTTAGTAGGACTGGATAGCTGATTACGGGATTATACTTTTTATGATCTGGTCACTAGAGTGTATTATAACTCGCCGTAGATATTCCAGATTTTTTTTCTTGCATTATCCTCTTCGTATAATTATGGAAGTAACAGGTGAGAAATCAACTCTTCAAAGTTGACGATGAGTAAGGTTGTAACAATTAGTCCAATACTCGGATGGACAGTTGTATGGAGAGCGGACTGTGCCAATGTACGTGGCACCCTCTTTAGTCTAAACAAATAAGTTAATGCATACGAAATACACGAAGCATTTCACTAAAAATTTATAGATGGCGCTAATTTTATTGTTTTATTATTTATGACCAATGGTACCACCTATCTATAATGATAACAGGGACTGTTAAACGAAGCAGTTTATTCAATGTTTGATAGATGGCGCCAATTTTACTCCTTAACATCCTTATTATTATTATTAACTCTTTACTTGTACCATCATCTTTATAAACATGTAGAAAAGAATAAGTAAAAAAAAAACACAATAGTAATATTGTAGTACAAAAGGCGTAACATTCTACAATTCTAACTTTAAAAAAAACCTATAAAGAAATGAAAATTTCGTAGGTGTGAAGGTTATTGCAAGACATATCTTGCATCCAATGACCAGCTTCTTGGTGAAAACCAATTTCAAATGTCCCCAATTTCTAGCTATTGACAACCCAATTTCAAATGTACATTATACGTAGGATGTTTGAAAAACATTTTTTAATTTTAGTCAGTAATTACAAGATTTCAACCCGCGAAAATGTCACAAATTCTGCACGTTTTACAAATTAATTTATACTATGTAGATATAAAATTAATTTCAGTTTTTCGTTGCAATGCAAACCTTCTTATTATGTCCCAGAAATGTCATGTTTTTTTAATGTATAGTATTTTATCTGTGTTATGACCTATAATCATGGAATTATGTAGTATGGAATAAGTAAGCTGTTCGAGTTGGAAAGTGCCCTCTTAAGACTAATCCCTAGTAGAGCGTTTTACTTTACTTCTTGTCAAGCTCGGACATTGAAAATATTCACTCTATGCATACCTACCTATTAAGTAATTGTACTATTATTGTATTCTGTGGTAATGTATTAGTTTTTTCTAAACCTAGTCTACTAAACTGACTTCTAGCGCCATCTAGAGATTATTTTAGCATCTATACGTCTTCAATAATGTTTACGACATAATTTTATCATTATGTATCATTTTATCATTACACCGCTATTAATTTTAATTAGCTAACTGATTATTTGTAATAGGTACATATTAAATAAGCCAGCTCGTTTTCTGCGACTCGCTTCTGTTCGTATTAGGTACCTATTTAAAATTAATTGAAAAAATATAGTCTATAAGCTAATCATTAAAAAAAAATCGAAAGTCGGTATCTATGTATATTGGCACATACCGGTATGGTTAGTAAAAACTATAATTTTTTGCAAGATTTTTTTACTATGTTGTGCACAATATTTAATACTTTATTAATTTTATACACATTATTATTTCTCATTCCAAACTTAGCAATACCGAGCCCGTTGGATGAGTGGTTAGGGTGCTTGCCTCAACACTCTGTTCTAGGGTTCTAGGGTTCGATTCCGGCAGGGACAACTTTGAAAAATGAACTTTTCAAATTTGACTCTGGTCTGGATCTGGAAAGTAGTGGTAGGGAACACTGCGTTTCGCAGTCACTTGGGCAGCCCGTTTGGCGGCAGTAATCAACCCCTTACAAAAGACCACCGTGAAGTAACAGCACGTGTGCTGTTGTGTTTCGGTGAGTGAGTAAGGGACGCCAGAACTGCATTTCCCTATCCCTTCCTAATCCCTTATCCTTAATCCTACTATAGTCGGTAGCGCACTTGCAGCAGCTTTGGCGTTGCTTGTGTTATAGACTACGGTAGCCACCTACCACCAAGTGGACCGTCAGCCTGTCTGCCGACCTTAACATTAAAAAAAAATTGATAGAGTCACTCAATGAACAACAATTTTCTTAGAATAGATACCTATATCTTTAAAATGTTCTCACTGATTGTCCAGTTATAACAAAAATGACAACATTTACATATGGTACAAAATTGCACGTAAGATACAGACAGTCTGGGTATCTTTGAAAACTGAGTATCTTATACAGACATAATGTGCATACCTACTCCGGTTTATTGAACTAATTACGTGTGTTTTACTGGTGTCGTTTATGGAATAATGAGCTGAGATTATAATTAAGCTTAAATCTTCATTTCAGTGACGATTAAATTCAGATTCAAAATTAACACAGAATTTGGGTAAATTTTGACCCATTTTTTGAAGAACAATGATGCGTTTAGGGTTCTGATGGGGCTTCCACGATTTTGTAGTGCATCGGGAATGTTCGCCAAGTCGCGGGTCGACTGTTTCTATTCGACAATCTGCATCCCTGGTGCATAAGGTTCGGGGCAGCTCTACCTGTATCTTGAGCGCATTTGCTGCTAGGCTTGACTGTCAGTACCTGAACCACTGTTGTATGGTTCATTTACTGACTAATAAACTTATGTAAATACTAACATAGATTTAAGTTGTTACTAATATAATGTGATCCTTGTTGGTCTAAATGAATAAATAATATTATATTTATGTTATAGGTCCAAAATAAAAAAAGGGTAACTATGCATCAGGAAAAACGGGTAAATAAACGCGTCATCTATTATATCGACATATTCTCAATTAATTTAACATCATTCAAAAAGAAAGTTGGCGAATTACTTTTTAAAAAAATAGTTATTTAATTTTTATTTTTTTTATTTTTTTCTTTCAATATTTATCACTATTCTAATTTCCTTTTCCTATCTTAGTTTAGTTATCTCTTTAATTAAATTATGGTTCTTTAGGCCTATTTGTACTTTATTATAATACATAATTCAGTTTTATATAATGGCTGTATGTAACCTAAATTAAATAAATAAATAAATTATACTACTATAGAATTAAGTGAAGCGGCGACATCTATCGGATTTGGGTAGAACTACTTGGTGAGCTCAAAAAATATAACACTATTTGATAGCGCCATCTATTATACTACATTAGAATTAGGTGAAACGATGAACCTAACGCTTTTTAGTTAACGCTTGTATTAATTTTACTCCTTATAAAATTTCCCAACCGAGAGCCTTATATGAAAAATTGATTCTTAAGAAGTAAACTCCAAAAATAAAACCTTGCAACAGTTCGCCTTTCTTTAATTGAATGAGTGTAGTAGCCCATCTAGTAATTAATTAATTAGATCTATTAATTAATTACATTAATTTATTTAATGTTAATACTAAATATTCACATTAAATAAATTAAACGGTTAATCAATTAATTAAGTAAAGGTGTCCAAACCTAGCTTGTAGCTCAATTGTATCCCCATGAAGCGACCCGCCAGCTTCTCTCTCTCTCTCTCTCTAATAAAAAAAGTATAATATATTTCAGTTTCATTTCACCGTAAACTGAGTCACACACGATTTAATTGTTCAATTAAGAGTGAAAACGCTAAGGCATTAATAAGATATGTTTGCCGGGACACCTCACTTACGCAGTCACAGTAACACCTACCGTTACGTGAATGAGTGTGAATCATCTTCAATAAACTCGTATCTCGACGTGACTCAAATGATTACACACTAGTCAATTGATATATTTATTACCCGACACGACAATGTTCTGAAACATACAACCGACTGATGTTTCATAGAGTCTACGATAAATGTAATAGTTGGAGGGTGATGGGAGGTCACACTGCGTTTCACGGTTACATATTTGGGTAGCCCGTCTGGCGGCAGTAACCACAACCTTATCCCATAGACGAATGCTGAGATGTAACAGCTATGCGATGTTGTGTTTCGGCGAGTGAGTAAGAAATGCCAAAGACAATTCTCTAATCCTCTCCTGATTCATTATAAATTCATTTGCAGGCATTACTCATATTATTCTTCCATTAAAATATGTAACAAGTTTCCCCCCAAGTAGGGTTGCCAGGTGACCGGCTTTAGCCGGACATGTCCGGCTTTTTAGAGTCGTGTCCTGCCAAATATATATAAGTCCGGCCCGTCCGGCTTTTGTTAGGCTTTTGGTCAACCCCGCAGCGGCCAGAATCACACGGACACGCATGATTCGCGATCTTACAAATTACTTTAAGAAAACAATATAATGATACATAATAAAGAGTAGAGCAAGTCTTAAAGTAATACCTAAATGCAAAAATAAAAGGAACTATTTCTTTTAAAAACCAGAGTGTCAAACATGTCCGGCTAAATATGAATCTTTGGATTTTCAATTTTGAGGCCTGGCAACCCTACCCCCAAGTGCACTCAAGAACCAATAAATTTATTAAAAACAAGCCTTTTAAACTAATGTTTTTAGAATATTAGGGAATAATTAATAATTGACAATTGATTTTAATATTTTTTATTATTTTATACCGCTATAAATATTAGGTTCTGTCTGGATGGGACGATTTATCGCCGCAGATTCATCGCTAAGCCATTTCAACGCCAGCCGATTCGACGCCGGCCATTTCATTGTCGTTCGTTGTGGTCTTTTGTTTATCATGCGCAGTATTGTAGAACGCAAAAGAATTACTTCAGGTGTTTATCGGCAGATAAGAAACTATAAAAAAATTGTACACATTGAAATACTTGCTGAACTCGGCCACGCTTCGCGTGGAGGCGCGGTACTGGACACTGCTTATACATAATGCTATTGATCGTACCGTGATGTTATACAGCCTATAACCTGCCACGATAAATGGACATTTAATATTTAACACAAAAAGAATTTTTCAATTCGAAAGAGTAGTTTCTGAGATTACCACGTTCAACCAAATAACAAACAAACTCTTCAGCTTATATTAGTAATTAAGGGATTCACTGAGGCAAATGACATTTACTATAGAACTCGCTGGCGGCTGAGACAATTCAACAGGCCTAGAAATGGTGTTTTTTTTGTTTTTACCATTAGAACATTACACAAAAAAAAATTATTAATACAATTTTTTAATCTGATATTAACTTATTAATAGGTACAGGATTCATATGCCTGCAATAAGCCGTTTTCGAGAGAATTTTCAGTAAAGGTCAAATCTTGTGTTCTAACTTTTTTTGTGGAGTTTCTATTACTTTAACGAAAATTCTAATTAATACAATTGGTTCTTCACGTGTTTAAGTATAATATATATATTTTTTTCAAAGCAATTGTCTTGTCTGTTTCTTGTAACATCTTCATTAAACAATGGATATTTTTAGTATTTAGCGTTTGTCTCCCCCTTAATAGAAGTCTAGATACCAACTAAGAATTTTCGCACCATTTTTTTTGTGCCGCCGCCGCCGGGCCGTGCCCGTGCCTTGTCATTTCCAAGTGTGCCAGTCGTACCAGTCATACTATTATACTGTCTTGTATTATTTTGTATTTAACCAGTTATACAATTTTGTATTTACTATCCAAATACTTTGGGTGACTCATGTCATAAACTACAGAGTATTTGCGCACAAATACCAGTAAATTTTTAGTCTTGCATTTCACTACAGTCCGCCGTCAACTAGTCTCCGAGCTCTCGGCGAAAACAAACATGTTATGACATATCGCAATAGGGGATCGGACAAATTTTCAGAAAGCGTTTTAAATTAATCTTCATGGATATTTATTCCCATAAAAAATACTATTTTATTTATTTATAGCATTTTAGGTACTCAATATCATGTTTTAATATTGTTTGTTTGAAAATGCCGCCAAAACGCCACGATAGTTCATCTGAGAGAGCGTAACGTCTTTTGTGGTCATATCATAACAAAACAGCTGCATTGGCATAAGACAATTATTGCCTACAAATAACGTCACGCACTGTGATTGGTGTTTCAGTATAGATTAAATTATTGTAAATAATAAAAATTTATTTCTTCATTTAAAAATATTTAAATGAATTATATTAAATTATTATTCGATAAATAATCGTAAAAAATTATATATTTTCTTTCTAAGTACATTTTAGATTTTAATCTGATTACTGTCCGATCCCCTATTGGTGCGCATCGGAGCCAGGAAAGACCGGAGCCGGGTCACCGACACCCACCGACATTTGGACGCCGTGCTCCGTATAATATGAAGGACATGGCCTGGTGTAATATGAATCTTGCTTTAAGGTGGACAAAAACTAATTAAACGGCGTGAAATGGCGGCGCTGAAAGGGCGGCCATGAAATGGCGGCGATGAAATGGCGGCGATGAATTGTCCTAGATCTAAGTTTTCTACATAGGTTTTATTAGATATCATTTAGCACACCAGACTTGGCAGTACATGAGGATGCATTCGCAAACCAATAAAAACTGGATCATATTACCCCATGTTACTTGCAATAAATAAATTTTACTTGATTCAATGTAAGGAATTCATTGTCCTACTGCTATGGTCGGCAGCGTACTTGTAGATCCTTTAGCGTTGCTTGTCTTAATAGGCGACAGTTATCACCTACCACCGAGTGGACCATCAGACAGGTTGATGAGATTAAAGATAAATATTTAAAGTATATTAACTAATTTGAGATTTTAAGTCATTTAAACTCTATGCTTAGTAATCTACTATTGGTATCTTAAAACACTCAGAAGTCCTCATGTTTGGTTTACCTTGACTGTAAGAGCAAGTGATTCTTATCCGCGCATGAAATTAAAACACTAAGAATTGCAAGCTCAACCGAGATTACAACCTACGGAAATTGTACACACAAATCTCTCTCATATTGCACTATACCTTTATAAAATACTAGCTTATTCGATTGCTATTATTAAACTTCACAGGATCATCCGCTAGGCTAATCTGAAGATTACCTGAAAATTTCATCAAAATCGATTCAGTGGTTTTAGAGCCTAGGGAACATAGGTATTCTTATGTATCATCAATTCTTATATATTGATAGCATGATTCCTGTGACAGCTGTCAGAGTAACACGATGAACGGCTGATCCGGGGAACTTCGTACCGCCTCAGAATCAATAAATGTTATATTAACTTATTAGCTGAATTAAATCAAATTCCTTAATAACAAAAATCGAAATAAAATCTATTTTAATTACAATTAAATGAATGTAATTAATTCTCTATTGAAGCGAATCGAAATAGTTCGTATATCATTATTTTTGTATCTGTTATATAATATCACCTACTAACCTATCTGTCTTATATTATATCTGTTATATAATATAAGACATGGCGTTGTATACGATTTTTTTGTGATTTACTTACTCTAAGTAGTGACAGGCAACCCCTACGGTTTAAGGTTGCGTGTCTCAACGATCCGTGACCCATAGATGCGTGGAAACATAGTGTTTTTTTAGTAAGTAGAAATCTCACATATGGGATCATATATGAGATCACGATCACCATGGGGAAATCGGTGGGGTCTGGTTCCAGATTTTCCCACGGAAAAAAGGCCACGCTGCGTTTCGCAGTCCTTTGGGATCTTCGTGAAATAAAAGCACGTGTGCTGTTGTGTTTCGGTGATTGAGTAAGGGATGTCAGAGCCCATTGCCCTGTCCCTTTCCTAATCACTTTATCCTTAATCCTGCTTTGATCGGCAGCACACTTGGAGCACAAGTACGTATGCTTGTGTCATAGACCGTCAGCCTGTCTGACGACCTAAACTTTCCAATGCGCGAGGAAACTTCTCGAGGCCGAGAGAAAACAAAAAAAATTCAATGAAATCTGTCAACCCTTTCTAGATTTAACAACAAAAAAAAGCCGTTCTATACAAAATATAAGAGAAAATCAATTTTATTCGCAATTTTTTTTTCGTGAATATTTCATATGTTTTAATAGATAATTCTGCTATTCGGGAGATAAATTCAACATATCAAATATCATATAAATACGTCCAGCCGTTCTCGAGTCTTAAATGATGTAACTAACACGACCTTCTTTTATATATTTAAGAAGATATATTTTAATAAAATTAAATAAGAGGATTACGATGTTACAAGTGTTGATCTACGAGTAATGGCGTACAACCCAATTCAGTCGTGGCCGTAATCGGATTCGGAGTAGCTGGAGCAGTCCAGTATATGTTAATAATTAATTCATGATCACGAATGTTATCAAAGCGAATGTCGCTTTTCCGATCGATTTCCATTAGTTTTCTCGACTTGTTTATTACTTTCTCCGAATCGCAACATGTTCACATGCATTTTGTAATCATGTTAAAATGTCAGCCGTAAAAGGCAATTTTGTGTTATTTTAGGCAAAGTGAATTACAAAAAAAAAATAGAATATAATAATATAATTTATAGATTTCACAAAGTTTTTAAACAGAAATGAAAAAGGGAGACTCAAGCCTTTGGATCGGCACTGGTATAATGGTGACCCCATTTCTTTGCCATTTCATCCAAAATGTATATTGGATTTAGGGTTGCCAACCATACTGTTAAAAACAGTAATATACTTTTTTCGCTCTGGATAAATTGTTTGATTTTAATCGTCATTTGTTAGCCATTTGTCGTGACTTTTGATCTTTGATGATTTTACTGCTAACTGATCTTTTGATCATTGATGATTTAGCTAGCTGCTGCCGACGACTTCTTCCGCGTTGAAAAATCCTACTATCCTTTTTACTAATGTATGTATTATAAATGTGAAAGTTTGTGAGAGTCGATGAATGTGTGGGTGTTTGTTACTGGTTTATGTAAAAACTACTGAACAGATTTGGATAAAATATTGCACAAAGATAGTTTATTACCTGGATTAACGTATAGGATAACTTTTATCCTGAAAAAATGTTAGGTTCCCGAGAGATCACCTAAATTGGGTGCCATTTTTTATATTTTTCGACAATTTTTTTTAAAGTATCTCTATATGTCAATCCAGGTAATAAACGGTCTGTACCAAATTTCATCCAAATTAGCCGTTTTTTGGGTTATTGAGGAACAATCAAACTCATCCTCACAAACTTTCGCATTTATATTTAGAAAAAATTATCAAAGGAACAAAAATTTGCTGTAATACTTGCCAAAAATGGAACTATTTATTAGTGAGCATTTTCCAGGAATTTTAACGCTCAACGCTCTGTTCTAGGGTTCCCGGGTTTGATTCCCGGCAGGGTCAACTTTGAAAAATCAACTTTTCAAATTTGGCTCTGGTCTGGATTTGGAAAGTAGTGCGGCACACTGCGTTTCCGCAGTCATTTGGGCAGTCCGTCTGGCGGCAGTAACCACCCCCTTACAGAAGACCACCGTGAAATAACAGCACGTGTGCTGTTGTGTTCCGGTGAGTGAGTAAGGGATGCCAGAGCCCATTTCCCTATCCACTCCTAATCCCTTATCCTTAATCCTACTGCAATCGGCAGCGCACTTGCAGCAGCTTTGCTATAGCTTCGTGTTATAGGTGTTATAGCCACCTACCATCAAGTGGACCGTCAGCCTGTCTGCCGACCTTAACATAAAAAAAAATCTTAAAAATATCCTTAAAATAATGAATATTTTAAAAGTGAATATTTTAAAAATGAAAACAAATAATAAAATTGTGCGAATAGCTCGAAAAATATGGTTTAAAAACTTTTAAATTAATTTTTCTAAAATACTGATAACCCTAATAATACTTTATTTCTTGTAAAAAAGTTGGCAACCCTAGTTGTAAGTAGTTCGGGGTTTTTGAAAGCTAACCAATCTTAATAACTCGTTCTTCAGCATCGTCTTGTTCGCCATCTACACCTTTGTTTTGCAGCCTTGAAGTTAATTTCATTTTACGGTTACTAGACATCCGCGCTTTATCTCTTTGTGCCGAGTGAAATGGGAAGTTGTCTACAATAATGGCATGCGGCCAATTTAAATTATCGAGAAATATCGAAAATCGCTCCCTTAAATTTTCTTCGTCGTATTCGGTTGTCTTTACAGACTTCAAACACAGTAGGCAATTAGGAGCTAAAGACAGAATGAGCATTAATTAACTTTTGAGCATTTTTTATCCTTACCTTCGGACACTTTGGTGGTTAGCTTTATCATCTGTCCACGATCTTGGAAGGATCTGGTTTGCATTGAGCCATGTTTCATCAAGAAAAATAATTTCGATCGAAATTTTAAATATTTTTAAATTAGCGCAAAAAAAAATTACAAATCGGAAAAGAACTGGTTCTTATACCAATTAGTGAAAATAGATACAAGTTTTAATGTATACTAGCGATCCGCTCTTGGGTTCGCACAGGTGCAATTTTTTCTACAAAAACTTTCCTCGTTTAACGCTCTTTCCATTAGTGAAAACCGCATCAAAATCCTTTGCGTGGTTTAGGAGTTAGAGAACATACAGACAGACAGATGGGGACAACGACTTCAATTTATACCATAGTATGGTATACTATGTAAGATTTTGTGAATAATAAAAATAGCAATCGAATAATTCCTTCAATATTCAAGTTTCAATTTAATATTTTAAGACTTAGCTAAAATATTAACTTCTAGTTATCCACCGAAACAAGGAATTAATTTCTGTAAGGGATTAATTTTTCTTTCAACACGGGTAGATCAATTTTGACTGTAATTTGCTATTTATTTTGGGTAATGTTTGGAAATTCACCTAATCTAGAAAAGTCATGTTCAAATATTAAATAAAAACTATCAAAAATCATTACGCAGAAGAAATGCTTGCAATTTTTTTTATGATCTGCAGACAGGCTGACGGCCCCTTGATGGTAGGTGGCTACCGTCGCCTATAACAAAAGCAACGCCTAAGCTGATACGTAGGGCACTAACGGGGCACTGCCGCCTCAATAGGCACCTTAAAATAATGGGTCTCACTAGTACAGGAGAGTGTCACTTCTGCCATGAGGCAGAGGAAACACCAATGCATATCCTGTGCGAGTGTGGCCCCCGATGCACAAGCGCAGTCACATCTTAGGAAGCCACACAATGGCTTGTGAAGATGTGAAGAATGCCTCTATCAAAAAAGTACTACAGTTTCTTAACGTGGTAGAGAGCTTTAGTTTACGTGGCGATCACAAAATTTCAGCAATGGACGAAGTGATACTAGTACTCTAGTAGACAGAAATAGCCACTAAGCAGATAATAATAATAATAATAAAAGCTGCTACAAGTGCGCTGCCGACTACAGTAGGATTAAGGATAAGGGATTAGGATGGATAGGGAAATGGGCTCTGGCATCCCTTCCTCACTCACCGAAACACAACAGCACACGTACTGTTATTTCGCGGTGGTCTTTTATAAAGGCGTGGTTACTGCCGCCAGACAGGCTGCCCAAATGACTGCGTGACGCAGTGTGCCCTGCCACTACTTATATTGTAAACAATGAACATTCAAGAATGTTCTAAACCACCCAAAGAATATTGAAATGGTTTTCTTTAATGGAAAAAGCAACAAAGAAGAAAAAGTTGTGTATAAAATTTGTACAAAACATTTGCATCCGTGCGAAGCCGGAGACGGATCGCTAGTACTTATATGATAAAATTTTAAAACTCCCATCAATACGCATACCTACTACATCATTTTTTAGAGGACAATATAACTAATTAATTCTTTTAAATATTAATTCTTAATTAATTAATTTAATTCTTTTAAATTTATAAGTCATTTATTAGTTATAGTTATATCGATATTTTTAATGTTTATAGTACAAATAAAGAATTTTAATAATAATAATAATGTCTTCGACATGTGGGCTGTGGCCTCCGCTGAAGTCGTCCTAGTTGTTCTGTCCGTAAATGGTTTGATCCCGATCAGCCTCAGGAACAACCTGAGGCGTTTGGGATTCCGTGGTGGTTCCCTCCCGGGCCATATGCAGACAGCGGTGCTGCTCGATACGGCCAGAATAGTACGTCGATTTCTGTCCTTGTCGCCCTGAACCCCGACCGACTGTGCTTCTGTCGGGGTTAACACCGTCTCCCCCTCATTTTGGCTTTTGGAGGGGGAGACGAGGTAAATTGAGTAAAATAATATTAAAATCTAAATTTACATAATTATCAAAAGAAAATTGAACACCAAGGCCTACCAATATGGTGTAACGAACAATCTTGCTGACAAAAATTCACATTTAAGTTCTATTTCTTGTTGAATATTTTTTGTTAAGGGAAGATTTATTTGTAAAGAGGAGCTGTAGAGCTTTTTTGCCGGCAAAAAAGCTTTCCGAACCGGTGGTGGATTAATTTAAATTTATTTTGTTTGAGTTACATAAAGAATATAAAAATAAGGGAGGCAAGAATTCTTTTATATTGGTGTCCACAATCCTTTGAACAGGGTTCTATATTTTGCATATTGTTAGAGAAATTTTATTGTTTTTAAAACGAATTAAGATTTATATTTTAAAATTGATGCACTTTTTATTGCTTTTTATGTAAAGGTAATCAAAAAGACTGACGATCCACTTGATGGTAAGTGGCTAGCGTCGCCTATAACAACTTATTAGTATTAAGGATAAGGAGGGAAGGAATAGGGAAATAGGCTCAGGCAACCCCAGTATTTTGACGAGCCCGTTGGATGAGTGGTTACCGTGCTTGCCTTAACGCTCTGTTCTAGGGTTCCCGGGTTCGATTCCCGGCTGGGTCAACTTTGAAAAATAAAATTTACAAATTTGGCTCTAGTCTGGATCTGGAAAGTAGTGGCAGGGCACACTGCGTTTCGCACTCATTTGACAGCCCGACTGGCGGCAATAACCACCCC
Source organism: Bembecia ichneumoniformis (assembly GCA_910589475.2). NCBI lineage: Eukaryota > Metazoa > Arthropoda > Insecta > Lepidoptera > Sesiidae > Bembecia > Bembecia ichneumoniformis. Next base: position 16,117,525 of record OU342532.1, read on the forward strand.
CTTACAGAAGACCACCGTGAAATAACAGCACGTGTGCTATTGTGTTTCGGTGAGTGAGTAAGGGATGCCATAGCCCATTTCCCTATCCCCTCCTAATCCCTTATCCTTAATCCTATTGTAGTCGGCAGCGCACTTGCAGCAGCTTTGCCGTTGTTTATGTTATAGGCGACGGAAGCCACCTACCATCAAGTGGACCGTCAGCCTGTCTGCTGATCCCAACATTAAAAAAAATCACATTGTGAAATACACGTAATGTTACTGGTCTTCTGTCTGCCCAAAAATGATTGCAAAACGCATCATTTTGTCCATGCCACTATTTGCAAGATTAAGACTAGAGCTAACTTTGAAAAATTCATTTCTAAAGTTGGCCTAACCGGGAATTGAACCCGGGACTCCCGAGATATAGATAGCGTTAAGGCAACCGCCTTAACCATTCGATCAATGGGATGTTTGAAGCCCGAGCCTTATTTTATAAAAGCAGCCACGCAACAGCAACTCAAAGCCATCAGTTAGCAGGAGTAAGAGCAAAAGTTGGTATTTTATCTAAGGCGATTGCTAACAATTAATTGCTAAGTTGTAATAATGCACTTTATAGATCCCTCTACTGTGATTATTCGCGATCGAGGAACTAACTGGCTGCCACATTTTAATTTTTCTTGTAATTTTATTTGGTTTTTGTATATTCAAAAGTATATAAACATTATTTATTTGCAGACATAGATACTCCAATTTCAGTATTAGGAGATAAGCTTCTATGGAAAAAAGCTCAAAAAAAAAGAAATGATTTTTTTTTCTGGAGCAGTAAATAAAATATTTAGATTAAAATTTATCAAATTAATTTGAATTTGCTGTGCTTAATTTAAACAGTGGTCTGTGTTCCAGCCAGGGACAGCAATCAGCTTCTGATTTATGACAGAGAGTATACAGGGTGGTAATTTGAGATGGGTCAGTAAGGGCAGCTACCTAAATCATTGTAGCTAGAACAAAACACTCTTAGGAGACTATCCATTATTTTAATAGTTATTCCCATCGGCATTCAAAGATTTTGGAAAAATGGTACAGTCGGCGAGAAAAAGGTCAATTTTCACGTTTTGTTTTTATAGCGCCAATCGATTCTGTTACTTATAACGATCAATTGACCCTAAGGGACCACCTGAGCTTAGAGTACTAGAAACGTCAAAAAACTCAAAAAACTACTTCCATACATTTATTACAGAATGAGATTGAAAAATAAGTTCAAATATTGTTTTTAATTAAAAAAGGCGGCAATCACTACAATGGAATATAACATGGCGCTGTTGACAGGATTCAAGTAAAAAAGGAAGGAGAAATGTAAGGTTTACAGATTTTGTGTTATCCTAGTAAAGCTGGAATCGTAAAACAATATACAAGGAAACGGCGAAAGGTCCAGCTGTAATCTGAGTCTTGTCCTCTGATTTTTCTGTCAATTATGTGAATTGGATATAATGCCTACTTATTGTGACTAACCATAAAAAAACCTGTTCCTCATAAAAGATTAAAAGAGATATCGCCTTTCGACATTCAGCGTGTTAATTAACTAATCATGTGCTATTATTTTGATTTTCTTTGAATTTTATCCTAGTACAAAGAGGATTGCAGAAAGAAACCACAAAATTGAGCAAGAGTTTATTTGCAGACCATTCGTAAAACACTAGGTATACACAGTAAACATTAATTGACTTCAAACATTGATTACAACAAATAGTAAATACATAAAATGGCGTGTCTACTAATAATGTACTGATACTTATTTGTGCTTTTATAAAAATATATATTTTTAACTAAAACTATGAGACTTTTTCATGAAATTTTTTAACCCATTCAGATATATTTTATGATGATAGAATTGGAGCCCATAAGTGTTGATTGATTCAAATTAAAATTCAAACAATTTATTTACCTGTACATGGGTGTATGTATAAAACCAGTTTTTAGAAATATACCTAATGGCATCCCAGCATGTAGGTACTATTACATTTGGCGTCCAAAACAATTTTTGAAAAAATTATTAGTAACAAATATATAAATCAATCATGATGAAATCAATTTATAGTCATTTAATCATTGTTCCAAATAATTAGAAATAATAAACTTAAAATGTTTTAATGTTTTCAAGAAATACATAATATAAGCAATTTAAAACGTGAACAATGTAATACACAAGATATAATTATGTTATCACTTCTAAGGGCCTATGCACACGACGTTTTTTAAACGCGCTGATGACGTGAGCTTTTAATTAGCTAGTTGTCAGCGCGTATTAGCAGATTGAATGCGTTTGTGTCGTTACAATCGCAAATGAAACGCACTTCATCGCAAGTGGAACGCGTTTCAAACAGCCGAAAGCTGGCTAAAGGATGATCCATATTACGCCGTGCCGCCACCGGGCCGTGCGCTCGCCGTGTTTATCTGAATGGCCAGGGCACGGCCGTGGCACGGACACGGCCGTGCCCAGGCCATGTATGAATTAGTTCATAGAAAAGCATATTAACACCGGCCATATATAAATCCACCTTTAGGGGTAATGAAGAGAGGTGCATATTTGCCCGCTTCTTGCGATACAAATGCGAGGATCATGTGCAAAGGTCAGACTGCCTTGCGTTTGTTGAGCGTCCTGATTAAAAGACGTCGTGAGTCCTTAGAAATAGACGCTTAGAAAGATGCCTTAAAAATAAATAATGCTTAAATTGATTCTTTTTACAGTAACACTTAGAAGTGTATTATTACAATCTATTTACAGTAAGTTTTCCAAAGAAATACAGATATATATTTATTTTAATTGGGTTTAAATAAGTATATATTTAATTGTGTACACTTTCTAACTTTAAATGAGTTTCTAGTTAAAGTTTTCTTCGTGGAAAATTAGTGAATTAAAAAATTAAAATATCATAGTAAAGGAATATTCTAACTAATGTTATTTTTAATAATATCTATGGATTTTTTTCTTTGTAATAATTATGTTTATATATATTATTATTTATGTTTGACATATTTCGTAAACAGCTTTTACATGTGGTTTTATTTAAATAACAATTTATGTATAAAATAAAAATATATAATAGTAGAATGTAGGTTTTCTCGGCCGGTATCCATATGAGTTGTGGGTTTCCGGAATGATGGCCCAGGTCTGTTGGAAATTCTTCCAAACGTTTCGTCAACAACTGCGGTTGACATCCTCAGTGGTGTAGTCCGTGTTAGAAGAAAAATTACATCACATCACTGCACTTCACTTCTGCACTTTTCGACTTCTCGAGCGAGACTGATTTGACGCAGTTGACGAAACGTTTGGAAGAATTTCCAACAGACCTGGGCCATCATCCCGGAAACCCATAACTCATATAAAAATATATAAGTTTGACTAATTAAACCTTACGATGTCATCACTCAATGATATCAATCTAATTAATATTTTTAACTAAAAAGTAAAAAAAAAATATTATCCACAAAATAAGACGGCTATAAAGAGTATGTTTTGTATAAAGATACCTGTGATACCTATAAAATGGTCATTTTATAATTTTAATAAAATGGTGCCGTTCAATATATGTATATAGTTACTGTCACTTATACAAAAATAAAAATGAACTTAAATAAGAAACAAGTGTGTTACAAGAGTCGATTTTTTTTTAAATATTATTTGAACTCTTATAGCACGTAATTCGTGTTCAAACTGGAGTTCTAGTTTTACTGAAACATTGCATATACTTAACCTATAAAATTTAATGAGCTCCAACAATGAACTAATTGTCGGTGTAAAGCCTTCTATTTATAATAATCCATTGAAACATCCACCATTTTGAAATATATTGGATCTCCGACCACAGAGCAAAGAATCAGGAGGAGCGTTACTGTCAGGAGTGCGGACTAACTCCTGACATCAGCGTGTCAGGATTAGAATTAGGATTTCTAAATGAGTGATTAGCAATGAGCAAATTTCAACGAGTTATTATTTCTTAAAACTCATTTTTATACATACTTATATTTGCTTTATGTTTCAGTTGGTTCTACGAAAGCAAAATGGAACAATCTCTCTAAAAGCACCGTAACTCACCGTAATTGTCGTGCGACTATAAGACGCATGCACTACACTCAATGTTAATCATTTTCAGTGCATTTTAAAGTACTATGGCCTATGGTCTGGCGCAGGTCTTAGGACATAATTATCTCTTAATTTACGCAAATCCTTGAATTATATATTTTTGCATTTGATGTCACTGTGTGCCCACATTTATAGTTTTGCTTCACATGTCAGTTGAAGTTTTCACATTTTTATTTTGTTCTAAAACGTCAAAAACCCTTTTATCGTCTACAATGTTGAGACCTTTTTTCGTGTGCATCAATCAATTTTCATTCTAACGCCACAAAGATTTATAAAAATTTTGTCTAAAAAAGTCTTTTTTTATTAAAATTTTCTTATTTATTAAATAGATAATAGTAATAATAATTTATTATTCATTTGGCTCACTAGGTGTCAGATATCGACAATTATTATCGTTCAGATAGTAGTCTCGGCGAACGGTCTTATAGTGAACCTCAAGAGGCTCTCACTATAGATGGCTGACAGAGAAAGAGGTACTTCTTGATGTAGCACGTATTGTCAGGAGGTTCCTTCCACTGCGACCCTAACCACCGGTAGCTTGAGCCTTGCTCCACTACCAGAGGAAAACTAGTTTTAAGATTTTTCTAATATTTAATGTTTTATCGATATATATTGTAAAAATAAAAATAATTAAGAATGGGATTGAATAAAGGACATCGTTCAAAACCAGGCCATTTTTTTTATTTTAACTTATACTTTGGAGATTTTGATAATAAAATTATTTCTTAATTTCAGTAATTTCCTATGAATTAAAAAACATTAATAAATTTCAAAAAAAAACTTATTACTTTATTGGAACAATTGGATTTTTTAATGCCTTCAAACTTAAATATCTATGAAACTCCATTACCAAATTACACGATATTTTCCCAGTATAATTTATAATTTCTTCTTACCTAATGGTACAAGTTTCAACCGTTAAAACGAAACTACCATACACTGATGGCCCGATCTCCTTCATCATTGATTTAACTTTTTCAAAAATAGTATTTTTTTATCACTATTAACTAGCTACTTCAAAATACTTTTTCTTCTCCCGTTATTTATACTCTTAAGTATTCTTATCTTCTCCTGTGTTTTTTAAAGACCGAATGTTGTTCTTTAGGCCTATTTTTTGCTTAGATATTATAATCGCTGTATGGTACCTAATTAAATAAATAATAATAACTAAACGTGCCATCAGAATTTACCATAACGGAATTTAGATAACAAAATTTAAAGTTTTTGACAAAAGTTACACTGTTGCACCAAAAATGCGTTAAAAGGGATTGCCCATAAAATGTCTGGAATATATAGAATTATCAAATACCTAATGCTAAAAATAATTATAAAAGAATTATCAATTATATCTTTATAACTAGGGTGAAAATTACTAATTTTTTTTTAGTAATTTATTTTATTTTCGCATAATTAGCTCCGGAATGAATGATTTGTTTTCATTTCATTGATTCGTTGCAAGACTACGCTAGGTATCAACTTAATTCGTTTTGCCTTCCTCTTTACGGGAAGAAATAAATCCAGAGCTGCCCACTGCGGTTTCCCCAATTTGTACGTTTTTGTAGTTATGTATAAATACTAAAACGTAAATATAAATACAAAAACAAATAAATAAATTGTACCAATTTTTTTTTTTTTAAATCATTGACTAAACGTGACCCATTATAGCCAACCTCTCCTTCGGGAGTAATAATAAAAGAATTTAATTTAAAATAATTCTGGTTTGAATGACGTTTTATTTTTCATACAAGATGTACAAATTGTTTTTTTTGAAAACATATTTAATGTTTACAGTTTTATTATATGTATGTACAGATTTCACGACAACTGCGGCTTTTTTTATGCTCCTTGAACATAACAGTTATATCTGTTAGAAAAAAAGCAGTCGATGTTAATAAAAAAAATGTCAAAAATTGGCTTCTACCTAGTTATAAGATAATTAATTTTAATATAATTTTTAAAACTTTTGGCACAGAACAAATAAAATAGTACTAGCGTACAGAAGTTGCACTCCTTTCACATTCAATGTGAGCGACGGTAGGCAATTATATCACTGCACACAAGGAGTGACAGAGGCCTGCTTTTAGTTAATTCTATTATCATTTTTGTATGGCCACTGAGCATTCCTCTCTGTAGTAAATTACTATAAAATTTATCCAATATCATGTATACGATACATATAATTAGAGAAAATATAACACAAAAGTTTTAGACCCTGACTTTTTAGTCGGTAAGCCCCGGGTTCGAATCCCACTTAAATAAACTATAGATTTTTGTATAGTTCACAAAACCTATGTGTTTATTTTGAAAATACACCCACTGATGTGTGTGAAATTTTCTTTTTTTTTAATCCATGGCACTGGCTATCTGCATTAAGTCTCTATGAATAGTTCAATAATATTCTGGTCGAAATCTTTCAATCGCAACGCTTTAGGACTGTCCGGATGAAATCCTCCTGTTTTACCGACGAGCCAGAAGGTCTCCATCATACCCTTGCCCTGAAATAAAATCCAAAATTAATCGATGCAATAAGATTAATCAATCATTTTCCAACGGTTTGTTCATTGTCACAACAAATTCACTAAGGAGACGCCTTCTATCGGGCTTAGGTTTTTCCAATGTCTATTAAAACCTCTAATACTACTAAAAGAAACCCAAAGATTTTTGGCTATATAACCCTGAACGGTATCTGTATTGGCTTGGATAAGTTTGATATATTTTTGTTGAAATCACTCCTACGTGATAAAAATCACTATGATATCACTATGAGCTCGCTTAAAATCATTTCTATTTTCTCTTAAACATGTTTTTCTTTATAATTTCATATTTTGTTTAAACAATATTAAAAATAAATTATCATTTCTCATGATATTTGGCAGTTTTTTTTATGTTAAGATCGGCATACAGGCTGACGGTCCATTTGATGGTGGGTGGCTACCGTTTTCTATAACACAAGCAACGCCACAGGTAGGTGCCGACTACAGTAGAATTAGGATAAGGGATTAGTAGGGGGATAGGGAAATGGGTTCTGGCATCCCTCACTCACTCATCGAAACACAACAGCACACATGCAGTTATTTCACGGTGGTCTTCTGTAAGGGGGTGGTTACTGCCGCCAGAAGGGTTGCCCAAATGACTGCGAAGCAGTGTGCCCTACCACTACTTTCCAGATCCAAACCAGAGCCAAATTTGAAAAGTTCATTTTTCAAAGTTGACCCATCCGGGAATCGAACCCGGGAACTACAGGTAAAGTAAGACTAAATATGTATGACAGTTTGGCGGCAAAATATGTAGGTACATCAATAAAACTTTGTTTATAACTTTATCTTGGCACTAGAAATGAGGATCTGCCGAGTCCTACCACAATTTAGGGGTCCTACCCCCTCCCAGGGGGTATGGGCGAGGGGGAAATTTTAAAAAATGCACATTTTACAAACTAGGCGAGTGAAGTGTCATTTTCTATGTAATTTTTTGCGCTGAATCGAATGACACAACAAAAACCCTTCATATCTCGCAAAATATTGATCCTATAAGTATGGGTATGGTCTCATTCGATTCAGCACAAAAAATTACATAGAAAATGACACCTCACTCGCCTAGTTTGTAAAATGTGCATTTTTTTTAAATTTCCCCCTCGCCCATACTCCCTGGGAGGGGGTAAGACCCCTAAATTGTGGTAGGACTCGGCAGATCCTCATTTCTAGTGCCAAGATAAAGTTATAAACAAAGTTTTATTGATGTACATATTTTGCCGCCAAAATATGCTATTTTTCCTGTAGTATGTATTTTCCAACTTTCCCAAACATGAGTGTATATAGCAGATACCGCTTGGGCTATTAGTTGCATATTTTTGCTCCGCCAGTTAAACAAAATAATCATGTTAACGGTTACATTATGTTTCACTAAAATCGAGAGAATAATAACAATGTTTTACTTTCATTTAATTAACCATTTGTCTTAAAACAACTTCAACCCTCATCTGTATAAGAAAATACGTCTGTTAAGGGTGTACGCCACCATTTTATTGGGGCATGAAATTTTATTAGATTTATTCTCAGATAAAAGGGTTAATTTAAACATTTAAAAAACTTATTGGAACCACCATGGTCCACGTTTTTAGTATCAGCCATGGTGTTAAAAAATTTAAAAGGATATTTAACTATTCAGTTTATTGAGCTTTAAAACAATATTTTAGTGTGAATCGGCAGATGACACCATAAAACTAAATAGAAATGTTCTGTGAGTGAGTAAGGGATGCCAGAGCCCATTTTCCTATCCAATCCCTTATCCTGAATCCTATTGTAGTCGGAAGCGCACTTGCAGCAGCTGTGGCGTTGGTTGCGTTATAGGCTACGGTAGCCACTTACCATCAAATGGACCGTCAGCCTGTCTGCCAATGTTAACATAAAAAAGTGAATTCATGCATTTTTCTTTTTCACATTACCAACAGCACGGAACTAGATGAAGCACTTGTTGAATTAAATAATTAATTAAGATTGCTTAATTCTGTTAAATTAAGCAATCTTAATTCAACAGAATATATTATGCAAAATGAAAATTGCAATCGCAACGTGACACGAGAGTTTCATCATTAAATAACATATTACCACAGTCTAACCATACTTACGTCATACAATCGGGCAACGCTCAATGTTCGAGCCTGCAAACTGAAGCGAGTTCGCCGAACGTTGTTCTACGCAAGTAAATTCGTTGCCTGACTGTATGACGTAAGTATGATTAGACTGTGATATTGCTATGAAGTTATAACGTAGTTAATAGTTATCTTTTATTTTGGATTCGCCCAATCTATACAGATTGTCTTAAGGGTTTTCCGAAACCCACGTGTCTTTGTTAATATATATAATGAAATTTAAAATTCTTCATATTCATAGCGACATCATTAAAAAAAACGAAGGCGCGTGGGTTTCGGAAAACCCTTGAGACAACTAACAGTATAGATGCCGGTAGATTATTGGGCAAATCCAAAATTCGTTAACAGGTTTGGGTCTATGGGTTTTTATTTGAATTGCAATTTCTTCGTTGTTCAGTAAATCGCGTTGTCAGACAGAAACCCTTACGAAAAAAAACGTTATAGAAGATGAAGCCGGTTCGCTGAGGATGTGTGCGTAACATTACGTGTCTTATAATGGCCATGCGTTTGTGTGTGCAGGTAAAAATGTTGCCCACTAACAACTTTTACCAGAAAAAAATATTTTAATACTTATTAAACAAAAAATATGGTTAGGTATATCAACTACTCGCGTCAGATTGTCGAGCGGCCGTCATTCTATTGAGCGGCTATTGCAAAATCGTCTTCCTGTTACCTGCCTCACTTAAGGGTGTGTAATGTTGCGTATATAGTTTAGGTCTATTGCAAAATATGCTTAGGTCTTTAGAATGACTAGTAGGCTTACCATAGGTAAACATAAAGTTTTAAACGAAGATAGGAGTAGAAGACAGGTTGAGGCAAAGAAATTGATTTGGCTACTACGATTTATTATAAAAAAGCTGTCATATTATAAAAAAAGCTGACAGATGAGGTAGGTACCCAAAGTACCGAAAGTCGGCTGATTAAACTATTTTTGGTACCTGCCGTTCGTGCCTACTTTTCGCTGAGGTTTTTTTTAAATATTTTCAAAATGTCAAAGTTTGATTTACTAGAACAAAATATCAAACCGGCCAGGACATCCCCTTTAAAGCAAGTTGTATGCTCATACTTAATGAATTTCTAGTCATTATCCAAATTTCTATACTTATTGTTCTATATTCTAATTTTTTTAAGTTATACAAACTTAAAAAAAAATCTTATTTTATTTAAAATTATGCTATCTTTTTATTTAAAAAAATCTTCAATAACATTTTAATAGTGGCAGGGCACAGTGCGTTGTGCAGTCTTTCAGGATTAACTACCCCCTTACAAATTATCACAATGAAACTGAAATAACAGCATATGTGCTGTTCTGTTTCGTTGAATGAGTAAGAGATGTCAGAGACTATTCCCTTTACCCTTAATCCTACTAAGGTCGGCAGTGTAATTGGAGCACCTACCATCAAGTGGTCCTTCAGCGTGCCCGACGGTCTGACAGTTAATCTGACAGTATTTAGATGAGTAAGAAAGGAATGCCAGAACCCTTTCTTCTATGCCTTTGTAATCCCTTTCTCCTAGTAAAGTCAGCAGCACATTTGCGCACCTAGGGCATTGTTGGCATTGTTTGTGATAACGGTAGCAAGTTAACCGTCAGCTTCACTAGCCTACTTTTACGATAATACGGACAGTAATCTATACTAATATTATAAAGCTGAAGAGTTTGTTTGTTTGTTTGAACGCGCTAATCTCAGGAAATACTGGTTCGAATTGAAAAGTTCTTTTTGTTTTGAATAGTCCATTTTTCGAGGAAGGCTATAGGCTATATAACATCACGCTACGATAAATATATAAGCAGTGTCCAGTACCGCGCGCCCCATGCGCACGCCGCCGCCGCATGGGCCGCAGCGAAGCGTGGTCGAGTTCAGCTAGTTTTACTTAAACGCGAAAATTTGATATAGGTATATACAGCTTTAGCTTATTCCTAACGCCTAAAAATTTGGATAGTGACTAAAAATGTACCCTTGTGCACGCTAACAAATAGTCCACAGGCAGTAGGTACTTACGGGCACTTCAAGTATACCTCTGGACTCAACTTCGTATCCACCAATCTCGTCCAGAGCCATTTTTGTAGTTTCTGATATGTGAATTTTCATTGCTGTTGACATTGAAAGTTTTTTAGCTTAATTTATAATGCTCAATATTCGCAAACAAGTTATTCGGGGATTTTTTGTGTATCCCCTCTGCACCACCATTAGGCACTATTAATAGTGAATCAGAAGATTTCTCTCTCTTGTGGCATTATTATTGAAAGAGTATAACAACGTCCCAATTTCGACGTTTATGAACCAAGAAGTGGTAAAAGGATGTTTCCTTTTTGCACTAACCAAATTTTACCAGAATTTCTTAACTTATTAATAGAACAAAATAAGACTAGATACTATAAAGTTTCGTCAGTGCTAAAGAAGAACCCTGATAAAGAACTTATCTGAATAAGTCTATGAAATTTATCTAAATTACGCTGAAGTCTGAATTAAAATTAATCCTATCCTAATAAGGTTGACAGTACACTTGCAGTACGTGTGGCGTTTACTTGTGTTATAATAAACGGTATCCACATACCATCTAGTGAATCAACTGCCTGTCTGACGACTTTGACTAGGTGTCGATTCGACAATTCGACAATCTTAAAGACAATTCGACAATTCAATGATTACAAAAATCAAGAAGACCTTGGTTAAGTTACATCCGTTAAGATGTTAGACTTCATATTTCTAGGAGATTTGATATAATTGCTAATATAGGGTAAGGGAACAAGCAAATTCAGTGAAAGCATACCTTCCCCGGTACTCTCCATCCTGCTGGCGGTATTGATGCTGTCACCAAAGAGGCAGTACCTCGGCATAGCTGTGCCTACGACCCCGGCGACGCACGGGCCGGTATTAACGCCCGCTCGAATCTTCAAGTGCTCCTCATTACGATGAGGCACTCGAGCACCATCCAAACTCCTCATTAGAGACAGAGACATGTCTGCTATTTCTGACGCGTGACGATTACCTAATAATTAATCAATCATCATCATGAACAGCCGACAGCTCACTGCAGCAGTTGTTGGATCCTGCATCTCGATGACTGAACCATAAGATTAACCTGAGCTTGCTTCCATTGCTTTCTCCGAAACATTAGAGTATTTTATCGGACCCCCTAGTCGTGGGCCGTCCAGCGTAGCATCTGCCTATATGTGGCCATCACTCGAGAACCATTCCTTCTTAATGGCTGTCATTTCTAAGAACTACATGACCCTATTGCTTGCTTACCGGCAACTTCAACTTGCTAATTCTATACGAGCTATATTCGAGTCCCTATACAGATTTCTTTGTTGTACTGTCTAGCAGGGATGCCCCGAGCATAGCTCTTTCCATTGCACGTTGAGCAACCTAGAACTTTTCACAAGTCCTCAGTCGATTGCCATGTTTCTATGACAACTCATCACATTGGTCAAAATCATTAGATTTTAGACAGTGAAGTAAAGAAATTAATTGACGAGCCTGTTGGATGAGTGGTTAGGGTGGTTGCCTTAACGCTCTGTTCTAGGGTTCCCGGGTTCGATTCCCGGCAGGATCAACTTTGAAAAATGAACTTTTCAAATTTGGCTCTGGTCTGGATCTGGAAAGTAGTGGCAGGGCACATTTTGCACACTGCATTTTGCAGTCATTTGGGCAGCCCGTCTGGGGGCAGTAACCACCCCCTTACAGAACACTACCGTGAAATAACAGCACGTGTGCTGTTGTGTTTCGGTGAGTGAGTAAGGGATGCCAGAGCCCATTTCCCTATCCCCTCCTAATCCCTTATCCTTAATCCTACTATAGTCGGCAGCGCACTTGCAGCAGCTTTGGCGTTGCTTGTGTTATAGGCGACTGTAGCCACCTACCATCAAGTGGACCGTCAGCCTGTCTGCCGATCTTAACATAAAAAAATACCAATATTATCCCAGTATAGGTTACTGAACGTGTTTACCAGTCAACTGTTATCAGAGGAGTTTTGTTTAAAGTGAATTCTGGTTATAAATTGTGTGGTTTTTTATGAATTTGAACCATTTTTATTCTTCCTTGAAATTTTAAACCTATCCCTGACAGCAAAAGAGTACTAAATTCACCAACCGTAGGCAGTGTAATGCCTTCCTTTATCATGAAACTTAACTGCCGACAATAATTCAATCGCCATTCCCCAATACAATTTATATGTTTGAGTACCGGCACGAAATGCTTTAGGCATTTCGTATGTTATTTAGACTCGAAAATAAATTTCACTCTCCTCACCGTTTGTTTGCGGCAGCCCAGACACAACCATATAAGCGTCTCCTATTGTTTCAACTTTATATACATCGTGTTGTAGTATTATTTCATCGAACAATCTGAAATAGAGAAATATAATTGTGACAATATTGGTTGACATAAACTGGTAACTTTTTAAAACTCGACCTAAATCTTGAATAGTCCTTGAAGCCTTAATCGTAGTCATTAAATTTTATAGCTTAGTTAGAAGTTACAATTTTCTTTCTAAAGCTTTCTAAAAAGAAAACAGGTTAGCGTTTTAAGACAGGATGTACGCATTGTTGTCGAAACGAAAATAACGTTGAGGAAAAAGATCATGATGGAACACCTCTGTGTTACAAAAAAAAACTAGTAATCTTCGATTACATGTAAAGTCCTGCCGTATCGCAGTGGGCTAGCGTAGCTTATGTTTTATTCAGAAAATTAGTACTGTTAAAATTACTTAAATGAGATATGGATAAAACAACAAGCACTTTATCAACAGTGGACTATGTCAATCTTTCTTGTAGAGATTCACCTGAAACCAATCCCTGTAATTCCCCCTGTAATCTGATGAGTCGTCCAGCTCCGAATCAGAATTGATAACTTTTCAAAAATCGGTTAAAAAAATAACCAAATCAAATGAGGTATGCTAGTCCACAAATGTTACGCACCTCTGCAATTACATACTTCCTACTTAGCGCACTGTCCTTCCAGCAGAACTTTCTCAATCTCCATACCAAAAAAAAAAGTAAAGTCCTTCTAGAAGTGCAATAGCGTTCTTAGGCGTTCCGGGTTCAATTTGGGTTCCAATTTTGGATATGAACTTTTCATATTTAGCTCTGGTCTGGATCTGGCAAGAAGTAATAGGACAGTGAGCCCTATTACTCGTCTTGCACCAGTAACCACCCCCTTATATAGTTAGTTGCAGTTAGACGAGGAAATATGACTTGCGTACGCCGCGCAGTGCTTGCGTACTAGTAGATGATGAGGTACTTGTGTTCATTCGCAGCAAATTTTAATCTCTACTAACTAGGCAACAAGGTTCAAATTATTAGCTATAACCTAACTGCACGGCGGCCACGTGGTGTCTACGCGGTCGGTCGGCGCGCTCTCCCGTTTAAATTTTCCAATGAAGATCCTAAAGAAAGCTTGTTTTACCATAACAGTCACTAGACAAGAACAAGATTAATTCTTGTTCTTGTCAGAAGACCACTGTGAAATAACAGCACGGCTTTTGTGTTTCCGTGAGTGAGTAAGGGATGCCTGAGCCAATTACCCTATCCCTTCCTAATCCCTTATCCTTAATCCTATTATGGTCGGCAGCGCACTTGCGGCATCTGTGGCGTTACTTGTGTTATAGGCGACGGTAGCCACCTAACATCAAGTGGACAATTAGCTTTTCTGATGACCTTAACATAAGAAAAAAAAAATTAAGCCAAGGAGAAAATTCCAGAATACACACAAACAGAACTTTGAAATTTAATTTCTTACCTGTAAAGCATGTTGAGCATATTAATAACTTCCATGGGAGTGCTGTTAGCTGATATATTAGTGAATCCTACTATGTCGCTGAAGAAAATGGTAGCAGCGTCAAATGCTTCAGCCGGAACTGTTCTCTGAGCTCGCAATCTTCTCAGTACTGGTGCTGGCAACATCCTCGAGAGGAGCAGATCGCTCTTCTGTTTCTCTGCCACAAGCCTTTGCGTACTCAGATCTATTGACCTTGTGAATGTCTGCAATGAATTTCAAGTCTAAGTATTAAAATTAAAATGTTTTAGTAGACTCATTATCAACTGAGTCGTCAGGTAATAAATCATTTTTATAAGTCTATCTCGCTCGCACAAATCTTATGGAGTGGGATAGTGCGGAGGCGCATGCCGCCCACCCCGTGTTTCTCGACCGACACATATATATGTCGGAGATTGCTGAAATGGTGCCACGAGTGGAGATTTTAAAGTGGCGCTGTACGAACGTAGGAACTCAGTATGTATGAACCTATGTATTTGGGAGAATTTGTTGTCTCAACTTACTATAATGCGAATAACCGAAGACAGAATGCGACGCAACACATTCGCGCCACTTATTCAACTCGCGAAAATAATAAAACATTCCAATATTAACGCCAGCAATTCCAATATTTTAGAACAACCTTTATAGATGGTAGGTAGCTATTGACATCCCATCGAAAAACATTTTTGGATTTTAGTCAGTAATTACAAGAATTCAACCCGCGAAAATGTCATAAATTCTTCAAATTTTAGAAATTAATTATACTAGAAATAAAATTAATTTCAGTTTTTTGTTGCGTTGCAAACCTTTATATTATGTCCTAGAAATGTCATGTTTTTTTTATGTATTGCTGCGACCTATAATTAATGAGTAATCATGGAATTACGTAGTATGGAATAAGTAAACTGTTCGAGTTGGAAAGTGCCCTCTTAAGAATCGGTTCTAGTTTGCATAGTCAAAGTGGTTAGATGGAAACGTCAAGCAGTAAGCTTGAGTGCGTTCGATGCGGGACTAGCAGTTGTGACGTGTATGAACTGTATGAGGCTGCGAATAAGAAAGGGCGCCTTTTAATCGATACGAGAGAAAGGGCCATTTACGAGCAGATTCTAGAGAGAACGCTCGAAGAGAAGCCGTTGGACGAGTGTTTAGGGTGCCTGCCCTAATGCTCTGTTCTAGGGTTCCCGGGTTCGATTCTCGGCAGGGTCAACTTTGAAAACGAACTTTTCAAAGTTGGCTCTGGTCTGGACCTGAAAAGTAGTGGCAGGGCACACTGCTCTTTGCAGTCATTTGGGCAGCCTGTCTGGCGGCAGTAACCATCCTCTTACAGAATATCACCATGAAATAACAGCACGTATGCTGATGTGTTTCGGTGAGTGAGTAAGGGTTGCCAGAGCCCATTTCCCTATCCCTTCCTAATCTCTTAACCTTAATCCTATTGTAGTCGGCAGCGCACTTGCAGCAGCTTTGGCGTTGCTTATGTTATACGCGACGGTAGCCACCTACCATCAAGTGGACCGTCAGCCTGTCTGCCGACGTTAACATAAAAAGAAAGAAGAGAAGACGTGTCGAGCTAGTTCCGCGACGAACACACCGCGTTTCCAGTTAAATCCATTTGCAGCGTGTAAATTGTTCACATTTACATTGTAATTATCAGATTATACGATCGCGTAGCATCGAATCTTATTTCGTGTTTCCGACCATTCCTGAGCCCGATGAGGCCTGTATCCCAGAGGATCGACGCCGACATCTGAAATGCGATGCGACATTCAGAATTGGGAATCGAGTTTAGACAGTGGGATTGGAAATATATATGATATAGATAGATTTAGCGAGTATCCATGATACGGCGTAAATGAGGATTACGATTACAACGAAATAAATCAGATGTTGGAAGTGATTGGCGCCCGTCTGTCCCAGTGTCGACTTCTATATTGACAGCTTACTCTCAATCACAATGGCTTAGAGAAACACGTCATATCCGAAATGCTATTTGAATACGTCCTCGCCAAATAAGACGAATTGAGTTAGCATTTCTAACACGCATAAATGCTGCTAAATACGTCTGGTTACATGGTGATGTACTGCAGTAGGACTTCTAAGTTAATACGCATTTAGTTCACATTTTCAACATTTTCACATCAAGACACATTTTCTGTCAAACTGAAGACGACTTTATTTGTTTAATTTTCACATGTAGGTTTATCTTCTAATAATTATAATTTATTAATCTATCTTATTAATCTGTGTTATTAATATTTGTTTATATTCAATTTATGTACTATTATTTACTTATTAGAATGTAAGTTTATGATGACAACTATGATTTTTACCACCCACATTATTTTATTTTTCATATTTACCCTAAGGTTTTTCCTTAGGGAATCGAACCCGGGAACCCTAGAACAGAGCGTTAAGGCAAGCACCCTAACCACTCGTCCAACGGGCTCGTCAAATTAATCAAGCTTGTAATTAATTGTAAAATTATACTGAAATAAATAAATTATTATTATATTATTATTATTATTCAACTTAACTGGTCTCGTCTCCCCCTCCGAAAGCCAATATGAGGGGGAGACGGTGTTACCCCCGACAGAAGCACAGTCAGTCGGGGTTCAGGACGACAAAGACAGAAACCGACGCACGATCCTGGCCGTATCGAGCAGCACCGCCTTCTGCATTTGGGCCGGGAGGGAACCGCCACGGAACCCCAACCGCTTATTATTGGCCTATATAATATTGGCCACCCAATATTATTATTATTATTATTAAATTTTGACTCGTCTCCCCCTCTAAAAGCCAAAATGAGGGGTAGACGGTGTAACCCCGGCAGAAGCACAGTCGGTCGGGGTTCAGGGCGACAAGGACAGAAACCGACGTACTATCCTGGCTGTATCGAGCAGCACCGCTCTCTGCATCTGGCCCGGGAGGGAACCGCCACGGAATCCCAACCGCCCCAGGTTATCCCTGAGGCTGACTGGGATCAAACCATTTACGGACAGAACAACTGGGATGATTTCAACGGATGCCACGGCCCACATGTCGACGATCTCGTGGGCCAAGTCGAGGTATTTCCTCCTCTTCTCGGTTTCAGCCTTCACGAGACCATCGTCATGGGGGATAGTGACATCCACCAAAAACACCCGCGACTGCTCCCGGTCCTGCTTATTATTATCAAAAACACCCGCGACTCTTATTATTATTATTATTATTATTGGCGTAGCATTTCCAATACTTGAATTACAAAATGTTTTTAGAAAAGCTAATGCGATACGCCTCTCTATGCAGATATTGTCACATAGCAATATCTGCCTCTGCGCGCGCCGATCATCACCGCATGCATAGAACACGTGCTATTTGTTGATGTTCGCAATTGCACTTGTCCCAGCGGCAGTGGTGGACGCTTTTGCAATATCTACTCGTAAGTAGTAGATAAGAAGTGGGGAGAAGATCAAAGTGCAGCCAATTTCCTTTGCGCGACTGAATATCAGGAGGAAGGATCGAAGCTGTTAATGAATTTTGAACTTAAATACTGGCTGACTTAAAAAGGTTTTGATATTCAAACAAGGAAAAAGAAAAAGTATAATTTTATGTTTTGACGTGAATAAAACAACGAGTCTGTTTTTATACATCTGTTACATTATATATAAGTTGTATAAGTTATTTTAGATATGTTATTTTTATTTTAGATTTTATATATATATAAGTTATTTTAGATGTTTTGAAGTAATTAAGAAATAAACAAGATGTGTACACCATCCAAATAAGTAATTTTAATTACATCCAATAAAATTTAAGAAAATGAAGTAATCCGAAGAAGTGAAATCTACAAGAGAAGCTAGGAGTCCTATCATATCCTATAGGTCGAAGTGCCAAAAAACGATCCCATAATATAACTTTTAATATTAAAAATAACCAACCATGTCCCAAAAACCATTGAATAAAAATTTTCATTACCAATTAGGTAAAAACTCCTATTCTTTTGCCGTAACCGTCCGTATCAGTGTCACGTTAACAAATAGAATTAGGTTAATCCCTATTTTGCGGCGCGTTATATGTATAACTTGAAATTCTACTGCAGCACATCACCGTCTGAAGCGTATTGAAGGGACATTTTCGCGTGTTTGTCGTTTGGAAATGCTAACTCAGTTCGTCTTAGCCGGCGAGAACGTATTCAAGTAGCATTTCGATAATACGCGTCCGGGCCGCGAGGCGCGGTCGACTGTGGACTGTGTTTGCTCTTACTAGTGAGGGTTTTTTATACTTTTTCTACCACTAGGCGGCGCTTCGTAGGCGTCAAGTCTAAACAGCTGTCAGTTAGCACAGAGTCGTAGGTACTAAACATAAATTGTGTAAAATACATAGAATAAGAGTATTTTGACGCTACAGTGTTGCCATCTCAATTAGACCGTTTCAGAAAACCCTCGTTGGACTAATCCAGAAAAAAAATACTAACAAATCAAAATTTGAGTCCCTCGGAGGCATTTTTGATATAAGTTTCTAGAAGATTTGAAATATCGATGGGTGAAAGGAACCGATCATCATGAAATTTTGCATACAAGTTGTCAGGGATGACGGAAAGAACATAGGGTACCTTTCATCCAAAAAAACCGAGGGATCATCTAACGCCTGCCAAAGCTATAACCACAGAATAAATAATAGTACTAGCGTACAGAAGTTGCACTTTTCACATTCAATGTGAGCGACGGTAGGCAATTATATCACTGCACAGAGGCCTGCTATAACCGCAATAAAGATGTTAGGCGTTACATTGCTTATATATAATTAGTCAGGCGTTAGTCAACTCGGGCGAAGTCGCGAGCATCAGCTAGTGTTCTTTTTTTTATGTTAAGGTCGGCAGACAGGTTCACAGTCCACTTGATGGACTAATAACTTTTTTTTGATAACTTTTTTGCTAAAATTAAAATTAACAGAGAAGTTAGTTAGTAGATGGGTTGAGGGGTATATTTTTAAAAATCATAGTATCAACCCTTATCTCCTAACCTCCTTAACATGTTAATTTTAGCAAAAAAGGTATAAACATTTTTATGTAAAATTAAATTCTCTACAATATTTATCCCTTACTATTTTTGTATAATTTGGAAAAACATTTATTTTTATTTTTTCTACCCCTTCTACAGGCTGGAATTAAAAATATTCTTTCAACCATTTCTTTCCACCATATTTTCTAGAAGCTTATATTCCCCTGAGTGTCTCAAATTTTGATTTGTTATTCAATTTTCCTGGACTAGGACATTAATTAGTTATTTTATTTAGTGTAAATTTCTATAACGTCACCAAAATTTAAAACGAGTTCTGTGCAAAAATGCAAATTTCATGATTTATTTATTTAGAACGCTGAGGTTCTAAATTCAGGTAATTTGAGTCTGATATAACTGTGAACTATGGTCTATATACTATGGGCCTCATAAGAAGGCTCAGAGTCACTCAGCGGGCGATGGAGAGAGCTATGCTCGGAGTATCTTTGCGCGATCGAATCAGAAATGAGGAGATCCGCAAAAGAACCAAAGTGACCGACATAGCTCAACGTATCGCAAAACTGAAGTGGCAATGGGCGGGGCACATAACTCGTAGTACCGATGGACGTTGGGGACTTAAGGTGCTGAAATGGCGCCACGCGCACCGGGAAACGCAGTGTTGGCAGACCCCCCCCCCCCCCCTAGATGGACTGACGACATTAAAAGAGTCGCGGGGAGTCGCTGGCTTCAGGCGGCACAAAATCGTGGTGTTTGGCGGTCATTGCAGGAGGCCTATGTCCAGCAGTGGACGTCCATCGGCTGAAACGAACGAACGAACGATAACTGTGAAACCGTTTTACAGGTCTAATTTCTGACACCTCATGAGATAAATCTGGTGTTTATGAGGAGGTCTATTACATTGTGCAGCAAGATAAAGTAAACAGAATCTCTTTTCATGTTTGTATGTGAGCCTGCAAACTTACGCTGATAATTAAGCACGTTGTACGCTCGTAAGACAATTGTATTTGCGCAGACAATGTAATTTGTATAATTGTTCACAGAGAATAATTATTATGGATGTATTTACGATACGTATATATTTCCTGTCAATAGATCTACTTTTTGACTAGATAAACATTAAAGAAATCAATGGCAACATCCTATTTCTAATTCAGCATAAGACTAGTTGTTGAAGTAATGTTGTGTAGCCAATACGTTTAAGGACGGCGGGCAAGTTGACGGTCCACTTGATGGTAAGTGGTTACCGTCGCCAATAAAAACGCCATAGGTGGTGTGAATTCGCTGCTGACCTGTCTGAGTACCAGGTATTTTCAGGAAAGAGCCGTTTACGACTTCTAATAACGACGCATTATCAGGAAGAAAATATGATTTGTGCGTTATTGTGTAACAAATATAGAAACATCTTCAAGCATTTTTACAGTAAGATGAGCATTGAATATCTTCTCGATTTGTCGATGTGATAGTTAATAGTCTGGCGACTTTTATTTATTACCTAAATTGACCAAAAATATATCAAATAACATGGCAATTAGGCGACGATGTAAGGTATTAGCTTTAAGAGCTCTCGAATCTCTCTCCCTCGCAGAAAACACAACAGCGCAAGCTCTGTTATTTCACGATGGTCTTCTATGAGGGTTTCTGTCGCCAGACGAATTGTCCATTTTATGTTTAAGGAACGGTAGTTTGCTCAGTTACTACTAATTTATTTAATAAATTAATTAAATTACTTTGATAAACTAAATACGTCAGACGGCCGTGTCGTACTCGCCTCTCATTGGCTCATTTTACAGTACAGAAGTTAAGGCTTCCGGATTATGTGGATATACGGAAACGTGCGTCAAGGGTCTGCTATTTATCATATTTTCTACTTCAGCTAGAAACGTCAGCAGTACTTCTTCTCGGGAAGCGAGTTCCTTTAAAACCACTCTCAACGACGTTTTAACACTCCTGATCAAAAGTTCCCATGCGCCGCCCATGTGAGGGCTAATAGGTGGAATAAACTTCCAGTTGACACCTTTGTTTAAGGGCTGCGTCGTAACCAACTGCTGATCCGGCTCTTGAATTGATTTTCTGAGTTCTTTATCAGCGCATCTTAAATTGGTACCATTGTCTGATAAGAGTTTGTGTGGCCAACCTTGGCGAGCAACCATTCTACGATGCGCCATAATCATAGAGTCGGCCATAAGTGATGTAACAAGCTCAATGTGCACAGCATGCGGGTAAAAAGCACTCTATATCTCCGCTCAGTCTACGAGTATATAGTCGATGTATGGATTTTTTTGAATAGCGTGAACGGCAGCCGGAAATTGATCAACAAATGTTGATGCATTTTTTGTTTGTTTAATATACTTGGGCAATAAACGGTGAGCAATTCGCGCCGAAAACAAGCGATGTTATTACACACACTTTAATAGATTTACTTTGTTCATCCCTCCATAGAAATCTCAAAAGATTCTGGTCCTCACTTCTAATTTTAATTCTAAGAAACTTGTCCTTTATATCGCCAACAATTCCTATGCAATTTCCACGAAAAACAAACATAGTTAGTAAGAAATCATTCAAGAAAACAGTTTCACCTTTAGCAGCGGCATCAAAGACTAGTCTTAATTTATTTTTATTTGAATTATTTTTGAATTTTTTTTTCTCTAAATTCATTGCCGGGACGCTACTTTAACTTTTATTGGCGTAGGCTGTGCCTCCTATAATTGCGACGGCATCTGCCATGTTATTTTTTTTCCGTCCCTTGCTGTATGTTTTTTTTTTGGTGCCTGCCTCGTTGGAGGCCATGTAACAATAAATAAATAAATTATCTACACCATAATGCGGTAAATACCAAACGCGGCCGTTAGTAGTAGTATTTGTATTGATTAATTATCTTGCATAATCATTTGTTTGCAGTAAATGCTGAACGCGCTCGCGATAACGTGAGTCATCATGCGATATTTTCCTTAGTTTCAACCTATTTACCGCGTTTCAATAGCACTCGGGCATATGAAAACATTCGTCTGCTGTCCAACGACTATCGATAAATTGTCCACGGCTCGTATTTCATTTAAATTTTGTCGCCTGATTGTACTTATTCCTATGGATTCGAACGAAAATGAATGACGCACAATCACGCAAATCATAGTCGTGAGAATCGGGACGCTGCTGCACTGCTGTTCGCAAGAGACTGGCGCCGAAAACTGAAAGCGATATTAGTGCGTGTGGGCGTGCGGGTGTCGTTGGCGCTCGCCGAGTCGATGTGTTTTCACTTTACACCTGCCCCCTGGAGGGTTTAGATCTGTGAGGCAGAAGGAGCGGCTACAATTCTTTTTGTCGTTACCTTCAGCGCAGTTACTGTGATATAAACAATGTGGAGGCGTGTTTGCACTTACCGATTGATGGTTATGATGCAAGGCTCCATGCACACACCGACCGAACGACGTCTGCGTGATGTATGGCCCTCCCGAACCACATTTTAAACAATTAATTGGAACAATGAGATCATAATAATTATCTTGACCTATCAATAATTATGGACGAACATTACTTCCACAAAGTTATCGTGTAACACTAAGTTGTCGTATAACTTAGTGTCTATATTGGCTGTACCTTGAAGCACGTATAGATAGTCCATTTATTTAAGAATGAACAAAAAGGTAAACAAACAACTCACGACATGGATTTTGTAAGTTTTAACCTTAACCACACCTTTAAATATACACGTATTCGCTTACACTCACTAAACATATTAATATTCTTTATGATATTTATTCAAAACTATCCCGTCTAGAGACGGGACAAGTACACCACCTGAGGCATTTTGAATCACATGATCATTTTGATTGGTACATAATTATCAAGTTCACAATTCTACAAACATTTTAAAGTTTTAGTTTATCATAATTCATAACGAAAACTTTATGAAATTATTTCTGATTAAAAGGCATTTATTAAATAGATAAATCATTAAACAGTACGAACAAGTTTTAAATGAGTTACTCACTGAGTCAACTCTATTTAATATGCATATTGTATAAATCTTATCTCTAAAACAGGTCAGTGACCCTGGCGACGCCATATTTGTTTACCTTTTTGTTGATTCTTAAAAAAATGGATTATATACTAAATTTACAACCACTGCATTGCTTATATTGAAATCGACCAACTCTGTTTTGCATATTAAATCACTGGACCAATAAGTACACGGTGCCTCCATCATAGAGCAGAGCGTTTAATATTGTTTTTAGGTCCATGTATCGTAACCGGCACTATTTTTAACATTACACGCGAAGATACAGTGCACTGTCGCATGCGTCACAGTTTTTTCAGCCTGCTGTTCATCAGTTGCGGGCGATCCAGAATATGTAAGTCTCTGCGCATTGATCTCTTGAATTTACTGCAATCTGTGAGTGCATGATTTTGCCTTTTGCAAAATTTACATCTAGGCTGACTGCTTGCGGCACATAGTAGCATCTGATGGTTGCGAGGATTGTCTTATAATTTATTTGCGCAGTGTTTTTGTAAGTAATTTCATAACGTTGTCTATATAATGCATTGCTGATACGCAGATGCAACGATCGAGTCTCCAACAAGTTGCTTCTTTGTTTCTTTTCTTCTATTGAGCGCTATTGAAGCGTGCGAGTTTCTCGAGGATCCCGAATCCTGTAGTTGAGCTACTTCTACTGCCATTTTTTTTCTAGAAGCTCTTTGTCTATTCGGGCTTTAGTTTTGGCTATGTTAGCCGCGGCTTCCCGCAGCTCGATCTCCGCTTTTACTTGAGCACCTGCATATTCAAGCTGTTTCCTACAAGAAAACAAGAAAGCAGAAGACATGCTTGATCGGGTTGATCGGGCTCACCAGTCACACAATGATATATTTTCATTACGTATTTCATTACGGGGGGTATCCGATTTTATTTCCAACTGCTCGGCGCCATCTTTTCGCCGTTGTGAATATGTTTTCACGCCAGGTGTGTGGAACAAAGACATCCCTGCAGACAGGTTTCGTTCCAAGATCCGGCTCGAAGGACCACTTTTGTTGGTGACTGTGGTGGTTCTTAGAAAAACACTTTGTTAGCCTTTGTCCCGAGAGGCGCGATCGAACACGCACTTTCTTCAGCAACGACTTGCGAGAGACTCACTAGGTGGCGCCCGAGTCGCAATATGGGCTGCGTAATACTCGTAGATTGAACAGGTGCCGCAATAAAAGTATAATTATATTTATAGCTATACATATATTATAGCTATACTAATTATATTTATAGTTAGATACGTCTGTGCTGGACTTTACCTACTCCGACCGCGTAGTAAAAAAATTACTTATTATTAGCGGACAGCGGTGGCTACTGAGGTAAAGGGTTTCAGGTCCGTCACCGCTTCTCCACCGGCCTTCGGATAATTTTAACAAGAAATTGGTGTTTGTTCACCACTCGGTTAAAAACGAGGAAACGAGGAAGGCCTTTACTTACTATTTCGCATCGTTTGATTTAGTACGATATACTCGTAGCGTCGCCATTTAGTAGGAAGTAACAGTGCCCTACCAAAAACCATGCTCGCACGAAGACTTCAAGAAAAACTGCGCAGTATACCATTGGAATATTAAAAAAAAATATGATTGTTTTGCAATAATTCGCTTATAAACCCTACTCTAATACTAAATAAATAATAAAGTACGAAATTATTTCAAATTTTGCAACCAGAGCAAGACGAAATGAAAATGGACTAAAAAATATCTACTAATCCTTTAGAGTACCGTTAGAGTATTTTAGGAGCAAATTCTGAATGAAGGGTGTTCATGAAAAATGAAGCATTCATTGGTTATTACTTGGCACGTACAGACGACCACAAAATTCGTTTCATCGCTTTATGAGATTAAACATTTTGAGACACTGTTGACCTCGTTATCTATACATATAATAAAATCGTAAACGAGGAGTGTCTGTACATTAAATACTTATGTTACTGAGGTCAAAAAAATAGTTTTTAGAATTTTTGTCTGTCTGCTTAGCTGTTGATATATTTGTCTGTGCTTTTGTGCACCCTAATCTCAGAAACGGCTAACCGATTTGAATGCGGTTTTAACTGATGTTAAAACCGCATTCAAATCGGTTTTTCAATTTCAAATTTTTTCAAATTATACTAATGGTCTGTCTAAGTCCGGATATAAATATCAATTTTAAAAGAAACACAATTGACTAAACATCTCCTTGTGAAATAGTATATAGTGTTCTGTGTAATCTTCCTTTAATTGAGTAAATGACAATTTAATGTGACAAATAAGGTACAAAAACATGGAATATTAATGCTTTAGTTTTTATTCTATGTACAAAAATTATAATACCACAGAACACTATATATTACTCGTAGCAAGACGTTAATCACAATTTACCTAAAAATGTTTATACTGAACTCAGTTTTAAGTATCTACAGTGTATTTTAATCTAAAAATACGTTAAATATATATTTTAATCCAAATAATAGATGTTATTTTACATAACCTCAAAATATTAAAACGAAAATATCTTTAGTTCCAAACTTTGCTTAGTAATAAATGTAAGACCACTTAGTTTAGTAATAAAAAGTCTATACTTTTACATATTCTTCATTTGTAGACGCGAAAATTTTAAGTCAACAAAAATTTGTATGGGGGTTCGCCATTGTTCAAATGTTTATTTTTCAAAAATCTCTTCTTGTCTCTAAAAATAGGGTTTAATGTAGCGTACATTAAGGTATTAAGGTATTACATTAAGGTACATACATGATCTATTACATCTGAAATATTTTTTGCAAAGCGAAAAAGGGTGCTATCAGTTTGAGGGTATAATTTTATTAATATTGATCACATACACCCGAGTGAAACACTCTACCTTTCGCGTTACTTATCCGAGGAAATGGAAGAACCGTTTGAAAAAGAAATTTGCGTGTAGAAAATTTATATCATTTTGTCGTATTTGTGCACATCGGTCAAGTATGCAATATACAATATTTATTATTATTGGAATTATCCAATAATTATCAATATTGCATGTAAATACAATGATATAATAAATAATGTAATTAAAGCAAATTTATTTTTAAAATGTTATGAAAACAGGCGCTTTTAGCCATTTTTAAAAAAAAAACAGGTTTTCCATACCTATAGTTCCATACCTATATATTCTTCGCCATTTTGTTGGACGAGTGACTCGGTGGGTTATTATTTGTAAAGAATGTGAAAAAAACCGAGTTAGGGCGTTGACGAGTCCGTTGGATGGATGGTTAGGGTGCTTGCTTTAACGTTCTGTTCTAGGGTTTCCGGGTTCGATTCCCGGCAGGGTGAGCTTTGAAAAATGAATTTTCCAAATTTGGCTCTGGTCTGGATCTGGAAAGTAGTGGCAGGGCACACTGCGTTTCGCAGTCATTTGGGCAGCCCTTCTGGCGGCAGTAGTAACCACTCCCTTACAGAAGACCACCGTGAAATAACAGCACGTGTGCTGTTGTGTTTCGGTGAGTAAGTAAGGGATGCCATAGCCTATTTGCCTATCCCTAATCCCTTATCCTTAATCCTACTGTAGTCGGCAGCTTGTGTTATTGGTGACGGCAGGCCATCGTCAGCCTGTCTGCCGATCTTAACCTTAAAAAATATATAGATTTCTTAATATATAGGCAAAATTAGAGACTCGCCCCCGACTTCGCGCGGTACAATTTTTACTGCAATTAGTGAAAACCGTATCAAAATTCGTTGGATCGTTTAGAACCTTAGTTCCCAAAGTGGTCCAGGTGGACCCGCGTGACAAAAAAAAATCAATTCTCACTTATTTCATTTAGAAAACTTCCCATTCGTGGTTGGAACTCAGCCGCAACGCAAATTTCCAGACTTAGGTCTAATCTTCACATTTTTTGTAGGGTTTTGAGAATATGATAGAAATTTAGCTGCGGGGGGTCCACCCGAACCAGCTAAATTTTGAAAGTCTGGGAACCTCTGGTTTAGAAGTTGCCAGACATACAAATGTGATTCGAATTCACATCCGAACTTCGACACAAAACTAAATCATGAAACATTCGTTGAACTTAAAAACTTTTAGTTTCTGTTAACTTTGTTTTACAAAATGAATATCAAAAACGGAACGTAATTATGATTCGTCCTAAATTTTATAACAGTATCTAAACTTTTACTTTTTTATCCAAATTTGTTTGTAACATATTTAATTTGAAATTTATTCACATAAATTTGAATATTTGACGAGATATTATGCAAAGATTTAAATATGTATATAATCTTAATATCTATTACATATTATGATTCGCGTCCCACCGTTTACTAACTGTGCAACTTACGCTGTTCGATGAACTCACACAAAACCTGTATGAAGAGGTCAAACATATTGTTAGTCTTTGTTGAGAAGACATCGCGACATCATGTCAACGATATACTTCGTCTTACTCGCGGAAATTGCATTCTGTTTAATAATCAGCGAGTCGATTATGTCTGGTTCAAATTTAACTGTTAATATTTCACAAGGTCGAAGAAATATTTACTACAAAAGAGATGTGTTCACCAACAACAAGCAATGTCCGGTTGGAACTTTTTTTTGTCTTCATCAATGCATGTCTTTTGAGAAGTAAGTGTATATACAATGAAAGTAACAACCTGTTTAATTTATTTAGAATTCCGTATAACATTTAATTTTCTCTTTTTAATTTATTCTAGATATAAAATATTGTGCTGCCGACATGAAAACTGTTGAAGAAATCCAAGGACTTTTATAATACATGTTTAGAGTTAATGTTTAGAGTTTATAATAAAAGAAAATCTTTTTAAAATTATTTTTAATTAAATTAATTCAAAGAATATCAATCAGTTTTGTATGGAGATAGGATCGTCAGTGTACCGTATTTTCGTTTTAACGGTTGAAACTTATACCATTAGGTATAAAGAAATTATAGATTATACTGGGAAAACCTCGTGTCATTTGGTAATGGGGTTCCATATAGATATATAAGTTTGAATGTATTAAAAAATCTAATTGTACCAATAAAGTAATAAGTTTTTTAATTTTTGAATGTTATCCCTATTTACAAAATCTGGGGCCTTAGTCAAAATAACATAACGATAACGAAGGAATAAAATGTATGGGATTGACATAAGCCGTCGCTAAATCACGTGATACATCCCATACATTTTATTCTTGCGAACTTCGTTATCGTTATCGTTATGTTACTTTGACTAAGGCCCCTGAAATATTCACAGGAAATTACTGAAATTAAGAAAGAATTTTATTACCAAAATGTCCAAAGTCCGACTCCATATTTATGAAGCATGTTCTAAAAATATGCTCACATTCTTCTGGGTCAATGCTTCTAATTCAGGGCGAAGATAGAACCATGCCATGATAAACAGGCGTAGCATTGCAGGCAATGCTATCAACTGTAAATAAGTTTTGAGTTTGCCCTGTCTGTTCTTTTATAACACTCAACGGACTTTGATACTGTTTTCACCAATGGAAGGAGCGAAAAACAATGAAGGTTGGTGTATATAATTAAATAACCCGTTCGAAGGCGGGAGCGGGTCGCTAGTATTGTAATATAAGGATTCAACATTCCTGTCTAACAGGAAAATGTCAATTGGTACGAAAGATATGCGTAATTACGTAAGTCCCCTTGACAACTTTTTTTTTTCTCCAAAGTAATAATGCTTTGGAAAACGTTATAATGTTGTTCTTTTAAATCTAAACAGAAATCTCTAGCACATTAATTTATGACGATCAGTTAGAAACAGTATTAGATAGCAACGACATTAGTGATATACAAGTAATCGTATCAATATATATTGTCGCATTGAAATTAATCTCTACCCAAATAAGGTGCTCCTCTGGCTAAGAGTATGCTGTGTTTGTAGCTAAATGATAGACTTTTTATGTTGCTAATTAATGGTTAGTGGCTAATTCTTAGGAAACCAAAATAGTTACGCGCTATACCGAATATCACGCGTACGAAGTTGCGGACTCGGCTAGTCTATTCCATAATAAAATAAAGAAGAGTTTGTTTTTTGTTTGAACGCGCCAATCTCCGGAAGAATCCGTTGGATTAGAAAAATCCTTTTTCCATTTGATAACCCCATTCTTAAGTATGGTTACACTACGCAACGGCCCTTAGGAATAAAAGTCAAAAGGACCGGCTACACATATACGTATATCAATATAAATATGTTACGGTTTGGTGAGTGCAAAGGTGAGCCCCTAATAGCCGGAATGTCCCATCTTGTAGTATGCGCAAAGGGAGATTATTAAATGTTTGTAGGATGTTGGGCAATGGGCCAACAATCTGTCACTTATAGTATTACTCACTTGTTGATACTGTTCCCCTATTTAGAATTATTTATTTGTATGTCTGTATGTCAAAAGGAAAACACTATTGATATTACTTTGTATTCGCTTGAGGTTTTTTCTCCAAAAATCCGTCTGTCAATCGGTAATGACTTATAATGACTTAAGAGTATGTGAATATATTATGTTATCTTTAACTGATGCGGGCTCTCAATGCTCTTAAAGGGTTCTCCTTGAAGGTATTCTCCTCAATACGAGCAATAAGTTCCTAGCTTCGCACGGATGTCCAATTTTTTCAATGTTCTCTTCATCTTTCTAGGAAGTTAACGAATATTTGAAAAAAGAAAGCCAAATTCATCCAGCCTTTCTATTGATTTGCGCTATGTATGTGTATGTGTATGTGTATGTGTGGGTGTATATATATATATATATAGTAAGTTTGTATGTTCAATGAATCACATACGGTGCTGGCTGAAAATGAGCGTTGTAGGTGTTTGTCTAGCACCTCAGCACAATGTTGAGCCACAGTATCCGATTCGCTGCCGCGAGGACACACTCACATGCTTTTTTTATTAATTTCTGTCCTGTTCTTGTAGGTATAAGCGTTTCAATTTTATTTATATGAATAAAATTTATAGGATTGGATAATAAAAAACTGATAAAATTAATCCGCAATATACAATACAATATAATATAATAAAAACAGTTAAATATGTTTATTCAATGTTTTTAGACGATCGCTCGGGAACCTAAACATTTATCCAGAATAAAAAGTATTCTATATGTTAATCCAGGTAATAAACGATCTGTTTGGCAAATTTAGCCCAAATCCGTTAAGCCGTTTAACGGACCGGGCCCCGGCCTTGTCGGACGGGGCCCGGTCGGCCCGGTCAAGATATTCATAGTATGTTTTTTTTATGAACCAATTCATACTTCACCAGGTGTCACGGCCGTGTCTCGGTCATTGAGAAAAATACGAGCGTAAGGCCCGGTTGCGGCACGGTGATTTAAATACATACAAATTCCAAACATATACGTAAGATTAGCAGGATTTACTAATAACGATGACGTTATGGGCGTATGAATGAAAAGACCTATTTATGGGATCTAAGAATTGTTGGGTAAATTGCTAAGAATTGCTGCTCAAAATATACGTAGTCGTATCCGGAGTGTGGAATAATATGTTCGTTAAATTGTTTGATATATACTACCATAAATTTTGGAAACTGTAATTTATTGAACGCGCCCTACAATTCACAGTGCAAATTATTGCCGCGTTTAATTTCACCACCGAATAAGTTTCGGATGCTTTGCTGTGGCATAATAACATTACGTGAAAATGCGTCCCTCGGTAACAGTATTGCAGTAGGGGGTAGGCTGGGTACGATTGAAACGCCTTATGAATGAAACAACTCAAATTCCTCGGAAACTATCACACGTACAAGTACGAGGCGACGTCCGTTACTGCGTCATCCATTTTCGAATATTTGGTCAATGGCGCAGCGCAGAGACAGCGAGCCAACGTAATCGTGCACAGGACGCGTTGAAGAATTTTCTCACACAAAAGTAAGATTTTACGATCTTATAATTTTTGGTTTATCATAACTTACTCTTGTATTCTAATATTTTTTCTTGTTTTATTGTATTGTGTACCTATTTAAGATTATATTTATTGACATTGGTAAACGCTAAAGTAGTATTTTAGGCTAAAAATTGACCTTGAAATGTAGAACAAGAGATGGGTACGGTAGCAACGATTTGCCTGTGAACGTTTGAAACTTTTCAATCGTCTTTGTGTTTCAACCGTCCCTGTCTTCGTTTAGGTACCTACTTCCAGTAAAAACTGTTTAGTTCTGGTGATACGTGAACTAAACCACATAAGTACCTACTGCGATATTAAAGAAAACATATAGATCTATTGTTTTTACAATGCTAACTTTCTTTCTCTCTCAGATGCCTAGAAAAAGGAAGCATGTTACGGACAGAAGTTTTAACGACTTGTTCTCGTACCGACAAGCCTAAGAAGAATTAATGTCGGGGCGGTCATTACGTAAGGTTGCAGAAATGTTTAACATTGAGCACGGTCATTAACTGGATTAAAAAAAAAAAAAAAAAACAGAAAGTGCACCCGAAAATGTTTCTGTAGATGACTGCACACGAACATACTCTCCGCTCTACTCAATACAAGCAATATTTAAAGCAGCGGACATTTCAAATTCCACTACCACATATTCTTTGGTCGGCGTTCTGTTAACTTCTCACATATTTATATTTACAACAAAACAAACCGGCATTGTGATATAAAAGACAAAAATACCAAGAGCATCAAACCCATTGTTCGGAATTGGCTTCTCGGACTTCATTATGACGATATTGAACTTTTACTGAAAGGCATCCAATAAGTCACAACACTAACTTACTATCTGAAACAGGATTTTGCTGGCGCACACACACACACACACGCACACACGCACGCACGCACACACACACATACATACAGACACATAGACAGACACCCAAATCTCCTTTTCTTTTAATGACTATTTTTAGTTCTAAAATTTTATATTTAATTAAATTCTGGCCTTTACAATACAAGCTATGCTTAGTGTAAAGGTCACCGAAAAACTATTCATATATGTAAACTATCTGTAAATTTTAAAATAAATGAAAAAATAAATGAATAATATAACTATGGGGTAAAATTCTGCAAAAAAAAAAAGTATTTAGATCGGCTCAACAAAGGGACATTTCTAAATATACCTACGTATTGTATGAATCTTTAGTCATGATTGAAACATGAGTATAATTGCAACATGTCTGACTGTATGGAGCATGATAATCTTGATTGATGATGCAAATCTTGTTGATTATGTGAAATGTTAATTCCAAATTTAATCTGTATCTATTATCGAGTAATGAAAAAGAAAATAAGTTAACCTATAAGACCAAGACTTTGTTTCAGTGATAATTTTAGAAACATACATGCTAACATTACCAACTTTTTATGATCTCATTGAAAACTTGTTTAGTTATATAAAACCGTTTAAACCTATTAAAACGTTTAATAATTCGAAAGAAATCTGAAGTGTTTCCACTACTACATACTGTTTCAACTGTCCCTAGCATGGGGTCAATTGAACCGCTTTTCCCGATCCCCTTCGTTAGGTAATAACAGGGTAGTTAATTGGCACAGAGCTACAGAATATATTATATACACAATTATGCAGAATATAAGGCTGATAACAGTACTTCATTTGAACAAGTCATTTCGCAGTAATTTGGGCAGCCCGCCTGGCGGCAGTAACCACCTCCTTACAGAATACCGCCGTGAAATAACAGCATATACGTGCTGTTGTGTTTCGGTGAGTGAGTAAGGGATGCCAGAGCCCATTTCCTTATCCCCCTCCTAATCCCTTATCAAATCCTACTGTAGTCGGCAGCGCACTTGCAGCAGCTGTGGCGTTGCTTGTGTTATAGGCGACGGTAGCCACCTACCATCAACCTTAACATAAAAAAAAAACTGTAAGTATAATAGATACTTTACAATGAGCATTCAAAGTAAAATTGGATCAATCGTACCCATCCTTTCCTACTTTTTTCTGAATTAAAGTTAACATTTGTCCCTGACAACATGCAATCAGAATTTTATTGTTATGAGGTGTGAAAACTTAAAAAAGTATTCAGGATATTGTCATACCTACGTCATACAGTCGAGCAACACTCAGTATTCGAGCCTGCAAACTGAAGCGAGTTCGCCGAACGTTGCTCTACGTATGACGTGTATGGTTACACTGTGATATTGTTTCAATTATAAAAGAACTACCGTGAATAAATAATTTAAATCACGGTTTTATACAAATTTGACACCGTAGACACAATACCATCCTACTGTAGATATATAATGTAGACCCAATACCATGTGTATATAATGTTAACGGAAAAGTATGTAATCCGTCATTGTTATACATTTCCTAGGAAATGTGTGCAATTCCTAAAATATATAGGAAATGTATGATATATTTGTAATATACACTTTTCCTAGGAAATCTATACATTTCCTAATAGCAACTGGAAATGTATTACATTCGGGATGCCGTCAATGGGTAAAATATGTGTAAAAAGACTTATTTGTACCATAAACGAAGTATGAAATTAAAAGCGAGCAGAGCGAACACATTCGGTATACTGGTTTTACCAAAAATAAGACTTATTATACCTATTTTAATAACGTGTTTTATTAATTTTGTTCACAGAAAACATAAATTTATATACATTTCCTAAAATAATACAATTGCATACAATTCTTAGGAAATAATTATATAAATTTCACAGGATATGTGTGTTTAAAGAAGTATTTAAAGAATGTATTTAAAGAAGGAAATGTTCCTAGAGTTTTCACCGGAAGCAAGATCGTTGTTCACTAAGCAAACGCCTCATAATTTCGTTAAAGTGTCGGATGCTTTTTGAATTCCTCAAATGAAGAACCTATGACGCATCCTCGATGAAGCTCGGACGTTGCGACTTTTTTAATTTTCAAAAAATTAAAAATGTGTTTAGAGGTAAATAATTTATTAGCGTAGAAGCAGAAAGGCATGTTAAGAGGGCACTTTCCAACTCGAACAGCTTACTTATTCTATACTACGTTATTTCATGATTACTCATTTATAGGTCGTAGCAATACATAAAAAACATTATATTTCTAGGACATGAATATATGAAGGTTTGCAGAGCAACAAAAAACTGAAATTAATTTTATATCTAGTATAATTTAATTTCTAAAATGTGCAGAATTTGTGACATTTTCACGGATTGAATTCTTGTAATTCTGACTAAAATTAAAAAAAGTTTTTCAATGGAAACATCCTACGCATAATGTACATTTGAAAATGGGATGTCAATAGCTACCATCTATAAAGGTTTTTCTAAAATATTGGAATTTATTATTTTCGCGAGTTGAATTAAGTGGCGCGAATGTGTTGCGTCGCATTTGTCTTCGGTTATTCGCATTATAGTAAGTTGAGACAACAAATTCTCCCAAATACCTATTACTGAGTTTCCACGCTCGCACAGTGCCACCTTAAAAAGCCATTGAAGACGTCTCTACAGAACACTGAGCCCACTATATTTTTTACCCTAACCTATTTTTTACACTAACCTATATTTTTCCCATTTCCCCTTTTTCACTTTTTTTTGTTTTCGTAAGTTAGGAACCTAAAAAAATTATAATAAAAAAAGTTTTTTCCCATCCATGGCCGCATTCCCATTAGTGGTCGAACACTATATAGTATTTAACAAAACAATAAATATTTCTTAACTATGACTACTTATTTATCAGAATCCAGTAAATTTCATGAAAGCCCACGTAGCTACGTAGCTACGGGTATAACTATAATATCACTCAAGAGCCTTTTTTTCGAAAGCTTTGCTTAATGCTTAGAATAAGTTCAACACTGATTATTGCACAACTTTTATTTAACTAAAATTGTCATCGTACTATAGTTTCTTTCTTTTATGGAAAAATCGCTAACACTCAGTAGGTATTTAAACAGGTTGCAGCTGTGGAAACAGTTTCTTATTAGGTGTATAATATTTGAAATAAATTTAATTTTAGATTCTAGTATAACGAGTCGCCAATACAATTCATAAAAAAGTCTACAAGAATCCCAAATGGTGATCGAACTGTCAAATTGATAAGGACCTATGTGATGTCACTACGAATTTAGTACGACGTCAGAGCCTGCGCCCTTAAGGCTCGAGTCTCCTAAAAATTAGTGTTCTTGCATAATTTACAGAAAATAAATGTTTTTTACAGTTACTAACAAAAGAATAAATGAAATATATTTTACATTTATTGAAAGTGATGGATTTGAAATTTCAAAAACACTTTTTTAATTTTATTTTCATGCACATTTTATAAGCTCTATTGGGCGTTAAAAATGCCTCTATTTAGGTTGAACGCGTTGAAGGTCTCATTCAAGCACATGCTACGTAAACATTATAACAAAAACACGAAATATATTCAGTTTACACTTATTCTCATATCGTTAGCAATAGTCTAAACTGGTTACTTTTTTGATAAACACTTTAGTTTTCTTATTTAAAGAGGTTTAAAAAGTTGTAGTTACATGAATTTTACCACTGCAAATACATATATTTTTCTGTTGAAATTTTTTTTTAATGCAGTCGCTCTTAAAACCACTTGATAATGACCTATTTTTTAATAAATTAATGAAAAAAATATACAAAAAATATATTTTTTTAAGTACTTTTTAATAATTGCAATTCATAACAAAAAAGACGCGTGAAAGTGCGCTTAGTTCTGTTTGCTAAGGTAGAGTCGCAAAGCGAGACCGGAGCCTTAAGGCGCGTTTCCATTATGCAAGTACTTGCGCGCAGGTCACACTTGTGTACAAATAACATGAATTGGAAACAATATGTTCGTTGCACGCAAGATCTTGGTTTTGTTTTCTTACAAGTTCTACATTTTGTATTGTTGTTTATCATGGTTAGAAGACGTGCTATGGTTGTCGCTGCTTGGCGAGTTGTTTCCGAAATAAATAAACACACAATAAACAAAAAAAATAAGCATCGACGCCGACCAGTTCAGTGGGTTAGATACTGGATTCAGAGGAGAGAAGCTTACGGTGCATCGAAAAATTTGTTAAAAGAATTTGCTGAAGAGGATCCAAAGCGTTACTGTATTCATCTTAGAATGAAGGAATCACAGTTTATGAATTTATTGGATAATATTTCAGCAAGGATTTCTAAGCAAGATACTATGCTTATCGAGTGCGCAAATGCAGTATTTCTAAATTCATCCCGCATGTCTGCCAGGCAATTTATGAATCACTTAAAGAATACCAAGAGGACTATAACTAGCTATATTGCCAATATGTCTAACTAATTAAACCTTGTAATTTACGAATTATCGCTAGTCAATTTCTTTAATTTGGTGACAGACACACTCACCAAGCAGCAGTCTCAAAAAATTCAAATTTAAATTTTAGCCACCGTTTTTTTTGGCCTATAAAAGACGGGAAAAAAATAAAATATCTTGAAATTTCATTATTCATTAAATGATAAATGATTTATTCAAAATTACACACCTAGCGCCATTCCACGATTTAATTCGACAATACCTAACAATACGTATGATGATAATAAGAAGTAATAATAATAATAACAATAGAATAAGTAATAAAAATAAAGATAATAAGTAAAACATTAGTCTTCAAAAACTGCCGTTAGTTAAAGTATGCCCTTGAAATGAAAGTTTTGAAACAACAGAAAAATTCTAATCATCGTCATTAGTTAAAAGTACCCAAAGAATCAACAGCTTGTGCTAATATATCTTCTGTGGTTGTTAAGTTATTACTACCTATTGGTCCAGGTGTATCAATTTCCACTAAACCCATTAAATCGATGTCATTGGGTATCAATATTACAGGCGCTTCTTTTAATGAATTTTCTTTTATCCACTTTATTCGCTGCTCTTTCAAAACTTTCATTATAAGTTCTTGAGTTTCCAGGGCATAATCTAACGGCAGATTTTGAAGTTGAAGACTAACATTGTGACCGAAAACATCAAATTCGTTTTCCCTTTCTAAACTCTTATTTATTCTTCTCAATTCTTTAACCGCGGTATCTATCGGATCATATCGGGATGATTGACGAGGGTGGGATGAAGTTACACTGCTTTGCGTTTGAGTTGAGCTTCGACGATAGCTGGTTCTGGCTGGTGTATTTTCTCGACTATCTGTCGTGCTTTCTGATTCAAGCTGAAACAAAAAATATAATAATTTATGGTTTCATTTTCCGAGTACTAATGAAGAGTGGAACGAAATCTGTAAAGGATTTGAACAACGTTGCAATTTTCCACGATGCATTGGAGCAATTGATGCAAATTGAGATTGAGATATTGAGATGTCCAAATGGCAGCGGTTCAATCAGCATTAGAAAATTGTAGCATCTCGTAAATTATTAGGAGATGAAGCATTTCCTTTAAAGAAGTATTTAATGAAACCTTATTCTCGCACCCAAGGATTAACAAGACAAAAGAAATTATGCAACTACCGCCTGTCAAGAGCGAGACGAGTTGTTGAAAACGCATTTGAGGTATTGGTATCAATGGGAAGAATTTTCGAGCAACCTATTGCCGTCGAGGTGACTACGGTTGATAAAATTATAAAAGCATGCTGTGCATTACACAATTGGTTGAGGCAAACTTCTGATGCAGATATAACACTAATTTAGCTGATAGAGATAATCAAGTAACCGGAGAAGTTATATTAGGATCTTGGAGAGATGACGTGAACTTGTGAACTTTTCAGCAATTGCGTCCTATAAATACAAATTATATCAGCGACTCAAATAAAAAATGAATTTGCTAATTATTTTGCTACAGGTGGTGCTGTAACATGGCAAGAAAGAATGATTTAATATATTAAATTAATAAAAAAATGTTTAGTACTTACAGCGATGTTTCCTTCAATTCCTCTTAATTCAGTTGAATTACGTAAGAAATTCATTGCGTTGAACCAGCATAATTTTGGTCTATATATGTTGGTTGTCCCACTTCCGGTAGTTTTGGACTTTTCAATTTTTGATACTTCTGCGAAAAATGTGGTGCGCAGTGACCGTATTTTATTTTTCACTTCTGTTATGGTCATCACAACATTATTAAGGTTCATCACTTCGATTATGTTCTTATATGCAGCTTCACGAGCATCTCGATTTTTGTAAAGTACATTTGTTATTTCCCAAAGACACTCATGTCTATGATATTCGTCAATAAATATTGTTATTTTCTCCGTATCCCACTTAGCAGACATTTTACGATCGTAACACACGAACAAGTGTTTTGTTTGTTGCTGTTGTCCGTGCAACTTGTAACAAGTAAGTAACTTGTATACAAGTAAGCCGAGTTGCGGGTTGTGCGTACAAATTTCAAACAACTTGCAAGCAACTTGTAACGCAAGCATTAGTTTCCACTTTGCAAGTTGCATGCAACTTGTACCTTGCATGCAAGCTACTTGCATAATAGAAACGCGCTAAAGTCGGTAGTAGAAACGGCTCGGCCAGTTAGTACGAACGAGACGCAACCATGATGGGACTGGTGATTTTATGTTTGGCGCTCGCCCCATTCGCGTTTTGCGCCATCTTACCAGCGAACAAATCCGGCGAAGAGTCAACAAATTTTAACGATTTACAACCAGTTTCGAATCGAAAACATCAAACAAATAAATACGGTTATTATTCAGATGAGAGTGTTATATTAATTGACACGGCTTTTCTCTCAAGGAAGAGAGTGAAACGCGATTTTCTTCAGGACGGACGCAAATGTTCGGAAGGCA
This sequence comes from Bembecia ichneumoniformis, assembly GCA_910589475.2. Lineage (NCBI taxonomy): Eukaryota > Metazoa > Arthropoda > Insecta > Lepidoptera > Sesiidae > Bembecia > Bembecia ichneumoniformis. The sequence continues at coordinate 16,156,690 of OU342532.1, forward strand.
GTTTCGTTTTCAATAATCGCTGTTTCCCTTTGCATAACAAAGTAAGTTACTCGTATGTTTTAGAATTTATGCGTTTCGCATTTGAGCAGTAACCACTCCATTACAGAAGACCACCATGAAATAACAAAAATAAAAATTAGACAAAAATTTTCTGTTGTATAATTCGTGCGAATGGGACCTAAACCGTTTAACCGAACCATCTGTTTTTTATTACCAAAAAAAAAAACTATGCCGAATGAGAAAGAATAACAATTTATATAACACATTTTCCTTTCTTTTTTCAGGTACAAACCTATAATGAAAATGTCGAAGGATAAAAAGGCTTGCAAAATATGAAACTCACGCGCACAACGGAAGAACCGAAGAAGTCTTAGGTCAGTGTTCCTGAAAATAACCTTTAAAGTTCACGAAAATCTACAAGCTTATTTAATAACTGTTTGTTGAATTACATTTTTGTGATTTATTTTAATTTTAAGAATTACGCTGTGCCAAACGAACCTCATTTTCAAGTTTTAGTGTAAGTAGTTTTCCAATGTACATAGCTACCTAGGTACATAGCTAGCACAATTAATTAATAAAAATAAGGTCGAAAAAGTATTTTTAAACTGTATTATATAACATTTCTTACAGGTCGTGTGTAGGGTTGCCAACCATACTGTTAAAAATGGTATTATCTTTTTTTCGCTCTAAAATACTGTTTACTGTTCTATTAGAAATATATGCAAGATGCTGTTTTTATCATAGCTTGATCCGGAGACATAAAATATGTATAAAATATAAGCCTACAAACTTCAGAACAAAAATGTAAGAATTAATACAATTCTAAGTTGTTTATGAAAAATTATCAAATGACCAACATTTTGTAGATATCAATACCGGCAAAAATGGAGTCATTTATTAATGAGCACTTCATAGGAATTCAAATTTTATGAAATTGTCTGATGGAGGCGGACCGCTAGTTAGTATATATAAATAACTGACAAATGCTCATCATGCTCAATTTACTCTTAGCAAGTAAGTGTGAATGAACTATTAAAACAGATATATTATTGAATATATATCTATACTGATCTGCTAGAACTGATTTTTAGCCATCTATTGGTATTTTTTGAAATGAGTGTATTTTTTATGTGCTAAGAAAAATATTCTAAATGTTTACCCCACATATGTAATATGTAACATTGTAAAGAGACTTTTAATTAGGTTATATTAAAGTGTGATATTTTTAAGAATATAATAGGTTGGGGAAAGTTTTTTTATGGATCGGAGTTGTTGTTTCGGCAGAGCCCGGTCTGTCCCTCCGATGGGCAAGGAGACACCGGGGAGTTTTAGTGGGTAGTACCAGTGCCGCTATGACATAGCATAGTGTGTCGCACTGGTGACCCCCACATACCCCTACCGTCTAGCCAGCGGTAGGAAATCCGTAAATGGATTTCTCCTCGACAAAAAAAAAAAAAAAGGTTGGGGAAAGTTTATTCGCATTTTATATGAAAACTCGAGACATTTTTTTTTCATAGTTCATTTACATTTAATTACAGTATATGTGCCATTTTGTTCGATGACTTCTTGCCATCTTGTAGGTAGGTAGGTAGGTAACATGATCCGTTGCTGTAGAAATTTTGGGACTTCTGATCAAAAAATGCGACAAGCTGTCAAGAGACAGTCCTCTATAGTTGTTAACCTGACACTGCCTAAAGAATTCTGAAGATACCGAATCAGGTGGAAATCTAAAGGTGCAAGGTCAGGGCTATATGGCAGATGCATTAACACCTCCCAGCCAAACTCTCTTAATTTTTGCTCTTAATCTTAATCTTAAAGACCACACCTTTTCTATTGATCAATTCCGGCCGCTTTCTCTCAACTTCTTGTATTAATCTCATCAGTTGTTAGCATTAGAGATCCGAATCGATGATTCTGCCGGCGGTAAAAGCTCATAATGAAAAATGCCCTTCCAATCCCACCATACACACAGCATCACCTTATTGCGAGTTAACCCGGGTTTTGGCACGGTCTGTGAAGCCTGACCGACCTTTAATCAACGGCTTTTTTCACACTTTCTTGTCTTACGTGATCCACTTTTCATCACCAGTTATCAAAATCTTCAAAAAGAATCTCAAATGAGTACAAAATTCATAAGGTTTCTTTCAGTGAGCTCGTGTGGTACCCTTATATCGAGCTTTTTTGTGTACCCAGCTTTATTCAAATGGGATCAAAACTGTTTTGTGGTCAATTCCCAGTACTAATATAATATCTTGCTCCACATTTTCAAAAATGGCGTCCATTTTGTTCGTAACAGGGCGACCAGAGCGAGATGCATCTTTGACATCAAAATTTCCGGATTGAAAACGCTTTAACCAAATTTGTGCTACTTTTACTGATTAGGTCCATAAACATCATAAATTTTTTTCGCAGCTTGCGTTGCATTTTTTCCTTTTTTGTAATAATAATTTTAAAATGTATCGAATTAATTCATTTGATTCACTCATTTTGACAGAAAGAAAAACAAATGAAAAATAGTTGGTAACAACATTTTAATAATTTCTTTCTTTTGTGAAATGTAACCTTTTTAATGTCATCAAAACCAGCCATATATAAATAGTACAGCCAAAGAGATTTTATTAAGTTTGTACATACTATATGCGAAAAGACTTTCTCCCCCGCCTAATATTTAATTGCATTTTTAATTTATTAAACCAACTATTTTTTATAATTATTAAAATTTTAGTTGCCTTCAATTATTTTATAATTTTTTTTTATGTTAATCTATACTAATTATATAAATCTGAAGAGTTTGTTTGTTTGAACGCGCTAATCTCAGGAACTACTGGTTCGAATTGAAAAATTCTTTTTGTACTGAATAGTCCATTTATCGAGGAAGGCTATAGGCTATATAACATCACGCTACGATCAATAGTATTATATATAAGCAGTGTCCAGTACCGCGCGCCCCACGCGCACTTCCCCGCCGTATGGCCGCAGCGAAGCTTGGCCGAGTTCAGCTAGTAAAGTGATAAATGTGACATAGTTAAAAAGAAGGCGCTAAAGTAGTTTTGTACGACTTTTTGGAATTAAAATAATAACATAGTTTTATGGACAAGTAGATATTATATCAATTTTTACTCGCTTAATCATCAACTCAAAGGTTAGTCTAATATAGTTTAATGGTTAATCGGCAGTTGTATACTTTTAAATAATTCAATACCGTCGCCGCTGTTTCGAGTCAATGTAATGGCAATATTCTACTAGAAATGTCAAATTAAACTTATTTAATCAATTTACTGGTTTTTATTAACTTTATTCTCTCTTTTTTTTATTTTATGCAAAAATAAGTGAAAGTGTGTACTGGAAAATTAATATTTTCAAATAATAGGCCTTCATTTTTACTTCACATGCATAACCGATACCAAGTAAATGTTGAGGTACCTTGAAAATAAAAGATATATTTTCTGTAACTATTCTAGAAACAGAAACAGTTGTAATAAATGAAATGAATAAAAAAAAAACTCGAAGAATAGAAAGGAAACAGTTTTACAATTTTCATGTGTCTATAAGTAATTTGGTCTATTCCCAATATGTTCATTTTATAGGCACATAATATTTATTCTGTACATACAATAAAATCGTAAATGAGCCCTGTCTACTTTAAAAATTAAAAAAAAAAAACAATTTGTACACGTTGTACTTATGTTGCCGTTGTCAAAAAAAATAGTTATTAAATTTCTAGTATTAATTGAATAACTATTTTTTTATCTTGTTCTATTATAATTCACTTCTTCATTTTCATCTATTTGGAACAAACAGTCCAATTAGGTAGAGCCAATTTCGAGAAGGAGGTCAGAAAGTCGAGAATCCTGCTCGGATGAACGGCGTTCAGGAAGCTCCGAGACATCTCGTCCAAAATTCCTCAGTGTCTTAAAACAAAAGTTTTTGACCAAAGTGTTGCCAGTGATGTCATATGGCGCTGAAACGTGGTCTCTAACTATGGGCCTCGTAAGAAAGCTCAACTCAGCTCTCAAAGCTATGGAGAGGGCCATGCTCGGGGTTACACTGCGAGATCGAATCACAAATGAGGTGATCCGTAGACGAAAAAAGTTACGGAGATAATCCGGCGGATTGGGCACGACACAGAGTACGCAGAGCCGACGGCCGCTGGGGCCGGAAGGTTTTCGAGTGAAGGCCTCGGACCGGCAAGCGCATCGTAGGACATCAACTCGCAATGTGGACAGGCGACCTGAGGCTCTAGTGTGAGTTTACGATACTACACCAATACTACACTCGCTAGCGAGTGTAGTAGCGTAAACTCATACTAGAGCCTCTGATAAGGACCGCCGGTCGACGGTGAATCCGACTGCTCCTGATCGGTCCTTTTGGAAAATTAGGAGGGAGGCCATAAAATGAAGAAACACAATGTCAAATGCCTACTTACAAAATTCATTTACAAAAATTTAAGAAATTTTCCACTGTTAATTTCAATATCTATCGTTTTCATATCTGTATGCATATAATAAAATCGTAAACGAGCCGTGTCTACACATTAAATATTTTTTCAAAAAACAATTTGTACACGTTGTACTTATGTTACCGAGGTCTGTATGTCTGTTCGTAGAATTTTTGTCTGTATATCTGTTCGTCTGTGCGTTTGTGCACGCTAATCTCTGAAATGACTTGATCGATATGAATGCGGTTTTCACTTATGTATTGTAGCAAGCTTCCTGTAATATTTAGTGTTTGTTTCATTCCAATCGGTTTACAAACAAAAATAATTACGCCCTATACAGAATACCACGCGTACGAAGTTGCGGGCTCAGCTAGTCCGGTATAAATTTACTAGGCTTCGCCTAGTTACAATTGGGGGAGTTGGTGCATTTAATATAATAGGTTGGGGAAAAAGATTTTTCACATTTTATATGAAAACTCAAGACATTTTTTTAATAGTTTATTTACATTTAATTACAGTACAAAAGAGTATGTGCCATTTTGTTCGATGACTTTTTGCCATCTTGTAGTAGTGACATGATCCCATTGCTGTAACCGCCCCGGTTACTGCCGCCAGACGGCTTGGTGAGTGAGCAAGGGATGCCAGAGTCCATTTTCCTCATACCTATCCTAATCCTTTATCCTTGATCCTACTATGAACGGCAGCATACTTACAGCACTTGGCGTTGCTTGTGTTAAGTATAGGCGAGGCGAGGAACCTACCGTCAAGGGGATCGTCAACCTGTCTGACAACCTTTACGTTAATAAAGGAAGGAAAGAAAGAAAGAAACATACTTTTATTGAAACGGTACTTTATGCACACAATACAAGTTATATTTTCTTTCCTGTTAAACTTATAAAAGAATTTATAGGAAAATATCGTATTTATACAGTGTTTTGTTATACTAATGTTAAACTAGAACGTGGCTGAGGTTATTTAATAATTGGTTTTGCTTTGTCCGCGTCCCTAGGGAACAGTTTTTTTCTTGACGAAAGGTACTACATGTCCTTTTCGGTACCTATCAAAATGTTTATACAAAATTCTATAATGATCGTTTGAGTAGTTAATGCGTGAAAGCGTAACAAACAAACTCACTTATGCAATTTCCACTGCTTATGCAATATATTTACAAAAACCTTCCTCATTTATCGCTTTTTCCATTAGAGCAAACCGTATCAAAATCCATTGGCTGGTTTAGAAGAAATTGGCGAACAAACGGATAGAGGCGGAGAACGACTTTATTTTACATCATCAATTATAAATGATTTGTAAAAACATTTCAAACAATAACCCAGTTGGGTGCATCATTCAAAATGTCGAAATACTTTAAAATATTGACGATAAAATATTATCGTCAATATCTGGAAATTCTGGAAATATTCAGATCAAATTCTGAAAATATCCAGTTCTAACATTAGTCCAGCCAGTGGACCTTTTTGTGATAGATATTCAGGTATGTCAGATGCGTTCGATGATAACACTGGAGATAAATATCCATTATCTATGTAGTCCATGATTGTGGCGTTGTAGTTCAAATGTACATCTTTGTCGTATAGTTTGCGCTCCAGTGCTAACAAACGACGATGAGCAACAGCGTATGAATTCCCTAAGCTGCTCGGATCCTTAGAAAAAGACATTGCGGTACAATAACGACCCGAAGAAACGCGAGATATCGTAGAAGTGTATATTTTTTTCACATTATTCTGACTAGACTGACTAAGAAATTTCTTTACGGGAACATTTTCTAACTCCCAAAATTTAGAAAGAGAAGCGTCTATATTATTCTCAATACAAGTAAAGAACGAAGCGGTAGGTGAGCATTGAAGCGAGATAGATGGGTATGGTTCAGTCCACAGGGGACTTTGGAACCGGTCACCGAATTAGATCACCACGAACTGGTTAAGCGGTATTAGCAGCGGTGTCACCCATGAACACGTATCCGAACACGGTTTCAATGATGGTTTCAATAGTGGGTGGAGCGGGCGGCGGGCGCAATAATCTTTCCACTAAGAAGCGAATGGGAATAATTTTGCTTCCAATTCACCTGCAAGCAGTAGGTTTGCCAAATGAATAATGGTAGATGTATCAACATAATCGACACGAAGCGATCGGTAATGCAATCGATAAATAATGCGGTTAAGTTAAAACTTTGTTTATTATTTTTAGCGGAAATCATAAAATTAACGTAACCTATAACAGGGCGGGAAGTTAAACCGACACCCTTCAAAATTGAATTCGAAAGCGGTATAATATTTAGATTAAGTTTTCTGCAACAGTTTACAGTTATCAAATGTTTATGTGAAGTATTGTCAATAATTCCTTTACATTTTTATTTTTACAAAGAAAAATTTAGCACTTTAGTTGCGTTCATTCACATGTAAGCGAGCGCAAAGCGATACGGCCTTGGTGGCAGGCGTCGAGGCCGAGGCGATGACACAACCGTTGTACGATTCGTAGCATTGTCCTCTATCTGTATGTCGTTCAAATTTGAGTGCTATCTAAATATAGCAATGTATTGTGTCTCTTTTCACACGGTTTTTCCAACTCTTCCAACTTTCCAACTCGAACAGCTTACTTATTCCATACTACATAATTCCATGATTACTCATTAATTAGTAGCTCATAGTTAGCGGTCATAGCAACACATAAAAAAAACATGACATTTCTGGGACATGGTTTGCATCGCCACAAAAAACTGAAATTAATTTTATTTTTACTATAATTAATTTCTAAAATATGCAGAATTTGTGACATTTTCGCAGGTTTAATTCTTGTAATTACTGACTAAAATTCAAAAATATTTTTCAATGGAAACTTCCCATGTATAATTACATTTGAAATTGAGATGTCAATAGCTACCATCTGTAAAGGTTTTTCTAAAATATTGGAATTGCTGGCGTATGTTTTATTATTTTCGCGAGTTGAATTAAGTGGCGCTAATATGTTGCGTCGCATTCTGTCTTCGGTTATTCGCATTATAGTAAGTTGAGACAACAAATTCTCCCAAATACCTATTACTGAGTTCCCACGCTCGTACAGCGCCACCTTAAAAAGTCATTGAAGACGTCTCTACGGAACACTGAGCCCACTTGCTTCTTTTGTCGCAATGTTTTTAATGTTTACAAACATGTATTGTAAGGGCACATCAATTTCTATATCTATTATATTATACACAATATACAATAAAGTCACGTTCCGCCTTAACTACTTTTAAGCCACCCAGGGCGAATTTTTATACAATTATCCCCCAAAGGAACAAGTGATAAAGAAGAACGTTTGTGTATATAAACATAATTTGCAATTTGCAATGTATACAATTTGCAGAAAAAAAAATTGAATAAGTACGAATGCCGGGGGCAGATTTTTCCTTTTGCCAATTTTCCCTTTTTTTTCATTTTTTTTTATTTTCCTAAGTTAGAGCCCGTTTTTCTTTTTTTATTGTTTAGTAGCTATTGACGAGATACTTACCTATAAAATTATATTAAAAAAGTTTTTCCCCTCCATGGCCGCATTCCCATTAGTGATCGGTCAAAACAATATTTATTGTTTTGTTTAACAAAACAATAAATATTTCATAACTATATTTATCAGAATCCAGTAAGCCATTAAAGCCCACATACCTGCTCACTATTTAGCTACGGGTATAACTATAATATCATTAAACAGCTTTTTTTTCAAAAGCTTTCATAATATTTAATAATCAGAACTTAGGAATGCTAAGAATAAGCTCAACACTGATTATTGCACAACTTTTGTTGAATTAAAATTGTATCGCACTATAGTTTCTTTCTTTTAAACAAAAATCGCTAACACTCAATAGGTATTTAAACATTAAAACAATATATTATGAAAATGTTTCCGCTGTAGAAACAATTTCTTATTAGGTATGTAATAATTAAAAGAAATTTATTTTAGATTCAAGTATACCGAGTCACCAATACAATTCATAAAAAAGTCTATAAAGACCCCAAATAGTGATCGAACTGTCAAATTGATGCGATGTCACTACGAATTTAGTACGATGTTAGAGCTTGCGCCTTTAAGGCGCTTTTTCATTATGCAAATACTTGCGTGCAGGTATGACGTCACACTTGTGTAAAATTAACATTAATTGGAAACGCAATAATGTTCGTTACAAGCAATTCTTGTTTTTATTTGTTTACAAGTTCTACATTTTGTATTAGTGTTCATCATGGTTAGAAGACGTGCTATGGTTGCCGCTGCTTGCCGAGTTGTTTCCGAAATAATTAAACACACAATAAACAAAAAAAATAAGCATCGACGGCGATCAGTTCAGTGGGTTAGATAGATACTGGATTCAGAGGAGAGAAGTTTACGGTGCATCGAACAATTTGTTAAAAGAATTTGCTGCAGAGGATCCAAAGTATTCATCTTAGAATGAAGGAAGTACAGTTTATGGAGAAGTATATCGAGTGGCCAAATCTGGCCCAAATGCAGTATTTCTAAATTCATCCCCCATGTTTGCGAGGCAATTTATGAATCATTTAAAGAATATCAAGAAGACTATAACTAGTTATATTGTCAATATGTCTAAATAATTATACATGTTGTAAATAGGTCTAATAATTGATTGTTAACCTACTCAGTAAATACTTATATATATATATATATATATATATATATATAGTACTTAGTAACATCTTTTTCTTTATTAGTCTCAAACTTCAAATTTAAATTTTAGCTATCGTTTAGGTTATAAAGGAAGGGGGAAAAAATTGAAATTCCATTATTCTTTAAATGAGAAATGATTTATTAAAAATTACACACCTAGCGCCATCTATCCTCCACGATTTACATTCAATAATGCCTAACAATACGTGTAACAATAACAAGAAGTAATAATTATTATTATTTATTTATTTGAATAAGGATCACAATGAATAAGAAGTAATAAGAATAACAACAATAGAATAAGTAATAAGAATAATGATAATAAGTAAACATTAGTCTTTAAAGTATGCCCTTCAAATGAAAGTTTTGAAACAACAGAAAAATTCTAATCATCGTCATCAGAATTAAAAGTACCCAAAGAATCAACAGCTTGTGCTAATATACCTTCTCTGGTTGTTAGGTTATTACTACCTTATGATCCAGGTGTATCAATTTCCACTAAAGCCATTAAATCGATGTTATCAGATATAACAGATGTACACAATATAGGTACTAGGTTTAGAAATGATTTAGATTTACATAAGACGCGAGATAAGTAATTCTTTTATGGGTCAATGTGTACGGTTTTATAATAAGCTGCCTGAGATGAACAGAGCCTTATCTATAAATAAATTTAAAGGTGTCATTAAAACCAAACCCCTCTCGAAAGCGACAATGAAGCCTGGAACTAAAGCCTGGATTCGGAGCTCATACTATGTTTAGTATTGTATAAAAGTATGTACTTTGATTTAAGTATTACTTAAGTGTATATGTATAATTGTTGTAATTTTATATTTTAAAGATGACAAAAAGAATAATATCCTGAGTTTCTTTCGGGGTTTCTTCTCAGGATCGTCATGGCTTTTTTTCCGATCCGTCGCTGGTAAATTTAACTGGTAAATTGAAATGACGATCATAAGAGTTTATTGGAGAAACCTAATTGATAAATGAATATTTTGATTTTGATTTTCATTATGAAATGTAAGGCGCTTCTTTTAGTTAATTTTCTTTTATCCACTTTATTCGCTGCTCTTTCAAAACTTTCATTATAAGTTCTTGAGTTTCCAAGGCATAATCTAACGGCAGATTTTGAAGTTGAAGACTAACATTGTGACCGAAAACATCAAATTCGTTTTTCTTTTCTAAACTCTTATTTATTCTTCTTAATTTTTTAACAGCGGAATTTATCGGATCATATCGGGATGATTGACGATGGTGTGGTGAAGTTCCACTGCTGTATTGCGTTTGAGTTGAGCTACGACGATAGCTGGTTCTGGCTGGTGTATTTTCTCGACTATCTGTTGTGCTTTCTGATTCAACCTGAATCAAAAAACATAATAATTTATGGTTTCATTTTCCCAGTACTAATGAAGAGTCGAACGAAATCTGTAAAGGATTTGAACAAAGTTGCAATTTTCCAAGATGCATTGGAGCAATTGATGGAAAACATGTCATACTGAGATGTCCAACTGGCAGTGGTTCTTTATATTATGACTACAAGGGACATTTTAACATCGTTTTATTTATATTGTGCGATAGTAATTTAAATTTTCGAAACATTAACATTGGGCATTATGGGAAAACATCAGATGGAACAATATTCTCTCATTTAACTCTTCAATCAGCATTAAAAATTGTAGCTCAAATATACCATCTCGTACAGTAGTATTAGGAGATGAAGCATTTCCTTTATAGAATTAATGAAACCGTATTCTCGCACCGAAGAATTAACAAGACAAAAGAAAATATTCAACTACCGCCTGTCAAGAGCGAGACGAGTTGTATAAAACGCATTTTGGGGTATTGGTATCAAAGTGGAGAATTTTCGAGCGACCTATTGCCGTCGAGGTGACTACGGTTGATAAAATTATAAAAGCATGCTGTGCATTACTCAATTGGTTGAGGCAAACTTCTGATACATATATAATACCTAATTTAGCTGAAAGAGAATATTCAGTAACCCGAGAAGTTATATTATTATCTTAGAGAGATGACGTGAATATAAGAACTTTTCAGCAATTGCGTCCTATAAATACAAATTGTCCCAAATCAGCGACTCAAATAAGAGATGAATTTAATTATTTTGTTACAAATGGTGATGTAACATGGCAAGAAAGAATTATTTATTAGATTAATAAAAATGTTTCGTACTTACAGTGATGTTTCCTTCAATTCCTCTTAATTCAGTTGAATTGCGCAAGAAATTCATTGCGTTGAACCAGTTTAATTTTGGTCTATATATGTTGCTTGTCCCACTGCCGGTAGTTTTGGACTTTTCAATTTTTGATACTTCTGCGAAAAATGTGGTGCGCAGTGACCGTATTTTATTTTTCACTTCTGTTATGGTCATCACAACATTATTAAGGTTCATCACTTCGATTATGTTCTTATATGCAGCTTCACGAGCATCTCGATTTTTGTAAAGTACATTTGTTATTTCCCAAAGACACTCATGTCTATGATATTCGTCAATAAATATTGTTATTTTCTCCGTATCCCACTTAGCAGTCATTTTACTTTCGTAATCTTGCGTACTTCACTCAACACACGAACAAGTATTTTGTTTGTTGCTGTTGTGCGTGCAACTTGTATACAAGTAAGCCGAGTTGCGGGTTGTGCGTAAAAAACTACTTGCAAGCAACTTGTAACTTGTGCGCAAGCTACTTGCATGATGGAACTTGCATGATATAAATCGGTAGTAGAAACGGCTCGGCGAGTTAGTACGAACGAGACGCAACCATGAACGGACTAGTGATTTTATGTTTGGCGCTCGCCCCATTCGCGTTTTGTGCCGTCTTACCGGCGAACAAATCCGGCGAAAATTCAACAAATTTTAACGATTTACAGGCAGTTTCGAATCGAGAACAACAAGCAAATAAATACGGTGATTATTCAGATGAAAGTGTCATATTAATTGATACGGCTTTTCTCTCAAGCAAGAGAGTGAAACGCCATGTTTTTGAGGACGACCACAAATGTTCGGAAGGCAGTTTCGCGTTCAATAATCGCTGTTTTCCTTGCATAAAAAAGTAAGTTATGTTTTAGAATTTAAGTAGTGCGTTTCGCATTTGGGCAGCCCGTCTGGCGGCAGTAACCACTCCTTTACGGAAGACCACCGTGAAATAACAAAAAAATATTAAACAAAACTTTTCTGTCGTTTAATCGTACCATCTGTTTTTTATTACCTATAAAAAAACTGTACTGAATGAGAAAGAATAACAATTTATATAACACATTTTCCTTTCTTTTTTCAGGTACAAACGTTTAGTGAAAATGTCGAAGGATAAAAAGGCTTGCAAAATATGAAACTCACGCGCACAACGGAAGAACCGAAGAAGTCTTAGGTCAGTGTTCCTGAAAATACCTTTAAAGTTCACGAAAATCTACAAGCTTATTTAATAACTGTTTGTTGAATTACTTTTTTGTAATTGATTTTAATTTTAAGTATTACTCTGTGTGAAAAGAACCTCATTTTCAAGTTTTAGTGTAAGTAGTTTTCTAATGTTAGGTACATAGCTAGAGCATTAGAATAAGCTAGCATTAATAAAAAAAGTATTTTTAACTAAATTGTCTAACATTTCTTACAATTCATATGTAGGGTTGCCAACCAAACTGTTAAAAACTTATTATACGGTATTAAAAACCGCTAAAATACTATTTACTGTTCTATTGAAAATATAGGTATACAATTTATTTTTTTATCAAAGTTTGATCCGGAGACATAAAATATGTGTAAATTGTAAGCCTACAAACTTCAATTCAGAACGAAAATGTAAGGATTAATACAATTCCAAGTTGTTTATGAAAAATTATCAAACTTTGTGGATATGAAAAATGGAGCCATTTATTATTGAGAACTTCAGAGGAATTTAAATATTTATGAAATTATCTCTTCTGTCCCCGCCACTTCAGCCTTTACAGAAAGAGTGTTTTCTGTAATTAGCTCCTAATTTATTTTAATACGAATTTGAAATGTGAAGAAGTGTATGAATATTTGAAAAATGTGATTTTAAAATTTAAAATTTCTTGTACAAAAAGTTGGCAACCCCAGTCGTGTGTTAACCAGTGGTATATATAAAACTTACATATTATAAAATAAAGTCCACCGCTGCGTCTGTCTATCTGTATGTGTGTATGTTTGCGAAAATCTCAATACTACTGAACATACTTTCATGCGGTTTTCATTAATGGAAAGAGCGATCAAGCGGAGGCGGACCGCTAGTTAGTATATAAATAACTGACAAATGCTCATCATGCTCAATTTACTCTTAGCAAGTAAGTGTGAATGAACTATTAAAACAGACATATTATTGAATATATCTATACTGATCTATTGGAACTGATTTTTAGACGTCTATTGGTATTTTTTTGAAATGAGTGTATTTTTTATGTGCTAAGAAAAAGATTCTAAATGTTTACCCCACATATGTAATATGTAACATTGTAAAGAGACTTTTAATTAGGTTATATTAAAGTGCGATATTTTTAAGAATATAATAGGTTGGGGAAAGTTTATTCGCATTTTATATGAAAACTCGAGACATGTTTTTTTCATATTTTATTTACATTTAATTACAGTATATATGTGCCATTTTGTTCGATGACTTTTTGCCATCTTGTAGATAGTGACATGATCCCGTTGCTGTAGAAATTTTGGGACTTCTGATCAAAAAAACGCGACAAGTAGTTATGGCAATCCTCTACTGATGTTTACCTGACACTACCTAAAGTATTCTCAAGATACCGAAACAGGTGGAAATTTGAAGGTGCAAGGTCAGGGCTATATGGCGGATGCATTAACACCTCCCAGCCAAACTCTCTTAATTTTAACTGAGTAGCTAAATATGTGTGTGATCTAGTGGTGTCGTGATGAAAGACCACACCTCTTCTATTGATAAATTCCGACCGCTTTCTCCCAACTTCTTGCTTTAATCTCATCAGTTGTAATCTCATTAGTTGGCAGTAGAGATCCGAAATGTTTTGATGTCATCGAAATCAGCCATATATAAATAGTAGTATAGCCAAAGAGATTTTATTACAAGTTTGTACTTTAATACTATATGCGAAAAGACTTTTGCTCCACCTAATATTTAATTGCATTTTTAATTTATTAAATTAACTATTTTTTTATAATTATTAAAATTTTAGTTGCCTTAAATTATGTAATAATATTTTTTTTATGTTAAAAAAGTGGTAAATTTGACATAAAATAAGGTAAAAAAAAGGCGCTAAAATATTTTTGTAGGAGTTTTTGGAATTAACACAATAACATAGTTTTATGGACAAGTAGATATTATTAATTTTTACTCGCTTAATCATCAACTCAAAGATTATTCTAATATAGTATAATGGTTAATCGGCAGTTGTATGCTTTTAAATAAATGAATATTTTAATTTACTTTATTATTTCCTTTTTATATATTTATTTTATGCAAAAATAAGTGAAAGTGTATACTGGAAAATTAATATTTTCAAATAAAAGGCCTTCATTTTTACTTTTAATTTCTATAACTGTTCTAGAAGCAGAAACAGTTATAACAAACATAATGTTTGAAAATGAAATGGGTAAAAATATGCGAAAATGATAATTATTAAAAAAACTCGAAGAATAGAAAGGAAACAGTTTTCAATTTTAATGTGTCTATAAGTAATTTGGTCTATTCCAAATATGTCCCACAAGAAATGTCTACTTTAATCAATATTTACAGCGACATCTATATCTAAAGGCAGATAATATCTATTCTATATTTATACCTACATACAATAAAATCGTAAATGAGCCGTGTCTGTACTTTAAATATTTTTTCAAAAAAACAATTTGTACACGTTGTACTTATGTTGCCGAGATCAAAAAAATAGTTATTAGATTTTTTGTCTGTGCGTTTGTGCACGCTAATCTCTAAAACGATTTAACCGATTTGAATGCGATTGCCAGTGATATAACAAGCTTTCCGTAACATTTACCGTCTTACTACAAAAACATTAAACACACTTTATACAGGCTTTGGACACGTGTTTAAATAAATCTTTACTACAAAAAAGTGTCTAGGCATTGTTTGGGGTTAGACAATGCTTGAGCATTATTTAAATTTAAACACCGCCAGATGCTTGTTTAACGAGTGTCAAATTTATAATCGTTTTGCATAATATTAAACATTTCGTTTGATTTTTGAAATGAATATAGATATTTTAAATTTAATTGATTACATCGACATAGAGGATATGGATTATATGGATAATTTTCGAGATAGGATACATCGCGAGCGAATTAATCCATTCGAATATTACGATGACGCAAAAAGTGAGTACATACATATTTATCCACGATACTTTGGATAAATATGTATTCAATTTTTTTGCACATTAATCCACTCAAGACTTCTTCGGTTGTTGGTGTTGGGGTCCGTCTTTTTATTTTCTATGATTGCGCCAGACTGACTCATTTGCAGGAAGAGGTCCTAAAATAATTTCAACACGTCAAGTACATAGAAGTTATGATCTCGTAGTATTTTATGAATGCTCATTGCTTAATGAAAGCTAAGATTACAAACATTTTCTTCCTGACTCCAGTTGTCGCCGCGCTCATTTTATATCAATGTTGATATTAGTTGATAATGATAGATAATTGTAATAATGTTGTTCTTTAGTCATTGGAATTTATGAAAATCAAATTTGACAATTACGTTACGCCCGTGTCATTTACGTTCCATTAAGCGCGATGTTTTTTGGTATAACAAAATTTTATAAATAATCTAACGTATTTGTTGTAATTTATGCCTTATTCCAATTTTATAATTTGCTTATATTATCATTACTATAGTCCGTAATAATAGCTTGTGAAAACCAAAATTCATCATTATACGCCTATCATATCTGTGTAAAATGAAAACGACATGAATGCAGGGCGAGTGACTGAATTAATGTTTGCCAGGGTTGCCATAATTGAATACCATTCACGTACTTTAACACTGTCTACAAAAACAAGCGCTATACAAGGTTTTGTGGTAAGGACATTTTAAGCGCTCGCCTAACAATGTTTAAATAGTTATACATTGTCTACGTAAGCACGTGTTTAAACAGTGCTTATTTAATCTTTTGTAGTAAGACGGTTAGTGTTTCTTTCAATTCCAATCGGCTTACAAACAAAAAAGTTACGCGCTATACCGAACACCACGCGTATGAAGTTACGGGCTCAGCTAGTCTACACTAATATACTTATATAGAAAATATTTGCGTGTATGTATGTTTGTAATGAATAAACTCAAAACCTACTGGACCGATATTAAAAATTCTTTCACGTTGCGTTCGATGATGACACTGGAGATAAATATCCATTATCTATGTAATCCATAATTGTGGCGTTGATGTTCAAATGTAAATCTTTGTCTTTTGTATTTTGCGCTCCAGTGCTAACAAACGACGATGAGCAACAGCGTAAGCTGCTCGGATCCTTAGAAAATGGCATTGCGGTACAATAGCGACCCGAAGAAACGCGAGATATCGTAGAACTATTTGTTCACAATATTCTTCCGACTGACTAAGAAATTTCTTTACGGGAACTTCTTAACTCCCAAAATTCAGAAAGAGAAGCGTCTATATTATTCTCAACACTAGTAAAGAACAAAGCAGTAGGTGAGCGTTGAAGCGAGATTAGATCACTACGATCTGGCGAAGCGGTATTAGCAGCGGCGTCACCCATGAACACGTATTCGAACACGGTTTCAATAGTGGGTGGAGCGGGCGACGCAATAATCTTTCCACTAAGAAGTATGGATGGGGATATTTTGCTCCCAATCTGCAAGCGGTAGGTTTGTCAAATGACTAATAATCGACAGGAAGTCGATCGGTAATGCAATGGATAACTAATGCGGTTAAGTTTAAACTTTGTTTATTATTTTTAGCGGAAATCATAAAACTAACGTAACCTATAACAGGACGGGAAGTTAAACCGACACCCTTCAAAATTGAATTCGAAAGCGGTATAATATTTAGACAGTTTACAGTTATCAAATGTCTCTGTGAAGCATTATCAATAAGACATCGAACAGCTTCCTTTACATTTTTATCTTTACAAAGAAAAACTTCAACACGTTTAGTTGCGTTCATGAAGTCATTCACGACATGTGAGCTAACGCAAAGCGATACGGCCTTGGTAGCGGGCGTCGAGGCCGAGGCGATGACGCAACCCTCTATACGATTCGTAGCATTGTCCCCTATCTGTATGTCGTTCCAGTTTGAGTCCTATCTAAATGTAGCAAGGTGTGGTGTCTCTTTTCACACGGTTCTTCCAACTCTTCCAACTTTCCAACTCGAACAGCTTACTTATTCCATACAACGTGATTCCATGATTACTCATTAATTTTATCGGTCATAGCAATACATATGTAAAAAACATGACATTTGTGGGACATGATATGAAGGTTTGCATCGCAACAAGAAACTGTGATGCGAATGTGTCGCGTCGCATTCTGTCTTCGGTAATTCGCATTATAATAAGTTGAGACAACAAATCCTCCCAAATACCTATTACGGTCCACTTGATGGTGGGTGGGCTACCGTCACCTATAACACAAGCAACGCCAAAGCTGCTGTAAGTACGCTGCCGAATACAGTAGGATTAATGATAAGGGATTAGGAGAGGGTTATGGAAATGGGCTCTGGTATCACGTGCTGTTATTTCACGGTGGTGTTCTGTAAGGGGGTGGTTACTGCTGCCAGACGGGCTGCTCAAATGACTGTCAAATACAGTGTGACCTGTCACTAATTTCCAGATCCAGACCAGAGCCAAATTTGAAAAGTTCCTTTTTCAAAATTGACCCAGCCGGGAATCGAACCCGGTTACCCTAGAACAGAGCATTAAGACAAACACCCTAATCGCTAATCCAACTGGCTCGTCCCGTTGGTTGTCTTTGTAATCATGAAAGATTACAAAGATTAATTACAACCAGCAGTTATAGTTTTAGAAAGTTACTGAAGATTTTTTCGGTTATAATATTTCTAGTTATAACTATAGAGCCATGGAACAGGTCGACATCTGTATCTAATAACAATTCATTAAAAAGTCTACATGAATGAGGCATGAATGAATTTTTCCTATAATTTGTTTTACCTTGAGCTACATGCAGCAAAGGGCGATTCCTTAAGTTTTTTGGTCATGATGCGGAACATTTAGAATTTAGATATAATTTGGAAAATAATTTACGTGAATCAATTTTACCCTTTGCAATTTTCATCAAAATAATAACAAATATCACTAATGTTACGCCTATACTCAATAGGGAGAAAAATTTAGGACCCGCATCTTTGAATATAACCTTGCAATTTTGGATGACTTGTAATCAAGGGATAGAAAAAAAATCTTCTTATCCTCTCAATACGCGAAACATATGTTTGATAAGGCGGACTCCATATTTGTGACGCATATTCTAAGAATATGCTCACATTCTTCTCGGTCAGGGCGAAGAATTCAGGGCGAAGATAGAACCATGTCATGATAAACAGGTTAACGTATCTTTAGATCTTGACTTCTAAAACTGGTGGAGTTTAACATTGCAGGTAATAGCTATAGACTGTAAATAAGTTCTGAGTTTGTTTTTATTGTTACACTTCCACCTGGAGGAGTTTGTCATCTATATAAATACATATTATAAAATAAACTCTTTGTCCGCCCCTGTCTGTTTCTCTGCTAATTTCTTCTAAATCACTCAACGGATTTTGATACGGTTTTCAGTAATGGAAAGAGGGATAAACGATTAAGGTTGGTGTATATAATTTAATAACCCTTGCGAAGGCGGGAGCGGGTGGTTAGTATTGTAATATAAGGATTCAACATCCCTGTCTAACAGGAAAATGTCAATTGATGGGAAAGATATGCGTCATTATATAGGAACCCTTTTTTTTTTTCAAAGAAATAAATGCCTTATGAAAACGTTATAATTTTGTTCTTTTATATCTAAACAGAAATCTCTAGCACATTATTTTATGAAGATCAGTTAGCAACAGTAATAAATAAGAATTCATCTATTACTGTTGCTATGCTGTCAAGATATTCATAGTAAGCTTTTGTATGAACCAATTCATACTTCGCCGGGCCGTGTCCGTGCCACGGCCGTGCCCCGGCCGTTGAGAAAAACACGGCGAACGCACGGCCCGGTTGCGGCACGGTGATATGAATCTTGCTTGACAAACATCCAACACCCTCACGAACTATCGCATTTATGTTAGCAGGATTTACTTTTAACGATGACGTTAATAGGCGTATGAATGAAAAGACCTATTTATAACACTTGAGAATTATTAAGTAAATAAAAACTATGCTGATCGAATACATATGAACATATATTTTCGTTAAATTTCTAATTAATTCCTTATAAACATTAACATATTATAAATTATAAAGTTTCGGTCCCCTAGGCAGAGTCCCGAGCATGCTGGCTGCATTACCTCGTTGTATGGCAATGCTAATCTGTTGCCCGAGGTAATGGCCAGCTCTATAATCCCCGGTTATGTCGACCAAACGTTTTGACAAGTCGTTAAAAAATTTAAGCGCGTTGGGGCCCCACGGACCCAGAGATTCGACACCAAAAGGAATGAATATGTAGCCGGTGCCGATATCTCTGTATTTGTGAATTTAAAGTTTCTCGGCCGCTTCCGCAGCAGCACCAGCTGTGGTAAGTGTTCCATGAAGATGGGACGGTGCCAATGTGTCGACGCAGGTAGCATCCCACACCAGCGGACGACCCATCCTCCATGGAACTAGAGACATTCCATCTGGTCTCTTGCCATCAAGAGTTGGTTGGTCCATCTGGTCTTCGTTAAATTGTTTGATATACATATATTATTACATATATTGTTGATATACATATATACTACTACTAAATTTCGAAAACTATAATTTATTGAACGCGCCCTACAATTCACAGTGCAAATTATTGCCGCGATTAATTTCACCGCCGAATTGGTTTCGGATGCTTTGCTGTGGCATAATAAAATTACGTGAAAATGCGTCCCTCGGTAACAGTATTGCAGTAGGGGGTAGGCTGGGTACGATTGAAACGCCTTATGAATGAAACAACTCAAATTCCTCGGAAACTATCACACGTACAAGTACGAGGCGACGTCCGTTACTGCGTCATCCATTTTCGAATATTTGGTCAATGGCGCAGCGCAGAGACAGCGAGCCAACGTAATCGTGCACAGGACGCGTTGAAGAATTTTCTCACACAAAAGTAAGTAAGATTTTATGATCTTTTAATTTTTGGTTTATCATTACTTACTCTTTTAGTCTAATATTTTTTCTTGTTTTATAGTATTGTGTACCTATTTAAGATTGTATTTATTGACATTGGTAAACGCTAAAGTAGTATTTTAGGCTAAAATAACCTTGAAATGTAGAACAAGAGATGGGTACGATAACAACGATTTGCCTGTGAACGTTTAAAACGTTTCAGTCGTCTTGGTGTTGGAGGGCACTTTCCAACTCGAACAGCTTACTTATTCCATACTAGTACTACGTAATTCGATGATTACTCATTAATTATAGGTCGTAGCAATACATAAAAAAACATGACATTTCTGGGACATAATATGAAGGTTTGCATTGCAACAAAAAACTGAAATTAATTTTATATCTAGTATAATTAATTTCTAAAATGTGCAAAATTTGTGACATTTTCGCGGGTTGAATTTTAGTCAGTATGTACATTTCAAATAGGAATATCAATAGCTACCATAAAGGTTTTTCTAAAACATTGGAATTGCTGGCGTATGTTTTATTATTTTCGCGATTTGAATTTAGTGGTGCGAATGTGTTAAGTCGCATCTGTCTTCGGTTAGTCGCATTATAGTAAGTTGAGATAACAAATTCTCCCAAATACCTATTACTGAGTTCACACGCTCGTACAGCGCCACCTTAAAAAGCCATTGAAGACGTCTTCTCTACGAAACACTGATTTCGCAACGATTCTAATAGGTACAAATATGTATTGTAATTGCACACCAATTTCTATATCTATTCTATTTTATTATACACATTATAAAATAAAGTCACTCTCCGCCTTAACTTATTTTAAGCCACCCAGGGCGGATTTTTATACAATTATCGCCAAAAGGAAAGCGATAAATAATTCTATATTTGTGTAATATACAATTTGAGGAAAAAAAATTGAATCCGTAAGAAGCCCCGGGGCGGATATTTTTGTCCCTTTTGCCAATTTTCCCTTTTTCAATTTTTTTTTTGTTTTCCTAAGTTAGGAACCGTTTCTCTTTTCTTTTTATTTAGTAGCTATTGACGAGCTACCTACTAAATTATAATAAAAAAGTTATTTTTCCCCTCCATGGCCGCATTCCCATTAGTGGTCGAACACTAGTAGTATTTAACAAAACAATAAATATTTCATAACTATGACTACCACTTATTTATCAGAATCCAGTAAATCAGAATTAGGAATGCTTAGAATAAATTCAACGCTGATTATTCCACAACTTTAATTGAATTACAATTTTGTCATCGCACTATAGTTTCATTCTTTTATGCAAAAATCGCTAACACTCAATACGTGTTTAAATATTAAAATAATATATTATGAAAATGTTTCAGCTGTGGAAGCAGTTTCTTATTAGGTATATAATTAAATAAAACTTATATTAGATTCTAATATAACGAGTCACAAAGACCCCAAATATTGATAAGGACTTAAATCATATCACTGCGAATTTAGTACGACGTTAGAGAGCCTGCGCATGATTCATAAACTCACCTATAATCGGTCGGTGGTACACGGCGAGTTAGTACGATCGAAACGCATAATGAATGGTCTAGTGATTTTATGTTTGGCGCTCGCGCCATTCGCGTTTTGCGCCGTCTTACCGGCGAACAAATCCGGCGAAAAGTCAACAAATTTTAACGATTTACAGCCAGTTTCGAATCGAGAACAACTAACAAATAAATACGGTTATTATTCAGATGAAAGTGTTATATTGAGTGATACGGCTTTTCTCCCAAGGAAGAGAGTGAAACGCGATTTTCTTAAAGACGACCGCAAATGTCCGGAAGGCAGTTTCGTTTTCAATAATAGCTGTTTCCCTTGCATATTGAAGTAAGTTATATTTTAAATTTAAATAGTGCGTTTCGCATTTGGGCAGCCCGTCTGACGGCAGTAACCACCCCCTTACAGAAGACCACCGTGAAATAATAACACGTGTGCTTTTATGTTTCGATGAGTGAGTAGGGGATGCCAGAGCCCTTGTCCTAATCCCTTATGGGTACCGTAGACTGGTGCCATAACTGTACCTAATCCTACTATGGTAGGCAGCGCACTTACAGCACCAGTGGCGTTAGTTATATTATAGGCGACGGTAACCACCTATCATCAAATGGATGGTCTGTCTGACGACCGCAAAATAAAAAAGGAATCGTTGAAAAAAAAAATTCTAACAGGCAACTTATAAGAAGTATGTATTGTGCAACAAGTTTTCAGAAAAGAAAAAAAACAGTTTCATAAGTAGTTTTGTTAACATAACCTACGGGAAATCTAGCCCCTCCAGGGTCCTTTGAGCGGTCGCGCATTAATTTGTCCGCAACTAAAAGTCAAGCATTTTACTACCGCAACTAAAGTCATTGCGGACAAATCCGCAAGTCAAACACTAAAAGGATTATTCATTGAAATACAATGTTTATTCAATATATGTTACCAGTTTAATATTTGTTTTATAAAGTTTATTCGATATACGACTACTTGTGTAAGTTTTATAGGAGGTTCGATTATACATTTTGTAACATCGGTCGCTTAGCGAGTAGTTGACTTGGCCTTGCCGTCGGATTTCTTCTTCCTAATGATTTAACCTATTAATAGATACCTATTCTCATGTGAAACCTAACTTTAACATAAATTAATAAGATAATTTACCATCTTTTAAAAATAAGTCGTCCCTTTTGATCGTAATGTGATCACATATCAAATAAAGCTGATAGTACTCTTACTTAGTTAATATTACTTAAACGTAGAGATAAAAATTATGTGTGTAATATCTTAATGTTGACTGTCTGCTTGATGGTAGTTGATTACTATCGTCGTCCATGAACACAGCAAGCAATACCAGAAGGATAAAAAATACACGGTAATAACAGGGTAATAAGACCTTAACCTTTAAGTACAAAATTCAAGGTTACAAATAAACCACGGAAATGGAGCCACATTTTGAAAATTTTGAGAAAATCAAATTGTGGTTATATGATATTTTTGCTTTATCGTGTAATTCCAAAAAAATTCCTCCTCGGTGCGTCTAGAAACTTAGACAAAAAAAATCTGTCGTTTAATCGTACCACCTGTTTCTTTTATTACCAATAAAAAAAAACTGTACCGAATGAGAAATAATAACAATTTATATAACACATTTTCCTTTCTTTTTTCAGGTACAAACGTTTAATGAAAATGTCGAAGGATAAAAAGGCTTGCAAAATATGAAACTCACGCCCACAACGGAAGAACCAAAGAAATCTTAAGTCAGTGTTCCTGAAAATTCCTTTAAAGTTCACGAAAATCTACAAATGCTTTTTCAATAACTGTGAATTTTAATTACATTTTTGTAATTTATTTTTAATTTTAAGAACTACGCTGCCAAACGAACATCATTTTAAAGTATTTATTTCATTT
Organism: Bembecia ichneumoniformis; assembly: GCA_910589475.2. Classification (NCBI taxonomy): domain Eukaryota; kingdom Metazoa; phylum Arthropoda; class Insecta; order Lepidoptera; family Sesiidae; genus Bembecia; species Bembecia ichneumoniformis. The sequence goes on from OU342532.1 coordinate 16,180,492, forward strand.
AGTGTAAGTAGTTTTCCAATGTTTAATAAATTAATAGCACAATAAATTAATAAACATCAATTCGAAAAAGTATTTTTAAACTAAATTATCTAACATTTCATACAGGTCGTGTGTAAGGTTGTCAACCATACTATTAAAAACGTTATTATACTTTATTTCGCTCTGAAATACTGCTTACTATTCTATTAAAATATATACAAAATACTGTTTTTATCATAGCTTGATCCGGAAACATAACAAACTTCAATTCAGAACGAAAATGTAAGCATTAATACAATTCTAAGTTATATAAGAAAAATTATAAAAGTACTAACATTTTGAAAAATAAAATACTGTTTATTTTTCTAAAAAATTTTTTTTTTATGAAATCGAGGTAGCGCTTGACCACTATCTCACCTGATGTGAGGTGCAGATGTGACCGAAGGTGTACCACGCTTACCTAGTAAATGCCCATTTACCCTAGTTTTGTTTAGCTCTTTCTAAAATACTTTATTTCTTGTACAAAAAGTTGGCAACCCACCCATGTGTTAACCAGTGGTATATATATATAAATCTTACATACTATAAAATAAAGTCCACCGCCGCGTCTGTCTGCCTATATGTATGTGTGTTTGCGATAATCTCAAAAACTGCTGAACATACTTTCATGCGGTTTTCGTTAATGGAAAGAGCGATCAAACGGGGGCGGACCGCTAGTTAGTATATAAATAACTGACAAATGCTCATCATGCTCAATTTACTCTTAGCAAGTAAGTGTGAATGAACTATTAAAACAGATATATTATTGAATATATCTATACTGATCTACTGGAACTGATTTTTAGACGTCTATTGGTATTTTTTGAAATGAGTGTATTTTTTATGTGCTAAGAAAAAGATTCTAAATGTTTAACCCCACATATGTAATATGTAACATTGTAAAAAGACTTGCAATTAGGTTATATGAGACTGATGTTTTTAAGAATATAATAGGTTGGGGAAAAGTTTCTTCGCATTTTATACGGAAACTCAATACATTTTTTTCATAGTTTATTTACATTTAATTACAGTATATAATACGTGCCATTTAGTTCGTTGACTTTTCACCATCTTGTAGATAGTGACATGATCCCGTTGCTGTAGAAATTTTGAGACTTCTGATCAAAAAAACGCGACAAGTAGTCTTGGCAGTCCTCTATTGATGTTAACCTGACAATGCCTAAAGAATTCTGAAGAGACCGGAACAGGTGGAAATCTGAATGCGCGAGGTCAGGGCTATATGGCAGATGCATTAATACGAGGGCGGAGTGATAAGTCTGGTAAAAATTAAACAAGGATGGTAAAAATTAACAAAATTAATGAAATTATTATTACTTATTTTTCAACGTAGTCTCCGTGTAGCTCAATGCACCTCACCCAGCGTTTCTCTAGCTTTTCGATCCCTACCATAAAATAGGACTTAGGCAACCCTTCAAAATAGGCATTGGTTTCGTGCATGACCTCTTCGTTCGAGCCAAATTAAACCATTTTTTTAAATTCGGAAACAGAAAATAGTCACAAGGGGCTAAATCTAGCGAATACGGTGGGTGAGAAAGCACCTCATAACGCAACTCATGAAGTTTTGCCATTGCAATCACGCATGTGTGCACTCGTGCGTTGTCTTGGTGGAAGAGAATTTTCTCCTTAGCCAAATGTGGTCGTTTTTCACGTAAAATTGTGTTAAATTGGTTCAATAAATTGGCATAATATTCGCCATTAATCGTTTTACCCATCTCTAGGTAGTCAATATGGATTACTCCAACGTGCATCCCAAAAAACTGTAGCCATCACTTTATTGGCCGATAAAACCATCACTTTGGAGCTGGTTCGCCGAAAGCAATCCACTGTTTCGATTGTTGTTTGATTTCTGGGGTATGGTGGTGGATCAATGTTTCGTCCACTGTTATAAAACTTCGCAAAAATTCAGTTTTATCTCGTTGAAACAACGCCAAACCCGCCTCCGAAGTGGTCACACGCATACGTTTTTGATCAACAGTCAGTAAACGCGGCACTCATCGAGCGGAGAGCTTCTTCATATCTAAATGTTGGTGTAAGATATTGCGCACATTTTCGTCTGAGATGCCTACTATCTCGACTATCGCCCTCACTTTTGTACCAATTTTTGGAAATAACACAATAACATAGTTTTATGGACAAGTAGACTAGTATAGTTTAATGGTCAATCGGCAGTTATATACATACTTTTAAATAATTAAATACCATCGCCACTGTTTCGAATCAATGTAATGGCAAATGTGTTCTACTTAAAATATGAAATTAAACTTATGTAATCAAATTACTGTTTTTTATTTACTTTTTCATTCTCTCGTTATTTTTTTTTTTGTTTTATGCAAAAATAAGTGAAAGTGTGCTCTGAAAAATTAATAATTTCAAATAAAAGACCTTCCTTTTTACTTTACATGCGAACCGTTACCAAGTAAAGTAAAGTAAAGTAAGGTACCTTGAAAATAAAAGAAAATTGTTTCTACAAACAGAACCAGTTATGATAAATGAAATAGGTAAAATATGCAAAAATAATTATTTAAAAAAAAACTCCAAGAATAGAAAGGAAGCAGTTTTCAATTTTAATGTTAAAACACATTAAGTAATTTTATGTTTACAACGACATCTGTTTCTGTAGGTACATAATATCTATTCTATACAGTATACATATAAATAAAATCGTAATATGTTGCCAAGGTCAAAAAAATAGTAATCAGAATTTTTGTCAGTTGGTATGTCTGTTTGCTGTGCGTTTGTGCAAGCTAATCTCTGAAACGGCTAGATCGTTTTGAATGCGGTTTTCACTTATGTATTGTAGCAAGTTTCCCGTAACATTTAATGTTTGTTTCATTCCAATCGGTTTACAAACAAAAAAATTACCACGCATAGTCCGGTATAATTTACTGCCTAGTTACAATTGGGTGAGTTAGTACATGTAATCTAATAGGTTGTGGGAAAAGTTTCTTCACATTTTATACGAAAACACAAGACATTTTTTTTAAGTTTATTTTACATTTAATTACAGTACATACGAGTATGTGCCATTTTGTTCGATGACTTTTGCCATCTTGTAGTAGTGACATGATCCCGTTGCTGTAGAAAGTAACGGGATCATGTCACTACTACAAGATGGCGGCAGTAACCACCCCAGTTACTGCAGCCAGACGGCTTGAGTTTCGTTGTGTGAGCAAGGGATGCCAAAGCCCATTTTCCCAATGCCTTTCCTAATATCCTTAATCCTACTAGAACCTACCATCAAGTGGACCGTCAACATGTCTGACAGCCTTTACGTTAATAAAGGAAAGAAAGAAAGAAACATATTTTTATTGAAACGGACACATTATGCACACAATAAAAGTTTAAAAGAAAAGAAAATATCAAGTATAAATATAATGTAAGCCTTGTATTTATACAGTTTTTATTATACTAATGTTAAACTAGAAGGTGGTTGCGGTTATTTAATAACTAGCTTTTGCTTTGTCCGCGTCCCTCGGGAACAGTTTTTTTTTTTCTGGATGAAAGGTACCCCATGTACTTTTCTGTACCTCTGAAAACGGTTACAAAATTCTATAATGATCGATTTAGTTAATGCGTGAAAGCGTAACAAACAAACTCACTTTCGTATTTACATTATTAGTTAGAATAAGTAGATTTAAAAAAAAACTATAGTTTTAGAATACTTTTGCAAAAAAATAAAAAAGAAATCTTTAATCGGTGTATATATTTAAAAAAAACAATCAGAAGTGCATGACTAAGAGAGACTATAAACTCTACATCTTCCACTGCTTATTCAATTTATATGCAATTATTTTCTGGATTTTACATATACAAACCTTCCTCATTTATCGCTCTTTCCATTAGCGCAAACCGTATCAAAATCCATTGGCTAGTTTAGAAGAAATTAGCGAAGAAGCGGACAGAAGCGGAGAACTTCTTTATTTTACATCATCAATAAAATTACAAATGGTTGTCCCAAAAGTTATTGCCATTTACAACCTTCACAGAATATTCGCGCTTTAAAATCAGAATTTCTTTTTAAATATTATAGAATACGAAAGTATGTTATAGAAACTTCTAAGGCGTGGGTATAAATAGGCGCGAGTTCAACCAGAGAGGTCAGTACGAATAAAAATGGATCAACATCAACTTCGAGTTATTTTATTTTATGAGCACAGGCTCAACATTCCTGCAACTTATACATACAGCTAAAAACTTATACTTATACATACACCGGACGGTGCGTTTTTGGTATAAACGCTTCAAAGAGGGTGATATCAGCTGTGAAGATTTACCTCGCTCAGGTCGGCCGTCCACCTTTGATGAAAGATGCTTTGCGCCGAGAATTTACCGAAAAGCCGAATTCCAGTATATGTGATTTAGAAAAGGCTCTTGGAAAACCACGTTCAACCATAGACCGGCACATTCTCTATGGGTTATCGTAAGGTTATGTCACGATGGACACCTCACGCTTTATCCGACCAAGACCGGGCTTCTCGTGCGTCTGTCAAAGTCTGCTTTTACGTCCATACCGAAAAGACTTGTTAAAGGAAATCATCACAGGTGATGAGAGCTGGGTACATTATGAAAAAATTAAAAGAAAAAAAAAATATTGGATTTCTCTCGGCGAAAACCCACCAACTCACCCAAAGTATAATCCACATGGTTACAAGATAATGTTATCTGTCTTCTGGGAATGACAAGGAATGATCTACATGACAACGCTCGACCTCACAGTGCTAAGTTGGAGCAAACTTGGATGGTTAACTGTATCCCATCCGTCTTACAGTCCGGACTTGGCACCATCAGATTATCATTTATATCGTGCACTTAAACGCCATTTGTCAGGCAAAAACTTCGAAAATTATGACACACTCAAAAACTGTATTAGCGACTTTTTTGAATCTCAGCTTTGCTCGTTTTGGGAAAAAGTTATCCAAAGTTTGCCTAGCAGATGGACATTTACTAAAAATGTTATTATCAATAACTTTAAATAAAATATTTTACTCATTGTTAGTGGCAATGACATTTGGGACAACCCGATAAATTAAATTGTAAACATATTTCAAACCATAACCCAGTTGGGTGCATCATTCAAAATGTCGAAATATTTAAAAATATTGACGATAATATTTCCAGTTCTAACATTACTCAAGCCAGTGGATCTTTCAGTCTGTGTAATAGATAGTAGATATTAAATAAAAGCCGAGTTAATAATAAGAGTCTTATTCTTAACTTGATTTTATAGGTCAAAATTGGTGAATTCAGTGAAGTCTAATATCAAATAGGTACATGTTATCACTTAAAAAATAAGTGTATATTAGTTATAAGTAACATAATATATCATGTGTGAACTCTTAATGTGGCAAAAAATTTAAGTTTTTTTTTTGTCATTATTTAATAATTTTGATATATAATATTTATTTGTCCCGACGATAATCCCATGATCCCGACTTCTTGAAATTTTGCCCAGATAATTCAGTGTTTCCATCTGGCATGCCTATTAGGAGCGGTGTCACCCATGAACAATTGAACACGTATCCGAACACGGTTTCAATGATGGTTTCAATAGTGGGTGGAGCGGGCGGCGCAATAATCTTTCCACTAAGAAGTATGGATGGGAATATTTTGCTCCCAATACATCAATCTGCAAGCGGTAGGTTTGCCAAATGACTAATGGTAGATGTATCAACATAATCGGCATGCAATCGATAACTAATGCGGTTAAGTTTAAACTTTGTTTATTATTTTTAGCGGAAATCATAAAATTGACATAATTGACATTGAATTAAGTTTTCGGCAACAGTTTACAGTTATCAAATGATTCTGTGAAGCATTATAAATAAGACATCGAACAGTTTCCTTTACATTTTTATCTTTACAAAGAAAACCTTCAGCACGTTTAGTTGAGTTCATTCACGACATGTGAGCGAACGCAAAGCGATGCGGCCTTGGTGGCGGGCGTCGAGGCCGAGGCGATGACGCAACCCTCTGTACGATTCGTAGCGTTGTCCTCTCTTATGTATGTCGTTTCAGTTTGAGCAGCCCTGGATTTGTCAATAGGACGTATAGGCCGCGGCCTATGGGCGGCAGCGGCCTAGGGGCGGCGGATTTTAGATGGTTTTCGCACGCTTTCAGAAGCCATCAAATTCTTGTGCGATAATAAATATGCAATAATAATAATAATAATTACCTAATAAAGGCCTAGATATACCACCTACGCCACGAGGAAGAGGCGGCACAAAGTGAAGGGGCCTATTCTCAAGAAAAGTATAAATCCGGCACTGAGTTTGAGACCTATCTAAATGTAGCAAGGCAATTTTCACACCCTCGTTTCGATTTAATAAATCCGAGGCGATTTTTCGGTAACATTCATTTAAATGCGGGGCAAGTATATAGTTGATAATGTTCAGAGGTATGCGGCTATCGTAATTATTATGACGAGTTACGAACGAATGGACTGTATTGTGGGGACGCGCGGGCGGGCGCAAAAAATAATACTACTACATACTGTTTCAACTGTCCCTAGCATGGGGTCAATTGAACCGATTTTCCCGATCCTCTTCGTTAGGTAATAGCAGCGTAGTTAATTGAGACAGAATTTTTTTTTCATAAGACAGATAACAGTACTTGATATGATCAAGAATTTATTCTGTAAGTATAATGGATACTTTACAATGCGCATTCAAAGTAAAATTGGTTCAATCGTACCCACCCTATCCTACTTATTTCTGAATTAAATTAAAAGCGAGCGAAGCGAACACACTCGATATACTGGTTTTACCAAAAATGAGACTTGTTATACCTATTTTAATAACGTGTTTTATTAATTTTGTTTACAGAAAACATTATTTTATATACATTTCCTAATATAAAATACAATTGCATACAATTCTTAGGAAATATATAAATTTCACAGGAAATGTGTGTATTTAAATAAGTATTTTAAGAATGTATTTAAAGAAGGAAATGTTCCTAGAGTTTTCACCGGAAGCAAGATCGTTGTTCACTAAGCAAACGCCTCATATTTCGCTAAAGTGTCGGATGCTTTTTGAATTCCTCAAATGTAGAACCTATGACGCATCCTCGATGAAGCCCGGACCTTGCACCTTGCGACTTTTTAAATTTTAAAATATTGAAAATATGTTTAGAGGTAAATAATTAATTAGCGTGGAAGCGAAATGCATTTGAAGACTTCTCTACGGAAAACTGAGCCCACTTAGCATCCTTTTCGCAATGGTTCTATTGGGTACAAAGAATTCTATTGGTTCAATGTAATTGCACATCAATTTCTATATCTATTTTATATTATACACATTATAAAATAAAGTCACTCTCCGCCTTAACTTATTTTAAGCCACCAAGGGCGAATTTTTATACAATTATCCTCCAAATAAGTACGAAGCCCGGAGGCGGATCGCTATAGCCTATATTTTTGCCCTTTTGCTAATTTTCCCTTTCTTTCAATTTTTTGTTTTTGTTTTCCTGAGTTAGGAACCGTTTTTCTTTTTTTATTATTTAATAGCCATTGACAAGCTACTTACTAAATTATAATAAAAAAGTTTTTTTTTCCCCTCCATGGCCGCATTCCCATTAGTGGTCGAACACTATGTAGTATTTAACAAAACAATAAATATTTCATAACTATGAATTTATCAGAATCCAGTCATTAAAGCCCACATTCATTTAGCTACTACGGGTGTAACTATATTATCATTCAACAGCTTTTTTTTTTCAAAAGCTTTCATAATGTTTAAGAATCAGAACTTAGGAATGCTTAGAATAAGTTCAACACTGATTATTGCACAACTTTTATTGAATTAAAATTGTCATCGCACTATAGTTTCTTTCTTTTATGCAAAAATCACTCAGTAGGTATTTATATAAGAGTATACAGTAGGTATTTATATAAGATTATACTAATTTATATACCTACAGTTTCTTATTAGGTAAGTATATTATAATAATTAAAATAAATTTATTTTAGATTCTAGTATAACGAGTCACCAATACAATTCATAAAAAACTCTACAAAGACCCCAAATAGTGATCGAACTGTCAAATTGATAAAGTCTTATCAGCGCCGTGGTAGTGAATGGAGCTATACCACACAAATGTCATTAAAGAAGCTATGCGTGTTAGATTGTTTCACAACTAAATATGAATATTAACATTTCCGTTAGCTATTTTCCGTATTACCGGATATTTTATAATTAATAATATATCCGGTAATACGGAAGCTAGTGGGCTCAGCTTTCCGTAGAGACGTCTTCAATGGCTTTTTAAGGTGGCGCTGTATGAGCGTGGGAAATAACTATAATAAATAAAAAATAATACGAAAGACATCAGTAAGGTTTCTTCAAAACTACATTCTACATATTTTCCTAATATAGAATACATTAAAAACAGTTTTTTTTTTGCAAAAAAATTTGGGATAAACTCACTTCATCACCACTGCCGGCGACGTTATGTGAATGTGATGTCACTACGAATTTTGTACCGACGACGGCGACGTTAGAGCCTGCGCATGATTCATAAACTCGCCTATAAAGTCGGTCGTAGCGGCTCGGCCAGTTAGTACGAACGAGACGCAACCATGAACGGTGTTGTAGTTATTTCTTTTTTGATTTTCGCGCCATTCGCGTTTTGCGCCGTCTTACCGGCGAACAAATCCGGCGAAGACTCAACAAATTTTAACCATTTACAGCTAGTTTCGAATCGAGAACAACAAACAAATAAATACGGTTATTATTCAGATGAAAGTGTTATATTGAGTGATACGGCTTTTCTCCCAAGGAAGAGAGTGAAACGCGATTTTCTTAAGGACGGCCGCAAATGTCCGGAAGGCAGTTTCGTTTTCAATAATAGCTGTTTCCCTTGCATATTGAAGTAAGTATGTTTTAGAATTTAAATAGTGCGTTTCGCATTTGGGCACCCCGTCTGGCGGCAGTAACCACTCCCTTACAATAACAGTATATGTGCTGTTATGTTTCGATGAGTGAGTAGGGGATGCAAGAGCCCTTGTCCTAATCACTTATGGGTATGGTAGGCAGATGCCATAACGGTAATCCTACTATGATCGGCAGCGCACTTGCAGCACTTGTGGTGTTAGTTGTGTTATAGGCGACGGTAGCCACTTGCCATCAAGTGGACCGTCAGCATGTCTGTCAAAATAAAAAAAAAGAATCATTGAAAAAAAAACAGTAGAAGTACGTATTGTGCAACAAATTTTCAGAAAAGAAAAAAGTTTCATAAGTAGTTTTGTTAACATAACCTACGGGAAATCTAGCCCCTCCAGGGTCCTTTGAGCGGTCGCGCATTTGTCCGCAAGTCAAACACTAAAAGGTGGTGCGATTATACAATTTGTCGCTTAGCGAGTAGCTGACTTGGCCTTGCAATCGGATTTCTTCTTCCTTATGATTTAACTTATTAATAGATACCTATTCTCATGTGGAACCTAACTTTAACATAAGTTAATAAAGATACATTTCTTCCTATATAAATCACCATCTTTTAAAAATAAGTCTGTCCCTTTTGATCGTAATGTTCACATATCAAATGAAGCTAATAATACTCTTACTTACTTAATATTACTTAACTTAAAGATAAAAATTATATGTGTAATATATTAATGTTGACTGTCTGCTTGATGGTAGTTGATTACTATCGTCGTTCATGAACACAGCAAGCAATACCAGAAGAATAAAAGTTACACGGCGAAGACTGGGGAATTAAACATTATTGCATATTTTACTTACAGATAAATAAGTAATGCTATCCTAAATTCCGTTATAAAAGTAGGATCTAGCTTCTAGCTAGGTCGTATAATACAAACGCTTCTTAATCTTATGCGATCTTAACCTTTAAGTACAAAGTTCAAGGTTACAAATAAACCACGGCAATGGAACCACATTTTGTTCAAAATTTTGAGAAAATCAAATTGTGGTTATATGATCCTACTCGTATTTTTGTTTTATCGTGTTATTCCAAAAATATTCCTCCTCGGTGCGTCCAGAAATTTAGACAAAAAAACTCCGTCGTTTAATCGTACCATCTGTTTTTTATTACCAATAAAAAAAACTGTACCAAATGAGAAAGAATAACAATTTATTTAGCACATTTTCTTTTCTTTTTTCAGGTACAAACCTTTAATGAAAATGTCGAAGGATAAAAAGGCTTGTAAAATATGAAACTCACGTGCACAATGGAAGAACCGAAGAAGTCTTAAGTCAGTGTTCCTGAAAATACCTTTAAAGTTCACGAAAATCTAGACGCTTGTTTAACAACTGTTTATTTATTTATTTATTTTTGTGATTTATTTTTAATTTTAAGAACCATGCCGTGCCAAACGAACATTATTTTTAAGTTTTAGTGTAAGTAGTTTTCCAATGTTAGGTGCATAGCTAGCACAATTAATTAATAAACATCAATTAGAAAAAGTATTTTTAAACCAAATAATCTAACATTTCTCACAGGTCGTGTGTAGAGTCGCCAACCATGCTGTTAAAAATCATACTTTATTTCGCGCTAAAATACTGTTTACTGATCTATTAAAACTGTTTTTATCATAGCTTGATCCGGAGACGTAAAATATGTATAAAATTTACAACTTCAACTCAGAACGAAAATGTAAGAATTAATTTGTATTAAGTTTATGAAAAATTTATCAAAGGACCAACATTTTGTGGATATGAATACCGGCCAAAAATGGAGCCATTTATTAGTGAGCACTTCACAGGAATTTAATATTTATGAAATTATCTCCTATGTACTTTCTGTCCCCGCCATTTCAGCCTTTACAGAAAGGACGTAATAGATATGCAAAGTGGCGTGACTACAGAAATAGAAGTTCTATTAATTTAATAAAAAATTAGCTCCTAATTTATTTTAATATGAATTTGAAATGTGATGAAGCGTATGAATATTTGAAAAAATGTGAATTTAAAATTGAAAGAATTAAAATACTGTTTATTTTTCTAAAGTATTGTTTAGCTCTCAAATACTTTATTTCTTAAAAGTTGGCAACCCTAGTCGTGTGTTAACCAGTATATATAAACCTTATATACTATAAAATAATGTCCACCGCCGCGTCTGTCTGTCTGTATGTACGTATGTTTGCGATAATCTCAAAAACTACTGAACATACTTTCATGCGGATCAGGCGGAGGCGGACCGCTAGTTAGTATATAAATAACTGACAAATGCTCATCATGCTCAATTTACTCGTAGCAAGTAAGTGTGAATGAACTATTAAAACAGATATATTATTGAATATATATCTATACTGATCTGCTAGAACTGATTTTTAGCCATCTATTGGTATTTTTTTGAAATGAGTGTATTTTTTATGTGCTAAGAAAAAGATTCTAAATGTTTACCCCACATATGTAATATGTAACATTGTAAAAAGACTTGTAATTAGGTTATATGAGACTGTGATATATTTTAAGAATATAATAGGTTGGGGAAAAAGTTTATTCGCATTTTATATGAAAACTCAAGACTTTTTTTTTTTCATAGTTTATCATCAAAATTCCCGGATTGAAATCGCGTAAACCAACTTCGTGCTACTCTTACTGACATTGCATTAGGTCCATAAACGTCACAAATTTTTTTCGCGGCCTTTCCTTTTTTGTAATAAAATTTTAAAATGTATCGAATTACTTCATTAGATTCACTCATTTTGACAGAAAGAAAAACAAATGAAAAATAGTTGGTAACAACATTTTACTAATTTCTTTCTTTTTTGAAATGTAACCTCTTTAATGTCATCAAAACCAGCCATATATAAATAGTGCAGCCAAAGAGATTTTATTACAAGTTTATAAGCTATATGCGAAAAGACTTTTTCCCCGACCTAATATTTAATTGCATTTTTAATTTATTGAACTAACAATTTTTTTTTATAATTATTAAAATTTTAGTTGCCTTCAATTATTTTATAATATTTTTTTTATGTTAATAAAGTGGTAAATGTGACATAAAATAAGTTAAATAGAAGGCGCTAAAATAGTTTTGTACAACTTTTTGGAATTAACACAATAACATAGTTTTATAGACAAGTAGATATATTAATTTTTACTCGCTTAGTCATCAACTCAAAGGTTAGTCTAATATAGTTTAATGGTTAATCGGCAGTTGTATACTTTTAAATAATTAAATACTATCGCCACTGTTTCGAATCAATATAATGGCAAACTTCAAATATGAAATTAAACTTATGTAATCAAGTTAATGTTTTTTATTTACTTTTTCATTCTGACGTTATTTTTATTTTATTTTAATAAGTGAAAGTGTGCACTGAAAAATTAATATTTTCAAATAAAATACCTTCATTATTACTTTACCTGCATACTGATACCAAGTAAAAATAAGAGAAAATTGTTTCTAGAAGCACAAAGATATTAATAAATGAAATAGGTAAAAATATGCAAAAAATATAATTATTAAAGACTCCAAGAATAGAAAGGAACAATTATAATGTGTTTATAAGTAATTTCTTTAGACAATGTTTACAGCGACATCCATATCTATAGGTACACTAGCGACCCGCCCCCGGCTTCGCCCGTGGTGCAATTTTTATATATAAGAACATTCCCCGTTTATCCCTCATTCTATTAGTAAAAATCGAATTGAAATCGGTCTACCCGTTCACGCGTGATGCCGTGACCAAGGGAAATGGGGATTCATTTTTATATATAGAGATAATATCTATACTATACATATAATAAAATGAGCAGTGTCTGTTAAAAAAAAAAAAAAAAAAAAAAAAACAATTTATACACTTACCTATGTTACCGAGGTGAAAGAAAATAATTTTTAGAATTTTTGTCTGTCTATTTGCGCACACAAATCTCTGAAATGGCTTAACCGATTTGAATGCGGTTTTCACTGGTGTATTTGTAGCAAGCTTCCCCTGACATTTAGCGTGTGTTTCATTCCAGTCGGTTTACAAAGAAAAAAATTACACGCTATACCGAATACCACACGTACGAAGTTACGGGCTCAGCCAGTTATAAAATAAGTCACTGTCAGCTTCTGTCTGGTACTCCGCTAACAACTTCTAAACCACTCAATAACGGAGCGATAAGTATATAATTTGCAGAAAAAGATTGTATCTGTGTTATTTAAATAATTATAATAATAAAAACTACGTATTTAGTCATGTTTAAATTAAAACAGTAATGATAGTTGCAAAAAAAAAACATATTTAGAATCTGGCGAACGATTTGTATTGTAGCTCACGGGACCATTTATAAACTTTTGTGACAAGAGACCAGGAACAAACAATTTCTGAAAGCCAGTATGTATTATTAGAAAAATTCTGAAGTTCCAAATAAGTTCCAAAAGCTACTTTCCTAAGTTGTTTCGAACAACTTACAAGTAAAGTTCCACTTTAAGAAATATAAGAAAATTTTTAGAGTTATTACATTGTTTTGTTCCAGTTTATTTTTTATCTTCATCGACTTGGAACAAACAGTCAACCTCGAGAAGAAGGTCAATCGTCGAATCCTGCTCTGATGAAGCAGCGTTCAGGAAGTTTCGAGACATTTTCTCGTCCAAAATATCTCGGTGTCTTAAAACAAAAATTTTCGACCTATGTGTGTTGCCATTGATGAAACGTATGGACCTCTTAAGTAAACTCGACGAGCTATTAATAAGGCTATGCTCGGAATTATGTACATTGCGAGATATTAGTAAGTTGAAGTGGCATTGGGCAGGACGAGCCAAATGCCACTTCGGAAGGTTTCCGAGTGGCGGCCACGGACCAGTAAGCGCAGTGTAGGACATAAATTCACAAAGTGGACAGACCACCTGATAAGGTCCGCGGGTCGACGGTGGATCCAGGCTGCTTCTGATCGGTCCTTTTGGAAAATTAGGCGGAGGCCTTTGTCTAGCAGTGGACGTCCTACAGCTGAGACGATGATGATGTTGAAACATTTCCATAAAATGAAGAAACACAATACCAAATACTTACAAAATTCATTTGCAAAATGCAGTGTTTTTTTTAATGCTGAATTATTCTTAAGAACATAAATTTAGTTATTATTATTATTATTTTTAATTCGAAATTTGTTAATGAAAATAGTTTTTTTTATGTTAAGGTCGGCAGACAGGCTGACGGTCCACTTGATGGTAGGTGGATACCGTCGCCTATAACACAAGCAATGCCTAAACTGCTGCAAGTGCGCTGCCGACTGCAGTGGGATTAAGGATAAGGGATTAGGAGTAGATAGGGCATCCCTTACTCACTCACCGAAACACGTGCTGTTATTTCACGGTGGTCTTCTGTAAGGGGGTGGTTACTGCCGCCAGACGGACTGCCCAAAATGACTGCGAAACGCAGTATGCCCTGCCACTATACTTTCCTAATCCAGACCAGAGCCAAATTTGAAAAGTTCATTTTTCAAAGTTGACCCAGCCGGGAATCGAACCCGGAAACCCTAGAACAGAAGGCAAGCATCCTAACCACTCATCTAACGTCAAAAAATAGATTAAAATTAATTAGTCATTAAAAGATAAAATACAGTTATAATAAAGATTTTACAGCATTTATAGACACGAATTAAATACACGAATCTATACTAATATATAAAGCTGAAGAGTTTGTTTGTTTGTTGTTTGATTGAACGCGTTAATCTCAGGAACTACAGGTTCGAATTGAAAAAATATTTTTGTGTTGAATAGTCCATTTGTCGAGGAAGGCTAACATCACGCTATGATCAAATAGATATTAGGCAGTGTCAAGTACCGCGTGCCCCACGCGTACGCCGCCGCCGTATGGGAGTATGTGAAGTTGGCCCCCCAATATCGTGATAAAAAAAAATGACGTGAATTTTAATTGCCCCCCGCATAGTTCTGGAGTTCTCTATACTTTATATCAATAGATCTATTTATTTTCCAAGAAAAATTGATTATTGAACTTGATTATTGAAATTAATAACTTTTTTTGATAGGAGCAATACTTTGGTTAGTACGACGACGCAAAGTTTGTGATTTGTAAAATTAACCTCTCATTAAATTTTAAAAAAAATCTCGAGTGAAAAATCAGCAGAACTATTGATAAAAAGTGTGCATAAGAACTGCATGAAAGACAACTCGAATTCGCGTTTTATACATATCTATGGGATCAAAAAAAAAATTTCAAAAAAAGAAAAAAATTTTTTTTCAAAATTTGAAATTTTTCCACAAAGTTCTGTTGGCCCCCCAAAGAGTTCTACAATTTATCCTTATAACTTTTTTCGATCCGACGAATGTTGTAGTTGGTATGACTACGCAAACTTTTCGATTTGTGAAGTTGGCCCCCCATCAAGTTCAATAAAATCAATTTTTCTTGGAAAATAAATAGAACTATTGATATAAAGTATAGAGAACTCCAGAACTATGTGGGGGGGCAACTAGAACTCACGTCATTTTTTTTATCACGATAAGTATTGGGGGGCCAACTTCACATACTCGCCGTATGGGCCGCAGCGAATTGTGGCCGAGTTCAGTTTTCAAAAAACAATTTATACTCCTACTTATGTTACCGAGGTGAAAATGGCTTAACCGATTTGAATACGATTTTTACTGATGTATTTATAGCAAGATTCCCCTAACATTTAGTTAGTTTGTTTCATTCTAATCGGTTTAAAAACAAAAAAATTACGAGCTATATAAAATACCAAGCATAGGAAGTTGCGGGCTCAGCTAGTCCGGTACAAATTTAAATTTTCGGCTCCGGCTTAACTTCTCACTTTGTATGCAAATATTGTGAAATTACATTTTATTTTTAACTAGACCGACGTTGCTCGGCATCGCCTAGTTACAATTGGGGGAGTTCGTACATGTACGTAATATATATGTTGATATATATTACGTATATATATGTACATATATACGTAAATATACGTGTGTACGTATTCAAATAGTAAAGAAGTTTTTCCAATACGTGCAATGGTCCCGGAGTAATTGCGAGTAGGTACAGATGTATTTAGATATTACCTTTCATAAAATAACTTATTTTCTATACAACAACACGTTTTAGAAAAGTGAAAATCATTTAAGTTTGTATAGCTAATTAAATCATTTTAATTAGTTTTAAAATCTTTAAAAATTAATATAAAAATGAATCTTAATTTACCTTGGTCACGCCATCACGCGTGAACGGGTGGAACGATTTTAATTCGGTTTTCACTAATGGAAAGAGGGATAAACGGGGAATATATATAAACTAAATTGATTATACATTGCTACTATACAAATCTTCACCTACATTAAATAAAAATCTTACCTGAAAAGAGAAACAACATTTACGGTATTATTTCTCAACTTTACAAACACTTAATAATATACTTTATATACTTTATAATTATTTCTTAAATTTAACTTTATTCGTTAGATTCGTATAACAATTATTGGTACGTTTTTATTACTGTTGTAGGTAGCCACTTTAAATATTACGAATTACCTACTTAACTTATTAAAAGTTCAAATTAAATGAAGTCAATCCAACTTCATTTATATATATATATTGCACCCCGGGCGAAGCTGGGGGCGGGTAGCTAGTTTAAATATAAAAAAACTTCCACACAATTTGATGAATTCCAAAATGCTAACGAATTTTTCGTGAGATTTATCTAGTAAGTTTAGAAGTACCAAAGAAAATCCAATGAAAAGTCGTTACTTTATATGGTGGGTGAGTCATTTAATTTTCCTTCACAATTCAGTTAAAGATCATTGGCATTGCCAGCTCATTGACGCCCCTATAGAAGTAGGTGACATCATGCATGTATAAGCATGGGTACATATATTATAATTATGTATATAGGGAAAGCATGAGAGATGCACTGCACTTTCTGATTCATACTTAAATTATTGATTTTTTTTTTAAATTTAAACATGACGTAGAGGCAGGCAGGACAGCGGCAGGGCACACTGCGTTACGCAGTTATTTGGGCAGCCCGTCTGGCAGCAGTAATCACCTCGGTTACTGCCGCGAGACGGCTTGTATTTCGCCAGAGCCCATTTTCCCTATGCCTTTCCCCTTTTTCCTCTTGCAGCACCTGTGGCGTTGCTTGTGTTGTTGGCCATTAGCCTACTACCATCAAGTAGACCGTCCAGCCTGTCTGACAACGTCTACATTTAAAAAAGGCAGATAAATCAATTAGATGAAATGTAAGCCTTGTATTTATATAGTGTTGTTAAATTAATGTTAAGTAGAAGGTTGGCTGAGATTTTTAATAACTAAAGTTAGTTTGTCCGCGTCCTTCGGAATTTTTGTTTCTGGCTGTAAGGTGCCATGTTATTTTCTGTACCTCTCACAACGGTTATGCAAAATTCCATAACGATGGGTTGAAAAATTAAGGCGTTAAACAAACTCACTTTCGCATTTATAATAAGTATTAGTTAGGATAGATAGAAAAAAAACTATAATTTTAGAATATCTCTGCAAAACAAAAAAAAATGAAACTGCATTTTTAATCCGTCGTGTATTCAATTTATATACCATTATATCCACAAACCTTCCTCATTTATCGCTCTTAGTCAATTTATCGCTCTTAATCCATTAGCTGGTTTAGAAGAAATTAGCGAAGAAACGGACAGAGGCGGAGAACGACTTCATTTTACAACATCAAATATAAATTAAATTGTAAACATATATCAAACTATCAATCAAAATGTTCAAAATGTCGAAATACTTAAAAATATTGACGATAATATTTTCAGTTCTAACATTAGTCCAGCCAGTGGACCTTTCAGTCTGTTTAATAGATATTCAGGTAGTGTTACGTCTAGGATGTCTAGACAAGGAAATCGTGCAAGTCTTACCAATAGGTTCGACAAGGAACCGTACGAGAGAGTAATTTTGTTATCTACGCTTTTTTTATTTTATACTATTTACAAAATATCTTGACATTGCCTTTCAAGCACATTTCCTGGAATTAAATTAGAATTCTTAAAGAAATTAAGTGAATACTAGTAAAAAATGATGTTCGACTCGTGGTCCAAAAATGCTTAAAACTTGGACTCATGGTCCCAATACTTGGTAGGATCACTAATTATAACCATTAACTGTGGCTCATGGCATACATATGGTCCCACCAAAAAGAAGTTCTAATAAATTAATCAATAGAGTTGATTGAAGCACTTTTTGTAATTGTAAAAATATCGCAAAATATCGCCGAAAATCAGATGCTTCTTTTAGCTACCAATTTTATAAATAAATTATATGTACTAGCTGACCCGACACACGTCCGTTCTGTCAAAAGCTATGGCAGCTGACGTAGGTATAAATTTAATAAAAACGTATTATTTTTATATATTGACTAACAAATAACTATTGTGATATCAGCAATCTATGTATTTCAGATCCTCGAGCACACAGTTTGTTTTTGATCGATATGTTTGACGTCAATATTTGATTGACATATTTGAATTGTCAGCTGGGATCTTTTGATGGGAAAATAAAAATGGCGTTTTCACGTTTTTTCACGTTTCTCTTCATAAAAACATAAAACGAAAATTTGAAATAAAAATTAGCCAAACTGGTCTATCCGTTTGTATAAATCTGAATTTAATAATGTAACTGTTATATTTGTCGGGGGTTCGTCATCCCGTCCGACTTTTTGAATCCAGTTTTCCTTGGAAATTTTGCATAAAAAATACAAGTGCGGCTGAATCCAGCACTTATAAGAATAAGTGGGCGATTAAAGAATTACATTTGTACACGTTCGTCATTATTAGTTTTAAAAAGGAAAGTATCATCTTCCGGCTGCCATTCAAGTCCTAATATTTTAAGAGAGGTTGTTTTATCAAATTCTACTTGATGTGTAAGTCTTAGCGATTGTGGGATGCTCTCAAGTACCCTTTTAGAATTGTTCGACCATTTGGCTAAATCAAAGCCAGCAGAGAGGATGCCCCGACAGCATCAGATTCATTTATAATGAACTAGCCAATTCATCCATATGAAGTTCCCTCTCAGCTATGGCAGCTGCGACTGGAAAATTAGTGGGTTCATCATTACAGATCTGGCGCACTGTGTGCATTGCTACGTATGGGCTCGACTGGAGACGGAGATCGGTTCGAAGGCATCGAAGCCGAAAAGTATTTGTTGGTATTTTTGATGTCACACGTATTTAAAGATACACCTGCTTTATGTCGGCAGTTACAGCCAATTCAATAAAAGTAAAAATAAATCGGCTTGAAAAATACCATTGGGTCCTGTATGTAAAATATCATTGAGAGGTACGCCATTATGGCATTGGGCACTCGCGTCTAGAACTACTCTGACTTTACTGATCTGTTTATCCTGTTTGATCACCGGATGGTGAGGGATTATATAACTTCCGTCAGATATGTCCGATGATGACATAGTGGACCATAATTGCGGCGTTGTAGTTCAAGCATAAATCTTTGTCGCATATCTTGCGCTACAGCGCTAACATACGACGATGAGCAATAGCGTAAGAATTCCCTAAGCTGCTCGGATCCTTAGAAAATGGCAATGCGGTACAATAACGACCCGAAGAATCGCGAGATATCGTAGAAGTGTACATATTTCGTTCGCATTCTTCTTCCGACTGACTAAGAAATTTCTTTGCGGGAACGTCTATAATATTCTCAACACAAGTAAAGAACGAAGCGAGCGCGATTAGATTACAGCGGTGTCACCCATGAACACGGTTTAAGGCGACGAATTGGAAATTTTGGTGGCAGGGATTTAGATTTATCTCAGCAATGACAAAACATATGAAAGTGATGTTTGGTAATCTGTTTCCTCGTGTTACTGACTTAATTTTATCAGTTGGAATACACGATTGGTAAACTTTTATAACAGAGAAAATTTTTTTAAAGAAACCTCTTTTAAAACACAGATTTACATTTTACGGGCAAACGGGACCAATTTATACCTCCAAAATTTAATTTTACAGTTGGATTTCTTATAATACATTATACTTTTTTTGAGTAAAAATCGTTTTGTCGCATACGACCTTACGACATAAGCAAGCGCGCTCTCGTTTTCGTATGCAATCACAGCCGTATTAATTGTTTATCGCTTCATCGCCTTAAATAGTGGGTGGGGCGGGCGGCGCAATATTTTTTCTACTAAGAAATATGAATGGGGATAATTTTGCTCCCAATACAAGTTCTATCTCACTCGGAATGTGCCAGAATGGATCTGCAAGCGGTAGGTTTGCCAAATGACTAATGGTAGATGTATCAACATAATCGGCATGCAATCGATAACTAATGCGGTTAAGTTTAAACTATGTTTATTATTTTTAGCGGAAATTTTAAAATTGACTTGACCTATAACTGGTCGGGAAGTTAAACCGACACCCTCCAAAATTGAATTCGAATGCGGTATAATATTTAAATTAAGTTTTCTGCAACAGTTTACAACAGTCAATCTTTTTTTTTCTTTGTAAAGATAAAAATCTTTACAAGGAAAACTTCAGCACGTTTAGTTGCGTTCATTCAGTCATTCACGACATGTGAGCTAACGCAAAGCGATACGGCCTTGGTAGCGGGCGTCGATGCTGAGGGGCTGACGCAATCCTCTGTACGTTTCGTAACGTTGTCCAGTATGTCGTTCCTAATTTGAGTCCTATCTAAATGTAGCAAGGTGTGGAGTCATTTATATTTCGAATTATAATTTAACACCGAGTGGGTTAAACTAAGGCAATTTACACACCCTCGTCTCGATTTAATAAATTCGAGGCGATTTATCTTTTCGGTAACATTGATTTAAATGCGGGGCAAGTATATAGGTAGTTGATAATATTCTGAGGTATTACACATAGAACATAATTATTATGACGAGTTACGAACGAATGGACTGTATTGCGGGGGCGATTTCAACTGTCTACGTCGATTACCGAATTACGCTCGGTTGAACTTAATGATTTCATACAAACATTGAAAGTAAGAAAGAAAGAAAGAAAGAAAGCATCTTTTGTTCCTCTAATACATACAATATACATATATGAACAAATAATAATTACAAACAAACAAATATATAAACAAGTAAGAAGAGGAAAAGGAACCCTGGCTCAGTACACAGTTATGGTGCAGACCACAACACTGATATTTTGCCAGGGACCAGATATTCAAAGAAAAAGAAAAAAAATTTACGCGGGAATGAATGAATGGATGAAATTAACGAAATACAGATACAATTAGATCCCAATTTTGAACCAAGAGTACCAATGAGTTCTTATTATTAATTGTAGTTACTATCTTACTTACTTCCAATATCTTTACTTGATTTTTAATAAATTCGACGAAATCTGAATAAATCGAAATAATTTTATCCCTAGCGGTCATCTCAAAGGCCTGAGCGGTACTCGAATCTATCTTGCGGAAGACTAAGTTGAATAAAAAGAAGTCGAACATGTCTTCAATTTTCAGTTGCTTAAGTGCGGCGATAGAAATAGAAGGATATTTCTCAGGAATCACACCTGTGATAATTTTTAGTGCATTTCCAGTTAGTCTTCCAACTAAATACTGAACTCGATGTGAATCGGTTAAGTCTGGATTACAGTGTATGTTAGCCTTAAATGATTCATAGAACACTGGCCAGTTTTCAATTTTTCCATCAAAATTGGGAATAGCGAGCGGTGCCAGTGTGAAGGGGGCCTTAGCCGCAGTCGAAGCTAATGGACTTACTTCCCTTTAAATTTACGCGGTGTCTTATGACACGAGTAAAAACATCTTCAACTGATGAAAGTGACTGATAATTTTCTTCAAAATTGGGATCTAATTGTATCTGTATTTCGTTAATTTCATCCAATGTTTGTATGAAATCATTAAATTCAACCGAGCGTAATTCGGTAGTCGACAGTTGTTTACCAGTATTGTGCAATTTCGTAATACGTTCAAATCAGACCTTATTTTTCGCCTGTAAAATCTTTAATCTCGACTCCATTGTGAAAGATGGCAAATTAGAGGTTGTTTATAAATAAAAAGATTATGTTTATAATTTAAAAAATAAGTCGAAAACGTCCGTTAATTCAAACAAAATGTAAATTGCTTTAAAGTGTTGAATAAATGTGAATAGAAAACAGATAAAAAAAAAGATCTAATAAAATAAAAAACGAATGTAATAAGGATTTTGATAAACTGTTTGGAAAATGTAATGTATTACCCGTACAGGAAAAAGTAAAATATTTATTAGCCATGGAAAACTTTAACATTTCAGATTATAAAATAAATAAAACATACAGACAGTCACAGTTTGAGAAAAAATGTGCGAAATAAATATGAAGTACCTAGGGTCACTAATTACTATGGAAAAAGGACAAGAAAATATGTAATTCCTAAAATATTTAATAATATAAAATGTGAAGAAGAAAACTGTAGTAAGGATGTATTTAAAGCAAAGTTAAAATTAGAATTGTTAAGTGAATATAGCGATAATTAGGTAACATTATATACCTACTGTTTGGTTGTAAATTGTATCTCATTAAAGTGTGCACAAGTACCTATTGCGCAGCGGTTTTAGAAGATAAGAGTGCATATATTGTCGTCACCAAACTTCATGTAAGTTTGACGACTTATTTAGTTTTAAGGTTTTTGTTATGTATTTTTTTGAATTAAATAAATAAAAAATAAAAAAATTATTTATAAGCGTGTACAAAAATTATCTATAGCTTTAAAGCGTTGTACAAATGTACTGTACAGTGTAAAGTAGTCTATATAAATAGGTATATATACATTCTTATGGAAATGAATACAAAGAACGCAAATAAATATTAAATTAAAATAAAATAAAATAAATCTTCATTTGCCCGTAGGGTTGCCAGGTGTCTGTCTGGCTTTAGCCGGACATGACTTTTTACAGTCGTGTCCGGCCAAATATATACAATTCCGGCCCGTCCGGCTTTTGTTAGGATTTGGTCAACCCCGCAGCGGCCAGAATCACACGACACATGATTCGCGATCTTACAAATTACTTTAAGAAAACAATATTTATATATAATAAAGAGTAGAGCAAGTCTTAAAGTAATAAATGCACAAATAAAAAGAATTATTTCTTTTAAAAACCAGTGTGTCCGGCTTTTGTGGCAAAATGTCCAGCTAAATATGAGTCTGTGTCCGGATTTTCGATTTTGAGGCCTGGCAACCCTATTTGCGCGAATATATGTTTATTTATTTATTTACCTTTCTAATGCAATGTTTATGTTTTACGGCAATAAAGTTATCTAAATAATTGTTGTAAATACTTATCCAAACGAATAGTCTTTATGCGATGCGTAAAGCCTATTCGATAAGTAGGCAATCATGAAAATCGACGGAATGTTGGCGCGATGCGATTTTACGACAATACGCATGAACTATGGAAATGAATAACATACTGATATTGTTTGCTATAAGAAAAGGGATTATGTACCGGTTGTGTCCGGTTCGAAGTGGACCAAAAACTATGTATATGCGGGCGGTAGGAAACCCATAGGTTATTGGATGGATGGAGACACGTACCTTTGTTTGACTTGGTCTTTAGGGAAGACTAAGTCCAACATAGGTACTTTCTCTTCATTCTTGGTGCTTGACTTGGTGCACAAATGTTATTTTTAGTTTATTAAGGTTAATAAAATAAAAAATATTGATTAAAGTCTTGCAAGATTGACTATTGAGTCAGTCAAGACTAAGTTAAATGTATTATATGGGTATATTCCATAAGAGTAAATAATCTTTATAAATAAAAATCGATGTGTGTATCATATTGTAGCAAGCCTCCCGCAACGTTTAGTTTTTTTGTTTAATTTCAATCGATTTATAAACAAAAAAAGTTAAGAGCTATTCCAAAAATGCGTATGATAGTCGCGGGCACAGCAAATACCTATAAAACAATAAAATCTCAAAGTATTCCCTAAGAAAACAGATATAATAGCCATATGGTTAGTCCTATTTTAAATAAATTTCTTAGCAATTCCTTGAGCGCACCAGATTACTTGTTATATATTTTAATAGACGAATAAAATCCAGGAAGCTTCTTCCAAATTACTCTAGCGGCCGGGCACGCGCAGTAGGAGGGAGAGTACCGCAGTAAAACCAGTTTTACTGCAGTATATTTATTAAATACCTATCCTTATTTTTTATATAAAACATAGGTAAAGCTATATGTTCGAAAGTTTATCATAGTGTCGCTGATTACTTTGAGCGATAATGAATCCTGAGTTTTAACTATTCCGAGTTCATACTATATTACTAACCATATAGTTATAGTTATATTACTAACCATTATAGTATAACTATTATATGGTTAGTCTTAATGATGGTATATATATATATATACCATCATTAAGACAAGGACTAAATCAGACCGAACACAATTTTTACCAAAATGAGCGCAACCTAATAACCTATGAACTAAGGTGCAATATTGCACAACAAATTGTAGCTTCTCGAGGATAAGTAAACAGATTTAAAATTGCAAGGTTTTTCTTAAATATTGTGTAAAATATGAAAAAAGAAATAAAAGTAGCAGATTAAAACTTTAGTACAGAACTTAAATTAATTAATAAGCTTAAAAAATAATATAGTTGTCGCTGAAAATTTTTTATTACTGTGACGAGAAAGTTTTTTTTTTATGGGTAGTAATTTACCATTTCTTTTCTCGGAAAATATAATGCTCTGTATTTTTATTTAAGTTTTTATTTTACTATAACAAGTCAAATTAGGCGACGAAAATAAAGCATTTCTGCTAAGTCCTGAGTTGAAAGGAATGTAATTATATTTAAAGATGACAAAAGGAATGCTGTCCTGAATCTCTTTCGGGGTTTCATTTCAGGATCATCATAAAAATATATTGACGATTAAAAGTATTTCCTTGATATCTATTTAATGAATAAATTACTCTTTCATTGTTAATGAACGTTTTCATAATTAAAAAAAACGACACATAAACTCAAATAAGGCATTTTATCACATTTAAATAAGAAATAAAATTTTAAAATGTAAATACTAGTTTTTGTCGAGACTTCGTCCGCGTCCCTGAAGGTAAGGTAAACACGTCCTTTTCTGAAACCCTACCTTTATGCAAAATTTTATGGTGATCGATGAGTTTTGGAGTCCATAGGGAACATACATTGTATTGATTGTATAATATTTATTTATGATTGCACGCCAGACGTGCCGTGAGAATGAATATAGAACTGGATCACTATAGTCCATTTTACTTGCAAATTAATAAATTTTATTTGACGCAGAATTGCCTGTCAGTGTGTATTCTATAAGATGTACTTCGGAGAGTGTGCTCGAGAGCTGCATGAGATCATACCGCCTTCCCCTTTCTTCTATCGGATATGCAGACGTACGGCTGGTTACCATCCTCACCTTGTCAAAATCCCTCTAATTCGGACCAAGCGCTTTAAAACATCTTTTATAATGCGCACTGCTAAGGATTGGAACTCCCTGCCTGCGTCTGCATTTCCGAGCTCATACAACCCAAATCTTTTCAAGGTTCGAGTGAATAGGCATCTTCTGGGTGAATAGGCAACATCTGTCCATATAGGGCCTTATCCTTCCTACATGGACAGATGCTGGCCAAGAGAAAAACCATCTTTAATAAAAAAAAAATAAAAAAAGATTTTATTTGAAAAGTGTTCGCCATCGAGATGGGTATTGTGCATTCTTTAAACATTCTACGCTCGCAAGTATTATAATGCACCTAAGTATATATATCTCATCCCACGCTAATGACTGTGTGAGTCTTACACGGAGACCAGTCCACCTGATTGGTGTAAAGGGATGAGGGCTGGACGCCGCTAGTGGTTGCAGTAGCAATACTGTGGCAGAAGCCTCTGCATCATCAACAAACGAGGTAAGCCTATACCTTCTTCACTTACCATATCCTACTTCTTCATCATATACGTCCTCTGTCCTACCACGAAGAAATATAGACACTGCCGGTGGTCTGAGCCTATGCCACATACATAGGTGTAATTCCTTTGGTATGTCGCGGAATATTTCTATCCAATTAAATTTATGATTTTAGAGATATCATGGTTTCTATGTATAATACGTCTATAATACGTCCCCACTGCAGAGGCACGGGCGTACCCTCTCAAAAAGGACGTATGGGCTTATGGTCCACCACGCTGGCCCAGTGCGGGTTGGTGAATTTCAAATTAGCCTTAAGCAGGTTTCCTCACCATATTTTCCTTCATCGTTTGAGAGCAATCAGTAAAATGCACTTTTTAGACGATTTTAGAAAAAAATAATCCTTAGTAATGGCATGACCGGGGCCGGGGATCGAACTCGGACCTTTCGACATGATAGGCCGCGTCTTTCCCACTGCGCCACCGACGCTCTGTAACTGTTATTTAACTCTTATTTGTTTTATTTTATTGAAATAAAAACTGGTTATTTCAACAAAATATAAATGTTACCCAAGTATTATGCTAATAATGATTTTATTATAATCATGCTGCGAATCTCCTTTAGGAGTAATAGAGAACGTTTCTTGTTTGTTTGGGATAATAATGCATCAGTAATTGATTGTACTTCGCGCATCTTACTTTATGTCTTAAAACAATTCACATACGGTCGTATTTCAAACGCGCAACGAACATATTTTCGTTACGTCACCAACAATCTTGCTTTACATTTGAGCAAATATTTGTTAGAATATAAAATCAAACGGAATGCCTCTTGTTTTCTTCGATGAAACACCTGCTAAAAGGTTACTCTCCGATACAATAGGTATTCCTCGCGAAACTATTTATAATCATTTGTGTAGGCGAAGGATATTTTTTATTTTATTTTAATATAAACCACGGTAGCATAGCTACTGTCGTATCAGCCGTATCAATTATATGGGCCCTCCGGGATACAGGGGCCCCGATGTAATGTGTTTAAACAATCTCACTTATGTTTTCATACTCTAAACTCCAAAAACTTTGTTTTTTTTTTTTTGTTGAAAAAAAACAGCTTATTTGTTTCTTTTGTAAAAAAATCTCTACCTTTGGGCTTCGCCACAGTTAGAAGGGCCCTCGACAAAATTTAATACAGGGCCATCTAGAGCAAGCTACACCACTGATAAATCAACTTTCTCATAGATACATTCTATATTATATTTTCGCTAATATTACTTTCGCATGAGTATTAAATAATTGTTTTGCTTCAAAATCTTTAATAATTAACGTATTGAGACAAAGGTATGCCTTAATCTATTAATTCTATTAACCAATACGTATGGTCAGTGTGAATCATCGACGTAATATCCAAGTAGACCGCTCATACCTATTTATTCACAATGCAAACTTTTCTGGCAACTAACTGAGGTGCGCGGGCGCGGGGTACTGAACGCCAATTGGTCCGATCAAGGTCACGACGAAATTCTATTGGTCGTTACTGCCCATAGTAGCTTCTATTGGTCGAACATTACCGGGCGTGCAATTATATAATATCTATTTCTCTAATGTGTTGTCTGAATGCGTTCGCCCTGTACTAGAAGTCTAGTTGGATATTACGTCGATGGTGTGGGTGGACAGTGGACACACACAGTGCAGAAACGTAGACACTAAATTAACTCTGTCTCGTTCATATATTGCTCGTCATTTCTTTGAAAAACGCGATGAAGGATAAGGAGATCTGCCGGAAAACTAAATTGGTTAACTAAACCCAAAGAATCAATCAGCTGAAGTAGAAATGAGCTAGAGATATCTGTTCCTAAGTGGATTTTGGTATATGAGTCTTGGAGTAGATATACTCACTACTGAACGAATTTTAAAGAAACTTCACAGGAATATTCACAGGAATATAAACTCGGACGAAGTCGCGAACAAATAAAACAATAAATATTATTATTATTATTATTATTAAGGATAATTAATTTCATTGGATAATGTTAATATATTTTATTTGGAATATGGTATGTAAACAAATTTCGTACAACAACTGCGAAGGAGGCGTCCACGGTAATACATGGTCCTACTTATGTACTTAAAACTCTCGTATAGGGAGATTTAACTGTGAGACCGATTTTAAAAATTATTTCAGTGATGTATTTTTTCATTGGTGCAATATTAACTCAGAGACCATTATCAATGCTTATGTTATGTTATATTTATAATCGTTTGATCTACTTATGTCAAAAAAAAATTCCACCTACAAAAACATTATGTGCCATTTGATCTAAAAATAAAGTCACCGACTCGATGTAAACATCTTTAATATCTAAGCTACTAATATATGCTATTGACACATAAGTCAAGTTGAGTCATCAAAGACCAGCTTAAAACCTTTGAACGCTGAACCAGTATTCTGTAAAATATGTATTTCTGGAGCGTCTGTCGACTGCTTGACAAAGAATGGAGCACGTAATTTTGTTAGTAGCTATGGGTGAAAAGTTTTGGCAAAAGATTGTACGGAAACTAATATTTTTCTTTACTTTTTTTTTTATATTAAGGTGGGCAGACAGGCTGACGGTCCACTTGATGATAGGTGGCTACCGTCGCCTATAACACAAGCAACGCCAAAGCTGCTGCAAGTGCGCTGCCAACGACAGTAGGATTAAGGATAATGGATTAGGAGTGGATAGGGAAATGGGCTCTGGCATCCCTTACTCACTCACCGAAACACAACAGCACACGTGCTGTTATTTCACGGTGGTCTTCTGTAAGGGGGTGGTTACTGCCGCCAGACGGGTTGCCCAAATGACTGCGAAACGCAGTGTGCCCTGCCACTACTTTCCAAATCCAATCCAAAGTCAAATTTGAAAAGTTTATTTTTCAAAGTTGACCTTGCCGGGAATCGAACCCGGGAACCCTAGAACAGAACGTTAAGGCAAGCACCCTAACCGCTCATCCAACGGGCTCGTCGTTTGATGAAGAAGGTTGATTCCGAAATTAAACACATATTTATTTCAATGTTTTTCAAAACTCAACGGTTAGTTTTTGAAACAGCTGCGACATAGCTATTTAGAGGTTAGAGGTGCGCGCTGGGGACAGTTAGTTCTATTTTGTAATAGAACTAACTGTCTCCAGCGACTTTGCCCGCCGTTAATTTGTATTCCCGTCGTGTGTACAGCACACTTCTAATCCTAACCATTTGTATCAATTTAACTGCCGTAATCCGTTTAATTACGGATAGTTACTAATTTACTGGTTCTAGTAGTGGCAAGGTTCCGCATACATTAACTTGGCAGCCCGTCTGGCGACAGTTACTTTCTATAAGGAAGGAAGGGTATCCTTCACTCACACCCTTACACGCTCCTTGCCCCTTATTATTTTATCCTACCAAGTTCATTAGCACAATTCCATCCCTCAATCCGTCAGTCTCACTCCTCAGACGACCATCAGTCTACTTGCTGACAATTATTTTAAAAAAACGAGTTGACGATGTTTGTATTAATTTGCTGTCCCGCATGAAGAAACCTCGTGAAAGCCGAAAAAGGAAAGCTTACCAAGTAAGACTTGGCTCACGAGATGACCGCCATGTTGGACGTCGATTCGACAATTATCATCCCAATAGTCGTCTCGACGAACGGTCTTATAGCGAGGAGCCTCGACCAGCATCTCAAGAAGCTCTTGCTAGATGGCTGGATCAAGGGACAGACACAAAAGGCGGTACTTCTTGTCACGGCACGAATTGTCAGGAGGTTCCTCACTCTGCAACCCTAACAACCGGCAATGGGGCCTTGCCCCGCTAGTATAAGTAATTATACCAAAATATAACCTGTGGTTGTGTAGGTTCGTGGATCTTGGAGTGTGGGTTTCGGAAACCAACGCCTGTTTCTGTAATTTTATCCCGGAATTGGTATTTTTCATACAAAATTCAACGCACTTCACCTTTCAAACTAAACAAAAAAGAATTGCGCATGTCAATCGTTTGAATAGTTAATCGTGGTATTTATTGAGTTCATGCATAATTCCTGTAGAAAAAAGTACTAGAAGTTTTTTTTTATTTGTCTAAATATCCAAGAAACTTTTTAAAATTTTTCTCTCCTCGAGAACCTTATATCCAAATCCAGCCGTTCTCAAATGATGCATTTACCATTTCTAATTTATTTATTTTCTTCTTTTGGTGCCATCCTCTAGGCTGTCCTAGGTGATTGGCTATCATCGTGGCTCTCTGAACTTTCGAGGAGGGCGGTACTCCGGTAATACCATTCACGGAGATTTTTGAGTAAGGAAGTACGTCGTCTGCCCGGCCTGCGTATTTATACGGGTTAAATTTATTTATACGAGTAAAAATTGACGAGCCCGTTGGATGATTGGTTAGGGTGCTTGCCTTAACGCTCTGTTCTAGGGTTCCCGGGTCCGATTCCCCGCTGGACCAACTTTGAAAAAACGAACTTTTCAAATTTGGCTGTGGTCTGGATCTGGAAAGTAGTGGCAGGGCACACTGCGTTTCGCAGTCATTTGGGCAGCTCGTCTGGCGGCAGTAACCACCCCCTTACAGAAGACCACCGTGAAATAACAGAACGTGTGCTGTTGTGTTTCGGTGAGTGAGTAAGGGATGCCAGAGCCCATTTACCTATCCCCTCCTAATCCCTTATCCTTAATCCTATAGTAGTCGGCAGCGCACTTGCAGCACCTTTGGCGTTGCTTGTGTTATAGGCGATGGTAGCCACCTACCACCTACCATCAGCCTGTCTGCCGATCTTAATATTAAAAAAAACGATTGACTTATATAGAAAATAAGTGAAGATTTGGTGATGTACGAGCAGGTATGACTAGCGACCCGCCCCGGCTTTGCACGTATTTGAAATTTTCAAAAATCCGTTCTTATCGGATGCTTGAGTTTTAAAATAAACCTATGTTCCAAATTTTAGTTTTCTAGACTTAATAGTTTTGGTTGTGCGTTGATAGTCCAGACAAACTGTTTTATAAAGTATTGGTAAGAGAAAGGGAATGTTTACAAGTTTTAAAGGTCAGCTTACATTTGACAGAAACATGACATCGTTGTTATCTTATAGTTAGATCAACGAAAACCAATACAAAGTGAGCTATCGAACAACATTTGTATTTGTTTATTAATCGGTAATTTTAAACTTTTTCTCATTATTAAATAATTAAAGCAATAGCAAATTATTGTTAGTTTTATTTTTCATCTGAAATTATCCCAATCAATAATATGTCCAAGTAAAATCCTTCCAAAGTAAATTAATTGTGCCTCTGAGTGTATAACAGAAGATAGAAGATTACAAACTTAACTTATTTTTTGTAAGATATAACAAATAGTCACACCCTAGTGACCTCATTCATTGTGCAATGGAACAGGTCAATTTCTTATGCCATTTTGTTAATATAAGCACAGTCTAACCATACTTACGTCATACAGTCGGGCAACGCTCAATGTTCGAGCCTGCAAACTGAAGCAAGTTTTCCGAACGTTGCTCTACGCAAGTACTTTCGTTGCCTAACTGTATGACGTAAGTATGGTTAGACTGTGATATAAGTGTGCGCAGTGTTCTCAACAAAATGGCGTTCTTAAGAGTGGACACAAAACTAACAAAATATCCAATTTTACCCGTGCGTCCCACAACTGCATGTCTCAGGTCTCTTTTTTCTAGTTTTGTAATAGTTATTTTTATTAACCATACTTTCACAATTTTTTGCTAAATTAATATGGAACAATGTATCTTATAATAATATATTAACAAATAAGTCTTCTACGACCAAATATAGATCCTGATTAGGTGGAAGCGCACAGCAACATAGGTAATCATTCCGTCTCAGTGAAATACGCATTACATGAGACGAATTTCATGGAATAAAAATGTTGTGAGTGCCAAAAGTAATTAATTAATTATTCGTATACTGTGATGTCTATTACAAAATTTATCAATGTTAGCTCTAGATAATGTGTGGAGTGACATTATTGATACAATTTTAGCTGTATAATATGTGCTATTTTGAAAGTAAATCAAATATCTACAACAAATAGCCAACTTTGTGATATTTTTTTTTTCTATTGATAAAACATCATTATATCACAGTCTAACCGTACTTACGTCATACAGTCGAGCAACGCTCGATGTTCGAGCCTGCAAACTAAAGCGAGATCGCCGAACGTTGCTCTATGCAAGTATATTCGTTGCCTGACTGTGACGTGTATGGTTAGACTGTGATTATATTATGTTTTTAGTCAACGTCAGCACTTTTTATAATAATGTATTTATCTAATTAAAAAAAAATTATTTCTAAAATATCTAAAATTCGCCATTCCGCTTTAATACGCCCTCTTAACGAAAGATATTAATTCTCATAGTCAGAATATAATATTTCAGAAATTCAGAAAGATTAGCACAATACAATGTATGAAATACATACCTGTATGGTGGTAACAGTATGCGTGATCAACAAAATGAGAATGGGTGTGGCAACCAGGACAGTCACTAATATGGCGACGCCCGCTGCGAGAGTACGTCTTGCCGCCCATACTTCTTGCTGCACTGCACGTCTGTTAGAAAGCATATTTTTAAGTCAGAATATTTGAAATATTCATCTCGCCGGGTATGGTGGACTGGAAGTACGTGTGAATCGATTAAGAAACTTTTCTGACTAATGGGTGTGGTTGCGCTTATAATTCAGCAACTTTGAATCCGCGGTTTAGTTCACGTAAAAAGTATAATACCTTCTACACGATTAAAGCAATGTCCAATCTTCTTCTTATTATTATTTTGGTTATGTATCCAACAGATCTTCTCCGATGATTTTGCCAGTGTCACTTGTATAATTAGCAATATAAAAAACTCAAAATTAAAATCAAAAGTAGCAGATCCCGATCCCTGTTACGAGCACAAAAACTATCAGGCTATTTAAAAAAATATTTATTTATTTAAACTTAGCAAACAAGATGTTCATTATACTACTATTAGGAATGAACTCGCCTCCGTTAGCATTGGAGTTGCTTTATATAGTGTAGTTTAATGACGTCAATTACAACAAGAAGTATTTGTTAAAATATTATCTCTTTACGGAATTTGGCAATTAGTGATTTGAATAAGGGTGGTCTTGTTTTCACAAACAGATATGCGTAAGATAACCCGATTGGTCTTTTAATGTTTCTGTTAGTGAATTTGGCGATTATTAGGTAATAATTAAAACAAAAGCGTGGAATTGTTTTGACAAATAGATACAGGGACATACTTAGTTATATCTTTAAGATAAGCTGATTCATTCTTTAATCATTCTATTTGTTTACAAATTTATTGATAAGTATGGGCTCTTTACAGTCCCATTTCCAATCAAAAAACAAACAAAAAAATGTGTGTGTGTGTGTGTGTGACAGCTCTGACGCAAGACTGGAGTTTACTCCTTAAGTACCATTGTTTTTGACTATGCAATAGGAAAAGAAGGTAAATAAACGCGCCATCTATTATACTACAATAGACAGGTGAAGTAGCGACAACTATCGAATTTGGGTAGAACTGCTTGATGAACTCCAAAAATTTGACACTATTGATGGCGCCATCTATTATACTACAATAGAATTAGGTGAAGCGGCGACAACTATCAAATTTGGGTAGAACTGCTTGATGAACTCCAAAAATTTGACACTATTGATGGCGCCATCTATTATACTACAATAGAATTAGGTGAAGCGGCGACAACTATCAAATTTGGGTAGAACTGCTTGATGAACTCCAAAAATTTGACACTATTGATGGCGCCATCTATTATACTACAATAGAATTAGGTGAAGCGGCGACAACTATCAAATTTGGGTAGAACTACTTGATGAACTCCAAAAATGTGACACTATTGATGGCGCCATCTATTATACTACAATAGAATTAGGTGAAGCGGCGACAACTATCAAATTTGGGTAGAACTACTTGATGAACTCCAAAAATGTGACACTATTGATGGCGCCATCTATTATACTACAATAGAATTAGGTGAAGCGGCGACAACTATCAAATTTGGGTAGAACTACTTGATGAACTCCAAAAATTTGACACTATTGATGGCGCCATCTATTATATTACAATAGAATTAGGTGAAGCGGCGACAACTATCAAATTTGGGTAGAACTGCTTGATGAACTCCAAAAATTTGACACTATTGATGGCGCCATCTATTATACTACAATAGAATTAGGTGAAGCGGCGACAACTATCAAATTTGGGTAGAACTGCTTGATGAACTCCAAAAATATGACACTATTGATGGAGCCATCTATTATACTGCAATAAAATTACGTGAAGGAGAGACATCTATCAGAATTGGGTGGAACTGCTTAGAAAAGCATAACGCTTTTTAGTTAACTATTCTATTAATTTTACTCCTCATAAAATTTCCATACCAAGGGCCTTATAAGAGGTAAGAGGTTATGAAAACATAACAGTTAGAGTAGCTTTCGCATTTACTTGATCCAAAAAGTAATTTTTAACTTTTCACTTAGGCAAAATCTCGAGAAAAAGCTACTCGTAGATTACATAAAGTTCAAAAGTTTAACAGTTCTCATAGGTGTCAAATAAATAGTGGTTCGACTTTGTGAAAATAATGCTTATTCTACGCGAGGACTTAGCAGAAAAGCGTTATTTTCGTTGCCTAATTTGACTTGTTAGAGTAAAATTAAAACTTAGATAAAAATACGGAGCATAATAGACTGTATTTAAAAAAGTTTGAATAGGCCAGATTTATAAAAAAAAAAAATTATTTTTTTATCTCTGTGGTTCATCTCTGTGGAAACACGTATTTTGCTGTGTGAAACTCTTGTTCTCTCCAAATTAAATTATTGTATAACCGTTTATGGTCCCTGTATTTTGAAGAGATCGAAGCGCTTGATTCAGAGAATTCAAAATGCTTGTGCTCGCTTCTGTTTCCCCATACCACCTAGGACACACGTTACGCCGTATCTTAACGACGCTAATATTTTGAAAATGGATGCCCGTATGCGGTTGCATTATTCTGCGTTTGTCTTTGGTACGATCAAGTCTGGTACGATCAAGTCTGGTACGCCCAAGTATCTATTTGACAAACTTACCTGGGAACAGACTAACATTCGCTATAGGGCTTGCAAATCTATTCACCCTTTGTCCATTCCCAGGTTCCGTTCCGCTTTCTTCAGAGGCTGTTTTCGTTACCGTGCCTCGAAATGTTGGAATAATCTTCCGCCCCCGCTACGCGATCTTACATCTCTGGGATGCTTTAAAAAACGACTTCGCTCATCATTGATGGATGTGCAGAGAAACGCTTAGACGAGACAGTTTATGGGGGCGGCCGGTCCATTTTTTGTACATTCTCGTGTGCTATTGTATATTTACAGTGACGTTGCCATATAGATAACTCGCTAGTGAAAGCCTTCAATAGTTTTTAAGAAAATTTGCAATAATTTCAGCCATGGATTGTAATCGTATTATGAATTGTCCCGCGTAAATGTTTTTTTTGTTTTCTTTTTCTCTGAATTTCTGGTCCCTGGCAGAATATCAGTGTTGTGGTCCGCACCACAACTGTATACTGAGTCAGGGTTCCTTTTCCTCTTCTTACTTGTTCATATATTTGTTTGTTTATAATTATTATTTGTTTATATATGTATATTGTGTTTATTAGAGGAATAAAAGATGGTTTCTTTCTTTCTATTTTCTGAGAAAAAAAATAGTAAATTGTTGTCTAAAAACCATTTTTGTGTCACAGTACTGAAAATTTTCAGCTAAAACTACAATATTTTTTAAGCTTATTAATTAACTTAAATTCTGTACTAAGGTTTTAATCGGTTACTTTTATTTCTTTTTTTTCATATTTTACACAACATTTAGGAAAAACCTTCCAATATTAAATCTATTTCGTTATCTACGAGAAGCTATAAAAATTTGTTGTGGAATATTGCACCTTAACTCGTAAGTTATTTGGTTGAACTCATTTTAGTAAAAATAGAGTTGTGCTTCTCTTAAATTACCTAAAGAGGGTCCTTATTGTCAGCATATAAAGGAAGGTTTTTGTTCGCTTGTTTGCTCAACAAGTGATTTTATAATGTAAATGCCCACCCATCTACCATCAAGTGGACCGTCAGCCTGTCTGCCAATCTTAACATTAAAAAAATAACTCTTTTATCTTCTTTGACATAGAATTATTTTAAATTAAATGACTATCAATAATTTTAACCATGATTGACTTATAAACTCTTGTTACCTAATAAAAAAAATTTGTATTAATGCCATTAATGGCATTAATTTGATGCCATTAATTTTGTATTAAAAAACCCTTTATATATATACCCATGTATAAGCAAATCAAGTTTGAATTTGAATAAAACAAGCTTAATATGGAATCTAAGATGATATTTTATAATTTTATTATATATATGCATGGGTTACTAAATTATTACTATCTTCCATACATTTTTTATACTTATAAAATCGTTTGCCCTGACTGATTCATCAACGCATCGCCACAGGGGTTAAAAAATTGAAATTTTTGCATTTTATGAAGTAAACATCCACTAATGAAGAATTTTTGGAAATTCCACCCCTAAAGTGTTCATCCCTTTAGGGATGAACGGTTGTATAGCAACCTGTCATTTTCAAGCTTCTGGTTAGAAATAAATAAATACTTATTTCAGTGTGACAATGAAATATAAAAAATGTTAGAAGTTGATTAGGTCCATATAATCTAACGACCATTGGTTTTCTCGATAAATACTGGGCTATAGGTAAATTTTTCAGCGACATTTACTTAACTGCATTGCTAAGGTACTCAGGCATTTGTTATTTCAAATCAGTTTAGATGTTACTAACAAACTTTAATTAAACTTCGTCGAACAAACCTAATTTTATTCACAGATGGTCTCATCAGATACCCGAAATATTTGAATATAATTGAATCCGAAATATATCGATATTGAAGTCTCAGTTAAGTTATTCACTGGACTTGGTCCCGTGTGAACTTTCCCTGTTTCTATTGATGAAGTAACCAATTATTTGAGCACGTTTAGCGATTAGACTCCGAACAAATGAATGTTCACTCTAAAATGTGCTTTTCAGAAATCCAGAAAAGATTGGAATATACTTTGGCAGAAGGAAATACATTTGAATGGGACATACCCCTCCCCCATTATGGGCCATAACCTCTGCTCTATGACATGCTCCAAACCTCCCTCACCCCTCATAATTCCCGAGATCCCGTCGCCGATTTTTTACCAGGTTACAATCTTCAAGATTTGATATTTTTCAGGTGCTCATTAGGGAAGCCCCTTTAAGACTGGGTATAAAGGGGAACCCATCCAGCACTCCTTCTGGGAGAACAATGATGTGTTAATAGTATAGCAAAAATACCACCGGTGCTATAAGCAACAAAACGTTGGATATTCCTATCTGAATGCTATTGTATTGTGGCGATTCTAGGAACGATTTTGATACTTTTTACCCTTTATACAGAATATTTAGTTTAGTCTAGAAATAAATTGAAGGCAATAAATTTAAGTCAAATAAACCTCAAAATCACATCATCTACACTAATATTACAAATAGTAAATATATTAGATTTTTTGTATGTTTGTTTTTAAAAAATCTTTCACTTATTACTCTGCTTTATTAAAACATAGGTTGTATTTTATCTTCTTCTATATATAAAAATGAACCCCTATTTCCCTTGGTCACGGCATCACGCGTGAACGGGTAGACCGATTTTAATTCGGTTTTGACTAATGGAAAGAGGTATAAACGGGGAATGTTCATATATATAAAAATTGCATCCCGGGCGACGTCGGGAGCGGAACGCTAGTTTTCAATAAAATTTAAGATCCCTACAAAAAATAAAACATTGTTTTAACCCAAGGTATCAAAAATTGCCTTATGAAAGTCATTATTCGGAGTTCGCTGCGAAAACTATTGATGATACATAAAATAATGTACTATATATTTATATGTACTCATCATTGCCCATAAAAAAGTTCCCGAGTATGCGTGTAAGCGAGGGTACCGCTGCTCAAGCCACCCGTAGAACCGCAGCTGACGTTCAAAGGCTTCATTATACAACTTTCTGAGACATTTTACGCGTTACCGCCCGTAAGGGACTAGGTGATGATAATCTTTTGGCGATATATATGCACCCGTCTGCCTCCTGCGTTACACCCTTCAGGATATCAGCTGACATTTTATTTTTTCATAATCTTATATATAAAAATGAATCCCCATTTCTCCTGGTCACGGCATCACGCGTGAAAGGGTAGACCGATTTTAATTCGGGGTTTTAGGGTATATAAAAATTGCACGCCGGGCGAAGCCGGGAGCGGGCCGCTAGTTCATAATATAAACTGTCATCTGATAAATTTATAAATTTTCAACTGAGAGGAAGTCACTAATTTTTTTTTTTATTGTATTTTTTCAATTTAGGTGATCAGCCTTGCCGCGCACTTGCGGTCGGTGCACTTGTATGACCCATATTATTTTATTGTTCTGTGCTCTTATTTAGTGCCTAAATAATCACACATTTGTACTTTGGGGTAGGCATTTACTGTTATAATGCCACCGCTACCGTTTTTTATCCAGTTTACTAAATTAAGTAAAAGTAATATACAGTCGGGGTACGAAAACCTTCATCAGTTTTCAAATTAATTCCTTTATCAAGGCGTAGACTCTTAGTACCTTTTGAAACTAAAGCACTAAGCAGACAACTGATAGACGTTTGAAATGAAATTTTAGCAAGACTGTTAATTAATGTCCTGTGGCTCTAGCATGAGTTTACGATACTACACTCGCTAGCGAGAGCGTAAAACATTTATATGGAAAATTGATAATTTGACATTGACAGTTCACGATTTTCCATACAAAAGTTTTACGTTCTCGCTAGCGAGTGTAGAATTAGTGTAGTATCGTAAACTCATACTAGAGCCTCTCGTGCAAGCAAATGTCGATTTTCAGGTGACGAACCTTTTCCTACCCTGACTTTGCAATACATCTTTTTGAAGTATATTTGAAACATGTAAAGATCACATGAAAAGAATAATAAACTCTATACCCCAAAAAAATCTCGATGAATTTTAGATTATATACAATCCCTAATGTCATTGCACCAAACTTCAAGGAGTATTTATTTGTCTAAACACACACAAAAAAAATACAGAAAAAGTGTGTTTTAATTAGGCTCCTGTTTTGACATAAGATAATAAAGTGGGTTTGGAGGCATGACCGGTAACGCGGCTTTACGTGCAATATTTTTTTTATGTTAAGATCGGCTGACAGGCTGACGGTCCACTTGATGGTAGGTGACTACCGTCGCCTATAACACAAGCAACGCCAAAGCTGCTGCAAGTGCGCTGCCGACTACAGTAGGATTAAGGATAAGGGATTAGGAGGGGAATAGGGAAATGGGCTCTGGCATCTCTTACTCACTCACCGAAACACAACAGCACACGTGCTGTTATTTCACGGTGGTCTTCTGTAGGGGGGTGATTACTGCCGCCAGACGGGCCGTCCAAATGACTGCGAAACGACCAAACGCTCAAAAACAGTTTCAGTTATCAATTGACTAGCATTTATGTGCTTCAATTGCCGCAATTTTAAAAAACTGTTCAGTGGTTGTGTGCAAAAATAGAAGTTTTTAAATCCTTAGGACTTAAAACATTACGGCATCAGATACCATCGGTAATTTCCGTTATTGCAAACCAGAAAACAAAACAAAATGCCCGTCAGCCGTCATGTTGTCATTCACTCATAGTTTACAAATTGTTTTGGCCGCGTAATGAAACTGCGTAAATGAAATGGCCTGAACTAGCTTGACACATTGACCGGTTAGAGCTGTAAATTATGTCCGAGATACACGAGGTTAGTTTTTCAAGCTAGACTAGCAAGCTAGTAACTCTGGCTTCCTGTAAACAGTACTAGCTACTTTCCTAGGCTAGTAAGCTAATAAGAAAACTAGTAAGCTAGTTAGCTAATTAAATAAATATAAATAAATAAAAACCTTTATTGCTGATTTTACATTCTTACTTAAAATTAATGCCTAAACCAAATTTATTTTAAATTATTATTATTTGATAGATCGACAAACACACACACACACACACGCGCGCGCACGTATGCATGTCTTAAATGTCTTATATTGTCTATATTATGTGTCTATATTATATTAATAGGTACTTTATAATAATCACTATTATACTCCGGCCATTATAAGGGTGCTGTTCTGACAGGTGTCAATTCCATACATTTTCTGTATCGTTTATTCGGAAATGAACTTTATGCAATGGACATAAAGAAATGTCAAAAACGCATTCATAGAATGACCGTACAGTTAATAAAATTTAACGGCTTTAAACTTAATATCAGCAGCCACGGCGCGGAGCCACTGATCTCCAAAACACAGGCAATCCTAGCTTGGAGGTCAGGGGACGATCAACAATGTATTTTAAAGCCTATAATATTTATTACTATCAAGCTTCTTTATAAGTTATATTGTTCTTTCGAATGTATACTGGCTTATGAAAAGATTAAACTTTAATGAACACTTTCAAATTAATGGAAATTTATTTGTTTTATTATGACATTCGTGACATTTACAACATGATATCTGAATAAATTTTAATTTATAGGAATGGTACACACTCATAGATACGAGAGTGAAACAAGAATTTTACACGAGAAATTTGTATGTCGATAAATTCATTAAATTTCAGTTATCGACTGTCAATCACTATTGTAGGTGTGAAATCGTTTGTATGTAAAGTCAGGGTAAGAAAAGGTTCGTCACCTGAAAGTCGACATTTGCTTGCACCAGGACAATTAACAGTCTTGCTAAAATTTCATTTCAAACGTCTGTCAGTTGTCTGCTTAGTGCTTTAGTTTCAAAAGGTACTAAGAGTCTACGACTTGATAAAGGAATTAATTTGAAAACTGACGAAGGTTTTCGTACTCCGACTGATATATGTATATTACGTACGTATTTACGAGGTGTTTACGAGTTCAATGGAGCGTCCTGTAAGCGTAAAATTGGTGTACTTATTTATGTGTGCCTGCAGTAGTCAATTCATTTGGCAACATCAGTGTTCAAACAAAATTCGCCTGGCAACCGTTATCTATGGTTAAAAACTACTGGATATTATTATAATACCTTATTATTATACGCCTGTGGTGTATTCTTAATTCAATAATTCGAATTGAGATATTTTAGATATTTCTTTACGTTCCTGTATTAGTAATTCCCTAAATTTAAAATTTAAAAAAAAATGCGTTCTGACAAATCTTGCTCGTTTAATGTAATTAAAAATTCCCTTGGGACAATAAAGCCAATACTGAGGTCGGGGTATGGAGCGAGCTTACCCAGAAGATGCCTATTCACTCGAACCTTCAAAAGATTTGGGTTGTATGAGCTCAGAAGGGAGTTCAGTCTGGTCCGAATTAGAGGGATTTCAACAAGGTGAGGATGGTATCCAGCCGTACGTCTGCATGTCCGATAGAAGAAAGGAGAAGGCGGTATGATCTCATGCAGCTTCCGAGCACACTCTCCGAAGTACATCTTTTAGAATACACATAGACAGGCAATTTTGGCTCTATGTGCTAGGCTCTGCAGCTTAGTTCTTATTAGTGTATCGTCGCCAATGAGCCAATACACTTAAGTATTGCTGTTAATGTTTTGACAATGATCTTCTTACTTATTGATTCTCTGCGACTACTATTTTACAATATCTAGTATTTTTGGTTATTTCTTTTAATATGGACGTACATTTTACACACAATTTGGAATAAACTACCAATTCGAGAGGATTGCCGAAGGGTGTGTATATAGCTCCCAAAAGGTGCCAGCTACCATCACGGTCACCGTACCGAGTTTTCTTTACATAGTACGGAGAGCCGACGGCCGTGGAACCGGACTCCTTCTGACCGGGAAAGACCGGAAGGACGCCTAATTTTCCAAATTCATTGGAAGTTCATTGGATCATTACAGCTTACCTAAGTTTGGTAGCTGAGCTGTATATAGCTGTGCGTACTGGCATAAGGAATTGTTTATATGACAGTGTTCGCCATACTTATTTGTATGTGTAAGCGAGAAATACGAAAATAGAATGTTATACAAGCAAGGTCAGTTACACCCAAGATATTTTCTTGCACGAGAGAAAGAGGGTACTCATAGTTGAAGGGTGTACCCGTCACTAATGAATTGC
Organism: Bembecia ichneumoniformis; assembly: GCA_910589475.2. Lineage (NCBI taxonomy): Eukaryota > Metazoa > Arthropoda > Insecta > Lepidoptera > Sesiidae > Bembecia > Bembecia ichneumoniformis. The sequence continues at coordinate 16,222,549 of OU342532.1, forward strand.
GAATTTTTCGTCAATTATGCAGGGGAAAAATAGTTAAAAATTATTATCAATGTTTTATTTTTGAAAATAATTACAATTTCATTATTATATTATTTATGTTTATTTATATAAAAACGGTTACATAACAATAAGATGGTGGGTAATGTCTAAAACCCTTGATAGGGTTGTCTAGACAATGAGATACCATATGAGGACCTTTTTTCAAAAAGCCTTATTTCCACAGAGAATCAATTTTCACAAAAGACAAATTGGTGGGTAGCAAAATTGTAATCTTAATTTTGAAACGACAGAAGGTCGTACTGAAATATCTTCTCCGAACTGATGGTATCGTAATACCAAGTTGTATTCTATCGTAACTTGGAATATAAATAAAATTAATAGATTGCATACAACTTTAATTATTTTTTATTTTACTGGTTCAATTTGTCATACAATTAAGTGAAAACCTTGATTTACTTATCTCTATGAAGTTACCAACTAAATAAATATAAGCATAATGTAGTCATGATATTACATAGATACATATATGTTTATAATGTGAGAAGTAATTTGGTCCTTGCAAGGGTCATTGAAATTGACGTGACATTCCCTGCTTTTGTAAAGACCTCTTTATAATACCAGGGAAATGATACATACAGTGAAATACACATGTAAGGTTCTATTTTTCTTATTTAATAATTAATTATTGTTAATGATTTATTTTATTTATGGATCTTTGCATAAAGGTAAGGCATAAGGTTTGAATTTTGCATAAAGGTAACCGAACCTAAATATTTTAGACATGGTTATGACTTTATGTTAACAGTTAAGTTAAAGCTAACAATAAGTTATTGTAAAACGAATGAGAACATCTGCTTAATGAATCAATTTTAAGATTACACCATAAACAATGGTGATTTATATGATAAACATACTTTAAGTCACAAAGATTGATATTTTAATCAAAATAAATTGATATTAAAATGAATACGAAATGCCTCCAAAATTAAACTGGCATCAGGTCGAATGGTGATGGGTTCGATTCCCGGCAACTTTAGAAATGAGCGATTTTAAGTTTGGCTCTGGTCTGGGTGTTTTAGTAGTGGCAAGCAAAGCAGTCTGTCTGACGGCAGTAACTACGCCTTTACAGAAGACCACCGTGAAATAACAGCATGTGTGCTGTTGTGTTTCCGTGAATGAGAGATGCCAGAGAATATTTCTCTAACCTACTATGGTCGGCAGCGCATTTGCAGTACCTGCAGTGTTGTTTGTGTTATAGGCGACGGTAACCATCTACCAACAAGTGGACCGTCGTCGGCCTGTCTGACCACCTATAAATAAATAAAAAAGTTATTAGTGAACTTTTTTTTAATTTCTAAAATGAACACCATTAAAACACCATTAAAAGTTTTCTCTAAAAAAAAAAGACATACTGACCTGACTATATCCCAAAGGTGAATTTGTACATCTCTCATTTTTTTGTAGTAGGAATGAAAGTCATGATACAACGAATGTACGTATTTGTTTCGTATTATCAATGACTGGTTCGAAATCCAACTGAAATTAAATTAATTTATTTGTTAATCCAATAAAATCAATAAATAAAAATATTTTTCATTACAACCTAGAGGAAGAATCAGGATATACATCTCATAGCAGCTATTAGAAAGGACATCGTTCAAAACCAAGCCATATTTTTAATTTTAACTTACACTTTGGAGATTTTTGTAATAAAATACTTTGTTAATGTCAGTAATTTCCTGTGAATATTTCATTTTGTAAATTCAAAAATTAAAAACTTATTACTTTAGGACATTTGGCTTCTTTAATGCCTTCTAACTTAAATATCTATGAAACCCCATTACCAAATTACACGATATATTCTCAGTAATATAATAATCTATAATTACTTCTTACCTAATGGTACAAGTTTCAACCGTTAAAACTCAAATACCATACACTGATATCCCGATCTCCATACAAAACTGATTGATCTACTTTGTGATACAAGTACTGAATCTACATCTGAAAGTATATGAGCCGAGTACCAATTTTCAAAGAGTGAGAATTCCTGCCAATTTGTAGTTGACCACCGTAGGGAACTATAGGAAGAACTATAGGACACAAAGACAGGCCAATGCCCCAACAGTAAAAGGTTTTTCACACAGTATTTATCTATGAAATGTTGTTTTTATCCATAGGTTTATATTAAAGCTGACCCGGCGAACTTCGTAACGCCTCAAACCAGTTCTATACAGAATGTATGAAAAGTATTTCGTGATTTCAGATTATTTTATTTTTGATATTTTAATAATATAGTTATTTTGCTATTCGGGCGAAGACTGAATCAAAGATCATAAAAATAGGTCCAGCCATTCTGGAGTTATAAATGGTGTACTTAACTAACACAACTTTTATTTAAATTTAGAAGATAAAATAGTCGCTGTCCGCTTTTGTCTACTTCTCCGCTAATCACCCAATGAATATTAATACAGTTTTTAACTAATGGAAAGCGCGATAAATAATAATAGGCAATATGCGTCTAATTCAAAAAAGGCTTAAATTTTTTTTATCAACATTATTGCTTTAGAATAATGTATACATAATTATTTTTAATATTATTTCTTTTTCGTTAAGAAAATAATTATTAAAAAGTCCAAAAAAGTTGTGGGAAATTCAAAATAATTGAAACGGTCAAAATAATTGAAATTGAAATTCAAAATAATTGTAATTCAAAGTAATTGAAATAATTGAAATTGAAACGGTTCGAATGTCAAAGTCTGAAATGTCATCAAAAGTCAACAAGCGTGTAGATGTTTGTGATTTTTAGCATTTGATTGTTATTGTGACGTCACAAGCGCGCTAAATAGGCGGGTGTTTAAATTTAAAGTGTCCGTAGCTGTTAGTTAATTTTAACATTTATTTTTTGTTACTAAATTTTGTTTTTTGGCGCTGAATATTTTTTTACAGCTATATGAAGATAAAACCCGTATGAAAATATTTTAAAAAATGTGCATATTCCTATTTGCATCCGTGCGAAGCCTAATGCGAGTCGGTAGTTTATTATATATTGAACAGCTCAAAAGCACTTTCGAAAATTACGTTATTATGGAATGCAGAAATAAGATCGACCACATGTTTATTTTGTTTCAGTGAACCGAACTGTTTCCTCGTGACATTAGGGAAAAAATAATTCTTACTACAAACCACATTCATTCATAAATTTGTACCCACATTAAACTCTGATAACAATTAAATTAATTACTCGTGTCCACAAACACTTAATTTTAATTGGCAAGTCAACAAACTCAATTTCGATAATATCTATAAGCGTGATTTCTTTTAACTTAAAGAGTTAAAATATTTTATTATAATCTACATACGAAGAAAGCTGTAATCGCGATGGTAGGTTTTAGATTTTATATTAAGTGGTCTCCAAAAATATTATAGCGTTTAGAGTCTAATGAAAAATTTATTTTAATGGAGTTAGTAGGATATGTGCTATTATTTAATAAATAAGTATTAAGAATATGCTTTAATTATAAAATATCACAATAACAAATAATGCATCATATATAATAAATATACAATAATAACAATATGATTATTGTGAGCTCGTTGGATTAGTGGTTAGGGTACTTTGCCTTAACACTCTTTTAACGATCCCGGGTTCGATATTCGGCAGGGTCAACTTTGAAAAACGAACTTTTCCAATTTAGCTCTGGTCTTGATCTGGAAAGTAGGTAGTGGCAGGGCACACTGCGTTTCGCAGTCATTTGGGCAGCCCGTCTGGCGGCAGTAACCACCCATTTACAGAAGACCACCGTGAAATAACAGCATGTCGGTGAGTGAGTAAAGGATGCCAGAGCTCATTTCCCTATCCCGTCCTAATACCTTATCCTTAATCCTATTGTAGTCAGTAGCACACTCGCAGCACTTGCGACGTTGCTTGTGTTATAGGCGACGGTAGCCACCTACTATCAAGTGGACCGTCAACCTGTCTGCCGATATTAACATTTAAAAAAATACAAACAATTTTGTTGATAATAAAAAAAATGATTACATTTTTTAATGTTCTGTATTTTGACGAGGCCTTCGTGGCCTTCGAAATACTGTTATAATTTGGAAATAGTAATTTATGAATAATATTTGATAACTGTGGTATTATGCATTAAATTCTGGAAGTAACTGGGAACACTGTGGTTTTTCAGTCATAAAATAGGCAGTCCTGAAGGCAGTAACTACCTATGTACAATTGTACATACAGAAGACTACCGCGTATCAACTCATGTGCTGTTATGGTATGGTGGTCTACCATCAACTCTACCATCAACTCGAAGGTCAACTTGCCTGCCAACTTTATCATAAAAGGATATATTGATTGTAGCATAGAAATCATGAGGACATTTTATACTTACTTATATATTTCTTTCAATTTTCCTGCTTCCTTATACATTTCTTCTACCTCCAAATAATGTAACGCAAAATACAAATGTTCTCGTGCCGCTACTTGGTACTGAAACATCAATGCTACTCTCTCCAAATTGTCAGGAGTACTGGTGTGAAGATTGGCCGCAGTGAGAATTATTGACAGCTTCTCCAATGAAGTAAGCAGCTCGTAGCACGCAGATAAAAGCCTGGCAGAAATAGATGAATTATACACAATGGAAACTGTCCATTTATTACTTGCATTTATTTACATTTAGGTTTGTAAGCTAAATGTGAAACTGCAAATTATGTTATTTATATATACTTTATAGACTTTATAGACATTTATTATGATGGATATATCCTATATGTCAGGGATAGCTATCTGTGGCAACGCTGCGTTGATCGCATAAGACACTATACCGTTCGAGAAAAATTATATCCTGAAAACCAGTCTGAAATGAGTTCCGAAAATTATTTGAGTCATTTCATAGAGGTCGCTTAGCAGCAACCGAATGATGAATTCATTTTCGCCTCGATCCAATATAGATGTAAGATCCAATATCTATATCCAATATAATCCAATATGCAATCTATATCCAATATAGATATCCAATATCCAATCTATATCCAATATCCAATGTAGATCCAATATGTAAATGCACATACAAGATTGTACCAAACATTACATAGATGTTCTTCTTAACTTGAAACTTTGGAGGAAGTTTTTAAGTGTGATAAAAGATTATTACAATAAATCCTTGTAAGTGCAGAACTTCTAACAGTAAGTTCTAAAGCACAAACAGTCACACTTTGATTTATTATGTCTAGGAACAAAGATTGTCTTGTTTACTCTGGCGTATTTTCTTTGAAAATTGGTTAAATTTGCTACATTAAAAATACTTACCGCCATAATGACGATTTCGTTGAATGAGCATTCTTCAATACGTCTAACAACAATTTTGAATTTACCTCTTCGTAGATCCATAATTTATCGAACGGATTGCCATCTTTAAAATCTCTGCAATACGAAAATGATTATATCAGTTGTTTCTCGGGAAAATTTTGACCTTTAAAAATTGACTTAGAAAATCAAATAAATATTTTTTCTCTTGTAAATCTATATTAATGATGATTTGCCGCATACGTAGACAAAAAATACAAACTTAATTAATACTAGATACTTTTATAGTAGCATTAAAACACATAAAATATTGCAAGCGTAAGTTTTTGTTAATTATACATAATATTACTTTAAATTTATACAATGTACCAGCAGACTCGGCAGATGTCCTGCACAAACGTGCTGGCCTGCTTCAGCAGGATTCGGTAAATATTTTAACACGATCACAGTACCACCTACACCTACAGAGTCCAATTGTGAATACTATTAAAGGAACCAACCGACACAAACCAAAAATTTCATCAAAATCCGACCAGCAGTTTAGGAAGAGTTCAGTGTACAATTGTACATACATAATATACATATTCCTATACATAATTATGTATAAAGATTATATTATCGTTCACGTGACAATTTTCTACTCAACTAATTCTTTAACGAGTGTTAACTGACAATACGTACTTATCCATGACTTCTTTCCTAAAACGGCTGCACAGAAAATACAGAAAAAATATAAGAATACAAATTTATAATTCAAAATATATTATACTAACTATAAGTATAATTTTTGAGACGAGCCTGTTGGATGAGTGGTTAGGATGATTGCCTTAACGCTCTGTTTTAAGGCTCGCGGGTTCGATTCCCGGCTGGGTTAACGTTGGAAATGAACTTTTCAAAGTAAGCTCCGATCTGGATCTGGAAAGTAGTGGTAGGGCACACTGCCTTTCAGAGTCATTTGGGCAGCCCGCGCACTTGCATAAGCGTACGGCGTTGCTAGGCACAGGCGTGTACCACTCCTGTATCGCAGCCACTTACCATCAAGTGGACCATCAGCCTGTCTGATTTTTTAACAATGTTTTTTATTTTAGAGAGAGATTCTGCAAATAAGTCAATATTTGAGAGATTATTGTTACGAGCCATATTATACCACTAATTTAAAAAAATACTCTAGTAATATATACTACTAATAATAATATTACTAGTTGGTGGCCGCGACTTCGTCCGCGTTGAAAAATGAAAAATATAAATGTGTAACATAACGCTTGCGTCTGCATCAAGCGAGTCCCGTCGTTCGCGTCGCGTTGGTGTGAGACCGCTTGAATTTATTTTCCCCTGCTTACTTTTTAATTTAAGATATCTCCTAAGATATTCATTGAAATCAAATGATATCACGGGCAATATTGTTCAAAATTAAATACTTTTAATGAATAACGTATTTATGTGGGTAAGGATTAATTAAATGTTTATAAAAACACCTTCGCTAATAATGCATAATTTTAGAACAAATTTGATTACTATAAAAAAGGTTATAGTGAGTCAACCTTAAAAGACAGACATGTGCTGTCCCTGACTTTTTTTAGAACTTTTAAAGGGGAACAATTCCGTTATAAATCATTTTTACGTAACTTTAAACGTTTACGCAGCGCACGCAACGGAAGGTCTCAAAGGGGATAAATTTTATCGATTCTGCAACATTTTTCATTGAAGCTCCGCTCCTATTGGTCGTAGCGTGATGTTAAATAGCCTATAGCCATCCTCGATAAATGGACTATCCAACACAAAAAGAATTTTTCAATTCGAACCAGTAGTTTCTGAGATTCAACCACGTTCAACCAAACAAACAAACAAACTCTTCAGCTTTATAATATTAGTATAGATATACATGATCTTCATAAAAGAAATCGAACAATACATCTTCTGATTTCGACAATTATTATACATAGTTATTAATCACATAAATAATTTAATCCAGATTTACGCGTTCTTAATAGATTGTGCAAATTGTGATTTGGTTGACATAAAAAAATGACTCGAAAGCGATGAGTGTAAAGATGATTCAAATGGCGAGCATTTGAAGGAACTAAGTATTGATTTATTTGTGAAAAAAATTATCGCACACTTCTGAGTCACACGCGAGGAAACCGCTAACACGTGTCAGGTAAGCGAACTTGTGGGTGACCGAACTGACATATATTTTACTTTTAATATGTAATAAAAAGTAGTTTTGTTGAACCGCATGACGAACAAATTTTCCAAAAACACGGATTGCCTAACAAACCATATTAGTGCTAGTCTTAGGCCGTATTCAGTGCTCTCCTGACGGTCAGAACTGACGTCGGTCTTCCGTAGCTATCGCCATAGAAACCACCGCGTCCGCATACGCAATACTGACAGAGACGGTCAGTCGAGCGCGTCAGTACTGCGTACGTCAGGTGACTGACGCGCTATACAATGCTTCGGAGCATTCAGTGCGTTGCGGACGCGTAAAGTAATTAAAGAATTTATAAACGGATACATCACGATTGTACTTGTTTGTTCCGTACGATGGTCAGTGGAGCACTGAATGCAAAAAGCTGACTGATGGTCATTGCGTGCGTACGTACTGACCGTCAGTCCTGACTGTCAGGAGAGCACTGAATACGGCCTTATGGTTAGTTAAAGTCTGTTAAATAGTCAAAAAGACATCGTATTGGAACTTGGGAGGTATTTTTTATGTTAAGGTCGTAAGACAGACTGACGGTCCGTCTATGACACGAGAACGCCACTGGTGCTGCAATTGCGCTACCGATCAGAGTGGGATTAAGGATAAGGGATTAGGAAGGGATAGGGAAATGGGCTCTGGCATCGCTCACCAAAATACAACAGCAAAAGCCGTTGGATGAGTGGCAAGGGTGCTTGCCTCACATCTCAGGGGCCCCGGGTTCGATTCCCGGCGGGGTCAAGTTTGGAAATTTTAAAGTAATTTTCAAAATTGACTCTGGTCTGGATTTGAAAAGTAGTGGTAGGGCACACTGCCTTTGGGCAACCCGCCTGGCGGCAGTAACCACCACCTTACAGAATACCACCGTGAAATAACAGCATATACGTGGTATTGTTTTTCGGCGAGTGAGTAAGGGACGCCAGAGCCCATTTCCTTATCCCCTCCTAATCCCTTATCCAATCCTACTGTAGTCGGCAGCGCACTTGCAGCAGCTGTGGCGTTGCTTGTGCTATAGGCGACGTTAGCCACCTACCATCAAGTGGACCGTCAGCCTGTCTGTCGCAGCACGGCACGGGGACGGCCCGAATACGGCACGATGTAACGTGAATCATCCTTTAATCTACTACTATTAACTTAATTGCGATGAAATCCAATGGAATAGCCGATGAGAGGTGAGCATGGTTGTGGAGAAATCATGCATCATGCAATCCAACATAGTTCCATGTTAAGTTGAGCGAATACAATTCGCTCATTATGAAGAATCCACACGTAAAAAAGTTGGCTAGATAGAAAAAAGCCCTCTTGAAATAAAATAACTAAACCAAGAATTACATAATGTACTAGCACTTATAGAGAGCAATGTTTTTTAACGTGGTGTCTCTAGGACAAGGTTAGGTTTACAGATGTGCAATCGTGGTTTCGATCGCATATGAATCTAAAGAGGTGTAAGAAGAGCGGGTATAAGGAACATAAGTATAAATCAGCCTTAATCACGTCACTTTTTTTATTTCACACTTGTCTTATCTATAACTATATCTATGTACATATCTATACACACACACACACACACAGAGAGAGAGAGAGAGAGAGAGAAGGATATGTATATTTATTTAAGTTATGTTCCAAAAACCGTTCAGATATCCAACTAAACTACTACATACAGAAAGTGAATTACTAAGTGTTCGAGGATTATACATCCATAGAGCGGTGATGACTGCACACGAACTACTCTCCGCTCTACTCAATACAAGCAATATTTAAAGCAGCGGACATTTAAAATTCGCCTACCACATATTAATACTTCTTTTGGTCAGCGTTCTGTTAAGTTCTCACATCATAGAGCGTATTAAATTGTCTCACATATTTATGTTTACAACAAAACAAACCAGCATTGTGACATAAAAGACAAAAATACCAAGAGCATCAAATCTATTGTTCGGAATTGGCTTTTCGGACTTCAATATGACGATATTGAACTTTTACTGAAAGGCATCCAATAAGTCACAACACTAACTTACTCTCTGAAACAGGATTTTGCTGGCGCGCCCACACACGCTCTCATACACACACACACACACACACACACACACACAGAGAGAGAGAGAGAGAGAGAGAGAGAGAGAGACCCAAATGTCCTTTTCTTTTAATGATTATTGCTTAATTTTCAAATTTTATATCTTGTTAAACTCTGGCCTTTACAATTCAAGCTATGTAAAGGTCACCGAATAACTATATGTGTAAACCATCTGTAAATTTTAAAATAAATAAATAAATAATATTTTAATTTTTAAATAATTAAATATTTCTACTATTTTATGAATGTGAAAGTTTGTAACGGTGTATGTTTGTTACTCTTTCACGCAAAAACGGCTGAACGGATTTTGTTGAATTTCGTCGCACAGATAGTTTATTACCTGGATTAACCTATAGAATACCTTTTATCTTGGAAAAATATTAAATTCACGAGGGATCGTCTTTAAATATAAAAACCGTCGTCACCGCGATAAAGATGTTAGGCGTTATTGTTACTATTATATTTTATTTTTCAACGCGGACGAAATCGCAGGCACCAGCTAATCTATATTAATAATTTCGTCAAGGGGTACGGTAGACTCGACTGAAACCTTACCAGAATAATAAAACATAAAAAAATAAAGATTTCGAGTCGACAACATATATCCGCAAAATTCGGATTGTCAAGTATTTTGTTAAATTCTAATGCTGCTGACAGACAAATCGCAGTCGCCATACTGGCCACTCTAGCGAAACGTCACTCACTGACACCTGTGACATCTTGGGTGGTTAATAAATGTTTCGTTTCATTCATACTAGCGCATATACGCCTCGCCACTCAATACGTCGTCGCACCATTCATTTTAAAAACAAAGTGTCCATTACAAAGAACTGTGACTCATGTGACTGTGTAAAACGAAACGTCTTGCCACAAACATTGAGCGAAATCTATGCCGCTTTGCCTTTAATATTCCTTGAGAACCGATAACTACAGAAATATCTACCTACATTTTGTTCCTACATGTGTACATATTATGAGTCACATTACACCCGAGCGAAGCCGGGTTTTCATCTAGTTATTAAATAAAGTTGCTGTCCTCCTTTGTCTGTTTCTCCGCTAACATCTTCTAAAGCGCGTAACGGATTTTGATACGGTTTTCACTAATAGAAAGAGCGATAAACAAGGAAGGCTTGTGTATTTAATCTTTAATATATAAAAATGAAACCCCATTTCCCTTGGTCACGGCATTACGCGTGAACGGGTGGACCGATTTTAATTCGGTTTTCACTAATGGAAAGAATGATAAACGGGGAATGTTCTTATATATAAAAATTGCATCCCGGGCGAAGCCGGGGGGGGGGGGTCGCTAGTTTGCAATAAAAATTGCATCGATCGCTTGTTTGTAATATGATAGTTACCGCTCTCATTATTAACGGTACATTAAAATTTTGTTTCGCCATTAAATTTACAAATCCGATTAAAGTGTCGGAGTAATTGCACATGCATTGATATATTTGTCACGTAATAAAATGGAAATGCTCCTATTTCATATGCAAAATTCGACCACGATGTTATCCCAACGTCACTGTACAGAGTCATCTCGTTTGCGCCACAATTAAAAGCATATTCAGATGTCAAGTGCATGCAGGCAATCAGTTTATCAATATTTTACACAAATATTGGTACATTAACTGTAATTTCATTTGTGTGTTAATGCAGACTAAGGTAACGATTATACATATTATTATATCTATAAGCATACGATACACACAGTTAAGAGGGCACTTTCCAACTCGAACAGCTTACTTATTCCATACTACGTAATAATAACTCATTAATTATAACATTCATAGTATGGAATAAGTAAGGAATAAGTACGTAGTATGGAATAAGTAAAGAATAAGTATGTATTGCTACGACCTATTTATTTATGTCGTAGCAATACATAAAAAAACATGACATTTCTGGTATATAATATGAAGGTTGGCATGGCAACAAAAAACTGAAATTAATTTTATATCTAGTATAATTAATTTCTAAAACGTGCAGAATTTGTGACATTTTCGCGGATTGAATAGGGGATCGGACAAATTTTCAGAAAGTGTTTTAAATTAATCTTCATGGATATTTATTCCCATAAAAAATACTATTTTATTTATTTATAGCCTTTTAGGTACTCAAAATCATGTTTTAATATTGTTTGTTTGAAAATGCCGCCAAAACGCCACGATAGTTCATCTGAGAGCGCGTAACGTCATTTGGTCATATCATAACAAAACAGCTGCATTGGCATAAGACAATGATTGCCCACAAATGACGTCACACACTGTGATTGGTGTTTCAGTATAGATTAAAAATATTGTAAATAATAAAATTTTATTTCTTCATTTAAAAATATTTAAATGAATTATATTAAATTATTATTAGATAAATAATCGTAAAAAATTATATATTTTCTTTCTAAGTACATTTTAGATTTTAATCTGATTACTGTCCGATCCCCTATTCTTGTAATTGCTAACTAAAATCCAAAAATGTTTTTCCGCCGAAACTTCCTACCTATCGGGCACGTATCCAGACTTTTGGTTCGGGGGGGGGACAAATATTGAAACAACCATGTGAACTGAACTGAAATCAAGAAACTACTCTTTTCCATCGCAGCTATGAATGTAGACGTAGTTTGGGCAACGTTCTGTTTGTGCAGGATAGTTCTCTCAATGTAATGACAATAGGTTTGAGTAACTCACAAAATACATTTATAGAGTCGTGACGTTCTATAAATCTAGTGTCACACATGCCGACCCTTCGATCAACAATACAACTAGATTAAAGGTGATAGCTCTGAAAACGGCCCGAGAAATAAGAGCACAAAATAAGCGTGTGCTCTTATTTGCGACAGTACGGTTCAACCAAAGCCAACGTTCGGACACGTTAAAATGCCACAGTGTGCGTTTAAAAACTGTTAAAAAGCGTTTAGACTTAAGGTATATTTTAAGTTAATTTAACAGATATAAACAGATATAGCTTTAAGTATAATCAACACAAGATCAACACGGACTGTTTTTCGCTTTGATTTTGTATGAGACCTTTAATCTAGGTGTATTGTTGATCGTAGTGCCGACCAGTCTTTTTTTGTTACTTTCTGAATGAATGACATCTATCGTTTTTTTTTCAGTCAGATTTCGGGGGGGGGGGGGATAAATCCCAACTATCCCCCCCTCTGTATACGTGCTTGGTTTTCACGTCGCACAATTAACGAATGTGCGGGAAACAGTCGATTCGGGACTGTGTAATTACAACAAAGAAAAACAATCTTAACAATCTTTTTTTTTTAATTTAAAAAAAAGACCTTTCCCAATTAACAATAAATAGTAAAGTAAAGAATCCATCCAGGCTCTGTCTATATTATACGATTCGCTTCTGTCTGAGCTACTGAAAAGAAAAAGGTCTTTCATTCGTCAATGATAGTATTTCTCTCATGTATCATATCAGTACTGAGTTACTGACACAAAAGAGAGATATATATCTTTGAAACGAAAAGATATATATCTCTCTTTTCTTCTCAGTAACACATTTTGCGCAACTATACCTAAAACTATTCAATTTTCAGAGGGATAGCCCTCTCGGTGGCAATCCCTCTTTCAAAAATTATACCCAAAAACGGCTTGCATATTTGGTGAACCTATATCCTAAGTGCAATGGATAAGGTACAACCACAGCCGTTTCGCTTCACTCACTGTAAGTGAGCGCAAGCGCATCGAGCAAATGCAAGACGAAATAGGGCATTAGACATAACACCACAAATTAACGTCACATCACAATTGCATCACAATTGCATCACAATTGCATCACAATACACAATTTAATCAAGTATGTGCAATAGGCCCATCAGCAAGATGTTACGTTGTGATAGCGCGATATAAGCTCGAGAAACAGCGACATCGCGTAGCCACATAAGAAACTACGATGAGAGCCATCTGTTAGAGGACTGTACCTAGTACATTAAATTACGATATTACCATGGTGGTATATTTTGTCACACAATACAAATTATTAGAAATGCCACGAATAGCGTCGATCGAATATTCCAGCGAAGACGATAGAATATTCGGTATTTCGGCCGTATACCGAATTCCAAACCATGAAAAACAATAATAATAGTATCTGTATTACTTATAATAGATACTACATTTTTTATATTTGCACGCCCAGCCTGTCTTGTCCGAACCCGAAAATAAATCTATAACCCGATTATGGCTTCCTATCCGGTCCAATAGGGGATCGGACAAGTTTTCAGAAAGTGTTTTAAATTAATCTTCATGGATATTTATTCCCATAAAAAATACTATTTTATTTATTTATAGCCTTTTAGGTACTCAAAATCATGTTTTAATATTGTTTGTTTGAAAATGCCGCCAAAACGCCACGATAGTTCATCTGAGAGCGCGTAACGTCATTTGGTCATATCATAACAAAACAGCTGCATTGGCATAAGACAATGATTGCCCACAAATGACGTCACACACTGTGATTGGTGTTTCAGTATAGATTAAAAATATTGTAAATAATAAAATTTTATTTCTTCATTTAAAAATATTTAAAATGAATTATATTAAATTATTATTCGATAAATAATCGTAAAAAATTATATATTTTCTTTCTAAGTACATTTTAGATTTTAATCTGATTACTGTCCGATCCCCTATTCTTGTAATTGCTAACTAAAATCCAAAAATGTTTTTCCGCCGAAACTTCCTACCTATCAGGCACGTATCCAGACTTTTGGTTCGGGGGGGGGGGGGGGGGGGGGACAAATATTGAAACAACCATGTGAACTGTGTAAAAATCGCTGTAATCACTGTACTTTACTCTAATTTTTCTGAAAAATCTTTCACAGGTTTTTAGAGAAATCAAAAAACTACTCTTTTCCATCGCAGCTATGAATGTAGACGCAGTTTGGGCAACAGTTCTGTTTGTGCAGGATAGTTTCTCTCAATGTAATGACAATAGGTTTGAGTAACTCACTTTTTTATTCCTTTCTGAATGAATGAAATCTATCGTTTTTTTTTTCAGACAGATTTCCGGGGGGGATAAATCCCAACTATCCCCCCTCTGTATACGTGCTTGCTACCTATAATGTATATTTGAAATTGATATGTCAATAGCTACCATCTAAAAAGGTTTTCTAAAATATTGGAATTGCTGGCGTATGTTTTATTATTTTCGCGAGTTGAATAAGTGGCGCGAATGTTTTGCGTTGCAGTCTGTCTTCGGTTATTCGCATTATAGTAAGATGGGACAACAAATTCTCCCAAATACCTATTAATGAGTTCCCACGCTCGTACAGCGCCAACTTAAATTGTATTATTTTTTTGTAAAGTGTATACGATGCATGAAATCCGATATTTATGGAAAATTTTTTATCACGAGCGCTCCGTCCCCCGGTTTCGCACGGTATTTACGTGAGGACTAAATTCATAGTAACCAGTAACTCTTTTTCCAGATTTGACCAACTTTTCACACAGCCCAACGATCGTAAAATAGTCTTGTAGTTCCTTGTAGGAGTCTTTTGCCATAAATAAACTGTTCGACATCACACCGGTCCATAACCTCAGAAGTGTCTTTAAACTCCGATAGACATGTTTCAATCGGATACGTGTCACCTCTAGTAAATGGCGTCATGGATTTCTCTGTCATAAAAGGATACTTTAGGTCTTCGGTAGTCATTTTAGGTCTGTGTGCCTTCGAAATCTTCAGAAGGCATTTCGACAGTCTTTTCCTCAGTTAGTAAGTCTTTCATCTTCTTATTTTGACGAATCTTGGGCATAATTAGGCTTTAGTCTTGATTATAAGTCATGAACTTTTTTTAATTAATACAAAGTCACAGTTATTAAAGCCTATAGTCGAAACGTGACAAATCAGGCTAAGTCGCTTAGTAGGAGCAATTTGTGTATGCTATCTAGGGCACTAACGGGGCACTGTCGCCTCAATAGGCACCTAAAAGTAATGGGGCTCACTAGTACGGGAGAGTGTCGCTTCTGCCATGAGGCAGAAGAAACACCAATGCATATCCTGTGCGAATGTGGCCCCCTGATGCACAAGCGCAGTCACATCCTAGGAAGCCACACAATGGCTTGTGAAGATGTGAAGAATGCCTCTATCAAAAAAGTACTACAGTTCCTTAACGTGGTAGGCATAGGTAGAGAGCTTTAGTTCACGTGGCGATCACAATATTTCAGCAATGGACGAAGTGATACTGGTACTCTAGCAGACAGAAATAGCCACTAAGATAAGATAAGATAAGATAAGTCACACAGCACTTAATATCGAAAAATAAAATAGAAGTAAATAGATATTATGTATGCTTTAAATCTTAATGCCAATAACGGACTTCCTTTTTATAAAAACAAATATGAACACGATAATTAAAAACTTTAAATAAAATATTAAGAAGAGACGTATGTGTAGTGTGTATAATGCATGTGTGTAAGTGTGTGTGTGTGTGTGTGTGTGTATGAGGTGTGTAGGTGAGGAATACAGTATTATGGTACCTATATAGAATGATTTGTATATTGACCTTCAAAGATTTTCATTATTGATAAGTTTAATTAGCTCATTCTTATATAATGCCTTTTTAGAGCGAAATAAATCTAAATATGCATATCTTTTATTGTAGCTTCTGTGCATTCTGCCATCTATAGAATTTTGTGCATAATTAGTACATGACGTAGGGACATGTCTTAAGTCTTCATACCATAGGCTAGTTGACAAAATTTGGAAATTAGTTTAAAACTATATAGCATAGATCTATTTCACCCCAAAAATATATTATTTTAAGAAAAATAGGTCTTTTACACTAGTATTTTGAGTTTTTAGAAATGAACTTGAAACTGACCGCGAAAAAGGCCAAGACTGTCATGGCGTCTTGAATGACGTCACACCTCGCGAAACAGGCGTGTTTGTTTATGAAAGTCAATTGCGTTTATAATAAATAATAAATTTCTCGTATTATCAATACTGTATAGTGCCCCAATGTAAAAGTACAACGATAAAAACGCCAAACAAATTATTCATATAGGTTCCAAACGATAAACAAATACGAAGAAAGTGGTAAAAAAGGGCAGGAGGCAAGATGTTCTTACTTTATCAACTGATTCCACAATTTATTTCTGTAAAGATCATTTTGATGTAAGTATTAAACACAACTTGATGTATCTATTTTGCAAAATCTGCCATAATATACCACACATAACCTATAAAATGTTATGATTTGAATAAGGTTTTATGATTCCACGGTAGGTAAATGCGACTCTCTGATTGGTAACTGCTAATTAAATAAGACTTTGTTTGTTCTTCACATAATACTTACATAGAAGTTTTAACATTCCGGAATTCCGATGAACAAAAGTCGGTGTTCATTGCAAAAAATTTGCCAAGCATAACGGCGTCAATTTTGGGCAAATTACTGCTGTTTGCTTTGTTAAATCCTGATTTCATAGCAAATTATACCTGACTTTCAAGATTAAACTAAAAACAAACTGTATTAATTTAACAATAATTGCTGAAAACTCGAAATAACCTGTTCACTTTATACGAAAATGACAGCTACAACATGGCGTTTCGCGAGGTGTGACGACACGCTTCCATTCGCTACTCTGATTGGTGTTTAATGTCACGTGATTAAACGCCTCATTTTGTCGATTTTATTTTCCAAAAATATTATTAATCTTTTATTATTTTAATAGAAGAGTTGTTTTTTGTTTACTAATTATCATGGTTAATCATTAGAAACTCTAAGCCATCCAATTTATTCTTAGTGGAAACAAGCCTATTGTTTGGTACTCCATCTTCTATTATACCGAGTCTTGGGCATTAGTCTTGATTATAAGTCGTAAACAATAGTCTTAAACCTTCATAAAGTTCTTACAAGTATCATATTTCGAGTGTGCTCAATTCCCTTCTTACTCCTTGTCCTTCATACTAAGTGTGCTCAGTCTTATCCATTGTATTTCTTTATACCATGTCGTTTCGGGTCCAGGCTGATGCAATAAAATAAAATATGGCGTCGTTATTTTTGCGTAGTTTATTTATGATTCGTCATTAAACTTCCATATGAAGTATACACATTATTTCAGTGTTCTAAGTTCACTTCTAAGGCTTATACGCATCTTTTCTTTTTAAAATTTTTCTCACGCACATATTATTTGCACATAGTCGGTCTTCATGTCGTTCGTTTCGTCTTGTATCCACGATTTTCGCATGATCATTGATGATTGTGGTAATCCCGAAAGTTGTGGGATACGGGGAAACAATTAGAACGAACAATCTCTTTCAAGATCATTTATACACTACCTACACACTACTCACGTCATTTTTTTATCTCCGTCTCCTTCCGTCATCAACACTTCGCATCATCACACCATAGAGTCTTTTCCTTTTTTTATCTTGGAACGTAATATTATCGTATATTACGATATAAACTTTTTTTTTTTTTCATTTTTGAGAAATTCATAAAATATATTGACAAATATAATTCAAACTTAACTATTGACAAATAAAAACCAAACCGTTTTCTGTTTGGAAATCTTCCTTCTTTTGTGGAAACTGCATGTAATCTCGAAATCTCGTGAGACTTTTACTAAAAAATTTTTTGATATGTGATAGAGCGTGAAACGAGCCAACACCAGTTTCAATTTTATTAAAGGTTTATGGGACAGCCTGTATATGCTGAGGATAACAAAGTATACCGAAATATAAGTGTAAAATATTTATCCCGTATAAATTAATACTTAAATCTAATTGATGTAAGTAATTATTTTTATATTCTATATAAAAAATTCTATATCGATCCAAATCCATTTTTTCTTAATTAGCATACTTTTATAATTTGAAAAATTAGTCAACATAAATAAAATTTAAAACAAAAATTAACAGAAATATCAAGAAAATTCAAATGCCATCATTCACTGAAACAGGATGAAGCGTTACATGAAACGATATTGTAGTTTGTGTTTTATTTGAGTGTTCCTATTCTTTTGTTTTTCGATTTCATAATAATGTTTTCGTTTTATTTTTCATCTTTTACCGACATAAAGCGTTATTAAATGAACCGAAAGTGTACAGTTATCTCACCGTCCTGTCAGGAGACGTCGAGTATTTCCGTTATAATACAAGGCCACGTCGACGTCGTCGGGGAAATGTAGCGAATAGTTGGGAACGCACAAGTTTTCAGTAATATCTTTCAAACTATACATCATCGTTACGCAAAATACTTGTATATTATATTTTGTGATTCCGTAATATACTGCCCTAGTACCCCTAGTTATAGATATAGTATATCTACATCTATAACTTGATGCGGTTTCAACGGATTTTGGGCGATTAAAAAGGAAGGTTTGTGTGTATGTTAACGGAAAACTATGTCATTGTATCCAATTCCTAGGAAATGTGTACAATTCCTAAAACAGATAGGAAATGTACCTATATGTTTTTTTAATTACGCACTTTTTCTAGGTAATCTATACATAGCAATTGGAAATGTATTAAATTTGAGATATCGTCAGTGGGTACAGCGGGGCAGGTAGAACGTTTCGCCTAGCCATTTCAGCGCCATTTACAAAATATGTTACAAGACTTATTTGTACTGAAACAAAGTTCAGGTTGGATTCTAGAATCTTTATGAAATTAAATGCGAGCAGAGCGAGCACACCCGGAATACTGGTTTTGGCAAAAATACTGTCGAAATGTATGTATTAAAGAATCTTTGAAACATTATTTTATACATTTCCTAATTAAGCTCGGAATTGTATATATTTCCTAGGAATAAGTTTCACACATTTCCGGTAACATATATAATTTTCAGAAAAAAATTTGCAATCGTGCGAAGCGTATAGCGGGTTGCTACTGTTGCTAGTTTGTTTATAACTTAACTTTGAGCCATTAGTGGTCTAGAATAGTTTTCATGTACATTCCATCACATCACCTATTCAGTAGGATAAGTTGATCAGAAAAAGAAATGTTACCAGTGCAGAGGTCTGCTTATATTTATCAAATGCATACCGACATTATGCATGCATATTGATTGTTTATTGGAACGTCAACTATACTTTTATATCTATACTTACTAATATTATAAAGAGAAAAAAAATTATATTTAAATTTATACATTGTATGTATGTATGTATTTTTGTATGTTTGTAATGAATAAACTCAAAAACTACTGGACCGATTTTAAAAATTCTTTCATCTATAGAAAGCTACATTATTAGCGAGTAACATAGGCTACTCATTCTCCGCCCTTTAACAACTTCTCCGAACCACCCTTCTACGCTAGTACTCTTTATTATACTGTGACCTTTAAATCATCTCTGGAAGTACCCACAGACTATTGATAAGACTATTGATAAGACATAATAAATTATTCAAAGAGAACAGAAACCTCAAAAAACTTAATTTATTCTCAGAATCTTGATTGAAATTATCAATACAAAGCCATACGATATGAAATTTCAATTAATTAACTCAAATAAATTTATTGTTACGAAGTCAGCCACTATCTACATACTTTAAAATCCTTTAATTAAAATTGTTTTAAAGGTTACGATAGGTAGCATTTGTGCACACTCTCTTACAAAAGATCAGCATAAAATAGCATATGCTGTTATTGTAATAATTTAAACTCTATTGCCTAGGCAAGAACATTCAAATTCTTCGCAATCACCCAACCACGCGACGGCCACGTAGTGTCAACCGTCAACGCGATCGGTCGGCGCGCTCTCCCGTTCAAATATTCCGATGAAGATTCATTGATTAATCAACTTTACACGGCTGCAACAAAGCTTATTTTTCCATAACAGATTGCCGCGTAATGACTGCGCAGCTGGCTGACGAATAATTTTGAATAATTGACGAATAATGAGGAATAGCTGGCTGGTGTTATATGAAGGTCTAACAGAAGACCACCGTGAAATAACAGCGCTTGAACAGCCATGTCTCTATATATTCCTTATCCTTAATCTTACTATAGTCGACAGCGCACTTGCATCGTTTGAGGCTTTGCATGTATTAAATGCGACGGTACCCTGACGGTACCCGTCTACCACAAGTAGATCGTCAGCCTCTCTGACGACTTTATCATAAAAAAAAATACGGGTTGCACTCCGGGAGTGCCGGCAGAAGTGAAAACTTGAATATTAACGTTGTGCATTTTTGATATTTTGGAATGGTTAGGGAATAAATTTGCACGAATTGCTTTATCAGTATAGCGACTGGTCTCCACTCAGTGGCGACCGTCCACTCACGTTACCACTTGTGTGGCTACCGGACGCCACTCTGGCGACGGTCGCCAACACTCCTAGCAACACAAAACTTCAACCTTGCGGAGACATTACTCCATATACTGCATTTTATCTACACCCATATATATACTGCATTATGTCCAGCCAACTCAACTAGACCCCGGACCCAGATACACGCCGCGGCGGGCGTATATCTGGGTCCGGGGTCTAGTTGAGTTGGTCTTACGAATTTTCGATCCGTTTTCGATCGCGAGTTTAACATTTTTTCCTCATCGCAAAAACGCACCACGCCGCTAAAGAAGTTTTCACCTCAAAAATGTTGTAGGTATTTATCTAATTTTAACTATACATTTTGAGAAATTCAATTAAATGTATCAAGGCTTTGCTAAAATTTATTTTAATTATCTCGTGTATACCCGGGGATTTTTATTCGCTTTGTTATGAGATTTACATATAAAAATGTCCCTAATTTAAGATGGGATCTAACTCGCATTTTGCGGGATCGTCCCGCGGGAGTCTTAACAAATTAAAAGCTAAACCGTTATAAATACAATTTAATACAACTGCTAAGTGTTAAGTTGTCTTAAAGCTTTTGGTCTCTAGACTTTAAAAGCGGTTCAAACAAAAACTTGCAAACCAATTCGCAATTTAATTTCCCAACTAACTTTGTACTTGTAACTCTAAGAAACTCTTACGAGCTGCAAAATATAGATAGTAAATCTAATTCCTAATAATATTAATTCCTAGATAATTCCTAATAGTATTAATTCCTAGATACTAATCTTATATATAAATAAAAATGGATCTTCGAAATGTATGTACGCCCATAACTTTCGAACGGGTAGACCGATTTTAATTCGGTTTTGACTAATGGAAAGAGGGATAAACGGGAATGTTTATATATATAAAAATTGCATCCCGGACGAAGCCGGGGGCGGAACGCTAGTATTTTAAAAATTCGATATTGTAACTTTCATGTTACTACTACTGATAGGATTTGAATGAAATTTGGTACGCAGACAGTTTATTACCTGGATAAACATATATGATACTTTTTATCCTGTAAAAATGTTAGCTTACCGAGGGATCGTCTAAAAATATAAAAAAATGGCCACAGACGTCAGAGATCAAAATGTCGGACGTTATAATAGGTATATACTAATATTATAAAGCTAAAGAGTTTGATTGTTTGTTTGTTTGGTTGGTTGATTGGTTGATCTAGCAAATCTCATGAACTAGGTTCGAATTGAAAAATTCTTTTTGTTTTGGATAGTCCATTTATCGAGGATGGCTATAGGCTATATAAAATTACGCTACGACAAATAGGAGCGGAGCTTCAATGAAAAATGTTGCAAAAACGGGAAAATTATCCCTTTTGAGAGCTTCCGTTGCGTGCGTTATAAAAAGATTACAAAATGGAAGTTTCCAAATAATAAAATTTAATAAATAGACTTTAAATGTCGTACAGGTAAATTAGTTAATGGTTTTTTTAATGTTATATTCTGTAAATAATTATTATTGCGTCATTAATGGAATATCTTTATTTACAGAGCAATCGATGTCTTTTTATTTGAAACTTATAATAAATCTTAGGTATATATTTATGCAACGATAACTACGTCATCGTCTTTAATCTATACTATTACAATAAAGAGAGAAGAGGGATTTTGTATGTTTGTTTATCGAACCAATGCACCTTGAACAGCGTGTTGGATGAGTGGTTAGGATGCTTGCCTTAACTCTTAACTCTCTCGATTTCCGGCAGGGTCAACTTTGAAAAAGAACTTCAAACGTCAAATTTGGCTCTGGTCTGGATCTGGAAAGTAGTGGCAGGGCACACTGCGTTTCGCAGTCATTTGGGCAGCCCGTCTGGCGACAGTAACCATCCCTTTATAGAAGACCACCGTGAAATAACTGCACGTGTGCTGTTGTGTTTCAGTGAGTGAGTAAGGGATGTCAGAGCCCATTTTCGTATCCCCTCCTAATCGTAGTCGATAGCGCATTTGTGACGTTGCCTGTTTTATAAGCGAAGGTAGCCACATACCATCAAGTAGACCGCCAGCCTGTCTGCCAATTTTAACATATATTTTTTTTTTACTATTAATTTGAGGACATATGTCATATATTATTATATACTAATCCCCTCAATAAATCTGCGGCAAAAATAAAATAAAAGTACAATAATGAAAAGTCTTATAGTGATGTATAATTATGTAGATTCTATATATAAGTACCTATCATAATGTTTTACATCTGTTCTATACGGCCCACAAAAGAAGCGTTACTGATCGTAAAATCACGTAAAACCGTGACAACATATTGTAACAAGAGGAAGTTTATAATCTCTTAACATAAACATAATATTAAAGAACCAATCGAAGTTTGAGTCACAATAAACAGGTCGAAATGCCCCGGTAACTTAATTATGAACAAATCTATTTTTGTAGTGGGATTTACCACGCTTTTTCTCACGCGGTCATACAACCCATTCACCGTGGTGTACAACGGAACCACACACGAAACCGATGTTGGGAATTACCGACTTGGACTTAATTGTGACATTAATAGCAGACACGCGACTGTGATTCAACAGATTTAATAATAACTTTTTATTATGCGACTGGGTCACTATTACAGCATGCGCCTACGCATTAATCGTCTTGTCTGACGATAATTAATTTAAAATTTGCTTTAAACCAACGAAAATGTTGTTCTAGTTATCCAATAAGCTGTGCCTGCGAGTTAAAAAATGAAAGCATATAAAAGTTATAACGCTTGACATGTTTATCTTTTTATATTTTTTAGACGGTCCCTCGGGAACTTAATTTGGAGAATAAAAGTATCCTAAACTTTAATCCAGGTAATAAATTATCTGTTTGCCAAATTGCATCCAAATCCGTTCATCCGTTTTTGCGTTATTAAGGAACAAATATACAAAAATTCTTTATAATTTATGATGAACTGCGTTCGATAGTTAAGAGGCTTCTCCCTGTCAAAGCTGTAAAATTGTAACATTTTAAAGCGTATAAACTCGATAACTAAGAGAAAGAAAATTAATTAAAAAATACCAAAAAAATCTTTGGCTTTTCAAAAACAAATTTCACTTTTTATATTTATAACATTTGTTTAGAATACCATTGAAATCTGCATCCAAAAAATACCCTATAATTGCAAATATCCTGCATCTACGTAGAAAGTAAAAGTTATTTTTAGTTGCAACACACACGCATGGATAGAGAATTTAATTATCTAAAAGTTGCACTAAATAATTTTTTTTTTCGAGCTTTATTTAAAAAGTTTAGTAAATAATTTACAAATTCTTGGCAAAATGTTTTTTTTTTTTAATGAAGCGAAAAGACGTTTTTTTGTTTATGTAGTTAGTTTAGTTAGTTAGTTTAGTTAGTTAGTTTATGTATTAGTTATATCGCATGAACATATCGTATGAAGATGTATGAACGCAGAATTGAGGCGGGAAAGGGAATGAGTGAAACGCTCGAGGTCATTGGCAATAAGAACGCTCTTAAGAGAGCACTTTCAAACTTGAACAGCTTACTTATTCCATACTTTTTTTTATGTTAGGATCGGCAGACAGGCTGACGGTCCACTTGATGGTAGGTGGCTACCGTCGCCTATAACACAAGCAACGCCAAAGCTGCTGCAAGTTCGCTGCCGTACAGTATAGGATTAAGGATGAGGGATTAGGAGTGGATAGGGAAATGGTCTACGTAATTCCATGATTACTCATTATAGGTCGTAGCAATACATAAAAAAACGTGACATTTCTGGGACATAACATGAAGGTTTGCATCTCAACAAAAAACTGAAATTAATTTTATATCTAGTATAATTAATTTCTAAAATGTGCAGAATTTGTGAAATTTTCGCATGACAAATTCTTGTAATTACTGACTAAAATTAAAAAAAAAAAATTCATGGAAACATCCTACCTAAGTATAATTGTCCTATAATGTATGGAACATCCTATAATGAACATTTTAAATTGGGATGTCAATAGCTACCACCTATAAAAGTTTTTCTAAAAAATAAATATTTGAATTGCTGGCGTTATATGTTTTATTATTTTCGCGAGTAGAATAAGCGACGCGAATGTATGCCGCCGCATTCTGTTTGCGGTTATTCGCATTATATTAAGAAAAAAATTGTCAGCCGCAGGAAAAAATGTCTTGTATTGTCTTTGTGGTATTTGCTCCTACACACAATTATACATATACTAATGTTGATAAAATTATAAAATATGTGAAAATTTTTATGTTTATATGTTCGGAGTATTATAAAAACTTATAGTAAAATTAAATATGACGTTGCTTGTGTTATAAGCGAAGGTAGCCACATACCATCAAGTAGACCGCCAGCCTGTCTGCCAATTTGATACTAAAACAGCATAAAATATAAAATACTAGCGGCCCGCCCCCGGCTTCGCCCGGCGTGCAATTTTTATATACCCTAAAACATTCCCCGTTTAACCCTCTTTCCGTTAGCGAAAACCGAATTAAAATCGGTCTACCCGTTCACGCGTGATGCCGTGACCAGGAGAAATGGGGCCCCCGGCTTCGCCCGGGATGCAAATTTTATACATAAGAACATTCCCCGTTTAACCCTCTTTCCATTAGCGAAAACCGAATCAAAATCGGTCTACCCGTTCACGCGTGATGCCATGACCAGGGGAAATGGCGATTCATTTTTATATATAAGATTGTATTATAAGTCAGTTTCGGCGTTAAAAATTTTACATATAAGCAACTAGGTAATTTATATATTAGTATTGAAAATAAAATATAATAATTTATATTTTAATCATTTTATCAATTTTACATTAATACACGGAATATAATAAATTAATACGCGTACTAGTGTGTGTTGTAAGTGAATTTTCACTAATTGTGAGGACAAATGCCTTGATGACGAATTTGAATACTTTTCTTTTTTCAATATGAGGGTTTGCTGCAAAACTAATGAAAATTAACAGGGTATAAAAAAAGGCGCCTTCAAAGGCGGACGAACGACGATTTTCAAATACAAATCGTATACAAAACAATGGCCTCGACTATACCATTTCTTGATTCATTCAAGGCCGAGAATTGGGGCAATCGAGCACCATTCATTAATTGGGTCTTAATCCCACTAATATTAACCGGTATAGCGGTATATTATTTACATTAAGACAAGGACTAACCTCAGACCGAACACGTGTTTTTACCGAAATGAGCGCAACCTAATAACCTGTGAATTAATGTGCAATATTGCCAAAGATTTTCAGCTGTTTCCGTAATGTCACATTTAGAACCACGTGGTACAAAATAGCTCACTCCATCGCCAACTTTACAAGGCTATTTAGCCTTTAGGAAATTTTAGGAAATTTCCCAAAGTATATTATATTGTATATATTTAATCTTTTTGAATATTGCATAAGAAATTTTTGTAGCTTCTCGGAGATAACCGAACAGATATAAAATTGGAAGGTTTTTCTTAAATATTGTGTAAAATATTAAAAAAGATATAAAAGTCGCCGATTAAACTTTAATACAGAATATAAGTTCATTAATAATCTTTAAAACATATGTAGTTGTCGCTGAAAATTTTTGTTACTATTACGAAAAAGCTTTCACTATTTTTTTTTTTTTTTCAGAAAATAGAATTGTTTGTGAAACCTTTTTAAAGGATAGCCCATTATGCTCTGTATTTTTTTCTAAGAAGTCCAATTAGGCGACGAAAATAACGCTTTTCTGCTAAGTTTTCGTCTTAAAAAAAACTTACTTCGTCAGTAGCAACATAAAAGCTTTATTCTAATACCGTTAACTTTTAATAGTATTTTCGTTTCTTCATAGTCATGATTTTAGTCAAATTATAAATCAATCACATAATTATTACTAGTTTAATTACTACTTACATTACTAGTTTAAGTAATTTGTAAATAGCGCCTATGATTGCTAATTCAGCAATTAGTAATAAACTACCTCGATATGATTGCAATCTCTTTTTTAATAAATAAATGAATTAATAAAAAAAGAAATCGTACTTTGCATTGATGATTTTCTCTTTATTCTCAACCCTAGGTTATTTGGGTGTTACCCAAAATAATATTTGGGTAACACCCAAATAAAATATATAATAATATATATAATAAAATATTATTTGGGTGTTTAGTGCAAAAAAGACGTTCTAATTTTTCTCTATTGTTATTAAAAATGTAGCGTCGTTTTATGCTTTAATCTATCTTCTATATATATAAAAATGAATCCCTATTTCCCTTGGTCACGGCATCACGCGTGAACGGGCAGGCCGATTTTAATTCGGTTTTCACTAATGGAAAGAGGGATAACGGGGAATGTTCTTATATACAAAAATTGCACGCCGGGCGAAGCCGGGGGCGGGTCGCTAGTTTCTTTATAATAATCACATCAACCACACAATCCTTAAATGATTCTATATATTATTTGACCTATGTCCTACTTATAAAGCGTTAGATAGCAATGAAAATAATTTATTATACCTAGTTTAGAGTAATAAAGAAAAATTTATATAATATCGGAAAGCAGCAATCGACGACAAATGGGCTGTGTTATTAAAATGAAATGAACCTTAAAACAATTCGCGGTAAATTGAAATTTGTGCGGAATATAGTTTTTATTCTGAACAATTCGTTTAACTTTAAATGATTCTTGCATACTTACTAGAGACCAATTAAATTCAGTTGCTCTTGAGCGAACTCTTTTGTGCCTTCTAATTTCAAGTCGGTAATGGCGAACGTTTGTTGTAGTCTGTGAAATAAAAATAATTATTCGACCTTTTTGCTGTTCAAATTTCTTTGAATAATGCATTTTTTTTTTTTTTTTTTATTATTCTCAACAAAAACCCTACAGCAATACAGCAGAAATAATACTCAAAAAAGACATCACAAAGCACATTGCCACTTACAGGGTTTTATTATGTACCCAAGTTATGTTGAAAATAACTTCAAAGGATTTCAAAGGAGAAACCCCGTTTCCCATACAAGCCTGGGCTATGACTTTATAGGACCGGTAATTGACATGTAATTAGGACATTGAAAAAGATTGCATGAGCCCAATCTTCACAATTATTAGCAATGGTCAAGTTTGTAAATAAATCGTACAATATGCATATTTGAGGTTATTTCGTACATGCGTGTTACTTTTTCTGATACGATGGGAATCATACAATTATGGTATAATGTCATAAATGTCATGTTTTGAATTATATGTCACTTATTTATACAAAAATAGTCGTAATCGTAGCGCAGCACATAATATAGAATACAAATCCTGGGACCAATTTAAACTCAATGCAGACACAGAATAGAAAAAAGTACTTATAGCTAACACGAATGAGTACATCGTTAATCTTACTTACTATAAAAAAAAAGAAAAATTTGGTAAATAATATCTTCATAACTATTATGATTATTGCATTTTATTTACGTCCTGCTTATCGATATACCGTTAATGCCAATTTACATATATTTTTTATTGAAACAACTTTAATTAAATTGTTTTGAATCCGATATTCGAAAACACTAAACAGTATAGCATACACCAAGATACAGAGCATAGCAAGGTGCGTTTATGGAAAAACATAATTCAAGTATTTTCTGCATTTGGCCATTGTTAATGAGACTAAGTTTTAGCTGGGCTAATCTGGAAAAAAGGAGATTTTTTATAAATAGGTAAATATTTGGCTTGTATAATTCATAGCCCAAAATGGGGGTTCTTCTTTCTTTATAAGAAATTCTGTGCAAGTGTGCACATATGCAAATATTATTAACCTTTTTTGGATAACAATATTTTCTTCGTTTGTGAATAATGAATGAGTGATTATATTCATATAGTTTTCATGGGAATAGAGATAACAAAATATTTGAAAAATCTACTTATGCATCATACGTTATTAAAAAGTCTAAATACTTAAAAATAAACACATCAAAAAAGTCTAAGCAACACATACAAATTTCAATTTTACAACGTGTCTTCGTATTAAATCCTTAGTGTTTTCTTACTTATATTAATTTTTAATGCTTTTTTGATATTAAACCTCAATTGTTTTTTTTTTTTTTAATAATCTTAATTAACAATAATTACGAGTAAGTACTGTATGTACGTAGTACAAAGTAAGGTGCCTAATCAACTAAACTTAAACTAAAATTGCATAAATTAAAACAGAATTCGCATAAAGCAAATTCTGTTATTAATTAATTAATTCTGTTATTGAGAACTTGCTGGCACCGATTATTCATAGGATCGATGAGACTGTTAATGTTATCCTGCGGCAATTGTTCCCAATGAAATTTTAGTAAGTCCATCAGTTGTTGGGTGGTTGTCACTCCATCCAAGTCCTTTAAAACACGTCTCTGGAGCATGTCCCATGCATGCTCGATGGGGTTGAGGTCTGGCGATTGTGTAGGCCAAGGCAATACCAGGATGTTTTCCCTTGCCAAGTACTCCCGTGTCTGCAAAGCTATATGCGAACGCGCATTGTCATGGATCAACGTGAAATCGGAGCCAAGCGTTTGTGCGAATGGACGAAAATAAGGCCTTAGAACATCCTCAAAGTAATTTACAGCTTTCATGATACCCGCCCATACCATAACTGTTGAGCCGTTGTATGAATGCACTTCCTGAACGCACCTCAGTCTTTCAGTATTTCCAGGACGACGGTAATAGCCACTAAGACAAGATAAGATAAGACACTCCTACCCTTCTAGTATCAGGCTTGAACCCAAAACGAGACTCATCGCAAAATAACATTTTATCCCATTGTTCCCGGGTCCATGTAATGTGTTCCCTACACCATTCATTCCCGTGACGTATCGGTGGGCACCTAATTGGCCGTCGTGCTCGTAGGCCATACTCATGCAGTCGATTTCGCACAGTTTGGCAGCTAACAACAACACCACTTGAATTTTGTAGCCCCTATCTCTCGGGCGGTTAACATCGGCTGGCGTCTTGCAGTCAGTTGTTTGTATCGATCTTGCCGTGTAGTTGTACACCTTTCTCGACCTGGGTGCTGCTCAGCAGGATCTCCCGTGTTAGTGTAACGCTGATGAAGACGGCAAATAACGCTTCTGTTAACACCAAAATACCGAGATACCTGAGATTGACTTCTTCCCGCTTGCAACATCCCTACAGCTCTATGCATTTCATCTGCGTTCAAATGACGTCGCTCCATGACGTAAAAAATGTCTCAAAATCCAAATTTGTTCAAAACTTTTTTCAAATTATTGTTTAAATCATAAAATTGTTACAGAATAGGTACTAAATTTTAATAAGTAAAGAAAACGCTATAAAATTCGGACAAATGCATTCGCTTTTGAATTTGTGAAAAAAAAACCAAATGATACTCTAATTTTTTTTACAACCAGCCAGTATGTCCTCTAGATCAAAAAAGTATACATAGGTATTACCTACTTGGTAAGAAATGATATAATAATTGATTAATAATTTTAAATAGACTTAGACTTAGACTTTTTTGATGTGTTTATTATAACGTAGACGAAAAAGTTTTGTTAACAATATTTACTCGTAAATTATGCAAATTATGCAATTAAAATAAGATAAAAAGTAGTAAAAATATACATTAAATTCAAAGCCTTAATTTCTAATCTACATATAGTATAATATTTTAAGGAGAGCAAGCTAATTTTGTAAGTTTGTTTAATGAAGGTTAATCTCGTGAATAGGGTTGCCAACTATACTTTTTTAAACAGTATTATACTGTTTTTCACTAAATTATACTTTTTACTGTTGAACAAAAATAAAGGATACAAAATACTGTTTTCAGCATCAAAATGCACCTAAAGAAATTGTTTCACTATTTGAAAAGTTTAGCGATGTCAGCACCAGGGGCTACTTCTAAACTTCCCGGAATGTATCGATATTGTTTCTTTCTTGAAATATATATTATATATTTACTTGTATTCAACTAAATTAAAAAAAAAGGAAAAAAAACGTTATAGGAACCAACTGCATTTATTGTTCCCTTTATCCTTGTTTATCCCTATGCTCAATATTATTAATTTTACAATATATTTCATTACCTACATAAAATATTAACTTCTTTCTCCTTAAAAATTTCTTCCTTTGTTTTATTCATACGTCATGCGTTCTCTATTTATAAATTTAATTTTTGGAATACGTTTTTTAAAATATTAGATTCGGAGCCTGCAATGCCTCACTGCAATATACATTCATTAAAATGTAGATACACACCTATGTTATGTATACAAATGTCCCTAATTTCACCTGGGTGCAGCCGGAATGCTTTTTTTCTAGTAATTTATAAATTGTCACTTAAATTAAAAAAAACAGGACAAGTGCGAGTTGAACTCGCGTGAAGAGGGTTCCGTACGATGTTGAGTGATTTACCATGTTATTTTAATATCATGGACTTCTTATAGGTTTTCCTATAATCTATAAGTAGAAAACTAATTTCTGTATTTTTTTCAAAATTTTAGGTTCAGTAGTTTCGGAAATAAGAGGGGGATTAGAATGGTCGGACAAACGGACACAACGAGTGTTCCGTTTTTTTTTTATTCGGACGTACGGAACCCTAAAAAAAACAATGGAAAAATTATTCAGTTATAATTATAAATAATTATTCAGATTAAAATACCATTGGAAGGGAGTTAATTCTGTAACTTTTTTTAAAAAAAAGGCACTTACCTTTCTGTGTCATTTCGCGTATTATTCGATGCGCTGTCTGGTATTCCCAGCGAATACCACGTTATGTAGTTGGCGACATAGTGACGCTCGTCTTGAAACGCGACGATGGATTTCCCGAGAGACAAACTTGTATCCGCCTGATGAAGAATAAGAGGCATAAGTACTAATAAAAATACACTATATCTGCTGTAAGTTTCTGAGGACTACTTCATGCTGCAACATCAGATCAAAGTTACCATTGTCATGGAAATACCACCGAAGTAACACTATACCAAATTTCGCATCAATTGAACATATGGAAGTTAGTGGAATCCCTTCGTCTCTCTAGGTAATGGGGCTGATGATCTTCAAACTCCTGCATAGACCTTAAAAAACTATTAAAAACCATCTCGATCATGTCAGCTTTCAAACAGCCCACTTGAGGGTAATTGGCGAACCTCTTTACAGACGAGCAACATTAGGAGTGAGCTGCAGACCTTTGATAAAATAAAAGATAATAATATTGGTATAAGTCATAGGGAAATAGGTTATGGCTTCCTTTATGTTCTCATTATATCAAAACACAACACCAAAAAACGGCAGGTAAGCTGACGTTCCCTTTGATGGAAGGTCGATACCGGTAGCTTCTAAATACAATACACGACGACGGATGCAACTACTAATAATTCTACTCTAATTCTACTGCCGACTACAGTAGAATTAAGGATAAGGAGTTGGGAAGGGTTAGGGAAATGGGCTCTGGCTTACCTTACTCACTCACCGAAACACAACAGCACACGTGCTGTTATTTCACGATGGTCTTCTGTAAGGGAGTGGTTACTGCCGCCAGACGGGCTGCCCAAATGACTGCGAAACGCAGTTTGCCCTGTCACTACTTTCCAGATGCAAACCAGAGCCAACTTTGAAAAGTTCATTTCCAAAGTTTACCCTGCCGGAAATCGAACCCGGGAACCCTAGAACAGAGCGTTAAGGCAAGTACTCTAACCACTCATCCAAGGGATTCGTCAAATATCTCAATTTATACGGATATTATTTAACAATTTTTAAACCGGGCCGGACACTATACTAATTACCTATGGTATTTAACTTAATTAATGCACGGAAGTAAGGCTTACAAATAGAAAAAGAAGCTCATATCTCAATTTTATGACATTAAATATTGTCTTAATATGTTATGCATATTATTAATACATATTATAAACGCATAATTTGTCGAAATTTGTTTGTTATTTTTTTACTCAATCACGAGAAAAGTCGCTGATTATATTTGTATGACACCTTAGTACACAAGTTGACTCTTTTCTGGTTAGGTAGTTCACATGAAGTCATTATTACAAAATATGTATATGACTCATTATTGAATAATGTTTCACACTTTACTTGTTCATGTTGGAACTTTGTTCCCATTGAACTAAATGGACCTATTCACCCATATAGATGGCGATAAAGCTTTGTATTAAGAAAACTGTATGCAAAAAGAGATAATAAAGTATTGGATTTATTATACGTATATATAAATGAAAAACATCCTTGGATTTAAATTATAATTCAATTCAATTCAAACCATTTATTTGACTGTAATGGGTGTATAACCAGATCTTACAATAATATCGTCCCAGCATGTAATAATACTTACCACATTTAGTGTAAAATGTGTTAAACTTGTAAACTCCTCTTGTATTTTGAGCATAAAGTGTCCGTTTCAATAAAAATTTCTTTCTTTATTTCTTTCAAAATATAAATCACAAGTATGTATTAAAGATCGATATATAATAATGACTTTGTAATAAAAAATAAAAAATGTAACTAAGTCAGTCATAATTAAAATAATATACAGACAATTAATAATTGTTACATACAAAAAATAATATATTTTTTTTTGTGTATATTTGGTAGATATGAGAATAGGTCGTAAGGCAAGTTTCACCCTCTTACTCCCACCGCCATTTTTTAATCGCGATTTTAGTGTTTTTGTATGAAGAATTTTCAAACAATTTAAAGGTGTGAATTTGACATTGACGTGAAATGACGCGTCACTTTAGCATATGGTTTGAAAATAAAATTTGACCCGATAGGTGGCGCCACAATTGGGTTATGGAATTATTTTCGGGTTCTGGCAGGACAACGTCTGCTGGGTCAGCTAGTGTTCTATAAATTGCTGAATTTTGTTACAATTATGCAACTGATGATTTATGAAAAGAGCAAATAGGGGATTTCTTGCCGATTTCTTCCTCCTAGAGGCAGCATTCCATAAAGAAAAAATTAACGAAAAAAAACTTACATTGAATAAATGATTTATTATTATTATAAGTAGTAATTTCCCAAAGGATTCATATTTTAGGGTTCTAATTATTCCATCATGTTAAAACTTTGTTCCCATTGAACTAGATGAAGCTATTCACTCACACACATATTTAAGTAGACAGCTGAGCTAAAGACACTTAAACGTGATTAATTGCTAGTAATTTCGCACAGGGAGAATATCTCACACTATGGCGCTTTGTATTTTGTTAGAATTTTCTTCTCCTTTAGACACTTCTTTTTGACTAGCCCGTTGGATGAGTGGTTAAGCACTCTGTCCTAAGGATCCCAAGATTGATTCACTGCGTTTCGCAATCATTTGGGCAGCCCGTCTGTCGCCAGAAACCACCCCCTTACAGGAAACCACCGTTAAATAACAGCATATGTGCTGTTGTGGGTCGGTAAGTAAATTAGGGATAGCAGAGTCCATCCCTTATTTATTTACCGACCTAATCCTATATAGTCGGCAGCGCAATTGCAGTACCCGTGGCGTTGCTTGTGTTATAGGCGACGGTAACCACCCACCATCAAGTGAACCATTAATATTAACAACTTAACAAAAAAAGATAGCAGTTATTAGGTATTTAGAGTGCAACAAAACTTTCTTTTAAGTAATTTAGTAATAATTTTCTAAGGAATAATATTGTATTCATAATATTTATTTCACAAAACGAATTCCACCCGGGCGAAGTCGCGGGAGCAGATATTAAAGAAATTCTAGTAATGAGATTATTTTGCAAATAAATGGCGTTAACAACTATTTTTTTATTTAAAAATAAATGATAATTATATACATATTCTTACTAATACAGCAATTGGTTACAAAGAGATGGTATAAGTGATTGCAGTTAAAAATAAACGATAACCTAACTTCCTAACGTACCTAAGTTCTAAGTTATACTTGAAATTTTATCTAAATTATACTTGGAATTATAATTAACATTTTATATTTATGTTCAGAATTTTAATAACGGACGCTAAGCACACATGTATGTCAAGGTCTGTGTTTTACTACATTGCCAACACCAATATCACCATAAGTAAAATCTATTTATTATTCATGGTGACACACATTCTTATATTATTGTTAAGAAACCTCAGTTTTTTTACATCAAGTTCGTCACAAAAGGTTCAATCGATGGTATAACACAAGCAACGCTACAAGTGCTGTAAGTGCGCAGCCGACCATAGTAGGATTAAGGATAAAGGATTAGGAAAGGATAGAGAAATTTGCTCTAGCATCCCTTACTCACTCACCGAAACATAACAACACACGTGCGCGCTCCAATGGCCCAAACGCGTGCGCAGATTAAAGGCAACGGCTGTCGTGCCTGTTCACAGGACCGCGGCCTTCAAGTTTCAGGTTTGCGGCGTCCAAGTGCTGGAACGATCTCCCTCTTCCTATCCAAGGAACGCCTTTTTTTCGACGAGGAGTAATCCGCTTACAGATTTCCTGCCGCTGGCTAGACGGCAGGGGTATGTGGGCGTCGCCCAACCCCTGATCATAGCGGCACTGGGAATACCCACTAAAACTCCCCGATGTCTGTCGGGTGTTGAGGGTCCCCACTAAAACCCTTTGAGCGGGGTGTTTGTCTGGGTGAAAATCAGCGCGGTAGGTGTTTGTCTGTCACCTCAGCACAATGCTGAGCCAGTATCCGAGGACACACACACACACGCGCTTTTTTTTATCAATTTCTGTCCTGTTGTTTTATATAATGTCAGTATTTTTGCAGCGAACAAAAGCATTTCTTTCTTTCTTTCTTATTTATTTCATGGTCGTCTTCTGTAAGGGGGTGCTTACTGCCGCCAGACGGGCTTGTACAAATGACTGGAGACGTAGTAACTCTAGAGGTTAACTCATCACAAAATACTCCAACCAAGAAACATGAAACAAAATTATAATAGAACTATTCAAAATTATAGTTATCAATCGGTAGTATCAAATCGGGTAATTTATATTTGGAGTACCTACATACGTGCTACAATATATTCATTAAAGCGTTAACTTTCATTAAAATTTTAATTAGCTTGATTTAATAAGTAAAGATTATTTTTTATAAATTCTGTGATAAACTAATTTAAATTCAACGTCAAAGTTCGTCTGTCTCGTCTGTCCAGATGACACAAATTTACTTTGAATATTTTAATTTTATAATGTACTCTACAAAAAGTATAAATAGTAATATAACTAATAGGTTGTCTGTCTATAATAGCACATAGATTAGAGATAATAATTATAATATTTTTCAAGTAATTGCTCGTCATTGCTTCTAACTAATTTAATAACGAATATTCTATCAATAGATAACAGTAAACATGTCCAGCAGTAAAAGCCGTTTTATCTAGTCGTATATATATATATATATATATATATATATATATATATTGTAAAAAAAATTAGAATT
This sequence comes from Bembecia ichneumoniformis, assembly GCA_910589475.2. NCBI lineage: Eukaryota > Metazoa > Arthropoda > Insecta > Lepidoptera > Sesiidae > Bembecia > Bembecia ichneumoniformis. Next base: position 16,258,771 of record OU342532.1, read on the forward strand.
AAGAATAGCGAAGAGCCTCAACCAACATCTCAAGAGGTTCTCACTAAATGGCTGGATCAAGGGACAGATACAGAAGGTGGTTTTATACATATTTATATATATGACCTGACAGACATGTTTTGTCAAAAAAAAACACTCAAAAACACTGTGTTTATGATTTATGAGTTTGACATCAATATTTAATTAAAATGATTGAATTGTCAGCTAGGAATCTAGCCGTTCTCGAGTTTTACGCTTAGCAACACATTTAATTTATATAGATTTTAATTTATATAAAAAAGACTAGCTGATGCCCGCGTTGAAAAATGAATTCAATTCTGAATTCAATTCTAACTATTGGTGAAAGAATTTTTCAAATCGGATTAGTATTTTCGAAGATTATCTCCTTACATACAAACAAACACAATAATTCAACTAACTAATTGAACCATTGGATACGATTCTCAGAAAAACGTATTATACATATTTCGAAATTGTTTAGCCTTGCAAGGCCGTATAGGCGTGTGTCGGCAACAACAACGAATGACTCAGTATTCGTGGCACGCGAATCAGGATTTCAAACTGTCTACTTTTTCTTATTATCTCTACTACCGTTATTATATGTTAAGATTCCCTTTGAATAAAGAAAAACTGTTGTGATTTTTTCAGCAGAAAGCATCGAATTCCTTTTACGTACAGGTGAACAAGAAACCAAGATGTAATTTGAACTAATTGGATGATTAAACGCGTGTCTAGCATCGTCAATAATTACTGTAGATTGTCAATTGAGGACCTTATTAGACGCAACATTAAACTTATTATTAGTCGCAAATATATTAAAATTAAAATTAAATTAAATTAAAATTAAACTCTCTCCGCATCAGTCCATAACATTATTTGTTGATAATATTGGACATACATCATCAATACATAATAGGTTGGGGGAAAAGTTAATTCGCATTTAAGTGAAAACTCAAGACTTTTTTTTTACAGTTTATTTACAGTATAATTAATGTGCCATTTGTTCGATGACTTTTTGCCATCTTGTAGGTAGTTACATGATCCCGTTGCTGTAGAAATATTGGGACTTCTGATTTAAAAAACGCGTCAATAGTTTTGACAGTCCTCTCTTGATGGTAACCTGACACTGCCTAAAGAATTCTGAAAAGCTGAATATAATTCATTAGTTTCTTTCGAACTTTGTAAAATTATTTAAATGTTTTTTGTTTTTATTTATTTTAGTTTGTATTGTATATTACTTTTTATATTGTATTTTATATTTTAATTAATTTGTTGTTTTTGGATTCTTTGTTTGAGCTTTGTGTATTTTTTTTTCTGTGTATAATGCGTGACCTCACTATCGGCTCTAACGGAAGACCAGCGCAGGTTTTTACAACCTGCATTATGCTGAGTTGGAGCCGGTTTGTGGCAGGGGAAGTTGGTGTGTGTGTTTTTATATAATATGTATCGTTGTGTATCCTTTGTCACATATAAAAATTTATTCTATTCTATTCTATTCTATTCTATTCTATTCTATTCTATTCAAGCTTGTTTGTAAATTGAATATAACATTCGCTCGATGGTAGGCGGATCCTATGAGCAGAACACTAAGCGGAATACACGTATGTTATTTTATGGGATGTTCGATTTGTTTGTGTCCGATTCTGTTACGTCGTATGACTCCCTATCCAACATGATAAAATAAAGGTGGAATGTGGGGATCAGGATTAAAAGTTTAACTTGCAATGGTATTTTTAATTGCCATTAAAAAGCCACGGTCCATTCAGGGCTTGGTCAAATAAAAGCTTAATAATATAGTGTGTAACGAATATAAGATGGGTTCTGGCATCCTAACTAATTATTATATGCGAAAGTTTGTTGTTTGTTTGTTACGCTTTTACACCTTTAAGTACTGAACCGATCATCATGAAATTTTGCATAAACGTTGTCAGGGATTCAGGAAATGACATAGGGTACCCTTCGTACAGAAAAAAGTACTGTTACCGACGATAATTTAAAAAAAAAAGTATGGATAAAACTTGGATGAAAAAATGTTTTAAGACTTAAAGAAAAAGAGGAGCCGACAAAGTCTCGGAGAAACGCTAGACTAGTAAGGATTGGTATGATCTGAAAAACGAATGCAAATTGAGATAAGTACCTTGTATAATTGAATCGGTTATTTCAAAAACCTCATAAGTCACTTAATTAGAATTTTTCAGAAATCAATAAAAACTGTTTCATTAACAAACAAATGAGTTTTAAAGGACTTTTTTTATGTTCAATTTAGTATTTGAGTGGTAAAAAATTTAAATAGCTAATAACCTTTACAGCTTATTAATAGAAATAATGAAAAAAACCTGAAAAACAGTTCTTGACTTATGTTATTTTAGCGAAAAATAGGATTAGTGATATATAATTTAACTAAAACAATAGTAGTAATCATATTTTTTATTGCTTATAATTGAGAATTACACTTAAAAATAATCTTATTATCATTTTTAATATCTTTATGGGTACACAGTCAAATTCTCCATCATTCTCATCTGGATTATCTTCAACATTTGCAGTCGGCCATCTAAAAATGTTGTTATAAAATGGCATATGCTCTTCCAGAATGCTATCTTGATACGCATCTCTCTTTAAGAAACCATTTTCAGCAAAAAAGCATGTTGGAAAAAAAATGTGACTTAAGAGGTTTTTGAAATGACCGATTCAATTGTATAATCGTAAACCTCGTATAATAGGAACTCAAAGAATATAGCTAATACACTCCCACACGTGCACTTTTTTTAACAAGAAGCCGAGAAGTGTACAAGGTACATTTAAATTGACTAATGAGTCACATTCACATAACAAGCACACGTTGAATCGGATTCAAATAAACCGCATATGGTACACGAGCCAGGTGAAAATTTCATCAATAATTTCCTCTCGGACAATAACTCTTAAAATGCTTCTGAGAGTTGTATCATGAACGTCATGCACGTAAAAACAATTCTTTATACATTAATCCCGATTGAAAACTTATCATATTATAGTTAACCTAATATCTTATCCCCTCCTAATCCCTTATCCTTAATCCTACTGTAGTCGGCAGCGCACTTGCAGCACCTGTAGCGTTGCTTGTGTTATAGGCGACGGTAGCCACCTAACATCAAGTGGACCGTCAGCCTGTCTGTCGACATAACATAAAAAAAAAAAAAAAAAAAAAACTTGAAGAAAAAAAAGTCAACAGCCTATAAACTGATCACCGGAACTTAAAAAAAAATGATGATGACAGTTTATATGCTATTATGAAAAAAATGTCTGCTGATGTTCACAAGGCCTCAGGATACAACTCTCTGAAGCATTTTACTAATTATCGCCCTTTTGTTACTTTGTCATGAAAATCTGTTGCTGGCTCGCAGCTTCAATTCAAATTGCTTCAATATTCCACATACATTAATAAAGCCGGAAAACTTTCTCTAATATAGCAATCCATTTGTTAAATTTATATAACATAAAGCGGAACAAACACGTTACATAATCTAACCATTTCATGTTTAGGATTTACAAAGTATTTTAATTTAAATATTTTGACAAATAAACACGCACCTATATATACATATTATAAAATATATTATAAATATTTCGACTAGCCCGTTGGATGAGTGATTAGGGTGTTTGCTTTAACGCTCTGTTCTATGGTTCCCTGGTTCGATTCCCGGCAGGGTCAACTTTGGAAATAAACTTTTCAAAGCTAACTCTGGTCTGTATCTGGAAAGAAGTGAACTGCGTTTCGCAGTCTTTTGGGCAGCCTACCTGACGGGAGTAACCACCCTCTTACATAACACAAGTTACATACATTACATGCACAATATATAGAGAGTAATTATATTTTATTAGTAGTCGACTGACGAGTGAGTTTCAGCAATTTACTTTTAAAATCTTTAAATGCGGTCACCAAAAATATCCAAATCTGGCAATTAGGCAAAGTCTGGCGAGTGGAAGATGCCGACCCGTTAGTTCGGCATGGATACATTATAAATCTAATAGTACTTTAAAGTTAATTATGAAATTATAGTTATGTTAAGCTGTTGGTGTGTAAATAAATAAATAAATAATACCACCGTGAACCGTGATATTGAACTAGTGTTGCAAAAATAATTTGTATTAAAATTGAACGGAATGAAGAAAGAGGCTTCAGTTTGCAAGAAGAAATCATAAATTAAAAATAAATGCTGCCTCGTTGCGTTGGAAGATAGTGTTAAGGCCAAAATGGGTACATTTTTAATACAAGACTCGGAAAATGGCCTTTCGACTCCGTTTTTCTTTTTTGTTACGAAGACTGCAGAGTAACACGATATTGTGGGCGTCAGCCAATACTTTATAGTGTCATTATATTTCTGCATTGCGAATTTAAAAAAAATATCTTATTGTTTTTAAAAAAACGCTGACAATGAATACTGATAATAGAGTATGCATTCCCCTGAATGAATAACGGAAACAGTTTTCGACTAATCACTCCAATTAGACGTTAATTAAATTTAATTTCGCAGTCATTCGGGCACCCTATCTGACGGAAGTAACCACCCTCTTACAGAATACCACTGTGAACCGTGATATTTCCCTAACCCATCCCAATCCCTTATCCTCAATCTTACTTAGTTCTACTTGCAGCATCTGTGACGTCTCTTGTGTCCGCCTGTCGGCCGACATTAACATAAAAATATATAAAAAGGAAGAAATAAAATAAAAAAGACGCTGTATTAGCTGTTGTTCAGCTGATTCTTTCTAAACCCTCCAACAGATTTTGTTCCGGCTATCACTAATGAAAAGACCTATAAAGGAGGAATATTTTTGTTTATTATAATTTGCAGATAAAATGCCGCACACACACACACAATTTACATTACTTAACCTATGAAGATAATTATGTATTTTATTATTATGTGTAAAATAAATACTGCAATTATATTATATTTAAATTGTAAGCAATATTAAGTTATGCATGGCTTGTTAACATTAAGTTACGGGGATTGTTATTGCTATTATGTGTTATCATTAGCAATAATAAACCCCGAGGACTCAAATACAAACTGCTACCTGATACAAGCTAATAGCGACCCTCCTCCGGCTAAAATTATGAGAAATCCTTTTTTAGCGAATACTTACGAAATAAAACTATGCTTCAAATTTCAGCTTGCTAGATTTAGTGGTTTGATAGTGAGTCAGGACATATGATTTTATAAGTAATACTTATTAATTTTACAATTATAATTTGATTAACTAAAAAATATATATGTCTCGGATATAGCGAAAACTTTTTTGTGTTCAATAGGGAATATGCACATGTTTTTTTATATTTTCAAACGATAGGTTATATCGTTATATAACCGTAAAAAAATATTCAGCGCCAAAAAACCGAAATTTGGTAACAAAAAAAAAGTTAAAATTAACTAACAGCTACGGGCACTTTAAACACCCGCCTTTTGGCGCGCTTGTCGTGACGTCTACAATACAATCAAATGTTAAAAATCACAAACATCTACACACGCTTGTTGACATTTCATAGACGTTGACGTCACATTCCATAGACTTTGACGTCACATTCGATCTGACCGTTTCAAGTATTTTGAATTTCCCACATTTCTATGCACTTTTTAATAATTATTTTCTTAACGAAAAAGAAATAATATTAAAAAATATTTACATAGACATAATTCTAAAGCAAAAATGTTTATAAAAAATATATTTAAGCCTTTTTTGAATTAGACGCATATTCCCTATATTTAATAGGGAATATGCGTCTAATTCAAAAAAAATTATGTTTAAAATGGTTTTTACGAGAACTGGGTTTTTACATCCCGTGCTACTTGGTTTATAAATGGTTCAGTGAGTTTAAACCTGGTCGTAGCAATCTCAATGATGATTTTCGTAAAGGACTTCCATCTACGGCGACAAATGAAAATAACTTGAATGAAAACAGATAATAGTGACACACAACAGATTCGGTCAAGTTTAGGCATTGGCATGAGTCAAGTGCATAAACTCTACACCAACATCTAGGCGTAAGGAGGTTTTGGATCGGAGTTGTTGCCTCGGCAGAGCCCGGTCCACCCCGCTCAAAGGGCAAGGAGACACCGGGGAGTTTTAGTGGGTATTCTCAGTGCCGCTATGATCAGGCGCTGGGCGACCCCCACATACTCCTGCCGTCTAGCCAGCAGCAGGAGATCTGTAAGCGGATTACTCCTCGTCAAAAAAAAAAAAAAAGGCGTAAGGAGGTTTTGCGCCAAATGGATGTCCCATAATTTGATAGAAAATAAAAGACGCCATCGCTTAGATTGGTGCCGCGAAATGATTTAAAATATATCGGAGGTGAGTCAAATGCTGTATTTCACATCGTCACATGAGATGAAACCTGGATATATTGTTACGAACCCGAAAACATAAGGCAAACTGCATAATGGGCGTTTCCTTTCGAAGATTTAGCAACAAAAGTGAAGAAGGGAAGATTGCTTTTCTATGGCACTTCATATAGTTTTCAAACAAATGAATGCAATTGGTGACAAATTTTTTTTAAAAATAATCATGGTAAAGGTACTTGCGGCAAGATTTTTATATTTATTTATTTATTTATTTATTACAAATACATTTTAAATAGTATTAAATTTTTACAAAGCCTATTACTAGGTCTGACAAAAAAACATTTATACAATATATATGTTTTTTTATAATGTTTTTGAATAATGAATAATGTTTTTTTGTAAATTTCTTATGACAAGCTTATAAGCCTCTTATAACTTTTTATGAATAAGAGCGTATGTGTACAAATCTTAATATATAAAAATGAATCCCTATTTCCCTTGGTCACGGCATCACGCGTGAACGGGTAGACCGATTTTAATTCGGTTTTGACTAATGGAAAGAGGGATAAACGGGGAATGTTCATATATAAAAATTGCATCCCGGGCGAAGCCGGGGGCGGAACGCTAGTAGAAAATAATAATAACATTATACACATATATAGCATATAAACACATATGGGTGATTGCATGTGTATGAGGGTGAGTGAGTTCGATTTAAATTTAAATATGTGATTTAAATCACATATCGATCAAATAACAGATAGCTTAACAGAACAATAGCTTACTTATTCCATACTACGTAATTCCATGATTATCCATTAATTATAGGTCGTAGCAATACATAAAAAAACATAACATTTCTGGGATATAATATGAAGGTTTGCATCGAAACAAAAAACTGAAATTAATTTTATATCTAGTATAATTAATTTCTAAAACGTGCAGAATTTGTGACATTTTCGCGGATTGAATTCTTGTAATTATTGACTAAAATTTAAAAAATTTTTTCCATGGAAACATCCTATAATGTACATTTGAAATTGGGATGTCAATAGCTACCATCTATAAAGGTTTTTCTAAAATATTGGAATTGCTGCCGTATGTTTTATTATTTTCGCGATTTGAATAATTGTTGGCGCGAATGTGTTGCGTCGCATTCTGTCTTCGGTTATTCGCATTATAGTAAGTTGAGATAATAAATTCTCCCAAATACCTATTACAGAGTTCCCACTCTCGTACAGCGCCACCTTAAACGCGAGTGACACTCGACTACGTACTAAGTATCTGTTATACTTATACTTATTTTTTTTTCGTAGCGTATTACATGACTTTTTAAAACTTGCGTAATACATGACTGTTGATCATCTAATCATTATTACAATATTTTCGAATCGAGGGTCAGCGTAACCCCAGCCACCAGGAGTCTTAGGAAAAAGTAAAAATAAAATTTATACAGCAAAAAGCAAAGTAGCGCACTACGCTGCTCTGTGGCAAATGTGTATTAATGACGTATTTAATAAACATAGATACTTAAATATACTTAAGTGAAAATAGCAAATAAAAAATATTAAAGCAATTTTTCTTGTTTAATCTTAGGGGTCCGAAAGGATTATAGCTAGGCTGCCCTTAGGTGGATCGGAGCTGTTGCCACGGCAGAACCCGATCCACTTCGCTCAAGGGCAAGGGGACACCGAGGAGTTTTAGTGGGTATTCCCAGTACCGCTATTATCAGATGCTGGGCGACCCCCACATACCCCTATCGCCCGCCAAGCGGTAGGGTATCCGTAAACGGATTTCTCCTCGTTAAAAAAAAGGGGGTCCGAAAGGATTACTCATCATTGTTTCTAACAAATTTAATACCTAACGAACATCCTATCAATAGTACCACATGTGCAACAGTAAAAGCCGTTTTATCTAGTCGTACAATTTACAATATATTTTCCAAAACACACGCAAAGTACCAAAATGACGTAGCTACGTTATTAATATTCAATGCGTTCTCAAGAGAGGTTCGAGTAAATCTGCATTCATTCTGGGTAAATACCGCAATTACGACTTTACGAAACTGTGTAGGTATATACTTATAACTATGTAGTTACCTATTAGTATAACGTTTTTTCCATAGCTAAAATCTTTTAGTCAATCCCATTGGGCACGAGCCGAATATGTTGTTTAAATGCAAAACCCGCAACTTCGTACGCGTGCTATTCGATATTGTTTGTAAACCGATTAGAATGAACTAAACACTAAATGTTACGGGAAGCTTGGTGTAATACATCAGTGAAAACCGCATTCAAATCAGTTAAGCCGTTTCAGAGATTAGAGTGCACGCACAGACAAACCGACAAGCAGACAAAAATTCTCATACCTATTTTTTTGACCTCGGTATCATAAGTGCAACGTGTATAAATTGTTTTTTTTTTTTTATATTTAATGTACAGACACGGCTCGTTTACGATTTTATTACATACTAACTAGCTGAACTCGGCCACGCTTTGCTGCGGCCCATACGGCGGCGGCGCGGCGTGCGCATGGGACGCGCGGTACTGGACACTGCTTAAATATAATACTACGATAAGTAGCGTGATGTTATATAGCCTATAGCCTTCCTCGATAAATGGACTATTCAAAACAAAAATAATTTTTCAATTCGAAACAGTAGTTCCTGAAATTAGCGCGTTCAAACAAACAAACTCTTCAGCTTTATAATATTAGTATATATATATAGACTAGCTCACCTGAAAGACATGTTTTGTCAAAAAAAAAGAAACACTCGAAGAATGTTTTTCATGAGTTTGACATCAATATTTAATTGAAACGATTGAATTGTCAGCTAGGAACTTTGAATGGGAAAAAGAAAATGCATTTTTACATTTTTCCTGGCAATTTTTCCATATTTTTTTTTCATAAGAACCTTCATCAGATTTCAACGAATATTAAACCTAAAATACCCGAATTTATCCGGCCGTTCTCGAGTTTTACGCTCAGCAACGAAGCAACATTTATAAATTCATTTTAATTTATATAGAAAAAGACTAGCTGATTCCAGCTACTTTTTCCGCACTGAAAAATGAAAGATATTAAACGCGGCTTCGCCCGCGTGGAATATTTAGCCCTAAAATTCAATTCTAACTATTGATTGGTGAAAGAATTTATTAAATCTGTTTAGTAGTTTCAAAGATTACCTCCTTACAAACAAACAAACAAACATACAACTTTAATAATAATAGGTATACATACTATATAATAGGTAAACGTATAACTAATTGAACCATTGTATACGATTCTCAGAAAAAACGTATGTATTATATTCCGAAATTATTCACTAGAATTTTCAATGGAAAATAAACCTATATTTAGATATCATAATTATTTTTACTTTTTATGATTTTAAGGCTGGAAGCAGGCACATGGCCTACTTTATTGTAGGCGGCTAACAGTTCATTGAACACACTTAACGGAATGTACTCTACAAAGATTATGCAACAAAATGTTTTATGACATCCTCGAATTGTTACAGCCTTGCAAGGTCGTATAGGCGTGAGTCGGCGACGAATGACTCATTCGTGGCACACGAAACCGGATTTTAAACTGTCTACTTTTTCTTATTATCTCCTACTACTTTTATCGCAAATATAACTTTTGTGTTAAGGTTCCGTTTGAATAAAGAAAAACTCTTGTGAATTTTTCAATGGAAAGCATCGAATTCCTATTGCGTACAGGTGATGGATGATTAAATGATGAAACGCGTGATCGTCAATAAATAGATAGTCAATTGACAGTTCCAGTTTAGAAAAGGAAACTGCTCATTCTATTTATAAGTCAAAATGTTTTCTAAGAATTTCCAAATGTTCTAAATGAAAATTTATTACTTAAAGGCAACATTTCTTCAAGAGATTCCAACGCCAGTGTCAAAGTTCTGCTGTCTGATTATTGTTGTGTATTGTTCTGCCCAAACCTGTAGATTTTATATCTCGATTTCAGCGTTGTCTTTCGGGTCCAATTATGAATCGAAACATCTCATACATACACCAAAAAATACATCAAAATCGACCAGCCATTTAAGACGAGTTCAGATTATCTCTCGGTTTAAATACGGATACAGTTGAGTGGACAAAATTTGCGATAGACTAGAACTAGATGTTAACTAATGAGTCACATTCTCATAACAAGCACATGTTGAATCCGATTCAAACAAACAAACCGCATATACTCATAGTACACGAGCCAGGTGAAAATTGCGTCAATCATTTCCTCTCGGACAATAAGTCTTAAAATGCTTCTGAGATTTGTATCATGAAGCCTTTTGAACGTCTGACTAAAATTCCCAAAAAACCAATAGCAATTCGTAGTGTTGCTAGTAACTACCTACATTTAAATTTGTATCAAAATATTTTAATATTGAAAAGTCGCTTCTTCTTGTAATTTCACTATACTTTTTTCTACTTTTTTCTTTGCATACAAGAAGTCGCTAAAAGTCGCTAAATTTTTTTAAGTCGCTAGATCGAAAAAAATGGTCGCTAACGACATCCAAAATCCGCTAGATCTAGCGACAAAGTCACTAAAACGGCAACAGTGAGTCGGGCCTGCCTGACTGACAAACTCGCCGACATTAGCATGTGAAAGAGACGGCAATAGTACCTGAGTAAAAGCACAGAATAAATAATAGTACTACCGTAAAAGGGACCGAAGGGACCGCAGCTTGAACTATTGTATTCTGTACCGCAGGTACATTTCCACATTGCATTGTGATGACGCGTACGACATGACGCTGTGAGCGGCCGATGGCCTTTATAGGAGACCACGGTGTTAGTAATTGTGAGCACATTTCCCTATAAAAATATAAATATTTCCAGTTTAACATAAGAGCCAGCTTACATAAAATCTCACATAAGATACATGTAAACACTAATTAAATATGTATTGGTATTGGAACTTAATGTCCTTTAAAATAGTATAATATTGTATACTTTATCGTTATCGCTAATGTCTTAAAGAATTTCAAAGTTTGTAAGAATCGTCATTGACGTTGTTAACAGCCGACAGAAGTTCCACTTGACAATGTCAATGTCCCAAGTCATATTGAAGTATTATTGAAGCCCTACTGTCAAACAATTTAAAAGAGCAGCTAAATAGTTAGCTAAATAGCTAAATAGAGCAGCTAGTTGCTTTAACGCTCTGTCTCAGGGGTCCCGGGTTCGATTTCCGACAGGGCCTGATCTTTTCATAGTTGGCTCTAGTCTGAATCTGGCAAATAGTGACAGGCCAAACTGCATTCCGCAGTTATTTGGGCAGCCTGTTTGGCGGCAGTAACCACCCTTACAGAAGACCACCGTGAAATAACTGCATGTGTCCTGTTATGTTTCGGTGAGTGAGTTAGGGATGCCAGAGTCCAGCTCCTTGTCCCTTCCTAATCTTTATCCTATACTAACGCATTTGCAGCACCTGTAGCTTTTACTTCTGTTATAGGCGAAGGTAGCTACCTACCATCAAGTTGAAGCTACCATCACTTAACGTCTCTTGACGAGTAGCCGCCTCTCACGAACCTTACTTTACCGGTTGCAGGATCTACCAAGTGACCTATACACAGGCACTTCAGTCTGCTAATTCTGTGAGCTATGATTTCGGTTCTTCTACAGGTATCCTCGTTACGGACTTTAACACGCAAACTTTTTCCGTTTCACGCTGGCTAAACCTGAGCTAACTCATCAGATCAAAACTAAGGCATTCATAATTAATTATGGCATTCATAATGAAACACTGGCAATGGACACTGATTACGCTTAAGATTTAAAAAGCGAACCTTATAATTTACAAAGGACTATTTTAGTCTGACCTACTGATAGGGTCAAAGTATTCAGGCGAACCTACTGCCACTTCTATACGTACTGTATGTCAGTAGAGTTGCGACACAGCACTCTTATTCTATTGTAATCTAATTCTTCTACTCAGCTCATATATACCCTGGCGACAGTTCATACGCGTCGCACGCTTTCCAAACATCCCAATATTTGGGAAAATCTTATTAAAAATTAATTATTATAAGTAAAAGTGTTTTTTTTTTAAGGCATTTAATAATTTCCTTATAACAGCACGCATTATATACGTGACAATAAATTGCGATGAATGCCAATTGCAGAGAAGATAGTGTAGGCCATAAGTGTATACTTATTTTTGTAACGTTCCGGGCAAATACTTGTTTAATATTCAGTATAGTCGATATTTTTTTCAATATTCTCGCTGGACGAGATATTTCGGTACAATGACATGGATTGAGATTTATTCGAAGATTGCGATCCTTCCCACAAACGCAGAATTGATAAGGTTATTTCTATCGAGGTTAACAGCGAGATTAATTATCGGCCATTAGATTTTAGAAAAAAAAAGACTCCAAATATGTATAATGTTTTTAAAAAAAATTTAAATTAAACAAATAAATTTATAGAATTGCTATTGCTACGAAAAACAGCAATGGGTTATGTAGAATTATATTTAAAATAATAGACCAAAGAAGATTAACACTAGCTTTTTAGGTATACAATAAATCACTCTAGGAGTAGGTATGTGACCGGTGCTAATCAATGTCATTCCCGTCATTAATATATTTTCAAAATATGGTAGCGGTACATACAAAAAAATATTATATGTCAAACCATCGACCTATACCTCATCAACAGCCTATTACGTATCTCCACAGCAGGGGCACGTAGGTCTACCTTCTCGACAAGGGCGTATGGGCTGTATGGTCCACTACCCTGACTCTGGCCCAGTGCGTGTTGGTGGACTTCACATGGGCCTCAAAATTTATTCTTTGGCATATGCAGGTATCCTCACGATGTTTTCCTTCACCGTTTGAGAGCAGTCAGTAAATGCACTTAAGTTTTTAGAAAAACCCATTGATGAACTCGGACCTCTCTACAAGATAAGCCACGTCTTTCCCACTGCGACACCAATGCTTCTACCTATGCTATATGTATGTTTTATTTACTTATATGAAACTTTGTTTGCACTCGTTTTCATACTAACAAACATACCTATTTCTATACTATTACAATATTCTATTGAATCACATTGAGTCATCAAATTCGAAATTAATCAACAGTTAAAGTACGAGTAATAGCATTGCGGTTGCTCAACCTGTTTAGATTAGATAAAGTTTTGCTATTATTTTTGTTGTCAAGATAAAGTTATTCCTACATTATATCACTCTATAGGAATGTTGGATATAGGTATGATTAATTTATTATCTGCTATTTGCACTTACCACAAAAATTACAAGCCTTAGTTAACGAGTTATACATGCAACAATCATTATAACGACCGCATTCATAAGCACATGTCTGTCAAGACAAGATTGCTTCAAAGCTAACGAATATGAAAGCTTTCAGAAAGTCACTTTTTAGTAATCTTATCATGTAAATACTCCCACAGGTTACTATAGGAGTTTTAGTAACTTAGTAAATAAATAAATAAATAAATAAATATAATCTACATTATTTTATTTTTTACAAATATATTTTTAAATAACTTTTTTTTTTAATTTAAGTGAGTCCACCGTTGTAATTTTGTTGTACGCAAATATGTTAAGCATACTGTGTACCATTAGGATTAACTAAGTAATAGCTGATGGATGGTAACTTCTATAAAATTAAAATCTCCATAATGTAATCTCTGTAAGCAGGTCAACCAAAAGGAAGTCTTTGAAACCAGTCATTATTATATTAAATCCTTGCTAAATATTATAAATTGGAAAAGGAGTATGTTTATTAACTTCACTTAAAAATATGATTGTCTGCCTTAAGTTTGTAACTAAACCAAATATCTCATCAATGTAAAACTTAAATAATTAATATGTTTTTTAAAACCTTTTTTAGTCATTTTAAAGACACAATCACAATTGATGGAAAATGACTCTACACTTTTATTTTTTTTAAATGATACCTTTTTTAAGATTTTCTCGTTTTTCTCGGAAAAAACTTTAGTTACATAATATGTAAAATGAATACTCATAGAAAGAAAATACGATTTATTAGTTACATAAAAGAAAAAAATTGCCTAGACCGATTATTATTCTCATAATAAACCAAATATGATTTGAAACTTGCGTCCTTTACTTCTGTGCAAGAATACGGTCAAACGGATCATTTGATATTCAGCCTTATTTTAACGTAATTTAGGTTGAATATCGAATGATCAGTAGCGCGCTAACGCGGTCTTCGACGGACCTAGACAGAGCCAAACGTAACATTCGATATTCAACCTTATTTAAAATTACATAAGGTTGAATATCGGATGATCAGTACAGCGTTGTGCGCGAACAGTGACGGACCAATCGCGGTTTTGGACGACCTTGACAGCGCGGTCTTAACTGCTAAACCGATCACTGTGAAATTTAGCATACACGTTGTTAGGGGTACAGTAAAAGACATTGGATGATACATTTCATCCAAAACAAATACAATGTTCCTGAGGGACGCGGTGGAAGTCGCAATCGACAGCTAGTATTAAACAAATAAATTTTGGTTGCATACTCCTTTAAATAACAAATAGTGTGAAATTAGACGACGAATTGAAATAACACAAATTGAGGAGCTCATTGGTCGGGAGTTATAGTCTTTCTCAGGGGTTCTCAGGGCCAACTTTAAAAATGAACTTTTCGTAGTTGACTCTGGTGTGGACCTGGCAATTAGTGGCAGGACGGACTGCTTTTCGCAGTCTTTTGTGCTGCCCGTCTGGCGAGAGTAACCACAGCACCTTACAGATTACCACCGCGTAATAACAGCATGCGTGCTCTTGTGTTTCGGTGAATGAGTAAGGAATGTCAGCCCTATCCCTTCCTAACTACGTATCCTTAGTCCTACAGTGCATTTGCAGAAACTATGGCGTTTCTTGTGTTATTGGCTACGGTAGCCACTTATCATCGAGTAGACCGTCAGCCTGTCTGTCGACCTTAACATAAAACAAAACAAAACAAACAAATTATATACTTCTTACAGTAATTTATACGCATTTAGTTATTTTTATAAAAAGATAATTATGTCAAGATTGTTTAGAAACATGTCAAGAACAGAATAAATCGATGGTTCGTCCTCCATCCAGGAAAAAGAAAGCCGCGACATTTCTTTCCGGTTTGAAATAGCCGGAGACAAGTGGGAAGGACAAAGTCTGCAATTGAAAATAAAAAAAAAATTTCATGCAGTATGGGAAATGAGGCACGCTTTTTAATTTAATATTTATTTATTTATTACACATGAAATAATTACACTAATATTTACATTGTCATCGTGTTACCACAGTCTAACCATACTTACGTCATACAGTCGGGCAACGAATGTACTTTTTTTATGTTAATGTCGGCAGACAGGCTGACGGTCCACTTGATGGTAGGTGGCTACCGTCGCCTATAACACAAGCAACGTCAAAGCTGCTGCAAGTACGCTGCCGACTACAGTAGGATTAAGGATAAGGTTTTAGGAATGGATAGGGAAATGGGCTCTGGCATCCCTTACTCACTCACCGAAACACAACAGCACACGTGCTGTTATTTCACGGTAGTCTTCTGTAAGGGGGTGGTTACTGCCGCCAGACGGGCTGCCCAAATGACTGCGAAAACGCAATGTGCCCTCCGTTCGGCAACGTTCGGCGAACTCGCTTCAGTTTGCAGGCTCGAACATTGAGCGTTGCCGACTGTATGACGTAAGTATGGTTAGACTGGTGTTACCATTAATAAATTCCTAATCCTATGGTTATTTTCTGGGAAAACTCTACTGATAATCAAAGAGTATTTAAAGCTCAAAAAAAGTGTATTAGAGTCATCTGCAAATTAAAACAAAGAGAATTGTGTAAGATATATTTCGAAAAGTTAAAAATTTTGACTGTGCCTTCATTGTTTATATTTGAGTGTATAGTGTTCATAAAAAAAAATTCTAACATATTTAAGTTCATGGAGCGTCCACGTCATAATGATAAACTTTGTATGGTCCCTGCCAAAACTAGAATGAAAAAATATGTGTCTTTTATATGACATCACACTTCTAATATAATCTAATATATAATTATAATCTAATATGTAAAATTCTCGTGTCACAGTGTTTGTAACAAAACTGCTTCGAAACGGCTGGACCGTTTTTTATGTTTTTTTTTTTTTGTATATTTGGTAGGCATGAGAATAGGTCGTAAAGTATTTTTCGCCCTCCTATCCCCCACCCCCATTTTTAATCGCAATTTTAGTATTTTTGTATGAACAATATCCAAATAGGTACAGACTAATACAACATCTTTGATCCAAATAATTTAAACGTCGCTAGTTGATTGACGTGAAGTATCGCGTCACTTTGACATATGGTTTGAAAATAAAATTGGACCCGATAGGTGGCGCCACAATCGGGTTACAGAATTATTGTATATTGAAGTTTTTGGAAATAAAGAAATAAAAACAATAAGTTAAAAATTTAAGGAAAGGTAACAAAAAGGTAACGAAAGAACTGAAAATCCTATAATTGCAATAGAATAAAAATAGAGGCTAGAGGGAACCCCACCCGCGAGGAATGGATGGCGATGAATGATAGAAAGTGGTATGGTAGTACGTAGCATGAAAGTACAAGAAGAAGGAAGAAGAAAGAGGATCGTAGAAATAGGCTTCAGCGCATGATGCTGGAGGGATTTGATTCTAAAAAAAAAAGAATTGATCTCGCCGTGAATCCAATCCAGAACCCCTAAGACAGAACGTTAACGCAAGCACCCTAACCATTCATCCAAAGGGCTCGCCAAAATGATTTTCTGTTATATGGAAATTGGTTTGAATAATTTATTAACATAGACAGCGGCAAAATTTCGAGACCGTTCCTACAATATAAAGGATCAAGTTTAAGTAATTAATGAAACTAATTTATCGTATAGAACTTTCTAATAACTTTCTACTTTTTTACGTATCTTTCTAACAACTTTTCACTGGAAAGGCAAAAATTCCTTTTTTGCAATAAACCAGACAATTTGAGATTAAGGGCAATTGACATTTACAAAAGAACTCGCTGGCGGCGGAGACAATTCAACAGGCCTCGAAATCGTGTTTTTTTGTTTTTACCATTAGAACAATACGCAAAAACAAAATTTATTAATACATTTTTTTAAACTGACATTAACTTATTAATAGGTACAGGATTCATATGCGCGCAATAAGCCGTTTTCGAGAGAATTTTCAATAAAAGTCAAATTCTTCTTGTGTTCTAACTTTTTTTGTGGAGTTTCTATTACTTTAACGAAAATTCTAATTAATACAATTGGTTCTTCACATGTTTAAGTATAATATATATTTTTTTTCAAAGCAATTGTCTTGTCTATTCTTGTAACATCTTCATTAAACAATGGATATTTTTAGTATTTAGCGTTTGTCTCCACCTTAATGAATTACGTTTACCAGGTGAACGTAGGTATTCCCACGTTAGGTTAAAGCAATATTCTGAGGAGGCCTGTCAACCGGAAACAAACACATCAAAATGCCAAGACGTCTATCAAGATATACAACCCTTTACAACCCTTCTCATGGGGCGGAGTCTGTTCATATCATTCAATGTAATTTAATTAAATCAAAAAAGGAAACTCAGACAAGTGTACCGGATGAGATCACAGGTCTGTCTGTTACTGGTATAAAATAAACACTAAATTAATTAAAAGGTTGTTTTCTCCGCGGCTCTTTAACCTATATGTGAATGGACTTATCGAAGAGCTCAGTGGCGCTGGTTTTGACTGTTCTATTGATGGTGCCTTTATAAAGAATATCAGCTATGCCGACGATATGGTGCTACTGGGCCCATCGATGAACGCTGTTAGAAAGCTCCTCGTGCACATATGTGAGAGGTATGCCATGGCTAAAGGCTAAAGGTAGGTACAATGCGAAAAGAACGAATTTTTAATACTTCCAGCTCTGAGTTACAGGCTATATGGTACGTCTATACCACCTGTCATCGCTCGCTCAGTAACTGGGTCATGGGTATCTCACAGATTTCGAGGATGTCGAACAGGAACGCAGGGCGCTGGGTGTCAGGAGTAACATTTTGACGCGAAGATTTGTACATTGCAATACAGTTAGTTGTGAAATTAACTCGTTTCAAACCATACTGCCAATTGTTTTATACGTGCAATCTATGGGTCAACTATGCGAAGAAGATCAGCGCCCTGTTAATGCTAACGGAGAATATTTTGAAAAACAATAAATTCATTTTTGACCATTCATAGTAACTATTTCTAGTCGTCCACGAGGCATAGAAAAATTATAATCAAATTCAAATAATTTTAATTCAGTCATTGCCCATAAAGTTGGTAGTAAAATGCTATTTAAATATTTTAATTTAATTTGACACTATTGTTTAGTATGTTTACGTGGACTTACTCCCAATTGGCGTATTCCACTTATAGATGGCTGTTGCCAAGGAGTTATTTTGAGCGGGAGCCATACCGTTTTCTTATACACTCTTTACAATGGTATTCCTAGGCAGAAGTCGTTTCAAAGGTTTAGTATAATTAAAAATTATTAAATAATTATTTATTTTCTACATTGTAGCGACTCGGTGTGGTTACTTAGTCTTAAAGAACAGGAACCGTGCGATCGACGCGAGATGAGAACAAATGCGATGACGTCACTACAGGTTCTTCTAGTATAGGAACCGTGCGATTGACGCATTAGAGAACCAATGTGGTGACGTCCCTACTTGTTTTTCTGGTACAGGAGCAGTACGACTGACGTGAGTAGAGAACCAATGTGATGGCTGTTTCTTCAGGTACCGATGCGGCTGACGAGAACCAAAGCAATTGACGTCCGACAATATTTGGACTGGCCGGTAGCCATATTTATAAACAATCTGCCCTATCCATCGCTCAACAATGTATAGGTACGTGTCTCTCCCATTCTATAAAATAAATTCTGAGGCGCAGCCTCGTACTGAGGGCACTAAATTTGTATGAGGATTGTCCATATGTCAAATACTGTATTGTCCATATGTTGTACGCTCCATATGTCTCATAGCATTAACATAATTTTAAAAAAATATTTTCGCTTCTCAGAATTGGTTTTTTTTGTAATTTAGAATCAAGTAAAAAAAATGTAAAATATTATCCACTTGTTTTTGGAGCAAGTTCGTCAGCGCAAAAAAAAAAAAATAACGTCTGAGAAAAATATATGAAGTTAATTTATCCAAACTTATATTTTTACTTTTGATGATCCCCGGTAACTTAAATCGTAAACGAGCCGTGTCTGTACATTAATTAATAATTTTAAAAAAAACACAATTTGTACACGTTGTTACCCAAGTCAAAAAAATAGTTTTTGTCTGTTTATCTGTTTGTTTGTGCACGCTAATCTAAGAAACGGCTTAACCAATTTGAATGCGGTTTCCACTGATGTATTTTAGCAAGCTTCCCGTAACATTTAGTGTTTGTTTCGTTCCAAACGATTTACAAACAAAAAAGTTACGCGCTATACCGAATACTCGCGTACCAAGTTGCGGGCTGAGCTATTTTATTAATATATTATTATTCTACTCCATGTCATTTGCAATAGTTAACTGTAAATAATAAAATACAATTTAAAATCCAGTTATGTTTGAAACGAGTTTCTAACTGACTAGCACGCGTGTGGCGCCAATAACTGCCTTTAATATTGTAACTAAACAATTATGATAATATTTTTGTGCTATTTTTATCTGACTTTGGTAATGCCTTTAACAATGTATTCAAAATACAGGTTTTATAAACGATAGAAACATGTATTTTAAAACTAAAAAAAATATTAATAAAATGAATTTATCATTGGGTATTTATCAAAGAGAATGGACCTTCAAATTAGTATTAGTTGCGAGAGACGAGTTTTCTTGAGTTGTTTTCGTTTCCCGTTATAGTCTAACATAAATCCTCACATAATATGCTACTATGGTGTATCTAGATTAAGTGTGATAGATAAGATAAGCTAGTAACAAAAGTTTATTTTTATATCGAGTCGTTGAGTTCATTTATCTCCTGCGCCACTTTGTCATTTTGCTCTTCAATCGTGAATTTTTTTTATTAGTATCGGGGCAGAAGGCATTTTGATCGATTATCTGTAGAGATTGATTTAGGACATGTCTTGTATATCGACGATAAACACCGAGCTTCAGGTCTCGTTTTAATATACGCGACAGAGTTCCAGCTGAAATCTTCATTTCTCGCGATAATTTTTTTTGTTTCCTTATGGGGTTTCGTCGAATTCTGGCTTTAACAGCATTAACAGCCTTTGTAGTTCTAACAGCACGCGGTCGCCCCGATTTTTTTGATCATCGACAGAGGAAGTGTTGGTATATCTGTCGATAGTATGAATATACGAACATACGGCTGATACCAAGCTTTTGAAGTGTCTTGAATATGATCGACAATTCCATACCCACTCTGTGTAAGGCAATCACTGAAATCCTATTTTCTTTAACACCCCATTTCGTATTTTAATTTGAAAATAAACACGAAAAAAATATGTGAAACGGCGAGAAATCAAAGAAATTTTGGTCTTTAAAAGGAATCCTTAAGGGCAGTTATACTCTTTCCATGAAAAAAATGTGTTAGATACAGGTGTCCTGCCTTGTCTACTATATGGCTGTCAGGATCTTCACAAATAACATGAAACAAAAGATTAGAACTACTCAAAGAGCTGTAGAGAGAAGCATTTTAAAAATTCGAAAATTACGAAAAGTTAGTAGATACCAAATTAAAATTGAAGTGGCGATGGGCAGGATACATTGAGATGTATCTAGTATTTATTGAGATGTATTTAGTGGCTTCTATTGTCCATCTTTTGTCATCATAACGCTCACGTTATGATGACAAAAGATGGACAATAGAAGCCACTAAATGGACCGCTAGGTAACCAAACGCTCAATGGGCTGATAACATCATATTAACAGCTGGACGGAACTGGATGAACAGAGCAAAAGAAAAGGAGCCATGGAAAAAGTTGGAGCAGGCCTTCACCCAGAGAGGGATCCATATCTCTTAATTTTCTTATTATTTGCAAATTGTGCATTTCTTATTATTTTTTAAAACTTGAGATATGGAAATAAAAAGGTTTTATTATTATTATTATATACAATTGCTTTAAAATAAGAATCTTTTTATATTAAAAGCGTAGTTAGAAGCAAAAAAAGGAAGCTTGGTTCTTCAATTAGTCGCATATAATAAAAGGACACAATTTTTGTGGACAAAAAAAAAACTATTTTAAAACTCTTTTCTGTGCTTTTAGTTTGAGAAAAAATCACTCACGTGGAATCACTTACCACTCAATTAAATGCCATTTGTATCAACTGAACGCAGAAAAAAACTTTCGTTTGGATGCGTAGCAGTGACTCATATGATTATCTCTTTTTTTATGTTAAGATTGACAGACAGGCTGACGGTCCACTAGGTGGCTACCATCGCCTTTAACACAAGCAACATCACAAGTGAGACATCTGCGCTACCGACCTTAGCAGGAATAAGGCTGCGGCATCCCTTACTCACCCACAGAAATACAACAAAAGCACACGTGCTGTTATTTCACGTGGATGGTCTATCTGTATTCAATCTTAAACACTAACCACTTAAGTGATAGTCCACCTTTCCCACTCTTTCTCTTAAGTATTAATTGTTTTTTTTTTTTTAATTAACATTTTCTTGGATCTTATTTTCTTTCGTAACTGAAAAGTAATCTTTCTGTGCTTTTCTAGGAAAGATTTATTCCTGTAAGTAGGGAAATTATTAATTGAAGGATAGGATATTTAATATCTACTGCTTTTTCTTTCGGTTTTCTTTTGTATGGCTTTTACCTTTAAGTTTGTTTTCTGTTGTTGCTATAAGAATTTGATGTTGAAATACAACGTCCAAACAGTGTGTACCTAAAACACTCTAGGATTCAAATAGTATATAATCACTAAATTTTCCTAGAATTGTTTATGGTGATATTTTATGACAGATAAAAAAAGAAATGTAAAATGAACTTATGTATATTATGCCGATAGAGTTTTGTGTTAAAAGGAAATAAATAAATGGCATATGATATTATATTTTTTTATTATTAGACACAGGGACACCGGGTGATTAAACGTCTTTTTTTCGTATCCTATTGATTTCCGTATACTTGTTAATAAAATTTTCGTGCATTTGTTAAATATTTACAAAAGGTGTTTATTAGACATTTATTTTAAGTTTATTACAGTCGTTATTGGGGTAATCAATGTGCTGAATTTAGACTGTGATATCAAATTTTTTTCTATAAAAGAATATAACATAGCTGGCACTTATACAAAGAAAGAGATTGAATTTTAAATATTTTATAAAAAGAGCTCGTTTATTCGCCCGGGGTGTCTTTAGAAATCCCGGCGGCAGTCAACATTCTGCTTCCAAGAAGAAAGCAGAAAGCTTTATTATGTATACCTTAGTTCCGGGGCCATACAAGCCCTGAAACGCTACGTAAAATAAATGTCTCAAATTAAAAAGTATATAAATATCTATATTAATAATTTCGTCAAGGGGTACGGTAGACTCGATTGAAACCTTACCTGAATAATAAAACATAAAAAAATAAAGATTTCGAGTCGACAACATATATCCGCAAAATTCGGATTGTCAAGTATTTTGTTAAATTCTAATGGTGCTGACAGACAAATCGCAGTCGCCATATTGGCCACCAATTGGCCACTCTAGCGAAACGTCACTCACTGACACCTGTGTCCCTGTGACATCTTGAGTGGTTAATAAACGTTCCGTTTCATTCATACTAGCGCACATACGCCTCGCTACTCAATACGTTGTCATCGCACCATTCATTTTAAAAACAAAGTGTCCATTACAAAGAACTGTGACTCATTTGACTGTGTAAAACGAAACGTCTTGCCGCTTTGCCTTTAATATTCCTTGAGAACCGATAACTACAGAAATATCTACCTACATTTTATGAGTCACATTACACCCGAGCGAAGCCGGGTTTTCATCTAGTACTTATATATATTACGAGTCCGTTGGATGAGTGGTTAGGGTGCTTGCCTTAACGCTTTGTTCTAGGGTTCCCGGGTTCGATTCCCGGCAGGGTCAACTTTGAAAAATCAACTTTTCAAATTTGGCTCTGGTCTGGATTTGGAAAGTAGTGGCAGGGCACACTGCGTTTCGCAATCATTTGGGCAGCCCGTCCGGCGGCAGTAACCACCCCCTTACAGAAGACCACCGTGAAATAACTGCACGTGTGCTGTTGTGTTTCGGTGAGTGAGTAAGGGATGCCAGGGCCCATTTCCCTATCCACTCCTAATCCCCTATCCTTAATCCTACTGCAGTTGGCAACGCACTTGCAGCAGCTTTGGCGTTGCTTGTGTTATAGGCGACGGTAGCCACCTACCATCAAGTGGACCGTCAGCCTGTCTGCCGACCTAACATAAAAAAATAGGCTTTCTCATTTTTAAAATGCTTAAAAAATAAAAAGACTAATAAAGTGGCCAAAAAAAGCCTGTGGTCTGTCTTTAACTTTCTCTAATTCTCTTATTATAATAAGTAGCTAGAAAGAAAGAAAAATGAATCAATTTTAATTTTAATTTTAATTATTATGTATAGCCATCGGAAAACTGAATCTTTGCAAATAGCCTCTTATACCACAGACTAAATAAAGGGATAGTCGAAGGAAAATAAAATTTCATGCTGTAATTTTATTGTTTATTATTCACGAACAAATTTTATAAAATGTGTAACAAAATAGTATAATTTTGAAGCGCAAAATTATCATAAACAAGAGACATTTAAAAACTTTTTGCAAAATTACGATTTAAAAATATATTAAATATGAGAAAACGAATTAAAAGCTTTTTTTAAATATTCAATCGGAAAGCATTCGCAAGGTATGTTGGATAATGTAATTTGTTCAATGTTTTTCAAAATCTCATTGCCCACGTGAAAATATTTGTTTGATATTTGAATATTTTACGTGGCTTCCGCTCTGCGCACCGCGCCAGCCGGTAACTGTGAGGTAACTGAGCGCGGGCGGGGGCACTTTCAACGGGAGGCAGGGAGTGGCCATACTGTACGCTAGTACTCTTTATTATACTGTGGTAATGTAAAGACTTTATCTAGTAAGAAATTATTTTATACACGTCATTTAGTTTTAGTAATAATAGTTTTCCTTCTGTAAACTCTAATCGACCCATGCATGAATTACATTACATGAGGCTGGTTTTTGCCGCCAGACGGGCTGCCCAAATAACTGCGAAAAGCAGTGTGCCCTGCCACTACTTTCCAGAGCCGACTTTGAAAAGTTCATTTCCAAAGTTGACCCTTCCGGGAATCGAACCCGACAGACAGTTAAAGTAAGCATCCTAACCACTCATCCAACGGGCTCGATCAAACATTCACGCTAATTTTAATCTAATATCGAATAATTACTCTTATTCGATATTAGATTAAAATTTGATCTGTTGAGGTGAGTATTCACGGGTGTAGTTATATGTATGTGTACCCCATTTGTCTATTACGTAATGTAAGAATGTGCCGTATCTTGCTCCTTTTTGGTTCTATTTACGATTATATTAGATGGTTACGACGTGACATAGCTATCCTACACATTCCGGTCTCTGCTCTGTCCTGCTCACTCACCCTCTCACCCCTCTCACCCCGCGACTGACTGGGATCATATTTTGTTTACCAATACAGAGTGCGAGATTGTCCAAACAACTTTATTCATTCTAGGTGTCGTAAATTATAAGCTATTTTCGTCCCCTACGAGTAAATATACATATGTATAGTAGCTAAATAATAGTACTCTATCGTAATAACAGTAACGTTTTAACAAGTATTAGCTTCACGGTTGAACAAGTAGACATGGCGGACAGTTAGGAATTACTGTCTACTACTCGCCTACACCCAGTGACGATGTATCTTTTTTTGGAGATTTTCATATAAGATAAGGCCCTCGGTATGGAAATTTTATGAGGAGTAAAATTAGTACAAGCGTTAACTTAAAAGAGTTACGTTATCTGTCACTTTGACATTTGGGCGATAGCTGACGCATGTATTTATGTTCCCTAATACTATTTTATGGGCTTATAAATGCATCGCGTATCGCATGACGTATGTCTGTAAGTAATTAAGGGTGTTTTATGAACAAGGATTTAATAGCTATTTATTATTGCTCTTTATTATATTATCCACCGACCACGGCGGCCCCGGACGCAAACTTTTAGAGTTTGCTCTTTAAAAATTGATTTTCATATAAGACCACCGGTATGAAAATTTTATGAGTAAAATATTAATACAGGCGTTAACTAAAAAGCGTTACTTTATCTACCATTTCGACATTGTGTGCGACAGCTGACGCACGTATTTATGTTCCCTAATATAAAATTCTCTGGGCTTATAAAAGCAAACGTCGAAATCTTGTATGAAAAGTGTAGTCCGCGTTGAGGAACGCGTTATAACCTGACCGTGCAGCGACATCTGTCGTCGAAAATGAACTATTTGAATTTATAAAACGTAGTGACATCTATGTACACAGAACGTAACTAATATAACTTTTACACGTGACATCTGAGTATGCAGAATGTAACTTAATAAAATAAAGTAATTATTTATCCAGTATTTAAGTAATTATTTATGACACGAGGAAAATTTTATATATTTAATTTTATACGTAGCAGACACACTTTTTTTTCTATTTTTTTTTTTCTAATCTGTTTTTTATTCTTTGGAAACTCGCACTTATCATTAATAATTTAATCCTAATATTAATGTTAATTTAGGTCTATGGGACGACGCTGCCAATTTCTATATCGAATGTGTCCAAGGAAACCCCCGTCGTACATTCTGGATAAGACAAGTTAAAATGTTTCTGTCTATAAATCTAATAAAAAACAGGACAAGGAACACACTTTATGTAACGAAAGGTAAACTTAATTTACTTTTGGACGGATCCTTTTGGCAGTGAAATTGTGTTCGGATGTTTTGTGTACATGAAGCCTTTTGAGAGAAATGAAGTCAACAGCGAGAGATCCATCACATAACAAGTTAATAGTACCTATGGTATGTACAAGAATATTTGATAATTCTGTTTGTTGGAGTAAGATTTATTTATTTATTTATTGATTAGCAAACCTAACAGCATACAAAAAATTACAAATATATTTTAAGTAGTATTAAATTTTTACAAAGCCTATTTCTAGGTCTGACAAATTACAATTTATAAGTACAAAAAGAAAATAATAATAATATAACATTATACACATATATTATAAACACATATAGGTACATACATACATACATATAAACACATATGGGTGATTCTTGTCAGGCACGTATCCAGACTTTTGGTTCGGGGGGGGGACAAACATTGAAACAACCATGTGAACTGTGTAAAAATCGCTGTAATCACTGTACTTTACTTTAATTTTTCTGAAAAATCTTTCACAGGT
The DNA here is from genome assembly GCA_910589475.2 of Bembecia ichneumoniformis. NCBI lineage: Eukaryota > Metazoa > Arthropoda > Insecta > Lepidoptera > Sesiidae > Bembecia > Bembecia ichneumoniformis. Next base: position 16,285,535 of record OU342532.1, read on the forward strand.
TTTTAGAGAAATCAAGAAACTACTTTTTTCCATCGCAGCTATGAATGTAGACGCAGTTTGGGCAACAGTTCTGTTTGTGCAGGATAGTTCTCTCAATGTAATGACAATAGGTTTGAGTAACTCACTTTTTTATTCCTTTCTGAATGAATGACATCTTTCGTTTTTTTTTCAGTCAGATTTCGGGGGGGGGATAAATCCCAAATATCCCCCCTCTGTATACGTGCTTGATTCTTGTATGAGGGTGAGTGAGTTGTAATGTTAATGCGTGTGTGTGTGTTGTGTGTTTTGTGTTGTGTGTTTGGTACCGCTCAGTGGAGGAAACAAAGTCATTTCCCAATATGGTGCAGACTATCAAGCACTCGCCCAATAAACGACCTTCTACTCAAAAAATAAATATCGACATCGTTAAATTTATTGTCGTATGTTCGCACGATTCTACAAATAACAGAGGTCCTGGCATAGTTACAACGCGCATTTCCAACGTCAAAAAGACATTTCTGCCTTGTATGAGTCGCACTAGCATGCAATCCTATTCGCTCGGTTAGATATGGGTAATCTATTGCAGAGTTGACCACATCGAATAGAAGCTTCAAGTCTGCAACCAGCCGCCTGTCTTCTAGCGAGAGTAGACCGAAAGAGATAAGTCTATCCGCGTAATCTGTTTTTCTTTTCAAACGGTAATTTAGACTCCGAGTGAAGCGCCGCTGAACAGATTCCAATTGAGCAATATAGGTCACAAATTATGATGGAGACCATATAAGCGAGGCGTATTCCATAATGCTCCAAACGTAAGCGAAATACAAAACCCTTAAAGTTTCAATTTTTCGGAAGCATCACCAGATGCTGCAAAAAACTTAGCATCTGGTGAGCTCTGTGTGTGATGTTATCATAGTGATAAGTGTATAAGAGTTTGCGATCGAGAATGACTCCAAGATCACGAACAAATTGAACTCTTGAAATTGGACATTTATTTTAATTTTAATTCACTCTTTCTTAACATTATAGCAAAAAAAAAACGGGACAAGTGCCAGTTGAACTGGCGTGAAGAGGGTTCTGTACGATGTTACCTATCCGCACAATATTGAGTGATTTACAATGTTATTTTAATATCATGGACTTCTTACAGGTTTTCCTATAATCTATAAGTAGAAAACTAATTTCTGTATTTTTTTCATAATTTTAGGTTCAGTAGTTTCGGAGATAAAGGGGGGGGGGAGTGGTCGGACAGACGGACACACAAGTGATCCTATAAAGGTTCAGTTTTTTATTCGGACGTATGGAACCCTAAAAACTCATTCCAGAGATTACTGGGGTTTATTTTTTAGACAGTTTTATTTGTTTTTATACCTAAGCATTATTTCTACACTCAATATTAGACAATAACAAATAAAATATTGTAATTGATAAAAAAATTGTTCTTGCTCTAAATCCTGTTTCTTTTTCAAATCTTCATGAAATGTTAAAACTGTCGTTTAAATTTACTGACATATTATGTGAGAAAGTATAAATATAAAAACTGTAAACGTGTTTTTTTTTTTCTGAAATAAAAATTCAAATTTTGTTTAATAAAAAATTAAGCCCGTAGTTTCAAGTGAGGGCATAGTGAAATCATCATTTCTTATGCCTTTTGGGAGTGTATTCAACATAAATCTATAATACTTCCAAACTTACCCAACCCAAAACAGATATCTACCGCTTGGGTTATTATAGAGTAAGATCCCAAGGCCCCAGATGTAACTTATTTTCTAAAAGACAAAATATGAGGAATTGAGTAGAGTTCCTATGTACTTTGAACATATTATTATGTGTATGTGCCAAGTTGGGTAGACGGCCAATTTAGAGGTAGCAGGTGAGAATGGTAAGTAAAAATGGGACTAACGTCACTTTTGTTATGTTAAGGTCGGTAGACAGGCTGACGGTCCACTTGATGGTAGGTGGCTACCGTCGCCTATAACACAAGCAACGCCTACGCTGCTGCAAGTGCGCTGCCGACTGCAGTAGGATTAAGTATAAGGGATTAGGAGTAGATAGGGAAATGGGCTCTGGCATTCCTTACTCACTCACCGAAACACAACAGCACACATGCTGTTATTTCACGGTGGTCTTTTGTAAGGGGGTGGTTACTGCCGCCAGACGGGCTGCCCAAATGACTACGAAACACAGTGTGCCCTGCCACTACTTTCCGAATCCAGACCAGAGCCAAATTTGAAAAGTTGATTTTTCAAAGTTAACCCAGCCGGGAATCGAACCCGAGAACCCTAGAACAGACCGTTAAGGCAAGCACCCTAACCACTCATCCAACGGGCTCGTCACTTATTTTCTAAAAGTTTATTTTTATATACATATGTTTTGGAAAAATTATTCCAACATAACATTCAGCACTGGCAAACACTTTCCGTGGGCCTTGAGTTCTACCAGACGCTTTAAAGCTGCTAATAAAAGAATAATTTAACTTTACTTATTTTATAAAGCTTGATTTTATTATAATAATACGTTGCTTGAGGAATTATTTGAAAACGATATGTGATTATCCAAATAAATCCCAAGTGACAATCATCGCCCCAGACATTAAACAATTTGACATGAGTATGAACGCGAGGATTCTTTATATATGTACTTGAGTTTTAGGTATGTGGAAATTATAAAATTTAAACTGCGATGGGTGTAAATGAAGATCTCCAGTAATAACTTAATATTATCGTTTAATAAATGGTTGAAAATTAATGAATTAACAATAAACTGTATAGTTTGAATACTTAAGGATTTCTAAGTAATTTTCCATCTTCATGCGAATACGATACAATTTGTAATTAAAATTCTAACGTACAGTCGAAGTACGAAAACCTTCATCAGTTTTCAAATTAATTCCTTTATCAAGTCGTAGACTCTTAGTACCTTTTGAAACTAAAGCACTAAGCAGACAACTGACAGACGTTTGAAATGAAATTTTGGCAAGACTGATAAATAATTGTCCTGATCGACTTTCAGATGACGAACCTTTTCTTACCCTGACTTTACAATTATTCATTTAAGGACAAAATAATAGACAAAGTCGACAAATGTAATTAAACAGTAGCGTGAATGAGATGACACTTCTGCATCTAAACGAAGGCGTTTATTACCCCGTTCAATTTGATACAAATGTTTTGTTATGTTAACAAAAAAAAACAGTTAATTAAAAAAAAAATCTTGTCTTATATGTATGTCTCGTAATATTATGGCGGAAAAATATAAAATCTTATACAATACATGACAAATTACTAAAGAATCACAATAGGAAATATGCACATTTTTTTTATATTTTCATACGATTGGTTATATCGTTATATAACCGTAAAAAAATATTCAGCGCCAAAAAACAGAAATTTGGTAACAAAAAAAAAGTTAAACACCCGCCCTTTTGGCGCGAGTATTTTTAATTTCCCACATTTTTATGCACTTTTTAATAATTATTTTCTTAACGAAAAAGAAATAATATTAAAAAATATTTACATAGATATAATTCTAAAGCAAAAATGTTGATAAAAAAATATATTTAAGCCTTTTTTGAATTAGACGCATATTCCCTATTGGGAACTAAATTAAAATATGCTTATCTATGAACTCTGGTGGCATACATATCTATTTGTTTAAATTAAATGAATCGATTTGGTTGTATTTTGTCGGTGTCCTTTTTGATTCCTGCCTTTGTTGTACCAAAACAGGATTATATGTTTCCATAGTTCATCCTGGGGAAATCTACAAGATTATCTACTCATCTTATGTTATATGTTACAGTTAAAACCCATTCTTAGTTACAACACTTTTTGTCTAGTTAACTAGTTTTTATTAAATGCCTTTGTTGCATCTACAATTTACTGCTACTGAAAAATGAATATCAAATAAAACTTTTTTTTTTACTATAGATGGGTTTGCTCTTGACCAGCATCTATCCATATAGGAAGGATGAGGCCGAAGATGGAGCGAGCTCACCCAGAAGATGCCTATTCACTCGAACCTTGAAAAGATTTGGGTTATATGAGCTCGGAAATACAGACGCCGGCAGGGAGTTCCAATCCTTAGCAGTGCGCATCACAAAAGATGTTTTAAAGGGCTTGGTCCGAATTAGAGGGATTTCGGCAAGGTGAGGATGGTAATCAGCCGTACGTCTGCATGTCCGATAGAAGAAAGGGGAAGGCGGTATGATCTCATGCAGCTCTCGAGCACACTCTCCGAAGTACATCTTATAGAATACACACAGACAGGCAACTTTGCGTCTATGTGCCAGGCTCTGCAGCTTAGTTCTTTATTAGTTTTAGCTTAGTTTTAACTAAACGAAACGAGTTTTAGAACTGTTGGGAACTGTTGCTAAGGAAGCAGCCATAGGAACAGTGTAAGGATTTATTCGTAGCGTATGTAGTAAAGGCTGTTTGTCAAAGAGGTTTCTTTGTAAGAAAAAAAGGCAGCCTTTGTAACTCAAAATGTCATGAGGTAAACAATAACAAGTAGGTACACTTATATTCCTTTAGTGAAATAAATATATGATTTAAAAATAACAATAAACAAAATTAAGCTTTAGTTTATGGGAAAACTCATCTTTAAAACACAAAAGGGTTCATAACGGCCACGTTTCTCAATCTTTTTATGGGTCTGAAAAGCAGAAACAACACCATTCTCAGTTTATTATTTAGTTTTACGATACAACTTGTCTTTGACTTCATATTATATAATGTAGTCATTCAAATTTTCTTGCGCGTCTCTCTGTTTCTTCAATCACTTTTTTCAAACCCAATGAATTTAGATACTGTTTGCACTAATGAACGATAAACGAGAAAGGTTGATTTATGAAAATATTTATCGAAAATAAATCAGAGAAATAAATGACAGAGAAATAAATCAATAAGGCCTCTTAAATATGATAACATTTATAAATATATTTATTTATTTATTTTGTGAGAAAATCTATTATGATATCGCATTGGATAAGTTGAGAGTTATTCTACGTTCTCACAAATTTATGGTTTCTATTACCCATAAGGGATTACTTATATATTAACTAAACTAACGTTAATGACATAAATGTGTGGCTAAGAATGATTAATGAATATTTTAAAATACACTTTTTACTACTGTTTACTAGTTTTAACTAACCTTTAAAATTAGTTAAAATAGCAGTAAATTCTAGTCATAACATAATGCGTTTAGTAGAAACTATTTTTAACTAGAGAAAATGCGTATAACTTAAAACGGGGTTTAAGAGCGCGTTTAAATAGAAATAACTAATCCTAGATTTGAATTTTGTCTAAGTACCCATATAAAGGCCGAATAACAAAGATTAATTCATTATAAATAAAAGTGAAATGTCAACAGAAAACATTTTACAATAAAATTTTCTCGATAGAACAAAATCACCAAGTTATCTCTGATTTTTATGGTTTTTTGTTTTATTTTCAAAATTACCAGTAATCTCACTTCACAGATTATTTAGGCCTCTGTTTATTAATTTTTCATTTGACATTGTAGTATACGAGTAATTAATATTTAATACTTTTGGCACTTATAACAATTTTATTCCGCGAAAGGCACTATATTCCGTCTCATGTCATGCATACTTCAATGTGCATTGTTTCACATAATCACTAATGATCAGTCACAATCGCTCCACTGAGGCGGGAAGACTATATTTCTGTGCGCAAGAATATTTAAACATAATTTTTTTAATAAGACTTGTACCGATGACGCGAACGTATGTCCGCAAAAGAAAGAAGATATGGTTATTCGAAGAAAGAAGATATGGTTAGTCGAAGAAAGAAGATATGGTTAGTCGAGGAAAGAAGATATGGTTAGTCGAAGAAAGAAGATATGGTTAGTCGGCTCGGTCTTGGACGCAGCATGTTCCTTGCGTGGGGCTATATCAGTAACTGCCTTAGAAAAGTTAATCGATTGTCGCTCGCAATCTCAATCCACTCTCTTTTATTATATTTAAAAGATATCAATTATCCGTCGTAGCGGAAATGAAGGTAAACAATTACTTATATATAAACCCTAACAAGAGGTAAGTTTGTTCATTATTTATTTATAATGTTCATATTCTACAGGTGGCCGTCATGGACAACTTGTTTGTGAGTAGATTATTATAAGTGTGTTGTGTATAGACTGTTTATAAATGCTTCATATTATTTTTAAAAAAATGTGTAATAATGTATATGGCTAATAAAAGGAACTCTGTTGTGTTGGTATCGTGTCCATTGAATTATGCGGCCAAATGGATGAAATTATATTTTTTTGTTTTGAACGCACCCTTAACGACTTGTCACAACTCAACGAAATGCTTACAGACAGTTATTTTCCTTTAACCACTATCGTAAGATTTCTTTTTCAGTTTTTTAATTTATTATTTGATTAAGTATAATGAAATTATATTTTATTACTGATCATGAGTCTTTTCACAACAAAACAATGGGATTTTCAGGTTCATTTGCTTAAATTTATTTTCTTCTGACTAAACCAAATATTCTTACCATTTATAAAATAACCAAATATGTATATATTAAATAAATGGTAAGAAGTATAAAACCGTTTAAATTCAGATGTCCAATAGTTTATGATTGATAACGAAGGTGCAGTCCCCATAAACTTCGCTGAGCTCCATTTTAATCTCATCATTAATTTGTTTTGTTTTTCAAAATCACAAGAGTTAATAAAGTTATTTAAATAGCTCACATTCACAAAATAAACCACTCAGCGACTTGATAAATTGACAGTATTGTTTATGAAAGGTTATTTACGAAAAATGAAAGGTTATTTTTTGTAATTCTTTTTGAGAAATAAATATGATTCTAACCTTAAATATCATTTTTTAAATACCAGCTGCGCCATCTCTGGCCTAGGGCAGGTACTTATCATACAGCCCTAGTACTCACGGCAGATTTTTTGTGTCTGAGGAAGATTTGTCTGGCTGTTCACATATAATTTTGAAATATTGCTCAAGTAACAGATATAAAAATCAGCCTTTAGAAAATAAGGAAGTTAGTCCTATTTTTTTTTTCATCCGATAGCTCTAAATTGGCCGTCTACCCTACTTAGCAGATACGCATACGTTCAAAATACATAGGAACACTACACGATTTCTCACATTTTGTCTTTTAGAAAATAAGTAACGTCTGGGGGCCCTGGGATCTTGGGCCATTACGCACGAGGGCAGGGGTGAGGCGGGCGGTGAGGCAAGAAGCTGCGCCGTATCAATGCGGTACGATCCAACTGACTCAATGTATGTATTAGCTGCGTTAAAAATGTCTTGTGGTAAATATTAGGTACCTAAATTTTGTACTAATTTGCACTTGTTTTTTTTTTATGTTATGTCGACAGACAGGCTGACGGACCACTTGATGGTAGGTGGCTACCGTCGCCTATAACACAAGCAACGCTACAGGTGCTGCAAGTGCGCACCTGTTAATTAACCTGTTAATGTTGTTTGTTTAATAAATTATTGTATTAATTTCATTATAATTGTACATTTCATAGACACTCCGATGAAAACTAATGCTTCACCCGTGTTCAAGATATGTATCTTGTATTAGAAATTATTAAAACAGAATTATTGTAACGCACAATGCCTTACAAAAAAATCTTCAATAATTTTTTATTGAAGATTTTTTTTTGTACAGTTATTGTATTTTTTTAAAATACAATAACTGAAATACAGAAATAGAAGAAAATACTCAAAACCACTGCTGTAGAAATACAACATGTATTTCTAATAAATCTTAACTTTATTTAAGACAAGAAAACCGAAGTGTAAATGAAAAAAAAAATTCCTCGACTAAGAATATCTTTCTTCGGAAACTCTTCATAATATCCTGATAAAGCGTAGTCCAGTAAGAATCTCAGTTTCTTTATTTATTATAAACTAGCTTAGCCCACAACTTCGTACGCGTGGTATTCGGTATAGCGCGTAACTTTTTTGTCTTATATACCTATTGGAATTAAATTAATAATTACTAAATGTTATGGGAACACTGCAGACGTTTCAGAGATTAGCGTGCACAAACGCACAGACAAACAGACAAAAATTCTAAAAACTAGAACTATTGTACAAAAGTACAACGTGTACAAATTGTTTTTTTTTAAATATATTTAACGTACAGATACGACTCGTTAACGATTTGATTTTTATATATGTAAAAATGGGTCGTATGGTTGTTACGCTTTCAACTTAACTACTTTACTACTCAACAGAGGTTGTTGCTCATCATGAAATTTTGCATACACGCTCTCAGGCATACAGAAAGGGAAATTCAGAAAAAGAGCATCTCATACAGAAAAAAATGTACTGTTCCCGAGGGATCACCAAAAATAAAAATAAAATTCAACGGCTGGCGAAAATTTATGAGCAATAAAAATCGAATAAATTATCTTAAAAATGCGAAAAATTTATGTTGGAATGTTTGTTACTCAATCACGCAAAAATGGATACAATTTGGCATACAGATAATTTATCACCTGCATTAACATATAGGTTCTTTTTTATCCTAGAAAAATGTTAGATTCCTGTGGGATTATCAAAAATTGAAATACAGTGCGTACGACGTCGCGGGCACAGCCAATCCATACTAATATTACAAATGTAACTCTGTCTCTCTCTGTTACCTTTTCACGACTAAACCACTGAATTGACCATCATGAAATTTTGCATACACGTTCTCAGGGATGCAGGAAAGGACCTTTCATTCAGAAAAAAGTACTGTTCCCGTGGGACCATTTAACGCCTGGCAAAGCTATAACTGCAAAAAACTGCAATAAAGCGTTACATTGCTCATAATATATATTTAGTCAGGAGTTATTTTTTTATTTTTCAGTTTAAATATTTTTGTAAAATTTCATTTTTATGTCTTAAGTTCACACGAACGTAGTCGCAGACGCCAGCTAGTACAATGTTTCTAGTAATGTTTACAGAAGCTAACTATAGTGTTACAAAAATAATTTGTATTAAAATTGAACGGAATGAAGAAAGAGGCTTCAGTTTGCAAGAAGAAATCATAAATTTAAAACAAATGCTGCCTCGTTTCGTTGGAAGATAGTGTTAAGGCCAAAATGGGTACATTTTTAATACGAGACTCGGAAAATGGCCTTTCAACTAAATTTTTCTTTTTTGTTGCGGAGACTGCAGAGTAACACGTTGTGGACGTCAGCCAACACTTTATTCGCAAGTCTTTGCAAGTCATTATATTTCTGCATAGCGAATTTTAAAAAAATCTTATTGTTTTTGAAAAAACGCTGATAATAAATATTAATAATAGAATATGCATTCCCCTGAATGAATAACAGAAACAGTTTTCGACTAATCACTCCATAGTCATTCCAATTACAGTCATTTGGGCAGCACGTCTCGTAGCAGTAACTATCCACTTACAGAAGACCACTTTGAAATAATAGCATGTGTGCTGTTAGTTTCGATGAGTGAGTAAGGGATGCCAGAATCCCTTTTCCTCAATCTACTATGGTCGACAGCGCCCTTGCAGCTTCTGTGGCGTTGCTTGTGTTATAGGCGACGGTAGCCACCTTTCATAAAGTGGACCGTTAGCCTGTGTGACGATTTTCACAAAAAATAAACATAGTTTTATAACGTAATGCTATTGCTCGCGACTTCCTCCGCGTTTCTTCTTAGGCGTTGAAACATTATTCAATCTGTAGCGTCATTTTAAACAATTGTGGCGTCATTTTAAAAACACGTTTAAGACATGCTCTTAACACAAGAATTTTCGTAGTGGGATTTTCTACGATTTTAAGTGCAATTTGACAGCTCAACAGAGCTTCGCTCGGCTTCAAACTGCTTTTGACGATGAAGCACCATGCAAGACGACCATTTATAGCCGATGTGCAGAATTCAAACGTGGTCTTGTTAATCTTAGTGATGAATTTAGTTATGGTCGCCCGTCCACCGTTGTAAACCAGTGAACATCGATGCAGTGCACTGTATGATCGAAAGAGACAGGTATGTGCCTACCATGAGATTCGGGCAACCTTGAACACAGGCATGAGTAAAGTACAATGAATCCTGCACAAACGGATTTTGGGTGTTAAAAAGCTGTGCTCTCGATGGATCCCAGACAATTTGACTAAAGCTCAAATAGACCGTGTCAGTTAGTGCAACGCCATGCTAACCTGATTCAACGAAAAGTCTCCAAATTTGATGAGGGACATAGTAAATGGTGACGAAATATGGATTTATTGCTACAATCCCAAAACAAAGCAGTAGTCGAGTGTATGGGTCTTTCAAGATGACCCGAAACCAACCGACGCAGCTCTCGTCGCTTCGTTCTTCTTTTCTTTTTATAATAAAACTAGACACGTTGCTTTGGATGATCGTAGTGCCGTGAATAATAGTGTTTGGTACACTACCATTTGTTTGCCGGAAGTTATTGTTTGCAAAAGAGGCTGTCGAAGAGTATGAAAAACATATTTCCGAGGAGATTGAACATGTTTCCGAGGAGTTTCCCGTGCTAACGGAGAATATTTTGAGAAACAATAAATTCAATTTTAACTATTCATAGTAACTTTTTCTTATTCATTCCGGAAACTTTAAGTGCGAACATCAGACGTTGAATTTCCTTTTTATTTTTAGATGATCCTTAGGGAGCTGTTTTCTTTTTCTGGATGAAAGGTACGTTTATACAAATAATCACTGTTGTCGTTAAAATACTTTTGAACGGCGGCGTCCTGAGTCTTCTATTGAGATTCTTACCATATAGGACATATCAAACAGTATAATCAAATTGTGTATCTTGATCTTATCTAAAAGCAATCATTTACAAATGTAGAATCAGTAACTTACTGTTAAGATAATAGCTATCTGTGGATTTTGAATAAAGCGTAAAATAAATTTAACTTTTAATTAAAATTAGGTAATCCTGGCTTTTATTGGTTGTATGTAAGCAATCTACCACAATGGAGCCTACAAAATGTTCAATTAAAACTTTTTTAGTCGGTGTATTAAGCAGGCGTAAATTAATTTATTGTATACATAATCCAGAGCAAATAACCTGGATAAGTAGGTAACGTTAATCTTAGTACATGCAATCAAGAAACGTTATAATTCTATGAAAATAAAACTTATGCAATTGTAACTTTATAATTATTATTTTTCTATTTAATTTGTTGATTTTTTCAAGTAAATTATGTCTTGGATTCATTTCAATAAGATAATATCGTCATTATCATCATCTCAAAACGTTCACTACTGGATAAAGGCCCCCCTAATTCTCCAAAAGGCCCGATCAAAAGCAGCCTGGATCCAACGTCGAACAGCGGCCCTTATCAGGGCTTATCAGGCCCTTAACAGCGGCCCCTATCACCTTGTCGGTGGACATCCTACCCTGCGCTTGCATGCAATTGATGCCAACGTCCTGAAAGTACTCATTTACAATTTGAGCTGTATGTGGCCTAGCGTTGTCATGCATAAATATGGAATTTTCACCCAAATTAATTAAGTATGAGCCAACATGCTCATCTTCTACATATCTACCGCATATGGTATGGTAGCCTCGAGATCCGCTCACAGAGAGAAGGCATGGTCTGTAGATTGGACCAGACACTGAAAAATATCTCCGACTGGGGTGACGCTAATTTGGTTAGTTTCAATGAAGCGAAGACTCAAGCGTGTCTTTTTTCAGCGAAACGAAATCCAATTGACCTGAACCCGTCATTCCGGGGAGTGACTGTTCCAATCTCGGATCATCTCCAACTCCTTGGTGTGGACCTTACAGCCGATCTGAACTTCGGTAGGCACATCGAGTCCATTGCCAAAACAGCTGCCAAAAAGCTTGGCATCCTTTCCAAGGTTAAACGGTATTTCACTGCGAGGCAGCTCCTGGACTTATACAAAGCACAGGTCCGGTCTTGCATGGAGTACTGCTGTCACCTCTGGGATGGGTCTGCCCGTTACCAACTGGCCGCACTGGACTCGATTGAAAGGCGAGCGAAGAAGCTTATTGGCAACGACACCCTTGTGGATTCCCAACTTCAAAGCCTGCAGCATCGCCGAAAAGTAGCGTGCCTATCGATTTTCTATCGTCTACACTATGGAGAGTGTGCATCTATACTGTACGATTTAATCCAACCGGAACCATTCCACTTGCGGACCACTAGACGTGGGTAGGGGTTTCATCCCTTCGTGGTCGATGTACCTCGATCACGAACAAAGCGTCTCAGTTCCACCTTCCTTGTTCGAACTGCTAAGGAGTGGAACTTATTGCCTGCGTCTGTGTTCCCACAGAACTACAACCTCGGGGTCTTCAAAACTAGGGTAAATGGGCATTTACTAGGTAAGCGTGGTCCACCTTCGGCCACATCTGCACCTCACATCAGGTGAGATAGTGGTCAAGCGCTACCTCGATTTCATTAAAAAAAAAAAAACTTACACTAGTTAGCGTACCATTTTCTATGAACACTAACTCCGTGCGACTCTCTGAAGAGATTCCAGTCCAAACCATAACAGATCCACCGCCGAACGATATACTTTCTCCTGAAAACAAGCTTGACTAAAACGTTCCCCTGGCCGTCGGTAAACTCTTCGCCGCCCATCATTTGTATAGAGCATAAATCTGGATTCGTCAGAAAACATTACTCTTGCCCATTCTTCGTATTCCCAATGTGCATGTTCGCGGGCGTAACGTATTCTTGCTAATCGATGTTGCCTTACAAGTTTTGGGCCCTTTGCGGGTCTATGTGGAGTCAAATTAGCTTCTTGGAGCCGCCGCCTAACAGTCCGTTCGCTTACGTGATCTCTTCGGGTTTCTCGAAGTTGATTTGTTACTTCAATTGCCGTGAGGTGCCGATTTCGGAGCATGGTCGTAACAATAAATCGATCCTCTCGAGCCGTAGTACATCTCGTTCTGCCGGTTCCTGGTCTTCTAACGTTCTGCCCAGTTTCTCGGAAACGTTGGACGACTCTCTACACCATAGAAAGTGACACGCCTGTTACTGTCGCTGTATTTCTCTGACTTCTGCCTTCTTCTATCATAGTGACGATACGTGTACATTCTTCCCGTGTTAGCGACATGGAAGTATTTCAATAATGACCGTGAAAGACGACAAATACTGCCTTTTATCATTTTGATTTGACAGATTGAAAACAAAAGTGAGAAAACAAGCAAAATAAAATATGCGTGATTTATTACCAAATTCAAGGTTTCCTTCTTTTTTAAATATTTCCAATTGCGTTGTATAACATTTAAGGTTTCACATCATACGATAATAAAATTCTCTTTAATATAGATAAGTTTCATGCATGTACCATTATTAATTTGCAAGATACAGAGGATTTTGTCATCGACCCGTTTTCTTAGTCCGCGAGTATATAAATCCACCTTAACCTTCGTTCATCTACGAATCTTCCCATTTCTGATTCGATCTCGCAGTGTAAGTTACACTCTGTAACCCCGAGCATAGCCCTCTCCATGGATCGTTGAGCGACGTTGAGCTTTATTACGAGGCCCATAGTTAGAGACCACGTTTCAGCGCCATATGTCATCACTGGCAACACATATTGGTCGAAAACTTTTGAAGACACTGAGGAATTTTAGATAATATATCTTACTGAAAACTCTAGTTTTTATGAATCGTGTTAGTCATTTTATAATTGCTTTACTTACTCATCATCATCACTGAAGGGTAGTCCACTGCTGGAAATAGGCCTCCCCATAAGTCAAATCACACCGAATATCGACGCGACACTGCGCGCACATTTTAAAGTTGCACGGTTCAATATAGAGTAAGTTATATGTTGTATAGCTACAATCTCTACGTACTTATAAAAAAATGCACAGCCAAAACTGCTAAGGCCAGAAAGCTGAAATTAGGAATTTAGTTACATTTTGTACCTAACGTAAGCATCCGCTATAAAAGAATTTTTGAAAATTTCAACTTAAAATTATATGGGAAGGTGAAATTTGTATGAAAGTCTTAGTTCTTTGATGTTAGAAATTTGAAATTTTGAATTTTACCGAGTATAAATGAATAGCTGAGGTTTTTGAATAATTTGAAAAAGAAAATTGCATCCGTAGTAAGCAGGGGCGGGGGATTGCTAATTTATACTTATGAAATATTTTAATCCATACTTATAAAAATCTTTTAATCTATTACTTATAAAATCATTTAAACTATGCTTGTAAAATCGTTTAATCTATGTTTATAAAATATTTTAATCTATGCTTATAAAACCGTTTAATCTATATTCATAAAATCGTTTAAACTATTCTTATAAAATCGTTTAATCTATGTTTATAAAATACTTTAATCTATGCTTATAAAACCGTTTAATCTATATTCATAAAATCGTTTAAACTATTCTTATAAAATCGTTTAATCTATGTTTATAAAATATTTTAATCTATGCTTATAAAATCGTTTAATCTATATTCATAAAATCATTTAATCTATGCTTATTAAACCGTAAACCGATATTAGCAGATGAGAGCCGTACCAGAATATAGTTTTGACTTGTCGCTCCTTGTTTGAAAAGTTATATAACATTTTCTTACTATTAAAAATACGATATCACGCGTGCAAAGTTGCGGGCAACAGCTAGTATATTGAGTTCTATATTGTATTGCTACCTTAAAAAGTCGCGTCCGGTTTCGATGTGAACTGACGCTAACTTTCAATAGGACCGGTCAGATGGTCGACCCGAAGCCCTTATTGAGTTATTAAGTTAGGTACTTCAGTTACACCGTGTAAATTCTTGGCGAAATGTACTTACATCTCGGTGAGCGTAGAGTAACAAGTCCAATGTTTGGGATAACTGTGCCATGATCGTGCAGTTCTGGACTAGAAGAGCCGCGTGCGGGACGAAGCACAGGACAAACATTTGCAGCATATACATTCTTCTTCCGTGCCTGCGAATAAATACAAAGAAAACTTATATTTGCCCTCGTATATTCGTTGACAAATCATTTAGTAATGGCAGCAGTAACATCACATGCAGAGTCGTAGCTACCGCTGTGTCAGCTGTATCAATTATGTGGGGACCCTGGGCTACAGGGCTTATGAAAGCTATTACAAGTTTATAATATTTGATTTTGTTTATCTTATATATATAAAAATCTCGTGTCAGGATGTATGTTCGCGATAAACTCTGAAACTACTGAACCGACTTTGATCAAACTTCGTAAGTATCTGTTATTTGGTCCAACTTAAAAGATAGGATAGTTTTCATCTTAATTATTGGCATTAATATTTGTTATTGCAAATTAAATGTTTATTATACAACATTAGTGTCTATTTATAGGCTAGTTCGATGAATTATTAACAGATGGCTCTGCCTTGCTACCATGAACGGCATCCGAAGTTTACCCTCTGTGTCCCACTTGCAACTTCTTACCTAAGTACGATAGAGAGAGAAAACTTCGAATGATATTCGTGATTGGTAACGATGTAAGATTAACGATGTACTCATTCATATCATCATTAATGATGTATGTTGTAGTGATGAAGTCAAAGTTTCACTCTTTAAGGCATATTGCCAAACATTTTACACGTGCAGCTTATGGGTAGACTATTCACGACGGGCATTTAGTGATCTGCGCGCTACCAACAATACCATCCTGAACGTATTCACTGATAGGTGGGACTCTCCGATACTGGGGCGTTGGATTCGGCTGCATGCTGCTGGATGGATGCCCTGGGGTCGGGATGCCCAGAGATAGGTACTAATATTTCACTTTAATTTTAACTTTGATTTTTGTTCTTGTTATTAATTCTAAATTAAGTTCCCCTTTTTGTATATGGATTGTAAATTATCCGAAATAAAGAAATATTATTATTATTATTATTATTATTATTATTAATTCCTGTGATTGAACGAAAACTGAACGCCCCACTATTACATTGAACATGGTAACATTATTCCACAAACTAACATCGATTTTTACAATTTTTTTTGTATATTTGGTAGGTATCACTTTAACATATGGTTTGAAAATAAAATTGGAGCCGATAGGTGGCGCCACAATCCGTTTACGGAATTATTTTCGGGTTCTGGCTGGACAACGTCTGCTGGGTCAGCTAGTAAAATAATATATTCATATTTTAAGATGAAATCCACGCGAGCGAAGTCGCGGGCATCGACAAGTTAGTTAATGTAAAAAATCACATGTTACGATGTTTGTTCACACTAATCTCGGAAATGGCTCAATCAATTTCAATTTTTGTTAATGTTGGTTAATTCCAGCTTAGCACGTTCTCTTTTTTTTATGTTGAAATCGGCAGACAGGCTGACGATCCACTTGATGGTAGGTGGCTACCGTCGCCTATAACACAAGCAACGCCAAAGCTGCTGCAACAGTGCCGACTGCAATAGGATAAGGGACTTGGAGGGAATAGGGAAATGGGCTCTGGCATCCCTTGCTCACTCACCGAAACACAACAGCACACGTGCTGTTATTTCACGGTGGTCTTCTGTAAGAGGTGGTTACTACCGCTAGACGGGCTGCCCAAATGACTGTGAAGCGCAGTGTGCCCTGTCACTACTTTCCAGATGCAGCCCAGCGCCAAATTTGAAAAGTTCATTTTTCAAAGTTGACCCTGCCGCCCAAGCAGCAAAAAGTGGTGTTATAATTATCCTGGAACCACCATTTTATCAGGACTATAACGGGATAGTAAGCTCTTATAACAACGGAAAAGGGCCCAATTTATAGGCATACTCTTTCTTCTAAGACACCCATAGTAGTAGTGTTGTAAGCTATTTAGCTCACCAACCGTTTAGCGGCTAAATGATATTTAGCCGCAGCTAAATTTATCGTCAACAAAAAAACGGCTAATGGCTAATTGGCTAACAACTCTGTCAGCTAACAACTGTCAACTACTATCGACAGTTGGTTATGGTTAATTCTAGTTATGGGTGGATAGTTAGATATTTAGCTGTCAGCTAAATTAGTTATCTATGGCTAATAGTGGATTTTAGATATTTAGCCTATACATACAATATGCATTTTGCTTTAACTGATAGGTAAACGATTACATAGGACGATTTTTGACGTTATGCAAATGAAAATAAGCAATTTTTTCATAGTTTTGAATTACATAGGTACATATATTGCATATTTTTATAAATGTTTTAAAACATATTTAAAGTAGATTTATATATTTAAAACAATTTGTTTTCGCGATTAGTACTTATGATTAATGAGTACCTAACATGGAAATAAATAGTATAATTTTATTGTTCTATTCCGCCGGAATTGACACGGCAAATTAGAATTCCCTGCATTAATTAAGTTTTTTATATCATTGAATTTTATAATTAATAATAAACATCAGTAGAACGTAAACATTACTCCGCGCGTGTTTGATGATATTTTATTTTGAATTCGATTTCGTATTGAATTATGTATGTACGTACATCTTTAGTTGACCTTTTTTTATTAAATTCTTATTATGTACTGATATTAGACTTTTTATATCAATTTAGCTGATTTCGCTATTTAGCCGTTATTTAGCCAGCTAAATGTGACCAGTTAGCTAGTTGGCTAAGTTGACAAAAAATCTGTTAGCTGACCAACCCTACATAGTAGACTCGGTGACTACCACTTGGACCAATAGTATCCTTATAGTTGGACTACAAAGAATTAACTGCTCCCCGCGAAGCCAACTATAATCGCCTAACAGAACCATACACGACTCTAACGTACTCCGTGTTTCTGTTACAAGCTTTTTCAAAAACAGTTGTCAATTTGTTAATGGCGTCGCTGTTGATATTTATAAAAAATATAAAATATTAGATAAAAAGTTAAGTCATCTTAATTAATTTTCTGTAAAAATGTATTATCTCTAGTGTTACATAGGTATAATAATAAGTTGCGCTCGCATGGCAAACGTATATTTTTGGTGAAGTATATTATGTTTTAAAACAAAATTTTTACTCGCCTCTTGAAATTAGCGTATTTAATAAGTTGCATTTGAAAATAATATTGGTATTAATAAGGCATACAATGAAAAGTCGCCATTTTTTATAGCTAGCTTTCCCAAGTTCATTACAGAACCGTTACGGAAGTACTTGGTTCCAAAATGGTTTGCTACGGAACCACAACATCGCCATAATGTTAGGAATTAGAGTTCCACAATTATTCTAATAACTTGACTACCATTCACGCTGTCGAATTTTTAAGGAAGTAGATACCAATTAACAGTGTCTTACATACTATTTAGGTATAAGTGAAAAGCGAGAAACATCAATATTAACATTTTGTGTAAAGATTATAACAGCGTTCGACAAATCCACAATAAAACCAAGTACACTTACTCTTGGAATAAGCCGTTATAGAACTAATTGACTTATTAGTGTACCACATTGTGAACTTATAAAACCTTATAAATTCAAGTAACAAGTGCAAATGGTTTCTAGTTCGTTTGGTTTTATTTGATACTCTTATAAGCATACTTTACTTATAATGGATTTATAGTGATTCTTGTAGGCAATTTTAAGTATAGCTTACCAGAGCACGTATTCCCAAGCGTGTTTACACCTGTGCAATACTTTTATAGGACATCTCAGCTTATAGTGAGCTATTAATTTAATTCTATAGACGATAATAAGTTAACATATAAGAACAGATATACTACAAGGCCAATCAGTCTCCGTGCATGCTACTATAAGCGTGGTAGCAAATTCTAGAACCACTAAGAGACCATTATTAGTGCTGCAGGACTATAAAGCGTGCACTATAGGATAATTTTGTTGCTTGGGCGGGAATTGAACCCGGGAACCCTAGAACAGAGCGTTAAGGCAAGCACCCTAACCACTCATCGCACCTGTACTGGATCGCCACGTAGGCCATCGGTGATCTAAAGGTAGACCTGAATTTCAAACTAATTTGTGAGTCGTAGATCACGCGCTTTAGTACAATCCTTCAAGATGGTTTCTGGCTATTCAGAAAATTGTTGAGAATATGGATGAAATTGCAAAGAAATTAAAAAAACAAAGACAAACAGGATCATGATTAATTCTATTTATTCGATAACGATGAGATTTATTCAAGCAGGATACCGGGTTTCACCGGGGACAGTCTTTTCAGTATGTAACAACTTTCTTTGTTTTATTTAAAGAGTTACTCTTGAAGGAAATTTTTCACATTTTCTTCAAAGCACTCGACACAGAACGTCTCAATTTACTAACCGATCCTTTTTTTTTTCAGCAATTCATACTTTTTTTTAATGTTAATATCGGCAGACAGGCTGACGGTCCACTTGATGGTAGGTGGCTACCGTCCTAATCACTCTAATCACTCATCCAATGGGTCGTCAATGGGTTCCTCCTTTTAGGTCTCACCTGCTGTAAACATCTTCTTTATTGGCTTCTGAATCAACAAGGCTAGTCTACTATCTGACGCCTAAACTGCACTATATACTTTCTTTAGTTTTTTTTTTTTTTTGTTCACATGATCCAGGACTGTGTGCAATATCAAAGCCGAGCTTTTGTACCACTTTACAGTTTTACGAAGGGGTGATAAATATGAGGACATTTGATCACTCATTGTAAGCTAGAATCATTTTTGGTTTAGAGACAGTTCTACATTTTTTGAAAACCGTTCAGTTACCGTTTCAATATTTAGTCGAAAGCATAAAAACATCGCGCACGAGGTGTGTGGGTGACCAGAGGGGTGACCTATCCGGCGCCTCGATAACGAATAGTCACTTTTTTTTATTACAACGCCGCGTAGGTCACATATGACCTCAAGAGTGTTTTTTTTTTTTTTTTGAAATATTTACGGAATCCATTTATTCGCTGTTATCACTCCTAGCCGTCGAAATGTTCTGTTGCCTAGCACTTCGGCTAGACCTGAGAACTATAAACCGTTTGCAGACAGATTCGCCAAAAACAAGTAAGTATGGTAGTGTTACACCTCTCAACTACACTATTAAAAAATACAACGAATTATTTCATAAATGTGATATTGATATTTTTGCCGGACGGATCGGAGCCTTCAGAAGGGCTATTTGCGATAGTTATAACTGGCCTTATCTAAGCTCAATTGTGGTGTTAACGATGGCCTTTTCTCTCCTTTTTCATTTATAACCTAAATTATTACTTTTTCTAATTAAAAAAAACTGCTTTTTGTAAAATGGTTTGGGTAGTATATAATGTGTGTGTGTTCTTTTTTTTTCTATTGTAAACTAATATCTTTAATAATTATATAATGTTGTGCATACCTTTAAGTTAGATGCATGTTTAGTAACAGAAAATATTTCTTCTATATGTAAATGTATTAGTATGTATTTAGTTGGTAAGCCTCTTTAATAAATATATATATATATATATATATATATATATATATATATATATATATATATATATATATATATATATATATATATATTACATATTTACATAGATATTATATTTACATAGATTTCAACGCGATCGTTGACTTACGGTAGTCTGTGGCCATTGATAAAAAAATATGATGACGAAATTTATTCGAACGCGAAGCGTATCAGGAGGAATTTTTAATTGTTGAAAATGATTTTGCGACTTTTGTAACGGTCTACTGGTGGTAATTTGGTATCCGTGTCACGAGACAAAATAAACAGTGACTTTAGTTTCGAATTGTGTGTATCGGCCGGACGGAAATATCGAATGGCGGTCGTTTAACCCTTGTGGAATAATATTTGCACTAAAGGCATTTTGAATCGTCTATGCAACGACCTAATGATGGCGTGTAAACCCTTCCAGATTAACTAGGGCTTTCAGACCAACTACCGCTTTCAGATTAACTAGGGCCCTCAAGGTTGAAAGATAGTGGAAGACATATGAAGAAAGTTTGGTAAGTCCCTTATTTTAGGTACTTACTCTACTGGCAGCAGACATATTTATTTGGGCTCTAATCATTTATTCCGACATGAGTAGATGCAAACACCATCAAAAGGATTTTATTTTTATTTTTTTGCATTTGTACTACCGGCAGAGAACGTGTTAAAGTGCAGCACATCTATCTATACTAATATAAGCTGAAGACTTTGTTTGTTTGTTTGGACGTGTTAATTGTGGAACTACTGGGATTTTAAAAGTTATTTTTGCATTTGGTAGTCCAATTCTTGAGGAACTTTATAGGCTACCGAGATAAGCATTCACAATGTGCATGTCTTTCACAAATTAAATTAAAGGCGCGGCGGATAAAACCGCAAAACATACATTCTGACATTCATAAAGATACGTTGACGAAGTCGATCGCGAGCATTATTATTTATGTAAATTACAAAACTGCGTATCTTAACTCACAAATTATATACTGTGTTCTTAAATGTATTTTTTGTGCGCGTTTCTCAATAAAACAATTAAGTGTAAACCGTTACGTACAAATTACTCTTCTATACTGCTGAGATTTTTCACTGGGTATCCCGAGGGGATCGAATACCGGTTCAAGGCCCCGTTAAAGTTTACCTGTGACCCCTGACGTTGTTCGCCAAGTGGGCATCTCTTAATAGAGATTTACGACGACAATACAGCAGTTTGGTGTAACCATAAACAATGATAGGACTTCACTTTGGACAGAGCTTTAGAAAGAGAAACAATGTAAAATTAATTCCCTCTTTCTTTTAATTGAATTTGAAAGAATTATATTAAAATAAAATAAAACACACATACTACATACACACAAACACACTCACACGATACACACAAATCTCTTTTATTTTTATTTTATTGTTTCAATTTTGGCTTCTGCGCTACAAAGTGCATGCGATCTAAGTAATGAAAAACATTCTTGTGCTGTTATATTTATATTTTACTAGCGACCCGCCCCCGGCTTCGCCCGGCGTGCAATTTTTATATACCCTAAAACATTCCCCGTTTATCCCTCTTTCCATTAGCGAAAACGGAATTAAAATCGGTCAACCCGTTCACGCGTGATACCGTGACCAGGAGAAATGGGGATTCATTTTTATATATAAGATAAACAAATTTTCTTTCTTCCACCGAATAATTTGTAATCTTTACGATATGAAGCTATATAAAATAGATTATTCGTACTTGTATTGCATCTAATTTTAGTTATATTTATTATATTTTATTGCACTGCAATGCACTACACTGAATTGCACTGCACTGAATGATCCTTACTATGGTCTACAACTATGGTCGGTATGCACTTGCAGAACCTGTGGCTTACTTGTTTCATGGGCGACGGTATCAATATCAGTTTTTCGTTTGTAAAGCAATAGGTGACTTAAAGTTATGAAAAAATTAACGTACTTACTTAGTGGCGGGGTTAACGTATAGACATCCTACTTTAACGGAGACTAGTTGACAGTCAGCTCTGTCAGACGGTGTTGTGCAGTGAGATTCATTTTCCACCTTTAAAGTCTTACAGGTGCTCACTCTTCTGTAAAACAAAAAAAAAACACTGAATTATTTATTCTTAGCTGATAACGTCAAACTTGATTAAAAGCTTGTGATGGTAAACTAAATTGAAACGTGAAACAATCATTTAAAGTTCAATATCATTTTTCATGGAATAAAATACGGTACAAATGTCATCCAAATAGTCCATATAGCCGATTTATGCCTCATTTTCATAACGAACGCCAACAATGCATCTCCATTAAGAATATTTAACTGAATTTTGTTTTATATTGTACTAGCTTCAACCCGCGATTTCGTACGCGTATAAATTAGACGACTATAAAAGATTCATCAAAATCCATTCAGTAGTTTTTGCGTGAAAGAGTTGCAAACATCCTGACAAGGTGTTGGGTTTACTTAATTACTAGTTTTTCCCTGGTCAAGTCATCCCATGGGTGAACGAGACCAAATACCTCGGCGTCACTCTCGACTCGAGGCTCACCTTCCAACCCCACATCAAGCGCGTCCGCGATCGGGCAGCGTTTATCCTCAGTCGCCTATCTTGTCTCCTAGGTAGGCGCAGTAGAATGTCCCTTCTTAATAAGGTGACATTATACAAGGTCTGCGTGAGACCTATTATGACTTACGCCAGCACTGTGTTCGCACATGCTGCCCGCACCCACATTAATACTCTCCAACGGATCCAAAACCGTTTCATGCGAAATGCCGTGGCTTGTCCATGGTATGTCCGCAACGTAGATCTTCACTACGACCTGGATCTCCCGTCTATAGTCGAGTGCATTAAGGATTTCGCCCTTAAGTACTACGACAAAGTCCCTCATCACCCCAATCCACTAATCGTGGATTCGTTATCTTACACCCCCGATCCCGATGTTAAACACATCCAGTCCTGTAGGAGGCCCAGGCACGCCCTCCTCGACCCCGACGACCACATCACGGCTGCAAATGCCGTCCTTTATGCTCTAGATGATGCCGTACAACCGGCACCTAGACGCCCACACGGAGGCAGAAGGAGAGGTAGACCTCCCAGACGTCTCCGTGGCCCCATGCGTTAGCGCTTCTCAACGCTAATAGCCCCCGTCCTCATACAATGAGGCGGGGATACCGATGTCCCCATTCACGGCCATTAAGCCGCTCCCCACCGCCTAGTTAATGTCGTTCAACCGACAACTAGGCCTATACGGAGTGCCAGAAAGAGGTTAACCTCCGTGACCCTCCCGGGTCTCCATATAGCAACAGTTAAGCTTCCTTTAACTGTCAGCTTCCCCCTTCCTATTTCGCGATTTTCCCGATCGCTGTGTTTGCAGGGCTGAGTGTTTTTAAACGCTCGCGGCAAGGTCCGTTTACGCTTTAAAAGTCCTAGGACTAAAAGCTAAGCAAACCGGGAGAGGTTTTAGTGTGTAAAAATCTCACATAACCATGAGAATATAAGCAGTCCACAGTGCTGTCTTATCCCTTCGCAGGTACCTTTTGAAGGTTTCCTCTCTCGAAAACAAAAAAAAAAAAAAAAAAAAAAAAAAACTAGTTTTTCCCGTGATTTCGTCTCCATGTCTTTATAAATTATAGCTTACGTGTTATTCTGATGTATAAACTATATTTCAGTAAAGTTTCATCAAAATACATTCAGCTTTTCGTGAAAGAGTAACAAACATTCTCACAATCGCATTTATTCTTTTTCTAGCTTTTGCCAGCGACATTGTACGATAATCTCTCAGGATTATTCTGATTATTCTGACTATATTATCGTAGTCTCATCAACATTCTTTGAGAAGTTTTTGCGTGAAAGCGTAACAAAGTCCTGACAAATTTTCGCATTTACTTTATTACTAGCTTTTTCACATCTTTCTTTCTTTTTTTATTTTTATTTTTTATATTTATAGCAAAAATAAAGAGTTTTAATAATAATAATAATGTTCTTGTCTTCATTTCTTTATAAATTATAGGTTACGTGTTTTTCTGATGTATAAACTATATTTAAGTAAATATTTTGCAATGTAAATATTTTAGTAGTAATGCATTCAATAGCTTTCCGTGAAAGAGTAACAAACATCCTCACAATCGCATTTATTAAATTAAAAAATATATTTAAAGTATATGTATAATTGCTTTAAAAAAATGTTTACACCTAATAACATTAAAAAGAAAATAAATATAATTAAATCAATGTAATGTACCTACTCTTATCTGAAATAAGGGCTTAATAAAAAATTTAAGAAAAAAGTAAGGAACACTGAATTTCTGTAACTTCTATCCCTTGATACCCTCGTCGCTGTATTGCGTAAGAACGCTAATCCCTTGATTAGCGTTCATTGATTGTACAGTAATATTGATTGTACATACAAAAACGATGAAATACTAACACTGGAGAAACCAGACCACTTTTTCATTTATGTCCTTGTTAGACACATGATCTCTATTCATTATTGTGTCTAATGGATTTTGAAACTAAATAAATATACATATGTTGTAAATTTAAAATAAAATATATTTCTTATTAAATAAAAGACGAAAAGTGCGGGTTTTATTTTATTTTTTAAATTATACCGTTGATGGTTTTCATCGCGACGCACATACTCGCAAAATCTACCAACGGTATTCCGAGTAACGTTTTCAATTAGCGCCTCTGGAAATAGCGTTCACTTCTTGCACGATATTTTCTTTCAATTCCTTTATATCCGTTCGGTTGTTATCGCACACTTTCCCCTTAAGGTAACCCCACAAAAAAAAGTCCAAGGGTGTGAGGTCCGGTGATCTGGGTGGTCATGCGATATCGCGCAATCGACAAATCAATTTTCTGGGGAATTCTTTGTTAAGCGTGCGCTCATGGTGGCTTCCAACTCGAACAGCTTACTTATTCCATTTTTTTTTTGACAGTTGATTAGTTTATTTATAATTAAATATTTACAGTAATATATATAAAAACTTAATGTATTTACATTATATAAAAATTTATATATATATACAAATTACAAAAGGAAGACCCCGTCTAACAGGTCCGCCTGCGGCATCGACCCTAATATGCTGGCAGCATTACCTCTTTGTACCGCTAGGGCGATGCGTTGACAGAAGTATGTGCCAGCCTTGTGGTCCCCTGTAGAGTCGACCAGCCGTGCCGACAGTGTCCTTACAAAAGCCTTCATGTCTGTTGACCAGGGGCCCAGTGTCTCTACTGCGATCACCGCAAGCTCGTGGTCCTTGAGTAAGGATGAGTATTTGCTTGAGAATCTGGGCCTGGTCAGCAGCAGCGCCAGCCTGTTTGCTAGTCGCTCTGATGTGGGACTGAGCGAAGGTGTCTACGCATGTTGCGTCCCACACCAGAGATTTTCCTAATTTCCACAGCACTAATGTGGCACTTATTCCATACTACGTAATTCCATGATTACTCATTAATTATAGGCCGTAGCAATATATAAAAAAAACGTGCGAAAAAACGTGCAAATATGAAGGTTTGCATGGCAACAAAAAACTTAAATTAATTTTATATCTAGCATAATTAATTTCTAAAATGTTCAGAATTTGTGACATTTTCGCGGGTTGAATTCTTGTAATTACTGACTAAAATCCAAAAATATTTTTCCATGGAAACATCTTACCTATAATGTACATTTGAAATTGGAATATCAATAGCTACCATCTATAAAGGTTTTTCTAAAATATTGGAATTGCTGGCGTATGTTTTATTAATTTCGCGAGTTGAATTAAGTGGCGCTAATGTGTTGTATCGCATTCTGTCTTCGGTTATTTGCATTATAGGAAGTTGAGACAACAAATTCTCCCAAATACCCATTAATGAATTCTCACGCTCGTACAGCGCCGCCTCAAATCTGTTGTAAATTGTACTGCAATATTGCACCTTAATTCGTAAGCTATTAGGTAGCTCTCGTTTTGGCAAAAATTGTGTACGGTCTAACGTTAAATTGTCTAACTTCAAATTCTACTACTGTGGGACACTAATATCTAAAATTCGTCTGATCTTAAATCATAGCATATAATATACTTGGCTAATTTTTGTATCAGGCGGAAGATCGAAATGATATAACTTAAAATTGTGTTACGTTTTATGAGCTCAACTACTCAAATGATCATCATGACATTTTAGATACAGGAAAAAGTTCTATTCCCGAGGGATCGTCCAAAAATAAAAAAGTTTAACGGCTGACAAAAATATATGACCAATAAAGATTAACTAAATGTTTCAATACTTAAAAAAAGGGACAAGTGCGAGCTGAACTCACGTGAAGAGGGTTCCGTACGATGTTACCAATCCGCACGATATTGAGTGATTTACCATGTTATTTTAATATCATGAACATCTTATAGGTTTTCCTATAATCTATAAGTAGAAAACTAATTTCTGTATTATTTTTTTTCAAAATTTTAGGTTCAGTAGTTTCGGAGATAATCAATTTTCGTCTATTTTCTTGAATAACTTGGAAAATATTTATTTTAAAATTACAAAAAAATACATTTAAGATCTTCACAAGACCTTCCATTTGATATGTCACACGATGCAGTTTTCAAATTTTTTATTTTATTTTCCACCTTCCCCCCAAAAATGACCACCATATACAGATTTCATCTATTCACGTCACACCTCTGCGTTTGGGTCACAGAAGTTGATATGTGTACTAAATTTCAACTTAATCGGTCTCGTAGATTCCGAGATAATTGAATGTGAGCGACGACAGACAGACGGACACACGAGTGATCCTATAAGGGTTCCGTTTTTTTATTCGGACGTACGGAACCCTAAAAAAGGGGGCGAAATCACGAAAAAGACTAGTTAACTATAAATCAACAATTCTAATGCAGCGCAAGAAAGTAAATACTTATTTATTTTCGGAAATCACTAATCAAGACACTTTTCCAAGGAATCTTTGATATTTGTTTCCATTGCATAAACAATAGAATTACGTTGGTCTTTGTTCTATTTCTGCTTTGTGTATCTTTCACGGTGTCATTATAATTTAAGGTTTACTTAAGTTTAATTGAATTTCATATTTTTATCGTTTTCATCTTGAATAAAATGTCTTATAATTAATGAACTACCATGAACTATAGTGTTGATAGTGGGGTTGTCTGCATGTGCTATTAAAAGTTATGACTAATCATCAATTTAAATGTTAATGAATGATGCATAAACTAATTATATGTTATCGCAATGCTAAAAATAGGTACTTGGTAATTAAAAAATTGTTTATATTTTTTTACTGAGATATGCTGGACGGTTCACTTAGCGGTAGGTTGCTACCATCGCCTATAACACAAGCAACACCACAAGTGATTTATGTAACTGCGCTGCCGACCTTAGCAGGATTAAAGATGAGAGTTTGCTTTGCCGTCCCTTACTCACTCACTAGAATACAACAACAGCACACGTGCTGTTATTTCAAGGTGGTCTTCTTACTGCCAAAGGGCTGCCCAAGTTACTGCGAAACGCAGTATGCCCTGCCACTACTTCAAACATCCAGACCAGAGCTAAATTTTAAATGTTCATTTCCAAAGTTTGTAATCGAACATAATGTAAACCTTACCCACTCGATTAATGGACTCGTCAAAATTATAAAATTGTTTAACGAACTGTGTAATATAGAATTTTAGTCAAAAAGATAGTCAAAAAGAGCGGATGGCAGTGGATGGATACGATCCGATGATATAACAAATTTTTCAAATATGTGCAAAAACTTGCGGAGCAGAGAGAAAAATGGCACGAACAGGGGGAGGCCTTTACGGTGTGGCCACGGGAACAGGCGTGGCGATCGGCCGCGCGACTAGCGGCGCGGCAAAATAAAAAGGCGTTTCCCGGCGCGACCAGTATACATAGATACCCAGAGATGGAAATTTCTTTATCAATTATCTCGATATTGCTTGAAAATTCAGGTCAGAATTGATAGGCAATTCAGGCAAAAGTACGAGAAATACAGACTATATATTCAAAATGTATTGAATACAATTTCCAATTTTATGGAATACAAATAAAAATACAAATTCCATGCGTATGTGTGAAAAATGTATTTATATTTCTTCCAAAAATCTACTTACTACATGTTATTCGCGGCGGATACAACTAAATTGATTGATTAGGTTTGTAAATACGTAGTATTCGCCACGTCTACCGCTCGAACCCGTGGCATGCGCCGTACTGTTTCATACATTTGTTTCGCTCAGTGCAATTCGCTCAGCAAATTCGCTGATCGTCCCGCTGCTAGTCGCTGCTACGCGTGGCATGCTAAGTATATTTATACACATTTGTCTTAAACCTAACCGAGATGAGTCCTTAAAATAACAGTAAATAAATATTATCAGTACGATAAAAACTGATAAAATGTTAACTTCAAAATAAGAAATTTCTGTTTTATGTGAAACATCTTTTGCGACAAGCGTGGCGAACGCGACGGTTTCGTCAAACCTTAACCAACACTTGACGGAACTCGTATCAGCTATGAGACTCGCTTCTCGGCTCGGCGAACTCAATAATAAGCTCGCAATAAGCTCGTGCTTTAGCGTATGTATAGCCGTTGATTTTAGATGGATATTCAAATATTAAATTAAATTGCCTTTAATAAACCAACCTTTCATGCATATTTTCTATACGAAATAGTTTTGAGACGTTTATGGGCTCATATAGATAATTATTATTGGCAGTGTTAAGTAAATATTACAGAAAATACAAAATGGCATCTGTTAACAATTAATATTATATTAAACAAAAAGATAGAGAAATTAATTTAAAATTAATTCCTAAAACAAATTTTAAAAAATTAATTTCTAAACCGATTCAAAACTACTTTTTAAAATGAATTCGTGCTGTCGTATACTATCATTATTGAATTTTGCTTATATTGAATGAAGATTTTTTTTCAACGATAAATTTTATTATTACTAGCTTTTGCTCACGACTTAATCCGCGTCCCTTTAGGCTCTAAAAAATTTATTCAATTTTTATTATTCATTTATTTTTCAAAGGCGATGAACTTTTTATTTTTTACTATTTGTTTGATATGAAAAAATATCTTGTAGGAAAAGCATTCACTGATTTGGCTTTGAAAAATTGTATTTGATTTGCATTTGAAAGCATTTACATTTTACATCGAGTTTCTTCGGGAACTCTTCAAAACTTCCTTATAAAGCGTAGCTCAGAAAGAAGCTTCTATATTTAAAAGCACTCAAGTTTCAATCTTATTTAAACTAATCCTTTTATATCATGTTACCTATTGGATGTTAAAACATTTATTCAATTTTTATTGCTAATTTATTTTTCTAAGGCGATGAATATTTGTATTCTAAAATGATTTCTTGGTTTTTTTTCTGACTGAAAGGTACACTATGTCGTTTTCAGTACTCCTGACAACGTCTATGCTAAATTTCATGGTGATCAGATGAATATTTAAGGCGTGAAAGCGTAACATCTTATCTTATCCTAGTGGCTATTTCTGTCTGCTAGAGAACCAGTATCACTTCGTCCATTGCTGAAATATTGTGATGGCCGCGTAAACTAAAGCTCTCTACCTATACCTACCACGTTAAGAAACTGTAGTACTTTTTTGATAGAGGCATTCTTCACATCTTCACAAGCCATTGTGCGGCTTCCTAGGATGTGACTGCGCTTGTGCATTAGGGGGCCACACTCGCACAGGATATGCATTGGTGTTTCTTCTGCCTCATGGCAGAAGCGGCACTCTCCCGTACTAGTGAGCCCCATTACTTTAAGGTGCCTATTGAGGCGGCAGTGCCCCGTTAGCGCCCTAGATAGCATACACAAATTGCTCCTGCTAAGCGACATAGCCTGATTTGTTACATTTCGACTATAGGCTTTAATGAGCGCTTTGGAATGGTTCAACCCTGGCAAGTTAGTCCAACGTTTGTAAGATTTAATAAAGCACTGGTTCCATATGATCCAGCGAGCTAGGCTATTTGGTGGTCCGCACATAGGTTCAGGACCTATTAGCCTACCTTTTGCGCCTACGAGCCAGTTCGTCGGCAAGTTCATTGCCTTCGATCCCCATATGGCCAAGTACCCATCTTAGGATCACTTTGTTCTCATAATCTTCAGAAAGCGTAACAAGTAAACAAGCAAACTCTTTTTTTTTTATTTTCATACGAACCTATATCATTATTTTTGTAATATGTTTTTTAGAGTAATTTGAAATTAAAATAAATTAAAAGCTGATTTAGGTTTCTTGATACTTGCTCTAAAATAAATTAAACTAGCTGTTAAATGCGATTTCGTCCTCGCCCCGTTTTCTTAGTTAAAACATTCATTCAATCTTTAATGCTCGTATATTTTTGTCAGGCGTTAAATATTTTATTTTTATTTTTCGAGAATCCCTCGGGAACAGTACTTCTTTCTAGGTTCAAAGTCCTTTTCTGTATCGACTTCGCCAAGACCACAATATTGTCAGCAAACCGAAGGTCCTTGCCATTCGAGGTGCTCAAATGCATCTTCCAAAGCGACAATGGACAATTCCGAAAAGAATGTATCTCTCTGTCCTTCGTAATGGAATTGACTGTGTGCTCTGCTCCTGTACTCGAACCGACATGGTGGCTTTGTAAACACTTCGATATACTTTGATATCTCTATATATAAAAATTAATCCCCATTTCCCTTGGTCACGGCATCACACGTGAACGGGTAGACCGATTTTAATTCGGTTTTCACTAATGGAAAGAGTGATAAACGGGCAATGTTTATATATATAAAAATTGCACCCCGGGTGAAGCCGGGGGCGGGTCGCTAGTTAATTATAAAATTATAATTTATTACGTTTACCAAAATGTTACTGGTACCCTGGCCTCGTTTTATAAAATATAACGCCTGAAAAATATATGAACAATAATTTATTCAATCTTTATTGCTGTTATAGTTTTGCCAGATGTTGGTTTTTATTTTTGTATGATCCTTTGGGAACGGTAAGTGCTTTTTTCTAGATGAAAGGTACCCTATTTTCTTTTCTGTATCCCTGACAACGTGTATACATAATTTTATGATGATCGTTTTATATTAAAAATAATTTAAGTATAGGTAACCGGTAAAAATTAATAATTTATTACTTTTACCTTCAATCTTGGTAGGTAATTATTAATAACTTTCGTTTAATCACACAGACCGTAACAGATACATATATTGTAAAAAAAGTAAGAATTAAATATGTCAATAGATAAATATAAATAGCAATAATAATAACTCAGGAATTTAATTCAGAAATAATATAAATAATACAAAGGAAGACTCGCTTGAACCCCTAACACTGAAATATTAATACTTGCCGAAACCAATTCACTTCATTTATTTAAAGGGTTAAGGTAAAGGTTTGCAAGATATATTGAAACCACTTATAAGTTAATATTTAAACAACATACTTACCTTTGCAGGGTTTTGATTTTTAAAGCTAGTTGCCGGGGAAAACTAGTCGCAGGAGCGGATAGACGTTGGGGTAGACGAGCCTTGGAGTGCAGACCACGATCAATTTTAGGGTCAGTTCACATCGAAACGCGACGCGACGCCAAGATGCTGATCGCAACGTCGCGATACGCATCGCTATGTAGCGAAGCGCATCGTGAAACCACAGTTGTGAAACTATATAAAATACTAGCTGAACTAGGCCACGCTTCTCTGCGGCCCATACGGCGCGGCGACGCGGCGTGCGCCCGGGGCGCGCGGTACTGGACACTGCTTATACATATACATATAATACTATTTATCTTAGCGTGATGTTACATAGCCTAAAGCCTTATTCGATAAATGGACTATTCAAAACAAAAAGAATTTTTCAATTCGAACCTGTAATTCCTGAGATTAGCGCGTTCAAACAAACAAACTCTTCAGTTTTATAATATTAGTATAGATAGTAATTAATTCAGTTGATTATAGAAAAATGCTTCGAAAACGTGTTTTTAAGTTACCCGTCCCACCCATCAAATCCAAGCATGCCAGAAAATACAGCATCTTCCTTCACTCATAGGTCCTCTGTTGTATAAAGTACTGCACACTTCCAGAAATGAAGATCAAAGTTATGAAGTGGATTGCCACACTTTCTTACATTGAACTTGAAAAACTACTAAGAGAACTCAAATGACTGTTAATCATAACAAGAAATTAACTAAATCCTCTATGACTATATATCTATCACGTATACTGCCATTCACATTCACACACACACAACACACACACACACACGCGCGCGCTCGCGCGCATGCACTCTGAAAGCGTCCTTTTATTAGCATTTTTAAACTCGTGAAAATCTTAATGCGATATTTGTTGTACTGATTGATGTCGCGTAAATGAACTATCTTGGTAACCTTAGATCATCTACAGGACAGGCCTCGCCTAGTGTAGAGATCATTGTAATAATAATGATTGTTGATACGTTTCCCGTTGCCATGTTAACATATTTACTTTTTCATATTTTTTTTAAACTGTTTGCTACAATAAAACATGTACGTATTATGTTAATATTGTGACATAAAATAAATTTATTATTATTATTATTATAGTATAGATATAAATAAATCGCGACGTCGCGAGATGAATCGCGGCGCAACGCGAAGCAGCCGACACCACTTTCGCGTACTCATTGAACTGTGTACCTTTTTCTGTAGGGATTAAGTTCTATATTGTATTGTGTGCGCAGCGTCGAGTCGTATCGCTTTTCAGCCTGAACTTACGCTAAAATGCTCCTGCTCGCTGGATCGATGACCTCAAGAGAGCAGCTGGCAGTGATTGTAAGCGAAAGGTGGACAACCGAATGTAATTAAAAAAGCATTGTCCAACACTGGACGCCTATTAACAATAATAATTTTTTTACATGAGCAATAATATGGTTGTTAAAAACGGGACCATTGCGAGTTGAACTCGCGTGAAGAGGGTTCCGTACGATGTTACCTATCAGCACAATATTGAGTGATTTACCATGTTATTTTAATATCATGGACTTCTTATAGGTCTTCCTATAATCTATAAGTAGAAAACTAATTTCTGTAATGTTTCGGAGATAATGGTCGGACAGACGGACACACTAGTGATCCCATAAGGGTTCGGTTTTTTATTCGGACGTACGGAACCCTAAAAATAGTTAAGCACCATATCTCTCAGCAGCCGCCTTGATTTTCATGGCCTAAGAAGATTCTTAGACTAATTTCACACTTACATCAGAATAATCAGCAATATACTACTTCCAGTTCACCAATTGGCGAAACCTAGTCCAAACTAGTCCAAATAGTTGAGAAGTTCCTTTTTTCGACATCACTTAGATAATAATTAAGTTCGACAGATCAAGTGGTTGAGGTGCTCGAGTTCCGGCAAGGCCAACTTTAAAAATAAACTTCGTAGTTTGCTCTGGTCTGGCATACTACGTTCCACACTGATTTGTGCAGCATAAAAGACAGAAGACCACCATAAAATAACAGCATGTGTGCTGTTGTGTTTCGGTAAGTGAGTAAGGGATGTCAGATCCCATTTACCTATCGCTTCCTATTCCCATATTCTTAATCCAACTATGGTCGGCAGCGTTACTTGTGTTACAGGCGACGGTAGCCACCTACCATTAATTGTAACCCGAGAGCTGGTCGCCACCTTGACTAAGGTACTCGCCACAAAGCTACAATTTTTTGTATAATCAATTTAATAATAGTTAAGTATCAAAACGTGCTTCTGCCTGGGGTGGCACGGTTGCAAAAATACCCCCTTTATTTTTATAATTGTAAAATTATTTTCAAAAATAATATTATTTCACACGTCTGCCGTTTACATATGTTTTAATTTATATTATTTGGAATGCATAAAAAAATTGGCAGATGATTCTCGCGGTTGCAAGTACCTGTCAGGTGTGTTTAAAATTGTGACGAACGGTCGTATTTTATAATATACTTTAACAAGTCTGCCGTTTACGTATGTTTTAAGTTATACTATTTTAAGTGTGTAAAAAAATTGGCAGAAGATTTTCTCGGTTGTAAACAATTCATTTGCCAAGTATATAGAATTACAGCTGATAATGTTAATGAAGCCAGATACTACAAATTCATATCAACATATAATGCTAAAAATGAAAATGAATCTTTTGACAAAAAATATGTTGAATATGATGCATCAAATTTACCACCTTGTGAATCAGAACTGAAACAACAACTTCTACGGACTCAGTATATTGCAAGCATATGGCGAAATGCAAATCTAAAGTGTCCCACAACACTGACACCAGAAGATTATGGATGGGTAATGGATGAAAATAAATATAACTTCAAATGGCAAGAAGGAAATATCGTACCATCAGCTATTAACGATGTATTGCTAAAATCAAATCAATCAGAAGCTTCTGTTTCAGGTAAAATATTTTTAAAATCAATTTGATATATTGTATAAACATCTATAAATATAAATACATAATAAAACTTTAATTATACATTTACATTTTTCAGAGAGTGAAGGCACAATAGATGAAGATGCACTCAATTCAGAAGATGACATCGTCTATGAGGAGGGAACCGATGAATAATTTTTTAGACTAAAATAAGAAGTCAAATTTTAACACGAATGTATAGATTTTGCTATTGTTTGTAAAAAATAATGCTGAAAAATTTATATTACATACCCTTTTATTATACTTCTTTAATATATGAGAATAGTGTATGTAGGTATGTGGAGTTTTGAACACGAATGCATCCTATTCAGATCAATTTTACAGGTACTTTACAACCGAGAAAATCTTCTGCCAATTTTTTTACACACTTAAAATAGTATAACTTAAAACATACGTAAACGGCAGACTTGTTAAAGTATATTATAAAATACGACCGTTCGTCACAATTTTAAACACACCTGACAGGTACTTGCAACCGCGAGAATCATCTGCCAATTTTTTTATGCATTCCAAATAATATAAATTAAAACATATGTAAACGGCAGACGTGTGAAATAATATTATTTTTGAAAATAATTTTACAATTATAAAAATAAAGGGGGTATTTTTGCAACCGTGCCACCCCAGGCAGAAGTACGTTTTGATACTTAACTATTATTAAATTGATTATACAAAAAATTGTAGCTTTGTGGCGAGTACCTTAGTCAAGGTGGCGACCAGCTCTCAGACTATTGGACCGTGAGCCTATCTGACAAACTTAAGGTGGAGACAAACGCTAAATACTGAAAATATCCATTGTTTAATGAAGATGTTACAAGAAATAGACAAGACAATTGCTTTGAAAAAAAAAACATAATATACTTAAACATGTGAAGAAGTAATTGTATTAATTAGAATTTTCGTTAAAGTAATAGAAACTCCATAAAAAAAGTTAGACACAAGAAGAATTTGACTTTTATTGAAAATTCTCTCGAAAACGGCTTATTGCGCGCATATGAATCCTCTGTACCTATTAATAAGTTAACACCATTTTTAGGCCCGTTGAATTGTCTCCGCCGCCAATGACTTTTCTAAGATATCATACGCAACTTTTCAAGCAAACTAAAAACTGTAATTAATTTCATATCTAGTATAATTAATTTGAGACATTTGAATCATTTTTCGTCTTAGTTTCTTGTAATTACTTATTAAAAGCTAAAAATGTTTTCGCATGAAAACATCCAAGCTATACCTATTATAAATTTAAATTGGGTTGTTTTATTATTTTTGCGAATTCCATAAGTACTGCGAATACCTTGCGTCGCATTCGGTCTTCGGTTATTAAATACAAGTAAGTTGAGACAAAAAAATCTCTCAAATACTTAGTGCTTACTTACTTCATTCGGTTGTATAAGGTGACCTTACCATTAAAAAATACATTTGCTAGACCAAGTTTAAAATCTGTAGAACATTTTTGAAGATTTCAAAGTTCACTTTCGAGCTTCAACCCTCAAGCTCTCACGCCCAACTCTCAAGTCGAATAGATAGTGTGAGAGAAAAGTACTTTTACAATACAATTTTCAAAAATTCTTTCTTAGCGGATATGTTCCAAGTTTCAGCTTTCTAAACTTAGTAGTTTTGGTTGTGTGTTCATAGTCAGTCAGGACAAACGATTTTAAAAGTATAGATTAGTGCGAAAAAGTAAAAATTAAAAAATATAATCAAAAACTACCTATTCGGAACGAGCCCGTTGAATGTGTGGTTAGAGTGCTTGCCTTAAAACGCTCTGTTCTAGGGTTCCCGGGTTCGATTCCCGGCAGGGTCAACTTTGAAAAATTAACGTTTCAAATTTAGCCCTGGTCTGGATTTGAAAAGTAGTGGCAGAGCACACTGCATTTTCGCAGTCATTTAGGCAGCCCGTCTGGCGGCAGTAACCACCCCCTTACAGAAGACCACCGTGAAATAACAGCACGTGTGCTGTTGTGTTGCGGTGAGTGAATAAGGGATGCTAGAGCCCATTTCCCTATCCACTCCTAATCCCTTATCCTTAATCCTACTGCAGTCGGCAGCGCACTTGCAGCAGCTTTGGCGTTGCTTGTGTTATAGGCGACGGTAGCCACCTACCATCAAGTGGACCGTCAGCCTGTCTGCCGACATTAACTAAAAAAAAAGAACCGAGTTTCAAGGAGGCTCTAATCTATATCAACATTTGAAATTTATCAAAAAAAAATTCATGAATCATAAATGATACCGTTTTATATAGACATTAATGTCTTATCAAATTGAAAGTCGCTTACGTCCAATGAAAATTTAAGTAAAAAGCTATATGTAGTCTTGAAATAAGCGACCATAAAATTCACCGTACAGACATTGGAATAAGAATTTGAAAGAGCGATAAATTCTGAGATGGCACTCATAACTCATTTTCGAACAAGCATCGTTTAATAGTGTATATACTCACATGTGTACTCAAATTTATAAAAATTGGAGTCAAGAGTCTCACACTCTTAAATGACTCATAACTCATTCTTGCCCACTGCTACTTCAACCCACTAATCCGCTGGGTTAAGTCGGTAACTTTCGTTAGTCTACGTATCTTCTCATTCTGATTCGATCTCGCAATGTAACCCCCAGCAATATCCACAGCTCGTTGAGCGATGTTGGGCTTTCTTACGAGGCCCATGATAAGAGACCACTTTTTAGCGCCAACCTTTTGTTTTAAGGCACTGAAGAATTTTGGACAAGAAGATGTCTCTGAGCTTCCCGAACGTTACAAACTCGAACTGGATTCGTCGACTGACCTCCTTCTCGTTGGCTCTACCTAATTGGACCTAAGCACAAAACAAAATACGAAAAACTATCATACCATCTACTAACCAACTACTATTTAACTGTTACAAACTGTTACGTCACGTTCAATTGCTTTGTTATATTTCAAAATCAATAAAGCAATGGAGTAAAACTGTTATATAATTTCATGCTAAAAAAATAATTCTCTCAGGAAGAGTAGCGCGCTGCCTCAGAAGGTATTTAAACCTAGGGGTTTAAAACAACAAAAATCCACAAAATTTCATACAGTACATGCTTATATTACATGCTTATATAAAACATATTAAAGTCATAAGTAAAATTTAGGTTTAGATGACCAATACGATATAAGAAAATATTTTATGTTATTCTAGCTTTTTAGTTATTATTTTTAAAATAATAAACGTATTCGTTGTATGGATTTTGTATGGAAAATCCATACAAATAAATTTTGTATGGAAAATTCATAAACTTATTTTAACACTCATCTCATTAACATTGATAGCGTATGCGCAAAATCTTATAGGTTTCGTGGTTTCGGATGTAAATATTTGAATTCAGAGGTATACACGACCGTTACACAAAACTCTTGTTTGTTTTGTATCTAGTTGCAGACGTGAATATTTGTAATCCGAAATATACACGAGGATTCCACTATGGGAGCGTAATAGCACAGTCTCCTCTGTGGTAATAATGATTATATTACGGAAATACGCTACGACCCTAAAGGGTTTTATTACAACCAAAGAAGATAATCCTAATATTATATTAAATGCGAAATTGTGTTTGTTTATTACGCTTTTACGCCTTGACAAAAGCTATGATTTTTTTTATGAGAATTTATAGCTATACATAACATATATTTCTTCAATATTTTATATGAAACTAGCCTTTGCCCGCGTCTTTTTCTTTAGAGATAATTGTAATAAACCGTTCCATAGTTTAGCTGTGCACACTATGCCATCTTTCGGTTTGCCTTATTGTTGAATCGTCACTAACTCGCTAAGTAATAGGTTAATTTGTAAACGTAGTTATTGTGGCTCTAAGAGAGACTTAATGTTTATCCATTGTGTGAAACTCGCACAACACAATAGCGGGCATGTTATTAAAAGAAATATTAGGTCGAAAAAGTCTTTTTAATACAGTTGCTCAAAAAGTGGCGTATTGCAGGGACGTATAGCGTTCGGAAAGTGGGCTATTACACACTCGTGCTTTTTTTTTACCTTTCCCGCACTCGTGCGTTCTCTTTCCCAACTGTCAAAATAATATCTATTAAAAAGAAAAACCAACCATGAAGTTTTTACTAAAAAGTTTTTATGATTCATGCAAATACGTATATTTCTAAAAAGAAGCTACGAATTTGTTTCAATATCAGATTTAATGATTTGATTTAATGAGTTAGGTTAGGTTTCATTTCATTTCATCTCATTAAATTTCATTTTCATTTCAAATCAACAAAAAAATTCTACTGAAGACTTGGCTGTATGGGCACATAGTTTCCTTTGCCTACCGGAATGCGTGAAGAAAAAAAATGTCTCTGCTTATATTGTACGGTTGGCGCCATTTTCCAGAAATTCTCTTTGCGAGTTTAGTTGTTTGTTTTATTAAATCGCTTCATTTTTTCGCAACTGTATTAAAAATAGTCGTTCAGTACACGTGCGGAACCGTCATTGCAACTTGTTCCGACTGTCAACCCTCGCCTTCGGCTCGGGTAGACATTTGTCGGAACTCTTTGCAATGACAGCCTTTCCGCACTTGTAATGAAATATACTATTTTAATACAGTTGCTCAAAAAGTGGCGTATTGCAGGGACGTATAGCGTTCGGAAAGTGGGCTATTACACACTCGTGCTTTTTTTTTACCTTTCCCGCACTCGTGCGTTCTCTTTCCCAACTGTCAAAATAATATCTATTAAAAAGAAAAACCAACCATGAAGTTTTTACTAAAAAGTTTTTATGATTCATGCAAATACGTATATTTCTAAAAAGAAGCTACGAATTTGTTTCAATATCAGATTTAATGATTTGATTTAATGAGTTAGGTTAGGTTTCATTTCATTTCATCTCATTAAATTTCATTTTCATTTCAAATCAACAAAAAAATTCTACTGAAGACTTGGCTGTATGGGCACATAGTTTCCTTTGCCTACCGGAATGCGTGAAGAAAAAAAATGTCTCTGCTTATATTGTACGGTTGGCGCCATTTTCCAGAAATTCTCTTTGCGAGTTTAGTTGTTTGTTTTATTAAATCGCTTCATTTTTTCGCAACTGTATTAAAAATAGTCGTTCAGTACACGTGCGGAACCGTCATTGCAACTTGTTCCGACTGTCAACCCTCGCCTTCGGCTCGGGTAGACATTTGTCGGAACTCTTTGCAATGACAGCCTTTCCGCACTTGTAATGAAATATACTATTACGCATATAGTATGTATAAGCTTGTAATAAAATCTCTTTAGCCACACTATTTGGCTGGTTACGAGGTTACATTTAAAAAAAAATTTGTAAAATGTGGTTTCCAGCTATTTTTCATTTGTTTGATCTGTCAAAATGAGTGAATGTAATGAAGAAATTCCATACATTTTAAAATTTTATTACAAAAATGTGAAATTTTTTTTCGCAAACCGCGAAAAAAAATTTGTGACGTTTATGAACTTGACGCAACTTTTACTGATAAAAGTAACACAAAGTCCGGGAATTCTGATATCAAAGATGCCATTTTATCCAATTACGGATAAAATGGACACCATTTTTAAAAAGTGGAACAAGATCGGCATATCAGTTACAACATAGCTGAAGAACTTAGAATTGACCACAAAACAGTTTTGACAAATTTTGAAAAAAGCTGGATACACAAAAAAGCTCGATATTTTGGTGCCAAATATGTCTTGAGTATTCAAATAAAATGTTAAGAAACTTTTCCCCAACCTATTATTATTTCGATGATTTATTCATAGCCTCAAGTCCCCGTAACCCTTTGGATACACTAAAAAAACACATTAAAACATACAAGTATCAGCTTGGATAAAAAGAGTAATAAACGCAATAATATATAACAAATGTAACTGGCATGAATTCGAATCTGTTTTTGAATATTTAAAATGGAACGAGCAAGTTGACA
Organism: Bembecia ichneumoniformis; assembly: GCA_910589475.2. Classification (NCBI taxonomy): domain Eukaryota; kingdom Metazoa; phylum Arthropoda; class Insecta; order Lepidoptera; family Sesiidae; genus Bembecia; species Bembecia ichneumoniformis. The sequence goes on from OU342532.1 coordinate 16,326,131, forward strand.
CGCAAAGGAAAAGAAACAGCAGAGAGACGACGACAGGCATTGAGACTGGAGATTGCGAGGATCAAAGGAACATACAGAAAGATCAAGATCTTTCAATTCACTTTGATGAGCAAAGTTATACCTGAAGAGGCCGAGAGGAACATCTTTGTGGCAGTGTTTTTCAATATATAAAAGTGTATAGTGTTGTGTAAATATTTTTGGTTTTATATGGTGAAATATTTATTTATATTTGTGAGTGTCAATTGTTTATTGACAATAACAATTGACAAATGACCAATTGACAATTGACAAATGTGTATAGACAATAAACTAGTGATTAACCTTTTATGCCATTTTTAAAATGAGCCGTATTGCCATTTTTTGAAGAAGAAGAAGAAGAACCTTTTATGTATTTGGAGTCGAAATAAGTTTGAAGTAGGACAATCGTTCTTAACTTAATAAAAAATGTGATGTACACAATAGGTACTAGGTTTAAAAATAATTTAGATTTACATAAGACCCGACTCCACAAGATAAGTAATTCTTTTATGGGTCAGTGTATACGGTTTTATAATAAACTGCCTGAGATGATCAGAGCCTTATCCATAAATAAATTTAAAGATGTCATTAAAACCAAACTCCTCTCGAAAGGCTATTATAAGGTTACTGATTATTTAAGTGAAAATGAAGCCTGGAATTAAAGCCTGGATTCGGAGCTCATACTATGCTTAGTATTGTATATTTACTTTAAGTATTAAGTGTATGATTATAATTGTTGTAATTTTTATATTGTAAAGATGACAAAAAGAATAGTATCCTGAGTTTCTTTCGGAGTTTCTTCTCAGGATCGTGATCTTGGCTTTTTTCCGAAACCCTGGTAAATTTAAATTTAACTGGTAAATCTAAATGACGATCATAAGAGTTTCTTGGAGAAACCTAATTGATAAATAAATATTTTGATTTGATTTGATTACAAACGTAACATAGAAATATTATTATCGAAGTGAAGTTGAGGAGCAAATTTTGCTCTTCGTGTGTGAGATCGTAAATGCTAGCAAAAATTTAATAATAGCTGCATATAATATTTACATATACGTTATAAAAACCTCTTTAATATCACGTAATGCTCAAATAAAAGTTATTACACTACGAAATTGTCCTAAAAAAATATTTACGCTTCGCGCGACCTCGACATCTGCGTTTAGATTGCCCGTATTTCGACTACTTACAATGGTGTCCGCACAATAAGTAGGTAGGATTATAAAAATTTTACTAGAAAATTCTTGGTTCACATAATAAATTTTATTTATTTATTTCTATAGAATACGTAGCCAGAGAATATTTCCCTAACCCCTTAATCCTACTGTAGTCGGCAGTGCACTTGCAGCACCTGTGGCGTTGCTTGTGTTATAGGCGACGGTAGCCACCTACCTCAAGTGAATCGTCCTTTGATTCGTTTTTTGTTTTTTTTTTTTGCTTTTTTTTCCTTGATTGACTTGATTTTTTTTCCTTTGATTCAAAGGACAACTGAGAGTTAATTCAGAGTTGTCTGTGTAGTCAGTGCCGGTTTTAGCATTACCAGCGCCCTGGGCGAGATTTTTGCGGCGCCCACTGTCTACCATTGAAAACCATGTGAAAAAAGCGGGATTTATTTATTATAAGTAATTAAATTAAGTAAATAAAAAAAATTACAGTGATTATAGTCGTTCATAAGGCAAAATACAATTTATTTTGTATTTTGCCTTGTTTGATTTAAACTCTACATTTAAATTAAACAAGAATAAACAATATTATAAAAGGAACAGAAAACAACAATAACAATACAAATTAAAATAATAAAATAACCATTTAAAAACTAATAAAATTTTACTTTTCTAGCCCTTCTATCATGTTTTCGACAATTTCCTGCAATTATATTTTCGATTATAAAGTTGTTAAGTAAATCGAAAAGATTGCAATATAGCGATCAAAGATAGGTGTCCGGTAGTAAAAACAATAATCCACTTTTATACTACGTAAATTTTCAACATGCGGTAGTCGAAACTAAGAGTGAAGATACCACCGCAACAAACCGTGCGTGAGCCGTGCAATACTACGTTTGCTTGTTTTAAAATAAATCAAATACCTACTTAAGTGTTAGTAGTAGTTAAATCTCAACTGTTAAGTGCGTGCACTGGTATAATAAATGAGCTGATTTTATCCCTCTTCGGCAAAAAACTCTTTCTAACAAAAATTTTAAAATGAGATGGATAATTTCTTTTGCGGTCTATACTACGGTCGGGGATTCCCGGTTAAATGAACAGCAGTGTTTCAACCGAAATTCAATATGCATTTTAGTGTAGTGTTGCCGTCATATGGACTTTTTTTCTAGATTTAGGGAATTTATGTATATAAGTAACACTTACTCTATGAACAAGCCGTTGTTTTGTATAGACTTCTGGTAGGTTTTGTATATTAAATAAATATATTTTTTTTACCGCCAGAAGCTATTTTTATTTTTATTGTCCGCCTGTCCGCGCCTCATGCGGAAAAAGGCGTAACAAGGTAAAAAAGCTAAGAAAAAAATAATTAAAAAATACAGCTACAAAATAAAATTCAGGTGTGTCTTATAGTCTCTCTCTCTCTCTCTCTCTGTGTGTGTGTGTGTGTGTGTGTGTGTGTGTGTGTAGTATGTGTATATTCGTTTTAATTATGGACCACAAACTGTGAAATAGGGCATATCGGTTTGAAGTTCACTTCTTTCAACGTTTGGTCACGTACCTATTTGTGGACCGTTACATGATTGTAAAGACAATTACGATTGTCAGACGCAAATCGTAAATCAGTGACATTATTTTATATATACATTTACGTATGAAATTTAAAAAAATACATTGTAGCCGATTTGTATAACATACATTATTTTTATAACTTCATTCCGCACCCTTTTTTCTTAGGCGTTGAAACATTAATTATTCAACGTTTATTGCTCATACATTTTTGTCAAGAGTTGAATTTTTTATTTTTACTCCCTCGAGAACAATACTTTTTTCTGGATGAAAGGTAGCCTACAAGATCCCCCCTACACCCCTGACAACGTGTGGGTAATTTTGAAAGAAAACCTTAACAAAGAAATAAAAACTCAACAACGCAACGTTAAATCGAGAGGGACACATTCATTCACACAAACGTCAGAAGCCGAATGACGGTATTATGTTGACAGTATATCAACATAATGCTTATCCTATTTCTGAATGACCAAAACAAAATATCGACCAGCCTATTTATTAATTACAGTTCTATTGAAGATGCTCATGTTTTTAAGAAAAAATATTTTATAAAAAAATGAGGGTCCAAATGTTTAGAGCTTCTGACTATTGCCAGTATCACAAAAATAATTTGCATTTTATTTCAAACAGTTATATTTTATTATATTGGTTGTCGTAAAAGTTCGTGCGGTTTTTGATCACTTTATTTTATAAAAATACATCAAATTAAATCATTTTTCGAGTAACAGAAGTATACCACGGCGATAGAAGTTTTCGTCTTTGGAGGCAATAAAATCATCCACTACTTTTCTTACTTCTTCGAAGTTTTTAAGTTTTTGCCCAGACAAGAACAAGAAATGCAATATGACTGGTCGAGTACCATGGTCAGAAAATGGTCGTTTCTAACTAATTACTTTATTTAATTCATTCAATTTTGCACTGTAACGATCTGCGGTAATTGTTTCTCCAGGTTTCAGCAAGTCTTAATAAAGTACTCCTTTTTCATCCCACCATATACAGATTAGAGCCTAAGGAACATGGGTCTCGCGCTTTGCCGTTGATTTTGAGGGCTGACCCGGATCAAGTCATGATTTTTTTCCGTTTTGGATTCGAGAAATAGATCCATTTCCCGTCTCCAGTAACCATTGTCCATAAGAAATAGACTTTTTACGGTGACGGCCGAGCAAAGAAAGACGGATATTTAATCTGTTGAGGGCAGATTTCTCGGATAGCTGGTAGGCCCAAGTACATGCAGACGACGATTTACAGTAGACTTATCGACGCCAAGCTTATCAGAGAGTTCAGAGCTTATCAGAGTGCAATTGTCTGAACTGGATCTTCATTCAAAAAGGTTTTCAATTCGTCTGGTTCTAAGGTTTGGGGCCTACCAGAACGAGGTTTGTGGTCTAAATCAAAATCGCCGCTTTCAAAACGCTGAAATCACTTTTGGCACGTATATTCGGATACAACGAATTCGCCAAAGTTTCGCAAAGTATTCTTGAAGCTTCGGCTGCTGTCTTTTTTTGATTAAATATATGCATAGGCACTTTATCAATATCCATATTTTAATTAAATATTTAACTAAACTAGAAGGATACTGCAATATCAATGGATCATAAATCAATCAGATTACTCAATATTATAATATACTAGCGACCCGCCCCCGGCTTCGTCCGAGGTGCAATTTTTATATATATGAACATTCTCCGTTTATCCCTCTTTCCATTAGTGAAAACCGAATTAAAATCGGTCTACCCGTTCACGCGTGATGCCGTGATTTATTTTTATATATAGAGATTATGCAATTTACAGACGAATTGCAATTTTTCTTTAGATGTAATCGCCATCTATACGTGCCCGTACGAACTTTTGCAACGACCTATTATTTTACCTGTTTTGAAGAATAAGAATTATGACAAATTTTATTACGACAATGGACAATTTGATTCGACAGTTTACATTTGATAATACCAGAAAATAAACAGAAAAGGTATTACAACACACACGAAAAGTCCCCTGCAACAAACCAGCTCCAACTCAGCATAATGCAGGTTGTGTAAATACCTGCGGTTTGGTCTGTTCCATTGAAGACGACGCCGAGGTTATGGTGAGGTCACGCACTTCTTAAAAACCATTTAACACTCAAAGAAATAAAAAAAAAGAATTAAAGAATATAGTTTCAAACAATTATTATTAATAATTATAAAAAACCTGTAATTACTTATTATGTTATATTTAGTTCCGCAGCTCAATTTATTTCTCAAGCTATTTATTTCGAACTAGCGATCAGCCTCCGGTTTCGCACGGGTCAATTATTTAGATTTCATTATATATAAATGCCTTGAAATATTATCTATCTGAGAGTGAAAACCACATCAAAACCGTTTGCACAGATGCGGGCAGCGACAATACTTTGTAAGTCCCTAATCTGCGGCGGGATATTGTTAAACGCAACATAACGGAAGCTATGTACCTCCAAAGGCAAGCACTATTACAATGCGTACTATGGCGCTCTATGGCGTACTATGGCGCTCCATAGTACGCCATGGATAATATTCAAAATGGCGCTCCATTACTAGCTGCGTCGAGGATCTGCGAAGATTAACATCCCTTCAAGACAACTTGTCATAGAGATAATAGGGCTCCTTATATGTAATGACGCCCAAACAAAAGGCACGCCAAATAAGATGCTAACCATGGTTTAATAAACCATTAATAATATGGACCATATTAATAATATGGTTTAATAACATGTGACCTCCAAGGAATATCAAAACAATGACGATGATAAGATACCGTGAAAAACAAAACTAAAAAGGAGACATTGTATAAAATTTTAATGCGATATTTTAGTAATTTTCGTCAAACCACACAATTGAGGTTATTATTTTCAATTGGCAACACCTTTGTTTACATTTTTTCTTCGCTAACTTCGCTTATTCAAAAGGTTCTATCGTTTCCAAACGTCTTTTCATAACATAAATGATATGCAGATACTGATGTGCGTTGAAATGAATGTTCAGGTACGTGTCAAATGATACATAATGGGACGGAACTCGATGGATATATAATGTGCTTAGAATTCACAAGAGATGTATATCATGACAAGAATGTGACAATTAACAATGAAAAATGTATAAAACAATAAATCGTCAAACGAAAGAGGTTTATAAAAAAGCATAAGAAACATTTACTGACTGAATACTTTTGATAAATGTTAGTATTTTTCGCCCGATTGAAACATAAAATTTTTAGTACTGGCTATTAATTCATTCCGGGTGTATTTTTAATAGTGTTACGACTATGGGACGTTCTGGAAAAAGCGTTCGCGTCGGTCAAAAGTCTCGAACGTTACACCCTATCGATGGTAGCCACGTCCCTTTCCGACTAGTGTCAAAGCAAATTGGTTACAACATAGAGTTTACATTTCAACAGAAATAGCATTCCCGAATTTTCAGTGGTTTTTTTACAATCTTGTTTATATTTTCTGGTAAATTCGAAATACATCGCGGCGTTTGGCGCCAAGTATAAATAAAAGTGCGGCCCGGTCCCTATGGACTAGAACCACACCCATCTTGAGGCGAGTTTTAGTGCGGTAAGAGTCCCACATAACCTCTATGGATATTTGCATTGCTTGCGACATTTGAGCATAAGGTATCTTTTGAAGATTTCTCTCCTCGTAAAAAAAGAAAAAAAAAAAGAAGTAGGTAGTTAGTTGTGCGACAACAAGCTATAAGACAGCGAGCTTTTGCGAAGTTACTTGCGACAGTGAACCGGCGACACATAAAGGAATCATTGACGACTTTTGGCAAGTTTGACGGTTTGACAGTTTTGTGAATTTCGCAGTCATCTTGGTTTGTGAAAATAAATCGTTCCTTTCGCCCTTATACGGCATTTTAACTCACCCCGCACGTAACAATATTTAGTTTATTTAAAATTCCTTTTTGCGTTACGTGTATCTAGTCTATAGAGAAACTTTTGTTGTTAACTTTCCGAAACTTTTCTAGGCACAGACTAACTTGTAAAAGGTTTGTTTGAAATACTTAAAAAAAAAAAACGCTGAATGCTACATAATTTACTAGCCCATTTGGTGAGTGGTTAGGGTGTTTGCCCTTAAAGCTCTATTCCAAGGGTTCGTTTCCCGGCAGGGTCAATTTTAGAAATGAACTTTTAAAGTTGGCTCTGGTCTGGATTTAGAAAGTAGAGGCAAAGAATACTGCGTTTCGCAGTCATTTGGGCAGCCCGTCTGGCGGCAGTAACCACTCCCTTACAGACGACCACCGTGAAATAACAGTATGTGTGCTGTTGTGTTTCTGTGAGTGAGGATGCCGGAGCGCATTTCCCTATCCCAATCCCTTATCCTCAATCTTAGTTACTCAAGTTTACTCCTTAAGAATCGATTTTCCTATAAGGCTCCTGGTATGGAAATTTTATGAAAACAAGCGTTAACTAAAAAGCGTTATGTTCTTCTAAGCAGTTCTACCCAAATCCAATAAATACCGCCGCTTCACCTAATTTTATTGTAGTATAATAGATGGCGCCATCAATAGTGTTATATTTTTGGAGTTCACCAAGCAGTTCTACTGAAATCCAATAGATGTCGCCGCTTCACCTAATTCTATAGTAGTATAACAGATGGCGCTTTTATTTACACTCTTTTCCTATTGCATTGCCAACACAAGACAGTCGTCCGTCGGAGCTGACACACACACACTTTTTTTTTCTCAGTAAATATAACGCCTAACAAAATATATGTGCAATAATTTATTCAATCTTTATTGCTGTTATAGTTTTGCCAGACGTTGGATTTTTATTTTTATGATCCCTCGGGAACAGAATATTTTCTGTTTTCCTGAAAAAGTGTTTGCAAAATTTCACGATGACGCGTTGAATGCAACAGACAGACAGAGTTACTTTCTGATTTATAATATGGAATATGGATACCGAAATGACTTTGAGATAATCAAAGTATTTGCATGTCTCAGCCTTGGAGAGATATCTACAGTTACTGCCTTTGAAAGTTGTAAATTAGGTGAATTTACAACTTTAATTCCCATTCTGAACATGCATGATTGCGCACTTATCCACGCCAAAAGATTTATTTATTTTCAGTAACTTTAACAGGTATTGGGGTTCCGGGACAAAAACGTAATTTAAGTTTGTCCTTTTACAGTTCGCCCCTCTCCGCAGTCGATAGTCTAGTTTTAAACGCTAAATAAAATTAAAATTTAAGAAATGCTATTATTATTGTGTTATGAAAACAGTATGTTTGAAATTTTAACATTTTTGAAAGTATTACGTTAGAATTTGTTTAACGTATAAGTAGACAATAAAAATCGCTATAACAACCAAAATCGAGCCATTTGAAAACAAAATTAATCTACAAGCAAATTTTCATAAAATATTTTAATTTTGGCTCGTTGGCTCACTTTGTACCTATTGGTCTCGGATTATATAAAAGGATTCTATTAGAGGCGTATGAATTACTTTATAACGTATCCTAATCTATGTATTTGAACTATTAACCTTGAAAGAATAAGACCCGAACAAGATAATATACTTGACACGACAAAACCCTTTCACAAAGACACCTCTTGTTCTAACAAAGGCAAAAATGAATGATCTTAAATATCTTTAATTGCCGCCTATACAAAGAAACGCAGACAATTTCAATTCCATTCATTCACAAAGTTTTAAATCCATTCCATCCATACTAATATTATAAATGTGTCTGTCTGTTTGTAATCTTTTCACGCCTTAACTACTCAATCGATCATCGTGAAACTTTGCATACACATTGTAAGGAATACACTCCTTTCATACAGAAAATAAATAGGTACTGTTCCAGAGGGATCATCAAAAATAAAAATAAAACTTCAACGTCTGACAAAACTATAACAGCAATAAAGATTGATTAAATTGCTTGTCATATAGTTATTTTGTCTGGCGCTATACATTTATAGCGCTAATAAAATAGAGTGTCATTATCTGAAATCAAAACTTATGTTTGTGAAGATAAAGTTCTCTAAATTGTCTTGTCGATATAAATAAACATTTCATTTGAACATTTCATTTAACATTTCATTACCATTTGACATTCTTCCAATTTACTCGTCTCCTATTCTAAAATAATTGTTTTAAAATTATTATACATAGTAAAAAAATAATTAATAAAACCAATTTAATTCAAAAAAATACCTTTTAGACATTTTCGTGAGTGTTCAGATTCATAAAGTGCAAATTCTCTTCAATTTCTTCAACGAAGTATTAAAACAGTAAACGTGTCGGTAAAATACAGTTTACTACTTTCATGCTTACACACTTTTAAAAGTAAATAGCATCTCTTTTAAAACACTCAACTGCTACACGAAAAAATACTATAGACAATTTAACGCGAACACCCGAAAAATTCTCGCGAGTCGAAACAAGCGCCTGCCGTGAACGCCAGAGCAATACTGTTAATAGCGTCGCGTTTGCTGCGGAACTTTGCCGACAGGAGTTTAGAATTAATTAACTGTACATGACACGTGTTGCTTCCCTTTTTTCGAATTCGTGTCATTAGGCGAGTTCAAAAATAAACTCGGAACGTATTTTTCCATCGTTGGTTCGTAAAATAATTGAAATATTAAATAATAATAATAATAATAATTCACTTTATTTGCTTAAAACATTGTATAGAAGATGCAAAAGAGTTACAAAAGGAACAAAATGTTTCGCCGTTTTACAAGGCATGCAAAAATTAATTAACAGAAGTAACATTGTCAAATTTAACAGCAATTATAACACAATTTAAGAGAGTAGGATGTCATGTCAAATAATTATTTATGTCAAAAGAATAAAAATAAAAATAAAACAGAACCGATTCATTTGAATTTAAGATATTCATCAACGCTATAAAATTTTTTATCTTTCAGCCACATCACAAGCTTTTTTTTAAATTCATTTAAGGACAATAGTTTAATATCATTTGGTACCTTATTATATATTTTAACACTCATATAAATGCAACCCTTACATACATTGATTGACCTACGTCAAAATTGACCTCAATCGTCAACAATAACTACACAAAATTATTTAAAACTTGTGAAATATTAACCTATTAGTATAAAACATAAACACTTATTTTTAACAATCGAGATCGTGACTCAGTATTGGATACGAAATAACTTCAACATGCTTTCCTAAACGGTAAGTAAGTATTTCTGCCTGGATTTTTTCTAGCGACCTTTTAAAGTATTAGTAAAATTCAAAGTTGTAAAATTCAAAGGTGTGGGGGGGGCACAGAACTACAACCTCGGAGTCTTCAAAACCAGGGTAAATGGGCATTTCCTGGGTAAGCGTGGTCCACCTTCGGCCGCATCTGCACCTCACATCAGGTGAGATAGTGGTCAAGCGCTACCTTGATTTAATAAAAAAAAAATTACTTTTAATGGAAAAATAGACCAACAAGCAGAGATCGATTGTCATCTAACCAGTGCCAGGAACTCGCCAAGGAAAAAATGTAGAGTAAATAGGACGAAAAGTAAAAATATGAGGAACCGGTCCTGGCATCTTTTACTCATGTATCAAAAGATAACAAGAACAAGAGTTGATGCCAGGCGGGCTGCTCGGAGTATGACTCTCACTGTGTCTTCTATACAAGTGGATATATTGGATGAGTGATTAGGGTACATGCCTTAACGCTCCGTTCTAGGGTTCCCGGATTCGATTCCCGGCAGGGTAAACTTTGAAAAATGAAGTTTTCATATTTGGTGCTGGTCTGGATCTGGAAAGCAGTGGCAGGGCGCACTGTGTGTCGCAGTCGTTTGGGCAGCCCGTCTGGCGGCAGTAACCACCCCCTTACAGAAGACCACCGTGAAATAACAGCACGTGTGCTGTTTGTGTTTCGGTAAGTAAGTAAGGGATGCTAGAGCCCATTTTCCTGTCTAGTCCCATATCCTTAATACTACTGTAGTCGGCAGCGCTCTTGCAGCACCTATGGCGTTGCTTGTGTTATAGACGACGGTAACCACCTACCATCAAATGGAATGTCATGTTAATTCTTAAAATATTTATTAAATATTTATCCTACTACTATTATAAACGTGAAAGTTTGTGAGAATGTATGAATGCTTTCGCGCAAAAAACGATTTATAATTTTCATATATTTTTAGACGAGAGATCGTCTAAAAATATAAAAAAATGGGCGCCACTGTCGTCAAAACTGGTGACGCAGCAATTATTTTATTTTTTAATTTTTAATGTACAGAATACTACTTATTAGTACTCTGTACATTAAAAAGTAGTAAGTAGTACTACTTACTTACTACTTATTTACGATTTTATTATATAAGAAAAGAAAATAATATAAAATGTACAGATATAGATATATAGATAATACAATAATTTTATATTGCCAGAGGGATACATAAAATTGTTTTCTTCTACCTTATACTATACCATTAATGTTTTATATGCAATTAATAATATTACAAAGGAAAATAATTTTATTACTTAAATTAAATGAGTTATTACGATTTAGGGTACCTAAGTAATCTTCCAAATGTCCTTTAATGGGCCAATATAACCAATTCACCCCAATCAATGGTTATTGCCAATATTGTGGTACGAGACAATATTATGGTAACGAAATTAAATTCAGTATGTGTCGGTGATATTGTAGTTACCTATCGCAAAATTGTAATTGTCATGGCAATTTGCCTTTTTTGTATTGTACAATTTGGATAATTGTCTTTGAATTGCGAATTTAAGTAATTTGTAAATTTGAATAATTTCAGTAATTTTGGTAATTGAAACAGTGATAGCACGCTGCGTTTTGTAGTAATTTAGGCAGACCGTCACTTGCAGCCTCCTGTCAATAAAGAAAATACGTAGAAAAAGATTAAGATTTTTTTTTCTTAAGTTAACGTTTGATTAAAACTTAAAACTCAGGTTGCCAATAAATTCTATCAACTAAAAACATATTCAAATACCCAATTTGAATTTGAAATTAACTTAATTGACCTAAAATATTATTAATTTTCAATCGAAAATTTTCCCGTCAAAATATCTGCTTTTTTAAAAAGTCGGTGGGCTTTTTGTTCGGTGAAATCTCTACAATCTGATGTGTACTTCTACAGATCGCCCGTAAATTTATTTTTCCTTTCATTTTTGTTATATTTTCTCCCTTTTCCAATGGGTTTCATCCTACTATTTTTTTTTTGTTTCAAAAATTTTATTATCGACCCAGGTATATAATATTATAAATGAGAAAATTTGTGAGGATAGATGAATGTATGGATGTTACGGATGTATGTATGTTTGTTACACATTCACGTAAAAACTACTGAACGTATTTGGAAAAAAATTAGCACACCTTGATTAACATATAGGATACTTATTATCCCGGGAAAATGCTAGGTTCTCGAGAGATCTTCTAAAAATATAATAAATTCGGTTTTTACGTATTATATCTTTCATTTTTCAAATCAGACGAGGTCACGAACACCAGCTAGTAAATTATATTTTACCCTACCCGTCTACCCGTCTGTCGGCACTAACCACCTCCTTACAGAAGACCACTGTGAAATAACAGCATTCCTGCTGTGTTTCACTGAGTGAGTAAAGCATCCAAAGCCTATACTTCCCTATCCTATCTAATAACTTATTCCTAATCCGATTAAGGTCGACAGTGTACTTGCAGCACCTGTGCCGTTACTTGTGTTAATAGGGGATGGTAACCAGGACCGCCATAAACAAAAAAGTTGTTAGTGAACTTTTTTAATTACTGAAATGAACAAAAAACACAATTAAAAGTTTATCTATTGAAGGCGTCCCTTATTTCTCTATCTCTTCATAACCCCCTCATTATTTATCCTACTATGTGAACCGGACTCGTTATCGGCACCGTGTTTCTAGGTATTATGTACAGAGCGGGCTTTGGGCTCGAGGTCTGACGGGAGTCATTCCTGCCACTTCTTCGTTATACCTGGTGCCTGCCTACTACGCGTACTACACTATACTCTTCTCAGCCTCTTCATGCGGCCAGTTTTCATGCGACTACAAGTGCAAGTGCAAGTGTAAAGTGTAAGTGCTTCAGCCTCTTCGTACGGCTACACTTTCCAGCCTCTTCATACGGCTACACTTTGCATCTTCATACGGCTACACTTTTCAACCTCTTCATACGGCTACACTTTTCAGCATCTTCATACGGCTACACTTTTCAACCTCTTCATACGGCTACACTTTTCAGCATCTTCATACGGCTACACTTTTCAACCTCTTCATACGGCTACACTTTTCAGCATCTTCATACGGCTACACTTTTCAGCATCTTCATACGGCTACACTTTTCAACCTCTTCATACGGCTACACTTTTCAGCATCTTCATACGGCTACACTTTTCAGCATCTTCATACGACTAGTCCTCTTCTTAGCCTCTTCATGCGGTTTGTTACGGGGTGACTGAAAGTGCCAATGCTTTCTGACTGACGGAATTCGGCGCGGTTTATATAGGCTGGTGGAGCAATTATCCCCACCAAGTTTGATCTACTTTCGATCTTACTTCCCCCTCTCTATCTCAGCCTTCTCTGTATCGATTATTTATTTACATTATTTACAGTTGTTTATTATGTATGTTAAGCTAATTTGAATCTATTTACAATATTACATATTCTTATCCTACTAACCTACGGTCTTATACACCAGAAATATCTTATTTGAAAGGTGTAGCGAGACGATAAAGGCACCCATATGCTATCTCTCTCCCACCTATAGCTGTCTTTGTCGGACAGCATAAAGGTGGAAGTTTAGGTCACCCTGTTGTCGTCTCGCTCCAACCTACGTTCTCCTTATCTCCGCGTCCACTATGTAAAGTCTATAACGCACTTGTAGAACCTTTTTTTTTACGTTGGGAAATCCATCATGGATACACCCAGCAGCGAAAGGGGAACCTACGGCGTTGCTTATTTTATAGGCACCGGCCCTTACATAAAAGGGAAGAACTCAATTTATCATCACCATCATCATCTCAGCCGTAGGACACTGCTGGACAAAGGCCTCCCCCTAATTTTCCAAAGGGACCGATCGGAAGCAGCTTCGACCCACCGTTGACCCGCGGTCCTTATCAGGTCGTCCGTCCACCTTGTCGGTGGGCGTCCTACTCTGCGTTTGCCGGTCCGTAGCCTTCACTTGAGAACCTTTCGGCCCCAGCGGCCGCGGCTCTCCGTAGCTCTCCGGCTCCACTTCAACCTACTATTCTGCCGGGTTATGACGGTAACTTTCGTTCGTCTACGGATCCCCACATTCGATCTCGCAGTGTAACCCCGAGCATAGGCCTCTCCATAGCTCGTTGAACTCAATTATATATAAAGAACACAAAAACTCAATTTACAAAAATTGTGTAGATGGTAGTAATTACGAATTTTAGTGAAGTGTACTATAAAGGTCGATTCATATTACACCGTGCTGCCACCGGGCCGTGCGCTCGCCGTATTTTTCTCAAAGGCCGGGGCACGTACACGACCCAGTAAAATATGAACTGGTTCATACAAGAGTATACTATGGATATCTTGGCCGGGCCCCGGCCCGGTGTACTATATATCGGGCCTCGCGAGGCTGCCTCCGAACGCACGGTGAAAAGAAACATATTACGACATGTCGCTATTGGAGTGCCCCCATCGGTGCTCCTTCCGGGGCACGGCCGAAGCACGGCCATATAAATCTTGCTTAATATTTTCATCAAGCCCTACCAGAAAGCAGTGTTGTATTTAGTGTGTGAAAATAGTTTTCTTAAAATAAAATTATAAGGGTTACAAATCGAGACATCTTCGGTATTGATTCCGGTGAAAAATTGCGTCGCTTTTCTATTGCTTGAGAAGGGTTTAGGAAGTTTATGACTGACCTTAAAGACTGAAGATGCTCTAAAGTAGAGATTGTTAAAAAATTTAGTATTAATACGTACTAATAACTGTTAGAAGAATGTTGGAAGAACCAGACCTTATATTATATTTCGATGACCAGAAATAACTTCAATTTAATTAAGTTGGCTATTATAATTAAAATGACAAATTAAATTAAATGTGATATTTTTACAAATAAATTCTTGTAAGGAATCTCATCGATATCATTCGTTACTTCTAATTAATTCCCAGAGGGTCGTAGATCCATATGATGTGAAGATATATAATTAAAATAAGATATAGAAGGTAAAATATATTCCATCCATAATCACCTCGAAATTAGGTGACTTTTAATGATAATTGTCTTTGACTCAAATCAAATTTTATTAATAATTTATAAATAGTAAATTGCGTTTATTGTATTTATTTTAATTACTGTTAATATTTATTACTTTTAAGTTTCATATTAATATTTTAATTTAATTATTGTAGTTGCTTATTGAAAAAAATTATGAAACGAAAAAAATTTAATTGATCTTATATGATATGCATATATATGCTGATTAAAAGTTAAAATTAAATGTAAATAAATTGTAATTACTTACATAATTCTTTAAAATAAATATAAGCTTTCTTAGTTTCCTGAATATAAATTCTCTCTTTGCTCTGGATATTCTAAATATATCACAAACTAGAGACCTGCCCCCGGTTTTGTATGGAGTTCAAATTGAAATGCTTTGAGCATAGTCATGACAAAGGAATATATTTGCATTAACAACAGAGCAAATATGTATGTTTTTTTTTTATGTTATGTCGACAGACAGGCTGACGGTCCACTTGATGGTAGGTGGCTACCGTCGCCTATAACACAAGCAGCGCTACAGGTGCTGCAAGTGCGCTGCCGACTACAGTAGGATTAAGGATAAGAGATTAGGAGGGGATAAGGAAATGGTCTCTGGCATCCCTTACTTACTCACCGAAACACAACAGCACGTATATGCTGTTATTTCACGGTGGTCTTCTGTAAGGGGGTGGTCACTGCCGCCAGGCGGGCTGTCCAAATGACTGCGAAACGCAGTGTGCCCTACCACTACTTTTCAAATCCAGACCAGAGTCAATTTTGAAAGTTACATTAAAATTTCCAAACTTGACCCCGCCGGGAATCGAACCCGGGGCCCCTGAGCCGTTAGGCAAGCACCCTTGCCACTCATCCAATGGGCCGTCAAAATAATTGATCCGTTAGTTAATTAATTCGCTTAAAAACTTTAAGCGATTCTGTAAATATTTATCAGTTTGATAAATAAACTACAGTGAAGAAAGTCAGTAGTCAAGTCAGTCGAGTCAGTCGCCACCAGTGTGTCTGCGTGTGCGTACGCGTTGATCGCAATTTCTATTTTTAAAATGACGGCTCGTACGGTTTTGTTTTTGGTTATTATCGCAATTGCGTCAGCGCATGGCTTGAATCCAATAGTAAGAGTGTCCCATGGCCTGCTACAGGGAACCTGGAAGGTGTCCACGAAAGGCAGAACTTACGCAAGTTTCGAAGGCATACCCTATGCCCTGCCGCCGACCGGAAAATACAGGTTTAGAGTAAGTATCAACTATATTTATAAGATATATTTCCATACTTAT
Source organism: Bembecia ichneumoniformis (assembly GCA_910589475.2). NCBI lineage: Eukaryota > Metazoa > Arthropoda > Insecta > Lepidoptera > Sesiidae > Bembecia > Bembecia ichneumoniformis. Next base: position 16,342,372 of record OU342532.1, read on the forward strand.
TAAAATAAACGTGCAATAAATAGCCTTATATTAACTGGCTTGTTCGTTTTAATTTATTAACTAGCTGAGCCCGCAACTTCGTACGCGTTGGTATTCGGTGAAGCGCGTAACTTTTTGTTTGTAAATCGATTGGAATGAAACAATCACTAAATGTTACGGGAAGCTTGCTACAATACATCAGTGAAAACCCCATTCAAATCGGTTAGGCCGTTTCTGAGATTAGCGTGCACAAACGCACAGACAAACAGACAAAAATTCTAAAAACTATTTTTTTGACCTCGGTAACATAAGTACAACGTGTACAAATTGTTTTTTTTTTTTTTTCTTTTTTGGAAAAATATTTAATGTAGACACGGCTCTTTTACGATTTTATTATAATTTTAGATATAATCAAGTTACTAATGAAACATTCATAAGAAAGAGTAAGTATTGCAAATTTAAGAAAAACAGTGACTTAAAAATTTCAACATAAGAAATGAATATAAACACGTTTTTTCCAGTTTTGGTCTCCATAAAATAAGTAAGTAATTCTTTGAGTTACAAAACTACACATAGGAAGTAAATATGTAAATTTAAATCATTATATAACACGAAAAAACTCCCACCGATCAGAAAATTGTATAAAATCTCTATATATAAAATGAATCCCTATTTCCCTTGGTCACGGCATCACGCGTGAATGGGTAGACCGATTTTAATTCGGTTTTCAGTAATGGAAAAAGGGATAAACGGGGAATGTTCTTATACATAAAAATCGCATCCCGGGCGAAGCCGGGGGCGGAACGCTAGTATCAAATAAAAGAATAAAATACTATGTAGCAACTGTAGCTGTAATTAACACTACATTTGCTGGAAGACAGTCATTGCTATAGAGTATAGATAGACTATCATCAATACCCATACAATTTCATTAACACACACAGTTATTACTTAATTATTTATGAACTTTTAGATTTAAATTGAGATCAATGAATAAGTACTGAATATATAATGAACAGCGGAGCTTCCTGCCTGACACAGGCTCATTATAATATACAGGTCAGTGAGGGGAAATCTCAAACCATAAAATATACGAAAATGTCTTCTGAGGAACTGCAGGCTTCGATTTTTGAAAAAATAAAAACTGCATTCAAACTTTTGAAATTAAACTCATACGCGACCAGGAATCGAACCTGGTCAAATCTCTGTAAAAATAGCAATTATTTTTATTATCGTAGTTGCTAGTGTGGGTCATAAGGAATAAATTTTGCTATGGAACCTTATACATATAAATAATAAACAGGAATGTCTACAATTCAGGATACAGGTTATATAATTGTGAAATAAATACCTATATGATTTATTATTTACAGTGTAGGAAATAACCTTGTTTACAAAAATGAGTGGAAATGGAGAAGATTTTTTTTACAATACTTCACTCACTATCTTGAAATTGAATGTAAATATATTCATTATTTAAATTCAATTTCATTATTTCAAAAAAGGTTTTTTGTCGGTTTCTTTTCCGTAAACACCATTTTCCGAGCCTGTGGCAGATTAATAACTTTATTGTGTTCGACGATCTACAAATACTTGTATAAGCATCCTCCGGGCTCTTAAATTTACTCCTATTTTCAGTTGCTCCCTCTCACTGTTAATGTAAATATTATTCCAGTGTATTACCGGTCTATCTTTTCGACGTATCCATTCCCTGTGGTACTGCTCCTGGTACTATCCAGTACGATTTGTTCATATCTAGTTTCATCAGTTTGCACTAGCAGGGCACAATGCGTTCCGCAGTCAACTAATCCCTCAAATAAGACCATCTTAAATAACAACAAGAGTTCTATTGTTGTGAGGTCTGTAAGTAAGGGATGACAGAGTCCTTTCCCATATCCCAACATTTTATCTTAGCTGTTATCCTTTCTAGGACGACAACAGACTTGCATCTTGCTGATGCTGTTTATGTGTATATTTGTACAATATAGCCACCTGCCATCAAGTGGCCGATCAGTCTGTCTACCACAACATTAGCTAAAACTTTAGCTAGTCGATTTCCACTATAGTGTAACTTATTAAGAGTTAACTTAATAAGTTACACTTTAACTGATTAAGAGAAAATAAGTAACTAAATGGGTATATCATGTTGTAGGTTACATATTATGTGATAATCAGACGTCCTGGCCACAATTGTCTCGTTCTAGAATCAAATCTTGTCTTGAATGTCAAAATGTAGAAAAAAGGGAATGAAGTTGGTTTAATGTATTGTCTTTTTTTTTTCATGCAACAACAATAATTTTCTGTAATATATCCACTGCTTTTATTATAATCTTAAATTTCTAAATATCATAATTTCAAAAGTTAAAATCCATACTATAATACAAATGTGTTATGTTCTGTCTGTCTGTTTCTCTGTCTGTTACCATATCACGCCTTAACTACACTTTTGCATACACATTGTCAGGGATACAAAAGAGGACATAGAAAAAACTGTTCAAAAAAACTGTTCCCGAGACATCATATAAAATTAAAATCCAACGCCTGACAAAACTATTAAAGCAATAAAGATTGAAAATAGTAGATTTTACAACAAGTGCACAAAACAAACCATATTTATCCGAGATTTTTGCTGATAGTAATGTCGAGGATAAAAATGGTTTTGTGGACGAGTTATAAACTCTGCTTTTCACTTCGATTGCGAAGAAATAAAACAATAGTATAACATAACATTTCTTTAAACGCACGAAAAAACAAGAGCTGTTTCTCGCCGCTTTACTTTTTTTAAATCTTACGACATTGACATTGACATCTTATGACATTGGCTTGGGCTGCAGACCTATACAGCCTACTATTAAATTAATTTTGTAAAAATAATTTTCTTAAATTAATTAAATAACCTACCGTACTTGAATTTAAATTTTAATATCTTTTATGTCTTAAAAAACACATAAGGCAAATAAATTTAAGTAAATATTATAAAATAACAAATTCTATCTATGAACTTCTTATTGTGTTTGGCTGTATGGCTCATTTTCTTTGCTATAGATACATTTATGAGTAGATACGTTAATGCACTTGTGCACAAAATTCGATTTTGTGCAGCCTATATCCTGCACAAATAAGCACTTTCAGAGCATGAGAAGTGAAATAGTATATTTCATTACAAGTGCGGAAAGGCTGTCATTGCAAAGAGTTCCGACAAATGTCTACCCGAGCCGAGGCGCAGCCGAAGGCGAGGGTTGACAGGCGGAACAAGTTGCAATGACGGTTCCGCACGTGTACTGAACGACTATTTTTAATACAGTTGCGAAAAAATGAAGCAATTTAATAAAACAAACAACTAAATTCGCAAAGAAAATTTCTGGAAAATGGCGCCAACCGTAGAATATAAGCAGAGATTTTTTTTTCTTCTAATACTATGCCCTATGCCAGGAACTAAGGAAACTATGCACATACAGCCAAGTCTTCAGTAGAATTTTTTTATTAATATGAAATGAAAATGAAATTTAATGAGGTGAAATGAAATGAAACCTAACCTTACTCATTCAATCAAATCATTAAATCTCATATTGAAACAAATTAGTTGCTCCTTTTTCGAAATATACGTATTTGCATGAATCATAAAAACTTCTATGAATTTTTTTTAGTAAAAACTTCATGGTTGGTTTTTCTTTTTAATAGACATTATTTTGACAGTTGGGAAAGAGAACGCACGAGTTCGGAAAAGGTAAAAAAAAGCACGAGTATGTAATAGCCCACATCCCGAACGCTATACGTCCCTGCAATAAGCCACTTTTTGAGCAACTGTATTAATAAAATTATTTCTCATATATTTTGTTAGATGATTATATATTTTATTTATAAATGCGAAAGAGCCGCATGCAAAAGCTTATAATTTATCTATATAAAATATAGAAATGTTTTGCAGTTAAATGGTTACCAAAATTCTAATTTTTATACCAGCTACGAAAAAGGGTGTTGTTTTACTAAGCACCAAGTGATGTTATATTTTGAGAGCCGCGGGATGGTTCGTAATAAATGAGCCATTATTTTAAGAGGTTCCCGAATAATATTGCCGAAAATTTAAATAAAAATAATAATCGCATAACATTTTTATACGATACATTAAATATTCGTCATAATATTCTTGAAGGTTAGGTAGTAAAATAGACTTAATAAAACTTAATATCTACTTTAATAATAAATATCTATCTATCTTTCTATGTCTATAAATATTATAAAATAAAGTCGCTGTCAGCTTTCGTCTGTTTCTCCGTGGATTTGAATTCCATTCCAATGGATTTGAATGCGGTTTTCACCAATGGAAATAAAAAAAACGGGGATGGTTTTCAGTAAAAAACTACATCCCTGAGAAACCGAGGCGGGTCGCTAATGCTAACATTAAAGTCTTAAATGCTTTAACGTCAAGGTCCCGGATTCGATTCCTGGCAGAGCCAACTTTGGAAATAAACTTTTCAAAATTGCCTCTGGAAAGTAGTGGCAGGCTAAGTTTCGCAGTCATTTGGTAAGGCGGCAGTAACCACCCCCTTACCGAATACCATCGTGAAATCAGCATGTGTGCGGTTCTGTTTCCGTGAGTGAGTAAGGAATCCCATTACCCTTTATCCTTATCTGAATATGGTCGGCAGCGCACTTGCAGCACCATGGATTTACATGATAATTTCATTACAGAAAGTAGGTATATAATTTTGCGATTTGTATTCTTTTGATATTTAAAATCCCATTCCAAAGCGCTGAGATTAGCATATAAATACCACTTTTGAGGTGTTACGGAGATCAAAACTGGTCTACAAATTGATTATAGTTATAAAAATATTTACAAGTCATGTGAAATTGACATTTTATTTATAAATTAGCCTATGCGCGCGACTTCATCTGAAGATATGTATGAATGTATAATTTTTAATGTATAATTTTAATGTATAATATATAAAACTTATTTTGGCGGGTGAGGGACAGCTCTAACAAAGTCATAGCTCAATGATCGCTGATAGGTTAGATTGTTTATATGTATATCCAACATTGTTGTAATAGACATATTGGTGGTAGTTTTTAGACACTTACTTATTATTATTTTTTCTTTTCTTTCATCTTGTATTATATCTTATTACTGTTAGCATATATATATATATATATATATATATATATATATATATATATATATATATATATATATATATATATATAATATAATATATGGATCCATATTTTAAAAAAAATATGGATCCAGTTACCTGAAAATAAATTAATTTTAATTATCGTAATTTTCGTAGAGATCTCTAATTTCTTTGAAAATAAAATACAGCCTATTGTTATTCGCTGACAATGTAGCTTTCTCTGAATTAAAAAAATTTTAAAACCAGATTAGTAATTTTTAGAATTTACAATATTAAGCCGTCGAAACTTGTCATATAAATTTGTATAAAAAGAAATGTTTTTGACATTTTGTTGCTTATTGTTGTTTTTCTAATTTTTAGTAGTTCCCGAATTTTTGCAGTTAGACACAAAAAACATATTTAATCTTTGGACATAAATACCGAAAAAAAATTTAAGTAATTTTTGAAATTCAACAGTATATTCTTATTATGACAATCTACACAGAATGATGTCATCATAGTTTTTACACAGCTTACACGCTTTACAGCTTTACACGCGAATAAAGCTGCGTGCATTTTTATTCCTATAATAAAACTATATAGAACATAAAATAATATTTACAACTAGATAAAAAGTTTCAGAGAAAAATCATATCTGTATAATTATTTCCTCGCCATTTATTTTGTACCTAAAATAAAGATAACTTGTAGACATAGACAGAGTAATGGCCTCTTATCGCCGAGTAGATAAATATAGAACAATAACATCATGTGCAAGTCGCATAATGAGCACAAGAATATAAGTCCCAGAATGTGCAGGTGTCACCTAATGTCACCTATGACACAAGCAAAGCCAAAGCTGCTGCAAGTGCGCTGCCGACTTCAGTAGGATTAAGGATAAGTAATCTCTTACTCACTCACCGAAACACAACAGCACACGTGCTATTATTTCACGGTGGTCTTCTGTAAGGGGGTGGTTACTGCCGCCAGACGGGCTGCCCAAATGACTGCGAAACGCAGTGTGCCCTGCCACTACTTTCCAGATCCAGACCAGAGCCAAAGTTGATCCTAACGAGAATCGAACCCGGGAACCCTAGAACAGAGCGTTAGGGCAAGCACTCTAACCACTTATCCCACGGGCTCGTCAAATGTGAAGGTCGCGAAATGTGCACATCGTAAAAAGTGCAGGAACCTATTCTTTCACAGCATCACGTGGCAGTTGCACTGCCCCAGAAGTCTTTTCAACCGATCATCGTGAAATCTTGCATACACTTTGTCATCCTTTCATTCAGAAACAGTACTGTTCCCGAGGGTTCATCTAAAGATAAAAAAAGTGTGTGTGTCAGCACGACTGGGGTTTACTCCTTTAAACACGTGAAATTAAATGTATAAAATTTTCCTCCTGTCAATATATAACTAGACACCTAATTACTTTATGTTATTTAGTTACATTCTGCATACTCAGATGTCGCTTGTTCTAACAAAAGTTATGTTAGTTACGTTCTTTTTTTTAAATTATAATTATTATGATAATTTAAAAGGAAAACGGTTACAAATAAGTGGATTTTTTTATCATTAGGGGCTGGCGTCGCCTTAAGACGACCATCAATTTGCCTGCCATCCATTTTATTATAATTAAAAAAAAAGCGTGTGTGTCAGCTCAGACGCACGACTGGAGTTTACCCCTATAAACGTATAAAAATAAATGTGGAAAATTTTCCTTGTGTCAATAGATAACTGGATAGGTACCTAGGTAATTACTTTATATTATTTAGTTACATTCTGCATACTCAGATGTCGCTTGTTCTAACAAAAGTTATGTTAGTTACGTTCTGTATACACAGATGTCACTGCGTTTTATAAGTTCAAATAGTTCATTTTTCGACGACAGATTGTCGCTGCGCCGGCAGGTTATAACTCGCTATCTTTCGTTCCTCAACGCAGACTACACTTTTCATACAAGATTTCGACGTTTGCTTTTATAAGCCCAGAAAATAGAATTAGGAAATATAAATACATATATGCGTCGGTTGTCGCACAAATGTCAAAGTGACAGATAACGTAACGCGTTTTAGTTAACGCTTGTATTAATTTTACTCCTTATGAAATTTCCATACGGGGGCCTTATATTAAAATCAATTCTTAAGCTCCAAAAAATTCAACGCTTGAATAAGTGTTTTAACTACTAAGCACTCATATAAGCTTATTCATTAGAAATGTATGTTATGTATAGCTATAGTCACATACAAAACAATATCGTTTTTGTTAAGGCGTGAATAATTAATAAACACACAATTCCGCAATTATAAAATTAGGATTGTCTTCATTGGCTATAATATAAGCGTTGTGGCCAGTTATTGATGGAAATACGTATTTGCTCCATAGGAAAATTGTGACTGCGACACTTCCTATCTTTAAGAGGCAGCATAGGGGTCGAGAATAGGTTAATGAGTTGTTTTGTTGTGACCATTAACTCCTGATACCCTTTCAATAATGAGCGAATGATAAAACTGGTATAATCGGCTTAAGATTAGGCCAATTATACAAAAAAAAACGGATCAAATCATAAACTTTGTAATCCCCAGCAGTTTTCTCTTCCAAATCTGAAACGATTTTAAACATTTTTACAGTAACTCAATTAGAGAGAAAAATTTTGTCTCTTTGTTTGGGGCGAACTTTGGAAGAGGCCTATATTAACTTTTTTAAAAGAAATATGTTTTTTATTTGTATACATAACGTCTTTTGGAAGCGTTTAAAACTAAAAAAAATTAACAATTTTTGGAGTATCCTACCTCCTATATGAGAAGTAAATTAGAGAAAAAATAAAACACAGAGTCTGCGATGTGACTGGCGATAAAAATATTAAGACTCACTGTCCAGCATTAGGTCGTTAGCTCACTCACAATTCAAAGTTTACACACCACAAACAACACGATATGGTATAGTTTATGATAAGATACAGTTCAAGAAACGATAGTATAAAGCATAATGGTAAATCTTGATCGTACAGGTCACCGACACGACCATGCATAGGGCCTCTTATCGGCTTGTCTGTTGGCAAGTAAAACTTGAAATGTGGCAAATGATATTTATGACAGACTATTTTTTATATCTATAAATGTAACTATGTATGTAGGTATATAATAAGTTTGCATGCAAGTTTGCATGAAAGAAATTTTTTGGAAAATCCACTGGTGAAATCGGTGGACGATACTTAATATACATATAATACTTATATAAAATAATGTCATACATAATAATACTATAAAACTAGGTGAGCCTGCAACTTCGTACGCGTGGTATTCGGTATAGTGCGTAACTTTTTTGTTTGTAAACCACTTAATGTTACGGGAAGATTGCTACAATACATAAGTGAAAATCGCATTCAAATCGATTACGCCGTTCCTGAGATTAGCGTGCACAAACGTACAGAAAAACAAATAAACAGACAAAAATTCAAAAACATTTTTTTTACCTCGGTATCTTTTACACAAAGTGTAAAAAAAATTTTTTTTTTTATGTTTACCTTGTTCTAAACCTACCAACGACTTTTGATACGGTTTTCACCAACTGATACGGCGATAAACATAGAAGGTTTGTGTATATAAAATAATTTGCAGAAAAAAGTTTTTTCTGTGACTGCCTTTAGGCCTTGGGGACGCCTAAAAAGTTAAATATGTATGTATTGAAACCACAAACGGCGGTTCTCAGCTGATTTTTTTTTTTTTTTAACTCGAAAGTGTGTTGCCCGCAGTTATTATTCACCCCAGATTACCGCTAAAAAATAACCTACACATTGTACTCCCATAATTCATTTTTAAATTGTCAACAGCTAAGTATTAAACAGCACGTCTCTTTAAATTACGACGATAGTTTCTTCTGCTTTAAAATGCACGATACGATTCTGAGTGCTTTATTAATTTTTCCAAATAAATTAAATTTTTCGCTTCCGACAAGTTTCCCTTGGATTCTTTCGTTCATGATCTATTCCTGTCACAAACAGAGGACATTTCGTTGTATTGCAGTGAGGTATGCCGACCTCGTTGATATCGGTATAGGGAATCCTGCTATTTAACGGTGGTCTTCTGCAAGAAGTTGGTCCGTGACCACTACTGCAAACATGATAGCAACAGGGTCAAAAGATCACTTTAAACCTATAAATAAGTTATCTTACTCAAAATTATTTAACTAATAAACAGTAAAAATAATTAAATAACATTAATAATTGGTTAATCGACTTTTTACATTAGGATTATTATAATACTAGCTGTTGCACGCGACTCCGCGTCTGTATAAAACATTGTTCGTGGAAAACGGCAATTTTGTATGGAGGGGGGTAAAGGGTGAGATGGGGGGAGGGTGAGTAGCCTATGTTACTCGCTGATAATTAGCTTTCTATAGGTGAAAGAATTTTTAAAATCGGTCCAGTAGTCTTTGAGTTTATTCATTACAAATATACAAAAATACATACCTACATACAAATCTTTTCTCTTTATAATATTTGTATATACTTTTAGGTATAGAAGTATAGATAATAATTGCAAAAGTTTGTATGTTTGAATGTTTGTTCCTCAATAACTCAAAAAAGGTTAAACGAATTTGGATGAAATTTGGCACAAAGATAGTTTATTACCTAGATTAACATATACTTTTTATCCTAGAAAAATGTTGGTCGTCTAATAGTCAACAAAACAACAAGTCAACAAGTGCACAAAACGAACCATTTTTATCCGAGACTAGTAACATAACATTTCTTTAAACGCACGAAAAAACAAGAGCTGTTTCCCGCCGCTTTATTTTTTTAAATCTTACAACATTGACATTGACATCTTATGACATTGGCTTGGGCTGCAGACCTATACAGCCTACTATTAAATTAATTTTGTAATAATAATTTTCTTAAATTAATTAAATAACCTACCGCACTTGAATTTAAATTTTAATATCTTTTATGTCTTAAAAAACACATAAGGCAAATAAATTTAAGTAAATATTATAAAATAACAAATTCTATCTATGAACTTCTTATTGTGTTTGGCTGTATGGCTCATTTTCTTTGCCTTAATATAGATACATTTATGAGTAAGTAGATACGTTAAGACTAATACAACATCTTTGCGTTAATGCACAAAATTCGATTTTGTGCAGCCTATATCCTGCACAACACTGCACAAATAAGCAATTTCAGAGCATGAGAAGTGAAAAAATATAAAATAAATCGGTGCCACTGTCGTTAAAAGGGCGAAGACGTCATCACAAATTTTCATTTTGCAACGCGACAGCTAGCGCTTTTATAATTAAGGGCTTCTCTTGGGCAAATTAATATTAACATTAGAACTCGCTGGCGGCGGAGACAATTCAACGGGCCTAGAAATTGTGTTTTTTTTTGTTTTTACCATTAGAACAATACACAAAAAAATATTTATACAATTTTTTAAACTGACATTAACTTATTAATAGGTAGAGGATTCATAACGCCCGCAATAAGCCGTTTTCGAGAGAATTTTCAATAAAAGTAAAAATTTTTTGTGGAGTTTCTATTACTTTAACGAAAATTCTAATTAATAAAATTGGTTCTTCACTTGTTTAAATATAATATATATTTTTTTTTTTTCAAAGCAATTGTGTTATCTATTTCTTGTAACATCTTCGTTAAACAATGGATATTTTTAGTATTTAGCGTTTGTCTCCACCTTAACTGACTTCTGCACGCAATTTCATCCCTGCTACTGTTTCTTAGGTGTTAAAACATTTTATTCAATCTTTATTGCTCATATATTTTTGTCAGGCGTTTAATTTCCCACGGGAACAGTACTTTTTTCTGAATGAAAGGTACCTTATGCTTTATCCTTTTCTGTATCCTTTATCCTACCCTGACACTGTGTATGCGAAATTTCATGATGATCTGTTTAGTGGTTCAGGCATGAAAACTTAACAAACGAAAAAACTTACTTTCGTAATAACAATATTAGTTAGGATAGTATTTTTATATGGTTCATTTGGAATCTACAAGTATTGTTGATCGAAGTTTGGAATAGATATTTATGATTTTCACTATGTGTTAAATTGGGACACTTTAAATAGATTTTTTTTATGTTAAGACAGGTAGGTGGCTACCGTCGCCTATAACATAAACAACGCCAAAGCTGCTGTAAGTGCACAGAACTACAACCTCGGGGTCTTCAAATCCAAGGTAAATGGGCATTTACTGGGTAAGCGTGGTCCACCTTCGGCCGCATCTACACCTTACATCAGGTGAGATAGTGGTCAAGCGCTACCTTGATTTAATAAAAAAAAAGTGCGCTGCCGACTACAGTACACATTAGGAGGGGATAAGGAAATGGGCTCTGGCAGCACTTATTCATTCACCGAAACACAAGAGCACACGTGCAGTTATTTCACGGTGGCCTTCTGTAAGAGGGTGGTTACTGCCGCCAGACGGGCTTACTTACCCTGCTTACCCTACCCACTAACATCCACTACTAAAATAAACAACATTATGTTTTTAATTATTTTATGAAAAACACAGGATCGCTTTTCAATAGGGCACAAAACTGAGGCAAACAGGAGTCGCCTAAAAACGCAATAAATATAAAGAAATGCAAATGCGTTGCTGATCCTCTTCGGTTAAAGGGCAAGGAATAATAAGGGATTAAAGGCTGAGGGTCTACCCCCCGACTGCCATTGACAGTTTCAGAATGTTATTCATTAAGAATGTTTTAATAGAGGAGTATGCAAGCACGAATTCTTTTCTGAAGCTCGCTCAATTTATTCAGATTATTTTTAGCAGTAAATAGAACATAACGTTATTTCAAGGTTTTTTTTTTTTTACTTTTTCTCTAAAATAAATGTGTTAGTCTAGTCGAGAAGTGGATTTCCTGAGAAAAATAGTTGCCCGTCTCTTAAAAATATGAGCGACAGCTCATTCGATCCGTAATGGCATCTAGGAAAAAACGTTTTTGGATTTTTTCTGCCAATAAAAATTGCAATTGTTATTAACAAAAAAGTTTGAGTTATTGTCAAAAAATTAAAGCCCCCCTGGCTTTAATTTTTTGACAATAACTCAAAAACTATAAGCCATAGGGAAAATTTTAAAAAGTTCCAAAAAGAGGAGGAAATTTCTGATGTAATACTCCCAACTCCCGGAACTCTAGCTCTAATATTTATAATTTTAATTTAACGTTGAAAATTGGCCTCCGCGCGGCACCTTCGGCATGCGCGCGCCGCCTCTATAGAGAGTTATAATTTTATAATATTCGCTAGTAATTCATAATATTTTTAATTATGGGGAGACCTAATGCCCAACAATGGACATGATGATGATGCAAACTATAAGAAGTAAAATTAGAAATTATTCGAAAACGCAATATCCAAGGCAATTAATTTTATATGTTGAAATGTACAACTCGTATAGAGCTGTTACGAACGGTAACTTAATTAGTCGTTTGTACGGGAGCAGAGGCATAACCCTTTGACATTCGTCATTCATTAAAATAGTGTTGCTTGTGCAACCAATGTTACATCGTTGTTAAAATAGAGCTACCCCTTGTACACGAATGAACTAATTGACAATTACGAACACAGGTGATGTAAAATCATGCCACTGTAAATAGTTCTACAGTGGTATATGGAATTCACCCTGTTTGTATTACCTATGCCTTATCTCCAGCGAGGTAAATGTTGCGAATTTCGCAACGAACAGTATTTTTTATTTATTTAAAATCCACAGCTCGTAATTACAGTAATATATATAGAAGTCAGTGTCATAACTGTTCAATTTACAGATAAAAAAAAATTTTACATACAGCAAATTTTACATTTATACAATACTAGCTGACCCAGCACAAGTTGTCCTGCCCGAACCCGAAAATAATTCTGTAACCCGATTGTGGCGCCACCTATCGGGTTCAATAAGAATTATATATGTCAAAGTGACGCGACACTTCACGTCAATGAACGACGGTTAAATTATTTGGATATTCTTCATACAAAAATACTAAAATCGAGGTTAAAAAATGGGGAGTGGGGGTAGGAGGGTGAAAAATAGTTTCGACCTATTCTCATACCTACCAAATATACAAAAAAAAAATCATAAAAATCCAGCCAGCCAGTCGGAAGAGTTTTGTTACAAACACTGTGACACGAGAATTTTATATATTAGATATACATTTATACAACAAAACAAGCTTTAATTAGGTAGGTACCTGGGTGGATTGCAAAGTACTCGGCCTGACAAAGATCCATTCAATTCCTAAAATCAAAACTACCCACATTACTCGTATTTAGTTCAATTCATGCTAGTTAACTGTGCGAAGTTTTGAACTTCGCACACTATCAGATCAAGGTTATAACGTCGTGGAAATGCCACCGAATATACCAAATTTCACATCAATCCAACCTGTGGAAGTTAGCGAAATCCTAAACTTTCCTTTTTTGGTCTTTTGTTTGCATCTTTTGCTTCTTACGCAGTTGAGTTTCTATTAATGTATGATTTTATTATTATATGATTTACACTATATAATAATAAAATAAATTAATAATAATAATAGGATGGCACAAAGGACATATGTCGAGCCTTTAGTCATCCTGGTGAGATTCTCCGACATGTCACCTCCGGTTTTTCGGTGCTTGCCAAAACTGAGTATCTGCACAGGCACAACCAAGCGGCCAGGATCCTGCATCAGGAGCTCGCTCTGAAATACGGCTTCCTTGAGCGGAGGATACCTTACTAACAGTACTCGCCAGAACCAGTCCTCGAGAACAGCCGTGCCAAGCTCTACTGGGACCGTCCCATCGTCACGGACAGGACTATTCTAGCGAATAGACCTGATATCGTGTTGATGGACTGGGAGCAGTCGCGGGTGTTTTTGATGGATGTCACCATCCCGCATGACGATGGTCTCGTGAAGGCTGAAACCGAGAAGAGGAGGAAGTACCTCAACTTGTTCCGCTGAAATCATCCCAGTTGTACTGTCCGTGAATGGTTTAATCCCAATCAGCCTCAGGGACAACCTGAGGCGGTTGGGATTCCGTGGCGATTCCCTCCCGGGCCAGATGCAGAGAGCGGTGCTGCTCGATACGGCCAGAATAGTACGTCGGTTTCTGTCCTTGTCGCCCTGAACCCCGACCGACTGTGCTTCTGTCGGGGGAACACCGTCTCCCCCCTCATTTTGGCTTTTAGGGGGACGACGAGAGTTAAAATGAGGATGATTATATATATATATTAGCTGAGCCCCCAACTTCGTGCGCGTGGTATTCGGTAGCGCGTAACTGTTTTGTATTCGGTAACACACATACATCAGTGAAAACCGCTTTAAAATTTATTAAGCCGTTTCAGAGATTGGCGTGCACAAACGCACAGGCAAGCAGACAAAAATTCTAAAAACAATTTTTTTGACCTCGGTAACATAAGTACATTTTTTTTAATCTTTAATGTACAGACACGGCTCGTTTACGATTTTATTATATGTATAGATTAGATAACAATTTTATAAATTTCTCTATCTACATACTATATAATAAAATAAAGCCCCTGTCCGCCTCTGTTTGATTCTCTGCTATCTTCTAAACCACCCAAGGGATTATGATACGGTTTTCACTAATGGAAAGAACGGTAACGATAACGATAACGAGTGAGTAACTATCACCTACGTACCACTTCATTTATTTATTTACTAGCGACCCGCCCCCGGCTTCAGCCGGGGTGTAATTTTTTGTTAATTATATAAACATTCCTCGTTTATCCCTCTTTCCATTAGTGAAAACAGAATTAAAATCGGTCTACCCGTTCACGCGTGATGCCGTGACCAAGGGAAATGGGGATTCATTTTTATATATAGAGATGTATTTTATTATATTAATACATCTTCACGCCTTAAAGATTTAAATATCCTTTCAAAATTCCTTCCTTCGCCCGGCGTGCAATTTTTATATACCCTAAAACATTCCCCGTTTATCCCTCTTTCCATTAGCGAAAACCGAATTAAAATCGGTCTACCCGTTCGCGCGTGATGCCGGGACCAGGAGAAATGGGGATTCATTTTTATATATAAGATTTTACTACTTATTATTATATTACTTTATTAAAACCCAAAGGGGTTTTATAATTATTTAAATCTTAAGTCTTGCCTTGTATCTTACCCTTATCTGTTTTTTTTATTTATGATTATTAATTTATTGTTTAATTACTTGTAATAATTAAATTACGGATATAATAATAAGTGTTTTTTTTTAATACCAAAGATAAACCGTAATAGCTGTAGATACCTGTAAATGGCATGCCAATGTAAATGTATGTTTGTGAATTTATTTGCTATGATGTTGGTATTTCGATTTAAATAAATAAAGATAACCGTTTGCATGTTTAGGTAGTTATCGAAACCGTTATGAACCGTTATCACTTATATTATGGAAAATTTGGTATGGATTTATATAAGATAGGTAGATAGGTAGAACATTTATTTGCACAAACATGACACACATACAAAGAGAAAGACAAAAAATACAACTGTTAACAAAAAAGATACAAAAACTAATTTAGAATTAAATTCTAAATTTAATTAACTTGTTAATTTAAATAAACAAATTCCCAGATAGTTTAATTCCATTGACTGTGAGCTATCTGGCTCAGCATAAGCTGAGTCGGCACTGCGTTTCGCAATCACTTGGGCAGCCCGTCTGGCGGCAGTACCCACCCTCTTACAGAAGACCACCGTGAAATAAGGGTTTCGGTGAGTGAGTAAGGAATGCCAGAGCCCATTTCCCTATCGCCTACTAATCCCTTACCCTTAATCTTACTGTCCTACTGTGGGAGGGTGGCCGACCTCATTTAAATGGTCTACTCAATAGACCATCGCTAACGTTAGCGGGTAGACACCCCGTGTTTAGGCTCATTTGAAACTTCTTAACGAGAACTACCCATTTCTTCCCCTTAATCCTCACAAAAGTAAACAAAAACACAACACAAACATCAAAACAAAAAATAAAATAAAATAAAGAACATTCAAGGACTATGTCTACGGTGGCTGCTTGCAGCCCGCGGCATCGAGCAACCTACCAGCATTACCAGTAAGCATTTGTGAAGCTAAGTTTTCGCGTGCAATCCTATGACTGGAATTTAGAGTCATGGCTCCGTTTAGGAAACAACACAGCGTAGACGTTTAATAATTAATTAAATATTCTTTAAATAACATTACATCACCCTTGATCAAATTTATTTTAAACAATGCTCATACTAATGTAGAAAAAATAATGTAGAGCTACACATTATATGTAATATAGTTTGAATAAGTGTTATATATAGGCTTATATATACATAGTTTGAATAAGTGTTGAAACCACCTTTACCCTTGTTTTTAGGATTATACACTATATAGCCCGTCTGACGGTAGTATAACCACCGAAAATTGCTACAATTTTTGTCTTTCATATATGGATGCACTAACCGTGAATAACATTGTATAAAGTTCTTAATTAAACCCGAAAATATTCCACATAATAATAAATCCACATACTTAATAAAAATAAAAAATACTAATAATATTGGTCTCAATTACAGCGCCTTTAAAACTGGCAATCGCTCATTAGGTACGTTTAGAAACACTGCGCTGTTCATAGGAGTTGCTTCGTAATAATATTTAATTCGTTGATTAACCTGTTTCTCATAGTCGATTTTGCCAAATTGCATAACGCCTATTGTAGTATTAATATTTCTATCAGTAGTGGAATATGTAATATTAACTATAATATTCGTATCAATATTTATATATCTACTTTGTGTTCACTTATAATATTGGTACTAACAGTATAATAGGTTGATAATCCACCTTCTTCTTCTCTTTCCGTTGTTATTGATCTTTGAGTTTTTCATTGACATTTTCTCTGACCTTCATTATGTCATAATTCTTTGAAAATTGACCCTTCTATGCTTTCGTAGGAAAGCTTATTCCTATAAGAATTTATTGTATTAGTTACAGGATTAGTACTTATTATTTTCTGGTTTTTCTTTGAGTTTTTCGTTTGTATGGCTCACCTTCAATTACATTTTCTATTGTAAATATACGTATTAGACATAGGGGTACCACGTGAGTACATGCCCTTTTTCATTTTCTATAAATTACTAATTACATTTAGTTATATTTCCAAGCACATTGTTAAATATTCACAAAAATGTATTTTTGTGACATTTCTTTTATGTTTATTTACATCGTTGCCGTAGTAACTTTGCACCCGTTTTCAGACCATGACGTCAGATTTTCGGGTGTAAACTCCTTAGAAGAGGTCTAATACCTGGCCGCTTGAATATAAAAATTCAAAATTCCAAATTTTATTTTAAAAGAACGGATTCATTCTACAGAGGTTTCTTAATAGATATCGGCGATGAATAGGTCATTGGAGAATCAGCCTCTAAGCTGAAAGCATATATATATATTTATTACGGTGTCTGCTCCTCTCCTACGGTGTCTGACCTCGAGTACCTCTGTACTCTCATTCATCGGGTGCTGCTGTTGCTTCTGGGCTGCTGCCGGCCGACCACCGTACCGGCTGCTGTCCCTACTAGGACCGCTGCCGGCTTACCACCGCTCCGGCTGCAGTTCCTCCAGGGCCGCTGCCGGCCTACCACAGCTGCAGTCACTGTTCCTCCAGAGCCGCTGCCGGCCTACCACAGCTGCAGTCACTGTTCCTCCAGGGCCGCTGCCGGCCTACCACAGCTGCAGTCACTGTTCCTTCAGGGCCGCTGCCGGCCTATCACCGCTCCGGCTACCGCTTCTGGGCCGCTGCCGGCCTATCACCGCTCCGGCTACCGCTTCTGGGCCGCTGCCGGTCTATCACCGCTCCGGCTACCGCTTCTGGGCCGCTGCCGGCCTACTTCCTCTTCGGCTACTGTTCCTACCGGGCCGCTGCCGGCCTACCACCGTTCCAGGCTGCTGTTCCTGCCGGCCTACCACCGTTCCTGGCTGCTGTTCCTGCCGGTCTACCTCCGTTCCGGCTGCTATCCTACGGGGCCGCTACGGAATAGAGCATCCAGCAGGAGACCCTCTTGGGGTAGCATAGCTTAATTTATTTATTTCATCCACTGTAGTCCCTAACTCTCCACACCACCTACACCTACACCCCCGTTCACCAACTCCACCCTTCCCTTTTTTTTTAATAAATTTGTTAATTTCTTTTCCCAGTCTTTTATTTTATATATTTTTTTTAGTCTGGCAGGCTGTTCTGTAACAAATTGGCGCCCAACTATAGAATCGACTCCCTTGACTCCCTGAGCTTCTTGTTTATTTTTCACACCAATGTACTATTGGTATACATAACCCTCTAAATTCTAAAACTACACTTCTTCTAGTGTTTAATTCCGTTCTCTAATAGTTTATCTGATAGCCTGTGATATGTCCTCTGGTATTTAAGTGGTACAAATATTTTTTGTATAATTTTTCTAAATTCTATTAAGACACTGCTTGTAGTGACTAACTATTCGAAATTCTATTAAGTCACTTCTTGTAGTGACTAACTCTGCGATATTCTATTAAGACACTTCTAGTAGTGTTAACTCATGAACATTTGGTAGTGATATTTCTCATTGTGTTCAAGCCTATGGGTTTATCTTTATAATTTTTCAAATTTTGTGACATTATTCCCTTTTGACTTATTATTACACTTCATTATAAATAATTTCTTTTATTCATTAGTTATAGAATAGTTGAATATTATTTTTCTCTTTTAAAACTAAATTAAACGTAGTCTTAGTTTAATTATCTAATAGATAATTTGAATATACTTAGCTAGTCGTCATTACTTTAATAATAAATATTGATTTATTGTTTTAATTTTAAACTTGAACTTATTTCTTGAAATTTAATTGCGATTTGCTCTCTTGATTGATGATTTTATTTTGAAACTTTAAATATGGCTAGAATTATTAAATTTGAGTTGCTCAATAAAGTTGAACTTGAGTATGAAGCGAAGATCAGACTTGCGGAACCTGCTACTACAGTTATTTCTTTAAGAGCTCAAGTCATTCGACTTGTTGAGGCAATTCCTTCAGAGAATATTATAACTTCTCCAATACCTATTGAAGAAGATCTACGTCAGATTGAGGTTACCTTAAAATATTTAGATCTAAAAATTAAAAAATTTTTAGAAGGACTAAATAAATACCTAAGACTGATTCAAACTTATTTGAATCATTTATACTTTCGATTAGAGAGAATTGACCTTGATCTTAATCCAGAATTAGCTGTGGACTACGAAAAATTAAAGGAAGAATTCTATAAGCTTCAAAACAATTCTTAGTTTTTTGGAAGGGAAACTATACCTTGTGGATCGATATATACACCTACACAGAATATCGATGAATTTGTATTTTTACCACGAGACATTTATGCTAAGAATATCGGATTCCTATCTTCAATTTTTGATAAAGTTCAACAAAAATTATACCTAGCTCATGTTAAGAATAGTTCACGTTATAACCTTCGTAGAAACTTAAAGGAATTCAATGTTGGGGATACTATCTGGCGGAAAAACTATGCGTTAAGCAAGGCAGGTAACTATTATAGTGCCAAGTTGACTTATAAATATATATAATGTAAAATTGTTGAAAAACTGTCACCTTTGGTCTATATCCTTGAGGATCCTAATGGTTTGAGAGGCAAATGGCATATTAAAGACTTTAAAGTATAAAATATTAATGTATTATAAGTTATCGTAAATATATTATTTAGCATATTTTGTTTAAACATATTGTAGCTAGTACTTTATTTTATTATCTTGTCTTCATATGTCGTATCTATTTCTTACTTAGTTCGTAATTTCAATTGTTACTCTCTTTCTTAGTCTTCATAGTAATATTTACTACATTTTTCATACCTGAAATGAAAAATATTTTTTAGAATTTTTTAACTTCTGAACACTACAATATCAGTGTTCTTTAGCCTTGTGCTCTACCGCACTAAGCTTACTTTGATCTTTACAAGATCAGTGTTCTTTAGCCTTGTGCTCTGCAGCACTAAGCTTACTTTGATCTCTACAAGATCGCTTCAGTCTCGTGACTAGGGACTTTACTTACTATTTATATATATGTATATTATCTCTTAATCTAATAGGAGCGGTTGATAACTCCTCAAAAAAAAGCCATACTATCAATTCTAATATACATATATATAGATATAATGCTTTTATAGATTAATTTTTCCATATAGGAGCGGTTGATAACTCTTTCTAAATAAGCCTTATAATCATTTTTAAGTCCAACCTATAGAGTGGCAGTCATTGAATGTGAACTCCACCCTTATAGTATGAAAGTAGTATGCATATGAGATTAGCATTAATTTGAAGTATGTGAGAAGTGTTAGTGATGAATGATAGGCTAGGTTGAGTCTTTACGGACCTATTAAAAAAAAAAATTTAAATCTTATTAGTAATATTCTTCATTTTTTTTTCTTTGGAACGTGGGGAAAAATGTAGTATTAATATTTCTATCAGTAGTGGAATATGTAATATTAACTATAATATTCGTATCAATATTTATATATCTACTTTGTGTTCACTTATAATATTGGTACTAACAGTATAATAGGTTGATAATCCACCTTCTTCTTCTCTTTCCGTTGTTATTGATCTTTGAGTTTTTCATTGACATTTTCTCTGACCTTCATTATGTCATAATTCTTTGAAAATTGACCCTTCTATGCTTTCGTAGGAAAGCTTATTCCTATAAGAATTTATTGTATTAGTTACAGGATTAGTACTTATTATTTTCTGGTTTTTCTTTGAGTTTTTCGTTTGTATGGCTCACCTTCAATTACATTTTCTATTGTAAATATACGTATTAGACATAGGGGTACCACGTGAGTACATGCCCTTTTTCATTTTCTATAAATTACTAATTACATTTAGTTATATTTCCAAGCACATTGTTAAATATTCACAAAAATGTATTTTTGTGACATTTCTTTTATGTTTATTTACATCGTTGCCGTAGTAACTTTGCACCCGTTTTCAGACCATGACGTCAGATTTTCGGGTGTAAACTCCTTAGAAGAGGTCTAATACCTGGCCGCTTGAATATAAAAATTCAAAATTCCAAATTTTATTTTAAAAGAACGGATTCATTCTACAGAGGTTTCTTAATAGATATCGGCGATGAATAGGTCATTGGAGAATCAGCCTCTAAGCTGAAAGCATATATATATATTTATTACGGTGTCTGCTCCTCTCCTACGGTGTCTGACCTCGAGTACCTCTGTACTCTCATTCATCGGGTGCTGCTGTTGCTTCTGGGCTGCTGCCGGCCGACCACCGTACCGGCTGCTGTCCCTACTAGGACCGCTGCCGGCTTACCACCGCTCCGGCTGCAGTTCCTCCAGGGCCGCTGCCGGCCTACCACAGCTGCAGTCACTGTTCCTCCAGAGCCGCTGCCGGCCTACCACAGCTGCAGTCACTGTTCCTCCAGGGCCGCTGCCGGCCTACCACAGCTGCAGTCACTGTTCCTTCAGGGCCGCTGCCGGCCTATCACCGCTCCGGCTACCGCTTCTGGGCCGCTGCCGGCCTATCACCGCTCCGGCTACCGCTTCTGGGCCGCTGCCGGTCTATCACCGCTCCGGCTACCGCTTCTGGGCCGCTGCCGGCCTACCACCGTTCCAGGCTGCTGTTCCTGCCGGCCTACCACCGTTCCTGGCTGCTGTTCCTGCCGGTCTACCTCCGTTCCGGCTGCTATCCTACGGGGCCGCTACGGAATAGAGCATCCAGCAGGAGACCCTCTTGGGGTAGCATAGCTTAATTTATTTATTTCATCCACTGTAGTCCCTAACTCTCCACACCACCTACACCTACACCCCCGTTCACCAACTCCACCCTTCCCTTTTTTTTTAATAAATTTGTTAATTTCTTTTCCCAGTCTTTTATTTTATATATTTTTTTTAGTCTGGCAGGCTGTTCTGTAACACTATGTGTACAGAATAGATGATAAAATTCAATATAGACTCAAACCATGTGTGTTTTTATTATGTAGCAAGCATTCGAGTTCTCATTGTTGCCCCGAGGATCAAACACTCGACTGTCGAAATCTGTTCAAATTTTGGTCAAAGTTCGTATTCGAATCCTTTGATTATTTTTTTCCAGTTTATGGTTATGGTTTTAATTCATCCTCTTTACCTACCTCAAACACAAATTTAACATAATTTTACAGGTTGCTAACTAGGTTAATATTGAACTGAGAAATGTTCTAACGTGTTCTAAAAAGTCGCTCTTCGCCTCTGCCTGTTTCTCAGTTTCAATCTTCTAAACCACCCAACAGATTTTGATACAGTTTTCACTAATGGAAAGAGCGATAATCGAGAAACCTTTATGCCAAAAGTGAGTAATGATAATCGAATATTTCTAAATGTCACAGAAATCCAAAAAAAAATAGGGTAATGAGCGTAAACTACTTACGGGTAAAAAAATCATTTAAATATACCGTCGTATTATGGAAGACATTCATTTTAATACGTAGGATTAGTAAGACAGTTGTATCGAAAATAGAGAAAAACAAAGTCAAAGCCGTCATAAAATATTTCTGCCTGAAGAAAATATCTATCAAAGATATACACGCCGACTTGGAGGAAACATTGGGAAACTGTGCTCCTCCTTATTTATTCTACAGTTGTATGGTGGAGCAAGGAGTTTTAGCAGGTCAGAACATCCACAAAAGACGAGCACCGTGAAGGACGACTGTCCATGTCACACACTGCCGAAATTGTGAAAAAAATCAAAGACCTAGTTTTAGTTGACCAAAGAGTGACTATCAAGCATTTAGCTGAAATCAGAAGGATATCATACGTTATAGTGTTGAGAGGATCCCCAGCAACTTCACGTGATCAAGGTGTCCGTACATTGGGTACCCTAATGTGACGACATTTCAAGAGCAAATCTTAAATATTACCAGGCTGATTCAGGTAGAGTTTTGATTCGATTTGTGACAATGGACTGGACCTTGATCCATCACTTTGATCCTGAGACGAAATTTAAAGGGGCAAGCTCCACACAAAAGTTTGTGACGTCCGATTTTAGGGATTGCGAGAAAATAGTAATGGTGGATTAACTGGAAAAGGGAGCCACTATTAAAGGCTCTTACTCATTATAACTCAATGCTCTTACTACGCTGAGCAAATATGAAGATTGCGAGATATCAAGGATGCGTTGTCCTGTTTGTCTGTTAACACTGTTGACACAAAAAAGCCGAAGTTGCGATGGCTGCCATTCAAAAAGCGGAATTCAAATAACTTGAACCCCAGAACTGTTCTCCAGATCTAGCTCCTAAAGACTTCTATCTCTTTTTCCAGCTTAAGGAGCAGTTCAAGGGCAAGAAATTTGACGACAATACTTTGTTGATGGCCGATGTAGAAATACGAGTCGGGTTTTTTTTTTTTTTTCAAAACGAATAGGGGATCGGACAAATTTTCAGAAAGTGTTTTAAATTAATCTTCATGGATAAAATATTCCCATAAAAAATACTATTTTATTTATTTATAGCCTTTTAGGTACTCAGAATCATGTTTTAATATTTTTTGTTTGAAAATGCCGCCAAAACGCCACGATAGTTCATCTGAGAGCGCGTAACGTCATTTGTGGTCATATCATAACAAAACAGCTGCATTGGCATAAGACAATGATTGCCCACAAATGACGTCACGCACTGTGATTGGTGTTTCAGTATAGATTAAAAATATTGTAAATAATAAAATGTTATTTCTTCATTTAAAAATATTTAAATGAATTATATAAAATTATTATTCGATAAATAATCGTAAAAAATTATATATTTTCTTTCTAAGTACATTTTAGATTTTAATCTGATTACTGTCCGATCCCCTATTCATGCTTTAGAGAAGAGATTATTAGGAGATTGATTTATTAGGAGACTACGTTGAATTCAATTATACTTTATGCTATGAATACTGCGTTTTATATCGATTTATCATTATTTTTGGATCACCCCTCGTATAATTTGCAGAAAAAAATTGCATCTATGCGAAGCCATTATTATATAGCTACTGTCCTTTGTCGCTTGAACAAGTTTTAATTATTACTCGAACATTGTTACCTTGATGGATTCTACGTCATTATGACACGATGTCAGCGAAGGTAAATATGTTAACTGACGTATTTCCAAAATCAATGTCAACCCTCTAGAGTTCATGTAACCGTGTGACAGTTGAGTACCTTGAAATTCCATTTCATACAATGACAAAAACTTTTTTTTAATCGAATAAGTAGTTTCGGATATTCGTATACATCAAAATTATACTTATTATAATTATTGTAGCGATCAGCCGCGATTTCGATCATTCGCAGTTTTGCAATTTCAACCCAGAAGCCCTAAATTTTTAAGGAGTAAAAATGTTTAAAGAAATTCTAGATCACTCTAGATTCATTTCCAAATACTGTCGACCCTCGATAATTTGAAAGTAAAGAGACCAGAGAAATATTTCAACCAAGGTTTCAAAATAACAAGAGTATTTAACGTGATTTATTATTTTAAACATTTCACGTTGTCAAACCAAATCTGCTATGTGCTAAAAGTAAGGTATACTTTTGAGATAATTTTTCCGAAAAAATTTACATTGAGGTTCATTTAAAAACACAGTATTTTATTGAAAACTTTGTGTTGTAATACGCAAACTTATTGATCTTGTAAACATGAAATTTTAATAGTTTATTTATAATTTTGATAATAGAGTAAATTTTGAACATATCAGATTCTAGATGCTTCACATAGCATATTTTATTAAGAGGTCGTAATTCGACAATTAGTGCTCTTATTTTATACAATAGATAAGATAACTATTCACTAAGGTCAAAATGTTGAAATGTCAAAAGTGCACATAGCAAACGACGATTTGTACAATTATTCACAAATGTTCATTTTGAAAAGAAGACCACAATTTTCTGTTGAGTGAGCGCTTCCAGTGAATTCATTTTGATACTTAAAAATTTTTATGTAACACAAATCAAACTTTAACATTAACCCACTTTAACGTTTTAAAGAAGAATAGTCTGCAAACTCATTCATATCTCATTCATGTACAAACAAGCGACTGTGCATGAAAAACGCTTCAATTTATAGAGAGTAGGGAATGTCGGAATTCAATTATTGAATTTTAACAGGCAAAATACCATTCATTCAAATTCAAATTATCGGGGAACCAATTAATATTGATTTTATTCAATATATCGAGTAATTTTTAAGGGACCGGGGAAAGTTTTCAAATTATCGAGAGATTCAAATAAACGAGCGTCAGTTATCGAGAGTTGACTGTGCCTACAAATGAATAATAAATGACGAAGCTGTCCTGCGTAAATCGGTTTTGCTCTTTTAAAAGTTAACAAGGACAAACAAACAGACAGATATTATTGCATGTCTAAAACAATATGAGCTTAACAAAACCAATTGTATGTTGTAATATTAGATAGTTACATTCAACATAATATTTTCGTACCAAACAATGAAACATTTAAACAATTATTTATTCATTAACAAGAACACTTTTAAAGTTTAATCTATATTTTACCAGGGTGTCACATTTTTTTTAATGTTAAGATCGGCAGACAGGCTGACGGTCCACTTGATGGTAGGTGGCTACCGTTGCTATAACACAAGCAAGCCAAAGCTGCTGCAAGTGCGCTGCTGTAAGATTAAGGATAAGGGATTAGGAGGACAGGGAAATGGGCTCTGGCATCCCTTACTCACTCACCGAAGCACAACAGCACACGTGCTGTTATTTCTCGGTGGTCTTCTGTAAGGAGGTGGTTACGCAGTGAAATTTTTCATTCTCATTATCTGTAAACGAACATAGGTTACCTTTTATCTAGAAAATGGCTCCCCAAGTCATCGTTTAAAAATAAAAATAAAAATTCAAAGCTTGACGAAAACATATAAGCAATAAAGATTGAAAAAGCTAGTTAAAGATATTTTTTTTCAGACTGCGTTTTGCAGTCATTTGGACATCATCGCATCGCAGTCATCTGGCGGCAGTAACCACCTCCTTATAGAAGACCACCGTGAAATAACAGCACGTGTAATGTTGCATTTCGGCGAATGAGTAAGGGCTCATTTTCCCTAACCCATCCCAATGCTTAATTTAATCTTACTGTAGTCGGCAGCGCACTTGCAACACCTGTAGCGTTGTTATTTGTGTGTTTTTTTTTTTTTTTTTTTTTTTTTTTTTTTTTTTTTTTTTACGTGAGGAGGGGAAAATCCATTATGGACGTATGCCCGACTCTCACGGACTAAAAACCCCTCCTCCAGTTCCGCTCCTGGCGCGGCCGTCCGGGACTATATATTACTTCTTCGGACAACAGCGGAGCATCCCTTTACATCATCGCTCGTTCTTCCGTTTCCATACTGCGCTCATATTTCTCTTTCACTTTCATTATCGAAGTTATGTACGCTGCAATGCGATTCCAGCATTCCTCGCTCTGTAGCATGACTTCGACCATGTTCCGTTTGCTAATGTCCACTTTTAGGTCCCTCTCCATTTCGGCCCTCTCCGATGAGAATCTAGGGCAAACAAATAGCGTGTGCTCTGCGGTATCTATATCTGGGCAAAACCAACACGTATCCGTAAGTGATTTACCGATCCTTTTCCGGAAGGAATTAAAAACACCGTGGCCTGAGAGACATTGCGACAAGTAATAATTTAAAGATCCAAATTTTCTTTGGTGCCAGATCTTTACGTCGGGCAGAACTGTCCTGGTCCAGTTTCCCTTTCCTGGTTTGCTCCATTTGTCTTGCCATTCTGCAAGGGTTTGTTGCTTAGCCTTCGTTTTTATTTCGCTGGTGCGTCTCGTAGCACTAAATATGCGATCTAACTCTTTAATGACCATCTCTATAGGTATTATACCCGAGATGGCCATAGAGGCGTCATATGAGACCGTTTTGTATAGGCAAGCGACACGCACCGCAGCGAGCCTGTAGCAGCTTTCCAGCTGCGCTCTTGCTTTGGCAAACTTTAACCCCCGGCTCCATACTGGCGAAGCGTAGCACAAGATGGATTTTACTACCCCTGCCAGCAACTTCCTTTTGACAGTTTTCGGTCCATCGATGCGTGGCATAAGTCGCCCTATCGCTTGGCATCGAGATGCTGCCTTGTTCGTTACTGCCCGGATATGTGGCAGGAAGGTCATAGACTTGTCTAAGAGCACCCCCAAGCACCTCACTGTGCTCGCAGGGTTTATCCTCTGGCCCTGTACTGTGAAGTGCATCGGTATGTGTTTTCTTCGTCCTGTCACCACCACCGCCTCGGTTTTTTCGGGTACGAGCATTAGCCCTCGTTCAGCCATCCACTCTCCGATCAGTCTCACTGCTGAGTTTCCTCTAGCCATAACCCCCTCTTCGTGTTTTGCTGACACGATCAGTGTTAAATCATCTGCAAAGCCGATGACACTCGTGCCCAGAGGAAGTTTTAATCTTAAGACTCCGTCGTACATAACATTCCATAGCAGTGAGGCCAACACGGATCCCTGTGGTACACCGCGTCTGATCTCAGCAGATTCGGTCCCTTGTCTGTGCTCGAATTCGATGTACCTATCCGCCAGGTAAGAGGCTATGAGACGGACCAGGTATGGTTCAATTTTCCTGTCCAGCAGTTCTGCCAAAATGTATGCCCACCTTGCAGAATTGAAAGCGTTCTTCACGTCCAGAGTGATGACAGCACAGAATTTACGCGTGCGCCAGGTTCCGCTCCGGGCGCGATCGATCGCCGTGCAGATAGCCATCAGAGCATCGACGGTGGATCGCTCTCTCCGAAAACCGTACTGAGAGTCCGCAAGATCCCCCTTCCTTTGGAGGTCTACGATCAGCCTTTCTGCAATAAGACGTTCAAGCATTTTTCCCATGTGGCTGAGCAGGCAAATCGGGCGATAAGAATTTGGACTGCTCAAGTGTTCTTTTCCCGGCTTTTTTTAAAAGTACCAGTTTGGCACGCTTCCATATCTTTGGAAAATATCCATGTGCGAGACATGTGTTCATGAGGCCCAGCATTCCCTCTGGGAACGTTTCGCCAAAAGCCTTTACCGCCACAGCCGGGATATTGTCCAACCCAGGTGCCTTACCCGTCTTAAGCCGAGAGAGAGCAAACTCTAGCTCCTTCTGAGTCCAGTTTGGTGGTATTTCCCCAATTGCTGGTAGCTCCACACCATTAAGTTCCTCGTCCCCTGGAAAAAGCACATTTACGATTTGCCATACCTTTTGGGGGTCGAGAGAATCAGTCGACGGTGGCGTTCTTAGTCGTTTGGTAACAATCTGATACCCTCTTCCCCATGGATCTTTGTCTAGCTGTTCTAGGGTCTCCTTCCAGGCATTGCATTTAGCTTTTTGGATGGCGTTCCCAAGACCCGAGCGTGCAATGGCAAGTTCTTCTGCGCGCTTGCTTCTATCCTTAGAGGTTGTCCTTTTAAGGGCTCTCCGTGCTCTGACACATTTTTTCCTAAGATTGGCAATGTTTGGCGACCACCAGTAAACTTCTTTGCGGCTCTCTTGGTCCGACTTCTTGGGCATGGCAACATATATTGTTATAGGCGACGGTATCCACCTACCATCAAGTGGACCGTCAGCCTGTCTGCCCTATTTAATATTAAAGAAATTGAAATTTTACATTTGTTAAATTGACGCTACGACGACGAGACTTATTTGCTCGATTTTATTTGATCGCACGTGTGTCATGCAAATTTCTAGATAACCTTAAGGACGTCGATAAAGCTCTATTGCGAATGAAGCCTTATTGCGGCGAATGCCCGACGGGAAAAATGAAAGAACAGAGCAATGCATGAATATTTCATTATACTGGTATTTCAATATTCTAATCTGAACATGAATAACTCACATAACTGTAAAGTTAAAAGGTAATACAATAACATGTGCATTTTTTCTTATGCTTATGAAGTTTTCTTATGAGGTTCTAAGAAAGTTCTTCAATACTTTCTGATTCTTATGAGGTATACCTAACTACTTAAATATGCATGTTGCTATTCACATTCCATTGAAAATATCTTTTCTTATTAAGGGGGAGACAAACGCTAAATACTAAAAATATCCATTGTTTAATGAAGATGTTACAAGAAATAGACAAGACAATTGCTTTGAAAAAAATTTATATTATACTTAAACATGTGAAGAACCAATTGTATTAATTAGAATTTTCGTTAAAGTAATAGAAACTCCACAAAAAAAGTTAGAACACAAGAAGAATTTGACCTTTATTGAAAATTCTCTCGAAAACGGCTTATTGCACGCATATGAATCCTGTACCTATTAATAAGTTAATATCAGATTAAAAAATTGTATTAATAAAAAATTTTTTTTTTGTAATGTTCTAATGGTAAAAACAAAAAAACACCATTTCTAGGCCCGTTGAATTGTCTCCGCCGCCAGCGAGTTCTATAGTAAATGTCATTTGCCTCAGTGAATCCCTTAAGTACAAGGGATACTTTTACGGTTTTTTTTTTATTTTAAATCTCAATTTGTTAAAAAAAATTGCCTATATTGCACCAACTGTTTCTTTCCTATGTATTTTTTTATGTTAAGACAGGCTGACGGTCCACTTGATGGTAGGTGGCTACCGTCGGCTATAACACAAGTAACAACGCCACAGGTGTTGCAAGTGCGCTGCCGACTACAGTAGGGTTAAGGGTAAGGAAAATGGTCTCTGGCATCCCTTACTCACTCATCGAAACACGTACTGTTATTTCACGGTAGTCTTCT
The DNA here is from genome assembly GCA_910589475.2 of Bembecia ichneumoniformis. Classification (NCBI taxonomy): domain Eukaryota; kingdom Metazoa; phylum Arthropoda; class Insecta; order Lepidoptera; family Sesiidae; genus Bembecia; species Bembecia ichneumoniformis. Next base: position 16,372,207 of record OU342532.1, read on the forward strand.
GTAAGAGGGTAGTTACTGCCGCCAGACGGGCTGCCCAAATGACTGTGAAACGCAGTGTGCCCTGCCACTACTTTCTAGATCCAGACCAGAGCCAAATTTGAAAAATTCACTTTTTAAAGTTGATGTCGGGAATGGAACCCGGGAACCCTAGAACAAAGCGTTAAGGCAAGCACCCTAACCACTCATCCAACGGGCTTGTCAAATATAATATAGTATTTGTGAAGTAAGTTTTTTATGAAAAAAAAATTTTGTGAATATTAATTCAGTTACAATTAAAAATTCTAACATATTAATTTGCTGTCCGTCTCTGTCTGTTCTCAACCAGTAACCAACCCCTTACAGAAAACCACCGTAAATTAACAGCGTATCGATGAGTGACTCAAAGATGAGTCGAATATTCCAGAGCCCATTCCCCTTAGACCTTAGACCCTATCCAGACCGTTCGGCCCACTTGCTACATCGATGTCATCGTTTCTCAAACTGAGACCCCCCCAAAGGGGTTAAAGTGTTGAACGAAGGTCGCGAAACACTAACATAATAAATTTCTCTTGCTTTGGATAAAAAAGCGACTTTTCCAATTCTTCTCTTCATAAGAACCTTCCTCGGAGTTCAACGAATATTTGAAGAAAAATATCCGAATTGGTCCAACAGTTCTCGATACATTCTCGATACGATAGCAACATATTTAACGATTAATTTCTATTTAATATGGATTATCTGCTAACCGTATTTAAATAAAATATTGTAATATTTAATGCAAAAATAATTTTGTTTTTTTTTTTTTAATTCTACCTAGGTAAAAAAACACAGAAAATTAAATGAGACACGATAAATGGGTTTAGGTGGTCGTGAAATATTAATTCTGTTTTGTTTACAATTAGGGGGTTGAAGAGCTAAACTGTCGAGAAACTATAATCTGTGGCGTCGTTTGTGTTAATAAGCGACGATAGCCATTCACCATCAAACTTTTAACAAAATCGCATCATTATATGAGCAGTGTAAGCACTGTTTTTATTTAATTAACATATTTGGGTTCGGTCGTAAAAAAATGTACAGTTACATTCATGACATTGTAACAAACGTTACATACGTGACTCAAAGTTACATTCATGACCAGTATAAAGCTTAGGACACATAATTATAAATTTATGATTCACAATAAACTTTTTTTATGAAACAATTATATTTAGCTTGTTGAACGTTCTTTATTTCACAATCCTCTTAAACTAAAAATAAATAATTGAAGCTTCATCATCCGTCGTAATAAAATACGACGGAACTTTTTATTGTGAGCATATGTACCTACATAATGCCTGATTAGGTGTAGTCTCAGCCTTACACTCGGTCATGACCGTAACGTTACACATTTCGTTACATATGTTACAATCATGACAGAAAAAAAACGGCGACATAACCTCAAATCAAAATATCACTGTATTGCGAATAATTACAGCCTAAGCAGTAGTTTCATTGTTTTATGTAATGTCAAACCTGTATTAACACGTATAATAGTTCGCCAGAATATGTCCAATACTTACCCTGCAATCCAACACAAGAAAAACAATTTTTTGCGACAACTCTCGCGACGACACACAAGATTGATAATCACTCCAAAAAAACATGGCTGATTTTGTTTTCTGAATGTTGGCGTCTTGTTCTATGGTGTTGCCAATAAATAAAAGACAAAAGCAGCCAACTTACTTAAAGCGTATGGCAACAATTAAGCATTATAAGTCGTTATGTTCATGACGTTACACACGCAATTAAAAATTAGACACTTTTTAGAAGTTAAATAATTGTATTGAAATGATAGCAAAATCGTATCCTTTTCTAAACACATGTTGGAAAAGTAACTCGGAACTGAAATCTACCTTAAAAACGCGGTTATACTACAAAATTTTGGGGTACAATTTTTTTTAGATAATGGGGTAGTAGTTGGACAAACCTGTTTTTGTATGGAGTAAAATTAGTGCCAATCAGAAAAATACTAAACATATAAAAATTTGTAAGGTTAGCTATGATTTAATGATATTAACAAAAAAACAGAGAGGTATCTTTTAGAGCAATATACAAAATATTCTCTTAAATAAAATAGGCCTGATGGTATGACAAGAATAAAATCGAGACAAGCAAAAAAAACCTGTTGTACATTTTTTTACGACCGAACCCATTTCCTTTTTTTTTTCTTTTATCTGTATAAAACAGATAATATTTCAATGAATTAAAAATTATCTTCAATGATGTCTGCTGGGTTTTTATTTGTGAAAATAATTCACAATTAATTATAATTATTTTCACATATTTAACAATTTATTACCTCATTAAGTATATTTAATTATTGTAATAAAAATTTTGTATAACACGTTAATAAAAGTAAGTCATCTGAAACTGCCTGGCTGGTTACCAATTGGCATTTAATCGTAGATAATTATAACAGAGCTGCGGAAATGTCAAAGCTATTTTATTTGATCGAAACTTTATTTTTAACTGGCTGGTGTCCGCGATTTCGCCTGCGTTGAAAAATAAAAATATCTTAGCAATAATTTATTCAATCTCTGTTGCTATTATGGTTTTGCCAGGCGTTCTATATTTATTTTTATATGATCGCTCGGGAACAGAACATTTTTTTATGGATCAAAAGACGAAAGGTTTAGTTACTTTCACATTTATAATATTAATGTGGATTAGTAAATCAAAAATACAAATATTAAATTCAAAAAATGGTGTGTGAGCTCCGATGCATGACTGGAGTTTATTCGTTTTTAAACGTATAAAATTAATTTCGTGTTAATAGATAACTGGATACCTAATTACTTTATATTATTTAGATACATTATGCATACTCAGATGTCACGTGTTCCAACAAATCTTGTGTTAGTTACGTTCGGTATACAGAGATGTCACTACATTTTCAATAGTTCATTTTTCGACGACAGATGTCGCTGCGCCCCGGTAGGTTAACGCGCTATACTTTTCATACAAGATTTCTACGTTTGTTTTTATAAGCTCAGAGAAACCCTTTGATGTTGCTTGTTATTAGTACAGTAGAGTTAGGGAACATAAAAATACATGCGTCATCTGTCGCACAGATCTCAAAGTGAAAGATAACGTAAAGCTTTTTTATTGGCGCTTGTATTAATTTTACTCCCCATAAAATTTCCATACCGGGAAATGAACATGAATATGAACTGAATTGAATTCCGAATTGAACATGAAATGAATTCCGCCTTATATGAGCATCTACTCTTAGGTAAGGAGTAAACTCCAAAATGTAAAATTGGAACTTTATACAAGAAAGGTATTAGTAAATTAGTAAAAACAATGAGTAAAAACAATAATTATATGTTATTTGTATACATAAAATTATTGTTTTTATATATTTCTCCGAAAATTTGGAATCTCTCTATTCCATAATTTTTTTAATATTACTTTATTATAAATGTAACTCTTCATAGTAGAGAGAAAAATTTTATAATCAATCAATATATGTTTAATATAAATAAATTCTTTTTTACATCAGTCTCCTTACAATATTTTTTTAAAGGAACTGATGTTGTCCAAACGTGCCAAGGGGGTGGCGATTTAAATTACCTTGTAATTTCCTTGGGAATAATAGACAAGAATTGTTTCTGTTGAAAAGATAATTTACGCATAACCTTCGTTTAAAAATTGTTCTTTCGATAGCAAAAAAAAAGAAAATTGTATGTTTACTGGTAAAACCTTACAATACTTAAAAAGACCTAAAAACTAAAAGCATTAATTCTAAAAACATTATTCTTCTCGCCTTATTTAGACTAATGTTTTTAGAATTTTTCTTGTAGTTTGTACATTTTGTTCAGATAAATATTATCTATCAAATAATATAAATATAAGTTTTAAAGTGGAGATATTACCTTTGTTTCAGGAACCCCAACAGATGAAGCCATGGCTCGGAACGTGGGATGCGTCGAAACCACTTTCTCCCTGTTTGCAATATGACCCTTTCCCAGAAGAAGTTGTGGGTATGTTCACTTGTCGCAATGTATCGAAGTATACGGGGATGTGTTTGGTAGGAGTTGAAACAATAAGAGGTTATTCTAAGCATCATTGTAGGGTCACTATAGCCAGTAGAATTCATTCAACAGCTAAATCAAAAATGTCTTAATAAAACATCAAAAGTGTGAAATATTGCACTATGAAAAGTCTCAAAGTTATTCTTTATTATATTGATCAATTAATGATCTCAATAAATTAATTATTTAATAATTATCAATAATTTTACTCTTGGAGCTGCTGGGAATGTGAAAAAATAGTTCATTAAAAGTATTTAAATACAAAAAGCAAAATGGTTTTGAAATAGCTTTCTCAAATAAAATGCATTATTTGTTCAAAGAGTTCATCGTTTATGTTCCAGTATGTGTCTTCATAATCATTCCACCAAACGAAAATAATCGTTCAAAAGGTGTAGAATTCGGCAAGCAAATATTAAGAATTAAAGAACTAAGAAAAAATTTAACAATGAATTAAGAAAAAAATTAACAAAACTATTTGCATAGAAGTTGTGATGGTACATGCAAATTGATAGACGGTGGAAAATTGTGGGGAGGTCTATGTGGCTTATTGTAAATTCGCCTCGAAGTCCATTAGTGGACATGACTTAAAAAAATATATAGAAAACTAGTTTTGAAAAAAGTCTTTTATATGCAAAACATTAAGTATTTTGCATTTTGTATTTGCATTTCAAGTAAGTATATGCATTTCTTTCAAATAATTGAGTTCTCTGCACATAAGAATCTCTTTGAGAAACGTTCACACATGGATGTGCTTTAAGAAAAAGTAATAAAAACAGTAGTGGATCGGAAGCGGTTCTTCACAAGAAAATTATAATATTTACTAATAAGAATAAACAATTTCAGGCTCTGAAAACTGTTTGTTTGTGAACGTTTACACGCCGAAGTTGGATACGGGCGCCTCTCTGCCCGTGGTCGTCTACATTCACGGCGGAGCCTTCATGTACGGTACCGGATCGCTGTACAGACCTACCTTCATAATGGACAGAGATGTTATTCTGGTCACTTTAAACTACCGCCTAGGACCTCTTGGTAAGTCTCCAATTACTATACAATTTTATAACAGAGATTTTTCTTATAAGTATCCTACTATTAGATGCGAAAGTTTGTGAGGGTGGATGAATAGATGTTTGTTCATAAAATAACGCAATAACGTCTAAAAATATAAAAAATGTGACACGAAATAGCGTCAATTTTTTTATATTTTTAGACGATTCCTCGAAAACCTGATAAAAAATTTTTTCAGGATAAAAAGTACGCTATCTGTTTAATAAGCTATCTGTATGCAAAATTTCATCCAAATCCGTTCAGTAGTTTTTGCATGAAAGAGTCACAAACATCCATACATCCATCCAACCTCACAAATTTTCCCATTTATAATATTAGTAGGAAGGATAGTAGCATTTTTCAACGCAGACGAAGTCATGGTCAGCAGTGTAATATATGGTTTCTACTGCTACAGACTACTTTCTTTTTACTCCACAATTATTATTCTAGTTTTTTTAAATGTTAACATCGGTAGACAGGCTGACGGTCCACTTGATGGTAGGTGGCTACCGTCGCCTATAACACAAGCAACGTCAAAGCTGCTGCAAGTGCGCTGCCGACTACAGTAGGATTAAGGATAAGGGATTTGGAGGTAATAGGTGATAGGGAAATGGGCTCTGGCATTCCTTACTCACACAACGAAACAGAGCACGTGCTGTTATTTCACGGTGGTATTATGTAAGGGGGTGGTTACTGCCGCCAGACGGCTGCCCAAATGACTGCAAAACGCAGTGTGCCACTACTTTCCAGCTCTAGGCCAGAGCCAAATTTAAAAGTTCATTTTTCAAAGTTGACCCTGCCGGTAATCGAACCCGGGAACCCTAGAACAGAGTATTAAAGACAAGCACCCTAACTCCTCATCCAAAGTGCTGTCAAAACTTAATAAATAATAAATTCTGTACTCTCATATTTACATTTGTGATACTTATTATTAATTATAAAAATGATAAATTTTAAATATTCTCGCAAATATTTTCATGTTTACGGTGAGTGTGACAAATATTACTTCTTATCCGAATTTTATTTTATAAATCTTGAACTCTGTCTAGTAAATAAGCATTCATCATACCTATTATGGCAACAACGAATAAGCTTGTCTGTAAACATATGCTCACTATTGCTAATATATATTTATTGTTATTGTAGAATTCAAGCTATCAGTAGATGATAATGAAATTGTAGGGGAAATCCCCTAAATTAAATACTTTGTTTATGAACATGAATTTTAAATGATTTTTATGATCTCTCTTAAGCATGCTTGTCGCCTTCTATATTTGACAATGAGTTTGTTGATTCTCGATATAATTTATCGGGATTAGGCTCAAAAACTCACTTTTCCAAAATGTGAACTTTTTCTAAAAGTGTACCAAGTTTTCACAAAATGAACACTCCCAAAATGTACACTTGCCCATTTAGGACACTTTCCCCGTAAGTGCATGTTCCCTAAAAGTACACTTTTTCAAAACGCACACTTTCCCAAAAAGTACATTTTCTCGAAACGCACATTTTGCCAAAATTGTGCAATAGTCAAAAATTTGAGATTTGAGACATTTGAGAAAGCGCACTTTTTGAGATAATATCTGAGTGCTATATCTGAGTGAATGTTCCAATTGGGAAGTGCACTTTTTGAGACAGTGCACCTTCTAAGAAAGTGTACCTTCTAAACAATTGCAGCTTTAGAAAAATTGCACATTTCGGGAAAGTAAGTTTTACAAGCCCAAAACATTTATCTAAAAAACATTGTGACCGAGATCAAATGCCAAATATTTTAATTTTGTTTATGAAATTAATACTCAAAATCTCCGTTACTCTACTATTTGTTAGGACATAATTTCTGATATTACTGTGTCAAAAGATATCATAATATAATATACATCTGTATATTATATTATATCAATCAATATCATATAAGTGTTATGATATTTAACAAATCATGTCAATTATTAAGTATTAACCCTTCCAGTGGACGTTCTTAAAGATGATTTGTGATTAGTATGAAACATTGTTTTTTTTTTTGTGCTAAAATTATAGTTTTGTCTTATTAATAATTATTCAATAGGTTTCCTGAGTACGGGTGACGAGATGGCCCCAGGAAATGCTGGATTGAAGGACCAGGCATTCGCCCTGAAATGGATCAAGAACAACATTGTCATGTTCGGCGGCAACCCTGAAAGTATTACGTTGACCGGGCTTTCGGCTGGTGGCGCTAGTGTGCATTATCAATATCTCTCGCCGCTGTCTAAAGGTAAGCTAAAAAAATTTAAGGAAAACAGTTTTTTATTACTGTTTTAACAACATATATATTTAAATTTTGGATCGATATAAAAAAATGATATTTATTTTGATTCACAACGCACAAAAAGACACAAAAAGACATCCGCGCACCCAACGGCTGGGCCGCTGATGAAATTGTATGAAACTGTTCGTGTCGATTATTTAAATTATAGGCATTCTTTTTCAATATTTATGCAAGGTTCCCTAGCAAAATTTATTCCTTATGACCCACACTATCAACTACAATCATAAAACTAATTGTGATTTATTACAGAAATTATACCAAGTTCGATTCCTGGTCGCTAATGAGCGTAATTTGAAAAAGTTTGAATGCAGTTTTCTTAATTCAAAAATCGAAGTTAGTTCCTTAGTTCCTATTAGGAACAAATTCTCGTATCTCTTATTGTTTGAGATGTGCCCTCACTGATCATTTGAATATCCTGTATATCTCATCCAGTTGGTGTCATATTTTTTGGCCATTTAATGGCATGCAGTTTAAGAAAATAACTAACTTTTAACAAAAATATATCATTAGAATCAAAATAAACTACAAACATGAAAAAAAAAAAATTTAATTAAAAAATAATTTAAAACCATTTTTGGGCTAATTAATGACTAATTTTTAATTTAATTAAATTAATTAATTAATTTTTAACTGGAGTGTAACTTGTCTATAGTAGTTTTTTTTTTTTTTGCAAGTTTACAAACAATAGTCCTTTTTATACTTGAAACTAGGGAATGTAACTTAAACTAAGTGTTGCTTAGAAACTAACTAACTCAATAAACATGAAAATGTTTTATTGAGGGCCAGGTTTCTCTTAATTAATTTCTTCAAATTAAATGAAGCTACTTCTAATGGGCCTTAATAAAATATCTTCGTATCTTTGTCAAGCAAATTCGTTCTCTGAATCACTTAAATCCTGTATAATTTGTTCAATTTAATTTATCTTAAGGGGGCGTACAAAGCAAAAAAAAATCTAATTTCACCCACGTGTCCCCATAATTTAATGGACACGATACCAACACAACAGAACTGTAATATCAAATGAAAAATTAATCCTCAAAGGGCTAGATAATCTGTGAATATTTTAGGTTTGTAATATGTGTCATTTTAAAACAAAAAACAATAAAAATGAGAGGTAACTTGGTGATTTTTTGTTCCATCGAGAAAATTTCATTGTACAATATTTTCTGTCCACATTTCACTTTTATTCATAATATGTTAATCTATTTATAAAATATTTTCTTATTTGGACTTTATATATTTAGATAAAATTCAAATCTAGGATTAGCTATTTCTATTTGTACGCGCTCTTAAGACGGAGGCTTATTGCTGTCCTTCGCGAATGTCGTCATTCAGAGAATTTCATGTAAACGTCTCACGGTACTCAGATGAGGGGCCTCCCTCCCAAATGAAAAGCACTTTTAATTCTATTTTTACTTAGGCGACGAATTTCAATGTATAATCCTAATAATATTATAAATGCGAAAGTTTGTATGTTTGGATGTTTGTTACACAATAACGCAACAACGGCTGAACAGATTCGGATGAAATTTGGCACACAGTTAGCTCGTTACCTGGTTTACAATATAGGATACTTTTTCTCATGGAAAAATGATAGGGATTTCCAAAAAACAGACTACAGCGCGTACTAAATCGCAGGCACAGCTAGAAAAAAATAATTGGCAAAAGATTTACCGTCAATTTTTAAAACAAACGAGGCATTGTGTTTAAAAAATATACTAATCAAAATTCAAACAGCAATGCAGTCTCTGAAACTATGAAACATAATAAAAAATTTGAAATAAATAAAAATAAAAAAGCACTTATAATAATATTATAAGTGTTGCCTACGTAAAATCACACATGGGATTCCTAGGAAATCCCTGGGGAACCTACTTATCCTCACTGCTCCAATTCACTGCTGAGATTATCCAAAGAGCGCAAAAATGTAGCCTGTCAATTCATGGAAAAATACGACAGTAAAATGGCGCGTAACATTAAAGGTTAATGATGAAAAATGGCTCAACTGTCTAGCGGCGTAAATCTTATTTCAATTTTTTTTTGTACATACTAAATAAATACGTTTACTTGACACAACCAACAATAAAAACTTATTATACAAAAAAGAACAAAAAAAGCGAAGGTCCTAAAGAAAACTCCTGTTTTGACATTTAATTTTTTTTTGTAATAAATAGATAAGTGGTCAGGGTACTTGCCTTAATGCTCTGTTCTAGGGTTCCCGGATTCGATTCCCGGCAGGGCCAACTTTGAAATGATTTTTTTTTAATTTGGCTCTGGTCTTGATCTGGAAAGTAGTAGCAGAGCACAAGTCTGGCATCAGTAACCACCCCCTTACAGAAGACCACCGTGAAATAACAGTACCTACGTGTGCTGTTGTGTTTCGGCGAGTAAGTAAGGGATGCCAGAGCCCATTTTCCTATTCAGTCCCTTATCCCATCCTACTGTAGTCAGAAGCGCACTTGCAACACCTGTGGCGTTGCTTGTATTATAGGCCGGTAGCCACTTACCATCAAATGGACGTCAGCCTGTCTGCCGATCTTAACATTAAAAAAAGTATACACGTGTACAATTAGGGAATTTGTACACCATCATTTAAAAATTTCTTTATTTGAACTCACTTGTGATCTTGTGATTACTCCTTAGGGGTCGTAGCAATTTAAAAAATCATGAAATTTCTGAGAAATATCATATTTTATGAAGATTTGGATCGACATAAAAAACTGAAATTTATTTCATATCTAGCACAATCAATTTCTAAAATGTGCCAAATTTGTGACATTTTCGCAGAATAAATAAAAAAATAAATAAATAATAAATAGCAAGTCAATAAAGTTTTTGTATGAAAACATTCTAGCTATAATAATATATACTAATATATAAAGCTGAAGAGTTTGTTTGTTTGTTTGAACGCGCTAATCTCAGGAACTGCTGGTTCGAATTGAAAAATTCTTTTTGTATTGAATAGTCCATTTATCGAGGAAGGCTATAGGCTAGTCTCAGAGATAACACAAATCTTTAAGATTGTACACCTGAACTATCCGTCTGATGTGAACTTGAAATAAATATAATGAAAATAATAACTATAGCAATGTAACAATACAAAAACATTATTAACTTATTATTGAGAAATACTCAGCTTGATTAAAATAAAACGCAACAAACAGCCCGAAGGTATGAACGCTATCGGTCGCCGTTTGGGAAATTCCGTTTTATTTTTTTCTTCTACTTAATTAGCAAACAATTTGAAATTGCAATCCTGTTACGTTCTCATGGGAAAGCAGAACTGTAATTCATAAATAAATTGTTGTTTGAAGTTATATGTGACATAGCATTTCACGGTATTGAATCCCTGGGAATATCTTTACACTAATTATTATTGCGGAGATTTTGACGAAATGTTTTACTTTCGTCACCAGGAAAGCAATGGAGATAGCTATGTGAGACAACTAAAGTGTTCAAGCACATATGAATCCACCGAGGAACTCCTAACCAACTTCCACTGATTCATTGTTTTGCAAGCACTAACCACGCACTCACACTAACACACTTAATCAAGCAATTGTACTTCTAATAGGCACAGCACAATTGAACTGTTACTTGGATCACAAGTCCTTTGTTTTAAAATTGTAATTCTATAGTACGGGACCCCACGATACAGGCTTGCCTAGTGTGGGGACCGGGGTTTATTCTAGAAAGTGTAATGTGTTATGGTGTTAAATAAATTATTTGAATTTGAATTTGAATTCAAAGAATCAGTCTACTGAAGTGCAAATTGGCGGGATATCTGACGTGCAGCAATAGGCCTTTTGGGTGATCGTGACTCGATCTCCGGTGGTCTATTGTGTACTGAGACCTTGACTCGAGACCGGACAACGGACGACTTCTCTCGATTGTGATGTTAATATACAAAAATATGTATAATTATAACTAAAATACATCTTTTGCCAAAAATAAGATAAATTTTATATAGGAGCGTTGTCAACTTTTTTAATAGATTAATCTAACCAAAAAGTTTGTCATATTAACAAAATTACTTCTCCGAAACCGTGATAGTATTGAAAAAGCCTCTCTCCGCCATTTTTATTTGACAACCGGGCGCCGAATCAAGTCGTTCCATCGACGATTTTATTATCTCGTATTTTACGGTAGCCTTATTTGTCGATAATAATCTCAGACGCCATTTTTTTTTTCGAACGTCTGCTACGTACTAAGGCGTCTAATTGATTGTTGCTAAGCTACTAACAACTTACCTACTTAGCAACACGACAGAGAAAAAAATATTTTTTCTATTTATTTATTACATCCCAAATTAATTAGTACCTATTTTTATTAGTAGAAGGCATGGACGTACAAAAAAAAGTCGGACGGAACTCCCGCTGAGACAAAACTGAGTCACCGTAATGGCGGCGGCTATTTATGTGTGCAACACTATTGGCTACACTGGACTTGGGATAAATTATTTTGTTCTAGTGAATGAAAATTGATTTTAATGTATAAAATCGGGAAATTATTAATTTACCTATGAAAAGGATTCCTGGATTTTTTTTCTTTCGGTCACTACGGTTTTTACAGCATTTCACCACACAAGACATGCTGTATATTTATATTTTTTCGCCGCGTAAGTGTCGGTTGTGTTGACGTTTGCACGCGTAATGGCCGACTAATGTGTGAATGTGTTCGTGTCGGCCTGTATGTACACAGCGAGCTGGCCGAGCTGGAGTGACACAGCGTTTTGTTAGCGAGACTCTGTCCGATTTTTTTTGTACGTCCATGGTAGAAGGACACTCTGCGTTCCCTAGTCACAAATGCACGTGTGCTGTGTGTGTTACGGAGAGTGGAGTGAGGAAATGGAGTTAGAGCCCTTATCTCTTATCATTAATCCTTACGGTCGGTAGCGCACTTGCAGCACCCGTAGCGTTGCTTGCGTAAGGAGACGGTACACCTACCATCAAGTGGACCTACCATCAAGCTTTACAAAAAAAAATCCTATCCTACAAAAATATTAGTGTGCAAATTCAAGTTACTGACATAACCCGGCGGATTAGTAAGTTGAAGTGGCAGTAGGCAGAACTCATAGTACGAAGAGCCGACTGTCGCTGGGGCGGGAAAGTTCTCGAATGGAGGCTACGGATCAGCAAGCGCTCTTGACTCGGTTCAACGGTGGATCCAGGCTGCTTCTGATCTGTCTTTTTGGAAAATTAGCAGTGGACGTCCTATAGCTGAGATGATGATGAAATGGGCTCTTTTACCCTGAACTTTTATACACAGCAACTTTTACCCCTGACTCTATTTTACACTTTTGTCAGTGACTCGGTAGCATTTGACAAAATGGCTTTGCGTTGAAAGTCAGTCAGTACAAACGATTTTATAAGTCGTATAGACTAGCTGGACCGGATTATCCATTAGGCGGTGTAGGCCTAATGGACACCTAGGGACACCGCAAAAAAAAGAGAAAAAAAAATGGAATATAAAAATGTTGAACGAAAATTAAATTAGAAGATTTGTACGTAACAATTTGTCCTGTTTTTCAATACTACTTTCGTCATAATTAAGTACATTTTGGAACGTATTTCAAGTAATTGTAGAATATTATTATAAACCCCTTACCCCCCTATGGTGTTGCTTGTGTTTTTAGGCGACGCTAACCACCTACCATCAAGTGGACGGTCAGCCTGCCTGCCACCCTTAATAATATTTAAAAAAACTATATATTTATCGCGACGATTTTAAAAACTAGAGACTAACATTTTAATAGGGCGATAACAAATCTTAGTAGTGTAGTAAAAAAAGCGTAATTATAAATAGAACTGCATAGTTGAGGAAGTTAGAAAACGGTTCAGGAACCCTGAGACGATTACCTAGGGGTCCTCACATGGTTTATCCGGCCCTGTAGAGTAGCTGACCTGACAGTCGTTGCCCTTTCACGTTTAATTCAGTCAGTTTCCTTTCAGTTTAAAAATGCTATCCAATTTTCCGATTTTTTTCTTGGATTTTAAAGATTTCTTTTTTCTTTCATACAAACCTTACAATTACGAACACAACAAAAAAAATCAGCAAAATCGGTCGTATTCTCAGGTGATGCTGGGTCACAGGTATATGTGGCAATTGATTTTTATTTATATAGATAGAATATGAATGGGCAAGTTAAGTAGTTTTTAATATAACGCTCATACCCAGCTTCTGCACTTATTAATTAATGTGTAAAGACATTATCTAAAAAAAAAATACCACAATTTTATTGTGTTTTATCACAGTTTTATTGCCTAATCTTTAGAAAACATCTAATACACCAACATAATATGTATGTAAGTTTTAACATTTAGCAATTACCAAATTTATTATTGATTACTGTAGAATTTCCTTTTTTTCGCGCCTTTTCTGTCAATAGAAGCAGTGCATTATGTATAAACTAGATGAAAACCCGGCTTCGCTCGGGTGTAATGTGACTCATATGTACACATGTAGGTACAAAATGTAGGTAGATATTTCTGTAGTTATCGGTTCTCAAGGAATAGGCATAGATTTTGCTCAATGTTTGCGGCAAGATGTTTCGTTTTACACAGTCACATGAGTCACAGTTCTTTGTAATGGACACTTTGTTTTTAAAATGCATGGTGCGAGACGTATTGAGTGGCGAAGCGTATGTGCGCTAGTATGAATGAAACGGAACGTTTATTACCACTCAAGATGTCACAGGTGTCAGTGAATGACGTTTCGCTAGAGTGGCCAATATGGCGACTGCGATTTGTCTGTCAGGTCAGCACCATTAGAATTTAACAAAATACTTGTCAATCCGCATTTTGCGGATATATGTTGTCGACTCGAAATCTTTATTTTTTTATGTTTTATTATTCAGGTAAGGTTTCAATCGAGTCTACCGTACCCCTTGACGAAATTATTAATATAGATAAGTAATTTTATATGTGTATATATATATATGTATGTGTGTATGTATGTGTATGTATGTATATGTGTATGTATGTATATAGTAATTTATAAAGTAAGTTTGTATGGTGTCCAACGAGTCACATACGGTGCTGGCTGAAAATCAGCGCTGTAGGTGTTTGTCAGCACCTCAGCACAATGCTGAGCCAGTATCCGATTCGCTGCCGCGAGGACACACACACGTTTTTTTTTATTATTATTAATTTCTTCCCTGTCCTTGTACATAATGTGTCTTCCGTGCAGTGAATAAAAGTCTTTTTTTCTTTCTTCTTTCTTTTCTTTCTAACAGCGTACTTTGTATCTAGCGCCAGTATTAACATAGGTATTTCATATTTAAACAATCTTGTTATCAGATTTACTTACTTAGCAACATTGCTATTTGCATATGTGCTATTCAGTTGTTTGTTCTGACACCTCGTTTTTATCTCTTTGTTTGTATAAAAACTTACTTCTTGATCTTGCATTGATCTTGCATGGAGTATTGCTGTCACCTTTGGGATGGCTCAGCAAAATACCAACTTGACTTTGACTTTGACAACTTGACTCAGCATAATACCGCACTCGACTCGGTGGATCGCAGAGCTAGGAGGCTCATTGGTGATGATACACTAATAAGAACTAAGCTGCAGAGCCTGGCACATAGACGCAAAGTTGCCTGTCTGTGTCTATTCTATAAGATGTACTTCGGAGAATGTACTCGAGAGCTGCATGAGGTCATGTTACCATCCTCACCTTGTCGAAATCCCTCGAATTCGGAGCAAGCGCTTTGAAACATCTTTTGTAATGCGCACTGCTAAGGATTGAAACTCTCTGCCGACGTCTGAATTTCCGAGCTCTTACAACCCAAATCTTTTCAAGGTTCGAGTGAATAGGCATCTTCTGGGTGAGCTCGCTCCATCGTCGGCCTCATCCTTCCTACATGGATAGATGCTGGCCAAGAGCAAACCCATCTTTAATAAAAAAAAATAAAAAATTGCTCAGTTTCAATTTAAACAAGATCCCAGGCATGCCTTATTTTTCTAAATACGCACGCACAATACGCGGCACAATGAAAGCTGTCATTAGTTTCATACAATCAAGGCTGACGGCGGCGGCGGGCGGCGCGGCGTGCGCAGGCGACCGTTGCAGAGTAAATCAATTATATTTTTAGCGTCTGACAGAAGTTATAGGAATCTTCCCGTGGGAGGTGTCTGGCAATGCTGAATATTATTTTTTAATAATATTCTCCAAAACATATTTATAAAAATCAGCCTTTAGAATAAAGTGAAGTTAGTCTTATTTTCACTCACCTTTAGCACCTGAATGCTCTAAATTGGCCGTCTACCCAACTTAGCAGATATCAAAGTACATAGGAACACTTCTCGATTCCCCACTTTTAGTCCTTCACAAAATAAGTTATATCTGCCATGTCTGGGATCTTACTCTAATTGACTTTGGTCAAATTGTCTCGTTGTGATGATGATGTAGGTATGTGTGATGTATGTACATTGATGGACCATGGAATGTATAAATGTCGATTTTATATTAGAAAAAAAAATGTTACGATGAAAAATGCTGAGTGTATTTATTTTTACATACCTAATGACATAACTGACAGTGTCTGTAGGTGTAGCGTAAAATAATTTTCACTAGATTTTTCAGCAAACTCAACGGCTGTCGCAAATGTAATGAAGTAATGAAATGAATCATTGAAGACATCAATGAATCATGCAATTATTTATGAAACATTTTCACGTTGTTAAACAAAATCAAATTTCAAAGTCCAAGCATTAAGACTCAATTTTCATAGTTCGTGACCGACACTCACTGGGCGCCCGCTGCGCCATTACATTTACCTTTACCTGTAACAAATTCAAACGAAGGTGCACCTAATTGTGAAAACTTGGAAGCCATTTCGCTTCAAATGCGGGCGGCCATGTCAAAGGCCGCACCGCGCTCTTTGAACTGGACATTTTGCCGCGCACGGGTTGAATGAATTTAAATTTTTAATTGTATAGTAATAAAAGAGTAAAATTAACTTGCACATAGCGAACGGCCGTGCCGATATGACACGTGCCGAAAGCGGCATGCGGCGTCTTTAGTAAAACCACAGAATAAATAAAAGTACTAGCACAGGTACTAGGTAAAACAGATACCTATGATGTATAATGAACTGTACCCGCGGCTCCGCTCGTGTGGTCTCAGTGTAGCACAGAACACATCGAAATTTATGACGGTCAGCTTGCGTCTCTTAGCTAGGACTCAAGCTGGGACGACAAGCTGTATCGAACGACTCGAAGCTAATTATAAATAATCACCAAATGTGTTGCTAAGCGCATAACTCGACAACGGTTGGACAAATTCGGCTTTTTTTTTCTCAAATATTCCTTGAAGTTCTGAGGAAGATTCTTATAAAGAGAAAAATTGGACATCCGTGCAAAGTCGGAGGCGTTCAACTAGTTTACAATATATAAAAGCATAATTGCTTATTAATGCAAGAATCTTAATACTGGTATTCGAGGCGTAAGAGAAATGCCTATCCGAATTTAATATGCTAATATAATTTAGTATTTTTGCGAATGATGGCTGAATAATTGTTTATTGTATACCTACTTGTATAACAAATGTATATTGAAAAGAGCATTTTGTGAGATATCTTGTCAATTATGAGATTCCTCATAGAAATATGCATTCCGGTCTGGTAGTAAATGCAAAAGAATTAACTGAAATTCAGTCTGTTACAAAGAAGGATAATATATTTTCAGATACATTCACAAGAGGCATAGCTTTCAGCGGATCAGCTTTCGCACCATGGACGCACGCTGTAAAGCCTCTGCAAAAGGCCAAAGCCCTCGCAGCCATAGTGGGTTGTCCCACCACGACCACTAAGGAAATTGTCGACTGTCTGAGGTATAGACCGGCCGAAGTTGTCGTAAGCGCTCAGATAGAAATGTTTGTAAGTAAAAAAGTTTTCTAATTTTGGTGAAAGTTGTTGCCACAATTAAAAGTTAAATTAGATAAGGAAATACGATCAAGAGAAATTTTATTAGTCTTTTTAATTTTTTCTTATTCTTATATAAAAATATTACCTGCTCTAGTCGCCGTCAGGAGAAGCTATAAATTATTTAAACAAACATTCAGGGGTTCATAACATTTGGATCCAATAATAATTTTTTCTAACACAACAATTAATCAAAACTAGACTTATTTCTAACTAATAAAAACAAAACGAAATAAAAACTAAAATTAGTAATAAAATCCAATATATATAACCAAATCCTCAAAAACAACAAGCAACCCTATCATTTTAAACTCGAATGACGTATGAGTATGACTCGTCAAAATTGCGGACCAAATCAGTGAAAACCGCATTCAAATCAGTTGACCTGATTCTGAGATTAGCGTGCACAAACGCACAGACAAACAGACAAACAACAAACATACGTACAACTTGTTTGTTTTTTTTTTTAATATGGTAATGTTTTTATTTTTATGAATTGGGGTAATTTCATTAAATTTTTTATTCAAAGTTACTTCTTGTAATAATGAATTACTTCTTGTAATTCTTACAATTCTTGTAATTCATATAGGTAACAAATAATTCATTTTATAAGAAGTATTTAAATCACATTTAGAGTAACATTTTTAGACAAAAAATCAAACTATTTAGTTTTATAACAATTTTTATAATTAGTATAGCAAATTGTATCGTAGGTATAATTCGTAGTAAGAGCTCAAATTTACCACTATTTTAATGACTATTTTTGGATATGTGCTATAATCCTAATCCTAATATCCACTATTTAAAAATGAAAAAATAGCTATATAAAAAATATTGTAGTTCTAAAAACTACTTTTATACGTTTATTTATTAAATAAATATTTTTTTATTAAATCATAAGTATTATTAATAATAAGTAGTTTTTATATACTTAATAAGTAGTTTTTAAAACTGCAAGAAATCCAACTCGACCATGAGCAATGCAAAAGGTAATGCTCGTTTTTCGTCGGGCGACCTAATAATGAGACTCAATACAACGCGTCGCACCTCATCTTCCGCACGGACTATTTTATTCACAATCCAGCTTTTGTCTATAAAAAACAGGAGTTTTGTATGGAGATGCGTAGGCGTCCATTCTGCTTTCCGAATCTATTCAGCTTTCGCGCCAAATAGGTCAAACTGAGTACAATTAGTGTGTTTTATCATTCGCATGCCTACGACAATGAACGACGCTGTTCCGGCTCGTTCAGCGCTTTGTGACTTTTTTTCTTTTTGATCGGCTTCTAAGGATTATGCCTATAATCTGCCTGAAGCTATTAAATTCAAAAATATTTTTATATATCCGACTGGCAGTTCCAGAGTTTAAACGCGTTAAACTCTGTAAACTTTAAACTTTACTGCAGTTTTGCCGATGCCTAAATATTTTCTTAACGAGGATTGACTATAGGTTTCAACTGGGAACTTTGCTTTGCTATTCTTCCAGGATTGGAAGATACATCTATTCACGCCCTTCACGCCGACCGTGGAAGCACCTGGAGTGAGGGCACCATTTTTGTCGCAGTACCCATGGCACGTGGCACAGGCCGGACAAATGCATCCTTTGCCCCTCATTACATCTGTCACCTCTGAGGAAGGATTGTATCCTGCCGCTGGTTAGTAGCCCGCATTTCTGAAAACTTATCTGACCTCTCACTCAAAAGAGATGTGGTAAACAATAACATATTTATTATGAAACTTAAAGAATCTATAATATACAAAAGAAGACCAACGTGAAATAACAGCACGTGTGATGCTGTGTTTCGGTGAGTGAAGTAAGGGATGCCAGAGCCCATTTCTCTATCCCTTCCCAATTATCCTTAATCTTATTGTAGTCGGCAGCGCACTAGCAGCAGCTTTGGCGTTGCTTGTGTTATAGGCGACGGTAGCCACCTACCATCAAGTGGACCGTCAGCCTGTCTGCCGATTTTAACATAAAAAAAGAAAGCCCTTTTAGTTACACAATTTATAACTCGAGAAAGGGTGGACTGGTTTTTATGATCTTTGATTTGTTGAATTTTTCTCCGCTCCGAATAGCAGAATAACTAATAAAAACACCTGAAATATTCACAAAAGCAAACTGTGAATAAAATTAAATTTTCTGGTACATTTTGTATGGAACGGGTTTTTATTCTGAGGCGGTATGGAGTTTGCCGGGTCAGCTAGTTAATAATAAATATAAGGTTCATTATTATTATAAACAATGGCTACATCGAGTGTTAGGATATGCGATAATAATATATTTTGTTAATTAGGCTAAGCA
Source organism: Bembecia ichneumoniformis (assembly GCA_910589475.2). Taxonomy (NCBI): domain Eukaryota; kingdom Metazoa; phylum Arthropoda; class Insecta; order Lepidoptera; family Sesiidae; genus Bembecia; species Bembecia ichneumoniformis. The sequence goes on from OU342532.1 coordinate 16,391,826, forward strand.
GAGAAAGATACATCTGACTGCTTACGTTTTTTTCGCATTCACAAAACCGTGGATACTTAATAAAATATATGAGGTCCCACTTCTGATCTGATACTGCTACAGATCACAGGGGCCTTCTATCAAATTTTGTCGAGGGGCCCTTCTAAATAACTGGTAGAATAGAGAATAAAGATATTTTTTAAAAAGAAACAAAAAGCTATCATGTTTTAGACGCAATGGAATTTGACTCTGAACTCTTAAACGCTAAACTTTGAGTGAAAAAAAATTCAATGAGATTATGGATAATATTTTATGAATTTTTTAATACACACGTCGACGCTTCTACAGCCCGGGGGCTCCATATAATTGATACGATTGATACGGCGGCAGCTACGCCTCTGCCTCTTGTATGTATGAACAGGTACGAGTTATAGCTCAACTCGCTAGAACGCCGAATGGACAAGAATTGACATATTTACGCGATGATTGCACCCTCACAAAAACAGCTACACAGTAGGTTCCAAGTCCAACGTGCATTCTAATCTGCATCTGATATCTGTCTAACCACAGAATGTACTATACGCACGTGACCTGAATGCAGCTTTGAGGAATTAGGGGGTACACTATGGCAGTCTGTTAATTTTATCCATCTTAAAAATTATAATGGCAAGCACACATATCTATGTCACAAGGTCGATGATATTATATGATTTGATTTGATTATATGAAAATAGTTTTTATGTTAATTGACACGAATATTTTTAATTGTTTTTTTAAGGTTCCGTACGTCCGAATAAAAAACCCTTATAGGATCACTCGTGTGTATGTCTGTCCGTCTGTCACATTCAATTATCTACTAAACCGATTAAGTTGAAATTTGGTACACATATCAATTTCTGTGACCCAAACGCAGAGGTGTGACGTGAATAAATGAAATCTGTATATGGGAGGTCATTTTTGGGGGGAAGGTGGAAAATTAAAAAAAAAATTTTTTTTGAAAACTGCATCGTGTGACATATCAAATGGAAGGTCTTGTTGTAAAGATCTTAAATGTATTTTTTTGTAATTTTAAAATAAATAGTTTCCAAGTTATTCAAGAAAATAGACGAAAATTGACCATTCCCCCCCCCCCCCTTATCTCCGAAACTACTGAACCTAAAATTTTGAAAAAAAAAATACAGAAATTAGTTTTCTACTTATAGATTATAGGAAGACCTATAAGAAGTCCATGATATTAAAATGACATGGTAAATCACTCAATACTGTGCGGATAGGTAACATCGTACGGAACCCTCTTCACGCGAGTTCAACTCGCACTTGATGTTTTATTTTTTTAATTAACACGAATTCGTACTTGACGACGATTAAAAACACATTTTGTGAAGCAGTCGGATCAGTCATTTTAAAACAAAGTAAAGTATTCATGTACAGCTTGAGCAATAAGGCCGCAGGATGTTAAGCTCAGCACTAATAGCGAGCGAGATAATGTAGGCTTGCGGACGGCAAGAGATGATGTACCCTTGCCATACCTCATACCCTGACCCTGACTGCACTCAGGTCGCGCGGTTACAATACTAGCGTTAATATAGCGCTACTGGAATAATAATTGCTTAATAACCATTCCTTTAATGTTAATGATGATGTTGAGTGAAGTTTTCATAATTGATTGGATGTAGCATGTCAGCTCAATTATTTCCATTATAATTTTGGGAATAACTTGTGCTCGAGAAAATTACAAATGCTTTTCTAAAGAGAAATCTTATATAACTCATGCGTTCTTGAAACAGCTTATCAAGCGTCTCCCGAAATCCTGCCCGATTTGGAAGCGCGGTGGGAGGAGCTGGCGACTAACATCTTCGAGTACAACGACACTTTGCCAATGCACCTGCGGTCTTCTGTAGCCGCGAGGATAAAGCAAAAATACCTCGGAGATAAACCAGTTGGACAAGACACATACCCTCAATTGGTTCAGGTAATTACCTAAGCATTTTTGTGTTTATTCTATATTCATAGAAAATCATAGCACGAAAAAATTCTCGTAAGGGCTCCATTGAAAAAATACAAGAGAACTGCATTTTTCAGCAAAAAAAATGTAACATGTCAGTATTCCTTTCTATTTTTTGAATTAACAGTTTAGATTGCTCTTTACCTGTTTTGTCCTAAAAAACCTAAACAAGTGAATCGCTATAATTTTACGTCGATGTTTGGCAAGGTGATCAATGTCGACATAATTATGTACCTATCATGCTGTGTCCAGGATATGATTGCAGAACACAGTGTGCCCTGCCATAAAGACCAGTCTAACAGGCCCTGAACTTTTAATTTTATAAAAATAATGATGAAAAAAACTTTGAATCTCTTTTTCTAATTTGTTTGTGAATTGATCTTTTTATTGGTCTAATTTGTTTGTGAATCTACCTATTGACGAACTTTACATGTTATAAGTAAGTAAATCGCTAAGACTTAACACACCAATTGTATGGCCCCAAAGTAAGCAATATCAGCACAAGGCTTGTGTTAGGATAGCCATACAACTGATAGGATGCGAAGCTCTGCACGTCCAGAAAAGAGTCAAATTTTAAAAGTTTCTTTTCCAAAGAACCGGGAGTCGAAGTGGTGATGCAAGCACCGACGATTCGACCAATGAACTTGTAGGAATAATAAAAATTGGCAAAAGTTAGTTGTTTTTCCTCACCGTGGTCGAATTTCAACCATTGGGCGAAGCTGTTAAAATAACATGACCAAAATAATAAATACTTAGATCAAAGCAAATCACAATTTATGAGACTTAAGACGCACAAAGTTTGTCGTGGGAACTTAATCTTGTGCTTAACTTTAACTCCTTTTAGTGTTACTGTTTTTGAATAAAAACTTTCAATATGACAACATGACCAATTAGTCTGAAGTAGATAAATGTCATGAGTTAAGTAAGGGTTAGTGTCGCTGACAGTAACAATCTTCCTAAAGTCACAGCAAAAGTATATCTGGATATTTTTGTTGTTAATGCTTTTCCCTGGTAAATTTCGTTTGAATTTAGTTGAATTCGTTGGCAATTGTATCACAAAGACAATTGTTGTATCTGTTAAGATATTAATTGTGAATGCACCCAACTATCGGTGCTCTATGCCCGGACCCGGAAACCGAATACATATATAAGGATAAGTTGAATATATAGTGTGTATCAATGTTCTGTGTGTGATGTGATTTTAAAATGGCCTCGTTAACGTTGACTACTGTAAAAAATGTTCCAAGATTAATTTCAAAATAAAATCCAAAGTTATAAGTATTTGAAATCTTTTATTGTCTTAACCGGCAGTAATTGATAATAAATTTAACAGTATCAATGCATTTGTGAAGGCAGACAGACCTTAGATATTTATTAAATAAAAATTACAAAAATTTAATTAGTTAATATTAAAAATTATTTACAAAATGTAAGTATATTAAAATCAAAATGTAAGTAGAATCCAGCTGGGTTGGGTTGCATTCGGGAAGCTACGTCATCTGTTCTCGTCGCCACTGCCGCAATATCTGAAAACCAAATTATATAATCAGTGCTTACTGCCAGTGATGACGTATGATTAACTTTATAAACATCTTAGCGTATGATGCCGAAACATGGCCTCTCGCGACAGGACTGATCCACAAGTTTAAAGTCGCTCAGCGAGCTATGCTCACGGTTTCTTTGGTGGATAGAATTAGAAATTTTGATCAAATTTTAGAAGTATATGAAATTTAACTTGGTTTCCTTAGGTAAAGTTGTAAAAATACTGGCTGTATTATCTCGCTTTATAGCCAGCTGTGAGGTCGGCACTCGCCTTCGACACGGACCAAACGTTTTATAAAATGTTGAAGAATTGAAGCCAAAAAATTTATTGGAGTGGTATGTCTTTGCAAGATATTTTTTTTTATTTAGAGGTCTCAGACAGGCTGTCGCTACACTTCATGGTAGGTGGCTACCGTCGCCTATAACACAAGCAACGCCACAGGTGTTGTGAGTGCACTGCCGGCCTTAAAGATTAAAAATTAGGAAGGGATTGGGAAAGGGCTCTGACATCCTTCAATCACTCACCAGTGGGTTACTGGCAGCAGTTACCAGGGGTGGTTACTACCACCACAGGTAGTACTGCCACCACCAGGGTCGCAGGCATGTATTGGGGTGGAGGCTGCCCATGCATGCCTGCGAAACGCAGTGTGCCCTGCCACTACTGAAACACCCAACCAAAGGTGGCCTTGCCGAGAAATGAACAGGGGACCCCTGAGTCAGATGATTTTTTTTTTATTATATAGGTACTTATGATTTATATTTTGCACACCAAATGTGGGATACTATTATTGTAAGATCTGGTGATACATCCATGTACAGGCAAATAAATTGTTTGAATTTGAATAAGGCAAGCCATATCTATGCAAGAATGTTGTAATTTTTCCAGGCCCTCGGAGATCGTTTGTTTACAGCTGACGTGGGAAGGCTAGCGCAAATCCACGCTCTCCGTTCTGGGCAACCAACTTACTTGTACCGGTACTCCTTCCGCGGCGAAAAGAGTCTTTCCAACTTAATGGCTAAGACTAACGATAACTACGGTGAGTTTATTGTTTAAGACGAATAACTGCTAAAGCCGCAGAGCAACAGGGATCAATAAGGTCTAGCTAGATCAATAAGACCAAGGGTCTAGCTAGATGGACAAAAATTCAGATTAAAATAAAAATTAAAAACCAACAATACCTACATTTAAAAACTAGCCAATGGCCAAAATAGCGGTCGCGTGGACTTCATCTTAAGATAACCAATCAAACGAATAAACAAACAAACTCTTCAGCTTTATTATATTAGTAGGTATGTATAGATGTCCTGCTCTTTACGATGGAATATACCAATATTTAAAAAAAAAATCAGTTGAGCGATTTCGGAGAGTAGCGTGAAAGAACATCGGCATGTGATTTATATCTATTCATATAAAAAAAAAACGAGCCGTGTCTCTGCATTAAATATTTTTCAAAAAAAATAACTGTTTTTAGAATTTTTGTCTGTTTATCTGTTTGTCTGTGCGTTTGTGCATGCCAATCTCAGAAACGGCTTAATCGATTTGAATGCGGTTTTCACTGATTTAGCAAGCTTCCCGTAACCTTTAGTTATTGTTTCATTCCAATCGGTTTACAAATAAAAAAGTTACGCGCTATACCGAATACCACGTGTACGAAGTTACGGACTCAGCTATTAGTAATTATAAAACTTCTTTATCGTTTATATAACTCCGTTTTTGCTTATATAATTTTATAATCAAAATCTAATAATATAAACAAAAAATAAAATATATAATAAAATGTAATAAACCTTGTTCGCTCACACCACGGCATTTTTTTTACTTTTAACATTTTTATAATTGTCGTACGGTGGGAGTAGAAATACCTTCGTAAGTTTTCAAATTCATTTCTTTATTAAGTGGTAGACTCTTAGTACCTTTTGAAACTAAAGCACTAAGCAGACAACTGCATTATACTCCGGCCATTATAAGAGTGCTGTTCTGAGAGGTGTCATTTCCATACATTTTCTGTATCGTTTATTCGGAAATGAACTTTAAGTAATGGACATAAAGAAATGTCAAAAACGCATTCATAGAATGACCGTACTATAAGTAATTAAAATGCCGAGGAATTTAAGTATCCATGAAAGAGCTGCAATTATTGTAGATCATGAAGCTGGCTATGTTAGCGAAATATCTGCAAATCTTAATTTTACTAGAGACACTGTAAGGTTCTGGATAAGAAGACATGCAGACAAGCACGTATACAGAGGGGGGATTTATCCCCCCCCCCCCCCGAAATCTGATTAAAAAAAAACGTTTTTAGCCGTCTGTTTATTCGCTTGCGTGTTCTTTCATGTAAATTTATTGGGAAGAAAGTGTTGGAGAATCACTAATAAAAGCAGAGTACATAGTAGGTATGTGGTGTGCCAAGTGGAAAAACACAGATAAGAAACCAGTCGAAATTATGGAAATTTTAGACACGTGTGACAAAATTTTCTTTCCTACCATTAACAGGCTAATACATATTCTGGCCACCCTTCTGGTTTCAACGGCATCTGTGGAGCGGTCATTTTCATGCCTAAAGAGAATAAAATCCTTCCTAAGGAATAGAATGGCGGCCGAGAGGCTTACTGGTTTCGCTTTATTGTCTATTCATTCCGCTTTGGCGCCAGATCCTGATATGGTACTAGACGTAATGGCTGCCAGCGGAAACAGAAAAATACTTATATAATACTTACATAAAATACTTATATTAAAAATTATTGTACAGCGATTACAGCGATTTTTACACAGTTCACATGGTTGTTTCAATGTTTGTCCCCCCCCCCGAACCAAAAGTCTGGATACGTGCCTGCATGCAGATGAGGGTAATCTTACTCATGATCACCACCATACCAATTCTGGACGTCAGTCGAATCTTAACCAAGGACAAAAACAACTTATGAGTAAACAATATGAAGAAAATGGTTTTATAAAAACTAGTTATTTCGCCGAAATGTTTGACGTATCGCCAAGAGTTATAAGAAATGCTTTTCACTCTATGGGACTTCATCACCGACGTCCTGCCAAAAAAAAGGCTTTAACTAATGCTCATAAAGCATATTTGAATTTCGATTGGAGCCACACTATTTCTACTGATGAAAAGAGCTTCCAATCATCCCAACATGGGAGACTACACTTGTGGAGAATAAACGGGACGAGATATTCGGAGGACCACATTGTGCCAAATTTTAATTCTGGCCTTAAAAACCACAGTCCTCGTGGTTCGACACTATAAATCGGACCAACAACGGATAGAAAGAGTCTACATAGTTCGATCGATTGAACCACTATTTATTGTTGTTTACTAACCATCTGTTTGTCCGATCTAACCAAGTGGCCTTAAAAACCTTACAGTCCTCGTGTTTCGACACTATAATCGGACCAATGGAAAAAAAGAGTCTACATAGTTGGACTTATGCAAAATCGTGTATGCAATCATCCTCCAGAAAAAAAAATATTGTTCCCGAGGGATCATCTTTAATATGTCTGGATAATTATATCTTTAATCAATTATATTATCTGGATTACTGGGAATAAACACTTAACATTTTAACTTTGGCAAAGTGTGAAATTCGTTAAATAGCAGGTGCTATTTAACGAATTTTCAGAAGCAGAAATAGGTGTATTAACAAAAGTTGTTTATTTTTCTTATTATAACTCATTGTATTAACCGCATTTACTAGGTACCTATTCCTTTGTTGGAACTTATTTTAAACAGTGCAAAATATTTTTAAACCGATCTAGTCCAATCGCAATTTGGTGCTTTTAATGTGAGAAAACTTGTGATATTGTGAAGAAAGACTTTTAAATTTTGTTATTTCTAATTAAACTATATATTATTTTGAGGTATTTATATATTTTACTTGTAGTGTTTCGTATTTGTGATTGTAAGTTTTTAATTAATTAGATATAAATAAGTATAAATAAATAGGCTGAAAAAAAATAGGCTGATATAAAAAAACAAAAAATTCAATATTTAACAAAAATATATGAGCAATAAAGATTGAATAATTGTTTCAACATCTAAGAAAAAGGAACGCGGATCAAGTCGCTGACAAAAGCTAGTCTCCTAGGTATATTCTTTATGATCAAAGGATAGTAGCCAAGCCAACAATTACTGAACAAAATACAAAAACCAATTTTTTTTTTAAATGACTAAACCTAATTATTAAATTTCTTTCAACTTCAGGTGTGAGTCACAGCGACGACCTGCTACACGTATTGGCAATCGATGGGTTGGACTCGTATAAACCAGAAGACTTGAAGATGACGGAGATCCTGCTAGACATGATATACAGTTATTCAAAAACCGGGTAAATAAGTGCATTCAGTGTAAATACAAAAAGTAATATTGCAATTCTCATAAAAGCTTATTCGCAAGAGATATGCGTTGATTCATACAATTGTTTAACCAGGCACCGCCATTACAATATTATTTCGGCTTATTCTTATAAATTGTTGGTTGTTTTAACATGGATAAAAAAAATGCGGACTTAAAAAATTTAATTTAAATTACCTTAAATAAGTCAGACAGACCGCAACAACATTTTTAGCGGCGAGGTAATACAGCGTAGCCGCCTGTCATTACGGCGACTCCAGCCGCAAAACTCGTTCTGTACTGAATTGACGGGACTGGGGGAGTCGCTTCTTGCAAATCTCGGAAATATCTATTTAAAAATTAAATAAAGTATAATTAAAATTCCTTCAGATAATGGATCTTAAAATTTATCTTAAGAATTAGCTATTTCAAATATTGATTATTAAGCAAATCGCACGGTTACAACATCTGTATTAGACCGCAAATTAGTAATTTTTTTATATATATATATAATTAAATATAATTAAAAAAATAATTATGATGATCTTTCATGTATCATGCAATAGATGATTTGAGTATTTTTTAAATTATAATTATTATGATAATTTAAAAGGAAAACGGTTACAAATAAGTGGATTTTTTTATCATTAGGGGCTGGCGTCGCCTTAAGACGACCGTCAATTTGCCTGCCATCCATTTTAGTATATTTTTTTTTTTTAAAAAGCGTGTGTGTCAGCTCAGACGCACGACTGGAGTTTACTCCTATAAACGTATAAAATTAAATGTCGCTTCGACGACTATCGTTTCGTTCCTCAACGCAGACTACACTTTTCATACAAGATTTCGACGTTCGTTTTAATAAGCCCAAAGAAACCCTCTGGTGTTGCTTGTTATACTACAATAGAATAGGCATGATGACGGTATTAAAGAATCAAAGAATAAATGGTTTTGGAGAAAAATATAAGTTGAAAGGAGTCTAAAAAATTACTGATTTTTTGTATTAAAATTGAGATTGATAAGATTTTCAATAAAATAGAATTTATTTAAACTGCAATCGGCCGTGTTAACTGAAACACCTATCAGAGCGAATGACGTCACGCCCAGGTAAGTGCCATCGTGTTGCTTGACTTTGCTTTGACAGAATGAAAAATCTGATGAGATGTCGGTGACGTCACGGTTCATCAGACGCAACGCCATGACACCTAAGAGCGTTTTCGCGCCTAATTCAAAATAGATTTAAAAACATTCAATAATTCGCTGAAATATTGTTTTTTTTCGGATATAGTAGACGTGTATCTACACTATGGAAGGGAATTTAAAAATCTGTCATCATGCCTATTAGGGAACATGCATAAGCCGTCGCAAAATGTCAAAATGACAGATAGCATAACGCTTTTGAGATAACGCTTGTATAAAATTTCCATACCGAGGGCTTTATATGAAAATCGATTCTCAAGGAGTAAACTCCAAAAAATACTGTCAACGTGCTGTATGTTCATTTTTTTTATTATTATCTAATAGGTATCTACATATTAGGACAAAGTAAATTTAATAACTAGCTAAGTATAAAAATTTGTTTTGTATTACTACAATCGGGGTTACCATTCTTTTTATTTTGTCCCGCATCTTCAGTCACATGTTCCTTAACCAAACTATAAATGATGATAAATATTCAATCAACATAATAAAAATTGTGTTTGATCCTTTTCAGTGTACCAAAAGTGAGAAACGAAGGGCCAGAATGGCAACCAGTTGTGCCGGGATCCAACGAATTGAAGTATCTCGAAATACACTCACCAGCAGACATTACAATGAAGAGCAGTTCCGACTTCGGCCAAAGATCTTTCTGGGACAGCCTCGGCTTCATTGAGAATGATGGCTACAAAACTACTATCAGAGATGAACTTTAATCTAGTTTTTGATCTAGATCTTATTATGAATCAACTTTTTGATGTATTCTTTTATTTAAATAAATGGTCATTAAAGTGCTTTGTTTATATTTTTTTACATTTAATCGCTGGTGGCAGTAACCATCCCCTTACAGAAGACCACCGTGAAATAACTGCATGTGTACCTAAGGGATACCAGAGCACATTTCCCTACTCACCTGTGGTGTTGCTTGCGTTAGATGGCGACCGTAGCCATGTACCTGTCTGACAGCCAGTCCGACTACTTTTACATGAAAATTAAAAGATCCACAAGAAATGTGTTTCTTTGACGCATTAAGTTATTGAAAATTATTTTATATATAAATTTAGTAAAATTAATTAATTATTATAATTCATTACCTATACAATTGTTTAATGAACAACATTAATAAATTAATTGATAGTATTATTTATTTTGCAAAAGCTTGAAATAGGTACCAAATAGACGTAGATATTATCTAATTTCTTTTGGTAATGCTTATTTGCTGACCAAGTATTTAATTACTTGAATTTTATATGGGATGTAGGAAAGCCAAAGGCATAATAACGGCTCAAAATAAAAATGTCCGAAGTATTAAATATTTGTTTCAAAATATTGTACAAAGAAATATCCAGAAACATTCTAAGAGATAATTAATGGACATGAAACAGATAATGAGGTGATAAAGCTGTGATTGCATCAAGCCAGATTCACTAGGGAACTGTCCTGCGGGGTACGTAACACGCAAAATAAATACGACTTTATTCAGGCACTGCTAAGGATGGAAGTAGGTACCTCGTTCGAAGATTGACAAACATTGCTTAATAAAGTTATTTACGTTCCGATTGCAAACAATAACAACTACCCATCTCTTCTACTTATTAATTAAATCCATTAGGTACTTAATTAGCAGCAATGTTTATGTTTGAAATTAAATACAGTGTTTTACAAGTTTCTTGTTATTCCATAGAGCAGTATTTTACGCTCTGTTATTATTTTCGACATTTTTTTGATTTGATTAATAAATAAAACAAAAATATAATTATATTAATTTTTAAATAAGATATTTGATTAATTGGAACAACGTTAGCACTTTATTTCTTATGTTAGGTACATTCAAGAAAAAATAAAATACTACCGAACTGTAGAAACACTTTCCGTTTTTACTTCACTCTTTTTAACCTAAAAAAAGCCGGCACATACGAGGGGTTAAGTGAGGACGCTGAAAAATTAAAATCCTAAAAATCCGGGGCAGTAGAATTAAAATCGCCTGGGTTAAAAAATCATTTAGGTGAATTAAGTTTACTAGGCACCTACATAGTTTTAATTTTGAATTGGAATATCACTACTTAGCAAGTAGATACAAATGTGTAAGGGTGTTACCACACCGATCGATCGATCGTCGATCAGTGGCATCGACAGATTAGTATGGATCAATCGACGTCGACCGACAGTTCTTACCAAATTAGTTGATTGATTGTGTACCGATGTATCGATCGATCGTCGATCGTGACATCGATCTATAGTAGAATGAATAAGTCGACGTCGATCGATAGCATACTTCTTTTAAAAATACTGTACGTATCCACGTCCATAATAAGAGTACAAATAACAGGGTCGATAATTATACTGTGTGATCAATTATCGATCGAGGATCGATCCATCGTCGAACGACGATCGCTCCATCGCGAATCGATATTTGACTGACCGGTAATCATCATTCAGCCAAAAATTCCACACCAATCGACCGACGTCAATCAATTGGTGTGTGTGGTCAAATGCTTTGAAACCCTAGTGATTTCAAAGCATTTGTTTTTACTAAATATTATTATACTAGCGAGCCGCCACTGGCTACGCTCGGATGATTATTTTTTTAATGCGAATTATATACACAATCTTCCTCACTCATCGCTCTTTTGAAAACTCTATCAACATTGGCATTGGGCGTTTTGGAAGAAGTTAGTGGAGAATAATATATGGTAATGTGAATGCTATAGCAAAAAGTTTAAAGCAGATGATGGAATTTATTAGCTTAAATAGGTATTTAGCAATTATGAAACATTGTGAAAGGCTATAAAGTTCATTTCGTGTTTTTAACACATTGGGTCTTGAAGTAGGTAGGTACTTTTTCTTTGATTTCATAAAGAATTTCCAATAATTAGATCAGTAGAAGATTCCTGCAGCGTACTGCATATTAAACAGTTATTAAATAAAATACCGCATAATCTATGAAATAGTCTCTCTCCTGAATTTTTTTTATTAATTATTAGTTGACTATAGTAGGTTTTCTATATGAAGCCTTCAACATTTCATCTCAAGACTCACTCTCACAGCGGAGATCAATATCACAGGATGAGATGCCTTAAAAAAACGATTATTTAATTATGAACAAATGTGATGCAATACTTAGTTTTATTATTAACTAGCGACCCGCCCCCAGCTTCGCCCGGGGTGCAATTTTTATATATTAGAACATTCCCCGTTTATCCCTCTTTCCATTAGTGAGAACTGAATTAAAATCGGTCTACCTGTTCACGCGTGATGCCGTGACCAAGGGAAATAGGGATTTATTTTTATATATATAGAAGATTATATAAATATTGTTGTGTTACTTTGTTAATAGCATATAATTATCATATTTTTCTTAAAAATTAGTTCCTACCTTTTTTGTATTGGTTGATTTTACAAAATAAATAAAAATACAATGTGAATATTGGAAAATAAATGTAATAAAAACCCAGCACATACAATCACATTTTTAAATTATTTCCGTACACAAAAAAAACTTAAAACCTAGGTAATCCACCACACAATCAACACTGAAAAACCGTGGATGATTGTGCAAGCCTTTGATTTTGTTTCAGTACTTTTAATTTAAAAAAAAAAACATTCCAGAGCACACCTACATACAAATACACCAAAACCTAAAATTAATATAACATCTACAAGTAACATGTTTTTACTTATTATTTGTATTTTTAAATATTTTTTTAATTCTCATTTGTATACAACAAGAATATAGCAATAATAAATACAAATGCTAACAAAAGCTTATTAAACAACTTTAATAACAAAGAGGCTATTGTGTAGCAATTTGAATCATTTAAGATAAAGTTATTTATTTATTAAAGGCAATATTTATCAATATAATTTATAGATAGATATGCTATTAACATGGAAACATTTTCTCCTTTTACAAGTAAAACAGGAATACGAGACAGCCTTTTCAATTTTGTAATATGCAATACTGAACCAGGACCTAGGATCACACATAAAACTAAGGCTATGGACAGTACACTTGGAAAGAAATAAGTTTGATTTGTTTTTAATTAGTTTTTCTTTACTCATTGCCAATATGTTATATAATTATGTATATAGTGAATGAGCACAGTGCATCATCTTGCTTTTGGAGAGATAACATGGCACTTAATTACAATTTAAAGCCCCTTCTGATTTGTTCTTAATTCTGTGTTGTGCTACATTTTAATTAGCAATGAGCGAAAAAAAACTTCAAGTAAATTAACCAATCTACCTATAAACTATAATAAAATTAGTACTCAAGGGAATAAATTAGAGACAAGCTTCAAGTTATAATTTCAATAGAAATCTAATTCTTCTTTTGATTAATATTCTTAAAATAGATTTATTACTTTTTTTTAGCAAATTGTATAAGACTTCAGTGTATCCTTTAACCATCTTTTTTAGAGTCACCACCTGACACAGTGATTTTCTTCTGCAAGTTGCTGTGTTCTTCGGCAAGCCTATCATACTCCTTATTGAGGCTCTCTGCCTGAGATTTAACAGCTTCTTTGTCTTTCTTTTCTCTGGAAAGTTCCTTTTCTAGCGAAGAGATTTTCTCTTTAAGGTCATCAATTTCTTTCTGATTTTTCTCGTCACCGGCACCTTGTTTAGCAAGTAGAGATCTGGCAGCGACCGAAGCGCTCTGCGCTTGTCGGAAGTTCGCCTCAGACTGCGCTAAGAGTGTAGCCAATTGCGATATCATTTGAACCAGTCTACGAATCACAACGAGCAAGAACAAAGCGAAGCTGGATATGTAGAAGTTTCTTTGGGCACGGAATAAGCGCATGTTACCTTGCATTTCCGCATCGAGATGTTGATGCTCCGTCTGATCCAAATTGGAATACTTTTGCATCTCGCGAATGGCGTCTACTAAACATAACACCAATACACCGATGAGTACTGCAAAGTAGATCGTCGCCTGGCCACTTATGTAGGCGAGAAACTTCGACTTAAAGAACTTTTGCCATCGGCTCGGACTCACCACCGGCAAAGTTAATAGCAGCACGATCGCAATTTCGATGTACAAGAACGACGCAATAATTGTCCACTGAAGACTCATTTTAAGATTACAGCGTTGCACGTTACCGATAGAAACAAATAACCGCAAATATTAACGCAAATATATAATATTTTCTCTTTTTATATGCAGAAGAGAAGTGGTGACTCAACAACAAAGTCCAACTCCAAAAGAAAAAAAAGATGACGTGCGAACGAACGAGATTAAAAGATGGATGACGTAAAAACAAAGTTTGTGGGCTGTCTGTCGTGTCGCGGCCGGTTTTTCTCTGGCATTGACATTAAAAAACTGATCAACTGACGTGTATTTCATTCATTTGACATTTATGTTTTTTTTAGATATTTTTCCATAGAAAAATACGTATTTAACCATAGGATAGGTAATCGAACATGTGTTCATATACCTACTAAGGCAAACAATTATCTTTTAAACCAATCAATAACATAGATTAAATAGAAAGAAGAATAAAGAAAACACGGAACAAGTTACCACTAAAATTCAAAAAGAAAGTTATAGACTTGTTTTACTTCCAACCCTACCCTCATTTCGATGGCATAGAACAGATATGTGGTATGTGCAAAAAAGTAAATTTTATGGGGCCTGTGGCTCTAGCATGAGTTTACGATACTACACTTGCTAGCGAGAGCGTAAAACATTTATATGGAAAATTAACAATTTGACATTGACAGTTCACGATTTTCCATACAAAAGTTTTACGTTCTCGCTAGCGAGTGTAGTATTGGTGTAGTATCGTAAACTCATACTAGAGCCTCTGTTCACATTGGGCAAATAGAGGCCAACGCAAATGTGCACACGGGTGCGCAATCGCCAAGTTATCGGTTTTTTCGTCACACTTCAAAGAAATCGTGGCGTAGCGTGGCGTATTTTTTTTTTTGTTTTGTTTAAAATGAACTATTGTACGACACGTATTTTAATAGCAGTAGCAAGAATTAACAGGTTTTTCAACTTTTGAACTAGTATAGTATGAACCTATACGGATTTGTTCGTATGTAACGTAGTGAAGTTATTAAATTCCCCTGATGGTTCCGCAACAAGGTCGCATAACAGGCTGTTCATGACTTTTCAGTGAAAATGATAAAAACGACTTAGTCTATACGTATTTAAAATAAGCCCAAAATAATATAATATAATATTAAGCACAAGAAGATTATAACAAAATACAATATTCTTTCTTTTTGTTGAGTAAGTATATACTGTTTTGTGGTTTCTTTTTTAAATTATAAAGTACTCTTTGGGTGTTTCACTAGGCAGCAATGAGTCATGCGCATGAACCTCTAAGTTAATTTATACGTCCGTGATTTTGTTTCATTTATTCCTACCCTACATTCTCTACTCTGTATGTATATAATCTGAAATTTATAGTTTGATTCACAGAACACTATATACTCACAACCATAGAAAAATAACTAACTCACAACTCACAAGGAAGTTTGTTTGACTTGACAGCATCTTGACAGTTTGATTTTCATTGATAGCCTTGATTTGTTACTGTCAATTTCATATAGTAAAATTAGTAAAGTAGTGCAATTTGCATATGACTGTTACTGTGACTGACGTCATTTTAATTTTATTTATATATAAATTCAAATGTTACTGTAGTTTCTTATAAATAAAATAGAGAATATATTATTTAACTTAATACACAATGGCTGATCCAAAATACGAGAACCTCCCTGGAATCGTAAGAATATTGTTTTAAGATTTTCAATTTATTGATTTTCAACACATTTATCTGAGTTTTACCCATTTTTTCAAAGGCTTACGATCAACCCGACGTGTATGAGACTGGCGATTTACCAGAAGCTGATCAACCGGAGCCTTACGAAGAGGAAGAGAATGAGTGTATTGAGCAACTGCACTTGTCCGTTAAAGATTCTTTTAACAAATTTAAAGGAAAATTTCTTACTGGCACTGTTGATTTTTCGGACAGACTCAGTAGGAAGACCAGGATTGGATACAGGTATTTATTAAACATAAGATGTAAGTACTTGGTCATAATATATAATGACATAATATACTAAACATAATATGTAAGGTTTGGAGCATATATGTGGTAAGTACTTTTTTTGAAATGAGTTAAGTGAACAGAGTATTGTAACATAAAGGACATCTTTCAAAACCAGGCCATTTTTTACTTTAACTTACGCTTTGGAGATTTCGCTGATAAAATTCTTTCTTAATTGCCATAATTTCCTGTGAATATTTTAGATTTTGTAAATTTAGACAACATTTAAAAATTAAAAAACTTACTACTTTATTGGGACAATTAGATTTTTTAATACTTTCAAACTTAAATATCTATGAAACCCCATTACCAAATTACACATAATTTTCCCACTAAAATCTATTATTACAAACATTGATGGCCCTATCTCCATACAAAACTGATTGATCTATTTTGTTGTGGGCAAATGTGATAAACATACTCTGTACCATTTAGCATTAACTAATAGCTCCTGGGTGGTAACTTCACAAATGGACTAGGTAGTTAAAAATTTAAAATAACTGTACTGTAAAATTTACTTTTTCACACTAACACATCTGTGCTCGTGACATTTATCAAAGTGTGGCCTATATTTTAAAAATGACCCTTGATATTTATGCATTTCATATTATATTTCCATAAAACAACTTGGGTTTTTTTTTATGAATTGAATATAATATATCAACTCCAACTCAACTCCATAAACTTTTATTTTTATTTGAATCACATTCATCCATTTATTCTTGTGTGAATTCTTATTTGAATGTATTGTTTCATTACCTCTGCATTGCAAGCGGCCAACACTATTTAGCTGCCGCTAAATAGTTTTTATATTTATAATGAAATGAAGCAACACATTAATCAAAGGAAAATATCATATTTTCTTTAAATTTTTTTTAATATGACTTTTTTTATGTTATGTAGACAGAATGGCTAACGGTCCACTTGATGGTAGGTGGCTACCGTCGGCTATAACACAAGCAACGCCACAGCTGTTGCAAGTGCGCTGCCGAGTACAGTAGGATTGGATAAGGGATTAGGAGGGGATAAGGAAATGGGCTCTGACATCCTTTACTCACTCACCGAAACACAACAAGCACGTATATGCTGTTATTTCACGGTAAAAAAGAGTAAAAAGTTAAAAGACTGAAAAAAACATGAATAGTGTATTTGGCAGTTAGAAATAAAATATAATTTTATATGCAAGTTATCCAATACTTTAAAATACTCAACATCTTAATTTATGACTTAATTTAAAAACTTTTAAAATTTTGCAACTTGAATAAAAGTACCTATTCTATTTAACTCATGCAATTTGTAAAATTGTAAACTATAATAATAGTATTAAAGATAATTTTATTATAAATCTTATTTTACTACTAACTTACCCAATAAGTAATTCTAATTTCAGTTGCATTGTTTTGGAAAAACTAATTACTCTAACTAAACTAATCATGAAATTCTAACTAATATTGTGAAGGCAAAATGAGTTTGTTTGTTTTAATACGCTTTCACGCCTTAACTACTCAACTGATCATCGTGAAATATTGCGGACACTTATGGGATACGGAAAAGGACATTTCATCTAGAAAAAAATTACAGTTCCCGAGGGACATCTAAAAATATAATAAATTCAATGCCTGACACAAATATATGAACAATAAAGATTGAATAAATTATATATTTTTGTCAGATGTTATTTTTTTATTTTTCAACACAAAAGGGAGTTTCAACACAAAGTAAAAGCTAGTTAAATTTATTTTTAGAGCTGGTGAATGGGAATTAGCTGCAGAAGGAGAGACTGAAACAGTTATGGAACGCTACAATAGACTCATATGCGAGTTCTCCGAGTTACTCGAACAAGTTGCTGAACAACAAAACAAGGCCACTGAAAGTGAAAAGGTAAGAAATCATTTCATATAATGTTTAGGTATCTAAATATGTATTACTACTTATGGTATCCCTCCCTATGATAATTTTATACTTTCATTTGTTTGATATGCTTTTTTGTTAAATCACTCTAATGTATAGTATATTTGTGCATAAAGAGTATAAAATTTGGTCATATTTTCTTTAGTAGTGAAAACATTTAACATTCGATGTGCAAAGTTTATATTGTTTATTAATCTAATTGTTGAAATTAATCTCTTTTGATTGGAGTTGTTTTTAAAATTATTTAAAAGTTGAATATCTATTTATGATCTAACTAGTGTTTTTTTTTTCTATGATTATAAATAGTATAAGTTTTTTATAAAATAAAATATCAATGTAAAGCCTTTTTCTGAAGATTATTGTGATTATTTATATGATTATGCAAATATAGTACTAAAATACACTCATATTAATCTATGTCTACAATTAGCTTGGAAATTAATTATTACACTACACAATAAAGAAATGTTTTTTGTGAGAATATTGACAAAAGAAGTTTTCCTGAAAAAATTTACGTGAAGGTTTATTTAAAAAAAATTTGTATTTATTATTTTGATAATAGAGTAATTTTGAATAAAGAGCAATCTTAAATTATTCCTTATATCTTATTTCTGATTTCCTTATTTCGGTTCATTCTTTAACTTTAATTTTTTTAATAATTGTCACATTTTGGAGATAATATGTTTGTATGTTTTTATTATTATCCACTCTTTAAATATGGACATTAATACCTGGGGAATTACTATTGTTATCTTATGTCTCAACTGTCCTATTTTTGGTTTTGGTATATTATCTTAATTAATGAACCTTTTGAAAATATAAAAACAAATTATAAAGAGATCTATAGTAATAAAGTGAAGACGTACTTATTAGAATCTCTCATTATACTTTTTTACATTTCCAGAATTAT
Source organism: Bembecia ichneumoniformis (assembly GCA_910589475.2). Classification (NCBI taxonomy): domain Eukaryota; kingdom Metazoa; phylum Arthropoda; class Insecta; order Lepidoptera; family Sesiidae; genus Bembecia; species Bembecia ichneumoniformis. Next base: position 16,410,765 of record OU342532.1, read on the forward strand.
TAAATTAGACATTAAAAATTTCAGGAAGATTACTCCAAACTTGCAAAACAAATTAATTCCACAAAGAAGCTGCTCGAAGAACTCAAACTTGACGAAGGGGAACACATTGATCCTAAAGCTGAAAAACTTAAGTAAGCTTATCTTATAAAATTGTCTTTTACAGTTAACATTGACAAAAAAATGTCGCAACAATATATTCTATTTATTTTGGTTTTTCAGGAAAGGCTTTAATGGTTTTGATGAAACATTATTGTTAATTCATGTTTATTTAAATGGGTGTTACAATTTTTTAAGTCTGTAGATGACCAGTAGATTGAGTTATTCATCATCGCTGCTGTACAAAGGCCTCGCAATTTTTCAATAGGACTGGTCAGAAGCAGCCTAGATTCACTATCCACCCGCGGCCCTTATCAGATTGTCTGTCCACTCTAGAATTTCTAGCCCCAGCGGCTCAAAGCTATGTTTCCTGCCCGCTACACTTAGCTTTGTCGGTAACTTTCGTTCATCTAAGGATCTTCTCATTCCTGATTCAATCTCGAATTGTAACCCTGAACATAACCCTCTCCATAACTTGTTGAGCGACGTTGAGCTTCAAAGGCCCATTTTGAGGCACTGAGGAATTTGGGACAAGAAGATGTCTCGGGAGCTTTCCAAATGTTGCCCACCTGAGCTGGATTTGTCGATAGACATCCTTCTCGATATTGGCTAATTGGACTGATTTTCTAAATGTATTCATCAGCAACTTCGGGAGTTGAATTTCCCAATGTTACTGGCACAACATGGACATTAGACATAGGTAACTTTCGTCTTGTCCATATTCATCTGAAAAGGTACTCTTTGGGAATGTCGATTGAGGCCATCGAGCAAGAGTATTGAGTTATTACCGTGATATTAAATATATCGAAAAATATACTTTTGAGAAGAAAAAGATATACAGACAACTTATTATAGAAAACAACATATAAACCTTGGGCAGCAAAGTCAATAAGACTGAATTAATATTTTCCTTATTATGCTTTGTATGTTTCTTCAAAAATTTAATTTCTGCTTCAGTTTAGGGTGATATCCAAACTGTAATCCCTTTTTTATTTTCAAGCTTTTTTTTAATGGTAACGCAGACAAACTGACGGTTCACTTGTTGGTATGTGGCTACCATCGCCTATAAAACATGCTGCTATAAAAATCGCCTATATAACCATCGCCTATAAAACACAAGTGCTGCAAGTGCGCTGCCGACCATAATAGGATTAAGGATAAGGGATTAGGAAGGGATAAGACGAGCCTTACTCACCAAAACACAACAGTACACATGCTGTTATTTCACGGTGACTGTCTGTAAGGGGTGGTTATTCAGACGGGCTGCCCAAATGACTGAGAAACGCAGTGTGTCCTGCAACTACTATTAATAACGATTTATAATTTTTTCAGAGAATTCTTAACGAGCACTGGCAACAAACAACAGAAAAACTTGGTGACGGCTCATTTGAAATTGAAACCTGAAGTTAATTTGGCACAAACTACTCGGATAGCCCAGCTTGAGCACAGGTGAAGTTTACGACATTTTTATGCTTCCGATATGTATTTATGCTTTATTGTTTTGCTTTCTGAATCTCACCCGTCCAGGAGTACTGGACTTGACAAGACGGCTTATTACATATTATTAACAGAAATGTTAATAAACTTTAAAGATGAATTTCTATTATACGAATGAAAAATTTGAATTCAATTATTTATTTAAAGTAATATAATTTAACAATGTAATTTAATACTGTTGGATACATAACTGTTTCCGAACGGTCGGTGTATGAATGTTGTGACTGTTTCCGAAGGCACCTGCAACCACAGAGCACGGACTGCGTTGATCGAGTGATCGTGCGCCGCCATTATTTCTTGCAATCTTACTTACATTGTGTTAACTGTTAAATACATTACGATCGGAAATAAAACCTATTACACGATGCCTAGTATCTTAATTTACACTCAATATACAACAAATACATATAATTTAAGCCATTTTTAGAGACCTAAAATAAATTATTTTTTATTTATTTTATAAATACTGTCCTCACTACGATTTAGTGCTTGCTATTGATATGCGTCAAAACATTGGGGCAGTTTTTGACGATTGTCTATTGGTTTTTTCCCTCTCCAAGGGTTAATCCACCCTCACGAGTCGTTTATTATTAACTGGTACCCGCGACTTCGTCCGCATTGATAAATAAAAAATATAACACTTGAGAAAACATATGAGTAATGTAATGCCTGATATTTTAATGCTGTGACCAGGATCACCCAGCGCCAATTATTTCATGTTTTTAGACGATCCCTCGGGAACCTAACATTTTTCCAGGATAAAAGTATCCTATATGTTATTCCTGGTAATAAACTATATGTGTGCCAAATTTCATCCAAATCCGCTTAGCCGTTTTGGCGTGATTGAGTAACACACACACACAAACATACAACATTCGCATTTTATTAATAGGATTGCATTGTTGTCATACTTCTAGTTTATATTATAGTATACCATTGATTTATTAATATATATTTTTTAATTAAAGTATGTTGGGATTATCCCCGCCCTCTATTTAACGATTGATCGACCAGAACTCCTATTATAATTAGGGATATCTTTTTGGTATTTTGAATGTAGTGACTATGCAACTGCTGTTTCAGCCATCTTTTGAATTTTTTTATCATTCCACCTCTTTTTTTTCTGTGTTTGCTATTATTTCGCTTATATTTTATATAGTTAATTTTTCATTTGAATAAGGCTCTGCACATTTTTTGATTGGAAATCCACACGTGTCAAATGGAAGCGATTGGACACAGGCTGTGTCTTACGTCTGTGCAGGGAATGCTGATTTCGTATTAGAAGATTCACTGGTTTCTTGTTTCCAAGGCAAGACATAAAAGCGCGCGCGCAGCGCCTAAACTAATTGATCGCGTACTGTTGTCAGGCTGCATAAGTTGGAGGCGGTGTCGGGAGTTCGAGACGAGGAGGCGCTGCGGCGACTGCAAGCGGCGACGGGCGAGGCGACTCTTTCGCAGTGTGCGGCTGCGTTAGCGGCGCGCGCCTCTCTGCTGCGCGGACCCGATCTGGCGGCAGCCGAAACGCGTGTCGCCGCTCTGCTTAACAACGTGGATGCACTCAAGGCCGCCCTAGCGCCCAACGATCCAGACCTCGACGCTAAGGTATCGCCCCTCAGCTGAATCTTATGCCTACTTAACGCTAAACATGTCAGAGCAATACAGTTGAGTCTTACTAATATGGTACTATAAAAGACTAGGCTGTGCCGGATTATTGTACCCTGGATGAATAAATCGTGTGGATTAGAGTTTCTAATTATCAATCGTGTTTTGTAAATGGAAAAAACAACATAATTTATTGAAATAATTATTAATATTTAAAAAAAAATTAGGCATTTGGTCACGTAATAGTAAACATCAATCAGAACAGTATACTTGATATATTTTTTAACCATTCTTTATCACATTACATTACTACAGTTAATGTTAGCTCCGGTATATCTTGAAAGACGATTTTTTTTTCAGTTCTATAATCTCAATCTACAAAATATTAGGAATATTGGCTTTTTTTTTTCTTTGTTCATAATATAAATAATTTTGCTATTTCATTTTCGTTCACAAACTATTATACTGGCTTTAAATAATTATAGGTTATAGCTAAAGTGGGGCACAAACAGTTATTATACTTAATATTAATTTGTTTTCTTTTCAGGTAAACGAATTGCATAAACTGTTGAAACAGATCGACGATGTTTCTCATTCTGAATTACTGGAACGTATGGAGGCACTCGAAGCGCTACATAATCAAGGTGAAAATAATTCTTTTTTTATTATTTTAGTATATTATTATGAAGATTGCAGATATTTTTAATGGTATCGTCACACACCACGTTCCGCTTTCGTTTATGACAGTAACTACCGCCTTACAAAAGAATACAACAAAGTAAAAACACGTGCGTTCTTTGTATGAGTATCTAAGCGACGGCTTAGTATCCCAAGAGATATTTAGTAGTGACAGGGCCCACTGCACTTTGCAGTCATAAACTGGGCAGCCCGTCTGGCGGCAGTGACCACCCCTTCAGAAGATCACCGTGAATTATGAGCATTTGTGTGAGTGAGTAAGGGATACCAGAGTCTATTTCCCTTAATCCCACTAATGTCGGCAGTGCACTCACGACACTTGTGGCGTTTCTGTAGTAGGCGACGGTAGCCACATACCATCGAGTGGACCGTCAGCCAGTCGGACGACCCTATCCCACCCTAAAAACCTACTGGCAACGCTGGTGTGTTTGTTATTAGGCAACGGTAGCCACCTACCGTATATATATTTAAAAATATATATACATTTCTGTGGGTGATTTACTATAGATTTTTGTTTTATTTCAGCGAGTAATTTTGGTAAAACTCTCACGGAACTGGAAACGCTACAGACGTCTGTTTCGAGCGGAGTCCAAAACAACAAGGAGCTACTTCAAGGTGTGCAGGAAGTGTTTGCTCTGAACGTGGACAGTCTGCAGAAGGAAATCAAGAAATTGGACGAGAGGATTAACAAGCTCGCAGCGTCATAGTTCAAATTTTGAGGTTATGTAAGAGTATATTACGTTGAAGAGTTCATTTTTTCATATGGCAACTTTCTAAAGTCAAATGTATTGCAATTATAAGCGTCATTATGTTGGGGTGAAACGCAGTATATTTTTTCCTTTTAAAAGTAGCAATAGAATAGAACTCTGCTTTATTTTTGTTTAATAAAATCTAAGAGCTTTATTGATGCACTTGATAAAATTGTATTAAGAGATCATTTATTTAAGGGCTAAAACACAAAAAATGCATTGATTTTATCAGATAAACTTGAAACAGATAAGTTTTTAAAAACCTTTTCAAATCAATGTGGCATTTTTTTGTAAATTTTAATAAGTAAAACTTAAAAAAGAAACTTTAATGCTTTATGTATTAATAAAATTATTATCCCACTTTAAAAAGGGGGAATTCCCTGTTTGCAACTTTCCAGAACTGTATGTTTTATATTTAATCTTATTTATTTGTTTGCTCATTTGTATGAATGATTAAAGTAATGTTGTTCGTCGATAGCTATTAAGAACTTATTTTGTATTTTATAAAACATTTGTTTACCAATATTCAATCACTGTAATGCTTAAATAATTTATATTTAAATAAAAAATATATTACAAAGAATGTTCTTTGACCTTTTCGTCATATTTTTTGTATAAATATTTTTTATACAAAAAAAATATTTCATATTTTTTTTTTTTTTTGTCATATATTTTGTCAAATAAATAAATAAATAAATATTTTCCTCAGTGTTAAAAGTAAACTAAACGTCAAATATACTCAGTTCGGACAATAACTAGTTGTCAATGATATATCTAATAAAAACGTTTTTATAAAAACATCCATTAAAAACAAACAACGTAGGTAGGTAGTCGCAAAAATAAAAACTCCCATACGCTGCGTTACATCTGAATGAAAATCACGCCTTGTGCCAATATCTAGTTTACATGAGTCAAAACATACCTAATTATTGATTTATTTAAGATATCCTGCTGTTGAAACAGTGCGATATATTTGTATGAGAACAATGCTTGGAATAATTTGCAAATAAAACAAAATAGGTGTTGCATAAGTAACATTTATTAAAAATACACCTTAGAACCTAAGCTTCTGGAAGAACCACTTATTCTTACCACTCTTGTATCGCTCTTCAAAACGCACTCGAGTGTTGAAGCGAAGCTTCTTGCGTTTCGCTGGATCTTTCAGGTCCTTAGTGCTGAACTTCTCAAAGCTGAAGTCTACTGAGTATCTGGTTGGCATCAGGTGATTGTAGTTGACAACCTGAAAGAAAATATTACTTACATTAAAACGTAATTATAAAATCAGTATGCAAATTATGTTTTTGTATACTAATTTATATTGGTTTAAATCAATTTTTCCAAAGGTATTTTTCCGACTCGCCATTACATTTTTCTAATTTTCCTAGTAATGTGAAGGGAGTGTTTGTAGGCATAGTATTTAGAAAAATATGTTATTTACAAGAAAATGACTGTAATTCCTCAATGTGTAGTTTACAAAGGATATTCAAAGATCAATATTCAACTTGTTAAAGATTCAAATAGAAAAATATTTGTTTGCTCTTTGCTACATTTTTAGCCACCCAAAACCTTGTAATTTTGATTTTCCAGTAGGGGCCTTATATTTCGAACCCCTTAAAAGTACAAAAATCGAAATATTGTTAAAGATTCAAATAGAAAAATATTTGTTTGCTCTTTGCTACATTTTTAGCCACCCAAAACCTTGTAATTTTGACATAGTTAAAAGCTCTTTTAAAAGTACAAATTGAATAGTAAAAAAATCAATCAAAATCTAAAGGTAAATGGAATATGCATGGTGTCCCAGAAGTCGACGTCAAGCCAAAAACCCCGATAGACAAAGCCATAAGACCTATTAAAAAAAATGTTGAAAAATTCTAAATTACATGGTTTAAAAACTGCAGGCCTTTTAATAAAGATCCAAAAAATGGCTACAAATTATAGTCAAAAAGTTTACATCAACTGATTCAAGTTAAAAAAATAACATTTTTTACCCAATTATTTACAATTATTACTTACAACTTTAACCAACTGTACCAAAAACAAAAGTACTACATATTTTTGGCAAGTGATGTCGAAAGTTAGCGCACTTAATACAGATTCCAAAATGGTATAACACTTATTTCTTAACACAAAGATTAAAAAGAAATTACTTCAACAGGGGGCTATTAAAATTTGCTTCTTTAAGCCTTCCTTGGACGGCAATACAAGCCGCCGCAATATATCTTCTTAAAAATGATAAGACTTATTGTTCTAGTGAATCTGCAGACATTAACCTGTTAACTGAGCGGGACGTATAAATACGTCAAACGTAAACAATAGCGTGAACGGGTAGGACATATGAATACGTCCTAGAAACATATGTTGCGCCCTGGGGCCTTACCACCACCTCTTATAGCAGTATTATTTTAGTCTTACATTCAAATTTCGTACCATGACTCCTTAAAAGTAAGCTTACTTTAATATTGTTTCCATTAAGAAGTTTTGTGACGTCTTTCGCTATTTCGTTCATTCAATTCGTACCATGACGTTCCATTTGACAGTAAGCATTATTGTTTTAATGTCAAATTTAGCAATCTTAAAAAAGTTGCTTTTTCAAAACGGATACAAAACTGCTAAGGAGAAATAAAGTGATTTTGACAAAAAATAATAATATTACTGTGTTAAAAAGTGAGTAAATGTTATTGTTATATCGATCTTTAAGTGAATAAAGTATTTTTCCTTATTAATTGCATTTTAGTAATAAAAAATGTGTTTGTAGATGGCTAGTGAGTACGAAATTTTCGAATTTTTGGAAAACGATAATTCCCAAAGTAATGTACTACAAAGAAATCGATGACGACAAATGCGCAGCGAGAGTGATCCTTTCGAGTTGGACGATGTAGAGTTTGTGAAGCGTTATCGACTTACAAAAGAGCTCACTTATGACTTATTACACTCTTATTAATTAAAAACAAAGTAACCAAAATAAAACGTACACTTACTTTTTATTTGACATTTTTTAAATTATTTATGTAAGTAGGTAAATAAATACCTACTTACATAAATAATAATCACTTCGTTATTTCGTTTTAAAAAACTTCAGTCACTTACAAGTGTAGATGCGTTCTAAAACTTAACAATGAACATAGAAGTTGCGCGAAGATATGGCATTTTTTGTCAATTTTTACATTAACAATATTAACTTGGAACTTTATTCCAGTGTTTCAACAACAATTCTTTGTTATAGCTATAGGAAACAATTGTACATAGAAAGAAATTATGATATCTTGCTTTTGCAGCGTAGAAATAAAATATGTTTCAGAACATACCAAATACGATATGGTGTCATACTTAGGAGTCTGTGGCATTATTTAGCAGGGAATAGACAATCATGCAAATATCATTCGTTCACGGCAAGAATAAAACAATATTGTTTTGTGGACGTCATGGTACGAATTTGAGTAATGTTATTTTAAGCTTGAAACAAAACTTCCTTAAAACATGATGTTTTACTAAAAGTTCATGGTACGGCAGCTGTTCAACGTAAATTTAAGACGCGGAGAAAATCAGTATCATTTTGCTATTGAGAGTGGTGGACGTGTTCTGGGTTTATATTTACCTACCTAATTTCGTATTATATTTTATTTTATTTAATTATATTTTTCATTTTTACATTATTGTTTATATTTTTTATATTTCCAACTTTTTTATTTTAGAATACATTTTACATAGAAAATGCCGAGTTGGCTACAAAAAAGGTTTTAGGAAAGAATCTACATACTGGTGTCCGGATAGCACTATGTATCAACAATTCTTTTAAAATATATCAACTCTTAATTCGATATTTCCATATTTTATTGGTATTTTTTTGTATTTGTTTGCAATTTTGTATTTTCCTTTGTGCTATATATATATACATATAAATAAACGAAAACATATATATTCATAGTCTTTTCATTTATTTTAAGCATAAATAAAGAATAAATAAATGTCAAATTACATTCTCCGGGCGTGCGTGACGTACTGACACGTCCTAGTGAAAGAGCTCGCGCCCATTATATGCTGCGTATTTAAAAAGGGAATTCCACAGTTAACAGGTTAACAATGTCAACAGCATACCTTATTCTTTGATATAATACATCTCAGTTTTCTATTGGTTTAGTGTTTCTTTAATTGCTCCCCAGTAAAAAAAATCTACAGGGTTTAGGTCAGGTGAATCGGCCACAAGATTAGACTATCCCATCCTATCCACCTCCCGGATATATTTAGAATATCTCGAACTGCACGAGCATAAGGTGCCGGACAGCCTCATGGTAAGGAATTTTATTTAAATTTTCTTGATAGGTCTTATGGTTTGGTCTATCAGGGGTTTTTAACTTGACATTGACTTCTGGGACACCTGTATACATACATTGTTAATTTATTATCATATTTATGAATTTTTCTTGGGAAGGTCCTAAACAGCTCTAAGTGGTTAATTATGGAACGTTGTTGAAATGCTTGCCTGCCGTTCTACATCCTTTTTAATATTAGAACATGAAAAATTAATTAACATAAAAATGAAGTAACACATTACATTGCGTTTAACAATCCTATCTCTACCTAATCCCTTATCGTTAATCCTATGGTCAGCGCCACATTTGCAGCAACTGTGGAGTTGCTTTTGTTATAGGCGACGGTAGCCACCTACCATCAAATGGACCGCCAGCCTGCCTGTCGACCTTACCATAAAAAACTACAATCAAACCTTTTTAAAACTATGTACCTTTTGATATTAACATTTTATTTACACATGTAGAAACAAATAATACATTGTTTTTATAAAATATTTCTTACCTTTAGGAAGGGCTTTACTTTGGACCGTTTGTGAATTTTGTTTTTGCCCATCCTCTTGTGTACTTTGCGGGGATACCTGTCAATGCCAGCAACGAAAGCGTGTCCGTATGGCTTGTCGGAGGTTCCCTCGTCATTGTTTTTGACGACTATGGCCTTGCGACCAGCGTACCGGCCACTTAGGACCAGTACGACCTTCCCGGGTTTCATAATCTTACCCATCTTGGATGGATCTGAAATCAACAAAACTAACCTTAAAATTTATGTTTTGCATAAACAAAACAAAACAAGCTGGAAACAGAAATACCACAGCTAACTAAACTTTATTTAGTTTTCTCAAAACCGCCTTTATTAGTTAACAATAAGTTTAACTCAAAAAACCACTTTGTTCAAGTAAAATCAATTCACTGACTGCGAGAGTAGTACACCGATATTGACAAAGTATTTTGTATCAGGGACAAAAATATCCTTGTCAATACACTAAATACAATCACTATTTTTTAATCGTACTGGATTATTGTGTTAAATATTATTTAATTTCAAAGATATTTACAGATAAAACTTATAAAAATATTTGACACTCACACTGCCTTTATTCGTCGACAAGAAAGAACTTTACTAATGTTGCCATAAATTAATGAAAAGACGGATGAATGAAATATATACCAATATAATTGTGTAATGAAATGACTGACATTAAAACACAGATAACTATATGTGCATATTTTAAAGTTACCTTTTGAATTAAAATTGAAATCTAAGTTAGAAGAAGAATGAAAAATTTATTTCGCCATAACTTTTTAAATACTTACTAAATAAATTAAAAAATGGTAGGGAATACACGGCAAAAAGCCTCATTCCAGTAAACGACATTCTATAAATTCTAATTTTTATCCTCTATTTCACCATTATTCAGAAAACCTATCTAGTAAAAAATCTAGTTAATCGTGCGCCAAAGCGCCATCCTAATACTTATACATTTTCTTATTATTTTTGTTTGAACTAGTTAAGAGTTGAGTGGTTGTTAAAATTAATATTTATTTCTACCGATATTTTTTTTGCTTTAAATGGAAATAAATAGGATTTATAACCCATAGTAAGAAATTTTAGAATGATGTATTTAATGCTTTAATTAGGTAAGTGATAGCATTAAATACTCCAACATTTAATTGAGAAGACAATTTCACAAAATGCAGGCGTTTAAGTGGTACCTTGATATAAGACACCAGCGTAACGAGTTGTTTCTTTTTACCACTTTTGCGGCTTGCCTAATCACTTAGAGGTAAAATAACTTTAAGTACCTACCCAATTAGTTAAAAAAATTGCAACTATGGGTATCGAAAAATTTCATGAAAATCGGTTGAATTATTTAGCAGGAAAAGATCGATTATGGAGATTTGAGGTACTTTCGCATTAATAACATTTGTAGGTAGCGCCACCTACCTTAGTATAGATCTTAGTCGATACTGGAAACAGAGAAACTATTTTTGAATTTTAAATTTAAAAACTAAAATTATATCCTAATGGAATAACAGAAAAATATTTTGGAAATCACATGTTAAAACTAGTATATATTATTATGTTAAACGTAGATACTAGGTACATGAGCATGCATAGGCTATTAGATTACATCAAACCAGTCGACAATTTTATCTGGTAAAATAAAAGTGTCGACCATTATTTTTATAGATGTAGCGAATTAAGTTAAAAAACGAATTATCCATGTATTGGATAAATATATAGATATAGGTAATCAAAGATTTAGGGACATTGAGTATATGAGCATAGGCTATTTGATTACTTCAAACCAGTCGACAATTTTATCTGGGTAGAATAAGTGTCGACTATTTTTTTATTAATTTTATAGATGTCGAATTGAGTTAAAAACAATTATCCATGTATTGGATAAATATGTATATTAAAATAATCAAAGATTTAGGGATATTGAATATATGAGCATAGGCTATATAACTACTTATAAAACTAGTCGACAATATTATTTGGGTAAAATAAAAGTGTCGACCATTACTTTTTATAAATTGTATCGATGTAGGATTGATTTTAAAAAATAATTATTCATGCATCTAGAAATATTGAAGAATATAAAGCTATTGTACTTATCTGTACAGGCGCTCTGATTCTTCAAACTAGGTCGACAGTCGAATCCGGGTAAATGAAAGGTGTCGACCATTTTTTTAAAGTAATTAAAGGGGTTTTAGTTTCAGAAACGCTTAAAAAAATTCATGTATCTGATCACTTAAAAAAAATTACGTAAAAAATACCTTTGATCGTGGTCGACTCACGGTTGCGAATGAATTGAGCTTGTCGACCTATATCTCGATTCTGATTATCAAAAACTTTATTTTCCCGTTAATTTTTTCCATGTATAATAATTTTGCATGCGGGTAAAATCAGACATTTTTAGGGGTCCTTTAGTCCTATGGTTTTTTTGGTCTATCTCCAAAAAAATATCCATGTATCTGATCCACAGGACTTTTATACGGCCGGATCTCTGACTAATAGGCAGCACTAATATTTCCTCCGATTTATAAGGAAATTTAAATCTGAGCAAACTTTTAGTGCTTTTTTTCAGTAGGTAAAGTTTAGGTGATGTACATATGTGACTGAAAAAATTAAAGCAGGCACACAATAAAAAATAAAAGTAATTGTTTGATTAATTGAGTTTAATATCAATTAAATAAGAAAATTATTTACACAAATTTTATCAAAATACAAAAATAAAACACTGTCACATACATAATAGGTTTTAACATCTGGGGTACAGCCAACCACATTTTTACTAAACTATCTGATCAATTCTTATAATGCCAACATAGCTTGTGAATAAATAAAATGACCAGCAATTTACAGATACTATATTTTACTATGTTATGTATACACTGACCTATATATACACTTGGGACCTGTGTAACAAGTAAAGGTATTGATTAAACGCAATGCCCCTGGGAACTTGTTAATCGGTCCCTCTTAGGTATCCATAGTAGGTAAGATCCGTCATGATAAGTATGGCTAGCTACATATAACTTTGGTTTAACTGGTTGCTAACATTTGATGCATTGGGAGGCGCAGTATAGTACATAAATATATCCAACAACAAGTTTAATTATTTTGTAAGAGAAATGTAAAAATTCAATGTCAAATTCATAGAGAATAGAGAAAGAGTACCAACTCCTATTTAATGGCTACCATTAAATAGGAGGCCCTGTAGTAGCATTTTATTTACGGTGGTTACATAAACAACGCAACCAATTTAAATGCTATACAAGCACCATTCTGGGTAATTTATGAACCACTACTAAATGGTTGTAACTTGACAGTTTTTCAGTTTAACACCCAAGTTAGTCCATTACTCTATTCTCCGTGGTCACCTTGTAAGCTTGTATGATGGATATTAATGAACACGACTGTACCCGAGTTATGTAAATGCTGCTGATTGAGAGAAAATTTGTTGAGGGTTCGCGAAGCTTAATTTAGAAATGTTATAATTAATGTCTTTAATTGTAACTTCAAGGAAGTTTGAATTCAGCACAGACCAAACACTGTTGTCAAAATTACATCGCATAATATGCAAATTCAGTTAAACTTATCAACTCACACAGACAATCATCGCATTCGACGATTGTAATCAAGTAGACCTGTAGATGAACAATCATACTACACCTTTTAAATTATTATATAGAAAAACCAAGACAATTTCAATAATTTATGATCCAAAACAATATGACAGATCTTACTTTGTATGGAAAAAGTTCGTTAAAACGAAAAAAAAAAACTATCTCTTTCATATCTCTATAGTCAAACATTAAGAGTTGGTAACTACCCCCAAAACAGAAAAAAAATTATCGTCCTCTATCTCGAATACGAGATGAAGAATTTGTAAATAATTTAAGAAAATCATCGACACGACAAACTTTATTGAACTATTGACTTTATTGAAGATAAATAATAGTTTCATATATTATGCGTTGGTATACCTTTGTTGTTTTAACACTTTGTAAAACAGATAATAAAACTATAAATTAGCAAAGCCATATAATTTATTATCTAAAATAACAATACTGGCAGCAGACACACAACCAGGTTGTTATTGGTGGGCTACACAACAAACTATACTAATCGCAATTTCTCGCTGCACGCGAGGCAATAACAAGTGCGAGCACATCGAAGCATATTGCGCGTATCGATATGTAATTTACAAAATTAAAATCAAATATTTTATTGTATTGAATTTCATTAAAAATAAAGACTAACAATAAACATAGGCTAATGATAAATAATGATTGATTAATGATTTCTAATCATTAAATAAAATTAATAGTTATCGACATCCGAGTCACTTTCATCGGAATCGTCATTAAGATTAATGATAAGGGAGTCTGGTAAATACGAAATTCCCAAATTTTCGTCCAAGAGTTTCTGCATGTCGAACGCAGTCGCAAAACAAGTTTTGTTTCTCCGCGTGCAGCGAAAGATTGTATTTAGTATAGGGTTTGAATCCCCAGTAATATCCAAACCAAATTCAACTTTGAAGTAGCTACCATGGTTCACCTTAACCACTCGACCAATGGGCTTGTCAGCTAGGATCAAGATGTATTTGACGATTTATTTATATTATTAAAAATATTAGCAAGTCAACTGACTTGCCAAACGATCCACTTATGGCAGATGGCTACCATCGTCGCCTATAAACACAAGCCTCGATATATATATAGGACGACAGGAGATATGTTCTGCATCACCTCACGGTGCATCAAACAGACGTTTGGTTACTGCCGCCAGACGCCGCAAGTTATGAGAACGAAACACATACTTGCAAACGCCGAGCGGGTAGCGTAAAATTGTGCCCCCACACGAGTTATATTTGACTAGCTGAACTCGGCTACGCTTCGCTGCGGCCCATACGGCGGCGGCGTGCGCATGGGGCGCGAGGTACTGGACGCTACTTATATATAATACTATTTATCGTACTATTTATATAGTCTATAGCCTTCCTCGATAAATGGACTATTCAAAACAAAAAGAATTTTTCAATTCGAACCAGTAGTTCCTGAGATTAGCGCGTTCAAACAAACAAACAAACTCTTCAGCTTTATAATATTATCACCGCATTGAATGCGTTAAAAACGTTGTCAGTAGTCAACATGTTAAAACAACAAACGGCGCTAAACAACGCACAATCCCTAAAAGTAGTCAAGAAAAAATAATTGCACATAGGCTGCCAAAATTACACACCTGTACTGTTTACTCCAATTCCGAATATTGTACCTATAATCTAGTCAATTTATAACTATAAAAATTTCAATCTCATTACAGGCTCAGCAAATTTTAATATTGAAACCAAGCGTGAAACGAGCACCATTAAAGAGACCAAAACGATTCCATATCCCGGTGCTTTAATATAAAAATTTCTTCGTAAAAAAATAATAATTGAAATTTGTAAGCACCTTTTATGTTTTAGTATAAAACAATTATTTTTTATTGCACAAGATTAAGAGAGAGACGTGGACTTTTAAAATTGTTTTCGGAAGTCATAAAATATTTCGTCTAGATCCATAATGCAAGTGGATTGTGATAAAATGCAGCGTTGTAAACATACTTATAAATTATAAAACAATTAGAAAGTCTCATTACTAAAATGTAGGAATTAAATGAACAATACTCGTATTTAAATTAGTTAAAAGAAATATCTATTAATGCATCTGTCAAAATTAATTTATTTATTTAATTTTTAAGTCAATAATTTCCCCAATATTAAACTCTCTTTGACCACTCTTTGACTTTGCATGATTTAAAATAAGTTTGAGAATAAACTACATCATTTTTTAAAGTAAATCAGAGAGGTTCCTTTATTTCCAAAATTATTCCCAATAACACAAAGTTAACATGACAGCGTCTGTCACTCCTTCGGCCACAGCTAAAATTGCTCAACTGTCATTTATTTTGATCATACCTGTTTCGGCAGGCAGAGCACAATTAGCTTTACAGGTCGCGAGGAATGGGTTTGATCAAATCTTGTCCAGATCAAATTATGCTCGAATGGAGTGCTGGAACGTCGTGTATCCGTGCTTAGAGCAAAATTAGCCTTGGTCGAAGGAGTACTGGAACACACCCCTGGAGTTGTAGAGTACATCATTAATTAATTATTTCTCCACGTCTCTTCCATTTTTTTATATATGTTACAAAAAAAGTACCGGATATTTGAATCTGTACATATGTAAATACTAGTGTTTTCATATACTTCAAACACATATTATTGCACTGGCCTCTATATATTGTGACTGAATAATTAAAATACTTTTTGTTGCATATTTTAGTCTATGGTCAATGAGTGTAGTGTCTGTGGTATTGAAAGAATGAAATAAAAATATATGCTGCAGATGCCCAGCAGATGGAAAGACTTGCAATATACGTAAAAAGCCAAATCATTTTGCCAACTATTGTTTTTTCAATAAAAATAACAAACAGAACAAAACACATGTTAGTGGTAATGACTGTAGTAAAGATAATAACTATTTTGTAATTAATAAATTAATTACTGATAATTATAATTGTAATGACGAAGGGAAAATAAATGTAAATTGTAATAACTATTTAGTAAAAATGCTAACTGACATAGGAGCAGATACAAATATTATATCTAAAGATACACTTAAGAAAATTATGAAAAATAAGAAAAAGTACTACGACTTCGGAAGACATATATTTTATTTCATTCTTTCAATACCACAGACACTACACTCATTGACCATAGACTACAATATGCGACTACAATAACGTTAAGTACATAGACATAAAGCTGGTGCTCGACTTTGATACCACATAGTATTTGGAACAAATATTCCTTTTAGTATTTGAATGTGGAATGTAAACTGTGAGGACTATTGTTAATACAACAAATCAACAGACATTTCAACCGAAATTACATATATTATATATTTTAATTTAAATCAACAATAGGCCGTTTTAAAATAATTTTACTTGTAAACAATCGATTGTTTTTATATTTCAACTGAAGCAAAAGAGATTGGTAACTTCAAAATATTGCAATGACATTTTCATCGATAATAACCGGAGGATAACCTCGTGATATGTTGTTCAGCTGGAATAACTTGAGAGCTAGAGGCGCTGCTATGAATTATGGACGTAAAATACTCTTAAAAAAAAAGAACAACAAATATGCAACAAACACTACAACATAATACTATACAAAATTGTCCTTAATAAACTTTTACATTCGGATATTTACACACTTAATAGCTACGAATAGAAGACAGAAATTGTGTTTTTATATACAAATACAACAAAATCAATATTTTTAACAATCACTGAACTTGTACCGTTTCAGTAATCGACGTTAAAAAAAGTACACAAAAATAGGTTTTTATCAAATGAAATTATGTCGTGAACGGATTCATTATTGCGGCCATTTTATATTCCCTTTTTTCCCTAAAGAGTCAATACTGTGAACTGTTAAATTCAATTAAATTTATTTCTATTTAATCAGTACAGAGTTTATACAATATGTAGTAATTATTTAAACAAAAACTAATAGAGCTAACATGTAGTTTCAAAACAAATATATTTCATTGACATACTCTATAGAAATGATATTGCGCACTAAACAATGATGTGATTGCAGTATTAAAAAGTTAAAAAAAAAATCTTGTGATATAAAATCAGTTTAACGTTTATGCAAAGCTGGTTAAATTTAACAGTGTCAGTTTAAATGTGAACACGGATGCTGAGCTCTAAGTTACATGGGGAGGCGGAGTCTGTGCAAATATAAATGAGCTGAAATTATAGACATTGTATCTAAGCCAATAGAAACACGAGCTCTAAAATAGTCTAAACCAATAGCTACGCGCGAACACGTGATGTGAAGCAGTTGAGCCAATAGGAACGCCTTATTTCTTTTCCACCTCGCGTCACTCAATTTCAGGGCACAGTATACGTGTTCACTATTACAATCCGTTTCATATACTCCACTATAGAAGAATAAATTACAAACACATATATTCATGTAATACTTTTACATAATCCGATGCGAATTTAACACACCAATAGACGAATTTCAAAAGTCACAGCAATTAAATGATAAACACCAATATTGGCAAACAATACCAATATATCATTTTATTGTGCAGAAAAACTCTGTGAGTGTTGTCATAGGTAAAAAAAACTTCAAGTTTGCAGACATTTTCAGTGAAAGTAATCATTTGTCATATCACACTTTCTAATACTCTTGTCAAATAAAACTAAGAGGTCACAACCCAAAAAAGAAATTGAGACAAAAAATAATGAAAATAAAAATAAGAAAAAATCCAAAAATTTACAATTTTGTTTAAATCCTTAAACAATAATGTTAAAACATTTTAACCCCCGACGCCCCACACAAAAGAGGGTTATATGTTTGACCTGTGTGTCTGTCTGTATATAATAGCTCCCAAACGGATAAACCGATTTTTGTTTGAAAACTGACATGATCGAGATGGTTCATAGCTATAATTTATGAAGAAACTATCCAGGCGCTTGAAGATCATCAGCTCATTTCCTATTTGACGAAGGGATAACTTCCACAGGTTCGATTGATTTGAAACTTGGTGTACTGTTACTTCAGTGGTATTTCTATGACATGGTAACCTTGACCAGATTCTGCAGCATCAAGTAGTCTGCGAGATCCCCAACTTGTAGCAGATATAGCGTGTTTGGCCTCATTAAAAAGGTCTCAATGTCGGGGGTTAATTTATAATTTTTAATTATACCTTGTTAAGTTTAGTATTTTTTAATATTTTTACTTTTACCTTAACCTCATTGAGTTATTGTATAGAAACAAATAAACCTATATTTCAACCATTCGTTAAAAATTTATATCCGATAATTAAAAAAAAAAACAACGTAAACAACCCTTTTAGGAACCGACACAAGACAAACCGTGCTAAGCTACCAATGTCTAAGGAATATTTGGCACAATTTAACAAGTACAGAGTTCATCTAGGGGACGCGTGCGAATGGAGTAGCAACCTATACGGTGTTAAAACACATCCTACAAGTGGTGGATGCGAACAAATGACTATTGTGGTAACATTGATCTATTATGATCTATTTATCAATAAATAAATATAACCAAAAAAAAACTAATTTCGCCTCTGACTCCAACGCTACTCGACTCCAGCGTAATGGATAAATGTACTTTTGGACTGTTTCTTTTGAGATTATTCTGACAGTTTAGTGTTGTGTATAAAGCAATGATAATTAGGTATCGATTCATCATTAGGTATGGATTAATAGTATCTATGGTTACATACATATAATCGATATTTATATTTAATATTACACCAATATTCACATCCCATAAATGTGACCAAGGGTTTCGCTAAAAATAACTTTTAATTTTGATGCCTTTAAAGCCTGCTTTGACTGGCTCTCTTCTTGTCTCTGCACGGTGACAGAATAAATAATTAATTAAATTATACCACAACCCTCTCTGTCAGAAGGAACCTCTGAATCTTGTATATTGTATCAAGGGAGCACCAATTCAGTGAGCGTTTTGCAAATTATTTTGCGGCCTTAAGCGCAACAGAATCAAAAAGCTGAACTCTGTACAGATTCCAGGAGATCGCCATCAAAGATGAACATCGACTAAAAAAAATTGAAGCACAGTATGTATCAGTCAACGAATCTTTCTCTACTACCCAAACGCTGCTAAACCTAAAATAACAGTTCCAAGAGATACAATCTATATAAGTATAGTAATCAATTTATACAATAATTGAGACACACGGATCGATACAATATAATTTATATCTATATATCTATAATGTCACAACACTTTGGGGATAGCCAGGGGAATGGGGGGGGGGGGGAGTGAACACTATTATATACAATGTTTCAAAAAAAAATCACATTTTACACATATTCTTCCAATAATACAAATCGATCACAAATATACATATACAATATAAAACTGTAATTACATGTTACGCGCGACCGAAAAACACGAGTCTTAGTTTTCACACACTATACATAAAATAATGTCAAACGTGACACAACAACTATACACTTCCTAGTGTACGCGCGGCCTATTTAAAAATGCAAACTCACAGTCGCTTGAGAAACGGATTGTGCGTTACGTAAACAGATTGTACTACACATCGAGTGTCTCTTTGGAATCGCACCATATCATGGATCTAATGACGTCACACACTACGCGTAGATCACACGGAGATTTCGTAGTTGCAGTCGTAGAGGGATGCGCGGTCGGGCGGCTCGGAGGGAGGAGGCCGCGTCTCCAGCTGCTCTTGGACCTCGAGTGCGCGGACAAACGAGAGGGGGCGGGAGGGGTGCGGTGGCGGCGCAGTAGAGGGCGCAGGGGGAGGCCGGCGTCGAGCCATCGGCGAGGGCTGCGGCGGGAACACGGGCACTCCGCCGCGAGGAGGGTGCGGGTGTGTCGCGCGCTCCGCCCACATGTAGTTGCCGCGCTGAGGCGACGCTGCCAGCTCTCGAATATCGTCCGCGGTGGGCCGGTGGGGCGTGGGCGCTGGAGGGTCCGCGCGCAGCAGCTCCCCCTCGGAGAGGAAGCGGCGCTGCGGGGAGGCGCGACCGCCGCCCGCGCCGCCTCCGCCGACGCCTATGAAGTCGGGTCGTCTCGGCTGCGTGGGGGTGCCCGGATTCGACCTGTGCGGGGGGCGCGCGGCTCACGTCATGGGTTTAAACGGGCGAGCTCGTCCGAGCCCGCGCTATCGTTACCGTACGGCCTACGGACAGAAGGAGATGGGAGATGCGGGGGCGAAGCGTATGTATGCACGTGCGATCGGCAAAGAGCGCCGCGCGCACTCGGACTCGTTCAGAACGATTAAGGAAACCATTTATAAGCTTATTCATTACTCGTATTGGAAACATTAACACTTTCGCGGGCGGTAACGAAATGGATACTTTGAAACCCTAAACGGTGAGTACCAAAATTTACTGATCATCATTAATCTAGACGGAAATTAGCTTTAAAAGTATTGACTGCATTTTGTGTCCACTATAAGTCATTTTTATCTTTATTAAAGATGACCAGACAATTATGATGCTGACAGTACATTTTTGGAAAGTAAAATTTTATTAAAAAAAATGTTATGTCATAAATCCACTTGTACGTACTTTGAAACAATAGATGTATCCAAAACCTATGTTTCCATTTTCTTTTTAACAACAACACAACAACACATGTTACTTCTTGTCCATTTTGAAAACCAGGTGGTTTGGTAGAATGGTCGCGCGCGACCATCCGCGCTAGTTGATATAAGTTCTAAATGTAGTCTAAAAATGTCATTGCTAGTTATTGGATATAATATGTTCACAACGCCCAATAGCAAGACACCCAAATTGAATAGAGAAATGTGTCTTCCAGGAGCTAATCCAATGCACAACCGCCCGTAAAAGTGTTAACAAACTAATCTACGTGTTAAAATATAATGTGGTGGTACAATGATAGAGAAAAACAAAAGTTGTCAAAGCTCGCGACCTAGTTCTGAACTGTAATATCGACTAGGTCCGTATGCGGCGGCCCGCTTGCTACGGTTGCGGGGAGCATGCTAACGCCACATTCCACAACTGTACAAAATATTATGTTACACTACACACACACGCACACACACAAAACTACTGCTAACTACAAACA
Source organism: Bembecia ichneumoniformis (assembly GCA_910589475.2). Classification (NCBI taxonomy): domain Eukaryota; kingdom Metazoa; phylum Arthropoda; class Insecta; order Lepidoptera; family Sesiidae; genus Bembecia; species Bembecia ichneumoniformis. Next base: position 16,431,900 of record OU342532.1, read on the forward strand.
TTGCACCATCCTGAGTTTTAAATTTCGAATCACTCATTCATCGGATGTCGAAGTGTTACACGCAAACCAGGATGTATGCAGTAGTATAAACATAAATGTAGTTGTAAGATACGAGTCAAACATCGACATATAATACAATGGCTGGGGAAATCTTTCAAACATGGCGACGATTATTGACACTTAAAAGACCATACAAGTGTTGGATATATACATATAAATAAAAAAAATCCTTTTTTCCCGTTCAAAACAGATGGAATTTGAAATAAACAGATACTATCGATGAAATTTCTTAGACCACCATCTATCTTGTCATACAAATAATATTCAATAAAATCCTGTATTGGTGCAAATTTTGACACATTTGTGACAAGACAGATAATTTCCTTGGTATGATTATGAACACGTACATTAAGGTAATTATCTATACATAAAAATAGATCAATATAAAACTGATTGTACCCTTCACCAGCCATTGTATAAGTGTCGTCTTCGTTTCCATCCGTATCACAACTGCTTGCAATAAAAAAAAATATTTTGATACATACCGAGTTATTTCATAATTTTTAACTGAGCATGCAATAATTCATTAATTAATAATTTATTTTTAGGCACGACTTACATCGTAGAGATCATCAGAGTCGTTTTAGTTGATAGCACATTTTTGTGGGATTTTTACTACTGGACAAAAATGCGAAACGCAATTCCAAACAGATTCATAACCGAGCAACGTCTATTCAAGTAAAGTAACCTGTAACTTGAATCAAAATTGACAAGGGACATGTTATATTCATCTACATTTATTTGTTGCAAAATAGGGCCCGCAATTTACCAAATAACACTACTGTTACAAGTTTAGATTTGTAAATACATGTTGCACGTGGTACAAAATCGCTCAGTCCATTACCAACTTTGCAAGGGTAAAGGGTAATTTAGCTACGCCATGGCCAACCTGATCAGGATCAATATTTTTTGTAGGAAAAATTTCCCAATGCCCTCTCTAAATATTCTATATATTTAATCTTTTTGACTGATATGCATGTTTTAATAAAACAAATAAAGCCCGTCACCAGATCTGAAGACGCTGAAGCTTTATTGCGACAGTTCTACCGATGGTTTCAGTATCAGTTAAAGAACTCTTGAGACCACAGCCATATTCCCATAGAGCTCAAAAACCATTTTTAAAAACCATTTTAAGGGAGGAAACCGTTTTGGTTTTGAGAACTATCCTTATATTCGTCCAGTTATATCAAAAAAGGAATGACGTAAGCCATAGCACTATTTGTTCCAATATTGGATCCTTTTTTTTACAAATGGGTGCGAAAATCGTGTGATTATTAAATTTTATGTCACACAATTGTGAGTCTGTACAAATGTAAGATGACTGCAACTAAAGAAGCTTTTTTCATTAAATTAGAAATTCACTGGATTATTTATAAATCTTGAAGAGAATTTATCTATTATAAAATCTATTCAAGATTTGTTTTTTGTTTGCTCTGAATCCCAACGTAAGATGTAAGTGGAGCATTATTAATTCAGACTGTCAATCACTCATATTAACAAAAAATGTGTTAAGAGGAACTAATAAAAAATGCATTTCAATCATAAATTAATAAATAAAAACATGCTCAATACTTTATGCTACGCAACGTAGAAGTTTGAAGCAATGCTGTTTGTACTTAATAATAAAAATATAAAATGAAACTAGATAATTGAAAAGCACAAAAAGCATTGATCAATCAAAATATTAATATTTTTGCAAAATACATAAACATTTTATAATAAATATTACATATTAATATTTACATTAAAATATACAAACCTTAGATGTGAGGGTAAGCTAATAGCAAAAAAAAAGTGCAGCCATTTTTATTTGACTGTATTTACAACAAACAAGAGAGATTATTGGAATTTATAGACAGCATCGTTAGACGCAAAATTGTTATAAAAAAAATCGAGTAATTTGCAAGAACACTAGCTGAAATAGAATAAAAGCTAAGGAGAGAGAAAGTTCACTGTAAAATAAATTAAATCAATTAAAACTCTTCGAAAACATCATAAAAATAATTCCATCAATCATTTTTGTTTGCAATATGAAATAAACACACAAAACCAAAACGTAACAAGTGTCAAGTTACCGTGGACATGTTGGGTCTATGCGTTAGGTCCACCTGCCGCGTGGTAGTAATTTGTAAACGTTTACATATTTATAACACTTATTTAACCCATACACTGCCTCCGTTGACGCTCTTTTAATGTGCTTCGTTTCATGTTAAAAATTATCCTCCTAACAGTTATACGGAAGAGCTAAGCCGGGCCAAATATTAGGATCTAAGGACCAAAGTATAACACAGATGTTAGGGACAACCGCAACCTCTTTTATAGAAAGAGGTATTGCGCCTTTGTAGTCGGAGAATACGAACATTACAAGAAAAAATAACACAAAAAATCGACATTAACGTGGCAGCAGACGTGCTTATATTTCACGGTGCTTTTTAAGGGTTCGTCAAACAGAACGCGAACTTAGCGCGCGTCAAGGCGCTAACGCCAAAGCACCGTAGCGACGCGTACTTTGAGTTTGAACCTTCGAAGGGTTGAGCCTTCGACGCTCAAGTCGCTCAACCCAATTCAGTCTTCGTTGTCCAGCGATTCGGATGAAGATGAGTTGTCACTGCTGTATGCACATGACGTTCCCCAAAGAATAGAATATGAGTGCTTGATATTAATAAGAGGAGGAACGAATTTGGAGTACATCTTCGTTTATGTCGGAAGCTTTTATCACACGAAGATCGCTTTTTCAATACTTTCGCGTGACACGAGAGCGTTTCGAAGAATTGCGTTTCCATTCCATTCAGAAAATATCTTTTTAGTAACCATATTTTTATCACAGTCATATTCTTATCAACTTAGTAAAAAAATACAACGCGACGATCTGACGCCGCGTCAAATCGCTGCGTACTGCCAGCGAGCTCGCACAGTGTTAATACATGTTCAATAGAACACATCGCAGCGCTAAGTGCGACGCTAGTCCGAGACGCTTTAGCGCCTTGTACACTCTGATTGACGAAGCCATTATTCTGAAAGGGGGAGGCGACTGTTGCTCAACGGACCGCCCGGTTTATGACTGCGGAACGCAGTGTGTCCTGCCCTGTCACTACTGACTGTTTTGAAGCTAAAGAAATCTTGAATCAAAGTATTTGGCTTTGGCGTTAGAAATACAAAGTTCATTATTTAAGAAGCCAGTACTTTTAAAGTGTCGGCCTAGCTATTCCGAATAAACTTGAAACATGAAAGTGATAAATGGCGGTTGTATTATATAAAAAAGCTAAATGTAACGAGTTTCCAATGACAAAAGAGTTAGAACCGGCAATGGAAGCAGAGTATATAAAGATTTATTACAGTTGCAATTTTAAAGGTCGGGAGGCATTTGATGTTGATTAGTTGAAATCATACACCTCCACAAATTATTAGACATTTGCTTACATATGCGTTCTTTGGAAGTTATTTCACTAAAGAGTCAATACCTGTAAAGACTAAATACCATAATTAAAATCTCGTGCACAGACTGGTGTGTTAGTTTGAAATCAATTAGATCTAGAATAGAAAAGTTGAGAAAAATAACCTGCCTGTATAAAAAGTAAATTCTAATATCCACCTTGGTAACTGTGTTACATAATTAGCTACAAATAAAATTTATTTCATACTTTAGTAACTAGTTATTAAACGAAGAATATTTTGTCACATTCGCCACTTACTTTCGTAATCAATTTAATATAAAAATTTGTATTTAATTTTAAATATTTTAATATTTTTATTAAACTAAATTTTTTGCCTATTTTTAAGAATTATGCAAATTATTTACTAAAATGAATATATTTAACGTTGAAGTCATTGATTAGGCAAACTAGTTACGAATATGGATAAGATTTTCTAAATAAATAACTATCGACTAAAAAATGAATCAAATTCTATTTTCGAAGCTGGTTATGAAACACAGTTACCAGTTACAAACACATCGCGAACTTTCTTCTGGCGTAAACATCAGCAAATGTCGAAATAGTATTTTTTAACCTTTTTTTATTTATTCGGAACTTCGAAATTCACTTTGAAACCAATACTGATAATAATATTTTAAAGTCTGTTCGGTCTGTGAAGTCTAATAACAGTTTTAATGCAAGGGCAAAGAATCGTGTATATCTCTATCTTTTCCCTCATATAAAACCTTACAGGCTCTTACAGGCATATAACCTTACAGGCTCTTATATTTTTAAATAAATATTATTAAACCCGTTGAGCCATTATTTTTAAATAATACAAATATGAACCCACGTAAGCAAATCTCTTTATCCCACAATTAAGCTCAACATCGATGACAATAGGATCAAATCAAAACTGAAAATATTAGTGTTCCCAAAACAACTGTACTGTACCACTAAAAAAGAAGTGAATATGCAAAACATTGTACATGCAAAATAAAGATGTTTAGGGCTACGGTCATACTGTTACATGACCGTACATGTTACATAACAAATATGAAGTTGTTTACATAACAAATATGAAGTTCTCAACAAACAGCCACGACTTACCGTTCGATATTATTGTGCGATAATATCGCAATACCTTAAGCAGAACCAAAAGATTTTTGGTACGATATCACCGCGACTGTTTTTAGGATCGCAGACTCACGGTCCGATAAAATCGAGCGACAAATCGGGGCGATAATCTTCAATACGACCGAAGCTCAACACCATGTAAATTAACGAAACCATAGAAGCAATGCGTTTTCGGTTGAGGTAGGGAAAGCATTTCTCGTTGCAAACGTTTTTAGTATGGTTAATGTGATGGGAACAGGCCATGATACAATGGGAAATAAATACCTATGTGTATGGGAACGAATGCTGTTTTCAAATATTCTCCAATTCAGACATCCTTTAATTTAAATAACTGTACAGTCAACATTTATTTAATAAATAATCATTCATCTAAAAATCAAATTGTCATTAACTTTGTTGATTTCTCGTTATTTATGAGCGAACATTGCGCAACGTGGCTGTATCACTCCAGAAAGGATTTACCCTTAGGAAAATAGTAGCAAAATATTTTTTTCCTACATTTTCCACAGATTGAAAATTTTCTACCAACTTGGATAAATTTAAGTAGATTTTTCTCACTTGTCCTATTTTATGTGGTCGAATTAGGACAGTTGTAAATGAGATAAATGAACAAAGGAATCTTTCGATTAAATTTGCTGGTATGAAATGGTATGCATAAATAAGTGTTGCCTGGTCAAGGATTACCCAATGGTTTGGAAAACTGTTTCAATAGGGAGGAAACCGACAATGCCCTTTTAAAATAAATCTTACATTAACAAAAACAATCTTGACATTCAATCTCAAGATGGTAACATTCATTACTACGCATTTTTATCAGCAAGATTACTTGGTAGGCTATAGTAAGCCTTAGCGCACACAACAATTTACCTTTGAAAAATTATTTGAATTTAGTTATTGACAGTTGCTGTGCATTCTATTGTAGAAAAAAAAATGACCTATATTAAAAAAATCCCTTATTCTATGAAGCCTGGTATTAGGAATGATTTTATTTTAACTTTTTAAGTTCAAATTTATGAAATACATTATTTTTTTATAAATGTACTATAAAAATACAGTTAGTACAAATATGTAATTTAGACTTTTTTTTAAATTTATGATGGATGGGTTTGCTCTTGGCCAGCATCTAGCTATGCAGCAAAGATGAGGCCGACGATGGAGCGAGCTGACCCAGAATATACCTATTCACTTGAACTTTAAAAATATTTGGGTTATATAAGTTCGGAAACACAGGTTTATTTCTATTTAGATTTTCGAATAACGAGCTCGCTTCTGTATCACTTATTTACTGGGATTTATTTATTTAGAAAGACAAGTGAGACACAGTGACAACCTATAGTGGAATAGATGTTTGGCTGTCGACACAGAAGATGCAGGTTCGAATTCTAGTCGGAACAACACTACTGATTTCTTTCCATTTGCTCTCTTTAAATGTGAAAGAATACGTCGTGGGTAAACTTAAGTCATTTGAAATCATACTAACCAACAATCTAAAGTCTCAAGAATAATTGCATAGAAAATAAAAATAACTGATAGTCATTAAAAAATATTGCTATTAAAAAAAAGTACAATTACTTATGTGTGCAGGTATATTGTTGAATATATAAATATGTATTATTTATATGTATTCCATATGAAAAAAAAAACCGAAATGCTATAACGGGTAAGCCAGTTGTCATGGAATGTTTGATTGAGTTTGAAAATAAGACAAGTGAGAATAAATCTACATAGAGCTCCAAGCTGTCTCTGATCCGAACCACCGAGGGTGGTCGGTTGCCATCAGACATACCTTCTGACGGGACTGCTGATCGCGAGGGGTGTGGGGACGCCCAGAGCCTTGATCCTCTGTTGAGTGGTGGGCGAAGGTCGCGCCCCATTAGAGCCTTGTTCGTACCGGAGCGGCTCCATCACTACCCGGTACCCCGTCGCGGTGCCTCCGTGACTGTAAGCACCATAACATTCCCCTTTATTTCGGATCTTTATTAGCTCTCTTAGTGTGTGTCCTGAGTCAAGGCGAATCCGCTACGAACGAAGCAAACATTCGATTTGTTTGAACGGACTGCGAGGCGCTCGGATAAAGTAGGTAGTTATTTCTTGTTAGGGCGATTACGCATCCGTGTACACATTAATGTCAAAACATTTCATTTATTTACTAAATACTCTAGTATAAGTAATAAAAAAAGGAGATATTTAATTTTATTTTTAATAAATAAAATCTTCATAAAATTAATTTATCATTAAGGTATGATTTAGCTATATATTTACCTCTATGAGAAAACAGTTTATAAGGGTCTGATCACACCGAAACGCGATGCGACGCGACGATTGCTAGAGATTTTGCGAGCATCTACATAATAATATGCTGGGCTGCGCAGCGAGACACAACGCAGCGTTGCGAAACGCAGCGTGAAGCTGCCTACGCGACTTTCGCTAATTCACTGAACTGGGTACCTTTTTGTGTAACAAATAGTTCTACATTCTATTGATACATTAAAAAAATGCACGTTGAGTGGCCTCTCGTTACGGTATGAACTGACCCTTAAGAATTAATAATTTCGTTTACTTTAAGCTCAATTCTCGAAAGGTCTTATGAAGTTTTAAATTCCATGCTTCCAATTCAACTCTCTGCAATACTGACCAATTTCATTGATTGACTTGACATTAGGGTAGTTTTTTAATTTATTTTAAAAATAAACTGGTACAATCTTGTAGTCATTTTAACTATACTTTTTTTGCCATTTTTGCTTTGAGTTTAAATTAAATTAACCATATCCACAGTAAATTTTATAATATTCATAGTAAATTAATGTTATAAATACCACAGCAAATTTGTATCTTACTCTCACACTGACAAATAAATATCTATGTAAGCAAAGGCTTTCGAGCCAACACGATTCTCCATCTAGTTTATAAGCGTTGGGGTCATGCCTTTATGAGTAAAAGATGCATATCTCAGTCGTGGGACATAGGCGACCCTCACAATTTTCTAGTAGGACCTGTCAAAAACAGCCTGGATGTAGAGTTGAACCGCAGCACCGGATGTTGTGGGTGAATGTCATGGATGACATGGATACTTCAACTTATTAATTGGCTGGATCCCCTCATTCCCGATTCGACCTCGCAGGGTAACTCCTTGAATAGACCTCCCCATCTTCACTGGCGGTAATAAGGGATACCAGAGCCCATTACCACATCCCTTCCTAATCCTTTATCCTAAATCCTACTATGTAGCGTTGCTTGTGTTGTGGGCCTTTAGCCTACTACCATCAAGTGAACCTTCAGCGTGTCTGTCGACCTTAACACGTCAACTTTGTCTGTCTCCATACCTCGATGAGCGACTCTGAGCCTTTTTACAAGGCCGTACATAAAATAATATTCACCTGGTATTTCGTGACAGTGGACTAAGCCGCGGGTAGTGATGAGGCCGCGGAGGCAAATGGTGGTGTGGTTCCGCCGGTGGAAAGAGGTTCGCAGCGGAGCCCCGCCTTTGCAGAGGCGGCGGAGTCGGTTCGCAGTCGGCGCTCTGCGAAGCGCCCGGCCCTTCCATTTCAGCCTCGTGCTCTTCCCGACCGGGCGATAGCTGTTGGGGGCAGGCCACTTCAGCTACACTTCAAAAACCACTCAAACTCACACCCACACTAATTAATATATCAGATTTTAAATATTAGAGGAACAGAGAATTTAATAGAATCACACTGCTTTCCGTAATCATAAACTGGGCACTCTCTCTAAATCAATACCATGGAGACAATGGAAAGAATGTAAACAAACTTTCAGACGTTCATAAGTTTAGGATTTATTTAGGACAAAAGATCCAGTTAGACTTTGACGAAGAGGTTGATAGAAGAATCCGGTTGGGTTGTGCTACATTCGAGAAGCTACGTCATCTGTTCTCGTCACCACTGTCGCAATGTCTGAGGATCAAGTTATATAATCAGTGCATCTTGTCAGTGATGACGTATGGTGCCGAAATGTTGCCAGTGCAAGTGGCAATGAGCCGATCACATCTGTCGCAGAGCGGATAACCGATGGGGTAGAAGAGTTCTCGAATAGAGGCCAAGAATTGGAAAGCGCATCGTGGGACGCCCTGGGGCCAGGTGGACAGACGACCTCAAGGGCTTCGAGGGAAACGGCTGGATGCGAAAGACAGAAGACCGTGCGTGGTGGTGAACCTTGGAAGAGATGGAGAGACACAGGCTGATGATGATGACATTGATAAGCATCCCATTGTGCATTTGCATTATTATGCACATATAAATCTAATACATAAATTATATAAATAAATTATATAGTGCATATTATTATGCATAATTTAATTGAAATAAGTTATACACACATAAAAAATTAATTTTCAAACAAATTATATATAATATGGTAACATTTCACATATTTATAACGCGTTGAAAATTGTTAGAAGATAGGAGAGCCAGACATAACCATGTCTTCAATTCACGATTCACTTAAGAAAGAAACAAAAACAGCAAGAGTGCATGTGAATAAGTCAGTGAATTGAAGGTATGTTATCGCTCTACAAGCATGATAACTAGAAGGCTATTGGCGAATGGGAGCAAGCCATTTTGAACTCTAATGAAGCGTAAAGAAAAATACAATCACTAAATCTTTGAAAATATTAAATTGATTATGGCAATTCGACAGTAAGAAAAAGTATATATTTTGCTATTGCTAATTTGCTAAGCAAAGTAGATCAATTAAATCAATTTAATTTAATGCCTAATTGACAACCATAATTGTCATGCAAAATGACAAAATGTAAGTCTTGCATTAAAGGTAAATAAAAAAATATAATATAGAGAATATATCTGTCTTTTGCGCGGGTAAATGTATAATATGAATGGAAGTTTAATATTTCGGGTAGTTTCAACTTATCTTATTGAATGGTGATGACACCCAAGACTTAGATGATTTTATTGCAAAAGCAACTTACTTGCAAAGGTTAGTTACATAGCTGGAGTCACGCAGAACAGATAACATGCATTTGATTCGGCCATTATTCATCACTAACTTCTCAATTAATTAGTCAAATGCGAAAAGAAAATAATAATTAACCAACTGTTTTTGAGGAAACAAAAACAGTAAAAATGACACATTAAGACATAGATCCATAGGTAACAGTTTAACCATGAAGTTCCGCTATTTTTAACATCATGTTGACCATACCTTCACTATTCTATTTAAGAACATAACTTCTACACTGTTACGTATAAAAATCTCTGAACGAAATTTGTTTGTGTAAGGAATTCCGGAACCCAGTCCTGCTTATTATTCTATCAAGGTCGGTATGACACTTTTAAAGCCTTATGGCGATACTTGTGCTTACTACAGTTAACGGCAACCATCCACCTTCAATTGGACCGTCAGGCTGCCTGACGAATTCTACATAAAAAACACTTACATTTTACTATGTTTATCTAATAAAAAAAAACATAGATTTAAGTGCGGCAACTGTTAAATAATTCTACAATTAATGGAAATTAATATTTAATCAAAATATTCAGAGCATTTGCGTTTGAGTTTGAGTTTCTAAGGCTTGTTTCTAAGATTAAAAAATAATACTAAAATTATCCAAAATATAATCTCTCAGCTGAGTTTGAGTTAAATAAACTGTAACGTTGGGTAAAAAATGGAATGGTGTACTACCATAGGAGATTATAGATGCGGTAAACCACAGACTTACAACAGCAGACACAGCACAGTGAATGTTTTGAATTCCCTTCGACTATCTTCAAAATGCATATTGATATCTCACAGTTAAGGCTTGATCAAAGTAATATCGAGAAAAATAATACTGTAAATTATCATAATATACGGCAAGTGGATGTGGCGGAATTCCTGGGGAAAACGAAAAAAAAAAATCGCGTTGCAGCGTGAAGCCGCCGCCGACACCGCTTTCGCGTGCTCACTGATCTGTGTTGTGTACCTTTTTGTGTAGTAAATAAGTTCTATATTGTATTTTTTTTTTATGTTAGAAAAAGGCTGACGGTCCACTTGATGGTAGGTGGCTACCGTCGCCTATAACACAAGTAACGCCAAAGCTGCTGCAAGTGCGCTGCCGACTACAATAGGATTAAGGATAAGGGATAAGGATGAAGGATAAGGATTGCCACTATAAAACGCGCACGCAATGTCGCGTCGCGTTTCTGTGTGTGAAGCGCACATCTCTTAACAAGTGGACACAGTCTGCCGTTGTAGGTGTGCGGAAATGACAGCGCAAGCGTCTGGCTCTGACCTTATTGTAGTGTGCGTGGGCGCCGACCGCGCGATGGACGCTGCCGTTGTCCGCCGTGTACGTCTTTACCTGATGCGTGTCGGTCGCGATGGTCGATATGGCGGACGCCGAATGGACGCCGGTCGGCAGCGCTTGTCGCTTCTTGCCGCCCTTGTATACATATTTCGATGGTCGGACTAGACTGAAATTTACACAATGACGAGGCACTGAAGATCAATTTAAAATTATACAATTTATATCTATACTATTAAGATTTTACTTGTTTTGAACGCACTAAGAATTAGGTATTGAAAAAATATTTTTACATTTGATAGCCCCTAATGATTACAATTAACAAAAAGAAAATTAGTCAAAACCAACGCTATCCGAAAACAAAGTAATAACGAAGTAATAAAATTCAGATCTTTATTCAGAACAAAAAAGTGACGACACTTTCGTATTTAGTAATAATTTATAGGTCATGAAAAAGCTTTATCATATATTTGTACATATGATATATTATAAGAAAAGACGCGGCCTATCATATCGAGAGGTCCGAGTTCGATCCGGTTTTGCCATGTAGCAATGTTTTTTTTTTTTTTTTTTTTCTAAAAACTTAGTGCATTTACTGACTGCTCTCAAACGATGAAGGAAAAAATCGCGAGGAAACCTGCATACCTCAAAGAATAAATTCTAAGGCGTATGTGAAGTCCACCAACCCGCACTGGGCTTGCGTGGTGGTCCATATAGCCCATACGCCTTTATTGAGAGGGTAGGCCCATACGCCTTTGCCCCTGCAGTGGGGACATATAAAAGGCTTTTGATGATGATGATAAAGAAAAAAATGTGCAAATATATAAAAGCCCTAACTCAGCTTACCCTTAGTTTAACTAAGGGTAAGCCAAATTTAGAAAAATCAAGCAATACATGTGAAAATTGAAACCAGCATATCTGAAGAATAAATACCTCGGATATTGTGGTCCAAACTGTGTGTAGCAGCAGTTGTACCAACATCCCTTCGAAAAGGGGTTGTAACCCCCGGTGAATTTCCCAGTCACTTGTTCGTTCGTGGTGCGTCCTCTAGACACTAGCACCATATGGAAACCGGTCAAACCGAAGATCGGGATCGCTAGGAGGACAATTATGCCCATGATTACCATTCTGTATTTTGTTAAGGATTTTTTTTTATATTAAAAAGAAAAGGCAGATTTACTATCAACTTTACTATCAGGGCACATTGCGTTTCGCAGTCATTTGAGCAGCCCGTCTGGTGACAGTAACCACCCCTTTACAGAAGACCATAGTGAAATAACAGTATGTATGCTTTATTGTTTCAGTGAGTGAGCGAGGGATGCCAGAGCCCTTTCCCTATCCCTTTCTAATCTCTTATTATCCTTAATCCTACTATGACTGCGCAATCGCAACACCCCTTGCTTTGTTTGTGTTATAGGCGACGGTAGCCACCCACTATTAAGTGGACCGCCAGCTTGTCTGTCGACCTTAACATTAAAAATGGAACTGGGGTCTCCCTTGTGCGCTCTGACGAAGGAGCCCAAGTTTAATGGGGACATGTAAAGGGATGGTACTAAATGGTTCTACACTCAATTTATATTGTTCCGGAACTAAATAGAACGGAAGCGTCAATTTCGCTTCGTCGCGCGAGAAAATACGTGAAAATGAGAGAATGCTCGAATATACTCGCGACGGCGTTTTGGTCGGTACGAAACATTTTTTCTTTGAGTTAATTCCCACGGATTCCCCCAACAGTAGTAGGCTATGGGAATCCTCAAGGATACGCAGAAATTCCCCAAAAGACAGAACGACCTCATTTTTGGCTTGTGTCTAGTTTGCACCTTATACAGTTTAATATAAAACTCATTATACTATGTATGTATGTGCAATTTCATTACAAAATTTGCTTCCTTCCATTCCGCGGCAATATAAATTGAGCCTCTCTCCCGTTATGCGAGTATTAATTAATATTCATACAGTGTAAATAAGGAGAACTAATAAAATGATAGGGATTCGTTCTAGCAACTCTAAGGCTGTTCAGCACACCATAGAATATAGCAGCATAGATGGAATGCAGACGTAGCAAATGTTCAAAATGCGTATACCTTGGATAAGCCGCACGTGTGTTTTACGTACATTCCAGACCAAATATTACATTCAGGTGGTATTTCACAAATACCGTTAAATTAAATACCTCTATTTACCATTCCTGTAGTTTAATTCTTTATATATTTTTTGCCACCGGGAGTTTTTTCATATTGTCCGGGGATGGCTGTATAATACTGGCTGTTCACAATTAGTTCCTCCATTCCTAAATAAGTTTAACAACAAAGATAACGTTACGCACTACGTTTTACCGCATGTTATGTTATAAATAATATTTTTATTTATAATTTTCTTTTGCTCTATTTTTTTTATTGATTTTTAAAAGGATACGATACAATGGGTTCCACTTGCGATAGTGTCTTATTGTTGTTCATAACGAAGTAGAGACTCAGTCCAAATATACTTAGCATATGTATAGATAGAGAGATCAGGAAAAAGAAGAAAAATCTGTAATTCCGCCGTCCGATACAATTATTCACCCACGGGCAGTGATGATCAAATGTCTGTAAGTTAAAAAGAAACATGTTTTAGACAGAGATACGGATTTATTTCTAATTTGTTTCAAGAAATATCATAAACAGTAAGAATGTTGCCCGAAAATAATGTATTCCCACTGAGAAAAAAGTCAGATATTAATTTGGCTATAAAATAATATGATTTATTATTAAAAAAAAATATTATAATATTGAATCATCAACTATGTATTATGGAAACAGCTACTTTTTCAAAAATCTGTGTAATAATGGTAATGAGAGATATGTAATGATATATCTATTTAATAATCCAACAAAAGTGTGGGGCAAACTCGGATGTCGAGACGGAAGGCGCAGGTTTGAATACTGGTTGGGTCTACATTTCTGAGCTCTTTTAATTCATGCAATGAGACTTGCTCAAATTGCTCAACGGTGAAAGAAAACATATTGTCCGAGTGGACTAGCAATCTTCGAATATGAGTGGGTGAATGAGTAAAGGATTCAGATTTCCACCTGTTTCGGTCTCTTCAGAATTCTGCAGTGTCATGTTAACATCAAGAGAGAACTGCCAAAACTACTTGTTGCGTTTTTTTTATCTGAAGTCCCGAAATTTCTACCATAACTACAAGATACAAGATCATGTCACTATCTACAAGATGGCGAAAAGTCAACGAACAAAATGGCACATATTATACTGTAATCTATCTCTATATATAAAAATGAATCCCCATTTCCCTTGGTCACGGCATCACGCGTGAAGGGTAGACCGATTTTAATTCGATTTTCACTAATGGAAAGAACGATAAACGGGGAATGTTCATATAAATAAAAATTGCACCACGGGCGAAGCCGGGGGCGGGTCGCTAGTTAAATATAAATAAACTTTTAATTTTTTTTATTTTTTTTCGAATTTTCATATAAAAATCCAAGAAACTTTTCCTCCGACCTATTAAAAGCAGAAATAGCAATGTTCAGCAGAAATATATATGTTTCTGCTGGAGTAGCAAAGGCTCGAAAATTAATTTAATATTTTAAAATATCCATAAGGTTAAAACACAGCTTAAAAATCTTTAAGCAGAATAGGAACTTTCCTTTGCCACTAAATAGAAATCTTTTTTGTATGTAAAGATCGGAATGGAGCCTAGCGGAAACCATCGCCTTTAAGTAAACGGCATAAGTGTTAAAACAGGGAAAAAACAGAACAACGCACAGATTGCGACTGTATGCATTTAGCCTTAAGTAGGTAACAATTACCTCTATGCAATGGTTGCACACTGAACAGTGTGAACACCTCGGCGGTCTGTAGAACTTGCAGGTGACGCACCATTTCATGCGCACTGTTATACCATTTATTTCAACGCTACGATACAGTGGCGCTCTAAAGTCATCCTCACGGTCCTCGTCAGGTGGAGCTGTCGACAGACAAAATCGATATTTAGATATTGCATTACATAAATTGGGCAGTCCATCTAGTGGCAAGAAATAACCCTTGTACAGAAGACCACGATGAAAGAACAGCATGTGTTGTTGTTGTGTTTCAGTGAGTGTGTAAGGAATGCTTGCATCTTTTTTCAATCGGCAGCACACCTACATCACTGCGATTACGAAACCAGCGGTGCGGGGCAACCATCATTCAAAATGTAATGATCGCCCTGCTCCGCATTGTTCGAAACCACCAAGCTTAAGTTCCATACATTTTTATCACCGCTTTCGCCCGCCCCGCCCCGCCCCGCCAGGATCCCTAACAGAGTTAGGGAGGTTAGAAGATATAACAGTTGGTAGGTACATTTAAAAAAAATCACAGTATCGACCCATAGAAGATATTACATATCTTCCAGCTAGAAGCTTACATTGAAGATATCCCAGAGGGCCTCAAATTTTGATTTGCTATTACATTTTCCTTCTACTACGCGAATAACCTTGAGCAACTGGGCTCTCGACTACCCGCCCTCGCTAGGGGCATGCGCTACTCAAAAATATCAAAAAAACCTTTGTTTTTCTGAAACTATTGAATTAAATGAAACACTGTTCGTGTCATTTATAGTGTAAATGAAACTATCATTTGACATTGCATTACTTCTTGAAACAACTAAGTTGAATCGAGTTTTGTAACAAAGCAATACATTAAAATTTTATTTAATTTCTCGTAAACCATAATACTTAAAACAAAAATGCCTCGTCAGAAATATAGACGTATCACATATACATATTTTTTTTGTTACATTGGCTTTATGTTTGAACGAGCTGAATCAGAGAACAAAGCAGTGATTTTTTCTTATCGATGGCGTGGAGCCTCTTAACTAATACTCTGTTTTGACAGTCTTTCGAAATATTTTATTTTTGTGTAGTACCTAGCTGTAATACGTGACTTCAGCAATATTATTTTTGGATACTTGAGCAATATAGCAGAAGCATATTTTGCTCACTACTCAGAACACCTCTTTAGTAATTCAGTAGATTGACACCATTTACCGATTTTAAATTTTTTAATTGAAAACAATCTTTTATCGAAATAAAATATAACCTTTGTTAGTGGCGATAGAATTTTTAGAATCGATTTAGAGATTACCTATAAAACAAACTCTTTATGTTAGTAGCTAGACAGTATAAATTTATAAGGGTGATAAATTTTGAATTCGTTCAGCTTCTTGATTGCGACTTTACAATATGTAATAAAAACTTGATGGCGGTGTCTAGGGTAATTAAGATAATGGCTTTAATTAATGTTTTTGAAGCTGCTGTTGTTGATTTTACTTAAAACACTATTAAAATCAAATTAGAATATAAATATGGCATTTATTTTCTTTTTTATATAGCATAACAGAAACACTGGTATCACAGCATATGAACAGAGGTGTTGCATATGAACCAGACCTCGTCTAAGGTCTCTCGTCTTAGACGAGGTCTCCCGTTTAAGGTCTCTCCACCTAGCTACAATATGTCCATCTTCAAGCATGCCATAAACAAATTTTTGCAGGGTTGGCAGCTCATTTGGTGTTGCTTGCTTATGTCCTTAGCCGACGTAATCACCCACAATCAAGTGCACCGTCAACCTTTGCAAGCAAAATTTTAAAAAAATTCAAGTGAGAGTTGAACTCGCGTGAAGAAGGTTCCGTACAATGTTACCTATCCGCACAATATTGAGTGATATACCATGTTATTTTAACTTCTATAGGTTTTCCTAGAATCTATAAGTAGAAAACTAATTTCTATATTTTTTCAAAATTTTAGGTTCAGTAGTTTCGGAGATGGGGGGGGGAAGGTCAATTTTCGTCTATTTTTCTTGAATAACTTGGAAACTATTTATTTTAAAATTACAAAAAAATACATTCAAGATCTTCACAACAAAACCTTCCATTTGATATGTCTTCAAAATAATTTTTTTTTTCTTTTCCATCTTCCCCCCAAAAATGACCTCCCATATACAGAGTTTATGTATTCACGTCACACCTCTGCGTTTGGGGTCACAGAAATTGATATGTGTACCAAATTTCAACTTAATCGGTCTAGTAGATTACGAGATAATTGACTGTGAGCGACGGACAGACAGACACACGAGTGATCCTATAAGGGTTCCGTTTTTTATTCGGACGTACGGAACCCTCAAAAAAACATTATGTTAAGTAACAAGATCACATATCACAAACATGGGGCTCTGGCATTTCATACTCAAGCACAACAGCATAAGAAATCGAAAACTCATGTCTCACGATACGGATTTGAACCTGTGCTTATCATTCTGCAGTCAAGCGTTCATGTTCATACCAAGCTAAATAATAATAAATAACTAATAATTTAAACGATAAATAAAAAAGTAAATTCGCATGAAGTCTGATTTAAATTATGTAAAAAAGAAAAAAATCTTTATTAAATGTTTCTTTTACTCTTGAATGAGCAATAACCAATCAACACCTTTCCTCCGTTTGTTAGACGCGCGTGAATGATTCACGATAATACCTTCCATTCCATTGTCTCTCTGCTCCATTTTAATTAAACTATCGTGACATCAAATGGGTTATGGGCTGTACGTGTTTTGGTTCGTTGATGTTAATTTCAGTCAAAATTATATATTTGTTTTCTGCCTTTCTTTAATAGTAGCTTTCTATAGTTGCTATAGGTATCATAATAAAGCTGAATAGTACGTTCATTTTTCTATAATAATAAGCTGCAGGTGGATGGCCGAGAGCGGCCGAACGACGGAACATACCATTGCCGAGATTATGCATGCATGCCTTTGTCAAAGAGAATGTAGTACAAAGAGAGATAGATATAAATAGTTCCATTCGAATGCGTACAGTTGTGTCTTCGGCGGGTAAAATAGCAGGGCACAGCTAGTCTACACTAATATTATTAAGAGAAAAGATTTTATTTTTTTGAATGTTTATTATTATTATTTTTTAAAGCTACATTATCAGTGAGTAACATAGGGTATATTTTATTTTTAAAAAAATTGAGATCCTATGGTTACACAACAATATGTGTAATCCAAGATATCAAAATTTGATTGATGATTTTTGATGATATATAAGCAGAATTACCACTGACATATGATTGATACAATGGTTCTCCCAGAAGTCCAGAGAGGGTTCCCCTTTATAGCCAGTCGTAGAGGGGGCTCCCTAATGAGAACCAGAAAATTCCCAAATCTTGAAGAAAGTAACCCGGTAAAAAATCGGCGACAGAATCTCGGAAACTATGAGGGTTACTTACTACACCGCGACTAAAGTATTTTCGCTGTATGATGATATGCGTGACAGTTCTCACTTTTTCATGTCACGCATATTGTTTTCAACTAAAAAAAACGGCACAAAAAAAAAATTACAATTAAACAAACACATGTATGAAAAAAAATTATCTATTCGAAAAACACAAAAGGAATTATCGCTTTTATTATTAGGTAAATGTAATAAAAAACATATGTTTCAAGTGTCAAATGCGTGGAACGGAACTTGTGTCAATAGGGATTGACACTAGGGATATTCACTTATATTCGATATATCGAAAGTACTCTATGTTTGTCATTGGATATTTGGAGATTTAACAAATGTTTTTCTATTCCATATATCTTTAAAAACATCGTATTTAACAATAAAACAAAAGTAAATTTTGTTCTAAGTCTGATACGAGTTGACAAGTTTCGAGTTCTGAGAGTAATGAATATATAAATTAATATTTTAAACAGACTGCATTGTATTCTATAATTTATTTAACGTAACCTTTATTCCTAATTACTAGAATTTATTTCTAAATCTGAAAATCTAAAATCGGTAGTTCGATTCCATTTGCTTTGACAACTGATTCGATATTTTCAAATAATCGATTAAATGTCGTTAGGTTGCATCACTAAAATTGTTAGTTACGAACATAGATAAAATACTACTTAACCAGTATAGATGGTCAACCTCCATATAACGATGAAGCCAATTTCATATTGGGATTTCCACTCCCTAGATGTCACTAAGAGTCTCGAATTTAACATTAATGTGTATTTTGTTAAAAATTATAACCAACAAATTCAATCACGCAGTCATAGTTCCTTATTATCGTGGTAATAACTAGAGGGCGACGTTGCTGAGAGGTACTTTTATCATTAATCTGTGACTTTTATGTATGATATTATTGCCCTATTTTTTAGAACAGAACCTATACCGTTCATACGGCCCTTTTATCGTTGTTCGTGCCCACTTCTTTTATATTTTAAATAAATTTTAGTAGTGCCATCTCTTGTACATGAGAATTGACTGAATGGTCGACTGCAGCGACTCTAGCGGATTTTTAATGACAACAAATAAGCGACAAACTACACAGGCGGCATCTAGATATAAGCGAAATTGGATAGGGTACGGATTCAATGTACGTGAGTGACCATCTATACTGGTTAAGTAGTATTTTATCTATGGTTACGAACTGTCACGCATATCATCATACAATGAAAATATTATAAAAAAAGGGACGCAGACGGAGTCGCGGACAAGAAGCTAGTTTTGCAAATAAAAGTTTGACGTGCACTGCGAAAACTATTGATAGTAGATGAAATAATGTTATAGTACTCATCATTACCCAGAAAAGGCTATTATGTAGGTATACATATGTCTAACTATTATAGTTAAGGCGACGCAGGTATAAACAATTAATACGGCTCTGATTGCATACACAAACGAGAGCGCGCATGCTTATGTCGTCAGGTCGTATGCGACAAAACGATTTTTATTAAAAAAAACTATATAATAAATCCAATTGTACAATTAAAATGTATGTTTACACTAATGTACATAGAAAATTTGGAGGCATAAATTGGTCCCGTTTGCCTGTAAAATGTAAATCTGTGTTTTAAAAGAGGTTTCTTTGATTTTTTTTTCTCTGTTATAAAAGTTTACCAATCGTGTAATCCAACTGACAAAATAAAGTCAAGTGACATGAAGAAACAGATTACCAAACATCACTTTCATATGTATTGTCATTGCTGAGAAAAATCTAAATCCCTGCCACCAAAATTTCCAATGCGTCGCCTAAGTAACAATAACCATTTTATGTTCAAATTAGTTAATCCAAAAACATGGGTAGAATCGAAATATTACGACATTGGTAAGTATATGTGACTGTATATCTGAATTTCTCTTTAAATTGTTTGAAACGAACACTGCTTATTCTATTAGTTACATACGCATTTTATTTTTTGTTTATAAACTTATACATTCAAATCTTTTGGAGTGAACCATGACAAATTTCATCTGTATTATTGATGCCCTGATCACAGTTAATAAAATTAATAGGTTGGGGAAAAAGTTTCTTCGCATTTTATATGAAAATTCAAGACATTTTTTAAGTTTATTTACATTTATTTAAAGTATGTATATATGTGCCATTTTGTTCGATGACTTTTTGCCATCTTGTAGGTAGTGACATGATCCTGATGCTATAGAAATTTTGGAACTTTGGAAACGCGACAAGTGTTTTGGCAATCCTCTCTTTATGTTAACCTGACACTGCCTAAAGAATTCTGAAGAGACAGAAACAGGTGGAAATCTGAAGGTGCAGCAAGGTCAGGGCTAAATGACGGACTCATTAACACCTTCCAGCCAAACTCTCTTAATTTTTGCTGAGTGCTAGCATTGTCGTGATGAAGAGTATGGCCCTTTCTATTGATCAATTATGACAACTTTCTCTCAACTTCTTGCTTTATTTAATTTCACGAGTTGTTGGCAGTAGATATCCGAATTGATGGTTCTGCCTTGCGGTAAAAGCTCATAATGAACAATGCCCTTCCAATCCCACCATACACACAGTCACACAGTATCAGCTTATGTCGAGTTAACCCGGGTTTTGGCACAATCTGTGAAGCCTGACCGACCTTTGACCCCGACCTTTTTCGCACCTTCTTGTCGTACGTGATCCATTTTTCATCACCAGTTATCAATCTCTTCAAAAACGGTTTCATTACGTCTGAATAAAGAATAGCAAATGAGTACACAATTCATAAGGTTTCTTTCAGTGAGCTTGTGTGGCATCCAAATATCGAGCTTTTTTGTGTACCCAGCTTTTTTCAAATGGGTCAAAACTGTTTTGTGGTCATTCCCAGTTCTTCAGCTATGTCGTAATTACTGATATGCCGATCTTGCTCCACTTTTTCGAAAATGGCGTCCATTTTATCCGTAACAGGGCAAACTGAGGTTATTGCGTCTTTGACATCAAAATTCCTGGATTGAAAATGGTTAAACCAACTTTGTGCTACTCTTACTGACACTGCATTAGATGTCACAAATTTTTTTCGTAATAAAATCTTAAAACATATCGCATTCCTCAATTAGATTTAATCATTTTGACAGAAAGAAAACAAATGAAAAATGGCAGGAAACAACATTTTACTATTTGTTTCCTTTTTTGAAATGTAACCTTTTTAATGTCATCAAAACCAGCCAGATACAAATAAATAGTACAGCCAAAGAGATTTTATTACAAGTTTATACATACTATATGCGAAAAGACTTTTTCCTAATTAATAAATACTATATTAAATTAAAATTAAGATTTAGTGTCTTTCAATTCAATGTGACAAATCACACTTGTAAGAAAAAGAAAATATTGTAGGCTTTATTTATTTATAATTCAATGCGACAAAGTGTTTAGAGATACTGAATCTTTTTTATGTTATACTAACATTTAATCATTATTATCAAAATATGTTACTGTCATAACAATTTAGTGATAACAATCTGAATTGATAAATTAAATTACCACCTATTGACTTAACCTGTTTCCATAGCAAATTTGATAAACCCATTATATTATCTTTTAGTGGTTCTAAATGTCATGCCAATAGGTCCACTTGAATTTCAATATATGATAATTTGAATTTAACACGCACAATTCTATTTAACATGTCCATTTGATGGTAGGCAATGCCACAGGTGCTCTTCTGACCATACTAGGATTAATGATAAGGGATTAGGAAGGGTTAGGGAAATGGGCTCTAGCATCCCTGACTCACTCACCAAAACATAACAGCACACATGCTGTTGTTACTGTCACCTGGGTTGCCCAAATGAATGGTAAACGCAGTCTGTCCCTGTCATTTGATTGTTATTTGATATTGATTATAATATTTTATTAATAAAAAAAAAAATCTACAATAATTTATTCATATTCCAAACTTACCTTTTGGTATCACTCCCGGGTCCATGAAAGTGGCCAGTGTAAAATTGGCCAAAACAAAAAATGTTATGACACCTTGGTATGCAGGTACCCATGGGTGTTTGTAGAGGTAATATTGACATCTGTAATAAAGTAAAATAAATGTTATATAAATATACCTCAAACTTATTATTTACAATATACAAATTATATTATAATTGGTAAGTACATAGTAAACACAGTCTTAGATTAAGAACTAATTACTACAATTTATTTAAAGTTTAAATAAAGACTAAAATTAAAATACTATTAGCATTGATAGTATATTCGAACACAATTAAAATGCTATAAGTGCATCATATTAAATTAATAAGCACCATAAAAAATCTAATTACCAAAAAAGTGCATTGGTTCTAGTTGAAGAAATCAAGTATGATTTGTAACATTTTAAAAGTAACAAAAACAGTTGAGACCTTACTTTAAATATAATAATGCAAGTCAATGAACATTGTAAACAATGACTATCTATGTTTAGTCACTACAGGTGATCTTGATACTTTTTAATAGGGATATTATGGAGCTCTGTAACTAACCGAAACAATCAGATATTGGAAATATTCATAACCATAACCAAATCTAATATAAAAATTTCGAATAATTTTGGATAGGGGTGCGTATAACCGGTGGTCCTCACCAGGTCTGTGACCTCCTGGACGAGAGTCACAGGTTAAACTTAGCACCAAATCCAAAAATCTGTTCAGCGCTAACAAAAGCGTTAAAATCTATAATATTTACAGGTCGTAAAAGTGCTAGATTCAGTGCTAAATTTTGTTCGTAATTGTATAGGTAGATGATGGTAATGATGACATAGAAATAAAGTTAAATCATTTATCTATTTGTATTTTAATTTTACAATTCCTTAAAAATCTAATATCCGTAAATGAAACTATCGGAAATAATATCTGAAATATTTCAATATCCATAACCATATCTGAAACCGGTATAATATTATTGCTATATCCATATTCATATCTAGATCTGAAATTGCATATCCATAACATCCCTATTTTTATTATTTTCCTAGATTTCACACATCCAAATGAAAAATCTATTCACTTTACTCATTGGGATCATTCATTTTGCACTGTATAAATTGTGATGTGATATTGAAGTATTTTCTTCTGAAAACTAAATATTCTATTATAAATGGTAAGTATCAAAATTATTCCAACAAAGTTGGTAATAACTATGATTTACAAAAGGTATTCATGCAGGAAATCACCCAACATTTTGTGTCAATTATAACATGCATTCAAGTGTTACAATTGATAATTTTACATTCAGTATGAATAAGAATTCAAGTCAAGGAATCAATGAAGTTTCCTTGATATGAT
This sequence comes from Bembecia ichneumoniformis, assembly GCA_910589475.2. Taxonomy (NCBI): domain Eukaryota; kingdom Metazoa; phylum Arthropoda; class Insecta; order Lepidoptera; family Sesiidae; genus Bembecia; species Bembecia ichneumoniformis. The sequence continues at coordinate 16,455,349 of OU342532.1, forward strand.
CATTAACGTTATTAAAAGCACTTGTGTCATTAATTTTATGTGTTAACACCAGTTGTTAATTTAAAACATGAACCACACAAACCAACAAGCTTTATAACACAACTAAACACAAAGATGGATGCTTCAACGAAGACTTTGAGAAACTTTGTATTTATAGGCAAACTAAGACGTATTTCTGCATTGCCAAGCAGACTGACTGACCATCATACACCTATAATGGATTTTATCTAACAATTATATGAGAAAAATTACTCTTATGTTTTTATCAACAAAGTCCTATTGACCCTATCTATAAGCCTAAATTTTTAAATTTAAATTTATTTTATTATTAGAATCTAAATCAATGTAAATTTAGAATTCCTTAAAAATTATTTTTTTTAATTTACAAGCAATTACTCAGCCGTAGGATAAATCCACCGTTTATTGATTTTTTATTGGATTGGTTCCGCCATCCAAATTTGATTTTTATATTGTTAGTTAATATAAAATTACACTTCCAACATTAAAAAACCGGTACCTATAAACCAAACTATGTTTGGTATCATTTCAGTAACCATAAACGTAAATTTCTTTGATTAAATGTTTAGTATTCGAAATCAGTAGTATGTTTACTAGTGACTCTTACTATTGGATTAATTTAAAATACTTAATGGCACATACTATTTCAAGTAATATGGGTTTGACTGATAAAGTTACACAAAATTTGCTATAAAAGAAATCAATATGTAGCGATTTGTATAAATTCAAATGTAAATAATATTGTAATGTAGCACTTGGACTTGAACAGTTGAAATTTTAACAATTAGACCTCGCTTTGTTGTTATTGTGAATCAAAATATATAAATCAGATTCGACCAGAAAAAAGAGGGGAAAACTTGGACAGGTATTTATAGTAACAATTCTACAATGATAATGTGAAAGTTGTCAAATCAAAATCGAGACTTGATAATTGATATCATATTTTTACTTACGGAAAATAAAAAAATAGTGAAGTCGTGCCCAAGAGTAAAGTCCAAGCGAACGTCGCGGGGATGTATCTCGTTTTGAGGTCGCATTTGGGCATATTGTGTTTAATTTAAAATCCCTAAAAGCAAACTTTACTTAATTTTTAATCGCTATGATCAACATGGCCGCACCTATTAATTTGACAGAGGTAAATGGTAAGTTACAGAATAAACAAAAATTTGAAGTATTTATGGTGACAGCTTAACTATAAGTTATAGTTGACAGTTGTTGGTGTGTCCATAGTATACATCAAAGATGTTGCATTAGTCTTACACATGGAAGTATTATATAAGGAATAAGCTCTATCTATGCATCTTGCAGCTAAAATAAAGAAAATTAAACCTTATGCTAAGGTCGTAAGAGTCTTGTTGCGGGCAAAATAAAAATGAATCCGAGTGAGAGGGCCACCACTGAACGCTGTGTCCCGTTCTATAGAGTTGCCAGAGTTAAGTTGGTAGAAATGGTAGAAAAATATGCGATTGATGTAATGTAATGAAGTAAAAACATTTACTTCTAAAATGTTTCTAAATATAAATAATAATTTATTACCGACATGTTAAAGCAATATTATTTGTTGCTACGTGTAAAGCCTTATTAACGCAAAAATTTTGCGATTGGCGTATAGGTTTTCTTTTATTTGTATGAAATACGGACACCTGACCTGACAACCCCACATGAAATCGCCGACTCTGACGTCAATGGCGGAAATTTTTAATTTCGTGATATTTTTGAAGAATTTTAATTAAAATGGGGAGAATTTGTGTCGTGGAGGCTTGCGGAAGCGAGTATTATCCTGATTGTGGTTTATCTTTTCACAGGTAATAGTTTTAAACATAATTTGTTAGTGAACAATTAGGGTGACCATGCATGACTATCCAATCCTAGTTCAAGAACAAATAACTTAAATACCTATGCATTTTTTATTCCTTTCTCTATTAACATAACGGGTTCAATTTCAGATTTCCTAAAGATCCTAATGTTAGGGAAATATGGATAAATACGGCGACGACATCCACGTGTCGACAGGTACCCCTTCGTCGAGCCACCAGGCCACGTGGCATCACTTCGGCGTGGTCTGTGTGCTTTGTGTCTACAAGTGAGTGTTTAAGAGCATCCCCCGCCTTCTGCGAGGAAGATCAGGACCAACCTTCTAAACTAAATTGTTTTCTCTTTCATGTATAAATTTTCATTTGTTATATAGTGTGTAAATTTATTGGTATAGTAAAGTGTTGTGTGATTGAACTTGGCTTTCTTTTGTCTAAGTCCACCCCAGGTAGTTGGCGCCCTGAGAGTTAACACTGGTCTCGTGTAGTGTCTACCCCTGAGTTTCAGTCGGTGAGTAACGGTTGGAACGCCTGCGGAGCCCTAACGCCCCGCAGAGGTTTCGCGGTTACAAACTTAACTGTTTTTTTCTTACCTAATTAATTAAATATACCACAATAGGTAGCTTATCGTAATTTTATCTCAGTCCAGCTGCATGTCGTGTCCCACAAGGACCAGTAGGTAAGTACCTACCTATATGACGCGAGTGTGAAAAGCAAGCAAAAACAGGAAATGTATAGTACCGCAAAGGGCAAGTTTATCATTAGCATCTTCGATTAAAATCCATCTGAAGCAATGATCTGCTGACGTCAAATCACAAATCATTTTTTATAATTATTGTCCTTAAATCATATTTCAATATATTCACCATCGCCAGAGAGGGATAAGAGGTACAGTTACTGATCTCTCTTTCGGCTTCAATTTTGCGACAACAGGTCATTCCTGTTGTATATAGTACTTATTACTTCCATGGTCTTACACTAATACAATTATCTTTGGTATACATATACTCATACTGACGCATTAATGACGGGTGTATGATGCTAAGAAAATAAAAAGTCAATGATTTTCAAGCCGTCCACACCAACGAACACCAGCGAAACCAAAGCGAAACTCACTCATTAGTCATTCGTTGGTCGTTGGGCCGGTATGTACGCAGCATTAGAGGTATATAGTGTTCTGTGACCTTATGATACGGTTATGATTTATATGATCATCTTCTGCAATATTATAAAGGCATTATAACTAATTATGCTGTAATATTTATGTAGAAAAATTGCTATTATAAGTTCTAAATCAACAATTTATTTTTGAGTCTACATTTAATACAGGTAAATTTATCAGCAAGAAAATTAATTTATTATTATCAGTATGACAGTCTCCTTCAGAGTATCTAGTGTTCTAGTGTTCTGTGTAAATATAAGTTCACAGCATGGAAGTCAAAGATAATTGTATTAGTGTACAGACTAATACAACATCTTTGATGGAAGTATTATATACTACGTATAGCTGGAAGGTTCACTAGAAAAGTAGTGACAAGAAAAAATCTTCTTAATGTCAATTGCGTAAGACTACTTTTATATTAATCAAAATTATAAAAAAAACGTGCCGAGTGAGAGCGCATAAAACCTTCGCGTGTCCCTTTCATACAATTGCCACATTAAAAAAATGATTCACTTTTAGTTGGTAAAGTTTACCAGGTTTTTTATTTTTTAATTTAATAAATCTAAAATTATAATATAGAAAATAACATGTGATTTACAAACTGAATAAATTACAACATGGACGTCTCTTAAACATAGCGTTAATCATACTTTGTACCCATAATAGTAAAATAAGTTGTAATTAGTAGACTTTTACAGTTCGAAACTAGCAACATTGTCCAACTTACTTTGTCCAAAAGATGGGACTCACCTCTGAGTCACTGGCTCTGCATACCCGAGAGTGTGTCAAATATTAAATAACATATTGTAATAACAATTGTTTTGTAGGTACTAACATATACCTAGTATAAATAAAGCTGTACCAACTAATGCTCAAATATGGACCTCTGGTTCGACAAATAAAGTACATATTATTATTATTATTATTATATTATAATGTAAATAGAGTAGAACTAATCTAGCCCAGCTTATTAATCAGGAAAAGCATTTTCTCTCATGAACACTAAATTTTTTAATGTACTGTCAGATAAACAGCCTCTTGTTACACTGTCTCTGCTTACGAAAGCTTCGAGCGCTATTATCTGCAGAACGTACCCATTAATAAGATCACTAGATGTATTTATGTTAAAATGTATTTTGAATCCATAAGTATTTGAAATATAAACTACGAAATACCTCAGCGTCAGGTATATGAAATACCAATTACAAATTACATTTTTAGGCAATAATTGAAATACAAATACCAAAATCAGACACGAGACGTCGTCGGTCCACCTGCCATTCCCACTTCCCACGTCCCAGCGTCCCACGCTGCGTCTTCGAATTGTTGTGGCCTATGTCGACAAACTCAACGAATTTCGGAATTTTTAATCCTATCTGAGAGATTTTGAACTTCTGGACGAGTAGTGCTGCCGTGAGAGATCACGTTTCAGTACAATCCGCAGGACGCACTGACTATAGAAGTTGGTCTTCAGACATTGTATACATATTTTAATTTAATATTTTCATTGTTACATATATTTGCAGTATTAATAGATAACAATATGTCTATTATCTATCTATAACATCAACGGTATACATGTTAATGTATTTTGAACTTGAACACTGGCTGACTTAAAACGTTGAAATTAGAATGTGTTTTAAAAGAAATACAGAAGATGTTATTTGTTAGAAAAAATATGAGTTGAAGTAAAAAGACGAATAGAAAATGATGTGTTTTTATAGTATTTAATTTATTTCATAAAATGTGGTATACAGAGAAGACAATATAATTATGTGCACATAATATGGAACAGAGTGTTTTATTAAATTGAGATAACAAGATTTTTAAACGCAGTGATGGCTTAAAAAATTTACAAAATCCTATGAGAATACATACTATTTTACTACATTTGGTGCCTTAATTGAGAATTAAAAGATAATAATAAATCCACAATATTTTATTCAACATGGTCACCTTCTTAAGAAGGAACACACAAAGGTTTTGTATGTCTCTTTCGGCACGCTTTTTGGCAATAGTGAACCTTCCAGCTATACGTAGTATATAATACTTCCATGGTTCACAGCAAAGATGTTGTATTAGTCTGTACCTATAGATGGATCACAAAATGCAGCAATATTTTATTCTTTTTAACACCTTCAAATTGTCATAAGATTGAAAGAGACATACATATATAATCTGTCGGGTCGAAGTTGAGTGAATGTCTCCATTTCGACTATACAATGCAAGCTAAAGTTATAGCGTATAATAGTGCTGTGCATTTTTATTGATAACTAGATATCGTTGATATAGATTTTAAATATATGACGGATAAAAAGTATGGCTAAATGCGTTTCGGTGTACTGTTTGGTTATTCAATATAAATAAAATGTGGGTGCGTACTGGTACTCGCCGCATTGCTAATCGGTTGTATGAGATTGTATGCAACCTCTCGCATTTATTTCACCAAAATATTTCAAAAGAATAGTTATTTTTTGAGTAGAAATATTTAGAATCCATCCTTAAGGGGTAGAACGGGAGTAGGTTTTTATTACAAGAGAAAAAAAACTCGATAATCTTAAAGTTTTATTTTTAGAAACGATATCACAGATTGGATAATCTGTGATATCGTTTTATTTTAATCTGTGATATCGTTCATCTGGGATTCGTCAACATTTTAATTTAAAGACTTGCAGTTAATGTTGACGCTTGGGTATCCACGTATTTATTAGTAAGTTTTTTCTTTCTGGGTAATTTCTGAAAAGAAATAGTTTTTGGTTATTAATGATTCAAAAGATTTTCATAATTTTCATAGATTGAAGCATGACTTCTTTATAACTTATAGATATTACCAACTGGTTTACACGATAATACGATACACGGTAATTTTGGGAATATTGTCGGCACTGCATACGAGTGTAGAATTTTACGCTGATATCCTTGGCGAAAGCAAGAATCTTCAAAGTTCATCGAGTATATTCTTGTATATTGCGAAGCTCTCCAATCGTCGGCTTTTCTTACATTTTTTGTCCACGTTTTTTTTTAAATCGATGTCGGTGGGAAATCTGTTATAAATTGATAAAAATTACTTTCAACCTGCAGTGAATGCTAGAAATTGTCAACACTCTACTAAAAATAAATTAGTTATCGATATCGATAAACTTATCAAGATCAGACTACAGCACTATAAAGCAAGACAAATGTCAAATATTCCGATTAACTTTGGTTTTTGTAAATTTTAGTTATAAACACCAGCTTTTCTTTAAATAAATCAACCTTAGAGCTGTGTATGCATGTACAATGATTCATTTTTAGTAAATAATTATAAAAAATTGTTTACAAAACACCAAAATTAATGAGTGCGAGCTGTGCGACTTACCGGTGAAATGATATATTTCCATTATTCTCCTTCAAAACACCCACTCCACTTGAACAAACGGGAACAGTACAAGCCATTCTTGGCAAGCAACAGATTTATGAAATCACACTTTCAGATTTTTAAGTATTTTAAATCACATAAAGCTAAACGCGCTTGTTAACCAGCATGATATAAACAAATATGACGTTGCCTCTTTTATGGCGCGCAGCGTTTTAAGACGTCATATTCGGCTATTGTTATCTCTTTTTAACATACGACATGCAGCCATTAGAAAGACGGGTATCGAGTATCGAAGGAATCTTCAATTTTTATTGTTCCATCTATACACTAATATCCCAATGAAACATCAAACTTCAAAGAAACTAAACTATCAATCTGTCAACCCCCTATCAACTGTCAATCGCGGCCGGTGTCGAAGTGACGTTTGGTCGATGTTAAAGTTTGTTTTATTTTTAGCATAACCGAATTTTCTTTATCGGCTCGTGAACGAACGAAATGAAAATAAACAATTTTGTCGTTGACGAAACGTGCCTCTAACGATTGACGATAGCTTTACACCGTTTTATTTTATTATTTTCTATAATCTGAAAGTACGGAATGGAGAATACAAATACACACACCGATGGTAAGCTTTCAGTTATTTTCATACTGGTTCTTTTTTTAAATTTCCTTATCGCATCGTTCATCACCGCGTTGGTTTCCTTTTCTTTTATAGCTCGAATACATATAAGCAATTCTAGAATTGTACAGCCTAAGTAAATATAATATTTTTGTCTTTGTATTCGTTTTCAGAATATTTTGCCACCGCCTTGCAGATATTTAGTTACTGCGGTGCCGATAGTTCGAGTACAATGCGAGTTGATACTTTGATGAATAAATTTGAACCATTAGTAAAAACAAACAATATGTAAGTATGTAGATTAAATTACGTGCAGGTGTTTTATTTTTAGCTGACATAAAATCATATACAAAATAAATCATCATGTGCCTGTGTGTCAGGCACATATAAAATAAAAAAGTTAATACTGAATTATAAATGTAATAATAAAACTTTGTAGAAGTTTTTTAAACTGTAGCTAGCACATAATGTCGTTTCCATAATACAAATGTATCCTTAAGTTTTGCCATGATGTCTTGACTGTAACCAGAGGCGTAGTTTGCCCTTGATGGACCCTGTGTCGAATTTTGTCTAGGGACCCTTCTACCCGATGGTGGCGAAGCCCAAATGAAGGGTAAAGAGCTTACATGTTTTTATATGCAAATGCATTTTGACAAAGTTATTTAAAGTGAAACTCATAGGCCATACTTAAGCTAAACTTGGATTTTATTAAATGGTCTAATATTTATTTCAGATTGTGGATAATTGTTTACAAATTTTTACTAGGGACACAACAAATAGTACTTTAGCGAATATCTGTATTCATATTAAATTAATATTCCTCGAATATGAATAATAACAATTTTGATTAAAAAAATAATTTGAATGAAAGCTCCATAATAGTACGAATCATGCATGCATGATTGTGCTGAGTAAAGTAATCCCTTTCAACTAACTACTCTCCTAAGCCCCTTCAATAAGCTGGGCCCGGTCACCACGGAGAAACAAGGATGCGTTAGCATTGACTTCTATTTCACTCAACAAATTCATGGAAGGAAAATCCATATTTACTATTACTCTATATGAATAGTCTTAATAATATTCGGCGAATATGAATAATAGTATTTTTTGCATCCCTAGTTTTTACTTACATCGGGGCCCTTTGAGCATGGAGACCCATATAATTGATACACCCTATACGTTGGTAGCTATGTCCCTGCTTAAACTAGATTTAAAGAGTTGATAGTTTTGTTCATTTGTTGGCACTTTTCTATGGAATACATAACACTTTTCTTTGTTTTCGAGTATATTGCAGCATATATTTCATGGAATTCTGTGTAAACTTGATTTTAGGTCTGACTGTAGCTATTTGAGATCTCTGCTGGATCCAGAGCAAAACAATCCAGAAATTAATGTTGACAAGTTAGCAACTACGTTAAACATTTACAGTAGGAGTCTTTTAAAAGTGGACCTCGATGAAAGGTAATATATTTTTAATATAATTATTAGAAACTAGTTCATTCGTAAAAAACATCAAAGTTTCTGACTTTTCTTGTGGATTAAAAAAAAGTATAGATAAACAAAGGTTAAAAAAGATGAATAAATCAAAGATGGGGATAAGAGTTATCTGAGAAATATCTATTTTGAGAATTAATTTAAGCTTCATCGTCAGCCAAAAAATGTGTGTTGTTGGATATGGCCACCACAAAATAATGTTGTGTGTTTGTTGTGTTTCCCACTGTATCCTACTAAGATCGGCAGTAAACTATGGTGTTGCCTGTGCTAATAGGCGACAGTAGCCACTTACCATCAATTGTACAATCGGCCTGCTTACGACTGCTATTCTCCAACATTCTCTAAGTAGTGTCTTAATTATTCAGATGTTTTATATGTTGTTCCTTCATTAATTGTAATAGATTTTTTACAAATTTTTCTCTAGTAATTAAAAAAAAAAAAAGAAAATACAGTTCATGTATACTAATACAATAAATTGAAGAGTTTGTTTGTATACTTTTACTTTTTTACTCAATGATTAGCACATTAGCTACATTCACAATACCTCTGTTGTTTGCATACGTCATATGCGTTTTCTCATCCAAAAAAGGGTGGTGTTCCCGACAGATCATCTAAAAATTGTATTGACCCATCAAATACATAATCTATTATCAGGTTATTGCTACTTGTCGATGATTTATTTATAAATTTTCTTTACCAACGCAAAAGTTTCGAAACATTTTTAGCTCTATTTATAATTTAGCTGTTCGGTGAAACAGTTGTAGCATCAATTTTAAGTAATCATCTATCAACTGAGTTGTAGTAGACTGTGGCTACTTGCAGTTTTTAATCAACAAATGGTATAAAGAATGTGTGCTAAGAATAACCAACAAGATTCTATGAAATTATTGGTAGGGTACGTCTCTTTAAATGTGTGTCTATTTGATTTTCAGTTTTAATTTGAGGAGTGGTGATGTACCTCAGGACTCTGATTCGGGTATTTCAACAGAGGGTAAGATATACTTCTCACTTTTATTTGTTAATTTTTTTAAATTTAAATCTAGCTGTGCCCGCGGCTCCACCCGCGTGGAAGTAAAAAAAGGAGTAAACAGTCGTGCGTCGGAGATGACACACATACTTTTTTTATTCTGGCTTACTATTATTAATACAATAATTTTAAAAAACCTATGGCAGACAAATCAACAGCTTAAACGAATAATTTATTCAAGGGAAAATCTCTAATGTAATCTGATTGCAAATGATGCATTGTAAATCATTAGTAATTTTTAAATGCCTTAATTTTTCATCACTATACGTCGATTGCTCTTTATCCAAAATGAATCCTTGAAATGAAAGCTGTCAGTAATCTTACTAAGCAAAGAGATGGTTGTTAGTCCAGTATCCATATCAAGTATATGGCCTGAACGGCCTGGAGTATTTAATCACAATTTGAGTGTTAAAAACTTTTTATTTTAAGTTATTCTCACGAATTTTTTAAAATTTATTTTCGCGGTCTTGGCCACATTGAATTTTGTTTAACGTTTTTCAGACGTGTTTCGTATTTAGTAAGATTCGGACACATTAAAAACCGATTGCCTTTGCCTTTTCGCCAGGCTCCCAACTGATTGACGACCTACAAAGCAAGCTGCGAGAAGAAGCACACCTGGCCCAACAGTTGCGCAGCCAATTGGAATGTACGCACCGCCAGCACGAGGAGACGGTGACAACACTCACTGTGGAGCAGGACTCGCTACGTGCTCAGCTTAACATGTCAGTCTGATTTTATTTTATTTATTTTGGTAGTTAGGAAACTATATGTGGTTTAAAATTCAAACTGTTCAAAATGACTCTCAAGATAATGCTTAAGGATGTCCATTGTGGCTCTAATACCCACTAGATACCAATTTAACCATTGTCTTCTTATGTGTATGGTAAAGCACATAAGACTTCTTAAAGCATTTATGAAATCACAATGTAAGAGCATTTTGTCGATTGTATAAAGAATGAATTATTATGAAGATATTGAAATGATTATAAAAGGAGTTCACGCAAAGTTTTATTTAAATTGACAAGGGTATGCACATTTTGACTGCTCATTTCTTGTCGGGCCCTAACCCGGCTTCGTTTTTGCTTAGCTTTCTTTTCTTTTTGCTGACTTCTTATGGTCATAGCTTGATTTTTTTAAATCCAGAGTTTAACGCGTTTAAGCAAACAAACAAACAAACTCTTGTTGCTTTTATATATGTATATTATACTAGCTGTGCCCGCGACTTCGTACGCGCTGTAGTTGATTTTTTCAAAGTCCCACAGGATCCTAACATTTTTTTAGGATAAAAAGTATCATATATGTTAATCCAGGTAATAAACTATCTGTGTGCCAAATTTCATCCAAATCCGTTCATGCGTTCTTAGGTGATTGAGTAACAAACATCCAAACTTTCGCATTTATATTATTACTAGGATTAGGATAGATACATAATTCTACCAGCATAGATTTCTTGGAATTTGTGTGATAAAAATGAAAGAACACGTATCATCTCGTTTGATACACTTTTGATAAGATTTATCTTTTTTTTTATTCCTTCATAAAAGGAACTTTTTTTCTCGAGTATCTAAGAACTCCTGTACGGCAGCGATGGTCAACGCTCACTGTAAGACTAATTGTAAATACCAACAGGTTATTTATTGCAAAACTGTTTTGCAGGTTACGCGAAAAGAATAATAAACTGACAAACGAGCGAGCTGACTATGACGAAGTCTGCGACAGACTAACCGACAAGGAGAAGGCGCTGGAAGAGATGCGAAGCGAGTTGGATTCGCTCAAGCGACAACACAAACAGCTCTCCGATCAAGTCATCACATTGGAGAATGAGGTAATCTTGTTATGTGTTTTGTAACATAACCATATGTTTGCATATTTTCTTTATGTTAAGGTCGTCAGACAGGCTGCCGAACCACTTGGTTGTAGGTGGCTATCTTCGCCCATAACATAAGAAACGCAACAGGTGCTGCAATTGCGCTGCCGACCATAGTAGGACCTAGCATCCCTTACTCGCCCACCTAAACATGCTATTCTTTCACGATGGTCTTCTTTATGTATATTGTGTTATAATCTGAAGATTTTTTATGTTAAGACCGGCAGACAGGCTGACTGGTAGGTGGCTACAGTTGCCTACAACACAAGCTACGCCAAGGGATAGGGAAATGGGCTTTGGCATCCCTTACTCACTTACCGAAACACAACAGCACGCGTGCTGTTATTTCACGGCGGTCTTCTCTAAGGGGGTGGTTACTGCCGCCAGACGGGCTGCCCAAATGACTGCGAAACGCAGTGTGCCCTGCCACTACTTTCCAAATCCAAACCAGGGCCAAATTTGAAAAGTTCATTTTTCATAATTGACCCTGCCGGGAATCGAACCCGGAAGCCTGTAACGGAGCGTTAAGGCAAGTACCCTGACCAGTCATCTAATGGGCTCGTCATTCTTTCAGTGTCACACTGGAAAGTCAAGGTAACACCTGTTATGTAAAATAGTTCATACCTAAAGAGAAATTGAACAACAAAAACATTGAATTTATCTAAAATAGCTATAAGAACAGTATTTGTTTTGTCCTGTCTAGTGCCCTTTGTTGCTCAGTGCGAACTAGCTTTCTTTCCTTTAGGGGGCGTTCAGGTATACGTCATTTGAGGGAGGAGGGTTCTTGTAAAAGGTTACGATGCATTACAGGGGCGGAAGGGGGGTTTCTTAACATATTTTTTTTATTAAAAAAAAAAACTAGGGAATAAAAATCTCCCAAGTTGGCAACCCTTCTCCTTTATGTTTACGGGAATCCCTCGACTGTATTGTACGTCATTTTTATTTTGTTCTCCCAAGTTGGCAAACCTTTTCGTTCCTGTTTTACTGAAAATTATTGTGACTGGGTAAAAATGGTCACTTGGGTGTTACGTAAAGTCTAGGGAGGGGAAGGGGGTACAGAAAAATGTTACGGCGCGTTACTTGCGGAGGAGAGAGGTCAAAATTACATAAAGCTTGAACGTCCCCTTAATCCTCTGATCAATTTATTGTTTTGTTACTTCAAAGTTAGTTATAGTTTTGTTACTTCAAGATATAAGTTAGTTATATCTTGTTCCCGATTGCATTCTTGTAATTTAGTCTTGCTATAATTGTGCGTGTATATCTCCCAGAAAAGTAGGTTGTTGTGAAGCCATTTTTAAAATATGTACTTTTTAAATAGATTATTTAGTTTCTAATTGTTCAAACATAAATATTGCAGAAAATGAGCTTTCAAGAGTCTCTGCGCAAATCGAGAAATGAATATAGCCGAATCAAAGAGATATATGCGAGCAGGCAAGCTGCATTAGTTGAAGAGAATGAAAGTCTAAGGACTGAAAATAGTGATCTTATCATAAGAATACAAAGTCAGGACGAGATGATACAGGAAATTTTAGAGGAAAAGGTGATGTTTTTGAAATATTGTTTAAATGTCGGCTAGCGATAAAAGTCAAAGTATAATTTTTATATACTAGATCCACTCGCCCCGATTACGCGGGTGCATAGCTTATGTCCATCTGGAATATTATACCTTTTAAATTGTGGAAGAATTTTTCAATAGGATGTCGTGGTTTCGGGATTTTTTCTCCCTACACATAAACAATATCGATATTACCTTATCATCTTGACTGTACCAAAACTGAGTATAGTGGCGTCATCTATCAATTTAATATTAGTACGCTTTTATATATAGTCATGACTAAATAATAAATTCATCGGCTAACAGATGGCGATAGTGTTTGAGGCAGTTCATTTTAAAATGTTTCGTTCATCAATTATTTATACATATTCTTAACTAGCTGTGCCCGCAACTTCTTACGCGTGGTGTTAACGCGTAACTTTTTTGTATGTAAACCGATTGGAATAAAACAAACACTAAAGGAAGCTTGCTATAATACATCAGTGAAAACCGCATTCAAATCGGTTAAGTCGTTTCTGAGATTAGCGCGAAGAAACGCACAGACAAACAGGCAAAAATTCTAAAAACTATTTTTTTGACTTCGGTAACATAAGTATAACGTGTACAAATTGTATTTTTTTTAAATATTTAATGTACAGATAAGGCTGTTTAAGATTTAATTATATGTATAGATAATAATAATAATAATAATAATGAAATGAATTGTATAAATAAATGTGAATTAAACAAAATAAAGCTTTCCATCTTCATTGATGAACATTAAAGGAAAAATTTCGCTTCTCTTAACCTTAGCATGATTGCATTTGATGACCTAGATTTCATTTTACTTAATCTGAAAAACTCAAAGTACATAGTATACAATGTACGGTAAAATATATTTTATATACGCCTCTGTCTCCATTCCTACCGAGAGAGATTGCTCTCCCATTTTCAAGTCTTGCGAGATTAACTCTGCAAGCTTTAGGAGTCGAGCATTACAATGAAAGAGAAGGTGTACAGAGAGAACCTGACTTCTGTTAAATTAAATGGCGGATGTAACCGCGGGCACATCTAGCAAACACATGAAATCAGAAAGTTTCTAGGGGTTTGTAACTACTGGCCTTGGTATCTGCATCTACCGTGACAGTGTCAGAAGTTTCTTCTAGGGTACAACTTTCTTACGAGCTCACGTGTTATTAAAGGATTGACGCGTGTTTTAGAATCACCTAGAGGTGGAGTTGAAGGATGTTTTTCATAAATCAAACCAGAACCCATTGCGGATGGACCAGTCCATTGACTATAGCTACACGGAGGAACAAATGTTGACAGCTCTGGACAGTGTCCACCACGACACCAGATCAATGCAAGGTAAAATGTCTACAATTGTTGGATTTGTGAAGAATTTTTCAACAAATTCATTGTGTGATTGTTTTGTGCTGACTAATATGTATTTGTATTAGAACTTTTTTTATGAATTGAACTCTAGTATTTCAAGTTTTACTTGGCATCATTGAAGATATATTTTGTACTAGTATTAAGCTTCTAAAATTGTTAAGATTTGGCCAGCCTGTCGAGTTGTTAAGGATGAACTAGCCGCGGGCTCGAAGTCACGCGTGAGCGCGGCCAAAAAGCACGCTGTCTCACCTAGCATCGTGTCCGACAGAGATTACTGAGTGAAATGCACGATAATTCAAAGTAAACCGAGAGCGTAAAAATAAACGAAGAGTCCTTTGAAAAATGGAGTTTTATGAAAAAAATTCTGCATAAAATAATTATAATTAAAGTTTATTGAAATCGTCGATAATTGAGCTTTGTCGGTGCCGATTTTGTTTTGGAGATTTTACACTTCTTTTATTACTTATTTACGCCCAAAGTTACGTTAAAATTAGCAAGAAAAATTAATCTTTGTTCGCTAATAACTTTTTAACGGCTTTTTATTTTACTATTCTGTTTCCGTACAGACAAAAGTAATAATGAGACAAAACGATATCAGGTTTAACTTTTGATGTACAATGTCAAACAGTGGAGTAAAACCCCCCCGAAATTTGTATGGAAAAAGTGTCGACTAGTTCAACCTTAAAAGGATTTTTTAAATGTAAAGGTCGGCTGGCAGGCTGACGGTCCACTTGGTATTAGTGGGTTACAGTAACTTGAAAGCACAAGCAAGTTAAGTGACATGATGGGGCTTTATGGCTTATGATAATGGTTTTATGAATTTAAAAATAGCCACCTTTTCACAGAAGTGTGTTTATTTTATAAGGCACTAGCGACCCGCTTCCGGCTTTGCACAGATCAAATTATATATAAGAAATGAGAATAAATTCTATTTGTGACAAAGGATACACAGATATTATAAAAAAAATTTTTTTTGTTAATTATTATCATTCATTCACAAAATACCTTGGTAAGGCGTTTTTTACCTGTAAAATCTTGGCTTCATGTCACATATAGTTCCAGATATATCGTTTCACAAGTGATTTTTGTTTGATTCTCTATGCGTGTTCGTATCTGCCACGATTTCACCGGCTTTGTAAAAATTTTGTAATAGTCGCCAATATAATATAATCTGTCGCTTTGCGGAGTGTGAATTTGTGTATTTACGGAATGGACACGTTAGTGAAAAGTGCCATCTAGTTCGATAATGGAGAATTAACTTCTAAATAATTGCAACGTCATCTAGTTTGGTCACAAAAATGGAAAATATTCTTACAATAAAGATTGGGTTGCTACAACGAGACATTTCCATGATGTCTTTAATATAACGAATGGAACCCAATGCGTAATTAATTTCCTACTAATCGTGATTTAATTATATTAAATCAACTTTGAAATCTAAATTCATACTTAGAAATTTATATTTTTTAAGTTCTCATGGATTTTATAAATTATTTCTTCTCCTATTTGTTATGATTCCTATCCTATTGTCCCTGCAAATTATAATATTGTTGCCATTTCCCGCGTATATATATATTAGTTCCGTAAACTTACCGCTGTTTTCTATGACTCATCATTTCAATAATATCCACCCCTTACAGATTTTATAAATTAAATTGTTTAAAAAAAATCATTTTAATAGATGACCACGTATTACTTGATGATGATTCGTTTCTAAGAGGTGAAGAAGAACGTTTGGCCCAAATGTCACTATTAGATGAAATTCAACTACGCATTAACTCGCCGTTCCAACATTTATTGACGAAGGCGAACGTGAATTGGGACCAAGATAAATCTCTGGTGAAAATAGGGACCCAGACTGAAGATTTTGTTGCATTCAATAATAGAAACGCATCTGGTTTGTAAATAAGTTGTTTTGGTTCGTAGGTGTTAGGTGACATCTTAAGATGTTTTTGAGTAGTTTTAAATGTGTCTAGATATATATATTAATATGTGTATAGAATCTTAAATTAATATAATTATGTATATTGAATAAATATTGGTGTATAAAATTTTTAATTTGCCAAGAGGAAGGAAATTCCCTAAAAGTTTGAAAATAAATAAAGGCAGCAAAAAAGAAATGTTGAAATTTCTATAAGTTAAGAATCTAATTAAGATGTCGCCTGCAATATTATAAGGCCCGGGACGAGACCAATCAGGGAAAGGTGAAATCTCGACTGGACAACCTTAACAATTACCGTTACCGCCATTTAGCGCAATCGAAATGTATTTATTTATTTCACGCGGACTGTAGTTAGATTAATCATGATTAGATTGGACATGACTTATCAATTATGAGGCTCATTGTACCATTACGTCAAGTTAAATGATATTTTATATTAATATTTTAAACGAGTATTTTCTTCCTCAAATATTCAAATAGTTAAAAAGTATATTATTTTAGAAATTTGTTGTTGTCAGTATGTAGTTAGTTCTAGTGCATGCGATGTACCTAAGATTTTTTTTTAGTATGTAGATAGATATTTTACTGATATTAAATAAAATATTTCATAATTGGTAGTATTAATCTAAAATAATAAAGTGTGTAGTTTTTTGTAAAAGTTAAATGTGTTGTGCTCTCAATTTTGAGGTCAAAATTGAGGCTCTCTCACAAAAAGGCATTGCAATTACAATAAACAATGGCTAATTACAATACAATAAACAGTATCATGGTTTGATTCTTAGTTTATGCTTATTAAACTTATTTTGTTTTATTGTGTTCTTAGTGTGTGTCCTGACTTACGGCGTATTGCGTTTGCGGAAACGAAACTAACACTCAACTCAACGGAGTGCGAGACGAGCGGATCAAGTACTTGTTTCGTGCGCGGCGGATTCCACAACTGCTATACGCCGTCACTCAGGACGCACACTTAGAAATCACTCGGATGAAAAGTTTATGCCATTTTTAATATACGAAACAAAAATTAAGAATATTCCATGTGTTTTGTAATACTTACAGCCCTTAGCGGTTATCATTCACAGTCGTTGAATATTATGGAAGTGTTAGACAACCATTAGAATGACCATCATTATTTTTAAATATAAATGTAATAAAATTACTTATGGCGTTGACGTTTTCAGAGCACAAGTCGACATCAACTCAAGCTGATGAACCATGCGAGAAATGTGCGAAACGGAATGCGAGTCGTCGCAGCCTCAGAAGTTATTTGTGGTGAGTATCTACTCATGGGACTTTTAGATACATCCCTAAAGAGTGGTATTTTTTTAAGCATATACTACTTGAAAATCACAAATGAAATAGGGATCCTTAAAAATTTTAAGGTATCTAAAAGTTCCGTTCAAAAGATAAGATGGACTTGTATAAGATGACAATTGTAGGAGTTCTAGGAATAAAACATTGACACGTGATTTAAAAAAAAAAAATTGATTTAAAAAAAAAAATGTAATTTAAACCTAGATGGTTATTTGTTCATGTGGCTCTTGTACAAATGTCATTAAAATAACCGTCCCTTACCCTAATTGATCTTAAAATTTCGGTAACGGTCAATCTATAATATAGATTCTATATGATCTATGAACAGCTCTAAAGAACTTTTGGAGGCATTTCACACAAGCGGGAACGATTTTTTGGAATCAGTTGTCACTAGGGATGGGATTATGGTACTATAATGAACGCCAAGCCTGTTGGCACACGGAGCCATAAAACGTTGGAGCAGCATTGCCAATATCGCATGCTCTCTCGCACTTACTGGCCTTATGGCGAGGTCTAGTGATGCGCCGTGTTACTATCGATTATGTAAATAAAACTTTTGTTTTATTATGAATAACTAAAATCTTATTTATTCTATTTATTTATTAAACAAAATCCACAGCCCTAAAATTATACACAATTTAAAATATGAAACATCATGTTTACAATATTTACAATCACTATATACTAAGAACGAAGAAATATCAACATGCTTACAGTCGATTCCAACTGCAACAAATTTCATTTGCTGATACTTTTCCAATTATTCTAGTAACTGATAGTAGATTAAATTTAAAAGAATATCTCTCTTAGCAATACTCAATGAGTAGGTACTCAAAGTATCGACAATGCGTGCAGAACATGCGCAACCCTAGCGTTTGAATGATTTATTGCCCCGTGTGCCAATAGCCTTGGCGCATACAATACTAAACTATGATTCCCAATCAATAAGAGAGTCGATGGAGTAGCGTCGTTCTGGTGAAAAACCGCCTAGAAAAGCAAAGGTGATTCAATCCACTAAAAAGATAACGGCTACGATTTCTCTGTCTGGGATTGTCAGGGAATATTACTCATAGACATAAAAGAACGCAATACTACGATGACAGGACTCTATTACGCTAACCTTATCGAGCAACTGCGTGAAGCAATCGAGCAAAAACGTAAAGGAAAACCAAGCAAAGGTGTTCTTGGTTTTCCTTTTTCGTCACCCAGGCCTTGGCCTAGGCCCGGTGACTTATTTATTTTCAAAGCTGAAGTCGGGTTGGGGGGTAGAAGATTTTCTAGTGATGATGAAGTGGCCGCTGCATTTTTTGCTCATTTTGAAGACACAACTTCCGAATATTTTTATAAAGGGATAGAAATGTTAATTAAACTATCCGAAAAGTGTATAGAGGTCGACAGAGACTACATATTATATTGAAAAATAAATATAATTTTGTGTACTACAGCACCTTTTTTCTTTGCCGGGCCGAAAACCATTGGATCCTAAACTTATATAAAAGAAAGTCAAGTTAGTTACACCATTTAACTCGAGAATGGCTGGACCCATTTTTATGATGTTGATTTTGTCTCCACCCCAAATAGCAGAATAAGTATTAAAATATCTTGGATCTTACTTTAAGCAATAATTTTGATGGTGGTCTTTAAGCTTCCAAACCCGAAGAAAGGGATAGAAAGAGAAAAATAACTTTGTCATATTCCACCGAGATCGTGATCCAGTTTTACTTACAAAATCTTGACTCTTGTTCTGTTTATTTGGCATGGCAGTGTTTCGCGTCGGATGCAAGGGCAAGGCATACTAGCGAAGCGCATAGAAGCCACAATCTAAAAATTTACATGCCATATTAACCCATATCTCCACAATTTAGTGCACACATTGCGAAGCGCTTCGACAATGTGCTAGTATGCTTTGACCCTAAGGAGCTCGTAAGACGGAATCATCTGAAATCGCACAGTGTATGATTGCAGGGAGGGCTCCAAGTGTTTGTTTCTGTTGTTCGCGACGCTGTGTTTCGCCTTCGCCGTGCTGTCTCTGTACGGAGTAACGCGCCACAGTCCTGTGGCGTGTCGCGAAGTTGTACCCGCTGTCCCTTGGCGCTGGATCGCCGGGCAAGACCTCATGGACTTGCTTTTTAGGATAGAATACGCCAATGTGCCCATGTAAACACCGTGCCTTATGTCCGTCCAGCTTTTTTTTATTTAAAAAAGCGATTCCTTCTAAGATACAGAATTATATAGATTGATTTAGCATTATTTCACACCGAAAGGCGACGGGGCGTGCTCGTTTTAAGGTAATAATATAGAACTTATTTACTACATGAAAAGTTACGCAGTTCAATGGTATACCTGTTAGTATAGTAAATTAGTTCTAAAGTGAATTGGTACCTACCTTAAAATGAGCGCGCAGCGTCGGGTCTCGGCTGACCCTCAAGGATTTTGCATGCATCACTATTATTATTTTTCATTTATTTTTAAGAATTTGGTTTAGTATGCAATGTTTATGTTTTCTTCTTTAATAATTTGTCATTTTAATCGCATGGTAAATGAGAAGTTTAATCAAATATCTCGCTCTCTTTATTTTGTTTAATTTTTCTTTTTACTATTTCACGTCTATGTATTCTGTATCATAAAACACATTTGTCTAACGATCGGTACATACGGACTTAACGCTAAAATTTAAACTATACTCTTAAGATCCCCTTTTGTGTTTGAGAAGCTCTTTTTTTCAGAAGCTTTTGAAGTTTTCGGCCATAGGTCTTACCTCTCTTCAATTTCACTGTGTAAGAGTTTCAAGAAGAAAGACAAACGCTTATATCGAGAATAAGAACTTCTCAAAACATTTAAGGCTACCTTGCCTGTTACCTAATCTGACTGTAAAGGGCACCTTAGTTTACAATATTCTTTACAGATCGAATTTGTAAACACTTTCCAAATTTTATGCTGTCATCTAAATATCTCTATAATGTAATTTTACGCAGTAAAAATGCTGATTCGTTTTACTAACTCTCAGTACTACAATATTCTTCCAGTTATTACGAGACAATTTTTTTTTAAATATTACGACTATATGCTCAACGCGGCGCGAGCAAAGGACGCGCTCGCTTGTGTGTTCCCATTGACCCACACACAGTAATGATAAATCTGACCACTTTTTTTGTATTATGAATATTTGACGTTTATTTTTAAATAAATGAGTTATTTAACGCCTAAAATGTTGAGCAGTTATGGCCACCTTGGCGATACTTTTAAGAAACATTTGGATAATATTTACCTCCATAAATACAAAGTTGTAACGGCTGATAACATTTTGATACATTTGTATTGAGATTTTGTAAAGCAAGCTTGAAGTAATGTTAAGTAAGACTAAAAGGATACAATAGTTCCTGCTTGCACTGAAATCCGATTGTGAAACACGGCTTCAATATCATTGGCTATATTGAATTGAAAAAAAAATAAAAAAATAACCTTGTTATATGAGAAAAAAAGCGACATTAATGGGTGAATTTTGATATTTTTTTTTCATGTAAATACTTATGTAAATAATCGTTTTTCTAGTACATTGACGAGCCCATTGGTCAAATTGTTAAAGTGCTTGCCTTAAGGCTCTGTCTGAGGATACCTTTGTTCAAATCCCAGCTGAGCCAACTTTTGAAATGAACTTTTCAAAGTTTTCTCTGGTCTGCGTGTGCAGGGTTTCGACCCCTGTCCGTTGTAACGTTGTTTTATAACACAAGCCTTTACTTGGAGCTTACCTTGGAGATTTATTATTTATAAGGAATATATCAAAAATACGGTTCATTTGACCGGGAAAAAAATAGATTTTATCCTTTTTAAAGTAACTCAGGGAGATATCTCGTTTCTTTTACTGTTATAATTTCATTAAAATATACAAATTCATGTCCCTGCAATGATTAAAATGTTAATCTCCTTGTGTCAAATTAAATTAAATTTTCTTTTAGTTGTGTTCGTTACAAAATTAATAAAGAAACATCTGAAGGAAGTTCCTTGAATATTCAATTTGGTACAGTTATAATTTTACAAATAGGATAAAAATTACACCGCACGTAATGTCTAAAAACACTGCATTAAATATTTATTTTTTATTTTTTAATAGTAAAAAAAGCCTAGTGATTGTTGTAATAGTTAATAGGATTAAGAACCTTAAGTTCTTTTTGTTAAGGGTCAATTTTAAATGAACGAGTGTGTTACAAAAAAGTGTTCTTTTAAAAAAAAAGGTTGTATTCTAGCTTCGATAATTTATATATTTCGTTTCAAACTCATTCTATAATGGGCGAATTTTATTTACAAGACATGATTTGTTTGAATTGAAACTCAAATACTTTGAAATGTTCTTTTTGTTATTATAAGGCCGGATGCTTAAAAGCACAGAGCCTTGAAAGAAGGAAAGCTTGTAAATACAAAGCACGTTGGGTGATTTTTTTTTTTAAATTAAATTTAAAATTTACTCAACAAAGATGTAGTCCGACGACAGATGACAGAATAAAGAATATAAAACCACAATTAATGTGCCAGCACTTATATATTGCATAAGTGCAATACATATGCAAATTAGAATTTGAATGTTATACTTAATTAGTATATCATATTATAATACAAAGTCCTCCGCCGTGTCTGTCTGTATGTACGCTTTAATCTCAAAAACTATTGAACGGATTTTCATGCGGTTTTAATCTATCCTGAGGAATCTATAGGTGTAAAATTCATTGAGATTTTATGCTTAGGTTCCAGAGGGTTTACGAATTTGAGCATACTATGCACAGGTGTACCCAAATTCGATATAATATGTCTCCGCTTCATATAATTCTATAATAGTGTAATAGATGGCGCCATCAATAGTGTTGTATTTTTTGACGTGACAACGTCTATTGAATCGATGAACGCCGGCTGCACGCACGAAAAATGATGACTCATTGTCCCGTTACATTCGAGCCGATGCACGATCGGAGCGAGAGCGCGGCACGAGCGAGCGAAAGGCACGATCGGCTTGCGCCGCATCTATCTCTCTTCCACTCGTCATAAAAGTATGCAATCATTTCATCAATGTTTTGTTATGACGTTATCACGTTAAACTATCGTCCGTAAACCGACTTTACAGACAACCATTTTATTTATTTTATTTTTTCAACGCGCACAAAGTCCCGGGCACCGAGTAGTTATTTATAATTTTATTTATGTTATTTCAAATACCACAAAAGCTTATCAAAGGTATAAATATAACTCCTGAACAAACTGTTAATTTATTAATTGGTCCCATAATGAGTTTGAGTATAATGAAAGGAAAATTAATGTAGGTATTACCAAAATTAAAGTATGTATGTACAATTTATGTCTTATTTACTTCTTTAGAGATCCGGCCTTGTATGAATAAGAATCTTTCAAATCTCTTCCCACTATTAGTCTTATCTCTTTATAAGAAACTCGCTTTAGATATTTAACCTTCAATATCTTTTGAAAATACAATGATCAAGGCTTAAGGAGGATAAAAGAAGTAGTTAATAATGAAAGTGAAACTCGAATTTATTAAGAAGACTTAAATTTGATAATTTATAAAAATGAAATAGTGAATGTATTAACTGTATGTGACATATTATGTAAATGTAAGAAATGTTTTCTTTGATTTGATTTTGATTTTCCCATATAAATGTAGTTCCGATTATGCAATGACCTGCGCACAGTCATATATCGTATAAAATATATATTTTTTTTGCATTCTGTCAAATCTCAAAAATACAGTTGCATTTAAAATTAAACTTTTAACGTATTTTTTAGAAGAAATTAAATATTATTTTAAAGATTCATATAATTCATATTGATCTCTAGTAATTTTCTTGCTATAGTGCTTGCTTATAATCAATAGAATCTCTGCTCCACTCCAATGTGTTAAAAAAGCATTTTATAAAAGCCATGTTTTATAAAATCTATTCTAAATTTTAATCGCTATGATAATATTGTCCTAAACTGAATTATATGTGCGATTTTATAGTAGATTTTTTTTGTAATTTCAAAACAATTTATATAATTTAATTAATGTGCCTATAAACAGTATTCCTACTTAATATTGAGATTTAAACGAATATAAATGGAATTGTAGCAATCGGTTCTGTGATAGTTTGTGCCATTTACTTTAGATAACTTTAATATTTCCAAACAAATGTGAAAATTTTGGATTTATCCTTCTTTAATTAATGATTTAAAAGTGTTACCCTTATAAAAAAATAAATCGTTTCTGTGGAGCTGTTTCCTTTTGTAGGGTTTAATACATATATGCCAAAAAATAATTATATAGAATTTAATTTTAATATACTTTCGACCAAAATTTCATCATTTATTTTATAAATTATAAAAAATGCAAATTTTAGACTACTATAAAAAGTTTGATTAAGATTCCTTCAAAAAAGTATTTGTGACATCAATTTTTTTTAATACATGCAATCTCATTGACAAATAGTATATTTCATTACAAGTGCGGAAAGGCTGTCATTGCAAAGAGTTCCGACAAATGTCTACCCGAGCCGAAGGCGAGGGTTGACAGTCGGAACAAGTTGCAATGACGGTTCCGCACGTGTACTGAACGACTATTTTTAATACAGTTGCGAAAAAATGAAGCAATTTAATAAAACAAGCAACTAAACTCGCAATGGAACTAACTAAACTGGAAAATGGCGCCAACCGTAGAATATAAGCAGAGATTTTTTTTCTTCAACCATTCTGGTAGGCAAAGGAAACTATGCCCATACAGCCAAGTCTTCAGTAGAATTTTTTTATTGATTTGAAATGAAAATGAAATTTAATGAGATGAAATGAAATGAAACCTAACCTAACTCATTAAATCAAATCATTAAATCTGATATTGAAACAAATTCGTAGCTTCTTTTTAGAAATATACGTATTTGCATGAATCATAAAAACTTTTTAGTAAAAACTTCATGGTTGGTTTTTCTTTTTAATAGACATTATTTTGACAGTTGGGAAAGAGAACGCACGAGTGCGGGAAAGGTAAAAAAAAAGCACGAGTGTGTAATAGCCCACATCCCGAACGCTATACGTCCCTGCAATACGCCACTTTTTGAGCAACTGTATTAAAAAATTATTTCTAATATCTCTTAAACATAATATGTGAAAATAGTACCCAAATAATGACATATATTTTATGAAACTTGTTCCGAAATAGTACTGTGTGTTTTAATTTAACATGGAAATTTTGAACGCTCGTCTCTAGCTAGAATGTGGTTATATGCATGTAAAATGTGAAAAAAAAATTAATAAAAAAATAAAATAAAATTGCATTTATATCGCATTTATTTCTAGGTTAAGTTTTACAATATTTCAACAAAATTGCGAATCTCTGTTTGCATAATGATTCAATGTTTTACATTCTTAGAAGTTTTATTTGTTTTAGGTTTTTAGGGGTGTGCATAGTAAAATGAACCGTATTAACACTCGTTTGTAAGATAGATCTAATAGAGTTTGAACTGAGTGTAATAAAAATTAAATCGCATACAAAGTACCCAAGTACTAAAGTGTGAATTTTTCCTTTGTGTGATTTGATATGTCAAGGGATAGTTGACATTATTTTGCTATTATAAATGACTGGCAAAAGAAGATGTTATGCAAGATACATTTTGTGTTCTTACAATTTGGCAACATATAACATTAATATATTATATCTTTAATGTAATCGTATATTATTTATGTAACATTTGTATTTTATTATTATATAAAACATTAAACAAATGAATAATAATTTTTTGATGAGATTGTAATAATAATTTTAAATTGCCGATTCTGCTTTTTTGCTGTTGAGAAAATATTTTATTATTTCATGTCGTACTTTACTGTAAATTTAGCATTATAAACGTTAAAGGTGAGGGCACAATATCTTGTGCCCGAATTTCGCTTAAACCTCTGAAATTATTAACTTACTAACTTCTATATAAAATTTATTATGTTTATAAAAGTTAATAGCTACCAATAGAAAATATGGTCTTTGAGCATGTCGTTTGGAATAGTAAAGTATATTTATTGGTCAGGTGGGGTATATAATAACTATCAAGGAATCTTAGGAGCTTTTTAAAAGATTTGTGAGTCCTGATTAAATTTGCGCCTTAAACTGATTTTATCTATTATGAGTTCCGTTCCAACATTGTGAGGTCCAATGTTGGAAATACCTACTAAGAAATAAGGAGTTTCGAGCGCTTGAAACATAGTCCAGGGGTGTTAAACTGTAATTAATAAATGTCATTTTTAAACAAAATTAAATAATTTTATTAAAAAATTAAAGGGACAGCTTCAATACATCGTTATTATGGTTGATATAATGTTTCCATGCACTTCTTTTTTATCATATGCATAACAGCGAATTAAAAAAGTTTGTAATCGAAATTAGACAGGAGCAAATTTTCCTCAGGGGTGCGAGACATGTTGTTTCTTTTAGTAGTTATAGCGTTTATAGAGGCTGTATCATTTTGGGGTAGGTTCTCTGAAGAATGATAAGGGAAAGCTAGTAAGGCGTCTCGTAGTATTTCAATAACAATATCCCCAACTAGAGAAAATTTCGTGGTCTTGATTTAATGCCATCTTCAACACTGCTGTGTTATATTATCTGTTTTTTTATTTTAAATCAAATAATTTAAAAAAATAACTGATTTCTCATTCATTATATTAGAAACCCTTGTAGTAGGGTTTTCTGCGGAACTAAAACCTTAGCAGCGATGGCTGCGATTATGTCAAAAAAATTTCTTAAAACATATTCTCCTTGATAGATTACTTCGCTTTAATTCTCACACCTCTTATCACCCTTTCCTGTTGAAGTATTATTCCGTTTTGCAACATGTAATGCTGTGGTAAGTCTTTGTCTTTGTCTCTTTAGGTTTTTTTTTATTTTCCTGGGCTATATAATGGAACTTCGAAACTTTGATATTATTTTGTGGTGAAAATGTGAGCGTATACCGCTCGCGTGTTGGAGGTCTATTTTCTAACAAGTTATATTATTCGCAGGCTGTATACGTAAGCGTGTGAACTATGAATTAAAGTGTTGATTTTAATATCTACAAATATAATAGTTGCTTACCCCTAATACTCAAATTGTAAGACAGATAATAATATGTTGACATGTTTTGTGAAGTGTTGTACAAGATTTCATTGTTTTTAAGTTACATTCTTCAATAAAATCCGATATTATTTTCCGCGGTGTTGCTGCATATTTATTAAGTAGATATCTGTGTAAATTCAATGGAATTAGGTACTTCATCATTTAGTAATAATAGGTCAATTGCGCTCTGTAGTTTAGAGTTTATGGTTGGTGTTTCTGTTACCCCCCTTTTTATACGTACCCCACCTGACAATTATATACATAGCCCGATTTTGAATTTAAATAATTTAAAAATAAGTTTAAATTAAATGTAGATAGGCGTATGCTGTTTTAAGAATTGTACAATAAACATTTATAATTTTGATTTGTATTAGTTTTATTTAGACACCCAACTGAAAGGACGTAACAAAGAGCAGGCCTGCCGCTAGCTGTTTATTATACGCGCACTTCAAAAAGATTAAATATATAGAGAGGGTATTGGGATTTTTTCCTCAAAAATATGGATGCTGATCGCTGATAGCTAAATAGCCTTGTAATGTTGGCGATGGACTGAGCTATTTTGTACCACGTGGTACTAAATGTCACATTACGGATTCTTTCGTCTTGCCCGATCTATACAGTTTAAAATCTTTAGCGCACATGCAATACCGTTTATTCACTTCTCGTGACGGCGACTATAGATACATATTTAAATATGTACTGGCAAAATGGTGTCTGGCATCCCTTACTCACTCATCGAAGCACAACAGCATACGTACTGTTATTTCACGGTGGTTTTCTGTAAGGGGGTGGTACTGCCCCCATAAGGGCTGCCCAAATGACTGCGAAACAGAGGTACCCTGCCACTACTTTTCAGATCAAGATAGTCAATTTGAAATGTTCATTTTTCCAAGTTGACCCTGCCGGGAATCTAACCTGGGAACCCTGGAACAGAGCGTTAAGGCAAGCATCCTAATCATTCATCCATCAAAATAGACGAAATAAATACACAGGCAGACACAAATTTTGAAAAAAGTGTGTCCGACGCACGACTGGCGTTTACTCCTTGTATTTATCTATGCTGTAAGATTGTCTGGCTATGCAACAAAAGGAGGGTAAATAAACGCACCATCTATTATACTACAATAGAATTAGAAGAATCTACGACATCTATCGGCTTTGGGTAGAACTGCTATGTAAAATAAATTGTACGGGTTTCATTTTCCCTACGATGATATTTGTTTTGTTTTAGTTTTTATCAATTATTTAATTAAAAATATTTTTATAATCTGTTTCGAAGTATATAATATGTTCCTTGGTTTCGATCGTTAAATTAGCCGCCCCACTGAAGCCTGCCTGCTTGCAAACCTAACAATGTGAAGATTCTGAAGATTTGCTGGCTGGCTATACAGACTATATACTTAAAATATTTTTTTACGTTTGCTACTTATTCACTATAGTACGGTCATTCTATGAATGCGTTTTTGACATTTCTTTATGTCCATTGCATAAAGTTCATTTCCCGATACAGAAAATGTACCTATGGAATTGACACCTGTCAGAACAGCATTCTTATAATGGCCATGGGCCGGAGTATAGTTTATTCCAAAGATAATTGTATTAGTGTATAGATGGAACAATAAAAATTGAAGATTCCTTCGATACTCGATACCCGTCTTTCTAATGGCTGCATGTCGTATGTTAAAAAGAGATAACAATAGCCGAATATGACGTCTTAAAACGCTGCGCGCCATAAAAGAGGCAACGTCATATTTGTTTATATCATGCTGGTTAACAAGCGCGTTTAGCTTTATGTGATTTAAAATACTTAAAAATCTGAAAGTGTGATTTCATAAATCTGTTGCTTGCCAAGAATGACTTGTACTGTTCCCGTTTGTCCAAGTAGAGTGGGTGTTTTGAAGGAGAATAATGGAAACATATCATTTCACCGGTAAGTCGCACAGCTCCCACTCATTAATTTTGGTGCTTTGTAAACAAATTTTTATAGTTATTTACTAAAAATGAATCATTGTACATGCATACACAGCTCTAAGGTTGATTTATTTAAAGAAAAGCTGGTGTTTATAACTAAAATTTACAAAAACCAAAGTTAATCGGAATTTTTGACATTTGTCTTGCTTTATAGTGCTGTAGTCTGATCTTGATAAGTTTATCGATATCGATAACTAATTTATTTTTAGTAGAGTGTTGACAATTTCTAGCATTCACTGCAGGTTGAAAGTAATTTTTATCAATTTATAACAGATTTCCCACCGACATCGATTTAAAAAAAAAAACGTGGACAAAAAATGTAAGAAAAGCCGACGATTGGAGAGCTTCGCAATATACAAGAATATGCTCGATGAACTTTGAAGATTCTTGCTTTCGCCAGCGTAAAATTCTACACTCGTATGCAGTGCCGACAATATTCCCAAAATTACCACCATCGTGTAAACCAGTAAGTAATATCTATAAGTTATAAAGAAGTTATGCTTCAATCTATGAAAATTATGAAAATCTTTTGAATCATTAATAACCAAAAACTATTTCTTTTCAGAAATTACCCAGAAAAAGAAAACTTACTAATAAATACGTAGATACCCAAGCGTCAACATTAACTGCAAGTCTTTAAATTAAAATGTTGACGAATCACAGATGAACGATATCACAGATTAAAATGAAACGATATCACAGATTATCCAATCTGTGATATCGTTTCTAAAAATAAAACTTTAAGATTATCGAGTTTTTTTTCTCTCGTAATAAAATCCTACTCCCGTTCTCCCCCTTAAGGATGGATTCTAAATATTTCTACTCAAAAAATAACTATTCTTTTGAAATATTTTATTGAAATAAATGCGAGAGGTTGCATACAATCTCATACAACCGATTAGCAATGCGGCAAGTACCAGTACGCACCCACATTTTATTTATATTGAATAACCAAACAGTACACCGAAACGCATTTAGCCATACTTTTTATCCGTCATATATTTAAAATCTATATCAACGATATCTAGTTATCAATAAAAATGCACAGCACTATTATACGCTATAACTTTAGCTTGCATTGTATAGTCAAAATGGAGACATTCACTCAACTTCGACCCGACAGATTATATATGTATGTCTCTTTCAATCTTATGGCAATTTGAAGGTGTTAGAAAGAATAAAATCTTGCTGCATTTTGTGATCCATCTATAGGTACAGACTAATACAACATCTTTGGTTTATTCCATGTTTATTCACTCCAATTCATTCATTGATTGTAGTGCAGGCCACAGAACTTTATATACTCTCGCATGGATTTGCCGACATAAGCTAAGCCTACATACTTTTTCTAACAAATTTAACTCTACTCAGTTATATTCGGGGAATTCCCGAATCTATAAAAAAAAGTGTTGCCTATCAAAAAGTCAAAATCGCTTTGCGTTAAAGGGCCTTTTCATAACAAAAAAAAATCGTTTATGAATGAATGGTTGAATGTCTTGCTTACTACTAACCGTTGTATGTAACTAAACCATTAGCACAAACCACCGGCCACTAAAAACAAAATTCCCCATTGAAAAATTCCCGCAAAGGGGTGTGTTCCAGCACTTCTTTGGCCAAGCCTAATTTTGTTCTAACCGCGGATACACGCCGTTCCAGCCATTCATAATTTTATCTGGACAAAATTTGATCATACGCGTTCCGGACGATCTTCCTCTGCCTGGAGTGTTGGCCAGTGGCCATATTTTTAATACCTTTTGAATCACCAAATCTTGGCCAGCTGTGCTGTCAAATATGACAGATTTTATGTCAAATGAAGCGTCTGAGGCGTCTGCCCATTAACTCGGCAAAATCAATGCTGGACTGGAACAGTGGCTCTAGCATGAGTTTACGATACTACACTCGCTAGCGAGAGCGTAAAACATTTATATGGAAAATTGATAATTTGACCTTGACAGTTCACGATTTTCCATACAAAAGTTTTACGTTCTCGCTAGCGAGTGTAGTATTGGTGTAGTATCGTAAACTCATACTAGAGTCTCAGAACACAGCCCAGCCAGACTATACAATGAAATTGTGCGAGCAGAGGCTCTAGTATGAGTTTACGATACTACACTCGCTAGCGAGAACGTAAAACTTTTGTATGGGAAATCGTGAACTGTCAATGTCAAATTATCAATTTTCCATATAAATGTTTTACGCTCTCGCTAGCGAGTGTAGTATCGTAAACTCATGCTAGAGCCACTGAACACAGAATATGAAACATGGTTATTTCTTGATTTCTTGTAACTTGTAATGTCAGACACAGAACACTATATACTCACAAGGAGATGTATTATTCTGTGATGTTACATGCAGTCACACCGGTTTCACTAGCATACAAAAAAAATTGGCATAGAGCGACGGGGCGAAAACGAACCGCGTCCTCCGCGAACTTCACTTCTCCCCGCGTTGGCCTTGGCCCTCCCTTCCGCCTTCCGCCATTACCATTATTTACAATCATGGAAGTAATAAGTACTATATAATATAGTTTGTGCTAGCTAAATAATATCTTTTCTTTGCAGTTTGTGCGTGGTTTGTGCTCTTTAGTGATTCTTTATTGATTTTTATAGTGATTCTTCTTTCTTATGTGTTTAAATTTTACTGAGCCTAGTGACTTTTTAGCCTAGTGACTTCTTATATTTCTAATTTGGTTCACAAAATGCGGATTCGAAAGTGTTGTGTTGTTGGTTGTAATAATAAGCGAGAGGACGCATTTTTACATTATTTCCCCGTTAGTGATGAAAAGCGACTTACCAAGTGGTTAGACTGCATTAACTGTCAAGCCCTCAAAACTTATTCTAGAGAAAAGCTGGGAGAAAGAGTGGTGTGTCACATTCATTTTGAAAAAAGGTTTATTAAACCAAATTCACGTTTAAGATATGGTGCCTACCCGTCATTGTTTACACCTGAAGAAATTTCCACTGGACTTCCCAATGTGCCTATTGAAGATATTCGTAAGTAGCCCAAATGCAATTATATACTAGCTTTCCGCCATAACAATTTATAAAAACAATGCCAGAGTAATTTCCTTCTTTTACAACAATACATTATTTACTTATGTCCATAACATGTTTACTCAATGATCCATTGCTGTAAGTGTAGGTACAAGTTTTAATGTTCTGTTTCAGAACTACAAAAGCAACTAATGCATTATTGTTATTTCAGCAAATAAAAACGAGCAACCAACCAGGAAAGAACACTCCGATCACACCTATTTCAAAGTCGAGGAATCTCACAGTGACGCTGCACATAGCCTGACGACTGAAACAACTTCATTTGTTCAAGCATCAACCAGCTCTAAAGCAGAAGGTACGGTTACTTGAATATGATAACTGACTAGAATCATGGTTGTATATGCATAATATAATTAATGCATTAATACTATGCAAAAAAGGTTGTTGGTTTACGTGACAGTCCAAATGAAACTTGGTTAGAAGAGCTTGGGTTAACAACACTGGAAAAACTGCGACCACATGACGACCGCATTGAGACCTAAAAAATTCTCACTGGTCTTTATGATGTACGAGAAATTCAAAATCGGGTCACGATGAATAAAAATCATCTCAGACGTCACTCTCTTATAATCAATGGCTCGTTATGGTAAAAGCAACCCACGGTATCATCTTTTCCTAACTGTGTTGTTCGCGAGTCAAACAAACTGTCAGATTCATAAGTATTATAAGTCTCCCTTAGTGAACTCTTTTAAAAATAGACTAGACAATTTATTTTTAAAGACTAAACAAATACTGTGATATACACTCATCAACTTTAAGCTGCTAGTGTATTATAAATAATAATAATATCAATATTGTATAGGTCATAATGAAGCATACTTTATATTGTTACAGCTTCTGTTTCAGCATGCAGTGATGCTGCACTTAGCCTGATAAGAGAAACACCTTCATTTGCTCAAGCATCAACCAGCTCTAAAGCAGAAGGTAGGGTGAATATAATAGTTTTTCACTTTGTTGAAATACCTGTATAGCATAATAATAAATAATAGTATGTTGATAATGTGATGACATTTTTTTACAGGTGTACATTTAACAGTCTTAAAAACGCCGAAGGTGTCGAGAAAAAGACTTATTAGTAAAATTAATGATTTGACACCAAAATGTGCAAAACTTTACAAAGAGTATAATAAAGCAAAAAATCAGGTAGATTTCCTAAAGAGGGCAAAAAGGGCTCTGAAATTTTCTAAAGAAAATTCATTTGAAGAGATGACACAAAATATAAACCCGTATGCAAAGAAAATAATGGATATGCAAATAAGGCTTTGCACAAAGAAAAAACAGGCACACAGATTTTCTGATAGTGAAAAATTAATTGCACTATCTGTAATGAAGCAGAGCCCAAAATGCTACAGATTTTTGCAAAAAATATTTATTTTACCATCGAAGTCCACACTCAATAAATTAATTTCACAATTAAATATTGAAGTTGGCATCAATCCTGTGCTCATTGAAGTAATGAAAAAGGAGGTATGTATTTAATTATGTAATGTGTGTCCATGTTTGTGCTAATAAATTATAAACGCACTAACTTCACTAATTTTCCACCCGCAGCTTTCCCATGGCATTGAGGTATTTGCCCGCGTTAAAAAGTAGTCTATGTGTTAATCCAAGTTATAAACTCACCATAGTACATAAATCTATACATAGTAACACAGTATCTCACGCATCAAAATCGAATTAATATTGAAATTATTTTCATAATATTTTTTATTTTATTATATTTCAGATCACATTATGGGACAGTAATAAAAAATTCTGTTCAATTACTTTTGATGAGATGCACCTAACTGAAGGACTAAATTTTAATAATAGAAAAGATCAGATAGATGGATTTATTCATTTGGATGAAAAAAATAAAGAGTTTGCTGATCAAGCTCTAGTTTTTATGTTAAGAGGGGCTGTGTGCAAATGGCAGCAACCATTTGCCTTTTACTTTTGTAAAGGCGCAACTGATCCTGCTGCACTGAAAAATGTTTTAAAGAAGGTAGTGGCTGCCACCATTGATATTGGCCTCAGACCCGTGGCTACTATCTGTGACCAAGGCTCTACTTTTCGTAGAGCTTTGCAACAGCTGCAAGAAGAAAGAAGGCGAGAACAAATCCTTGCGGATCTGCCCACAGGTTGATATAACATTTTTATAGTCAATATAAACACCCCGGTTTTCCATCGGTGTTGTACAAGGCTACTAAGTGATAAGGTTTTTCAGTGTTTTTGTGGGCGAAAGGCTAGCCACCTCTTATCACTTGACTCTTTCCGTCTTGAAACCTAAAATAGACTAAATGTGAACCATGCTACAACTGCATTGGTGGTTGTAGCAAGGTTTCTGACCACCCCGTAAGGGATTACGGTCGTGAGTGTATATGTATGTAATATAAAATTTAATATGGTGGATGCAGCTTTCACAAGACTATAAATATAAAAATACTGATAAAATAGATACAGTATGATGGTGTTTTACTGTATGTTTATATTATAATTTATAAATAAGTAATTCAAGTCAATTAAAGTACCTACAGTAGTCAAAATCATACTTATTTTTAAAAAAATCTGCAGGTCAAAGGCGCTGCCCGTGTATTTAGTTCTACAGTATCTGCAGCTTTGTCATATACGGCACAATTTTGTAAGTTTTCTTTTTGTTATTAGAAATTTCTTTCATCGCATGCTAGTTCTATTTAGTAAATTATTATTCATTATAATCTCTCAAATCTTACCAGAATGAATTTTCTTATTTCAGCTCACTATGCCGATGGAAGACCAGTGAGCAAAACAATGAAAAATACTGCAAAGACTGTAAAGTTCTTTGATGAACTTTTTGACAGTATGAACGGTGCCTCCCTCCATCATAAGCATACAAAGGGAAAAGAGCTTCGAAAAGCTGTAACAAGTCAAAGTAAACACCACACTTTTTGGAGGGAAGCAATTAAAATTTTGGAAAAAATTAAATTTGAGAATGAAAAAGGCAAAATGGTATCAGTGCCCACACTAAAAAGCAGCATAATAACTTTAAAGAGTTATATGAGACTGTGGCAGTTCTTTCAAGCAAGGGGTTTAAAAGTTATGCGCCCTCGTTACTTCAATTCTGATCCGATAGAAAACTTTTTTGGACAAGTGAGGGCGTATAATTTTAGGAATAATGATCCCGACTGCCACAGCTTCACTTGCACCTTCAAGTCTCTATTAATTACAAGGTTGATCACATTCCATAATGAAACATTTAATTGTGAGGATGATCAGGCTGACCAACTACTGAACCTGGCACAAATTTTAAAATTAATGTCGCGGTCCAGTATCAATAACCAAAATGAAGATATACAAATGCAGTCTATGTCACATCAGCCTGATCATTCTCTCTGCGTGTCTGTGAATGAAACGGTCAATGAAGCAAGAAGACAGAGATTGGAAGTTCATTCACGGACCTACACTGCGGGATGGGTGGTGAGGAAAGTTTTAAAGAGAACTCCCTGTGACCAATGTAAACGAAAACTAATTACTAAAACTGAACTCCCGATACATAAGTGGATAAGTCACAGGGAGTTCACACAATTCAAAAATAGACTGAGCTACCCATCAGAGCAGGCAGTACGGTGTTTTGGGACAGTCATCGAAAAAACAAATAATTTTTTAGAAAATAATCCACATGTTAACTCAATATCAAAAAAAATATTAAATAACATAAAATTAAAACATGATTTTGATATAAACTGTCCCGAACACGGAAGTGATCAATTTTTATTAATAGTGATAAGATTCGCTATACATAACTGGTGCAATACAATAAATAAAATTTTAAGAGGCACTGATATTGTTCGCCTCGAAATGCGTGTAGGGGCACTGCCAGAAATTCAAAAAAAAGCACTAGAAAATTACAAAAAGAAATATAAAAATAAATAATTATACTGGTGTTTTATTTTTCAAAAATTATAATTTAATTTAAATTATTAAGAAAATGGAGTGGTACATAAAAACTCTCAGATTAATTTGTCTATGTAACCAGGACGCCTATTCAAAAAAAAAAAAAAAAATGTCAAATTCAATTTCGCCCCGCTCCACAGATTACTAACTCCTTAAGAAACTAATATGGGAGTCGTTCGTCTGATACTAGTATAGTATCTTCTATATAGTTTGTGCATGCAGTCTCGTCTCGCGGATAAAAATGGCTGTAATGTGCTTTTTAACGTTATCTCATTTTCTATAGAACGATATATTTTTTTATAAAGCTTTTCTTAATAAGAACTAAAAACTTCAATTAAACAGGGGTTCACTTACTATTACATATTTAGTCTTACAGAAAATATGTCTGACGCTACAAGTCCTAGTGTAATGAGTTATTTGAGGCAATACAGGTTTCAAAGAAAACCCAATCCACCAGGGTCTAGCGGAAATGCCGTTGCGGCATCCACATCAATGTCTCGTAAGTTTTTTTATTGTTTAAAAGAAACCTCTTTAACACAAGCTTTTTCTTCCTATCACTAGGTAAGTAGGTACCATGACCCTCGTTTTCAAGGTTCTAACTCTTATTAGCCGGTTCTTTTACTAGGTATATACTTTTTCAAAATAAAGTTGTAGTTGTCTTGAAGTTCTTTTGAAACAAATCAAAACTTATAATAGGTATACGACTGCGTGATCGTTTTATCACACCACTAACAATGCTCCATCAGCTGATTTGTTGATTTTCGTCATCAGTGTATACATAAAATATTTTGCTAAGCACTTTATTATTATACGGATAAAGCCTACAGAATTATACAGAACATCAGCGACTTATAAAAGTCAATCGATAAATTATGCCTTATATAAGATTAAACCCATGTCCTAAATAAATATCCATCTCTAAAATTAAGTCTAATTACATTTCGCGAATTTTCTTTTTAAACTTTAGTAACAACAAGCTTTTGCCTACGACTTTGTCCGCGTATCTATTAGCGTGATGATACATAAATGATGATAAATGCCAGGCTGCCAGCAGCCAAAATATTGAGCAGCCAATCGGCAACTAGTTGTGACCCTTTTGTTAAATTATTTAGATCTTAGATTCATTCTCTTTTTTTAGAATAGCCGTTTTTCTAGAGGGCTTATTCATACCTATTTAAAGGCTGTTCATAACTACCTAAACCGGTTTTCCCTACACAGAAAAATTATCTGGCTGCTACATATGAGCGGAGACTGACGGCAGCCACATACATTCACATAGACTCACTGCGTGAATTGCTGCGCGCAGCCAATGGCCTGTGCAATTAGGCGCATTATAATTGCTGCTGCACCCAAGAATTCGGCCGGTCTCCCATAGGCCGTCAAATGTAAGACAGGCTGCCTACTGTGCGGGGGCTCTAACGTGTTCAATCGGACAAACAAACTCTTCAGCTTTAGTATATTAGTAAAATTTCAAATTTTGAATGTTGTTATGTTGCTGACTATAAAATTATAAAAATTAAAACAATACAATTAGGGCTCTATGTATTTAAAAAGAAATTTTTGCAAAACAATACCTTGAATATCATAAATCCCCTTTATTTAACTTTTAATGATAATGTCCATTAGTTTATTGACATGAAAACTACATAATGAAAGCCCGAAGTTTCATATAGTAATCAATTATAGCAACATACAATTGGTGCCTCACAAAGTTGTGGTAGCTTCATCTGGCACTCACATAGATGTAGTCTTTTTCTCACTAAGGGATGACTTATCACAGAAAGTATCAGCCTGCAATATAATGTTATTTATATTTTGATTCTAGCAAAGATGAGCAGTTGGTAGAAATATATGAAAAAGGAGAGAAAAATAATAAGACACACACTATTAGCCTACATTTATTATTATTAAACATGGGGATGCCCTTTTCCACATGTGTGTTGTGATGTATGGGCTGTAGTTAACCCACCTCAAATGTTTATTTTCACCATTAGAATTCTAATCCACACATAAAATAAAAAAGTGTGTGTCAGCTCCGTGAACGACTGGAGTTTACTCAATAGAATTAGATGAAACGGCGACATTTGGATTTGGGTAAAACTGCTTGGTCAACTCCAAAAATATAACACTATTGATGGCGCCATCAATAGTGTTATCTACCTGCCATAATCTTTCAACACATTTGCTCATAGTCGATAGACTGATTGCAAAATATAAAACTAGCAAAAAAAAAAAATGACGCCGTCTATTACACTACAATAGAATTAAGTGAAGTGGCGACATCTATCAGATTTGGGTAGAATGGCTTTGAAGAACATAACGCTTTTTAGTTAAAGCTTGTATTATTAATTTTACTCTTCATAAAATTTCCATACTGGGCGCCTTATCTGAAAATCGATTCTTAAGGAGTAAACTCCAAAAATCATTCACATTCAGGTCTGACTTTGATTCAACTGCGTCTACAATATTAGCTGCCCAGCTTCAGAATATATACACTACACTGTGTTAAGTAAAAATAAGTAACTAACTTGTTAAGTTTTTACTAAAAATCAACACCAGGAATAAACCTTTTTAAATCTAATTAAAGCTCGTAAAACCTTTGGTTGGGACAAAAACAATTTATCAATCTTTTAACTCTTTTTCATGACATAAATAAACACAGTATGTATAGGCTAGGAATTTTAATTGAAAGATTGGAACAATTGTTTTTTGCAGTCAACTCTTCATGTCAAAATTACACAACTTTTTGAGTTCTGAAGGGACAGAAAGAAGTATAATCTGAAGGTGCAAGGTTAGGGATAAAATATGGTGGATATATTACCATTTACCAGCCAAGATCCCTCAATTTTTGCTGAGTTATTAGAGTTGTATGGGATACAGCGTTATTATGATGAATAGTTACGTTGTTTTGTTTTGCCTCAATCTAATCTCAGCTGAGACTAGAGTTGTAATAGAGATCCAAATCTATTGTTTTTCCAAATTTATAATGCTCTTCTAATCTCACTGCACAACCAATTTCATCTTCGCGTTTACCCGGATTCGCCTCAATATGTGGTGCTTGTCCCTATTTTGACCATAATATTTTTGTCACATCCTTCTCATCAACCATCATCAATCTTTTCAAAAGATGAAGATTTTGTGAAGTTCCTTTTAGTGAGCTCATGTGACAAAAAAGTCAAAACAGTTTCGTCAATATCCAACTCAATACCCAATACCCAGCTTTTAAATTTGGTCAATACCCAGCTCTTCAAGAATGTTGTAACTACTAATATGCTGAAATGGCACCAACATCACCTCTAACTGTGCAGCCAGTACAAATTGTACTTTAACAGTAAAATTTCTAGATTGAAAACGCTTAAACCAATTTTGTAATTACTGCACATTTCACGCTACTCTTACAAATTAATTAGATCCATAAACGGATTAAATTTTTTTGAAGTGATTTATCTCTTTTTTTATTAAGATTTTAAAATGTACTTAATTAATTTCACTCATTGTTTTCAACAAAAAGCTAATTGAAAAATAGCAGGAAATTAAATATCTTACTCTACTCGTAGTGTGGCTCGTTTGGTGCACAAAATTGCTGAGGCCATTACTGATCAATTATGATTTACAATTGCTCTCTTTTACAACTTCCTACTGAAGCCTGATCCAGCTAAGAAGCTACTCTTCTTAGTCATGAGAGGCTATATTTTAACACTAGCTGAGCCCGCAACTTTTTTGTTTGAGAGCTAAGCCGTTTTTGAGGTAACAACGTACAAACGCACAGACAAACAAATAGGTTTTAGACAAAAATTCTAAAACCTACCTTTTAACCTCAGTAATATAATGTGTACAAATTGTTTTTTTGAAGAAATATTTAATGTATGACACGGCTCGTTTACAATTTTATTAATGTATAGATTTAGGTTGCTTTAGTTTACAAGATTAAAGTGTATTTATTTAGTTGTGTATTTTCCAATTACATCATTTCAAGATTACATATTTATTTTGGTGTGTCCATTTTCTTCTTTCAGAAACACAGATAAGAATGCAAGCTCCGATCCTGGCTACTAAGTCTGGTACTCTTGTATATAAAAGGATTCGGGTCCAAGATTCTGATTCTGATGATTCTGTTGCGTCACCGGCCAAAAAGACCTTAACAAAACCATCACCGGAACTCACTACAGCTATAAAAGAGAGACGGTTTAAAAACATGGTAGAAATGTTTCCCGATATATCTCCATTGGTGAGCATTTATTTTATGACTAAATTTTTTTATCAATAGTCTATTTATTACACCATTTGTTACTACTTAAAATGGTGCCACTACACTAAAGTAAAGCCAAGAAGACAATACAAACGAACCCGACTCACATTGAGTTTTACAACACGAGTGATATATATCTCTGTCCTTTTCCCTCGCATGTAAAAATGTCAGAAGGGGCTGGCGCTATCTGTTTCATGGCACAGGAAAGCAATCTTGACAACGCTTGACACCTTGTTATGAATTTTTGTGATGCTTTTTTATGAATGGTTGTTCTACTAAATAAAATACATACTACTATTAAAAATACACATTTATTATTATTATTATTTTATGTTATGAACCTCTGAAAGTTTGTTCACTTTCTTTGCATTGTCTCCATGGTTTTTCTTTAGACATCTAACTGCAGAATGGGCTCAGTAGAAAGATGTCAGTATAGACTGTGACTGAAGTCTATTTTGAAAACTTTGTCCTATATTTATTTATTTTAAAATCTAGTACACTTTGAAATTTACGCTTATTCCATTGCAGTTGACAAAAAATACATTAGTCAAGCATGGATGGAGCGAGGAGAAAACACGTGATGAACTTCTCAATTTTGATCCTGAGAGTAAAGACGACAAGCCTGGCCCAACAGTGTATATGTGTCCTAGACCTAGCTACTCTGGTCTACAAACGAAAGCAAACAATGGCAATTTGAGTATGATTAAGGGAACAAGTGCTATTAGACCTGGCACTATTGTGAGAAAGTTTGGGAGTCAAGGCGGTGGTGGTAGGGCCCGAAAAGGCAGCAGCGGTAGTGAAGACGATGACTATGGGGTGAGGAAAGGCAAAGATGATAGAGTTTATGACAGGTGAGCCTAATAAAAATAGTAATTCCTTTATTTCTCTGACATTTATACTATTTTTTCATTGTTGTCTCAATATAAATAATGAATCAATTGAATCTCTCATAAGTAATTAATCATCATAAGCTGACAGTCCACTCATTATTAAGTGGAGTTGTATGATATTGTATTTAGGAAGGAATAGGGGAATGGGCTCTGGCATCACTTACTCATCCAGCGAGTCACAACAGCAAACAATGTAGTTATATCGCAGTGGTCTTCTGCAAGGGGGTGGTAGGACAGCTACTTCTTGCCAGATCTAGTCCATAGCCAACTATGAAAATTTATTTTTGAAATTTGGCCCTGATCAAATCGAAACCAGGACCCTGAGACAGAGCGTTAAAAGTAAGCATCTTTATCACTCACGCAATCAAAACTGTTTTATCAGTCAGAAATTTTTTTTATGAAAATGTTTTTATGGCCTAGTTTTGTTTTTGAGTGAGTAATCCCATAACTATGTTTTGAAAGTTGGCAACATTATTTCGATAAGTGATATACCCCCCTGTCAGTTTACTCCGCTTAAATAGCAAAAGTGGTGTGAGTATAGTAAATAAAATGTTTATATTTAATTAAACTTTTTTCCAAAGTGACGATTCAGACAACGAAGTAACGGATGATCTGATTGGTGATAAGAGGAAGGTATTTGAATTCCTAAATAAAAGTAATATGAACGAGCTCTCATTGTTAAGTGGATGTTCGCAGAAGAAAGCCGAAGTTATTATAGGTCTTAGACCGTTCAAGGGGTGGCTTGATATGGTAAGCATCATTATTTACATCTACACTAATATTACAAAGAGAAAAGATTTCATGTTTGGTTTTTAATGGATAAACTTGCAACACTACTTAACCGATTTTAAAAATTCTTTCATATATAGAAAGCGACATTATCAGCGAGTAACATTTTCCAAAAAATTAGAGATCCTTTGAAAATTACAATAATGTAAGTTACCCAAGATATTAAAAATTTGTTTAGATAAATAATTATTTGGCATAGGTGCTAAACTAAAGCCGTTTTTTTTTACGAGAGAGGAAACCTTCAAAAGGTACCTGTGAAGGGATTAGACTGGACTGCTTATATTCACATGATTATATGGGATTCTTACCGCACTAAAACCTCTCTCGGTTTGCTTAGCCTTTAGTCCTAGGACTTTCAAAGCGTAAACGGACTTGTCGCGAGCGTTTAAAAACACTCAAGCACCGCAAACACGGCGTTTGGGAAAATCGCTAAATAGTTAGGGAGAAGCTAACAGTTATGGGAAAGTTTAACTGTTGCTATATGGAAGACCCGGGAGGGTCACGGAGGTTAAGCTCTTTCTGGTTCTCCGTAA
This sequence comes from Bembecia ichneumoniformis, assembly GCA_910589475.2. Taxonomy (NCBI): domain Eukaryota; kingdom Metazoa; phylum Arthropoda; class Insecta; order Lepidoptera; family Sesiidae; genus Bembecia; species Bembecia ichneumoniformis. The sequence goes on from OU342532.1 coordinate 16,497,393, forward strand.
GTGCCTAGGTGTCGGTCATTGATTTCTATTAAAACCAAAATAATAAAATCCAACATAAATCCGCAAAAACAACAAGCTACCCCATGCGCATTAATTAATTCCGAATGACGTAAGAACTATTCAGCGAACTGGTTTCTTAATTTAATTAGCGTTTTGATAGCCAAATTCAATTCAAGGATTCTTCTTGAAAGAAATCCTTAAATTGAATTTTTGTCGATTTTTCTCTAGGTGGAAAAGTTCAATAGCAACAAAACGTTGAGCACGGAGTTGCTCAATTCTACACAAGAGCTGCTCAGCACGAGAAATAATATTCAGCGTCTGATGAAGAAATGTGTTGGTCTCGCCCAGCAACTGGAGGCGGCAGTCGCCGCGGGAGCCGGCCGCCTTAAGCAACCCGCCATTTTGGATTCTAAGTGAGTGCTATTTTTTTAGCATTATTTTCCTTTATGTTAAGGTCGAGAGATACGATGACGGTCCACTTGATGGTAGGTGGCTACCGTCGCCTATAACACAAGCTAGTGGTGTGCCTAGGGTTTCGGGATACAGGTGCCAGGTTCCTGAAAGCCTGGTTTCCAGCTTCCGGGCAAGTCCGGCAATTTTCTGTATTTCCTGACTTCATCAATTGACAAGCACACCAAAGCAGTCACAAAGGTATACAGTCACATACCAGCGACTGTATACCTTTGGCTTTAATAAAAGCTGTTTGATTAGTTTGAACAGATGAACTAGTCTTTTTTTGCTAGCTTATAGTATAGGAGAGAATAACGAATGATTAAAAAAACGGAACAAACAGTTACCTTTATAGTAATTGACGATTTTTTTAAATCGAATCTCCTTTCTTTTCCTTCAGCGATCATAACTTGAACACAATTTAAATCCTCACAAGGCAATCCATTATTAAATAAAAAATAAAAAAATACTATAACAGCAAACTATAAATCACTTTAAAACCCACACAAGTGAAATGAGATGTCTTTGTTAGCGTATAGCGCCAACAGATGCAGCCCCAGTGCTGTGCGCTAACTTCATTCGAGAGCATGCCTGGTTTTAATTTTCATACAAATAGCTATATACACTAGCTATAACTATATCTATTTATTAGTCAACATTTGATACGTTAGACGGAACGCGACGATGTCTGCAAGCCCGGTAAGAAGCCCATATGTGCGATAGAGACAGCCAACTATTTAAAACTTAACTCATTTTTTGTGCGCATGGTCAGACACAGTCAGACCACGAATTGTAAACAAATAAAACGCGCAAACTTTAAATTGTTCGCGTTTTTCGTTGCAGAGACAAGAAAATAAAGTTGATATTTTTTATGGTTGATTTTTTTTGGGCTTCTATGGGTACTGCCCATAGTAAGATTACCCCGCTGCCGACCATAGTAAGATTAAGGATAAGGGATTCGGAAGGATTAGGGAAATGGGATCTGGCATCCCTAACTCACTCTCTGAAACACAACAGCACACATACTGTTATTTCACGGTGGTCTTCTGTAAGGGGGTGGTTACTGCTGCCAGACTGGCTGCCCAAATGACAGCGAAACACCGTGTGCCCTGTCACTACTTCATTCATTTCAAAAGTTAACCCTGCTGTGAACCCTGAGACAGAGCATTAAATCATGCACCCTAACCACATATTCAATGTCATGACAATGAATAAATAGTAAACAATGAACGCCCTTAGGCCGCTACTACAGTTGCTATCGCTACCGCTACCACATGTCGGATTACCGCGAATACAGAAATATAGCTGATTTATTGATTTTAATGTTTCAGTTTAACGCTAGCCCCTTATCAGCTTGTGGGGCTGAACTGGTTAGCCGTATTACACAAGCAAGGCGTCTCCGGGATACTGGCAGACGAGATGGGTCTCGGGAAGACGGTGCAAGTGATAGCATTCCTGGCACACCTGAAGGAGACTAATCAAGCTGTAGGAACGCATCTAATTGTAGTGCCAGCTTCCACATTAGGTAGAAACACAATTTTCTGTTTACATATTGTTTAACATTATTTAGATGCATGGTGGATGCGATGTTTTGGAATTAGCAGGCCTATGGCCCACCTTATGGCAGATGGCTACAGTCGCCTATTAACATAAGCAACACCATAGTGGTTGCAAATGCGCTGCCGACCTTGGTAGGACAAAAGATAGGGATTGGGCACAGCACATGTGCTTTTTTTTCACGATGGTCTTGTGTAAGAAGGAGATTACATAAACTTACAATTTGAAACAATAAAATTGGTATTAAAAACTTTGACTTTGACATATGTAATCAATAAGTCTTGGAGTATAAACCTGTTGACAAACTTCTAAATTTTATTATCTTTTTTTCATAGGCACTTGATAAATAAAAAAGCCACAACTAATGTTATGCCCAAGTGCACCTACATACCATCCTCCGCCATTCCGCAGACTTTTAGACCTCCCCTCATATTCTTATATTTGGAATAATAATATATTAATAAAATGTTGCATCCAATATACATGTTTTTATATTCGAAGTGTTTGTGGGCTATTTCCCTTTCTGGTGGCATGTAAATAGTGTCTGCGACGTCCGACTTCAGCGTAAATGTTTTGCTTGACGTCTGAACGCTGGGATGCCTCATATGTCATTTTGTACTGACGTTAGACACGGTGTTAACGCTGCAATGGTTCAAAATAACTAGAGAAGCAGCGCATAGCGTTTGGACGCCGTAAGCGGAGTCAGTGTGGAAACAGACCGCAATAGTATATTTCTATAGTAAACATTGTGGCGCGGCGTACTACGTGACGCTGTAAGCGGCTGACAGCATTTATGGGAGACGACGGCCTTACTCTTTCTAATTATCTGCACTGTATAAATTGTCCAGACAATTGGAGCTGCGAGTTGTCGCGGTGGTGTCCTTCGCTACGCGTGAGCAAGTACTACGGCCACCCGGAGGAGCGCAGGCAGTTGCGCATCGAGTACGCAAGGCATCGCCTTAAGGACGTCGACGTCATACTCACCACGTAAGTGTAGCCACAACTGACACAGTTAATCTTAATATTCGTCTTTTCTGTATGTGTGTTTTTAGGCGTCAGATAAGTTATGTTTTTTTTTCTTTCTTGCTTTCATAACAAAACACATATATGAAGTTTTTATTGGTCTTTACTTTTGATCATAGAGAACAAAATTCCAAGTAACTCTCAAATCTTTGAATCCCCTTCGTCGCGTAAAAAATAAACACGTTCCAAAAATAAAATATTTTTTTCAAACACAACCAAATAAATAAATAAAAAAAGACCTTTTCAATTTTTAAGCGTATTCTGATTTATATGGTTTGTAACAATTTATATTGTCTTTGCCCATAAATGGATAAAGAAATAATCATAGCGCAGGACGTCCACCCACAAGGTACAATCTGATAAGGGCTGCGGTCCGACGGTAGATCCAGGCTGTTTCGGACCAGTCCTATTGGAAATATATGGGGGAGGCCTTTGTCTAGCAGTGGACGTCCTACGGCTGAGATGATGATGATGATATGTTATTCTCAAATAATTTATTTGGTTTTGATTATTAAAATCAGGTACACAATGGTGAGCAGTTGTCCGGAGGAGCGCAAGATGTTTCGCGTCACAGCTTTACACTACGTCATCTATGACGAAGCACACATGCTCAAGAATATGGCCACGCAGAGATACGACAACCTGCTCAGGATTAAGGTGACACTTGCTCGAATATCCTCTCATGGTTGCCTTTGCCCTGTTCATTTGATTGGCTGTATCTGCTCATGCTTTAATGTAACTTTATGTTTTCTGTTGATAAATAGGAATCACGCAGACATCCCTTACCTTTTGAGAGAACAGAGCAAACCCATTTTACATCTTTCTCTCTAACAGAACTTGTTATGCAACAGGCTTCTAAAAGACGTGATATCAAGGATCACGTGACTTTGAACAAGTTCTAAAACAAGTTACTAAGGAATTATCTAAGAAATAAATAAATGTATATTTTTACAGATTTTTTCGTTCTTAAATTAATTTTGGCTTATAATGATGAATGTTTCAATTACAGTCCAAACATCGTTTGCTATTGACGGGCACACCTTTGCAAAACAATCTACTGGAGTTGATGTCGTTGCTATGTTTTGTGATGCCTCACATGTTCTCCAGCAAGACGGACGATCTCAAGAGCCTATTCCAGAAGAATTCTGTAAGTAGTAATTCTTCATTGTATTAATGTAATAGGGTTTGTTAACAAGTATAACTTTAATTTCAGTACTAATAATGAAGTAATTGGTTATTTCACCAATTGAAATAATTTTAATTTTCCGCCTCATTAGCTAATCGTTGCTGCTTCAAAAGCGGCAATATAGTTCCTGATAACTATGAATGATTATATAAATATATTTCGGAAACAGCTCTAACGATTTAGATAAAGTTTTGCTTTTTAAGTCTACCTATATAGTTGTATTTCTTGTAAAACGCAAATTTAAAGAAAGAAAACGTTTTTATTAAAGCGCCATCTCATAAATTTTTGTGGCACTTTTAAAATTATTGCCAATGGATGATAAAAACTTACTTTAAAATTTTGCGAGGTGGCATTCGTATGCGAGATAGCCGAACTTATTCTTATTCATACGATTATGGTTTAGCTTACATTCAATAGAAACAATGTAATTATTGAGTGATCCGACTTCGGTTCTAATGTAATTTTTGTGATTATCTTAAGTCCACGTGGGCCGAAAAAAAAAATTGAAATGCCTTGAAATAGGGTTGATTATGAAACATAAAAAAAAGGTGTGTGTGTCAGCTCCGACGCACAACGGGAGTTTAAATTGATTATCTACCTGTGACTAAAAGAAAAATATGTTATTATAAAATTTATCAATTATATGAGTACAACAATTATATTACTGAAGTATTCGGTATTCGGTTGAACAGAAAAAAAGTGTATCTGTCAGCACCGACACACGACTGGAATTTACTCGTTTAAACGTATAAAATTAAATGTAATTTCCATGTGTCAATAGATAACTGGATACCTAATTACTTTATATTATTTAGTTACATTCTGCATACTCAGATGTCACGTGTTACAACAAAAGTTAATGTTTTGTTACATTCGGTATACACAGACGTTACTACGACAGATGTCGCTGCGCCGGCAGATTATAACGCGCTATGGTTTCGTTTCTCAACGCGGACAAGATTTCGACGTTGCTCGAAGCCCAGAGAATAGAATTAGGGAACATAATCCATGCGTCAGCTGTCGCACAAACGTCAAAATGACAGATAACGTAGTTAACGCTTGTATTAATTTTACTCCTCATAAAATTTCTATACGAAAATCGATTCTTAAGGAGTAAACCCCAAAAAATCGCTTTTGACCATAAAGTCAATATAAGGTCTATGCGGAACTGTAATCATTATTTGGGGGTACATTTCTCTACATAATGACCCAGTTGCTCTATAATCTACATTGTGCATTAGTTTGAAATAAAAAAGAATCTATTCACTCTCAGTCAAAAAATTTTTAATACTTAATTCTGTCTATGGTTCCGTAATTAGAATCAGCCTCCATTTGTGGATGATTAACTAGAATAACCTAATAAGTGAGTGTGATATATTTCAGAAAGCAAAAGCGAAAAAGACCGGGGAGAACACCGAAGACGATGTTCCTGCTTTTGAGAAGAGTCAAATAACTCAAGCAAAACGTATAATGAAGCCTTTCGTGCTCAGAAGACTGAAGAGGGATGTGCTGCAGGACCTTCCCAAGAAGACCAACCACATGGAGCCGTGTCACATGTCCGATAGACAGGTGGGTGTTGCGTTGCATCTCGCAACTTTCTTAAGTCCGTAAAGCATCACGTGGGTCAAAGATTGCTAGTTTTCTACGCTTTCCTGATTTTTGCTCACACAATTTTTCTTCTTCATTAGAGCGAACAAGAAACTTTATTTCCCCTAAAGCCTAGTCTCCGTAACTCCTTAGAGACAATAAGAATCCGTGTTAATGAACATTAATTTTATTTAATAATTGCATAATAGTAATTTAGGTTAAATTAAAATTCTTTATTAATCTTACGACTAATCCAAAAGAATGTTCTTTTCACCATTAAAAACCCTTAAAAACCAGGTACTCCTTTAAAAAATTGTATAAGTAAAACAAGGCATGTAGATAACACAAAGAATTTAAACAAATTTTCTGAGGTTCATAATTTTTTTATATAAAACAAATATTTATAACTTATTTAGTAGTATGTACTTGACCTAGTAGTGCAACCATTTATAAAAAGGAATAATAAAATTCATTATTCATAAAAAGGTGACCAAGTGTTGTCAACACAGCTTTCCTATACCATGAAAGAGATGACGCCGGTCTCTTTTGATATTTTTACATGCGAGTGTGTGCTTTACTTTAGTTGAATTTTTGATATGCCGACAGGAGCGACTGTACAAGGAGCTGATAGCGCGCTTCGCGTCGACTGACGGCACCATCCGCGCTACCCTGGAGCAGAGTGGGGTGTCCATGATGATGGAGATGCGCAAACTGGCCAACCACCCGCTGCTGGTGCGGTCGCACTACACGCCCGATCGCCTGCGGGTACTAGCGGCGCGGTTGGCCCGCGATCCCACGCACAAGGAGACCAACGAGCAGTACGTTTATGAGGACCTGCTTTGCCTCTCAGACTTCCAGATCCACCAGCTCACCCAGAACCATTCGGTGAGTTCATCTAAAGTGCTCTATATGGGCGTAGTTATATTTCCCAGAGAATTATAGTTTACTAGCGACTCGCCCCTGGTTTCGCACGACAATTTTTTCCTATTGAACTTTAATTCAAAATTTGTATAAATTGAAGTCGCTGTCCGCGTCTCTCTATTTATTCGCTCACTTCTTCTAAACATCCAACGGATTTTCATACGGTTTTCACTAATGGAAAGAGCATTAAACAAGGTAGGTTTGTGTATATAATTTGTAGAAAGAAATTATATCAGTGCGAAGCAGGGGTCGGTTCGCTAGTTTACTATGATTTGACAGAAACCGCTGTGCCACTCCTCAGGAATGCAGGGTGAGCCGAGAGGAAGGGAGCAAAGAGCATGAGTTCACTCGAGAGCGAATATAATTGGAGAGATCTTACGATATAAAAAATTTAAAAAGGTCGAGATTTCTCTATTTTTATTAGTATTTATTACCTATCAAGGTAGGTTAATTAACATTTAAATTATTTTTATCAAAGTAAAATCATAGTTTTGATGTCTATTGACAAATTTTGTGTTATATTAAATTCCATATTGCAACACTGTATAAAAATGATTTCAACGCCTGAACTAAATGATGGAACTTTGTAAGCAATAGGAACTAGATGTATAATACCCATGTACTAGCAAATTAATTAAGTTTAAGATCTAATTTAAAAACAAAAATATTCTCACACATGAATAATTGTTTTCTCACAGAGTATTAGTACGTTTGCGGTGCCGGAAGAGTTAATTCTCGACTCTGGCAAATTCAACAAGTTGGACGAGATGCTGCCCAAGTTGAAGGCGGAGGGGCATCGGGTGCTGCTGTTCAGCCAGTTCACCATGATGCTGGACGTCCTGGAGCCATACCTCTCCGCCAGAGGGTACAAGTATCTGCGACTCGACGGAAATACCGCTGTCACTGACAGGTGAAACCCTCTTAATACCAAGTTATATTTACATGCTGATATCAATAATTGTCACGTCAAATGTCTGAAACAGTTCTTGTAGAGACCATTTCATTTTTTTTATCACCCTAATATCGCGCTTTGTTTTAAGAAAGCCTTTAATTGTTAAATGGTCAATTAAAAGAAGTAGTTTTTTTTTATGTGAAGGTCAACAGGTAGTAGTCTTGACGATCCACTTAATGGTAGGTGACCACCGTCACCTATAACTCAAGCAACTCAGTTAAGGATAAGCCTTACTCACTCAGTGGATTCTGGTATCCCTTACTCACTCACCGAAACCCAATAGCACACATGCTGCTATTTCACGATGGTTTTCTGTAAGGGGGTGGTTACTGCCGCCAGTCAGGCTGTCCAAATGAGTGCGAAAAGCAGTCTGCCCTGTCACTACTTGCCAAATCCAGACCTAAGCCAACGTTGAAAAGTTTTTGCCCAAAGGTGTCCCTTTGGATGAACCCGGGACCCTTGAGATAGAGCATCTAAACCACTTATCCAATGGATCGTCGTCTTCTCTCATAGAGGTCTCATAGGTTTGTGCTTGTATAAGGCTGATAGGAAATTTAAATCAAATTTTGCTTTGAAACAGACAAGAGTTAATAGACCGGTACAATGCCGAGGACATATTCGCTTTCCTGCTGTCGACACGGGCCGGCGGACTCGGCATCAATCTCACCGCGGCAGACACGGTGATCATCCACGACATCGATTTCAACCCGTACAACGACAAGCAGGCCGAAGACAGGTGCCACCGCATGGGCCAGACTAGGCCTGTCACCATATACAGGCTCATCAGCTCGGGCACCATCGAGGAGGGCATCTACCAGGTCGCCCAGGAGAAGCTCAATCTGGAGAAACACGTCACGGGTGCTGACGGTGAGCCGATATATATATTTTTTAATGTTAATGTCATCAGACAGGCTGACAGTTCACTTGATGATAGGTGACTACCGTCATCTATAACACAAGCAACGTCACATTTACCTTGGGCAAATAATACAGTTAGATTTAGCAGCATTTGTTAAAATTTGTGACATTTCACCTTTTCATTTGGTTTGATATCGGAGTTAGTTAGCCTTTAAATTGTCTGTAAAATAGAACGCCAAACACAGCGGAGGTAACAAGGAGAGTTGGGGGAAAACAAATTGGATACTGAGTACAAATTCATCCTAACTTTTATTATATGTTAAGATCAGCAGACAGGCTGACGGTCCGCTTGATGGTAGGTGGCTACCGTCGCCTATAACACAAACATATATAACTGATTATATGGTGGTAAAAAAATTGGAATAATATGCCTAGTTGATGATTATTTATTTATTTAGCACTTATAATTCGAAAAAACATGTTAATACAATACAGTGTACTGGCAATACATCAGTGAAAACCGCATTCAAATCGGTTAAGCCGTTTCTGAGATTAGCGTGCACAAACGCACAGACAAACAGACAAAAATTCACATTTAAGTTAATTCACAGTTGCCAGAATAAACCCCTTATAACTTAACGCGACTTTATCATAGGAACGCGCGCTATTTATCAAAGAAAAGCCGCAGCGCGCGACGTTTTTGATTCCCGCCGATTCCTCTGGAAACTAGCAGTCACCTATACCTATGACATACCTACGCCATGATACATCCTACCCACTTACACTACTTAAGTATGTGTAGTATAACAATTTTGAGGTAGATCGCCAGTGGTTCATGTCTGTTTTTTTTATTTTATTAAAGATTGGTTTGCTCTTGACCAGTAGGAAGGATGAGGTCGACGATGGAGCGAGCTCACCCAGAAGATGCCTATTCACTCGATCCTTGAAAAGATTTGGGTTACAATAATTATTGTATTTTTACAGAAAATGAACCAAGCGAACAGAAGAACGTCGTTCGGCTATTGTCGGCTGCGCTCGGTCTCACTTCGCCTAACGGCAAATGATTGTCGTTGAACACAGCGCCATCTGACGTTGGCCCCAAAAAAACTTAGTGAAATGACAAGAGACAAGTTAGTGACGTGAAGTGACGGTAGTGGTGAAACTTTGCGAAAGACACAATGGGTAACAAAACATACGTCGCGATTAGTATTTTGTTGTTTCTAAGGTATTTGTATGATGTATGCATGAATATTTTGAGAGGTCCATGTTTACAATGTAAAGAAGCCATTATGAAAATTTGTTTGTTGAACAGGCACTCACCAAATGCACTCACATTAATATTGCCCTGATTTAAAGTAAATTCAATCAAATGTCATTACATAAGTTTAAAATAGGAATTTTGCAGATTTCTAACTATTTTTATGATCATTGATAAATGTGAAAGTCTAATAGTTAAGAACATCTTTAACTGCAGCTCACAGTAACGAAAAAGTGACAGGATGGGACGATTCATCGTCGCCATTTCCGCGCCGGCCATTTCATCGCTGTTTGTTGTAGTCTGTTGTTTATCATGCGCAGTATTGTAGAAAGCAAAATAATTATTGCTACCAGATGTTTATCGTCAAAAAAGACGTAAATTTTCATAAAATGCGATGTAGTTTAGTTTTATTTTAGCAAATTATATAATTAATTTCAAATTACATTAATTTTAATAAATGTGATTTCGAAATTAAGGGAATACTGAATTTGGCAAAAAGACTTGTACTAAAAACTAAGTTAGGTTTGGTTCTGGAATCTTTATGAAATTATATTTGAGCAGAGCGAGTACACCCGAAATAGATACTGCTTTTGGGAAATACACTGTCTATTACAAAATGGGATACAAGACTTATTGTACTGGGGAACGTGTGTGACATTGATTTTTTAAAGTGATACTAATGTTGATATTTTGACCATTTGAAATGGCCGGCGATGAAACGGCTAGCGATGAAATGGCGGCGGTGAATTGTTCTAGACCCAAAAATTGATTTGTTTATGTTTTGCTTCATTCTAATGATTAAAAAAATAAAATTTGTTTATTTATTTAATTTAAAAGTTGATATACTGGTTGATGATAATAAAATTTTATTTCTTTGAGAACACTCAGTCTTATCCCCTAAAAAATTTGATTACTTTTTGACTTCATGGAACGCATTCCCCTCTTTGCTTCAGCATGGTGTGCGCGTTGTGCTATAGAAGGATATGTGGCTCGTATACATATACAATTTTTCTGCCCATGAGCTACTTTAACATAACGCCATACAAATGTTGACACGAACTTAAATTCCCTAAAATGAATTTGGCATGGTCTCAAGGTAAACTATTAGTTTAATTTGTATGTAATTTTAATAGTTAATAAATAAAATTACAATTACAAAATTATTACCTGTCCTTGGCATTATATTGAGTTGAAAGAATTGGAACACTTTGAATTTGATTGATTTTCTCTAAATAAAAGAAAGGAAATATACCAAACCACTATTGCTACTCGCAAAAAATCGCATGAATCATTACTATATTAAATTTATTAAAGCTTTTTTAACGAAATATTTAAATGCGTCGAATTAAATTGTCTCATTGATAAGACACTTTCAGAATAGTTACTTACGAATTGTTCCATTTGTTCCATTGTGTGTATAAACTCAATTATCCTGTATGACCAAAGGGACAAAACTTAGTTATTGTGTATTTAATTTTATTTCTAGTGAGTAAATATTATTTATAGTAATTTTTTTTTTGTTTAATTTATTTAAACTTTATTGTTCTATTTAAGTAGGTAAAAATGTTAGCACATTCCGGGGATTGTGTTTTTCAATGTAAAAATCTCATTATTTTAGTTTTTTTAATAAATCGCAAAAAAGAAATTTCATTTTCTTCAATGCACAAGGCAGATAGATAACAGCGCTCAGAATACAAATGAATATTTTTTACATTAACTAACCATTCTTCAGTAAACGGTGTAGTATTTTTTTTTTAGTTTACAGAAGCCCTATTTTTTAATATTCTTTTAAATTAACAAATTTAAAACAACTTTATCTTATATAAACGAGTAAAGATACAGTATTGATATAATGTTTCTTTCATTAAGAGCCATTTCACAATTCTCAAATTTTTTACTGTCTAGGGCTACATAACATCAAACTTTCTTATAAACTTAAATTAATACCCACTTAATAAAGTTATCCAGGTATAAGATTGGACAGTTAATCTGGAGACTTCTCTAAATTAATGAACTAACATTAACTTCATATTCTTAAAAACCGTTAATTACAAAATCGTTAAATTTCAATAAGACAAATGATGGTCTATTATTTTATTTATATGATATAATGTTTCCAATATTGTTTTACATAAAGGTCAATTAAATAAAGCTGCGACGTTCACAGTACTCGCTCAAATGCATTTGGTGGTGGGTTTATCCTGTACAGGGTTACCATCCGTCCGGATTTGTCCGGACATGTCCGGACTTTTAACCTCTTGTCCGGACTTTGTCCGGCCCTTTAATATGTCCGGATTTTTTAAAATTAGATGCAATATGTATGAGTAATAAAACTACATATTTAGTAAGCAAATATCAAGTCAGTCTTTAATCAACAACAAATATTTACAACATTCAACTTAATAATAAATCTTCTGTTGCGAAATTGCAAACAAGTAACAATCAACTACTTAGTTCAAAGATAAAATATTTCAATCAAAACAACAATAATTTTACGTAAAATAATCAAATTTAACGCCAGTTTTCGGTTAATGTATTAATGTTTGTATTTTTCTGCGCCAGATACTTTACTGAGCAGCTCCTGTTCATTCAAAGTTTTCTTGTAGAATTCTTCGCAACTCATATTTTTAAGGTTGTATTGAATCATCATCAATGATCTAACCGAGTGTACAGATAATCTGTTTCGCTCTTTTGTCCATTGTGCTCCCATTAGAGAAAATACTCTTTCCACACTTGCATTTTGAGCCTGGATAGCAAAAATAAACTCGCAAATACTCAATAAAACAGGCAGTCTGGCGAATTTTAAGTTTTTAAAAATGGTAACCCATCTTTTATGGAGCATCATACTGAAAAACGCATCGTTTTGTTGGGATAAAAATGAATTGACGGCAGTTATTTCATCAAACAGCTTTACATCATCGACAATAACTCCTTTTCCTTTCATATATATAACTGAATCCACGAGCTTTTCAAAATCAATCAGCTCGCTCTTTTTTAACTGGATCCAGTCAAAGACTTTAAAGTCTGACAGCGGTGTCGTCCATTTATCAAGATACTGGATACAAGTTCTGTACATAATTTTCACGTCTTCTTTAAAGGTCTCTTGATTTTCTGGGGTGCATTTCCCAAGTAATTCTCGTACTTTTAGCGGTAAGAAATTTGTATTTGCTCGAGAGCATAGCAATTCTTGAGTGTCACGCAGTATTCTGACAATATCTAATATTGAATTACTTTCTGTCTCTATCTCCAGGATCCTTGGTTGAAAAATTGACATAAGTGAATGCACCATAAACAGATACACTTCACTCAATTCATTGTCTAAAAACCTCTCGATTGTTACAGGGACAGGTGCAGCTGTTGCAAAATACTTTTTTAGAGGTTCGTACATCTGAAGAACCCTCTCTATTGCCGGAAATAAGCTCAACCATCTTGTTTTGCTGTGGTAGAGTAATTTATGGTAATTAATGTCAATGTAGTCGCAAATTTCCTTTAGCGCTTCAGTGCGGACAGTGTACACCGAAAAGTAGTTAAAAATCTTCATGATTACGGATTCTAAATCTATTTTCAGTTTATCCGTTCCATGTTGGACGCAATTATGAAGTATATGCGCCGGACATCCGACGCCTACTAGGTCTTTTTCCAAGAGGGTTTTTAATTTAGTCCATACGTTCTGACCTGGTAAACGGTTAACGCCACCAAATTTCACATTGGCGTTATCTCCAGTGAAAGATACGCATTTAGCCAGCAGGTCATATTTCTCAAGTGTTGTTTTTATTATTTCGGCAACGGTCTCGGCGGTTTCATTTGGTGTGCTTAAAACTTCTAGAAGTTTTGACTGAATACCCTCTTGCCAGTCAAAGAACTGAATTAAAATCGGGAACATTTTTTCGGCACCATGGTTACTGGCGTCGGTCGAAACACCTACGTAGCTTACGTTCTCAACAGAAGTTTGTATTTTTCGGATGACCCATGGAGCTATGACATTATTTACAAGCGCTTCAGTTTTTGTCCGAGCACATGAAATAGAACTAGCCACGTTCGAGTCGGAAAACATAACTTTTAATAGGCTGCCAGTGCAGTCCATTGACTTGTACGATTGATGGTGTTTCACGGTATGAAAAGCCAGGGTAACTTCCGCCGCTGACTGTTTAGCAGGAATCGTTTTACTTTTAGGCTGGAATATTGAGTCAATTTTAGGAATATTTGAAGCACTTCTACTCATTTTCAAGTGTTTTTCAGTTTTTACATGCTTCTCAATATCTCCCGCCCCTTTGTGTTTGATTGAGACGTAACAATCACAAATTGTACACTTCGCTTCATTCAAATTTCTTCCTTCTTCCAAAAATGGGAATTTGGTTTGCAAGGTGTCCGTGTATGTGCATAATCGCTTACTAGTTGAAGCCATTTTAGACTGAAAACACTAAAAACGGTGTACACTCGCTGGAGTAAAAGCTAACTATTAGTAACTAACTATTCAAGAAGAACGCGTCACCACGTAAAAGTGCGTGCAGTGCCAGTGCATGAGTTCGTGCGATCCCTTGGCTTATCGTTGTAGCACTGGTCAGTGGTCGGCCGCCGGCGCTGCCGCGTCGCGTGCGTTGCGTGCGTGCGAGTGAGAGGCGACGACGGCCCGCGCCGCCCCCGCCGCCGACGCGACACGCCCAAAGATATTATAATATACTACGTGACACGCCACTCTCGACGGGCGCCCCGCCGCCGGCAAACCGAACAATCCCCGCCCGCACCGCACCCCGCATCCTAACCCCCTTGCAAATCTCGCAAATACTCGCAATACGATACGTACGAGTGTCTACTACCATGCCTACCTTACCACTTTAACTAAGTGGGTAATGTTTCCATTTTGTGACATAAATGTCCGGACTTTTATCGACATGTCCGGCTTTTTGTCAGGACTTTTCAAATTCCTAAATGGTAACGCTAATCCTGTAGAACCTACAATGCAACAGAAGAGTTCGCGCGGGAAAGAGACAGCCAGTGTTTTCGTTTCCGTATGCAGTGTGACGTCATTGTTATGCCCTTATTCACTGACATCACACAAGCGCAATGTGAATGGTCGTACGCGTCAGGTCTAGTTAACTAGCCTATAATAATTGATTTATTTCATAGAACATATGTATTGTATTTATCACATTGCAACATAATTGTGTATTGTAAATTATTCTTAATAAATAAATATTATGACTGTATTGGGACTGTATCTGGGAAAAGGACTCTGTGTCGGCAGATGTAAAATAATTCGCCACGCCATGTTACTATGGAGTGTCACCACATTATGTGTAATATAAATAGTCCATGAATTTTAAATAAAATTAGGATTTTTATACCTATTTCCTTTTTGGTTGCATAAAAATGAACTGGCTCTTAATAGAAATTTCTTTTTTTTAAATAGACTGGAGATTTGTGTACAGTAACACAATAAGTTTCGTACAAAAATAAAATACGATAATGAATAACCAAATCCTTTTATTTGCGTAAAACATTTTTATTGTTATGAAATAGAAGCTTGTAAAATTGGAAACAATGCGTGGATTAAATCTGTTAGGGACAGGCGTACATTGAGGGCGGCAGGACATAGTATTTTAATTTTTTCATATTATTTTGTACCTTAAGGTCTGGATTTCGGTATGGAAATTTTATGAGGGTAAAATTAATACAAGTGTTAACTAAAAAGCGTTATGTTCGTCGCTTCACCTAATTCTATTGTAGTATAAAAGATGGCGCCTTTATTTACCCACTTTTCTTATTGCATAGTCAAAGACAATCGTACTTAAGGAGTAAACTCCAGTCGTGCACACACACTTTTTTACGTAAACGAGTATAATAGTCCGAGAGCCGGCCGTATAAAAGTCCTATGGATCAGATACATGGATAATTTTTTGAAGATAGACCAAAAAACCATAGGACTAAAGGTCGACACTTTGCCCGCATGCAAAATTATGACCTCACTTCCGGTTGTAATTTCAGACATTATTATAACTTAGAAGATAATAAATTAGGAAAATAAAGTTTTTGATAATCAGAATCGAGGTAACAAAGTTCGACAAGCTCAATTCATTGGCGACCGTGATTCGACCACGATCAAAGGTATTTTTTACGTAATTTTTCTTAAGTGATCAGATACTTGAATTTTTTAAGCGTTTCTGAAAGCGAACCCTTTAATTACCTTAAAAAAATGTCGACACCTTTCATTTACCCGGATTCGACTGTCGACTTAGTTTGAAGAATCAGAGCGCCTGTACAGATACGTACAATAGCTTTATATTCTTCAATATTAACATATATTTCTAGATGCATGAATAATAATTTTTTTAAATCAATCCTACATCGATACAATTAATAACAAAATAATGATCGACACTTTTATTTTACCCAAATAATATTGTCGACTAGTTTTAAGTAGTTAAAACTCTCCGACTATAAATGTAATAAATTAAGTAATTAAAATAAATAAAAGTAATTAAACTCGGAAGACGACATTTTTAAAGTTGGCACAAGCGGCTCTGCATAATTTTGTGAAGACATCTGCAAATGTGTAGGGGCACGGTATGCTTTCGACATCAGAGCGTGCTGATGTCGTACTGCTGCTGCACCGAATAATCAGGCCTTAGCACGCCGAACATAATGTAAGGAAAATTTGAATTAGATTAAAACAAGGTACAAAAAAAACTATGAAAGATATAAAATACTTTGCCTTCCTGCAATTTGCACCGGCCCTTAGCAACGCTAAGGGGACAAACATTTGGTATGCTTATTGGTTGAACTATTTATCTGATTGTTCCTATTGACTGGGACTTATTTTTGAGCTCTCATTTCTGTTGATTTAAAAGTACTTACAGGACTATTGCCCTGTCATCTTGTGAATTATTATATTTACTGTTTATTTAATTGATAATTGCTATAAGGAACTTAGCGCCCAAAAATGGGTAAAAGTTACGGGCTAAAAACAGGATTGACGATTGTATTTCTGCTTCTGTTAAAAAAAATTTGGTTGGTAAGAGAGCGGCCGCGCCGCTGCTCATACAGCTCGAGACGAACAGTTCCATACAATAACGAACACGGATGCTTATCGACCCAAAAATAATTTCGAAAATTCTAAATGTAAGAGTGAAAAAAATAAAATAAAAAAATGTTTGGTTATGCACGATCATAAGAGCACTAATGGTCATTTAAAGGTTTTGTTTGATGAAATGTAGTGCTTAAAGTATAATTTTTAAATTTTGTCAATTTTTAAAGCTTTCGAGTTTATTTAGAAAGTACATACCTATACACATTTTGCATTTTTTTTGCATCGTTAGTTTTCTTTCTTGTTTAGTAATGCGTTAATTTTTAAGTTTTTTTATATAAAATTTTTACCCAACTCATCGCGCCGGAGATATGAAACACTGATTGATTAATTTTATGCAATAAATTATTTTTACAGTTGTGATGGCCTTAGCACACTCCGCCGCGAAACCATAGCTGCTAATCTAATTCCGCTGCAAAACTACTACACTACTGTCGTGGCCCGAGTGAACTCAAGACGCTCAAGAGTAGCGGTCGGTTTCCAAGCCTGCAATTTTTGCTTATTTTTTTATAGTCCGAGTGACTTCATAAATAAAGTATGGTTCTATTTAGAACCTCTTGGTTTGGTTTTATCTTAAAAAATAAAAATGGTAGTTTCGCTTTTAAAAATCTGTTGACTTTGACAGATACATGCAAAACAAACTCGTCAAAATGGCTGACCGAGCGCGGAGGTTTAAGGGTCAGTTCACACAGAGGCGCGACGCCGCGTACACATTTCAAGGCAACAATTCAATATAGAATCAATCCACTACACAAAAAGGTATTGCAGCGCCGTCACGTATCACTGAACTGAGTATTCTTCTGCGCAGCAAACGAGCTAAGTTGCATTGCTAGTAGCAATGCAACTTACCTTAAAAGGAGCGCGCCACGCCCCCTCTCGGCATGCACTAACGCTTAGACGCGACCTGAACATGCTTGAAGAGGCCAAGACGCTAAGCAACGGAACGCATCTCAAAGCAGCGAGATACATCGCGAAGTTGCTGGCAGCCCTACGCGTTGACGGTCGCCGCTATACAAGCCTGCCACAGTATATTACGGGGCTCTGCACGCATCGTGAAGTTTCATTGCACTGTGTACCTTTTATTGTAGTTAATAAGTTTTATATTCTAATGCTATCTTAAAAGAGAGCGTCGCTTCCCGTCGCATCGCGGTCTGGTGTGAATTGACCCTAACTCGACTTTCGAGCAGATCGGTGAAAACACGCTGGAAAGAGATAGATTCATATCAGATCTGTACGTTAAAACAGACAGTTTCACTTGTAAAATGGACTACAGCGGTTTCACAGCGGAGGTGTGCTAACGTCCCGAAATTTATCAATACCACGTAAATTGTATACGAATTCGTAAACATAATATTAATAATAAAATTGTTATAAAATAATCGTGTTTTTTGATTGAAGAAATGCACGCATTTATATAAGTGAGATTAATTTTTTACTTGTCCTAAGAATTTCTATTTATCTATTCATTGTAATTTTTTGTCATGTTATAGGCGTAATGAAAATGGTACACCTACATAAAATTTTTGGATGTTAAAAAATACAGGTTAAAAAAACTTTGTACAGAGTAGAAAAATATTTTAATTTGATACTTTAATTTCTTCTTGCTATGCTTAATTTATTAAATTAGATTACAGTGTAATAATAAATTGTGTATTATACTTGTAATAATAACAATCAATTATTTTGTTATGTATATGACATAAGACTGTTCAAAGAGAATTGCTATTTTATTTTTAGCGTTTAGTACTCCCAAGCTGTGAACACATTTGACAGTTTTACTAAACACAATACTTCGTTCAACCTTTTATTTGATTACACTAGCTGAGCCCTTGCCTATAACACAAGCAATGGCACAGCTGCTTTAAGCGCGCTGTCGACTACAGTAAGATTAAAGATATGGGATTGGAAATGGTTAGGGAAATGGGCTCTAACATCCCTTACTCACTCACCGAAACACAACAGCACACGTGCTGTTATTTCACAGTGGTCTTCTGTAAAGGGGTGGTTGCTGCCGCCAGACGGGCCGCCCAAATGACTGCGAAACGCAGTGTGCCCTGCCACTACTTATCAGAGCCAAAGTTCAAAAGTTGACTCTACCGGGAATCAAACACTAGAACAGAGCGTTAAGACAAGCACCCTAACCACTCATCCAACGGCTCGTCTCCGTGTAATACGAGTAATATTTCTTTGAGCGTATATATTATATTCTCTGTAAATAGATCTCCACTGAAACGCAAGCAAATGTTTTAGCTTCGCCCAGTCAAAATTTATACTAAACCATATAGAAAAGTTATATATCGAGATTATGTGACGCTGCGAAACGAGCTCAAGATGGCGATGCTTCTCGCACCACCACCGTAAGCTAATGAATTCTTTGATCCTTTAGTTATCGAATAGTGTTATTTGGATGCAGATGATAGATATGTAGCTACAGCATCAAAATGTATCTGAATTTGTTTCATCAGTTTTCTGAATTTCTTTTCACTATAGAAACAAAGGAGAAACCCCGTTTCCCATACAAGTCTGGGCTATGACTATACAGGACTGGAAATTGGCCTGTAATTAAGACATTAAAAAAGATTGCATGAGCTCAGGCGCGGATACATATGGGGGGCGCAGGGGGCGCCCCCCCCCCTTGACGCAGGCGGCCCAGCGCCAAGCGTGGTTCACGGCAAGCGGAGAGCGTTCCTCGCCGCCTGCGCCTCCCGCGTCAGTCGATAATTGTACTTGCATAGGAAGCAAGTATTTGCAAAATATTTGCTTGTCTACCTACTTATATCTATTGCTTCAGTAGAGAGGTTTTTCAACATGCATTACAGCGTACAAAGACATAGCTGAGGTCGACAATGAAAGAGGATCGACTTAATGGTTTAGCTCTGTTGAACACTCACCTTTATATCGATTGTCCTGTCGACGATGTAATTAACCAATTTGCCAGGAAGAATAGATACATGGAATTTGTCGTATAAAGAAATGAGAGCAAATTGTTACTTTGTATTGTAATTTTATGTGTATTTTTTATTTGGTTGATTGTAATTATTGTCTTCAAAACGGTTTCAATAAAGTTTTCTGAAGCTTTGCATGATTTGTTAGTAGGTACATCCATATATTAACTCAAGATATCTTTTAGCGCCCCCCCCCCCCCCCCTTAAAAAATTTCTGTATCCGCGCCTGCATGAGCTCAATCTTCACAATTATCAGCAATTTTGTAAATAAATCGTACAATATGCTCATTTGAGGTTAGGTGAGGTTGAGGTGTCGTGGATGCTTGTTACGTTTTCTGATACGATGGGAATCATAATTATAATGGCATGTGGTATTGTACATTTTATGTCATATAATTACATTATATGCTACAGTCGTAGTGCAGCACATAAATCTATTTAAATAAAAATGGATCTTCGAAATTTATTTACTTACGCCCATAACTTTCGAACGGGTAGACCGATTTTAATTCGGTTTTGACTAATGGATAAACGGGGAATGTTTATATATAAAAATTGCACCACGGGCGGACCGCTAGTATAGAATACAAATCCTGAGAGCAAAACTCAATGTAGACATAGAATATTAAAAAAATCCTTTTAGCTAATACAAAAATAAGTTTGTAAATACATATCTTCATAACTGTTATGATTATTGCATTTTATTTATTTATATATTAATTTTTTTTAATATTAACAACTTAAGTAAGTTTTTTGAATCCGATGTTTAAAAATACATTATATTGTAGGACCTACTATACAACAAGACACAGAGTATAGCAAGGTGCGTTTATAAAAAAACAAAATTCGCGTATTTTTTAAATTTATTTTGTAAATATTTTTTTAAGATCAGACAGGACAACGTCTGCTAGGCCCGGTACCTCTATCTATTTTAACCATTGATTATCCGATAGAAAGGATCTCATTCGGAAGTAGCTAAAGTAAAGACGTTTTATAAACAAAAGGAAAGTATACACGTGTACTATTGAATTTAAAAATGGCGCCCAATTTTTTGACTTGACAGGCAATCGGTATTATAATGTTAAAAAAAGGTTCTTATAAGAGTCCCCTCGGTACCGACAAGTTGAATTAATAATTTATAAATGTCAAGGGCTTCAGTTGCAAATGGCTGCTCGATACCTACCTCCAGGACGTCGGTTCTGTTCATATCGTTATGAACTTCAACCGCCTGTATCATCGGTGGTAACACTGTCTCCCCCTATCAATGATAAAGTTATAATTTCAATCAAGTTAGTGGGTATAATTAAATACAATACACAATAAGAACTTTCACCAAAATGATTGTGCATTTTGCAATGTGCATATTGAATGAACGCCTACTGATTGTGGGCGGAATCATTGAACTACTTGCTTTGATTTCCGTCCATGTTGGTGATAATATATACCTACTTATTTTTATTTTCGTGTTTTTTACTAGGGACTTCCCATGTATGTATTTTTTTTCTGCAATATGTATACACAAACCTTCATTGTGTATCCCTCTTTCTGTTAATGAATACTTACGGATTCAACTTGCGAAGACAGGGAGAAATTTAAGAAATTGACTGACGACTTTCACAATATTGAAGTTCATTAAGAAGAAAATAATTATTTATTATTCTAGTAAATTACAATTTAAATATAAAGGGGCATGATTAGGGTTCTCCGTATCATTGGTCGCCATATTTGATCACAGATAGGCGCGAATAGTCGGGCGCGGAGAATAACACTCAACGTTAGGTTCATGCGTTATAATTCTAAACAAAACGCTATAATCGGCACAAAATAAGTCCTCGATCGCATTGTCCACCAGTCAATCACACCAAATCGGATAACACTCTACCAAACACGTAGCACAAGTCACTTGATGTAAGCCGATTGCCTTCTCGTAAGGTACTTCTCGGCCGACATGCCTCTGCGCTAGCGCCTAGCGCTCGGTGTTGTGTCAGAGTCCACGACAATGACATTCCGATCCCGCTGTCCAGTTGACAACTGACAGTTGTCATTGCGGTTTACTCTCGTTAATCAAAAGCGCCGTCAAATATATTTACGACTAGCGTTCCGCCCCCGGCTTCGCCCGGGATGCAATTTTTATATATAAGAACATTCCCCGTTTATCCCTCTTTCCATTAGCGAAAACCGAATTAAAATCGGTCTAGCCGTTCACGCGTGACTCCGTGGCCAAGGGAAATGGGGATTCATTTTTATATAATAGATAGATAAGATTATAAAGATATTAAATAATTTACATCTAAAACTAAATAAACCTAAAACTAAATAAAAATAAAACCTAAAAAATATGTAAAAAATTGGGCGCCCGCGGCATGGCGCCTAGGATGCTGGCAGCATTTCCTCGCTGTATAGAATACATAGATAGAAAATACATAGATAGATGTTCTAGACATAAAGGACGAATGGCTCGCTTGATGGTAGTGGCTACTAAGGGTACAACTAACACCAGGAGTATGCAGGTTGCCGTCACTGCAAGAATTTGCAGGCTTAAACAAATGTTTATACTGCAGCTAGAAGGAAATAACGTAATGACTCCTTTTGTTGGTGGATTTGAAAGTAAATGATAAGTGTCTGGATTTAAACAATGTAATTCCATTTAGTACTAGCAGGACACACAGCGTTCCCAGTCATAAATTGGAGAGCCCTACTGGCGGCAGTAACCACCTCCTTGCAAAAGACTACTATGAATAACAGCATAATTATGTGCTGTTGTGGTTCGATGAGTGAGTAAGGACCTTTGTGGTCGCCTTTACGGCCAAGTGGCGTAGGGTGGGGCAAGTAGGGCACGTGCCCTGGGCGCCATTCAAAGGGGGGTGCCAAATTCACTAAATATTAAAGTTAAAAGTCACTCTCAATATACTTATAATATAGTCTTAGTTAAAAGTTAAAATATTCTATCGCAAGTTGTGAGCGATCTCTAAGCTAAAATTTATACTTTCGTAGGTATTTGAGGGCTACTATGGGTCAAGAAAGGTTATAATCTGTTCTAGGGTTCCCGGGTTCGATTCCCGGCAGTGTCAACTTTGAGAAATCAACTTTTCAAATTTGGCTCTGGTCTGGATTTGGAAAGTAGTGGCAGGGCATACTGTGTTTTCGCGTCATTTAGGCAGCCCGTCTGGCGGCAGTAACCACCCCCTTACAGAAGACCACCGTGAAATAACAGCACGTGTGCTGTTGTGTTTCGGTGAGTAAGGGATGCCAGAGCCCATTTCCCGATCCACTCCTAATCCCTTATCCTTAATCCTACTGCTGTCGACAGCCCACTTGTAGCAACTTTGGCATTGCTTGTGTTATACGGCAACGGTAGCCACCTACCATCAAGTGGACCGTCTGCCTTTCTGAGTCCTCAATTTTCTCTCCAGAAAAAAAATCTTATAAAAATTAATAAATTAGTATGCTTGACAGGCCTGACGCTAAAAATGTTACCTTATCAGCTGTAAATTCTTATAGGTCCTGAAAGATACGGAAAGAATCTTTGGAACAGCAACCTCATGACTTAAGTACATGGTGTTTGTGTAAAGGGCGGCGAATATTATTTTTGCCCTGAGCGGCTAAATAGCTGGATCGGGCCCTGCTGGTAGGCGACGCTGCGACGACAATACCATTAAGTGGACCGTCAGTCTGCCTGCAAACCTTTACATAAAAAACAGCCTAAGGGTTTCCTTGGCAAAATATATGGGTAAAAATGTCTGTAGTTATCACAACGGCAATAGATTTTAGTAGATATACATATATGTATTTGTATTATATAGCGCGTATATTTGGTTACGTTCAGTCAACTGTCGAATCACCTCAACGGATGCGGTAGACCATTTCAAATGTTGATGACATCATAGCCGAAAGTACGAAATTGTCAGTTTTATACCAGTTTAAATATAATAACTAGTCGTGTATTGTCAGCGATTGACTCACACAACATCCGGTTGTTAGGACCTTTGGGAAGGGAGTAGCCACTGTTTTGTCGCCAGACTGGCTAATTGTAGTTTTACCAGATCTATGTTGAAGGTAGGCTAAATGTGCGCTGCCGACCTGTTATTTCACGGTGGTCTTCTGGGCTACTGTATATCTGTGAACTATGATGCTCGCACTAATATTTTTATGTACCTATATAAGTAAAAAAACATTATACTTATAATTTACACTGATGAGAAATTAATCATAACACTTTGATTCGTTGTTTAAAACGTTTGTCACGTACACTTCTGTACCAAATTCTACAAAAAATAATTTTAAGAGTTATTGTAGAGTTACAGTCGCGACGCAAACATGTACGAACTCTATAAAGGTGGTATAAGAACTTCTTGTACCTCTTTTAGCTGCTACAATAGCCTTTTAAGCACCTTTTATACCACCTTTGTATCGCTCTACAAACTTTTTAGTACTGCTTATATATCGCTACTGTAACTTTGAAGCCTGTATAAAGTGGGCCCTTTTCGGGGCTATAGAAGCGATAGAGAGTCCTCATCGCTACTGTAGCGCTGATATACTATTAAAAATATCCCTTAAGCAGCTGTTATAACTCTTCTTATAACTCTTGTGTGCTACTTGGGCATCTGAAAACTTTAAAAATAAACAAATAAATTAAATTAATAAATTAAAATCTTCTTCTTCTTCTTCTGAAGCGATCTTTCTGAAGTAGGGCAGCGGCTAGTTCTTAAATTTAAGTAGTACAATGATCTTCGTATTTTTATACTAAAAAAAAATAATATTAAGGTTAGTTAGTTTTTACATAATAATCTGTATCGACTACCAACAATATCGACTAGGTATCTTACCAATGGATGGTACTAAAGCTTTCTCTAGTTTCGATTGTATCTCTTTTCTATACCAAATCCAAGTGCATAATCACGCCCAAGCAAACGTTGATTCAGCGACTGGATTAAATGTTTTCCTAATTGTACGCACACACTACCTGTGTCAGGAATTAAAACTTGCAAATGTTACACGCTGTGAAAAACTGTGTTGTCGTGTGTAAATTGGCCGATGCTCGGTGTCGGCGCGCGCGCGCGCCATCAGTCGGCACACCGCCCGGGCGGGCGCCACACGACCGGAATCTGCGCATGCGACGAGCGGTGACGCGTATCAAAATCATTTCAGTGAAATAAACACGAATCCGCCAACGACTTACACGCGAGCGCAAGATTCTGGTGAGTGCATACAATTCATTATCTGCACGAACAACGGTCTTAGCTGTACTATTACCAATAGCTCACTTGAAAAGCTATTTCCTACGCGGTCTATATATAGTGTATTATTTTCGGAAGCTGCATCTGAGCGGTTCGCGGTGTGTTCCAACACTTCTAATTCACACTTTTCTCCGATTTCCTTAGTTTTTAGTTTATATTAAAAATAGAGCCAATGTTTGATTTCCTATTCAAAAGTTCCACCCAGAATTTTGCCTCCAAAAACAATAAAATTACTTACGTTTTTAAACTCAAGAAAGCCTTGTAGAGTTATTTTGTTATATTTAAATCACACCCAGTAAACTAAGGCTTCAAAAGATTATAGCACAGCGTGTTATAAAATAGATTTTCCAATGTTCTCAATTAGTTGCCGGACGTTCAGATGGCCTAAATACCAACAATGCTGCGTTGCTTTACTCGCGAAACCTCTGTCTTGGATAACAATGAATGAACATAACCGTTTATTTGATTTTTCTTTAATTATTTCCTTAAAATTTCTAAACGTCACATGTAAGAATTAGCGGCCATGTTTGTTTTCGGCGTTAAAAATGAAAATGCAGTTCAGTGGATGATTGCGTTGTTAGGTAACAAAAAGGTATCTAGTGAACGGACATAGGCCATTGAACCGGGTCACTCACCCCTGAAATTGAGACAGGCAGACGGTTACAGCAATCGCTCGTTGGATTTTGTTCAATATTATATTATCTATAACTATCTACTAGCGACCCGCCTCCGGCTTCGATTATCGCTCCTTCCATTAGTGAAAACTGTATCAAAATCTTTTGGATAGTTTAGACAGAGCGGAGGAACAGACGGAGGCGGACAACGATTTTATTTTATAACTAGCTGGTGGCCGCGACTTCGTTCGCGTTTAAAAATGAAAAATATAAAGGTGTAACGTAACGCTTGCGTCTGCATCTAGCGAGTACCGTCGTTCGCGTCGTCGCGTTGGTGCGAGACCGCTTCAATTTATTTTCTCCCGCGTACTTTTTAATTTAAGATATCTCCTAAGATATTCATTGAAATCAAATGATGTCAAGGGCAATATTGTTCAAAATTAAATACTTTCGTATTTATTTGGATAAGGATTAATATCATGTTTATAAAAACACCTTCGCTAATAATGCATTTTTTTAGAACTTTGATTACCATAAAAAAAGGTTATAGTGAGTCAACCTCAAAAGATAGAAGACAGCTGTCGCGGACTTTTTTTTAGAACTATTGAAAGCAAAGATAATTCTAATACAACATCTTTGATTGAAAGGGAATAATTCCGTCATACGCCATTTTTAGGTAATAACCGTTTATGCAGCGCACGCAACGGAAGGTCTCAAAAGGGATAAATTTTCCTGATTCTGCAACATTTTTCATTGAAACTCCGCTCCTATTAGTCGTAGCGTGATGTTATATAGCCTATAGCCATCCTCGATAAATGGACTATCCAACACAAAAAAAATTTTTCAATTCGAACTAGCAGTTCCTGAGATTAGCGCGTTCAATCAAACAAACAAACTCTTCATCTTTATAATATTAGTATAGATATGTATATTTAGAATGTAAATTTTAAATAAATATTTGCATTTAATGAACAATAATTTATTAATTATATAGGTTTCAATGAAACACTTAATCGTCAGCCTATTTTGACAGGGTTTCGGAAAAAAAAAACTAAAATGATGACGATCCTGAGAAGAAACCCCGAAAGAAACTCAGAATATCATTCTTTTTGTCATTTTTTAAATAAAAAAAAATCAATTTTACATTTCTTCATTTACATTAAATGGCAATTACATAAAAATCTTAGTATATTTATGTAACACTAAACATCGGTACTATAATATGAGCTTAGAACCGTCTAGGTTTAAACCTAGACTCCATTATCCTCATATCAAACGTATCTGAGACTTCTCGTATTTTTCGCTATGACTAGCTAAAATACTTATTTTAAATCAAATTTCCAAATTAACATAGGTACCTGTATCATAGTTTTGTCGGGTTGTTTTCTCATTCGAATTTATCTCTAATCCATCAAATATTATCTCAGCAAATATTGTTCAAGGATATTTTTTTTTTTTGCGCTAGACTAATCGACAAGCGTAGATTTCAGACAATATTACTTGTATTCGTCATGAATATTTTAACGAATTAAAATGTTTAATAAAAATTATTGTACAATATTACTTATAATAAGTAAAATTATGAAAAGTTTTATAATAGTCTTCCTAATAATATTATAAATGCGAAAATTTGTATGTTTGTTCCTCAATAACGCAAAAACGGCTGAACAGATTTGGATAAAATGTGGCACATAGATAGATTATTGCCTGGATTAAAATATAGAATACTTTTTAAAATAGAAAAACTTTAGGTTCCCGAGGGATCGTTTAAAAATATAAAATAATCGGTACCACCGTCGTCCCAGCGATAAAGATGTCAGACGATATAACTCATATATTTTCATTTTTCAATGCATGCGAAGTCACGGACACATCTAGTTAGGTACCTGTATTGCAATAGTACAATTCGTAAGTATTGAAATTTGGCTGATGGAGATAGATGCCTTGGGATTAATGGCTGAATTTTGTCTTTTTTATTTTTATTATATAGTATTTTAAAAGTAAAACAAGTTTAATGAATGCAACCGACATTAGTATTGATAGATCGTCGTGCTCGGAGCACGAATGCGCAAGCGCAGGCGTGTATTGTGTAGGCAACAAAATAGGCGCGAAACACATACCTGTCGCGAGGCCCTCACTTACAAAATATATGCACGCTTGTTGTCCTTAGTGCCAGTGCATAAAATTAAATTCTGATTTTAATTTATAACAATATATGAATTTTATTACTGCTTTTTAATTTCCTTCGTTATACTTTATCGAGACATAAAATATAAAAATATATAGAGACATAAAATATGTATATCTAACTAGCGCAAAGCTCCGGCTTTGCCCGGGAGCAATTAGGTTTTATTATATTTAGAAACCTTCCCTGAAAAATTTATCTAACTGATAGTGAAAAAAGCACTAAAATCCGTTGTGTAGTTTAAGAGGAGTTAGCGGATATAGAGACAGACAGATAGACACGCAAGCAGCGACTTCAATTTATACTATGTACGAGTATAATAACGATTAAGTATATTGTAATCATGGTTCATAAAAAAAATTAATTTAATTACCAGCTTATTATTTATTAAATTTTGCATTTTGTGGTTCATAAAAGTCGGCAGGCAAGCTGACGGTCCACTCATTGGTAAGTGCTACCGTCGCCTATATCCGCACACAGGCACAAGATTTTTTTTTTAGAAAAATAGAAAAAAGAAAATTGGTGAATGGACTCTGGCATTCCTTTACTTACTTGTCGAAACACAAACGACACAAGTGCTTCTAATTCATTTCGGTCTTCTGTAAGGGAGTGGTTATATGTAGCTGCCAAGTGTATGACTGCGAAATGCAGTCTGCCTTTGACTACTTAAGTGAAAATAAGTCATTTGGGCAGCCCGCCTGGCGGCAGTAACCACCTTCTTACAGAATACCGCCGTGAAATAACAGCATATACGTGCTGTTGTGTTTCGGTGAGTGAGTAAGGGATGCCAGAGCCCATTTCCTTATCCCCCTCCTAATCCCTTATCCAATCCTACTGTAGTCGGCAGCGCACTTGCAGCAGCTTTAGGCGTTGTTTGTGTTATAGGCGACGGTAGCCACCTACCATCAAGTGGACCGTCAGCCTGTCTGTCGACCTTAACATAAAAAAAATTATAATAATTAATGAGTTGAAAATTTTAAATTGCGCATAACTTTTGAAGCTCCAATAAGATTGTTTTAATCTTAATTTGGTATTAACTTTTATCCTACGAGTTAAAATGGTTCCTATCCTATGTACATTAGAAATAATACTGAAGTCAAGGCGACCAGTTTTTGCACAACTTTTTGTAGAGAACCAACAACGCCGAGTGTGAGTCATTGTTCGATACCTTCGACAAATAATTTATTAATAATTATACCCAAAACAATTTTGGTTAAAATTGAGGTCAGATACCATAAAATGTTTAAAGAAGAATTCAGACCAATAAATATAAATCATCATACATATATATAATAAAATCGTTGTTTATCTGTGCGCTTGTGTACGCTATTCTCAGAAACGGCTTAATCGATTTTAATGCGGTTTTCAGTGATGTATTGTAGCAAGCTTCATTTTTGTGTTTGTTTCATTCGGTTCATGTTCATATCGGTTAACCCATTTCTGAGATTAGCGTGCACAAACGCACAGACAAACAGACAAAAATTCTAAAAACTATATTTTTGACCTCGGTAACATAAGTAGGTACAATGTGTATAAATTGTTTTTTTGAAAAAAATATATAATGTGCAGACAAGGCTCGTTAACGATTTTTCTCATAAAGGATTTATTTCATCATATTTATTTTATTTGTCATAGCTTTTGCCTGCGACTTCGTCCGCGCCCATTTTTTAGGTGTTAAAACATTAATGCATTCTTTATTGCACGTTTTTTTTTTCTGAGGCGTTGAATTTTTTATTTAACTTTTTTGATCCCTAAGGAAGATTATTTTTTGGACGAAAGGTCTCTTCTTTATCTCTGACTATGTATATACAAAATTTTAAGATTATCGGTTGAGTAGTTGAGGCGTGATCAAATTCGCTTTCGCATTTATGTTAGGATTTATTTTATCATTTGATAGATAATAAACACCTATGGCACATAGACGTAAAGTTGCCTGTCTGTGCGTATTCTATAAGACGTACTTCGGAGAGTGTGCTCGAGAGCTGCATGATATCATACCGAATTCCCCTTTCTTCTATCGGACATGCAGACGTACGGCTGGTTACCATCCTCACGTTGTCGAAATCCCTCTAATTCGGACCAAGCGCTTTAAAACATCTTTTGTGATGCGCACTGCTAAGGATTGGAACTCCCTGCCGGCGTGTGTATTTCCGAGCTCATATAACCCAAATCTTTTCAAGGTTCGAGTGAATAGGCATCTTCTGGGTGAGCTCGCTCCATCTTCGGCCTCATCCTTCCTACATGGATAGATGCTGGTCAAGAGCAAACCCATCTTTAATAAAAAAAATATATATATTGAATTTCTATAATTATAAAAAAGACTTAATTAATGGTCGCCTAGGGCACAGAATTAATAATAGTCCCAGTGGTCGAAATTCAACCATGAACAAAGGATTAGGTATTGTCAAACACGCGGTAGTGTGAATTATGTATATTTTATTTAATTTAATGTATTTCTAATGCATATCATGTTAAAATATTAGCTCTCTCTAATCCTTCTTCGTGTAAACTTTAAGCTTACCAAATTTCGCACTCCTCCGTCCACGCAATTCTCTCTCTAACCTCCGTCTGCGTTTTTCTGATGATTTAGTCATTCTGTCTGGCTAGGATAGCCAACCATACTTTGCAATAAAGTATCTTACTTTATATTCGATAAATATACGAATATACTTTAGTACGAAAATAATTTAACGAAGTAAACGAAACGAAAGATGCTAGATGTTAGACAACATCCGTCAGATTTCACTATCGAGGAAATTTTGAAGAAACCATCTATCCCTTTAATTTGTTTGAAGAATCTATTTTAATTAAAGTGTAATATTAATCTTTATAAAATTGCTAAAAATAAGTATTACCTACTTAATTTAAAATGAGTAATTCTGATTTAGATCGTCCATAAATTTAATAAAAAAATGAGTTATTGTTTTACTGAAATCTAAATTTCGATTGCAAAAATATAGCTTTGAAACTTTCAAAGATAACAAAAAGTTGTTAGCGTATGCCCAAAGCACTCAAAAATACTCGTATGTTCTTAAGAAAATTAAAAAATAAACATATACGCACTTTTTTCTTCTTCCAAATACTTAATTTATTATTTTCTAATTCAACGATTTGATACGTTATTTTTCTCAAAAAACGTTGGCAACTCTGGCAATTCTGGTAAAGTCCCTGGAAGAGCTCAGGTTGGATAGCCTCAACGTCGCCTCTCGGCGTGTAGTACTTGGGATGAATTTGAACAAGACGAAAATCAAGTTCAACGAGCATATTCTCCCAGGACCTGTTACCCTAGAGGGTGTGCCTCTTGAAGTTGTGCAGGATTACGTCTATTTAGGACAAACTATCCAGTTAGGCAGCAACGACTTTGAGGTTGATAGAAGTATCCGGCTGGGTTGGGCTGCACTCAAAATCAAAATCAAAATATTATCAATTAGGTTTCTCCAAGAAACTCTTATGATCGTCATTTAGATTTACTAGTTAAATTTAAATTTACCAGGGTTTCGGAAAAAAGCCAAGATGACGATCCTGAGAAGAAACCCCGAAAGAAACTCAGGATACTATTCTTTTTGTCATCTTTACAATATAAAAATTACAACAATTATAATCATACACTTAATACTTAAAGTAAATATACAATACTAAGCATAGTATGAGCTCCGAATCCAGGCTTTAATTCCAGGCTTCATTGTCACTTAAATAATCAGTAACCTTATAATAGCCTTTCGAGAGGAGTTTGGTATTAGTGACATCTTTAAATTTATTTATAGATAAGGTTCTGATCATCTCAGGCAGTTTATTATAAAACCGTATACACTGACCCATAAAAGAATTACTTATCTTGTGGAGTCGCGTCTTATGTAAATCTAAATTATTTTTAAACCTAGTACCAATATTGTGTACATCACATTTTTTATTAAATTGACTAGTATTTTTATAAATATATTGACATTCTGGAAGCTACCTCATCTTTTCTCGTCATCACTGTCGCAATGTCTGAAGACAAAGTTATATAATCAGTGCATCCTGCCAGTTAAGACGTATGGTGCCGAAACCTGGCCTATCACGGCAGGACTGATCCACAAGTTTAAAGTCGCTCAGCGATCTATTATCTGGGTTTCTTTGGTAGATAGGATCATAAATTCTGAAATTCGCCAAAGAACTAAGGTTGTCGACATAGTCGAAAGAATCCGCGGGCTGAAGTGGCAATGGACCGGTCACATCTGTCGCAGAGCGGATGACCGATGTGGTAGACGAGTTCGGAGGGTCACGAATTGGGAAGCTCAGCGCGCGGCGCCCTGTGGCCATGTGGAAAGACAACCTGAAAGGCTTTGCGGAAAGCGACTGGATGAGTAGGATACAAGACCGTGGCGAGCCTTGGGGGAGGCCTACATCCAGCAGTACAAAGACACAGGCTGATGATGATGTATAATTGCTGCCATATTTGCTGAATATTGCAGTAAATAATACATTATCACCGTCAACCAATGAAATTTATTAACGGTTCTTCGAATTATGAATTTAATTTCAAACCATATCTTATAAATTACCTATAGTCTACTAGCGATCCGTTTCCGGCTTCGCACAGGTGTATTTTTTCTGCAAATTATATGCAGAAATCTTCAGTTCTTTATTCCATTAATGAAAACAGTATCAAAATCAAAAAGTAACAGTCCGAGGAACAATTGGTGGTTGAAGTGGCTTACAGGAACGCTGTAGTTAAAAATTTAAATTTTCCGTCATACCTCTGGGATCCAATTATCTAAATCAATAAAACACTATGTCGTTTTCATAATGTATGTGCACATATATTCTTTTCAATACTATTCCTTTACAACATTTTTTATATTTTTGAAAACATTCTATTTTGAAAACAGCCAGTATTTAAATTCAATTCATCAACATGTCCTTATCTATACTAATATTATAAAGCTGAAGCTAGTTTGTTTGTTTGAACGCACTAATCTCAGGAACTACTAGTTCAAATTGAAAAATTCTTTTTGTTTTGAATAGTCCATTTGTCGAGGAAGGCTATAGGCTATAAATATAACATCACGCTACGATAAATAGTATTATATATAAGCAGTGTCCAGTACCGCGCACCCCATGCGCACGCCGCCGTGCCGCCGGCCGTATGGGCCGCAGCGAAGCGTGGCCGAGTTCAGCTAGTTTTATAATATATACCTAGACTAGACATAGACGTGCTATTCTGACGTATAAATATATTACTTATTGTGAAGTTTCATCAAAATCTGTTTTTGCGTGAAAAAAAAGTAACAAATATATAAATAGGTATATACTAGAATCGTGAAATGTGTAATAGTTATAATATTACATAAGAAGATTCACTTAAATCAAAATCAATATACAGACAAAGGAATGCCTCGCCTATTGACCTAGAGCCTATGCATCAGACTTCATTATTATGTACACAGTTTGTTGAACACAGAAGAACCCATTACCATAAGTACTAGTTTCTTTTAAACTGTAATGAACTTTATGACCAAGAGGTAGAGTTAATAATTCCGTAATATATGATGATCACACTAGTAAACACGATGATGTCATTTGGTTAACGCCTACAAAGATTTCGTCGGCTTTTTCTGTGTAATTTTGATTCACTCTGTTAAAAAAAATACTGTCGAAATGGTGATCGTAAGACGATTTAATGAAACATTCATCGACTTAGTTTAACTTCAAGTTTTTAAATGGACCGTCTTGAAATTACATAGGTACTCGTCTATAGATACTTAGAAACTTGTTTTACACGTGTTTTTAAGTCTGATCTTTATGGAGTATTGCTGTCACCTTTAGAATGGCTTAACAAAATACCAACTTGCCGCACTCGACTCGATGGATCGCAGAGCTAGGAGGCTCATTGGCGGCGGTAAGCTAATAAGTACTGAGCTCCAGAGCTTGGCACTCCACACTGACCGAAGATAGGTATACTTCGGGAAGTGTGCTCGGGAGCTGCATGAATCATACCACCTTCCCCTTTCTTCTATCTGATATTGAACCGTACGGCTGGTTACCATCCTCGCCTTGTCGAAATCCCTCTTATTCGGATCAAGCGATTTAAAATATCTTTTATAATGCGCACTGCCAACTCCCTGCCGGCGTCTATATTTCCCGAGCGAGCTCATACAACCCAAATCTTTTCAAAGTTCGAGTGAATAGGCATCTTCTGGATGAGCTCGCTCCATCGTCGGTCTCATCTTTCCTGTACGATTAGGTCAAAAAGAGAAAGTCTTTGTCTTTGCCTATTAATTATTAAGGTTCTAATAAAAATTAAAATTTTAGTGCGTTAGATGGACAATTTAAATAAAACGGATGGAAATTTAAATTAAAAAAGGGAATTTAAAAAGGGGATATCAAACGATCGAACTATGCGCTCTAACCATGTGTGTGACCACAGAACAAAAAATTGAAAATTAATCATTAAAATTCAATATATTTTGATACATTACATAACACTAGAATTTCAATGCTGAAAAATAGTTTTGTTCTATCCATATACATATTATAAAATAGAGTCTCTATCCGCTTCTGCCTGTTTCTCCGCCAATTTCTTCTAAACCGCCCAACGGATTTTAGTGTGGTTTTAAACGAGAAAAGTTTATGTAGGTACATAATTAATACGCAGAAAATGTAGCATGTATGTATATGTAGCAGTTATGAATCACTTCAAGACATTTATCTACATAGTTTTATCGCAACTATGTAGCGCTATGTATATTCTATTTATTTATTTAATAGGCTTAGGGCTTACAATGCTCCTTATTGGTTAGTAAAATAACAGATGATTTACAAACCGAGTTAATATATTATAAGTAACTAGCGACCCGCCCCCGGCTTCGCCCGGGGTGCAATTTTTATATATATGAACAATCCCCGTTTATTCCTCTTTCCATTAGCGAAAACCGAATTAAAATCCGTCTACCCGTTCACGCGTGATGCCGTGACCAAGGGAAATGGGGATTCATTTTTATATTAAGATAAGATAAGTCTGAATTTGTAACATATGTTTATTTTATAACATAAGCATCCGCTGAGAAAGGATTTTTGAAAATTCCAACTCCGTGCGAAGCCAGGGGCGGGTCCATAGTATTAAACATGAACGACAAATTTTACCCAAATCGCAGGCTCGGGCAGTCTTTTATTGTTACATAACGTTTTAAAATTGCTGTTATTTTAAGATAATAAATAAAATAATAATAATATTATAAAGAGAAAAGATTTGTATGTATTTTTGTATGTTTGTAATGAATAAACTCAAAAACTACTGGACCAATTTTAAAAATTCTTTCACTTATAGAAAGCTATATTATCAACGAGTAACATAGTACATATTTTATAAAGAGACGCGGACGAAGTCGCGTGCAACTGCTAGTCTTAAATAAAGGGAGTATTAAAATGATTATGAAGTAAGTATTAATGTTGATTCTTAGTTTATATATTCTTAAATATGCAATTTATCGGTTGTTGCAGTGAAATAATACGAGTGAACGAGTCTCCGAGTGCAGAAACACGAACAAACGACGTCGTCCGCACCACGAGAGAGCGGTGAGTCATCTCTGACAGCAAAAGTGGCTTTTTGTGTACAGATGAATCGTTTTCCAACAATCAGTTAGCACTGTCTGTGACTTCTTTGATCGAAGTTCCATTACTGACTTAATTGAACTAGCGTTCGCTTAATCGAAATTCCACAATAAACTGTTCCATATCTATACATATAATCAAATCGTAAACGAGCCGTGTATGTAGGTACATTAAAGATTTTTTCAAAAAAACAGTTTGTACACATTGTGCTTATGTTACCGAGATAAAAAAAAAATAGTTTTTAGAATTCTTGTCTGTTTATCTGTTTGTCTGTGCGTTTGTGTACGCTAATCTCAGAAACAGCTTAATGCGGTTTTCACTTATGTATTATAGCAAGCTTCCCGCAACATGTGTTCCAATCGGTTTACAAACAAAAAAGTTACGTGCTATTACCGAATACCAAGCGTACGAAGTTGCGGGCTCAGCTAGTCCTAAATAAAATTAAAACTGTTTCCATTTTTTTAAATTCAGATACAGATTCAGGACACTAAAGCGTATTGTTAAAAAAAAGTTTAACAAACAAGTGAAAAAATGTACCTACTGAAATTGTTTTGTCTTTATAACCAATTTACATGTAGACTAGCAACCTTTTTTTCTGCAAATCTTCCTCGTTTATCGCTCTTGCCTTTAGTCACAGGATAAATAATAGTACTAGCGTACTTTAGTGAGAAGTGGTTAAGAAAAAGTTAGCGGAGAAAGAGAGGCGGAGACTTTATTTTATAAATTAAAGATGTAACGCCCGTCATTATACTCTTGCCAAGCGTTGTAATACTTGTAATTTTATGTCTAGATAGCTCGTGCCCGTGAGTTCGCTTCCGTAGAGTGTCAGCTATTAGTCCCAAAATTCTATTCTAACTATTGATGAAAGTTTTTTTTAAATCGGCTAAGTAGTTTCGAAGATAACCTCCTACATACAAACTTTACCTCTTTATAATATTAGTACAGATATGTATTCAATGGATATAGTTAGTTCCTATATTAACTCATCAAGATTTACAATTTTCTATGAAAAGGGCATTAAGTAATTGAAATTTTACAGAAGTAGGTAATGCTGCAAAAGAATCTTACAAAATGTTTTTATTTAACATGAAAAGTGATTCAGTAAATTGAGGTAAAGTCAGGGTAAGAAAAGGTTCGTCACCTGAAAGCACCAGGACAATTATCAGTCATGTCAAAATTTCATTTCAAACGTCTGTCACTTGTCTGCTTAGTGCTGTAGTTTCAAAAGATACTAAGAGACTACGACTTGATAAAGGAATTAACTTGAAAACTGACGAAGGTTTTCGTACCCCGACTGTACCGCCGTCGATCCCTCTAACTTCGCCTGAATGTGACGGTTTTTTGAATTATCCCGCTAACTCATCATGGATTCTCACCCCGTTCACGTTTAAAAAAAAAGATTGAAAACGGAAGTGCGATTGCAAATTATTATAATTCTAGACTGTGAATTCTTTGATAAAATATAAAGAAAGATTATTTACAATACAATACCTATTAAAATCCATTCTTTCTATTTTGTACTATTAATTGTAGGTTAGGCGAAGTGAAATTGCAATTTGCCAAAATGAGGTCCAAACTAGAACAAAATTCAGGGTTGATACTTGCGCAAAATAAAAACTATATTAATATTTAATGAGATCACTGAGCAAGGATCTAATAAAAGCCTATGGATTTACAGATTAGGAAAAGATTAGGAAACTTAAAATAATTTAATCAGTTCTTGACTTCTGAAGTCATTATCTTTATGATGTATTTAAAACGTCTTCTTATTAATGTGTCCAGACTAAATCTAGTGAATTGTAAAATTAACATACGAATTAAATTGTTATTACTAGAAAATAAAAAAGCCTATCACATATAATGAATCTTATTTTGAAATAATTAATTATCACAAAAATGTTAGAGTGCCTACCCATTAATTAGGAACATTAAAATATTTCTATTGACTTTGACTCATAGCCATTAGGTGTAGATATTATTACCTATGTATAATTGGTTACATCCGTTTTCAGTAAAACCTAACGTTTTGTAAACCGGTCGTATTAAATTGGAGTACTACAACACCGCACTGATAAGCGAAAGGCGATGAGTTTTTTAACTTTTAATTACAAAATTCACATGACGATTGCGCACGAGTTCAACTGGTATTTGTATTTCAGTTAAGAAAAACTGTGTTTTTATTCATCACCAATCACGGTAGTTATAACTTTACTAGCTTTTGGTCGTCCGCGCCCATTTTTCTTAAGTGTTAAAAATTTTGTCAGGCGTTAAATTTTTTAATTTTGTTAAAAAATTAAACGCCTGGGGACAGTGCTGTTTTTTTTTAAGGCGAGGACTTAGCAGAAAAGCGTTATTTTCGTCGCCTAATTCGACTTGTTAGAGTAAAATTACAACTTAGATAAAAATACAAAGCATAACAAACAGACTATATTTTAAAAATGAATTTAAACAAAAAGAAAACTGAGAAAAAAAATGCTGCCCAAAAAAAATTTTCTCATCACAATAGTAAAAAATTTCAGCGACAATGCATTATTTTTTAAGCTTATTAATTAACTTAAGTTTTATTAATTACTTTTATTTCTTTTTTCATATATTATACAATATTTAAGAAAAACCTTCCAAATTTTTTTTATGTTAAGATCGGCAGACAGGCTGACGGTCCACTTGATGGTAGGTAGCTACCGTCACCTATAACACAAGCAACGCCACAGCTGCTGCAAGTGCACTGTCGACTACAGTAGGATTAAGGATAAGGGATTGGATAGGAAAATGTGTTCTGGCATTCCTTACTCAGTCATCGAAACACAACAGCACACGTGCTGTTATTTCACGGTGGTCTTCTGTAAGGGGGTGGTTACTGCCGTCAGACGGCTGCCCAAATGATCTCCACTACTTTCCAGATCCAGACCATAGACAAATTTGAAAAGCTTATTTTTCAAAGTTGACCGTGCCGGGAATCGAATCCGGGAACAGAGGGTTAAGGCAAGCACCCTAACCACTCATCCAATATATCCACTTGTATAGAAGACACAGCGAGAGTCATACTCCGAGCAGCCCGCTTGGCATCAGTTCTTGTTCTTATTATCTTTTGATACATGAGTAAGAGATGCCAGAACCGGTTCCTCATATTTTTACTTTTGGTCCTATTTACTCTACATTTTTTCCTTGGCGAGTTCCTGGCACTGGTTAGATGACAATCGATCTCTGCTTGTCGGTCTATTTTTCCATTAAAAGTTAATTTATAAAAACTTTGAATTTTACTACTACTTTGAAAGGTCGCTAGAAAAAAATCCATGCAAAAATACTTACTTACAGTTTAAGAAAGCGTGTTGAAGTGATAATAATAAGTAATTTATCTCATCAAACACATGACGAGTCTGATTTCTTTTTATGTAAATGTTGTCATGTGTTAGTAAGTACCTATATTTGGTTGAAAATTAGAACATTTTTTAAAAAATACACTATTTTTTCTGATGTTTAACGAAATGCAAACATCTCCCTTCTCTTTTCCTTCCTAATCAGTAGCCGCCTACCATCAAGTGGACCATCAGTCTGTCCGTCGACCGTTACATAAAAAAATACTTCTTACCATTGAAAATTCCTTTAAAGAAATTTCTAATGTATATTTTACACATTTTTTTATTACTTCTTTATTAATAAGCGTGTATTTGAATAAAATATCTACAAGGTCTATTAGTAGGTAATTAGTAAAATATTTTTTTATTCTATGTTGCAACAAGTTCAACACAGGCTTGCTGTTGTTTGCTTAGCGAATAGGGGAACTGCAAACAAAACGTCTAGCCACACCTAACTTTCATCATACTTCTTATTCTTGTAGTCCGAGAGGCAGTTAGCAACTGTTTTAGAAGAGTTGACATTTTGTATTTAGCGTGTATAGAAGTTATATTATTTAATTTTAACTAAGAAAAGACTGAGAGTGACACATACTTAATACCTTTCATTCAGGAAGAAATACTATGCTGAAGAACCGGACGAAGGATTATAAAACTAAAAATCCAACGCTTGGCAACACTATAATAATAGCAATAAAGATTGAATAAATTATTGCTCATATATTTTGTCACACGTTATATTTTTTTATTTTTCAAAGTGGACTAAGTCGCAGGCACCTCTAGTTTTTTTTAATGTTAAGATCGGCAGACAGGCTGACGGTCCACTTGATGGTAGGTGGCTGCCGTCGTTTATAACACAAGCAACGCCACAGGTGCTGCAAGTGCGCTGCCGACTAGGATTAAGGATATATAAT
The DNA here is from genome assembly GCA_910589475.2 of Bembecia ichneumoniformis. Classification (NCBI taxonomy): domain Eukaryota; kingdom Metazoa; phylum Arthropoda; class Insecta; order Lepidoptera; family Sesiidae; genus Bembecia; species Bembecia ichneumoniformis. Next base: position 16,537,110 of record OU342532.1, read on the forward strand.
TGGGAAGGGACAAGGAAATAGGCTCTGGCATCCTTTACTCACTCACCGAAACACAACTGCGCACTGGTGGTTACTGCCGCCAGACGGCCGCCCAAATGACTGCGAAACGCAGTGTGCCCTGCCACTACTTACCACATCCAGAGCAGAGCCAGACTTGAAAAGTTCATTTTCAAAGTTGACCCTGCCGGGAATCGAACCCGGAAACACTCATCCAATGGGCTCGTATCCAATGTATATAGTCATACTTAGTATTAACTCAACCGGAAGAAGTTTTCGTGAACCGTTGCGTTGGGTGGTATTGAAGACGCGCTATTTATAAAATTATTTGATCATCGAATGTTTAGGACAAAATCCAATTATTGTTTAGATACAAGAAACACCTTGTAAACCCTTTTCTCTCATTATGTCAAGGACTTCTTCTATATAAAAACATTTTAATATCATTTAAATAAATAATTCGCACACAGGTAGACTTGGTTAATCAAACAAGTCGCCTCTTAGTCATATATTTGTTAAAGCATTTTGAAGGTAAACTTACTTCACACACATAAATCCTTTCGTAATACATTTACTATGTTGGAATTGCACTATTAACGCTAGATTTGGCCCGTCCGCGCTACTTTTTCTTAAGAGAAATTAATTTTTAATTCGCCTGCCTGCCTGCAAAAATATATAAGCAAAGATATTATTGTCAGGCGTTGAATTTTTATTTCATTTTAGACTAGCTGAGCCCGCAATTTCGTACGCGTGATATTCAGTATAGCGTTTTTAAACCGATTGAAATGAAACGACTAAATGTTACGGAAAGCTTGCTACAATATATCAGTGAAAACCCCATTCAAATCGGTTAGGCACTTTCTGAGATTAGCGTGCACAAAGGCACAAACAGACAAAAATTCTAAAAAACATTTTTGTCCTCGGTAACATAAGTACAACCAGTACAATTTTTTTTTAAATATTTAATGTACAAACATGCGGCTCGTTTACAATTTTATTATATGTAGAGATATGTATATGTAGATATAGATGATCCCTCGGGAACAGTACTTTTTCTCTGGATCCCTAAAAACGTGTATGCAAAATTTTATGTTGAAACAAACAAACTCACTTTTTTATTTATTTATTTATTTGGCTCACTTACGTTGACTACATTATTATAATTACAGTAAGTACTTAATAATCTAAAATAGTTTATAATAAATGTGTACAACATTTATAAGTGAACACTTTCGCGTTTATAATATGAAATACAGTTAGGATTTGTTTTCCGTAGTCGTAAATTGGGTGGCCTTTTTATTTATTGTTGTGTTTTTGTAAATGAGTAAGACTGTATTCCCCTATAACTTCCATATTCCTATCAAGGTTAGCAGCGCCCTATTACAAAAGTCGCTTGAATGAACAGCTGACTCCTATGTACCACCTATGTACCTGTCTGCAGACCTTTAAAAAAACGCCTTTGTCTATTTCTCCATTGTAGCAGCTTCTAAACCACCCAGAGGATTTTGATATACGCTTTGCGATAAACGACACAGCTTTATGTATATTTTTTGCAGAAAAAATAAGCTAATAATAAAAATTATAAACTTTTACCTCAGAATATTGTCTATATTTTTTTTTTTAGTAATATTTTTTTTTATTGACTTAACGTTGGTGTAAAACAAAAACTCATTAGAGTTTTACCGTACACCATGTGTCGATTACAGAAACTTTAAATAAATCTTCAGTTGACGCCCACCTACACTTCAGTGGCTCTAGCATGAGTTTACGATACTACACTCGCTAGCGAGAGCGTAAAACATTTATATGGAAAATTGATAATTTGACATTGACAGTTCACGATTTCCCATACAAAAGTTTTACGTTCTCGCTAGCGAGTGTAGTATTGGTGTAGTATCGTAAACTCATACTAGAGCCTCTGACTTCAATTACTTTGAGATAATATCTATTTTGTGTCATTTTCTGAATTGAAAATCTTACAATAATAATTAATATTACTTTGTTTATAACTATTTTTGTATTGTTGTTAAAATTGTATTTATCTGTAGTTAATTGTAAATAGTATTGTTTTAGTTTATATGTGATGTTTTTGGATGTTATGTCGCTAACACCCAAAAACATTATTAAATATTAGGTATATAAATCTATGGCTATCCTCATCCAGTGACTTGACATCTGGATATGACAGTCAAATTAGGCATTGTTACCGCTGCTCTGTAAGCGCTAGCTTTCTTTTGCGCGTTATCTTTTGGAAACCATCTGTACGTGCCTCTGCAAATATAGCAGAAACATTGCTGCGTAGAGACAGCCTTAATAGCATCCTGAAAGCATTATATTATATGCGCAAGGCGGTGAAGGCTCATAGCGTATATTGTCATGTCACCCACAGAGTAAAACGTTTGACCTTACTGGAGTTGTATACGTACTTACAGCTAGCGAACCTGCGAGCGAGCATATTTTCCCGGACAGCCATCGCCTTAATAATAATAATTATTATTTATAATATTATTATTATTTAATAATAGTGAACAAAAGTATAATTTCAAGTAAATATATTCTTTGTTTCCTATTAGAAATAACAAAATAGTAATGAGTTTTAAAATTTTGTTACAGATTATAAGGTTCACAAACCTCTCAGACGAAACGATTCGAGATTGACGCCTAAGAAGTGGGACACTTCGCGGCCCCTCGAAAATTGTATAAAGAAATCGCTCCGTGACTGTCAGGCACTAAAATTATCCTGCACTGCTCATTTTTAGTCGTATTGTAAAATTAAAAACGAACAAAAACCACGAAAAAATACCTTCTATCAGTGGCCACGGTAGAAGGGGTTTTGAATAATACTGTAAATTTATATATGTACCTATATATAAACCGGTGTATATTGATCTCTAAAGTGACGTCACCTCTTTATAACTTGTGATTAATTTATAATAAAGCTTTTGTTTGTTCATCGCGAGCATTTTAACTTAAACTGTGTTTCGTAGTTTAATGTTGTGTACTTGAAAAAATTGTAAATACCTACATAAAAGTATTTTTTTACCTACTTGTGAAAAATTAAAAAAGTAACTGTAATACTAGTCAATTATCTAGTGTATTTAATTTATAAATAATAATATTTAATCGTGTAAATTATTTAAAAAAAAATACTAGAACGATTGCGATAAAAATTGTTTTAAAAGTAATATAACGCTAAATGCCAGAGCGCGTTAATTGCCAAAGAGAAAATTCGAACACGCGAAGCTAAAAACGCGGGAATTAAAACATTTGTTAAAGTAGTTTTCTTGTGAAATTAACGATGAGCAACAAGATGCACACCCAAATGGGAGTTGGCAACCAGCTGCAGAGAAGCTACAGGATGCAGGATTTCGCAACGCCTGGCGTCATCATGAGGGAGCGAAGCTTCATACGTCCGCAATCGCATCACAACATGCATCATAACCAGGTAATTACACTGAACCCAATATATAAAAAGTTACTCTATGCACTGAACTAAATACATTCCATTCATAAAATATATAGATAGATACATAGATTAAATATATTATACAGAATGTACATAGACTAAATAAAATGAAATTACGTTCAATTTGAAAACTGTCAGAATTGTCAAATTAAACGTTACATTCAAAGATGTTGTATTAGTCTGTACCTGGTTACATTAGTTTTTTGACACATTTATCGCGAGAATAATTATACACAATAACCAGACAACTAAACTTTTTGGTGTACTTCAACAATTCAGTTACGTTTTTAGTACATCGTGTTTATATAGAACAAAGGACATATTAATAATATGTTCTTTATTATACATATACTACCTACTAAACAAATTGTCCAATTTTTTTCAATAAAGTATCATCCAAATAAACCATATTAAAAAAGCCATTAAAATTATCTAAGTATTTAAAATGATCTATTACATTTTCCCTCTGTGTGCCTAGGTTACATTCATAATTGATGTCATAATTTGAAAGGGGGATTATTCCCTCAAAAAAAGATAAAACAGTCTTTATACATTATTGAGTCTATCATTTTTTTTATATTGGCTATTTTAAAATAATTCAAATTTTTTATTAAATAAAATACAACAACCGATAGAGGATTCAGTGAATTTAGCAACCGACTATCTATATTCCTGAAAAAAGAAATCTAACCCAAACAAATCTAGAGTATACATTTACCTAACAGAGTAATCTATACCTGTGTTGGTAACTTTCGTAAAAATATGAACAAGAATTGATTGTGATTTTGCAATTATTACGGCAGTGAGGTCGACTAGCCGTTAGACATCGTGGGCATTAGACGCCTACATTGAAATTCCATTTAAAATCATTTGAGTAGCATTTGAGGATATATTCAATGACATTTATTTGAAATTATTGCCACTTCAAAAAAGACATTGAATGCAAAAGGGTAACAGCTTTCGCTTAAATATGAGTAATTAGTTGATTATACAAGACGAAAAGAACCCAAACCTTTTCCATAGTACATTGTTGGGCTAAAAATCTGACCAAACTTTACAATGTTGAAAGTATAGACTCAATTGTAACAGAAAATTATGACCTTTTTGTTATGTTAACAAAGTTAATTGCACAGTAGAGTTAGTGGCTTTGAATATTCAGTTTTTAAATTAGCTATTATTATTATTGTTTAAAAGAAATTCAAACCTACCTATTACTATTACTATAAATTGTCTCTGCAATAGGACAGCTAATAAACTAATAGGAATCTGTATGTTCGATAAAAAAATAAAATTATAATGGCCTGGTGGCAAAGATGTTTAACTGTTGACACACCCTTGCCTGATGGTCTAAAAATAAATCTCTCAATTAAAAAATCTCAATCGATATGAATCAAAATTCTCCATTGCTGTTCCATTACATGATTGTATGTAGAGTTTCAAATATCAACTACTTAGTCTATTACACCTCTATATTATAATTTATACATGTCTAAAATTGCATCATATTTGCTAAATGTCCTCGGACATAAAAACGCGTGAATAGGCCAGTCTAGACTTTTATGATGCTAATTTTAACAATATGTATGAACATACACATTTACCTAACTACATCGGACAACTTACATCGGGTGAGGTGGTTTATTTAAGAGACAGACCATTTTCAGTTTTACTTTTTGTGAAAAAAATTTTTTTTTGATATTAGACATTATTGAATAAAGAAAATAAACAAAATTCTCATTACCAAATTAAAACATTGTTTTGTAAGTTTTTGTATTTTGTTTGTTTTCGTTCAATAAATTGGACAGAAAAGCACATAATTTCTATAAAAAGTAAAAAGTCTGGCCAAAAAATAATAAAATTACGTTAGTTATCACTCCTACAATCAGATTTTTCCCAGCAATATGCCTCCATTTTGTATTTATAGCTCTTGCCTTTATATTTTTTGAAAACTTCAAACTGAGGAAGTATTGCTAGTCTGTTGCGCATTAGCAGGACATATTTTCTTTGCATATCTTTGAAGATTTCTAGTCTTTTCTAGAATGCGTAGATTTCCTCAAAATAAACTGATTATATCAAAGATTTTATATAATTTAACTTATGAAAATCAAAAGTTCCTTCACACCGATGTATTGCAAAATATTGCAGAAATACGGCTCTTCAGGGTTTCGAAACACTGGATTAACACCGCTCAAGAAAATAATAATTCACGGCACGTAGGTATCGTCAGGAGGTTCCTCACTCTTCAGCCCGGTATTACCACCGGTAGCTTAGGCCTTGCCCCGCTCTGTAAAAGCGCTTTGTATTTGTAAAAAAGTTTAAAACTAAGTTAAATAAATAAAATATGTGAGTGATAATAATAGTTACTTAATAAAAGGAGACCGACCATTATTCACACATTGTCCGCTAAAAATCTGACCAAACGTTACAATAGTGAAGAAAGAAGGCATTTGAATTGTTCGGTTGCTATGACAACTGCTATGACTTTTGCTCGAGAAAAGACGAGCGTCTCAATCCCAAAACGTCGTCTTCGTCTGATTGGTCGTGTTTGACGTTGAGCTTGAGTCGTTGACGTAAAGATGGACGTTTGGTTTGAACCAATATAACATAATAGCATAATAGTCTATGGTTTGAACAAAGGCTTGTGAATTTGATAATAAATTCTTTATGTATGTGAATTTGTAAATTCGTGTGTCGTTTTTACCTATTTGTTGTGGTGTAATACGTTTTTTTTTTAAAAATGCCTGTTATGTGTTTTTCATGAAGTTACACAAGAAGCAATCTCTTACGATAAGTCAAAGTGGAATTTTAAATGTTTACAAAATGATTGCAATAATAGCTTTCAATATAAAGCAGGTCTCATTAAACACTTATCTGAAGTACATAATATTCCAATACAAACTGAGGAACTAGAGTTTAAAAACAACGAAGGTAAATATTAAATTAAATTAAATTATTTTTTGCCCTAATTTTTAGGGTACATAATATAGCAATAGTGAAACTTTATTTTGCACTACTTTTACCACAGAAAATTTAGTTCAACTATATTTTCTGTCTTTAAATTGTATAAACAGAGTTTTTAAAACATTTTTTGTTGTAGGGTTTCTTGCATGGAAAAAACAGAAAAGTCTAACTATGTTGTATCAGCAACATCACATACAAAGGATAACTTATTAGTAACATATTACTCGTGCAATAGGTCAGGTGACTATTTTGTTCTGTTTACTTTTATAATACATAGCAGCAACAAATTGCTAATTTTAAAAATATTAACATTGGCTTTTTTTTCTTTTCAGGAAAAGTTCGTTTTAGGACTTCTTGTAACTCAAATAAAAAGGGACTTATGAAAGCACAAGGATCTTGTAAACTAAATAGAAACTGTATCAGTAGCCTAAAAGTAACAGAATGTGAAAAAGTTATAGTAATAAATTATATTTTTTTTTGTATTAATTTGTAGTATTTTTTTCCTACAGTTTTATTTCGTATAACGAATTACCTACCTAAATAAACAAAACTTAGGTAGAGTTTCATTTAAATAAGGATTGAGCATAGCTACGCACCGTTTACCTACGCCAAATGAAAATATAAACCCATTTGAAATCGCGCGGGTTTAGGTCTACCAATCACGACGGAGGCACAGGAACAACCAATCAAAAAAGGAAGACGTTTTGGGATTGAGACGCTCGTGAGAAAAGTGAGTGTTGCTCTCATAAAATATAAAGTAGCAAGCTCAGAACAATAGACGTAGCAACAAGCATAGCATAACAGTTCAAAAAAGGAGGCCGAAAATTTTCCACACATTGTTGAGTTAAAAATTTTACCAAATGTTACAAGTTTTAAAGTGGTATTAATTGTTACAAAAAATACCACATTAATGTAGTTTTGAAAGTTAATTATAATTGTTTTGAGTTTTAAGCTTGGAATATACCTACCATGAATATACTTACACTTTTTAGATTAAGTTTTATCATTATTTTTCTTACTAAAAATTACAAAACATTCTTATATTACGATAAATAGTCCTCGTGACAAGACGATTATGAAAGTATATAATAAATATAAATTCTGTAGGTAGGTATCTATATTTTGAGGTTTATTTTGTACCACAAAGTAAAACTGTGACGGATCAGATAAAGCTCAAAAATGGTCAGCCTCCTTCGAATGTTTGTGTAGTAATTTTTTAGTACATTTTGACCTTGATATTTTATTTTATACATAAACAAAATTCTGCATTACTCATGAAATCCGTTTTATATTTGTCGATGATACCGATTTCTAAATCGCCGAAAATACAACGTGACAGTCCATCAGGCATTATTACGCCAACACAGTCATGCTTTTTCCTAACAACATTTCATTTTCTAGTTCTCAAACAACGGAAAACGGCGGAGTATGATCCTGACGAACTCAAAGGGAAAGCCTACGTTGGAAATATATAGGCCACCAGGTATGCGATTATTTCATTATTAAATCTCAATATTCGGAATAAAAATGTTGAAATGTACGGTAGGTAACTGGCCGCACGTAGAATGCTTGGCTGACTGGCGTCACTACGCGTAAATGGGCGCCAAACTTTAAAAATAAACAAACTTCAAATTTGGAGCGAGTCGACAGTCTCATGTTTGTTGCGGCGAATCGCGTTTGTCAAAACGTTTGTTGACGTTTGTTTAATGTGAGTTTTAAGTGAATAAATGATGTCGAAGTGCATAGTTAACCAGTCTGTAAGTCAGCCGGTGCCAGGGGCCCCAGTGGCCACCGCTTTGCCATCGCCCCCTGTGGCCACGCTGGTGACACCGGCCATGGTCCCAGCGCCCCCCGTTACAGTATCTTCTCTTCCGGTAGCTGTATCGGTGACGACTGTCGTAGCTCCTGCTGCACAGATTCAAACAACTTCAGAGGCTTCAGGTTTGTTTGGGAAGCGATTAATAATTGTGTCATTCAAAAAACAACCCTTTGATGAATGTTTATAGATATACTCTTCATTGCATACTTTTTAATCGTATGTTTATATAGTGGCATTGTATAACCTGATCTACCTATAGGGCGACAGTAACCTCCCCACTGCGGATGATCTAGTTACTGACCTAGATCTAGTTTACGGAATGACATGATTGACAAATTGTCTAAAATTTAAATGGCCATGTTAGGCAAAATATCTGAATTTAAACTGTGTTAGTCAATTATAATACGTCGCTGTGACTGCGACACACTAAGCAAACATCTGTTATTTTATCCTGAAAGTAGCGACCCGCCCCCGGCCACGCCCGGATGCAATTTTGCAAATTATATAGAACAAGCCTTCCTCGTTTATCGGTGGTTCGTTTTGAAGAAGAGCGGAGGCACAGAAGAGGTGCCATTAGATGCATAAATGTATGTATATGTATATACCTATAGAAGCTTTTACAGTCTATGTTGTCTTAGTATCCACCTAAAGTTTTTTGATATAAAAATACGTTTTTACAATAAGGAATTATATATTTTATGATAGCTAGGTATCTTAACTTTAGTTAAATACACAACCTCTCACTATTATTTATTATTCTGATGGACTAAAGTTGTGTAGAGTTAATGACGACTTACAATATTTGCTTCATGTAGATACATTTACTCGTATGTTTTGTCTGAAGTTTCATAATAGGGGATCGGACAGTAATCAGATTAAAATCTAAAATGTACTTACAAAGAAAATATATAATTTTTTGCGATTATTTATCGAATAATAATTTAATATAATTCATTTAAATATTTTTAAATGAAGAAATAAAATTTTATTATTTACAATATTTTTAATCTATACGGAAACACCAATCACAGTGCGTGACGTCATTTGTGGGCAATCATTGTCTTATGCCAATGCAGCTGTTTTGTTATGATATGACCACAAATGACGTTACGCGCTCTCAGATGAACTATCGTGGCGTTTTGGCGGCATTTTCAAACAAACATTATTAAAACATGATTTTGAGTACCTAAAAGGCTATAAATAAATAAAATAGTATTTTTTATGAGTATAAATATCCATGAAGATTAATTTAAAACACTTTCTGAAAATTTGTCCGATCGCCTATTATGCATAAAAATATTTCAAAATAACCACTTCCACTTTTCTATCGATGATGGCATATCACCTTTTGATGTATATTTTTCTTAAATAAATATCTATAAGTTTAAGTTACCTATATGGCTTTTGTGCAAAGAAGTCTTTTTGACTTTATAGGCATTTTATAAGCTAAAAGTTTTGACCAATTGCCTATCACACTAAGAGCAATTCAGATATTTCGCCTATTCTAGTAACAGATATTTTGTCCTATTTTTGGTCAACTTTGGAAAGCAACATTTCAAAGTGGGCTCTGGTCTGTGTGTTTTTAGTACTGGCCGTGAAGTAGCAGCATGGTGTGTGGTGTTGTGTTTCGGTGCGTGTGTAAGGGATGCCAGACTAAAGCCGGCAGCACACTAGCAGCACTTGTGGCGTTGCTAGTGTTAATAGGTGACGGTAATATCAAGACCATTAACATTTTAGACATTTTATTAATCATGAATTCTAGTATTCTAGACTATGAGAATCAAAACCCTCTACTGAAGACCCATCGTTAGAAAAATTAATCTGTATACAAAAAATAAACTGTTTTGAGAATATTTATGTTACAGATTGTATGATGAAAGTTTCGCCATGAATCCAATTAACCGTATCGGAACGCGAATACCGCGACTAGGTACTTATTACATACATACAAAATAATCGTATGATCTACACTGCGTGAACCCAATAGTGAATTATCGTAATTTGATTCACGATAATGTTAGGTTTCTCTTCCTGTCTTATCAAGGAATTTGCCTTAGAAACAACATGTATGAAGTTATATTTTTTAATTCAATGTACCTCACACATTGAATTTAAAAAAATATAACTATAATAAGACAGAGTAAATATCTGTTTTTGATGCCTCTATATGCTTTTTGGAAGTCGAAATAAAGGACGAAGACGTATAAGGGGAGTGGAGAGCACATTGCCAATCACACATCTAATGTAATATAACGAATGGAATATTTTTTATTAAACCTCGGTAGACTGGCCGCTTAATGGCCACTGTAAGCAACACCATACGAGATTAATCATACCATACCACCATGCACTGCCAACCTTAATAGAATAAAGGGTAAAGGAGGTGAAAAACACAGAAACAAAACAGCATACATGCTGTCATTTCACGGTGGTCTTCTGTAATGGCGTGGTTAACTGTCACCAGACGAGCTGCCCGCAGTGTGCCCTGCTCTACTGAAATGGCCTTATTTACTGAAACAAAACAGCTTACTAATTCGCCATGGTATTTTTGTAAGAGAGTGGTTTCTTCCGTTAAATGTGCTGTATAAACCAATCCTACAATACATGATATGGTCCACGAATTTGTATGCAGCTCGAAATTTGTATTTTATTTTAGTCTCTAAAATTTTTATTTCAGTCTCGAAGTTATTGAATTTACATTTTAAAATGTTGCCCCTTTCGCTTTTTGACTATAAAATATAGAGTATTCTTATTCGCCTCGCCTCCTCTAGCTTCCCTACAACTAGTGTGAAATGGAATATCAAGATCTTCTTTAAAAATACAACTTAATAATGTGATTTTAGAACTGTGACGAATTCTAGATGTCTTTAATAGTTACAAGCTCACATTAAAAAACGTATTGACTTGACTTGATTGAATTACTACTCTCGTTTCTGAGACCAATACAGATTTAGGTATAATGAATACATTTCAAATAGTATTTAGTACTTACCTAGAAAGAGTGTTTCTGTAAAAAAATGTCTTAAAATAAAGTTTTGAATACCGACGATTTATTGCAATTAGAATACTCGAAAAATACAAATATTAACTACCTACACTTAGTCAGCCAAGCATAAGTTTTCTGTCTAATCTATACATAAGTATATTATAAAATAAAGTCCCTGTCTGTTTCTCTGCTTATTTCTTCTAAAGTATTCAACATATTTTGATAAGGTTTTCACAAATGGAAAGAACAAGAAAAATATTGCCCTCGTGCGAAGCCTCCGACTTAGCACGACTGCAGCATTTTTCTGCACTCTAATTGGTACCTAATATATATTTAAAAATTAGTTTAATTATTGAGAAATAACTGGTTCTCTATTATTTTGCTTAAATTTCCCACGAGAATAGGTTTTCTATAGATCAATAGCTTATCAATAAATATCTCAGAATGGTTTCATAATTATATAACTATAACTATAGTGTTTTCTTCTAAAAAAAATATCTATTCGTGTGTAATAGTACATAGAACATACATATATGCACATTCTGCTTTGTCTTGTCTATTAATTCTCGATTACTTTGTCATCAAGTCCTTGTCTCTTTCATTTCTTATTCTTTGCCACTCAGCACTGCAACTCTCTTCCTATCTTGTTCTCTTGACTGCTACGTTGACCGCCAGGTGTCCGCACAGACGGAGTGGCAGCCGGCGCGAGCGCACCCAGCACTCCCACGATGCCTGGGTCGAGCAACAAACTCAATGTCCACGCCAAGGAATTCACTATGGCCAAGCCTGCTGACCTGCAGAATAGGTGAGTTCCTAAATGTTCCATACTTTATCTACACTATGTACTTTGGGTCTTTAATAAGGACTTCCACCCACAAGGTGGGCAGACGATCCAGGCTGTTTCTGACAGGTCTTATTGGAAAATTATCGGAGAGGTCTATGTCCAGCTGTAGACGTACTGCAGCTGTGATGATGATTTTGCGCAGTTGACGGAAATTAAACACTGAATAGAACGCTCAAAAATTCGCACACAATTATGTAGGTACGTACTTAATCTTTTCTATATTTCTCTAAAAGGACTTGAAAAGTCTTGAAAAAGGACTTGACTCAATACTTAATTGTTTAATAATCGATAATAATCGGCTGGATAGGAAACTTGGGATAGGAACTGGATAATACAAAAGTGGACTGGATTGGTTATTGTCTAGGAATGGACATTTTCTAGTAATGAGAATTTAGTATCACTGTTTTAAAATTTTGCATTATAAATAAACCTATAATGCATTATTAAGCCGCACAGTGAAGGCTTTGTCCATTTTCTTGATCAAACTATATAACGACTAAATCAATAATTACTGTTAATTTATTCTTACTGTTAGTAATTTCTTTGATCTGTAGTATTTTGTGGTTCTCTGATCCCTGATTCCTGAATTGAGATACACTTCTCATCAAAAAAATCGGAACATCTCTGAAGTTTAGTTGTATGGTTTTTTTTTTACATTAAACCAAAAAATAAAATGCCAGTTAATTGCGGATATTATGTATTTAACGAATATTAATGTTTCAAATTAAAATAGCTTTCTTTAAAATTTCTTTAGCTATCGTATTTTGTTCAACATGTATTCTTAAAGGGTAAAAACCCTTTAAGAAGAATTTGTATAATCTTAGAAACATTGAAGGTTTAAGGCAGGCTCTTCGGTGGTCTACAGTCAATTTTGGGCCATTATCTGGTTTATGAGGTTTCAGGCCACGCTCCAGCAATCTTCTTCTAATGGTAGAATCGCTCACAGTCTAATCGCGAACCTCACGGAACTGCTGCTGCAGTTGTATAGAGATAAAATGACGATTTCTTAGAGAAACTGACGCAATATACCGGTCATCTTGCTCAGACGTGACTCGAATTCAGCAACTCCACGACTTGGGCGGCTTCCGGCTATCTATATTTGTTAAGAAAAAAAATCTCTTTGGTAGGATGTCACAGAGTCGCAGAGCTTAACAACAACCACTATTAACCACTATTAATCCGACGGAATACACAATGCAAGCAATCTCTACATTCATTTATTAGGTGAAATTTCGACATTTTCAATGCAAATTCTAAATTGTGGTACACCATTGTGTAGACTAAACTGCCAGCTATTTATTGGTATTAATGATATCAGTCCTCTTTTTATTTAAATGCCGCCTATAGTACCTGAGTATGGTTTGGTTTTTTTTTATGAGAAGTGAATTGTACTTATTAGGTACATGGATCAGATTTGATCAGAATTTTCCCAACAGACTGCATACTACACAATTAGTGTAAGTATAATGTAAATAATTCTATTAAAAAAAACGTAAATTACGGTTAATATAAATACCTAACAAATTGTAAGTATTAAACTGAAAAAATAAAATATATATACATAGGTGTACAAAATGGCTTATTGCTTGCTAAACATTGGCGTTACTTGCACTTTTCTCTGTTATGTGTCTTTGTCTTTCCCTTGAGGAAGGTTACTGGATATTTATCATCACGCCATGACCCTTGGAAACCGCGAATCACGGCACAGCTAGTGTGTAATAGACGTAGAAAGAATACATGTTAGGCTGCCCTATTTATAAATTGGAAATAATGCGTATTACAATATCCAAGTTCCCCATTTCGATCTACCTTTCTAATCCCTTAGCCTTAATCCTACTATGGTCAGCAGTGCACTTGCAGCACCTGTAGCTTTTCTAGTGTTATAGGCGACGGTAGCCACCCACTTACCATCAATCCGATAACAGATTTTTGGTGTTTACGTAAAATTTAACAGTAATTAACACTGGTTGCGTCGAAATGAAGATTTTCCACAAATTTTATCCAAATTTTCAGCCAGATGTAATTACTAAAATACACCCAAACTATTTGTAGCCGGAAATGCAATGAAAACTTTATACATATAATAGATGATAATAGTGAGATTTCCTCGTCAACGTCTCTTCTATGTGGCCTTGCAAAGATTCACATCAAGAGCGGTTGTAATCGGCGTCGTTGGCGCCGGTCCAAATGTAGCAAAACAAAAATCGTATGAGCACCTACTACCTACCACTATGATGCGCACACCGGTAATGTCTGTCTGCGCGTTAGGTGCGTGGATGGTGTAGTACAGGTGTAACAAACTAGCGGGCCGCATGCGAGGTCCAAAGGGAAATTATTGAAGTAATTAATTTCATAATTTTATTTCGTAAATGTTGGACAAATCTTCTAATATATAAAATTTTCGCGTCGTAATGTTTGTAACAATACTCCTCCGAAACGGCTGGACCGATTTTTATGATTTTTTTTTTGTATATTTGATAGGTATAGAATAGGTTGTATTTTTCATCCTCCTACCCCCCATTTTTTAATCGCAATTTTAGTATTTTTGTATGAACGATATCCAAATTTAAACGTCGTTGATTGACGTGAAGTGACATATGGTGAAGTGACAATAAAATTGGACCCGATAGGTGGCGCCACAATCGGGTTACAGACTTATTTTCTGGTTCGGGCAGGACAACGTCCGCTGGTTCAGCCAGTAGATGTATAAATTAAAATAATTGACAAATATATAAAAACTGCTTTTGCTTATATATTTATTTTTTCCGGAATGACATTCACCGATATAATGGTTTCGTGTTTACAAAAAAAAATTTCATGTTTTTAAAATAACATTTTTTAAAAGAAGACATTTCATTCAAAAAACGGACACAAAACGCACATGCAATACAAGTTTCCAATAAGTACTTAAATTTTTTAATGCCAATAGTATCGCACTTGTCAATGCCTGCACCAGTGCCTCGCCATAAATGTGCTGTGTGTGCTAAAAGCCACATTAACTTCTGTTCTTTATTGGAATCGTCTCTCTGGAACTTCGTTATGTTTCTTAGTTACCTAAATAAATAAATATTTATTTATTCATTACCCAGCTCTTTAACTTGACGTTTACAAGTGATAAGGAGATAGAAAGTAGTAGTGGCAGGGCACACTACGTTTTGCAGTCAATTGGGCTGCTCGTCTGGCGGGAGTTAACCAACCCTTTTACAGAAGACCACCGTGAAATAACAGCACGTGTGCTGTTGTGTTTCGGGGAGTGAGAAAGGGATGCCATTTCCCTATCCTCACCCATTCCCTTATCCTTAATTTTACTGTCGTCGGCAGCGCACTTGCGACACTTGTGGCGTTGCTTGTATTACAGGGGACGCTAGTCACCTACTATTAAGTGGACCGTCAGCCTGTTTGCCTATCTTAACATTTTACATGTCAGAGAGATAGATTTACTTTGATATATTACAATAGATATATCCATAAAATTTCCTTTAAAACTATATCATCTTTAGCATAGAGCGTATTACCCTATGGTCTTTAGATATCAAATCCGTTCAGGATTACAAGGACCAGTCTCAAAGTGTCCAGTGTATCTATTTAAAACTATGTTTTCCACGTCGACTATGTGCGAAGTCTTTAACGCTTCACAGATTTACGCCATTTAAAAGTTTTGCGGCCCACCTGCGACTTGGAGTTTGAGGTGCCTGATGTAGTATCAATTGAGTTTTTGTTATCACTTTGTTCTGTGTCGCGGTACTGCGGTGACGTGACGCGAAAACGCCCGCGCCAAAACAGGCCGATTCCGCGCCGTGACGCCGCCACCTCACCCCCTAGCATGCCCCGCGGCCGCCTGAGTGCCATTTGGCAGTGAGCGCACGCGCCGGGAGACGCGAGGAGTTCCCGACCGCGGATACAATACGCCACCAATCACTTCGATAAATACGAACCTAACCGAACGAAATTAAATCTTACGCGACCGTATTTTAAGTGCAAATCTCGAAATCAATCATTTATTGCTTGAATTTTACAGTTTAGAGCACTATTCGATTTGGTCGATTGAGCTATTAATAAGTATAGTGTAAAGTGTAAGTAGTATTTATACTTAAACATAATTAATTTGGCGTCAATCGTGCGCAGATTGCCAAATTTGCGTTAGGATTTGTTTGTATGTGTGTTCATATTGTTATATGATAAAAGTTTATTGTGCCAGTGAAGTGTGCTAGTATTTGTTTTGGTAGAATCGTCTTATAATTTAGTTCCAGTTGCAAATTGTATGTGAGACAATGGTTCGAGGAAGATATTCCACGTCTGATATGTAAGTGAATTGTTTTGATTTTAAAAATCATCGCATATGGCATTAGAATTATTGATCATTTGGTATAGATAGATTTTCAGTCAACTTTTCGTGATGTGTAGGAATAATCTTTTTAGCTTTAAAATTTTAAAAAAACACTGGGACATATATAACTTATATGTTCGTTTTGAGCGTGATTAAGCGTGACTGCGTGATTATATGCTTTTAAAATTGGCGCTCACCGATTGTGTAAGTTTTTTATGTTCTCAAAAATTGTAAGGTAGAAACAAATTTATTTTAGCCCCATTGTTCTCAACGGTTGATATCGGTAATCTATATACATATAAAAATGAACCCCTATTTCCCTTGGTTACGGTATCGTAGGTAGACCGATTTTAATTCGGTTTTCACTAATGGAAAGAGGGATAAACGGGAATGTTCATATATATAAAAATTCCGAGCGAAGCCGGGGGCGGGCCGCTAGTATAATATAAAAGTACCTAAAGTCTGTCTTTGTTTGTTTCTCTTTGACTTTAGGTACTAACAATGTTTGTCGTGCAAATGTTATGTTTAGAAAAACGCGTCACTTTTTAAAGAAACTTTTAACTTAGTCGTTAGAAATGTTTATCATGCATATTTAGAATAGATGGTGATGAGCCAAAATATTCAGTGACGGAATGGGCGATATTGGCCACCCAGCTCTGTGTAGTGTGTGCAAAGAGAGAGCTTTAAATTGGTATTCTATCAAGATTCTAGGTTGGCAGCGAGCCTTTAAAGTAATAATGCCACCCGGGCCTATCCACAGTCAAGACTGCAGGTCTTTCTCGACTGGGCAACGCACTCTTAACCCCCATGACATTGCTTGTGATTAGGCGATGGAATAGCTTTCTCTATAATAGGCGTCCTGTCCGAGCGAACAGGCGTTCCCCTAATCCAGTGGACTCTTGTCAGATTTCCAGCCGATGTACATAAAAAATCTTATCAGATCTTTATTGGAGTTAACCTAATAAGTTTCACATTGTTTTGATGCGTTTATTGGTTTAAAACAAATATACGCATCAAAGTCATAATGATCCATTTTCAACCAACAAACATAAATCATAAATGATCTGTTTTCAGGCCAATGCTCCTTGTCGAGAGAATGTATATAAATATTTTTTTTATAAACCCCAAAAGTAACTAAATATTTAGTTTAGCGCCCTCTATATATTGCTGATTTGCTGTAAAACTTGGGAATGTGAAATGAAGATATAGGTAGTTATTTTAAAAAAATAGAGTAAATTATGCATTAATGCATATTTATCATATATTGTTGCGCACTGAAATATGACAGCATGAAAACCTTTTCCGTGAAAAAAAAATCATATATGTATGTACTTTGTTGGTAATCAGTCAAATTATCAATGTAAGAATTGTTTTATGGACACCAATATGATATTTCTGAGTTATAATAAAATAATAATCACATAAACCAAACAAAATAATCATATAGGTAGTAGTAACGACGTAGCTTAGGTCCAATTATATCTTCAGACAACGATCGTATCAGACACGTAGCGTGTCGGACGAAATAATATTATTTCATATGATATGTAAGAACTAATTTATATCGTGCGTAACGTGTCCGCTCAGATACTGTCCGCGCCGTGGACGGCATTCGAGTGGAGAATATTTTGTCTGAGCCGAAACGTGTCTGAAGGCCCCAGAATACCGTGCAATGTTTTTGTCTGATATGGCACGTTTCTGGTACGTTAGATGTAAATAAACTGTGTCTGACCGAACGGTGTCTGAGACGATACGTGTCTGATACGTTCGTTGTCTGAAGATATAAACGGACTGCTTTAGTCGATTGCTTCTGGCCAATTGTAAAAAAGATACACCAGAAAATAGTTACTTATTCAAAAACACTCAACGGATTTTGATACGTTTTTCACTCTTGGAAAAAGAGTGATAAATGAGGAAAATTGTGTAGGTATATCGAAGCCGGGGTCGGGTCGTTAGTTTCAAATATGTACTTACAATTCTAAATTATATGTAATAATAATTCAATGGGGTTAAAAACTGAAAGCTAATCGTAGGTGGCGCCACTGTTGAGTGATCCTAATCGCCGCTATATTGCGTTTTTGTTTCCCTGTATTTATCAGCGAATTTGCCTTTATTTCTACAAAAATGTATTCGACATACAGTGTTAAGCAGTTAAAACAACAGTTGAGGAAAAGAAAAGCATCTACTGCACATAATTTCGAATATTTAGTCTGCTTCCAATTTTTTTCTTCGTAAAGCTTTTATCCATTGTTTTTTTCTTTTGAAATCTTTAGGGAATATATGGATTCCCGACTTTTTAGAATCAAAAGCTGAACATAAGCGTCATGTTAATTAAATAAATTCAGTTCTTTTTGTTTGTTTACAAAATTACTATGGAAAATGACAGCTACTTGTCAGATTTAGGGAACAACCAACAGTGCTGCCATCTGAAGTGAGCAAAAGTCAGTTTTTTACCCCATTGAGTCGTTAGTTCGGTGTTTGTGCGTCATTTCGAAACTAAAGGAAGGATCTTAATTTGTCACATTGTCATTCGTTAAGTTGATTCAAGGTCACTGTGCTCCATTTGCTGCCTCCTTATGAAGTGTTTCTATTTATTTATCGTTTTTATCTCTGACTTCATTACGTTTTAGCTTTAATTTTATTGTAGTGAATGTTTGTTTTTCTCGAGATATAAATGTTTAAATGAAACATTAGTATTTGATTGCCATACTGACTGTTGGAGTTACTCTCATTATTTGTGCGTTGTCTTGTTCCTTTTATTGCTTTAACAGTCAAAACATATAATCCATTTATCATCTCTATTGTTAGTTGTTGAAGATATAGCGAAGTATGTTCCTACACCTTTAATGTTGTTAATTGTTAACGGATGCACCTTCTCTGTTGGGCTTTCTATAATAACATGTATTATATACATACTGTTTAATGCGTCAAACCCTCCCCCATCCAGAAGACCACCGTGAAATAACAGCATGTGTGCTGTTGCGTTTTAGTTAGTGCGTAAAGGGATGCCAGAGCTAATTATTTTATTATTATTATTATTATTAAGAATCTTATCCTTAATCCTACTAAGATTGCGGCGTTGCTTGTGTTGTAGGGGACGGCCTGTCTGACGACATTAACATTAAAAACTGCGCGAACTTAATATCTATGCTGATGCAATAAAACTGAACAGTTGCTTTGCTAATAAGGGAACACAGAGTTAAATACAAATTCAAAAAAAAATAATAAGACGCTTTTATGAATCAAAGAGATATGTAATAACTAATGTTATGTTTATATGGGTGAAAGAAAAATTTCAACAGATATACCTTGAAATTCTCTTAATTACGATGTGGGTACCAGCAGGGTGAATGTGCTGGAGGCTGGACGGCAAAATTGGGGCGAACATTTTTTAATGTCTTACAGAAATTAAAATTAGGGCATATACTTACACCGCCTTACCTATTAGTAGTACCTGCATGATTGAGCTTTTATTAAAAATAATTTGTTGTGCAATCATAACTATAAATCGTTGGGTTGTATGAACTGACGCTCGGATCCCTTAGTTCACAATTATACTAATTACGGAAAACAAGGTATTACACGGAAAACAGGGTGGTGTATTTAATTAGGATTTAGGACGATAGTGCACAAATCATAAAATTACAGTTTCATTGACAAAAAAATGTAATTATGTAATATGATTGTAAACTAAGGTGTCGAAATGTAGGGGTAGCAAAATTTGAATAGCCCACTCGCGACTTATGTGTAAATCCGTCACTGAGTTACGATATAATATTTTGACTTTAGCTATCAAATCCGTTTAGCTTCAGTGTCCCAGAGTCTCAAAATTTCCAGGTTTTCATATCGTCCAGTGCTGCAACATGACAGATTAGGCTCATAAAACTGACTTTCCTGTGCATTTTTTCATGTGCACTTTTTCTAAAAGTGTACTTTCCGCAAAAACACTTGCCCATTTAGGGAAATTTCCTCGTAAGTGCATATTCCCAAACAAGTACATTTCCAAACCGCACACTTTCCCAAAAAGTACATTTTCTCAAAACGCACATTTTTCCAAAATTTACAATAGCCAAAAATGTCATCATCACCACAAAGTTTTCCTGAGATGAAGATCCTAACTGTGGATCCTAAGCAATGTTGGAGATGTTAAAATTTTTTACTTGTTGAATGTAGATACTTGGGATTTATAAATTTTTCCAAATGTTTCAAGTAGGTACTTTTATATTCATACATTTTAATGGCCACTCTACTTTGAAGCAGTTCCTTTTCGGCTTGTCATTATGGCATTTTTTGCATTGTGAATCTCGTCCTAAGCGATATCAAAATGGATTTTCCATTAATATACAATCAAAAGGGTAAAAAATCAATCATCAAGGATGGGTATCAATATACTTACGTAAAAAGAATACCTCGGGAACAACGTTGTGGTAGTGCAGAAACCGCGACTACTGTTTCGCAACTTTGACATTGGACAACACGAAATCTCGTGTTGACATTCGACAACAAAAATCTAGATCGTTACCTCGTTTTCCAATTTGAGAAAGTGCACTTTTGGGGGAAGTGCACCTTCCGTGAAAGTGATTTTTCTAAACAATTGTACCTTTAGGAAAAGTGCACATTTCGGGAAAATGAGTTTTATGAGCCTAATCCAACATGACTAGTCCTAGAAAGTATAACAGTGTCCCATAATGTCCACTTTTCGTTCGTCAGTCTCCAATTATTGTAAAAGTGAAGGTAAGTACACAAAGCCATGATTGTACATGTTGAGACACTGGACATTGTTGAGACACCTGAATGATAGAATCTATTGAAAATTTACAAATAAATCTTTGTAGTTTTAGTTATGAAAGGAAAATCAATGTTTTCATGTAATATTGTTATGAAGCTTATCGTCGTTGTCAAACCAAAATCTGCTATGCTATGTGCTAAAAGTATACTTTTGAGATATCGACAAAAGTTTTCCTGAAAAAAAAATTTGAAGGTTTATTTAAAAAAATAGTTATTAGTAATTTAGGGTTGCCATACGTTAACTTATTGGTCTTTTAAACATGAAAGTTTAATAGTTTATTTATAATTTTGTTAATGGAGTACCTAAATTTTGAACATATCAGATTCTAGTTGTGTTTTTCATAGCATATTTTATTAAGAGGTCGTAATTCGACAAATAGTGCTCTTATTTTATACAATAGATAAGGCATTAAACTATTCACTAAGGTCACAATGTTGAAATCTCAAAAATATGCACAAAGCAGATTTTAATTTGACGTTATGTGGTTGAAGTTTTTAACTTAAAAACGATAAAAATCGATGCATATTTCTTGAGAACAACTAAGTATGTTTGTTTAAGTCGGCGGCGCATCCCTTTAACTCGATAAGTAATGCCATAACTTAATTAGCATCGTCTATTGCGTGGTATGTAAGCGAAAAGACAGTTTTGTTATTTCTACATACACTGATTATGAACTATTATTTATTAACTATCATAGGTGGTATCTTTGTTTATATGTAACTGGCGATCGACCTCCAAATTTGCAAGGATGCCATTTTTTCTGCAAATAAAATACACAAACTTTCCACTTCTAATAGTGTCTCTAAGTCTGTCTCAATATATCTTCTGTTAGAAATTTTAATATTTTTAATAATTTCGAAAAAAAAAAGGATTTTATTTACATTTTTACGTCAGGATTGCTGAGTTCGAGTAATCATCGTAAAATCTTGTTCGAAACGACAAATAACCTTTTTCCTTTTTTTTACTGTGCCCGTTTTCTCGTCGCCCCGCTGAATGTCGGTGGACGGGTCATTCGGCGGCCATATCGTTGCAGCTCACCTCATTATTCTATCAGTGTAATGACCCAGCCAGAACACGTCATTGAATTAAACAGTCGCCGGAATTTGACGCTAATGCTACCAACTGTACTTCAACAAAGCAATAGTGTAGTGTGCCATATTTTTTTACCAAACTAACTTGATAGTAAGAGGCTAACTTGATTGGACTAGACTTGGAATAGACGACGGGGTATTTGTTATAAATTTGGAGCAATAAAAAAAATAACAATCAGTACAAATACAAGAAGTGGTAGGTAATAATTTTACAAAGTGTCTAGTCGTCCGCTAAACGGCTAAAATAACTTTTTATATAAGACTAATAAAGCTATTTGTTCGTAAATTTTAAAATAGAATATCCCTCTACTCATCTGAGTGTAGTGTAATGTAGTACTGTAAGTTTTGTTACCCATTGAACACATATCAGTGTAAAATGAAAGTAACAATCTGGTTGAAAACTCTAAACTATAAAGATAAAATTATAGAGTGCCTATTTGTAATTAAAAAATAGTTCTTTGGCTATTTGAGTAAGGTGGAGATTAAAATAATTATTTTACTTTTAATTTTATTTAAACTTTTTACTTATCTTAATCTTTTTTGATTTTGATCTTTTTGTCCTAAGTTCACAGTTTCAGTAGTGTAATTATTTTTCGACGACAGATGTCGCTGCGTCGGTTTTCGTTCCTTAACGCGGACTGCACTTTTCATACAAGATTTCGACCTTCGTTTTTATAAGCCCAGAGAATTACGGTACCTACATAAATACATGCGTCAGCTGTCGCACAAATGTCAAAGCGACAGATAACGTAACGCTTTTTAGTTAACGCTTATAATAATTTTCCTCATACAATTTCCATACCGGGGGCCTATAAGAAAATCAATTCTTAAAGAGTAAACCTAAGGAGTAAAAATTTAAAGCAAACATTTAAATGAATAAGCTAAAATAAAACTTAGAAATTGTATTTATTATCTAATTGTATAACATTATCACGTTGTTTGTCTGTATAAAGTAAAAAAAGTATAATAAGAATATGACCGTCCGATTGTTGTCCAAACTTAAATGTTGTTCACATTTAAAGAGGTTTTGTTATGACAGCGAATCGTGAGAACTAACTTTCGCTTGGGCCTCTCATTACATTCAAACTCTATTTGTAGCTATTGATAGAGATGCGTTTCTTTATTTCTCACTAGCGACCCGCCCCCGGCTTCGCCCGGGCCGGGATGCAATTTTTATATATACATTCCCGTTTATCCCTCTTTCCATTAGTGAAAACCGAATTAAAATCGGTCTACCCGTTCACGCGTGATGCCCATGACCAAGGGAAATGGGGATTCATTTTTATATATAGAGATTATGGGCAATGAAGGAAAAGTACTAACAAATTGATAGTATGACAAATGGTGTAATTACTTTTTTTTATTTCGTTTGAGAAACAAACAGTCGTATATATAATAAATAATAAGAATATAAATTCATAATTATAGACTTAAAGACGTTGTTTTGCATTGTTGGACATCGTTCAAGATATTATATAGGTAATGTAAACAATGTATCTATTTCAAAATTAATATAATTCAAGAGTTACTTATTCAACTTGCAAATAGAGGCGTAGCTTATTGTGAAACCCGTTGTAAATACGGAATGAAACCAATGCCTTTTTTTAATTCTTTTTCTGTTGCGTAGTCTTTTGCAGGAAATTGGTTCAAATTCACACTCCTGACTCTTTCAATTTTATGTATTGGTTAAAATTATTTAAAACTTTCTCTAAACTGCCAATTTGTATCCTTAAAGTTTTATTCAAGCATAGCATAATACATTATTTGATTGTAAATGAAACCAATCAAATGAATATTCAGTCATTTGTAATTTTTGATATTATTTATATAAACTCGTCAGACAGGTTGACGGTCGACTTGATGGCAGGAGGCTACCGGATGCTGCAAGTGCGCTGCCGACCATTGTCAATTTTCTAGAATTAAGGATAAGGGATAGGAAGGGGGATGGAGCAATGGGCTCTGACATCCGTTATTCACTCACGAAAACACAACAGCTGTTACTTCACGATGGTCTTCAGAGGATCTAGTATGAGTTTACGATACTACACCAATACTACACTCGCTAGCGAGAACGTAAAACTTTTGTATGGGAAATCGTGAACTGTCAATGTCAAATTATCAATTTTCCATATAAATGTTTTACGCTCTCGCTAGCGAGTGTAGTATCGTAAACTCATGCTAGAGCCACTGTAAGGGGATGCCGACTGACAGGCTGTCCAAATGACAGCTTAACGTATTGTACCTTGCCACTGCAGGAACCACACCAGAACCAACTATGAAAATGTAATTTCCAAAGTTGGCCCAACCGGGAATTGAACCAGGACCAATGAGACAGAACGTTAAAGCACGACTCGACAAAAGGGATCGTCATGAATGAATTGAAGTAATAATTTAAATGCTTGTTAATTTCAGGCCAGCAATGGGCCTCGGGTACGGCGTGGGCCTGCAGCACTCGCGGTCTGCGGTGCTTCACGCGCAAGTGACGCCTCACTACAGACCGGTGTTGCCACCGCATGCAATTCTCAACAGCACTTCCAGCGGAAACGTGCCGCATGCTGGTGTGAGTATACTTTGGAAAAAATGCTAATTCTATTTTAAATGAGACTTCATGTCGGTGAGGTTCCCTAGTGGATTTTTTAAATGTAAAAGGCAGGATAAAGATGCACTTGAAGGCTTTTGTTTTTTCACTGTTTTTCCGTGACGAGGTGGTTTAAGCTACGTAATGGACATCCCAGTTTATATTCACATGACATGGTACCCATGCATTCCTAGTCATATTATTACGTATAATCTATGTTTCCGTGTAGGTACACATGTCTTGGTTTGTGATCATGATATGACTATTCAAAAAACGTTGCATTAAATCATAGAAATAATTGAAATAGTTTGTTTTAAACGATTCCTACTGGAGATTATTTTATAAATGGGCTTTTAAAGTTGAATTTTCCCTTGTGCTGTTGTTGGTGGCAGGTGAACTGCCTAATGACTAACATCCTGCCCTAAAAAATAGTTACTGATTTGTGGATCTTGAAGATAAAAAATAATTTTAAATGCCCTGAAATATAAATGATAAAAAATATATGGTCTTTACGGTTAATATCGTAAAAGTAATTAGATTCGTAAATGAGACCATAAATTTATACATATTCTTAATGAAATCGTAAACGAGCCGTAAACCATTCAATATTTTTTCAAAAAAACGTTGTACACATTGTACTTATGAAGAAAGGGGAAGGCAATATGATCTCATGCAGCTCTCGAGCACACTCTCCGAAGTACATCTTATAGAATACACACAGACGGCAACTTTACGCCTATGTGCCAGGCTTTGCCTATTTCGGAAGAGACTATATTAATAATTGTTTAAAACTGTTGCAGGGACCACGAGTGCACTTCAAGCTACAACCGCAGGCGATGATTCCCGAAAAGAAGAAGTCGCCACCGTCGTCGCTGTCCAACGGTAACGGGAAGAACGTGCGGCCTCAGTCGTTCACGCCCGGCCTCAAGAGATCCAAGTCTCTGACGTCGGCGGACACGCTTGCCAGCGGCATGGCGGCCCTTGGCCTGGCGGCCGACGCCGGCGACCTCGGCACTTTCCCTCCCCAAATTCAAGAGTGCATCGACAAGGCTTTAGAAGGTGATTATTGTACATTTATTCTGCACAGTATTCGACAAGGGCACCACAAAACGTTTTGATGCGGTAGTTTAATTTGTTTTATTTAGTAACAAACCTATCAGCATTACATATTAGAAAAACAATACTTAAAGAATTGAAAAAAAAGAAAGATTAAAAAAATGATTTCATGAAGTTAATTAAATACATTTAAATATTAGGAATTAAACAGCGACTTAACTGAATATTAGGGATGTTCGGGATTTTTAATTTATTTGAGTAAAAATACTTAACTCGGTACCGGAGGACCGAGGATCCAAGCTGGTTCTGACCGGTCCTATAAGAAAATTATGGGGAAGGTTTAGGAGTGGACCTTCTACGGCTGAGATGATGATGAATATTTTATATTGTCTTACTTAAAATTAGATGAATGCTTAAACAAAATTTATTTTATTTTATTTTTTAAATAAATTGGCAAACGATCGTTATTCTGTAATAGCTTGTTTCCCGACACTAGTAAAGATATCCACTCAACTCTGTCATTTGCTATACGAGCTTTCAGATCAGCTACTTTCACAATTTCATCTTCCCGAGGTACTGTTTCTTGTGTACCATTTTGTCACTATTTTAATCAATTTCTTATTTTTATTCTATGCAATTAATCTATGTTACTTACATTTTTTTGTCGTGACTATCATCGCACAGACAAAACTACAAGTCTATAGAAAGCTGAAATTTGGAACATAAAATATGTTTACTTTATAACGTACCTAAGCATCCGTTAAAAAAGGATTTTTGAAAAATTCAACTTCGTACGAAGCCAGGGGCGGGTCGCTAGTAGAGCATACAATATCCATGGTACATATGCCACGGGAGTAGGCTTAACGTAAAGGAGAAGAAGTAATAGCCCTTTGACCGTCAGACCCGAACGCGGTGTGTGCGCGCACGCTGATGGACGCCGTTGGTCACCTGGTGGGTCGCGCCGTGGAGTCTCCGCGCTACGCGCTGCCGGCCGCGCGCCGTTGCATCGCCGTGGTGCAGCGCGAGCAGACGGAGACATTCCTCGAGTCTCTTCTCAACACCTGCCAGCAGTACCACCACGACCGGGAGAAGGTAATTTACATATTTACCCTGATCTTATACAAAAGATGTACGTATTTTTCAACTTGGGTTGTAGGTAGAGCCACTTTTTATAAGAAACAAAAAGAGACATATTTTGGAATAATCAGAAAACAAATTGCACTCCATTTCTTCTTCTTAAAGTGCGTCCATTACCGGAGATTAGCCGACAGCTCTGAAAATTTGTGCCTGCTCTTGGCTATACAAAACAGATGTTTTGCACTGAAGAAGCCAGTCTATTCCCTGATGTTACGTAGCCAAAATTTTTCACCTTCCAGGACGCCATCTCCCTTCTAATTTGCCCATAATCACTTATATCTGTTGCTGCGTAAGAGATGGCCCAGATATTTAATTTTGCGGTTTTTGACGGTCTGCAATAATTTCCGGGTCATACAGGCACGCTGAAGCACCTCTTCTTTAGTGACTTTAATTTATACGGAGCGGTCGGTTACACCCATTTCAAACGCCTCCATGTGCCGTCTGATCTCCACGACTCACTGCCGTATATAACATAATTTTCACTCGATTTGCATATGGTAATTTTTAAAAACATTGTTGACGCATGAAACGCTATGAAAATTTGATTGATTCCAACAATACCACTAAAATCTTTTAAATTTTAAACTAAATTAAAATGAAAGAATTTCTTTCTAAAACATTGTTCCATGGTTCTTGTTCTGTTTCACCAATTATGTCTTCAATTTCCTTCAAATATATTTTTATCAATAATACAATATTTTTTTTAGTTTAATGGTGCTTAGAAACTTAATTACTTAGTTATTATAATTTAAGAAGTTAATGCTATGATTTCCAAACTGAATAAAATAATAATAAATGGTAAATGGGCCCTAAAAAATCTAACACATTCGCCGAAATACAATAGGTTGATGGTTAGGTACTGCCGCTAGAAGGCAGTTTATGACCCACTGCCTCCTATATTTCCGATTTCTTTATGAATACCGTAATGGTGTGGCAATGTTTCAGTTGCTGGGTTCCGTGGTGGCTGGTGGGCGGCCGCGATTGATGGCGTTCCTGTCGTTCCTACTGGAAATGTACTGCCAGCTGCGCCGACGCGCCATCCAGCGACGCGGCGCTAGCACCCAGCCGGGGCAGGTTCTTCTTACGCTCATCTGCAAGTGCTGCGAGGACTGCATCAGGCAGCCCGTGCCGTCCGCCAGTGACGTGAGTCTCATCTGATATGCTTTTTTCGCAATCCCCTCATCAGAGAAATTTTTCTTGCATTCCAAATAAGATTTATGGTCAACAGACGTATTCGCATTACCAAAATGGATCACAACGAATGAATATGGAATTCAACCTGTATATCTATCAATGATGATTACTTGCTTACGAAAACTGAAAGCGATACTATAACATAGTGATAAGATGCTGCGTGATTAAAGACTTCGTAAAATATTAGAGGTTTTCGAAATTTATTACTCGTTATGTGTGTAAGATTATACAGACTGGCAGTCCGGGTGCTGGAAGTGCTCTGCCGACCTTAATAAGAAAAGGGATTGGAAAAGAATAAGGAAATGAGCTCTGGCATCCCTTCCTCACTCACCGAAACAAAACCGCAATTATGCTGTTATTTAACGGCGGTCTTCTGTAAGCGGGTGGTTACTGCCGCCAGTCAGGCTGCCCATATGACTACGAAAAGCAGTGTGTCCCGCCACTGCTTGCCAAATCCAGACCAAAGCAAACTATGAAAAGTTAATTTACAAAGTTGGCCTTTCCGGGGTATCGAACCCGAGGTCCCCGAGACAGAGCGTTAAAGTAACCACACGAATAAGAGGCTCAACAATATAGTGCAGATTGATTGTGGTTCGAACATTCAACTGCCATGTCTGCTTGCACTGCTATAATTGATTTAATTTTTTTGCACGTAAGTTTAGTATTAACATGACACTATTGTTTTCAGACGGAGAATCTGTTCTTCGTCCTCACATACATTGGACGCGACTTGGAGTCTCAGCTGCCAGGTGACCTGGAGCGACTTCTGACCGCTGTCCGCGATGCTTTCCTCAACACGGCCGCAGCGCCATCTATCCGCAGAACCCTTCTCCAACTGATAGAACTGCACGCTTCACGTTGGCAACTCCCCGGTTGCGCAGTTCTTTACTATTACCCTTCCTCAAAATAATAGACGAAGATACTATAGAAACAAATCTAAACAAATCTAAGCTTGCGCCGCTTAGCTATACGGCGGCTATTAGATTCAATAAGAAAATTTTGGCGCTATTGTAGGCGTAACGTTTTCGTGGTTACTCGAGATTGCCATGTCGTCCAGGTACACTGAATTTGTTTGTACATGCATGGTTAAAGGCGATTTTTTTTGTAATTTGCTTTTAATTGAAGCGCAAATAAAATGAAATTACGGCAAAATAATTTGAGAAGCGCCTTGTGGTTTTATTGATTAAAACACGAAAAGTATTAAGTCACTCAAGAATGAACTAGAAGCTCTTTGCCTAATCGACAAAGTAGTTTGTATAAGTTGTTATAACATAACTTACATATCGTGATATGACTAAGTATGTTAATATTGTCAAATTATTTGAGGATGGGTTTATGGTATATAGGTAAAATTAAATTACATGCAAAGGTTACAAGCATTTCTTGCTGAGTGTTTGGGTTCGTATGGTTTTTTAACACTCGACCTTGACGATGGGTTTTAAGACAATGAGGTCATCATATCTGTCCTTTTATAAATAACGTAGGCTGACTGCCATAAGCTCATGATGTGCCTTTAAACATATTAGAAAGATTGTAACTACTTTTAAGGTCATCCTACCTTTAACTGTAGCACGGAACAGATAAATAAAGATGCAATGGTAATGTAGTCGTGTCGCGTGCAACAAATATGACCGGACGGTCATACTTCAGTCAGTCCCGCTTGCAGCAGTGTCACAGTGACAACTAAAATCACTCGTAATGCCGGCTTGAACGATTATTATTACTTGCAAAGCAAAAAGTACAACCTCAAACATTAAACGAGGAAGTGTATTCTTTCATCGGTATGTCAAAAATTGCAATAAAAACTTTATTATTCATAAAAATGTGTTAATAATTATGAAATTCCACAATCTAATGATATAATTGCACATTCTTAGAAAAACACGCGTTTAGTGGAGAGAAATGGGCGTTTATATATTTATCTGTTCCATGTCTGTAGTAATAGATAATTTCGGGAAGGTGAGATTTTTAAATTAGGGTGTTTATTTAGCTTAAGTTTGAACTATATAAAAAGAGATATGCCTTTAAAGTATTAAAAAGTATGTGTATTATATGTAGTTGGATGTAAGACAAATTAACAATGTACAATACTGTACGTGCCTCGCACAGTATTTCTGTGCATGCTAATCTTTGTCGATCACCACCCTCTATTTTGCCATTTTGGTAGTAAGTCTTAACTTTGCTTGCATCGAACTAGATGGCGCTAGTAATTCGTTATGTGAAGTGAGCATCTAGAAAGCAAATTGTAAGTAGGTGTATCGCTTTACATAATTTGAACCCGAAAACTCATCGAATGTTCTTACAGTGCGCTCTGGAACATAGTTGTTATTATAGGTGAAATTATAAAAATGTTTGGCATCGAAGATTTGCGGGAAAATTCGTAACTTTTTCAAATTCTTAATATATTTTATTTATTATTGTCCGCTATGCTTGTGATATTATTTTTTAAATTTAAGTTATTTAGATTCTGTTAACTTCTGTTCTAACCAAAGACTGTACTGATGAATTTCATGATTAACCGGATGATGATTTTTTTAAGACTCATTATTTTGTTGAAGCTGGACCAAATTTGATCAAATTCTAATTTCTCATATGTACTTTGAGTAGAAGAAAATATTTCGTTTTAAAATGACTCCTCTTCATACTTGTATAATTGTATATTATGGAAAATTGTATATTTGAAAACACTATCAGGGAAGAAAAATCTAGGGATTTTTTTGCACCTACATTTTCTGTAATGTCTATATTAAGTGCGTATGAGAAAATTTCATGTTTTAAACACTTGAGAAGGTATCTGTGTACCTATTTGCCTGTTTTAAAACTGAAATAGTTCTTCAGTGTATAGGTTGTTAGTTGTAGTTACATTATCTATACACGTTGTGTGATCATTTTTAATACCCTATTTTATATATTTAGCGAAAATATTTAACTGTTTAAAGTATAGGTACCATAATAATGATACATATGAAAAATAATTAAAAAGACCATAAACTTTTTTACTATTAAAATGCATTCGTAGTAATTTAAGTTAATATTATGTTTGTAAAAAATACAAAAAATAACAAAAAAAATGTTGCTAACAAAAAAGGTGTCTTCTACATACATTAATTTAATCGGATGCGGGCATAACACTGTTGTTACCGTTATAATTTTTGTACCTACAATAAAATAATTATGTATATGAATAAAAGCTTTT
This sequence comes from Bembecia ichneumoniformis, assembly GCA_910589475.2. Classification (NCBI taxonomy): domain Eukaryota; kingdom Metazoa; phylum Arthropoda; class Insecta; order Lepidoptera; family Sesiidae; genus Bembecia; species Bembecia ichneumoniformis. The sequence continues at coordinate 16,568,551 of OU342532.1, forward strand.
TCTTTCTAATCCTATATTGCGTGTCTAATCCCGACAGTCTTTGGGCGCGATGTCAAAGTCGAATTTTGTGGGACAGTTCAGTGTAACGATCACTTGACGCTTCTTGTAACGTTTCTGCATTGATTACACGCCTCGACATGCGTACTATACTACACGAGCATATTTGTTTATTCGTCCCTTTCATTTTTCATCAGAATTAATGAAAGAAATGAATATATTATACGAGTAATTCCATTTCTTTATTTCTTGGGAGGGATCTATCGATTTTGCTGAAAATTGAGAATCTCAAAGTATCTTATAAAGTATCCCTTTTTTTTACGCGGGAAATGTCGTTCCGCATACTCACACACGGAACGTGTGTGATTATGTGGGACTCCCCTTCCTCATAGTGAGGTAGGTATACCCACTAAAACCCCGCGGCGGTCTTCCTCGGCGGTCAGGGTGGGTCCTGGGGCCCTAGCCAAGATGCAAACGCTTCCTTTACGTACTTACGAAACGAAAGAAATAAAGCCCAATGATTGGTTGTTGTAACAGTTGTAACTTCAACAACCAATCACCGGGCTTTATTTCTTTCGTTTCGTAAGTACGCAAAGGAAGCGTTTGCATCTTGGCTAGGGCCCCTGGGATCGCATTAGTGCACCAAGTCCCGCCCCTGCTTTGTCCCTCTTGGTTACGGGAGACAACTCCTGGGGATGCGATAATTGCATCCCCTCGAAATATGTCGGGCGATACAGTGCACCCCCCAACACTCAGCAACACTCCAGACTACTAGGGGTGTTGTCCAGTCCCGGGTCGCATGTTTTGACGGCGCGTCTCCCCATGATGCGCCGTCCGCTACCCGAAGGCAACGCTTGGGTTACCTGTTGCGGGCGCCCCTGCGCCGCCTCCTCCGAGCGGGATCGACCCTCTCCCGATCCCGCTCAGCGGTCTCCTTCTGGAGCATTACTGCCTCACAGAAGGCGACCACGGCCCTCAAGCCGACCTCACCCGCCAGCATAGCCGCGACTACTGCTGGCGGGGACAGATTTTGCCCAATCTGATCGACCAGGACTCGACGCTCGGACACCCAAGCTGGGCAGTCCTCCAGCTTATGCTGGGCGGAGTCCCGGTCGGAAGCGTAGTGGTGGCATTGTGCCGTCCTTTCTCGTCCGATTCGATTCAGATACTCCGCTTATATACAGGACTATAAGCGGATCTGTTGGGGAGATAGGTCTATCTTTTTCAGTGGACCAGAGCGCTCAGCCTTTTTCGTCATATTGTTTGCTGTCTCTTTAGTTAGACTGTTGATTCTATTTGTAGTATCCAGCAGCTGAGTGGCAAAACTATTTGGATGTCAACGTAGGTGGTAAACTTTAAAAAAAAACCTATTTTCTTGAAATTTCACAGCAAGATTCAATACTTCCAATGATATAATACGTTAAGATTAGAGACGATTTGGTGTTATTAAGACATGGAACGTCCTCATTTGATGCGCAGGTGTGTTCTCCCACAAAGTACTGTTACTATAATATACATGGAAAAGGTGTAACGCTTTTTAGCGCCATCTGAATGTTTAATAATAACGTCACAGAATAAGTAAATACTTAGTTACTCCCTCATCGTTTATGAATTGTCCTACTTTTATAAATCATTTACGAGCATATGGTCCACATCGCAAATGGTCCCCTAGTCCACATTTCAAAATGTCCATATAGCGTATGGACGTTTTGAGTCCATTTATCCACTACTTAGTCGCTACAGCATTAGACACGTTGAATAGATATGAGAATAAAGCAATAAAACCAAATTAGTAAAATGTGAAATGTATTTATTTCTTACGCTTTAAACATTTGTGGAAAAAATTCTTAGCGTTAAGTTACAATTCATCCTCATCGTCATCACATGATTTTTTTACACTAAATACCTATTTTATTATCATTTTTGCTATAATTATGAATGAAAAATCGGAATGATAAATTTATCATAAAGTTAATTATATAATCCTTTTTGTCGGACGCAGCACTTGCTCAACATTATGCCGAAATATCGTTCTCTTCTCAGATGAGACGAGAGTAGCTTTAAGAGGTCCCGGTGGACGCCAGCGCGTGTACCGACGCCCTGGTAAAAGGTTTGCAGTGTGCTGTTGTAATAATGTCAGAGGAGAAATAATAAACGCTTGTGTTGAACCAGACAAAAAGCCATCACATACGTTTTTCGTAAATCTTGAACCCAGTCCAAATAACAAGGAAGTTAAATCTATCCGGTACATATTCAAGACAGCATTCACTATTGAGGATCCTAACAAACTCACGAGTATAGTACAGTGTAAAAGATGTCAGCAGTGGGTATGGTCACACAAGACTCTACCAATGCGTCAAATGTGCTGAAGCTCACAAAACGTCGGTCAGTCCAAAGAAAGACCGATACAACCCTGCAAAATGTGCATTATGCCTTGACAGTCACCCAGTCAACCACAAAGTTTGCGAGATATACCAGGAAATACTTAACTATCACGCAAATAGTAAGTTTGAAAAATAAACAAGATATTCCTGATCATGCTTCAGAAATAAAACGCAGCTAAGTCAAACGCTTTGAAGTCAACACACGGTCCTATTCAGAAATCCTTAAATAGAATGTGATTATCACCGCAATGTGATAATCACATTGAGCCAACCTAATGAGGCAAACATTACAGGACTTAATTAACCATCAAACTGAAAAGATGGATGCGCTGCTGAAACAAATAGGTACACTAGTGGCACTCACTATAGCTACTCTCGTTCAGAGTAATTCGTATCAAATTAATTCATAAAATTGCTACATGGAACATTAAGGCCTAGCTCGTAATAAAAATTAATTGGAAATCCTAATTAATTTGCATAAATTACAATAGATATAATCCTCATCTCCGAAACTAATATGAAAAAAATCCAAATGTAAAAAATCCCCGAGCTCCTAATAATGCCTTTTTTTTTCATAGTGAAAGAGGTTGTAAATCTTTATGAAAACTCTAGACATAAAGGCGGAAAAATAAAGGCGGACCAAAGAGGAAAGCCTAATACTCATAAGACTGTTAGTAGGGAACTGATAAGATAAAATATTATGGATTTTAATTTATTAATTCTATACCTGAATTGAATCACATTATTAAGAGAACATAAGTACTACAAGCTGGACCACAATGGCTGCTTCCCCATATATCTTCAGCATATTGTCCCCAGGGACACAAAATAACGGAGGTAATGTTTACGGAATACTTAGACTCCCTGAGTAGCCGTTTCAAAGCAGGAGGCGAGAGGTCACTACGACAGGTCGAGAACTGAAGAAAAGCTTAGACAGGGGCTATCTTTCATTTCATGCAATAGCAGAGCCGACGCACTTCTTTATAAGTAAAGGCTTGTCGCGACTATTCTTCAGGATGAAACGTTCTTAGAGGACTCTTCCTATCATATGCCAGCCATACTTGTTGCCAGCACCGTGATAATGGTAAATGACACAGGACCTGTTCTAACAATTAATCAGACAAATTGGGATTCGTTTCGAGATATAGTTGATGAGAACCTTGACTTGAAAAGAACATTTAATTCCAGTGATGACACTGCCATAGAATTTACGAATACCGTTCAAACAGCATGATGGATGAGCACTCCACATAAGACACTACGTCAAAATATACCCCACAGAAATTATGGCAAAGATCCGTGAGAAAAGACGGCTGCGCGGAATATGGCATTTAAGCAGAGACCGGGAGGAAAAAAAGGCCTTCAATGCTTCACTCGGGAGCTGAAACTGTTATTATATGCAACCAACAATACAACTTTCCAGGCTCATTTCGGCTCATTTACAATTACTAACTGCTACCAGTGCGACCAATTATTGATTGCATGGAAATAATGATTAGGCCAGAACAAGCAAACAAAAAGCAAGAGGTTTTTGCTAATCACCTTGCCCGGGTATTTACTGACAATGATCCAGATTTAATAATGGATGAAAAAGACATAGCTGTAATACAGCTTGCAGCAGTTCTTCCAACTGTGCAAACCCCTTAAACCAGTTACCCCATCTGAACTCATGGGTCAAATAAAACATGCAGATTTTGATTTCATTACTAAGAAAATTCTGACAAAACTGCCAAAGAAGGCAATAGTCTTTCTTACCATATTTTTTAATACCATATTGAGAGTACAACACTGTCCAGACCTACGGATAGTTTCTCAAATGATAATAGTTCACAAACAAGGCAAACCAGTGCAAGAAACAGGTTCATATAGGTCTATAAGCCTGCTTTCAATTGTTTCGAAACTGTTCAAGCTAATCTTACTGACTAGATTATCTAAAGTAATCCTAGTACTAAAGTACTACTAGAGAGAGGAGTGATGTCAAACCATCAATTTGGATTCCGCCAGTGCCAAGCAACAGTGGACCAAGTTTACCGTGTTTGCGATGTCATAAGGAAAACTCTGGAGCAAACATTGTTCTTCTGCTTTTTTAGACGTACAGCAGGCCTTCAACAAAGTCTGGCAAGAGGGTCTGCTTTGTAAAATCAAAACTTTCATTCACTTATTTATTTTTAAAATTATTATTTTTTACATTACTTTAATAATTAAAAATACAATTTGACCTAAATTAAAATTACAGTATTTTTTTCGAAATTGCAATACTAACTTTGAAGCAAATTACAACTAAATAAAAATTAATACACGAAAATATAGACGTAAAGGTTTTGAATATGGACACCTCGATAGTTAAATCTTTGTAGAATAGAAAATATATAAAAGAAATCAATAAAAAAGACCGTAGTAATCTTACACTATCATTTAATACTTTTGGTACAGATCAGACACATACTTTATAACTTAATTAGTAATACCTACATACTTTTTCGTAAATCTGTGAAATGTCCATATTATCAGCCTGATTCGAAAATATGGACATTCGCGTGTTCATATGAACAGTATGAGATAAAAATAACCAAAAAGTTTACAAACATTTCAAAAGTGAACAAAAACTAAAACAAGCTTCAAGAAAAAAAACTAAAAACTATCAAATATTTTTAAAATCAAAATGACAAAAAACCTCTATAAAAACAAAAATGCAAGATATTCTTAACTTAGAGCCTTCAATGTAAACTTAGTAATTTATTATTCACATCTGGGACACAGAAAACAGCCCTTATCAAAATACTTAAATCCTACACAATAGGACAGGTGGTAAACAGTGGCCCATTCCTTAATAACTTAGATATATAAATATCTATGCATTTGGTATGTTTAATAGTTATGTAACCTTATAGGTTACACTTCGTTCATTATTTCCGATACAATTTATGCATAAACTTTGCAACTGTGATTGTAATAAACAAAAAAGGCGTTAATAGAAGATCTAATACTAATAAACAGTATTAGATCTTCTAAAACTAAAACAAACCATCGGGTCGAACTAAAACAGAAAACCGAAAAATTGGCGGACATGATGCAAAAGATATGAAAAACGCTGTAGATCTTGTAAAGAACGGAATGAGTATTCACAAAGCAGCACAAGAATTTAATTTAAGATATTCAACTGTGAGAAGATAAGTGAAAAAACACGACACTCAAGATAATGCTGGATTTGTTCCCAATTACGAGGTAAATGCTATTTTTTCATGCGAACAGGAAGAAATATTAAAAGCTTATATAAGCGAATGTGCTCTCATGTTCTACGGGCTTACAGCTAAGGAGACGAGGCAATTAGCTTATCAACTGGCAATTTCAAACAAGTTAAAAGTACCATCTTCTTGGTTGTCCAACCAAATGGCAGGAGTTGATTGGCTGAGATCGTTCAGTTTAGCGCGTGCTACAGCGTTTAACAGAACGAATGTACAATTATTCTTCAATAACTTAAAAGAAGCTTTTCAACGGTATACCGGATTTGGAGATGGTACTCGTGTTTACAACCTCGACGAAACCTCTACGACAAAACTTTGGCGCCGTCTTGTAAAAGGTAAAGATGAGGACTCTAAAGCAACTCAAGCTTTAGTGTTTATACTGGTTTCTTTAAATGAACTTTGGAAATTGCCAGTTGGATATTTTTTTTATATCCGGTATTGATGCGGAAAGAAGGGCAAATAAAATCAAAATTTGTTTAGAAAAGTGTCATGAAGTTGGAGTTACTGTTGCAAATCTCACTTTCGATGCCACAAATTTAAAAGCAGCTGAAATTTTAGGATGTCAATTGACCGATTTAAATAATTCGAAGACTCACTTCCCTCATCCTTGCACGTTCGAAAAAGTTTGCATTTTCTTGGATTCTTGTCATGTAATAAAATTGATTAGAAACACATTTGAACGAAAAAGTTGTTATTTGATGAAAATAATGGACAAATTAAGTGGTAATTGAAAGAAAGAAAGAAAGACTTTTATTCACTGCACGAGACACGGACATTATATACAAAACAGGACAGAGAATAATAAAATAAAAAAAAACGTGTGTGTGTCCTCGCGGCAGCGAATCGGATACTGACTCAGCATTGTGCTGAGGTGCTAGACAAGCACCTACAGCGCTGATTTTCAGCCAGCACCGTATGTGACTCATTGAGCACCATACAAACATACTTTATAAATTACTATATACATAATTATACATATACATACACACACATACACACATATATAAAAACATACAAATATATGCATACATACATGTAGACATGTAAATACATCGAAAAATACATAGGCAAGAAATAATATAAAAAGTTATAACAAAATACATATACAATCTATACACAATGCACTGCTTCAATGACAGAGAAAAGGCGCGGAAATAATAAGGAAATTCTAAAGGAATCAATAATAAATTTGGTAATTACAGTAAACGTTAAAACTTACATGTAATGTTGGTGTATTAATGCGGTGAAAAATGCTGGATGAATTATGAATTTTGGAGCGTCAACAAATAAACCCTTAGCTTTCGTCTAAAGGTATACCTGCTAGGCGCTCCTTGGATAGGAGGAGGGAGATCATTCCAGCACTTGGACGCCGCAAACCTGAAACTTCCTCGGAAGGCCGCGGTCCTGTGAACAGGCACGACAGCCGTGGACCTTAATCTGCGCACGCGTTTGGGCCATTGGATCTTCCTGTATAGGTAGGACGGCGTTTCATACCGCATCACCCCAAACAGCAGAGTAGCGAGATGGAGGCGTCGGCGTGCAGACATGTTCAGCAGGCCAGCGGCGCTCAAGTACGGAGTGACATGGGAACGAGGAGGGATATGAAAGCAAAAACGAGTGCATGCGTTTTGCACTCGTTGTATCAACCTCTTAGAGCGGCCAGTAATGCAACCATCATACACGACATCACAATAATTTAATCTAGATAATATAAGCGACTCACAAAGTGTGACACGCAAATCGACACTAAGGTAATTACGTATATTATATAGAACTTTAAGGCGATAGAAGCAGTTGCTGACAACTTTAATAATGTGGTTCTCAAAGCGTAACTTGCCGTCCATGAGGAGGCCGAGATTGTTTGCTTCTATCACCCGCTCTATTGGTTCGCCCATGATGGCTACATCACTTTCGGTCAGAGCTTCGAGACTATTACGGATTTGATGCTCAGACCCAAAAACCACATATCTGGACTTGCCCGGATTAAGAACCAAACAGTTCCTCTCCGACCAAGCTAATCTATTTGAAACTCCAGCAAAACGAATAAATTGACACCGCGTCACATTTTTTTCCGCAACCAGATAATGAAAGTGAAGCTTGCTACGCAGTTGCTAAGCAAGAGCATAGCAAAATAATTAACCCTTTATGATGAAGTATTAAAATCAAACAAATTCAAGGATTCTTCAGCGACTCTCAACTTCATAACTCTGATGAATAACTTTTTCGATGTCATGGATTCAAGAAAATTTAATTTTAATGGTTTTAAACGTCCTACAGATGAAAAAAAAAAAACAAATCCGAAATTTTTATATTTCAGCTACAATTTTAAACGAAATCATAACGAATCATTAAAATGAAGAATCAACATCCTAGAATTATATTGAACATACACGAATTCAAGATCGAACACGTTCGTTATTTGTGGCGTGGTGGTTTGCAAAAATGAAAGACAACATTGAATTTTACATTGAGTTTATTGCAGAGGTTGAAAAAAAACCCTATATTATGCAACCATGCACTCGCCGAATATAGTAACAGACGGATGACGGAAATTATCTGGACCAAAATTGGCGCAAAGTTTAATGAAAGCGGTAATTGTACCTATACTTATTTTATACTGTGTAAACATTTTGCCATGGCACCAATCATATGGCATATGGTTTTATGAAGTAATTACACAAATATTCTCGAAATTCTGTAGCATCGTTTATTTGGTCTTCCATAATTTATACTAGTATTGGCGGTAGATGTATTTTCCGAGTCAGTTGGACTTAACATAATGTTATCATTTTTTTTTTAAATAAAATTATGTAAAATACAAGCAGCTTTAACAATTTTAACGGCTTTCTCGACTGAACATGAAATTGGGGTTTCAAAAACTCGGAACTTAGGATACTAGCATGCCGAAGGCGCCCTCTACAATCTTTCGTCCACGGTATAACCGATAATTAAATATTCGGCGATTATTATTTAAAGATCTAACATGGTACGGTCGCATTATATTAGTGGATAGGGGAAATTCTTCGTCAGCTGCAAAATAATAAGGAAATGACCGTCCAAATTCTTCTTCACCCGGCAGGGGCCGTGGCTTAGGTATATTCAGTATTATTACATAGTGCTTGGCCTAATCCCGAATTGTTAAAAACTCCTGAATCATTATTCCTACCATAATCACTAGAGATGTAACGGATAGTAGTTTGGCCGGATACCGGATATCCGGCCTGATGAGCAGTTGCAAGTTGCGACATGTTTAGCGCCATACAGGTACTGTGTATGCAATTGGACGAATTAGAGATCATTCATTCACAATTCGTAATAAGTAAGACAACTGTTGTCTGCGTGATTTGTGTGATTGTTTTTATTTATTTGTGATAAAAACAATAATAAAACATGTCGTCGGTAAAGAAGTCGCCAGTTTGGAAATATTTTGACATAAATAAGGAAAATACAAAGTTTGCCTTTTGTTTGTTGTGCCGGATTCAAATTTCTCGTGGTGGTGAAGGATTAAAGGGAGGTGAGTGAGTCAGTGTTATGTTATTTTTTATTCATAGGGTATTAGTTAAAATTAGATAGAATTTATTGTTTTTTTTTGTTTTCTCATACCAATACTGTTTGAAAATTAGCTATTAGTTTAATTTGTAAAGTTGTACTTGCCTCATACGCATATTGGTATGATTGGATTGGTCGATTAGAACCTATTAAGACAAAAAAATGAAACTTACAGAAACTTATAGGTGTAGGTTCTGTATGTCAGTAATTGCCGGTCGTCTTGTTTACTGATTTTGTTACGCGATGCATTTTACTCGAGTTTCTGTCTAACTCTAGAATTTTTTTATTTTCCACCAGGTACTTCTGCAATGAGTAACTATTTAAAGTCAAAACATCCAGAGAAGTTTCAATTGTTGAAAAAAGATAAATACAACGTTATTCCTACGCCGCATGTGGAGCCTTCCGGCCCTGGTACAAGTTCGTCGACAGAAAAACAATTGACTTTGACAGAATCTTTTGAAAGAAAATTGGTATGGGGTGTGAATGATGCAAAAACGAATAAATATCATTAATTAATCGCAGAAATGATTGCACTAGAATCTAGTGACTAGATAATGAGCCGTTCTGTATTGTAGAAAGAGTTGGATTCACAAGACTCCTCCAACAAGCCTTACCACGCTATGAACTGCCAAGCCGCACGTATATATCGCAAAAAATTGTTCCTGACATCTACAACAGAATTTTTGAAAAAATCAAGGCTAGAATTTCAGACTCTATCACAATTTCTGTCACTTCTGTCATATGGACATGCTTGCACAATAACTCCAGCTTCCTGAGTTTCACAGCTCATTGGTTGTCTCCAGAATTTCAACTCCAACATGGGGTTCTTGCTATGAAACCATTTTCAGGATCTCACACAGGAGAAACTATAGCTAAAGAACTAAATTCTATTGCAGCTCGTTGGGATATTGAGGAAAGCAAAATACACATACTTGTTCACGATAGCGGCGCTAACGCGGCGCAGAGTATGATTCTGCCCGATGTTTCATTCATTCGCTTCAGAGAGTTGTGAGAGAGTCTTTAAAGATCCAAACAGATGTTACAGATATGATTGCCGCAGGTAGACGTCTCGTTACACATTTTAATCATTCAGGATTAGCACAAGAAAAACTGTTGGCTATTCAAAAGGAGTTAAATATAACACAGCATCAATTAATGCAGGATATCACCACTAGGTGGAATTCTACCTTCTATATGGCAGAACGTTTATTGGAGCAAAGGCGAGCGATTTCCCTATATGTAGCCGAACATGACACACTCAATAATTTGACATCACAACAGTGGTGCTTGATGGAACAATGTGTTAATCTTTTGAAACCGTTTGAAGAAATAACGAAAATAACGAGTTCTGGACTCTCGTGCATATCTAAAACTTGTTCAAATTGTATAATTGACTACGAGAACAGCGGATTTCAAAGGCGCGATTTCTAGGCACGTGGGGACGTGCCTAGAAAAGTATTGTGCACTCCTTGTAAAGTTTAACAAAATGGTCCAAAATTTGTCACCAAAAAGGTCTGTTTCTCGGCGTAAATCCACCCATGATGATGAGGATGAAGAGGACGAACAAACTTATGCGCTGTCACGACCAGCCTTTCAACGATTACCACGGATTAAAATAAGCCCGTTTACCGGAGCAGATATTGGTGAATATTACCCCTTTATAAACCTCTTTAATTCGGTTGTCCATGATAACCCTACTTTATCGAATTGTGATAAATTGTATTACTTGTGTAGCTTTCTACGAAACGACGCGTTAGCAGTTGTAAAGCATTTGCCTCTTGTTGATGAAAATTACATGATTGCCTTGGATTTGCTCAAACAAAGGTATGACAATAAAGTTAAGATAATTACATACCACATTAATCAAATCTTAGATTTACCCCTTATTAAAAGATGTACTGCACAAGAACTGCGTAGCATTGTAAGCGCAGTAAGGCAGCATTTAGGTGCTTTAAAGAATTTAATCCAGTCTACATCCCATTGGGATGTCATACTATGTATTTTGCAAAGAAAGTTGGATAATTATACAATTAGATGCTTTTATACTGAAACTGATTGCAAAACTATGCCTACTTAGACACATTTATACAGTTTTTAGATAAAAAGGCTGCTGCCCTTGAAGCAACTGCGCAGCAGTTAGCCCTTGGCAACTCTTGTCCTATGTAAAGGTATTTAATCATAATTAATATAATGTGTGTGTGCTATGACACCACCCTTATATGGTTGCGTTTTGCACCTATTGTCTTAAATAAAAACTTCGTTGATTTAATTGGACAAACTAAACACACATAACTATGTATACACATCATTTGCCATACTTAACAAAAAAAAATATTTAAGAAATACTATGTTTCTTAATCCGGTTAGATACAATAAATTTTGTTAAGTATTGGAATATAAGTTTTAAATTTAATTAGTGAATCCGCAGATTTGTTAGAAGGTCAATGACCCACCCTTAGAAAGAATTTGACCTAGGTCTACATTCTTAGCATACTGCATTAAGCAGTATGCTAAGAAACATTGAAAATGGTGATGGGTTTCAGTGAGAGGATTGTTCGACTTTATTGGCCGCACTTATGTACAAGACCAGCTTGCACATACAGATTATTCTGTGTACTGAAACTAAATGTGTGACGTCACGTCCTATTATTGAAGGCCAACACTATTAAAGGAAGTAGGTACTTGGCCGGTGGCCACTGAGAGACGCGTGTTAACGCCCTTGTAAATTAATAATTAATGTATTAGTTATAATACCATAGGAAAGTGACATTGTTAATTAGACGCTCAGTGCGATTGTACCTAAAGTTTAAATTCAAATATACAGTCCACATCATACTTAGCAATATGCCTTTTAATAAATTGAACCAGCGACGACCCCATATTGCTACACGATTTTCGAAAAATATTTGAAGGATGTGTATAAGGGACCAAAGACCCGTGTTACTAATATTCGACGGTCATTCTACCCATGTAGAACCCATGTAGATTTGAGTGTAGTAGAACTAGCAGCGAATAATGGGATTACAATCTTAAAATTACCCCCACATTCATCACACATCTTGCAGCCTTTAGATTGCAGCACGATGAAACCGATGAAAGCAAGTGGGAAGATGCCCTTGTCAAATAGTGATGATGGAAAAAATATTTTGAAAGAAAATGACAGGATTGTAGCTTGTTTCACTACCAAAAAGAGCGTGAAGCATTTCGTAGGCAAATTTTTATCACTGGATGATGTAAAAGGCCCTAGAGTGAAATTCGTAAGAAAATAAAAAATGGCAAATCTGAGAGGGGTACTACATTTACCTATCCGACTGTAGATGACGTATGCTACATTAAACACTTAGACGATGTAATTTCGGTGTTGCCTGATCCAAAGATTTCTCGACGTGGACAATTAATATTCAATTTTAATTTTAGTGGTTTTAATATTAAAAGAATATTTTATTGTTATGTGTATAACTTGACGTGGCTGCCCGGTCTAGTCTCTAGTTATTGCTGTGCCATAGTAACAACGGATTTCAAAAATTTTCATTTTTTAAAATATTATCTTCCTACTAAACATTAATTAAACACTAACATTACTAAACATTAATAAACTATATTACATACTGGACTCGATTCTACACGCACACCGCGTAAAATACCTAAAGCTAAAACTTTAATTCTAAATCCGGGATGTTTTGAACCGCCGCAAAATTAATAATTTCAGCTTGTCCTTTAAATTTTCCGGTAAAAACTTTAAAATCAGATACGTCAGATTCAATTTAGCGCTATCATTTGATGATGACAATTGCGGATACAATAGGAAAGTATTTTAGCGAGATTAAATTAACTTTAAGTATAGGATGGTTTTACTGTCACGATTATGGTACTTCTATCGTTGATAAAATCAACCGCGCTGTCGATTGAGTTTGCAACGATACAAGTACTAACAAGCTCGTAACTCACGCGCTTACCGGCCGCACTGACCATAAGCGTGACTATAAAATAAAATAAAAATAAAAATAAAAAAGCCTTTATTTCTATGCAGTATTGAAAAAAGAAGTTGAAATTACAAAATTCCCAAAGATTTGAATATTTAAAAGTGTTAGTTAAGTTTCTGCAAGAACCCCTCTACAGGTGAAGGCCTCCTCCAAAGTTTGCCAGTCCTCTCTCGATTGGGCTTTATGAATGCAGTTGGTGCCTGCTGTATTTCTTATTTCATCTTCCCATCTAGTGTATGGTCTTCCTCTTTTTCTATTGCCTTGTGGGCCTTTCCAAATTGTAACCCTTTTGGTCCATCTCTGATCTTGGAGGCGCGCAACATGTCCAGCCCACTTCCATTTTAATGCTAGAGCGTGTACTACAAAATCTGTTGCTTTAGTAATTTTTCTTATTTTAGTGTGTCGTATCTTCTGTAGTTTTTTTATGTTAAGCATACTGCGCTCTATTCCCCGTTGACATATGGCGAGTTTGTTTTTGGTCTTATTATTAAACTTCCATGTTTGACTAGCATATGTGAGACATGGTAAAATGCAAGAATTTAACACTTTAGTTTTAATTTTTATTGACATGTCGCTTTTGAAAATTTCTTTTAAACTCCAGTATTTATTCCACGTTAGCTGTGTCCTGCGGTCTACTTCTTGCTCATTGTTTCTGTGGTCGAAGCTAATTTGTTTACCTAAATATATGTAATTATCTGTATACTTGAGTGTCTCATTGTCAACAAGAATTAATCTCTTGGTGCTGTTTGTCATCAACATTGTTTTATTGAGATTCATTTCTAGACCGACTAATTTGCCAGCTTCGTTTAATGATTTTATCATAAGCTGGAGTTCAGTTCCTGTCTCTGATAATCAGAAGCGTTATCAGAAGCGTGACTATAAAACCACCCTAAAATTCTTAAAGTAGCAACTCCAAAAATAAAAGGCAAATGTGGAACTGGATGACGTGAAACTAATTGATAATTTTGATATCTATGGGATCAAAGGTATAATTAAAATATGTATGAAGTACAAAAGAGCATTCCTACAGTTGGTAAAATCTTGATTAAAGTTAAACAAGATCTGAATTTTCCTGAGGGAAAGGCTATATATTAAGAAAAATTATTAAAGATAAATTGGGTTATTTTAAAAAATACTTTCAAAAGAGAATTCAGTTAATTGAACGACCTAATATAAGAGCTTGGAAAGCAAAATATTTACGTCAAATCCGACAGAACGATGCTCTTCGTGCTGATAAAAAATTTCTTGTGTATCTTGACGAGACACTCTCGAATGGATACACTCTCATTATACCGTCAGCAGATGCTGGCAGTCGTCATCTAACAGTGGAGTGAAAAAAAAGGCATCCCGGGAAATCGTTGGATTACAGTCCACGCAGGTATTTGCTTAGCTCTTTGTGTTTAATATATACTGTGTCCTTGTTAGTTGTATACCTACAGACTACACAATGTACTGTATATATCTTATATATATGTAGCCTGTGGGATGTGGCAACTCTCTGTGTGTCTGTGTGCAATTTAGGCAACTCTTTGGGCAGTTTTTCTATTTTTCAGAAGGCGATACTTCTGAAGAAATTGAAAGCTCTGAAGATGAGGAAAGCTCTGATGATGATTCCCATGAAGCAAATATGAGTGGCATTGAAGAATATGAGTGGCATTGAAGAATGGAATAACTGTAAAACAATATATCGAAACATTATTATTAAAAGAATTTTAATCATGAAACATTTTTATGTATTTTCATAAACCTATGATAGTTCGTAGGAAAAACTAATTTATAATTAATATTCAGAACTTTTTTGCTAACGCTACTTGAGAACTCTCATCGCGCGCGAATATTAACAAGATTAATATATTAATAACTCTTTCTTTGTTGCAGTTATTCGGATTCAGATCCAACTTTGCTTGACACAGTGCAAATTCAAAGTGTAGGTTCAAATGTGGTAACATTTCATTGGAACTGATTATCAAGCATCGGAAAGATCTATATAAGCATACTTCAAAGACGAATCAAGACAGATATTTAAGTAGACTGACGGCACCTTTTCAACTTCAACGAAGAAATAAAATTCAAGTCGGGGTATTGCAAAAAATCGCAAGTTGCAGTTAGTTCATATTATGACTAAATTCTTCATGACTGCGTTTGGAGTAACGGATAAAAGATTAACTATTTTCAACACGAATGACTGATTGTGAATGGAATGTAAAACTTTCATGTCCAGTGGGAAAGTTTCGACAATTTTAGGCAACAGTTTTTCAGTGAATGGGAAGTAATAACACCAATCAACAGTGATGAGTGGCTAACTGGTAGATGTAACTGTCCTACGTTCTTGAAACAGTATATCTGCAAACATTTGCTGGGTTTAGCAATAAGGCTGTGTGGAACCACCCCTTCTGAAGCCAGGAATATACCTATTGGTGAAAAGAGAAAGAGAGGACGGCCAGCTAAATCTAAAAAAGCTCTATTGATTCAATAATTTATTTCTTTTGTTAGTTTTTTATAAAGTTTCTATGACTGACTGATTTAACTATTGTGTTCTTTAAAGTGCCATTGATAAATCTTAAGTACAAATTAATCATATAAGTACCTATTACACATAATTAAACGTTACCTATGTACTTAATTTTACTTTTGATTTTTTATTTTCCTACCAATGATTCACTTTATTACCTTAGTCATTTGGTGCAGTAATATTGAGAGTGAAATATTTATTTGGCTATGTTATCATATTTTAATGAAATTCATAAAACAATAAACAAGTAACATGTGTTTGGGATACGCAATATTATATTTGATATTAAAAAAAATTGTACGATCGACCGTTAGCTTTTTGCCTCAGTGAAACAGACTAAATTGAAAGTCGTGAAATAAAATATTGGTAACATCTATTTAGCGATAATATAAAATATTTGGTCTGAAATTAACTTTAAAGGCGTTTATAAATCTTTATGGCATAGAATAAAAAGGAAAATAGGTTCATTTCTATATACAATACTTTATGAAACACAATTTGGTGAGCATTTATCCATTCTGGCAAGTATTGTACTTTTCCGGTAGGCGTTTAAACACAAGCCCATTATATAATAACGCATAATATTTCGATATTTGTTGTAAATCTAGGATTTTTGCGAATCCTGATTTTTTTAGATCCTACCCAAATTGATAAATCAATCAAATTAGTTAGAAAAAATTTTGAATTCTATGGATGTTTTCTAAACATGGCAAAAACATATGGTGGCACCACATTGTTAACTTGCAGAAAATCCAAGATAACGAAAATTTCCATCTAGCGAATCGCTGAGCAAGTCATATCCATTTTAAACACAAAATAATGAAAACCAGTCTCACGAAAATAAAATGAGTTTAAGGTAACTTAACTTATTTATTAAACAAAAGGATTTGAAGGAAGCATTTCCATATATACCTACTAAAATATCATTACGCATATATCTGTGCACTGCGATGACAAACTGCGGTGCGGAACGTTCGTTTTCCGTACTTAAATGAGTAAAAAATTATCTACATTCCCGTTTAAGCGAAGAAGGTTTAAACAGTTTAGGTACTAATACCTATGGAAGCTGACTTGACAAAATCCGTTAATTATGACAGTATCATTGAAGAATTTGTTAACCAATTTGTCCATCGGAAAAAATGCAAACATTGAATAAATGGTGTTTATTTCGTTGTATGGCCCTTTTAGTTTGGTCCCTCACATCAACACTGCTGGAACCAGGGGGCTTGGTAAGAGACGTTTATAACTACTTTCAAAGCAGTCCAAAGCGGTCCAGGAATTCCTGAATCTTAAACCTCACAAGATTCGACATCCGTGCCAGACAAGGTAGCTTTCACTGCGCCCAGCTGTGATCAGATCTTGGGAGTTGTACGGAAAAATCCGTACAACTAGCTGTATTTGGAGTTTTTGGAATATATGCATTAGATATCATTAATAGTTTGAACAAACTAATGCAGTCCCAATGTCCAGAAATCCACAAACTCCATGAAAATATGCAAATAAGACAATTATATTCAAAACTCGTATCTAACGACAACAGACAGAGCTACAAGCAATCTAATTTGACAATCCAAGACGGTTTGTACCCATTGAACAGATTTACTTGGGTGTAAAAGTTGCAACCTCGATAGCTACAGCCACAAAAGCTTGAATTTGAGATGTTAAGACCTTTCGATTACGACGCCTCGATTTATACATAGAAGACGCAAGACAAATTAAAAACCGATACAATTTTAACAACAAATCAATAACAAATGCTTTGAAAATGGCGTCGCCGGGTACGAAGAAAATCCGTAACGAAATTGAGACATATTTTGAAAGGCTTACAGAAATAAACACTTCACTACGGGATATTAATAAGGTAATTCAAGATTTCTTATTAAAAAGTGAAACCAGTGAAGACTATGATAAAGAGGTGGATGGATGCGAAAATTACAACATTAGATACCTATCTCTTAAAAAACACGTGCAAGAAGAATTGCAAAATAACCCGAATAATATATTATTAAATATTAAAGACACGGGTGAAACAAAGAAATTCCGTTTACCACTTTTAGAGATTAGGAAGTTCAATGGGGACTTGAAAAATTGGATATTCTTTTGGGGTTATTTTAAAAACATAGACCAAGATCCCTCCATTGATAAAAGTGACAAATTCCAATACCTAATCCAAAGTATGGAACCCAATACGGAAATAAGAAAGTTTGTAGAGAATTTCCCACCAAGTGAAACTGCGTATGATGATTGTTTGGGACAAATTAAAGACAGATACGCTAAAGAAGAATTATTAATAATGGTGTATGTACGCGAATTACTCTCAATCGTATTAAATAAGAAAAATGACGTCACTGGGTTGTCTTCACTTTATGACAAACTTACAGCTCATTTGAATGCCCTTGCGACTCTAGGCGTAACGAAACAGAAATATTCTGCATTTATATTACCAATGGTAGAGTCCAGTCTGCCTAGCGAAACATTGAAGCAATGGGAGAGATGTAAGACAGAAACAAACAACCTGGATATTGAATTAGAGGGATTATTAAATTTCTTGAAAAAAGAAGTGAACAGTGACATTCGAATTAACATTTCTAAAGAATTTTCGACTTTAAGAACAAGTGATGACGAAAGAGTACATAAACCAGAGCCAACTGCTTCTTGCTTCATAACGAAAACCCAAATTGACACAGGAAAACACAAAAAATGTATTTGGTGCGAAAAGGAAAATCATACCAGTGTCGATTGTTACAAAGCAGCTAAACTCACTGTAGAACAACGAAGAGAACTGCTTAAGAAGAAAAAGGCTTGCTCAATCTGCTTAAAGAAAGGTCATCATTCAAAGGTGTGCAAGGCCTTTGTCAGGTGTTGTGTGTGTGGGAAGACATTCTGTGTTTTTGTGTCCAGGACAAGAAGTGGAAAAAGAACCAACCAGTGCAATTACCAGCATGACCAGCAGTACTGGTGGGAGAATTTCAAAAGCTATCAAGCCTACACTATTGCAAACAACTATGATCAACATTAACTACAGGGACAAGAACGTGATTACGGGCTCTGTATGACAGCGGTTCACAACAGAGTTACATAAAAAAAGAGGTAGCACAGATGCTGAACATGCCTACAGCTGGTAAAGTATCATTGGGTAATAATGGACGAGACAACAGACCAAGGAACTGTAAAACAATGCGCTGTTACTGTTATATACTTAGATGAAACAGATACTGTTAAAACAAGGTTTTTCGACATGTTCGAAATGTCATCCGGGACAGCTGAAGATTTGTTTACTGCCTTAATAAATATTTTAAAAAAGAAAGGCATTCCTTTATCAAATTTAGTGGGATTTTCATCCGACACAACCAACACAATGGTTGGAGAACACAATTCTGTGTTTTCCAAATTAAAAGAGCAACTGTCCAGCATAGCATGCGTTAAATGCAGTTGCCATATGATTCATTTGGCAGCCTCAAATGCATGCACAAAGCTTCCCAGATCGACTGAGGATTTATTAAGGAACATTGGGGTCCATTTCAGCCGTAGTTTCTGCAGACAGCAAAAATTACTTGAAATGCAGAATTTTTTTAAGTTGAAGTGCACAAAATATTGCTGCCAGGGCCCACAAGGTGGCTATCGTTAAAAGCATGCGTGGATCGCGTGCTGGAACAGTGGTTGCCACTTGAAGCTTATTTTAGACTACAGTGCTTTGAGGATCCATCGCGTACCAATGACGGCATTCATGCTACATTAAATAACAACTATACATTAATAACAAATAAAAAAGAGTTTTAAAAAATGCATATTTTTCTATAATTCTATTAGAGAATAATTCATTTTTGACCATTCATAGTAACTTTTTCTTATTTATTCCGGGAACTTTTGGCGCGCCCGACGTATAAACAGCTATAAAATAAATTACTATTTGGGCGTTTCTCTGTAAACTGGGCAACTCATTGTCCCAGGCTAATTTTGTTTAAAAAAGTAAAAGATCGTAAATATTTTGTAGATAATTCCAAAAATCAATACCTTAATCTACCGCTGCTCGACATTAAAAATCCGTTAAAATAAACTTTATTGTATTAAAAACGATTTTATAGGTCTTAAAAACCAGTCCCCTGGCATGTCACCAAAGCAGTACAGTTACTTCAGGCTAAATTAATCGAGACAGTATCTATTGGAATTAATCGAAATATTGTATTATTAAATCAATATTGTTTGATTGTTAATGTGACCTATTTATTTTAAATAAATATTATTTTAGAATTTAAAAAAAAGTCAATGAAATTTGGTCTTCGCATTTAGTGAACAGTCCCCTTGTCTATATTTTAAATTACGTGTCACGTAGCCGATATGTTAAACAGCGCCTTTTATGCGTGTAACGAAACGCAACAAGTCCGGAGTTTGCGCTGTTGCCGCCATGACGACCAGAACGCCATCTTATTTAGTAGTGTGCGAGCGTCTTTCCGCGGGAGCCACGTTGTAACCTGACTGCCAACAGTCCTCTGGTAAGGATTATTTTACGTCTATTAATGTATTTTAATAATTCCTTTAAATATTTAAATTGATATCATATATACGCATTTCCTATATGCAGCAAAATAGCGTAGATCAATTACATTTTGTACTACTCATCAATAAAATCAAATTAAACAGTCCTCTGGCAACAGTCCCTTGTCTCTCTACAGGACAGGGGACTGTTACCGCATCCAGGGGACTGTCTAAATCGGGGATGGCCCGCGGGCTGGAGTTTCCCCGTCCCTGGTCTAAATTATATTTGTTATTGTTTTAGATTTGTTGTGAGAATGGCGCCAAAAAAAGCTGCTAAAGAAGAGATTCTACAAAAAAAAAGGGAAGCAGAGCGAAAGAGATATTAGAAGATTAAAAACGATCCTCAGAAAAGGGAAGAACTTAGAGCAAAAGAAAGTCTTAAGTACCTTAAGAAAAAAGAAAAGGGAATTAGAAAGCTTGTTCAGAATATGACTCCACGAGAACACCGAGATGCTGAGAAGAAGTGGAAAGAGCACTGCACCAAATATCGCAATAAAAAGAAAGTATTAGCAAATATTACTAACTCATTTATTAAAAAAAATACTCCAGATTCTGATGTACCTACGCCATATCAAATGTTAACGCCTGAAGTTGCTGAAATAATTAAAAAAAAAATAAAGAAAAGATGCTTAGATATAAAATAAAGAAGAAGAAAGATGAAGAAATTAAAGAACTGCAAAAGAAAGTATTGAAGTATAAAAAACGTTTCTCGCGCCTAAAAAAAAGTATAAATCCAAAGCCTGAAAATACACAGTTACAAAAAATGGCAGATACTTCAGAATCCATTGAAGTTATTGAAAAGAGATGTCCTCCAATTAGTTTGAGCATTATACCAGATGAAGCGATTAAAGAAATGAGCGCTAAAATCGATCGAGAAGTAACCAAAACGAAAAATTTCCAAGGTCATGAAGTCACTGGAAAATTCTTTAATCCAACGGGAATAAAATCAAATTCTACTGAGATAGTGACGAAAAATCTAAGCTGTTTTTGCGGTAATGATTGTTGTATGCACTTGAATATCGGAAAAATAATTTATGAAGACAAGCCAAAACTTAATGTAGAAGATGTGTACACTGATTCAGAATCTGAGAATGAGGCTGGACCTAGTTCTACTATAGTACAAGCATTCAAACCTGGAGATTATATTGTTGTAGAAGTGCTTGGCAAAACAAATATGGAATATAGATATGTGAGCGTAACTGACAAGATTGATGAAGAAGATGGCGAAATCCGGGTTACATTCTTAAAGCTCTGTGATAATAAAGGCCAATTATTTAGATACGATATTGATGATTTGGCAGACATTACAATGAAGCTAGTGGTACAGAAGCTGTCTAATCCAAATATAGTTTTAAAAGGCAATAGAATGTTCTATAAGTTTAATTCACCTGTAGATGTTTTCGAGAAAAAATAAGACTTTAAATACTATTGTTTTTACCTATTTTTGCTATGTTTTAGAAATAACTAATTACTTTTCGAGACTGATTCTTTAGTTTAAGTTTCAAAGTACTGAATGTCCTTTCAATGTGATTTTATAATTAATAATAAATAAATATTAAGGTTACAGTGCTAAGTACAATATTACAAAAAGATAGTAGATTCTTTAATTTTTTATTGATCAGTTACTTAATTCTTACGCCCCAAAGTTTATAATAATAAAAAAAACATTTAATTTTGGTACTACAATTGTATTTTTTATTGAAGTTCACAGTCCCCTGGCCTTGGCAACAGTCCTCTGTATAGTTTTTCAAGAAAATGCTTAATATTTTCTAAAGTAATGGGAATATTTGTGGTTCATCTGCTGTATATCAATAAATAGAACGGATACTTATTCCCTAAATACAATTTATTATGTTATAAGCAAAAAAGTTGCCTAGACAGTTTCCTTACAACGAGTTGCCCAGTTTACAGAGAAACGCCCATTTACATGGCAAAACTGCACATTATAATATAGCTAATAATGTGGTAATGTACTAAGCTATAACTTCATGTTTCTTAGTCACCTCGCGTTGCTCCTTAAAACGTACAATTTCGTTCTTCTTAAAAACGAATGTTTTAAATGTACTAGTTCCGAAGGAACCTGTAAAGTTTACAAATAATGATAAGTTATAGTATCGATATTGATAGATTTTTTTACGATTAAGTTCGGCTAGACAGTTTGACAGTCCACTTGAAGGTAAATAGTGACCGCCGTTTATAAATAAAAGGCGTTACAAGTCACTGCCGACCATAAATTGTTAAGGGTAACACAAGGTGAAAGGTTTCTTTACAATTTGATTTTTTTTTTATTTACTTTAAAGAAAATTAGTGATAAGGTGAGGATGCCTGTCTTTTAGAAATAAACTTAAAAATTGGCTCAGATATGGGTATTGCACCTAGTGGCAGAGCACACTACGTTTCCCAGTCGTTTAGGCAGCCCGTCCCCTTACAGAAGACCACCATGAAATAACAGATGTTTGCGATTGTGTTTGAGTGAGCGAGTAAGGGATGCTAGATGCCATTTCCCTACCCTTTCCTAAAGCTTTATCCTTTATCCTACTAAGGTCGGCAGCGTAACTTACGCATAACTTGCAGCACCTATCGAGTTGTTTGTGTTAATAGGCGAGGTTAGCCATCTAAAATCGAGCAGAACATCAGCCTGTGTGCTGTCACCTATACTTATAAAATTGTTTGCCCTGACTGACTATCAACGCATAGCCAGAACTACTAAGTTTAGAAATTTGGAGCATAAGTTTATTTTATAACGTAAGCATCTGCTAAGAAAGGATTTTTCAATATTCTAACATCATGCATAGCGTTGCTCTGTCTGAGCTAAGCGGCTCGCTAGTTTATAATTATAATAATGTTATACACACCTTCATACATTTCCTGCTTTACATCTGTACCAGAATCTTGCATATCAAATTCAGACTTAACATCAGAGAATGCTATTTCTGGTGCAACATTAACTTTTGAAGCGGCATCACACATTCTCTTTTCATCACCACCCTTCTCTCTCTCTGCAGTCCTCTTTTCTTTCCTTCGAACGGTTAAAGGTGGTTCCCCGATGTCTCTACATTCGTCTTTAATACAACTCACTTCATTGTGTTTTTTGAATTGCTCTGATAAACAGACTTCTCCAACAACGTCGTTGTCTTGTATTGGTTCATCGTCACTACATTCTCTGCTCCTATCTCCCATAGGATATTCAACCTTTATTAGTGGAAGGTCTTTGACAGGTTTGAAGGTTTGCTGCAACATTTGTGCAAGTTCTGCCGATTCTTTCTGTAAAATTTAACATAATGTGATTTAGTAATGGCAGGACACACTACGTTCTGTGGTTATGCTGAGCAGCCAGTCTGGTGATTGTAACCATCCCCTTATAGAAAATGTATGATGGCACATTTCGATTATTGAATAAAGGATGTCTAAAGAAATTTATAAGAAAGTCCTGTAAATAAGAACAAGGAATGTGCATATATGTATTATATATATAATCCTACATAGATGTATTATATATACATCCTAGATACATACATTTTAAGACACACTATAAACAAAACACACTTACGTATTTCAAAGGCTTCGGTATTCTTAGGACATAATGTTCACTGTGTGTTGCCATACTTTCACATTTTTGACACAAATCATAATTTCGACAAGAAATGCATTTGTACCTAAATCCGACAATGTCATTATGACAGTTGTTACACAGACATCCGTGACTCTCTTCTTCAGCATCTTGGTCTGAAATTAATATTAAAATATTATGAAAAAATTTTACTATGCAGAAAGCATTGAATAATAATGAAAAAAACTTTATAAAATATAATAATTATGATATAGTAATTGTAACTCAATATCGATAACATCCTAAGTTAGAACCTCATATCAATATTTCTAATAGAATAGGAGCCAAGAGCAGATTTAGGTCGTGAATTTCCTCCAAGCTGATAACTTTTGAAATACTTTTGAGAGTATTGTCACAAAGCATTGTGTATGTGCAACGTGCCCGGCAAGTAATGGATCAACTTGGATTCAAAGAGATGATTACACGTAGATCATGTAATCAGATTTTGAATTTTGTAAAAAAAGTTATTTGGTTTTTGAGATTTTTACATCCTTATTTTGCTTTATTTACATGCCGTTTCCAGAAAAGAATACAATATACTTACAATGTATACGTTGTTTGAAACATTCAGTATATTGCCAGTAAATTTATGTTAAGTCTTTTTTATGTTAAGGCTGATGGTCCATTTGATGGTAGTAAGGTGGCTTTCATTGCCTATAACACAAGCAATGCCATAATTGTTGCAAATGCACTGCCGAGTATAGTGGGATTTAGAAGGGATAGGAAAATGGTCTCTGGCATCCCTCACTCACTCAACAATACCAAACAATAGCACACATTTCACAGTGGTCTTCTGTAAGAGGGTAGTTATTGTTGCCCGACATGACTGCGAAACTCAATGTGCCCTGCCACCACTTTTCATATCGAGACTAGAGCCATCTTTAAATAGTTCATTTCGAAAATTGACCCTGTCAGGAATTGAAAAATCTAATTGAAAGTGAACCGTTTTAAATAAATAGGTCTCTTAAATGTGTACCTGGCCGAATTACGGTTGATGGCTCGCAAGTCTCCATGTTACTTAATGATGTAGATTTGGAAGGTATATCCATAATCTCTTTCTGAAAAATCGGGATGCTACCTGGAAAAAACAAACTTCATCTAATTACACATACTCTGGTGGAATGTTACAATCTCAGGTTACAATTTTGTTTGTCTTAGCGCTTTGTCTCAAGGGTGTTTACCCTTGAGGGGTTCTCAACCACAAAACCTTATATTATAGTTTTACAGGTTTTGGGGTTGCCATAAAGATAAGATGTATTCAAAACCAATAATAGCAATAATAGGCAAACTTCGACAAATCTTGGAGGCTTTCGAAAACATCAATGCATGATCATTTTTTAGGCAGGTATTTATGCTGTTGGTAAACAGTTCAAACATTTAATTTAATCTAATTTTATGTCTTTAATTTCATAACAACTGGTGGGTCGAGAATTGCAAAATAACCTCACTACCTATCCCACTCTTGCGTACCAATGGTGTAACTATCTATCTCACTCGAACTTCGAAAAACCATTATCGGCGCTTGTCTACCTTTTTGAGTTATAGACTCAAAATACGTTTTGAGTATGTGCACAATAACGTCAAAATACGTTTTAATTCAAAATACGTGCACAATAACGTTTTTCAGGATAATGACTAAATACATAATTGTGTTTGGCTCTTGTTCAGAAAAAATATTAATATTTTTGTTGTGCTTGCAGAGCGTCGGTGGCACAGTGGGAAAGACCTATCATGTCGAGAGGTCAGAGTTGGTTCCCCGGTAATGCCCTTCTAAAAACCTAACCCTTTTTCTAAAAACTTAAGTGCATTTTACTAACTGTTTTGAATGAAAACATTGTGAGAAAACCTGCATACGCCAAAGAAGAAATTCTAAGGTGTATGTGAAAGTCCACCAACCCGCACTGGGCCAGCGTGGTAGACCATATAACCTATACACCCTTGTTGAGAAGGTAGGCCTGGGCCCCCGCAATGGGGATATAAATAATAGGCTGCTGGTGATAATAGTGTCATCAGAGCATTATACCATTTTAAAATCTTGATTAGTTGTTTTATAATAATTTCCCCCATACATTTTTTTTTACACCGTGACATGCCAAAGTTGAATAAAAGTTAAAATTTTCTAAAATTGCAAGAAAATATTTGTATTAAAAATACAAGTATTCTCGATTTATTTGAAACTGTTATGAACACCAATACTACACCTAGGTTGCTAATACAAAAAAATAACAGTGATATTGGCAAATTTGTAGTCATAGTATTTTCAAAACATTGTTAAGGGTGTCAAATTTCAATTTTTTTTTTAAATATTATAACTCAAAAATTAACTTGTCCATTCCCAAAATTCAACCGTAAGTGGGCACGGTTGAATTTTGGGACATCTTGTAATATAGTTTTATTATTAATTATTAAAGGAGTGCCTGTTTTGATGTCAAAACTACCGAGTCGAATTTCTGGAAATATCATTAAGGTTATGGATGATAATGTGCATCATTATCATCATAACCTCACCAGTAGGACGTCCATTGCTGAACATAGGCCTCCCCCATAATTTTCCAATATGATCATTCAGAAACAGCCTGGATCCACCTTCAACCTGCTCTCAGATTGCCTATCCACTGGGTGGACTTCTTACTCTGGCCTTTCGGCCCTCACCGGCTGTCAGTTCTCTGTACTATGTGTCCTGAGGACATTGTTATAAATGTTTTAAATTCAGCTGGTTCTATCAAAAATAACTGTAACATAGAAATATCAGTTGCAATTAATCCTTAATCCTATGACAGCACACTTGTAGCACCTGTGATGTTGCTTATGTTATAGGCGAAGGTCACCTACCATCAAGTCACCTACCATCACTACAATCAAGAAAGACCATCAGCCTGTCTGTCAACCTTAACATAAATAAAGCGTAAGCACAATGTTAAGTTATTTTTATATGTGAAAGTGCCATGCAGATATATGAACAATGAAGTAACTAACTATTACCTGTCTGCACTATAGAAGACATGTCACTCTGTAATCATGGATATGGTGCTCGCAAGCAAATTAACGAATAAAGATAATAAAACACCAAAAAGTGTTTTGAATATAAGTTATATATACCTGGCAAAAATAATGAGGGAACAGCAAGTGCATTTAAACGACTGTTCCTGTTCCTATCTTTTGATGTAAAATGTCTATCGCAAACTTTCTTTTTTCGATAAATGTCTTCATTGGAAAAGCCCTCCAATAACGGTCCAGTTAAGCTCACCCAGGTCTTGAATCGGTCTAGGTCTGTTGCTGGTTTCGGAAAACTATGGATGGAGCGACCTGTAAAATTAAAATGATTTGTAGAAATAAGCTTTAAAATTTCAAATATTATTTAACAATCGAATGACTTACCTGTGATCTTACATCCAAACACACAAAGGTTAGATGGCATAATACCCAATAACTATTAACTATGTACTTATTGGATTGCACAGTAAAAACTTTTCAACAAACAGTGGAACACAATAGCGTCAGTCAATATTATAAAACATAAAGTTCGTAGAAAGCGTCCAATATTATATTATATCGCAAAAAAATGAGTTCATAGTATGACTGAAACTAAAGACTATAATTTTATTTTCAATTCAATTCGTAGTTGGATGGCCTACAATACAATAAAAAATAATAATAACAATAATCTTTGATGCCTTCCATCCATATCAATCAAACAATCCAACGGTCCAACCTGATCATCGACTTGATATCCATATATAATATTTAAAGTAGGTACTTTGTGTATCCAACTAAATTCCAATCCAATATTTATTATTTTCAAATTTTCCAATCCATGTTCTTTATTGAGTTAATGACATCGTCAATGTCACATTGACATCTTACGTTAAGTCTTATTCGGACTATATAATTTATGAAATTATACTTACTAATGTAGATGACTTACTATGACTATGATCAAAATTCACATTTTTTGGACTGTCTATCGTGGTATTTGTCGTACACAATCGACGTCGTTTTATAAAATCATCACCGAATTGAAACGGGACTAAAAAGTAGAACAAAAAATGATTATTTATTTAACAATTTTTTTATAAAAGAAACTAAATCAAATTTCTATGATTGTTTTTCATTCATTACCTTCAATGGCTGTATTGGTAGGTGGTGGCAAGTCTTGGGATGTAATAGGTTCGATGTTTACATCAATCATTTCAATTTCGTTTGCTTCTGCAATATTATTGTTCTGGCTGTTTTCAATATTTATATTTTCATCGTTGTTAGAAATTGCATTCGGTACACCAATCGATGGAACTGCACCAGATTTTAAAATGCATCTACTTTGAAATTCAAACCCTCGATCTATGACTTTCGGAGCAAAATGCAATGAGCAGATGTAAATGTAGGTGAGATTATCCGACGTTGATAAGTTACAAGCCTCTATCCACTTATTTCTTAATGTTGGATCCTTTGGAAACCTATTTCGGATAATATTTGACATTAAAATACATACATACATATTATATATTGTTAGAAAAACTTACACGTCACTCACTTGTGTAATGAAATACGATCACGCTTTGATGCTTTACGTCGACATAAATAGCACATAATACCCATTTTTGGAATTTAGTGCACCAAATTACACCAGTAAACACTAGTAAACTTCACCAAATAAACTAAGTGTCACTAAATATTCAATGAAAATGAAGCTGTTTTGTGCAACGTTCATACAACGACGCTGTAAACATTAGTAAACAATTGAAACACGCTTAGTGAGCATGCTCCATTCTCGGACATGCGCACAACGTTCGAAGTCTTCATGAGGGAGACAGAGATATATATTATGTCTGCACATGGCAAAGATAATTGTATTAGTGTATAGATGGAACAATAAAAATTGAAGATTCCTTCGATACTCGATACCCGTCTTTCTAATGGCTGCATGTCGTATGTTAAAAAGAGATAACAATAGCCGAATATGACGTCTTAAAACGCTGCGCGCCATAAAAGAGGCAACGTCATATTTGTTTATATCATGCTGGTTAACAAGCGCGTTTAGCTTTATGTGATTTAAAATACTTAAAAATCTGAAAGTGTGATTTCATAAATCTGTTGCTTGCCAAGAATGTCTTGTACTGTTCCCGTTTGTCCAAGTAGAGTGGGTGTTTTGAAGGTGAATAATGGAAACATATCATTTCACCGGTAAGTCGCACAGCTCGCACTCATTAATTTTGGTGTTTTGTAAACAAATTTTTATAATTATTTACTAAAAATGAATCATTGTACATGCATACACAGTTCTAAGGTTGATTTATTTAAAGAAAAGCTGGTGTTTATAACTAAAATTTACAAAAACCAAAGTTAATCGGAATATTTGACATTTGTCTTGCTTTATAGTGCTGTAGTCTGATCTTGATAAGTTTATCGATATCGATAACTAATTTATTTTTAGTAGAGTGTTGACAATTTCTAGCATTCACTGCAGGTTGAAAGTAATTTTTATCAATTTATAACAGATTTCCCACCGACATCGATTTAAAAAAAAAACGTGGACAAAAAATGTAAGAAAAGCCGACGATTGGAGAGCTTCGCAATATACAAGAATATGCTCGATGAACTTTGAAGATTCTTGCTTTCGCCAAGGATATCAGCGTAAAATTCTACACTCGTATGCAGTGCCGACAATATTCCCAAAATTACCACCATCGTGTAAACCAGTAAGTAATATCTATAAGTTATAAAGAAGTTATGCTTCAATCTATGAAAATAATGAAAATCTTTTGAATCATTAATAACCAAAAACTATTTCTTTTCAGAAATTACCCAGAAAAAGAAAACTTACTAATAAATACGTGGATACCCAAGCGTCAACATTAACTGCAAGTCTTTAAATTAAAATGTTGACGAATCACAGATGAACGATATCACAGATTTTCCAATCTGTGATATCGTTTCTAAAAATAAAACTTTAAGATTATCGAGTTTTTTTTCTCTCGTAATAAAAACCTACTCCCGTTCTACCCCTTAAGGATGGATTCTAAATATTTCTACTCAAAAAATAACTATTCTTTTGAAATATTTTGGTGAAATAAATGCGAGAGGTTGCATACAATCTCATACAACCGATTAGCAATGCGGTGAGTACCAGTACGCACCCACATTTTATTTATATTGAATAACAAAACAGTACACCGAAACGCATTTAGCCATACTTTTTATCCGTCATATATTTAAAATCTATATCAACGATATCTAGTTATCAATAAAAATGCACAGCACTATTTTACGCTATAACTTTAGCTTGCATTGTATAGTCAAAATGGAGACATTCACTCAACTTCGACCCGACAGATTATATATGTATGTCTCTTTCAATCTTATGACAATTTGAAGATGTTAGAAAGAATAAAATATTGCTGCATTTTGTGATCCATCTATAGGTACAGACTAATACAACATCTTTGGACTAGACTATTAGTGGTTAAGTAAGTGAGTCAAGTCAAGTCATAGCGGTAGTGCATAGTGCAGTGCGCCGTTCGGTGGAGTGTCCGTGCGGCTGCGGTTCGTTTGCTTTGTTTAAATTGAGTTTATGAATGAAAGAAATGTAATGCGGCTATTACCAGTTTATCCGTGAATTGTGATCATATGTGACTGGTTTGTTTAAGATAAATTGTGTTTTTTAGTGCTGTTATCTGTGATATAATATGTCATAAATTATGTATTTTGTTTGTCAAGTGTTATTCCTAAAATGGGTTTGATCACATCAAGGGAACCGACTATGTTGGATGGGCCGGCCGCATCAACTAAAAGCCATCATGTACGGCAGGCCTCAACTAGGAATCGTACAAAACCTCCTATGCCAGATCGAGATGAGCTGGAGAACAGATTCATCAAAGTTTTGGTAAGTACGCTTATAGTATTTTGCCGGTATTATTTGTTTACAAACACATATTGTAGTAAGATAGTGAAGTAGGTACATAAATGAATTTCTTTTTTACCGACCCTGAAAATAGTTATTACATAAAAAATACGTTCCTATTGTTATTAAAAGTACTGTATATTTAAAAATCTACTAAATTATTGAATTTAAATCTTACTGAATTTAAATTAAACAAATTACTGAAATGTGATAGGCAATTTACCAGTAATTGATAGGCCAGTCGGTAAATTATTGGCTGCCATAATTATAGATTCAGATTTAAATCTTAATTTCACATTTTCGCCACTAATGTTTTTTCGATTTCATGTCAGCATTACAAATAAAATTATAAAATATACACAATATAGTTATATAAAAATTTAAAAAATGAAATTGTACCATTATTTTATTTATATTTTGTAATAAAAATTGTCTTAGAAAAAACAATTGTCACTTGCTCTAACTAAAGATTGGTAAGAAACCCATCTTAGATTAGAAGACTAGCATGCTTTGAAGAAATGTGAAGTCCTGATAATGTGCAGTGGGATAGTTTTGTAGAATGTAGCCCATTGTGCACCTTAAATACAGAGGGTCTTGCAGTTTGACATAATATATGTTTTTAAATACTTACTTATTATACCTACATAATATAAAATATATTGATGAAATGAACAAAATTGAATGTTGAAAACTATGAATTTTTTTAATAAGCAATCATAAGCTACACTCTACTAATATTATAAAGAGGAAAGATTTGTTTTTTTTTTTGTGTGTAATTAATAAACTCAAAAAATACCTAACCAATCTTAAAAATTCTTTCACACATAAAAAAGCTACATTTTCACCCGTGCCTATCTTACTCATAGGCTGCATTTTATTTTCAAAAAAAATAATTAAAAATCCATATAAATATCATTTAGTGTTTAACTAAACGATTGTAATTTTCCTATAAAAGGTAATAAAATTTGCCTGAATAAAAGTTATTATTTGGTGTGTGATGCGAAAATTATTGAAGAGATTTAAAATGATGTACTACATGTTTATAGTACTTATTATTACCCACAAATGAGTTTTTGAGGCTATATGTTTAACTGTCAAGCAGTCACAATAACCATTTTTTGTTCAAATTAGTCAATCAAAACATGGGTCGAATCGAAAGATGATGACTTTCAAATCATGATATTAATCCTTATACCACTAAATAGTTTCTAAATATTGTAAGGTTGTTCCTCTTTAACATTAAATTCAATCACATGTAAATTTAATTCCTGTTTTATTTATTGGAATCAGACATATAGTTTAGTATAAAAATACTAAAAGTGAAAAAATTCCGCAGTGTGAGCAAACAGTCCTACACTTAATATATTAGTTATACATATATATAATATATATACTTTTCACGAGTGTGTTATACTGTCCACAAGTGCTTTGGAGTAGTCCACAAATGCTATGTATAGTCGTCTATATGGGAAGCTTTGAGAACAAATAACATAAATGAAAAATACATAAACATTATAAAGAACATATATTCGAAAAGTGTGAGCAGAGTAAAATTGGAAAGACATGGAAAAGAGTTCACAATCGGAAGAGGAGTGAGGCAGGGAGACCCCCTCTCTCCTAAGTTAATAAAAATAGAAGGGAATATGATGGAATATGTGAATGAGTATGTGTATCTTGGTAAATTGGTTTCGTTTAATGCAAATAGTAATGAGAATGAAGTAGACAGAAGAATTAATATAGCATGGAAAAAATATTGGTTACATAAAGAAATCTTTAAAGGAAACTTCAATTTAAAAACAAAAAAGATAATAATGGATTCCTGCATCCTTCAGACTCTAACTTACGCAAGCCAAACATGGGTGTACACTGAAAAAATAAAGAACAAAATAGTGTCTTGCCAACATGAAATAGAAAGAAGTATCTTGAACCTAAGAAGAATCCAAAAAACAAGAAACATTGAAATTCACAGAAAAACAAAGGTTACAGATGTTCTTTTATTTAGCTTACGACAAAAATGAAAATGGGCAGGACATGTAGCAAGGCTCAAAGACAAGATGTGGACTCATCAGACAACCATACGGCAAGGACCAAGGAATAAAAGGCGTGTGGGAAGACAAAAGAAAAGATGGGCTGATGATATTAAGAACATAGTAGGAAAAAACTGGATGAGTATTGCATTAAATAAAGAAAAATGAAAAGAGATGGTGGAGGCTTTTACCCACAGAGGACTAAACAATATAACAGACTACAACTAATTGTTAAATAAATAAATAAAATTGTAGAAGATGTGTAGAAAATAAAGCTTATAATAATAATAATATATACTTTTTGTTTGTTAACTACATAATATTAATTAGTTATTTAGAAAATTATACATTCACAACTTAAAATGAAGACCACATGAACAAAGTCGCAGGCATCAGCTAGTAATTAATGTAATTATGAATTGTACATCCCTTTCCTATTTCATCACTTCTTCCTGCACCTCCTTATCATGTCATTTATCTGTAACGTATTACATTTTAGAATAATACTCATTACTGCATTATTTCCTCTGTTTTGAGAATAGATAAAAAATGTTTTTTTTTTTACTTGATAAAACAGTTACCACATTGCTTATCTTTATGTTAACATATTACATTACATTTTAAAATTAATTGGTATCAATTAACAATATTTTGGGTTATATACATTAGTTTTAGTTTTCTATTTGCTATATTTTGTATATTACGTTATATTTGTATATTACGCATTTTTTTAAGTGTCCGCCCTCTTTAGGATTTTAAAGAGGTTTTAAAGGGTTAAAATTAGGATAAAAGCTTATTTTAACCCTCTTTTCAACATTTATTTAATCTTTTTTGGTCATAAATAATCATCCTAGATGATGAAATTTTTTTCTGGATGAAAGGTACTCTATTTCCTTTCCTGTATCCTCACAATATGTAAAATTTCATGTTAATTAATTGAGTAGTTAGTTAAAGCATGAAAGTGTAACAAACAAACTCATTTTCGCATTTATAATATTAGTTATGATTTGTCTATTTATACATATGAAGTGTGTTTAAAAGGTGTATGCAGTGTGTAGGGTATGATAGATCCTTTAAATATATTTTTATCATGAGTTACTAGTTTTTATTGCCTTTTTTTTTAATAAAAAATTATTATCCCGGTCATTTATAAAAACTTGAATATCTTCTCGGAAATTAGGAGCGCTAGCTTAGTGAAATAACTTGTATTTGAAAGACTCCTTAAATAAAAGTAATAAGTATTTTGTTCATGAACATTTACTTAAGAAAAAAAATAATTTGGCAGTTTGGCATGCTGTACAGCATCTCCCATTCCTCTAGCAGAGCAATTTTGAGCTATCGAAGTGTAATCAGGGAGGGGTTCTGTTGTCTCGCACATCGTCTGAGCTTGTCCCAGGCATGCTCAATAGGGTTTAGATCGGTGCTGCGTGCTGCCCACTCCAAACGGCTAATGTTTACCTCTATCTGTCGCTGGTTAAAGAGCCGCTTTCTATAAGCACCAGCTCAGTAAGACTATCTGAAGAAATTCCAGGCCACACAAGTACGAATCCACCATCTTACTTTCTCTTCAATGTTGCTTGTTTGAATCGTTCCCCTGGTCTCCTATACATTTTTTGTTCTTCTGTTGTGCTTATAAAGCATAAATTTTGATTCATTTGAGAACATTAATCTTGACCAATCTTCAACGATCCATCTAAGTGGTCACATTTATATTCTTGTCTTAAAATATGATGACCATGCTCCCGTTTTTTAGGACCATTTGCAGGTCTTAATAGTTTCAGTGTAAGTGCAGTTCCCGTGAGATCAAGATAGTTCAAAGCACTATCTTGATCTTCTCGTGCTGTGGTACACCTGGGTCTGCCATTTTCTGGTCTGCTTAGGTTAGAGTCGGTTTCCTCATAACGTTGAAGAACTCGTTGCACTCTTGACAGTGATACACCGACTGTCCTTGCTGTATCGCGCTGACCCTGGCCCTATTGTTAAAATTCTGGTACATTCTTGGGGTGTAAGCGACATTATAACAACTTTATTAATGTAGGAGTATGTTGAACATTAGGAAAATTGTTTATATCCATTTTTATCTGACAGAACATAAACAAAACCAAAAACAGACGCAACAAATTCGTATTTCCTTTTTGTCGTATTCTTCTCGTAAATCTCGTATTTTGTATTTTTTTAATGTGGTATAACTTTTCAAAACCAAGAAGTTTTATTACTTTTATTTAAGGAGTAAATTGTATTTCATATTTATAAATAGTAGATTTTACAACAAGTGCGCAAAACGAAACATTTTTATCCGAGACTTTTGGCGAGGGCTGATAGTAATGTCGAGGATAAAAATGGTTTTGTGGAAGAGTTATAAACTTTGCTTTTCACTTCGATTGCGAGGAAATAAAACAGTTCGTGAGTATAACATAACATTTCTTGAACATGGACATTGACATCTTATGACATTGGCTTGGGCTGCAGACCTATACAGCCTATTATTATTAATTTTGTAATAATAATTTTCTTAAATTAATTAAATAACCTACCGTACTTGAATTTAAATTTTAATATCTTTTATGTCTTAAAAAACACATAAGGCAAGTAAATTTAAGTAAATATTATAAAAAAACAAATTCTATCTATGAACTTCTTATTGTGTTTGGTTGTATGGCTCATTTTCTTTGCCTTAATATAGACACATTTATGAGTAGATACGTTAATGCACTTGTACACAAAATTCGATTTTGTGCAGCCTATGTCCTGCACAAATAAGCACTTTAGAGCATGAGAAGTGAAAACATCTTTATTTTATTTATTTGTATAATTGAGTTATGTTCATTATTAGTACTTTTTAAATACATTTTCCTTAATTATGTCATCATATACGTAATTCAGGAAAATAAAATTATTTATTGAATCATGGTTATTTCAGTGTTGGTTATTCAGTTTTATTTATTTGAGAGTTATAATTCATACTGATAACACTGAGTAATTTTACTATGGAAGTTAATACTATAATATGTACTTAAAACAGTTATTTTAAACTAATGAAATTCACACAACTGATATATTTTTATATTATCTCTATATATAAAAATGAATGCCCATTTCTCCTGGTCACGGCATCACGCGTGAACGGGTAGACCGATTTTAATTCGGTTTTCGCTAATGGAAAGAGGGATAAACGGGGAATGTTTTAGGGTATATAAAAATTGCACGCCGGGCGAAGCCAGGGGCGGGCCGCTAGTTATTTATAGATTTACAGTAAGTTTGTGATAGAAAACAACAAATTTCATATAAGCATTTTAGTTAGGTACCTAATAAAAATATTTCATTTATATTAATAATTATTATATTATTATTATGGCAGAAAAAACTCCAATTTTGATGTTATGGCCCCATCGGGTTCTCGATGTTTCTGCCAGAAAGAACACTGTTTATTAATTTTATTTGCAATGACTCCATGACCAATCGATAAATATTGGGTGATGTCATAAATTTGCCGTAATAATTTTTGACGTGTCTGATTAGTTGTTTATAATTTTATTATTTATGTGTCGAATTTATATTATTTTCTAATTATTTATATTAATTTCTGCAATTAATTTCTCTTAAGTAATAACAAAAAAGTAGTGATGTGTCTTCAGAATAGACATAGACATAGAATGTTCAGTGGCTCTAGCATGAGTTTACGATACTACACTCGCTAGCGAGAGTGTAAAACATTTATATGGAAAATTGATAATTTGACATTGACAGTTCACGATTTTCCATACAAAAGTTTTACGTTCTCGCTAGCGAGTGTAGTATTGGTGTAGTATCGTAAACTCATACTAGAGCCTCTGAATAGGCATAAAATAACTTTTCCTCCCGTTCGGCGCCTCACTGAATTGATATTCCAAATGAATTGCAAGAGTTAAGAGGAAGGACCAATCATCACAAGGCCCACTGTCGACAATTTAATAACTAAATTACAGAGAACAGCTCTTGCGTGAGTCACCGTTCTTTTCTGGACGACTGGGTGGCTCTAAAAAAAGGGTCATAATAAAACCTTGACAGACATTATGATCAATCAATCTAGTCGCTAGCGTGACGAAGAGTTAAAAACGGTGTTTGACTAATTGTATTTTGTAAGAGTACCACAATCTTTATTTTAACTAATTTATAATGGTTCTGTACAATTAATCATATAAAAAAAATATTTTTTCACATTTAAGATGAAACTCTGAATCACAGTTACTCATGTTAGTTTCGTAAATAAATTAAAGAGAAAGTTAAAAGGAAGTAATTTGATTTGTTAACAGATTTATTATAAATCAATCTTTAATTGCCTTATTTAAAAAAAATATCCCATACCACACATAAAACTTTCACATGTTACTAGGTATGTAGATTGTTCTTAAAAGTAATTTTTTTAAAAACCGGGATCCATCAGAACTTAACCTCTCAGACACCTACCAGTGGAACGTCAGCCTACCTGCTACCCTTTAACATAAAAAATGTTTTTTTTTTTTTTTTTTTTTTGTTAATGATCCAGCAAGATAATTAATAATTTATTTTAACTGCTGGAAATTTTAAGTAGATATCTTATATTAAAAATTTATAACAAAATTCCACGGTGTTCATTTGTTTGGCAAACGTAATAATAACACTTATGTATGTACATGAAATTGTTAAAATTAGTTCTCCAACTTACTTTTTAATATGTTTTATAATAATATGTTTTGTATTAAAACGTAACATGAACTCGGTAACGCGTTACTGTCGCATAATACTGGTTTTCTATTAATCATTGCTTAGAACACTGACCGCAGACTGCATTCCTTTACACCTATGGGGTACAGCTAGGGTTGTCAGAAGTGAAAAATATCAACATTGTTGGTTTATTTCTTTAACATTTTTTTTTGTTATATCGAAATCGGTTCAGTTTTTTTCTTTTATGCTTCCACCGTTTTATTCTTTTTAGGATTTAGAATATATTTTAAAGGACGTGTTTACGAGCCAGTGGTCAGGGTGCTTGCCATAACGCTTTGTCTCGGGGGTTTCTGGTTGATTTCTGGCAGGGCCAACTTTAAAAATGAACTTGTCAAAATTGGTCTGAATCTGGTATTAGTGGTAGGGCGCATTGTGTTTTGCAGATATTTGGGAAGCCCTTCTGGCGGCAGTAACCGCCCCTCTTACAGAAGACCACCGTGAAATAACAGTACTTACGTGTGCTGTTGTATTTCGGTGAGTGAGTAAGGGATGCCAGAGCCCATTTTCCTATCCAACCCCCTATCCTTAATCCTTTCCACCTATCATCATCAAGTGGACCGCCAGCCTGCCTGGCGATCTTAACATAAATAAAACATTTAAAAAAACCTAGTCAAAATGACTTCGCGCTCGCTAACAAAACAGTCAGTTTAGTCAAAGTTTCGGTCCCAGTAGTAACTGGCGCCGAAATTCCGATTTTCGAATCACTGGGTTCAGTGACTATGCTCTTGTCGAGTTATATTCAGAATTGTTTAGCAGAAAACTGTTCAGAATTCGCCAGCAAAGCGTCATGTCAAAGGTGCGATTTCGTGATGTAGATATAATTAAGTAACGTAAACGTTGAAGATGATGTTCGCACATTGCGAAGGACATACACAATAATCTTGCCATAAATGCCAATGTCACGTACAGCGATTATATCTCGATTATATCTGTACTCTTTACTGAATATCTATCGATAATAACATTTGAATCGCGCGGATTCTATACGAGAGCTGCATCTTATTATGTTTTACAGCCAGACAAATTTGAGTTACGATTTATTTTACGATGCCTCTCTAATCGATTTTATGAGACTGTATTCCCTTAGCTGTTTACTGCGGGTAGAAAACTTAATTTAATATTACACTTAATAGGTATACCTAAGCTTTTTCACGATATTTTATCATTGACAATTACCATTAATATCTACTGAGCCCCAATAGGTCAATTTAAGGTTAGTTAGTAGCTTAGTCCATCAGTTCAGTAGTAGCAGGACATACTGCGTCCTGCAATCACAAACTTGGTATCCCGCTTGGAGAAAGTAACCACCACCTTACAGGAAGTTCAGAAATAAGGAACGTCAGAGCTCGTTCCCCTATGCCCGCCGTTTTCATTTATTTATTTATCTTATCAAGGTTGCCAGCGAACAACTATTTCTCCGTGGCGTCGCTATTGCTAAAAGGCGACGGTAGCCACCTACCATAAAGTGGACCGTCAGCATGTCTACCGAACTTAAATAAGACAGTCATTGTAAAGCAGTTTTATATTACACTAGCGACTCGCTCCTGGATTCGCACGGGTGCAATTTTTTCTGCAAATTATAAATGAAATCCTTCCTCGCTTAACGCTCTTTCCATTGATGAAAACTGCTTAAAAATCCATTGAGTGGTTTAGATCATACAGACAGACAGACGCGGTCAGATATTTCAATTAACACAAATTTAAGTATAATACCCAGATCTGTTTCAATTCTTTAACATAATCCGTGCCTTATGCTCGCATATTTTATGTTTGTGTAACACCTTGTATCTTATTCTTTGTAAGAAACAATTTTCTTAAACCTGAACCCGAAACTATTTAATGTTTTCACACTGAAGGATAAAAATCCTTGGCATTTCTTTTTCACGTACCGTATCCTTTTAGTACCTACCCATTTGCATGACAAGAGAATTAAAAAAGCACGTAAGCTTATTAGTGATAGCAATTTGCATGGATTCCACATATCGGTCGGTGTCGATCGCACACGGGGGCGGAGAGCTGGAATCCTTTAGTTTCAATACATTATTCATGCGCGCGTCGGTGCCCACGACACTGCTGCATCCAGATTAGTCCCACATATTTCGCATGTCTCTTCCACTTATTTCTAATTTTTTTATCAACCTGTGGCCACGTATTCATACTCCACTATACATTACTTTTATATTGGGTTAGATTAACAAACAGACACAATTTAATACTGCTGTCTAGGATAAGAATATATTATACATGTTTGGAGTTGCAGGGTTACATACATGGGGTACTTTTTATGTGAAAAAAATCCATGGCTCCCCTTAAGATATATTATCTAAATCTTAGATCTTTAGATTTACTTTTTTACGCGCACCAAACGCAACGCCCGTGATACGGTCATCTTCTATTTCTCACTTAGGTTCAATAATTGCTTTTTGTGCGAATGCAAAAGAGAATATGGGTCTGCACACAAAAAACTCGAGACTTCATAAATAATAAAATAAAGCAAAATTTCATCATGATCGGTTCAGTAGTTAATGCGCGAAAGCATAACAAGCAAACAAACTAATTCTCGCATTTATAATATTAGATATTAAACTATTTACATAACTGTGAACTTTAAACAAAGACTGTTCAGTAATTTTTGCGTGAAAAAGTAACCAACAGGCTTCATTATATAAGAGTATAATCTATTAATATTTACAATAGTAAATATTAGATACCTACTGTTAGCGACATTGGATGGCAAGCGATTAGGTATATCTATGAAAAATCAGTAGAAATAATAATAAAAACCTACGCAGTTAATTAACAATGATGGCGTGCATCCAACTGTGTCGATTGATTAGCACGGGATTTACGCTTCTGGTTTGCATAATGGTGGTTTTAAATCAACGGTAAATCATTATGCCAATGCACATCAGACTGTTGATTGAATCTCCCAATTTACCGTTTGATTTTTAATACTTGTTTTTATTTTAATATTTGTATAATATGTTGGTTCATTTAAATATTACAAAATTATTCAAAGTATACAAAGCTTGTTTTAGCTTGAACCAAAAATTACGCTTTTGTAAACGAATATGTTCATTGAAGTAGATAATTTAAATATTACAAAGCCAAAATTACTTCTTTAAAGAAGACATATCCTCACAAATAGAATGATATGCATGGTATACCCCTGATTTACTAAATGCATAATGAAAGTTATAAAATAAACGATCTTTTGATTTTTCAGTGTTTGTAACAGTTTGTAAACTGTTACGTCTGAAACGATCCAGTTTAAATTCAACTGGAAATAACTGACTGGATTTTTTTCTAATTAATTTAACTGGAAACCTAATAGATCGAAAAAAATTGTTTAACTGCTTTGAATTATCCGTCGAGCAATTGTTAAATGGATAAACATCTTTTATAATGCTCACTGCTAAGGATTGGAACTCCTCGTCGACGCGTCTGTATTTCCGAGCTCATACAACCCAAATCTTTTCAAAGGTTCAAGTGAATAGGCATCTTCTGGGTGAGCTCGCTCCATCGTCGGCCGCATCTCCTACATGGATAGATGCTGGTCAAGAGCAAACCCATCTTTAATTAAAAAAAAAGTATAAAATGGCACTTTGAAAGAATTTGCAGGAACAAATCACGTTGAAATCTGTATCTAACCTTGTCTTTACTTATCACCTAACTAGTTTACTTTTTACATGATTACAGATATTAGCCCTGATTCTCTTATACCCTTTCTATATTGTAAATTAACTTCGAATGTGTCGATTTTTGGTACTTAATGCCGAGTGACTTTTTTTACTATCTTTTTAATTTTTAAGGCTTTTCAGGCCCATCATACCGTGAGCAAAGTAATAACAACATAATGTTTAAAAGTTTCATTGAAGCGTAAATATATCATACCATTTGCCGCATCACACTGCGATTCCGCTAGCAGAACACTAAAGAGCGCCTATGTTATATTTATGCATCAATGAAGCTCTTTCCTTTTCGTACCTGGCGCAATCCATTAACAAGCAAGTGATGGACACCTTCTATGCTTCCGCAAACTTCGCAATCGGGAGAGTCAACTTTCCGCACGGAAGGAAGTTTAGGAAGTTCCAAACTTCCTACACGGATAGTGTCCGGATCGTAGCCTAAAAGTTAATTTAAGCCTAGCTCGGTTAAGTTCTCCGTTTACAAACCATGGGATCGGAGGAGGTTGACTCTGGGCGGTCTTGCCGAGTGACATGGTTAACCATTAAAATTCTCACAACATTGTTACACAGTTTTTGTACACTTAACTGACTGTTAAGTATTTTTCTAACCTTTATAATACGATAAAGAAAATATAGCTGTCACACAGTCGTCTTATGCGGAGAGTTTTTTGACGGCCCGTTGGATGAGTGGCAAGGATGCTTGCCTAACGTCTCAGGGGCCCCGGGTTCGATTCCCGGCGGGGTCAACTTTGGAAATTTTAATGTAATTTTCAAAAAATTACTCTGGTCTGGATTTGAAAAGTAGTGGTAGGGCACACTGCGTTTCGCAGTCATTTGGGCAGCCCGCCTGGCGGCAGTGACCACCCCCTTACAGAAGACCACCGTGAAATAACAGCATATATGCTGTTGTGTTTCGGTGAGTGAGTAAGGGATGCCAGAGCCCATTTCCTTATCCCCTCCTAATCCGTTATCCAATCCTACTGTAGTCGGCAGCGCACTTGCAGCACCTGTAGCGTTGCTTGTGTTATAGGCGACGGTAGCCACCTACCATCAAGTGGACCGTCAGCCTGTCTGTCGACATAACATAAAAAAAAAAAAAAAACATTTGTAGCAATACTATCTATTTTATTTTTGATTGTCTATGGATAGGTATACATAGACAATCATCCTTATCCTTAACATCCTATAAATTGAAGTCGCTATCCGCGTCTATCTGTCTGGCCTGTTTGTATATCCGCTAACTCCTCCTAAACCATGCAACGGATTTAGATGCGGTTTTCACTATCAGTTAGATAAAAAATTTCACGGAATATTTATAAAATAAAACCCAATTGCATCCGTGCGAAGCCGCAGGCGGACCGCTGTATTAAACAAATTACAATTACAGGAAACTACCAGCACACATCATCGTACGTAACAACGGTTAACAATGTTATAGTTCCCACTATTAAAAGCTTGTTAAGTATTAGTCAACAGTTATAACACTTGACATTGCGCAGGCGCCGTGACGACCACGGCCTACCGAAGGCCGACACGTCTGTTTTGTAAACAACCATAACAATGTTAATAAGCGTTGCAATATTCTTCACTAGCTTTTGCCAGCGACTTCGTCCGCACCCCGTTTTCTTAGGTGTTTAAACTTTTTGCTCATTATATTTATGTCGAGCGTTGAAATTTTTATTTTTAGGTTCCCTCGGGAACAGTTCTTTTTTTGTGGATGGAAGGTAGCCTATGTCCTTTTCTGTATCCCTGACAACGTATGATCAATTGAGTAGTTAAGACGTGAAAGCGTAACAAACAAACAGACAGACGAACAATCAACTTCACTTTCGCATTTATAATATTAGTTATTCTTTATTTCAGTTATTGTTCAAGACACGGTTTGTATGTTTAAGAAAAAATGCAAGATTATTCCCATAAATTTTATTAACATAATAATGGGATCTCTTGATTTTGTGGTTAATTTTTGAAAACTATTTCTCAGCAGGCTTGTATGGGCGCCCTTTGCACCAAAGAATTATTTGAAAAGAATTGCAGCATGTTTATTATTGTTTAGATCAAAAAGTGAACAGAAACATGCCACAGGAGTAAAATAATTGACAAAAGAAGACAAAAGCAAGTCGCTTGTCATGTCTTATCGTATAAAAATTAGTTGGACACTATTTATAAAAAACAAAATTATTCATTGATAAAAATCTGAATACTAGATGACGTTGGTCCAAGTGCACTTCCTAAAGAAACTGGTTTCTCTACGGCTCTATTATTATTGCAATCTGTAGACCGTGAAATGATATAAGGAAATGCAGCGAGCAATTTGGTTACTGCCTTGGTACAGTCGTATAGAAAACTTACGTGATTTTACGCACTGCTTCCTTGTAAATCTTCACTCCTGTTGCATTTGTGTGTTTGTGCCCTTTTTAACTGCGGAAGTTGAACTGTAATGTGGGTAGAAAATTTTCTTTTGGATCGTATATTTTTACTAGCATTTTACCCGCATTCAACGTTAAAACGTCGCCTATAATATATCCTTTTCCGTGGTTCAAGCTGTTTTATCGGTATTGGTTCAGTGGTGTACTCGATAAAATGTAATGTTACTTTAGCGTTTGGTTAAACTACTAGCTGGAACCCGCTGTTTCGACCGCCTTGAAATTTGATGCATACTTTCGTGATGATTGTTCAAGGGGTGTTGGAGTTTAGCATTTTTAATATCCAGAGGCAAATCTTCAGTCAGCTTGCGTGTATATATTTTGTTTATGTAAAGGCACGATTATAAAATCTAAAGTACTTGGCCAAAAGTTGCTATTAGATGTGCTATTAGATGCTTGGGTCGTGTCGTAGACTTGTCCTTTCGTACTGCCGCTAGGTATTTCAAGGTATTATCTCCTAAACTATACCAACTAAACCAAGTCGGTAAGTCACATACGGTGCTGGCTGAAAATCAGCGCTGTAGGTGTTTGTCTAGCACCTCAGCACAATGCCGAGCCAGTATCCGATTCGCTGCCGTGAGGATACACACGTTTTTTTACTAATTTTTATCCTGTTGTTTTAAATAATGTCAGTGTCTTTTGTGCAGTGAGTAAAAGTCTTTCTTTCTAACTAACTAAAAACTTACAGAAAATGGCTGATTTCATCTCCAATTTTATTCCTAATATGTTCAACATTGTCAAATTATTTTTCTTATTTTTTGAGACATAAAAACTGTTAATGTAGCCTAAGTATTAAATGAAATTAATACTGTCGCGGACTCTGAGGTCGAAGTTTTGTTAAAATATGTTAACTCACCGTTTTTTTCCAACTTGATTTATAGATATCGTGATTTGGTATAGAAAAATCAATATTTATCACAATAATAATGTAGCTTTTCATCGGTGAAAGAATTTTTGAAATCGGAATTATAGTTTCGAGATAAGTAATCTCATCCAAAGCTACAAACTTTATCATAGTGCATGGTATCTAATATAACTGAATATTAGTCACAAATGCTTAATT
Source organism: Bembecia ichneumoniformis (assembly GCA_910589475.2). Classification (NCBI taxonomy): domain Eukaryota; kingdom Metazoa; phylum Arthropoda; class Insecta; order Lepidoptera; family Sesiidae; genus Bembecia; species Bembecia ichneumoniformis. The sequence goes on from OU342532.1 coordinate 16,613,213, forward strand.
TTTGTCATCCTATGATCTTGGTCGAGTGGTTAAGGTGCTTGCTTTAACGCAGAGGAACACAAGACAAAAGATCTCGGTCATTCAAGGTCTTTCGGCTGTTTTAGATGAGAATTAAAAGTAACCATTTCTTAAAATGGTTACTTTTGGAGGTACCAAAATTAAGTAAGCTTAGAAAATAACTTTTAGTACCTTCGACAAGACAATATGAAAAAAGAATCAAGGTTTTTATAGTGGTTATTGGTTTTAACCTGTCAACCAGAACTAATAATTTGTTTCGAAATACTCGTTTCACGAATTGGTCATTTTTATTCGTGATTATGAGCCGTCGATGAGTTATTGGCTTCCATTAGGCACCTATAGATTTAGGTATCTGAACACATATTGTATATTGTGTAAATTTATTGCACAAATGGCTATAACATAAAAATGTCACCATTGTCGTTGGGTTTCGCATTTTATGCTTTATGGGTATTTGTGTCGTTTGCGAAATGTCAAGTGGTCTATCTTATGTTTCTTAAAGGTTGACTTTCAGACACACTCGCTTTTATAATTATGCTTTTTGTTCTTTTATACCATCTGGTTTCATAACATTGCGTTTAGCAGTTATACCTACATTTGGGCTGCCCGTTTGGCGACAGTAACCATCTCCTTACAGAAGATCACTGAGAGATAAGAGCTAGTTATGTGCTGTTGTGTTTCGGTGAATGAGTAAGGAATGCCAGAGCCCACTTCCCTAATCTCATATTCATTATCCTACTACTCGATTTAATTTTTTTATTAAAAGAACACACACAATTTTTGTATCTCTCTATATAAAAGCAAGGTCGCAGCTCAATTTTTAAAATCAAATGTCTCAGGAAAATTTAATTACAAATCAAAATTTCAGTCCTTCAGGAGCATTTTTGATAGCTAGAAGATATGTGATATCGATTGGTAAAAGAAATTTTCGATTCCATCCTGTAGAAAGGGTAGAAAAAAATGTGTTTTTTCCAAATTATTTAAAAATGGTAAGTTAGAAAAAAAAAATCAGATGTAGATAAGATTGTAGACAATATTGTCCACAATCTCTCGAAGACATAATGATAAATAAATACTTGTACCGCATAATACCTATTACAGTTTACACTAATTGACACTATTTAAAATCACTGACGTTTTTTTAATTTATTTATGTGTGATTTTAATCATTCATCATGTAATTAGTAATCAAGATAGTTTTGTTCTTTATTTTGTAACTTCTCTATGCCACAAACCATATTTCCATAAACCATCATTTACTCACACCAACTAGCGTAACTCAAACTTTTTGTTGTGGAACGCCGAAATCATACATTCTATGGTCAGACTTCGTAAAACTAAGACTTCTATATCTGCGTTTAAATTTTAACTTCATCTTGTAATTAATGATATTTCTTTTAAAAACACTTGTCTCATGCCTTGTAACATACCTTTAGTGACGTGGAATTTTAGGACCCCTTGAATTTAGTATCCGTGTAATGTAAGCGAGCATACTATTTCGACGCTAATGTCTGCATACATTAGCATTTTGATTTCAAATTTATTCAATTGTTGCTGATTCACTCATTAATATTGATATTACAATTTCCATTGAAATTAGCACTGGTACACGTAGGTATGTATGTTCTACATATTTAAAACAAAACCAATAAAATTTGACAAGACCGATATCTATTGAACTTAGTACTTGATCATTTGTGTGTCTACTTAAATGTATTTTTCTATTCATGGTCTAGCCCTAGAGTCTAGCCAGAGGAAAAGAGAAGTTTAGGGCGTCACCTAAAGAACTTGCCTGTGATTTCGCTGTTGAGGTATCTAATATTTATTTATACAATACGTTGGAATTTTATTTCTAGATAGCGCTAACCTGTGAGTTCGCCTCCGTGGATTGTCAGCTATTGCTCCAGAAATTCTATTCTAACTATTGGTGAAAGTTTTTTTTTTTTAAATCGGATGAATTTTTTCGAAGATTACCAGGAGGTAATCTTGTACAAGAGTAATCTTGTAGGAACGTATACAAATAAACATACAATCTTTACCTCTTTATAATATTAGTATAAATTTTTACAGTCGAGAAGACTTTATGACTTGACCACCTTGAGTTTTAATTCTTTATACCCCAATATACAGCAATATTTTCAATAATAGAAAGGGATTCTTCTTATTTTAATGTATTTTCGCCCATGACTCTCCTCTGCATGGGGAGGCAGTGGTGCTTTCTTCTTTAATCGTTAATCTTCTCGTACACGTAACATTGGTTTTATAAATTTGTATGCAATGCACTTCACGCATCGAGGGCACGAATACAATCAGCTGAATGTACGCGCAGTGATGACGTCATTAAAACATATGTCGCTCACTTGGTCTAACTCACCCAGCCTCCCATGGCAGCCCTCGCCTCGTATGATATTTCATTATTATTTTTTTCATTCTTTTCTTCCTTTTAATACGTTTGTTACATTCAGTTTAGTTTAGTTTCAATAATAATTTACAACTGAGTTAATTTTGATCTCGTTTCGATGATCCATACTGATTTTGTTAAACCGAAAATATCCTGTATGCCTGTGTTGGACATATCTAATTAATTTAAATATTAATTTAATTTTATGTTAAGGTCGACAGACATGCTAACGGTCCACTTGATGGTATGTGGCTACCGTCGCCTTTAACACAAGCAAGCAAGCATCAGGTGTTGCAAGTGTGCTGCCGACCATAGTAGAATTAAGGCTAGGGGATTGGGAAGGATTACGGAAATGGGCTCTGGCATCCCTTATTCACTCACCGTAACACAACAGCACTCACGTTTCATGGTTGGCAGCCAGACGGGCTGCCCAAATGACTGCGAAACGCAGTTCGCACTGCCACTATTAAAACAGTTATACTTAATCTGTGTCAATTTACATCATATCTCATTAAACGTCATGCATGGCTATTGTGATCGATTAATAATAAGGAAATTATTGCCTTTGTAATTTAAAATTTAACGGTAAAGCTAATGAGTAAATCATGAGTACAGTATCGAATTTTATTCACATTTTTTTATAAATTGCACGTGTAAAAGTAATAATTTCAAAAATCTATTCTTCAATGCTCGTTTATGCGGGGTAATCTGAAATAGTGAAGACACTTAACATAAGTTGGGGTAAGGATGTCATAAAATATTGTGAAAATCGCCATCAGCAACTGGTAGGTTAACATAATACTAATGACACTATTACAACATCACATACACTGGGGCCTATTTTGTTGTGCACAACAATAAAAATGGCGTGACTAGTTGTCATTATATATGATGACATGTACGAAGAGTGACGGGAGCACGTTATTTTGCAACGACGTTATTATGTTTTCCATATAGAATTCGATTTTGGAATTTAAATATTGACATATTAATGATGCATTGTCTCATCGGTGAGAGTGAGTCATCCTATCAGAGACTCCTACCGACCAACCGTTGGAAGGGAATAATTTTTTCAATATTTTCCCTACGCACCAACTAGTTGGTCGATGGGTCATAAATGGACTTGATAAACAACACTCCAGAGCCACTACACCTATTTGAAAAATGATTCCACTATTTCAAGGGACACAGGCTATCGTTATCTGACTCCGCATAATGCGCACAGAAGAAACTTAAAATTTAACTTAGCTTTAAATTTTATATAACTGGAATGAGTAAAAGGATTTTTTTCTGGAGTTTTTCTGTTTTATGTCTGCAATCACATTTTCCACATTCACATTTTTCTTAACAAAAAGAATACTATCCTATATGATCACATCTATTTTTTAAATTAGAAGACAAAAGTGTAACATAAACTGAACTTCTTTCCAGTGTTAATGGAATTTTCGCAAGGAAAATTCCACAAACTACACTTTTATAACAAGTACTGTCAGTCTTTACAATCGAAGTGATTACAATCAAAATGATACTTGTGCGTTAGTTAAAATATTTAAATGAAGACCCACCAAACATGGTTCCAACCTATTCTAAAATGGTCTATTCCCAACATCTCCCACAAGAAATGTCCAATATTTTTTATTGTTCCAAAATGTCCCACTTTAATTATCTTTGTGGACATTTTGCAAGTTTGAATAAATATTTAACTAGTGTCCCACGCATAATTTTAAAGGCAATTTTTTGTAAAAAAAGTAAATAACAAATTGGTTTTAAGGCAAGTTTCTCTTAATTCGACAAAACCAGTAGAATTCAAATATTAATTACAGCAACAACTTTTTAAGCTCAATTTACAATTTTTTAAAAGATGTAAATTGTTCAATTATGTTTAAATAAAATTGTAATTGGAATTTCGAAAAAATCCGAAGAGGAAAGATAGGTTTACATTTATTTATCTAAAATTTCTTTGTAAAACGCTCTTTTTGCAACCAGTAAATTTTTGGTTTCGATTCTTTGTTGGTGTGCGTAATTATCACCTATTTATAACTAACACTTCATGCAACCTTTGGAACCGACAAACAGCCACATTAGTTTATATTAGGTATTATATATAATAAATTAGACCATTAAGGTAAAGCGTTACAGACTGTTGAATCGCATTTGACGAGCGAATGCAACCTTCATTTACAACCATTTGATTCCAGACAAAGTTCCAGCTCCCTAAACGTTAGATCGCGTGATGTAATTGGTACAACCAACTGAGTGCTGTTTTATTGATATAGGTTACCGCCGCTTCCTTTCGTGACCGGTCTATCTGTTCAACGTCAGCGCTTTATTTATTCATTCATCTATCTATCTATATTATACATTTTTACAAGTATTTACATATAACACAATAAGAGTAAATTAGTCTAAACTGTGGGAAGAAGCTGGTAAGATAACTACGTGGGTTGCTTTTAAAATAGAAATTATTAAATTATAAATAAACATTCATTAAGCACTTTTGCATTAAGCAGTACAGTTTGACCTTTAAAAGAATAACTTTATTTGTAGAGCTTGAAACAAGCAACGAGTTTATCTTGATTTCTTAAATTATTGAAATCGCTATTTTTCATAAATCAGTTAATTTAATAATATCTTTTTTTTTATTAAATCAAGGTAGCTTGGGTAAGCTGGTTTTGAATATATGTACTATTATATGAAAAAGCAAATTATAGGTACTTTAAACTTATACTGACTCATAATATACGTAACAAATTTTATTAATTGATAAACAATTGATGCCTCCTAGAAAAGACGATTACGCGTTGTGTTGACTCAGATGTACGAGTATAAACATTACACACATACGTACGTACATTCACCAAAACATGAGTAAGTACGCTTTTTGGAATTTCCATTACTTTCAATCAAAGGTTATGTTTCTCTTTAGTTTCGTATATTGAAAAAAAATATTGTTAAGAAAGAATGTAGGTTTTCTCGGCCGGTATCCATATGAGTTGTAGGTTTCCGGGATGCATTGCGGTGCAGTGATGTGATGTACTTTTTCTTTTAATACACACCACTGAGGATGTCAACCGCAGTTGTTGACGAAACGTTTGGAAGAATTTCCAACAGACCAGAGGCTCTAGTATGAGTTTACGATACTACACCAATACTACACTCGCTAGCGAGAACGTAAAACTTTTGTATGGAAAATCATGCTAGAGCCACTGGGCCATCATCCCGGAAACCTACAACTCATATTGTTAACTCATAAATATAAATTTAGAGTAAAAATCGTAGTTGTCGAACGTATTGATTTAGAATATATGGTGGGCTTGATTGAAAATCTACAGACATATACATGTATATATACATGTATGCATATTATAGGTTTTGCTGCTGATTTAGGTTTACTTTTTTCTACTGCCGTATACATCACTTTTATTTATCATTTTCATATCATTTTTAGTTATAATATTGATTTTATCTACCTATATGGTATTTGCTTGAGTTGTCTTCTTCTCTTATGCTTTTTATGAAAATTATGAGCAGTAACAACACTCGGTTGCTAAAACAACATACTAATATGCAGGTTCGAATCCAGGTTTTGCCTGCACCTTGTGAATTTTTCGTTAGATCATCAATAGTGATTGGTCACTAGGTCTAACGGTGAAGGAAAATACCGAGAGAAAATCTTCAGACATGTGAAGTCTACTCAGTATTCTATAGTGGTGATCTATACAACCGCACCCGCACAAATTGCACAGTCGCCTTTGCGCAGCAGTGGCTATAATAATACAGTATACATCACGGAACAAATTAAGTATACACAGTCTTCTTATCTGTGAACGATAAAAGACTCACTCCTGATTGATTAACAAACATGCAATCATCACAAACTGTCACGTATAAATATAATAGAGTTGATAATTATTTAGTTTTTTAAAAGTTAAAAAAAATCAAATAGGTTTTGAGTTTAAGGGGGAGACAAACGCTAAATACTAAAAATATCCATTGTTTAATGAAGATGTTACAAGAAATAGACAAGACAATTGCTTTGAAAAAAAAATATATTATACTTAAACATGTGAAGAACCAATTGTATTAATAGAATTTTCGAGTTAATAGAAACTCCACAAAAAAAGTTAGAACACAAGAAGAATTTGACCTTTATTGAAAATTCTCTCGAAAACGGCTTATTGCACGCATATGAATCCTGTACCTATTAATAAGTTAATATCAGATTAAAAAAATGTATTAATAAAAAAATTTTTTTTTGTGTAATGTTCTAATGGTAAAAACAAAAAAACACCATTTCTAGGCCTGTTGAATTGCCTCCACCGCCAGCGAGTTCTATAGTAAATGTCATTTGCCTCAGTGAATCCCTTAATGGTTTAGATTTATGAGTTTTCTTGCATTTCTCAATTACGTTTCAGCTGAGCGTAAAATGGCGAGAGTGAATATTAAAAAAAAGTTGAATGATTTAAAAATTAATTAATAATTTAGGTACTATTCGATATATCTTTTTATCAATGTTCATGTCATTTACTATTTTTGTTAATAAGGCTGTTCTGTGGCATTGTAGAAGCTATTGTCCTGTGGCAATCATTCAAAAATATATTAGAAGTCAATCAACTGTAGTGCTTTATTTTATTTTCACCTTTTTCAACTATTTTTGCTGAAACAGGCTTGTATGATTAATAAATTCAGATTTATATTCAGTCCTAAACAATCAATATCTCGACATTTTTTGTAGATATTTATCCAATTTTACTACGTCCCTCATGGTCATCATCATTGTTAGCTTGTGGTAGGAATACTCTTCCCTAATAGTCAGACCTTCCCCAAGAGACACTATGGCGTAGTCGTACATTAATGAAGCAATTTATACGTGGCCAGTACGTATTCATTGCTTCTCATCGACGGTGTCTTATAATTGTGATAACGTTTGCCGGTTCGTTCACTTCTTTCTTTCTTTCCTTCTTCTCTCACCAAAAGTTTTTGGATCTGCTCCCAATGTGACCTAACTCCAAACACAACCCGTTCTACCACCTTTATGCTGATCCTATAGAGTTTGTCTGTGACTTTACATCCTCCGAATTTCTTCTTTAGGAAACTAATCATTAGTGACTTTTAGCTTGTTCACAAGACCAATTGTTAGTTGCTTCATTATTATATAATAATCATTAAATATTATCTTTAATTGTATGTTGTGTAATTTCTCTAATGAGAAAAATATATACTTACTTGAAATGAATAGCATTAATACTAAAATTTTCTAAATGCATGTTGAAATAATATTCATTAAAATATATATAGAACAAATACAGTAGGAAAATAAAACAAATTGTCTACAACTTTATTTACCGGATAGCTTCTACTTCAACTGCTGTCTGGTTATATTTGAATTTAAGATCTTTTAGACATGTTTTTATCCATAAAGATTTATTTATCATTAAGAAGACAATACCTACGCAGGATGACAATTTCATGAAGTTTAAATAGGTGTTTTTTTTTGTCTAATAACATTTTATCAATTAGTCTATATTAAAATTCTCATGTTTCAACTGCACCCGTAAGAAGCTGGTGTCGGAACGGAACCTAGTTTTAAAAAAGCATCAAAGTTAAAAGTTTCCGCGACTTCGCCTGCATTGAAAAATGAAATAACGCCTGACATATTTATCGCTGTGACGACGACGGGCACTGCGCCGCATCACGGCGACAACGATGCCGAACTTTTTTGGTTTTAGACGATCCCTCGGAAACCAAACATTTTTCCGGGATAAATAGTATGCTATGTTTTAATCCAGGTAATAAACTATCTGTGTCCCAAATTTTATCCAAATCCATTAAGCCGTTTTTGCATGAAAGAGTAACAAACATCCATACATCCTCACAAACTTTCACCTTTACAATATTAATGGGATGTATCACTAATATATGAAGATTTTAACTGTAACAATAGTGACAAGTTCATGCAGTGCAGTGCACCAATGAATGCAACGGTGACTCAGTCAGTTGACTTGTGAAACAGACACGTGATACGTCTGCGTATAGCGGGACAGTTCTTACCTATGTACACTACTAAGTCTATGACATAGTAGTGTCGATGACTCGAGAATCGATTTGCGATCGGCGACGTATATACAGATACACGTTGTGCCCATTTTCTTATCATTTTCTTGGATAAGTATTTGCAAAGAAATTACTAACATAGATTTAGCAAATATTTTCGCAGCACTTTTATATTGCTGCTATGTTGCTATGGATGTGCTCATCCATAGCAACATAACACTTCTGAACGCCTTTCAGAGTAAAAAACAAATATGAAATTTTTTTTGCGCAACTATTTTGAATTCTTAAGAGTCTGTAGTCGAATCGCAAATTTCGTAAAATTTATTCAGCTTTACAGTCAATCCTTGCTTATGTCATCATCATCTCAGCAGTAGGAAGTCGACTGCTGGATAAAGGCCCCCCTAATTTTCCAAAAGAACCGGTCAAAAGCAGCCTGGATCCACCGTCGATACGCGGTCCTTTTCAGATCGTCTGTCTACCTTGTGGGTGGACGTCTTACGCTGCGCTTGCTGGTCCGTGGCCTCCACTCGAGAACCTTCCGGCCCCAGCGGTCGTCGGCTCTCCGTTCTATGTGTCCTGCCCACTGCCACTTCAAATTACTAATCCACCGGGTTATGTCGGTAACTTTTGTTCGTCTACGGATCTCGTTGAGCGACGTTGAGCTTTTTACGAGGCTATAGTTAGAGACCACGTTTCAGCGCCATACAAGGGGCACACTGAAATGATCGGGATAGAACATTTCGGATTGAGTTACAATAAAACCTTTTTTAGAATTTGAATACTGGCCTCTTAGAATCTTAATGACATTCAAACAATATTTTTTTTTATTAAAAACAAAAACTATATTGGTTTAAAGTTGACACGTCGTTAACAGAAATGGAGCTCGCGCGTAAACATTTCCGTGCCATAATTTATCACAATTTTCGTCGCGGCTTATCTCAAGATAAATGTCTCAGCGAACTTGTTTCGATTTATGATGTTGAAGCACCGAGTCAAACGACAATATACCGATGGTATGCCGAGTTCCGACGCGGTCGTGTGTCGCTCAGCACTGTTTCATCTGCAGGTCGACCAAGAACAGCGGTCACGTCTGAAAACATCGCAGCTGTGCGAACTATTATATTAGATGACCGTCATGTGACATACGAGCAGATTCGGGCTGTTATCAGTATCGGAATGACTGCAATTCAGTCGATATTACATAATGAGCTGTGTGTAAGAAAGCTAGTTTCCCGCTGGGTTCCTCACAATTTGTCCGAAGAGCAAAAGGCGGCTCGTGTAGATTGGTGCCGGAATACTCTGCAACGCTTCAACGGAGGGAAGTCAAATGCCGTTTATAATATCGTCTCAGCTGACGAATCATGGATTTATTCATACGAACCTGAAAGAAAACATCAGTCAGCAGTTTGGGTCTTCGGAGACGAGGTCAAGCCAACAAAAGTGGTTCGCTCCCGCAGCGTGTCAAAGAAAATGGTCCCTACGTATGTCTCGAAAAAGGGGCATGTTGCTACAATTCCTTTACAGGAACGCAGAACGGTTACCGCCGAGTCGTATATCACGGTTTGTTTGCCAGAAATGATAGCTGAACTCCGAAAAAATAACCCGAAACGTCGCATCATCTTACATCACGATAATGCGAGCTCCCATACGGCTCGGAAGACAAATGATTTTTTGAAGCAGGAAAACGTTGAGCTGATGAGCCATCCTCCCTACAGTCCTGACCTGAGCCCAAACGATTTCTTTACATTCCCTAGAATGAAAGATTTATTACGCGGTCAACAGTTTGAAGACCCCGACGCTGTGGAAGCGTACAAATCAGCCATTTTGTCAACATCAACTTCAGACTGGAATAACTGTTTTAATGATTGGTTTGCACAAATGGAAAAGTACATTAAGTTGAAGGGAGAATACTTCGAAAAACAATAAAATACAATTTAGCTATACCGTGCATGTGGTTTTTTTATTCCCGATCATTTCAGCGTGCCCCTCGTATGTCATCAATGGCAACACACATTTGGCCGAAATCATTAAGACACTGATTAAAAATATTGGAATAAAAGATTAAAAATTTTATAAGAATAATTTATTTTATTAAGATTTTATCAAGAAGATATCTTGGAGCTTCCCGAACGCTGCTCATGCGAGCTGGATTCGAGAATTGATCTACTTCTCGAAGTTGGCTCAATCTAATACTTAAGTATATGTAATTTTTTTAAACCAAACTACTAAATTGAGTATGCGATATATTATATGTGTTATTATTTTATAGAGTCATTTAAAATGCAATAAGAAACGCTAGTATGTATTCCTAAAAGTTAATTAAATTTAATAAACCCTTTGGAAGACAAGCGCAAATACATTACACAATTCCTTTGAGGCAGTGATACATATACGCAAGGATAAATATTGCCTCTAATGTTGCAATTAGTTGCACCTTATATTAATACGCATTATTATTGACACTATAAGCAGTTTTCATATAGAACTGGCATATCTCGAGTAAAATTCATGACGGCTATAGCAATTTGCAACACCATGCACGCTTTGTGCAACAGCAATATTTTGTTCGACTGTCTATTGAGAGTGTAGTTATTCCTAAATACCTAAATACGAGTAGATTAGATTATACGAAATAAAGATGAAACAGGATTCCTAAAGGTAGACAAAGCGGTCCAATAAATATCTCATAGAATACAGCCGCACACTGCAGTGGGTATTATTCCCCGAAGGCGGGAAGGAAGTGCGTCCCGCCCGTGCTCAAACTGCGCAATGCGCACTAATAAGATTTGAAGCAAACGATAAGCGACAGCGGGAATGATAGCGATTAGCATTAATAAATAGGCCAGAAAAAAGTATCTTGGTGTTTTGTATGTATGAAGTTGTAATTACTGTGGTTGGTATTTCTGTGATTGTGGTGATAACCATACTAATGAAAGAGTGACATAAAAAAAATGTTTTTGAAATTTTCAAAACTTATTTTTGTCTAAAAAAACTAGCTACATATTGAAATTTAATGTGAATTAATAAAAAAATAATTTTTAAAAGAGATAAATTCAACATAAATGCGATTTTTTTAACTGAACTTACTAAGAGTAACATAAAATTGGTTCAAGCGTATGCCAGAGCCCATTCCTCTTATTCTCATCTTGTTCCTTATCCTTTATCCTATAGGTCGGCAGTTCAGTGGCATCCTCCGTAGGATTGTTTGTCTTATAGACGACGGTAGTCATTTTCTATCAATTATCATCAATTTATAGGGATTTATCTTATATTCAATTTATAATTAGGTACTTTTTTATTGTTGAAATAATGTAACTGTTTTACAATATTTCAACAATAGAAGGTTAATACGCATTTATAATTAATAACAAATATATTTATAAAATCATACACACATGAATCTATATGTAAAATATTTTATTGCCCGCTTCAGCTACCCGCTACTTTTATCACTCTGAATAGTCGCTTTGTTTCTGTAATGACGCACTCGGTTGCGTCGTATGCGCAAGTGTTCGTTGCAGTGTTAGTTGTTCGTTATTTGGTTCACTGTACAGTATTTTATAGTTATTTATCTGTACACTATGCAAATAAATTTAAAAATCTATCTCCATATGACATTTCATCGTAATTGGTCGAGTCATTATTAACATTTATAATATGTATTACCTGTTGTCTATAAATTTATTTCTTTAAACAGGAAATTCCATTCCCTTTGGAATAATCGAAAACTTATCTTCTTACTTTGTCTGTTTCTGAATACGGGGTTTTCATAGTAAGGTTTAATGTTGTATGTAGCTTTTGTCGCCTTTAAAAGAAGGGATTAATTTTATTATCGCCAATGATTTGATTTTTATACAAAAATAGTTCTCATAAGGATTCTTTTTTAATTACTTGCCATTACCTAGTTTATCTGTATTATTTGTTTTGATCCTAATTCTAAATTGTAATCCCAAACTTAATCCAAATTTCTGCCAGTTATACTATTAAATCTATATATGGTAATCACCATTATAGTTATCTATAAATGGTTAAAATTTTAAATTGTTTTCGCAATTTATTAGTTGCTAAAATGTAGCAGTGTTTTTATTTCCCTTAGTGTAAATTTTCAAATAACCAATGCTTTTTTAAATTTAATGTGTCCTGCTAACCGCGGCAAATTATGTGAGGTGTTGATAACAGAAATTATTAACAGTCCTTCCGTTATTATTTAATTATATATGCATAAATCCCTACTAATATTATAAATGTGAAACTAACTCTGTCTGTCTGTTCGCTTTAACGCCTTAACTAAGTAATTAACCGATCATTTTGAAATTTTTCATACACATTGTCAGGGACACAGAAAAGGGCTACCTTTCATCCAGAAGTATAGTAGGTACTGTCCCGAGGAACGCCTGACAAACATATAATGGCAAATAAGATCGTTTGCCAGGCGTTATATTTTTTATTTTTCAACGCAGACGAAGTCGCGGGTACCAGCTAGTTAGTTTAAGTGGAGTATTACAATTTATAAAGCACTACACTAAAAGTAGGGTAGAATGCACGATCCCGTTATAAAGGAAATATGCTAATGCACGCCTCCTTTCGTGCTCCTTTGGCACGTATCAGCCCTTTACAAGCGCTAAGTGCTTGCGTTCGTGTATTGCGGAGTCGACAAACGGTAGACGTGCGGGTAGACACAGCTCAGACGTAGCCTAAACACTTATTCACCTTCCAAAATATAAAGTCTAGACATTTTAATTCCGTAATTGAATTCCTAGCGACTTCAATGTTACAACTTTAATTTGGTTTTCGGCCAGACCAGTGGTTCTCAAGTTCATTAAATGGAATTTAATTAACTTCTCTAAGCGATATCTAGCGATTTCTTTTAGAGGTTTCACAAATTATGCAATATTGTATTTTAACGAGCATGAGGTACGGCACAGTCCCGAACAGGACGCATTGCATATACTATTTGACTAATATAGAACAATATTTTTAGAACACATTACATATCCACTGCTTTGATAATCTGAAAGTGAATATGCAGATTTTTTTAATTACTTTGGTACTGTAGAAACACACAGGAAGAATAACAAACACCTTCTACTTTTTACAATGGTGTATTTGTCTATTCACTTACATTATCGTAACAATTACACTTTCGACTTACTAACTGCAAAATACAACCGTTCGATACCGCTGACCGACCGAGAATGCCCATGGCGCCATATCACCTCCCTGGCATTAATTCTCGTTCCACGTTAACCTATCGCGATCATGACGTCACCAGAATGGTCAAAGTTACTTTTAGATTACTTTTTATTCCAAAAACAATAAAACCTTACAGTACCTACTTCTTTTCTTGCATCAAGTTTCGTTCAGCCTTCCAAATGATCACCACTTCCCAAGGCTACTTTAGTGATGGTTCTGTCGGCCTCTGCAATTCCCTTTGAGAACCGCTGGCTTAGGTGGAATCGTCTTTGTCGTAGGGCCTTGGTGTTTTGTGGTCACAGTTTTATTTCTCCTAACAAGGGCCATCAGTAATTATTCTAACGATCAACAATATCATTACTATAGAGTTATTAATTTACCATAGTTACTCATATAGAGTAACCAATTTTTACATGGGACAAACAAATTTACTTTAGTTTTAATTACATCTGCGTTTTCTAAATTCATGGGTAAATATTTTTTTATTTGTTTGCTATCATTGCATTTAAACAGGTTAATTAATACATTACAACGCAATAATTAACGAAGTAATTTTGTTTAATGAAAGTTTCTAATAGACTGACTGCATCCGTGCTTAATAGAACTAAACACGTATGGAATAGTTATCTAGATAAAGTTGTTGGCAGCTTGCTTCATTTGTTTTAAATTACGTCCGTACGTCCGAATAAAAAAACGGAATCCTTATAGGATCACTCGTGTGTCCGACTATTCCCCCCCCCCCGTCTCCTAAACTACTGAACCTAAAAGTTTGAAAAAAAAATACAGAAGTCTTCATGATATTAAAATAATATGGTAAAGCACTCAATATTGTGCGGATAAACATCGTACGGAACCCTTTTCACGCGAGTTCAACTCGCACTTGTCCCGTTTTTATTTTGTTAATATACTCGTATTTCAAAAGCACATTTTTTATACTAAGGTCCAGATTTATTTTCAGATGGGTGTGTGAGAAATGTTAATGCCTTGTACGCTTCAGTAAAAAAAAAAAAACAACATTTTAAAGTAACTTTTTATTTTTTATTTAGACACCATTGCTTTGCCTTTTTTTGGCTTATAATACTTGTACTATTATCATCATGTCTTAAGTTTTATTAGGACAAATCTCCTTCAATGTCGGTCATCCCCAAGTGTCCTACTACGTTTAGTTTTGAAAAAATTATTCAGTTTTTCATTACTGTAAGCAAAATCATTACTGGTTTTAATGTAATGTAAATAGTAAGCAATTTAAAAGCACTAATGAATTGAAGTCATAAGCCAATTCCATCCATGCTCAATTATTCCATTTGATAATTAATTTTGACATTAGTTATCGACAATTAAAATTTTGTTATAAGTTTGTTTTCGGCTATGTAATTGTTGACACAAGAGAACATAATTTGCGAAGGCGTTTAATATACAGGGACGATAAAGCCGTTTTACCATTTAGAGGTGACCCACTTTCCGACAGAAACGCGTTTTTATCGCTTTTTATGTGTTTGTTTACTGTCGGGCGACATAATTTTTGTTTGTAATTATATTGTATACATTTATTTATATAAATAAATACATTTATTTATATAAATGCCAACATTTCTATGTCAAATTTTCAACAGTTGTCGTTTTTTTATTTGTATTGGGGAAGCCCAAAAAAAAAAAGTTTTTTTTCTTCTAATTGATGATTTTGCCGTTGTGAACTAGTTACTTGGACGAAAAAAAAAATACATTATTAGAATATTATTAATATTATTTAACTTTATTTAGAAAATTCTGCTTAATGTAACCAATGCGAATAAAATTATCCCACTAGTTACATCAACTTCATTGTAACAGTACTTGATTGTAGTGGCAGGGCACACTGCGTTTTCGCAGTCATTTGGGCAGCCCGTCTGGCAGCAGTAACCACCCCCTTACAGAAGACCATCGTGAAATAACAGCACTTGTGCTGTTGTGTTTCGGTGAGTGAGTAAGGGATGCCAGAGCCCATTTCCCTATCCACTCCTGATCCCTCATCCTTAATCCTACTGTAGACGGCAGCGCACTTGCAGCAGCTTTGGCGTTGCTTGTGTCATTGGTGACGGTAGCCACCTACCATCAAGTGGACCGTCAGCCTGTCTGCCGATCTTAACATTAAAAAAACTTATTTTTTATAGGTATATGGGTTAATTTTTAAGTAGGTACATACGATTCTCACCAAAGAACAAAAGCTACACTATGATGTTATTTTAGGCGGTTTTCTATAAGGATGTGGTCACTGCCGCCAGACTCTGCCGAGTTGATAACTGCGGAACAACGTGGCCTTGCCACTACCTAAAATGATTACTCGAAATGTTTATGCGTTTTCGAAGTTTTGCGAAGTTAAAAAGTAGTTTGTGTTCATCCCGAAGGTCCATTTTAAATATTGGTGTACTAACTGGTGCTCGCGGCTTCTTCCGCATCATAGATAATAGATTAATTAATTACTCTTGCAAATCGGCGAATAATGTTCGATCAGGTGTTTCATATTACATTACATTGATTCCCTTCAAATTGTGGAAAAAATCCCGCTCACGAAAACTGTTCTCTGTTCCTGTATATAAAACTATTTACACCAGTAATAACTTTTACAGACGTAGCGTTGATACATACAATAACAAATTAATGGATGTGAATGTGTTTTGTAGCAGTTTGTCTAATTAAGCTTTCAATAGCTCCTTGAATATTTATCATGGTACAATGTATATTTCTTAATTTAATCTTGAAAATGTTTCTTTAGTAAGTAGAATTTAATTACAGTACTGTCTATATTTTTGTTTAATATTTATATTTATTTTGTGTATATGGAACTCTAAGTCTTTTAGTATTTATTTATATATTAAAAAGAGACGTAAATAAATAGCAAAATGCTGAGTACAACCTCTTCATACTTTGCCATGTGATGCTAGTGTTATTTTTTGTTCAAATATTGAATTTTTTGATTGAAAGATCTCAGCCATGAGTTTGTTCCACAATTTACCCAGCTAATGAGGATGAACTTATCATCTATGGCTCGCAGTGTATAATGAGCTATAAATGGTGGAGTTTTTAAAAAACATTTTTCATTTATTGAACCAGCTGGAGCAAATAGCTA
This sequence comes from Bembecia ichneumoniformis, assembly GCA_910589475.2. Classification (NCBI taxonomy): domain Eukaryota; kingdom Metazoa; phylum Arthropoda; class Insecta; order Lepidoptera; family Sesiidae; genus Bembecia; species Bembecia ichneumoniformis. The sequence continues at coordinate 16,629,985 of OU342532.1, forward strand.
TCTGTAACTGTCGCATTCGTGTCATACCAAACTCATTTACGTTACGCACCGTTTATCCTATGCGATAGCGTTACGCACCATTACATCAAGTAAATGTTATTGTTTTGTTGTTAATAATACTGACTACAATAAATATACAGAATAAAATTACGTCGTCTACGGTGTATACAAACAACATATTTTATTACTGATGCATTCTATAATCACTTGGACGCATTACACTCATATATTTTCTTTGATCTTCGTAAGCTCGGTGAAGCGTAGTCAATACGCACAAAAGCAGAAAATAAATTTATTTAATTTAATAAACAATTAAGTTTTACTAAGCATAATGAGCTTCGATTTCCATAGAAAAACAAAAAAGCTCAAAGTCTACTTGCGTGTTTATATAGACAGTTCTCAAAGCTATGTCGCGTTGAAAGCTCTGTTTTCAGCAGCCGTGCCCACTCCATGGGGCGTCGACCCCGCAAGGGTGAAATTTACTACATCATATGGTGCAAGTTTATAACATTAAACGAGATTATAACTTGGACTACATTTTTACAATTAAAAAATATTTTTTAAGTTAAAAAAGCAGACAAAAATTCAACAGGTTTTCTTTAATTTTATTTCGTTCCAGTTATATTATTTGGTCTTTTTTCCATACACTCACGTCACTCACTATATCTTTCAGCTCAGTTAGTTTCAGTTTGCTCCAGCCAGTAATTATATGGCGAAAATTAAAATAATGTTATATTTAATTCATATAATATATCGATTATCGTCTATCTTTACTAAATATTCTGTGTTTGTAGACATGACATGCAGCGTGCTGAGACAACTGAAATATACTTTATATTCGTAAATAGTATGTGCATAGAAAACACCTAGACCAAGACAAACATACATATTCATATTATATACACAAATATTTATTTTGAGCGGAGATCGAACCCGCGACTTTTGGCTCAACAGGCAAAGCTACTACCGTTCAGCCAATCAGCACGTCCTATTGTTTTTAGTGTTTTTTAATTGTAACATTCGGAACTGTGATTCAGAACTAAAGGAAAAAGATAAAAAAATGACATTCATGCGCGCACACACATTCATTCTACACGCGCGACCTCTTTGCGTTCATTGACTCCGGAGCGGCTACTAGGCACGTACCTACTTATTTCTGAAAATTATACCTAGTCAATTTTTTTTTATTGTAGAATTAACTTGCTTTTTTCGCTTATGTGATAGCTAGCTTTCCTTGGCCTTTTTCAAGACACAGAAATAATTAATGGCCATCATGTAAATAGTTACAATATAGCTTAGTTACAGCTGAAGAAAGATAAAATTATTAAATTAAACTGCAAACATATAATGTCGTGTCGTCCTACCTTTTTTTTTTTTTTTTTTTTTTTTTTTTTTTTTTTTTTTCAATTTCATCACAAAAAATCGCTACCTCTTGTGATTTACACTACAACTGTCACTAACCGCGAACCGGTTCCGACTTGACGAATCAATTGTTTCAGACTTGAAGTCTATACATTAAATTGTTTAGTTAAATGTACAAATAGATCTAGCTGATCCGACAGACGTCGTTCTGTCAAAAGCTATTGCGCTGTGGCAGTTGATGTGTAATTTAAAAAAATCCGAGACATTTTTTCCAATTTTTCTCTTCATACGAATCTTCCTCACACTTCAACGAATAATAATTCAAAAAGGGTAGACCAGAATTGGTCCAGCCGTTTTAAGAGCTAGCGATTAATTTTTATTTATATTTATTTAGGCTTAAATGAGCACTTGTAAGTTCCTACTGTGAAGGAAGAGATACTAAAAAGTAGCAAAAGATATAAGGTTAGACTGGAAAGACGACAAGACTCTTCGTTCTGACCACGCCTGAAGAGATGACAAATCCTAAACATAAACCTCAAATGCCTCAGAACATGAAAACCATTTCTCATTAATTGCAAACGTTTAATGGAACGTCGCCAACAGTTTCTGTATCTTTTGTGAACGCATCTGATTATGGATAGATAGCCGATTGCAGATTGGAGTTACTCCTCGAAAGCTTTAAATATTAGAGAAAGCTCTGCCTTTTCTTCAATGTTCCGATAGTGATAAAGTTCTTTAATAAGAATAGTAGGTATCTGGTTTGGTGTAAACTAGATGATTAGTCATATTATTATGTCTGTAATACAATAAACTTTTCTTAATATCTACTTTTAGGAAAAACTTCATTAGCGGAAAAATTTACGATGTTCGAGATTAGATTATACCTACATTATTTGAAACATAATAAACATTATTGAAAAAGTTCACCTGGCTTGACTTTCAATAAGCTCTGTAAAAAACATTTGGTATAATCCGCGCCAAACTTCTAGTCCGCTCTGAACACAGCGCGAACCGCGTCGCAGTAGCAAAAAATAGGTATCAGCGGGGAGCGGCAGGAGGCGGCGGCGGCAGGGCCCACTCCACTTCCCCGCCCCCACACCCATCTCACCTGTGCGTGCGTGTTTGTGTGCGTTCAGAATTCTTCCGAATAGCACACACGCTTGTTTTTCGTAGCGAAGTACAGTCACTCACAATTCTGCTTTGTTTTTGTTAAGTTTTCGTTGTCTATTGTTTTCGTTATTCCGTTATTTGTTTAGTTTTTTTATTGTTCTTTTAATAACATAAGTTTAAACATGCCTAACCGGAATACGGTTTTACGTCGTCAAGCAAGAAAAATTGTGTACAATGTTTTGAAATTTATGCAAAAAGAAGCGGACGAAGACATAAAAATAAACATTAAGCACGTGCAGAAAAGAGTGTGTATTTGTGTTTCGTGTTTCAAAGAGACACGAAGAGTTTTGTGTTCAGAAGAGTTTTGTGTTTCAAAACAATATAATTTATTTGTGCGTGACTGTACCTCTGCGCGAAGCAACTTCAAAGGTGACTAGAAGTTTGGCGCGGATTATAGCCGCCAGTATAAACACAACCTTATAGAAGACCACCGTGCCTTTGCATAAGCATGTGTGCCGTTGTGTTTCAGTGGGTCAGTAAGGGATGATAGAGTCCATTCATCCATCCTTTCGCCTTATATCTTAACTTTTACCATATCAAGGTCGCTGCGCTTATGATAATGGCGACGCCAGCACTGATCGGATAGACCTTCGGCTAATCTGATGCCATTTCTTATGTAAAAAAAACCTTCCAATCAACTCTCCCCCTGAAATAAATTCAAGGAAAATAGGAAATAGGAATGACCATAAAATAAATTCCATCTTAATCTATTTGACAACTAAGGGTCAGTTCAAATTGGAGGACGGCACGGCAAAGTATGTATGTATTTCAATTTTTTCATGGAACTTTGTACCTTACAAGTGCAAAGTCGGCATTAAGAGGCACTCCGCAGTAACGTAACACAATGAAATTTTAATTGTATTGAAAGCTGTTAAGGTTTAAAATTCTTTGAATATTTTTTAAATAATTTGCCGTGCCGTCCTCCAATGTGCGCCGGCCCTAAATGTAAAGATAATGTAAATGGTAGTAAAACAAGAGTCTATTTGATGATGCATCGCCAAGGAATTGTAAAACGATAATAATAGTTGTGTTTATAATCATAGCTAAAACAATTAGTGATCATTCCATTATTTATTGCCTATACACATGCACATTACATACCCGTTATGATTTCATAGCGTGTTTGATAATGTTCGATTCACGATTTATAGAAAGAAAATACTTTTTATTTGTCAGACTTATTTATTGCATGAGCTTCAATTCAAACTTCATTTACATATTTTTAAGCATTTGTTTTAGCTCTTGTGCCCCGCAGCATCGTCCGCCTTACAAACCGACAATATTTTCTTCATGAAAACCACATAATCTGACATTTAATAAGGGACAGTAAATATACTGGGGAATGGGTTCTGACATCCCTCACTCACAGTAATACAACACATTTGCTGTTATTTCACAATGTGCTAAGGGGCTGGTCTCTATCGCTAAATGGGTTGCCCAGTTTAAGACCTTGCAACATAATGTGCCCTATGCCACATAAAAATAAAAATAAAAATGGATTATACGTCAACTCGCGGGCAATTAATTCGCGTAAGTACGCGACTTGACGTAATTGTATTTTACCTGTTTTTTACTACATTAACACGCGGACAATAGGGCGTACTGTAAACAAAAAAACTATGTTTTATACCTAGTTGAGATTATCAGTGTGACACAACGGACGCTGTCTAAAGTGTTTAATCCCCGGGTTCAACTTTTGAATGCAAATCGTGCAACACGCTTGACACACTTTGAATTTTCGGTGAATATTGAACCATTTTTAGAAATGTAAACACAAATACAATTTCCAGTCGTCTTATCAAATTGTTCTAGACAGAGGAAATAAACCTTCGTTTTAACCTCATTACGAATTAACCGACTAACCCGAATGTGGCACGAATCGCGATCAATAGTTTTACAACCTTCGCAAAGGACAACGAGTCCGTATAAAAACTTGGACCGCGAAGAACAAGACAATGGCATGTTTATTGAATTGTTATACGCGTCGTTTGAAATGCAAACAATGCTGTTGGGAGTATCAACAACATCGGATATCCGATCTTCTTGCAATACGTGAAATTGTTCAATGTTATCTTAGCCTTTAGTTGAAGAGCTTAGAGTTTCAAACAGTAGTGTTTAAGAATTTAGAGGAGCTGAAGTAGTGGCAGGGCACAATGCGTTTCGCAGTCATTTGGGCAACCCGTCTGGCGGCAGTAACCACCTCCTTACAGAAGTCCGCCGTGAAATAATTGCACGTGTGCTGTTGTGCTTCGGTGAGTGAGTAAGAGATGCAAGAGCCCATTTCCCTACCCCTTATCAATCCCCTATCCTTAATCCCACTCTAGTCAGCAGCGTACTTGCAGCATATGTGGCGTTGCTTGTGTTATAGGTGACGGTAGCCACCTACCATCAAGTGGACGGTCAGCCTGTCTGCCGACCTTAACATAAAATAATAATAAGATTTTAGTTTTAGTTAGATCTTTAGACTTTTTTTATTTTAAGATCCGTCAACTGTCAAAATGAAGAAAGCCTTCAACTGTCACAATATTTCCCATTTTTACAAACTTTAATAAAAACAAATATTTTTACAACTGTACATTATATTTAAATGTTGAAAATCAAATCATCTAGAAAAATGATGATATAAGTGAATTAATGTTAGTGATTTAAGTTAAAGTTGGTGAGGTATTCTTGGTTTGAATGGTGCCTTTAGCCCCAATCTATCAGCCTCAAAATATTGTTTCATAGAAAATATCGTATGTTTTATGCTCTTATAATATAAGTCTTATAATGCTTTGTCGTTTATTTAAGAGTGCACAATGGTGAAAGTTCGTGATACCAATTAGCGTACAGAAATTCAAATCTCGATTCATGCCATATCTTTTTTAACGATTAGAATTGAGTTAGGTGGGCGTGTAACGGAGCGACAGTCGCGCCATTATGTCCATACCGGGATGTTCGGAGCACGGACATCGAACCCGCACCCACATGCTCGTCATTACCCACTGAAAAACTTATTATGCATGCAACATGACTACTATTTGAGGCATGCTTATGTGAACCCTGAAGAGATAGATTTATTTATTATATATATGCAATTTATTCCAAGTAATTTTGCCTTTTTATATAATAGGTACATAGTATTCGCCCTCTACTCGAAGTTCGAGCATAAAAATTTCTACGACAAGAAAAAACTAGCTGTTTTTCAACTCTAAAAATAAAAACTAGACAATATCTACAAACAATAAATAATTGGTTCGTACATATTAATTTTATATAAACTTTATCTGAAAGCTTATGTATACACTAATGGCCTTAAATCAGGGTTGGTTTAGTGCTCGGTGCGTGAAATCAAATATATCTGAAGGTTAAACTGAGATAATTACTAGATCAATTACTTATTACTGAGACAAAACGGATTGCCGGCCGACATTAGATTATCTAATAAATCTATCTTTAAAAAGAGGTTGATAAAACATCTCTTACTCCTGCGATGTTATGATTGGAACATTAACTGCTACGATGTAGATGTTAGTATAAAGACTAGAAATTATTAAGATGGATGTAACTAAACCTAAGAAATAGTTAAAAATAATAATGTAATGACTTAGTCTTATTGGAGACTCGCCCACAATGAGACCGTAGTATCGGACTTATGAAATATTTTGCTCGATTTAAGAGTATTAAATAAATTATTCAGTTCACATTTATTCAGTTCACATTCAGTTCACATTTTGAAATCCGAAGAATTTTTTTGTTGTCAGGTAAGTGTTTTTCTGGGTGTATACTTCGATATTGATTTTATTATAATTTGGTCCCTGTATCGCCAATCATGTAGGTACTATTAATAATTCTTGGTATAATTACGCCGCCGGTAAAATTATCAATCGTTACACAACTATTTTATTTCTTAACAAAAGTTTGTAGTGAATTTCTATAAAATTATTTCTATTACAATCATTTGTACAGATATTTAATGCGATAAAACGCTGTTTTTTTTTTTAATTTAGGTAACTATATGAGTATCCGGGCATCGAACTAGAGACCCCGACATGTGTGCTTTGTATACATAGCGTTTCCGGTGCACAATGAAACGTTGTGCGTTCTACATGTTGTCATTTTGTTTTTTTTATATATTTTTACATGCATATATACTACGCCATTAAATTAGTTGCACTTGGCCTCTCGGAAATTGATTTTTTTTTATTATAATTGATTTTATATTTATTCTATACATATTAGGTCGCATATAGTAAGTATAAACTTGTAAAAAAATATCTTTGGCTGTACTATTTAAAGGTTACATTTCAAAAAAAGAAACAAATTAGTAAAATGTGGTTTCCAGCTATTTTTCATTTGTTTTTCTTTCTGTCAAAATGAGTGAATCTAATGAAGAAATTCGATACATTTTAAAATTTAACTACAAAAAAGGAAAAAATGCAACCCAAGCCGCAAAAAAAATTTGTGACGTATGGACCTAATGCAGCGTCAGTGCAGCGAACTTAACCAAAAGTTTAAGCGTTTTTAATCCGGGAATTTTTACGTCAAAGATGCTTAACCTTGCTCTGGTAGCCCTGTTACGGATAAAATGTACGCCATTTTTGAAAAAGTGTAGCAGGATCGGCATATCAGTAGTTACAACATAGCTGAATTTTGACCCATTTGAAAAAAGCTGGGTACCCAAAAAAAAGCTCGATATTTGTGTGCCACATGAGCTCACTGAAAGAAACCTTATAAATCGTGTAGTCATTTGCGATTCTTTATTGAGACGTAATGAAAACGAATCGTTTTTGAAGAGATTGATAACTGGTGATGAAAAATGGATCACATGCGACAAGAACGTGCGAAAAAGGTCGTGGTCAAAGGTCGATCAGGCTTCACAGAAACCCGCGTTAATTCGCAATAAGTTTATGCTGTGTGTATGGTGGGGATTGGAAGGGCATTGTTCATTATGAGCTTTTACCGCCGGGCAGAACAATCGATTCGGATCTCTACTGTCAACAACTGATGAGACTAAAGCAAGAATTTGGGAGAAAGCGGTCGGAATTGATCAATAGAAAGATCTTTCACTCAGACACTCAGCAAAAATTAAGAAAGTTTGGCTGGCGAGGTGTTAATGTATCCGCCATATAGCCCTGACCTTGCACCTTCAGATTTCCACCTGTTTCGGTCTCTTCAGAATTCTTTAGGCAGTGTCAGGTTAACATCAAGAGAAGACTGCCAAAACTACTTGTCGCATTTTTTTGATCAGAAGTCCCAAAATTTCTACAGCAATGGGATCATGTCACTACCCACAAGGTGGCAAAAAGTCATGGAACAAAATGGCACATATATACTGTAATTAAATGTAAATAAACCTTGAAAAAAAATCTTGAGTTTTCATATTATAACATAAAATGTGAAGAAACTTTTTCCCCATCCTATTATAATAAAATCGTAAACAAGTGGTGTCTGTACATTAAATAATTTTTCAAAAATTGTGCTTATGTTACCTAGGTAAAAAAAAATATTTTTTAGAGTTTCTGAATGTTTGTCTTCGTTTGTGCACGCTAATCTCAGGAACGTCTTAACCGATTTGAATGCGGTTTCACAGATTTATTGTTGTAGCAAGCTTCCCGTAACATTTAGTGTTTGTATCCTTCGATCAACAATACAACTAGATTAAAGGTGATAGCTCTGAAAACGGCCCGAGAAAAGAGCACAAAATAAGCGTGTGCTCTTATTTGCGACAGTACGGTTCAACCGAGTATGTGAAGTTGGCCCCCCAATATCGTGATAAAAAAAATATGACGTGAGTTCTAGTTGCCCCCCACATAGTTCTGGAGTTCTCTATACTTTATATCAATAGTTCTATTTATTTTCCAAGAAAAATTGATTATTGAACTTGATGGGGGGCCAACTTCACAAATCGAAAAGTTTGCGTAGTCATACCAACTACAGCATACGTCGGATCGAAAAAAGTTATAAGGATAAATTGTAGAACTCTTTGGGGGGCAAACAGAACTCCTTGGAAAAATTTCAAATTTTGAAAAAAAAAATTTTTTCTTTTTTGAAAATTTTTTTTCTTGATCCCATAGGCATAAAACGCGAATTCGAGTTGCCTTTCATGCAGTTCTGAAGTTATGCACACTTCTAATCAATAGTTCTGCTGATTTTTCACTCGAGATTTTTTTTTATTTAATGAGAGGTTAATTTTTACAAATCACAAACTTTGCGTCGTCGTACTAACCAAAGTATTGCTCCTATCAAAAAAAGTTATTAAGATAAATTGTAGAACTCTTCGGGGGGCGAACAGAACTCCGTGAAAAATTTTCAAATTTTGAAAAAAGAAAAAATATTCTTTGAAATTTTTTTTATCCCATATAACACGAATTAGATTTTCCTACGATGCAGTTCTGATGTTCTGCACACTTTTCATCAATAGTTCTGCTGATTTTTCACTCTAGAATTTTTTTTTTAATTTAATGAGTTTATTATTACAAATCACAAATTTTGCGTCGTCGTACTAACCAAAGTATTGCTCATATCAAAAAAAGTTATTAAGATAAATTGTAGAACTCTTCGGGGGGCGAACAGAACTCCGTGAAAAATTTTCAAATTTTGAAAAAAGAAAAAATATTCTTTGAAATTTTTTTTTATCCCATATAACGCGAATTAGATTTTCTTACGATGCAGTTCTGATGTTATGCACACTTTTCATCAATAGTTCTGCTGATTTTTCACTCGAGAATTTTATTTTAAATTAATGAGAGGTTAATATTACAAATCAAAAATTTTGCGTCGTCGTACTAACCAAAGTATTGCTCCAACCAAAAAAAGTTATTAAGATAAATTGTAGAACTCTTCGGGGGGCGAACAGAACTCCGTGAAAAACTTTCAAATTTTGAAAAAAGAAAAAATATTCTTTGAAATTTTTTTTTATCCCATATAACGCGAATTAGATTTTCCTACGATGCAGTTCTGATGTTCTGCACACTTTTCATCAATAGTTCTGCTGATTTTTCACTCTAGAATTTTTTTTTTTAATTTAATGAGTTTATTATTACAAATCACAAATTTTGCGTCGTCGTACTAACCAAAGTATTGCTCCTATCAAAAAAAGTTATTAAGATAAATTGTAGAACTCTTCGGGGGGCGAACAGAACTCCGTGAAAAATTTTCAAATTTTGAAAAAAGAAAAAATATTCTTTGAATTTTTTTTATCCCATATAACGCGAATTAGATTTTCTTACGATGCAGTTCTGATGTTATGCACACTTTTCATCAATAGTTCTGCTGATTTTTCACTCGAGAATTTTATTTTAAATTAATGAGAGGTTAATATTACAAATCAAAAATTTTGCGTCGTCGTACTAACCAAAGTATTGCTCCAACCAAAAAAAGTTATTAAGATAAATTGTAGAACTCTTCGGGGGGCGAACAGAACTCCGTGAAAAACTTTCAAATTTTGAAAAAAGAAAAAATATTCTTTGAAATTTTTTTTTATCCCATATAACGCGAATTAGATTTTCCTACGATGCAGTTCTGATGTTCTGCACACTTTTCATCAATAGTTCTGCTGATTTTTCACTCTAGAAATTTTTTTTTTAATTTAATGAGTTTATTATTACAAATCACAAATTTTGCGTCGTCGTACTAACCAAAGTATTGCTCCTATCAAAAAAAGTTATTAAGATAAATTGTAGAACTCTTCGGGGGGCGAACAGAACTCCGTGAAAAATTTTCAAATTTTGAAAAAAGAAAAAATATTCTTTGAATTTTTTTTATCCCATATAACGCGAATTAGATTTTCTTACGATGCAGTTCTGATGTTATGCACACTTTTCATCAATAGTTCTGCTGATTTTTCACTCGAGAATTTTTTTTTTTAATTTAATGAGTTTATTATTACAAATCACAAATTTTGCGTCGTCGTACTAACCAAAGTATTGCTCCTATCAAAAAAAGTTATTAAGATAAATTGTAGAACTCTTCGGGGGGCGAACAGAACTCCGTGAAAAATTTTCAAATTTTGAAAAAAGAAAAAATATTCTTTGAATTTTTTTTATCCCATATAACGCGAATTAGATTTTCTTACGATGCAGTTCTGATGTTTTGCACACTTTTCATCAATAGGTCTGCTGATTTTTTGCTCTAGATTTTTTTTTTAAATTTAATTGAGATGATTATTACAAATCACAAATTTTGCGTCGTCGTACTAACCAAAGTATTGCTCCAACCAAAAAAAGTTATTAAGATAAATTGTAGAACTCTTCGGGGGGCGAACAGAACTCCGTGAAAAATTTTCAAATTTTGAAAAAAGAAAAAATATTCTTTGAATTTTTTTTATCCCATATAACGCGAATTAGATTTTCTTACGATGCAGTTCTGATGTTTTGCACACTTTTCATCAATAGGTCTGCTGATTTTTTACTCTAGAATTTTTTTTTTAAATTTAATTGAGATTATTATTACAAATCACAAATTTTGCGTCGTCGTACTAACCAAAGTATTGCTCCAACCAAAAAAAGTTATTAAGATAAATTGTAGAACTCTTCGGGGGGCGAACAGAACTCCGTGAAAAATTTTCAAATTTTGAAAAAAGAAAAAATATTCCTCAAAATTTTTTTTTATCTCATATAACGCGAATTAGATTTTCCTACGATGCAGTTCTGATGTTCTGCACACTTTTCATCAATAGTTCTGCTGATTTTTCACTCGAGAATTTTTTTTTAAATTATTGAGAGGTTAATATTACAAATCAAAAATTTTGCGTCGTCGTACTAACCAAAGTATTGCTTCAATCAAAAAAAGTTATTAAGATAAATTGTAGAACTCTTCGGGGGGCGAACAGAACTCCGTGAAAAATTTTCAAATTTTGAAAAAAGAAAAAATATTCTTTGAATTTTTTTTTATCCCATATAACGCGAATTAGATTTTCTTACGATGCAGTTCTGATGTTTTGCACACTTTTCATCAATAGGTCTGCTGATTTTTTGCTCTAGATTTTTTTTTTAAATTTAATTGAGATGATTATTACAAATCACAAATTTTGCGTCGTCGTACTAACCAAAGTATTGCTCCAACCAAAAAAAGTTATTAAGATAAATTGTAGAACTCTTCGGGGGGCGAACAGAACTCCGTGAAAAATTTTCAAATTTTGAAAAAAGAAAAAATATTCTTTGAATTTTTTTTATCCCATATAACGCGAATTAGATTTTCTTACGATGCAGTTCTGATGTTTTGCACACTTTTCATCAATAGGTCTGCTGATTTTTTACTCTAGAATTTTTTTTTTTAAATTTAATTGAGATTATTATTACAAATCACAAATTTTGCGTCGTCGTACTAACCAAAGTATTGCTCCAACCAAAAAAAGTTATTAAGATAAATTGTAGAACTCTTCGGGGGGCGAACAGAACTCCGTGAAAAATTTTCAAATTTTGAAAAAAGAAAAAATATTCCTCAAAATTTTTTTTATCTCATATAACGCGAATTAGATTTTCCTACGATGCAGTTCTGATGTTCTGCACACTTTTCATCAATAGTTCTGCTGATTTTTCACTCAAGAATTTTTTGCGTTGTTGTATTTTGCACAAATTTTGCGTCGTTGTACTAGCCAAAGTATTGCTCTTATTAAAAAAGTTGTAAAGATAAATTTGAAAAAAAAAATTAAGGCATATTTTTTTTCAAAATTTGAAAATTTTTCACGGAGTTCTGTTCGCCCCCCGAAGAGTTCTACAATTTATCTTAATAACTTTTTTTTTTTGGAGCAATACTTTGGTTAGTACGACGACGCAAAATTTGTGATTTGTAATAATAATCTCAATTAAATTTAAAAAAAAAATTCTAGAGTAAAAAATCAGCAGACCTATTGATGAAAAGTGTGCAAAACATCAGAACTGCATCGTAAGAAAATCTAATTCGCGTTATATGGGATAAAAAAAAAATCAAAGAATATTTTTTCTTTTTTCAAAATTTGAAAATTTTTCACGGAGTTCTGTTCGCCCCCCGAAGAGTTCTACAATTTATCTTAATAACTTTTTTGGATAGGAGCAATACTTTGGTTAGTACGACGACGCAAAATTTGTGATTTGTAATAATAATCTCATTAAATTAAAAAAAAAATTCTAGAGTAAAAAATCAGCAGACCTATTGATGAAAAGTGTGCAGAACATCAGAACTGCAACGTAGGAAAATCTAATTCGCGTTATATGGGATAAAAAAAATTTCAAAGAATATTTTTTCTTTTTTCAAAATTTGAAAGTTTTTCACGGAGTTCTGTTCGCCCCCCGAAGAGTTCTACAATTTATCTTAATAACTTTTTTTGGTTGGAGCAATACTTTGGTTAGTACGACGACGCAAAATTTGTGATTTGTAATAATAATCTCAATTAAATTTAAAATAAAATTCTCGAGTGAAAAATCAGCAGAACTATTGATGAAAAGTGTGCATAACATCAGAACTGCATCGTAAGAAAATCTAATTCGCGTTATATGGGATAAAAAAAAATTTCAAAGAATATTTTTTCTTTTTTCAAATTTTGAAAATTTTTCACGGAGTTCTGTTCGCCCCCCGAAGAGTTCTACAATTTATCTTAATAACTTTTTTTGGTTGGAGCAATAATTTGGTTAGTACGACGACGCAAAATTTGTGATTTGTAATAATAATCTCAATTAAATTTAAAATAAAATTCTCGAGTGAAAAATCAGCAGAACTATTGATGAAAAGTGTGCATAACATCAGAACTGCATCGTAAGAAAATCTAATTCGCGTTATATGGGATAAAAAAAAATTTCAAAGAATATTTTTTCTTTTTTCAAATTTTGAAAATTTTTCACGGAGTTCTGTTCGCCCCCCGAAGAGTTCTACAATTTATCTTAATAACTTTTTTTGGTTGGAGCAATACTTTGGTTAGTACGACGACGCAAAATTTGTGATTTGTAATAATAATCTCAATTAAATTTAAAAAAAAAATTCTAGAGTAAAAAATCAGCAGACCTATTGATGAAAAGTGTGCAAAACATCAGAACTGCATCGTAAGAAAATCTAATTCGCGTTATATGGGATAAAAAAAATTCAAAGAATATTTTTTCTTTTTTCAAAATTTGAAAATTTTTCACGGAGTTCTGTTCGCCCCCCGAAGAGTTCTACAATTTATCTTAATAACTTTTTTTGATTGGAGTAATACTTTGGTTAGTACGACGACGCAAAATTTTTGATTTGTAATATTAACCTCTCAATAATTTAAAAAAAAATTCTCGAGTGAAAAATCAGCAGAACTATTGATGAAAAGTGTGCAGAACATCAGAACTGCATCGTAGGAAAATCTAATTCGCGTTATATGGGATAAAAAAAAATTTCAAAGAATATTTTTTCTTTTTTCAAAATTTGAAAATTTTTCACGGAGTTCTGTTCGCCCCCCGAAGAGTTCTACAATTTATCTTAATAACTTTTTTTGGTTGGAGCAATACTTTGGTTAGTACGACGACGCAAATTTTGTGATTTGTAATATTAACCTCTCAATAATTTAAAATAAAATTCTCGAGTGAAAAATCAGCAGAACTATTGATGAAAAGTGTGCATAACATCAGAACTGCATCGTAAGAAAATCTAATTCGCGTTATATGGGATAAAAAAAAATTTCAAAGAATATTTTTTCTTTTTTCAAATTTTGAAAATTTTTCACGGAGTTCTGTTCGCCCCCCGAAGAGTTCTACAATTTATCTTAATAACTTTTTTTGGTTGGAGCAATACTTTGGTTAGTACGACGACGCAAAATTTGTGATTTGTAATAATAATCTCAATTAAATTTAAAATAAAATTCTCGAGTGAAAAATCAGCAGAACTATTGATGAAAAGTGTGCATAACATCAGAACTGCATCGTAAGAAAATCTAATTCGCGTTATATGGGATAAAAAAAAATTTCAAAGAATATTTTTTCTTTTTTCAAAATTTGAAAATTTTTCACGGAGTTCTGTTCGCCCCCCGAAGAGTTCTACAATTTATCTTAATAACTTTTTTTGGTTGGAGCAATACTTTGGTTAGTACGACGACGCAAATTTTGTGATTTGTAATATTAACCTCTCAATAATTTAAAATAAAATTCTCGAGTGAAAAATCAGCAGAACTATTGATGAAAAGTGTGCATAACATCAGAACTGCATCGTAAGAAAATCTAATTCGCGTTATATGGGATAAAAAAAAATTTCAAAGAATATTTTTTCTTTTTTCAAATTTTGAAAATTTTTCACGGAGTTCTGTTCGCCCCCCGAAGAGTTCTACAATTTATCTTAATAACTTTTTTTGGTTGGAGCAATACTTTGGTTAGTACGACGACGCAAAATTTGTGATTTGTAATAATAATCTCAATTAAATTTAAAAAAAAAATTCTAGAGTAAAAAATCAGCAGACCTATTGATGAAAAGTGTGCAAAACATCAGAACTGCATCGTAAGAAAATCTAATTCGCGTTATATGGGATAAAAAAAATTCAAAGAATATTTTTTCTTTTTTCAAAATTTGAAAATTTTTCACGGAGTTCTGTTCGCCCCCCGAAGAGTTCTACAATTTATCTTAATAACTTTTTTTGATTGGAGTAATACTTTGGTTAGTACGACGACGCAAAATTTTTGATTTGTAATATTAACCTCTCAATAATTTAAAAAAAAATTCTCGAGTGAAAAATCAGCAGAACTATTGATGAAAAGTGTGCAGAACATCAGAACTGCATCGTAGGAAAATCTAATTCGCGTTATATGGGATAAAAAAAAATTTCAAAGAATATTTTTTCTTTTTTCAAAATTTGAAAATTTTTCACGGAGTTCTGTTCGCCCCCCGAAGAGTTCTACAATTTATCTTAATAACTTTTTTTGGTTGGAGCAATACTTTGGTTAGTACGACGACGCAAATTTTGTGATTTGTAATATTAACCTCTCAATAATTTAAAATAAAATTCTCGAGTGAAAAATCAGCAGAACTATTGATGAAAAGTGTGCATAACATCAGAACTGCATCGTAAGAAAATCTAATTCGCGTTATATGGGATAAAAAAAATTTTCAAAGAATATTATTTCTTTTTTCAAAATTTGAAAATTTTTCACGGAGTTCTGTTCGCCCCCCGAAGAGTTCTACAATTTATCTTAATAACTTTTTTTGGTTGGAGCAATACTTTGGTTAGTACGACGACGCAAAATTTTTGATTTGTAATATTAACCTCTCATTAATTTAAAATAAAATTCTCGAGTGAAAAATCAGCAGAACTATTGATGAAAAGTGTGCAGAACATCAGAACTGCATCGTAGGAAAATCTAATTCGCGTTATATGGGATAAAAAAAAATTTCAAAGAATATTTTTTCTTTTTTCAAAATTTGAAAATTTTTCACGGAGTTCTGTTCGCCCCCCGAAGAGTTCTACAATTTATCTTAATAACTTTTTTTGATAGGAGCAATACTTTGGTTAGTACGACGACGCAAAGTTTGTGATTTGTAAAAATTAACCTCTCATTAAATAAAAAAAAATCTCGAGTGAAAAATCAGCAGAACTATTGATTAGAAGTGTGCATAACTTCAGAACTGCATGAAAGGCAACTCGAATTCGCGTTTTATGCCTATGGGATCAAGAAAAAAAATTTTCAAGAAAAGAAAAATTTTTTTTTTTCAAAATTTGAAATTTTTCCAAGGAGTTCTGTTTGCCCCCCAAAGAGTTCTACAATTTATCCTTATAACTTTTTTCGATCCGACGTATGCTGTAGTTGGTATGACTACGCAAACTTTTCGATTTGTGAAGTTGGCCCCCCATCAAGTTCAATAATCAATTTTTCTTGGAAAATAAATAGAACTATTGATATAAAGTAAAGAGAACTCCAGAACTATGTGGGGGGCAACTAGAACTCACGTCATATTTTTTTTATCACGATATTGGGGGGCCAACTTCACATACTCGGTTCAACCAAAGCCAACGTTCGGACGCGTTAAAATGCCACAGTGTGCGTTTAAAAACTGTTAAAAAGCGTTTAGACTTAAGGTATATTTTAAGTTAATTTAACAGATATAAACAGATATAGCTTTAAGTATAATCAATACAAGATCAACACGGACTGTTTTTCGCTTTGATTTTGTATGAGACCTTTAATCTAGGTGTATTGTTGATCGTAGTTTGTATAATTTAAATCGGTTTACAAGCAAAAAAGTTACGTGCTATACCGAATACCATATCTCAGCTAGACATAACTAAATATTTTTATAATTAAAAAAAAACAACTCTTTATGTTTTTCAAAAATTCTGGTAGCTCATTTCTCTCATATGTATGTATTAGTACTAACTTATTTTACCTTATGTTTATTTATGCAAACCTACATTATTATTTTCATAATAACAACTGAGTTGTATTTCCTATTAAAGTCTAATTCAAAATTTACTTCAGCAATAGAAATATTTATTTGTATAAAATGAGAGCAGGTACAATTTTTATTCTTATTACATAAATGTGTCACACATATTTTGGCATTAGTGAAGGCGTACATTTAAAAAAAAATATAGTATTTTAAATCGTATCCCTTTTCTCAACTTGAAGTATATAGCTACTCATTTAATGTATGGAAGTTATTATTTAAAAGCCACTTGTGCGATTCCTCTTTGTTTGTTGAATGCTTGAAATCACTGTTTGTTTTTCCCACTTTCTGCTTTCGGCCTGAAAGCTTAACTAAATATTTTCATATTTTTCATCTTCATAAATTGAGATAGCTCCCGATGGGGCTCATTAATTTTTTAGCTCATTAGTGAGACGATTTTATAAAAATAAAATTTTCGGGCCACTTTACTGAGTAAAAAGAAACAAATGCTCCCCATTTTCTTCCTTTATAAAAAAAATTGGAACTAGGTTATCTCTATATTATCTTGCTGTTTTTTTAGTTTTTTATGTTGATTTTATGATTATATATATTATTTTAATTAATTATGTATATATAAATACCAGTGTTGCAGTAAAATTAATAATGCTGCTCTCAATATTAACAAGTTTTTTTTAATGTTAAGGTCGACAGACAGGCTAACGATCCACTTAATGGTAGGTGGCTACCATCGCCTATAACACTAACAACGCCACAGGTGCTGCGAGCGTGCTGCAGACTATAGTAGGATGAAAGATAAGGCATCTCTTATCTTATCTTATAAGATAAGAAGGCATCTCACTCACCGAAACAAATGGTCTTCTGTAAGGGGCTGGTTACTGCCTCCAAGCGGGCTGCCCAAATGACTACGAAACGCAGCATGCCCTATTTTCGGACGTGGATCCGACCGATTACCATTATTTCTTCAATCTTGTCAAAGTTTTCTTAGGTAAACTATTCAGCTCCGTCTTCCATGTTTTTATCGACTGTGGCAATTTGGATTTTTAACGATATTGTCACACCATCAAGATGGCAAAAGCGTGAATTCGGAGGTGCAAACATTAGATTAGAAATTGAAATTTCTTTGAATTTGATGTTTGTTTTTGTATCTTTCATACTTTATAAACTTGTATGGGATAGGCGTAGTAAATGAATAACAGAAAAAAAATTGTAGGTAATATCTGAACTTCAACCTACTTCATCAGCCAAGGACCTACATAGTCAAATAACCACAATTCCGGTGAACAATCGGCCAACCGGACCAATCTGACGTCATCTGACCTCACAAATATGTTTTTATTTTAATAAGTATATATAGTTTGTTACATATTATATAATGAAGGCTTTAATTGTCAAAACTATCACTGTTCTGGAAGCGAAGTGGCAAGTTACGCATATACATGTATATGTACATATACATGTATATGCGTCCCAGTAGGAGACGTTACACTATGTGGTCTAATGATTTAGAAAATATTGTGTGAAAATCCCTTTTTACTTTGTAACAATAAACGATTCATAATACACGCGTACTACTTAAAATTTAGTCAAAACTTATAATGACTTATAGTCAAACTATCAATTTCGGAAAAAAATCAAAATATTTTCTTTGTCATTCCAAATGCATTAAAGGTTTAGAATCATTTATTCTCATAAAAAAATTACAGAATTTGCTCATGTAAGAAATTTATAATTCTGTGTAAATTTTATCTCATTACATTATATTTACAAAATAATAATAATAATGAAACGAACTACTACAAAATAATTCAATAAATATTGCATTTGTTATTAAAATATGGGTTTTGCACAATTTTTACTCATGAGGATGATATAATTGAGTGTTCTTTAACAAAATTTAATAGTAAAAAAACACACAAATATAAATAGTTTTTGCCCATAGGTTCGGAATAGACTGATAAAATATAAGTACACTTTACATATTGGTTACAATAAAATGATAGGTTGGATTAATGTCACTCAGCAGTGCTCTGTTAAATAGACGTCGTTGTAATCAGGACTCTCGTTTTTTTTTTTATCGCGAGATAAATTTCCCATCATAGGAAACCGCACAGCGGATATTTTGAAGAATAACATGACTTCATTTATACACACTCAACTAGATTGCCAGTCATTGTTATTATGTCGTTACATTACGATGCGGAGTAAACAGGATATTATTCTATATTTATTATTACCCGGCTCTTTTTCGTGAACGGAAAGAGAATGGATGAACATTATAAGTAGGTAAAAGTGTTCATATTCATATAATCAAATCAAATCGTTTATTTATCAAAAATAGTATAACAAAAATACTTTTTTGAAGTCGATTATATATTTTACCAGGGTTTCGGAAAAAATTGCCAAGATGACGATGATCCTGATGGGGCCTTAGTCAAAGTAACATTTTAAAAACGATAACGAAGTTCGCAAACAATAAAATGTATGGGATTGACATAAGCCGTCGCTAAATCACGTGATACATCCCATACATTTTATTCTTGCGAACTTCGTTATCGTTTTTAAAATGTTACGTTGTCTAAGGCCCTAGAAAGGTCGTATTTCCAATATGTTCCCCAAGAAATGTCCAGTTAGGGGACATTTTGGAAATTACAAACTGATCTAAGATTACAAAAATAAATATTTACATTGTTCCCAAAATGTCCCGTGCTTTATTTTGCACCTTTCAATAAATATTTAACCCCGAAGGAAATTCAGGATACCCATTATTTTTGTCATCTTTAAAATAGTATGTAATAATTGCAATTATTATTGTACACAAATCACAGTACAATACTAAACATAGTATGAGCTCAGAATCGTTTAAATCAAGGCTCCATAATAAGCTTTCGAACAGAGTTTTGTTTTCTGAGGAAGTTTCTGTCTCTGATTTCTGAGGAAGTCTCTGATTTCTGAGGAAGTTTATTATAAAACCGTATACATTGACCCGTAAAAAATTACTTATAGGATTTTATATCAGTCAGAAGTGCCCTGTGCGTTTTTTTGTTGAACAAATATCGCTTCAATAAAATGAAGTAACAGAGAATGCATTTTATTTAATTTTATTTCGATAAAACAAAAATAAATGTGCTCCGCTCCACTGCTAAATCTGGCGTCAGAAACCAGCCCTTTACAGAAAACCGCCGTGATATAACAGCTCATGTGTGGTTGTGTTTCGATGAGTGAGCTAGGAATGCCAGAGCCCATTCTTTCTATGCACTTGCAAACCCTACGTCGTTGTTTTTGTTAGCAGATGACGGTTGCCAGTTGCCATCTATCTTCAAGTGCACCGGCAGCCTGCCTTTACTTCATAAAAGAGTATATATGCTTGGCTTATCAATAAGTACAAACAAATTGCATAGATGAGCATATTCTTACCATCTCTGATTTTTAAATGATTAATTCTGTTTCTGATTTAATAATTTATTGAAAAATAATAAAATAAATTACAAAATCAGCAACGGATGATAAAATGTATTTGTAAGATTTTTTTTGGTATTATAAAAACTGATAAATACGTGCTCGGACAATAACGATTTTATTACAGTAATATCTATCTATAAGCACTGACTCGGTTTGAAATTGGTAAAGATAGTTCTCGAGTGGCGCCAAAGTCTCTCGCTTGATACAATTAGGTACAAGTTGAGAACGGCTTCCAAAAATAGGCGTAAAATAAAAAGTAACGATTCCGTGTGCGCACGCGCAGCTGCGAACGGCTCAAGAGTAGCAGCCAGTGAGTCAGAATCACTGCTGAGTAAACTATCCGGTTTTGCAGTTATTAACTACACGCTGTATACAAGCGAACGACGCGTATATATATACTTTAACAACTCAATTAAGTTATTTATTCTCTATACAACTTAAGGGAATTCAATTCCCTTCACAACATTTCTTAATGTGCAGGCCGACTATCCCTCACGCATATCTTACATTCTTACAACACTACAAACATTTCCTTTTGATCACACAATATTTTTTTTTTCTGTAAAATTACATGTAAATTGACGCCAAATCCACTATTGGATTAATCTACACATGGATTATTTTTCACTTGTGAGGACATTATCTAATCCATGTGTTTACCACACAGTCTAACCATACAGTCAGGTAACGAATGTACTTGCGTAGAGCAACGTTCGGCGAACTCGCTTCAGTTTGCAGGCTCGAATATTGAGCGTTGCCCGACAGTATGACGTAAGTATGGTTAGACTGTGGTAGTACATCAGGAAGTGGGCTTGACAGAATAAATACTACTCTTCCTATACTCCGTGCGCTGTAGCATGGTGCGGGTGACAGTTACGACTAGTTCGTTTCACTCTTGAAAGTTGCCGCGATTTACAATAATGATTTAGTAATTCACCTGCACCACATTCGTAATATACATATTAAATCACATTAATAACTGTAGTAGTAAATTAGTAGTAGTAGTGTAGTAGTTCTAGTCTACAAATACAATAAAATTGAAAGAAAAATTAAGCAGTGTTATGCGTATAACGTAACGCCAAAGATGTATTTAGTGATGGGATTTACTGCTACGATGGATAGTCGATATTTTTTTTTAATAAAAAACGTATATTGTGCGAAGTTTCATTTTTTATTGTTAAAAAGTCTATAATTATATAAATAAAACAACAGAACATACATAGGGTATATACTCTTCCTCGCTGGACGGTCGTACACAGGACAAGGAAAAGGTTAGGAAGATTGAAGCGGCCGCGTCCAGAAACTATATAAAGATCCGCTTAGATGGAATCTTTATTTATTTACCTTTTAACCGGCATTCATAGAAACGTACATATTATTCGTACGGATGTCACGATCCCAACGAGACATAATGTCCCTTTTTGTTTTATTCACGACCTTAGACCAGTCTTCATTGTTGATGGCCTCTTGTAGTAGGGCCAACATCTTATTTCCCGTAAATGGCGGCGAAGTATTATTTCTTGCGGCGTGACCTTTGATTTGGGCCCAAATTAGCTCAATAGCGTTATACTGGCAATGGTAGGGTGGTAGTCGAAGGACCTGGTGGCCTTTTTCTTTTGCCATCTCGTCCAGAGCATAGGTAGGAGTTGGGGGCTTATAACGCCGGACTAACTGCTTGCGTACACCGAATCCGTCATCGGCCGAAGTATGCTCGGGCGTCATCGGCCGAACTCGGCCGATCAAATCAAACGTAAGTAAATGAAAGAGAGCGCATACACTGCTACTACCGACGTCGTCCGAAGACGCCCGGAAACGGACGATCAACTGACGAGTCCGAACGTGTTTGGATTTTTTGTCAGTTTTACCGGCTTAAGTGGTTCAACTGCGTTTAAAATGTATTGAAATGTACCATAACTCATTCTAAAATATTCAAAGAATTTGATGGGTTGTAATTTTAACTCCTCAAAAAGGTGATGGAATTCGCCCAGTTGCTTCCTGTGTATAAATATTTCATTAACCCACTCACGCCGACGTCGCCGACGTCGACTTCGACGAACAAAATTGCGGTATGAATTTTCTAAAAAATACATTTCTTCGAAATCCTCCATTTTTAAAAACACGTCTGTACTCTGTAGTTGCACAGTTCAGACTTCATAAGTTCCACCGACAACGGCCGTTATCGTCTGCAGTGTATTCAGTTAAACGTCCGAGTAGTTCTGTTCGCCATCGGCCGACAAAATCGGTTTTGGTGTACGCGTACCGTAAGGCAATAAGCTCCGATTTTAACATTTTTATATCTGCTGTAACTCCATTTTCACTCAGCCACTTCACCAACTCGCTTTTGCGGTTGGATTGTGTTGGGGGTTTATTAACTTGTACCGAATGGTAGGGCGCGTTGTCCATTATTATCGTCATAGGCTCTTTTAAATTATTTAATAGACCTATGAACCAAACTTTATATTTTTCGTAGTTCATCTCCTCGTGATACTCCGTAGTTTTTTTTGACTTAAAAGCCAGCAAACAATTAGGGACGAATCCACTTGCTGTACCTGCGTGACAAATAATAAGGTGTTCGCGTTTGCCCTCCGGCACCTTGGTACACGAGTCTGCCGTATCGTCGGTCCAAATTTTACCCACTGTGTGGTTGGCGTTTAGCCACGTTTCATCTAAAAAGACAACTTTGCTCCAATCACCTATGTTTTTTGCCTTCCTTAAAAATGTAAAAATGTTGTAATGAAAAAAATATCAAATACCAAAAAAATTTGAATTATTTAATTAATTCAGCAATTTATATTCAAATAATTTTCTTTTTAAAATATTTTTAATAATAATAAAGAGAACGAGATTTATGCTACGAGTATCGATAGCGATAAAAATTAATCGCAGAACGTTACATCCCTAGTGAGTCTAGTGACGCGGTATTGACAGACGTCAACGTCATACCGACAACTGTCACCAGCACCATGCTACAGCGCACGGAGTATAACTGACATTTATTTACTACTTACTGATATATGTATTGTAAAACGGATATTATATTGTATTTTTCCGCAAAATCCGTAACTTCCGTAACATGATCTAACCTTCTTCTCATTATCCTGTTCTTAGTTGATTCAATAGATGGAGTTTTTCCATAAAGTTATCCTTTAAAATTCCCATTCCGGGACATTGCTGTTCACTTGACTGAATGTCCAAATGGTTCGAATGTGTAGGTGTCAAAATGTACAAAGTTTAATGGTTAAAATGTTGCAGTGACTAAACGACAAAAGTTCACATTATATTTATCATGCTTTTGCCTATATTTAGGTTAAACCCGTTGTAGGTCTCATTCAAGCACATGCCACGTAAAAATTATAATAAAAACACGAAATATATTCAATTTACATTTATTCCCACATCCCTCACAATAATCTAAATTATTGTAACTTTTTTGAGAAATATTTTAGTTTTCTTATTTAAAGTGGCTTAAAAAGTTGCAATTTCATGAATTTTAACCACAGTAAATATATTTTTTTTCTATTGTATATTTTTTTTGCGCAGTCGCTCTTCAAACCACTTAAAAAGAAACTTATTTTCTAATCTATCTTATATACTCGTATATAAAAATGAATCCCTATTTCCCTTGGTCACGGCATCACGCGTGAACGGGTAGACCGATTTTAATTCGGTTTTCACTAATGGAAAGAGGGATAAACGGGGAATGTTCTTATATATAAAAATTGAACCACGGGCGAAGCCGGGGGCGGGTCGCTAGTAATTAATAAATAAACAAAAGAAAATTCGCTCAGTTCTGTTTGCTAGAGTCGCAAAGCCGTTTTGACGGCAGCTTTAGTGGCACTGGCAATGCGATCCTATATCGTATGGCAAAGTGGCAAGACTAGCGGATCTTAGCACGGCGTCGCGGGCGGCCGTCGTCGTGACAACGACATAAACCCTCCAGGACCTGCCGTGACTTATACAGCAACCGCTTAGGTCAGAGGTGAAACTGTATTACTTTACCAACGATTAATGACAACTGAAAAATATGAAGTTTTTCTTTTATTTTTATTTAGACTAGACAATAGTAAAATAATGTTATAATAATTATTCGTGCCTATATTATTTTTCCCATCTATCTTTTATTAATATTTTTTTTATTTATTCTTTTTTATTTATTTATTCTTGACTGTATTGTGCTGTTATAGGTATACATAAAATAAAAATAAACAATTTTTTTTTTAAATTAGCCAAAATGAAGAATATAGACAGCAATAACGACAATCCTTCGAAATACATAAAACCTTTTAAATACTGTTAGATAGTAATACATCTATCTAACATAATAATAAAATCATGAACGAGCCGTGTCTATACCTACATTAAAGTTTAAAAAAAAATGTACAGCTTAACCCGTTTGAATTCGGTTTTAGATGTATTGTAGCAAGCTTTCCGTAACATCTAGTGTTTGTTTCATTCCAATTGCTTTACAAAAAAAAGTTACGTTTTATACTGTATACCACGCGTACGAAGTTGCGGGCTCAGCTAGTCTATATAAATAAAAATGGATCTTCGAAATGTATGTACGCCCATAACTTTCCAACGGGTAGACCGATTTTGATTCGGTTTTGACTAATGGAAAGAGGGATAAACGGGGAATGTTTATGTATATAAAAATTGCACCACGGGCGGGGCCGGGGGCGGGCCGCTAGTTTCAAATATAAACAATATTTTGGAATTAAGTTTTGTGTAACATCTACGTATCTTCTATTTCTGGTTATGTATTATGTAGGTAGTCATGTTTTTTCATCATAATAATATATATTCTAGAATGAATATAGATTCTATCTAGAAGGCACAAACTTCTTTTAAAACTTCGCTTAGAAAACTTTTAAATTAAATCTTCTTACTTTTCATTTAAACCATTTTTTTTAATAACAATTCTCTTAGAGTTTTTCAAAAATTGTTTTTTTTTTCTTATATAAACTGTACGATCCCACTTATTTGAAAGACAGATGGCAACTGCAGTCTCAACGAAACGAAACAATGCATGCATCGAACAATACCCTATAATATATATTTCACGACATTACACGACATAAGGACACTATGCAAGGTGATATCACTTAAATTGCTGGCCGATAACTATAAAAAGTGGCAAAGACGAATAGTTGTAATCAAATCTTGCAGCCACACCTCAGTATATCAGTATAAGAGCCTCATTATTTTTGCGTTATAATTCCTTATTTCTACTTTCAGTCTTGCGGTCAATATTTTGACTAGCCTTTGCCCGCGACTTCGGCCGCCCCCCCTTTTTAGGCTTTAAACATTTATTCAATTTTTATTGATCATATATTTTTGTCAGGCGTTGATTTTTTTTAGGTGATTCCTCGCGAGCATATTTTTTTCTGGATTTTTTTTCGCGAGCATTTTCTAATTAAGGCGTGAAAGCGTAACAAACAAACTCACTTTCGCATTTATAATATTAGTTAGGATTAAGTTTTTCATTACTTAGAGGTCTTTAGATAAATATGATAAAACTAGCATTGTATTATATTCAAGTTAATCTGTCAGGGTTGTCACGCAATTTGTTAAGTAGAAATACTTTTGTTTGATGGACACAACACGTGACGATAATTACTATACTCCATTCATTTATTAAACAATCATTAAATTTTTTTAAGGATCATTTATTTTTTTGATTAATTAGGGCTTGTTTTTTCCATAGACATCTACTGAAACAGCTTTAAACGTTAGTTTGTAGCATGAGAAAAGTTTTACTCGAGCACGACTTGTCTTCAAGTTGAATAAATTCACATTATCAATTTGAAAATTCCACTCCTCATCTTGATTTAGATTAACCCATCTTAATTACGCGATAAAAAATTTATCTCTCTTGGATGAGAACCTCTCAAAGGTAGAAAATAAGAAAACTTCATGTAATGTTAAATTCCAGTTGGTAAGAATCTGTCTAAAGACCGATTTATTTTTAGATGACATGTACAGGGAATTTTAATTCTCTTACTAGATATATTTGAATGCAAAAAATATATTACCAGATACTTGATGTAACAAACTGCTTTTTTTTGTAATGATCGATGCTTATTTTATTTATTTGATGGTATATGGCTACCGTTTCCTATTAACACGATCAACGCTATAGATAGGGTTTGTAAAATGCGCTGCCAACCTCCTTGATAGGATAGAAGATATGGGACGAGGAGGGGATTGATGAATGAGTAGTTTAATGCGTTCAACCAAACAAACAAAATCTTCAGTTTTAATATACATGTAAGTATAGATAATCATATGCTAAATGTAATGTATATTGAGTCCCGCAGTTGCACCCGGGCGAAGCCGGATAAACTAAAAATATTAATTAACTAGCTGAGCCCGCAACTTCGTACGCGTGGTATTCGGTATAGCGCGTAACTTTTTTGTTTTTGAACTGATTGGTATGAAACAAACACTAAATATTACGGGAAGCTAGCTATAATACATCAGGGAAAACCGCATTCAAATCAGTTAAGCCGTTTCTGAGATTAACGCGCACAAACAAACAGACAAACAGTCTAAAATCTATTTTTTTTACGTCTTTAACATAAATACGTGTACAAATTCTTTTTTAAAAAAATATTTAATTTACGATTTTATTATAGAATGGAAATATAGATAAAAATAGGCTAAGTATATGTAATGCATACTGAGTCCCGCAATTGCACCCGGGCGAAGCCGGATAAACTGAAATTATAAATTAATATTAGGTCAAAGTACATATTTGGTTGCATTAATATCTACAAGCAAGTCTAGCCTTTTAGGTATGCAACGGGTGTTTGTATCACAATAACTTCAGCCATGCTCACGACGACGACGCGACGGCGACGCTCTGATGTCATACTTTGTTTAATGAGACTTTATACTATTCTAAACGGTTCAAGTGCCATTTTTGTAATGAAGCAGAAACGAAAAGCTGTATGTACTAACCGAAGAGAACCAATAATTTAGGTACTGTCGTACACACGATTCTGTCTACAATCGCACACCGTATAATGAATGCTACCGAGCTTTCAGTTGTTAAAACGGTGTCGAGACCTGCACACATCACGTCATCACATCAAACAGCCTATTTTATTATATGTCCCCACTGCAGGAGCACAGGCCTACCCCCTCAACAAGGGCGTATGGGCTATATGGTCCACCACGCTGGCCCAGTGCGGTTGGTGGACTTCACATGCGCCTTAGAATTTCTTTTTTGGTGTATGCAGGTTTCCTCGCGATGTTTTCCTTCGCCGTTTGAGAGAAATCAGTAAAATGCACTTACGTATTTAGAAGAAAAAAACCATGGGTACATGGCGTGATCGGGGACGAACACGGACCTCTCGACACGATAGGCCCCATCTTTCCCACTGCGCCACCGACGCTCTGCACATGCACAATAAATGTGAAAATTACAGAAATTATTCTTCCATTGCTAAGAAAATAAAGTAGGTGGTGTTCAAAATTTTTTAATTTTATTTTGTATTTTTTTAATAAAATATGTAAAAGTCGGCTGGCAAGCTGTTTACTGATGATAAGTGGTTACCGTCGTCTATTAAAATAAGCAACGCGATAGGTGTTAAGAGTTAAGCGATTAGAAGGATATAATAAAATGGGGTCTGGATCTGGCATCCCTTATTCCCCGAAACGCAACAGAACACACCATGCTGTTGTTTCGCAGTGGCCTCCTGTAAAGGGTTGATACTGCTGCCGCTAGCAGGGCTGCTTATAAAACTATGAAATGAACGCAGTGGTGTTTACGATGTACGTTCTACCAATGTTATAATTATACAGTTTCGCGCAAAATCTACTGAACGGATTTTGGCAAAATTTTATTTACTCTAACGTAGGTAGTTTATAAACATCAGAATAACACTTAGCTATAATTAATAAAAACAGGCAGACGAATATGCGGCTAAATGCCCTTAGCTATAATTAATAAAAACAGGCAGACGAATATGCGGCTAAATGCCAGCTTTAAGGCGCTCGGAGTCGTCAATGGCGTTGGCCGTCTGGGCGGGGTGTAGCCTGCTACACCCGCGCCGCATACCGGAGTTGTATAACTCGATGAGTTGTATAAATCAATATTTGAATGAAAATATTGATTGATTTACCATATGATATGTTGTGTTTAAAGTACAGCAGTATGAATATTTTCAATTAAGTACCCATTTGACGGCATAAGCGCCTTAAATGTTATTTTCTGCTTTAGAATGCTTCAAGGTAATTCAAATTTTGCATTCAGATTCGTAGTAATTTGTACGCTAATCTAGTCCGTCAAAACTCGACTCAAGGTCGTATGGGTTTGGTTTTAGTTTTTTATATGAATGAATCACAATTCATTTAGTGTTGGTAATTATGCTGACAACAAGTTATCGATATATTGAGATCTACATTTTAGCATGAAATCTTTATTTAATTTTTATGATCCCAATAACTTTCGAGAGATTGACTTTGTGATATTATTTTCATGTTTATTATTGCTTTTAATAAATTATATAAAGCGGTATTTTTACACTTAATATCATTTGAAATAGAATAACATTGTAATAATATTCACTTAATACTATCGTAATAATGTTGCTTTTGTTAATAGGCGACGATGACCATCCACCTGTCTCACTCGACCTTACATATTTTCCTTCCAAGCAACGCCACAGGTGCTGCCAATAAGGATAAGCGATTGAGAGCGAATATTGAAAGGCTCTGGCATCCGAACCACTCACTCATCGAAACACGACAGCACACATGCTGTTATTTGGTCTGACTTCCAAACTGCCCAATTGTCTGCGAAACGCAGCGCTATTACTACAAAATAAAGATTAATTTAATTATATTACATACATATTATGCACTATAATGAATCCTTATTTTATTACCTGCCTTACATTCTATCTAACATTAATAAAAATTTACAACTCAATTAAAAGAAATTATGTTTTGGCTTTTATGTACAAGCTGAGTATTAAACGTGTGGGTTAATTGCTATAAACGATCAGTCGTTAGTACACGTCGTATGTGAAGTGTAAACATTTTAATTGCTTCCGTTCTTGTGCAAGTTAGTTGATTTTTCTCAAGCCGCTATCATGTTTGTTTAGCATACGAAGAATTGTTGCTAATTTGTTGCTATTTTGTACCGCAAGAATTGATTTTGTTGCTCCATTAGTTTACGAGAAATGACCGAGATACTGACGTAATATTACGCTGGGATACCCATATACCATATCTTGACAAAGAAAGCACATATCGAACCGAATCAAACGGCATATTTTGTTGCTATTTTGTTGCTCTAAGATAGGCTAGTTAGATATGCAAAAATGTCAACCCTTTGTTGGGGATGGACCACCCCGATACATTAAAATAATGAATTTTTCTATCTCGCCAACCAATGCAGCTAACGGGCCCATTCAAACGGCTTATTTTGTTGCTATTTTGTTGCTCAAAGATAGGCTAGTTAGATATACAAAAATACCAACCCTTCATGGGGGATGAACTACCCCAATACGTTAAATAGAGTATTCGGGAACCAATGCAGCTAGCGGGCCCATTCGAACGGCTTATTTTGTTGCTATTTTGTTGCTCAAAGATAGGCTAGTTAGATATACAAAAATGTCAACCCTTCGTGGGGGATGGACTACCCCGATACATTAAAATAATGAATTTTTCTATCTCGCCAACCAATGCAGCTAACGGGCCCATTGGAACGGCTTATTTTGTTGCTATTTTGTTGCTCAAAGATAGGCTAGTTAGATATACAAAAATGTCAACCCTTCGTGGGGGATGGACTACCCCGATACATTAAAATAATGAATTTTTCTACCTCGCCAACCAATGCAGCTATGGAGCCCATTCAAACGGCTTATTTTGTTGCTATTTTGTTGCTCAAAGATAGGCTAGTTAGATATACAAAAATGTCAACCCTTCGTTGGGGATGGACCACCCCGATACATTAAAATAATGAATTTTTCTATCTCGCGAACCAATACAGCTAGTGGGTTCATTCTAACGGCTTATTTTGTTGCTATTTTGTTGCTCAAAGATAGGCTAGTTAGATATACAAAAATGTCAACCCTTCGTTGGGGATGGACCACCCCGATACATTAAAAATTTAAAATAATGAATTTTTCTACCTCGCCAACCAATGCAGCTATGGAGCCCATTCAAACGGCTTATTTTGTTGCTATTTTGTTGCTCAAAGATAGGCTAGTTAGATATACAAAAATGTCAACCCTTCGTGGGGGATGGACTACCCCGATACATTAAAATAATGAATTTTTGTTTATCAATATTTATCATCAAAAATATTTGTTGTGTCAATACCTCACAACTAATTAAGTACTACATAATTAGCAATCATTGAAACCTGTTCAAATGATATCAAATGATTAACATGATTTTGTAAAAATATACCTATGTACAGTGTTCAATCAACATTGATATTGTTTAATGTTATAAATACTTATTATATTTTGTAAAAGTACCAACTTATTTTAATTCATTGTATCTATTTTATCAACTAAGTATAATATTTTTTAAATGTATTACTAATGATGCCTTGCATCTATTATTTTCAATTATGAATTTTTATTTTATCAATTACAATTTCTTTTTGTAATATAAATATTGTACTTATTAATACACATTAAATATTTTATTTTGAATAGTAATTTAAGTATGGTTAGAATGTGATAGTAATATTATAATTTCATTTTAAAACAGAAATCGACGACGCAAGTCGCAAATAGAGACCGCATGAACATGTTTTTTACATACCTGACAAAAAAAAGGTCTCATCGGCGACGCTTGGCGAACAATAGTATACCCGCAACGCAATAGGACTTGGGCCGACCTTTAATTTTTTGTTTTGTTTTTTAGTTAAAATATATTTTGGATAAAATCTCATAAATGAACTTTTTTGTTTTTAATAAGAAACAAAAAAGTTCAAGTTTCTAGCTTAAAAATTGAAAAAGTTGTATATTGTGTAAAAAAAATATATGGGGGGGGGGGGGGGTAGAGGTTAGTAAAGTTTTAGAGACTACCAGCGACCCTCTATAAAACACCGAAAACCAGACTCTCCTAGCTGTAATAGTTCTCGAGATCCTCTCACCATTTTTTTACCAGATCAAAAAGACTAAGTCTTCGAAAATTCATAACTCTGCTCGTCTAATCGACTATCCAAAAGGGTAAATAACAGAGCCCCACATATACTCCTTCTAGGATAAAAAGGCTTCGAAGAAAAAAGAAAAGAAATGTATGAACGAGGATGAACCGAGAGGAACATCCCCCATTCGAGTAGACCATCAAAAGCATCCCCAAAAATGATGACAACCCACCCTAATAGCCATCGCCGTAGCTCGTACCGTCTGCCCGCTGTGACCCTTAATCCTCGTAAAATGGGCAATTTTGTATGGGAGGGGGGTTAAGGAGGGGAAATCCCCACCAAAGGAGTAGTCTTGTGGAAGCGTCTCTGGGAGATATGAAAACTCGCCTGAGTGACTGCGGTTGCAGCTCTCACCGTTCGGGAGCTATGGCGATTTGAAATTTCAAAAAAGTTGTATGGAATTTATAAAAAATGTATGGGAGTGGAAAATGTTGAGCCTCTATGAAATTCCGTAAACCTCACTCCTCTACTCTTCATAGTTTAGGAGATCCGTTGGCCGTCTTTTTACCAGATCAAAAAGACGAAGGTTTTGGATTTCGAACTAGCCTATCTTTGAGCAACAAAATAGCAACAAAATAAGCCGTTAGAATGAGCCCGCTAGCTGTATTGGTTCGCGAGATACAAAAATTCATTATTTTAATGTATCGAGGTGGTCCATCCCCAACGAAGGATTGACATTTTTGCATATCTAACTAGCCTATCTTTGAGCAACAAAATAGCAACAAAATAAGCCGTTAGAATGAGCCCGCTAGCTGTATTGGTTCGCGAGATACAAAAATTCATTATTTTAATGTATCGGGGTGGTCCATCCCCAACGAAGGGTTGATATTTTTGCATATCTAACTAGCCTATCTTTGAGCAACAAAATAGAAACAAAATAAGCCGTTCCAATGGGCCCGTTAGCTGCATTGGTTGGCGAGATAGAAAAATTCATTATTTTAATGTATCGGGGTAGTCCATCCCCCACGAAGGGTTGACATTTTTGTATATCTAACTAGCCTATCTTTGAGCAACAAAATAGCAACAAAATAAGCCGTTAGAATGAGCCCGCTAGCTGTATTGGTTCGCGAGATACAAAAATTCATTATTTTAATGTATCGGGGTGGTCCATCCCCAACGAAGGTTTGACATTTTTGCATATCTGACTAGCCTATCTTTGAGCAACAAAATAGCAACAAAATAAGCCGTTAGAATGAGCCCGCTAGCTGTATTGGTTCGCGAGATACAAAAATTCATTATTTTAATGTATCGGGGTGGTCCATCCCCAACGAAGGGTTGACATTTTTGCACATCTAACTAGCCTATCTTTGAGCAACAAAATAGCAACAAAATAAGCCGTTAGAATGAGCCCGTTAGCTGCATTGGTTGGCGAGGTAGAAAAATTCATTATTTTAATGTATCGGGGTAGTCCATCCCCCACGAAGGGTTGACATTTTTGTATATCTAACTAGCCTATCTTTGAGCAACAAAATAGCAACAAAATAAGCCGTTCCAATGGGCCCGTTAGCTGCGTTGGTTGGCGAGATAGAAAAATTCATTATTTTAATGTATCGGGGTAGTCCATCCCCCACGAAGGGTTGACATTTTTGTATATCTAACTAGCCTATCTTTGAGCAACAAAATAGCAACAAAATAAGCCGTTCGAATGGGCCCGCTAGCTGCATTGGTTCCCGAATACTCTATTTAACGTATTGGGGTAGTTCATCCCCCATGAAGGGTTGGTATTTTTGTATATCTAACTAGCCTATCTTTGAGCAACAAAATAGCAACAAAATAAGCCGTTTGAATGGGCCCGTTAGCTGCATTGGTTCGCGAGATATAAAAATTCATTATTTTAATGTATCGGGGTGGTCCATTCCCAACGAAGGTTTGACATTTTTGCATATCTGACTAGCCTATCTTTGAGCAACAAAATAGCAACAAAATAAGCCGTTAGAATGAGCCCGTTAGCTGTATTGGTTTGCGAGATACAAAAATTCATTATTTTAATGTATCGGGGTGGTCCATCCCCAACGAAGGTTTGACATTTTTGCATATCTGACTAGCCTATCTTTGAGCAACAAAATAAGCCGTTAGAATGAGCCCGCTAGCTGTATTGGTTCGCGAGATACAAAAATTCATTATTTTAATGTATCGGGGTGGTCCATCCCCAACGAAGGGTTGACATTTTTGCATATCTAACTAGCCTATCTTTGAGCAACAAAATAGCAACAAAATAAGCCGTTCCAATGGGCCCGTTAGCTGCATTGGTTGGCGAGATAGAAAAATTCATTATTTTAATGTATCGGGGTAGTCCATCCCCCACGAAGGGTTGACATTTTTGTATATCTAACTAGCCTATCTTTGAGCAACAAAATAGCAACAAAATAAGCCGTTAGAATGAGCCCGCTAGCTGTATTGGTTCGCGAGATACAAAAATTCATTATTTTAATGTATCGGGGTGGTCCATCCCCAACGAAGGTTTGACATTTTTGCATATCTGACTAGCCTATCTTTGAGCAACAAAATAGCAACAAAATAAGCCGTTAGAATGAGCCCGCTAGCTGTATTGGTTCGCGAGATACAAAAATTCATTATTTTAATGTATCGGGGTGGTCCATCCCCAACGAAGGTTTGACATTTTTGCATATCTGACTAGCCTATCTTTGAGCAACAAAATAGCAACAAAATAAGCCGTTAGAATGAGCCCGCTAGCTGTATTGGTTCGCGAGATACAAAAATTCATTATTTTAATGTATCGGGGTGGTCCATCCCCAACGAAGGGTTGACATTTTTGCACATCTAACTAGCCTATCTTTGAGCAACAAAATAGCAACAAAATAAGCCGTTAGAATGAGCCCGTTAGCTGCATTGGTTGGCGAGGTAGAAAAATTCATTATTTTAATGTATCGGGGTAGTCCATCCCCCACGAAGGGTTGACATTTTTGTATATCTAACTAGCCTATCTTTGAGCAACAAAATAGCAACAAAATAAGCCGTTCCAATGGGCCCGTTAGCTGCGTTGGTTGGCGAGATAGAAAAATTCATTATTTTAATGTATCGGGGTAGTCCATCCCCCACGAAGGGTTGACATTTTTGTATATCTAACTAGCCTATCTTTGAGCAACAAAATAGCAACAAAATAAGCCGTTCGAATGGGCCCGCTAGCTGCATTGGTTCCCGAATACTCTATTTAACGTATTGGGGTAGTTCATCCCCCATGAAGGGTTGGTATTTTTGTATATCTAACTAGCCTATCTTTGAGCAACAAAATAGCAACAAAATAAGCCGTTTGAATGGGCCCGTTAGCTGCATTGGTTCGCGAGATATAAAAATTCATTATTTTAATGTATCGGGGTGGTCCATTCCCAACGAAGGTTTGACATTTTTGCATATCTGACTAGCCTATCTTTGAGCAACAAAATAGCAACAAAATAAGCCGTTAGAATGAGCCCGTTAGCTGTATTGGTTTGCGAGATACAAAAATTCATTATTTTAATGTATCGGGGTGGTCCATCCCCAACGAAGGTTTGACATTTTTGCATATCTGACTAGCCTATCTTTGAGCAACAAAATAGCAACAAAATAAGCCGTTAGAATGAGCCCGCTAGCTGTATTGGTTCGCGAGATACAAAAATTCATTATTTTAATGTATCGGGGTGGTCCATCCCCAACGAAGGGTTGACATTTTTGCATATCTAACTAGCCTATCTTTGAGCAACAAAATAGCAACAAAATAAGCCGTTCCAATGGGCCCGTTAGCTGCATTGGTTGGCGAGATAGAAAAATTCATTATTTTAATGTATCGGGGTAGTCCATCCCCCACGAAGGGTTGACATTTTTGTATATCTAACTAGCCTATCTTTGAGCAACAAAATAGCAACAAAATAAGCCGTTCGAATGGGCCCGCTAGCTGCATTGGTTCCCGAATACTCTATTTAACGTATTGGGGTAGTTCATCCCCCATGAAGGGTTGGTATTTTTGTATATCTAACTAGCCTATCTTTGAGCAACAAAATAGCAACAAAATAAGTCGTTTGAATGGGCCCGTTAGCTGCATTGGTTGGCGAGATAGAAAAATTCATTATTTTAATGTATCGGGGTGGTCCATCCCCAACAAAGGGTTGACATTTTTGCATATCTAACTAGCCTATCTTAGAGCAACAAAATAGCAACAAAATATGCCGTTTGATTCGGTTCGATATGTGCTTTCTTTGTCAAGATATGGTATATGGGTATTCCAGCGTAATATTACGTCAGTATCTCGGTCATTTCTCGTAAACTAATGGAGCAACAAAATCAATTCTTGCGGTACAAAATAGCAACAAATTCCCATATACTTCTCAAGTCCGGCTTATGAAATGGGTATACCAGCGTAATATACGTTCAATGGACCCTCAGTCAGTCTGTCTGTATTCGCTTTGAACCAAATTTTCACTGATATGATATCACAAAAAAAGCTTTGTGTACATATATAACAATGTAGATAATTGAATACACCAATATATTTTAGTAATGTACTGACTGAGTACATATATCGATTCATTATAATCAGCTTCGATGGGAAGTACCGAATTAAACAATGGGCGGTCCGTTTGGTCATTTCACGTGTCCGTCACGTTCGCGTCGTACATTTTGAACGATCGCGTATTGTGGATGAAACACAATACGCGATTGAATATGAAAGATATTTTTATAGATACGAACACTTCATTGAAGACACACCTGGAATATAACTTGGGATAGGATTATTGTCATCTAAAACTAAGACACTTTCATGAGTTTCCGTATCTATTTGTTCAGAATGTCAGTATCTGGAAATTCAATTAATGGTCAAGGTTATCAGTAGCATTCCTAGTAGGACTTGTTTCCACGCTCTTATATATTTTCTTGAATACGCAACATCGAGTAGTCTATAAAACTTTGGGTGATCGTGCATGACAAAGTATATGATTAAAAGGCTTTTTTTCACATATCGTTGAGGCGATCACAACACCTAAGAAAATATCTAAAATTCTTTGGGTTGCCAAATTAAGATAAAGGTGTGTAAGCTCGGAAAATAAAAATGATTTGCCTTCAAATTTCAAAAATATAGTTACATCTTTCAAATCAAATAGAAATTAAAATAAAAACATTATAAACTTTAGGTTTATTGTAATAGTTTACTTTCCAATCAAAGATTTCGAACGGTTTTTTGTTTTGTAGTTTTTAGGAAATACTAAACAAAATCTAGTTATTTTGGTTTTCTGAAATTTCTAGCATTCAAGTAATTTCTATAACATTGTAAATTCTATTGGCCACCATAAAAAAGAACCATATTTAAATTATGAAAATCTAATTGTTGCATCTATCACTGACGTGTTAGATTTGATTGTTGTTGTTTCAAAGGTTCAAATCCTTCGCGCGATATCAGCGACGATGTCAATCGGGCACCGTAATGGACGTTCATTATCATTCTATGAGCGATTTGTTTTCTCATTGTTTCTAACTTCTGACTCATTCTTTAAGGTCATTAGACAATCATTCATTCGTTAGACACGGCTATCTCAACGCTGTATAATTTTCTCATTTTACAATCAAATGACATTTATATATGTTGTAATGAAAATTATTATTTTGACTTAGTACGTTGGAGACCGTGATGGCATAAAGTGTTTATTGAGAGAGACCTCACGAATCAAAACACAAAAGCACATACATTTTTAGTCCAGGTGGCCTTCTGTGTGGAGTTAGTTACTGCCACCGAACAAACTTCAACCTTCAGCTCCAGAGTTTCACAGGACATCCTAACCATGCTGTCTGCCTGTCCGTTACATTTTTACTTAATAATAATTTGATTTCTTTATTAAAATATATAACTAATTGTTGAGTCAATTATTTTGACTCAACAATTAGTTCAAACATTTCTTTGTTTGTCTATCTTGGCTTATCGAACAGCTCTCTCTTGAGAAATGTCTCGTTTGAGATAATAGTAAATGCTATTTAATGTTTGTACGGTTTTGATATATTCTATCGATAAAAGAACATACGTACTGTGCGATTAGCCTCACTATCGTATCATATTAAACTTTTTACAAGTTACATGAGAACTCATTCACGTTTGTATTATCCGAAAGGGCAACTAATGAGTCATCTCTTTAAATTTAATTGCATCAGTTCTCGCTTCGATCTGATAACAATATGTTGGAGCATATTCTAATTCCAGCAAGACCAAAAATTTATTTTGCTGCATTGTTGATGTAATTTCGAGATGAATAAGATTTTTGTTGAATTGTTTCATACAATGATTAGTAGTGAATCCAATGCCGGTGTTACGTTTTATAGCATCAACAGAAGATTGCTTTCCAATTCCAACTAATAGCTTCCCGGATCGTAAAGGAGGTGGTGGTGAATCTCGTAAAATAGTTTCGTGATTCACACGACGCGTAGGAGGTGGATCGCGTTATCGTGTTAAATAGTTCTTTAAGGTGCAAACAAACGCTAAATACTAAAAATATCCATTGTTTAATGAAGATGTTACAAGAAATAGACAAGACAATTGATTTGAAAAAAATATATATCATACTTAAACATGTGAAGAAACAATTGTATTAATTAGAATTTTCGTTAAAGTAATAGAAACTCTACAAAAAAAGTTAGAACACAAGAAGAGTTTGACTTTTATTGAAAATTCTCTCGAAAACGACGCGCGCTTATTAATCCTGTACCTATTAATAAGTTAATGTCAGTTTAAAAAAATTGTAGAAATATTTTTTTTGTGTACATTTACTAAATGATGCCCACGACATCGTCCGCGTTGAAAAATGAAAAATATAACACCTGAGAAAATATCTGACATCTTTATCGCTGTGACGACGATGGAGCTCATTTTTTAGGGTTCCGTACGTCCGAATAAAAAACGGAACCCTTATAGGATCACTCGTGTCGTGTGTCCGTCTGTCCGACCATTCCTCCCCTCCCCCATCTCCGAAACTCCTGAACCTAAAATTTTGAAAAAAATACAGAAATTAGTTTTCTACTTATAGATTATAGGAAAAATTATAAGTCTATGATATTAAAAATAAAAAGAGTAATAAACATCCACACATACATCCATCCTCACAAACTTTCGCATTTATGATTTGTTAGAATAAGAATAAGAAGAATAAGAATAAGAAGAATTTATTTGCGATGACCATGGGTAACTGATACCAGAGATGACATTTAGTTTTCTTGTTCCTTCATGACCAACCGATATTCGGTGTGCAAATCTTGACATCTTGATGCTGTAAATCTCGACGATTATTGTGTTAATACCATACAATACCATTCCTTGTTGACATATCGAATTTAGGTACATTATTTCATTATTATTATTTTGACTTTCATAATTTCTTAAATTAGGATTTCTTCGAGAAAGTGTCCTGTTTTTAGACGGCTATCGTTGCCTATCAAAACGCTAGGGGTGTCATGATAGACGAATGCTGCCGTTCTTGATAGAGGATAAGAGGGGAATGGGGATAGAAAAATGGGCTCTGTTACTTCTTACTCACACAACGAAACTAGCTGTGTTGTTATTAGCAATGTGTTGTTATTTCGCGGTCGTCTTTTGTACAGGTTTCCTACTGCTACCAGACAGGCTTCACGTGACATTTAATAACAGAAGAGATATAATTTTAGTGTTGGGGAGTATTATTTATTCGTAGGTTGGGGGTGCTTATTACATTTTGAAATATTATATTCAAAGTTCAAGGCAAAACAGTGCTTAGTGCCTTAGCTTAGAATCTATGCGGGTTATTCAGGTCAGGTCCATTCAAGTCTAATACAGAAGTATATGCCAACAAAGTCGTGGGCTAAACTAATGATGTATAAGTTTCCACATAACTATATTTTAACACTAGCTGACTGTATACTCCAATAGTTATTCTCATATTCGGGAGGGAGACAAATTCAACAAATCAAACTAAAATCGGTCCAGCCATTCTCCGGTTATAAATGGTGTAACTAACACTTTATTTTATATAGATAATAATATATAAATTATGGAGAATCTAGATATTTGATATAAATACAAATAATTTAACACTAAACCCATCTTTATACTACTTAGAGAGTAGTAGGTACTTAATTAATATAGAATAGTATGTGTACGGGCCTGTAAGCTCCCGTACATTGGTTTACGGTACGGCTGTGTACCGCGCTAGTGGGCAACGCTCCCGTGAAGAAGCGTCGCTGATCTAGCCGATCGGTGGGTCAGATCGGGGAGAGTTTGTGAGGTTCCAAGACAAAGTCCGTACTAGTCACATAGGTCAATGCGGTGAAGCGAAGACAATTTATTCAGAAAAAAGGTCGATTTATAATACAATTATTTACATTCAACTAGCGACAATCGTGCCCTGCGCCGAGACAAATGCGCCAATAACAAATGGGTGATGACACGATTGCGCAAGTTGTGCAATATTATGAAATAATATTAAATGTTGTGCAATAACACTATTTACAGTATTTTCTGTCCCTATCACTTTCTATTGTTGTCTTTGTTTGTTCATACGTATATATGGGCCAACATTTTACTATTTTGGCCCATTTCTATGCGAACACTGTACGTATGAACATTGCACAATCACTAATCACTTTTCACACAAACTGTAGGCTGTCCCGAACATTCTCCCGCCGATGCGCCGTCCTCAGGTCGACGCATCTTCTGTGTGCTGGAGGGCAGCCGGCTCCGTTGGCAGGATGACCAGCTTCTTAGCCGGTCGGCGAAGAGTCCCTGCCGCGGTAGCGACGTCGACTGTCCTCACAGCGCCGTCGGGTCCAGGATAAGCCGCGATGACCCTTCCTCGCGGCCATGTGTTGCGAGGAAGGGTGTTGTCCACGATGAGCACAACGTCTCCGATGGTGACTTGCCGCCCTCTTCCTTGGGGCTCCCGCCGGTGCTGAAGCTCAGGAAGGTATTCCCTGAGCCAGCGTCGCCAAAACAAGTCGGCGAGACGTTGTGAGGCGCGCCAGTGCGTGCGCCCGATGGTGTCTTCCTCGTTGAAGACGCCGAGGTGTTGATCACGGCCCGATCCCATCAGCAGGAAGTGGTTAGGCGTGAGCGCCTCGGGATCGTCCGGATCAACCGAGACGTGTGTGAGCGGCCGGCTGTTGACGGTGTACTCGACCTCGGCGATCAATGTGCCGAGTACTTCTTCTGTGGGGCGCCGCTCATGTAGCACGTTGTTAAGGGATGTCTTGACGCTGCGAACGAGGCGCTCCCAGGCCCCACCCATGAAAGGGGCACCGGGAGGGATGAAGCGCCAATTGATCCTCTTCTTATTTGCCTCTTCTTGAAGAAGCCGATCTGTTTGTTGCCGAAGTTCTCGTTCGGCGCCGTGTAGGTTGGTGCCGTTGTCCGACCATATTTCTATGGGACACCCGCGACGCGCTATCATGCGTCGCAACGCCATCACGGCCGAGTCTGTAGTCAGCGAAGCTGCGATTTCGAGGTGTACGGCGCGTGTCGTTAAACACGTGAACAACGCGACGTATCTCTTCTGTGTTGTGCGTCCCACCGTCACTGCGAGCGGCCCGAAGTAGTCGAGCCCGGTGTAGGTGAACGCACGTCGATGGTGTGCTAGCCGGCACGGTGGTAGGTCCCCTGTAGGTGGCACTGGTGGCAGCGATCTTCGAATCCTACAGTGGAGACATCTGTGAACGATCATACGCGTTACCGGACGTAGCCGAAGGATCCAGTAGTACTGTCGACATTCGTTTATTGTGGTTTCGACGCCTGCATGATGCAACTGCCTATGGACGTACTCTATGTAGAGCCTGCACACGTACTCGTTCCCATCGAGTACTGCAGGGCTCTTCTGTCGATCGGTGACGTCACATGCAGCGCCGATACGTGGTACCAACTGGATTATGCCATTTTCGATCTTCACAGCTAAGTGGCGCAGTCGGCTCTGCGCTGCTATGTTTCTGTTGTTTCGGAGATCACGTAAATCTTCTGAGAAAGTCTTTTGTTGGCTGTTTCTAATGAGGAGTAACTCTGCTTCGTGTAGAAGGTCTGTGGGGATTGGTAAGTAGTTCTTCTCAAGCTGTTGGGGTTGTGTGATTTTCTGTTGTGTGGGTTTCTGTTGGATTTTATGTTCCCGCCACAACGGGTCTTTCTCTGTGCGTTTCTGTGTTCTCTTGTAGTTTACGTGATCCCTTTTTCTTCGGCAAAGTCGAATGAAATGTAGCACACGTGCCGTGCTTCGAACGAGCTTTTCCCATTTCGAAAATCTATTGCTATTCGGGATGCACTGCTCCAATTTCGATTGTTCTTTTACAACGGTCACGTGTACTTTTTCTTCGCCGGTCGGTGAGGTGGTTACAACTTTTTCCTGTGGCCATCGATCAGGGTTTTCCAGAAGGAAACTAGGCCCGTTGAACCACCTATGTTGCGAGTTGAAGTCGTTGGGTACGTCTCTGGTTGCATCGTCCGCAACGTTCAATTTGGTAGGCACCCAACGCCACTCGCCGATTTTACTATTTTCCTCTATTGCTGCTATACGATGCGCGACGAATGGTTTGTAAGACCTCGCGCCTATTTGCAGCCAGGTGAGCACGGTCTTGCTATCGGTCCAGAAGATCTTCTTGTCTGGCCGTCTATCGTGCTCTTCGATGACTGTAGTTGCCATCCTGCTCCCCATCACTGCAGCAAGCAGCTCGAGACGCGGGATGGACGTCAGCTTGAGAGGTGAGACTCGCGCCTTCGCTGTTACGAACGCCAACGACACTTGTCCGTCTGGCCTGATGATGCGCCAGTATAGGGCTGCGGCGTATGCTGTTTCGCTCGCATCCACGAACACGTGTAACTCGATTGTGGCGGCGTCACTGTAGTTCGGGTAACAGCGAGGTATGTTGACATCGCGGAGTCTCTTCAGATGTTCTAGCCATACTGTCCATTGGCTAGCGAGGTCTGCATCTATTTTTTGATCCCAATCTGTTCCTCTGCGCCATAACTCCTGAAATATCTGCTTGGCTCTTGTGGTGACAGGCGATGCGAGTCCAAGCGGATCGAAGAGAGACATTATAATTTTCAAAGTTTCCCTCTTCGTCGGTTGAGTGTTTAGGATGGCGCCAGGGGGTAGTCGAGCCATGTTGAGATCAAATGTAAGTTCGTCGGTTGCAGGCCTCCATATGACTCCCAAGAGACGCTCTATGTTTGAACTATTGTCGAGATCTATACTCCTTTTATCGATCGGTTCGGAGTTTTCATTGAACGCTTCGAGTACTTTCTTCGAATTGGATGTCCACTGTCGCAACTCGTAGTGGGCCTCCCGATTAATTTGTTGTACTCGAAGGGCTGTCTGTATAGCTTCTTCTTCTGTTTTGAAGCTTTGGAGGTAATCATCAACGTAATGATTTCGAACAATCGCCGTGTATGCCTCCGGATACGTTGTTTTGTATCTTTCGGCATTTCTATTCTTCACGTATATAGCCGTTGCAGGTGACGATGTGGCTCCGAATATGAGAGAGGTCATCCTATATTCTATTGGAGGATCTTTACCTCGCTTTCTGCCTCTCCATAGGTACCGAAGCGCATCTCTATCCTGCGGTCGAACTTTCACTTGCATGAACATTTCGGCTATATCGGATGACACGGCGATTCGATGTTGTCGTAACCTCATGAGTACCCCGGGTAACGACAGAATAAGGTCAGGTCCGGTGAGCAGGTAGTCGTTGAGCGAATGTCCCATCGTCTTAGCTGCTGCGTCGTGTACTATGCGGACCTTTCCTGGTTTGGTGGGGTTTAGCACGGGAAAGTGTGGCAGGTACCATGTTTTTCCCGGCGTACGATGGGGAGGCGCTCGTTCAGCGTATCCCTTTTCTATGAGCGCGTTCATCTGCTGCTCATAGCGATCTCGAAGTTTAGGATCTCTATCTATCCTCTTTTCAGTATGGTGGAGTCGTCTGAGCGCGTTGTCGTAGTTGACGGGCATCTGAAAATCGTCCGATTTCCAGAGCAACGATGTTTCGTAGCGCCCGTCACTATTTCGTCGAGTATGTTCGACAAGCGTCTTGACGGCCCTTTCTTCGATGTCGTTGGACGGTCTCTTTGGAGTGATCATCAGCGACTCCAAAGAGAAATACTGTTTCAACTGTTGGTCCATACTGTCTTCGGTACGATTGGTGAGGTGATTGATAGAGTCCACACGGCGCCCTAGTAGGCGTGTCTGTGTTCCATGTAGCACCCATCCGAGCGGCGTTAGAGACGCGACCGGCTGATGTCGCTGTCCTCTCCTGGTCTGTGTGGCGAGCAATAAGTCCCAGTTGTCTTGACCGATGAGAAGCTTCGGTCGGACACGTGGATATTTGAGGTGTTCTTTAATGTTCTTGAGGTGTGGACAGTCTGACAGGTCTCGCTCCGATACTGTTTGCGCAGAGAGCTGTAGATTGTTCATGGTGCGTGCTCGAATGGTGCGGTGGTTTGTCGCGCCGTGTAAAGTTATTTTTACACGACGTGACCGATTTGCGTCCACTTCGGTATTTGCGATTGCTTCTATGTGGAGCGGATCAACGGGCCCTTTCGCGCCTATTTGTTGCGCCAAACTATTATCGATGAGGGTCACCGTTGAACCGTCGTCGAGTAGTGCGTAGGTGTTGACGCTTCCTTGAGAACCGGAGACTCGAACGGGCACAAATTTCAGAAACGAATGTGTCTCCTTTGGTTGCCAAGCGGAAGCGACAACTTCGAATTTTTCACTAGCACGTACCTTTTCTTCGAAGTGGAGCAGTCTATGGTGCGAACGCGAACAATTGTTTTCATTACAATTCGATATTTTACACTTGTGTGTTCTATTTTTGTAATGTAGACACTTGAAACACAAT
Source organism: Bembecia ichneumoniformis (assembly GCA_910589475.2). Classification (NCBI taxonomy): domain Eukaryota; kingdom Metazoa; phylum Arthropoda; class Insecta; order Lepidoptera; family Sesiidae; genus Bembecia; species Bembecia ichneumoniformis. The sequence continues at coordinate 16,674,284 of OU342532.1, forward strand.
CGTTTATCCTTTGCGATGTTCCAACGTGTCCTAGTGTCTGCTTCTATGAATTTCGAACATTTTTCTGTTTTGTGTCCGGTATTGGCACATACCGGACAGGCAGACACTTTTCGATGTTGATTTTCCGTTGCGGAATAAGTCTTTTGAGTTCGCCTGGGTGCGTAACTCGTCTCTATAGGCGGCGTGAACTCTGGCTGTGCGTACGAGCTGCAGAGTTCCGCCTCGATCTCGAAGAATCGTGAAAGCTTCAACAAATCGGGTTGTTCTTTTGGTTGTTTACTTACGTACTCGAACCATCTGTAACGAAGTCCTGAAGGGAGTTTCTCTATTGTTGTTCTGGTGATTTCCGGATTGAACAGGTAGTATGACTTTTCAAGTGCTTGTAATGTTGCGACGGTGTTGGTGACTCGAGTGGCGAACACACATATATCACGCGGCGAGTCTGTTAGCCGCGGAAGTGCCCTCAACCGCTCCAGTTCCGTTATGGCGATAGAATCCGGTCGGCCGAACCGGTTTTCTAACGTTTTCAGAATCTTACTTGTTTCTACGTTGTATATGAGGAGGCTTTCGACTGCCTCTTTGGCTTTTCCTTTAAGGCTTCTTCTTAAGCGAGCTATGTTTTCACTTTCACTATGATTTTTGTGCGATTCTTCGTAGGCCGCTTTGAATGATAGCCATTCCTGATGCGACCCGCTATACGATGGTAGCTCCGTGAAGTAGCGCGGAGCTGTTTGATGGCCTGTTTTGGCGGCCAAAGTTATCGCTGCAGCCAATTCCGTTAGCCCGATACTCTGGCTAACGGGCGCTACAGCGGGCACTATGCGATCTGTTTCGGGCTTACCGTTATCTTGCCGATCTTCAATTTGTTGCACGGGGAAAGGAGTCGGCGTGGTCGGTGACGCCTGGTGAGTCTGCGCTGTGCAGACTTCTCGAACTATGGGGGGTGGCGCACCAGTCGCGCTGAGCGCTTGACTATTGACCCATGTGTCGACCCTCTCCTTCGTGATTTCGAGGTCTTCGACGGTGTTGTCGTCGATGGTGTCGGCGTCAGATTCTTCGATTGCCTCTATCTGGGCGGCGGCAAGCTCGATCTGTAGCTTTAACAGCTCTATTTTAGCTTTCGCTAATTTCGTCTTTCTTTTAGACGAGTGTGACGTGCCTCTTTTGCTAGAGCGCACGTCCGAACGATGCACGGCCTCTGTGCCGTGTGTACCGGACGGGTGACGCTTCACGCCGATCTGACTTGCGTCTTCTCCCGCCGGTACCGAAGTCAACGTCGCGGATGCTGACGTTGATGTTGCCGTTACGGCCGATGACCCCGCTGACCATGTGTCCGTGGAACTGGCATGCATGGCCGCGGGGGTGGACGTGGAGGTAGTTAGCCTCTCGCCGTCCCGAAGTGTCGACGCGGCGTCTCGAACAGTTGACGCGGCGTCGCGAACGATTGACGCGGCAGCGTTGCGAACGGTGGACGCGGAAGTTGTAGGCCTCGCGGCGTCCCGAACGGTGGACGCGGAGGTTGTAGGCCTCTCGTCATCCCGAGCGGTGGTGCTACGTGTCACCGGCATTGCCAAGGCACTCTCCTCGACTGACCAACAGCGCTATACAATCGGCTATATCCGGCTCGATTGGACCATAAATGTACGGGCCTGTAAGCTCCCGTACATTGGTTTACGGTACGGCTGTGTACCGCGCTAGTGGGCAACGCTCCCGTGAAGAAGCGTCGCTGATCTAGCCGATCGGTGGGTCAGATCGGGGAGAGTTTGTGAGGTTCCAAGACAAAGTCCGTACTAGTCACATAGGTCAATGCGGTGAAGCGAAGACAATTTATTCAGAAAAAAGGTCGATTTATAATACAATTATTTACATTCAACTAGCGACAATCGTGCCCTGCGCCGAGACAAATGCGCCAATAACAAATGGGTGATGACACGATTGCGCAAGTTGTGCAATATTATGAAATAATATTAAATGTTGTGCAATAACACTATTTACAGTATTTTCTGTCCCTATCACTTTCTATTGTTGTCTTTGTTTGTTCATACGTATATATGGGCCAACATTTTACTATTTTGGCCCATTTCTATGCGAACACTGTACGTATGAACATTGCACAATCACTAATCACTTTTCACACAAACTGTAGGCTGTCCCGAACAGTATGGGAGTATTTTCATTATGAAAATAAATTCCATGAATTTTTAAAGCGTTTTCTGATCTGATTTCAACACTTTCAACGTACACCTTATATATGTATATAATGAACTTAAATATCATAATATAAAATAATTAATGCATTAATTTTCATTAATGCATTAATGAAAATTAATGCGTTGTCATATTTGACTTGTAGTGTATATACATACGTTTATTTGAAATTATCATAAGAACAAATCAAAGAAGAAAACGTAAAGTGCGTGCTAACGTTGCAAACCGCTATAAAAAAAAAGTTAGTTTAAATTATTCTTCACTCCTTTTGTGCTTGTGAGAAACAATTAATTTAATTTTAATACACCATTGTGGATAAGGATGAGTTTCATAACAAGAATGTTATGTTTTAAAATTATCTCATTAAACGAATGTACTGTTAGAGCCATGGAAATAGCGATTATGTCAAGGGGATATACCTAATACGAACGCAATATTGATTTTCTACTGATTAGAAAGTAGAAAATATAATTATTCACGGGTTGCAGTCTGTTCGCTGTAGTGCAATTGTGGTCCCATTACGTTAATGTATCCAATGATCACTACAGTTGCTTTAGAAAATGACAATTATGAATTGCAGTTGACTTCTACACTATTTATGCTAACATTAAAAAGAGGAAAGATTGATTTTTTTGTATATTTGTTTGTAATGAATAAACTCAAAAATTACTTAAGAGATTTTAAAAATTCTTTCACCTTTAGAGAGCTACATTTTCGACAAATAACATAGGTTTTATTTTATTAAAAAAAAATTTTTTTAGTTACTACGAAAATTACAACAATGTAACACAAAAAAATTGTAAATAAAAGCCTTTATTTGGCTACCCTGCGAAAACTATTGATGATACATAATATAATGTTCTACATGTTTATAGTACTCATCATTATTCACAAAAGAAAACCCGAGGTTTACAACATTCATATCAGTTATGCAACTAAATACATAGTATCATAATCAAGGTTGATTATGTAAATTTAAATAACTCTTTGAATTATTCGAATCGGACCTTTCGTTTAGTTAGAAGAGGCTAAAAGTTATAAAAAAATTGTGATGTGAGAGCATATAGCTCTACGCTTAGCCTATTTGGTTACCTACACATTTTATTTTTGTTTAATTTATAATATTATATATTCATATCTTATATTGTATAAAGATTCGCGGACGAAGTTGTGACACGTGCATATTATGCATATTGTGGCAGTCGGCAGGCCTCTCGGAAGGCGTTACTATTCAATTAGTGCTCGGACAAATTCAATATTTGCCGACGGAGTACTCGAGTTCGTTCACTTTTGGCTGATGAGTATTTTTTTTTACTAAATTTTTTCTTCGGTAAAAGCTATAGACTTCGAGAGAAACATTATAAAATTATTTATAATATTATAAAAAGCGTTTCCTTCGCTTGATGTTTCAATGAGGAAAAGAATCATTTTTCTTTTTCTTTAATGTCTTTGCGAATATAACCACTGTAACTTTCAGAACCAAACAGTGTGTTGTCGGTATTCATTCGTTTTTGTCGTAGAAGCCCTGCAATAAATTACAGTGCCGCTGATCATGCAGCCTCGTCGAGCATACTTTTCACTATTCAGATACTAATTATTATATCAATTTCATTAATAATTAATCAAAACAATAATTATTGATTAATTGATGATAAATTTGTGAGATACGGATTAATAAAGAATATTGGTAATTTTAAAAACTTATGCCGCCTTGGTAAAATTTTGTAAATTGAATGTCACTTAGTACTATTTTTAAAGCTATCATAATTGTTTTACGTTATTTTCTTATGTCCATATAGGTGACCCAAGTAATTTTCAAATCTTGTGAGGATGTATGTTTGTTACTCTTTCACGTTAAAGCGGCTGATCGGATTTGGTTTAAATTTGGCACATATATAGTTTATTACCTGGATTAACACACATGATACTTTTTATCCCGAAAAAATGTTAGATTTCCAAGGGATCATCCAAAAATATAAAAATGGCTTGTAACTGTCACTGTGGTGACGCCACTGTAGTCTCTTTTATTTTATTTTTTCTTTTCCAACGCGGACGAAGTCGCGGGCATCAGCTAGTGTCAATATATAATCTTGATCTGCATCTGCGCTGAATGTAGTAGTTGATTCATTGAACGCGTACGCTAACGCTTCACCGACGTAATTGGACCCGTCATCTATGCCGATCTATGCTAATGGGGGTCTACTTGATTGCTTACATTTTTTTACTACTTCTTAAATTGACGCTTTGCGAATTTCACCTCTAATGCAACAACAAGAAGTGTTACGTTTACTTTGAGGCTTATTACTTACTTTGGCTAGAATTTACTTGTATCTCTCGCGAGTCAGTGCCGTTGGTTCTTATTTAATAGATAGATAAGCCATGTCGGTATTAGTAGAGGAGCTTCGCAATTTAGATATAGATTGTGGTTAATTGGTTTGATCTCGCTTAGTAGAACATTTCTTAACAAATAAGTATAGTATAAATATTAAAAATAATCTAAACTTCTCGATTTCTTTGAAGTATCGTCTTTGATATTTTTTTACTTTTTTCATATCACAAAGGGTGAATGTTATATTGGGTATTCTACCAACTGTACTTTGTAACATTGGTGAGTACTCTGGTCGGTTGTTCCAACCCTGGGTTTTTACTGGGATAAGGTGCCGCTGCGCATGTAAAAACTTTATCCCGCGGACGCAGGAACTTTGGAATCTCCCTTCTGATGACGGGTGTCCACGAGCTTCCTCGAAAGATCTAATCAAATTCCTGTCAACGCAGTTGAACCACCTGTGGCGTTGCTTGTGTTAATACTTTCGGCCTGTCTGCCGCACTTTATCGTCAACAAAAGATTCCGTAATGTATTTGCTCTTTATGTTGTAATGATCGTTACTCAATTTTATTCGATCGATCAGAGTCCACGATACGCTTTACCGAGATTGTCCTTAACCATGTAAAGTTATGGTAAAACTACCTCAATACAAGACAAACTAGTTTAGCTACAGAACTTGTTCTATGTAGGGCTGCAGCAGGTTTAGGGAGTTACTAATTCTGGTCAATTTGTGTATAAAAGTCGTTTATTAAAAAAATCTTCAGGTTCTGCAAAGACCATGTTGACCATGCAATCTCCATAGATTGAATTTTAATTTCTTAGCTCTAATTTTCCTCGATTCTTTTAGAATATAATTTCAAAATTGCTTTAAGCATTAGACAAATTACTTGATGCTTAAAATCAATGTTACGTTTATTATATTAAAATATATACGTTTATTAGAAGAAAGATTGTTGTCATCAAATAATCTTACACGATTGTTGTTTACTTAGCCAATAACTCTGTAATATTCTGTACATTTATTAGTACTGCCCAATACTTCCTTTAAATTTTAGTTTCAGCCCTAATAATCAATGTCTTCACCGTTAGTGTGGCCAGTTTTACACCGATCTGCTTGAAACTGGTTCAGATTGTAGCTTAGATATACCGTCTCTGGTTCAGGTCTTGTTGAATGAAGTGTGAGAAATTAAGTTCAATCAACCAAGCAAGCTGGTTGCATGATTATTTGAATGTATATATATCAATCAAATGAACATATCGGATTTTTACACCCGGATTCACGTAGTCTCGAATCACTGAGGCGAGATTAACTTTATTAAGATTTTTTTAATTTTATTTAAACTGTGTTTTTCTTTTCCAGGCGTCAATGGATCTGCCTCCGGACAAAGCGAAATTACTTCGAAACTATGATCTCGAAAAGAAGTGGGAGATCATCTGCGACCAGGATATGGTCCAAGCGAAGGACTCGCCTGCGCACTACCTCAACAAACTGCGAACCTACCTCGATCCGAAGGCATCTAGGAGTCACAGGGTAAGAAGGATTTTTGTTGCTTCTTATGTTTAGATTTGTTATAAGACATACGATTCAACATATTGGATGTTGAAATTGAAACCCTTCATCCTAATAAAAAAATCTTCCCTCAGAAGCTAAATAGATTGTTCCAATGTTTGTTCCAATGTTGACAAGAATTTTACTAATGAAACTTTTTCGAAAAGAGAAAAAATCAAAATGTTTTAATAGTATGAACAAACAACTTAATTAAACTTTATGAATTTACAAACTGAATCCGATGTTTTGATTATGTATAGTGAAGTAACTAGTGTTCTACCAGTAGTAATAAAAACTACCAGAACCAATTAGAAATTGTTTGCGAAAACTAACAATCAACACTAAATATATCAGTTTTACTAATTAATTGATTACACTTCAAAAACTGATTACACTTGTAAAGCACAAAGAGTTTTACTAAATAATTTTTCCAAAATAAATTTGTAAACACATTTGCCAATACTTTCGTGAATAATATTATCGGATTAATAACTGCCTTTCTAAAACCACGTCCATTTAAATGATTCCCTATTATTAAATTCGGTCTGTTAAACATTACACACATGAGGGTTGGCAGAGTACTTCTAGTATTGCGTGTGTTCCTGACATTAGCCACTTTCAGCCTGCCTACCGCTTTTTAACGTTTCTCTACTTTGTCGACTATGCTGTACATATGTACATACTTTCATAATACATTTTATGATATTAACCTGATCTTGAATTAGTAAGCTGACGATATTTGAATTAACAATACGTACAAGAATCTAACGAGTGTTAGTTTATAAATAAAGTCGACCAACATGAGTACAGTAATGTTGAACATATCTCTCGAGTGCACGTCCCACGTTCAACGGAATTTACATAAACCCGACTCTTATGTTGATAGATTTGTTTGCGGTCCATTCTTTATGGGTTTCTAAGAGAACATGACAAGAACGACTTAACAGACCGGTTTTTCGGGCAAATAACTGCAGGCAAGCTGACGGTCCACTTCGTGGTAGGTGGCTACCGTCGCCTGTATACAAAAGAATCACCCGGAGATACGAGAATACAATTTAAAAATCTACTTGATGGTAGATGCCTTTACCTTAGTCTAATAACAGAAGCGACGCCATAAGGGTTGTAAGTGCGTTGCCGACTAGACCTTACTGGAATTACGGATAAGGGATTAGAAAGGGATAGGAAAATGGGTCAAGGCTTCCCTTGCTCTTTAACTGAAACACAAAAACAGAAATGTTTTATTTCAGTGTGTTGATGCTTTCTGTGTAAGAAGTTGCTTAAAGCTGCCAGGCAGGTTGCCCGGTATATGCCTGCGGAACTCTGCGTTAAAATGTTGCAAAGGTACGACAACCCATTTGTCGAGTGGCTGGTCGAAGGCTTGCCTTATTCACTCGACCGTCTCAGGGTTTCCGGGTTTGATTCCTGGCATGGCCAGCTTTAGAAATAAACTTTACACAAGTTGCAAATAGTGGCAGGGCACACTGCGTTTCGCAGTCATTAGGACAGCCATTCTGGCGGCATCACACGGAAGTCCACCCTGAAATAATAACATGTTTGGTGTTGTGTTATTGTGGTGAGTGAGTAAGAGATGCCAGAGCTCATTTCTCTATCTTATCCTAGTCCCTCATCCTTAATCCCCTCTTTTTTTATGTGAGATCCATTTACAGATTTCCTACCTCTGGCTAGGCGGTATGGGTATGTGGGGATCACCAGTGCTCCATGCTATGCTAGGTCATAGCGGCACTGGCAGTACCCACTAAAACTCCTCGGTGTCTCCTTGCCCTGTGAGAGGGATGGACCGGGCATCCTTAATCCCCCTAAGATCGGCAGCGCAATTGTACCTATGGTGACGGTAGCCATATTATCAAATGGATCGTTAGCCTTACAGCATTTTTTTTGCAACATCGTCTGTGTACTTCCGATTACCTCACAACACAACGCATTAGGTAAAGGTCACATTAGCCAACTAAGAATGGCTCCTTTCGTTCCGTTTGTTCTGTTGCAATAAGTTTTTTTAAATGTAATGTCACTTGCTTGTACGAGATGTGCTGCTTTTTTCCAATACTTTTTATTACGTTTAAATTTAATAGTATATAATATCTAGGATGATTAATTTCTATAGCAACATGGTTTTTCAGCACTTCGGTGAAATAATAGGGGAGAAATGTCCGCATAGAACTTGCTATTGACTATGTAACAAGAAGGTGTAACGGTTTCTTCAAACAATGGCTGAATTCATAATCTTAAAGGTCCCATACTAGCCCTGCACGGTCAATAGTCCATTAGATAATCGTAGTGTGCGGTCGAAAGCAATCTGTGAACAATCGGTAATAAGAAGTGATATTATAGTACCTACGGGGTAATTGCTTAAGACGAAGTTGTATCCATTTTAAATAGTCGATAATATTATTGCAATAAAGGCTTTAATCGCGAAACATTTCCGGAGGATCATGTCCTGCGACGATTGCCGCTTCAAAAGGGGTTAAAATTAAAGAGGTCATCCTTTCAACTTTGCATAGAAACATGTGCAAAAACATCCAACCATTTCCATACCTACTACATAGGTGGTTCACGATTCACAAAAAATGCGGTACGAGTTCAAAAAAACCTCTTCGGTTGTCGGAGATTTGATTACTGTTTAAATGAACAAGTAAGTAGTGGTATCGCATGTTATGTGGCTTGTAAGAAAAAAAGTTTACAAAAACTTATTACACGTGCCTATACAATTTAGAACAAAATATGTTCTAGATCAAACACTGCGCAGCTCTGGGAGTTTTGTCTTTATTGCATAGCACTGTAATTTTTTTGTCACTGGATATTATTTCGAGATGTAAGTGGTTAAATTTGTAATTTTTCTAGCCTTGACTTTTATTTGCGATATTTTTATTTAACCTATTGTTAATTTTAAATTTATTTACTAATCAAGGTTTTATTTATATGAGGAAATTATTTAAATCTTACATTTTAGAATTGTCAGAAGTTTGCTACATTTTTCGATTTTTTGTTAACAGATACTTTAATGATTAATTGATTATTTTACATTCATATTTTGATGAGAATGAATTATTAGAGCTTATTTCCCTAACCCCTCCTAATTGCTTATCCGAAATCCTACTAAGCTCGGCAGTGAACCGGTCAGGCTGTCTGACTATAATTAAAAAAGAAGTAGTGAACAATTTAATTTTTTTTTTCTTTTTAATATAGTTTTGTCAGTTATTAAAGATAGAAAAATTAAAATAACTTACTAAGACTTTGGATACGCAAACGCAAAATAGGGCTCATTCTTATCGGTACTTAATAAGTAGAAATAAAATTTATCAAAGATTATGTCCACCTAAGCCGCGGGCAAACACCTATCTATCTACAAAATGCAGATCTAGCAATAGGCTATTGGGTGAAATGTTGGCTTGCGGTCATTGCACGTATTGAACTAACAATAGTACAGAGAGATAATGCAGTACATGATAGAGATACGGTCGGTTGGTTAGAGGTCTCCGCAAACAGAACGGCCACGAGCTCACCATTTGACCCCGCGGTTCATGATGATTCAAGCTAGAAATTGGGACAACATGGAACGTGTACTTTTAATTGAACATCACCGCAATAAATGCTATATCATGTTTGACGACCTTTAACCATAGGGGGGTATATAGTCTGATTCAGTGCCTCAAAAACATTAAATTTCAGTATTTTTTCTAGATCTAGAAACGTTATATCAAATTTAGTTCTCAACCAAAAATTAAACTTATAGTTCAACATTTTGATGAGGTCATTTTTATCTGTTACGCGAGTCATAGTGATTATTCTTTTTAACATTTTTTTTTTCTAACAGTAAAACAACAAAGTTTTTTAACCATCATTTGAAACAAAGGTCAATTCGTTAAGGTGAGCATTCATTATCTACATATTTTTCAGATTGAGTACTAACTAATGATAAAATAAAAATGACATTAGGCGAATGGTCGTATGGATTACGCAGTTAAACTAACAGATGACATGCCGATTGCCGATACTTTAATTATTTATGGCTGATTTTCATTATTTCTGTTTTTTTTTTTTGGGAGTTTAATAGTATAAAATAGTGAACAATTTAAAATTACTTGAAATGAGATAGTTAAAATTCTATATACATGTAATAAAATCGTAAACGTGCCGTGTTTGTGCATTTAATATTTAAAAAAAAATTGTACACGTTGTACCTACTTGTGTTACCGATGTCAAAAAAATAGCTTTTAAACTTTTTGTCTGTTTGTCTGTGCGTTTATGCAGCTAATCTCAGAAATGGGTTAACCGATTTGAATGCGATTTTCACTGATGTATTGTAGTAAGCTTCCCGTAACATTTTGTGTTTAGGTACAAACAAAGACGTACGAAGTTGCGGGCTTACCTAGTGCGTAAAAATTGAATGTATTTATTAATTTATAAATTTATTAAAACTAGCGACCCGCCCCCGGCTTTGAGCGGATACAATTCTTTTTGCAAATTGTATACGCAAACATTTCTCGTTTATCGCTCTCTCTATTAGTGAAAACCTTATCAAAATCCATTAGTTGGTTGACAAGAAATTTAGCGAACAAACAGACAGAGGCGAATAGCGACTTTACATATAATATAATATTGTCTCATAGATACTAAAATGAAAATGATACTTTTTGACTAAAATGTTGGCTATTGAAATTATTCAATTTAAAAAAAAATACTCAATCGAAGTTTATTTGCATGGGTTAGCGTCTCGTTACGGTGTGCATATTATTTACGGCTCAACTTTCTCAAAACATATACTTATTCTATAAAGAATAACTTCGTAAAAGCGGCGATGATAGTTATGGTAAGATTGGTAAGTAACTTCGATGTTAAGTCCGTGACATTTGAGTATCATTTACATGTACAAATGTAATCGCCAGATTATTTATTCGAGTACAAATAGCGAACGAATAGTATTTTCAAAAAGGTTAGGTCACACTCGAACCATAGAACAATCGCAATTTCCCATTCATAAAGTGATTCATATTTAGCAATGTCGTGATGAATTTCAATTTCAAGGCATAAGTGCTAAACTTGAAGCGAATCATTTAAAACGACGGATTCTCCGGATATTTAATTATTTTTAATAAGGATTATCAAAAATGAACAAAACTCTCCAAATTCATCAGAGAAGGATAAACCGATGTTTGTTTTGTCACAAGAGGTGAAAGGAATGGACTTATATCGAAGTCTAATACACCAACCTTTATATTTATTAGTTTGTAAGTCACCAACTAATAAATATATTATTTTAAGCAATTAATTACCTCATAGCCTATTTATCATTATGACTAATCGTTTCACTTATTTTACTTTGATGACACTCTTTTGGTTTTTGGCTAATATTGTGATTTCATGGCTTTTTAATCGTATTAAAAGCTAATAATAATATATACTGTCAAGTAGATTTTTATGTACAGGATAATTTGTAATTATTATCTAACCTCTTTGATAAAAACTAGCTTTTTTATATTCGTCAACTATAGGCAAACTATATAGGCTCTTAAAAAAGAAGGTAATGTTACTTAAATTACTTAAATTACCTAAAGGTAATGTTCGGTTCTTGTCGGGTGGCGGTGGCGGTGGTGCATGCGGTATTATTGTTTTCTCTGCTTTTTTTTCCACTTTTTTTGAGGATGCCTTTATAATAAAAAAAATTAATAATTCGACTGCTAGTTCCATAAATTAGCACGTTCGAACAAAAAGAAAACAAATGTATAATTTACTATACTAAATTATACATTTAGTATACTTAGTACAAGTACTAAAAGAAAAAAATATTTTACGACTACATCTTTCTAGAAATAATAATTTTCATGCCACGTCCCACGTTTAAAGATAAAGACTTTCAGTACTGAGGTATGGTCCTAATTTACGATTTTTTTTGTTTCTTTATTAAATGTTACTTAGCACCTACGTTCTTTTTTACATTATGGGTTGTTTAGATGTTACATGTACAAATGGATTTTTATAACTTTTTTGTACAGTATGTTTGAACCAGCTCAGACGTGCTTAAAAATGAATACAGATATAGGTACATGCACAGAAATTGTTAAATCTAAGCTCGTTAAGCATGATCCGTAAAACTTAGTATATAGGTACCTAAAGTAAGTACAGAAAAAAACTGTGGTCAAATTACTATCTAGGCCCGAAGTAAATCAATTATCGGACGAGTAATACTGAAAGCACGAGGCGAAGCCGAGTATTTTCCAATTAAATTTAAGAGGCTGAGGCCCTTTGAAAACAAACGAGGCCGTCAATTGCTATTTCGGCCCAGATTTGTATTACTTTTCTCTAACTTGGGAGAAAATAATAGATAAAAACGTATAACAAAATAAAATTTCATTAATGTTGAAAATTATATTACAGTTTTTACAGTTCGACAACGATAGCTGAACACTTTTTTATTTCTTCCGTTGAAGTGTTTTTGTTATATCAACTTCTAAATATAAAAATGAAGAGAATATTCCTTAAGGCTCCGGTCTCGCTTTGCGACTCTACCTTAGCAAACAGAACTAAGCGCACTTTCACGCGTCTTTTTTGTTATGAATTGCAATTATTAAAAAGTACATAAAAAAATATTTTTTGTATTTTTTTTTCATTAATTTATTAAAAAATAGGTCATTACTAAGTGGTTTTAAGAGCGACTGCATTAAAAAAAATTTCAACAGAAAAATATATGTATTTGCAGTGGTAAAATTCATGAAACTACAACTTTTTAAACCTCTTTAAATAAGAAAACTAAAGCGTTTATCAAAAAAGTAACCAGTTTAGATTATTGCTAACGATATGAGAATAAATGTAAACTGAATATATTTCGTATTTTTGTTATAATTTTTACGTAGCATGTGCTTGAATGAGACCTTCAACGCGTTCAACCTAAATAGAGGCATTTTTAACGCCCAATAGAGCTATTAAAATGTGCATCAAAATAAAATTAAAAAAGTGTTTTTGAAATTTCAAATCCATCACTTTCAATAAATGTAAAATATATTTCATTTATTCTTTTGTTAATAACTGTAAAAAAACATTTATTTTCTGTAAATTATGCAAGAACATTAATTTTTAGGAGACTCGAGCCTTAATTTAGAAAAGAATTCACATTATGAATAAAACAAAATGGCGATCGTCTTTTTCTGATCTAGTTGGTCAAGTTTTCAAACTGTCCAGAAATTTCCTATTATTGTTATTCCTATTATTATTATTGTCGTCTTGAACATTGCCTTTTGAAAACAATGACGTATTGTTTTTTTAAAAAAGGAAGCTGTTTCCAAGCGAAAAATTAATTGCCGTCATAATTATCAGTTCTGTGTGATGTTGGATGAGTGGTTAGGGTGCTTGCCTTAACGCTCTGTTCTACGGTTCCCGGGTTCGATTCCCGGCTGGGTCAACTTTGAAAATGAACTTTTCAAAGTTGGCTCTGGTCTGGATCTGGAAAGTAGTGGCAGGGCACACTGCATTTCGCAGTCGTTTGGGCAGTCCGTCTGGCGGCAGTAATCACCCCCTTACAGAAGACCACCGTGAAATAACAGCACGTGTGCTGTTGTGTTTCGGTGAGTGAGTAAGGGATGCCAGAATCCATTTCCCTATCCCCTCCTAATCCCTTATCCTTAATCATGTAGGCGTTACTTGTGTACCATCAAGTGGACCGTCAGCCTGTCTGCCGATCTTAACATAATAAAATAAAAAATAAATGAGGAATAAATGTGTATTTTTTATTTTGATTACAAATTCGGCCTGTAAGCGCATGATTCGCTAAAATATGATGAATTGTACCACAAAAAAGACGTAGGCGTGCGTGCAGACGAAGACCGTAGACGTGAGAGTTGAAGGAATACTTGCATAGCTTATAAGGAGGCGGACTAAATATGTACAACCGTTGTTTTGTTACTCCTATCTATTCTACATACCTTCTAATCTTATGTCTCACCGTACTCTGTTGACAAAGTTTCTGTGAGTCGTGATTTGTGACTTGCACAACATTAGATATTTCAATAGAACTTTTGGAATCATACTAAATTATTTTGTTTAGCTACAAGTTAGAGGTCTCGGAGACAATTTTAGGATACCTATCTACCTAGATTGATGGTAGGGGAAGTAACGCCGACCTTAACAGGATTATGGATAATAGATTAAAAAGGGATAGGGAAATGGGCTCTGGTATCCCTTATTTTTCGAAACTCAGCACAGCACACGTGCTGTTATTTCACTGTGGTCTTCTGCGCCACCCCCTTACGACGGGTTGCCCTAAGTGACAAGGGTGTTGAAGAACGGTGAAAATTTAGTAGCCTGCCAGGGCATACTGGAAAAATATATTTGAATGGAACCGCGACTTAAAGAATGAAATTTTTTTTTTAAAACTTATTTTTAAAAAGATAGCTTTCAATTTGAAAAAATAAAAATATGCCAAAAAGGCCTCTCCCGCCAACCTTTATCCAGGTGCTCAATTTTGTATTCGTTTACTTTGCAACATTGTCTAGTTGTCACATCACATCTCGGTCTATATGTATTGTATGTATCTATTATGGAGATACATATATTGTTTGGTGGAATGCAATAACTTTCGTCGTTGGATAAAAACAATTTGTAATTTATAAGATTTTATCTTATTTTTTTATAAAACGTATCTTTTATGTTTACTTCTCTGACAATTTACAGAAAAGAAAAATGGTGGGCGACTCGACATCGACGCAAGTCCTCAGGGATTTGGAGATATCATTACGAACCAATCACATAGAGTAAGTATTGCCTTGCATACATACTCAAAAATACCGATACTATATTATTTATACCAGCTGTGTCCTGCGATTTCATTCGCCTTGGCTTCCAATGGTCATAGCGTAATGATAAATAATTTCCTCAAGATTTGGTCTATCAAATGCATTTTTTTAAATACTTTTTTTTAAGTATTATTATTTATGAAAGATGGGTTGGCTCTTGACCAGCATCCATCCATCTGGGAAAGATGAGGCTGACGATGGAGCGAGCTCACCCAGAAGATGCCTATTCACTCGAACTTTGAAAATGTTTGGTTTGTATGAGCTCGGAAATACAGACGCCGCGCCGGCAGGGCGTTCCAATCCTTAGTAGTACGCATTATAAAAGATATTTTAAAGCACTTGGTCCGAATTAGAAGAATCGATAAGGTGATGATGGTAACCAGCCGTACGTCTCCATGTGTGATCTCATGCAGCTCATGCACACTCTCCGAAGTCCATCTTATAGAATACACACAGACAGGCAATTTTGCGTGTACGTGCCAGGCTCTGCAGCTTAGTTCTTATTAGTGTATCGTCGCCAATGAGCCTCCTAGTTCTGCGATCCACCGAGTCGAATGCGGCAAGTTGGTATTTTGCTGAGCCATCCCAAAGGTGACAGCAATACTCCATGCAAGAACGGACTTGTGCCTTGTACAAAGAGAGGAGCTGTCCAGGTGTGAAGCATCGCTTCACCCTGTTTAGGATGCCCAGCTTTTTGGCCGCTGTTTGGGCTTTGAACTCTTAGAAGAGAGTAATGTTTTCTAGAACTAAAATCCTGAATGCTACTTCGGAAAAGATAAGAAGGAACGGGACTCGTTGATAAGCTACAATATAATTGCTTATTTATTACCACGTTATTTTCAGATGGGTCCGTGAATTCCTCAACGAACAGAACCAGGGCCTGGACGTGCTGATCGACTACCTGAGCTTCAGGTTGAGTATGATGAGGCACGAACAAAGGATCGCTTTAGCCAGAAGTCAGTCAAGCGACGGTATCAATCAAGGTATTGCTTATTTAATTGGTGGAAAGCGTGAAACCACTGAAACCATCATAATTATGTAGACTACTGTTCGCGCACTGGTCAAAGTTTGACTATAATAATTTTGAAAGTGGGAATACAATTTTGTTATTTGTTTTGTTATGATATCACTAAAGTTTCTCAAGAAAAATTTTAAAATCGGTTTATAAAGACTTATATTATTGCGAATGCTTTACTCATTTACGCATTAGCAAAAATATTGCGACGTTGTCAACAGGAAATATTGCGTGTTGTAAATGGTAACTGTTTCTATTTTTATTTGTTATCGTATCGACATGTTATTGTCATTGGCCAGTGCGATTACTTTAAAAATAAAACCAATTTATTGAGTTTTTTTTAATATTTATCTATATAATAATGTAATTTACTATATTCCCTTACTTTCTATAAAAAGTCATATTTTCCTATACATATCATTAACTAGCTTTTGTCTCCGAATTCGTTCGCGCCCCTTTTCCTTAGGTGTTTATTCAGTCTTTATTGCTCATATATTTTTGTGAGGCAGTGAATATTACATTTTCATTTTTAAATAGAAGAAATCTAATTTTACCAACAAACAAAAAAATCTGTTTATCCAAGCTCTTCTAAACTTCACAGAATCACCCGCTGGGCTAATCTGAAGATTGCCTGAAAATTTCTTAAAAATTGATTTAGCGGTTTTGGAGTCCATAAGGAATATGGACTCAATTTATAGGTATTATATGACTCATTTAGTAAAATGAGTCATATAATACTTAGAGAAAGCCAGGGCTCATTCAATTTGTTAACCCTGTTTTCATCTCTGGGGTTATAATCGATATAATTTAAATACAACCTACCTTCAAAACATAAGTGATCGAATAGGTACTTATTTTACACACTACGACTTCATATACACATAAATACAGCTAAGGATCACCGACATACGTCAGGTCGTAGGTGACACTATTCACTCACACACCTCACAGTCAAAGTAGCAACAGTTTGTTAGCGAGTGTTTCGCGAACAGGTGCAAATACGACGACGTCCGAGTGCAGCGCGGGCGACGCCAACGCAACGCTGAACGCGTCGTGGAGGCGACGCGCGCGCAGCACCGACGCCGAGTGCGAGGGAGCCGCCAGCCCTGCCGTGGCGCGCCGTCGCACCAGGCACGCCGCCCGCCTCAACATGGGCGCCTCCACCGACGACATTCACGTGTGCATCATGTGCATGCGCGCCATCATGAACAACAAGTACGGCTTCAACATGGTCATCCAGCATCGCGAGGCGATCAACAGCATCGCCCTCTCGCTCGTCCACCACTCGCTCCGGACGAAGGCGCTCGTGCTGGAACTCTTGGCGGCCATATGTCTGGTCAAGGGCGGCCATCAGATAATACTGTCCGCCTTCGACAACTTCAAGGAGGTGGTCGGCGAGCCGAGGCGGTTTCACACGCTCATGGAGTACTTCATCAACTATGACTCGTTTCATATAGAATTTATGGTGAGTTGTATATATGAGCATATTAATGAGCCTATATAATATGTTCGCTTAATAGGTGGTCTTCGAAAACTGCTAGTATTATGTAGTAAGGTAGAGATAGCAACACTTCGTTGAAGCTATCCAAGTTGAAAAATATATATATATTTCTCGAGTTCATATTACATGAGAATAATCCCGACCATATTTGTATAAGAACTGTACTTTACAAGTTTCCTTCCTCATTAAATAAGTGTTTTTACAGCCAACCCTAATTACGGGTTTTATAAGAGATCTCAAGGTCTCTCAATTAGCTATGGAGAAGGGTATGCTCGCGGTTACTATACATGATCGAATCTAATTGAGGAGATCCATATTCCATAAATATCCCTTCCCGATGCTTTATCTTTAATCCTACTATCGTCGACAGCGCCCTGCAGCACCTGTAGTGGACCGTCAGCCTGTCTGTAGACTTTAAAATAAAAAAAAGATAAGCGAAGGTGGCCGACATAACACTATTTATTATTAGACATTATTTTTACTGTTTATTATTTGTAGGTGGCGTGCATGCAATTTGTAAACATAATAGTTCATTCAGTGGACGATATGAACTACAGGGTCCATTTACAATACGAATTCACGGCACTCAAACTTGATGACTATTTGGAAAGGCTGAGGCTTTGCGAGAGTGAAGATTTGCAGGTAACTTTTTTTCAATTTTGAAGAAAATATTTATTTTATAGGGTTACCACAGTCCAAAAGCAAAAAATATCTATATAATAATCTGTCTGACAGCTGTTTTCTCAAAAAAAGTGAAATTAAATTAAAATCCAATCCTCAGTTCCTTCCTTGCTATATATTGTATATTTTAATACTAGCTAAGAGTCTATCTGTACTATACTCGTAACTGTAATAATAATTTTGTGAGTTTCTTTTATTCTTAAATTACTTAAAAATGTTCAAATAATAGTTATTTTACTATTTAAAAAGCACATTTTAGATTAACATTTGATTACAATGTACAATTGGGTCCGAAGCGCGTCGTTTTTGTTGCAGTTTGTGTATTTATTTATTTATTTATTTATTTTATTAGGAAGCCAACGCAGTATACAATCATCCTTATACATAAACACATTCAAAAATTAATTTACAATATCGTATACTCCACTTATAGGCTAACTTGGCATGCACTAAGACGAAAACAACAAAAAAAATTAAAATTAAAAAAAATAAACCAATAATAAAGGAATAAAAAAAACAAAAACTCATAAAACAACAAACCATTATGCAGTACGTGATAAAAGAATTTTTTTAACCCTTCTTTTAAAACATGCGGAGGAATACTGAAAGATATCTACACCAGTTCCCCTAATTAAATTATTTTAGGTGACGACCATTCTGCTCAAGGGAGCGGCTCCGCCCAGATTAGTTTTGGCGATTCTAGGTCTGAACGTTAGCCTGTTCTTAATATGCGACCTAGAATTACTCTTTGGTACCGCCAATCGCACCCTGCTCAGCAGATTTGGGCAATCGATCCCTCCATCCATAATATTCTTTAAGAAAGAGAGATCAATATAGTCCCTGCGATTGGACAGTGACAATGTTTTATATAATTTTAAGAGATCAGTGTAGCTGTTAACTTTTTTTAACATTTTGTCCTTGTATGCTAAGTGTCGTAAAAATTTCTTCTGCACTCTCTCTATCCTATTCTTATGTATTTGATAATACGGATTCCATGCAACAGAACAGTATTCAAGTCTGCTTCGTATCAGTGAGTTAAACAGTGCTAGTTTGGTAGAAGACTTTTTAAATTCCTTTGTGTTCCTAATAATGAAACCCAATAATTTTAATGAATTTTTAGTTACATTATCGATATGAGGTAAAAAACTCAATTTGTTATCTATAATTAGGCCAAGATCTTTTATTTGGTCCACATTCTCTAACACATTGTTGTTAATACAATAATCGAACTTAACGTTTTTAATTTTTCTACTGAATGTGATACTATAGCATTTTAAGTGATTTAATTTTAAATTATTGTGATTACACCATACTACAAGCTTATCTAAATCGCTTTGCATATCGATTGAATCATTAATGTCATTAATCTTTTTATACATCTTAAGGTCGTCAGCATATAGTAGGAATTGACAATGTTTAAAGCAATCAGCTACATCATTAATAAATATTCCAAATAACGTGGGACCAAGGTTAGAGCCTTGTGGTACTCCTGACGTCGCAACAAATGTGTGCGACTGATATCCTCCAATAACCACATTCATTTCACGATTTATTAAGTATGACTCGAACCAACTAACGAGATTTCTATAGACGCCGTATCTCCTAAGCTTCTCTAACAATATATAGTGATCAACGACATCAAATGCCTTTGCTAGATCCGTGTAAACACAATCCACTTGAGCCTTATTATCCAACGCTACCGCTAAGTCATCCACAAACAAAGCCAAATTTGACATAGTAGATCTTTTTTTAACGAATCCGTGCTGATTTTCCATCATCGCTGGTTTCATATGCCATGCCAGGACTGGACAAATCAACGATTCAAAAACTTTAGAAAACACCGATAAAATACATATTGGCCTATACTTGGATATGTCTTTTCTATCTCCACTTTTGAATACAGGGACTACCCTAGCCTTCTTCCAAATATTTGGGAATTCACCTTCACATAACGATTTGTTAAATATCAAATACAACGGTTCCGCCAGAAAAACAGCGCAATTTTTAACAAATATGGGTGGTATGTCATCCGGTCCGGGCCCCTTATTTACATCTAGCTGTTTTAATTGTTTTATAATATTGTTTTTAGATATTTTTATGCTACCTAGTTGTGAATTATCTAATGAATTTGTATTAATAGAGAGTTCCGTTTTTATTATTTTTTTCGACATTATGTACATATTTGCTATTACTTTTATATTTGCTTATTACTTTTGTCTGTATTTGTTTGTAACAAAAATGCTGTTTATATTTTTGCCATTGAAGACAACTCAGGTGTACGCTAGAAACTTAATTGAGTTTATAGTACACCTAAACTGTGTACCACCCATTGTACTTTTTTTTTTTGTAAATAAAAAAAAAAAAAAATGTGAAAAATGATTTGCAAACTGGTTACAAATATCCGAGCCATCCGTGAATGAAGAGCCATTAAGAGTCATTAGAGCAGGATAGTCACATTTATTATTACGAATTTGTTTTAAATATGAATGGAAAAATTTCGGATTTATTTTAATATTATGTTCTACCCTTTCCAAATAGTTTTTATAATCTAAATTAATTATTATTTCACATATTGGGATATACAAAAGAAAAAAAAATATAGGTTTGTCTTCCATTTAGAATTTAGACCATCAAAAACAGATAAAAATCGTCTAACCTCTTGATTCTCGGCTTGAATCTCCGGAATAATTTTCCTTTTATTTTTTGCTCCTTGTTGCTTATTTATTTTACTGCCCCTTTGTTTTGAGGAGGTTTTGTCCTTTTTTGGTCATCAAATATTCGGACGCATCACTTGTGCCCCTTTTATTTGACCTTACCTAGAAAAACTAGTTTGTAAGATTTGTTTGGCAGAATCCAATGATTGCTAGTCATTATCATTTTGAACTTAGTTTTTAAACTAGAGAAAACCTTGGTGTTCTCATTGTTATCATTGGAATATTTATATAATTCTCGAATATTCGCTTTCTCACGACTCATCGTGCAACCAGGGAAATTTGTTGGAAATTGGGAACTTCTGCCGCAATGTAAATTGACCCTTACTTGTGGAGGATCGATATTGCGTGTTAGATAATCTTAATTTTTAATAAGTTGTCTACTACAATAATGCATTGATGTTTTATTGCATGTTAGGTTCAAATCTCCGCGTATTTGGACAACGTGTTCGACGTCGCGGCTCTAATGGAAGACAGCGAAACGAAGACGGCGGCTCTGGAGAAAGTCAACGAATTGGAGGATGAACTTGGCCATGTTAGTAAACACAATCCGTCATATCAATTTATACGTAACTTTAACATCTTGGATAATATGTAGTTTAGTTACTTTTTGATCTATAAGTTAAGACTGTGGGATTCCGCAACATTATGTACAGTCAGCGTTATAATGATAGGTCATTATAACGTTGATTTTGAGAGAACCCGTTTTTGAGCCATGGCTTGTCTAAAACTCCTTTTTATATTTGATTACCATGCCTAAAAAAGGTGTCCTGATTAACAATGGCTAAATGCCAAATGAATTTCTTGACAGTCTTCATGAACGCACTTTGCTATACTCTGTCTTAGAGTATGATCAAAGATATATATATATATATTACAATCAAAGATTCAAATTAATTACAATAATATCTTACAAAACATCCATAACATGAATAACCACAAATGTACTTATACTAAGTTCCTTTTTTAATGTTCTAATTGATAGCCAATTTCCAAACCTGTACACTGTACAGTTATGGCCTAGGCTTGTATGGGAAACGGGGTTCTTCTTTATGGGTGATCGTAATATGACGCCGACTGCACATGTATGTAACTGTAAAATGGTGATGTAATGTGTAATAAATGTTTCAGGCCCACGAGCGGCTGGCGGCTTTGGAGCGCGAAGCGATCGCTAAACTGGCGACACTGGAAGCGGAGCTCGCACAAGTCCGCGCCGAGCGCGATCACCTCGCGGAGGCGCGGAGGCAGGTCGTCGAGGAGGTAGTCACTATTACATTATATATTATGATCAATATCAATTGGCACGGTTACATTTTTATTCCAACATTACTAGTCCTTCACACACAGATTTCTTCACGATACGATCTATTTCTCATACATTAGGAGTGTACTTGAATATTGTAGTAGCATCTGGAATCCTCGTTATCTTTCACATACACATAGTATAAAAAAATACAGCACAAACTTCTCAAACAAATGTGCTACCGTAACTATCATACATATTCAAGCTATATTCGTTTGTGGAATGACGTATCTTGTATAAAATTTGTAATGGTTTGGTTGACATCAATGACCTAGTAACTAATACATTAAATTTGTGGGCTGCAGCGGCGGTCCGAATCAGATCTCGAGACTTTAGCTTTTAGTTCGTCCACAGTAATTACGCTTAGAATTCAGTCAACATCGTCTTCAAAGTCCTACAATGCGAAATTTTTCACGGTACATTTATTGTGATCGTCATTGCTCTCCTTCAGGAATGGCTTTGGCAACATTTTTGCTGGCTAGGGCAGCAAAAATGTTTTAATCTTAAGGCAACAAGCGTACTGGCAGTTTTGTGTAAATGTGTGTGTAGTATGTATATATGAGTGTGTATATAATTCAATTGTATATTTTGCTCTTTTTTATGTTAAGATCTGCAGTCAGGCTGATCGTCCACTTGATGGTAGGTGGCTACCGTCACTTATAACACAAACAAAGCCACTGGTGCTGCAAGTGCGCTACCAACTGCAGTAGGATTTTGCCATTTGATTATTGTACTCTATTGCAAAGCACTCAAAGTGAGTAATTGTCTGTCGCAGGTGTCGACGTTACGGCGCGCGCAACAGGACTCGCGTAATCGCCAGTCGATGCTCGAGTCTAAGGTGCAGGAGTTAGAGTCGCTCACCAAGTCTTTGCCTAGAGGCGCTTCCAGTGAGTCAAACAGCTCTTAATGTGCATTGTGCTAAAAACATCTCATAGTGTGGTTGTATTTTGATAATCATATAGTCTATTTAATTTTTTTGCACTATACTCCAATGTTATCGAAAATTAATTTTAAAATTATGAGAAACCATATCATGGGACATTTTTAGATCCTTAAAATATATAATGATATACATATAAATGTAGAAGTCATTACAAACTTATCGCTATCGTGCTTGCATCTTTTTTTTTAAATTAGAGGTCGACTGTAGGGTTCGAGACTGACACTAAGAGAGCGAGCATGCAATTGCACTATCTAATTTGACACGATAAAGGATTAGGAATAATGAACCGGTTAATAGAGAAATAGGCTCCAGCATCAATTATTCACTCCCCAGTCTGTGATATTATTTCGTATCGCAAATAACACTTTATTGCTCCGCGAAAATGCTACCGACCAATAGTAAACTCTTTGTTGTTCGCAGTGGGTGCAATATCGTCCCACGCGATGTGCAACGGCATCTCGAACGGGTCCATGTCTCCGCCCGCTCCTCCCCCGCCGCCGGCCCCCGCGCTTCCGAACGGCACCCATGCACCTGTCGCGGCGCCACCCGCCCCGTCTCCTCCTCCTCCTCCGCCGGCGCCTCCGCAGCCCGCCGCCCCTCCCCCTCCGCCGCCGCCGCCAGCCGCTCCGGCGCCTCCTCCCGCTCCACCTGCTCCCGGACTCATGCCTGCCCCGCATCACACGGACGCGATGACCATCAAGAGGAAGGTCGACACTAAGTATAAACTGCCGACGCTCAATTGGATAGCGCTCAAACCGAACCAGGTATTTGTGATTTGTATTATATGTACAATACATTGCTGCTAAGATCTTTTGTTGCGAGACAAAAATATTGAAATTAACGCGATGGCGTCAAAGAAAGATGTAAAAAAGAATGTTTTCTTTACTGTTTTCGCTGTAATACAGGGTGTGAATATTGAAGCAAATTGTTAAACTCTTCTTTAACGTTCTTGTCATTTGATTTTATTTTTACGCACTTTCTGGTATGTTAAAATCTATTTAATTTATAACATTTATTAATGATTCCGTACTTCACGTCCATGATATTTATTCGCTATGTTTGTAAGTCGCGGCAACTTACAAGAGCGAAAAGCAACGGTCGTCTAATCTCACCATGTTACAGCGAAAAAAAGTAGACGTTATATAATGTCTGTCCCCGAACATATTGATTTATATTTTGTAAGCTTATGATATATAATTTATTTTTGAAATTATTAAAAGGGAATACAACTTCATATGTAATTATCTGATTTTCAATCAAATTGTTTATGGAGCTCGAGTTTTAATCCAATCCTCTTAAGGTAAGTTCTCCTGTCAACGTTGACAAAGTGTCAATTGATCGTTGTTTATTTATTTATTCAGCTCAACTCGGCTTTTGCCCATTAAAAGAAATTGATATTTTTTTTCAAACCGGTTTTTTAAGCACAAAAGCTGAATTTTGCTGAATAAACGTAGTTACTCCCTAGGTGTTTGAGGAGATGGTGCACGACATTGAACGATTTGTCAATGGTGGGGTAAATTTGTTTCAGGTGCGAGGCACGATATTCAACGAGCTGGACGAGGAGAGGCCGCGCCGGCGGATCAACTTCGCGGAATTTGAGGAGCGGTTCCGCATCGGCGGTGCGTGCGCCGGCCTCGACGCCTGCGACGCCGACTCGCTCGCCTCCTTCCCCAGCAAGCGTTTCCGCAAGCCCGACACTCTCTCGCTGCTCGAGCACACACGCCTGCGCAACATTGGTCTCACTATGCATTACTTAACAATTACACTCTTACTACCTTAGTAGGAGATAAAGGATAGGCAGTAGTTAAATGGACTCTGGCATCCCTTATTCACTCACCTAAAGCAGAAGCGTACAGATTTTATTTTATAATATGTATAAGATATATGTATATAGATACAACAATGTTTTTTCTTTATGTAAATGTGGCAAACGAATTAGAAACGCAGCGAAATACTGTCAAAAAACGCACGAAAAGAGCGCTGTTAAAGTTTACGATATTGACCTGGCTCAATAAATCCTGATCTATAAGTATTTCTACAGTAAATTATTTAATTGTATCAAAGAATTGAAGTCAATTTAAAAGTAATATCTGGGTGAATTTTTTAAAATTGAAATACGTATAAAAGTTCCAAGTACTTAAATTTTTTCACTCAATTTATTTGTATATTTACAGCTATTTCAAGAAGAAAACTAGACACCCCGGTCGACAAAGTAATAGCAGCAATCAACAATTTGGATCTGAAACAATTGCCCCTGGAAAGCGTAGAGATACTTCAACGCATGGTGCCCACGGAGGCCGAACAGAAAGCTTACAAAGAATATGTAGCGGAGAAGAAAAATATAAACCAACTGACCGAGGAAGACAAATTTCTCATGCAACTGGCGAAAGTGGAGAGGATATCGGCTAAATTATCCATCATGAGTTACATGGGTAACTTCTTCGACAACCTCCACCTTATCACGCCGCAGATCCACGCGATAATATCCGGTTCTTCTTCGGTGAAGTCTTCGCAGAAGCTGCGGAATGTTCTCGAGATCATATTGGCTTTCGGCAATTACCTGAACAGTAGCAAGAGGGGACCAGCGTACGGGTTCAAACTCCAATCACTCGACACTCTGATGGATACCAAATCGACGGACAAAAGGATGTCCTTGCTTCATTACATCGTTGCTACCATCCGCCAGAACTTTCCAGAGTTGATGAACTTCGACACCGAGCTGTTATACATAGACAAGGCGGCCCAGGTGTCCGTGGAGAACGTGTGCGCGGACGTTTGCGAGTTGGAGCGAGGGATGGAAGCCGTGAGGCGCGAGTGCGAAGCGAGGGACGCCTTGCGCGCCTCCCACTCTCATTTGTTGAGGGATTTCCTCGCCAACGCTGCGGACAAGTTGAGGCGCCTACGCGCCGAAACTAAGCACGCACAGGTAAAACGACTATGTACTCTTGTAACCTTACACACCAAACACGTAGCGTATTTGTCAAACAAATAACTCCATGATCTTACTTACATATTAGTTTTCCGTTTGCAAAATGTTTGATGGTTTATGTGGCTCTTTAGATCGGGTTTGCCAATATTCTTGTTAAGGCTCGAGTCTCCTAAAAATTAGTGTCCTTGCATAATTTACAGAAAATAAATGTTTTTTTACAGTTACTAACAAAAGAATAAATGAAATATATTTTACATTTATTGAAAGTGATGGATTTGAAATTTCAAAAAGACTTTTTTAATTTTATTTTGATGCACATTTTAATAGCTCTATTGGGCGTTAAAAATGCCTCTATTTAGGTTGAACGCGTTGAAGGTCTCATTCAAGCACATGCTACGTAAAAATTATAACAAAAATACGAAATATATTCAGTTTACATTTATTCTCATATCGTTAGCAATAATCTAAACTGGTTACTTTTTTGATAAACGCTTTAGTTTTCTTATTTAAAGAGGTTTAAAAAGTTGTAGTTTCATGAATTTTACCACTGCAAATACATATATTTTTCTGTTGAAATTTTTTTTAATGCAGTCGCTTTTAAAACCACTTAGTAATGACCTATTTTTTAATAAATTAATGAAAAAAAAATACAAAAAATATTTTTTTTTATGTACTTTTTAATAATTGCAATTGATAACAAAAAAGACGCGTGAAAGTGCGCTTAGTTCTGTTTGCTAAGGTAGAGTCGCAAAGCGAGACCGGAGCCTTAATATTAACAAATGTAACTTCTATTTATTATGAATTCAGCATGTATATAATTTTTACTTTCGGATGGCTGTGTTTGGAGTTATCGTTTATAATGTTGAGTAATTTTAAAATAATATTTATTTAAGTAAGATATGATTTTAAACTTCTGTACCGCCATCTCTTAATTATTGCATTTTAAGTTCAGTCTTTATGAATCACGGTTTTTCATTGAATTTAACTACACTAATTCAAATAAGGTTTATTTAATTTAGAAGATTGTATTTCGCAGCACAAAATTATGGTCTACAAGGTGATGGTTACTTGAAGCCCGGTTTCCACTAATTATTTAACCTGTTTCCATGTTAATTAGAACTGCTTTTACACACAAAAGTTTAAGTAGCAAAATCAATTACAATAAAAGTCGTTAAATATGTTTACAAGCAGCTATTCACGGAAGGCGCGTTCAATCATAGTAATTGTATCAATGCATTATATCAATTTGTACAATACAGACAAAATGAAGTGACTATATTATATTAAAAATAATTAGAGTTACTAAAGAAAACACAAAGATAAATTAATAAATACATATTACATTAATAAATTGAGCAAGCAAGAGAAATAAGGTCCTGATGCCAATGTAACCATGGCATCAGGACTCTATAGCTCTATAGCCCTAGTTACCTATAGAACCCTATAGAATACCCATGTTTCATTTCTGCCCAAATGTAGGCATTTCTGCAAGTCGGATTGACGCAAGGGAGCATGATTTAAATAAAATATACTTGACATATTTCGTACTCTGTCGAGTATGACTACTCGCTTAAAGACTGTTATTTACAGTAGATAGTTTCAATTAAACTGCTCTAAATAGGAGGAGCAGCACATAGTACGAAGAGTCGACGGCCGCTGGGGCGGGAAGGTTCTCGAGTGTAGGTCACAGAATGACAAGTGCAGCGTAGCTTAGCGGGTTCTAATTAATTGTGCTTTTTGGTTAGTAGATGGTAATATAGTTGTTGGTGTTACAGGATTCGTTCGCGGCGTGCGTGGAATACTTCGGGGAGGCGCCTCGAGGCTGCGACGCCAACGCTTTCTTCTCGCTGCTCGTTAGGTTCACGAGGGCGTTTAAGGTAATTCTAATTACGTTTTTATCCTGATTCAGCATTTGAAAGCAATCTTGTCAAAACCAAATGTATTACTAAGATGAATTACAAATAGCGTACAAACTTACACAATTTAAAAAAAATTATTTGCAATCACACTAATGCGAGTTACTCACTGTTATTAATTCGCTAAAGTGTAATTTAAAATTGTTTAGTATTAGCGTCATAATAAATCTGTCTAAGATCAGCATCGTCAACATAAAAACACACTCGCGATTATGAAGTGAAACAAGACTTGCCGATATTGTTTATGTAAAGGCCGACAAACACTCTAACTGCCCACTTAAGGCTAGTTGACTATTAACGCACCGTCTGCAGTTCTTGATGGGATAAGGGATAGGATTTGGGCTCCGACATTCCTTACTCACTCGCCGAAGCGGAACAGCACACCATGCTCTCATTTTATGGTAGTCTTTTGTGAGTGGGTTGCTCAGCTTATGACTGCGAAACGAATTGTGCCTTGACACAGATAGATCACCAAATTTAGACTTGGCGGAATACTACTATTCTAATGGCAAGACCGCATCCAACAGAATAAAAATTGCCGCTTAACGGTTTTTCAGCAAGCGGACGCCGAGAATGAGCAGCGAAGGCGGTTGGAACAAGCGGCGCAACAGAACGACAATGCAGACCCGAACAAGGCCAAACTTGTTCAGAAGAAACAACAGGTAACGAGTCACTTTTAGTAAGTCTATCTCTAGCAAATAATTTTCTGCAGGCGTAGCACGGGCGCGCAGTTTAATATACGTTATTTTTTTATCGCTACTGGAATTCTTTGTTCTTTCTTGTTAACCGTGGCTACTCTCATGACTGAAAGGGTCCCGAAATGAGTCCACAGAGTAAATTATATAAAAAAATGGTCATTGCTCATTTTGTTTTACAAGTTAATTAAAATGTTGCATCATGATGAATTGTTGCATTACCGATGATTGGAATAGGTAGTGCTAATTTAGTTAAAGTTGGCGAGAAGCTACGTTTTTAGTATTGATGAAATTGTCTAACGGCAGAGATCACCTATCGTGATCGTGAAGGCTACCGTGACAGGACAACACATGTGATTTTATATTGCACTAGCTGTGGCCCGCAGTTTCATCAGCCGTTTAATTTAAATTGCAAAAGGCACGCACACTTCAGTAGCCTATTTCTAGCTTCCTCAAGAATTGGGCTACCAAATGCATTTCATTTAAATCCTACTGTTAGTGTGTTGTTAGGGTGACACATTTGTATACTATGCTATGCTGTTCTTATAATCTGCTATGATATATGCTTTACAATAATATTCTTTAGTCCACACAATATAGACATAAACATGGTTTGCAAAACTATACTTAATATTATAAAGCTGAAGAGTTTGTTTATTTGAACGCGCTAATCTCAGGAACTACTGGTTCGAATTGAAAAATTCTTTTTGTTTTGAATAGTCTATTTATCGAGGAAGGCTATAGGCTATATAACATCATACAGCCGATAAATAGTATTATATATAAGCAGTGTCCAGTACCACGCGCCCCATGCGCACGCCGCCGTCGTATGGGCCGCAAAGAAGCGTGGCCAAGTTCAGCTAGTCTTTAATAAGAGATGTCTTTTAGAAGAGATAATAGGCCAACTATAATCCTTTGTTTGTAGTTGGCTTGTAATTACGGTACTTGTTTTGAAATAAAAAGTACAATTATACTGTACTATAGACTTTACATCTAATAGAACGTTTATCTGTTCGTCTTTCATATAAAAATTTAGTTTATGGTTTTTAACAAGGCGGTACAGTACAGTAGGTAACCTTTTCATCCCGTACATATTATAACATTATTGACCAGGAGGGCCTTTAATATTTATATATTTTAATATTAAACGAAACGCAAGGCAAAAGATTTAAGTCAATTAAATTTTGGTGTTTTTTTAAGTACTCTGTTGTCGTAACTTCTCTCCAACTTTAGCTGAATTAATCCGATCTCAATAAACGGAAATTAGCCAATGATGCATTTGTAAATAGTAGCGAAAATTTTATGAAAATATTCAGTGTTGCATATTAAACTGTGTAACAGACGGAATGAAAGGCGGCTGTAATGGCAAAAAATCTCTATTTTTGATAAGTAATCTGTTACCGTGATTATGTTATTAGTAAAGGTTATTTCTTTTAAAAGGTCTTTTGTCGATAGCTTTCATGAAATCTTTCGACCAAATAGTGAACAGTGAACCTTACTGCATTTCTGATAGTATAATATAAATACTTACGTAGAGATTATACTATAATTTTTATATTATCATAATTTACTGTTATACTACTCTATCTAGTGGAATTACAATGATCCCTAAGGATGAGAGGAATTTAAAGTAACAGACTTTAATAATGTTAATATTAATGCTGAGATGTTCATTACGTCTGTTACATTAGTTTAAGTTTTTACTGTTACGCTTAGATAAGCTCTTATAAATAACGCTTCAGTGGTGAATGAAATATGTTTTGTAGTGATTTTTTTATTATTATTTTAATAACGAAATCCAACGTCGTCGGCTCATCGTCATAAATTTTTATTTTTTTACTAATTTTCAAGTGAGTTCCTTTCTTGTTTTTGCAAATTGATTGTATGTCAATAAATACTACATGTTATCTGTAGCGTCATTAAATCAGAAAAAAAAACATTTATATTAGATAATTTATAAAAGAGATATCGGAGGTTATTCTCGCTTCTCTGTGTTCTAAAAAGGTTGACAACGTACTCAAGTACCTATCCGTTCGTTATATAGATTTCATTATATTAATATTATATTAATTATATTAATATCACAGAATATCTATGTATGTAATTTAAAATAATTCATTGACACAGTTTGTTGTTAGAGCCGTTGATCACAATACAATTATGCTTAAATGTTAATAATTGTCTACAGAGTAGTTATTAATATTACAATGAATTTGCAATTTTGCATTAATGACGCACCTCGGCGGTGCAGTTGTTTCGATCTCCTGAGTCATAATATTCATGACACAATTATAGGTACATAATGAAAAGTCTTAAAAAAATTGGGATTTCTTGAACAGTGTGAGTGGTTATGGAGTTTAAAAATGGTGGTGGTTTTCTGTTATGATGAATATGGCAACAATAAAGTTAACAACAATAATAATAAAGAGCTAAAAATACTCGATTCTAAATCGTAAGATGTTTGAAAAACGAATTTGAATACCGAAGAGTTGACATTAATTTAAAATATAGAGAACGTTATTCTACTAGGTACGGAATGTTGATTCTGGTTGGGTGTCTTGGGAATCAATTTTGACGTTTATATGTCGAGATATTTTGCTGTATTGTGAAAATCAGTGTATCACATATAAATGTGGCCATATTCATCATTCATTAATTAGAAGGTGACGGTGAAACATACTTTTTTTAAATATATATCTCGCAGAGGTTTAACTACGCGGCCGTCAACGCTGGCCTATTGCAGCAGCACTTGTCCCATATGAGACAAGGCTTAGACCAGACGTAGGCCCGACCCTAAAAACTGTCTAGAGACATCTAAACGCGACTATGTAAGTCGGCGACAAATTGAAAATGGGACTATGTGTGTGTTGAGTTACTAACAAACTTGTACGGGGGTGTGACATTTGGGGATTTCGGTATTTTGTGGAGATCGCGCTCTATTCTATTTTATGTTTGGATTCCATGCCCAAAATCAAAGTCTACAATATTTCCATGTACCAGATTTGTATATATACCAGGATACCAACAGCCTTTTCAATTTCATTACATACAAACGATATGAAAAATATATTTTTGGGGTTTTAGCGCATAGAAATAGAAATATTTCTTTGTACACAAATCAACTGAATAGGGAATGTGTAAGTGTAAGAATAGGGAATCTTTTCATTAAATATATGAAAATGAAACATCCAATAAACCTTTTTTTTGGAATAAATTGCATTTGGTCTAATCACATTATTTAGAAAAAAAAACACGATTTAAAAATCAATAAGGAAATATAAGGACTTCAAAATAAACAGTCCTATAATTTCTGTTGTACAGATTGATTCAAAAAAATGTAAGTAGATGGTGTAAAATTATAGTTACTTTAGATACTATATCTTATTTTTTAAATATTCCTATAAACCTAATTTAATTACCTACTCTTAAACTTTCATTGCACAAAAATTCAACTTCAACTTCATTGAAAGATAAAAATATTTACTTGCACTAAAATAAATTAAATAACAAAGAATGTTATTTCTTTGTGTGTTCGAGCATAATAAATTTTGTGAGCTGGCTTTACACATTTCAATTTGGTATATTTAATAGGTACATTACTTCATGTTAGCTGCTTGTAAATGTACTCCTAAATTTCTATTTTTAATAAATTATCCCTTATAAGTACATTTTATTGGGTGATGGTTTATAAACGGGAATAGTGTGGACGTGATCTTCACCTAAATTGCACATAAAATTAATTTTATTAAACGACTAATGGGAATCGAGCATGTCACGTTTTCAAAAAAAAAAAAAAAAAAAAAAAGAAGACTTAAATTGGCTTGGCAACATGAACGACAATAACAGATCACATTAAATGATTGGGTTGTTTAAAATACAAATTTAATGTTATCCTAACATATTAAATTTCATTCAAGCATAAGAGGGTCAGGGAAACATATGTATATATATTTTGCATCCAAAGTTCATCGACGCTTACGAGGAAGCAGCTAAAATATTATAATATTATATTTTACCATATTAAATTCCACGTGCAAATGCTGAACGTCTTTGAATGAACATGCCTTTCGAAACGCACACGAGTCATGGAGTACGTGAACAAATATAAGACACGCAAATTGCACCGCGTATGAGCACCGCAAATTACAAATGCGCCTGGCCGCATTAGTAATTTTGGCCATTTTAGTGACGTAATGTGGTAATTGTAACTCACTCGGTGTTGGTTTAGTTGTAGATGACGTCACCTGGATGTTAATATGACAAGGTTAGCGACCTAACCGCTCAGCCATTAATGACGTTTTTCTCTATCTATAGAGATTCGGGCGAAGTTATTTGAAGATGCTAATCTTTTGTGCTCAATAAATAATAATAATTATAATGCCCGCAATATTTAAATAGGTATTAGAAATTTTATTTAGTGCCACTATTCCTAATTGTAGCTGGTTTGTGGGTGTGCGGTTAACGTTTTTATTTAACCAATGATGTAAATGGACACAACAAGGCCAACAAAAATTATATAAGGACAGTGATGGCGTATAAACTCAGTTCAAAGATTAAAATCGTAGCGTATATTATATAAAGTATGAGTATAGTCCATTAACATTTACCTTACGAGTATTTTGATTTTTAGTTTTAAAATTAAATTACCCCTTTTTGGGTGTATACATATAGTATACTTGAATATTGAATACTTGAATATAGTATATTTGAATTATTTTTTTGCAGTTTAAGGAACCTTTAAATAGGATATTTTGCAAGGGACTGCTGACAAAAGGGCTTCTCAGGGATTGGTAGAAGTTGGACATAAAACTTCCAATTTTAAAGCGCTAGAAGAGACATTTCAAAAAAAAGCAATTCATTTCAATTGTTAAGAACGTAAAATAAGAACCTTTATACTCAACTGCACTACAAAATTAAATATAATTTGTACAATAGTTAATTGGTGTCTTCTATCTAATTAGGATGTCTTATTTCTTTACGCTGCACAAAAATGCATGGATCTCTAACAGGGAATGTTTATATTTTAACTTATAATAACAAACATCTATTGCTAGTCCGTTTGCATGACTCTATAGTTTACTCCTACTGGTTGTAAATGTTGTGCATGTTTACGTTGTGTAGATGTAAGGTTGATCTATTTTTTTTACAATTCCTAATTTCCCAAATATTATAAGTTTTCATAAGCCAACATTACATAGGATAGTTACTAGAGAGAATACTGTCATTGCATATTAGTAATCCAGTGCGTAGTTACCTACTTTATTTTTTACATAATTTATTAACTAATAACTAGTTAAACGATGCTCAGTAGCTGTTTTTAGAAAATTAGCTAAGAACTCTTTATTGCTAGTTACTTATCGGCATAGATGATTATTTAAGGAAGACCCATTATAGCTTCTTTACTTAAGCTTAAGTAGTGGCAGGGCGCACTTGGTTTCGCAGTCATTTGGGCAGTCCGTCTGGCGGCAGTAACCACCCGCTTACAGAAGATTACCGTGAAATAACAGTGTGCTGATGTGTTGCGGTGAGTGAGTAAGGGATGCCAGAGCCCATTTTCCTATCCCTTCTTAATCCTTTGTCCTACTAGCAGCGCATTTGCAGATCCTGTGGCGTTGTTGTGTTATAGACGACGGTAGCCATCTACCATCATGTGGACCGTCAGCCTGTCTGAAGACCTTAACTTTAAAGCTTACTTAGTCATTTCTTCAGCTTAAGAACTATTTACACTAAAATATGTACTCAGAGACGGATGTATTATGAAACAAGTATTAAGGAGTTGTGTCTTGAATTTCGAATTTCCAGTCATTGTGAAAAGGGCAAACAATTCACATAAATGCTATTGACGATAGGCTCTTAGATAAGGACTTACTTGCGTGCGTTTTGTAAATATGTTAAATCTTAACATATTTATAAAATTCACGAGTCGCGATGTTCGTTCACGCGAGCTAACGATACCGCACAACCTTTTTGAATTAAAAGGACCTAATTTATGAAGATACGCAAATTTTTTCTTCAATATTTTAATTATAATCCTCTAAAAGGTAATTATATTTTTCTATTAGTATAAATACGGTTTGTATAAATCCAAATGTTTGAGTTTTGCATAGAATGACATTACTGGCTGAGTACTTAGCGTTTGATTACGAAACACATGCCTTGGAGGAGTGGCAATAGTAGGTTACATACACTCGAGTATTTGTTGGCGTAACAAGCGCACTCTGAAACCTGAGCTAAGTTAAAGATTAGTTGATAAAATCACTTAAAAATACTGTAATTTTACACTAGTGACGAGCAAATATTATGTAAAAAGCAGTAAAGTCACATTCGTATCGTACTGGATTATTGAAAAATGACCGTTCTCTCTATTCCATATGCAATAAACATTAGAATCCCATTGTTCTCGTAGTAGTTTAGTTCCTGTAATCCATCGAATCCCGTCGCCACAGAAACGGAATAACACAGCCGCTTTATCTCCACAGGAGGCTGTAATCAACGAATTAAAAACGAAATCTCAGGCCGTTGGCGAAAAGAAACTGCTTCACCAAGACGAGGTGTACAACGGAGCGTTGGAGGATATACTGCACGGTCTCCGGAGCGAGCCGTACAGGCGCGCAGACGCCGTGCGCAGGTCACATAGGCGCAGAATCAACTCGCACCGACTCTCCAAGGGGTTAGAGGAGCTGGACGTATGATACGAACTGGATTCCGGCGGCGCGCCGGACGTTTCGACCGTAAAAAACGCTGTCAGACACATAAACGCACGGTGCTCGGTGTCACGCAACCGCGAATGCTTCGTGGACGACAGAAACGCGAAGAGGAAACGCCGCAAAGACCTCGAGATGGTGCCCAAGAGGCAACAGATCACGGTGTTCAATATAGAGGACAACGCGGACGCCTGCGGCGATTTCGTCCACGGTGGCGTCGGGCGTAGGCCGAAATCGTCGACGTACAAAGTCGCCCCGTCCGACTGCGAAGTGGACGAGCGTTGCGAGCTGATCAAGTCCACGTACGAAGTCATCACAAAATACACGCGAGCTATGTTCGACAAACAAAGCGAAACTGTCGTCTGAACGATGTGCCTATTTTTAAGACGTTATGTGTGCATTCGCCTTTACGACATTGAATTACTTAGGTACTGAATAGATAGTCAAAAGCTTCATAAAAATACTTTAAATTTAATCACTTAACCCTTAGTAATTGACAATATATAATTTATGAATATTTTGGATACAGAATTTAAATATGTGAAGTGCATCCAAAATGACCTAATGTCTAGCAACGCTAGAATTTTCTTAATTTTTTTTTATTTAGTCCCAAAAAAGACAATAATGTGTACCATTAAAATATATTTCCAAAACCAGAATCTTTGCAGGTATGTAGGAAATTGTGTGTTCCTTTAAATAAAATCTAACAATTAGCCATTTGACTGCAACAATATTGTTCTGACATGTGATTTTGATGTCGTAAACGCACACACACGACACTCACAAGAAACTTTGCTATGCCTACGATTCATTCCACACGAGCACAGTATTTTGCTACAGAGAAATTTACAATCTAATTTTCTACATAAGAAGCTTAGCTTTTAGTATGTTTTTACACTGCCTCGATTCAGGTGAAGCTGTCTCGCTCCACCATTACAGTTACGAGTGAGACAACTCTAGTGTGATGTTTATGCTTTAGGCAATAGTACCGCTAGACTTAAAGTTGGCCTTTATGCACGGTTTTTTATAAATTTTCAATAGCAATTTTACAAGTTTACAATATGGTATATGTGATATATGATAAAAAAGGTGACCTTATCTACTTTATCTATAGTCAGTATTGATTTTTAAACTTAAATGTTCCTTGAATTTCAGAATATGTACATCAATAATTAATTCTTTGATAAATTGGAATCGACTGGTAACAATATGTGTATGTATATATTTGAATCACAAAATGGCTGAAGATTGTCTTCGTCAAGATAGCGGACTTTTCAATCTAATTTGTCTCCAATTTAATCAGTATTTAAAAATCAAAGACTATAGATTGATTTATTTGTTGTGATTTTTAATTTTTAATCGAATTTGTACTTTTTTAATCTGAAAGCTATTTAACAAGCAATGATAATAACTATTTAAAACGGACACTAGTTACAATATCCTCTCTAATAAAATATAGATAAATTTGAGAGTAATTTATTACATGACATTAGTTTAATTTTCTTTATAATTACTATAAATAAATTAAGAATGTGTAGTTTGATTGGTGGTAAAATTTAGGAATTTTGATCTGACTGCAAATCTCTTAATCTTTTCCCCGAGTTATATAATTGTGTATATATATATGCTCCTTTACTGTCTTTCTTGTGATCATCGTCTTTCTAGACAAAATCAGTTTCTAAGGTGAGATTGTGTAAAAGCTGAAATTTAAAATTTCATTCTAGTGTTAAGTGTAGTGTGGTAGATTGTGTTATAGTAACTTCCATGCCGATCCACGAAAACGTTTTCGACGTAATGTGATTTGATAAGTGTCTTAACGCTGCATTAAAAGTGAATATAAATCTATGTATTCGATATTTGAATTGTAAGGAACGTCAACTTTAGAAAGGGAGTTTGTCTAAGAAGGATCGCGCACAAAATAATACATATGTAAATATGTATAGTGTTTTTGTATCTGTCCGTCTATCTCTCGACGTACTTGAGGTTTGTATGGACATTGAAAATGTAGATGTTTTAAAATACTTTAAATGATATTTATGATTCGATTTGTAAGTTTTTAATTAGTGATTATAATTTAATATATTACGCCGATTAATAGGTAGGTACCTACTTTATGTTTTATCGATATTTTAAGTGACATATTTGTTTTTGTGGAATTTCAAATGTTAAACTGACAGTTATTTCGACATAACATAAAAAAAAAAAAAAAAAAAAAAATTATCAGCATTACCATAAAGATTATTATTTGAAAATAATTCCAACGCTGGAAGAGCTTTTGTTATCAAATGTAGTACTGCTTTACTCTGAGAGTTTAAATCTTTGCTGAATATATTATAATAATTTATTTTAATATTCATTGAAATGAATATGTTATTTAAATATAAAAAATGGCACTTCAACTACTCAAAAAGATTTGATAACCTTATCTAAAGGTGATTTACCCAATGGAATTTATTTTATTATTATTATCTCTACAGAAATTAACTGGAAATGCTTTGTGTCCAAATAGTTTTTTGGGTCTGTTATCAATTTTCTTACTAGTAATTGATGTGTCATTTGCTAAGCTAAGCCTTGTATATTTACGCAAATGAAGGTGCTTATAACGCACACGTAAGTAAGTGGTTTTTACAAAGAAATAGAATATTTTTAATTATTAAGATTAGATTGTTTGATAAATAAATTCCTTACAGGGTTTTTTGGCTTCGATCGAAAACCGCAAAGTTAATTGTTTCAATGTCACATCGACTTTCAATCCACGATAAAATATTGTTAAAATATGATTCCATTTTTTATATTGTGTATTAAAAAAAATTAATGGTTGGATTTTTAGCTGCAAACATATGAATGCATTAATTACCCTGGCTGTTGGTGTCAATATACCTAAATAAATAATATTAATTTTTTCATGCAATATGCAACGCGCCAAGAGTAAAATGGTACCTAATTTTTAAATTAATGGTACCTACTGTCACGTAACATATGAATCCGATTTGTTTAATGTTTAACTAAAAACGAAAAGTATATGGCTCGAAGGATCAGTGTAGAGACACTAATTTTGAACTATGACACTGTGTTTTTAAGATGCGAATGTTGGCATTTGAAGATTTATTGTGAAGAATAGATTGTGTACATAAGTCAATAAAGTCCCTAAATAAGTTTTGCATCCTAAAAACCGACGAATTAAAATCCACTGAAAATTTACATGTTTATGTTTGCAGCTAAAACATTAATTTTATGTTAAGAAGCGATGTTTTTATTATGAATATTTTAGCGTTTTATTTGTGTATATTAATAATTAGAATGTGATGTAAACTTGATAATTTTTATTACATTTATAGTAAATAGTTATGTCGATACTTGCATGTACACTAGGCATTAGATACAGTATTCAGTGATGCAATAAACAACATTTACATTACAAATTATCTTTTTATTAATTTAAATTTACATCAAACAGTTCGGTAACTCTTTTCAAGAGTAGGTAAGTATTTGATTCTTTTAAAGTGGATACAGTACATTATTATCGAGTTTCTTAGGTTTTAATCTAGTATTTCCAGGAATAAAATGTGCCAATAATACTGTAATAGTGCTTTTATTTTTTATGTACTCATTAAGAAGATAGAGTACCTTTGAAAAAACTAGAAATTTCAAGGTATTTCTAAAGCGTTTATATGATATGAACCACTTGAGCTATTAAAGAAAATTTGCATAAAGGTCATAGCACACTTAAACGACTCTGCTCCAACACCGCCCTAAACTAAGACGACTGCTCGCAGTCTACGCGGCGACAGCTAGCAGGTACCTAGCAGTCGACGCGGCGACAGCCAGCAGACGGCCAGCTGTCCACCTGCCGATCGCTCTCGCATTTCGCGATAGACACAGTTCA
This sequence comes from Bembecia ichneumoniformis, assembly GCA_910589475.2. Taxonomy (NCBI): domain Eukaryota; kingdom Metazoa; phylum Arthropoda; class Insecta; order Lepidoptera; family Sesiidae; genus Bembecia; species Bembecia ichneumoniformis. The sequence continues at coordinate 16,713,455 of OU342532.1, forward strand.
CGATTGGTTTCCATTGAAGCAACTCGCATTTTTTTATTATGTCCCGATTCACAACGCACGAACTAGCAATTATTGCTATTGCACTTGAGGATGAAGAGAGAAGCGCAAGAAATAACAGACGAAGATATTGGGTGCATAAAATGCTGAAAGCAAGACATGCAGCGGCGACTGCTAGCAGTGAGCGCGCGGGCACCGCGCCGACCGCCCGTCTACAACGTGCGGCCAGCGAGGCGTCAACTACCGAGCAGTCTGACGGCTGACGGCGGTAAGCTCGCTGACAGCGAGCTGTCTGCTAATTTATGATGCCAATGTAAAATATATCTAAAGAGCAATATTTGAATTTTATTCTTTTTGCCGGGTGGGAGCAGAGTCGTTTAAGTGTGCTATGACCTTTAGACCTGAGGAGGCATTTTTGTTCATGAGAAATTAAATAAATTTTAATGTATTGCTTTGTTGCAAAAATCGATTCAATTATTTGTTTCAAAAAGTAATGCAATGTAAGTAATGCAAAGTAATGCAATAGGTATAATCAAACGATAGAGTTTTATTTACACTATAACTGACACGAACAGACTGAGGCAAATGACATTTACTATAGAACTCGGTGGCGGCGGAGACAAATGGTGTTTTTTTTGTTTTTACCAGTAGAACATTACACTGATAATTATACATTACACTGATACATTAATACAATTATACAATTATTTAATCTGATATCTATAACTTATTAATAGGTACAGGTGTGCAATAAGCCGTTTTCGAGAGAATTTTCAATAAAGGTCAAATTCTTCTTGTGTTCTAACTTTTTTTGTGGAGTTTCTATTACTTTAACGAAAATTCTAATTAATACAATTGTTTCTTCACATGTTTAAGTATGATATATATTTTTTTCAAATCAATTGTCTTGTCTATTTCCTGTAACATCTTCATTAAACAATGGATATTTTTAGTATTTAGCGTTTGTTTGCACCTTAAAGAACTATTTAACACGATAACACGATCCACCTCCTACGCGTCGTGTGAATCACGAAACTATTTTACGAGATTCACCACCACCTCCTTTACGATCCGGGAAGCTATTAGTTGGAATTGGAAAGCAATCTTCTGTTGATGCTATAAAACGTAACACCGGAATTAGCGTTTGTCTCCCCCTTAATTTAATAGTTTCAGAAAAACAAAGGTTTTTTCGATATTTTTGAATAGCGGTAGCCCCTAGCGAGGGCCGGTTGTAGAGAGCCCAGTTGTCCAAGGTCATTCGCGTAGTAGAGGACGTTAATTTACTCATGGCCACGTGCCTCTTTGAATTTATCATTATTTCTCAGTGCCTAGTTTGTTATGGTTCATTGGATAGAATACAGCTGTTTTCCATTGGATAGAATAAAGCTGTTTTTCTTTTTAAATATTGTGTTATTCTTGACACTCTGCCTGTGTTATTTATGTTTATTGTAAGTCTCTGTAGACTTTTTAAACAATTTAAACAATATAAATTAATTAAATAAAATAAGCATGCAATTGCCGAGTTCATTCACCCATGCGTCATGTTTGTGCGACAATAGTCAATGCGATACGAAGAAAATCTTCTCTATGGAAACCATTATCTTAGTTCCGCCTTAATATGTAACCAATTAACAATGACGACTGAACAATAATAACCATTATTACCCATCGGAAATTTCTCGAGACTTCGAAAATTGCCTACTACACGCTACAGTCGACAACAAAAGTGTTTAAAGAAAATAAATTTAAAATTTACACAACAAAAGCGATATTAATTATCAATGCTGGGTTATAAGTAAATAATGAAACTTTTATAAAAATCAAAAAATTATCTTTATTAGGAAAAGATGGGCTCAACAAAACAACAAACAAAACGAAAATAAAATGTCTAAATGCTAAAAGAAAATACTTAATTCCGACGCGTAGTAGATACTTACGAATTATATAGGTCGGGGAAAAAGTCTTTTCCCATTTAGTACGCATAAACTTGTAATAAAATCTCTTTGGCTGTACTATTGTATCTGGCTGGTTTTGATGACATTAAAAAGGTCACATTTCAAAAAAAGAAACGAATTAATAAAATGTTGTTTTAAGTTATAATAATAATAAAAATCTTTATTGACGTAAGCAAGGTACATAGCAATATTTTACACACAAAAAAGAGAAACCGTAAACATAAAATATGTAAAAGCAATGAGGGTAGTTTGAAATATAAATATAATAACAAAGTGCAACCACTAAAACTAATAACTTCATACAATCTTTACGTTACCTAAATTAATAATTACAAAAAATGTATTTATTGCGCACATTAAAAATATATTGTGGGTATCTAAACTAGGCCTAGCCTGTATTTTAGTACCACACTATCCCAATAGGATAAATCTATGATGGGGTGCATAATAATTGTATTATAATATATTTTTATAGAATTTATATAATCAGTTATTTTTCATTTGTTTTTCTTTCTGTCAAAATGAGTGAATTTAATGAAGAAATCCGATACATTTTAAAATATTATTACAAAAAATTAATACAATATTTTTGTGACGTTTATAGACCTAATGCAGTGTCAGTAAGAGTAGCACAAAGCGTTTTCAATCGGGGAATTTTGATGTCAAAGATGCATCTCGCTCTGCTCGCCCTGTTACGGACAAAATTGACGCCATTTTTGAAAAAGTGGAGGATATCAGTAATTACAACATAACCGAAAAACTGGGAATTGACCACAAATCAGTTTTGACCCATTTGAAAAAAGCTGGGCACACAAAAAGCTCGATATATTGGTGCCACACGAGCTTACTGAAAGAAACCTTATGGATTGTGTACTCATTTGGGATTCTTTATTGAAACGTAATGAAACTGAATCCTTTTTGAAGATATTGATAACTGGTGATGAAAAGTGGATCACTTACGACAAGAACTTGAGAAAAAGGTCGCGGTCAAAAGTCTGTCAGGCTTCACAGACTACCAAAACCCGGGTTAACTCGCAATAAGGGGATGCTGTGTGTATGGTGGGGATTGGAAGGGCATTGCTCATTATGAGCTTTTACCGTCGGGCAGAACCATCGATTCGGATCTCTACTGCCAACAACTGATGAGATTAAAGCAAGAAGTTGAGAGAAAGCTGCCGGAATTGATCAATAGAAAGGGAGTAGTCTTTCATCACGACAACGCTAGACCACACACATCTTTAGCCACTCAGAAAAAATAAGAGTTTGGCTGGGAGGTGTTAATGCATCCGCCATATAGCCTTGACCTTGCACCTTCAGATTTCTACCTGTTTCGGTCTCTTCAGAATTCTTTAGGCAGTGTCAGGTTAACATAAAGATAGGACTGCCAAAACTACTTGTCGCGTTTTTTGAACAGAAGTCCCAAAATTTTTACAGCAACGGGATTATGTCAACATGATGGCAAAAAGTCATCGAACAAAATGGTACATATTGTACTGTAATTAAATGTAAATAAACTTTGTAAAAAATGGCTGTAGTTTTCATATAAAATGCCAAGAAACTTTTTCCCCAACCTATTATTTATTTATTTAAAAAAACACATTTTTTCCATCACTGACTTTTTTATCTCCACACTAGGCCAAGTTAAAAATCCAAACTTTGGTATTCAAAATAATTTTCAAAACTGAGTCATATACATATTTGTTTTTAATGGCCGTAATTACGTAAATTAAAGTTATTATATTTTTTTTAATTTGAAAAATTGTAGTTCGATTCTTTATCAAAGATTAAAATTTTCAGCCTAGACTACTATTAAAATATTGTTCATGATATTAAGTTTTTTAGGAGAAATTAAGAGATTAGGTTATTTTGAGAATCTCTTTTTATGGGTTGAAACCTCCTCGACTTTATCCTAACTGATGTTATCACTATGAAAGTGAGTTTGTTACTCTTTCACACTTATACATGGATTCACATGGGGTATTCCCTTTCACATGGGGTACCTTCATCCAGAAAAAAAAACACCCACCCAAACAAGACGGACACGGATCATTTCTCTTTCCAGAAGACCTGGACAGTGAAACGATATTCCAGGGCGCCTCTTTTAGTAAGTATTTATTTTAAATTATTTTATGTTAGACATCTTAAGTTCATAATTCAAGATCACAAATAACCAATATACTAGGAACAATAAAATTAATTAATACAGACTTTTATGCCATCCTAAGAAGAAAGCTGATGCTGTGTCGCTTACGCTGCAGTTCCAACGGCATTCTGAGCATTATTGTGGACAGGACTGACAGTCCAAAAGAGCTTTCTTTCTTAGGATGGCAATAAAAATCATCTGTTCGTGCATCATCTGCCAGAGGCACTTCACCGCGGTGCCCCAACAGCACCCAAAATGTAATGCATGCATGTACTGGATTCACAATAATATTTTTGTAGATTTTTTAGTCTCTAATATATATAAAAAGAACTCTAATTTCCGATTTTAAAATTGAGTATAATATATCAATATCCACATAATTCTAATAGGTAAGAAACAGTAGGTATTTGTTATACTTTGATAAACTGAAAAAAAAATTGTTTAAACTCAAAATATTGAAATGAAAAAATATGATTATTACTACTATTAGATAAAAAAATTAAGGAAAACTTAATAGCACCAAGAATTCACTACATTTAAAGAATTTCACCTGATAATCTTTGCTACATTCTTTAAATGCTTTATTTTAATTGTTTTTTAATGTCAATAAGATTCTGGTCTACCACATATCTTATTTTTTCAATAATAGCATCCACTTCGGCCATGGCTCCTTTTCCTGTGTCCCCGCATATGAGGATTTTTTCTATTGGAGGTATTTCAATGTGCCCCCAGGACTTCAAGGTGTCCACTTGAACGGCGGTTATGGGGTGTTCCCACATTCTCGTATTCATTGCTGGACAAAACATTAGAGGTTTCTTCAAGTCCCAAGCTCTTGTTGTGCATGTTAATAAATTATCACATATTCCCTAAAATCAAAATGGATAATTTGTAGTGACAATATAATTTACCGGTGAATTATTTTATAGTGAAGTTGAATTGTTTATCTTATAGTTCAAATAAAGATTGAAAGGATTGTATACTTTCAAATTTAAGTACTTACTCAATACAAATACCTCAGAACAGAATTATGATTACAATCTATTTGTATTAGATTGTAATCATTATTACTTAAGATTTACTTAAAACAGAAGAACAAATTGCTCGCCTTAAAAGGTGGCAAGTTCTAAATCTTGACAAACCGCATTAAAGCTCCTAGATTAAAACTCAAATAGTTATGATTCTTGCTGCAGAATCAAACTACATGTATTCAACGTGGGAAAAGATTTGATTTGGAGCAGATTGCAGATAGAATAATAACAATAATTTAAAAAAATAATAAGTATTATTAACATTTTGGCAACAAAACATTACTAATGTTTTGTTCACTGATAAACTTTACTTATGCTGTTGTGTTTCCCTAAGGGATTAAGGATTACCACAGCCCATTTCCCTATCCTTGTCCTTTTCCTTTTTAGGGTAAAGAACGCACTTCCATCCTTCCTGATGTTTCTTGTGTACAGCTGATCAATCCAAATGGATCAGTGAAGCCTAACCTGAAATTTTCGTATCTAAGAGATAAATTTGTTCTTAAGAGTCTCCAGTAAGCAGCGCTCAACTCCGCGTTGAGATCACGCGCTAACGCTTTAAAATGTTGTTGTTTCACCTAGAGTGAGACAGGGCGTAAACCAAGGACAAAGGGCGGCGCCTACCGCCCTACCTCATACCGTTCCCCCGCGCTAGAGTGATTCGCTGCAGATTCGCATCAAAATTTTGTAGTTTTTTAACTGATTTTCGTAGTTTCGTTCTCATTTGAAAACCCCAAATCAATTTCGAAAAATGCTTTTTCTTATGAAACTAACATAGATTAATCGATGTCGGAAATAGATTTTGACTTCGATCTAAATTATATTTTGGCTGTAGTATTCAGCCGAACTGAACACTCTGAACAGGGTTTTGGGGGCTAAACTTGTACTCTTTCTATTTTCTTTTTAATAACATTTCAAGAGTCATTAACTAATTTCAGGCATAGATATGTCTTATCTCATTGTATTTACAAAATTTCATGATAATGCAATCGTTATTTTAAAATAAGGACGTAACTACGTTTGTATGGAGAATTGAGCTTGCTGAGGACCCTTAAGAACTAAGGCTCATATTTTTTAATTAAGAAAAACTGTATTCAATTTTTTTTAAATTACTTTCATATGCAACCAGGAATTGAACCTGGTCAAATCTCTGTAAAAAATCACAAGGTGATAGTGTGGATAATAAGGAATAAATTTTGCTATGGAACCTTGTATAAATAATTTAACAGAAATGTCTTAAATTTTAATAATTTGCAAAATGTTAATATGTGAATTTATTATAATGAATCAATTATTTCAAAAGTTTATTTCAACTTGAAACTTAAAACAGGAAACTTAAAACTTAAAGGCTTGCATATCTACTGTTGATAGATATGCAAGCCTGTGTTTATTATTGTTTAGTTAAATCTAAAACTGTGAAATAGTTTTATAGTCTACGAGACATAAAAGAAGTATTGTATACTGTGACATGGAGATGTACAGGATGTCTTATGGCAGAGGAGACACCTTGCACATCTTCACTGAAACCTTTTCTTATGCATAGCAGTAGCACACTCTTGAAAGTCAGACGTTAAGGAATGCTTATTAAGTAACTTGCTCTTAGTAAGAATCCCGTAGCTAAGAAACTACCGCTTTTCACATTTGTATAAAGCTTAAGCAACGAAATTATTTACTTTTAATGTTGTTACATTTATTCTATACAATTTAACTTTCTTGTCTTGTAGATATCTCTGTTGAAGGTTGCAAAATATATAAAATTTGCTAGAACTGTATGCTATAGCTTTCATAGTGTGGTTTGAACTAACTGTTGCAGTACATTTTATTTTATAAAACATGTTATTTTATATTAAGGTTGAGGTATATTATATTAATTGATGGTAAGTGGCTACCATCACTTATAACACACCACTAGTGTGCTAGTGTGCTGCAGATTATAGGAGGTTAAAGATAAGGGCTCTACACTTACAGGCAGCAAAGTGCTGATAGACATGGCGTTACAAGATATATTTTACCTGGGCCATTTTGGCTAAAGTGTTAGCATCTAAAGGTGCTATAACCATGACATCAGCCCATTTGCCAAGTTCGATGTGCAACACTGGATCACCTCTTTGTTTCCACGACTCCCACTCCTGGACGTCTTCAAAAATTTCTACATCACTGGGCAATTCATTAGTGTTAAAGAAATGTTTGGCATGTTTTGTAACTATTAACCGAATCTAAAAATATAGAATTTTCATTATTTTTTTAAAGCTAAAATGTAATCAATTTATTCAGAATCTAACCTCGAAATTGTGTTTTTCTTTTGTATTCAATATAGTGGTAATTAAAATTGGTATTTTCATAGCAGCTACACTACCAGTTGCAGCAATTAGCAATTTAATTGGCATGTTAACGCACAAAATTGTCTAATTACACTTTGTTTACAATTATTGCAAAATAGCAATTTTTTTAAATATGATGTTTTTTTGGGTTTGTTTGTTTATCATTTTATGACATATGTATGTATGTATTAGGTACAGACTAATACAACATCTTTGTGTATATGCGTATGTGACTTGTAGTACAGCAGAATCTAATAGTAGTTCAAGTTGACCACACCACAGAACACATAATATACTCTCTTGAAGTTGACAATTTAACGCAACGCAGACAGATGTTATGTGACAAAGACGGTGGGTAATACCGGTAATACTACTTCCATGGGGCATAGCATTGAAGGTAGTGCTATATATAAAATATTTATTAATAATTACAGCGACACACTACCATACATATTCATATCTTCTTTTCTCAAGGTGAATACAAAAGAATGTGTAAAATATAACCACTTCCTATCTAACTTTGTCTTCATCTAATCACTTTAATTTAAAATTTAGTGGCAAACTTTGGAAATATCATACTTCAACACCTTAGTCATAGTATAGGTACAAACAGCAACACACTTAACTGCACATTAAAGACGCAACTGAGAGAAATTATCACTGTCTGAAAGGGATAGATATATGTTGTCATTTTCAACGTATAGTAATAAGTTTTCCAGGTAATAATTCTTAATTCGGTCGCATTGCAATGCAGCTCACAAACTAAATAGTAGATATGATGCAGCTCTTCTAACGTTCAAATTGACATTTACTCATAGTTTATTACAAATAAACCCTTCATGGTTCATGTATGTAATCTAAATTGAAAAACAAAAGTCTCGATGTTCTTTACTCAATTCTGTTTATTTGACACAAGATCTTTTATCAAAATCTACATCTAATCTGTTACAATAATTTCAAAGAAAATATTATAATCACTTCGAACTTCTTTCTTATACCTACCAAAAGTGAAAAAAAAAATTCACCTGTGGAAGACTAGTGCCTGTTGAGTCGGATATAGAGTAGCACTGATTTGGTTACAGCTATTCGGAAAAATGTGTGTCGTGCAACCATATCTCGTTTTGCCGCCTGTATAATGCTTTCCGACCATACCTGGATCATTTTGTTGGTCAAATAACACTATATTATTTATACGAGTCGGGAGGAATCGAGCTACGCTTCGCTCTGCTCAATAATGACGATTTTCAGATGATACCAATGTTTTACAAAACTAAAGTTATTTTTGTGTTTGAGTTTATATATATTTTTGTGTTTCAATTTAAAGTAATTGCACAGAATGAAAAATGTAAATAAAATAACAATAACAAATAATTGTTTTATTTAAATGTGGTTATGGGTAGGTAATCGATAAAATCCTTAACCCGCATTCTGCGGGACCGTACCGTGATGCGAGTTGTGATGACCGTCTCACAAAACGTTAAATGTGTTCTGCATGTCCCGCATGCCTATATGAGTATTATTGTTTTCATTTTCGATTAGACTTTCAAGTATGAGATGTGTGTATTTACGCTATGTGTGTGTATTTTTAAATGTTTGGACAAAACAGGAAAAAATTATTTTTATTTATTTACACACAAAAACTTACAATCTACCATTACAGGTTTTCATCCAATGCGGTAGTGTAGCAACAATTATATACAAATGCAAACTAATTCCTAATATTCATAACTAATTACGTACAGTGCTATTTTTGTGAATTCATTCAGAGTACACCAAAAAACATCCAATCTACTATATATACGGTTGAGGATATGAAGTTAGCCTAAAATCCCTTCTAACGCGGAGCTCGTTATATCCAACCATACCCAAAATGAATAAAGTAGGATACATCAGCGGGTAGTATGGATACATTCCATACAGCTTCATATAAAGATATCTAATAAATTTATTTTGTACCCGCTCCAACACCATGCTCCAACATAAGCGTATATTTCGTCTCATGCGGTGCCCAAATAACTGCGTTGCATTCCAATTTACACCTAACTAAAGCGTTATATAACGTGACAATCGCTTATATAAAGTTAAGTTGCGTATTAACTAAAAAAAAATTAAAGGAAACTAAAAAAAAACATTTTTTTTCATTCGTGGTCCCTACGAGAAATACACTATGAAGTTAAAAACACGAGAAATACACTATGAAGTTAAAAAACATAACGCGTCGCTTCTCTTCGACTCTGCTTGTGTGTGTTGTTGAGCCTAACAAATTATTTATTAATATAGAAATAAGATATCTAAATGTCATCGCATTAAGGTAAACGATTCTACCCGATTTTTCCCGATTTGACAATTATCCGACGAAATTGAGACATTTTACTCAGCCACTGACTAGGGTTCATAATTGTCAACGTCAAAAGCGAGTCTCTTTCCTGCGATATGACAGATAAAATTGTGTGCAGTTAAGTATGTTGTTGTTTGTACGTGAAATTAAGTGCTCTTAACCCGGTTTACCCACAAGCTATTATAGAAATTACTCACGTAGATCAGTCATTGTATTTTTAAATTATATTATATGTTCTATGTGATATATAATTTATGTTTAAGTTGGTAGCACTTCATATATATCAAACGTCTTCTGTCACTTTGACGTATTTTAGTAGAAATCGTAACACCCTCCTTTGTCACATTTTTTATAAGTTTTGTTTGTGATTATGTTATGAATATGGAATTGGAATGAAATGCTTAGTCGAATGTTTTGTGTCAAAGGGGTTGGATGTATTCCAACTAATTGTTTTTCTGAAGATATCGTGGACGAAGGATATTGTGTTAGTGTGTTACAGTTATGAATTGATATTTTACTTCCTGCCGTTTGTTACGTAAATAGATTTTCACATTGTTTACCATTTGTTTGATGTAAGGTGTTATATTAGAAATCTCGTAATATGGATGGCAACGCAAAATATTATGAGGGATGCGGACAGGAAGGGCCGATACGGTGTATATTTTTGTGCGAATTCCATCCAACAGCAGGTCCGAAGATAACGTGCCAAGTGCCGGAAAAATATATTTCTAAAGAAATTTTCGATACAGTGAGCCACTACATCATACCAAAAGTTCAATTGCAGCGTTGCACTTTGACAGTGTAAGTATTTCCAGACAAATAAGACATTTATATTTAAAAAAATACTAATTCTAATTCTGCGAAATAGAACGGTTTTCTGTAAGGTAGTGAATAATAATAAGAAGAGATTGAGCACTAATATAGTTCCATATAATCAATATGTAAGCAAGATAAAAAAATAATACCAGTAAGTAGGGTAGTTTGAAAATCTGCTAATGCATATTATATCTAATAAATACAGAGAAGGTATTATGACTAAGCAGGTTCAAACAATTATTTCTTCATGAGAGATAAAACTTATACCTACTTTTAGTTTTTTTTTAATTATTTTAAAATGCTGTTAATGTAAAAAATAAAATATTTTATTAAGTAAATTTATGTTATTTGAATTTACATGTATGATTTTACATACATACATAATATTTTATGGGAATCGGTTATTTTTGAAAAAAAAAATTGAGATAGGTAATTGGTCCTATGATCCTGATAGAACATAAATATTTTGTAGAAACATAAATAATAATGAATTGGAAATGAAATGTAATTTTAAAAAATCTTTTAATTTTAAAGAAGAACCCATATAATGAGATTTTAAAAGGATGCAATTACAAGTAGTAGTTAATGGTACTATGGAGAACGAAGGCAAGGATAATGGAGAGTTTTATTGGAGGCCTTTGCCAAGGGATGAACTGACAGGATAAGGAAGGAATAGGGTAATGGGCTCTAATAGTGCAATTACCATATAATAGATAGAACAGCCATTAATAATAACTAGTACCTAATAACTGATTAGGTAAATAATATTAATAGGACATATTACTAGCACTGGTATGAGAATAGGTCACATTATTTCCACTCAGTACAAATACATAGAAAATATGTGATATTTAAATACATTTTTATATGTTATTTGATAATTTGTAAATTGTCCATCAGCACTCTGCTTGGCTCCAAGATCCTCGGCTTTCCTGTTAGAATAGACAACAAAAAGTATGCCAGAAATGCATATTATTTCAACTTGTGCTTCGTTTGCGACGCGTGGGCGAGGACTGTGCATCTAGAACCTCTTGTTAAAAAACTTACTGAATATTTGGTAAGTGGATCATTCAAAAATATATGCCTATTAATTATTTACATCTATTTATAAACAACAAATATTACTGAAAAGTTTCATCAAAATCCATTGAATAATTCTGTGAAAGAGTAACTCTAATCTCTCTTCTAATTATGATGTTAGAAGTCCGTTCCGTCGTCGTCGCGTCGCGTTGGTGCGAGACTGTTTGAATTTATTTTCTCGCGCGTAATTTTTAATTTACGATAACTCCTAAGATATTCATTTCAATTGTATGATTTACAGAGCTATTATAATGTGTATGAAGTGCTTAAGTCAACTAACGTATTTAATTTGATAATGATTGATACTGTGTCAGTCTAAATAGCTTTTCCAAATACCACATTATATTTTTCTAAAAGTTAGAATGGGTGTACTTAGTAAGCTATCCTTAAAAGATAGACATATGCAATCACTAATTTTTTTTGTAGACTTGTAAAAGAGAATTAGAGGAACCATCTCAAATGGATTAAGCAGCATTTTCGATGAAATCTCCCAGATGACTTGACATCTTCAGCATACATTCGTCATACACTAAACGCAACAATTAAAGGATATAAAAAAAGTTCCAAATTTTTAGGTGATTTTCAACAGGCTGTAACTTCGAAGAAAATGGTCGTACAGAGCTCATTAAAAAAGGAAATTGTAGCTTCAAGTTTCTAGTTTTTGAATCCATGCTTAAATTTTTTTTCTCGTTAGCGATTTATGAGCAATAGTCAGATAATCAAGGATAAAAAAAAATTTCAAAATTTTTCTCGTCTTAAAAATGGTGTAAAAGCCGTAATAAATTATTTATTGTAATGGCACAGTAAAGATCTTTTAGAGAATTTAATTCCCTACAACGTGACCTCCTCATGAGCTCTGTACAATGATTTGTAACTGAGTTATCGTTAATCAAAGCGAAAAAGATCTTTTTGACTTGGACAATCGATTACTCGGGCAATAATGGTCGTATACAAAATTAAAGTAGGGTTTTGTAAACTGCAAAATATTCTCTACAAGGTGGTTAAATTGGATTATGATAAAAAAAATTTTTACAAACCGAAAATGTTGGCCGAAGAAAAGGTAAAAAACTGTAAATTTAAGGATATTTGGATAACTTGCAATAACTTTGCAAATAATGCAGATACGAAAAATCTTTTCTATAGCTTTTCAACCTCAATGTGTACTGAAAAAACCCTGAAAGTTTCAAGGTGCTGCAATTTATTTTTCTTAGTGTCCGGAATGTTTAAAATTATCGTTTTTGCTGAAAATCAAGGTAATGGGCAATTTTTCATTTTTTCCCTTAGTTTGCAATAATCCATATTTTTTTCATCAGAACTCTTTAATCATTAAAATTTAAAAAAAAATGAAATTTCTTTCTCAATTTTTTTTTCTTCACATAATTTTTCACTTTTTTGTTATTCTTTGAAGTCTAAATTGTTCACATTAGCCTGATTACGAGTAAAAGAAAAAACAGTTTTTTTAAACTAATCTTTTAACATGCCACGGCGACACTTATCTGCCACAGATGTGGCTCGTCACTCTTCTTCAAGAAGGTCGCAGTCAGGTGGAAGTTGCAGCCACAATGGAAGTGAGCCAGTTTGTTATCAGTTGCGCCTATGCGCGATTTAACGAAAATCAGCGTACTTATGACCGACGTCCGGGTCAAGGAAGACAACGGGTCACTACCGCCCGCGATGAGCGAGCTATCATTCGAGAGGTTCGTCGGGAACCAACTGTTCATGCGAATACGATTGCTCATTAATTTTTAAATCATCAACAACTCATTTCGGCTTCAACGGTTCGAAATCGGTTTCGAGAGCAAGGACTACATGCTCGACGCCCAAATCGCGTGCCCATGCTTACAGCTAGACATCGTCGGGCCTGACTGAACTATGCCCATGCCCATCGTCAGTGGCAAATCAAAGGATAGACAGACAAGTGCGCAAACATACACACATACGGACATACACGCACGCGCGCACGCGCAAAAAGAAGCTTAAATCTACCGTGCAACCTCCACGTTGTACGCTTTTCGTAACGCTAATGCCGGTGGTAAAAAAGGGCCTAGCTAGGGATTCAACCATTTTTTTTCCACAGGAAAGCATCGTTAACGTGTAGAAAAAAAAATTGAAAAAGAAATTCCAATTATTTTTTAATTTTAATGATTAAAGAGTTCTTATGAAAAAAAAATATGGATTATTACTAAAAAAAACCGTTTAAACTCAAACTAAGGGAAAAAAATTAAAAATTGCCCGTTACCTTGATTTTCAGCAAAAACGATAATTTTAAACATTCCGGACACTAAGAAAAATAAATCGCAGCACCTTGAAACTTTCAGGGTTTTTTCAGTACACATTGAGGTTGAAAAGCTATAGAAAAGATTTTTCGTATCTGCATTATTTGCAAAGTTATTGCAAGTTATCCAAATATCCTTAAATTTACAGTTTTTTACCTTTTCTTCGGCCAACATTTTCGGTTTGTAAAAATTTTTTTTATCATAATCCAATTTAAGCACCTTGTAGAGAATGTTTTGCAGTTTACAAAACCCTACTTTAATTTTGTATACGACCATTATTGCCCGAGTAATCGATTGTCCAAGTCAAAAAGATCTTTTTCGCTTTGATTGACGATAACTCAGTTACAAATCATTGTACAGAGCTCATGAGGAGGTCACGTTGTAGGGAATTAAATTCTCTAAAAGATCTTTACTGTGCCATTACAATAAATAATTTAGTACGGCTTTTACACCATTTTTAAGACGAGAAAAATTTTGAATTTTTTTTTATCCTTGATTATCTGACTATTGCTCATAAATCGCTAACGAGAAAAAAAATTTAAACTTGGATTCAAAAACTAGAAACTTGAAGCTACAATTTCCTTTTTTAATGAGCTCTGTACGACCATTTTCTTCGAAGTTACAGTCTGTTGAAAATCACCTAAAAATTTGGAACTTTTTTTATATCCTTTAATTGTTGCGTTTAGTATATTTAAACCAATTTACACAAAACCTTAATGAATTATACACCTAAATCTTCCTCAGGAATCGCTCTGTTGTTAGACGAAAACCCCATTAAAATCCGTTTAGTAGTTTATGAGATCATCGCGAATTAATTAAATTTAGGTTATTATTAAATTTTAGGTATTTGAAAACAAGATGTATCTACCTACCTACTTACTTACAATACACTAATTTTTACTCACGATTCTGTGTTTCTTATTAATTATCATATCTTTCGAGCTGAAACCAACCTTATACATTCACAAAATATAATTGAAATTAATTGGGAATTTCTCTAGTGATTAGATATGAAAAAACATGGGTACACGGAATTTTTTGTTATTACGTGTGGGGTGAGTTAAATGCCGGATTAATACGTTAACTCACGGACAATTAATTCGCGGATCTACGCGACTTGACGTAATTGTACTTTACCTATTTTTTACTACGTTAAGTCGCGGCAATAGGGCGTACTACAGTTGAATATAAAAGTCATATAAACATTAAATTTGAAACTCGATATTGTTTTTAAATAAAACAAATTATTATCAGAATAAATTATTATTATAAACGAAGGATTTATTTTCACAAACCAAAATGACTTCCAAAATCATCAAACTTGTCCCATGAAACTTCAAACTTTCAAAAGTCGTTATTGATTCCCTAAATGTGTCGCCGGTTCACTGTCGCAGATAACTTCGCAAAAGCTCCGAAGAGACACTTTCGTATCGCTGATGGTTGTCGCACAAACCTGCCACCAATCTTGCGCGCCTGCTCTCTTATTTATACATGGCAAACTCCTCGATATATTTCGAATTTTTCAGAAATTCTAAACAAGATCGTAAACAAGCCATTGAAAGTTCGGGAATGTTATTGAAACAAGTATTAACTCTATGTTGTAAGGACCAATTTCCTCTGACACTAGTCGGGAAGGGGCATGGCTACCATCCATAGGGTGGGACGTTCGATACTTTCGGCCGGCGCAAACGCTTTTTCCAGAACGTTCCATAGTTAGCCGTAACATTATATTAAAATGTAAATTCTTACAAAATGTTGATAAGAGTCATTTTGCAATGATGCAATTTTAGTAGTGGCTTTTAGAAGACCATCACCATCATCATCCTCATCAGCCTGTGTCTCTCACAAGGCTCGCCACCATACACGGCTCTCTGTCCTTCGCATCCAGCCGCATCCCGCGAAGCATTTCAGGTTGTTCGTCCACCTGGCCACAGGGCGTCCCACGCTGAGTTTTCCAATTAGCTTCCATTCGAGACCTCGTCTATCCCATCGGTTAACCGGTCTGTCACAGATGTGACCGCTTTGCGACCTTTATATAAACAATAATAATGTTAGCAATATTAGCAACTAGCAAGATTATTATATTATACATATAATAATTAGCAAGATGTTGACAAGTTATTTACTCTGCAGTTATCAATGGAACTGGAGACAGAATGGTTATCGAAGCAGTCCACGTCGGGCGATGCGAGTGCCCTCGCCGGTCTTATGCGCCAAGTGATGCAAGATATCAACTGTCGTCGCATGTGTACACTAACCGGTGAGTTGATGAAGACATTAGAGATTGTCCACCTTAGTGGGGACCTCAAATGCAAACTCTCTTATAGCTATACTTGTCTAATAGCTTGTCCGGAAAGTTTTTTTTTTTGTTAGGCTGACCGTCCACTTGATGGTAGGTGGCCACCGTCACCTATAACACAAGCAACGCCGCAGGTGCTGCAAGTGCGCTGCCGACCTTAGTAGGATTAAGGGTAGGTATTAGGAAGAGATAAGGAAATAGGCTTTGGCATCCCTTACTCACCGAAACTCACAATCACGATGGTCTTTTTAAAGGGGTTGATTACTGCCGCCAGACGAGCGCAGACTGCGTCTGCGTCTGTCGCGTCTCATTGTAAGACATTTCCTAACACAAATGCCTTTGCGTGAGGAAACCTTGCGAGGCCCACAGCTTTCATTTCTAACATAGACGTATCAAAAGATCTCTCAGCGAGATTATTGTGTCTTCATCAGCTTCGTAAACGAAATTGCTTTAAGAACAGAAGAGATAGGGTAAAAAGACAACAGTTTCTTTTTTTATTTAGACTTTTATATAGGATTTTGCCCATAGCTCATAGCCCATAAAAAAAGAGCAAATATCACACAACTCGCACCACACTGAGAGTTACTAAAAAAAATCCTCAAACCTCAATAAAAATAATAATCAAGCCTTAAAAGTCCTTTCATTGGTCTTATTGTTTATTGATTTTACTTACAAAGAAAAGTAGGCGCTTTGAAATCACACTTAAAAGGCATATTACTATAGCAACAGTTGCTAGACAAAATGTTTTCCAAGGGATGTTTCGGGGAAAATGGGAATTAAATTATTATTTTGCCTCTCGTCCAATTAGTTTTTCTCTTTAAGTTTCTATTTATACTCGCAGTTCATAGGAATATTTATTGCTAATTTCTTCCTTTGGTACCTACTCCTTACGACAAAAAGTTAATAAGTTAACAAAATATAATTTAATTAAGTTTTATTACTGGTCCGTAAGTATAATCTTTTTATTTATCTTAGTATAAGCTCTATAAGTGAGTCGTAGTTGTGTCAAAAACCAGAAAAGAACATTAATTAAATATATTATAATAAGGAAACTTATTGTTAACTTTTTTATATCGAAATAATTATAGATATGTTTACTGTTTATAAATAATTAAGTATACCTTCAAAAATATATACATATGTAATTAAAACTAAAAAAGGCCTGCAAGTTGCCTGCAAGGGAAGTAAACGATCTATAACTGTAAATTACGAATATATATTTTGTAATTTAAAAAAAAAATGGTGGGTGGCTACTTTCGCCTATAACACAAGCATCGCGCCACATGTGCTGTACAAGGGGCACACTGAAATGATCGGGAATAGAATATTTCGGATTGAGTTACAATAAAACCTTTTTTAGAATTTGAATACTGGCCTCTTAGAATCTTAAATGACATTCAAACAATTATTTTTTTTTTTATTAAAAACAAAAACTATGTTGGTTTAAAGTTGACACGTCGTTAACAGAAATGGAGCTCACGCGTGAACATTTCCGTGCCATAATTTATCATAATTTTCGTTGCGGCTTATCTCAAGATAAATGTCTCAGCGAACTTGTTTCGATTTATGATGTTGAAGCACCGAGTCAAACGACAATATACCGCTGGTATGCCGAGTTCCGACGCGGTCGTGTGTCGCTCAGCACTGTTTCTTCTGCAGGTCGACCAAGAACAGCGGTCACGCCCGAAAACATCGCAGCTGTGCGAACTATTATATTAGATGACCGCCATGTGACATACGAGCAGATTCGGGCTGTTATCAGTATCGGAATGACTCCAATTCAGTCGATATTACATAATGAGCTGTGTGTAAGAAAGCTAGTTTCCCGCTGGGTTCCCCACAATTTGTCCGAAGAGCAAAAGGCGGCTCGTGTAGATTGGTGCCGGAATACTCTGCAACGCTTCAATGGAAGGAAGTCAAATGCCGTTTATAATATCGTCTCAGGTGACGAATCATGGATTTATTCATAGGAACCTGAAAGAAAACATCAGTCAGCAGTTTGGGTCTTCGAAGACGAGGTCAAGCCAACAAAAGTGGTTTGCTCACGCAGCGTGTCAAAGAAAATGGTCGCTACGTTTGTCTCGAAAAAGGGGCATGTTGCTACAATTCCTTTACAGGAACGCAGAACGGTTACCGCCGAGTGGTATATCACGGTTTATTTGCCAGAAATGATAGCCGAACTCCGAAAAAATAACCCGAAACGTCGCATCATCTTACATCACGATATCACGATAATGCGAGCTCCCATATGGCTCGGGAGATAAATGATTTTTTGAAGCAGGAAAACGTTGAGCTGATGAGCCATCCTCCGTACAGTCCTGACCTGAGCCCAAACGATTTCTTTACATTCCCTAGAATGAAAGATTTATTACGCGGTCAACGGTTTGAAGACCCCGAAGCAGCTGTGGAAGCGTTCAAATCAGCCATTTTGTCAACATCAACTCCAGACTGGAATTACTGTTTTAATGATTGGTTTGCACGAATGGAAAAGTGCATTAAGTTGAACGAAGAATACTTCGAAAAAAAATAAAATACAATTTAGCTATACCGTGCATGTGGTTTTTCTTATTCCCGATCATTTCAGTGTGCCCCTCGTAAGTGCGCTGCAGATCTTAGTAGGATTAAGAACAATGGATAGGGTAATGGGCTCTGACATCCCTTACGTACTCACCAAAACATGCTATTATTTCATGGTGGTCTTCCGTCAGGGGATGGTTACTGCCGCCAGACGGGCTGCCCATATGACTGCGAAACGCTGTGTGCCCTCTGTCACTACTTTTCACATTTTCAAAGTTGGCTCTGGTCTGGATCAGAGCCAACCTTAGAACAGAGCGTTGAGGCAAGCACCCTAATCACTCATCCAACGGGCTCGTAAAAATTTTTCAATAAATTTTTTTTTCATAATTTGGATGACATTTATAAAAATAAAAAAAAAACTTTAATAAACTCTGCGACACTTGAAGAGGCAGATAGCTCTTTTCAAAATTTGTCCTTATAATTTCATAATATAAAATGTACCGTTTAAATACCATCTAGTTACAACATGGCCAACAGTAAACATATTCATTCAGGTTCATCACCTTGGTGTTGCTTGTGTCCTTAGGCGACGGTAACCATTTGCCATCAAGTGGACCTTTAGCCTGCCTACCAACCCAGGGCCCTCTTTTCCATTGGGCACTCGGGGTAAGTGCCCAGGGCCCCCCGCCATCGATGTGGCCCCCTGCCCCTGTCAGATCATCATTCGATAACCTATATTACCGATAAGTAATTATTGTTTTGAAAATGATAAGTGGAGCAGTATTAATTTTTCCAATTTTAATAAAATAATCCTCTATCATAGTCATAGGTATGTTCTATACCAACCCTTACAACATGAAAAACTGAAAAATACACATTGAGATGAAATTTGTCGATGTATAATAGCGCATAAATTACAAATCTCTTGACAATTCGAGTAAAAGGAGAAAGTAAAAAAGAAGAGAGAGATAGCTTTAAGAGTTACGTTTTTAAGATGTTTCAATTAGAGATGTTTCAATAGAAAATACGACGAAGTCGTATTTTCAATAGTAATGACAAAATATTACAAAATTCTCTCTCTATTTTTCCTGCAATTTAATAATGTGCGATAAGAATTTGATAACGCACCCGAATATTGTACATCTGTTTTATTGTGAAGTAGGTATACACTTTTGTGTTTGTTTATGCAAAATGTTACATAAAGCAATAATGGCTTGTTATCTGTAGCAGACATTGATTAAAAGTTATCTTTGGTCGTTCATTAATTTATTATGTGGGCACATAGAGTGGTGAGCGTTATCTTTAACATTTCAACTTTAAGTATACCTAATGAAGTAGGTACTCGTATTTGTGCAATTTATCGAACTATGTCTCGAGAGACAAAATTGATGTGTGATCTTTGCTTGTAAATCTGAGTACTGTAACTTGCTTCTAACTTGTACTCAGATCAAGGTCCTCTCTTCCAAAGATATTTTGAAGACGAAGTGCGCAAATTTTGCGAAGAATGAGCACCTACACATGACATTTGTTTATAGGAAGGTCGTCGGACATGTTGACGATCCACTTGATGGTAGGTGGCTATGGGTGGCTACCAATGTTACAAAATGGCTCGCAGGTAAAAATCGCTCATATTTCTTATGAAACAAACTTTTCTTAAATCTACGGTTAGTGAGTGGATGGACCCAATTTTTACGAAATTTTCGTTGACGTCTTCTATTTCTTAGTATTAGAGTAACAATACGTACATACTGCTCTATTGAAATCCATCTTCAAACTGTGAAAATAGCCGACAGTTTCGCGGTTTTTAATCGTAATGTGCGCGTCTCGAGCGGTTTCGCGGTCGTAGCATTTAATCGCTCGCTGTAAAAAACCGTAGAGCGTCTTAAGCTTAAATGTAATTTATAGGAAAGGATTTGGCTCTTAGAGTCCCTTACTCTCTCACCGAAACACAATATCCCTTTTATAAGGGATGGTTACTGTCGCCAGACGGTGTTTCCCAATTTATTACTGTACTTGTGTCTCAATCCTGAATCTCTCTGAAGATTCCTGTGCTTCAGTGGGAAGGTAAAATGACTATATGTATATAATAAACTAGCGACCCGCCCCCGGTTTCGCCCGGGGTGCAATTTTTATATATATGAACATTCCCCGTTTATCCCTCTTTCCATTAGTGTTTACCCGTTCACGCGTGATGCCTTGACCAAGGGAAATGGGGATTCATTTTTATGTATAGAGAAGATATACCTATAGATTATATTTATTAAAACTACATAAATAACCTGTGATAAACTATCAACCTTTGAGACGAGCACATCGTAGCGAACAGGAACATAATTATACCTATTCTAAATATGTATCAAAGTGAGCGTCAACCCGATTGGAGGAGGCCATATCTGTCAACTTGCGACCCTATCTGTCAGTTGCGTTGCGTATGCAAATATTTCCTGTTAATGTAAACAAACAGTTTTAATTACTATCTTACCCAGCAGCTTATTAACAATGTCACAAGTGGTGTCATATTGCTCTGTCATGGAGATTTCAATCCCATGAACAACTAAAAGTTGTCATGTTTGTGCCTTTAGCACCTTTAAAGCTCGGTTTGCACGTTAATAAGTACAATAGCGACTTAATAAGAGGTAGTAAGAAGCGTTTAAACGTAAACGAGTCAGTAGTCATAAGTTGCCTGAACAAAAGACGACTAGTAGCGTCAGCCTCCTCCAAATTTTTCCATAGGACCAGTTAGAAGCAGCCTGGATCCACCGTTGACCCACGGCACTTATTAGAACCTCGTCCACCTTGTGGATGGACGTTCTACGCTGCGCTTACCGGTCCGTGGTGTCCACTCGAGAACTTTGCGGCCCCAACCACGGAGCATATACAAAGAGGAGATGTTGTTATTGAATTTTTCTATAGAGCGGCGCGTGAGTACTGCGCGGGGCAAGGAGGAAGTTAGACCCCGCCCAATTATCTTAAATTGCCAATGAAAATTGACTGTAGTCTACAACAAACAAGCGCCGCCACACCGTGACCAGTGCCGACAGCAGACTGACCAAGACCACGCCCACAAAAAATGACGTCAGGACCTAGTTTGAAATCAGTGCACAGTTGTTTAGGCCATCTCCTCTTTGTATATGCTCCGTGGCCCCAACGGCCGTCGGCTCTCCTTACTATGTGTCTTGCCCACTGCCATTTCAATCCGCTAGGTTAGTTTTTTTATGGATCTCCTCCTGATTCGATTTCCCAAGCATAGCCCTCTCTATAGCTCGTTGAGCTTTCTTACGAGGCCGAGGCCCATAATTAGAGACCACGTTTCAGCGCAACATGAATTATTTCGTTTGAACTTATAAAGAAGGAACACATCTTCTATACGTAGTACTAGCTGGAAAGTAGATTATCTTATCCTTACTTTATCCAGTTAGGATCCCCCTTGTTCTTGCTCCCTCCGATATTTTTTGTTTATAAACGACTATAATATCTATAAGCTACATACTTACCATTAAAAGAACAGTCAGCATGTCTGCTATCCTTTATTATAAAAAGACATAGTAAAATGGGACTAGATTATTTTAAAGAAAGCTAAATATTTTGTTTTGATATTCGAGTAAACGTAAAAAACATCGCACTTAAATAAACAATATCGCTTATGCCTATGCAAAACTATACTATTAAATACATGGCATGCAATTCGGGTTCATATAATATCAATGTCTCTATACCCATCTCCCCCCCCAGAAATAAAATGTCATCGTACACTTGCTATGTGAAAAACATAGAGTTCAAAAAGCACGGTTTTCATCTCATTTACCATATCACGAGGTAACCATGAATATTGGCCGGTTATTATAAACACTTACTGCATTAATTACATTTACCGTAATACATACACGACGAAACCAATTCTTTTCATGAAACGAGCTCGGGTTTACACAAATAAATGATTTGACATTTCGTTAACAGTGGGCACCACAACAACTCACCTGACCGTGGTGAGAGTAAACACCGATCCGGCCCCTGTCAAGGACCATCAAGTACCCGTGTTCCTTTACAGCCGGCAGTCGTTTGTGGCGGATCAGTGGGACCTCACCACCAATCAGGTATGTGTCATTCATTACCATATACATAGTAGTTATATATAATACTTCATCCTCCAATAGATGCAGCGCGGAGAAAGCAAGGACTTTGGGTAACAAGCAGGGAACTGGTTTTAAAGTAATGTTTTCAATATTGTGCAAGTAATTGTGTTTTTTGATAACAAATTTCATTTGTTAGCGAGTACATGCATGGTCTTTGACCGTGTGTGTGGTGTTAAACTAAGGGTTGATTGTTATTATTGATTGATTGATTGATTGATTGATTGAAGTTTAAATTAAAACTATTTAATTTTATTCTGATCAGCGCAACGTAATTTTAGTCTAGGTATAATGCAACAGTTAAAATAAATATATACATTTGGAATAATTAACATCTGAAGGAGCAAATGTTACTATTACAAAAAATTATTTATTACGGGATTATTTATTACCCTCGGCTTCACACGAATGCAATGTTCCGGGCAAGTTTTCTCTTCATAAAAACCTTCTTCGGACTTTAAAGAACAAAAATCCGAATTGGTCAAGCTTTTTTTTTATCTTAAGGTAGACAGACGATCGAACACAAAACAGCACACATAGTGTTATTTCACGGTGGTTATACTTCCGCTAGACGGGCTGCCAAATGACTGCGAAACGCAGTGTGGCCCTGTCTACTTTCCAGATCCAGACCAGAGTCAACTTTGAAAAGTTAATTTCTAAAGGGAATCGAACCCGGAACCCCTAAGACAGAGCGTTAAGCCAAGCAGCCTAACTACTCATCCAATGGGCTCGTCAACGACTGTTCTCGAGTTTTGCGCTTAGCAACACATTTAGCGGTTATTTTTTATTTCTATATAGTTCTTTATATCCTTGCGTATACCTAATGATATTTATTGTGCAATAGACCCCGATTTATGTATAATTTTTTATTTTACGGTAATTTTTTCACATTTAAATTAAGAGTTGAATTAGAGAAATTAAGATTTTTAAGTATATCTATCTCTATATATAAATATGAATCCCTATTTCCCTTGGTCACGGCATCACGCGTGAACGGGTAGACCGATTTTAATTCGGTTTTCACTAAGGGAAAGAGGGGAATGTTCATATATATAAAAATTGCACCTCGGGGCTAAGCCGGGGGCCGGCCGCTAGTTTGATATAATTTCGTAACCTAATAAGTGAAATTATTAGTAAGTACCTACCTATAGTTACACTGTTACTAAAAAATAAACTGTTAATAATCACGAGTTTTTCTTAATTTTTATTTTACAAATTCACGGTCACGCTGATAGTAATAGGCAAAGATTTAAAAGCGGTGTGTGTTTATATTACCATACTTTGAACAATGTTCGAATATATTAAGGTCTCGCAAATCTACCTCATTAAACAAAAGAATTCGTATTCATAGAGCTTAGCATATTTAATAAACCTGTGAAAACGGGCGGCCATCCAACGAGCGCCGATCGGTGTCATATTTGCCACTGTCCGCTTTGTTTACACATTGTATGGAGCCTTGCTTTTCTATATTTGTCACTACGCTTAAAAATATATATATATAACTCATAAATTTATTTGTATACGAATAGGTAAAGACAAAACAGTTTAATTCGATTGTGAAACTATTTTCATATTATAATCAATAAAGAAATTGAGTACCTACATGGTTTTTTTTCCCACCTTCAAATGAATTATAGTCTAGTTTCTTCTACCACTGAGCGAGTCTCCAGTGTAATGGTATAAGACCAATTTTATGGACAAATCGCACATAATTTGTAATTTTTCTCCAACTATAATGAAATGGAAGCCATTTTAGTTTTCATTTGGCTGAAGCAGGAGAGTTAATTCAACAATATTAGCCCACTAGCTTTTGCCCGTCATTTTATCTGAGGTCCTTTTTCTTAGGTGTTAAAACATGTATTACTCATTTTTTCTTTATTTTAGATCGGCAGACAGCCCGACGACGGTCCACTTGATGGTAGGTGGCTACCGTCGCCTATAACACAAGCAACGTCACAGTAGGTGCTACAAGTGCGCTGCCGACTACAGTAGGATTAAGGATAAGGGTTTGTTGAAGGGTTAGGGAAATGGACTCTGGCATCCCTTACTCACTCACCGAAACACAACAGCACACGTGTTTTTATTTCACGGCCTTCTGTTAGGGGTTGGTTACCGTCGCCAGACGGGCTGCCCAAATGACCGCGAAACGCAGAGTAGGTACCCTGCCACTATTTTCGAGATCCACACCAGAGCCAAATTTGGGAAGTTCATTTTCTAAGTTGACCATTCCGGGAACCGAACCCGGAAACCCTAGAACAGAGCGTTGAGGCAACCACCCTAACCACTCATCCAACGACGAGAATCATTTATTTTTTTGTCAGGCGTTGAATCATTTATTTTTATATTTAGGCGATCACTCGGGAACAGTACTTTTTCTGGGTGAAAAGTACCCTATGTCCTTTTCTGTATTCCTGGCAACGCGTATATGCAAAATTTCATGGTGATCGGTCGAGAAGTTAAGACGTGAAGGCGTAACAAACAAACAAACACACTTTCCCATTTATAATATTAGGATGTAGCCGACAAGACTAAATAAATCCGTCGCTAGAAAGAGTAATAAAATAATGATTTAAAATACAATTAAATTGCGTTTAACGATTGGCGTCGCTGCCAATATCGAATCTTGAAGTTCAACGTACTCGATAAATATAGAAAATTGTAAACATTCCTAACCATTACACGTATACAACCAATTTCAATTTTTATATATTGGAACATTTATTTAAGTGAAAGCCGTATCAGAATTCGTTGAGTGGTAGAAGTTTGCGGAGGATCAGACAGAGATTTTATTTTATAACTAGCTGAGCCCGCATTCGGTATAGCGCGTAACTTTTTTGTTTGTTTAAACAAACACTAAATGTTACGGGAAGCTTGCCGTTTCTGAGATTAGCGTGCAAAAACAAACGCACAATTTGGAAGCGTTCTGGCGTTAAACGGTTCATGATGAATTGCAAAACCTTACCGAACATAAATGTCAACACAGTTTGACATTCGCAACTGTCAAACCATAGACAACAACCATCGATACTGCTATGCACCTAAAAAACACCCATTAGATCGTTACGTAGCCGTTAGATCGTTATGTTGGACGTCGCCAACATTCGCAGAGAAGTGGCACCTTAAGTAGAAGAAGATGAACAACATAATTACTTCAAACAACGCGTTTCTTAACGTTTGAATGATAACTTTCCAATCACGCGTTGACGTTAACGCTTGACAGATTAACTCTTTTATAAGTAGAGTATAAAGAATATATGAAATCCGTTCATTCGCGTCGCTTCGCTATAATCGCGTCTTCCGATTGGCTGCACAAATTATCATCGTGAGGTTTCGCTTCATGAATGTTTAATGTGAACAGTCAACCGACGAGACAAAGCGAGCTGCTTCACGGACTTGACAGAATCCAATGACAGGTTTCCATTGAATTGAACACAGTAGACACAGTCCCTCAGAAATATATCGAAATTTTAAGCGATGACTTACTAAAGTCTGAACTAAGACCCGCTCCCGTCTTCGCATGGATGCAATTTTTGTTCTGCAAATTATATACACTATCTCTAATCTCTTTCTATTAGTGAAAATTTATTTTATAATATTTATAGATATAGATATGTATAGACGGCTTGTTCCCACCCGCTCCATAATTTCGTTCCCAGCAGCTCCAAGAGTAAAATTTAATCCAAGAGTAATATAAATTAAAAATTCCACGGGCTCCAAAAACTTATCAGAAATGTTACCAAAAACGAGCCGGTGCGAACTAGATTTTATGTAAATAAGAAATGCTTTGGAGCTCTTAGGAATAAGCCGTATAGACATAGATATGTATGGATATAAATAGATTAGTCGATGCACCCCGTCATCACCCGGGCGCAATTAGGGGACTTTGTTTTCTTTAGCTTACAACATAATAACCTTTTAAAATAGAGAAATATTTTTCTAATTATTTATCCTCCATAAACACATAACATTAGCACTGTCCTTTATATTAGTTTTTTAATTTATTAAACATGGGTTTGCTCTTGACCAGCATATCTATCAATGTAGGAAGAATGAGGCCGACGATGGAGCGAGCTCACCCAGAAGATGCCTATTCACTCTATTAGTATAGATACATAAAAATAGATACGGTTGTAATAAAAATTTGGAAAGTTTTGTCAACTTTCATAACTAATCTGAAAGATAATCTCTCCAGGTTTGTTTTTAAAATAATATTTGTAAAACGAGTCTCGGAAATAAAAAACTAAAATGAATATTCTGACTTCTGACTCGTTTTTGAAAATGTGATATTTACCAAAATAATAGAAAAAAAGTTTATTTGATTTTTCAAAAGTGGAGGTACCTATCTAATACATTTCGCCCGGAGATAATTATGGCGTTGAAAAACATATTTAAACGTTGCCCTGTTGCGAAGCCGGCCTTCTATTGAATTTCGATATTCCGCTTTGTTTTCTTCGCAAAATTCAAACTTGCGATATTTAATATTCACTAGCGACTTAATTAAGTTATTTGGTTACATCGTCGTATCTGATTCCTCTGATCGCTATTATATCTTTAAACAACAATATTGATCAGAGTGCCTTTTGTCTGTAATGAATAAATTCTCTTTTGAGTAAACTAAATAAATTATTAGTAAAACATATATCTAACATTTTGCTAATTCTTGCTAGAGACTTCCTATATCAACAGATATATTGGACAGTAATTACGAATCTTTTATTTAATTAAGACAAACGAAAATTTCGGATCCGTCCAAACATTAATTTTAAAATATATCTCTATAAATGATAAATAAATAGTTGGTTCGTCCCTGTTGTGTTCACTTAAACTTGCTGACGATTTGAAGACAGGTAACATTATTAATATATGTTCGAATCTATGCTAGGATTCAAATACAGAGCAAATACTAGTGTACTGGTCCTGAGTAAGTACTAGTGTACTAACTAGTCATCCTGTCTGCCGCCAATCAGTATAAGAAAAAACGAATGCAAGGGATTGTGATCTACCAGGCCTTGACATCAAACCACCGAATACTCCGTGCATCAAACTAATTGCTCCCGTAACTTTGTAAATACGTGAATACCGCCATATACTTCAATAATTGGGTACTAAGTTTTAATTTAAATCAAATTTGATAAATTTGACAAAATTTGATTAATAAAATAATTAATCATGGACTAGACTGGCCGAGCCCGCAACATCGTACGCGTGGTATTCGGTATAGCGCGTAACTTTTTTGTTTGTAAACCGATTGAAATGAAACAAACACTTAATGTTACGGGAAACTCGCTACAATACATCTGTGAAAACATAATTCAAATGGGTTAAGCAGTTTTTGAGATTAGCGGGCAAAAACGCACAGGCAGACAGACAAAAGATCTTAAAACTATTTTTTTGATCTCGGTAACATAAGTAGAGCGTGTACAAATTGTTTTTATTTTTTTGAAAAAATATTAAGTCAGACACGGCTCGTTTACGATTTTATTATATGTATAGATTAGAAAGTAGGCATACTATGTTCAAAACCAGGACATTGGACTACCTTTGTGCCAAGATTCATCCAAATTAGTTGAATGGATTACGTCTGATTTAGTAAAAAACATCTTCAGATAATTTCCCAATTACAATATTGCTAACTTTTGCTCGCGACTTCGTCGGCCTATCTTTGCGAATTATATCCTATATGATTCTGATCACTATATCACAATTTTACACCACAGAGAACAAGCATCCATACATCTTCACAAGCGTTAGCATATTAGCATTAATTTGATTTCTAACTCATACAAATATCTTATACAACGATTAAGACAAACTATAATCGCAGATTGAAAATAATTAAGACGCCACGGGTCGCCAATGATGGCCCATTCGTTTTTAGCGCTTAAATATGTTTATTATACAATGCCTACCTCTATCTATAGGCAAACTAGAAATGAAACTATGTCGAATTCGCATTCTGGCGATAAACAGTGCGTTGAACTCACATGATATAGTGTTCGCTTAAAAAATTATTTTCAGATTACCAGGTCGTAAAATGTTGAAATTTTGTTGCCACGGTTTTTGCTATTTAAATGTTTATATCGTACGAGTCTTTTATAACTAAGTAAGTATACGACAACTAATGTGATTCATCATTTTTATATATTCAATTAATATTTCTTTAATTAATTTGTCTTAACTAATATCTGTACTAATATAATAAAGAGAAGAGATGTTTGTAATGAATAAATTCAAAATTACTGGTCCGATTTTAAAAATTATGTTAATTGTAGAAAGTTACATCAACAGCGAGTAACATAGGCTACTCACCCTCCCTCCATCTCCGCCCTTTATCACCGCTCTATACAAAATTTCCGTTTTCCAAGAATAAACTCAAAAACCACTTGACCGATTTTAAAACTTATTGCACCTATAGAAAGCTAACATTATCAGCGAGTAACATAGGCCCCCCTTTACCCCACCCCCTCCACACAAAATTGTCGTTTTCCACATATCTATACTAATATCTATACTGAAAGGCATCCAATAAGTCACAACACAAACTTACTATCTGAAACAGGATTTTGCTGGCGCACACGCGCACGCGCGCGCGCGCGCACACAAATCTCCTATTCTTTTTAATGACTATTGTTTAATTTTTAAATTTTATATCTTGTTAAATTCTGGCCTTCACAAGTCACCGAATAACTATATGTGTAAACTATCTGTAAATTTTAAAATAAATAAATAAATTATAAAGCTGAAGAGTTTGTTTGTTTGTTTGAACGCGCTAATCTCAGGAACTACTGGTTCGAATTGAAAAATTCTTTTTGTTTTGAATAGTCCATTTATCGAGGAAGGCTATAGGCTATATAACATCACGCTTCAACAAATAACATATATAAGCAGTGTCCAGTATCGCGCGTCCCATGCGCACGCCGCGCCGCCGCCCGCCACCGCCGCCATAATATTTTATAAAGAGACGCGGACTAAGTCGCGTGCAACAGCTAGTTTATTTTATAAATGCGTCAGAAAGTTTCTTTGTTTAACAACTCAACCGATCATCATGTTTTGAACACATATCAGGGCTACAAAAAAAGGTCTAGGATTTTTTCATCCCGAGGGACGTTGGCAAAAGCTAGGTAATAAATTTGAATCCTAATAAAATATTAAAATTGTGAAAATTTATGAAGATAGATGTTTGGATGTTTGTTACTTTCTAACGCAATAACTACTGAACTGATTTTTATGTAATTTTATACTTAGTACCTAATAATACATTTTATACATCAGAGTGGCTATAACACGTCGTGGGCTATATAATTTATAAAGATAAGTGGGCGAAGTGGTAGGCAAAAAGTGGTAGGAAATAAAAGTATCAAACAATGTTTTTATTGCCAACAGAGATTCTTGTTGCCAACCTGATTTAAGTTGAGAGAAAGTTGAATTTTTATTTACAAACCACATTTTGCATCTATTCGTATAAATTTGATATGATCGATATTACTGCTTTCCAAGTCACTAACTGGGCAGCAGTAACCGCCCTCTTACAGAAGACTACAGAGAAATAACGGCATGTGTGCTGGTTGTGTTTCGGTGAGACGGTTTAAAGATAATATGTGAGTCCATAACGATCTTTATCCTTTAAAAATTCAACAGCGCACTTGCACTCCCCTTGGCGTTGCTTATGTTATAGGCGACAGTAATCACTTACCATCAAGAAATAGACTGTCAGACTTTTGCATAAAAAGTTATAAAATTTAATTAATGTTCAAATTCTTAAGATTACTTACTATGGTAAATAAAGTCTTATCTAGTTGGCTTTAGGAGCGCGTTCCGCAGACATAAAGTGGGTAAGTCCATGTAGACAGTAACAGAAATGGACTATCGTTTTTTCCCCATAAAATATACTGCTTAATTTATAAAATAAAGTTTTTTATAGTGATTTTAATTTTTAATGAAATGAAATTCGCTCGTCAAACTTCGTCTCTACTCTTCTTTTATATCTACAATGTAATTTGTAAATGAGAAAAAAAGTATGATTCTCTCGCTAATAAACAAGAAGTTTGTTACAAAGTAAATTTAAAGTCGATTAAGTGGAAACGCGAGCAATTGTTCTTTTGATTGGTTTTGTTGATGGATTGTAAACAGCTAGCTGTATTGAAGATTTGTCGATTCGTTTACATTTAGCTTGTTGTGAACGTTGGATTCAATTAAACACAATATCCCTGGCACATAGTAAACATGCTCCATTTGAATTAAGTCCGGAGGTCATAAGTTGTCAAATTTATGGCCCTACGTCTCGGCCCGAGGCCACTTGCGCCCGCGCAACTACTCGTAGACCGAATTAAAATGACAATGTATTATTTTGCATAAACTGGTCTAAGTTGGTTTTTATTACAATAAAATGTCTGGTGGTGCATAACGTATTATAATTATGTAATTGTTTACGTTGTTGCCATTGTTACGCCTACATTGTTAGGAATTTTCAGTTTTAGTGAGATCTCTAAAGAGATGTTTACGGTTGTTTTTCATTATTAAAAATGGGTTTGCTCTTGGCCAGCATTTAGCCGTGTAGGGAAGACGAGGCCGACAATGGAGCGAACTCACCCAGAAGATGAGTGAATAGTTTTTTGAAAAGATTTGGGTCGTATGAGCAGTGCGTGAAAATCCTTAGCAGTGCGCATTATAAAAGATGTTTTAAATCGCTTGGTCCGAACTAGAGGGATGACAAGGTGAGGATGGCAACTAGCCATACGTCTGAATGTCCTATAGAATAAAGGGGAAGGCGCTCATGCAACTCCTGAGCATACTCTCCGAAGTACATCTTATAGAATACACACAGACAGGCAATTTTGCGCCTATGTGCCAGGCTTTGCAGCTTAGTTCTTATTAGCGTACCGCCGCCAATGAGCCTTCTAGCTCTGCGATCCACCGAGTAGAGTGTGGCAAGTTAGTATTTTGGTGAGCTATCCCAAAGGTGACAGAAATACTCTATGCAAGATCGGATTTTCGCCTTGTACAAAGAGAGGAACTGTCCAGGTTGTGAAGCATCGCTTCACCCTATTTAAGATGCAAAGCTTTTTGGCCGCTGTTTGAGCTTTGGACTCAATAGAAGTGCTGAAGTTGAGATTTGAGCACAAACTCATGCCAAGAAGCTCGAGATCATTGGCCACAGGTACACGGATGCACCTCGGAAAGTTGGAGCCAAGACGAAAGGGCTCCTTTCGGTTTTAAATACATATGCTTTAATTTTGTATTTATTTCGCATTTGCTAACTAGCTATGTGATAATACTAGCGACTCGCCACCGGCTTCACACGGGCTCGCAATTTATTTCTACAAATTATGTACATACACAAACTTTCCTTGTTTATCGCTCCTTGTTGTCGGTTATCTATGGGTAGCCTGTAACCTTCCTCAAGAATTGGGCTATTAAATGCAAAGAGTATATTTAAATTTCCGGCCAGTACTTCCAGAGATTAACGTTTTCAACCAAACAAACAACAACAACCAACAACTCTTCAGATAGATTGTACATTGTCTATATATAGATTATGTACATATTAAAAAGTGCCGGAGTCGGAAAACTACTTTTGCATGTCGACAATTATTAAATAACAGGTTCTTGATTATATCCTATTAGTTCTAATTCTATAGTACAAATTCTAATAAATATATGTATTTAAAATAGGACAGATAGGTTTTGTAAAGGTCGGCAGGCTAGATGACCGTTCACTTGATGGTAGGTAGCTGCCGCCGCTTGTCTTATTAACAATGCCATAGGAGTTCCAAGCGCGCTGGAGACCTTGACAGGTTAAATTAACGGATAAGCTATAGAGGGGGACGGCGTCCCTTACTCATCAACGAAATATAATAGCACACTGGTTTTCTGCAAGAGGTTGGTTACCGCAGCCAGATCTCCAGTTTTTGCAGTATCCCCTGCCATTAACATTTATTATATTGTTTTATATCTATAGTAATGTAAATGCTAATACTTACTAATATTATAAAGAGAAAAGTCTTGTATGTACTAATATTATAAACTCAATATCCAATGAACCGATTATATTAAAAATTCTTTCACCTATAGAAAGCTACCTTATTAATAGAGAGATATTTTATTTATAAATATTTTATAATAAAAATAATGAAAAGTGAGTTTTTTTACTAATTTCTGGAACTAGAAGTCGAATTAAAAAATTCTTTTTATATTTCATTGACCAATTCTGGAGAAAGTTTGTAGGTTATGACCATCACGCTACGACAAAAAATATAACAGTGATATGGACAAATTTGTAGTAATTGTAATTAAAAATATTGTATTAGAGTGTCAAATTCAAATGTCCGCTTTATTTTAATATTATTCCCTGATTAGTCATTACCTTGTTTCTTCGTGGTTTTGGTGCACGTTGTGTATACTATAGTTAATTATAACCGAGCCCTCGTGTACAATACTATTTTTCTGGATGAAACATGTCATTTCCTGTACCCATGACAACGGTTACGCAAAATTTCATGGTCGATCGAGTAATTAATGGCTTGAAATCGTAACAAACCAACTCTTCAGCTTTATTATATTAGTATAGATTGTAATATACATTCTGTTGAAATCTGGGCCTCAGAGCGCTGGTTTAAATGAAATAATAGTGGTATCAGCATTGGCTGATGGCCTGTTGTCGCCGGCCGTCATAATTTAAGAACGCTCTGTTACTATGTCGTATAAAACGTTGGTTGCGTTGGTTGGATCATTTTAAATATAATTTGTAAATGTCGCTTCGGAATATTTTGTTCGTGTTCCACAAATATTGTTCTGAAGGTAAATTCGATTTCTTTTACATTAACAGAAATATTTTTGATATATAAATTAATATTTTCAAAGGTAACTCAAACTCAACATTTGAAGGAAAGTCTAGCCAGAATACAAAAGGCAGCCCGCCCGGGCAGCAGTATCACTCCTTTATGGATAATCACGGTATGCCAGAGCTCCTATCCCCTTCCAATCCCTTATCCTACTCGAAGGTCGACAGCGCACTTGCAGCGCTCGTAGCCACCTTCCATCAAGTAGGCTGACTTGGCATTATATAAAAAAAATCGAACTTAAGCTATTGTCTAATATATGATTTCATTACTAAATTAATATAAAATACATATACAATATTATGTAAAATACAGATCAAGTGAAAATATTATGGTCATAGAATATTTTAAAAACGAAATTTTAGACTTTTATTTAATTAATATTGATTGGAGCTTATTCACAAAGAGGTCTATTCTCCCATCCAACTGTAAAAAGCTATGTGTAATTTTTTTCTGGCGCACATAGTGGTTTTTTTCTGGAGTATTAATGGGTAGTGTTGAATTTTTTATCTTTTATGAAGTAAGTACTAGCTGGTATCTGCGACTTCGTCCGCGTTGAAAAAGAAAATGTGAGTAATAGATATAATGTGAGTAATATATCTTTATCGCTATGACGACGACGGTGGCACTATATTTTATATTTTTGGACGATCCCTCGGGAACCTAATTTTTGCTAAGATATTGTTTGTCTTAAGATATTAATCTGCTGCTATACCGATTCAGAAATGCCAATTTTATGAGAAAGAAACCGACATGGAATTTACATAGTTTCTGTTATCAAAATTGTAATCAAAACACTAAAAAATCATCTACAAAATGTATCAGACAATTGTTTTGTTAAGATAACATCATCGTCCCACGTAATATTATTATTTTCGTTGATCAATCAAAATAGAAGTTTTAGTCAAAAATAAATTATTATGATACACGTTTTGCGTAGTCCTTGAGAATGATGGCGCCCGCGCCGCTCCGACGACGCGCGGTTGTTTGAATTTGAATATAATATTGCCAGCTTCAATCTTGCTAACAATCGACTAAGCGACAGCGGTGTGTTTTAATTTAAGGTGGAGACAAACGCTAAATACTAAAAATATCCATTGTTTAATGAAGATGTTACAAGAAATAGACAAGACATTTGCTTTGAAAAAAAAAAAAATATTATACTCAAACATGTGAAGAACCAATTGTATTAATTAGAATTTTCGTTAAAGTAATAGAAACTAAAAAAAAAAGTTAGAACACAAGAAGAATTTAACTTTTATTGAAAATTCTCTCGAAAACGGCTTATTGGGCGCATATGAATCCTGTACCTATTAATAAGTTAATGTCAGTT
This sequence comes from Bembecia ichneumoniformis, assembly GCA_910589475.2. Classification (NCBI taxonomy): domain Eukaryota; kingdom Metazoa; phylum Arthropoda; class Insecta; order Lepidoptera; family Sesiidae; genus Bembecia; species Bembecia ichneumoniformis. The sequence goes on from OU342532.1 coordinate 16,748,523, forward strand.
TAAGAAATTGTATAATTTTTTTTTTTGTGTATTCTAATGGTAAAAACAAAAACAAAACACAATTTCTGTTGAATTGTCTCCGCCGCCAGCGAGTTCTAATGTAAATGTCATTTGCCCAAGTGAAGCCCTTAACGCTTGTTGCGGTTTGGGATAACAAAGGATTTTTTCCTGAACGTATTATTTTTAACCTTATGCCAATGTTTTTAGCACTCACTCTCCTTTACTTTGATACTAAGAGGCCGTAGTGTGTCGCGTTATGCTACGGGATGTCACGGCACGCCACGTACTGTGGTATTCTGTAGTACGGCTACGAGCTGTGGGATGCCACGACGTGCCAAGGCATGCCGCGGGATGCCATGGCGCGCCGCTGCGTGCCACAGGATCCTTTGAGCTGCCGAAGCATGTCTTGCCGTTAATCAGCGCCGGCCGCCGGTTCTCGAGTTATAATTGGTGGAACTATAACGTGACTTTTTCTTAGGGTTCCGTATGTCCGAATACCGAATTCCGAAAACGGAACCCTTATAGGATCACTCGTGTGTCCGTCTGTCCATAACATGGTATTGTGCGGATAGATAACATCGTACGGAACCCTCTTCACGCGAGTTCAACTCGCACTTTTTTTTTTCATTGAAATGCGATCAGAATTTTTTCCGTAAAAAAGTACCGAACATACATAACGTATATATCCATCGATCATACAAAACAAAATGTACTTGCTCAAATATCAATAAAATCAAATAAAATAAAGTGAGATCTGGCACGCCTGGGATCTTGGGCCAAAATAAGAATGACTTTATTACAAAATAAGAATTGCAACATAGAACCACAAACATGATTCCAAATAGCTTTAAGTATATCCAAGGTAATTTTTTGTTCCCTGGCGCATTCATAAGAGGTCTACACAAAAAAATAATTCCACATAAAAAAAAAAAAACAATTTCCGCTATAGCTTTAAGAGGATATGTAAGAAAAAAGTGTTTCTTTGATTGCATTTATCTCAGGATTTGCTTAGCACAGAATTAAAATTTTCTGATATAGGTTATTTGACTACATAATTCAACATTTGTTTAGAGCCAAAACACGATAGCTTAAAATTTTCTCGACAGAAAAAAATTCTAAAGTAACCCCTTTAATTTTAATTTATCACAAATTGTATTTAAACAGTGCCATATTAGACTGATAAAAGTTAGTAAACACAAAGTAAATACAATTCTTTATCATTTGTTTAGACTAAAATATGTTTGTGTGATTTACTTTTTTTTATAATTGATATTTTAACAACGGGCGCTTACGTTATTTGTTTCGAGACGCAAGAGCGCTCTATCTGTTTCTTTTTCGCACGTGGAGAAGCAATAGCGCTTGTAACTGCTTCGTGTTACGCCCAGTTGCTCGTGGCCATAGCCGACGACGGACCTGTGCTTGGCGCTCTTTGCTCCCGATAATAAAGATAAATATTGAAATATATGTGAATAAACTTTATAATAATATTATTAAACTTTATAATTCGTCTTAGGGATAATTTAGTGACTAAAAACATTGAAAGAATTCCAAAATTATAAGAAAAGAAAGTCGAATTTGAAACGTTTAAAAAAAAATACAAGTAATTTGAGACAAAAGAAAAGGTAAGAACGTTCATTTTTAACAATTTATTACGCTCTATGATTTTTAGTAACAAAATTTGTATCTTTGTTTTGTATGTATTAGAATCACATTTCCCAATATGTGCACCAGATAGCAGCATGAAACTACTTGGATTTTTATATATGATTTTTTTATTGGTTTTATCACCGAGATTAGAAATCGAATTGCTAACAACATATAATATAAACAAATAAATAAAATTTAACTATCTCTTTGTAATGTCAATATAATAGCTTTTTTTTTAATGCACATACTTATAACAATAATATATTTTTATTTGTTTATCTTTAGATAAGTAAGCGCTTACACATGATAATTTATTCTTTTTTGTAACATTTTTTTACCCATTGCAGATTACTACGCGAAAATAAAATATGTAATATCAATGCCACGAGCGCAAGGTTCAAGCGAACAAAATCAAGTGGAGTCGCCATTACCTGAGAAACTTCATTCTTTTTCGCCAACATTAGAAAATAATAAAAGGTAAACCGAATTTTATAACGATGAATTCAAACATGTAAACCGTGATAATAATGCAAGGGAATAGACAAACTGTATTACAATTCGAAATATTTTTTCTTCTTGAATTGAATCAATCAGCTAATACTTTTTTAGTATTAATTAATTAATTAATATACCATAAAACCGAATTACCACTACTTATCATTGACATTTTTGTTCTGATATGAAGGAGTCACCTGGGGATTCCCCTCTGTAGCGGATCGGAGAGGGGATTCCCCAAAACCACCCAGGAAAATCCGAGATGTTGAGGATGTTGACCTGGTAAAAAGTCGGCGACGGGATCTCGGAAACTATCAACCCGAGAAGGACCCGGTTTTGCGGAATGTCATAGAGGGTCATCGGGGGTGACCACATCGCGACCCCCCCCCCTCTCCCCCCATACGTTTTTTTTACGCTCCATACAACCGTCCGGATTTTCGAATCCCCGCAGCTCCGAAACGGTGAGAGTTATGGCGGCGGTTACTTTGGCGGATGACCAACGCCCGTGGAAGTCCGTCGTCCGGGACTGTCGCCCTCCCCCCACCTCCTCCCCTTCGGACCCCCTCCGTACAAAATCGCACTCTGTTAGGGATCTTTCGCCGCTGGAGGAGGGCGGCAAAGGTCATCGGAGGGTTGCGAAAGTACGAAGCCTTTCAATTAGTTACCGTCACCCCGCCCTCCGGATCCTCCCCCGCCCCCTCAGGCCCCCCCGATCGGGACTCGGAGGCGGTTCGACTGAAACATCCCGTGTTTGGGCTTTTTCGAATGGGCACGGCGAATGGATTCCGATGGCTCCGACGGGATTTGGATTTAGCTCACTCGACCTCCCCTCCACCTCCCCCTCCATACGAAACCAAACTTCAAAGAGGTTCTTTTATAGAAAAGAGACGGCGGTCGATCCGCCGCAGCGGCGGCGAGGGGTATGTCGGAGCGACGAAAAGTGAAAATTTTGACACCCCCCTCGAACCCCCTCTACCGTAACTCGGAAACGGCGCGACGCAGCCGGGTCGCGTTTGGGGTCTTCGGAGACGTCTCGGGGAGACGAACTTTTTGGTGGCTACAAAATTTCGAAATTTGCATTTTTGGACTTTTTCGTAAATATCTCTGGAGCGGTGCGTCGCAGACCGCCCGTGTCGGTGCTCATTTGAGAGGTCTCGGGGAGATGGATTTTTTGCAATAGACCAAATGTCACAATTTGACAGTCACTGTCTATTCGGTAGACCGTCGGTGACCGTAGCGGGCAGACACCCCGTGTTGGGTATCATTTGAATGGTCTCAACGAGGACGATCCATTGACACCATTGCTCTCCCCCCTCTCCCCCCTTCGGACCTCCTCTATGCAAAAAACACACATCAAAGAGATTCTTTCGCCGACGAAGGGACGGCGGTCGATCCGTCGCGGAGTGGTCCGGAGCGGCGGCACGGGGTCTGCCCGAACAAAGTAAAAGTGAAAATTTTGAACCCCCCTCGAACCCCTCCGGTCGTAACTCGGAAACGGCGCAATGCATCAGGGGTGTGTTTGGGGTCGTCGAAGAAGTCTCGGGGAGACGAATTTTTTAGTGGAGACGAAATTTCGAAATTTACATTTTTAACTTTTTTTGAAAATATCTCAGGAGCGGTGCGTCGCAACCTCCCGTGTTGGTACTCATTTAAGAGGTCGCGGTGAGACGGATTTTTTTAGCATAGGCATTTTGTTTCGTTACTTGTGTTATAAAGTAACTATTGCTACCTACCATCAAGATCAATACCATCAAGAATTATAAAAAAATAATGTCAATCTGAAGTTAATAAGGAATAAAATATTGTAAAGTAAAAGATAAAAATGAAATTGGAATGTTTAAATTATGCTCACTATTTTCTAATCATTTAAATCTGTTTAAAGAATATTAGATTTAAAAGAATTATTTTGTTACAGTTTTAGTAAGTATCATGTAAATGCATAAAATAAAAGTATCAATTTATAGTTAAAAATAAAACATTCCAACAACATAGGTATTAGTTTATTATTCTTGCTGTAATAATTAATGAAATAGAAATTTTAATATCAAATTTTTCTACTAAATAAAAATACGAAATATAATATGTGAATAAGAATATATACATATAATAAGCATATATAACATTTTGTATTTTTTTTAATTCTTTCATACTTATTAGACCCTTAGTAGACCCACCATGTTGGTACTTATGTAAGAAGAGGTCTCGGGGAGAGGAATTTTTTGGTCACGACGAAATTTCAAATTTCACATTTTTGGACTTTCTCGGAAATAGTAGCAGGTAGACCCACCGTGTTGGTACTCATATAAGAGGTCTCCGGGAGACGGATTTTTTGCAATAGACCAAATATCACAATTTGACATTTGCGGTCTACTCGGTAGACCGTCGGTAACTGTTGCGAGTAGACCCCCCGTGTTGGGTATCGTTTGAAAGGTCTCAACGAGGACAATCCATTGACACCCTCTCCCCCCTCTTCCCCTCCCCACCCCCGAAAGGGCTATCCCCCCGCGGGCTGCGCAGCCCGCGGCAACGAGCGGAAGCTAGTTTGTATATGAAGCCGGTTTCATTTTTTCTATTTTTATAGACTAGTAGGGGCCGAATTCTGATGTATTAATTCTTATTTGTACTTCCATCGATTTACGCTAACTTTTTTTTTTTTTTTTCAGTAATCCGTGTTCGAGTACTCGAACCATTGAATCACCTATTCATCAGGAATCGGACAAAGTATTGACAGAATTACAAAATGCTGCAGATATATTTCATAAGAGTAATTCCATGTAAGCACTTGTGTAAACTCATTTCAGTAACAATCGGCTAAAATTTAGCAGTGAAAGTTGAAACTACATTTATATGGTCTATTGCTCAAAGAATTCTCAAATTCAATACTACAAAGTAATAGCATAGTACACCCAGAATAGTAGTTCATCTCAGGCATGTCGGCGAGTTATTAGCCTACTTATTACTTGTCACTTTATTTTTTAGTTAAATATTATTTGTGTATTATGAGTAGCACTGAATTTTTATATATACCTATATTTTTTATATTATTATAATGAAATGTTTTACTAATTCATAAATGAGGTATAAATAAAAGTCCTTTTAATTTTTATGTATATGGCATTTATTAAAAACTTACAAATTTGAAATAGAAAAAAATTAAAAAAATATCAAATGGAGAACACAAACACATCCAAATATTACTATAAAAATTCAATAAATCAATAAATCGGGCCAGGATTTCCAAAGTTATAGCGTTGTAAAATTTCACCGCTTTTTTAAATTTGCGTTCATTCGCGCACCACCGCGATGACGTCATACACCTACAGCCCTTGTCCGATTGCAAGTAATGCTGAGTGTTTATTTTCATAAAATTTGATTGTTGTGGTTTGTAGTTATTATTTTAAGTGTTTGTGTTAGCAATTACTTTAAATATTATTGTTATTAAATAAACATAGTGATGGAAGAGGGTTTTGTAAAAGGACAGTCGGACCTACCAAAAGTCGACATTTTTATGGTTGCGCGATATTTGTCTGAGAATGGTGATTATGTAGCCGCTGAAATGCGAGGAATAAAACTGAATAAGTAAGTAAATGTGTAACTTCTCATGTACTTATGTTAGTATTTCAATCAAGTTTTATTAAAAGGCAACTGTTTGTTTTTGTCGAGTGTCAAATGGCAGGGGGACAAACATTTTCTTAATTTCATTTTTAAATATTGCCTTTTTTATTAGGTACAAAACCAAAAAGTTCATTTCATCCTTTATAGCAAATAAACTGAGTGATGTTATTTAGTTTGGGTGTGATCAATGTAAAGGATGTATTAAGCATTTAAAGTATTGTGTATCTTTTATGTAAATTTTTTTTTATAAAATTTATTATATATATACACATTAGTTTCTTTTTTAAAACAAAAAGTCATCTCCAAGACCAACTCAACCCTAGGTGCGTGTCGAGGCGCGCGCGCCACTCGCGAGGACATTGGCCTGCACCCTGCACATTCAACTACAGTTTTAGGTTAGGTGTCTATTTCTTAAAAGAAACACTTTTGGATGTACGTCGAAATGATCTTCATAACAATGCACGTCACTACAGGCTTTAAGAGGATCTGCTCTTTTCACAACTTTTAACCACTTTTTCCGAATATTACCGCCTGGTACATAAAAAAAAAACAATTTTCGGGGTGATTTTACACTGGAGTTGGTACACATAGGCACAATACAATATTTTTTAACCTTTTTAGTGATCCAATATAATTTTTTTTTATTAAATTTATAGCGAGACTGCGAGCGCAACGAGCTAAAGTATGAAGGTATGTTATGTAGAGTCAGGGAGTGACGTCATACGTTAGCGCGGTCGCTTGTCGGATTTTGCCGCGGAAGCCGTTCTTTAAGGTTTAATATCTCAGTCATTTTTGAAGATAGGAAAAAAATAAAAACAGATTATTTTTTCTCGAGTTACAGGTAACTGTTATTTTATTACTGTTTTATGATAAATATAATTGTCAGCTATTATTTTGATGATGAGCTTATACCATCAGTTAACTTGTGTATATACCATATTTACGCTAGGCAAGCATAGATTTAATTACTTTTCTTGTAATATTATTTTTAAAGAAAGCTTTCGTTGAAAACAATCATTCCGAGAACGTTTTTGTAAAGTTTGTATAAAATTCAACAATAACTTTAATATTTCTTTTTTACACTTTACAATAAAGGAAGTATGTAGTTAATATTATGAAATTAAAACATTTGAATAAAGTTGCAAATAAAAGCGTTTTGAAGCAAAATACCGCAACAAACGAAGCTATGTAACTATCTCTATATATTCAATTATGTAAATATGAAAATATGGCAGACCTGCATATAAATAAATTAGCTGAAGTTATAAAAAGTTTCTCTTTTTTAAATATTCCCATGGAGTTTGTTTAAATACTAAAAATTTGATGTATTTTCTGTGATTTTAGTGATGTTCCCGGAAATGATGAGTTGTTCACGAAATGATGCGTGTGTTGCCTGAATGAGGATGTGAATGCATTTTAGGGTTTATTATAATAAAATCAAATGTTTACAAGTTATTGTTATTTATTTATTTGGCATAAGGTTTATTCTAAACATAAATGTAACTTTACTTAGCTTAAATCACTTCTTTACAGTCTTTTGATGATGTACCCTGCCAAGTACAATTCTTTATAATCACATTAAACTTTATGTTGATGGTGATAATGAAACCATTAATAACATGTAATAGTTCTAGTAAAATTGTAAGTAACATTTTAAACAAAAACAAGTTTTCTTAATTACATTAATAGAACACAAGAATATGTGAAAAGATAAACATTAAAAATTTTCGAAAACTTCAATATCAGTATCGAAGTAATAATACTCTCGATTTCTTTCTCTTTTCAGTAATGGCGTAGGAATGATATTAATTATTTGCTCGAATGCAATATATGATACATAGTTTGACACTAACTTAAATTTTTTGGCACTGTTACGCGCTGAACTCAAGAAAGTTACTAGGATTTATCCGTCATCTTCATCGACACCTGTCTGACAGATGGCAACATAATATCTGTAATTGATATTTTTCTTTTGAGTAGGTACTTTAATTAATAAAAATGTTCCAGTGGATATTAAATTAGGATGTAGGTTTTCGTTGCCTTGACTGTAAGATGTACCAGCTTCTAAAACAATCTCACGAACTTTAGCATCAGACTTTAGAATCGACGTATTGGTCGTCCTCTCTTTTGGCAAAAACTTTTTGGTCATATAAAGCAACTTGTACTCCTTACTATATCTCCACTAACACATTTTTGGAAGGCTTCCCTGTCTTTGGAATTTTTTTTCAAACTATCAGCTTTTTCTTGTAATTGTGTAATAAGAACTTCGTTAAATAATAGATTCTTGCGTACTTCAGAAGATACGTCGATGTTTTTAATCAGTGCGTTAACTTTGCTGTTAGGAGTAATAGGTATTCGAGCTTTCTCCTGTACTTTTTTTCTTTTCATTTTAGTCTTTTAATTAAAGTTTTATATTTACGTTTAATTTTAGCGATTGTTTTTTCCTGTTGTTTTATTTTACGGTATGCTTTAGCTCTATCTTTCCGCACAATTTTTCTTCCTACTGTTTTCCTCACTGAAGGTGTTGCAGATATATCATCATCGGAATGTGGCGGTGTATTTATTATTATATTTGATAATTCCTTCTTCTTTTCTGTGTATTTTTTTTACGCTTCTTTCCATTTTTTTCTCTGCTTTCGCTTTTCTCTCTCGGTCTTCTAAGCAATGTTCTTAACTTTCTTTTCAGCTTTTTTTCTGATAATATGCTCTATCTTTAGCCCTTTTAACCTCTCTGTTCATCTGTCATCTTATCTAAATATTTTCTTTTTCTGGCATTAGTTTTTTCTCTTTCGCGCAAATAGGATGAACTATTTTTGTTAAGTTGCTTTTTCGGACGTTTTGTTCTTTTTCCAGCTTCTTGAGACTCCATATTGCTAAAAAATTAAACATTTAATTAAAAACTGTATTTAACACAACATACACTAAATTTAATAATGAATAGTAATAGCAGATTGCAATTTAGTAACTAAACAGTCATTTCGGAAACGTCATCATCATTTCGATAACGCTCCGTCATGTCCGGTAACGTTCTCGAAATGACCGTTCCCGAAATGACTTTTTCAAATTAAAGCGGCTATTTTTACAGCAGCCATCTTTGACATCATGTCTGGCTTGGTTAATGTAAAATATTTGAGGTTATAATTTCTTTTAAACACTATAAAACGTAGTGTTTTTCAATATTCCCAGGTAATAAATGCATTCCCGGTATGACGACTTATTGATGTACGCACTGTAAATAATGAAAGGAAAGATACTTACTACTTATTTTTAATTTTATCGGCGAATAGTTCTCATAACAGCCACTTTGTTTACATCTTCCCCTACAACTGTGCCATAGACACCTAGAGGCTGCGTTCAATAATACATTTTTTTCGTCGATTAAAACTGCGTTCACTGAAATGATGCTTACATTGTCGGACATAATATTTCGACTTTTTTTTTCTTCAATTTCTTTTTATTTTTTATTAATGTTTACCATAACGTGATATCAGATAAAATTGAGGGCCAATAAGTAATGAAAACCGTTAAATTTATTTTATTTTATGTTGATTCCCAGAGTTTGTTTCTAAGAAATGTTACTTAGGACGCGTTCTCGAAATGACTTTTTGTACTTATTTCTTTAAATAATTTTGAATATGTTTAACTTTTGAAGTATGTTGTGTGATATATAGTCAATGTGAACACATTTAAATATTTACAAACATTAATTTATTAAAAAAATATATGAATTTAATCATTTATTTACTGGCGAAGGTGATTTGCCACCTTGGTGATTTTGACCCACCTATTTTGTAGATATCCTGAAAAAAAAAACATTGGTGTTCTCCATTGTACTAAAAAATAAAGCGGCGGCGGCGGGCGCGAATGTGCCGGGAGCGAGCGGATGCGCAATTACTTGTACGCGCGTGACAAGAAAATTTAAAACATTAAATGTTATAATTATAATACATATATGTGTAAACATTACAAACTTATATTGTCAACGCCAACAAAGAAGTGTGATAAATAAAAATATGGGTAGATTGATAATTAGTACTGGCAATAAAAGCTGGTGTTCAATCACGGACGGGGCAACATTCTAAAGTTACATTAGCCACTCTATATACCTACTATTTTAGATATTTTGGATAAAATAATGTATTGTGTTGTGTGTTATTTCTAAGATCTGCCAATTATATTGTTCTAATTTGTTGTTTAAATTACTGTAATCATTATATTCAAAATATATTCAGATTTATAAATGGATTTTGATTAGAAATACAAAAATGGTTAAAATTACAGACTAAGAATGAGATTGCTAGTGATTAAAATTGATAATAATTAAGTGTAATAATAGTGTTAATAATTAAAATTAATATTAATAAGATTTTAGTCAAAAAATTCAAAAACAAACATTCTCAAATTTTTTTCACTTAATTTAAAAAAAAAAGACTTTTTCACTTAATTTTTTTGCCACTTGGATTATTATTTATTATTATTAGAGTTACATATTGTATAATAATAGCAAAACATGTACACTACTAAGGCGTAGCAAATTTAGCTGTACCTAATAAAAAGTACTACAAATAAATAAATATTAAAGCGCGATGCGACTCAATGAATTCTTTGTTTTACTTTTACACACAGAATGCCGTCTTGTGTTGAGGGGAGCGGGGCGCATCGATCTGGACTCCGCCCCGGCGGGCGGAGACATTTTTTTCATTTTTATTTTGTGTATCACCTTAAGTTTGTACCACACAAAAAAAACGTGTTTGTAATGTTTATTGACTGGTATTAATAGTGCTAATGATACAACCATACGGCCACTCGACTTCGGCGAGTCTCTTGAACAACTCTTGAATTCGTTTTAGATTAGGACATTGTGGGCAGGAAAAGACGGAATTTACGCGGCCGGTTCATCTTATATTTCTCGGCCGTAATCATATTTGTCTGCTGACCTTACAGCCTATAATACTAATGCCCATTATTTTTTACAAGCAGCCGGCGTGACAGAGTTTCGGCTACATAATTTAATATTTATAAATGCTAAAATTTTGCATAAACGTTGTCAGAGAAATAGAAAAGGACATAGGATACTTAAACTTTCATCCAAAAAAAATATTAATGCCTGAAAAAAATATATGAGCAATAAAGATTGAATAAATATTTTAACTCCTAAGAAAAAATACATGATTAATTGATTATGCTCGACCTCACACCGCGCGGCGGTAGTTTCGGAGTATCTTACTGAGGTCGGAATCCAGGTTTTGGGGTGGCCAGCACTCTCTAGCCAGACCTAAATCCCATAGTAGAACTTCTTTGGGATAAACTGAGAAATCCAGCACTAGCTAACCTAAGGGACCTCGAAACTGCATGCCATCTTTAGTTCTTATTAGGACTGGGTTTTGTTATACAATTTTGTTGATATTAATTTGTTAATGATAATTACAAGTTTTCTCCGCATTAAAGCTTCCTTTAATTTTTATAAGAAACTAGCGAGCCGGCTTAGCATGGATGCATTTTTTTTTTTTTTTTTTCAAATTATATAGGTGCACTATAATAAATAATAACCCTGTTATACCTATAAAATTAATATTGAACAATCCTTCGGTTATTATCTCCCGGGTTTATTTTTTGTTGTTATCTTTTTACACTTAGGTATTATTGTTATTACTATATTATATTAGACTTTGCTTTCAACTTGTTTTCATATTGTGCTGACGATAGATGTCACTCACTGTGCTGGGGCCCTAGCCAAGATGCATACGCTTCCTTTGCGTACTTACGAAACGAAAGAAAGAAAGCCCGGTGATTGGTTGTTGTAACAGTTGTAACTTCAACAACCAATCACCGGGCTTTATTTCTTTCGTTTCGTAAGTACGCAAAGGAAGCGTTTGCAACAGTTTGCATCTTGGCTAGGCCCCCAGGTTAAATCGCGCTATCGCTTCGTTCTCGCGAAATATAGAAGGAACGTGTTGGTGGGTGTAGTACCACAGAATAAATAACAGTACTAGCGGATACGGATCTTTACTAAAGATTCTTTAGGTTCGGTCCGTTCACACACACATTAACAAAGAATGAATTTTTGCAGGAGGTAGAGATTTATCTCTAACCTTGATTTACTTTTATTATTTACTAGTGTTCCGCCCCCGACTTCGCCCGCGATGCAATTTTTATATATAAGAACATTCCCCAATTCCCCGTTTATCCTTCTTTCCATTAGTGAAAACCGAATTAAAATCGCTCTACCCGTTCACGCGTGATGCCGTGACCAAGGGAAATGGGGATTCATTTTTATATCGCCACAGCTGCTGCAAGTGCGCTGCCGACTACAGCAGGATTGGTTAAGGCATTAGGAGGGGATAAGGAAATGGGCTCTGGCATCCCTTACTCACTCACCGAAACACAACACGTATATGCTGTTATTTCACGGTGGTATTCTGTAAGGCAGTGGTTACTGCCGCCAGGCGGGCTGCCCATACCACTACTTTTCAAATCCAGACCAGAATCAATTTTGAAAATTACATTAAGATTTCCAAACTTAACCCCGCCGGGAATCGAACCCGGGGCCCCTGAAACGTTAGGCAAGCACCCTTGCCACTCATCTAACGGGCCGTCAAATTACACTTACTTATACTTACACTTAGTATTACATTACACTTATCTACTGAGTATAATACAGTACACAGACAGAACTATAGCTGCCAGCTGGTGGCTGATGCCCGCGACTTCGCACTTTCAACTTTCGTACTTCGTCCGCGTTGATAAATGAGAAAATATATGAGTAATTGAAATTTGAGATAAATACGTCAACGAGCCGTGTCTGTACTGTTGTACTTTAAAAAAAAAAAAAACAATTTGTACACGCTTGTGCTTATGTTACCGAGGTCAAAAGAATAGTTTTTAGAATTTTTGTTTACTCCTCGGTTTTCTGTACAACTTGCCGTAACATATGGATGTGCTCTATGGTAGTATAGCCTTTCCGAAAACCAGCTTGTTATCTCTAGTATGACCTAATTAATAATTAGTATACCTTAATAATAATTAGTATACCTTAATGGATAAGACAAATTCCAGGCACTCTTTAAATATTTGTATTTGACGATTGACAATTTTTGAAAACCACACTCTTCCCCCTTCTATACTTCTAAACTAGGCTAACTAACTTTTCTACTCTTTCCCTAATACATTGCACTGAGAATACCAAATGTTGTGTTAAAATATAGTCCTTAATGCGGCTTAAGAGATTATGGCATAAACACCCTTTTAAATGGATCGGTGAGGACTGAGCAATTAAATTTAAGCGGGGTTTAAATTGAACAGAACCGCAATGGATTAGGGGAGACTACTGCCCGATGTGAGTTCCCCGAGATGGCCGGCGTACCTCCGCTTCCGGGTACGCCGAGGTTCCGACGGGGAGCGTGGTCCTCCCCGCGCTGAACGGCCGTGGCGGGTCGCCGAAGTTGTGTAACAACGTTCTTGCGACCGCGCCCATATACGGCCGCGCTAGAAAGTCCGGTTTTAGCCGGTAGGAGTCCAGCATAACCCACAGCGTCCCCCATGATGGGTATCCATGATCCCCAGCTGCCGGGTATCCATGATGGGTTTCCCAACGTAAAAAAAAGGGATTGCATAAAGTATTAATGAAGCATTAACGTATTTGGTACTAGCTTTTGCCCGCGACGTCATCCACGCTCCTCTTCATTAGGTGTTAAAACATTTATTCAATCTTTACACTGCTCATATATTTTTGTCAGACGTTGAATTTTTTATCTCTCTCGGGAACAGTACTTTTTGGACAAAATTTCTATGTCCTTTTCTATGTCCTTGACAACGTGTATGCAATTTGTCATGATGATAGGTTGAGTAATTGAGACTTGAAAGCGTAGACAAACAAACAAACTCACTTTCGCATTTATAATATTAATTACATAGTATATTCGGTTGGTCACGAGTATCTTAATGTATTTAAGTTTACTTAAATGAGATCGTTAGCTGCACAGTCCAGATTGAACATGAACAACGTATTTTTACGAAACTATAATAATTATGTATTTTATCTTAGTAATTTTTCGGAGGAATTTAGGAGCATTGCATTTCGCAGCGATAAACTTGGCAGTCGGTTGTCCGGCAATAACCGCCCTATTTACAAAAGAACACAGTGAAATAACAGAACTTGTGCATGTGCTAGAGAAGCTATCCTTATCCTAACAGTCCAATAAAAATTTAATAACAAATCAAAATTGTTAACATTTGTTCTCAATAATTATAATGTTTCACTGTATACGTACTTTCTTTTTTATTAAAAAAAAAACCATAAAAGTTTATCCATTATTTATATTAGGGAAACATACAATATTTCGATACACATTATACACATACATAAATAAAAGAAAAACATAAATCAGCAAAGTTTCCACTAATAAATTACTAAAACATATTATAAGTTACAAAGTCACTACAGAATATCGGAGCTGGGAGAAAACAAAAAAGGTATACAAGGGGAAAAAAAGAAAGGAAACTGGAAGGCTGGCTATTGGAACAAGACTATCTCAGTACAGAAAACCTATTGATTTATCAATGTTAAACCTACAAAACAAGAGCTCAAACACACACATTCTCACACCCACACACACACACCCTCCTACACATACACACAAATACCCATATTCACTCCCACATCCATACACACACATCTACAAACAAAAGAAGTAGGAAACCACACTAACTATGATTGTGCACTAGTAATAAGCAGAACACTGACTCCTAGGTCACAGGGTTTCCCTAGTTTAGGAGTCAGGGTTTTCACTATATTTGTCACCTTTAAACAACTGTTATGTATTTTTTCTAGTTCGAATCCTCCTAAAGCTAAGATTTTTATAATGTGGCAATCAGAGTAATTTTCACAAAGGTTTTTGTATCAATAAAGTTATTTTTATTTATTTATTTATTTATTATTTATTATTTTGCTGGCATAGGCCAGCACTGATCTTCCGTAGGAACCCTTAGTTAATACACAAACACAAACACGGTCACACACCATGCATGTACCCGCTAACAAATGAAATAAAAAATATTTATTTAAATTTATTTGTTGTCAAGAAACACAACTGCTTGCACGAATATTGAAAACATTTCTCCAATTCCCTGCCGCACATAAGTAAATATTAATGCTATTATTAGATGATATTTAAAAAGCTCAAAAATAAATAAATAAATAATAACTAGTGAACATTTATTAATATAATAAATACATTAAGCAGTAGTCTGAAAAGTTTGCCCAAATAAAAATAGAAGTCCTTGAGAGATAAGTCAAGCTTATCAGTAATTCGTTATTCAATCTTTATTGATTTTTTTCAGGCGCTGATTTTTTCTTTTTAAATGATCGCTCGGAGACAGTATTTTTTCTGAATTAAAGTATGTCCTATGGCCTTTTCTGTTTATGCAAAATTTCATGATGAACGGTTGAGTAGTTAAGACTGAAAAACGTAACAAACAGACTCACTTTCGCATTTATAATATTAGTTAGGTAGGGCAGGGAACAACACTAAGTTTCGCAGTCAGTAACTGGCCAGCTCGTCTGGCGACACCTGAGAACAGTATACCCATATCTCGTCAACAAATCGCACAAAAAAGGTTTTACCTACATACATATCAAGTTTCTTAAACGTTACAAGATAAGATAATGTTGTCATATCATTTAAATACAAATGTCTGCGATCATTAAGTCAAAGATAGAGTGGGAAGCAGCTGATAAAAAACAAATGGATACGTCGTTCGATACATTTAAATTGGTGTCATAAGATACCTGTGTCAGAAGTTCTTTCTGCGCCTACCATGAAGACTCTTTTTTTTAAAGGTGTCCATGAACACAAACACATTTTGGCATCATCAACCTTTAGTGAGGTTTATTTTGACGAGCCCCTTGGTCGTTAAGGTGCAGTCTTTAACGTGTCTCAAGGGTCCCGGGCTCAGTTCCCGGCCGGGCCAACTTTGGAAATGAATTTTTCATAGTTGGCTCTGGTCTGGAACTGACAAATAGTGGCAGGGTACACTGCGCTAAAAAATAAAATAATCACCAAAGGTGCCATAATAAACATGACTTCTTTAATGCTGATCGACTCAGTTTCACGCAATTATATAAATATTATTTTATTGTAGGCAGCAGAAGTTGGCCAAATTTGTTAAAATCAATGTTCGTGTATGTATATGTATGTAGTCTTTTTTCAGGACAGTGAATAAGTAGCACATTGTGTCGATCAATCGGCAGCCGAAACTGTAGACGCAGGTTGAAATTTCAGCCAAAACCTTTACCTCTTTAGTGAGTCGTGAGGTCGTGAGGTTGTCACATTTCGCAGTGGGCTAACGAGGTGGACTTACTCGTAATAGCCCCATATCTCCTTACATCGATCAGCAATGGAACGTTATACATACGAGTACATAATGTATATGTATGGGCCCAAATAGATTGAAATCTCTGCCCGCGTCTGTCTGTCCGTATATCCTCTAACTCCTCCTAAACCATGCAACGGATTTTGATGCGGTTTTCACTATTGGAAATAGAAAAACGAGAAAGGTTTTTACATATAATTTGCAGTAAAAAAATGCATCCACGAGGAGTCGGTGGGGTTTGTTAGTTCATCATAAGTTAATCTATACATATAATAAAATCGTAAACGAGCCGTGTCTGTACATTAAATAATTTAAAAAAAAAAACAATTTGAACACTTTATACTTATGGTTGTTAGAATTTTTGTCTGTTTGTCTGTACGTTTGTGCACCCTAATCTCTAAAACAGCTTAACCGATTTAAATGCAGTTTTTACTGATGTATTGTAGCAAGCTTCCCGTAACATTTAGTGTTTGTTTCATTCCAATCGGTTTACAAACAAAAAAGTTACGCGCTATACCGAATACCACGCGCACGAAGTTGCGGGCTCAGCTAGTAACAGATATTTCTCTACGAGTAATTTAAGACACGTATAAAAGACGAGGAAAAACTACTTACACACTATAGTTATATATATGTTATATGCCCAATTCATACATGAAAATCTCTATTGTGCTGAACTGCTGATCGCCTTAGCAACAACGCGATAAAAGTCGAAGTGTTACATTAGTGTTTGTCACTTTTTGTTTTTCTACAAAATAAAATTATATTTATGTATATTATTTCGCTATTTTATAAGTTCTTGTTTTTTTTTTTAAGAAATCTATTTGTTTACCCTATGCAATCATTATTTATAACGGATAAAATATTGAAAGTTCAAACTGGATAAAACTAATAGCTTTGTTTACGACGTAGCAGGGGTGTACAACGTTTCAATAGAGTTGAAATTTTTTAAAACAAACAAACAATCTAATTGACCGGGTTATGTTGGAACAGGCAACCGTCAATCAATTGTAGGCGTCTAACCTACAATGAACTAGAATCCGTAACACATTTCGGTTTCAATTGTGAGTAAAAGACCTCTTTTTTCTTGATCTTTGTTCCAGATAATTGACTAACTCTACTAACCCACAGGATGGAATCTTTATTATTTTATACAATGTTTCGCCAAAATCGCAACAATGATTACTTAACAAAGTAACCAACAGTCTTATTATCTTGAATTAATTAATTATTACTCATTAATAGTTGATACACGTGTACACAAAATTAATCCGCTAATTAATATGCTCTGATGTTAATATCACACAATTTACCCGCCGAAGGTTGGCAAACGCAGTCTCATTAGCAATGGAGCTTGAATTCATCGTACTAATTTTAAAATTTAGTGCGTGTGTACAGTCAGAAAAAAACATTATTAATTTTTTTTATTTAGTCTCTGTTATGTACTGGAATATTTACATTTAGTTTCACATTAAAATTGATTTTTTTTACTATATTACTTTATTTCCATGCTTAATTTTATGTTAAGATCGGCAGAAAGGCTGACGATCCACTTGATGGTGGGTCGTTATCGTTGCCTGTAACACGAGCAACGCCACAGCTGCTGCAAGTGCGCTGCCGACTACGGTAGGGTTAAGGGTAAGGGATTGAGAAGAGTTAGGTTAAATGACCTTTGGCATCCCTTACTCCTTCGCCGAAACACAACAAAACAGATGCTGTTATTTCACGGTGGTCTTCTGTAAGGGGGTGGTTACTGTCGCCAGACAGGCTGCCCAAATGACTGCGACACGCAGTGTGCCCTGCCTTAACTTTCCAAATCCATACCAGAACCTACTTTGAAAAGTTAATTTTCAAACTTGGCCTGCCAGGAATCGAACCCGGAAACCCTAGAACAGAGCGTTATGGCATGCATCCAACGGAAGCGACAGGAAAATGAGTTCTGTCATACCTTACTCACTCACTGAAACACAACAGAGGCTCTAGTATGAGTTTACTATACTACACCAATACTACACTCGCTAGCGAGAACGTAAAAATTTTGTATGGGAAATCGTGAACTGTCAATGTCAAATTATCAATTTTCCATATCAATGTTTTACGCTCTCGCTAGCGAGTGTAGTATCGTAAACTCATGCTAGAGCCACAGCACACTTCAGCAAGTGATCTTGTAAGGGGGTGGTTACTGCCGCCAATTGTTCTGCTTACCAAGACCATTTATCATGTTATTCCGCAATCTAGACTATTATGTGACCAAGACCTTTAAATACACGTATATTGGTCTAAGGAGAAAAGATTAGCAGAATACTCGGGATCCGTAGCATAGCCAAGTGTTTTCGAGGGCCAATTGTATCATAATGTGGCCACTTGTGTAGTCTTACCTCTTTGTAATCTATTCGTGATTCTCTTGTGTGAGTAGAGGTGTTTATGTAAATATTGAGCTTGTCACGCTCTCTAAGGTTTAATAATAGATGCAGTAATGTTTTCTCACGTGCGCCTGTGGCCAGCTAGAAAAAGTGCCGGCCACCAAATCGAATGTTTCGAAATGATAACTTAAAATAACCCATCTCGACCGTCACGCCGCAATCGAAAACAATGCATGACCTAATTTTATATTATGATTCGGAGTGCGCGCGGCAAAAACAACGTTTTCAAGTCGTCGCGTCGTTCTATTCGACGCCAAATAGTATTTATTGTTTACGTGAGGTGTTTTTTTTTTATTTTAATTTTTTTTAATTTTAATTCTCTCCATATATCATGATTCGTAATAGAATAGAATTTTCTTTATGGTAGCTTCAGTTGCTTGTTAATACAAGTAACGCTACTGTCGATTCTTTATCGAGAATTAAAAATTAAAAGACTCATCCTTGTCCATGGTTCAGACAGTTGACATTTACGAGTAATTATTGCTGTCATTGTATTCCGATGCTAAAAGATCAACTGTGCAAGCTTATTGGTGTGGTGCAAGCTGTGCCTCCTATAAATGCGGCGGCATCTGCCATGTGTTGCTTTTCTTTGTATTTGTTTTGTGTTTTGATGTCTGCCTTGTTGGAGGCCACGTAGGTAATATTAAATAAATGGGAGATTTAGAGGGGATAGGAAAATGGTCTCTGGCATCCCTTACTCGCTCAAGGGAAAAGGTGTTATTTGAATAATTTTCTTTGAGTATAAACGGGTGGTTACCTGCCGCCAGACAGGCTACCCGACCTAGTGTTCCCTGCTACTATACTAGTCGTACTAATGAATCTGGCTATCTAATGTCGTCTCATAAATATGGGTGAACAATACAAATAGTCTTTTTATGGACTAAATATACAATTGAAAAATACGAAGGGTCTGTAGGCAAAAAAAAAATAAAGGTCACATCACGAGTAGGTACCATAACAACAGCCGCGTCGGCGTCACCGTCCGTAACCTTGTTATCTGTTTTGGTAACGTTTTCTAGTTTATTTTTATTTTATCTTTTTCTGCATAATGTAAGATCTTAACTTAATAGCTTGAGTTAATGAAGTACTTAGTTATTCTACTTACAAAACAACGTGTTTACCAACTTAAAATGTTTACATGGTAACTCGGTTAAGTATGAGTAAGTAGATATAAATAGTTTCTATTGTTCTTGTTGTCGAGTCGAATGGCTTTTGTCTTTTTTTCTATAGATGTGAGGCATGAATTCAATATTGGTAATGTGAAAGCCACTCTGTCTGCTAGTCTATTGTGTTTTCATTAAATAAATGAACAAACTGATGAAATTTAGCAATGGCCCCCTTACAGGCCACCGTGAAACAGCAGGTGTGCTGGTCGTCTTTCAATGAGTGAGTATGCCAGAGTCCATTCAAGGTTGGCAGCGTACTGGATTGCAATGGTTATGATGGCGTTGCTTGTGTTTATAGGTTACGGTAGCCATCTACCATCAAGTGGACCTTCTGTAGGCTCTTCGTCTATTAGATAAAAAGAAAAAGTTCTTTATGACTTACATTTATGAATAAATACAGTCTGTTTTATTTGTTTGAATACTATACAAGATTTAGTGGGTGTTTATGTTTGTACTAATTTTGGTTGATTTTTAAAATATTTCTTATAAAAGAGAAATTGTAAATTAAAAACCGACACATAATCTGTTAAGAATTAAAAAAAAAAAATTTAAAAATCCTGCTGCCTGAGTAAATTAATACCTTACCTGAAAGAAGAGAGCATTTGCCAAAAAATATCCAAAAAGTGGTTAAACTGTGTTCAAGAAAAAAAAGAAACTTGTATTTTTCATTATTTTGTTTTTCTTAATTTGCAAGAGATTTATGTAAGTTGTAGGTGAATATTTAATTTTGGCCTAGCTTTCGTCTATTCGGTAACTTTTTAACTTTTTTTTTTGTAAACCGATTGGAATGAAACAAATAATAAATGTTACGGGAAGCTTGCTAGCAGTGAAAACTGCATTCAAATCGGTTAAGCCGTTTCTGAGATTAGCGTGCACAAACGCACAGACAAACAGATGATAAACAGACAAAATTTCTAAAAACCTTTTTTTTTAACTTCGGTAACATAAGTACGACGTGTTGAAATTGTTTTTTGAAAAAGTATTTAATGTACAGACACGGCTTGTTCACGATTTTATTAATCACTAGCGGCCTCCTGATTCATAAAGAGTCATCTCTTCCTTTATGATGTTTTCGATTAGAGATATTTGAGCTGACGATGGACAAAAACTTGTCATGGCAGAGTTTAAAGTCTGCCTAGTTCCTCTTGCAATGTCAGAGCTTGAGTAGCCGTGTTATTTTGCGTGTTGGATGCATCAGCAGCTTGACATTGGACAGCTGTTGCGAGCGACAGCGTTCGCAAAAGCACGTGTCCCCCTTATACTTTTCAATCCCGCAAATCTCGCGGATCCCGCCTGTCTAATCCCGCAGTAAGCGGCAGTAAAAACTCGTGCGGGATCTCGGTATTTCGAGATCTCGTTATACCGAGATTGGAAGCCATAACATAAAAATTCCCCGTTTACATAAATTCCCTCTTTCCATTAGTCAAAACCGAATTAAAATCTGTCTACCTGTTCGAAAGTACATACATTTCGAAGATCCATTTTTATTTATATATATCCATTTTTGTCTATAGACGAAATTATTGGGCTATGGGAAACAATGAAAGATTTAATTTGAAGTAAATGATATTATTGAATTATTCACTGTTTGGTTTACTAGGCTCTCTACTAAGAGGCGGAGTCAGAACTACATCATTCAGATGATGTAGTTCTTGTATGAAACAAAGAGCTATAAACCTTAATGTTTATATGCGTGAAGGAGAAAAACTCTCATCAAACTGCTTGTTAAAGTGAGACATTTATTTTTATATATTCCAACAGATATAGTGTTATGTTATTGAAGTAGTGTGCCGTTGGCGTCCGTAAAACAATAGGAAATTAAACGAAACTAGGGAAAAACCGCATCCAAATAGGTCTATCGTTTAAAATCTACTTTGCCATATGTAGACATAACTTAATATACATAGTTCGGCATACTATGCTCGTATATGGACACTAGCTGAGGCCCGCGACTTCGTCCGCGTTGAAAAATAGAAAATGTAAGGCCGGACGAAGTGTGTACAGGAATATGTAACGCCGGACATCTTTATTGCTGTTACATTTGCCAGCCGTATAATCTTTATTTTTAAATAGCTGATGCCCGCAGCTGTGCCCGCGTAGAATATATAGCCTGTGTCCATCCTGAAATTCTGTACAAACTATTGGTGAAAGATTTTTTTAAATCGGATGAATAGGTTCGAAGGTTACCTCCTACATACAAACCATACCTCTTTAAAATATTAATATATATTATTTCGTACAGTTCGATTTCCTCCTCGGCAACAATAACTTCAAGACTTTTCCTTGATATTATTTTGAGTACTTACCTAAGTACACAAATGTTATCCGTTAACACGGATACACGTGTTTAAACTTCAGTGCAAATGATAAACACATGTGTTTATCTTTAACTCATATAAATGAAACAACACATTTTATTATTAAAATTGAACGTTTGTTGAATAAGTAATACTGTTTTGAAGTGTTTAATTATATGCACGTTACATGTTGTTGTAGTTTCAAAGTTAAATTCAGAAACTTTAGTTTTTTTTTCTACCTATAATTTTAGCACTGGCGGGGCGCACTCATACAGCAGTCACATTTGACGGCAATAACCACCCACTTAAAGAAATAAACGTGAAAACAGTATGTGTGTTGTTTGCGTTTCGGTGCGTGAGCCATGAGCCAAGTGATGCCAGAGCTCATTTACTGCCGTCATCTATTTTCTTGTCTTATAGGACCCCCATTAAATTTTTTATTATTCTTTTTATATCGTCCAATATAGTAAAAATAATTTAATGTACCGTTGGAGAGCTCGTTTAGACTTATATTCGCCACAGTTTGTGTGTTCTCTACGTTAAGAGTAAACTCACCACAAGTATTAAGAAATAGATGTGAACTCGCCACAAGTCTCAATTTTATATTGCAGAAAGTAGTGTCTGGTGGTGTCGACAAGCAAAGTTCTAGATCATGGAAGATGCTCCACATAATGAAGCCGTCACAAAATTCGATTAAGTAGGTATAATTATCAACCGTGACGTCACATACGAGTGGCGAATACACCCCTGTTTCTACGGGTTACAAACCGGTAACAAATCTCTGCAGTTGCTCTTTCCAAAAAAATCTTCCATTAACAAAAAAAAGCAATAATAAATATACAAAAATGTCAATTCGCATTTTTATGAAAATTATTCTCTGTGTACCTGATAAAATAGATACGCAGAAAATAATTTTCACTTAGTTATCGATAGTTGTTATGCGTCTTTTTGGTACCTTATTGTAGTATCATTGTATACATTGGCATTTAAAAGAAATACTTTTTCTATGGACCCTGAAACTTGAACAATTATTTTATCTTTATTTCTTATGTTTATGTTATTATATGATATGACGTCTTAAAACGCTGCGCGCCATAAAAAAGGCAACGTCATATTTGTTTATATCATGCTGGTTAACAAGCGCGTTTAGCTTTATGTGATTTAAAATACATAAAAATCTGAAAGTGTGATTTCATAAATCTGTTGCTTGCCAAGAATGGCTTGTACTGTTCCCGTTTGTCCAAGTAGAGTGGGTGTTTTGAAGGAGAATAATGGAAACATATCATTTCACCGGTAAGTCGCACAGCTCGCACTCATTAATTTTGGTGTTTTGTAAACAAATTTTTATAATTATTTACTAAAAATGAATCATTGTACATGCATACACAGCTCTAAGGTTGATTTATTTAAAGAAAAGCTGGTGTTTATAACTAAAATTTACAAAAACCAAAATTAATCGGAATATTTGACATTTGTCTTGCTTTATAGTGCTGTAGTCTGATCTTGATAAGTTTATCGATATCGATAACTAATTTATTTTTAGTAGAGTGTTGACAATTTCTAGCATTCACTGCAAGTTGAAAGTAATTTTTATCAATTTATAACAGATTTCCCACCGACATCGATTTAAAAAAAAATGTGGACAAAAAATGTAAGAAAAGCCGACGATTGGAGAGCTTCGCAATATACAAGAATATGCTCAATGAACAATGCTCAAGATTCTTGCTTTCGCCAAGGATATCAGCGTAAAATTCTACACTCGTATGCAGTGCCGACAATATTCCCAAAATTACCACCATCGTGTAAACCAGTAAGTAATATCTATAAGTTATAAAGAAGTTATGCTTCAATCTATGAAAATTATGAAAATCTTTTGAATCATTAATAACCAAAAACTATTTCTTTTCAGAAATTACCCAGAAAAAGAAAACTTACTAAAAAATACGTGGATACCCAAGCGTCAACATTAACTGCAAGTCTTTAAATTAAAATGTTACTTTTTGGTTCTAGTTTTCTTTATTATTTTCATTTAATTATCTATCTCAGTTTAGAAACGATATCACAGATTATCCAATCTGTGATATCGTTTCTAAAAATAAAACTTTAAAATTATCGAGTTTTTTTTTCCTCGTAATAAAAACCCACTTCCGTTCTACCTCTTAAGGATGGAATCTAAATATTTCTATCCAAAAAATAACTATTCTTTTGAAATATTTTGGTGAAATAAATGCAAGAGGTTGCATACAATCTCATACAACCGATTAGCAATGCGGCGAGTACCAATACGCACCCACATTTTATTTATTTTGAATAACCAAACAGTACACCGAAACGCATTTAGCCATACTTTTTATCCGTCATATATTTAAAATCTATATCAACGATATCTAGTTATCGATAAAAATGCACAGCACGATTATACGCTATAACTTTAGCTTGCATTGTATAGTCAAAATGGAGACATTCACTCAACTTCGACCCGACAGATTATATATGTATGTCTCTTTCAATCTTATGACAATTTGAAGGTGTTAGAAAGAATAAAATATTGCTGCATTTTGTGATCCATCTATAGGTACAGACTAATACAACATCTTTGGTTTCTAAGCTCACCGCCAAAAACGAAAAGTCAATCAGAAACAGCAATAAACAGAAATATTCCACCCAAGCTCAGTACGATATAATTTCATTAACCTTGACTCGCTCTCTGCTGCACGTGTACTGTGATGATAATACACGTATAGATGCAAATGTTATGCATGTTTTGATGTTTCAATGCACGCTACGAGCTGTAAGTGATGTGATTACGTAAATAAATGCACACTTTCATTTCAAACACATGACAAGTGTTTCGAGATATTTTTTTTTATCATGGCATTAAGGGTTACAGCACACATATCAACTCGGAAAGGGACGATCTCTTTCCGAGTCACCGTATCAACTTAATCGGAATCGTAACGTAATCGCCTCGCTTCGGAACAAGCTCCGAACCGCGATGCGGTGCGTGGTCAACTTGATATGTGTGCTGTAACCTTAATGCTTTTGGTCTTGGGAGTGTGAGGACGACGAATCCTTACAAAAAAAAATTCAAAGTAATGCCTAAGTAACTCTGCCAGTTAATAGCATACTGCCAATATTTTACACTTAAAGCAATAGTGAAGGTTTTATTTTAAAAAAAAGTTATAGCTAAATTATTCTGAAAATTAAGGTTCCTTTCCATTTAACTATGAGCATATATAATATCTATTTATTTACTCACATTATCTATTTACTTCCCAAAGCAAACGACATCAGATTTAAACTTATACATATTATGTAATTTTTATTGCCCTTAGACCGGATTGTGTAGGGTTCTAAATTGAAAGTTGCCTACGACACTAAGAGAGCGAGAATGCAATAGGGTATTTTAGTCTATATGAAAAAAAAACTAAAAGTATATTATTGAGATAGCTTAGGCAAAAAGCAGTCGGAAAATGTTAGTTTTAGTTCGTAAAATAACAAAATAAATTTTAAAATTAAATTCAAAGTTTTCAGAATTTTTAGTCTGTTCTTAAACACAATGATAGTAGCCTCCATGTTTACGCCATACGGTCGTGTAAACAAAAAAGTGTCAGTCAGTGTCATGTCAATTATCGGCGCATTTGTTTACACAGCCAACTGACGTCATGACCACAGAGCAAAATGGTTTCCAGCGTTTTCGTCAAATTATGCGCGAAATTTGAAAATGTAAATTTTAAATGCATTTTTATTAAACTTATCGATTGAATAAAAATTTGGTGTTTTTTTAGTGGTTCATTAGCACTACAGAATCTAATTGAGACACTTTTTAAAAATGGGTGTAATACCCTATTAGAGATTGACCATAACATCGGTGGAACAAACCCACCAGGGTTATCGGTTTTGTAAGCCTGTACTTTGATAATTAATTCAGCGCTGCATATATCGACATGTAAGCGCCACCTCTGTGAGCGACTCAGCTCGCATAGATCGCTCTGCTCAAGTCGAGCGCTGTCGGTTTTTTGGCACGCTCACTTTGCGCTGCTCATCATCATACTATCGAACGGCTCACGGCGCGCTTGGACGTCGCTTAGATGTCTATATTTTGCACACTAATTGAGGCGTCCAATATACGTTACAAATAATTTATCAACGCAGCTTAGATTTCACTACCCAAGCTTAGATTTTACACTAGATACTTAGGTAGCGAATTCAACGTACTAGATTTTTTCAACACAAATTACCATAATTTCACGTCTGTTTGTCCGCATGTCTTACAGTCCATCTAAATTTATAAGTCGATAGAAAGGCCTTGTTTTTTTTATTTTATATCTTGAAAACTGTTTAACGATTAATTTTATTAACTATTTATTTCGTTAATTGCATTTTCGCTCGAACGCATTTTTTAGTAAAGGTCGACAGGCAAGCCGACACTTGATGGCAGGTAGAAGCCATAGTCTATTAACACAACCAACTCCAAGGTGCTCCAAGTGCCCTGTCAACCTTAGTAGGATAAAGAATAAGGGATTAGGAGGGGATAGGAAATGGGCTCTGGCATCCCTTACTCACTCGTCGAAACACAACAACCAACATAGGAGGGAATTAGAATATATAGCCTATGTAAATTTTGAATAATGTACATACCTTAAAAATAGTAAAAAAAAATCTAATAGGTTACGGAGATTACTTTACACATATAAACAAACTTACAAAAACAAATCGCTCTGTCTTTATCAGAGATAATTTTACCAACAAAACAAACCTTGATTAACTTGGCCATTTAATGTAGATTAAAACTCTGTTAGTTCATTTATAGAATATACATATAACATTTACCCAAACTGCGCTCATCACGGAAATCCTTGGGGTTCCATTCCTAATTTTTGAGGTCCGATTTTAAGAGACCGATTCATGAAAGCGGTTTTAATTCTACAACAACGCTATAAAAATGACATGAACATAAACGTTTATATTTTATATTGTAATACTTAATGGGTTGTTATTTTTAGTATTTTTATGTACCGGCTGCTATAAAGCACCTACTTATGAAGCTAACTAATAGCCTGAAATGTCGATAAAGTATATAATAAATGTGTGGGTGACAATAATAAAAGCTATTTTAACGAGTAATCGTCTTTTGCGTATTGCAGGTTGGGCTAAATTGCAGGTTTCTACCACTCGAAAAGTTGGGTTCCTCAATTATGGAAAGGTCAATTGTGGCACCGTCCTCGTCAAATCGTGACCAATAGGCGATTGGCCACTAAATTTTAATTATTTTTAATTGGCCATTGACCATATATTATTATCCAATGTTTCTCTTCATATTTCTGTATAGTTTATTATTATTATTTACCCTTCTTGTCTTTACAATTGTATGTATGTTTACATTTTAAAACTGACTGAGCCCGCAACTTCGTACGCAAGATATTCGTAACTTTTTTGTTCGTAAACAGATTGGTATGAAGCTTGCTACAATACATCGGTGAAAACCGTATTCAAATCGATTAAGCAGTTTCTGATATTAGTGTGCACAAACGTACAGACAAACAGACATACAGATAAGCAGACAAACAATTCTAAAACCTATTTTTTTGACCTCGATAACATAAGTACAACGTGTACAAATTGTTTTTTGAAAAAAAAAATGTACCTACACTTACGGCTCGTTTACGATTTTATTATATGTATCTAGATATAGATTTCTCAAACCTTTTAATAGGCTTTGTAAAAATGTAAGTTTGTTTGAAAATTAAAAGAATATTAATATATTAGTAAGACCTACGTAACCAACAGGAGCCGTATTATATTATTTTATTGAAAAAAAAAAAAAAAAATAACATGAGAAACAGAAAATTATTGTGTGTATGTGATTATTAAAAACACATTTTGTATTTTTAAATTTTTTTTAACAGAATGTGTTTTTAAAAATTTACTTCCATTTAAAATGTCTTTTTCATATTGATTTTTTTACTGCTAAAGAGCATAATATGATGATTCCGACATCACTTTTATTCCTTTAATTTTTTTTTTTGGGGTCAGTATTTGATATTTAAGTAGGTATTATTGTAAAGAAAATTTTGAAAATGAATATACTAAAACCTGTATTCAGTTCATTCTCATTATAACTCCAATTTACAACTTGTTTGTTGTTTATAACTGGAAAGTTCGTTTCGCTGATTTCCCTCGAGGAAATTTTACATACACTCATTCCTCTTTCACGGTAAATTACTAAATATGAATTACTAGTGAATTTTTTTTTCTGCAAATGAATAAACCGTTCAACACTATTTCAAAACCTTTAGTAAAAACTGCATCAAAACCCGTTTAGAAAAAGTTAGCGAAGAAACAGGCAGAGTGTTTATTAAAATAAATAAACACATGAAAATGTTGTTTGTTAATAGTCAACATTTTCATTGCCTTTTTTTTTTTTGACGAGGAGTAATCCGCTTACAGATCTCCTGCCGCTGGCTAGACGGCAGGAGTATGTGGGAGTCGCCCAGCGCCTGATCATAGCGGCACTGAGAATACCCACTAAAACTCCCCGGTGTCTCCTTGCCCTTTGAGCGGGGTGGACCGGACTCTGCCGAGGCAACAACTCCGATCCACCCCAGGGCAGCCTAACATTGCCTTTACCTATTTATATAAAGATTAGTATTGTGGTGCCTACTTGTAGTGACTTATGTCGCTTTATAATGTTTAGAATCTAAACACTATAATAAAATAAGTGAGAAAAAAATACATGTATATTTGATAGAACTGAACGTGATTGGATAGAGACGGACAAAGTAAACATATGTCAACAGTGTACCCTATTAAATAGAAACCTTTTATCGCCTTTATTCCTACCTCCATAAGGTACAAATGGAACTCACTCGTTTGTTCAACAAATGCGAAAGCCCATCAAATCAGCGACTCTCGCCCACACCTTTACCGAAGCTCTCAAACTTATTGTTTGCCAGGCTATACAGTAATACATGCATGAGGTCAGTGGGTATTTTTCAATGATTGCTTTTATTTATAACCGCTTGCGCGTTTAAATGGATCAATTGTATTGTACATATAATAAAATCGTAAACGAGCCGTGTCTGTACAGTAAATATTTTTTTCAAAAATCAATTTGTACACGTTGTACTATGTTAACCGAGGTGAAAAAAATAGTTTTTAGAATTTTTTTCTGTGCGTTTGTGCACGCTATTCTCAGAAACGGCTTAACCGATTTGAATGCAGTTTTCATTGTTGAATTGTAGCAAGCTTCCCATTTTCCAACACATTTAGTGTTTGTTTTATTCCAATCGGTTTACAAACAAAAAAGTTACGCGCTATACCGAATATTACGCGTACTAAGTTGCAGGCTCAGCTAGTTAATAATAATAATTATAGACTAGCCCTACGTGTTCAATACAACTACTTCTTCAGGCTGTTGCTGGGGCTGCCGCGCTCCTTGTAGTATATCGGCGAAGGTACACCAAAAGCGTGGCGCTTTTAACGCCTTTTTATTGGAGAACCGCATTGTGATGCATATCGCATATTAGTTTAATAATTAAGACAAGGATTTAGTTTAATAATTAACCTCAAACTGAACACAATTTTTACCAAAATGAGCGCAACCTAATGATCTGTGAATTAAGGTGCAATATTGCACAACAAAGTTTTGTAGCTTCTCGGAGATAACCGAATAAATTTAAAATTAGAAGGTTTTTCTTAATAAAATATGAAAAAAGAAATAAGAGTAGCCGTTAAAACTTTAGTATGGAACTTGAGTTAATTAATAAGCTAAAAAATAATGTAGTTGTCGCTGACATTTTTTATTACTGTGTCGAGAAAATTTTTTTGGGCAGTAATTTCTTTTCTTTTCTCAGAAAATAGGTACATTTTTTTCTATAAATCTGCCTGATTCAATCTTTTTTAAATACAGTCTTTTGTGATCTGTGTTATATATAAGTTTTACCTTATAAAATTTAAATTAGACGACGCTTTTCTACTAAGTCCAGGGGATGGCATATTTTTCCAAGAGTTCCCAAAATAAAAAAAAGATAAAAACAATGTGTACAAAACTCGGAAAGTTATATAGGAACGTTTTGTTGTAGCTGCGTAACGAGGCGGGTTTGTTGATAAGGTAACGATACGACATACGTGACTGCCTACTTTGTAGCGTGCAGCAAATCAAACGGTGCCTGTTGCCAAGCGAACTGCATATAGCTATTGTGAACCGAGACCAACTCGAGCGTGAGATAATTAATTGCACCGATTGTTGGTGCTGTGTTTACAGTAGTATCTAACGGCTTGCGGGTGTTCGTTAGAAAATTATATCGTGAAGCTTTAAACACTTGATAATTAAATTTGTTTTGAGTTTCGATGTGGAAGTCCTTGAAACTTGCCTTTATAAAACTTGATCTGAATTCTGAACAATTTGCTGTAATGAGCTTTTCATGCTCGTGTTATATCATAAATCTATGTCTATAACTATAATACACATTTTAAACTATCTGAGGCCGCATTTTCGTACGGCGCGTAAGCTTTTTGTTTGTAAACCAATAGGAATGACACAAATACTAAAAGTTACGGGAAGCTTGATCAATCCTCAGTATCCAATCGGATTAAAATTAATATTGGGACGTAGATTTTGGTCGATGGATAGTTTACGAAGAATCTCGGATTGATTGAAATCTCAGATAGTAGATTAGTGAATACTGCATTCAAATCTGTTAAGCCGTTTCTGAGATATACAAGTTGTTTTTTCGAAAATCGGCTTTTTTTGTACAGATATGGCTCGTTTATAATTTTATTATTATATATGTAAGTACAGATTAAAGTCGCTGTTTGCATCTGTCTGTTTTTCCGCTAACGTCTTCTAAACCACCCGTCGGATTTTGGTAAGGTTTTCACTAATAGATAAACGAGAAAGATTTTTGTTGTAATTTCAAAAAAAAAAATTGCATCCGTGCGAAACCGGGAGCGGATCAATAGTAAATATACATGAAAATATTTTTAGGAGTAAACAATCACTTACAATACGTAAGTGAATTCTTTTGCATTTACCACTAGTTCGGATTACATGTGAAAATATCTATGAGGATGAACTGACAGAAAATCTTATAGACAAATATTCAATTAATATCTAAACAAATAAACATATATATGTGGACTGATCACTCTAATTTTATAACTTTCCTTCCAAGATCAAAAAAATAAAATGAAAGTAGTCTATGATAGTGTCCGGGAAGGAACTGAGTGTCCATGACTGAAAGAGACAAAGGAGCGAAGTGTTGATGACGAAAAGAGAAGGAAGACGGAGAGAGAAGAAAAATGACGCGAGTAGTGTGTTAATGTGTAGCGTGTGTGTTAAAAAGAATAAAAACTGATCTTGAAAGAGACTGTTCGTTCTAATTGTTTCCCCGTATCCCACATATATATAACTAACTCAATTATTTAAATATAATTATGCGAGTAAGTAGTTGGCAGCGCACTTGCAGTGCAGCAGCTTTGGCGTTGCTTGTGTTATAGGCGACGGTAGCCACCTACCATCAAGTGGACCGTCAGCCTATCTGTCGACCTGATATAAAAAAAAGTAGCTTTTTGTACATAACTCTTTTAAAATTGTTAATAATTTTTTTTGTGTAAAGCTAGATAGACAGGCTGACGGTCCAGTGGCTACCGTTGCTTATAACACAAGCAACGCCACAAGTGTTGCAAGTGCGCTGCCGACAATAGTAGAATTAACGATAGGGTTTGGAAAGGGATAAGGAATGGGCACTGGCATATCTTATTCACTTACCGAAACACAAAAGCACACATGCTATTATTTCACGATAGTCTTCTGTAAGGGGTTGGTCACTGCCGCCAGACGAGCTGCCCAAATGACTGTTTAATGCAGCGTGCCATGCTACTACTTACTTAATTACTCGAATATGAATTGGGAAATATAGAAGTTTATGCATTGACATGAGATTGAGATATAAAAGATTTATTGTTTTTCGTAAGCCTTGTTCGATGTGTACAGTCAACTTAATATTATGTCTTGTGTTATGTGAAAATCGCTCACCTTAACAAATAAATTCCGGTTCTTTAGTAGGCGTATTTTTTTATTTATAACGAACCGATCTGTTTAAAAAACTTAATAATGGTAAACTATCGATATATATATATAACGATGATAAAAAATATCTAACAATTCCGAAATCTAATTAGCCCTACATATCTACAGATTCAAGTACCCTCTTGTTAATTTGTAATATCGACATCTGTTCCAGATTCTGCCCTACATAGACGGATTCAATCACGTGTCCAAGATCGCCTCTCTTACAGACGTCGAGATAAGTCTTGTTCGCGCCTGCGTACAGAACTTGGTCTACTATGGCGTGGTCACCCTGGTTCCTATCTTCCAATACTGCGCCGTAAGTACCACAAGGCTACATACCAAATATACGGTATCTTTTTTTTTAATGTTAAAGTCTGCTTGATGGTGGGTGGCTATCGTCTCCTATTAACGCAATCCAGAGTGCGCAATCCAGCGCACATGCGCGCGCTGTCAACTTTGATAGGATACCGCCAGTGTTTATAACTTCGGAACGCAGTGTGTCCTATCACAGCTGTGACACACTGTGATTTCTTATTCATCATCATCTCTATAATTTTCCAACAGGATTGGTCAGAAGTAACTCTGGATCCACCGTCAAAACGCGGCCCTTATCAGATCGTCTTTCCACCTTGTGGGTTGACGGCCTACGCTGCGCTTGGCGGTCCGTGGCCACCAATCGATAACTTTCCGGCCCCAGCGGCCTACAGCTCTCTGTACTGTGTGTCCTGCCTCCTGCGAAATGCTTCTAAAAATATAACAAATATACTCATTCCAGTATTCGGCCGTTCTTATTGTTTTATTGCGGTGGCTGATAGCTTCGCAAACTTCTCCTTTGTCAATGCCCAATTCTCTTTCATTCTCTATATCGTAGCCTCGATATTTTCTTGTAATCTTCAGTGCGGAAAAATTTTAGCATTTCCGTTTTTTTATTTTTTATTATTATGTTGAGATCGGTAGACAGGCTGACGGTCCACTTGATGGTAGGTGGCTACCGTCGCCTATAACACAAGCCAAAGCTGCTGCAAGTGCGCTACCGACTACAGTAGGATTAAGGATAAGAGATTAGGAGGGGGATAGCGAAATGGGCTGTGGCATCCCTTACTCATTCACCGAAACACAACAACACACATGCTGTTACGGTGGTCTTCTGTAAGGGGGTGATTACTGCCGCCAGACGGGCTGTCCAAATGACTGCGAAACGCAGTGTGCCTTGCCACTACTTTTCAGATCCAGACCAGAGTCAAATTTGAAAAGTTCATTTTTCAAAGTTGACCCTGCCGCGAATTGAACACGGCAACCCAAGAACTAAGCTTTTAGGCAAAAACCCTGACCACTCATCCAACGGGCTCGTCCGTTTTTAAATGATTGTTAATAAACAAAAATGTATCTAGGTGTACAGTGCAACCCCCAAGCTGAGGCAATTGACACGTTGTACGGGGCTACAAAAACAGTGCATTGAATTCTGCGCAAGATCATGTAAGTTCCGTTTACTTTGTAGAAATGTACATTGAAAGAATTAGCGAGTCACTACACTTTTTCAGCTTCATTCGTGTTTCTCTGGAAAATTTTGGTTACACTTATACGGTTCCGCTTCTATCAGCGGCGTATTTTTATTATTTTATGAATATAATAGGACATGTAAGCGTCCATTCAGCTTTAAATACGTACAAAACGGTGTTTTCTATGGACAAAAGTTGAATTGTAACTCCCTTACATATCCTATTATATTTATATTATAGGGGGAATACCCCTAGCGCCGAACAGCAAGTAGTACCGGACAAGACACGTCGAAACATGAAATAACGCACATAATAGCATAATAACGGAACCCTATCTCGTACGTGGGTAGATAGTTGAGAGGAACGGTTGGAGATAGAGGAATGGGCTTTGCGATCCTTTTTGCTTAGCGAAACAAATTTCTTTAATTAATAGCTATGTTTTTCTGGTAATAATCTTTATATATAAAAATGAATCCCCATTTCCCTTGGTCACGGCATCACGCGTGAACGGGTAGACCGATTTTAATTCGGTTTTCACTAATGGAAAGAGGGATAAACGGGGAATGTTCTTATATATAAAAATTGCACCCCGGGCGAAGCCGGGGGCAGGTCGCTAGTCACTAATAAAAAATAGAACATAGTTTTTTAAAACAGTAGTTAATAATATTTAAAAAACATTTAGCCATTGAAGAAACTTTTCGATTTCAGCCCGTCAATTACCGAAAGTGAGCGACATATTCCGGATGTACGCAGGCATGACATACGGCACTACGATGCGCGATCTCTGCTGCAGGTTGAAGCCTCAAGAGCTGGCGATTAACGAGAGGAAGTTGGTGCTCTTTGGACTTCTAGAAGGTCTTATCCGGAGGGTGTACAAGGTAAAAAGTACATGTTTGTATTCATACTGCTATTGCGATATTCATTTATGGGGTTTTTTTTCCACTTCAATATTAATAAAGTTAGCTCAGTAGTCTAGCTTTTGTATATTTCACCGGAAGTATGAGTGTTTAAACTGATGTTTGCGAATACTATTTGGAAAAAGTATGTAAGTAAGTATTTGAATACTTAAAAATAGTATTTTCGAACTGCAATAGTAAGTATATTTAATCCAAATAGCAAACATGTAAATTGCGTTTGAAATTGGTATGGACGCTCTAACAAAGCTCTCGCTGGATATTAAATGGGATTATTAAACGAAACCACAGAATACATAATAGTACAAGTACAGAAGATTCACTCCGCAGAGTTACTCAAATTAATAGTGTATCTTGTTCTGACACATTACAGTGCAATTCTGGTCACACAGCGTTATTTACCTACAGTTTTATTCACCTAGAAGTTGCATCCCTTTCCATCGCGTAACTCGTATCCCTTCCGACGACGTTAGGGTTGTTCTTTTAAAGAATAAATTAATCTAAATATTTAATTACCAGTTATGTCCATATTACTTTACTTTTGTAAAGAAATGATGATTCTAATAAACCTATCTAGTCTAGGTGAATAGTTGTATGTAACGTGGATCAGAAAACTATTTAATTTTACAATGTCTGCATTGGTACTTTAACCTAAGAAAATAGCCATACGGCATGTACGTTAGTTTACCTTGTCTATGAAACTAAATGAGGAACCTAATTACTTATAGGTGGAGATGCATTCCTTACCTTTTGATGTAATTTAGAAGTGTGGAAAACTTGAGGTTCAGATCCTTAAATAATTAAATTATTATATGAGAAATGGACGACGCGAATGTGTTTTGCATGGCTTGACTCCCGGCAAGTCGAGCTCGCCACGTACACGTTTTGCATGGCTCGACTCCCGGCAAGTCGAGCTCGCCACGTACACGTTTTGCATGGCTCGACTCCCGGCAAGTCGAGCTCGCCACGTACACGTTTTGCATGGCTCGACTCCCGGCAAGTCGAGCTCGCCACGTACACGTTTTGCATGGCTCGACTCCCGGCAAGTCGAGCTCGCCACGTACACGTTTTGCATGGCTCGACTCCCGGCAAGTCGAGCTCGCCACGTACACGTTTTGCATGGCTCGACTCCCGGCAAGTCGAGCTCGCCACGTACACGTTTTGCATGGCCTGGCAAAACCCAAATGAATACTGTCTCGTCTCACGTGGATCTATCTCCTGTAGTCACTCACCATCGCACACTAGAGTAATGTTAAAAATAAAAAGGCGTTTAACATTGTCCAATTTAACACGGACACAATGTAGCTTCATACCTAAATTGCGGAGTGCGTATGGCATGGCCTGGCAAAACCCAAATAAATACTGTCTCGTATCTCCCGTAAAATTTATTGTTTATTGTCAAATTTAACAGGGTCCTGTTGGAGTTGTCAAGAAGTAGGAAACACAAGCAACACAATGATGGCGCAAAAGGATGTGGACCGTGGATGCACCGAAAGATGCGTCCTCTCGACATTTTGAACAAATAACAATAGTCGCCTAATTGATTTGAAATATTAACAAGAGCGTTTTAACACCAAAACATATGGACATTCTAAATTAAGATAATTTAAATTTGGTTTTCAGTACCCAATAACGTTGAACAACGATGACAGCAATTCAGTGGTAAGCGACAACGGCCACAGCCAGCCGCTGGTGCGGACCTACAACGGCCTAGTCTGTCTCGACGAGCTGTGTTGCCAGAACGGAATATCCACCTCACAGTTGGAGGAGCAGTTGGAAAAGGATAGCAACGTAGTTTTCATTGTCAAGTGATGCCAATTTATTCGCTGGTCGTTTTTCATTTGCAGATTATAATCGTGAATTTGTAGTGATAAACGAAGAGATTATGTGAAGATAATATTAAATTAAAAATAAATTAAAAATAAAGTGTCAACGATTATAAAAGTTTGGCTCTAAAGTACAAGTAACCAGGGCCGAAAAATCTTTTCTGTTTAGTTTAGAAATGTTAGCTGCGCAATTTATACATAATTTATTTACATAATATTTTTATAATTCAACTCGATTTCTATAGTCGCCGTCACGAGAAACTGTAAATTATGTAAACAAACAAAGTTTTGTCACACGGGTTTCTCCAAGAAACTCTAATGATCGTCATTTAGATTTAGCAGGGTTTCGGAAAAAAGCCAAGATGACGATCCTGAGAAGAAACCCCGAAAGAAACTCAGGATACTTCGACGCTGTTGTTTTGTTATGTTTGTTACATAATTTTGTTACATAATTTTAATGTTTGTTTACATAATTTACATCTTCTCGTGACGGCGACTATAACATTGAGTCGAAAGATTGTCAAATGTTTGATTTACACAAACTTATACATACCGACCACTTCCTCCTACAATTACTGGATTGCACAACAATAGTTTTTTTTAAATCTAAATTAAAACTTTATTATACTAACCCCATAAGAAACTGTTAGAATGCTAGATATTTTTATATTTATATATATATATTTACAATGGATTGTTCTATTTGCATTCATAACCCGATGACGACATGAATTTAATAAGATACAAAGAGAACAGCATTTGATTTAACTGTTCGTTGTTAGATATAGTATTGACTGGACACTAATTAATGGTACACAAAAAAATACTGTATTTTTAATCTGGTAATCTATATTTCAAATTTTAATGTAACTTATTGCATTCGATGTCGTTGGCAACGAAGGTTTAATTTGTCTGTCGTCTTTGCTGATAAGCAACTCTGCTCAATCTTGTTAGTTTTTAGAGATATTTTTGTATAATCTTACACTGAATTATATACTGAATATATTAAAAAATAATCATTTTTTATACAAAACGGTTTATTATGAATTCTAAATAGTCTATAGTGGTGCTAAGTGTAAGTGTTGGTTTAGAATAGTTTCTACGTTGTATGACCCCACCGAATTTTCTATTTGACACACAGGACGCGAGTCGGTTTGTGGGGCTAATTGTATCTTAAACTAAGTGCGTTGATGCGTTTAGTGACAATTTATCAATTTTCCTTTTATTTTTAAATTTCTTAATTTGACATTTTTCATTTAGAAAAAATTGTCCATTGCAATTAGTTGTTTGCAAATTAAAACGAATCTATTCTGTGATAAAGAAAGAAAAATATATATGTGTAAGATATATCCTTTTTCAAAATAGATTCCTTCCAAGAAACGCTTTACAATATGACAGTTAACTGGACCAGTAATGTCGATTTTTTTTTATATTATTAAAGGTGGCAGACAGGCTGACGGTCCACTTGATGGTAGGTGGCTACCGTCGCCTATGGACACAAGCAACACCAGGGGGGGTACGTGTGCGCTGCCGACCTTGCAGGAATTTATTTACTGCTCGCTTGAAGAAGCCCATATTGTACATTTCAAGGCACGATTCAAAAGTTTGTGTAATATCAACAGTTATTTCATACTATCATTTGCCCGCAATTTCGTACACGTATCTTTAAATAAATTACAGCATATGTGTTGTTTTGATGTGTATATACATATAATACATTCATCCTCAGAAAATTTAGCGTTTATAGTATTTGTAGGATGTTATTAAAATTCTATTTTAATTACATTATCAAAAGAGAAATGAATGGTTGAATTAAAATTAACACTTTATTGGAGATCTATAGAGCAGCTCAAAGCAGAGGCTGTGTCAGCCGTCAGCAAGAGTCTCAACCGCGTCGCGCACTGTGTGTCATGATATATTTTTTCAGAGATGGGCTTTTAACCGGCTCAGATGGCTTCTATGAATAATTATTGTATACAAAAACACGAAGGTCAATAAAATATAAATCAGACTTTAAATAATTAAATAGACAATACACTTACTGTAAAGAAAAATTACTTATAATTTTTTTTTCTTAATAATCTCCGCTGATTTGTGCACATTTTTCCCACTGAAGTTGGCCTTTTTTTGATATCATTATGTCCATAAATATGGAAATTCCAAATAATTATTCCTATTTCCAATGGAACTGACCTAGCCTCTCAGTAGCCCACCTCTGTTCTAAATTAATTTCTGAATATAATTTTTCCAAAAAGTTTCGTTTGATTAGGCTTCTAAAGCCATTATACGAATAAAATATTCAAAATTTTATTTTAAATCGCGTTAAAAAATCCCATTATGTATTGGAAAATCAAAATTGTAGACTTATTTTTGGGAAAATTTATTGGCTGAAATAAAAAAAAAAATTCTACAGAAAAAAAATGTACATTGGAGGTTTCATTAATATAAATCGATATTTGAATTAAGAAATAATGTTGTTTATCTATTAATATTGAAGCTGTTGTAGGCGACTAGTCTTTCAGAATTGTTGTTATATAATTTGTAACTAATTTCTTTTATTGTTATTTGTTTCAGTAAACGAAAATATATGATTCGATAGGGTATATGACAAATACTGAGAGTTTTTTTTAAGGAATTTTAGGCAGAGGTTCCCTTTAAATTTTATTTTTGCGTATAATTTTTAAGTTAGTTTCGCGGTAAGCATTCGTTGAAAAAATCTGTTCAAAAAGGCACCATTTCCTTCTTTCGCCACATGAATCTTTCTATATAAGATAAAAGGGACCTTTCGGATATCTAGTTGAAATATATATTGATTGCCAATCCTTGAAAATTTTAGTGATGTCTAGTCGTGTGCGAATATCAACTAGTCAGTCAAATGATAAGAAAATTTTTGGTGCCTTATTATGTTGTTTCTTTGTTTAAACTTTAATTACTTTATGAACGAACTACTAAGTATGTTGCATATTAAAATGTTATAAAACCATGTTTTTTTGTAATGATGTATTTACCTACATATATTAAATTCTTGTAATGATGCGAATCGTTTTATTTAACTTGGCCCAATTAGATAAAGTGTATTGAAAACTCCTTAAAGTGCCGCTTCTCTACAAAGGTTGGCGACCATCATGGCTATTTTAACCTTGGAAACTGCTGCACGAAAAGGTAGCGAATACTGAAATCAAGCCATTCTCTTAAAATCTTCTACCGGATGTCTTTCTCCTGCCTCTGTACTTTTCCTTGTATCAAAGAATTTTAATTAGAAAGAAAGAATTTTATTCAATCCGTACACATACATCACTTGTTGAACCCGAAATTTTCTCCCCTTTATCGCTCTTAGTACTTCCATTTGTGGCGCCATCTATCGGTCCAATTTTATTTTCAAACCATATGTCAAAATGACGCGACGCTTCACGTCCATCAACGACGGTTAAATTATTTGGATATTTTTCATACAAAAAATACTAAATTGCAATTAAAAATGGAGGGTGGGGGTAGAAGAGTGAAAAATACTGTACGACCTATTCTCACATCTACCAAATATACAACAAAAAAATCATAAAAATCAGTCCAGCCATTTCGGAGGAGTTTCTATATTAGAAGATTATCCTAAATCACCCTTACCATATTTATATAATTAAGAGATTGTGTACAAAGTTGTTTTATACTCGCGCCTTATTATATACTTTTTGCTCTCGTGTCGAACAAACTGTGTATTCTTTGTTTGAAATATGTAGTTGTTAATATACTGATAGCGGCGAGGATAGATGGCGCTACTGGTAGGTTTAAATGTTTTAGCAGAATTTATCAATGTGAAATTAAAGATAAAACTATATTTCATTTTAATAGGCCAACCAACAGTTTGGTCGGGGGGTCCTTTCGAATAGTACTAATATTTATTTAATTTAAAAAACAAATGTGGCGAGTTTTAACTCTTATATATTTAATTTATGAAGATTATTTTCATGTTACCGCATTTAGATTCCATAAAACCACACTGCTTGAAATCAACATTAACAAAAAAATATTGCACATAAAGTGTTGCTGAGACTAAAAATAATATTCAAATTCAAAGATTGTGCGGGAGAGTGAACAGATGACGACGCTGGAACCAGAGTGATTTAGGGCACAAAAGTATGTTCTCATTACTTAGATCAGTCTGGCATGCCTCCACTTTAAAAACTGCACCAATTCTATAGTGAGATATTGTGATCCCTCAAGGAAAAAAGTACTGGGAAGCATTTAGATCAGTGTGGCCTGAAAGAATTATGATTTTTCTATGCCACTGTGTAACAAACTCATTATTGGCAAAAATGTCACAGATCACTCTAGTTCCAGTGTCGTCAGATTATGGGTGTGCTTACAGACTTCATAGTGTGGGAAAACATTCTCGAGTGGTGGTTATTACTTAAGAGCCTTGCGACGTTCTTAATGGAGTTCAGAGTCTTCTCCCACTTGTCACTTGACGGACACATGATGACATCAGTATCTTTACCTTTACACTGTAGTTTGAACCAGTGTGAAGAAGGTGAGAAGATGGCGAGCTACAAAGTTTCAAGTCAGTTAAAATTTGATAGGGAAGATAATTAAAAAAAAAAACAAATATATCAGACAGGACTCGTTTAATACAATCTTATTTTACAATATGTAAGTTACAAAATACATAAAACAGTTTATATATAGGTAACAAAACACGTGACTAGCGTTTGAGACAAAAATAGTATGGAGAACCGGTTGTACCTACAGTCAGATGTATAAAATAATACGAGACACTCATTTCAATGGACCGTCAATTAGAAATACTTAAATACTTTATACTTAACACACTTCGCAGTAAAAAAATCTTTTGAAATTATAAAAAATATTAAAATGATTTCCTGCTTGTCCATTGATTTGAGACTGTCATATAGGTACATAATAACGCCCTCGATGTTTTTTTAATATTTTTTACTAAGAGCCCGTTCACACGGTGGAGAAGTTTTGCAGGATCCTGCAATGCCCTTTTTACCCGGGGTCGGAAGTGAGCTCTCGCAGTATTATCATAGAATATCTATTTACCTATGTCTTTAATTTCAATATAGACGTGAACTCTTCTTACATTG
This sequence comes from Bembecia ichneumoniformis, assembly GCA_910589475.2. Classification (NCBI taxonomy): domain Eukaryota; kingdom Metazoa; phylum Arthropoda; class Insecta; order Lepidoptera; family Sesiidae; genus Bembecia; species Bembecia ichneumoniformis. The sequence goes on from OU342532.1 coordinate 16,789,950, forward strand.
GTATAATCGCCGTCGATGCACACGACATTTGCGCACATTCCCAGTAGTACCACTGAGCCGTACCATGATGGTACTACTGGGATTTTTATTCCCATTAGTACCATCGTCTATTACAGTTAGTATGAGTGGTCTTAACGCGTGGTGCTCAGTAGTTATACCGTTAGTGCACTTGGATACATCAGATTATAAGCGATCTGCAGTGGGGACTTATCGAATACCCATGAGTCAACTGCGAAAGGACTAATCCTAATTTTTTAACTAGTTTCGGATGTCTATCTACCTTTGTTGATCTTTTAAAATCGATTAAAGAGAGATCCGAAGATCTGAAGGAACTTTTAATATTTGTTGTTACAAACAAGCTCAAGATACGTGTGAACACGCTCATAAGGAAATTTGAGCCATTGACCGATCCCGATTTCTTGCCGTGGAGTGGCAAGAAATCTGTCCAATTTTAATTGACAAAACTGAATCTCAAACTCATCTGTTTTTTGCATCATCTTGCATGTAGATAGTCCGTGTGAACGTTTCTATAACTGGACCAGCAAAAAAACTGTCCGGCAAAAATACAGGATTGCTGTTGAGTCAACAGGCTGTAAGATGTATCAAGTTTTGGTTTGATTTTTATCAATAATTTATTTGATTTTTTTGTAATTCGATTTGGTTTCATACAAATTGCGCTGGTAGTATGTTGTGCCGCGTGCTGGCGACCGGTGACACGCTGCAAAATGAATCAATATTTTTAGCAACTTTAAGGCGTCTGTCAGAAGTTATGGCCCACGGGAAGTGTCTGACAGTGCTCATTATGATTTTGTAATAATATTCTACGAAACATTAATAAAAATCAACCTTAGAACACTACTCGATTCCCCACATTTTGTCTTTTAGAAAATATGTCTGGTGTGCCTGGGATCTTAGACCATAAGTTTTTTTTATAATTTGAAGCGAATTGCATTTTACCAGTCAATTCCAATGATTGAAACATAGTGTTTTATGAAAATTAGGTTAATCTTTTATTTGTCAGTTATAATGTATTCATACTATTGAATTTAAAAAAATCTTATCTTAATCTTAATGTATTGGCGTTTGAATTTTCTAGTGCCATTTACGTAGGTACGTGGTTTAGTTTTAATCATTATGTCATCGAAGGCGTTGAAGTAAATATTAAAAGTAACTATTGTTCCCGTTATTTTATTGTTATTTCATTGTTCAATGAACGTTATGTAAAATTTATTTCATATGTATATAAATATTTTGGCACGGTATATATAAATGTATATATATTGAAATGTAACTTGCTATACTCTTACGGTTACTTTTAAAAACAAAACATAATATGGAATAAATTTTGTTATTGGATAATTAATAACAGATTTCACATTAAAATCAGATAGGACAACAGTATTTTTTTCAATATGAGTTTGTGCGAATAAGAGTAATCAATTCGCTTACTTCAGACAGATGAACGGCGTTATAAGGCTAGACAAGAACTATTTTTCAGACATTTACCGTTCAAACCTTCAGTTAATGCCGACGCCAAATATATTATAGGAGTCGCCCAGTGGACGCCACCACGAAGACGGGGAGAAAAATGAGGATGCATAAATAGGAAACATTTATACCTAACACATTTTCTTACAATATATACAATAATATGATCCATAACTATTTAATAGTAAGTTTCAGTAAACAAACTGCGCTTGTCATCTACATATACTGCAAAAATAAAAAATGTTTAATTAGTTGTACAGTCGCGAATAAAGGCTTATTAGATATATCGACGAGCCCATTTGTTGAGCGGTTAAGGTGTTTGCCTTATCGGCGTTTCAGGGGTCCCGGGTTCAAAGTTGGCTTTGGTCTATACAGGGTTTTGCCCACTGTTTCTTATCAAGCCTACGGGTCAGTTCACACCGAAACGCGAAGCGGCGCGCACTTTTTGAGATAACAATAGAATATATAACTTATTTAGTACGTGAAGTGGCGCGGAGCAGCGTGAAGCCGCCGCCGACACCGCTCGCGTTCTCACTCTATATTTAATTGTTACCTTAAAATGTGCGCGCAGCCTCGTGTTTCAGTCTGAGCTGGCCCTAATAGTGCTCTTTTAAATACCTAAAAATATATAAAAAAGGCAAAAACTGTAGTTTTATTATAATAAATAAGTGATTTTTGAGGCAAATTTTAATATTTAATTAGCACTTAAATTATTTTAACTTGAGGAATTCGGATGTGTTAAATGTCACCATTTCACATAACAAACTCCAAAACTGTGATGTCAATTTTCATGAAATTATGAATATGTGAATGATTTTTTAATCTACTTTCATATTATACAGTAAGAAAAATACTTTAAAAATAATAAATAAATGTTTAAGTAAAATATTTTCCTTTCAAATTAGCAGCACTTTTAGAATTCTTTACGCGCTAAAAGAAAAAATATATAGCGCATATATGCGTTTGTGCTATAGGTATTTCTGTTCGCGACTGTACAACGTTCAAAACGTGTGGTATGTATTTGTCTTTCAAATTATCTTCAGTACAAAAATATCTTCCAGTCACTTGAGTACGGTCCAAAATAACTATGTATTACAGAAAATATATTCAATTCGTTTCTATTTTTATTTAATTGCGAAGATTAATTCCGTCATGTACACAATAACAATATAATAATTATTCTATTACAATCTCACTGGAACGGCTGGACAGTAGCCTAAAGGCAAAACTATTTTCGTCCCCATTCAAAAGTCTCCTGTTACATTAGGCTTTATTTAAGAAACTAATTTCCACTCGCGACTTCGTCCGGGCTTCTGGTCGCAGTATGATAACCCCCGATGACCCTCTATGACATACTCCAAGCCATCCCCTCCTAGCCCTCACGGTTTCAGAGATCTCGTTGTCGACATTTTACCAGGTCGGTATACCGAGGATTCGGGATTTTTCTGGTGCTCATTAGGGAACCCCCTCTACGACAGGCTCTAAAGGGGAACCTCACCGGCACTCCTGGGAGAACAATTATGTCAATGATTAATATTTTTTGTATGGTATCAATACTTTTAATATGATTAAAAGTACGTTTTTGTTGAGTGAGTGTACGTTTTTGTACATTAAACTGTACAAAAACGTACACTCAAAATACTATGGCTATTTTATCAAAGTGTGATCAAAACATTGATCAAACCATAAATTGATGAAAATAGGAAAAAAATAAATGTAAAATTACCAGATTAATTACAAACGACTCTCATATAATTCCTGAGTCAGTTTTAATAGAATCTACATTTTATTTCAATAAAAAATCATTTATGTTTGATAATCAATTTTAGTCTTTAATTCGTTTTGTCTCCTATTTATAAATATCATTTATCGTTTATGATATAACAATCACATTGCGATTACTTTGTGATAATTTCGCTATACATTTGTCCTTTTCGGCTAAAAGTTGGTCAATCGGTGATCAACTTTTGAGTTTTTGAGCAATGAATTGAACAACGCATGACTGATCAGATGTAGCCTAACTGAGAGAGTAACAGCGCCCTCTGGTGGTACGATACAAAAGCTATTATGATTCTCGTACATAACAGTTCGCATTCGAGTAGACTGCTGCCCAACGCATTCGAGTAGACTTCACATAGTAGGCGTTAATTTAAGACTTCAATATTTTACCCTAACAGGCACCCATTTATCTGTACGCATAGCACCGGCAGCGGAAAAAAATGTGACAAGATGTGACGAAAAAAAATTGAACTTGATTTTTTTTGTTAAATGTTACAAATAACACTTTACAATTACGTACGTTTGAAACCGAATCCTTGTCGAGACTTTTTTTGTCACATCTTGTCATAGTTTTTTTCTTGGGCACCCGTTCTACGCTTACCGAATTACAAAGTTTTAGGTAGCGAATGAATGCATAACAGCGATATTACACAGTTAACGACGCTTAAACTTTTACCTTAATTGCCTCTTAAAACATTATCTTGATCATATGGTAAAAATTTCAGCTCATAAAACGCTAACCCATTTACAGAGCCCTCTACTCATAGACACAGAGGTTAAATTGGATTTTCATAGACAATAACTAGATATATTCTACGTATTCTCTAAAAGTGTTGCGATCAGAAAATTGTTATTTACATACATCATAGTCGTTCAGAACTTTCATACAAAATAAGACTCGTTCTTATTTAATAAATATATTTTTAATCGTTACACTCGCTCTAACCTTAGCTCAAAATACATACAGCGTCAGATTATAAACAAAAGGAATGACCTACAAACAGTTCACTACTAGGAATTTTTGGCAACATCAACAAATATGATGTCAATACAAATTGAATTGCAAGCCTGTCTTTCTAAATTATCAATTACATTTTTACAACCACGCCTAGACAGACAGAATTGATTGTATATAAATTAATAAATAATAAAGTAAAAAATAATTGAAATCACAATATGTTTAGTCAGCTGCACAACTACAAGAAAAAAAAAAGATTTATTTTAATAATACACAATACTCGTAAAGTACATTGATACTGAGTAAAATAAGCATTTGAGTCTGCCTGGTATCTTTCTACAAACAAGCGTTCACATTTTATATTTACAATCGAATCATATTTGTATTGCGAATATTAAAAAAATCGCATCGCTAGATCGAAACTGACCCAACTCAAAATTCTAAATAATTTGATATAAAGTGCTGCAACTCAAAATATTTGACGAAAAAAACCATATAGTAAAAAAATCCTAACTTATCAAGTAATTTTTGTTTGCATAGACAGTTATAACATACTGATGCAATCTTTTCAAAGAGAAAGTGGCGCAGCTCATTTTGAATTTGGAATGAATTTATTTTAAGAAACTTCAAATGTAATTTCAATGTGAGTACAAAAAAATTACTTTATATGTACATTGGTTCGTATGTTTGTTTGTGTGCCGTTCGCAATACAATGGTACATTACGACAAAAAAAAAGTATATTTGAGGAACTGTTTCTTCTTAAGACATATTAAAGTCAGTACCGAATGTATACATATAGCAGTCACAGTGAAATGTCACGTTAAATATAAATATGGCAAAAATATGGAAGATGACACTTCGCTACACAAAAGAATCGACTTAGAGGACCTAAAGCTTAAATTTAATTTTTAGATACGGCCATTTTGTTTTCGGCAGACAATTTATTCCAAGAGTACGTTATTTTGTATTGGGATAGCTTTTTCCCAATACCATTCTCTAACTCCGATTACAATAAATTTGTCTTTTCTAGCCCACATTAATTTACTTTTGTCTTTTATATGAACAATAGTTGATTTTAAAAATAGTACATAGGTGATATTTAAATTTTCGAAAGCTAACCGTGTCAATTTTAAATAAATTTTAATCATGTACACGTGGTCAATAATACTGTTCAAAAAAAAAAAACAGCCGCATCAAACATGTTCAAAATAAGAGATTCATCTACAACATATTTATACATTTATTATATTATGTTCTCATTATATAAGGCAATGAACCACATCCTAACTGTTTTGTGTTGATCGACGCAATAAGCGATCCATTTGTGAAATCATTTAACAGTTAGATATTGATTGTGAACACTTTACATTTAGTTCGTTTCTCATCCGGAACACATCTCTGAATGTTCATCCCAAGCTGCCACCTGAAAGCCAAATCATGTATACATTGAGTCGATTTCATTTATATTGGGTGGATTGAAAAGTCAGTCCAGTATCAAAGCACACATGAAAAACAGGTAATGTTGATGGAAGACAATATCCTATAGTCGCCGTCACGAGAAGCTGTAAATCATGTAAACAAAGTTTTGTCACACGGGCAATTATCAAGGAACGTATGTGGAGATATGTGAAGATAATGTTAAATAAAAAATAAATAAAAAAATAAAATAAAAATAAAGTGTCAATGATTATAAAAGTTTGGCTCTAAAGTACAAGTAACCAGGGCCGAAAAATCTTTTCTGTTTAGTTTAGAAATGTTAGCTGCGCAATTTATTTACATAATATTTTTATAATTCAACTCAATTTCTATAGTCGCCGTCACGAGAAGCTGTAAATTATGTAAACAAACAAAGTATAGCGCATACTTCGACGCACCTTAATTTCACTGGGTTATAAAGAAGCGAACGTAAACATTTCGTTTTATATTGGATTGTACTAATAATTTTGATTTTTATTTCATTTTGTTTTTGGTTAAATTGTGTTACACCGACTTAAACATATCTTTCGAAGTCTCTTATTGTATTTATTCACTTTAAACAGTTACTCTAACAATTAGCATCCATGTGCAACTAGGCCAGGTCGCGCCGGCCAATGAGATCTTGCGGTAGTTCGTAGATTTTAAAATCGCACGCACTTAACGACAAGATGCCAGCCTAGTGCGTAAGTGCGCTTACTTTTAGAAAATGTGGTTATGACTATAATGCGAGGCCATTCAGTCCTATAGTCAAATTGGCATAATTTAAGGTTCTCAAAACACCGCTGTACTAAACAGTGATGGTTGTAAGGTGTTACCCACCTGACAGTCGCGGCTGCAGTACCATTGGTTGGCGCAGCCTGCGCAAACGAACTGCGCGTCGCGCCGCCGGCAGCCCTGACAGAGGGGCGCGTCGCCTTCGCCTTCCGCCTCTCCGCCACCCGCCCCCGCTTCGGGACAGCCCCCTCCACCCGCCGCGCCCCCTACGCCGCCCGCCTCGTCGATAACTAGTCGCCCCGACCCGGACCCGGACGGAGAACCGGACGCCGATCCGGAAGAGCCGCGGCTCTCCTCATCATCCTAACACAATATGAACATAGTAAGCCTTGGAGAACAAGACAAACCTATAGGAACAATAACCTCGTTTGTCAAGAATTTAACATTTCATAAATAATGAGTTGTGTTGTTGCATTACTCTCTTCACACTCCCAACACCGTGCGAAAGGGACAACTAAACTTTAAACGTCAGTACACATCGAAACACGATGCGATGCTGCGTGCAATACAATAAAAAACCTTATTTACTACACAAAAAGGTACGAAATTCAGTGAGTACGCAGAGCGACGTCGTAGAGTCCCGAGACGTAGTAGCGCGGATGCATGCTTTACATAGCTGCACGATGCGCTTCGCGGCCTTGCGATCTTGCATCTTGCCTCTTCAAGCATCTTCACGTCGCGTCGCGTTTCGGTGTGAACTGACCCTAAGACTGACGTTCAAAATTTTCATAGTTAAAGTATTTAAGCGATAATTTTATTTAATGTCCAACATCCAAAATTCTTTTTGAATTTCATCATTATTTGATGGTGACCACAAATTCACGCGTATTTCGAGAGTCATTGAAAGAATCAAAGCACTACTCACTAGTTGAACGACTTCCTCAGATTTCTCCTGCTGCACCGGTTCCTGTGGTGGTGGTGTAGGCTGAACTGGAGTTATGGTTATTTCACCGCAATTCTGTACAATTCAATGCATAATTAAAATCGTTTATCGCATAACAACCGCCACGGACACCAAGATATTCCCTAAAACACAAACATAAATATAAAAATAAGAATAACCATCTTATTCATAAGAGATGAAGTATTTTTTTTTTATAATTGCAACACGTTAATATGAGTACCCATTATATGAATGAGATCGTTATACGGTTATGGCAACACAAGTGAATATGCGAAATGATATAATTTTCAAATTTTTGATTCTAAATGAGTATTGCCATTTTTTATTAATTTGTTCAGATATCAACATCAACTGGTCTTTGTTTGCTTTGTAATGGCAACATTCGCGCCACACGTTTTATATCGCGGCCACATGTCAATGAGATTTTAGTATCAATAAAAATATAATTTAAAGGATACCATACAATTATTGTTTAATCAATCTTGTCTATGGTAGGTAATGTGGGCGCGGCATAAACATAATCGATTTAAGAGTGGCAACACTCAGGTCAATTTCACTCGAAATTTAATTGAAACGTTGATGAAATATAATAATAATGTCTGACGTTACAGTAAACACCAGAAAAATAGACTAGTCGTATGACACAAGATTAAGTACTAACTTTGCTACTACTCCAAGGCTTTGTACTAACACTAGTATTTTTTTAAATCGCAAAAGTTTGCATACTTTTTTATGTAAAATATTAATTCAGCTCGAAAACAGCTCGGATAGGTAGCGTTCGAGAAGCTTCGAGACATATATCTCCCTTTCGCTATTTCTCTATCTTTCACTCTCTCTCACCATCCCCACAACGCTCTGGCTGGTTTTTTGTATTTTAAGTTTTACGAATTAAATTTTGTAAATTTAATATCCGCTACAACGAGTGACGGCATTTCAGTGTATTTTGTGGACAAAACTCACCTCAAAAAATTGTAAAACTTACGTCGGAAACAATAAAAAAATTATTGTTATAAACTTTATTATTTACATGCTATTTTCCGTGCATTTTATTTGTCACATGAGTGATTAAAAAAAACAAACATGAATATCATCAGATTAAGAAAAATCCCTCAAATAATCGTCACATTATGAATCAACACGATCAGACGCCTCAGAAAAGTCAAAGAGCCACAAAAGTCAGTGCCATCTCTTTGTGTCGGCCGAATGTAACCATTGCTAAGACGCGTAACATTCTTAAAAACTAAATTTGGAATTTAAAATGATCGAGGCCAATCAGCACACCAATAAGGTATTTTGGTTCGTACACATTGAGGTGGTACCTTGGCCTGACCGAAAGTGGGCAATGTTGGCGCGCTCTGTTTCCGTTCCGGCGACGTGAGCAGTTTAGCCAACGTCGGCGAGTAACTCTGAGACGCGGGAGGCGCCTGCTGCAACGTTGGCAACACCCATTCAAACTAATTCAAATTTCGAATGCCACTCTAAAACACTATACGTCAACTCACACCGAAACGCGACGTTTTAAGGTAACAATACAATACGCAAAAAGCTACGCAGTTCAGTGAGTATCACAACGTCGCGATACGCATCCTCAAGAATATTGTCTTCTTCACGTCGGGTCGCGTTTCGGTCTAAACTGACTCTATATTTCGGTGTTCATAGTTGTCAAAATATAAAGTGCACATATAAATATTTTATAAATTATGATAATTACACACAAACTTCCACTAGGGTCAAATTGTTTCACTAGGGTGAAATGAAAGTATAAATAAAAATATATAAAAAAAAGGGACAGGTGTTTCAGGTGAAAACGGTTCAATATCTGTTGCAGTTTTCTGTGTAACGTAGTATGTATTTTAAAATTATGTACCATCACGTATAATCTCCGCAAATTGCTAATGCACAGGAAACTAGTCACATTAAGATCCACGTGACGTCATTGCAAATAAAATTCGCCGGCCAGTGTTGCCAACGACAATGAATTTTGGTGACGAGATTACGTCACCAAAATAGGGGCCATGCGCTTTAGCAATTTGCGGGGCTTGTCAATCTTAATCGAATAAAAGATTTTACAATTGGTAATTGTGACGAGTGGAAGTGAAAAGTATTACTATGAAAACAAATTTGTTAAAAAAACTAAACCAACGTAAATTAACATTTCCTGTGTCGCATATAGTATGTATAAACTTGTAATAAAAATTTTTGGCTGTACTATTTGTATCTGGCTGGTGTTGATGACATCAAAAAGGTTACATTTCAAAAAAAGAAACAAAGTAGTAAAATGGTTTCCAGCTATTTTTCATTTGTTTTTCTTTCTGTCAAAATGAGTGAATCTAATGAATCTAGTGAATTCAATACGTTTTAAAAATTTATTACAAAAAGGGAAAAATGCAACGATAAAGATATATATACTACTCAAAACAAAATAAGGGCCACTAAGATTTTTTGCTGTACCATGAAAACAATAAAGATATTAAATTGTTTAACTTATGTAACTACAAAATAATGTTATTGGTTATAATATAGGCTAACAATTGTTTAAAATAATGATCATTAACTGTTTTTTTTAAGTTCATAATGAAATTGGCCATTTTGAATGAAAAACATGAACAAAAGAAATCACCGGAAAAAGACAAAATACTGTTCTTGTCACTTTTGTTTCTTCTTTTTAGTAACGAGTATGTCCTCCTCTCTTAACAATACACTCCTGAAGCCTCGTATGCATACTCAGGATCAAATTCCTCACGTTTTCATCTGAAATCTCCTCCCAGGCATGTTTTAAAGCGTCAATCAGCTGCTGTTAGTTGTAGACCCCTTGCTCATTCTCTCTAACCCTTCGTTTCAATTGGTCCCACAATTGCTCGATTGGATTTAAATCCGGACTCTTAGCTGGCCATGGTAATACCTCAATATGAGACCCTTCTAGGACAGTTTGGGTCGATCGAGCTGTGTGTGCACGGGCATTGTCTTGCATCAGGATGAATCCAGGCCCCACTCGCTGTGCAAATGGGATCACTTGAGGCCTTATGACGTCTTCGATGTAACGTTCTGCAGTTAAGGTACCCGCATTTAAAATGGTGAGCTCGGTTTTGCCGTGTAAACTAATCCCTCCCCAAACCATTACGTTGGGACCACCGAAACGGTCAACTTCGTGGATGCAGGACTCCGAAAAACGCTCGCCGCGTCGTCTCCACACCCTAACACGCCGATCATCATTAAAAAATTTTTACTTTGCACTCGTCTGTAAAAAGTACCTTGCCCCACTGATTAATCCCCCAGTTCAAATACTGACGGCAGAATCTTAAACGGTTTGCACGTTGAACCCTAGTCAGAGGAATTCGAACAACTCGACGTCTTGACATTTGCTGGTCTTCGTGCAATCGATTAGGTATAGTTTGATCACTGACACGGCTGACAACGGGGGTACCCGGTAGGTGGTGTTGTAACTTACGGGCCGTTACTGTACGATCACGACGAGCACTTAGTTGGACGTACCGATCCTCGTGCGCCGTTGTTACACGAACTCTACCTGAACCAGGTCTCCTGGCAACACTGCCGGTCTCTTGGAAGCGATTCCATACATTTTGGAAAGCTCTTCAAGAAAAACCCAACTGCAAACCCACGTAACGCTGAGAACGTCCTTCTTGAATCATAGTTATGGCTCTGGTTGCTGTAATTGTATCCATGTGGGTTCGTACTGGTGGCATGATTAACGCGAGATGATAAATGAATCAATTAAAATTGAAAAAGTAAAATTTTTTTCCTAAAATAACCGAAACAAGTTAAGAAGACAATTGAAGAAAAAGATAAGAATAACTTCCTATTATTTTTTTTTCTTAAAACGATGGCTAATATTTTTCAAATTAGGAAGCATAAAAGAGATCAAACACCAAAGAGTTCGTAATATCAATATAATGCTACTTATCAGTTACTTTCAGTTTACTAAAGTGCACTTAAATGTAAATAAATTAGTGGCCCTTATTTTGTTTTGAGTAGTATATATGTGACTTTATAAGGAAAATATTTAAAACTACTTCAATAATAATAATAATCTTGAACTATGGAGATGGTATGATATTTATTTATACATATATGTATTTTTCATTTATTATGAGTTGGCTAAAAAGTCTGTGCGGTTTTTGTGTACAAAAAAGATCAAATTTCAAATATACATATATACTAATATAGAGGTAAAGTTTGTATGTAGAGCGTTATCTTCGAAATTACTTATCCGATTTAAAATTTCAGCAATAGTTAGAACAGAATTTCAGGATGGACATAGGCTATATATTATGCCGTAAAATGGAAAAGCTTATTCGTGGCAATCGAATATGCAAAGTAAGTCGACGAAAAATCGGTCGATAGAAAACGTTTCTTTCGAAAGTTGTTTTAACGGTGTGATATATATATATATATCGGTCTATAAAGTTTATATAATTAAAAACGTTTAGAAACATAGCCTTACAAGCTGACTGTACAAAGATATATCAAAGACAGGGTATAAAAATATATTTAATAAGACAAAGATGATATATATCAATCAGGCTTACCAATATCAATAAAAAAATTATATGTCAATGCATATAACATATTATATAGTTTTATAATCAGGGCCCAATTCACAAATTTAAGAGTAGCATAACAGAAATTATGTGCAAAAGGCAATACTAATCATGTATTTCTTGCCAGCTCTTCCTCAAAATAATTCAAAATAATAGCGAAAGAATTCACTATTTTAAGACTGAAATTTATGCCATATGCAATAAAAAATATTTTTATTTATACAAGATACTGTACGCACTTTTTGGCCAACCCAATTAATGTTATTAAATGTAAAAAATATTAAAAAACATAACGACATAACGAGATTTTAACCAAGTTTAATTCAATACACAAATATTATTCTCACCTTGGTCAGAATGCCATGAAGCAAGGAATTCTGTGACGCCTGACTTGTTTCTTGATTAACGGGCAGCAGGGAGATCTCGGGATACGGAGGAGGTGGTGGCAGCCTAGGATTAGGCGATGCCAGTCTTTCAGTCTCCACTCTTTGCTTGTGAATTTCCTCGTGATTCCTTTCTTGCCTCCGTCTGTTCTCTGGCCTCACATGATGGTCGGGCCTATTCATCATGGGATCCGGTCTGTTTGGGATGAGACCGGCGCTCTGTTGCATATTGGCGAATTGCACTAGGACATCTTTAAAGGACAAGCCGTTCGGGAGACTTCCGGCCTGTACTTGTTGTAATCGTTCCAACATTGCTTTTTGGTTCTGAAAAAATGAATTATTTACTCGTTTAAACAATTTTATTATCCACTAGCTATACCCGCGATTTCCTACACGTCGTCAAATAACTTAACTTTTTTTTTACAAACAAATTAACTTTTTTGTTACCGATTGGAATGAAATAAACACAAGTGCTACGAGAACATTGCTACAATAAATGCCTCAGTAAAAACTGCATTCAAATCGGTTAAGCCGTTTCTGAGATTAGCGTGCACAAACGCACAAACAGACAAAAATTCTAAAAACTATTCTTTTGACCTCGGTAACAAAGTACAACCTGTACAAGTTGTTTTTTTGAAAAAATATTTAATGTACACACACGGTTTGTTTACAATTTTTATTGTATTGATTTAAAACAATAAATGGGATTAATTAACTTGCTGAGAAAACTATTTTAAAGATTATCTGTTAAAACCTCTATTTCGGTGTTAGGAAGTTTCAGACTTTCAAGTCATTGAAACTTTGTTAATATTTATAAAAATTTGTTTACTAATGTAGAGGTCGGCAGGCAGGCTGAACGGTCCACTTCATAGTAGATTACTACTCTCGCCAATTAACAAAGCTACGTCACAAAGTCGGTACGGCAAGTGCGTTGCCGACAAGAGGTTATAGAAAAAGGGATAAGGACAGGATAGGGAAATGGACATTTTTTTACTCACTCAATGAAACACAAACAGCACACAAGCTCAATGAAACACAAACAACACCCAGACCAGAACAAACTTTGGAAAGTTCATTTCCAAATATGACTTTGCCGGGAATTGAACTTCGGACCCCTGAGTCAAAGCACCAACCCCTTAGGGTTCTTAAATTTATTATTTCAACTCCCTTAGGGCCAAATTCTTAAATTTGGCCACTAAAAATTGTTTTTATCTAATGGTTCATTTCTTTACAGAAATATTACGGCATGTGTACTGTTGTGTTTCCCTAAATGAATAAGAGATTCCTTCTTAATACCTATCCTTAATCCTATTATGGTTGGCAGCGCACTTGCAGCACCCATGATGTTGCTTGTGTTACAGGCGACGATAACCGTCTACCATCACGTTTTTTTTACGCTTAGATCGGCAGACAGGCTGACGGTCCACTTGATGGTAGGTGGCTACCGTCGCCTATAACACAAGCAACGCCTCAGGTGCTGCAAGTGCGCTGCCGACTACAGTAGGATTAAGGATAAGGGATTAGGGAGTGGATAGGGGAATGGGCTCTGGCATCCCTTACTCACTCACCGAAACACAACAGCACACATACTGTTATTTCACGGTGATCTTCTGTAAGATGTGGTTACTGACTGCCGCCGTCTGGGCCGCTCAAATGACTGCGAAACGCAGTGTATCCTGCCACTACTTTCCAGATCCAGACCAGAGCCTAATTTAAAAAGTTCATTTTCAAAGTTGACACCGTCGAAAATCAAACCCGGGAACCCTAGAACAGAGCATTAAGGCAAGTACCCTAACCAATCATCCAACGGGTTCGTCAGCCTGTCAGTCGGCCTAACATAAAAAAAGAAGAACACAAAGAAATAACATCTGGTGTACTCTTGTGTTCTGATGATTGTGTAAGTGATGTCGCAGAGCCAATTCCCCATTATCCCTTATCTTATCAAAGTTAGCATTCCAACACCTTTACTTACAATAGGCAAAAATGGCATGTGTACATGAGTCATATAATTAATAATATTATATGATAAGGTATGACCTAAGCAAAACCGAGAATGGAGGTCAAGGAATGCATAAAATAAGACTATTGACTATTAATATTCAAGGTCAGAAGCTTTGATGCAGACTGTTTATTGTTAGGATACTTTTCAAACTGTATCTATACATATATGTTCTTTTATTATTTATGTTCTTCATTACTGGTATACAAATATTTGCAAATTACAACAATTCTAATTTTACAACATATTATCAAATATTTCATGTCAAGTTACTTATTTTACTCATTTTAAAATTTGTCTTCAGGTTATCACCGTCTTTTATTTTAACAGGTAAATTATTTCATTAATTTTGTTTTCATTGCACTAATCTCTGGAACTATCAGTTTGATTTAAAAAATCTATTATTATTATTATTTATGTTAAGATCGACAGACAGGCTGATGACCACTTGGTAGTAAGTGGATACCGTCGCCTATAACACAAGCAACGTCACAGGTGCAGCAAGTGTACTGCCGACTACAGTAGGTTTAAAGGATACGGGATTGGGAAGGGATAGAAAAATGGGAAATATATATGCTAAATGGGACCCAGGACCTGTGATTATATCTATTTCTGAATTTCCTAAAACATATGAATGCGACTGGCTCTGGGTTCAATTGGGAACCCTTGAATATTATATAAAATGCAAGTTAACTTATCTAGTTTTTTTTTTCATTAAGGGCTGGCGCAAATTGGAGGGCTTCACAGCAAAGCATTTAAATTTTTTCATAGTATTTTATACCTTAAGTATGTTTTTAAAATAATCTAAATTTCATTCTATTATGCTAAGGAAACAATCAGCATGCTGCGGCATTCCGCCGTTGCATAACACAATGAAAATTGAATTAAATCAATGACACCGTCCACCGTGGCGCCCTCTAATTTGCGCCGACCGTAACTGTGTATTTTTTTAGCATTTTATGCCACAATTCTTGAGGAAAGTTACATTACGCCGCGACCTATAGGATCCGGGCAAACAGAAAAAGGTGGAAGTGCGTTGGGTCTGTGGGCTAAGGGCGCTAAATACTTGACGAGAACGAAGTGTTACCAAGACGATTCAAATGTGCATGCCTATGTCAATTTAAATTATAAGCTGGATGAAACCGCGGAGCACTGTCCTAAAAACTCTAATAGACCTATTGCTTTAAGATACTATAATTTTTAGATCATCTCGGCTATAGGACATCCATTGCTCCCTAATCTTGACAAAGGCCTCCCCCCTAATCTACCAAAAAGACTGGTCAGAAGCAGCCTGGATCCACCGTCGACCTGCGGCCCTTATCAGGTCGTCTGTTCACCTTGTAGGTGGAAGTCCTACACTGCGCTTGCCGGTCCATGGTCTCCACTCGAGAACCTACCAGCCACAGCATCCGTCGGCTCTCCGTACTATATTGTGTCTTGCGCACTGCTACTTCAACTAATCTGCCGGATCCGTTTTATTAAATTATATTAATTTTACTATCATTAATAATTATTTTTAGATAGTCCTAGATAATTCACATAGCTCAAACACGAGCAAGGAAGATTATACTAAGTTATACTATAAACTGCTGGGCACAGGCCATTTCTCAATGTGAAGAGTGTGGGCTTATAGCCCACTGTCAATTGGCAAGACTAAAAAAGTGTTGGGATACTAAAAAGGAAATTCACACTTTTATTTAAACTCTAGTTAATTAGCAGGTTCCTTTCCTATAAAACTTACGGAGTTTCATCAAATTCAGTAGATTTCGCGTGAAAGAGAAACAAATATCCATACGTTCATCTCTAAAAAATTTGCATTAATATTAGTAGGATTATGGTAGTCATTACTTTTAATGAATTTAATGTCATTCATTTTTTAAGTAAGCAAAGTCAGGATGAATACATACTTTCAAGTGTTTTCACGGTTTTCCAATCTAAACATATCATAAAATCGTAACCGAGTCTGTAAATACTTTAAAAAAAAGAAAAACAATTTGTACATGTTGAATTTATATCAAATTTTTGTCTGTATTGAACCGATTTGAATGCATTGAACTATTGTAGAATTTTTTTTGTGTTAATTAATAATTAACAAATTAATAAATAATTAATAATTTAATTTATAAATAATTTAGAATTTAGTGTTTGTTTCATTCCAATCGGTTTACAAACAAAAAAGCTACGAGCTATATGAATACCACGGGTACAAAGTTGCGGGCTCAGCTAGTGGTAAATAAATATGCACGATTTGACTCACTTTTCAGGGCTGAAGTGAATAGTGTTAGCACACTAAAAATAACACTGAGACTTTTTTATATATCACTAGTGACGGGGATGCATTTTTTTACATATTAATTTAAAAATAAATGAATAAAATAAAAAAAAAATTTAGGTTAATTTCGTCAACATGGTGCAAGAAAGATTATACATTCTGCAATATAATATTTACATTTCACGATTATATACAGATAAAATTCAATTGTCTAGTCGCGCCTAAAACTCATATAGATCTTACATTTCGATTGAGAACTAGTTATAAGTCAAATTATCTAACTTTAGTATATTTTTTTTTTTGTAGTGGCAGTTGGCAGGAATCATGTGAAATAAAAAACATAAATGTTAAGGTGAGTGAATAAGGGGCACCAGAGTCCATAACCCTACCTCTTCGTTAACCTTAAATTTTTAACCTAGGTATAAAGAATAGTTACACCTTTATAGGTTCGGTCAGTATTCAAGAGAGACGTCAGCCTGCGTGCTGACAAATATATGAAAAAAAAAAAAAAACTGTCGATCATACGACAGCATCTTAAATTTCTTCAGATGATACAAGTGGACACATAAAAAACACAAATGAAATGAACTCACCATATCCAAATTGTTGAATAACATGCTGAGGTTCGTAAGATTATTCAAACTATTCAGGCCGTCCATTTTTGGAGCAATCGGTCTTGGAGTGTTCATCATATTTGGATTCAGTATTGATTTCATTCGTCGACCCCTTCTAGGCGTTATTTCTGGATTTCGTTGTCTGTAGTCAGCTATAATTGATTTCACGTCTTTTGTGGGGCCTTGACGGCCCATTGGCATGCCAAAGTTTGTGGGCAGCTGGCCATTCATGTCTCTTGGGAACCCTTGCATCGTAGGACCTGGCATCATTATAGGCTGCGGATACACTGGCTTGGGCATGTTTTGTAAATGCGCTTTGTCATAAGGCGGTGGGAGTCCAGACATTGGGTTAAAGTGTGATGTCACTGGCATTACTGGTGTCTGCATCATTGTATTGATGCTCGATCCTGGTTGTTTGATGGACAAACCGGAGATCTCATCGCTTTTGTCAATAGCCAAGTTTTTGGCTTGGTTTAAATAGTCAAATGGGTCGGATCTATCGGAGCCATTCATGTCGGCTGATTTCTCAAACGACAGAACTTGTTTCCGTCTCAACAATCTCAAGAGTATTTCCTCTTTGACTTTTTTTAAATGAAGAATATTGTTCCATTCGTGTTCTTTCTTTTGGGCGAGCCCTCGCAATGTCTGTATTTCAGACAAAAGTTGTTCCGTGTGGCTCTGTATTTCATCGATATTATTTTTAGTTGCAGTCTGTATATAGTCATTAATCATGGTGTCGTGTTGTGGAAAAGTCTTTTCCACTTCCTGGCACAGTTTTTTCAGAGGAGATTCAGTTTCCACATCTTCACTTATCCTCCGCTTCTTTGCCGATTGATCCTCCTGAAAAAAATTTGGAATTATCTATCTTGGATATAAAGAAACTTTCAACTGTTGCAGTCATTTCTAAGATATTATCAATGATCTCTATACGTCTTGCATAGTCAAATATAGTTTCAATAATTCAAATCTATAGTTCTGAATTATTTAAAAATCATGATGTAATTTAATGAATGACAAATGTAATTATAAATAAAATTTAATTATAACATAGGATTTATATTTGCACATCTAAAGTAAAAAATCTAAAGAACGGCTAAGCGTAAACGAAATGAAAACTGATCATTACAAAGAGAGAAAATATTTGTTAAATTGCGGCTAAAATGGCAGGGTACAGCTAGTATCAATACACCGAAGAGATTTCAGCATGTTACTTTGGCAGTAACATCAGGGACTACTCTACAGTTATAGGCTATTTAATATTGATGTATGAACCTTAGGAGTCAAGCATAAAGAAAGAAGTCAGAAAGAATGCTAAACAAAAGCAAATAACTTCAGAGTACAGCTAATCTATACTTATAAAATCGTTTGTCCTGTCAATCAAACTGAAATTTGGTACATTGGTTTATTTTATAAAAGTAAGCATTCACTAAGAAAAGATTTTTGAAACTATACATGTATGTACATATTCAACTATGTACGAAGCCAGGGGCAGGTCGCTAGTAATTTATATAGAAACCAAGTTTTACCTTAGCAATATCGCCATTAATTGGCAGCGTAGATTTACTTTCAACTTTCTTATCAGCCTTATCCCTTTGATCACTTTCTATCATTCCAACGTCTATAACATTACTCTTCTCATCCAATCTACTGTTCTCTTCCTCTTTCTTTAGCTCTTTATCATCTTTACTAATTAATTTATCGGCAATTTTTTCAAGTTTATTTACTTCCGTTGCGAGTTGTTCTTTCTTAAGCAGTTTTTCTATTTCCACTGGAACAGGTACACATGTTGCCTCAGGAATAATAATATTTTTGTAAACTTCAGTATCACTTTTTATGGGTTTCGTATCAATTTTGATCTCATTTAATTGGGTTGGTGGGATTACATTAATATTAGTTTCTTGTCTTTGTTCATCTGAAAAATAATATATATATTTTTATTCAACAGACAGGCTGATGCCTATAACACAAGCAACACCATGGGTGCTACAAGTGCGCTGCGATTTGGTGGTAGGTGGCTACCGTCGCCATTAACACAAACAAAGCCACACAATGCTGCAAGTGCGCTAGTAGGATTAAGGATAAGGGATTAGGAAGAGATAGGGCAGTGGGCTTTGCCATCACTTACTCACTCACTGAAACACAACAGCACACATCCTGTTGTTTCATAATGGTATTCTGTAAGGAGGTGGTCACTGCTGCCGGATGGAATGAGCATCCTGCTGCCGAAATGAGCAAAATGCAGTGTGACCATTTTAAACTTCAGTACCAAGAACAAACACAGGTCACCATAATTAATGCAATGATTTTTTTTTGTTTGTTAATCTTGCAATCGATTCTCAACCATAAGCATTAGCCAACATTCAAACAGGCTTTACAAGTCACGAAAGTTATGAGACCTTTAGTGACTTGTAAGGCCAGTCCTTCCAGTGAAGGGCTCCCCCTCTATTTTATTCGATATATTTTACCAAAAGTGGTAGCATTAACGCTATGATACACTGTTAAATATTTGTTAACTGTTAATTTTTCATAATATTACCCATTTACAATGTTGATATGTTGGAATATCACACACCGTCATTAAACTCTTTTATATGTGTAGTAAAGCTGTATGTGTAAAACTACATTTATGGTAAAAACACAAGAATAATATTAAAAATATATTGGAGTACCCTCTGTATTTCCATCCCATCGATTGTTCAAATTATAAAAAGGTGAACCACACTGATTAAGATTACGCTACCTTATTGGGAAAACTAAAAATTGTAGTCCTTATTCATAACAATCTTTTGGAAATTGAAAAAAAAAAGTCAAATTGATATCTATCATCCAAAAAATTGTTCAGATTCACTATTGTTAGTCATATGTGAAAATATGAGTTTTTTTTATTAAAAATAATTGATAAAATGACAACTTTTTTATTTTAAGGTTGGCAGCAATACAAGCAGGTTAAAATCACCTAACATAAGATTAACATAACACATCAAGTAACGCCATAAGAGTAGTAAGTATGCTGCCAACCTTAACAGGACCATGGGCTCAAAAAACTTAATATTAGGGAGCACTTGCAACTAATTTTAATTTTAAGATAAGCAATGTACAGTAATTATATTTGTGTTATTTAACTATCGGTTCTAGCGATACAAGGAACCTTCAAGGGATCACAAAAATAGATCTTAGAAAATGGATAGTCATTATAAGCAATATTAAATTTGTTATAGGGATTCTGCAGGGATCTTGGAATTTTGTTATATCGTGTTTCTAGTGTAATTAATAATAAGAATATACAACACTAAAATAAAAATAAAAACAATAAAAATTGCAACTTCTTATCATCTTCAATTCCTCGCAATAACATTTTGATAAAGGATTCATCCTAAGTTTAAATTCACCAAGTCCTAGATATACAAAATTAAAATATTAACAATAACACTTAACTACCAACACTAATTTGAATTATTATTAAAAAAAAAAAATTAAAACAAAATTACACATGATTTTAGTCGCATATTGTCCAACAAGCAAAGTGTCCATATAACATAGAATAATTCATCCAGCATGCAATTGTATAAATCACAATTTATACAATTTCTAACTGTAATTCTGTCTCTATATTATACAAATATTCCCCATGTTTGGGATGGTATTGAAATTATACAATCTGTGTTTAAAAAATAATTACATTGATTTTATTGGAGTCTTTGTGTGTTGGACCTTACGCAACTACAACTAAATAATAATGTGACATTTAGATTAATTTATTTTATGGGGGTAGTTTTCTTTGTTTTTCATAGCAATATGCAATTAAATGTCAAACTGACAAGACCTAATTTGAAGGAAGGTGATTTTTTTATAAAAAATCTAATTAGTTAGGATTTAATATTTCACTTTCACTGTTTGGGGCTGTTGTGTGTCAGTTTATTGTGTGTTATACTCAATGCTTTAAAAAATTACTAGAACCATTGTGTTGATAAAATCTGTGAGTATGGTATTTTCAATATGGCTTTCAATCGCTTATTCTTTTTTTATTATTAAAAAGTAGACTTTTATTGTAAAGTGGCAAGGCACAATGTGTTGCCAATCCTACTACACAATCCCCTTACAGAAGACCAATGTGAAATAACAACATGACTGCTATTATCTTGATGCATGAATAAGGGATTCCAGAGCCCATTTCCTTTCCCCTTCCGAATCCCTCAATCCTACTATGGTCAGCAGTGCACTTCCAGCACCTGTGGTTTTGCTTGTGTTATAGGTGACATAGCCTTCTATCGACATAAACACAAAAAAAGGCAAGATTGTGACATTTACAAGAAATTTTGAAGGTTTTATGCTGTCCAATTTCAAGGAGATCAAAGCTGAGGGGCACAGCAATATAACAATATAAATAAAAGACAAAAATATTACCTATAATTGTGTCACTCTTGGAATCTATACTATTGTTTTCTTTGCATTCTTTTTCATTGACATTTTCTTCTTTGGCATGGTCATCACAGGATATGTCCTTCTCTTCCAACTCCTTACCGGCAGTCTCTACGGCGGGGTACTCCGTCACTTTTCCCGTTTCAATATCATCAATCGCTAGTGGGTCAATCTCATTATTTCCATCCACAGGAGGGCCTGTTTCGCCAACAACCACCGTCTCTTTCGGTGATTCCACTATTTTAATGTTTATGTCGTTCATGTTTATTTACATATTTCCGAATCACGAAGTCACAGTGTCACCACGCCGTGCAGAGGTTCAATGACTTAGAAATGACGATAATAACCATCATACAATAGTTTATAATGCACCGGCCAAGGTGTGCATGTATACAACGTACATGCTCGCAATCTAGAGAAAATAAACGATAACATTTAATTAGAATATTTGGAATTGTTTTCCCATATTGAGCAAATCGACGGTGCAAAAGCAATTCGAAGCCGTGAACCCAGGGGTCACTGTGACTAATTTGTTAACCTTTAAAATTAAAGAATTACCAATAATAATACTACACTCGGTAGTGTGTTGAGAAAACTTCCGCAGTTACAATATGCTTTTGTAACTATTGTAATTATTTCCAACAAAATTTGCACCCTGAAAAAAGGACGCAAATCACATCACATCAAAGAACTTAGAGTTGCCATAACATATCTTATTATTTTATCTCATATAAGTAATCGTAAAATTAGGTGACTTTCTTACGTTTTATTCATTAATCATAACTTTCTTACAAATAATTCACAAAGTTTGAACTTACTGTTATAATATTAAAAAAAAAACAGAAGTGTGAAATTTCTTTTCGGCTTTTATTACTGGCAATTATATTACTTGAGTCATTTCATTTTATGCTAATAACATGCATATTCAGTGTAACGATTTATTTACGTACAAAATAATAAATTTTATAAAATTAATAAAGCGCTTGTTTACACTACATAAGTTACAAATCAAATGTATTGAAAAAAATATAAGGGGGTGGAAAATGTAGCAAGAACAAAAGAAAAAATGTAAATAATATATTATAACATGCACATTCAAATTTGCTTAAACCGAAACGTTTCTTTATCTACCGTTTAACGGAAGTAGGTGTGTTCAACTTCGGGTTTGTTTTCTATGACACAAACGTAACGTGGCTTTGCTTTTAAAATTTCAATTAATGACTCTATTTTATCTATCTATACCAATTATACATTTTAAACGCATTCCTTTTTTCTATTTACTTCATTCAAAAAGCTTAATTAATTAGTATGAGCTCATTTTCATTATTTATTTCGTTTGCATATTTCAATTTGAAACTCGCGCGGTTCGAATAATTGACTGAAATAGAGAACAAACTAATTTCATTCTGCATTGAAAACAGATGATGAAATGAAAAAGCAAATGGCTGAGGCTGACTAAAATCGACGTTCTCAGATTCCTAAATAAAAGAATCCGATGTAATAACTATGATTTATGCGCACTTTATGATAATGACTAGCAAAATAAGACTTAATAAATATTAAAAAACTGAAATTTGACTATATTTTCGACAAAATAAGAACAGAATATAAGAATTAACTAATATTAAATTTGGGCCTTGTCCGTATTGAATAAAATCCATACTAAGAAAAATATACTGTGACCCGCAGGTGCAGTTTCATTTTATGATAAGGTAAGCTATTTTGGTTTATTTATATAATAATGCATGCTAATTCGTTTCTTGTGACGACAGCCTCGATTGATTATCCGTGTAATTTATTTTTAGAATTCGCAAGCCTTTCAAAAATATCCTGTTGACTATAAAATGGTCGATTTTTATGTTATTTGATATGGTGGCTAGTGGTTGATTTAAATAGTAGTCACAAAATGCTCATCGGTTAATTATTTAATTTATGTACCTACTTAAATATAATGTACTTAGGTAGGTACCATCATGGTACATCCCTAACTATATATACTTAGCTGGTATATAAGTAGGTATACATTGCTATGTTCATATTAAAAAGTTGGAATTTTATGTTTCAGATGATGTAATGTAATGTGAATCCAGTATCTACCAGGCGGGCGCGCCGCCCCCTATAACCATGGAGCGAGGCTATGACAAGCGACATGTCAAGCACCATAAAGAAAAACATAAGAAGCATGCCCACAAAAAACACAGGACCCATTCCAGTGGTACTCATGATCAATCATATGCTACCTGCAATTCTAATAAACCTCTTGTTGAATATTCAGACGTTAGCTCTGAGGATCTATCTGCTCCGGAGGCCGGGGAGATAGAGAGTGAGACGAGTTCAATCAGTAGGCACATTGCCGACGATCTCGACAGAACGAGGTTGTCCCACTCGATCCGCACGTTTGTTGACAACAAGACTGTGTCGGTCACAACCGCGTCAAGTCGACGCTCTGTTGAGGAGTATCTGACACATGACATTTCTTCAGCAGCAAGGAAGAAGCGCGCCTTAGAGTATGCTGAGGCCGAGGGCAGCTTTGACGAGCTTCCGAGGTTTCACAAAAAGAAGAAAGAGAAGAGGAAGAAGGATAAAAAGAAACGAAAGAAGAAGTCCAAACACCGTTCGAGATCTGCAAGTCTCGAGAGCCTGTCAGTCGATGACAATCTGCCAGTGGAGACTCCAGTACGGCCGGCAACACCGCAAAGATACACGACAGTTCCTGTAAGCGAGTGGGAGAAGGCTTCTTCTCCCATAAGGAATGGATCGTGTTCACCAGTTTCACCAACCACTCCGCCATTGCTGCGACACGATTTGTTGCCTCGACACACTGCTGTTCATAAAGAGATGTCCTTACATCACAGTCAAATTCCTTTCTCACCTCCCCGGGAGAGATCACCGGTAGTCAGGTAAGAATTTCGTCATATTATGCAACCTAACATTTTTATTTATACAATTCCAACACATGATTTCCAAATGTCTAAAATTATCATCTTTCGCTTCAAAGACATATTAATAAACTAGCTGAGTACGCAACTTCATATGTGTGGTAACTTTTTTGTTTGTAAACCGATTGGAATGGAACACTAAATGCTATTAGAAACTTGCTACAATACATCAATGAAAACCATATTCAAATCGGTTAAGCCGTTTCTGAAGTTAACATTACAGACTATTTTTTTGACCACGGTAACATAGTAAAACGTGTAATGAGGAGAATCATACTTATACATAAAACTGCTCTTATATTGGTCAGCGACTCATTACTCTACACACAGAGTTTTATATTTTTTTTATAATTATAACAGAGTATATTTTGGCTTTTTTAAAAAAAAAATACATGTTTTGTTTCATGACTTTATAAATATTTGATGAATGCTTTGTTGACTTTTTTTTAATGTTCAACAGACAGGCTAATAGTCCACATGATGGTAGGTTGCTACCTTCGCCTGTAACACAAGAAATGTCTTAGGTGCTGCAAGTGTGCTGCAGACACAGTAGGATTAATGATAAGGGATTGGATAAGAAAATGGGCTCTGGCGTCCCTTACTCACTCACCGAAACACAACAGCACACATGCTGTTATTTCACAGTGGTATTCTGTAAGGGGTGGTTACTGCCGCCAGTCGGGCTGCACAAATAATTGCGAAATCCAGTGTGCCTTGTCACTACTTTCCATATCCAGTCAAATTTGAAAAGTTCATTTTCAACGGGCTCATTAGATAATAGATTACATGAGTATTAGTAAAGTTATTTCTCTAAATTTCCAGACTTTTAAAGAAAAGCTTTGTTTCCCTCTCTTGTAATCTTCAATCTATTCGTCTTTCGTTTTAAGTCTTTAATGACCTATCTGAATGTTTATGGAAACTAATACCAACCTATTTTGATTTTATCAAATTATGTAGTATCCTGCGGTTTTATCCAGCCTTTAATTTAAATTGACGGAGGCATGCAAATCTTGATTCTTCTCAGTAAGGTTCGTTTCTCGTCAGGCACCCCATGGCTATTGACCCAATGCATCGCATCACATCTCATTGACCGCAAGCACTTTTATATAGCTTAGCGTTTTTCATTTTGCTTAAGTTCTAAGGTCTAAAATGATGATTCATAGCCTGTAACCTCCAAGAATTAGGCTATCAATTGCAAAAAGAATTTTTTAAGTCCTGGTAGTTCCAGAGTTTAACGTGTTTAACCAAATAAACGAAACTATTTAGCTTTATTAATAATAGTATAGATTTCAAAGTAGGAGTTTTCATGGCTATGTCTGAATTCACTTCGAATATGAATTCATTGGTACTTAATTGGTTACTTTGGCAATGTTTTGAAATAATGCCAAAAATTAAAGTCTCAAAGTTAACCTCATGCAGTATGCAATGGACTTAGTCCTTAGGACTAAATTTTAAGTTTCACATTTTATGGTAAATTTTGAATTTCGATTTTTCCTCGCAAATATAAATTGCGCACATGTGGATGACCAATAAACAAACATGTTTCAAGAGATAACAAAAACTGTCATAACTTGAGTCCCTTTAAATGAATCCTCGCGGTACAGGGGCGCGGGCGCCCGCCACCCGCACCTCTTTCGCTTCCCTTTGTCATAACCCCGCGCCCCTGTACCGCGCGAGCGAGGACTCATTTAAACGGTCTATCTGTATGTCACAAGCTGTGCCTTTTATTAAAAATAGAAATCGTGATATTTTTTCCAAAATATCTAAATTGTGATAGTTCATTTTTTTTTTTAAATTAAATATTGTCTTCTTATTGCAAAAACATTATTGTAACATAGGAAGGTATTGTATTTTTTGTAAATATTTATAATAGAACCTAACCTAAAATCTATAATTTTTCAAACCAAATAATTCCATTGTGTAATTAATTATCAAAATTTAATGTAACAAGAAGCTGGTACTTTTCTGTAACAACTGGTATTTTTCTCAAACTTGTAAAGTTTGGTCCGATTTTTAGTTTAACAATATGTGGAAATTTTTTTAAACCTTTCTTGAATTGTTATGCTATGCCTGCATACAGCACTCAGCTGATTGACATTGCTAGCAGCCATTGTGTTAGCCCTTTCTGCATAATTTTATTAAATAAACCACATGGTTGTCATAGCAACTGAACAGTTGAAATGCCTTCTCATTCCCGATGCACTCAGTAAAATGGTATTTTATAGAGGTTCTCTTTTTATTGTGTTTCGCTAAAACTAATTGCAGTGTTTGATGTTGTTTTCTAGGAGAAGACAAAAATCGACCACGCCTCACACACCATTGGGGCCTCCCTACCATGACACTGTTACTATAGATTCTGATGTAGAACCGGACTATCTAAGAGGTAGAAGGGAGTACTGGCATGAACAGCGGCCTCAGTCACCCATAATGGTCCCAGGTAAGTCTCAATCAAGTTATTGATTAACCAATTCCCATGATTTTGTATGTGTAAACTTTAGGTGGAAAACACTCCCTTTTTGTCTAGTATAATATAACCTATTAACTTAAAATCTACTAATCTGGTTTATTCTTATTTAGTTTGGAAAAAGTGATATTGGCACATTTATAGTTACAGTACCTAAAAATATTGTAGAGTCAAATTTCAAAGTTTAAAAAAAAACTACGAAAAAAATTCCGTTTTTTTATTATTTTTCCCTAGCTAGTCATTAACTTGTCCACTCCATGGTGCCTGCTTACGGTTGAATTTTGGGACAGATTGTATAGTAAGCGGTAGATGTGCAGAAAAGTTACAGGAAGCTTCATGTGGTCGTTACACGTATGCGTCCCGTCGTAAAATGCGACCTTGAAATTTTACTCTTAAGTGCGCGCAAAGAAGTTTCACTTCAAAATAGACACTTCAATTTCTGATTCGTAACACATTAATCATATTCATACATAATCCCTGTCTCTAACAGATTCACCAATACACGAGTCT
Organism: Bembecia ichneumoniformis; assembly: GCA_910589475.2. Lineage (NCBI taxonomy): Eukaryota > Metazoa > Arthropoda > Insecta > Lepidoptera > Sesiidae > Bembecia > Bembecia ichneumoniformis. The sequence goes on from OU342532.1 coordinate 16,817,489, forward strand.
CGCGGTCGCGAGTACAGTCCGTCGCGCAAATCGCACCGGCGTCAAAGCCCGCGACGTCGGCACCACAGCCGCGAGCGACACCGCGACCGTACCGACCGCGAGCGCGACCGTGACCGGGATAGGGAACACAAAACCTCCATAATTAGGTATATCTTTATTATCTTACACTAGCTGGAGCCCGCGACTTCGTCCGCGTTGAATAAATAACGCCTGATAAAATATATGAGTAATTTATTACTGTTATAGTTTTGCCAGGCATTGATTTTTTTATTTTTATATCATCCATCGGGAACGTTACTTTTTTCTGGATGAAAGGATAAAAAGATCTTTTCTGTATTACTGACAAACGTCTACTTATACAGACAGAAAAAGTTAAAAGTTACAGACAGACAGAGTTTCACGTTTATAATATTAATATGGATGTTATAATATTCCAGAGTTGGAGGCCTTAACTTTAAAAACATAAATTTTTCGGATGTTCATTTCAATTCCAATTAATTAAGCCAACAAACCCTGTTGAAGAGTGATCTGAAGCAGAAGCAACCCTTGTATGTAAATGATTTAAAACTATTATAAATAGGTCACGTAGTCGCAGCTCGTTGAAGCGTCGACGATCTGAGTCACGTCGCCGCCGCGACGCGTCGCCGTCGCCGATGCGTCATCGGCCGCGACACGCCGACACGTCGCGCGACAGGCCTAGGTAATGAATGTCCTATATAGACTTACGAAATATCTAATATTAGCTTAGATATAATTGGGCCGAAACTGCTGTACCACTCCTTAGGAATGTGGGAGGAAAGGATATTAATTTACAACATTTTAAAACGGTGGAGATAGAGTTTTCTCTATATTTATTAGTAAATATGTGAATTTTACATTGCAATGTAATTAACATTTTTATAATCATGGTAAAATCACAGTTTTAATGTCACGACTTCACGAGTCACGAGATATCGCACGACCAATCTCTGGATAATTTATATCTTTTGTGTCTGACATAGGCAAGCATAGACGACGGACAGACAAAGCGGAGCGGCTGCCCGCACTCCCACCTTCCTGTACATATATAGATCCCGGCAAATTTCAGGGCACAATTTAGCGGGGGTACACCGGCGTGCCAATCGCTGTTGGCGCAATTCGAATTGCGACTGATGAATCAATCGCGCGCAGCTCCGAAATACGCGCGCCCGCCCCCCTCCCCGGTCCCCACACCCCACACCCAAAGAGACCTAAAATATGTCTTCTGTGTAGTTTAGGTTTTATGCCAAGAAGTTTGCCGATTATTATACCTAAGGCGTGGTACAGTGGTTCTTATTAAACTACAGTAGTTATGTCATTTGATGTTACCCTTCCAGAGTCAAACACGAATCGCCAAGCCCTCCCACAGTGTTGAATCGCAGGATTGATTTCAAGGAGAAAATTAGTGACACGAGCCTCTTTGCGGAGCTTGTGAAGGATAAACATAAGAGGGCTAAGGTATACTCATACTGGTTTTTTATTTTACTGTAAATCTGAAGTATATACCAGTTCAAAAAATGCAATGACTCCGCTCCTCAAAGAACAAATTTGGCTCATACGTAATACTTCTATCAACTTTGTACTGATGGCACATCTATACCAACTTAACCAACTAGGATGCACGAATTGTCGACGATTTAAATTTCTTAAAACGGTTCTTACTCTTAATTTTTTTTTTTAATATTAAGATCTATTAGTCAGGTTGACGAAGATTTGATGGTGGGTGGCTATTGTCGCTCATAACACGAGCAATGGGACGAGTGCTACAAGTGCGCTGCCGACCATAGTAGAATTAAGGAAAGTGCTTAGGAAGAGGTACAGGGAAATGGGCTCTGGCATCCCTTACTCACTCACCAAAAAACAACAGCTGTTATTTCACAGTCGTCTTCTGTAAGGGAGTGCCCAAATGATGCGAAACGCAATGTATTCTGCCACTACTTGCTAGATCCAGACCAGGGCCAACTATGACAAGATCATTTTCATGAAGACAAGACAAGGCTCTGCCGGGAAAGGAATCCGGGATCCCTGAGTTAGAGAGTTAAGCATGCACTTTAACCACTCGGCCAAGGGGGCTCGTCAAGATATTCCGATGTTCTACTAAGCGGAGTTTTCTGAGGAACTATTGTAAACTCACTTTGTTGAAAGAGGTTGTTGAGGTACTGTTTGAGAATAATGCGGCAGTTGTGGAATACAAATAAATCCCCCTCCCAATACTTTTTCTTCCAAGTGGGATCTAATCTACATATTGTTTTCTTTGCGTTAGATGGCTCCACCACTTACATGGTGCATAAAAGCGAATGAGTAAAATCAATGATGCTAAATTTTTAAATATATTTCGATAAGTAGCAAAAACCCAAAAAAAAAAAGAGTTATAAATTTGTCAACCCATAAGTTAGGTGATTATGTATAATGCTAGCTTTAAGATTAGAGCTTTGGTCATATAATTAATATTTTATTCTTTGTACCCATCAACAGAAACTGCAAGAGATTTTAAATCAAAAGGAAGAAGAATCATCGTCACTCACCAGTATATCCATCAATAATCCTGAAATTATGACCATAGATGAACTGTCTAATGCAACTGGAGATAGTTCTACACAGGTTTGTGTAACGTATTTCATTTTTAATTTTTGTAACTAATTTTTCCAAGGGTGTATTTCACAAATAATCAAATTTTTCCTAATAGTTGTTGTAATACATTACTTTGATAGTGTCTACAATTACGATTTTGTTCAGTCAGATAAATAATACTGCTCCTTACTTTTTATAAATAACTAGCTGATATTATTATATAAGCTGGTGCCTGCGATCCCCTGTGTAAAATAAAAAATGTACTTAACGCCTGACAAAATATAAAAGCAATAATATAAGCAATTGCTATTATAGTTTTGCCAGGCGTAGGATTTTTATGATCCCTTGGGAACTGTATTTTTTGCTGGATGAAAGGCACCCTACGCCCTTTTTGCATCGCTGACAATTTGTGAAAAGGCCTTAAGGTGAAATTAAGCTGTGAAAAGGTAACACAGACAAAGTTACTTTCACATTTATAATATTGGTGATTAATTTATTATACTTTAAATTCAACAATACAAATGCAATTTTTTCACCATTTGATTAAAACAAATTTAAATGTTCAATACATTTTATGAACTATATTGGTGCAGGCGTCAAAAGAGAATGGTGACAAGGAGAGTGTTCCCGAGATGGCGAGTGGGGCTAACGAGGATTCGAACCAGGGTATCAAGCAACCCCCGCCAGAGTCAGTACTTCGTCCCGACGATACCACCGTTGCGCTCAACACTAACGGAGCTGAGGTAATCATTTCAATACTTTTTTGAAATGAAAACTTCTTTAGGCGCATTGGGCATTTTTTTGTATCGGGAAAGAAACACTGAACTCGCGGGACCGACAATTTTTGATATAATGTATATTGTGATCACAAATTTTCCAATTTTGCAGTTATTTTCTTTCTGTGTAATCTTAAATAACTGTGCTCATGATTGCAGTCATAAATTCAAGTTAAGTTTTGTATAAAAAAATAAATTTTAATTGAGTCATAGTTAAAAATCTTTTTTCAGATAACTTTGACACTTTATCTTTAAAAAAAAGGCCTATACCCCCTTGGCAGGTTATTTAAAAATGATCCATTTAATCAAGATTTTAATCTTTAATCAAGAATTCAACTCTGTATTTAACTTTATATGATGCCAACTTCTGATCTGAACACTTTCTGATGATGCCAACTCTACATGACTAATTTCCATAGTAATATATAAGTATCTAATCTACTTGTGAGGCATATTGTTAAATAGTTAACAAGTATTTTTATTAGTAGTACGTATTTTATCTAGTGCAAACATTCATAAAAAAAGGATCATAAAAAATCTTAGAAGGTGACCAAGTATTGTCAAGATCGTTTTCCTGTACCATGAAACAAATAGCACTGGCCGCTTCTGATATTTTTACGGACGAGGGAAAAGGACAGAGATACTAATCATTCGATGGGTCAGGTTTGTTTATATTGTTTGTGTTGTTTCCTTAGATTTACATTAGTTATGCTGTTACAACTAAGATTGTAACAGCATTTTGTTCTGTCATCGGCATTAATTTTATTACTGTAATAATAGAATTTGATTGAAAGGATTAAGCTTGCGTGATTGTGCACGAATGAGGCTAAAGGTTATGTAATGTTTTAGCACCAGCCGTCTTCCTCTCCTGCGGTTCCGGTTCCCGCGCTGCCCCCTGGAGAGCCTCCGCAACATTCTCAGCCCCCACAGCCGCCTCAGCCCCCACAGCCGCCTCAGCCCGTCAAGCCGAAGTCTCTCACCAAATTACCTATGCCGCCTAACACACAGGTAACATGAACCCTTATGAGTGAAATTGGTATTCTCTTTTATTGAAGTGAAAGTGAACGTAAGTGAACCGTCACACTCGGGTCGGTGATGCTGAATGCTACTCCGCTCGACATCAGCGCGCTCGGATTGGTGATGCACTGAATCGCGTGTAAAAGCATTTTACGCTTGATTGAGTAACAAATTTTTAGTACTAGTGACATATATGTATGTTAAATTTCATAATATGTTTTTCAGTATCCTTCACTAAAAGTTTTAATAATGAATACTATTCAGGTCGAAGATCTCAAAACGCTTGCCAATGACAGTCCACTGAGTACGCCTTCACCGAACCCAGTCAAGAAACCTGAACAGAAACCAAAGAAAACTGGTATCATGAACTTACCGATGCCACCAGGTATGGTAAAAATGTCCTATTACGATAAAAACTACAGTAAATTGCATGAACAAAAAATTTTTTGTTAGTTGATCAACAATTGTGTGGGTTTTATATTATTTCATTAAGGACAGAGAAAGTAAATGGAATGATAATTATCGTGTTACATCCTTTATAAAGCCGTATATCTGCCTCGTGTTGGAAGTATTAAAATATTTTGATAAATAATAATTTGCAACAAACGATAAAGTTGTGTCAAAGGAATTAAGTATAGCTCTTAACAAGTTACGCGAAACTAAGAATTATATACTGCAAAACATCAAATCAATGCTAAAAACTTTCACAAATTCAACTTGTTAATGTGGATAATTTCAATCTTAAAAATAAAAACATTTAAAATTAATCGCCAATTAAATTAATTCAACAATTGATTATGACGATTAGAAAAGTAGTTTACTTGATTTAAAAAACAATTCAAAAATTACGTCCTTTTCAATAATTCAAACAGAATAATAATTCCGAATAATAATTCAAACAGAACTACATTCAAAACAAAAAAGAATGAAGCTAAAAAATGGTACTATACCTTACTATTTTTCAATAGTGCCTAAAAACAAAGAGCCAGCTATAACGCACATGAACAAAGAACTGTTAAACCGAAGAGAGGCACCATACGATATTATTTCGCAATAAAAAATAAAAACGCAAATTACAACTAATTCTAAAACTAATACAACTAATTCGGGAAAATCCAAAGTTTCTTTCGATTTTAAAAATATGAAGTCTCATTTAACTCTGGTTCATCAAAACATTACATAAGCAATAAATAAATAGGAAGAATTAACTTTAGCATTATCTGAATTATCTCAAGATCTAAATTCCGAAATTGATGTTATTTGTCTTATTATATTATATATAAGTTTTTATATATTATATATCTTCCTCAAGGCAGTATGCTTGGGCCATTTTTATTTTTAACTAGTTGAGCCCGCAACTTTATACGCGTGGTATTCGGTTTAGCGCGTAACTTTTTTTAAACCGATTGGAATGAAACAAACACTAAATGTTACGGGAAGTTTGCTACAATACATCAGTGAAAACCGCGTTTAAATCGGTTGAGCCGTTTCTGAAATTAATAAACGCACAGATAAACAGACAAAATTCTAAAAATTATTGTTTTGATTACAACATGTACAAATTGAATTGTACAAGAGGAAGTTTATCGTTTCAGTGATCCCCGGTTCGGAAGAGTTAAGCGGAGACGAGGCGGACGGATCGACACCGCCGCCGTCGGCGCGCCGCGACCAATACTCGCACGTGTTCGCCTCGCGTGCTGCGCCCAGGCATAATAATGTAAATATTAAAAAAAAAACCTGTTTTCGTCTAAAAGTCCCAAGTTGTTATTCACGTTTGCATTTAAGCTTATTTACTCTTATTATTGTTATCGTGATGTTGTTGATTGTTATTTTATTTGTGATTGTTGCCATCTATGACAGATGACTTTAATTTTGGGTGTATATTATATCAGACCGGGTCGAAACTGAAGAGACCGCGGATACTGAAAAGACGCGGCTCCAAAGTGGTGCCCGTGACGACTCCTACTCACCACGCCAAGGACTGGGGCGAGAAGTGCGTCGACGGATTCATTGTAAGTCTCACTGTATGCGTAACGCCTGGTCAAGTAAGGCAAGGTAATATATATTAACCACAAATAATTATGAATGTATTGTATGGGATGCTCAAATATAAACTCTAGAGTTTAAGAGGACATGTCGCAATGTTCTGTAAAGGACATCACAAAAATTAGTAGGGCACAATGTGTGTCACAGTCATCGGGCAGCCCTTTAACCACCGTGAAATAACAGTATGTGCGTGCTGTTGTGTTTTGGTGAGTGAGTGAGGGACGCCAGAGCCCATTTCCCTATCCCTTCCCTACTCCCTTATCCTTAATCCCACTATGGTCGCATACGCACTTGGACGACGGTAACTACCTATCATCAAGTAAACTGTCAGCCGATTTGTCGATCTTAACAGAAAAAATTGTAAACTTTACAGGTAGTAACACAAATAGGTGAAGGCACGTATGGTCAAGTGTACAAGGCCCGCGACAGGAACACCAACCAACTGGTTGCGCTGAAGAAGGTCCGTCTCGAGAACGAGAAGGAGGGCTTTCCCATAACGGCGGTGCGCGAAATCAAGATTCTCAGGCAACTCAATCATAAGAACATTGTCAATTTGAGGGAGATTGTCACAGATAAACAGGACGCTGTTGATTTCCGAAAGGTAAAATCTCACAATATTTGCTTACATGGAAAAGTGGGTTATTATATCGTTAGCGAGGTAACATTTAAGCAGTATTTGAAACTGTTTTCGTTGGTCTATCTATGTCAATGGGCCTCGCATTCGAGGTCATAAAAATAACTTTGATTGTTTAAAATAACTAAAACTTTGTCATTGGTAGATATATACTCAACTAAGTAATATGTAATACTTTCACTCAAAGGTATAAATATATTGATGGTGGTGTATTTATTGGTCTTGACAATGATTGCTGATTAAACTTTTTTTTCAGGACAAAGGCTCATTTTACTTAGTATTTGAATACATGGACCACGACTTGATGGGTCTACTCGAATCCAAGATGGTTGATTTTACGGAGCAGCACAATGCTTCCATAATGAGACAACTACTCGATGGACTGGCATATTGTCACAGGAAAAATTTTTTGCACAGAGACATCAAATGTAGTAATATACTGATGAATAACAGGTCAGTCTTATATTAAATTTATATATTGAATATGTAATTTTTGTGTTTTGAAGTGATAAACTGGGAAATGGGAAAGTTTGCGAGGAAGTGAAAACTTGTGAAAGTTTTCGCGCAAGAAGTTTCGGCTTAACGGATAATTTATTACTTGGATTAACATATAGAATACTATATGTTTTTAAATATTTAGAATCATCTAAATATTTAAAAAATTCGGCGCCATCGTCGCAGTGGCGGCGCCGGCGCCACCGTCGTTACAACGATAAAAATGTCGGGCGTTATTCAGGTAATTTTCATTTTTTAACGCAGACGAAATCACGGGTACCAGCTATTCAACAAAATAAATCTTTTATGTTTAACGCATACACTTCTATTACAAAGTCCCAAGTTATATTCAAGCCCCTACATTTTACAAAATTAAAAGCAACTATGAGGTTTCTTGGTGGTTCTTCCTCACGGAATAGGCATTCTGAACTGGTGGTCAATATGAAAGAATTGACTATTGTAAAAGACTGATAATTGGTTTTAGGCAATAAATTTTATTTTTATTGTAGGACCACCTTGAAATAAAAGCACATATGCTGTTTTGTTACATTGCGAGAGTAAGGATGCCATGACTCAATTTCAATATGCTCTCACTTTGCACCTTTATCCTTAACTCTATCTGGGTAGGCAAGGCAATGGCAACAGTAATTTGGTTGAACCAGCTTTGCAAAAATCCAAATTATTTACATATTGTATTAAAAGTTTTTCATATTTTCTTCAATGAAATATTGTTATAATTACAGGGGTGAAGTTAAACTAGGAGACTTTGGCCTAGCTAGGTTATGGTCTGCTGAAGACAGACAGAGGCCATACACGAACAAAGTGATAACACTATGGTACAGACCTCCAGAACTGTTGCTCGGCGAAGAGCGATACGGTCCAGCGGTCGACGTGTGGTCCATGGGATGTATTCTAGGGGAACTTTTCCTAAAACATCCATTGTTTCAAGTAAGTGGAAGTAATTTGGTAATTCTATGTTTTTCAGACAAACAAATAAATAAAGTTTTGAAACTTATGTGGTATGATACCTTTGGGTGTGGTGTTCAAAACTCACAACTCTCCCCTCCCCTCCACCTGACGCTGCACCCCCCCTCGCCGTGAAGTTTGTCCCCGTTAACAGTTTTTTATCTTTTTTGCGAAAACTATAATAGATACAAAAAAAGTGTCAAAAGCAAAAATGATCCTCATTAAATTGTACACAAAATATGTCCTATACCTTATTTGGATAGGCTTAACGGTTTTCAAGCTGTAGCTAGTTAAAAAATGATAATAAAATTTATCATCAGATTAACGACAATATAATCGTTATTATTGGAATGTAGTGAATAAAAAGCTGTAAGTGAAATCATTTTATTATTTGAATATTATAAACGTTAAAATAAGAAAAAAAAACCATTAATCAACAGTTCCTTCATCTTGCTCAAGCTCTTCGCAATCTTGATTTTTATTAAAACAGCTTAGACCCCGGCAACTATTACACATTGTAGTGCAGCGTAGACCAATTTTAACGCAACTGCATTTTTTTCCGCAGCCTTGCTTACAAGCACACGATATCAATTTAAGTATTGAAGGCGGAGCTGGTGCTTGTTTTGTGAGTATAGGATTTAAGAAAGCGTCGGTTTTTGTCCAGCCCCATTCTTCTGGATTTAATATATTGCCCAGCCATGCCTGAACTTGCAAATAGACCCGCCTTGAATGCTGATGTGCAGCAGATGAGGTAGGCGGCAGTTTTGATAGTACCACTGCAGTTTTTGCTTGCCCAACAAGTTTATTAAATAATATAAACCTGTGTTCGTCAAGACTATTTTCTGATGGCTTCGCGCCGTATACTTTTTTCAACTTTTTTCTTTTTTTCTGCAATAATGTCACACTCTTCAGCACATAGGAAACAATTTTTTTTTATAATCAAATGATGTTTTTGATCGCAACTGTATTTCTGGTAACTTTTCTCTCTTAGAAACATTGACTTTCTCAATATTTCTATCTCTCATATACTCCCTCCTGCATTTTGTATGTACTGTCACATTTGACAAGCTCTCAAGACTTACATGTTTTCCATCATTTCTTCGTTTGCTCGCGCTTATTAATGTTGACAGTCCTTTTTCAACTTTGACAGTTTCGCCAGTACTTAACGATAAGCTGCATAGAAGACAGTTTTTATCAGAATATGACATGTTTCAATCACGAACTTCGCTAGAACTAAAGGAATATTCGAATCACACTCATAAAAAGCGTCACGTAACCATACACACTTCTAATCGCAACGATGGCTAGCGATATATAATTATAATTATTACTCTCCCTCTATCTTGCGACTGGGACGCATATTTATTGTTGACCTGGCAACGTCGCGTACATCTTACAAGGTCTTCCATACAGTTCCTGCCATAATAAAATTCATTTTATAAACTGATTGATGAAGAAATTGAGCAGGCAACGTAACTTTTTGGCTTTAGTCTATTTTACCAAAATTGAACTAGCTATAGCTCGAATACCATCAAGCCTACAAAAAAAATATATATGACCTTTTTTGTTGCCCATTTGATGAGGATTATTTTTGCTTTTAACACTTTTTCCGTATGTGTAACAGTTTTCGAGAAAAAACCGATAAAAGGGACACATTTCACGGTGGAGGGGGGTGTAGCGTCAGGTGGAGGGGGAGGGAGAGTTATGCGTTTTGAACACCACATCCAAAGGTATCATGCCACACAAGTTTCAAAACTTTATTAATTTGTTTGTTTTTCCTATACATTGATTACATAGAATTCCTGTACTAGAAGGTAGCTGTTTATACTTTGCATCAAAGTTCAATTTGATCACCTTTGTCACGTTTTGCAAAGTTATTAGTCGCACATATATGCATTTCATAGTAGCATTGATCTAACATGCGCCATTTTGTCTCAATAAGGGCTAGTGTAGACGCCCCTACGAGGAATGAACACACATTTTTAATATTAGAAAGAGAGAGAGAGCGGATTTTGTGAGTACTTATTTTAGAAATCATTGCATCTATTTCAAAAATTCTTTCACTTTTTCAAAGGTATACATTATTCACACTGCGCGTCTATCGAGTTTATAAATTAAATAAAAAATAATTAAAGATGGCTGAAGCACACTCGCATGTAAGCACAGGCAACACCAAGGGTTATACAAATGCACTGCCTACCTTGATAGGATATAGGTAGAGGAAGACCTACAAGGTAGGAATAGAATGATGAGCTCTGGCGTTCCTTATTAAGAGCGCGTATAAAGGGAAATAGCTTATAAATTATATAAATTGCATATATATTCGTCAACAAACTTCATGTAAGTTTGACGATTTATTTAGTTTTAAGGTTTTTGTTATGATTTTGAATTAAATAAATAAATTAAAAAAAAAAGGTAATCCTAGAATTGAATTTTATCTAATTTTGTAAAGTCCAAATAAGAAAATATTTATATATAGATTAATATATTATAAATAAAAGTGAAATGTGGAAAAGAAAATTTTATATGATGAAATTTTCTCGATAGAAAAAAATTACCAAATTACCTCTCATTTTATCGTTTTTTGTTTTATTTTCAAAATGACACATATTACAAACCTAAAAAATTAGCAGTAATCTCACTTCCCAGGTTATTTAGGGCTTTGAGGATTAATTTTTCATTTGACATTTTAGTTTACGTAGTGATTAATATTTAATACTTTTGGCGTTATCTTCCGTCTCATGTTATGCATACTTCAATGCGCATTGTTTCACATGATCAGTCACAATCGCTTATGGGGCCACGCGGGTGAAATTAGAAATATTTTTTGCTTTGTATGCAGCCTTAAAGCATCGAAACACGAAATCGATCTTTTGGAAAGATGTGATCAGATGGGTTGCCCAGTTTATGGACTGCAGAATGCAATGTGCCCTACTAAAAACTACTAACTTGGGGCATGCTATGATGGCCGTTATTGTGTAAACATTTATAACTTCGTTTTATTAAAACTTTTTAATTAGCTTCTACTTAAACCTAAAAAAACTTAAGGATGTAACTCGCACTTAAGTTAAAATAAAGTGACATAATTCATGTTACTATTACAATGTTTCAATATGTCAAATTGTCAATGATTGTCAGTTCAAATTGTCAGTTCAAATTCATTTTTATGCCTTATGAAAATGATTTTTGTATGATGGTTAGGCTGAGTGGTCTCATTTGCTTCAAGTATACAAATTAAGAGAAGAATAAAGAAAATCATGTTAGGAAGATGGAATTTGAGATTAATGTTTCGTACAGGCCAATGTGGAGATGATGCAGCTAGAGATGATTTCGCGCGTGTGCGGCACTCCAGTGCCGGGCGTGTGGCCGAACGTGGTGAATCTGCCCCTGTGGCATACCCTTCGTCCCAAGAGGTTCCACAAGCGTTGCGTGAGGGAGAACTTCGCTTTTCTGCCCGCACCGGCGCTCAACTTGCTCGACAGAATGCTCGAATTGGACCCGGACAAGCGGATAACAGCTGAGGAAGCGCTCAAGAGCGCTTGGCTCAAGAACGTTGTCCCCGAACAGTGAGTATTTCGCTTTTTCTACCGCACTAAAGTCAGATGTCAAATTTTAATTTTAATTACATATACATGAAGATACACATTTTTTTAAATATAACACAAGCAACGCCACGGGTGCTGCAAGTGCGCTGCCGATTATAGTAGGATTAAGGATTGGAATAGGGAAATGGGCTCTGGCATCCTTTACTCACTCACTGAAACACACATATTTCACGGTGGTTTTTTTGTCAGGGGGTGGTTACTGTCGCCAGACGGGCTGCCTAAAAAATTGTGAAACGTATTGTGCCCTGCCACTACTTTCCAGATCCAGATTAAATCCAACTTTGAAAAGTTCATTTACAAAGTTGACCCTGCTGGGAAATCGACCCCTGAGACAGAGCGTTAAGGCAAGCACCTTAACGCTCTGTAGTACATTACTACAGTACATTTTGTAAAATATGGTGTCACATTTTTTCTCTCATTTCAGAATGACAGCACCCGAGCTGCCAACGTGGCAAGATTGTCATGAGCTCTGGTCCAAAACGCGCCGTAGACAGCTGAGAGAACTAGACCAGGGCAAAACCAAATACTTGGGACCCAATGACCAGGACAAACAGGACTTTAAACTCAGCGAGTCCTCAAACCAATCGGACACAAGTCTTAAGGCGGAATATAGGGACTCCCGGCCTGAACAACCACTGGACATTGGATCAAATAATTAGCGGTTAATGTATAGATAGACGTTACAACTATTAAACGGTGCTTAAACTTTTACCAATTTGACATGTGATTTTAGTGCAAATTGTGATTTTGGACATAAATGAATTTGAAGAATAGGTTCAATCGTATTGTGTTCAAGCAACTCTACACTAGAGTGTAAGTGCATTTCGTTTGGTTATGTCAAATTGGCGCGTGTACAGACTCGGCGAACTTTTAGTTATAAGAGTAGACATTATAAACTATTGTGAACACTTATTTTAATATATTGTGTACAGTGTACGGGACTTGTGTATCTGTAATTGAAATACAAAATCTGTAATGGTGCGATCAGATGCGCGTCACATTGCTCGGCAAGCAGCCCGGCGCGCCATGCATCGCGACACGTCACTCCTTGCAAGCATGTCGCGAAGGGAAGGTGCACGAAATATTAGCGACATAGCACATTCAACCTTTGAACTTTGCCAAAAAACCGACACTCGCCCGTTAAATGGGCGAGCGCGTGCACGAACAGCCGAGCAACCATTCACACGCTTGTGCTCGTGCTTGTTGAATGTCGGGTTGAACGGAACCGTGTGAACGCCGCATAATGATGTGTCAGATATCTTTAACCCTATCTATACCTATTACTTTGTTGCACCTTGAACACATATATTAATTTCATTGTATTACATTTTGAATGGTTATAATATTAAATAAGTTTACCGCAATTTTTTAGTGCCAACTTTCACTATCCAGAGATGCATCAAACAACATACATTTGAATTAACATAACAATGTACATTGATAAACAATAAAGTAAGAATATTTAAAATTTAGTCCCACAAAGTTTTCATCGCATATTTTATTGTATAGTGTTAGCCTCTGCCATTAGTCGTTTAGTTACACTGCCAGTTAATGAGTATGCGCCACATTTAAAATTATAATTCACTAGTCACACCCGTACTGTTAAAATTTATTTTCAATAATTTTGGCCTTTCGACTTGTACATTTATTTCATATTGCATGCTATAAAGGGCTTGTTTTAATTTGTCTGGGAGCCTTTTACCATTCCAGATAGAATTCTGTTCTGTTAATTTTTTTTTTTTTAATTATTAATATCTACCTTCAAAGTACACAGATTTTTAAAATATGGAACAGGAAAAATGTAAATTGTGTGGTATGAATTTAGCAATGTATATTTTTTAATATGTGGAACATTTTTGAATATTTTGTTTTAAAGAATCCGACTTGAATTGTATTAGTATTATAGCTACTTAACATCGATAAATCTTTTACCGAGTATGTACATGGTTCAAGTAATAATGTACCGTTTTACGCCAAAGTACCAAAAAAAAAAGAAATGTAACCAAAAAAGCATTATTTTTTTCTAAAATATTCAATAGTCGTCTTGTTGTCAGTTCCCCTGACAAATCGCGACTGACACCTGTTGGTAGGATTAAATTTGTTTAAAAAAGCTGTGGTCAACAAATTGAAGGTAATTTCAAAAAATAGTAAAATTTGTGTTTCTTCAATCTCTTATTTTTATTTTGTTTGACTACGAAAATTAATCCTTATTCACACTATACTAATGTTATAAATGCAACAGTCAAACCCTCCCAAGAAGGGATATAATATGGCTAATTTTGAAACAAATACAGAAGATAGCCTAATTACAGTTTGTAAGCTAAACACATAAGTATGCAAGCTACCAAGAAGGTATGTGTACTAAACATAAATTATTTATTTTAATATTTCATTGGAAATTCTTTTTTAACAATTCATTTTTGACCATTTTCCAAAGATCTATGGCAGACACAAAACCCACTGCAGTGGGATTGTCTCCTTGAAGTTAATGAAAAGAAACAAAGAGAATACAAAACCTTCATAACCAATGTTTATGAAAATTATTACGAAATTGCTGTTTAGCAATTATGTATTTTATTTCAAGACAATAACATCCTTTTTTATTGAACAAAACGATTTCCATTGGATTGATTTTTTTTTAAATCAATATCTGTACTGTAATTTTGTTGCGTTTAATTTGGAGTATGAATTTGTAGTATGGAGATTCAAAAAAATAGTAAGTCGTTACAACCCAAATAGTTGGCATTTAATGTTATTGTAAGTGTATTATATTGTGTATATTTGCGAGGGTAGTTGTATATTTTAATTGTTAACTACCTTTCTACAGACTGGGTATTGTGATGTAAGAGTTTTGTTTTGAAATTGAGTAGTCAAAAATTTAAAAGCTGGTCATGCAATTTTACATTTCATGGATCAATTCAAATTGGATAGATGTTAGGGAATAAACAGTTAAAAAATACAAATATGGCTTTAATGGGATATACAACAAAAAAGTCCTGAACAGTGCCAAATTTCAAATTCATTGTAATAAATTATTTTAAAAAAAAAAACAAAACATTGTCCTGATTTTTTTTGCAAACCGTGTATTGCACGCATATATACTCCAAAATTATATGTATAACAAGTACAATTTGCTTAATAGAAAAGCAGAACTAACAACTTAAAATGCCTTTCACTTTTATCCTTTTTGAATTTACTCCTAAATGTGAATAGTATTTAGGTTATTATAATAGGAATACAATTTAAAAAAAAAGGAAACTAAACAGCGAGTTGTAATTATTAATGTAAATAAATTATATTAATAATAAAATTCCATTACAAAGAAGCCTTAATTGTAACGATTTTAGTAAGTTGTATAGAAACGTTAAAGTTAATGCATATTGTGCTATAATTGCGCAAATATTAATCTAATTGTACCATATTGTGTGTATTATAGAGTAATCTTTTCTAAGAATTTCTTCCTTTGGACAGATGTTGAAACAATTAAATAAATGTCTTATCAGGCAAATAGTTGATTTGTAACAGGAAATGCGAAATTCTATTAGAATCTGGAAGTCCAGACTCCGGAAGAGGAGACAGAAGCTGAACTCTGTTTGCTAGAGCGGAATGAGATGCTTACTGACACTAGAGCGGAGCGGAGATGCTTACTGACACTAGAGCGGAGCGGAGATCCTTACTGACACTAGAGCGGAGCGGAGATCCTTACTGACACTAGAGCGGAGCGGAGATGCTTACTGACACTAGAGCGGAGCGGAGATGCTTACTGACACTAGAGCGGAGCGGAGATGCTTACTGACACTTGCTACTGACAAGAGATGCGTGCGGCGAGCGTTGGATGTTGAGATAAACGAACTACCTTGTACTATAGTTTGACCAAATCCTGAGGCTGTGTACATACCTCAGAGCAGGTCGCTCCGCTCTGTCTCTCCGTCTATGCTTACCTATGTCAGACGCACAAGAGGTGAAATATTCAAATATGTGTCGTGTAATATCTCGTGACGTCTAAACAGTGATTTTTACCTTGATTAAAAAAATTAATTAAAATCTTAATATAACCCACTTTGATGGCAAAATTCACATATTTACCAATAAATATAGAGAAGATTCTCACTTGACTGTTTGAAAAAGAACTTTCAAACATCAAGCAAATCGACATCGTAAGATCTGTCCGACAATATCGCTCTCCCACATTCTCTCTCTGCTCAACCGTATTTATCCGAGAAGCTAAGCGGAGAATAAGTAAATAACGAAATCCTATCGGTTGTTTCTAACACCCTCTCCTCTCGTCTTCTCATCCAGTGGAGTCCGGGCCTGACGGGAAAAAAATGATCCAGAAATTAAACCTTTTAGTACAATCATAATCGTCATTAAATTAAATCCATTAAGTAAGTCAAAGTTAAAACTGTGGTTTAAATTGAAACTGTCTTTTTTTTAAATATATTTTAATGTTAAGTTTTTAACATTTGTGCTACAAAAATCAACGGTAAATATCAATTTATAAAGTACTGAAAATTAATTTGAAATATAAAAAATATTTATGCTTATTTTGTTAGAAAACTGTCTAATTGGTATACTTTGAGGATTTTTTTTTTTTAGAATATAGCAATAGTTTATACAATGTGGTTATCTTTTGTCAATGATTGTATCTACTGTACCTACCGTACTAATCTATGCATTTGTCAAATAGTAATCGTAATACGTTAAAATTTGTACATTTATTTGATGGCTCCTTTAAATGTTATTAATGGAAACTTTGTTGTACCATGGTACGTTCACAGGCAATATTTTTTCAATTTTAGCTATAAAAAAAATGTCCTCTAAATACGCTTTGGTGTTGACTTTTAAATGTGTTACGAAATTGATGTAATATATTATAATTATGTATAAATATTATTGAGAAGAGAAGAAATGCAATGGGAACCCAAATAGTGATAATCCGGAGTTTGGGGATATGCATCGCCATTTTAATTTTTGACCTTCGTAATATTTTAGATTCTAGGAAGACCTACCTAATTATATAAATTTATATAATAAATATTAATTTATTGTATACATTTAAATATTACCACATTTTATAGAATATAACATCGAAGTTTATCGGCGGGTATTGTTATACCTTTTAGACCTATGAAATGATCAGAAAAAAAAGTTGATTTTGTTTGTACGAATATTGTTTCTTTTAATTAAAATTTTGATTCACCACGTTCGTCTTATTTTGTAAACAGTCTTGGCATGTCTTTTTGTTATGAAATGCAAGGATACTTTCCGGCTTCGCCCGGGTGCAATTGGGGGCGTTAGTATAAATAGTCGCTTGTGTGACCATCTGAAATGTCTGGAGTTCCGGGGATTAACCTCCATATTTAAACAAACCACTCTTTGCAATAGTGTAGGTATAAGTTCATTTAGTTAAAATAGTTCATTTAAAATTAAAATAAAAAGATGACAGAAACTAGCTGAGCCCCGCAACTTCGTACGCTTGGTATACTGTATAGCGCGTAACTTTTTTGTTTGTAAACCGATTGGAATGAAACAAACACTAAAATGTTACGGGAAGTTTGCTACAAAACATCAGTGAAAACCGCATTCAAATCGATTAAACCGTTTCAGAGATTTGCGTGCACAAACGCACAGACAGACAATAATTCTAAAAACGATTAGAATTATTGTCTTTACCGAGGTCAAAAACCTCGGTAATATAAGTACAGGGTGTACAAATTGTTTTTTGAAAAAAAAAAATGTACAAACACCGCTCGTTTACGATTTTATTATATGTACTTATAGATGACGAATAAGAAGAAGAAATGAAGAGATTGTTGAAAAAATAAGACAAATGTGAAATCACCCAATTTTTTTAGGGTTTTTGACAAATTTGGAGCAAGAATTTCTCCACAAGTAAACTCTTTTTACCAAAAAGTCTGTTGGTAGGGTAACTGGTCATTTTTTTTTTTAAATATATATGACTCGTGTTTGTCATGTGCCGACAGTAGAAACGTTGGAAATGTGATTTGTTTTTAAGACTGAAGCATTTGATGTTTATCACTGAAACTCTGGATTGTTAAGAAAATTGTAAAAATGTAACATTTTGTAATAAAAACAATTAATTGTATTTTTCTTGTTTCATTTCGTAATTTTTTTTATGCTGAGGTCGGCAGACAGGCTGACGGTCCACTTGATGGTAGGTGACTACCGCTGCCTATAACAAGCAACGCTACAGATGCTACAAGTGCACTGCCGACTACATCAGTACGATTGAGGATGAGGGATTGAAAACTGACCTTCGTAAATTTTCATATTAATTCCTTTATTAAGTCGTAGATTCCTAGTACCTTTTGAAACTAAAGCACTAAGCAGACAACTGACAGACGTTTGAAATGAAATTTTGGCATGACTGATAATCGTCCTGGTGCAAACAAATGTCGACTTTCGGGTAACGAACCTTTTCTTCTACCTTAGTCATTTTCATAAATGAACATGCCATTTGCATAATTGCAAATATGAAATTAATGAAGAAGAAACTTAGGAAATGATGTTGGAAGATGTTTTTTAATTTTGCACTGACGTAAGGCCTTGTTCAAATGAGGCGAAATACGCGCGTATGAACTCGCGTAATTAGCAAAGAAAACTGAACAAGTTTTCATAGGATTAAAATGAAATTTACCGCATATTTCATAAACTATATATATTTCATAAAGAACCCACAGTTAATTGAAGAAGGGATGGATAACCATGGAACTTTTCAAGTAAACACAATGCATGCCTCCAAATGTTGGCATATTAAGTATGGTGTTACAGTTGACCATTTAATTTCAGTAGATCCTTAGTCAGAAGACCACCGTGAAATAACAGCACGTGTGCTGTTGCGTTTCGGTGAGTGAGTAAGGGATGCCAGAGCCCATCCCTTATCCTTAAACCTACTGCAGTCGGTAGCGCACTTGCAGCAGCTTTGCTTGTGTTATAGGCGACGGTAGCCACCTACCATCAAGTGGACCGTCAGCCTGTCTGCCGACTTTAACATAAAAAAAGATGTGTCTGCTATTATATAGAGAAAGGACGTGGCTCTTATGTTATACTGGACGTTATAGCGACAAATGATGTAAGAAATATGGAATATGTCTAACACGGTTCGTTTAGGATTTTATTATAGGTATGCGCTCATAATTGAGCATTTTAGTTAATTTTTTCTTTGTAAGGGTTGGGCGCGTCTCGCCCCCCGACGACCGGTCCCATATAACCTTATACGCATTTGCATTGCATGCGGCATATGTTCATAAGGTATCTTTTGAAGATTCCTCCCCTCGTAAAAAAAGCAAAGACCTTACAACAAACCATTGCGGCTCTCTCTCTTTGGCCTCCCACCGAATGGCAGGACTAACGAGGCGCTCCCTTAGCCGGAGGGGCTGCTCCACTGCACACACAGCCGACCTCACTTGTGCGGAAGCATACGGCCTGAATATTATTAATCTTAATTGGAATCGTTAAATGAAAGGCAATTTCAATATTACAACGATTTAATAAAAATGTCTTAACATTACAAATAAGGCACGTGACTGCCTGTGTCAATTGATTTTATCCTTTGATAAATTTTAATAGGAAAATGATTTTATAATTCATACATTCACAATTTCCCTTCGAGATGCTAAGAAGGGGCATATTTAAAATTATCATACAACACCATATTTATTAAGACGAGGCACATAATTACAAATTTATACCAAGATACCAAGAAGTCATGACAAGATAAAGGTCGCCTTAATACTATAGTTTATGAAATATTCTCAAGTTACTTATCAAAGTTATTTTTTATATGGCCTACGTTCTTCAGTCTAGAATTTGATTAGCCGACTAAATATTTGAATTTTTCTTAAGTACCGGGATTCGCTTACACTTGTTGTCCCAAAAATTTTATTAAAGGCGGCCTTTATCACAATACTCATAAACGCTTATGGCTTGGACAAATTACATTAGGCACCGTCGATTCAGCTTACAAATACCTTACATGTGACTAAAATATTATATCTTTTAAACAATAACATTCTATAAATATATTAAAAAAATATTTGTTCAATAAAATAACATCGAGGCAGCTGTGCAAACTATTTTTAACTTTAAAGACCCAAAAATCCAAACTTTCGTGTACATTTAAAAATGCGAAATTTTCTGAACATGTTCAGATGTTTATTGTTACACAGTGGAATAAAAAAATATAATATTAAAACAGGAGTTACTTTTATCCTGGTAGTAATTAGTTCCCATAAGGTAATATTTCCTATTTAATTGTTCGAATACGATGGTGTTTTGCGTCTTACATAGTCAGATAATTAGAGAGAGACCTTTTAAATAGTAGTTTACACAGTTGCCATTAAAAAAAAGGTAAGTATGTTATTACTCTACGGCGTAATAAACTACATGTAGGTACCTACTTACAGTAAGTTTGTACGAGTTCATTAATAATAAACATAGATAGGTACATAAACAATAACTAATTGTGTATATTTTTCACATATTTGTAGTTTTTTTTTTAAATAAATATTTGAAACGAACGTGCGGGCAAAAAAGCTGAGCTGTTTCCAAAATATATTGCTCACATTTATGATAACAATATTTATATATTTTCTGAACAAACCACATTTTTTATGATATATATAACAGGCTCACAATTAAAATCTAGGCTTTTTATTTATAATAATAAAAATGTTTAGTGTTGTTTTGATAGGTCTACTAAATTTTTTCCTCCTAAAATTGCCAGTGATGACATATAGCACTGAAATGTGGTTCCTATCGCTCAACGAGCTATGGAGAGGACTATGCTCAGGGTTGCACTGCGAGATCGAATCAGGAATGAGGCTATTTGTAGAAGAACGAAAGTTACCGACATAACTCGGAGGATTAGTAAGTTGAAGTGGCAGTGGGCAGGAGGCATAGTACGGAGAGCCGACGGCCGCTGGGGACGGAAGGTTCTCGAGTGAAGGCCACGGACCGGCAAGCGCAGCGTAGGACGTCCACCCATAAGGCTCGACTGTGGATCCAGCAGGATTCTTCTGATCGGTCCATTTGGAGAATTAGGGGGAGGCCTTTGTCTGTGGACGTCCTACGGTTGAGGTGATGAATATGATGATGATAAATTTTCTATAGCGACAATAGTTAAAAGTTGTGTGTGACCAAACTATATTTATATTTGACCAGAAATAATCGAATGTTATCTTCTCAAATATATATTTAGGAGTGTCCTATGGAGTCCATGATACGATGAACGTTTGTTGACATTAATAAGAAGTTTTCTACGTATGGTATTGTTGAAAGAGTAGCTAGTTTGTCCATACCGCTCCATCAAAGAAACGTATAACAGCAAATCATTCTGTTTCTAACCTTAAGGCGTTAATTCGTTTTATTGAAACCAAATCAAATCACGTTCAGACAATTTAATTTTCACACAAAAAATACAAGTATAAGCATAAATTAATAAAATAGGTAGTTTTTCGTTGTTAATTATTATTTGTTGATACGATAATCCGGTGGTTAATGTTTTTATGGCGTAGCTACCTGAAATTAAAAAATATATGTATAAAAGAGATGTTAAAAAAATTACAGGCAGACTGAAAATCAAATTTTCAGTCTGCATATTGGGCCAATGTCCCATAATATACATTATACATATTGGCGTACTAATCATTCTGCATTGGCGCTTCGATCGTACCCCAAAAGGTATACGAGCTCGTTGCGATGGAAGGGGGATCGCCGAGCCGCCAAAGTGTTGGCCAAGGTTGGGCCAAATGCCGGTGTCGTCGCCGAGCCAACAGCCGGTCTCACCCGCCGCAAAAGATGTTCACATCAAAATAAAAACCAGAGAATAAGCCATTGATTGTACTCACGACAAGTAAATTGCCGCTCTTCGCGCGTTGTATGGCAGGTTGAGGTCCCTTGGTCACCTCGATTGTACCGCCTTGCTTGCCGTTCACCAAGTCATGTGCGATACTGTAACAGAAAATAAAAGAAAATTCCCCCAGTCTTCTTTAAAAAAAGCCTAAAGACCTAAGTTGGGAAGTTTAACTCACGTCCTGGTATCGACGATCTCAATCAGCTCCGGTTTCTTGGTATAATCGGTGACAATTGTCAGCGCTTCGATCAGATGCGATACAGAAATTATAAGGTCTCCCTGGAATATAAGGAAACGGCAATAAATTAGTGAAAAAAATATTTGTAATAAATCTTAGTAATGCTGGCGCACACTGCGTTTCGCTATAATAAATTAGTTTGGGGCCCACTCATACAAAAAAAAAAAAAAAATTCAAAATCGGGTCAGCCGCTTAGAAGGAGTTCAGTCACATACACACGGAGAGAAAAAATACGCCTGTTTATAAAAATATTATTACTATGTACTAGTTGGTGTCTGCGACTTGATCTACTTTGTAAAATGAAAAACATTATATCTAAATAACACCGCTGATTTTTTTATATTTTAAGACGAACCCTCGGGAACCTAATATTTTTCAAGGATAAAAAGTATCCCATATCCAGGAGCTTGGCCACTGCCCCAACGTATCGCCCGCTCGTGCTATTACTTCCTTTTCGCTTACCCTTCTTTTTGACTTTATTCTTTTTGCTTATCTTCTAAGAACCATAGCATGATAATAAATTAGCTGATAATAGATAATAAATACCTAAAGAGATAATTGTAGTTATTAGTTATTCTTAAATAGCTTTCTGTTGTCTGGCGGCAGCAACCACCCCCTTACAGAAGATCACCGTGTAATAACAGCATGTGTGCTGTTGTATTTGGGTGAGCGAGTAAGGGATGCCAGAGCCAATTGTCCCTATCTCTTACCCTTGTTAGCGCATTTGCATTGCTTGTGTTATTGGCGACGGTAGCCACCTACCACCAAGTGGACCATCAGCCTGTCTGTAACATAAAAATAGCTTTAAAGGTTTACAAGGTGAAAGCTTTCGTTTACTCTATTAACAAAGTTGCATAGTTTACTCGGTTTTATTCGTACTTTACGATACGACCAAGAAATAAAATAAGGATATGAATATTGTATTTTTACATATCTAAAACACCATTTTCATTTAGCCGTACCTTGTCCTTCTTCAGCTCCTGGGGAATCTTAACGAGGATGAGACTGTCCGTCTCATTGGTGACGACAACACGTAGCTTGTCAAGCTGCAGCCGATGTTTCAGCTTGAAGGTCTTTCTGCCGGCCGCATCAAGCACGTACAACGCACGGTCTGAAGCTAGCAGAGCACGCTCGCGGGGCTTATATCCTCGGCGGTCGTACTTTACAGCTTCGCAAGAGTACTGCAAAGAGCGTCTTTTTAAAATAATTTGTGACAGACTGGCGGACAACTCAATAGAGAGGACGTTGTCTCTATTTACAGTATGAAACCCTTGGCATTGTGAATCACACAAAAGGATGTGGGCAAAAAATTATATGAGGACTAGGCAGTGGGGGCCAACTTTTTTAGGGAGCGGCAAAATTTCACAATAAATAAATGTATAAAAATATTTGAATTTTTTAATGTTTTAATAATGCTATACAAATATTTTTCACAGTACTTTAAGACTAACTAATTTGGCTATCTTTTCTATTGAGCAGAGGTGTGTAATGCTGTTGTGTTTCGGTGAGTGAGTACGGTATGCCAGAGCCCATTTTCCCTAACCCCAATCCCATATCCTTAATCCTACTTAAGTCGACAGCGCACTTGCGGCAGCTGTGGCATTGTTTGTGTTATAGGCGACGATAGCCAGCACCTACCATCAAGTCGACCGTTAGCCTGTTTGGCGATCTTAACATAAAAAAGACTACTTATAATCTTATTTACTAATAATTTAAGAAGACGGAAGTTGATACTATGTACTTCCTAAGTTGAAACATTGTCCGGTAAAGTAGGTACTTTTATACTCTAATAAGAAATAGTTTGTATTAAAGTTTAATATGTGAAATATTGTAAACCATAAAAGTCAGAAAACTGGAAGTATGACTGTTCATGTAGGGAAAAATATAGAGTAGACGCAAGTCGGGCAGACGATGTATTTCCTGGCTCAAGAATCTCCGCGAATGGCATGGCCGAAGTCCATACCAGATCGCTATTTCGAGCCTCTCCGCGTCAAAGGTTCAGATAGTCATAATGATAGCCAATCTCCAGTAGGATATGGTACCAAGAGAAGAGAAGATTAAAGTTTAAACACGTGTAAACTTTAATACACACTTCCTTACGCTGCGTCTGTCTGTATATCTGCTAACTCCTCCTAAACCACGCAATGGATTTTGATGCGGTTTTCACTAATGGAAAGAACTTTTAACGAGGAAGGTTTTTATATATATGAAGAAAAAATTGCACCCATGCTAAGCCGGCAGCGGGCTAAATGTAATAAAATAGTTTTTTTTATGTTAAGGTCGGCAGACAGACTGACGGTCCACTTGATGGTAGGCAGCTACCGTCGCCTATAACACAAGCAACGCCAAAGCTGCTGCAAGTGCGCTGCCGACTGCAGTAGGATTAAGGATAAGGGATTAGGAGTCGATAGGGAAATGGGCTCTGGCATCCCTTACTCACTCACCGAAACACAACAGCACACGTGCTGTTATTTCACGGTGGTCTTCTGTAAGAGGGTGGTTACTGCCGCCAGACAGGCTGACCAAATAACTGCGAAAACGCAGTGTGCCCTGCCACTACTTTCCAAATCCAAATTTGAAAAGTTGATTTTTTCAAAGTTGATCCTGCCGGAAATCGAACCCGGGAACCACTCATCCAACGGGTTCCTCAAAAATTATAAATATTGCAATGTAAAAGGACTTACAATAAGTTTTTCTCCGGTGGGCCACGCCGGAGACGCCATGAAGGAGTTCCGCAAAGTCTGTTGTTCGCTCGTCAGTCGTTCAGCCACGAAGCGATGGCGAACGCTGCTCGGGTAACTATTCTTCTTGCCTAAAAGAGAACAATCGTGGTTAACTAATACAGCTTTAATTTGAGGTCGCTGTTCACACTCATATATTGAAATCAAACTCATATATAAAACAGGTACGTTTATCGTAGTAGCTCGTAGTATTAAAAAAATAACTATCCCACTACAAAGTAGTCCTAAAAATGTAGATTTTGACTATGGCTTATTTATGCCAGTGTCCACACAAGACTCATTATAATATTAGATGATGCAGATTATTAAATTATAAATATATACCTACTTGATGTAATGAATACGAGTAAATGAGGAAAAACTTCACAGCCGATTGCTAAGAGCAGTTTTTTAAATACCTTTGAACATATTCTCAGCCAGAATTTTCAGTTCAAACTGCTTCTTGTCTTCAGGCGACAGAGCTAGCCTGTACTTCCTGGAGAGCAGAGCCCTGTGCAGCCTTCGCAGCTCGTCAGAAGCCTCCTTGCAGGTGGCCGGGCACGGAGGCCACGACAGGTCCAGGATGCGCGACGGCAGCTTGGTTGCCAGCCTCTTCAGCCAGTGCACCTTTGCGATGCCCAGGAACCGTCGGTTCTCGGGGGTTTCCGGGCCGTTGCGAGTGATGAAGCCTGCACGGTGAGTATATAATGCATAAACCACATAAAAATTATTTTGATCTTTGATCAGAAATATAGGTACTGGTAGACGACAGATAATTATAAGCCATATACTACCAAAAATCGTCCTCGCTTGAAATTTACTTACATATATCAAAGATTTCAAGATAAAGATAAAATTTATTGGTATTTCACGTGCAAATGCAAGGATCTTTTCAGAACGACCGTATTTAGCCTGAAAACTAGGTGCGAAATGGATTTATAGATGCTGTTTTGGTAAATTTGATGTTACTGAATCGAAACTCTTTCGTGTACTCGCTCCCTCTTTCGTGTAGCAGCTTCCAAGGTAAAGATAGCCATGATGGTCGCCAATCTTCGCGGAGAAGTGGCACGATAAGAAGAAGAATCGAAACCGAAGACCTACTGTGCAGTCCGCTGGTAATCGGTCTACGTTTGTTACACAGACCGATTGCATTTGAACTGCACCATAAACATGTAACATGCAGTTTTGGGGTTACATATCTTACAATCTAAACACAGTCTGTTTGAGACCATCAGTTCAGCAAAGTGCATATTAAAAAACGAATATAGTCATCGTCTGAAAAAGAAACACATTCAGTAAATTTATTTCATCGGAGTTATTATTTTAATTAGTAGTGGACGGGCACAGTGTGCACCGCAGTCATAAACAGGGCTGTCCGTTTGCCTACAATTCATCGAAGTTAGGGATCAAATTTAGGGTTAAACGATGGGGGTTAGATCTAGGATAGTGGTTGGAAAACCCTGTTTCATTTGCACCCTCTAGTGTTTTTTTTAATGTTAAGATCGGCAGACAGGCTGACGGTCCACTTGATGGTAAGTGGCTACCGTCGCCTATAACATAAGCAATGTGACAGTGCGAAGTGCGCTACCGACTACAGAAGGATAAGGGGATAGGGAAATAGGCTCTGGCATCCCTTATTCACTCACCAAAACACAACAGCGCACGTGTTATTATTTCACGGTGGTCTTCTGTAAAGGGGTGGTTCATCGACGTAATATCCAAGTAGACGGCTAATACCTATTTATTCACAATGCAAATTATTCTGGCAACTAACTGAGGTGCGCGGGCGCGGGGTACTGAACGCCAATTGGTCCGATCAAGGTCACGACGAAATTCTATTGGTCGTTACTGTCCATAGTAACTTCTATTGGTCGAACATTACCGGGCGTGGAATTATATAATATCTATTTCCCTAATGTGTTGTCTGAATGCGTTCGCCCTGTACTAGAAGTCTAGTTGGATATTACGTCGATGGGGTGGTTACTGCCGCCATACAGGCCGCCCAAATGACTGCGAAATCACTACCCCAAATCACTACTTTCCAGATCCAGACCAAATTTGAAAAAAATCATTTTTCAAATTTGACACTGCCGGGAATCGAACCCGGGAACCCTAAAACAGAGCGTTAAGGTAAGCACCCTAACTACTCATCAAACGGCTGACGTTTATAAAATTTACGGTCGCCACTTCACATGAAGGATGGACCATAAAAAAATTAATATTTTTTTTTTAAAAACAGTTAGTACATACTTTGCAATCAGCCGAAAGATTATTTACGAGTGAGCGTAATAATTACGCAATGTTTAAATTTTAAAAAGCTAATAAGATTTAAGAAATAAATATATTACACAGAGCTGGTGTTTGAAGGAGGCTTATTAGTTTGATGAATAATTACCTTTGATGAAAGCTCTAATGACTCCAGCGGCCTTCTTCCTCCTTTCCTTGAGCCTTTGAGCGAGGAACCTCCGCACCCACTTCTGCACGACGATAGCGGCTGCTCTCATCTTCAAATACTGCTTCCTCTGCCAGTACCCTCGCCAGCGGCTTTGGATGATCGTGGCTATGTCGTTCTTCTTCAATTGGAATGCGTCTTCAGTGTTGAAGAGGGTTTTTGGGAAGCGAATGAAGATTTTAGTGCTGAAAAGAGAATATGTAGTTAATTTTCTAGATTTGTAATAGCAATTTAAAAGGGTATCCTCTTATTACTTTGCACTGTTTAATAAAGTACTAGCTGTGTCCGCGTTGAGAAATTGAAAATATAACGTTATTTATTTTTATTGTTAGATGATTCGTTAGGTTTAGGAAAAGTACTTTTTTCTCTATGAAAAGTATCCCATGTCCTTATCCTGCATCCCTGACAATGTGTATGTACATTGTGATCGGTTCCGTAGCTATGCCTGAAAAAGTAACAGACAGACATACAGAGTTACTTTCACATTTATAATACTAGCTGGTGTCCGCGGCTTCTTCTGCGTTGAGAAAAAAATAACGCCCGACTAAATATATGAGCAATGTAATGCCTAACATCTTTATTGCAGTTATAGCTTAGCCAGTCGTTAGATGATCCCTCGGGAACAGTACTTTTCTCTGGATGAAAGGTACCCTATGTCTTTTCCTGTATCCCTGACAACGTGTATGCAAAATTTCATGATGATCGTTTCAGCGGTTTAGGCGTGAAAAGGTAACAGACAGGCAGACAGAGTTACTTTCACGTTTATAATATTAGTATGGATTAAGTATGAATTTATAACAAGTTGGTTACGCGATTTCATATTACATGTCGTTACTAGACGTTGGATCTAGTAGCGATTAGTATAGTAGATTCATATAAAATGATTGTAAATGTTAAAAATTAATGTTCAAAAATAGTAACAGTAAGTTTTTTTATACTGCGCATTGTTTTATTAGTTATCCCTTTTTTGTTGTATAAGTTAACAACAATTATACAGCAAAATTATTACAGTAAAACAGTGAGTAAAACAAATTTCAAATTTCATTATTCATTCTAATAATACTCACTTGCCCATTCTGTATTCATCTTTCTCGTATTGCATCGCCTCCACTAACTTCTGGACTCCGTCCCGCGGCCGTCCACGGAAGTTGGGCCAAGTTTCCACACTGAGGCACTTGTATCTGAAGGGTAAAAGGACTCGTAAAAACTTCGTAGGACTTATCAATGCACTGCTTCAAGGATGGTATAGGCAAGATTATTTCTAACTAGCTGATTCGACAGCCTCCAGAACATTACAACCTAATCCCAAATTGTCTGATACATCAATATGACTGACAGTTATTGGACTGACTATGGAAGCTGATGTGTAATTTAAATATAAAAAAACCTGTTTTTTATTGACTAGGTCTTTTTCCTAGTCTGTTTTCAATATTGATTGAAATTATTTATTATTGAAAGGAATATTGAATGGAAAAAAGAAAAATGAGATAACGTTTTGCGGGATTTTTTCCAATTTTTCTTCCTTATAAGACTTTCTCGAATTTCAACGAATATTCGAAAAAAATATTGTCGAATTAGTCCAGTAGTTCTCGAGTTTTGCGCTCAGCAACACATTTAGCAATTCATTTCTATTTGGAGTATAAATACATCAATTATGTATGTTTTGTGCATACAAAATACTTTGCAGTCACATTACATACCGCAAGTGAATATATGCAGTTATGTATATACAATATATGAGCCCATTGTCGAGTAAAGTGTTTGCCTTAGCGCTCTGACTTAGGAGTCCAGAGTGCGATACCTGGCTGGGCCAACTTTTTTATTCTTAACGTTATTCTTGTTGAGTATTTTTATAAATAATAATTTTCAATTTCAAATTAATGTATAATTAATGTAAAATATATAATGTAATTTTGCGAATTAACCTTTTAAGAGCTGTAATTTTTTTTAAATATTAATTTAAATTGTATTAATCACAACTTAAGTCATTTTCCTGATATTCAACAGATGGCGCTAACGATTATACGATTAACACGTGGCAATAGCATGATATTAAATGATGTACTTGAAGTTATAAATTTATACATGAATCATAACCTAAGAGGTTAAAAAGCAAGAGGTTAAGTCAGTCAAATATTATAATGGCTTGAGAGTTTCTTGTCCGAGCCTTTGATCGATGAATGATCGAATAGACAAAAGAAGGCAAACCTCTCTAGGAAGGCCTCATAAGTCCTCCTGTAGGCGAATCCGGCGCGTCTCACGCGAAGGTTCTCCATCAGGCCCAGATACTTCACTTGATGCGACACCAACTTCTCTTCAAATTGCACTGAAATTTTCATTAAAAAAATATTTTTATTTTTTCAAATTTCATATAGGTAATATAATAAATTATCGGTGTATGACCCCCACCCAAGCGTTACGCATCTATATGTCCCCTAATTTGAACCCCACTCAGGGCCGCCTTTAACCTATTGGAGGTCCTGGGCACTTTAGAATAATGGGGCCCCTATGACTATGACAAAGGATTATTTTATTAAAATAGGCAAAATAAATATACAAAGTTAAATTTTACATTTATTCAACAATGATTTTTATTTATTTATAACAATTTATTTATAATAACAATTATTTTTATTTATAACATAATCCAGAATAGTAACTCTCTCAGCATTCACTCTCACACGTCTTTGAGTACATCACATTCTATGGACATATGCGAGAAACTGGTCAATCTTTCTTGAAACATTGTGCTTAATTTTTTATTCTGAGAATAAAAAATTAAAGCGTTCCTCAGTGCAGTTAGGCGGGAACTAGGAGGCCATCGATGACGGGCCCTGGGCACTTGCCCAGAGTCCCCACTGAAAAAGAGGGGCCTGCCCCCCACTAAGCCCACTATGTACAACCTCTCGTTTATTGAATACTGAGTTGCTACGTATCGTCACAGTTTTACAATACTGTATCGCGTCTGATTGTGGTAGGTGGAAACAGAGCCTGGATTCTACGAAGAAGCGCCAAGGAGTCTAGGTAAATAACCTTCGCCGGTGAAATCTTCGCAAACTCGAGGTTCAAAGTCAGTTAACCAATCCTTTATATAGACCTCTACAAAAATCCCACGCACAAGGTTCGAACCAAATATTATTTGATCGGCGTTTAATGAATATGGAAAAGTGAACCTGTTTAAAAGTATTTGTAACAAGTTGGTTAAACAATATGAGACTAATATAGATATCGCTACTAGAGTTTAGGAAAACATGTTATCGACAAGTATTGCCCGATTCATACAAAATGAGAGGACTTAGCAGAAAAGTGATCGCCTAAATTGACTTGTTAGAGTCAAATTAAAATCTACAGCACAATAGACAATATTTCAAAAAAGTTTGAATCGGACAGATATATAAAAAAAAATATTTTCTGAGAAAAAAATTAGTAAATTACTGCCCAAAAAAGCTTTCTCGTCACAATAATAAAAAATTTCAGCGCCATCTGCATTATTTTTTAAGCTTATTAATTAACTTAAGTTCCTTTATAAAAGTTTTAATCGGCTATTTTTATTTCTTTTTTTATATTTTACACAATATTTAAGAAAAACCTTCCAATTTTAAATTTGTTCGGTTATCTCTGACAAGCTACAAAAATTGGTTGTGCAATACTGCACCTTAATTCATAGGTTATATTAGGTTGCTTGTCTTAAAAATTAATGTTCCTATATACTTATAATATAGAGTAACTATAGTGGTGTAAGTGAACAAACCAATATATTTGATCGAAGATGTATAGAACTGTGTGGATAAAGGGAAAGTACTCACTGGGTGCTTTGAAGTCATTAGGCTTTATACACCTGATGTACGAAGGCTCCTTGCTGCTCAAGATTTTGATGAGCTCATTCAATGAGTTCTTGAACTGAGTGATGGCGGTTTCTGGACGCTTTTTGCTGGCGAAGTCGCAATCCTGGAGAAAAACGGTTATGTTTAAATTAGAAGACCAAATTAATAAATTATTAGTGTCAAGGCACACTGGATTTCGCTGTGACATACTGAGTAGCCAGTTTAACAATAACCATTCAAAAAAGACCACTCTTCAAAAAAACCTCGGCGCATCCCATTGCTGCTAATCTTTATCCTATTTTTTTTATCAGTTAGCTATTCTAAACGGGATTAGTAGCGTACCTACTTCCAACCACCTTCTCTTATGTTACTTGTACTCAAGGTGACGGTAGTCCCATACCATACGGTAGGCCGGCGGCGTAGGCAAGTGCATCTGGATGCAGTCCTTTATATATAAAAAAATGGGTTTGTGCTTAGAAATTAAAACATCTAATTTTTATTAGATTTACACGATCCTATCCGAGAGGACTTGATGTCGAATGGAACCGAGTAAGCCCGATTGAGCGTCACCGAATCGAGCGTGACGGTTCACTTACGTTCACTCCTCAGCAATAAACGCGACTAAAGAAGTTTTCCCTTCAAAAAAGATGGTACTTACCTTGAAGCATTTATTGACGATTGAATTCCCGCTGGTTGCCATCACAGCCTGAAGGTCTCGGTACAAAAGGTCATTGTTCTTCTCCACAAATGTCTTAACGTTGTACGTCACGTCTCCCGCGTAGTGGATGAGACAGAATTCCTATTTCGGAAAATATTATAATGTATTTACAGTTTATTCATGTAAATTTAAAATATATCCTATATCTTTACCCAGGGATGAAAACTAGCAATGAAAACGTAACAGACAAGAGAAGT
Organism: Bembecia ichneumoniformis; assembly: GCA_910589475.2. NCBI lineage: Eukaryota > Metazoa > Arthropoda > Insecta > Lepidoptera > Sesiidae > Bembecia > Bembecia ichneumoniformis. The sequence continues at coordinate 16,849,640 of OU342532.1, forward strand.
TTGGTAGTTAGTATAGCATCTACACCACACTATACTTATAGTATATCTATCCTAATATCTGCTACATTGTAACATACATTATCCTATACCTACTCGAATTGTTAATTAAACGGAGTAGGTAAACTGACAGTTCGAAATGTCACTTATCGAAATGATGTTGCCAACTTACAAAACATAGTTATGGGATTTAATACAGTTAAAATCGGAACTAGGTATAAATTTAAATGAAAATATTATGAAAAAGTAAAATACTTAAATTTAAGTACAGTCTGCGACAAAACTTTAGCACACCTAATAAATTTAATTATATTTAGTAAACCGTACAAGTAATGAGACTCCTATGTATGGTCACAAATGACCGCACTAGCAGTGTTTATAATTCTTGCTATCTCGTTCGTCGTTTTATCGCAAAGATGTTGGAACACGTTTAATACCGACTTTATGATGCGACAAAACTATAGCACATCCTCAGAATTATTCCGTTTATCGAAGAGGATTTTTGACTATGATTGTGAATTTTAGTGTCAATATATTCGCTATACAAATACCTGTAATCGTTTATTTAAATTTTTTGTAATGCCTCACGGAAAAAGGCTTAATAATACTGAGATTGATATAATCAACAATTGTAAGTTAAAACAATATACTATTGGCCAAATTGCTCAATTAATTAATTGAAGCCGTAAAGTAGTTCAAAATTATTTAAAAGATACTGAAAATTATCTAAAAAAAACCATGGAGGTCGCCCAAGGGCGATTTGTGACAGAGAAAAAAAGAGTGATTTTGAGAATTGCATCGAATTCAGCCACAAAAACCAGAGAAATCGCTGCACAAGGGGGTGTAAAAACAAACGTACGTAACGTTCAACGATTATTGAAGTGTTGTAAACATTTAAAATGAAAAAAATTACAGCGTAAACTGTTTTTGACTAAAGAACATAAAGCAGAAAGATTGCAATTCGCTCCAAAACATATTTCACAGATAAAAACGTGGCGAAAAGTAATATTTTCTGATGAAAAAAAAATTAACTTAGATGGTCCTGATGGCTATCAATACTATTTTCATGATTTGAGAAAGGAAACGAAATATCTGAGTCACCGTCACATGGGAGGTGGTAATGTAATGATATGGGTAGTGGGCTACCAAGGAAAAACTGACTTAGTGTTTATATCAGGCAATTTAAAGAGTCAAAGCTATTTAAAGATTATAGATGAACAGTTATCTAAGCATGGGAAGAAGATTGTTGGAGAAAAATATATATTTCAACAAGGTAATGCTAAACTGCACATCGCGAAGAGTGTTCAACAATACTTCTCATATCGTAATATTAGAACATTGAGTTAGCCAGCAAGGTCCCCTGACCTTAATATAATCGAAAATTGTTGGGCAGATTTAGCACGGGCTGTGTATAGTACTGGTCGCCAATTTGAAACGGTCAATGATTTGAAAAAATATTTATTGCAGGAATGGGATAAATTGGACCAAGAAAATATAAAAAAAAAAACAGTTTGATTCTCTTCCAGAACGAATGATGAGTGTTTTAATGAATAAAGGCGGACCTACACGTTTTTAAAATTGATATTTAAAAAAAATTAAATACTTTAAATATTTTGCCTTCTTTTTTTTGTATGTGTGCTATAGTTTTGTCGCACCATGAAGTAATGTTCAAAAATATTCTCATATTTAAGTGATGTGACGATGGACAAAATAACAACCATTGTAAACACTATTAGTTCAGTAATTCAATACCATCTGTTGGATTTACATTACTTACATGGTTAATAAAAAATTGTAAAATTTATAACATGTGCTAAAGTTTTGTCGCGGACGGTACTTACTTAAATAAATATAAATGTCTGCAATTTAACAGATCTCAGTTTATTTTTTTGTTATGAAAATTATTGATAGGAAGCAAACTGCTCCAAGAGATTTAAAAAAAAGGCAACAAGCGGCCATGTTGTGATCGTTTGTCATAAACGGCCAGAGAACACTATATACTCATAGTTGAATACTATTATATACTCTAGTTTGAATGCTGCATATGAAGGTCTACACGGCAGCGTTTAATAATAATAAATAGGCTTTTCCCTCCTATACCGAGAAAAATGAAGTAAAAATACTAACATCTCGCCCCATCACTTTCTGAGTCTTCGTATCGCACTTCTTGTGCGATTTGTAGTGGGCGTGCCCATCGAGTTGGTGATTCAGCTTCTCGAGGAAGGTCATGTCGTTAGCGCCTCCCAGGCGGAGGCACTCATCGTCCAGTAAAGAAATTATACCTGCACACATTAATCTTTGTCAGATGGTCAACTAAAAATCGAAGCTTCTGATGTTGTTGAGGGAATACTCGATACTTCTGGTGTTGTGAGTAAGGGATACCACAGCCATTTTCCCTATCCCCTCCTAATCCTTTACCTTCAGGATTAATACGCACTATGCGGTTAGCTGGAATGCGGTCAGCCGTCCGGTTAATCGCAATCAAAAATGTTTTACGAAAAAATTGTTTTTATTCGCACTGTGTTGTAGCTGGCGTTCAACCGCTGCGGTTCGGTTGACCGCCATTAACGACGAACGTGTTCCGGCTAACCGCATAGTGCGAAGTAAGCCTTAATGCTACTACGATCTAGAGTGCATTTGCAGCGCCTGTAAATGCACTCCACTACAGTAGCCAACTACCACCAAATGGACGGTAAGCCAGTCTGACGACATAACCGGTTCTCTGTCTTTGATAATAATTACGTATGTATATTATATATACATATAAGGGTCGTATCCAAAATTTATAGGTTGCAATAGTATCACAGTCTTACATAATTTTCAATTATACGAGACGTTGAGATGATGAGTTTGTAAAAAAAAAAACCAATTACCCTTATGTTTGGCTTCAATAAGATCACAAATGACAATGTTATTGAAGTATTCTATGGCCTCCCATTCAATGCCCTCGCGAAGGTATTCCTCTTGTTCTTGCTTGAGGGTTAGCTGGATGAACAGCTGCTGCAGTTTCTCATTGCAGAAATTGATGCAGAATTGTTCAAAACTGAAAAAAATGGCCGGGTGCATTTTTTCTGCATAGGTATAGATAAAACTTCCTCGTTTATTGCTCTTTCATTAGTGAAAACTGTATCGAAATCAGTTGGATAGAAAAACCGACAGAGGGACAGCGATACATATTATAAATTATATATACATTTTATAATATAATATAATATAATATAATATAATATAATATAATATAATATAATATAATATAATATAATATAATATAATATAATATAATATAATATAATATAATATAATATAATATAATATAATATAATATAATATAATATTGTTACATTAAAAATTTAAAGTAACAATAATAGTTTCTGCGTTGCTTTGCTGTTTAATTAGATCAGGCGCTTCGTCGTTTAAATATAATGATTTGTGTATTACAATCGGTAGAAGGGCGTGTCGTTAGGACGAGAGGGGGTGAAGAGGGACGCAAGGCAGAGGTCGGCGAGTGCACGCTCGCGAGGATTTCACTTGGTTCCGACTTAAGAGCTCGGCGAAGACATCTATATTCATCCGCTCGTCAAGCGACGCCATATTGGGCACAAGTGCTGTTGTGAAATTTTAATTTGATATAATTATCCATTAAATTTTGTTACGATCGAAGCCCCGAAGTAAAATCGGTGAGTTGTTTTCTGTTGTTTAAAGGAAGATTTCTAAATTCGTTACACTATTTCGTGGCACCACTAGGTGTAAATAGTTTAAATCTTTTTTGTTTTTTTTAATTCTTTTTCAAATTTCAATATGTGTTAATTAGTTCTCGTAAGGGGCGTTACACGTTCTTTTTGTTTGGTTGTCTGTGTGGCGGTGGACGGACGAATAAGTAAGCAAATTGTGATAGCATTCTTGCCGTCTACCGTACCTCATGCAAAATCAAGCAACGGTGACCGCCGTATATTTCGTGTAGGGGATGTCGTCTGAGACATATCTTCGAAATGTTTCAGGGGCGTCTATGAGGAGCGTCTATGAGGAGTGTCTATGAGGAGTATCCTGTAAGGGTATCCTGAGGGAGTGACCTGGTAGTGTCCTAAAGGACTGACCGTGAGGATACGATCGGGGTGTCCCGTCAAAGGTCCTGCCCTGCTGTCCGTCTGGTCCTGATAGGATCAACTTGTCGTCATTTACGGTGTGGAGGAGTCGGCTCCCCTCGTCTTCACGTCGCGTCGAGGCTCGACTGCAGTCTGCGGGCTGGGCTTCCACGTGGTCGTCGGAGAGGACGACACTCCCTGGCTACCACCAGAGCCACCACAGATACGTGTTCTTATCCTATTTTTTTTTTCTTAAACCGGACGCGATATCGAACCCCACGCGGACAGGTCGCTTACCCTTAGATTACGGTTCGAAAGGATTCAATCAGGTTTTTTTCTCCTCTTTTCTAAATTAGTCTTTTCGTCGGCAGTAGAACTCGATTGCTTCACGAAGACCCTGTTTTATTTTTTTTATTTTTACGTGTACATTCGACTTAATTTTAATTAGACCTAAATTAGTGCTTATACTATTATTATTTAATTTTTATTTTTGTGTAACTTGACTTTTTTTTATTACTTAATTAAATTTATATTGCACTAATATTTCTTTTATTTAATTGTTATTTTTTTTATATTTTTTATTGTTACCATCCCACCACCATCAGTGGGGGATAAAAAGGTAACAATTTGGCGCCCGAACAGGGACAGGTTTCGTGAAGAATTACCCAGTCGTTGCTTGGGTAACAATCGAGTTCTAGGTCCTAGCTTTCGGGAAAATTTTTAGTTTGTTTTTTTTTTAATTAATTATTTCACTACCCCAAATTTTTTTTTAATAATTTCTTTTTGTGTGTGCCATTCTGCCTCCGAAAAGCGGATGCCCTTTTGCTCTTGGTTCATTTAGGCAGTGGTAGGAAGTGCTCCCACACTTTCGTCCTGGTGCAAGCGCCACACGTAATTCCGGGAAGCCGTTTCGGTCGGGTCTTATACCGTCTCGGTGGATTTACGTTCCAGGGTCCTTCTCCTATTCCCATCCTATCCATCATCCCTATATCCTTCCCTACCCTTATACCACCCTTCCCCCCTCCTCAATTTTTCGGGTGGTCCTTTTTTTTATTTCTTATTTTTTAATCATACGTTTAAAGGTTCCTTAAGAACATTTTTTAAATTATTTACCTACATTTATTTTTAATTCTTAAAGGAACCAATTTTTTTTATTTACTTTTTATAACTTTTTTTTAACTTGGTTAACTTGTATTTTTTAATTTAGATTTTATTTCTTTTTCTTTGGGCGTTGTTTTTAATTCGCGTACAAGAACCAGGAGCAATTAGGTTTCCAAATTTTTTTTAAATAGTTTTCTTTAATAAGGGGTAAGCGAACCATTTTTATTACGTAGCTTTTATAATTTTTTTTTTAACTTTAAGTACTTTGTTCTTTTGTGTGATTTTTTTTTTAGATTATTTAACTTGTATTTTTTTTATTTTCGTGTGATTTTGTTTACATGTTTTTTTTTTTTTTTTTTATATAGCTTTGTTTAATTACTGTGTTTATTTTTAAATTTAGTTAAAACTTTAAACTTTGTGATTCGTGAAGCAGTTGGGACTACAGCCGTCGGGAATCTAATTATTTTTTTCTTTTGATATAACGTAACTTTAATTGCGGACCCGTACCGAACTTAGGTTTTTTTTTTCTCTCAAGTAAGTAAATTTTTTTTTCTGATTGTTTTATTTTCTCTTTCTGGGACGACTTTACTTTGATCTCTCGCGCCTGCGCCCGGGTTGCACTATATTTGTTTCTTCCTCTTATTTTACTTAACTTTTTATAAATCTTAGATTTTTCTTTTAAAGAATTTTTTTTTTAATTTGTTTTTTTTAAATCGGTATTCCGGTAAACCGTTTTCTTTATTTATTTTTTTTACATTTTAATATTACGAGTTTTCTTAAACGGCGGAATGGAACGACCGATAGCTTACAACTTATTGAGGAAGGATGAATTGGTGTACGAAGTAACTGTTAGGGATGCGGAGCCCGCGAGTACAGTGGAAGGTCTTCGTGTACAGATTAGGGAGTTAGCTCGTGCGGTACCAGCCGACTATATTTTAGAGACATCTCTTGATCCTACGGAGGAATTAGCAGTAATAGAGGGCAAATTAAAGGAGTTGTCATCTATGTTGAGCGGTTCCCCGCCTTATAAAATTTTCGGAAGGGCTAAAGCCGTAGCTCATCATTTGTATCATCGATTGGGACGTGTGAGGTTAGATGATGACGACCGGATTTCGATCTTACAGGAGAATCTGAACGTGTACCTTCGTAAAATAGATAAACTATTCTTTTCTTTTAAAAAATCGTTCGAAGAGACAAACGACGGAGTGAGTGAGGAGCCACTTCCAGCCGTGGACTTAGGTTCTGCGAGGGCGTCCACTCATCCCCATAGGAGTGAAGAATTAGTTAATCATGATAGGGGCGTTCGGAAGTTGAATATTCAGTTTGACGGGACCGGTTGCGTTCGTTCCTTTCTCTTGCGTCTTGATGAACTTTGTCAGTCGAGGAATATTTCGGAGGGTACCTTGTTTCGTTCCGCTGCAGAATTATTTACGGATCACGCCTTAACGTGGCACCGCAGCGTAAGGTCTTCGTTGTCGGACTGGGGCGATCTTAAGCGACAATTGATCGAGGAATTTTCCCCGCCCGATTACGATGATCGGTTGTTAAACGAAATTAGAAGTAGGACACAGGGTCCAGCCGAGACATGTTCTACGTTTATAGCGGTTATGTTGAATTATTTCGAACGTTTGTCCGTACCTCTTCCGGAGGGAGAACAATTGAGAATAATCAGATATAATCTTCATCCCAAATTTTTAACGGGTTTAGCGTTAGACGAGATTTCGTCTATTAAGGAGTTGAAGTCGAAGTGTAAGGTGTTGGAGTACAGTCATTCGCGCGCGTCTTCTTATAAGGAGCCACCAAGGGTAGGTCCAACTACTCTTGTTCCGGAGCTAGCGTACAGGGGGAAACACCAGCATAGAGTTGAGGCGGTACATAATGTCAAACCTGAGAGCTCATCCTTCTGTGCTCGCTGCCGAATTTCCGGGCACACTTTGGCGACTTGTAAGTCGAAGCAGGTAGTTTGTTTTTCGTGCGGTCATCAGGGGGTCACGTACAAGCATTGTCCTGCCTGTCGTCCTAAATCATCGGCACAAACCGCATCAAAAAACTAGACAGCGCGAATCGAAGTATTGAATTAAAGTCACACCCCAACTTTAATTCTGAAGAGTGGCAGTTGCATTTAAAGCAACTACATTCCTTTTTGTTTTTTTGCAAATTAGCTTCGATTCGTCAGACCCATTTGGGGGATGAACGTCCGTTTTTGAAAGTTAATATTTTAGATAGGTCTTTTTATGGTTTATTAGATTCAGGTTCGGTAGTTTCTATTTTGGGTTCTGCTACGGCGGATTATTTTCTAAATTTAGGGGTTAAGCGCCATTTTAATAAGGACTTCACACACGTCTCCACCGCCAACGACTCACTTGTAAAGGTTAACGGATATTTGACGTTGCCAGTCACTTTTGACGGTGTGACTCGAGTAATTAATTTCTTTATTATTCCCGAAGTTTCCACGCCATTAATTTTAGGTGTAGACTTTTGGAAATCTTTCAATTTAGCTCCCAAAATTTTTAAAAATGTAACCTTGTTAAAAGGCTATCCTACGGTTCCCGCAGCTTCCGAATTTAAACATTTACATTCATTAGATAGGCTGACGCCGGAACAACGTCACTTGGCAGATATTATGAAGGCCAAATACAAGGAGATCTCGTCCGAGGTAAAGGGATTAGGTCGCACTAATGTGGTCACCCACGTTATTGATACAGGTGAAGCGGCGCCTATTAAACAACGTTATTATCCTATGTCCCCGGCAAGATTAAAAGAACTAAACCGACAGTTGGACGAAATGCTGGAGCAGGATGTGGTTGAACCTAGCACTAGTGCTTGGAACAATCCCATTCTGTTCGTTCCGAAGTCCAACGGCGAACTAAGGTTTTGTTTAGACAGCCGAAAATTGAATAGTATAAGTAAACGCGACGCATACCCTCTTCCCTATATCTCCGGAATACTGGACAGCCTCCGAGATGCTAGTTTTCTCTCTTCAATAGACCTCAAAAGTGCTTTTTGGCAGATATGTCTCGATGAGGGCTCAAATTCCAAAGAAAAAACTGCTTTTACTGTTCCCGGTCGTGGTCTATTCCATTTTAAAGTTATGTGTTTTGGTTTGACGGGTGCGCCAGCCACCCAACAGCGTCTGATGGACAAACTGTTCGGTCCAGAGTTCGATTCCCGGGTGTTCGTCTATTTGGATGACATCATTTTAGTTAGTTCCACCTTTGAGGAACATATTGACCTCTTAAGGCGTGTCTTCGAACGTCTAGTTGAGGCCAATCTCACTATTAACTTAGCCAAATCTCAATTTTTCCGTAGCGAGCTTAAGTACCTTGGTTATGTGGTAGATGAGAGAGGTCTCAGAACGGACCCGTCTAAGGTGGAGGCCATTTTAAATTTTCCCGCGCCTACGTGTCGAAAGGAGGTGAAGATGTTTTTAGGTACGGCTTCTTATTACCGAAGATTTGTGAAAAATTTTAGCACTATTGCCGCTCCTCTTAACGCCTTAACGAGTAATCGTAAAAACGCCCCTCCGTTTAACTGGAGCCCAGAGGCGGAGGAGGCCTTTGTTAAGTTAAAATCAGCGTTAGTTTCCGCGCCTATTTTGGCTTGTCCCAACTTTGAAAAACCCTTTGCAGTTCACTGTGACGCATCTGGTTACGGCATCGCCGGAGCTTTAATGCAAATGGGAGAGGACGGACAAGAGCATCCCGTCGCTTTCGCTAGTCGGTCGCTAAATAAAGCTGAGCGTAACTACTCGGCAACCGAAAGGGAGGCGTTAGCGGTGGTATTCTCTGTAGAACATTTTCGTGCATACTTAGAGGGGGGTCCCGTGTTTAGAGTCATTACCGACCACTCCAGTCTCAAGTGGTTTTTTAATCTCTCCAATCCCACTGGACGTTTGGCACGTTGGGGCTGTCGTCTCTCGCCCTACGAGTTCGTTATTGAACACCGGAAGGGGAAGGACAATGTCGTACCGGACGCCTTGTCACGAGCAGTTCCAGTGACGTCAATCGATCTTGTTCCTAACGATCCCTGGTACACGCGGATCGTGGAGCGATGTACACAGTCTCCCGCTTCGTGTCCCAACTATCAAATTCAGGATGGGAGACTATTAAGATTTTCGAAAAATAAGTTTCACATTTCGGAAGAATTTAATTGGAAAGAGGTGGTCCCTTTCGATCGTAGGTCTGCATTAATAGAGTCTAGTCATTGTGGGTTATTGTCCCCCCATTTTGGCATTTTTAAAACCTATAAGCGCTTATCGCAAAATTACTATTGGCCAGGGATGTACCGGGACGTTATTAAGTTTGTAGGTTCTTGCGACGTTTGTAGGGCCTATAAACATACCCAATCTCCGCCAGCTGGTCATATGGGGAAACCCAAGGTTTGTTCTCGTCCTTTTGAGACAATTAGTGTTGATTTGGTAGGTCCTTTGCCGCGTTCGCGAGCAGGACACACGTTTTTATTAACGGTGGTTTGTTGTTTCACAAAGTACTGTTTGTTATTTCCCCTCCGCCGAGCCGTAGCTAAGACCATTGCGCAAAAGTTAGAGGACGGTGTATTCCTTATTCACGGAATTCCCCGTACCGTAATCGCGGATAATGGCCCGCAATTCGTAGGTAGGGAGATGCAAGCATTGTGGGAGCGGTACCGGGTGCCGCAAATACATTTGACACCCCGTTACTGTCCGCAATCGAACACCGTGGAGCGTTACAACCGTACGGTTGTCACGGCCATTTCTATACTGGTGCAGGATGATCACCGTACCTGGGATGTGTCCCTGCCCAAGATCCAATTCGCTGTAAACAGTGTTGTCAACGAAACTACTAAGTTCACACCCTTCTTTTTAGTGTATGGGAGAGAGCCAGTCACTTGTGGTTCTATTTATGGTGAGAGTTCTTCGTCCACGCCTTTGGACTTGTCCTTCGCCTCTCGTGAGGAATATGCTACCCGGTTGGGGGGTTTGCGCGCTGTCTTCACAAAAGTAAAAGAAGCCATCGCAAAAGCTCACAATCGGAGTCAGCGCTATTACAATCGAGGACGCAGAGACATCGAATTTCACATAGGTGATACGGTTTGGAAGAAGACATTTCCCTTGAGTGATGCCAGTAAGCACTTCATGGCGAAACTAGCTCCCAAATACGAAAAGTGTCGTGTGGTAGGGAAACCCTCTCCTTTAGTCTACCAGTTAGAGAGAGTTTCCGATGGAAAAGCGATAGGGTCCTGGCATGTCCAGCATTTAAAAACATAATAACAATCTAGTCCTAATCATTTTTTGTAAATTGTTTCTATTTTATTATACATTTTTTTTTTCATAGTGTTGTCTATTCGAGCAGGGTAGAAGTAGTCGAGTTTAATTTTTTCCTTCCGTCGGAGGAGAGAGACCTTGCGGCATTAGACGGATACTCTTTAATATAGAATGTATATTTATTTTATCTAAATATATCCTAATAGCCTATCGAGCGGTTGGAACTCGTTAAAAAAGCCTAAGCCCGGAGCGGGTCGCGACTCCGTATAAAAAAAGCCGTCGCCGATTCTTCTTTCTACTCTTCCTACTTATCGAGGCGGGTAATGACCTCGTAACAACAAGCCAAGTGGTACACTTGAGTAGTTCAGCGTATTATGTACTTATGTGCAAATTTTGTGCATACTTTGCGTGTACAATTCGTGCAATTTACTTTATTGTGCATATTTGTACAACCTATGTACAATTTTTTTTTACGCCTACTCATGTGTACTTACTACCATTCAGAGCGGATGCAACTCTGTCAAAACAAGCCGATGCGACTCTCTTCCGTATTCTTATCCTCTATCTTGCATACCTTTATTCTATTTTATTCGGTTGGTTCTGGAATACCAGTATGTTGCGCGGATAGCAGCAGACTGTGACGCCAGACCTCCGTTAATTTATAATATATATTTCCTAGTATTTATTATACCTTTTATAATATGTTTTGTTCAATTAGGTTTATGTACGTTTATTTCCGGCCTAATGTTGCATCGTCGTTTTCTAAAGATGTGTCGCAGTATTGTCGTGGCAGTGCCTGTCCTTTCTCCGGAGGCTTGCGTGCCGAGCGGGTTAGTGATAGCTGGGGACCAGCTCGAATTTTCCTGCGAGCAGCAAAATTCTGAGGAGTGGGGGGGTACTGTTACATTAAAAATTTAAAGTAACAATAATAGTTTCTGCGTTGCTTTGCTGTTTAATTAGATCAGGCGCTTCGTCGTTTAAATATAATGATTTGTGTATTACAATCGGTAGAAGGGCGTGTCGTTAGGACGAGAGGGGGTGAAGAGGGACGCAAGGCAGAGGTCGGCGAGTGCACGCTCGCGAGGATTTCACTTGGTTCCGACTTAAGAGCTCGGCGAAGACATCTATATTCATCCGCTCGTCAAGCGACGCCATATTGGGCACAAGTGCTGTTGTGAAATTTTAATTTGATATAATTATCCATTAAATTTTGTTACGATCGAAGCCCCGAAGTAAAATCGGTGAGTTGTTTTCTGTTGTTTAAAGGAAGATTTCTAAATTCGTTACACTATTTCGTGGCACCACTAGGTGTAAATAGTTTAAATCTTTTTTGTTTTTTTTAATTCTTTTTCAAATTTCAATATGTGTTAATTAGTTCTCGTAAGGGGCGTTACACGTTCTTTTTGTTTGGTTGTCTGTGTGGCGGTGGACGGACGAATAAGTAAGCAAATTGTGATAGCATTCTTGCCGTCTACCGTACCTCATGCAAAATCAAGCAACGGTGACCGCCGTATATTTCGTGTAGGGGATGTCGTCTGAGACATATCTTCGAAATGTTTCAGGGGCGTCTATGAGGAGCGTCTATGAGGAGTGTCTATGAGGAGTATCCTGTAAGGGTATCCTGAGGGAGTGACCTGGTAGTGTCCTAAAGGACTGACCGTGAGGATACGATCGGGGTGTCCCGTCAAAGGTCCTGCCCTGCTGTCCGTCTGGTCCTGATAGGATCAACTTGTCGTCATTTACGGTGTGGAGGAGTCGGCTCCCCTCGTCTTCACGTCGCGTCGAGGCTCGACTGCAGTCTGCGGGCTGGGCTTCCACGTGGTCGTCGGAGAGGACGACACTCCCTGGCTACCACCAGAGCCACCACAGATACGTGTTCTTATCCTATTTTTTTTTTCTTAAACCGGACGCGATATCGAACCCCACGCGGACAGGTCGCTTACCCTTAGATTACGGTTCGAAAGGATTCAATCAGGTTTTTTTCTCCTCTTTTCTAAATTAGTCTTTTCGTCGGCAGTAGAACTCGATTGCTTCACGAAGACCCTGTTTTATTTTTTTTATTTTTACGTGTACATTCGACTTAATTTTAATTAGACCTAAATTAGTGCTTATACTATTATTATTTAATTTTTATTTTTGTGTAACTTGACTTTTTTTTATTACTTAATTAAATTTATATTGCACTAATATTTCTTTTATTTAATTGTTATTTTTTTTATATTTTTTATTGTTACCATCCCACCACCATCAGTGGGGGATAAAAAGGTAACAATATAATATAATATAATATAATATATATTTTATAATATGTATAAAATAATTAACTTGTTTGCGAGTTCATTAGTATCGAGGCCTGAGCCGTCCTTGCTCCTTTATCGAAACTCTTATCGGATGGTAATATGGAATATATTTCATTATTATCCACTTGACATGCCTGACTCACCACTTCACTCTGATAGTAACTCATTTAAAATATCTATTTTTCATCAAATTTCGCTATTCGAATCGAAATACTATCAGAGTAAACATGTCAAAACTACACAGGACAGGTAGGCCTAGCCTAGTGTGTACTTACTAGGAAATGCTATAAATATACGTATCTTGCAAATAAAGATTTATTTATTTATTTATTGTTTTTTTGTAAATAATAACAATTTGTTAACAGTAATAAATTTTAAAAAAATCTATAATTTTTATATTGTAGTTTCCTCTTTTGAAAAAATGTGTAAATTTTATATTGTTATTTTAAAATATTGAAACATAGGTACTAATTTATCTTTTAGTCTCTACTGCACAAAACAGTCGATGAGGTCTATGTTTGCTATTTTATGTTAATTTTTTTTTTTTTTTTTTTTTTTTAGTAACTCCCTAGTGACAGTGCAGATTGTATTCCGCAGTTTGAAACCGGGCAGCTCGTCTGGCGGTAGTAAACAACACCTTTTGATAAAGTTGAAATAACAGCTCGTGTGCTGTTGCGATTCGGCGAGTAAGTAAAGGAAGCCAGAGGACATTATCCCATCTCCTCTCCTATTCCTATCAAGAACGGTAAAGCACTTCCACACTGTATCATTTTCCTTGCATTTAGAGGATACGGTAAACACCTACCATCATGTGGACCGTCAGCATTACTTTAATTATTTTTTATTAAAATTACAAATCTTTTTGAAATCTGAGTCTTTTACCAGTTAACAGGGAATATTTCGAATCCGTAGATGTCCAGGATGCCGATGACCGAGGCCCTGGCGTCGCGGCCGCTGGGCGACAGCGAATCGTTGAGACGGGACACCAGCCAGCTAAAGTGTCTGTCGTAGATGGCTTTAGCTAGCGCGTCTCTGGCATATAGCGCCTGTTCAAGGTCTAAGGGCGTTTGCACGACGTCGCCTCTTGCGTCTATGGTGCGACTAGTCAACGCTTCTCTGAGGCTCTCCGGGTTCACTTTCAGAAGCTGTAAGCAAATTAATCTATACTAATATAAAACAAAGAGTGAGGCCGGATTTTGAATGTGTGTTTAAATGTGGAGGGGTGATCCCCGGAACCACTCAATCTATTTGAAAAGTTCTGTCGCTATTTGAAATTACATTATTCCAGATGCACATAGGGTATTATATTATATTAATCCCCCCAACTGCTCTAGAGTTGAATAAGTTTATTAATTTTTTCTTGATAAATGAGATGAATTCAATGCAGAAGTAACGAGTTTATTTTTTTGTTTGTGGCAATATTTAATTTTTTTATTATGTAAATGAATTTATTTTGGCCATTTTGAATCGTATTTAGCCGTTGCCTATCATCAAGTGGACCGTCAGCCACTTAAAACAACATAAAAAAATAAACATCCTGGTTGTAGAATTTAAGATAATGATTTGGTATGAGCACTCGCTTCCTCTTTCATGCAGCTGTTTCTAGGATAGTCATGATGGTCGCCAACCTTCGTAGAGATAAGTGTCACCTTTAAGATCAATATATCAATATATTTATTGGGCGAGACATATCTTAAGGAAGACGAGTGAAGACCCCGGTTGAAGAGAGCGGCTGTCGGTGGATGGAATGTGGAGGGCGAAAGACCGAGTGTGGTGATTCTCAATTAAAAAGTGCGTAAATATCTTCAATGCACTTATCATCAAATTAGTGCGTAAATATAAACATGATATAACTTCGGATGTTACGTCTCTTTCTAAATAGGTTTAGAAATGTATACCAAAAAAGACATAACTAAAACTTTTAAAATGTTTTAGTTATGTCTAAATGATACCAATTATACTTTTCTTTAGGCCTTATTTTAAAAAACACTGCTAATTGTGCAAAAGCTGTAAATTGTGTTTAACAATAGTCCTTACAGCTCCTTACAGAATCAAAGTACCCAGACAATCTGGTGGTAGTAATCAATCCCATATAAAAGATCACCGTGAAGTAACAGCACTACCAGCACACAGCACACTGTTAGCTGGCTACCGTAGCGGTGGAAATGCGCTGCCAATCTTAATAGGATAAAGAATAGGGGACAATCAGATGATAGGGAATGAGTTATGGCATCCCAAAAAAAAACGATATAATTTCATGGTGGTCTTCTTTAAGAGTGTACTTACTGATGGCTTACGGGCTCCTCATTTTACGAGTGATCGAGTATCACTGCTCCTACGAATTACGAGTATCACTGCTCCTACGAAATGCAGTGTGATCGATCACTAGTACAAAATGTAACGATCTGAATAAATTTCACAGTTCATTGATTGAAAATGATTGGTCATGTCACACGAATTGAAAATTATATAACATTGCTCAAACTTATAGTGTAAGGAGAAGTCTAATAAGCACGACATTTGGGTTGGCGGCCTGCTCCTTGGACAAAAAAATCTAAAGAAGTAGTTTGGAACCGTATTTTCAACTGTCTTGATAAATTCAACTGATAAAATCAACGAAGGACTTCTCAATTATAGTCCACCTCCAACATGAGATGTCACAATCGATACAGAAGAAGACGAATTTGGTTACCTCGGCCACGTTTCCGTTGTTGGAGTCGTGTAAAAGTATCTCAGCGTGTCCGTGCTGGTTCTGCACAAATTTGATGTTACCCAGATGCAGTACACTGGCCACTATCTCGAAGATCTCTCTCTGTTCAGGTTCTCCGATCTCGATTACTTTCATCGCTTCGCGAACCACTCGAAACTGATCTGCATCCAATTTCTGATTCTGCTGCGAACTCTGTAAATTGATACCAATTATCATTATAAGTATATATAATTGCGGTAATTCATACATAAACAACTTCATTCAGTTATCATTAATCCAAATATTCCAGTTCCCTAATCCAGTCTTTTTGTCCTTTACGCTTATCCTTTTTTTTTACGAGGAGAAATCCATTTACAGATTTCCTACCGCTGGCTAGGCGGTAGGAGTATGTGGGGGTCACCAATGCTCCACGCTATGCTTTAGGTCGTAGCGGCACTGGCACTACCCACTAAAACTCCCCGGTGTCTCCTTGCCATTCAAAAGGGATGGACCGGGCTCTGCCGAGGCAACAACTCCGATCCACCCCAGGGCAGCCTAGCCATTGCTGGCTAGGCTAACTCCAATGGGGGTCCTTACGCTTATCCTATCAACACTGGTTGATCAATCACTGATCAACGTATCACTTGCATTCCTCCTAATCTTGCTTGTGTGTGCAGGCCACGGTTGCCATCTATCGTTAAATGCATCGTCAACCTGCTTGCCGTCCTATCTAAAAAAAATCTATAAAGGTAAGAAAATAATTTTGACGACGATAAGTAAAGTCAGGGTAAGAAAAGGTTCGTCACCTGAAAGTCGATATTTGCTTGCACCAGGACAAATGTCAGTCATGCCAAAATTTCATTTCAAACGTCTGTCAGTTGTCTCCTTAGTGCTTTAGGAGTAAAGCACTAAGTTTCATAAGGTACTAAGAGTCTACGACTTGATAAAAGAATTAATTTGAAAACTGTTGAAGGTTTACATACACCGACTGTACAACTCAAGTACCTTAATATAGTAACGTAACGTAAGTAACAATCATCTATTAACACAAGTAACGCCATAGAGGTTACATATGCAATGCACTGCTGACTTTATAGGATTAAGGATACAAAATAAGGGATATAATATAAATAGGATTTACAGGATATGGGTTAGGGAGAAGATAGCGTAAAAATTGAGCTCTAGCAACCCTTACTCTCTCACCGAAACACAAAACTCAAGTTCTGTTATTTCACGGTTGTATCCTGTAAGAGGGTGATCGCTGCTCTCAGATCTCAGATGGGCTGCCCAGGTTTTGACTGCGGAACGAGCTCAAAGAAAGGTATAAGAAATATAAAAAAAGGAAATATTGTTCAAAGTAATGAAATTCAAATTTATAGTTACCGATTCAACGGCGTATTTATAAGCTTCGGGTCTTCCCTGTAGTTTCAATCGATTCATCAGTTCTTCGTCTCCACCAGCCAACAACTGGTAGAAGATGTGAAAGTTCCTTTCACCAGCCATTTGGCTGACCACCCTTGATTTCTCCAGCAAATAGTTCAGGATGTGTCCACCCTCCGGTGCTCCTTCGTAGTTGAACTGTATGTCCATGTATTTGCCGAATCGGCTCGAGTTATCATTTCTATTTGTTTTAGCGTTGCCGAAAGCTTCTAGAAGAGGATTCGTTTGTAATAGTTTGTCTTTAACTGTTTCCACGTTGAGGAGGTGGTTAGTACGTGCTGCTATGTATTCGAGAATCTTCTTCGAAGCTTCCGTTTTTCCTGATCCGGATTCCCCGGAGATTAAGATGCATTGTTCTCTGTGCTCGTAGACTAATGATCGGTAAGCATTGTCAGCAATTGCAAATCTGTAAATAAACGTGAAAACCTGTTACTGTCATTTTAAATTGATTTAATTTATTCATAAAATAGTAAAGGTTGTTATTTCGCAGTGTTTTTCTAGTCAGTTAATGACTGGGAGGCGATATGGTTATTTAAAAATATCTTAATAAAAATACACTGTATGCATGCATGCTCGGCCCTCCCAAATCAAATTCAAATAGATACTTCGCGACAACTCCGTCACAAGATATTTGCGTGAAGACAAGTTTAAATTAAACCAATCAAGAATCGATCAACTAGTCACTACTTTATTAGGCCAATCGTCAACCGATCGATCGACTGCACTGATTACAATTAAATAAATGATGTTTGTTTTTTTTTGTTTTAATACTGCAGCAAGCAAGGCATTTTTTAAATGAAAAACACAAGCGAGTACTGAGAAATATTTATGTTATCATGCTGCGTATCCACTATGTTCGGATTCCAATCGTGCTCCGCGCTAGTGCAACTGCTAGCGCTCCAGGATTTTGCAACATTGCATCTTCTGTTATGGGCACTCCACGCCTGGCGGTGTTTGTGCTGACGGCTTTGACGGCCCGTTGGATGAGTGGCAAGGGTGCTTGCCTAACGTCTCAGGGGCCCCGGGTTCGGTTCCCGGTGGGGTCAAGTTTGGAAATTTTAATGTAATTTTCAAAATTGACTCTGGTCTGGATTTGAAAAGTAGTGGTAGGGCACACTGCGTTTCGCAGTCATTTGGGCAGCCCGCCTGGCGGCAATGACCACCACCTTACAGAATACCACCGTGAAATAACAGCATATATGTGTTGTTGTGTTTCGGTGAGTGAGTAAGGGATGCCAGAGCCCATTTCCTTATCCCCTCCTAATCCCTTATATTGGATAATCTTATATCCCTACTGTAGTCAGCAGCGCACTTGCAGCAGCTGTGGCGTTGCTTGTGTTATAGGCGACGGTAGTCACCTACCATCAAGTGGACCGTCAGCCTGTCTGTCGACCTTAACATAAAAAAAAAACACAAAGGAAGCGTTGTATGTTCTTGAATGTGAGCGTAGAAACTAGGTATTTACTGCGTACGTGTAAGTATATCGTGTATCGATATGGAATTGTCTGAAGGGAAATGTTTGTGTCTAATCGATGACTATAGAAATTATACAAGTTTATGGACCCAAAGGATAAACATTTTAAAATTAAAACCGAGGAAGCCTTCTATAATTATAAAAATATAATGAATTAAAATGTAAGCCGAACTTATCATCGTCATCAGCCTGTATCTCTACTATCCAGATCCAACGAAAGCAAAATTTGAAAAGTTCATTTTTCAAAGTTGACCCTGCCGGGAATCGAACTCAAGAACCCTAGAACAGAGCGTTAAGGCAAGCACCCTAACCACTCATCCAATGGGCTCGTCAGCTTTAAGCAGTTTTGCAGATGCGGGAGCATGATTGGAGCACGAACATAGTAGATAGGTACGCAGCATAACAGGAATAAAAAAGTAGGTAACGTTTTTCATACGAAAAACAGACGAAGCATTAACGCAATAAATAAATAGTAGCAACGACATCTATTTACAGCCGTGTAAACTAGCGAAAAAATTATTTCTTCGACTCGTATTGCTATACAAAATCACCATTACATCGAGGGAACGATTGGTTTTATCAACATTATTATTGATAAGACCGTCTTGTTAACAATGAAATCATCCAAGGATTCGATAAACAATTCACGTTACCTACTTCAATGCATGATACATGTGTTCAATTAATTAATTAAGTACAAGCAGATGTAACTGAGGGTTTATCAATAAAAGTATACGACAAATAAAAGTCATCATCAGCCACCAATAAGATTGCAGCATGATTGCAGGGTATATTGACAATATATTTATCTTATATATAAAAATGAATCCCTATTTCTCCTGGCCACGGCATCACGAGTGAACGGGTAGACCGATTTTAATTTGGTTTTCGCTAATGGAAAGAGGGATACACGGGGAATGTTTTAGGGTATATAAAAATTGCATGCCGGGCGAAGCTGGGGGCGGGCCGCTAGTTATAAATAAAAAATACTTTTCGCTTTTTAGTAGTGGAACAGTACACTGTTCCACTACTAAAAAGCGTTCGATGTGCTATGGTGTTTCGATGAGTGAGAGTGCCAGAGCCAATTTCCCTACTCCTTCCTTGTAACTTGTAACATCTACGGCGTCAAGTGTAGATGCCATCAAGTGGACTTATCTGATAAACTTTAAATAAATAAAACTTATTATTGAAAAAAAAAATGTATATTGAAAATCATCTCAAATAACATGTACAACATGATTTTTAGATCTTTATAAGCTTTTTTTCAGAATTTCAGCTGCCAATAATTTCCCCGGTAGTTTAATTAGGCTTTACATGGTCTTATGTATTGGCATAATTGGCAATAAATGCACTTAAAAACAAAGTTTACTTACACGTGGGGTGGTGCTTCGAAGAAAGCTTTCCTGTAGTACTGTTTGATCTTCTCTTCAGTGTAAATTGGCAGGTTCTTGTACGGGTTCACGGATATCAGCACATTTCCGATGTAAGTCTAAAAATAAGAATCCAATACATCATTCAGAATAAAAGGTAGTTTTTTTTTTTTTTTTTTTTATTAAAATGGGTTTGCTCTTGACCAGCATCTATCCATGTAGGAAGGATGAGGCCGACGATGGAGCGAGCTCACCCAGAAGATGCCTATTCACTCGAACCTTGAAAAGATTTGGGTTATATGAGCACGGAAATACAGACGCCGGCAGGGAGTTCCAATCCTTAGCAGTGCGCATCACAAAAAATGTTTTAAAGCGCTTGGTCCGAATTAGAGGGATTTCCACAAGGCGAGGATGGTAACCAGCCGTACGTCTGCATGTCCGATAGAAGAAAGGGGAAGGCGGTATGATCTCATGCAGCTCTCGAGCACACACTCCGAAGTACATCTTATAGAATACACACAGACAGGCAACTTTGCGTCTATGTGCCAGGCTCTGCAGCTTAGTTTTTATTAGTCTTTTAAAATCGCGTGGGTTTATTAAGGATTTTTTAAAGAAATATTACTTAACTAACTGATGCCCGCGGCTTCTTTTGATTTGGTAAATAAAAAATATAACATCTGAGAAAACATAATGTGACGACGGTGGCGCCGATTTTTTTAATTTTTTTAGATGATCCCTCGGGAACCTAACATTTTTTCAGGATAAAAAGTATCCTATATGTTAAACTATCTGTGTGCCAAATTTCACCCAAATCCGTTTAGCCGTTTGGGCGTAATTGAGTAACAATATTCAAACACACAAATATCCAAACATACAAACTTTCGCTTATTTGTGATATTAAAAGATAAGTCATTTTTAGCACTTGTTACAAAAACTGAGTGTTATATTTTTGAAGTGTGTATGTGTATACGGGTGTATTTGTGTCTGTCTGTGGAGTCGTAGCTCCCAAACGGATGGACCGATTTAGATCTGTTTTTTTTTGTTTCAAAGCTGACGTGATCGAGATGGTTCTTAGCTATAGTTTATGAAGACTTATTCAGGCTGATGATCAGGCGAAGATCATCAGCCCATTTCGTAGTTGACGAAGGGATTTCACTATGTAACTTCCACAGGTTCGATTGGTGTTAAATTTGCCTAAATATTACCTACGCTGTTACATGAAAGTAAACTTACTTTCATGGCGGTAATATTAAATTAATAAATATTAAATTATGAGACATTGAATCCACTGTTCACCGCCACTGCCATAAAATATGTAAAACTATTAAAACAAAATTTATCTTGTTGCAATCTAGCAGTAGTGCGCCTTTCTCGATATACAATAAAACCCTCAGAACCAGGTTAAATATCCCATATTAATTACATATATAATAAATACATAAATATTTGATAATAAAAACAGTCAAAGAGGAGATTGCAATCTATAGCCAGTGAGCTATTATGTAGTACATAGCTCACTGATCAAAACAGATTTTCTAATCACGTTAATGAATTGACTGGAGGGCGCGGGAATTAAGCGTATCGCACACCCGACTAAAAAGGTACAGTGTTCCTGCATTGGGGGGCCCTAGCCAAGATGCAAACTATTGCAAACGCTTCCTTTGCGTACTTACGAAACGAAAGAAATAAAGCCCGGTGATTGGTTGTTGAAGTTACAACTATGAATTCTTACTGAATCTATATTCGTCTTACTGAATATAGATTCAGTAAGACGTACGTTTCAAAAATCTTTGAAGACACGTCCACAATTTTTAGAGGGTTGAAATGAACTGCACATTGGCATTTTTTTTGGCGCTTTTTGCCATGGTATATGTATGTTCGTTACTTACGAATAAGAAGATATAGATTTAGGCCAGACGTATATATTCCGATTGTATTGAAAATGAAACGTGTGACATAGATATTTATGGAAAATATAATTTTCATTTAAAACCGTTTTTATCAAATTTAATATTAGCTGTTACCCAGGGCTTCGAACAGTAATATTTCAGATCTCCCATTACTATCTCCCATTGCCTGTGCATTACGCCATCTAGTTAAACTAAATTTTAAATAGATGCAAGGCCTCATTTAAGTGCGAAATATTATCTAATTGAACTTATTAGCGTGATAAAAAAGTGTCCTGTGATTTAATCCAGATTACCATACAATTCAATTTATCAGACCGAAAGCACGTTGGGATTACCTAAGCGTCCCCTTATTAAGTTCATTACACTAATAAAGTCAAAATATATTGTATACATACATAAATAATATTTTCATGGAAACGCTTCCTCAAGTTGTCGATGAATGCTGCTTCCGAGCGATAGTCTTCGAGCAGCACGAAGTCTTGTACGCCGACACGCTCGCGATGTTGCAAAGCGTGCTCCATCGCTCCCTGGACAGACACCGGCCGTAGAAGACTGTGAACAAAGCAAATAATGGATTAGCAAGCATTCTAAATTACAATGAAATCGCATTTTGTATCACAGAGGTCCTACCGCTGACCACATGCCTTGCCATAATGTTAGCAGGTATTGAGCATTTAATCAAACATCTTAATTCATCAGGCATGCTGATGGTCCACTTGATGGTAGGTGACTAGCAACGCATATGTGCTATAAGTGCTGCCAACCTTAAAAGGATAAAGGCTAAGGGATTGGAAAGATATAGAGATGATCATAAGTAATATTATTTTATTGCTGTCTTCTGTAAGAGGACCACAATGAAATAACATTACTTATTTTGTAACAGTCACCAGACATTAATGACTGCAAAATTTATGACCAATTAATGACTGCAAAACCCCTACTAAACTGGCAGGTTAAATGTCTTCAAAAGTTTTTAAAAGTCTTCGTGTCTCCACAATTTATAAATTGAAGCTTTGTCTGTCTCTCCTCTGATTTCTAAACCACTGAACCGATTTTGATGCGGTTTTAACTAACGGAAAGAAAGATCAACGAGGAAGGTTTGTGTATATAATTTGCAAAAAAGGCATCCGTGCGAAGACGGGGCGAACCGTTTGTTTACACCTATAATACACATAATAAAATCTTATAAACGAGCCGTGTCTGTACATTAAATATTAAAAAAAAAAACCTGCACGTTGTACTTATGTTAAAAATAATAATATTTTCGTCTGTTTGTCTGTGCGTTTGTGCACGCTAATCTCTAAAACGGCTTAACCGATTTGAATGCGGTATTCACTGATGTATTGTAGCAAGCTAGTCGTAACATTTAGTGTTTGTTTCATTCCAATTATTGTTGCGGGCTCAGCTAGATTATACTAATATTATAAAGCTGAAGAGTTTGTTTTTTTGTTTGAACGTGCTAATCTCAGGAACTACTGGTTCGAATTAAAAAATCTTTTTGTTTTGAATAGTCCATTTATCAAGAAAGGCTATATAACATCAGACTAAGATAAATAGTATTACATATAAGCAGTGTCCAGTACCGCGCGTCCCATGCGCACGCCGCCGCCTATGAGCCGCAGCGAAGCGTGGTCGAGTTCAGCTAGTATAAAATAAAGTCGCTCTTCGCCTCTGTCTTCTCCGCCAACTTCTACAAAGCATCCAACGGGTTTTAATGCGATTTAGAGCGTAGCCGGGGCGAGTCGCTAGTATGTATTAGTATAGAATAATATTTCAAAGAAGTATGCACAAGCAGAGTTCTTTGGCGGGCATGCTTGTTTCTTTGCCAAACAAACCTCAATGTGGCACTATCTATAGTATTAAATTAAAAAACAGCCTTTTCTTTTGAATATCTTAAAACAAATTTTAACGGTGAACTTACCGAAGTTTTTCAATACGAAATAATAAAGCATCAAGATCACAGTAACCCATTTTTAACACGAATATTAAATTTCAAATAAATTTAAGACAACTTTTTATCAAAGAAATGCCAGAACTACTAACTAGTAAGTGAAATGTAAACTAACGACTACTTAACTTACTTATAACACATAAATATGTTATTACAAATAATTATTAAAGATAAGAGGCAATGGTGTAATTAGCCTGGGATAAGTAGGTAAACAAGTTATGTACTTATTTAAGGATGACGTTAGCTATTTTAAAAATAAAAATTGCTTAACATTTAATTAATCTTCTTCTTTTACATGACCTTATGTGACAACTGTCACGTGAACTATTGTGCTCTTGAATATTTTACGAAATTACTACCTTTTTGTACCTAATAGTGAACAAAAAGTGAAAGAAAACATAAATCACATTATAAAAACGACTCGGAAGTGTTATCTCCGCATAATTTAGAGGAAAATCGTGCAAAATCTGTGCTTAAATTGCAAGAGTGACACTAGTATCCACAACTTGAATAATTTATGTGACAAGCATAAACACATTTTTAAGCCAGTTTAATTTCCTGACGGCTCAGACCTGCATACAAAAATTTATCAAATGATTTATCATTATAATTTATCATTATCAAGATAGAAATCAGTCTTTAAAAATTTCTAATCCGCGTGTGATAATTTCAAGACGCGGTTGCTAAGGCCGCCATTGGTTGTCCTGGCGACGACATACGTCGCTAGGTCTCTTCCACTGCAGCATCCAATTGCTAGACCATCCTGTGACGCACCCACGTAACGACGCATGCGTCTTATTACCACAACAAGCAACCGTCATATTTTGACTTTTTTATGTTTTTAGTGTACATTTTAAGCTACTTTATTGTTTCTAAATTTATTTATTTATTTTCTTTGTTTTCTTTAAGCTATTCTTTTTAGTGAATGTTTTTAACTGTTGTGAATGCAGTCCGTCACCCAATCTTGTGATGGCACTTCGAACGCGACCCATACATGTACACAGTGCAACAAGCCATTCAAATCTTTGAAAGGCCTCAACATACACACCACAAAAACTCACAGGAAATGTATTAGCCAAAACAGTGCACCTTTAGACATCCATCCCATTATTCCGAGTGCGCCTACTAATGTAGCTCCATTCCACACTTATCTTAGCCATTTGAAAAATAGTATTCCCATAGTCAAAAGAATCCCTCGAGGAGCTCGAATAATCGTTGCTACACATTTGTCACAATTAATCCAGAAATGTTACATAAGCAATTGTACTCAAGACTGGCAGAACCTATTTTTATTTTCTTACAGTACACTACATATAATAAAAACTGATGAACCGAATTCATCATTGACACAAAAGATTAAGAATAACTGTGCTGTAAGCTCTTCGCCTTCTCCCGCACCTCTAATCAAACATGATGCCCCTCGTAATCGCAACAAACTCATCGAAAACAAAATCTGTGACGGAGATCTTAAAGGTGCCGCTCGCCTTTTGTTCTCCAACGACGTGCTATCACCAGATACCCCTGACACCCTTCAGGCCTTACAGACAAAACATCCCCCAGCTCCAGTAAACCCATATTTTTTCGACCCACCAACAGCAGGGCAAACATGCCTTCAAATTCAAAACAAAGATGTTACGGATGCCATTTTATCTTTTAAACCAGGCTCGGCTGCAGGTTTGGACGGAATCTCACCCCAACATTTGAAAGACTTAACATCGCATTCTGTGGGTGATGCAGGCGAAAATCTTGTAAATTCGATCACTAAATTAATCAACTTTATGTATTCCGGTAATGTCAATCCAGAATTTGTTCCCATTCTTTTCGGCGCGAACCTCATTGCCCTCACTAAAAAGGACGGAGGAGTGAGACCAATTGCCGTTGGATCAACACTACGACGTCTGGCCTCCAAAATTGCTGTTAGACATATTTTACCAAAATTAAATGCGGAATTTGAACCCGTACAGTTAGGCTTCGGTGTAAAAGGAGGGTGTGAGGCAGCCGTCCATTCCCTACGCTCTTCCCTAACTTACGGACAGCCTGACGTATTGCTCAAAATTGATGTCAAAAATGCATTCAATTCGGTAAATAGGGATACTCTGCTGACGGAAATAAAACAACATATACCGGAAATATACAATTATCTTCTTCTCAGTTACGCTGACCCAACAAAATTGTTATATCGTTCTAATGAACTGTCCTCGGAAGTAGGTTGTCAACAGGGTGATCCCCTTGGGCCTGCAATTTTTAGTTTGGCTATAAATCCGATAATCAAAAATTTAAATTCTAAATTCAACGTTTGGTATTTGGACGACGGAACCCTAGGAGGTGATGTGGATACTGTGTTTTCGGACCTTTTTTTAATCAAAAATAAATTTGAAGCCATTGGCTTGGAGCTTAATTTTAGCAAATGCGAACTTTTTATAAATAACTGCAACTTAAATTCAAATGACGTAAAAGAAAAATTTAACATTTTAGCTCCAAATATTAAAATAGTTAACAGTAATTCCCTTTACCTTTTAGGTTCTCCAATTTTTGATGAATCTTTTTCTGAATATATTAATAATTCAATTACTAAATTTCAAAATTCTGCTGACCGTCTCCTTGAAATTAGTCCACATTATGCACTTTGCATCTTAAAATTCTGTCTTTTCGTCCCAAAATTTATGTATGTGCTCCGTTGCTGCTCCTTTTGGAATCACCCAGATCTTTTGACACAAGTAGACGACTTAATCAAAATTAGCTTAGAATCGATTCTTAATATGCAGCTGAACGAGCAATCTTGGTCTCAAGCATCCCTACCCATCCATCATGGTGGTTTAGGGATTCGCAAAATTTCCAGTGTCGCTTTACCAGCCTTCCTATCTTCTGTCTATAGTTCAGAAAATCTCATAAGCAAAATTTTAAGGGCATCTCCTTCAAATTTTGAGATTGCTGGCTTGGAAGAAGCTAGAAACGCTTTCTTAATTGCATGCCCAGGTCAAAATTTTCCAGTTTCTCCAAATTCACAGAGGAGCTGGGACGACATAAACTGCAAATTGACTTATGACAATCTTTTGAGCTGTAGTACAGGTTCGGCGCGTGCTAGGCTTTTGGCGGTGGGTGCACATGAGGCCGGCTACTGGCTTCACGCGTACCCTTCGTCAAATACAGGAACATTCCTTGAGCCGGACACGCTCCGAATAGCAACCTGTCTACGGCTTGGGGTTCCGGTCTGCGTTCCTCATAAATGTCCCTGTGGCAGTGATGTCGACAACCTAGGACATCACGGACTGTCATGCCAAAAAAGTGCAGGCCGCTTCTCAAGACATGCCGCACTTAACGATATCATACGCCGGTCCCTTGCCAGTGTCAAAGTGCCAAGTCTACTAGAACCGACTGGCATTGCAAGAGACGATGGCAAGAGACCGGACGGTATGAGTTTGATTCCATGGAAGATGGGTCGGGTGCTGGTATGGGATGCAACCTGTTCAGACACGCTGGCCCCTTCCCATCTACATGGAACCAACAACAGAGCTGGTGCGGCTTGTGAAGCGGCTGAAAAAGCTAAAGCATGCAAATACAGGGGTCTAGGCTCCGAATATGATTTTGTCCCATTCGGTGTCGAGACCCTTGGTCCGTGGGGTCCTAGTGCTATAAGGCTTTTTAAGGAAATAGTAAAAAGGTTAGTCGAGATCACAGGAGACCGAAGAGCTGGCAGCTACCTCGGACAAAGAATTAGTCTAGCTATCCAAAGGGGGAACGCTTATTTTAGTTATGTTTTTAAATTTGAGATATAATTATGTTGATGTAAATATAAGTATTATATACAACATGTAGATATATTTATTAATCTTCTTCTTTTACATATAAAAATGAATCCCTATTTCTCCTGGTCACGGCATCGCGCGCGAACGGGTAGACCGATTTTAATTCGGTTTTTACTAATGGAAAGAGGGATAAACGGAGAATGTTCATATATATAAAAATTGCACCCCGGGCGAAGCCGGGGGTGGAACGCTAGTATCCGCCCGCGGCTTCGCCCCCGGTGTTTATTATAATAATAATAAACGTTCATTTCACACTAAAATCCTTTACTGTTGCACGCGATTTCGTTCGCGTCTCTTTATAAAATATTACTCGCTGATAATGTAGCTTTCTATAGGTGAAAGAATTTTTAAAATCGGTCCAGTAATTTTTCAGTTTATTCATTACAAACATACATACATATCTGTTCTCTTTATATATTATAAAGTCCTATGATTATTCTCATTCAGTGATTTTGTTAGGTAATCGTATCTCATATTTTAAAGAACTTCTTTAAAAATTATTACAAATTTATTCAGTTAAACAAAACGTAATGGTAAAAGGTTTTGTCTGATGTTATCCGAGCTTAGTAAAGTTTACAGACAATTCCCAAAGAAAGAACGAAATGAAAAAGAACTAAGTATGTAAATATAGCCTAAGTAAGTATGTAAATATAGCCTGTAATATAGTTTATTTCTGAATTTCTGAGGATTTCAGAAATAAACATAACGTAACCGCCACTAAATGTCAAGAGAGTTGACATTCTGAAATATCAACGCCATTCAGGTATAAGCATATTGTGTAAGATTCATGGTATTGTGTAAGATTCATGGAACTATAATATTAAAAATGGGATTACAACATAGAATTGTACGTTCGTTACTCAATCACGCAAAAATTGCTGAACGGATTTGGATGAAATTTGGCACACAGATAGTTTATTATCTGTATTAATATTGCACACTTTCTCTGTTCTAGGGTTCCCGGGTTTGATTCCCGGCAGGGTCAACTTTGAAAAATCAACTTTTCAAATTTGGCTCTGGTCTGGATTTGGAAAGTAGTGGCAGGGCACACTGCGTTTTCGCAGTCATTTGGGCAGCCCGTCTGGCGGCAGTAACCACCCCCTTACAGAAGACCGCCGTGAAATAACAGCATTTGTGTTTTGGTGAGTGAGTAAGGGATGCCAGAGCCCATTGACCTATCCCGTCCTAATCCCTCATCCTTAATCCTGCTGATGTAGTCGGCAGCGCACTTGTAGAATCTGCAGCGTTGCTTGTGTTATAGGCGGCGCGGTGGTAGCCACCTACCATCAAGTGGACCGTCAGCTTGTCTGCCGACTTTAACAAAAAAAAGACACAAAAGTTTTCATATTCGGCAGACTGGCCGACGGTCCACTTCATTGCAGGTGGATTTCGTTTCATACAAGACAAATAACGCCATAGGTGTTTCAAATGCGCTGCCAACTACAGTAAGATTGGGAATGGTCATAGAAATGGGTCAATGTAACATATACAATAGAATATTCTCATAATGACGACATATTAGGCGGATTGTAAGTTTATCATAATAAGGATGTGGTTAACAACGGAGATACTGTTATGTCGCTTATGATGGCCTCAAAACCTAGTTAATTTTTATTTTTTTTTGCCATTTTTATTTACCGAGCGTTATGAGTGTTTCTAGTTTTTGCCTACCTTATTAGCCAATCGGCAGTATTTTAGCACACGCCAGTGTTATACAAGCATTTGTTCAAATCTGAAAATTTCAATATAAAGTAAAGTGTGTTTATGCATTTTAAACTAATATTTTTCCTCAGCGGAGATATTCATTTTTGTTCCGTTTGGGGTTGAAACCTTAGGCACATGGGGCCCGGGTGCACATAAACTTTTTAGAGAAATTTCAAAAAAACTAACGGAAACCACCCGCGACCCCAGAACCGGCAACTATTTGGCACAAAGAATAAGCCTCACTATCCAGCGAGGCAATGCCCTTAGCCTGCTAGGTACTCTGCCAGATGGAGATGGCCTGGGACTTTTTTTTAATTTATAGCATTTTCTAGTGAGTAGTTTTTTAATTTCTTAGTTTTAAATCCATTGTTATAAAGATTTTAATAAATATTTTTCCTATAGCTTCTGCAAAACTATTGGGCTGTTTAACCGTGAATGCGTAATAAAAAATCCTTCATACAATACAATTAATTTTATTTTATTTATTCAAATCGATTAAGCGGTTTCTGAGATTAGCGTGCACAGACGTATTAGACAAACAAACGAAAATTCTAAAAACATTTTTTTTACCTCGGTAACATAATTACAATGTATATAAATTGTTTTTTTTTTTTTTTTCTGAAAAAATATTAAGTTTACGATTTTATTTTATTATATGTATAGATGTACAGACTAGCGAGCCGCTAATGGCTTATCGCACGTATAATTTTTTTTTTTTTGCAAATTACACACTTACAACAACTATCCATTATCGGTCTTTACATTAATGAAACCCGTATCAAAATCTGTTGATATATATAATAATTTAATAATTTGGTTTCGACAACATATCATATCAAACTATGTTTTCAAATTTCCCAATTTTCAAAGTTAGCAAATCATAATCTCAGACCGACAAAAACTATAGACTGCGAACGATATACACCTTTAAGTGAGGCAGGCAATAGGAAGACGATTCTGCAATATGATGACGGCCGCTCGATAGTTTGACGGGAATAGTTGATATCTAACTATATTTTTTGTTTAATAAGTATTATAATAATTAATTGGGGTAAAAGTCGTTAGTTGGTAACTGCATATATACACAAACGCATGGCCACCATACAAGTAGGGTTATGCACACATCTTCAGCGAACCGGCTTCATTTTTTAAAACGTTTTTGTTCGTAAAGGCTCTCTCTGTCTATAGTTTTTATCGGTCTGAGATCATAATATATTTTTTTGCATTTGAATATTGTATTAAAGTCTCAAAATTTCTACAGCAACGGGATCATGTCACTACCTACGAGATGGCAAAAAGTCATCGAACAAAATGGCACTGCATTATATACTGTAATTAAATGTAAATAAACTTTGGAAAAAAAAAATGTTGAGTTTTCATATAAATTGCGAAGAAATATTTTCCCCAATCTATTATTACCGTTTCAAGCAGTTTTTTGTAGGTCAGTTAATATTTCAGCATACAGTTCACTGTATTATATAAATAACTATTTACGAACTAATTTCACACTAACTCAAGTATTTATACTTAGTTAAAAGTTATACACTTTATTATGACGAACTGTTTTGATCTGATGACAATCATCTCAATATACTCACATTAAAGGCCATTGAATCGCTTTGAAACTATTTTAAGTAAAGTGTTTGTTCCCGAAAACGCGTAGGAAGTCAATCACCCTCTACAAACACGAGCTAAATAAAGACTGCAACGCCGCATCTAAACACAATGCACTTTAAATATAGGTACAGTAAGTATTAAGGTGGACATTGTGCACGTTAAACCTAAAGGTAACTTTTTTTTTTAATTCGTTCACCTGTCGCAAAGGCACAGCCTTCGTATACTTCCAATGGGTGGGTTGATTAAATGAGAATGACGTATACAGAGAGCGCCGGTAATGAAACTCGCCAAA
Organism: Bembecia ichneumoniformis; assembly: GCA_910589475.2. Lineage (NCBI taxonomy): Eukaryota > Metazoa > Arthropoda > Insecta > Lepidoptera > Sesiidae > Bembecia > Bembecia ichneumoniformis. The sequence continues at coordinate 16,880,615 of OU342532.1, forward strand.
TGGATTTCAACACGCGAACCTTTGCCTATATTTTTTTTTTGTAAAAATTACTTTATTAAAAAATTACTTATTTGTTTTTCTGGAAGAATCTGGAAAGAGTTCGGAAGTACAAATACTTGGGTACCTGGCTAAACGAGGGATGGAACAGGGAGTTAGAGATAAAATTCAGAATAGAAGTGGCTCGCAGTGCTTTCAAAACAATGGAAAAAATTCTCTGTAGCCGTAACATCAACATCCCATTACGCACTCGTTACTTCTTTGTTATATCTGGCCCATTGTGATGGCCCATTGTGTATGGGCGTGAGGCCTAGACAGTTAAAGAGGACTTCAAAAGAAGAACACAGATCGAGGCATTCGAAATAGGTGCATGTTGTCCATTAGCTGGACTCAAAAGTGACCAACGCTAAAAGTCTTGCGCGAATGATTGGCCAAGAACGCAACCGGCGAAGTTTCCTACCTGGGTCATATGCTTAGACATGATTGATACAACCTGCTTCAGCTAGTGATGATGGGCAAAGACGCTGGAAAGTGGAAAGTTGGGCGAAGGAAGAAGTCTTGACTGAAGAATATCAGGGAGTGGAGCGGAATAGCTAACGCAGTAGAGCTGTTCCGGCGAACAAAAGACAAGAAGTACTGTTCCAGGCTGATCGCCGGCCTTCACTAGTTGGAGAGGCACCGCAAGAAGAAGATTTGTTTTTCTCAATCTTTTAGCCTTACTGTACGCTTGTCGTTTTAACAGATCTTGAATAGATCTATTTATTTATTTATTTTTAAATTCGTTGTCATTATTAAATTGTTTGGCATTGTAGAGCCGTGTGTGTACATTAAATATTAAAAAAAAAACACAATTTGTACTTATTTTACTGAGGGCAAAAAAAATAGTTTTTTAGAATTTTTGTCTGTTTGTCTGTGCGTTTGTACACGCTAATCTCAGAAACGGCTTAACAGATTTCAATGCGGTTTTCACTGAAGTATTGTAGCAAGCTTCCCATAATAATTAGTGTTTGTTTCATTCCAATCGTTTACAAACAAAACAGCTACGTGCTAATATACCGAATACTACGCGTACGAAGTTGCGGACTCAGCTAGTTTATAATAAAAACTTTTATAAGACATTAAATAAAATAAATAAAAATAGCCTTTATTCACTGACTTTACATATATACACTTTCAAGTTAACTTTAAACATTCACATCGGCAATCTGTAAGTCAGGCTGTCCCTTGACATAGGCCTCCTCCAGGCTCTTCCATATAATTCTATCCCGAGCAGCTCTCCTCCAGTCTTTGGGTAAATCGTCTTCCCATCGTCTTACTGGTCTACCCTTCCGACGCTTTCTATCTCTGGGATACCACTCGGTGACGTCTCTCGTCCATTTGTCTCTTCCCGATCTCATCATGTGACCAGTCCACCGCCACTTTAGCATTTTTACTCTACTGATCACATCTGTGACTTTTGTTCGTTCTCTAATTTGGGTTAGTCGCCACTTGTCTTTCAGTTTAATTCTCAACATGCTCCTTTCAATTCCTTGTTGGCATACTTTTAGTTTCTGCATGATTTGGTTTGTGAATGACCATGTTTGGCATCCATAGGTAAGTACTGGTAGAATGCAGGCATCAAAAACTTTCTTTTTATGTGTTATTGGTATAGACTTGCTTTTCATTACCTCCCTTAACATCCAGTATCTTGACCATGTGTTATTTACTCTACGCTGTAACTCTAATGACATCTGTAATTTAGGTGATATTACGTGACCCAGATATATGTATTCATCCACGTATTCTACTTCTTGATCACCTACTAGTATTTTTACTTTAGTGCCATTAGTTAACGCCTTTGTTTTTGTCACATTCATGGTGAGTCCTGCTTTTGCACTATCCGTAGTTAGTTCTACTAACATTGTCTGTAAGGTCACTGGGTCTTCTGCAAAGAGTACAAGGTCATCGGCGAAACGAAGATGATTTAGTTTTGATCCATTAATATTTAAACCCTTGTACCAATTGAGGTTTCTAAAAATTTCCTCTAAGACTGCTGTAAAGAGCTTGGGGGATAATGGATCTCCTTGTCTTACACCTTTCCCTATTTTGAATTCCTGGCCCACTTTCTCTAATTGTATTTTAGATGTGCAGTTCTTGTATATATTTTTTATGATCCTTATAAACTTCTTGTCGACCCCTTGACTATACAAGGCTTCGTATATAAAATTGTGATCTAAGGAATCAAATGCCTTGTTGTAATCCACAAACGCAATATAGTATATTTTGTTATATTCGTTAAATTTCTCCATCACTTGCTTGACAACGTGTATATGGTCAATGGTGGAAAAACCGTTTCGAAAGCCGGCCTGTTCTTTAGGTTGTTGTTTGTCTAAGATGTTAGTTAGCCTCCCAAGTAGAATTTTCGAGAATATTTTATAGAGATTTGACATTAGACTAATAGGTCTATAATTATCTATCTTGGTTTTGTCGCCTTTTTTGTGTATGAGGACTATTGTTGATTTTGTCCATTGAGTAGGTATTTCTTCGTGGAGCACAATTTCATTAAAAACATCGGTTATTGGTTGTTCTATTATGTTGATAGTCTCTTTTAGAAGTTCGTTAACAATTTTGTCGTCACCTGGAGCTTTGTTATTTTTTTGTGAGAGGATGGCATTCCTCACTTCACATAAGAGTATTTTGGGAGTAGGATCTTCTTCTCTGTGTGGGCATCCCATTGACTGATAGTTGTTGTGTGAAACTTGGGAAGAGTATAATTTACTGTAGAAGTTTGTTGCTGTTTCTAAGATTTGTGTTCTATTTCTCGTTACCTTGTCTTTTTCATGAGAGTTTTTAGTCATTATATTTGGTATCCATTGGGCATGATCGTTTAGTTGCTTGAGAGCTTTCTTTATTCCTCCTGTTTTTTCTATTTCCTTTTTAATTATACTTAGTCTTAATGTTTTTTTATAATTTCTTATACTGTTACTAATTTCCTTACTGATCCGCTCTATTTCTTTAATATTATTTTTCCGATGTTGCAAAAGCTTTTTTCTTTCCTGTAGTAGTTTTCTTGCTTCTTCCCCTATTCTATCTTTCTTTGTTTTAGTTTTTGTTATTTCTTTGTATATATTCAGCAGGTACTTCTCTAATTCATCGTATTTATGTTGCATATTATTATCTGATTTCATGCTGGGGAGCAGTTTTTTCAATTTTGATTGTACTTCTTCTGGTATGGGAGGAATGACGTTCACAAAGTTTTTCCCCATGTGACTTCTCGGGCGTTTAGTTTTGCATGTCTTTATTGTCCCTCTTACCATCCTGTGATTTGTTTTAAAGTTTAATTTGTTAATAATTTCTACGTTCTCAAAATAGTAAGGTATATTAGTTATTATAAAGTCTATAGTGTTTCTAATTTTACCGTCAGGGGAAATCCATGTCCATTGGTTGTTCTTTTTCTTCTTGTACATGCTATTCATAACTTTTAAATTGTACTCCACTGCAAAATTGACTAATCGATGTCCATTTTTATTTCTTTTGCCTGTGCTATATTGACCAATTATATGCTCTTCTCCCTTTTGTTGAACTCCAATTTTGCTGTTGAAGTCACCAATTATTATTTTTTGTTTATATGTCTCTTCCATTGTTTCATGCAACATTGAGTAAAATTTGTCCTTTTCTTCGTCTGTTCCTTGTTCGGTGGGTGCATAAGTTTGTATTATCGAGACAGGATCTTCAAGACCGGGGATATTCATATTCAGTATCGCTATTCTGTCCGATTTGGCTTTAAATTGGGCGATGCTATGTTTGTGTTGCTTTTTTACCAAGAATCCAACTCCATACATGCCTTGCTTTTCCCCGTTAAAATAAAAGATATGATCTTGGTATTCCCTGATTTCTTCTCCCATTCGTCTCACCTCAGATACTCCAATGACATCCCAATTCAATGTTTTTATAGCTTCCTCTAATTCAATCAGACTTTCATCTGTCCTTAAAGTCATTGTATTGAGCGTTGATATATAGAACTTGCCTTTATTCTCCTTTTTATGTTTAGATTCATTTCCTTGTTTGTCTTGTTTTTGTTCTTTTAGTTGCTTTTGTTTTATTTGTTTTTGTTTGCCTGGAGGGTGGTGGTCTAATGTCCCACGGGGACCAGCCGGGTTGGGACATTTAGTATTTTTTGTTTTCGGTGTTCTGATTGTTGTTTTGATAAAGTTGCTGTCTTTCAGGTTGCCGATTCTTAATTGTTATTGATTTTTGGTAGTATTAGAAAGAGAGTTGGATCTAGATCGCATCATGTCAAAAGCATTTGTTCTATTTGACTTAATCGAAGATACAGTCTGTTGTTTTTTAACCTGGTCATTATAAGCAGAGGGTGAAATTGATGAATCTCTTTTCCTTTTCTCTTGGCTGTTGTCATTCTTTTTAACTATTAGTTTGTCGTACTTCAAATATGCTATATTCCCTTTTTTTCTTTCTTCAACCAACTCTGCTTGCAACGTTTTCCTTTTTTCCAACACTTCCTTTGAGTAATCTTCTGTGATATTTATTTTCTTTAGGTACTTTTTATTTTTTATAATCTCGTTCTTTTTCCTATTGCTTATAAACGAACATAGTACTGGCCTCGGCTTGTTACTTTCTCTGTTTTTCTTACCTAGACGATGAATTTTGTTAACTTCGTGATCTTCTACATTAATGTTTAAGTCCTGAATCAGATTTTCCTGTAATTTTTGTAATAGTTCAGAAGGAGATTTTTCTATTTCTTCTAGGCCAAATATTATAATATTATTTTTCCTCTCCCCCTTTTTAATGTACTCTATTTCTTTTTCTAATTTCTCTACTCTCATTTTTAAGTTTTTGTTTTCTTCCACTATAGGAATTAACTTTTCTTCCATTCTGTCCATAATACTTTTTGTGATAGAATCCTTCAGTTCAATGTTTTGATTTTGCATCTCGATCTTCATTTTGTCAAATAATATTTTGAATTGACCTTCCATTATGTTGTGTTTGCGTAGATTGGAACGTAATCGCAGGAAATTATTTTCGCAGTTGGCAACACTGACTGTAATGTCAGTTTTGTTTACGTTGTTAATCAGGTGTCAATGTATTTATTTGATGAATTATGCCTTTTAAAATTTCCTGTATAATTTCTAATTTCCTACCCTCTATGTATTATGTATTTTCTGACCTCAAGTCCTTGATGATATTTTGCTTCTAATTCTTCGGCGATCCCCAACAATCATACAATTCAATTTATTTGTAAACACTTCTCAGTGGTTTTGCTAGTATTTTGTAACGAAGTTTATATTCAAGGATTACTGTAAGTATTTTTATTCACTTAATTTCTTTTAGAGCTTATCACTACAGTGTTGACAGTTTGACAACCCAGTTGACAACTCAAAACAAAATTTAGTTATTGTCATATTTCTTTTATTTCAGTAACGCACGTTGTTAAAGAAACAAATAAGTATTCTTCTATATTCATCGTAAATTACAATAAGTTATAGTAAAAAAAAAAATTGTCTGTCTGTCCTGGCTAATCTAAAACAGAATTTATACATAAATCCTGTTCTATCTCTGTGATACCGAATATGAGGGACATTATATATATACTTTCAAACATACGTATAGCATGATATGAAAAAATGATATATTTATATATTGTAAAGTAATATAATGTTAGGAAGATAGTAAGAGGAAACAAAATGATATACAGTAGCGGAAATGAATACCGTTGACTTGAGTAGGTGCAATGCACCTGACACGGACGTACTAATGTCTCTTGCTCTGACATTAACTTATATTTTACTGACGTCATTCATCTATAAATAGTTTGGTGTTAATCACTTTCACGTTGGCAACACTGAGGTCTTTGTTAAATCTGAATTAAATGCGTTTAGCTTAAAAAAGACTTTTGTCAAAGCACTCCCGTTGAAGAAGACTTTTCCCTACTACAACAAAAACGTTACTTTATCACTCAAAAACTGCTGAACGGATTGTGATGAAATTTGGCACATAGATACTTTATTACCTGGATTCACATATAGGATAATTCTTATCATGGAAACATCAGCTTCCGAGCGATCAGTGGCGGCGCCACTGTCGTCACAGCTATAAAGATGTCAGGGCGTTATATCTTATACATAAAATAAAATCGTAAATAAGCCGTGTCTGAATACTAAATATTTTTTCAAAAAAAAACAATTTTTACAAGTTTTTCACTGAGGGCAAAAAAATAGTTTTTAGAATTTTTGTCTGTGCGTTTTGCACGCTAATCTCAGAAACGACTTAACCGATTTGAATGCAGTTTTCACTGTCGATTATATTTTAGCAAGCGTCCCGTAACATTTAGTGTTTGTTTCATTTCAATCGGTTTACTAACAAAAAAGTTACGCGCTATACCAAATATCGCGGGTACAAAGTTGCGGGCTCAACTAGTTACTCATATCTCAGGCAGGTGTTAACGCGGACGAAATCGCGGGACTAACTAGTAATCTATATAGAGGCAATTTAAAAAAATGAGTGGCTAAATAAATGTGTTGCTAAGCGCAAAACTCGAAAAACGGCTTGACCAATTTGGCTATTTTTTCCAAATATTCTTTGAATTACGAGGAAGGTCTTATGAAGAGAAAAATTGGAAAAATTGCATGTGAGCGAAGCCGGGGCCAGCTCACTAGTGAGTATATAATTTTCTGTTGATAAATAATTATAATTTAATTACTAAATGAGTAATTCTACTAAAGATATTTTATATTACTTAAGTATCTAAAATAGATCTTAAGAATCTATTCTTAAGATATTCAAATACCTTATTTAATGGTGCCTGAAATTAGGAATGAAGAGTCCAACTTTATTTCTAGCCACTATTTGAGTGAGTCACTATTTTTGCAATTATTTTGCAAGTGCGTTGGAGAACTTAGTAGGATAAAAGTTGAGGGGTTAGGAGGAAAAAGGGCTCCGTCATCCCTTACTCACTCACCAAAATACAACAGCACACTTCATGGTGGCATTCTATAAGGAGGGTTCTTGCTAGACAGACTTTACGACTGCAATAAGCATAAAATTTATGCTTATTGCATGATCAGTTACAAAAATGTAATTAATTTAATATTTTAATATAATTAATTTGACGAGCCCGTTGGATGAGTGGTTAGGGTGCTTGCCTAACGCTCTGTTGACTGCGTTTTCGCAGTCATTTGGGCAGCCCGTCTGGCGGCAGTAAACACCCCCTTGCAGAAGACCACCGTGAAATAACGAGCGTTGACGTACTCGCCAACTTTCTTGTTTTGAGTACAGCACGCTTGCTGTTGTGTTACGGTGAGTGAGTGAGGGATGTCAGAGCCCATTTCCCTATCCCCTCCCAATCCCTTATCCTTAATCCTACTGTAGTCTGCAGCGCACTAGCAGCAGCTTTGTTATAGGCGACGATAGCCACCTACCATCAAGTGGACCGTCTGCCTGTCTGCCGACCTTAACATAAAAAAAAATCTAATTAACATTTTTCCTCGATTGCATGTTTGTGACTTTATATGAATGTGGTTCTTTCGTTGCATGCGATTATGTTAGAAATGGAAGTAACTGAGAATCTAACACTTAATCCATAATAAATAGATTCCAGTGCAGATTATTTTCTCATAAATTGAAGACGGACAATAGCTTACTTCACAAAAGCAACAATAGGTCATTCGCTAGCATTTCTTCAATCCACACAAGAGCGCAGGCAATGCATCATTCAATAACCTTTTAGCGGCGGACTATTTGTGAAGTTTACGGGCTTACTTTCACTTATGCGTTGTGAAAATATTGTTAAATATACCATGCTTACAAGTATATTTAAGTTAGGCATAAAATTTACTTAGATTTCTATTTCTCAATCCACATCTATTTTTTTTATGTTAAGATTGATAGACGGGCTGACGGTCCACTTGATCAACGGTAGCTACCTACTACCAAGTAGACCGTCAGCCTGCATGTCTGAGGAAAAGTCCTGAGCTATGTATAACTTAAAGTAACAAAAGACTTAATTAAATTTCAACACTTTTAGTCAGTCACATATTAACTTGTAAAAACCACATTTTTTATTAATTTTTTGTTGGTCGACAGACAAGCTGACGGTCCACTTGAGGTTAGGTAGTCCCCGTCGTCTATAACACAAGCCAGTGCGCTGTCAACGATTAAAGATAAAGAAGGATATGGTGGCATAATGTAAGATATGGCAAAAAAAGTTGTAATTCACTCACCGAATCACAACTTTTTTGAACACCGAACACATTATTTCGAAACATTTATTTCGAAACGGTTGAGTTCCATTTTTGAAAATGATCATTCATTCATTGTACGATAATGTTCGCGACGCATGCGTATAGAATCTAGATATGGTTCACGATGAACTCACCAATAAGGCTCTCACTAAACTTGTCCTTGAAGCGATGAAATAATAAGATTAAATTATAAGAGTTTCAACAATGTAACCGGTCCGATCGAATAAAATACATTCTATGTTATCAAACACAATACATTTTGATATAATTAATATCGTAATCTTACTTGATAACGTCACGACAGAAAAAAAATTTAACACCCACAAGACGGTTTTGTTTGATGGGGAAAGCTATAAAGTAGTTGGATAAAACACTTGAGCAGTATAGATTTTAATAAATAATGTTATGTTTAAAAACAGAAGGTGGCCTGTTTAAGTTATGGCACAGTACACTGCGCTTCGCAGTCATTTGGGCAGTAAAATTACTGCTCCCTGCTCACTTATGCTTCTTACAGTCTTAAGTCTCCTATCGGCAGTAACCACTTATTAGAGAAGACCGCCGTGAAATAACAGCATGTGTGCTGTTGTGTTTCGGTGAGTGAGTAAGGGATGCCAGAGCCCATTTTCCTATTCTCTTCGTAATCCCTATCCTTATTCCTACTATTGTCGGCAGCGCACTTGCGGCGCGCGATTATTTCACGGTGGTCTTCTCTAGGGGGGTAGCCAGACGGGTAGCCCAAAATGACTGCGAAAAGCAGCGTACCCTGCCACTGTTTTTCAAATCCAGACCAGAGTCAACTTTAAAAGGTTAATGTTGACTCTACCGGGGATCGAATCCGGGACCGCTAAGACAGAGCTTTAAGGTAAGCACCCTAATCACTTACCAATGGGCTCGTCAAAAGCTTGATATTAGAATGGAGATACTAAATCTCTAAGTAACGTGTAGGTACTTTCATACTTTATATGTAATGTTTGCAGAAGACCTTGAGAAAACATAATAGACACACTTCGCTCGAAGTCGTGAGTGCTTTGTCCCAAATAACATTGTGCTGTGACACTCGATACTACCTTTATGTTGACAGGCTGACGTTGATCCTATTACAGTGGGTACGAGAAACCTGTTATAGAACATGACAACGCTTGCACCCACTTTTAGGCAATATTTGGCTCAATTACTACATCAGAACAATAATTTATCAATAACATAAAAAATGAAGACTCACTTAGGTTTATTTACTCTTTGAAAAAAAAAAAAAACATAAATTAAAATGATAAGTATACGTACTAAAAATAATTTGTCATATAACCAATTTTATTACTACTAATACTTGAGTAGGTACTAACGACTCGTCCCCGGCTTCGCATCCCCGGCTTTAATATACTATAGATATAAATATAGACATAGACATAGATATTTTTGTATTTATGTTAAGGTTGGCAGACAGGCAGACGGTCCACTTGATGGTAGGTGGCTACCGTCGCCTATAACACAAGCAACACCGAAGCTGCTGCAAGTGCGCTGCCGACTGCAGTAGGATTAAGGATAAGGGATTAGGAGTAGACAGGGACATGGGCTCTGGCATCCCTTACTCACTCACCGAAACACAACAGCACACATGCTGTTATTTCACGGTGGTCTTCTGTAAGGGGGTGATTACTGCCGCCAGACGGGCTGCCCAAATGACTGCGAAAACGCCCTGCCACTACTTTCCAAATCCAGATCAGAGCCAAATTTGAAAAGTTGATATGTCAAAGTTGACCCAGCCGGGACCCAGCTTAGAATAGAGCGTTAAGGCAAGCACCCCGGTTTTGCATAAATGCAATTTTTTTCTGCAAATTACTTACACAAACATTCCAAGTTTATCACTCTTTCTGTTAGTGAAAATCGTATCGAAATCCGATGGGTGGTTTAGAATAACTAAGCGAAACAGCCAAAAGATTGCAATTATATAAAAGAATGTTACCATATTGTGTTAAGGGGGATACAAACCCTAAATACTAAAAATATACATTGTTTAATGAAAATGTTACAAGAAATTGACAAGACAATTGCTTTGAAAAAAATATATATTATACTTAAACATGTGAAGAACCAATTGTATTAATTAGAATTTTCGTTAAAGTAATAGAAACTCCACAAAAAAAGTTAGAACACAAGAAGAATTTGACTTTTATTGAAAATTCTCTCGAAAACGGCTTATTGCACGCATATGAATCCTGTACCTATTAATAAGTTAATATCAGATTAAAAAATTGTATTAATAAAAAATTTTATTTTGTGTATTGTTCTAATGCTAAAAACAGAAAAACACAATTTCTAGGCCTTTTGAATTGGATCCGCCGCCAGCGAATTCTATAGTAAATGTTATTTGCCTCAGTGAAGCCCTTAAGCAAAAATTAAATATCATTGTGTTAATCGTATAAGACTTCTACATAAACAATTTATTTTCTATAGTTAAAGGAAATCGATTCGATAAAGGATTGGGACATCACTAATGATTAGTACTCGAGCTCTCAAACATAAAATGAACGGTTAGACAAAGTGTAAAATTGAAACTTGTAAAGTAATCAAGACAAAAAAGCTAATAAACAGGAAGATGATTGAAGAGATATTCCACCAGAAGCAATTACTTAGCGAACTATCTGAATATGAATGAGAAAACGTGCTTAGCTTTAGCAATAAGTGATGATTATATACCTACCACCGGGAACGCTCTAATGTGCGTTTTGTAAACATTCACCGAGCTAACAAATGTGTGCAGTTAAAACCAACATTCATAATTATGTATTTGTTAACTGCCGACGAAGAATGCGTTTTCTTTGTTATCGTAAGAAACCTCCCATATTTAGGACACACTCTGCTTAATTTAAATGTGAATTTTGTATTTAATTTTTAAGATTAGGTCTTTACGGCCAATTTTTGATGCTTAAATCAATTCTGAATAAAAATTTCCACAACGCCCATAAAATTTGGTCAAATGGAAGCTATTTATATTAAATCCCAAGTGTCCACCAGTAGCGTTAATGGACAAAGAATTTCAAATGGGCATACCATGACCATAGCACAGACCATAGCCTACAATACAATCAAATGTTAAAAATCACAAACATCTACACGCTTGTTGACATTTCATAGACTTTGACGTCACATTCGAACTGACCGTTTCTAGTATTTTGAATTTCCCGCATTTTTTTTGCACTTTTTAATAATTATATTCTTCACGAAAAAGAAATAATATTAAAAATATTTACATAGACATAATTTTTTGAATTAATGTTGATAAAAAAAATATTTAAGCCTTTTCCTTATTCCCAGTTCTTCAGCTATGTTGGTTTATCTATCTACTTCCAATCTTGCTCCACTTTTTCAAAAATGGCGTCCATTTTATCCGTAACAGGGCGACCAGAGCGAGTGCATTTTGACATCAAAATTCCCGGATTGAAAACGCTTAAACCAACTTTGTGCTACTCTTACTGACACTGCATTAGGTCCATAAACGTCACATTTTTTTTCGTGGTTTGCGTTGCATTTTTCCTGTTTTGTAATAAAATTTTAAAATGTATCGCATTTCTTCATTAGATAACTCATTTTGACAGAAAGAAAAACAAATGAAAAATAGCTGAAAAAAAAAATTGTTTGTTTGTTTCTTTTTTTGAAATGTAACCTTTTTAATGTCATCAAAACCAGCCAGATATAAATAGTACAGCCAAATATATTTTATTACAAGATTTCCCCGACCTAATATCCTAATCTTAATAATATTAAAAACGGGAAAATTTGTATGTTTGGATGTTTGTTACTCAATTACGCAAAAATTGCTATTTATTATTTAATATTTTTCGTTAATGGAAGACTTTTATGAAAATAGTAACTACGGAATTCTGTCCTAGAAACAGCTTTTCATACCGGTGATAGATAAAATTAATTTTATTGTGTTAAAAGACCTATAAATTCTTAATTTTAAAAATTTTAAAAGTTTAAAATTAAGAATTTATAGGTCCAGCAGACGCTGTCCTGCCCGAATCCGAAAACAAATTTCTAACCCGATTGTGGCGCCACTTATGTTGTCCAATCTTATTTTCAAACCATATGTCAAAGTGACACTTCACGTCAATCAACGACGGAATTATTTGAATAATTTTTTTTATTAAAAATCCCTATTAAAAATGGGGGGTTCGGGTAGGAGGATAAAAAATACTTTACGACCTATTCTCAGACCTACTGAATATACACACAAAATTTCATAAAAATCGGTCCAGCCGTTTCGGAGGAGTTTTGTTATAAACACTGTGACACGAGAATTTTATATAAATAAATAAGTATTTTATTTGAGTGTTTTAACTTCGCAAATTTGTAGTACTTATCGTGATCTATTGTTGCTATGCTTCTTAAGTAACACACTTAACTGTTACCGCTGCCTATTTTGGACATACCTCATTTAGATTCATCGAATTTATACACAGGGAACGACATTTGAATTGAATGGATTTTTTTCAAAGCCAAATTACAAACGACTTTCGTCCTTATTCCTCGAACACAGGCACTAAATTAGCAATATAAAGTAATGGTGACGTCACTGTACGATGCTGATCTTTTGTGTCAATAAAGAGTGTTTCACCATTTCAAATCATTCGTGAAAGATAAGTACGAACCATAAAGATCCTTTGTAGAGATCTGTTAGATTTCTATAGATTTGTAGCGACAGCAGTTTCGGCAGTACAATCGCGTATGGGCGACTGAACTGGGGGCCTAGCCAAGATGCACAAAATGCAAACGCTTCCTTTGCGTACTTACGAAACGAAAGAAATGAAGCCCGGTGATTGGTTGTTGAAGTTACAACTGTCAGAACAACCAATCCCCGGGCTTTATTTCTTTCGTTTCGTAAGTACGCAAAGGAAACGTTTGCATCTTGTGTATCTTGGCTAGGGCCCCTGGACGTGTATAGACTGAATAGACGTGTCTCGGTTACGCCATGTAAAAGATAATCTCTATACTATAACAATGAATCCCCATATCCCTTGGTCACAGCATCACACGTGAACGGGTAGACCGATTTTAATTCGGTTTTCACTAATGGAAAGAGTGATAAACGGGGAATGTTTATGCATAATAAAAATTACACCCCGGGCTTCAATAAAAATTGCACCCCGGGCGAAGCCAGGGGCGGGTCGCTAGTTAGATAATATAATAATGAGAGTCAGATTTGTATATAATTCAGTCACCCCAACATGAGATTATTCTTTTAAAGCTACAAATACTACATAAGTACCTACTTCATCAATAATTTTCACGTTTCATTGGTTGCAGCCCCACAAATAATTGGGTACATATTTACATCAGAATTACTTTGGGGTGGTTCATAAAAGTTAATTTCTAATAAACAGAGGATCCTTGTCACATTAACATCCACGTGACGTTTAAGCGCAAGTAAAAAATACAGCTAAAAAAACAATTATAATATCATTGATGTACAGACCTACTGTCTGTACATCAATGATATTATAATATATATAACCGACATATTATAAAATACTGTCTGTTTCTCCCGCTAACTTCTTTTGATATGGTTTTCACTGATGTAAAGAGCGATTAACTAGGAAAATTAGTGTAGGTACACAATATGCAGACAAAAATTGCACCCGATCGAAGCCGGGGGCGGATTGCTAGTACAGTAATGTATGTACTGGTAACACTATACATGAAAAAAAATTATGTAACACAAAATAATTTTTAGAAACTTAATTCCCCATCTATTTTTTTTTCAGTTATTCACAAATATTCATCGCCATGAGCGAAACTAATATTGTTCATATGCATATAATCATATTGCGTCATATAAGTAGTAGCAGGCTGCGTTTCGCAGTCATTTGGGTAGCCCGTAGTACCACCCCATGACCCTACAGTATCAGTAACCACCCCCTTACAGAAGACCACCGTGAAATAACAGCACGTGTGCTGTTGTTTCGGTGAGTGAGTAAGGGATGCCAGAGCCCATTTCCTTATCCCCCTCCTAATCCCATAATCCTTAATCCTACTGTAGTCGGCAGCGCACTTGCAGCAGCTTTGGCGTTGCTTGTGTTATAGGCGACGTTGCCTATAACACAAGTAACGTTACAGGTGCTGCAAGTGCTGGCCATAGTACGATCCAGGATAAGGGATTAGGTACGGGACAGGGTAGTGGGCTCTGGCATCTTTTACTCACTCAGCCATGCTATTATTGCAAGATGGTCTTCTGTGAGGGGATGGTTGCTGCCACCAGACGGGCTGCGCAAATGACTGCGTACGAAATCCTAAATGAATGCTACAGGTACGAACGACTATCTTTGCTATGTACTGAAATTTTGTTTGACTGTGTATTTTCTTGATTTAGTTTTATACCTACTTATATTTTTAGTCTATACATATAATAAAATCGTAAACGGGTGTGTCTGTAAAATATTTTTTCAAATTAAAAAAAAAAAAACAAATTGTACACGCTATAGTTACCGAAGTCAAAAAAATAGTTTTTAGAATTTTTGTCTGTTTGTACGTTTGATGTATTGTAGCAAGCAAGCTGTTGCGGGCTCAGATAGCTTATTACCTGGATTAACATATAGGATACTTTTATCCTGAAAAAAAAAAAAAAAAAAAAAAAAAAAACTACAGCGCGTACTAAGTCGCGGGCACAGCTATTTTTTTTATAAATGGAATCGCCAATTCATACATTCGAATATCCCATGCTTTTTAAATATTTTACTTCTTTCAAAAAACCTCTTTTGTCTGTAAATGCCTTATATCTTTTATATCCTTTTTAAAAGGTGAACAAACGCGCGTGTTAAGTCAAAAAAGTTGACGTCATAATACAAGGCTGGCTCATGCCAGGTGACTAAGCGAATAAGTGAGTTAGATTTATAATCTCTGACCAAATAATTCGTCAAGATTTTCCCTTTGACGTACCTACGTTTATAAAAATGATCAAATATCAGCTAAGAAATATCTTCTTGTCTAGAAAAGAGTTACTAACACAGTATAAGTTTAGAATAGGAATATCAAAATGAAACAGCAATTATTTTTCTTAGTTTTTCCACTTACGCAAACTCAAAAGTAGGCATCGTGCTACGAAATCATCGTTCCTTGAACTAGCTTGTGAGGTGCAACTGATTCATACTTCCTTAGTAATTCCTCTGAACTGTATAAGAACTCCTATCAATCCTACTATAATACTCGTATTATAAATGCGAAAGTTTGTGGGGATGTATGGATGTTTGTTACTCTTTCACGCAAAAACGGATCAACAGATTTGGATGAAATTTGGCACACAGATAGTTTATTACTTGGATTTACATATACGAAAATATTAGCTTGCAAAAATATATAGGTTCACGTGGTGGGATCGTCACCGTGGCGGCCGGCGCCACCGTCCTCACAGCGATAAAGATTGTCGGGTGTTATAATGTGCATATATTATTATCTCAGATGTTATATTTTTCACCAGCAAGTGTACATACAGGTACCTAGGTATAGTACAGGTACTATAATTATTATACAACTTATCTACCTCATAAAATATAACGTAGGTTTCATTTTTAAGAAAACTAATACGATTAAAATGCTAACCAATTTACATAATAAGTATTGTACCGTATATTATACTTTGGTTTTTCCTATAATTTTCCTATAATAATGCTGTGCTTTCCTTTAATTTAATTTCATACTTGTAATGTTTCTTCCTGTGTGGTTGTATATTATGTCTGAATATGTATTTAATTGGTAAGCCTTGTCAAATTAATAAAATAAAATAAAATAAATAAACATACCAAAATATTTCTTTCTTTTTAATAGTAATACTTTGAAATATTTAATTTTGAACAATATTGCTCTTGACATCATTTGATATCAATGAATATGTTAAATTAAAAAGTACGCGGTAGAAAATAAATTGAAGCGGTCTCGCACCAACGCGACGCGAACGAAGGGACTCGCTTGATGCAGACGAAAGCGTTATAGTCGGAGAGCCGGCCGTATAAAAGTGCTATGGATCAGATACATGGATAATTTTTTGAAGATAGACCAAAAAACCATAGGACTAAAGGTCTCATTTTGCCCGCATGCAAAATTATGACCTCACTTCCGGTTGTAATTTAAGACATTATTATAACTTAGAACATACATGAAAAAAACTAACGGGAAAATAAAGTTTTTGATAATCAGAATCGAGATAACAAAGGTCGACAAGCTCAATTCATTCGCGACCGTGAGTCGACCACGATCAAAGGTATTTTTTACGTAATTTTTTCTTAAGTGATCAGATACCAGATTTTTTTAAGCGTTTCTGAAACTAAAACCCCTTTAATTACATACTTTAAAAAAATGGTCGACACCTTTCATTTACCCGGATTCGACTGTCGACCTAGTTTGAAGAATCAGCGCCTGTACAGATACGTACAATAGCTTTATATTCTTCAATATTAACATATATTTCTAAATGCATGAATAATTATTTTTTTAAATCAATCCTACATCGATACAATTTATAAAAAGTAATGGTCGACACTTTTATTTTACCCAAATAATATTGTTGATTAGTTTTAAGTAGTTATATAACCTATGCTCATATAGTAAATGCCCTAAATCTTTGATTATTTTTATATATTTACCCATTATATGGATAATTCTTTTTTTAACTTAATTCTACATCTATAAAATTAATAAAAAAAAATAGTCGACACTTTTATTCTACCCAGATAAAATTGTCAACTGGTTTAAAGTAATCAAATAGCCAAATTATCTAAGATAACATGTGTTTTCTTTGAGAACTTTCTACTTTTGCTTAGAATGCTAGTATTTTATGTAGTGGAACTCATTGCCTGCGTCTGTGTTCCCACAGAACTACAACCTCGGGGTCTTCAAAACCAGGGTAAATGGGCATTTACTGGGTAAGCGTGGTCCACCTTCGGCCACATCTACACCTCACATCAGGTGAGATAGTGGTCAAGCGCTACCCTGATCTAATAAAAAAAAAAAGATTTGGCTTACCTACCTTCAATTGTCTAATATTTTAGTGGACAATATTAGCACAGTTTTACAATACATAAGTTAATTTGGGTCACATAATAAAATACAAAAATGACACGAAATAATAAATAAGGTAAAAATTGTCAACAGAGAGTAATAAAAGTTTTAATGTCACTCATCCATTTAACTAAGAGCCGCCAGTGAAGTTGGAGTAACTACAATTTGGAGGTCTTCGTTCGTTGGAGTTAGGTTTGAGTCAATAAACTTGGTGCAGGAGAGCCGCACCTTTCTATCGGGTGCGGTTAACGCGACCTATATTATATGTATGTATGTGGCTGACATAAACCGACAGCTGACATATGGGATATTTTAATTATATGAAAATAAACCAAAATTTGAAGATTTCATTTATCTTTTTATTATTTTAATTCATATATTATTTATCAGTTTTTATCAGTCTAAACATAGTTTTTTTTTGTAGTCTAAATCGGGAGATAAAAAGCCCGTATTCCTACAGATTTGAAGTTAATCCTCACAACCTAAAACCTGTAGGGTTGAGCAACCTGAACTGGTGCTGCACGCTGCCGACCTTAGTAGGATAAGGGATAAGGGATTATGAGGCCATAGAGAAATGGGCTCTGGTATCCCTTACATGCACACATGCTGTTATTTCACGGTAGTCTTCTGTAAGGGGGCAGTTATTGACGCAGACGGGCGGTCCAATTTATTATTGCGAAATGCAAAGTGTCTGCTGCTACATTGAAACATCCAGACCAGAGTCAACTTTGAAAAGTTCATTTGCATAGTTGGCCTTGCCGGGAATCGAACTCGGGACCCTGAGACACTCGACCGTTTATTCGAATTTGTTCCACAAGAAATGTCCCATTTGGGACATTTTGGAACTTTCAATAAATATTTTAGTTTACTAAAAGGGGCTCGTCGAATTTAAATTTAGAATAATTAAATTCGAATTCCAGTGGGTTCCGTTCGCGATTTTCGTTCTCATATAATGCGAATAGAATGATTCGTCGCTTTTTTTTTTCGTCGTGTATGAAAGATGAGGCCGACTATGGACCGAGCTAACCCAGAAGATGCCTATTCACTTGAATTTTGTAAAGATTTGGTTGTATGAGCTCGGAATTACAGACGCCGGCAGGGAGTTCCAATCCTTAGCAGTACGCATTATAAAAGATGTTTTAAATCAATTGGTCCGATTTCGAATCAATTGGTCCGAAATCAAACGATTTTGCGGCTATGTGCCAGGCTCTGCAGCTTAGTTCTTATTAGTGTAGCGTCGGCAATCTGCAATCCAACGAGTCGATTGCGACAAGTTTTGCTGAGCCATCCCAAAGGTAACAGCAATACTCCATGCAAGATCGGACTTGCGCTTTGTAAAAAGAGGGGAGCTTACCAGGTGTGAAGCATCGCTTCACCCTATTTAGGATGCGCCTTTGGACTCGATAGTAGTGCCGAAGTTGAGATTTGAGCACAACCTCATGCCAAGAAATTCGAGATCATTGGCCACGGGTACGAGTGCACCTTGCAAAGTTGGAGCCAAGTCGAAAGGGCTCCTTTTCGCAGAGAACAAACACGCTTCCGTTTTGGTGGCGTTAAAACCAACCAGATTCTTGTCTCCTAATGGGTCGAGTTAACGCTCAACCATTGCCTCCCTCTAAAAACGAATTTCATCTCGGCCGGCCTCTGTGCTGGATAAATATCTCTCCATGACCGTACTGTCGTCTGCAAACACTTCTGGAAGAAGTAAGTTATTAATATGAAGCAGAAAAAGACTCGCAGAGAGAACAGATCCCCGAGGATCAATTGCTATGAGGTCACTCAGGAAATAAAAAATTTGAAAATGCTATAAATGCGAAGAAAAAAATTTTTAAATGAAACCTGAAGACTGCTTCTCCTATGACTAGCAATCGTCGATTGCTTGATTGAACACAAATGTTGTTATTTCACGGTGGTCTTCTGTAAGTGGATGGTAAGTCCTACCTCCCTACTTGATACTTTAAAAGTAATTAAACAACTTACTTAATTGATCATATAAAATATGATAAGTATCTATTTCAATAAATTATTGCGTTTATTGCTGGCAATGTTGAGTAAAATATGATAACAACTGAATTCGTTGGCTAACAGTTAATAAATTTTCTCATAAATATAAAAAGAACTGTTGGGAAAGCTCGTTTTTAAAACGGAATGCATTTCCCATTATTGTTTCGTGTGAACGAACTGTTAATTTGTAATAGATAATCTATTTGCTTCATTATTGTGGCTAGAGGATTTGAAGTAACTAGTTCGTACTGCTTGGGTGTCCGCTTGGCAACTACGAACACTCCATAACCATAAGAAAATAATATAATCTATACATAAATATTGTAAAATAAAGTGATAAAATTAAAGTCGCTATCCGCCTCTATTTTTTATTATCTTAATATCGGCAGACAGGCTGACGGTCCACTTGATGGTAGGTGTCTACCGTCGCCTATAACACAAGCAACGCCAAAGCTGCTGCAAGTGCGCTGCCGACTACAATAGGATTATAAGGGATTAGGAGGGGATAGGGAAACGGCATCCCTTACTCACTCACCGAAACACAACAGCACACGTGCTGTTGTTTCACGGTGGTCTTCTGTAAGGTGGTGGTTACTGTGATGCCGTCAGGCTGTCCAAATGACTGCGAAACGCAGTGAGTAAGGGAAGGGATGCAAGAGCCCATTTTCATTATCAACTTCGAATCCATTATCCTTAATCCTACTATGGTCGTCAGCGCAACTTGCAGCAGCTGTGGCGTTGCTTGTTTTATAAGCGACGGTAGCCACCTACCATCAAGTGGACCGCGTCAGCTTGCCTGTCTAGAATTAAAAAAATATCTGCGATTACCTACCACTGAACCTTTCGCACAATAATACCTAGTATAGAGACTTTGGATTTCAATTCATAATTTTATTCACCCCGCAATAGTTTATTTAAAAAAAAATACAGTAACATCACATGTCTTTGTGAGAATTCAATATGATAATTAGTGCGCAACTAAATCGTATTTTGTCATCAAACTATGATTGCGTAATTATTACTCTATAATGACTATTGTATTGCAGAGTTTGTTTAGCTGACTTCATTTGTGAATCAGCTTAGGACTACCGAGTCGGTTGTAACGTAGGTGTTTGTAAGGGTTGGCGACAAAATAATATGAGTAGAAGCTACAATTTGAAAATCATTAGAAAATTGTATTCTTTATTAACTTATTAAGTTCGTATGGTAACTTTTTTGTTTGCAAACCTATTGGAATAAACAAACACTATATATTACGGGAAGCTTGCTACAATACATCAGTGAAAACCCCATTCAAATCGGTTAAGCCGTTTCTGAGATTAACACGTGCACAAACGCACAGACAAACAGAAAACATACAAAAATTGTAAAAAATATTTTTTTGACCTCGGTAACATACAATTGTGTTAACATACAACGGTGTACATGTACAGACACGGCAGCTTTACGATTTTATTATAAAATATATGTTAGAATATATTTTATAACATGTTAGAATATTTATTATATGTATAAAATAGATTTTATTATAATAGGTCGGGTTCACATTTTATATGAAAATTTAAGACATTTCTTTTTTCAAAGTTTATTTACATTTTAATTACACTATATATATGCCATTTTGTTCGATGTCTTCTTGCCATCTTGTAGGTGGTGATATGATCCCGTTCATGCAACGGGCCCGTCCAAAATGGTTTTCTTAGATGTTAAAACATTTACTCAATCTTTATTGCTCATTATATTTCTGTCTTAGATGATCAAAATTCAAAATTCATTCTGCAAATAGGCCGCAGGGGGCTCTTTTACATGTCTTGAGTCCACCAGCGCTTCGGAAGGACCATCATAGCCAAGAAGAATGCGTCACAAGAACAGAAAGTCACCAAAATGTAATAAGTTCCAATTTATACATTTCAAAGTAGTTTTATTAGCACAGCATATCTCTCTGAAACAGTATTATTTTCCGGATGAAAGGCACACCATGTCTTATTTCTGTAACCTTGACAACGTGTATGCAAAATTTCACGATGATCAGTTGAGTAATTAAGGCGTGAAATTGTAACAACAAACAAACTCACTTATTCATTTATAATATTATTTATTTGTATGTAATTAAAACAAAATATAATTATGAAAAGCGACGATATTAATAATTCTGTTAAAGACGATAAGGCACGTCAAGTTTATCGTAAAATGTGAAACGCTGTTGTAATAATTACATTTCGATTTGTGACCGTCTGGCGGCAGAACTAACCACTTACAGAAGACCACCTTGACATAACAGCATATGTGCTGTTGGGTTTTAGTAAGTAGGTAGGTTGTCTGTTTGCCGTTTTGTCTTTTTGTCTCTTCGTTGGTGCATTTGTGCACGCTAATCTCAGAAACGATTCAGTTTTCAATAATGTATGAAATGTAGCAAGTTTCCCATATATTAACTATATCTGTAAAATGATCCTGATTGAAAGTTTTAGGTGACTTTAGTCCAATGTAAGTTGATCTCAGATCTATATGATCAATTAGATTAAGTAGGGTTCAGCTTACGCTGGTGAATTTTAATCTATAATAAAATCGTTGTTTGCTTATTATGCCTTAGTGCACTCTAATCTCAGAAACGGCTTAACCTATTTTCATGTGGTTTCCAATGATTTATTGTAGCAAACTTCCGGTACTATTTAGTGTACCTATACTTCATTCCAATCTGTTTACAAACAACAAAAGTTACGAATTATTCCGAATACCACGCGTACGAAGTCGCTAGCATAGCTAATATAAAATATAATTATTATATTTGCTAGTCAACGATTGTATGATATCATTTATTTGATAAATTGAATTGTGTATTTAATTAATAATGTCATAACAAAACAAAGATTCCCCTGTTCATACGAGTAGCAGCTGAGTCAGTCAGTGTACCTAACTACGAAGTTCTCTGGTAACATGCGAATAGATTACTGAGAAACGTTTTACAGAGAACGCTTTATGTGTGTCATTTGATAATGAAAAATGAACGGTCATGCGTTTTAATAACGTCTGTAATACTATGATTGGTTTGAAAAAACTTAGTTAGGCAGGCACTAGTTGTCAAGTCTTTACTAAATTATAAAAGTCAATAAAATTGAAGTGTCTGTCTGTGATATCGAAATAAAGGCTTTTTCTCGAGTACATTTGTTACTTGTACAAAAAAAAAACACGCATCTTAAAAACGTGCATGTTCTTTTCGACTATGTGACGGGATTTTTTTTTATCGGTAAAAGTAGAAATAAATGTTTAGGGATCCTAATTAAGTTTTAAAATCTTGGAAATTCCGCGAACGATGTCCTAATCCTAAAAAAAAGGAGAAAGTTTGTATTCGTGTGGAATTTTGTTCCTAAAAAAACGCAAAAACGGCTGAACGGATTTGGATAAAATTTGGCATACAGATAATTTATTATTTGGATTAACATATAGGATACTTTTTATTCCTTAAAAATTGTTAGGTTCTAGAGGGATCGTCTGAATATATAAAAATTTTGGCGCCACTTTCGTAAACAGTGGCGACGACGACGTAACCGTCGTCACAGCGATAAAAATGTCAAGCGTTATATTTATGTATTTATTTATTTTTATTTTTCAGATAACAAGATCCATTGTTAGTTATTATTTAATTTACATATTATGTACAATGCCGAAAAACTTATTATATTAGAACATTCATAAAATGTTTAAAATTTGAAGAGTTTTTTTTATGTTAAGATTGGTAGACAGGCTGACGGTCCACTTGATGGTAGGTGGCTACCGTCGCCTATAACACAAACAACGACAAAGCTGCTGCAAGTGCGCTACCGACTACAATAAGATTAACGATAAGGGATTAGGAGGGGAAAGGGAAATGGGCTCTGGCATCCCTTACTCACTCGCCGAAACACAACAGCACACGTGGTGTTATTTCACGGTGGTCTTCTGTAAGGGGGTGGTTAATGCCGCCAGTCGGGCTGCCCAAATGACTGCGAAACGCAGTGTGCCCTACTGCCACTACTTTCCAGATCCAGACCAGAGCCAAATTTAAAAAGTTGACCCTGCCGGGCATCGAACCCGGGAACACTAGAACAGGACGTTAAGGCAAGCACCCTAACCACTCATCCAACGGGCTCGTCAGCAACTTTCTCTCAGCAACAGTTTTTAAAATGCTGTTTTTTAAGCTCGTGTCCTCTCTAGCAACAACTCCGTTTTCTTTCTGATAATTGCATGAAACCCGTCAGTTCTTGCTTCGGCTACATTTGAGAGGTACTATAAAAACGAGGGTCGTCGTCTCGAGGGTCAAAGTAAAATTAGAAAACATAAAAAGTAAAACAAATTTTAGAAACGCGCACAGTGTTTACAAAAAGTTATATTGGCAATGGACAGGACATCTTTTGCGAGAAACAAAAGAAAACTGGACCAAAATAATAACAGAGTGGTACTCCAGGGGCGATAAAATAAGTAAAGGGAGAAGGTTTAAACGTTGGGAAGATGAAATAAGCCAAGTAACCTTTGTGGACCAGATTAGCTAAAGATCGAGCAACATGGAAATCTTTAGAGAAGGCCCGATTGCAATTAAGTACCTATGTAGGCATAATAACTGTAGATATATTGTTAACCTAACAGCAATAAAGGCTTATTTAATTTTTTATTTTATTTATAAAAACGAGGCAACCCCATTAGCATCCTAAAACCGTTGTTCTGTTGGAATCGCAAGATTGTTTTCTTATAATTCATATTTATTTTTTCATATAGTAATTTAGCTAGTAATTTAATAAAAAACATTACATTGCGGACTTATGCTTTTTTGTTATACTTCATTAAAACTATTACTTCATTAATTTAGGTTACATTTATTTTAAATTCAGTTTTATTTTTGATAAAATTAGATTGATCCCATAGACAAACTGCTTTCCAGTTTTATGGAACATTGTAAATATTTTTCTAATTATTTCATGTATAATAAATAAATAAATAAATAAATAAAAAAAATGAGGATTGTACGCCATTTTCATGAAAAATAGACATTTTATAATAAGACAGCAGTGGCGTAATAATAGGGTGGCAGAACGGACAAAATGTCACGGACCCCCGGACCAGGGGGGGCCCCGGCTTGAGAGCCCGTGCATAGAGGAGGCTCACATAATTTGACTGTTATGAAAATTACTTGTTTGTGACATTGTTTTTCTTTAAATATAGTGTTAGTTTTCATTTTACCGGACCAACTTTACTTGTGATTTATAAAAATAAAATGAAAAATAAACGTGAAGCTTTTTAGGGAGGGCCCCATAAGATGAATTTGCCACGGGCCTCAAACGGTATAGTTACACCACTGCAAGACAGTGGCGTAACGTATGGTGTACGTGGTAGTCTTCTGAAAGGGTGTGGTTACTGTCGCCAAACGCGCTGCCCTGACATTACTTGAAAGTTATATTTGAAGTATAAAAATGGAAAAATACTGTACAATACCGACTTCATTATTCATGTCGTCACAAAAGGTATCTGTTTTCTTTGGATGACCGCCAATTGTTTGCACAGTCAGAGGTCAATAAAATTGTGGTGAGGTAGAACTTTAAGTTTATACAAGTGACGACAAATGCAATTTCAACCTAAAAGAGTTGTAATAAAGATTTTTAGAAGTGGAAGAGCATCCTGCATTCGAGATGGGACCGTTCATCGCCGCCGATTTTTGGCCAAGCCATTTTAGCGCCAGCCGATTCATCGTCGGCCATTTCATCGCCGTTCGTTTTGGTCTATTGTTTATCACGCGCAGTATTGTAGAAAGCAAAATATAGTTAATTACTACCAGATGTTTATGGTCAGAAAAGACGTGAACTTTCATAAAATATAATGTATCTTAGTTTTTTTGCAGCAAATTACATGTAGTTATTTTGAAGTCACATTAATTTTAATATAATTATAATTTCGGAATAGACTGAGTACGGAAAACAAAATGTTTTATTGTACTGGAAACGTGTGTAACATTTATTTTTTAAGTGATGCAGACGCTGTAATTTAACTAAACGGCGATAAAATGGCAATAAAGAATTTTGTTTTTATATACATTTAGGTCATGTATCGAGTATACAATTATATTCATATACATACATGTATATAATTGTATACTCGTATTTATAAAATAAATATATCTATGAGTACCTACATGATATGAATGCATAGGCTTCGATCGTTAAAGACACAATAAATAGGCAATGTAAGCACATATCGATGACATCATTGCACTAAAATATTTACTCAATTAACAGTTACGCATGTAAACATTTAGTCACAGACAGAGCGTTACGACTCAACAACCTATTCTTAGATAATTTATAATAGAACAATCTATAATGTGCGTGTATGTATGTTTGTGTATTGCATAATGTACATACATATGTATGCTTTAGCTACACTAATATTACGTATAAAGAGAAAAAAGAAAAAATATTTTTTTTGTATGTTTGCAGTGGATTAACTCAAAAAATATTCACGAACAGAAAGCTAGCTTACATTATATTAGCAAATAACATGGGCTTCAAAAAAATTAGGAGATCCTACGAAAATTTGCCCAGAAAAGTTATTACTTGGCGTGCGCTGCGACAGCATAAAATATTGCATTACCTACACGTTTATAATGTATTACATACTTAAATGTATACTATATGTCCCTAACTGACTTAGTTACAGTGTGCTCACTTAGGATCATAAATATTATATAATATATTATATTATATATGCCCCTAAGTGAGTGGGGTGGTGAGAGGTTCGCATTCCAACGGGTGTCATTTAGACTTGACTTGACTTACAATAATAAACCAAGTACGTATTTTACATTTTTTTCTTTATTTCTTTTTTCTTTTTTAACCAAACCACCAACGAAAAGTTCACTTGCAAAGTTGGCACTGTCGGGAATTGAACCCGGGACCCCCGAGTTAGAGCTCTATGCTTATCCACTGGACCGATGAGCTCGTCTAACATGAGTTACTAATGCAAATTCAGGTGTCTGTTGAATTCGATATTTAAAACGCATTAGATAGGTTTAACTTAATTTTTAATTATTTATGTTCTTTTTAAGATAAATCATAATGGTCCTCTCGATGGTAGGTGGCTAGGGTGTTATCAATCCGGATAAGATCAAGGGTAGGTAAGTATAGTATGGGATTTATGTCATCCATCGAAACACAACAGCATAAATGCTGTTATTTCGCGATGGACCTCTTTATGGTGGTTGCTGTCGTTAGATTATCTGCCCTGTTTATGACTTTTTATGACAATTGACGTACATTATTTGAAAAAAAAAAGGAAAAAAAGTAATATAATAATCTACTTTACTTAATTTTCTAGTAAAATGTATTATTAGTAACCGTTATTACTAAAAACCCATTCAAATGTTAATTTCTGAACACATTAAGATAAATATTAAGGTTGACAATTAAGTGATAATTTTCCTTAAGTAAACAAACTTTGTCTAGTGGTCTAGTCTTATAATAAATCTTTTTATTTCTTTTTATTATGTACTAGCTGCTAGCTGTGCCCGCGACTTCGTACGAGTGGTATTCGGAATAGCGCGTAATTTTTTTGTTTGTAAACCGATTGGAATAAAACAAATACTAAATGTTACGGGAGACTTTCTGTAATACATCAGTGAAAACCGCATTGAAATCGGTTAAGCCGTTTCTGAGATTAGCGCGAACAAACAGACAAACAGACAACAATTCTAAAAACTACTTGTGTGACTTTGGTAACATGAGTACAACGTGTATAAATTGTTTTTTTGAAAAAATATGGCTCGTTTACGATTTTATTATATGTATAGAAAGGTCGTCGGACAGGCTGACGATCCAGTTGATGGTAGGTAGTCACCGTCGCCTATAACACAATCAAAGCCACAAGTTTTGCAAGTTCACCGCCGACTATAGTAGGATTAGGAAGGGATAGGATAGGGACTCTGATATCCCCTGCTCACTCACCGAAACATACATACTGTTATTTCATTGGATATTTTGATTACTGCCGCCAAATGGGCTGCCCAATTTTCATCGCCAATATTTCTTCGTATAGATTTTATTAACCTTTAATTATTTATATAGTTACCTAATTTTTATATATTCATACATTTTTTTCTATTAACTCGAAAAGAACAATAAAATGCCATCTACTGGCATTTGCAAAGAAATAGATCAGTAGTATTTTTTATGTTAAGGGTTTATGTGTATTTGATGGATAAGGCTCTAAGCTCTAGATAATATTTTAAGATGACAAAAAAATGCTATTGTATACGCCAAGGCTATTGGCACACGGGGCCATAAATCATTCAAACGCTAGGGTTGCGCATGTTCTGCACACATTGTCGATACTTTGTGTACTACTTGAGTATTGCTAAGAGAGATATTTTTTTCAATTTAATCTACAATCAATTGCTAGAATAATTGGAAATGTTGCAAATGAAATTTGTTGCAGCTGAAATCGACTGTAAGCATGTTGGTATTTCTTCGTTCTTAGTATATAACGATTGTAAATATTGTAAACATGATGTTTCATATTTTAAATTGTGTATAGTTTTATACAATAAATAAATAAATAGAATAAATGAGATTTTATTTATTCATAATAAAACAAAAGTTTTATTTACATAATCGATAGTAACACGCACGGCGCATCACTAATCCTCGCGATAAAGCCAGTGAGTGCGAGAGAGCATGCGATATTGGCAATGCTGCTCCAACGTTTTATGGCCCCGTGTGCCAATAGCCTTGGCGTTCATTTTAGGCTGAGTTTCTTTCGGGGTTTAAAATAAATTGACATTTAAAAGTATAACATATTTATGAAAAAAATTGCTGGTGCCCGCGGCTTCGCCCGCGTTGAAAACTAAATAAATAACGCCTTACTAAATATATGAGCAATGTAACACCTAACATCTTTATTGTAGTTATAGCTTTGCCAAGCGTTAGGTGATCCCTCGGGAACAGTACTTTTTTCTGGATGAAAGGCCCCCTATGTCCTTTCCTGCATCCCTGACAACGTGTATGCAAAATTTCATAACGATCGGTTCAGCGGTTTAGGCCTGAAAAGGTAACAGACGGACAGACAGACAGACAGAGGTACTTTCACATTTATAATATTATAAAGGACCTACAGGGACAAGGAAGGTAGGCAGGCCATATAAAAGATGGGTTGATGACCTAATAGACATAGCAGGAAGTGACTGGATTAACGTGGCTAAAGACAAATATAGATGGAAGAATCTGGAGGAGGCCTACACCAAAAAAGGGGTCCAAACAAATAAATAGTATACAGGCTTCTAATGCTGTATAAATAAATTATAATTTATGTAGAATATTTGAAAAAAAAATTGTAAGAAAAAGTTTGGAAATAAAGAAGGCTTTATTATTATTATTATTATTAAAGTTATTGATAACTATTTCAATGTTTCACTGCTTAATTTATCGTTCAACAAAATACATTCAAAATAATACTCGTGCTGTTACGAATGTTATTTTGAATTCTACGAAGATTGCTAGTCATTATTTCTAATTAACACATTAAAATCTAAACTCTACCGGGATTCGTTCCTATGTCTATCGTGTTTGCATATACTGGTTAGTAAGTAGTATTTTATCTATGGTGTTTGTAAGGCGTGCGTCCCAATGAACAAAGATTGCATTAAATTGCTACTTTATAATAAAAAAAAATTTCTGAGACAATTTTCAATTTAAGAAAAAAGCCGAATCAATGTCCTTCATAAATAAATCTTCAACAATTGCAAAGTCAACGAACTCACTTTAAGAAAAAGCGCTTCGCGAAATTAACAACTCACCTTGCCTCACCAAAACCCGATTCAAATCAGGACGATGTAGCCAAACATTCCAACGGGTGCATCAAAAAACACAAAAAAAAAAAAAAAACTCAAAACTTTCTTCCCGATACATGTGCCTATATATCGATTCTCTTATCACACCTTATCTATTCACTATAGATTTTCGTATTATCACATCTGAGTCACTCAAACATAGTATTAATTGAAAGAAAAATAATTCAAAATTAAAAAAATTGTTTTCACATAGAGTTTTACTTATTTTGGAGTTCAAAATGATTTCGCGTTCGGCGTTCCTAATTTAAAAACGTTTCGTTAACGGCTAAACAAATTGAACGCTACATACGATTCAAGTCGGCTTGAGCGTTGGCGCTAAACTGACATTTTCAACACGCCGCCGCCGCGCCGCCCGGTCAAGTGAGAGTCCGCTAAGTCAGCATTCACAGTTTTCCAACTGAAACACTGTGTATACTTTTTAAAAGTAACCATTCTAACACAGTGTTTAAATGTGTCCTAAAATGTCTAGTGTATCATTCAACTAAGCATTTCTTATAATCCTAACGTAATGTAACGATTGAAAAACGCACTTGTGTATACTGTATATGATTCAAATTAAATTAAAACAGTTTAAAAATATAATAATAATTATATATTTTTTTTTATTACTGTGCATCTCCTATTATGTGTGCATAAGTGAGATTTAATCTAAATTAAATTAGGAACTAAGTGTATAAAAAAAAAATAGAAACGATAATAGATAAAACAAAAAAAGGTAATAAAAATATATCGAATTTAATGCAAATAAAACATTAAAAAAGATAAATGTACCTAATAAACAGGCGAAACATTTTTATTGTGATTTAATTGTTTAATTACTAACTTTTTTTTAGGTAAATGGAGGTACACAGTAGACTTTAAACAAGAAACATTTTAGCAAAATTTTGCCCGACTCCGTCGGCGCCTATTTTAAATGTTAAAACATTTATTTTTATCAATCGAAATATAATATAACGTTCTAGTGTTCTTATCTAAAATAAAACCACAGATAAAACTGTACAGAGGAAAGATGACATTTTGTTTACCCGTTGCTAGGTAACGCTTTTTTAGGGGCATGACTGTTGACACAGTGGCGCCGCCACATTTTTCTTATATTTTTAGATGATACCTCGGGGACAGTACTTTTTTATCTGGGTGAAGATCAGTTGAGTAGTTCATGCATGCGTGTTTACTCCTAAACATAACTCCTAACATAACATAACATCTTATCCTAACGTATAAGATTACCTAAATGTAAGTATAAAATTTTCCTATATTATTTAGTTACATTCTGCATACTCAGTGTCACGTGTTCCAACAAAAGTTAATGTTAGTTGCGTTCGGTATACACAGACGTCATTACGTTTTATATTTTCAAATAGTCCATTTTTCGATGACAGTTGTCGCTGCGCCGCCGCCGCCGCCGCCGCCGCCGGCCGGCAGGTTATCGTTCGTTACGAAACGATATCGAGGAACGAACGATATCGTTTCGTTCCTCAACGCGGACTACACTTATCATACAAGATTTCGATGTTTGCTTTAAAAGCCCAGAGAATAGAATTAGGGAACATAAATACACGCGTCAGCTGTCGCATAAATGTCAAAGTGACAGATAACGTAACGCCTTTTTAACGTTAACGATACCGGGGGCCTTGTATGAAGATCGATTCTTAAGAAAAACTCCAAAATAACTTATACAAATAACAATTAAGCACAAAATTAACCATAAAATATTTTTTAAATTTTCGTTGACGTCTGAAGAAGAAATTGGAAAAAGTTCCCGGAATTTTTATTGCGTGACGGATGGGCTTTTGTGTAGACGAATCTTGGACTAGAGAGTGGAGACCAGCAGTATCGTTACACCCCGAGGCCTGACCACCTGTTCGCTGGACCGATGACCTCACGAGAGCGGCTGACAGTGGATGATTGCGGAGGGTGGAGAGACAGGCACTCAATTTTTATTATCCAACAGTGGACTTTTATGGGCTGATTATATGTATTGATTATATGATTAAATGTATATGATAATGAAGAATTATTATTATCGTCATTTGAGTCACTTAATTACCTATACTTAGATATCTATTATATAATTTAGGCACTTAGGTAGTATAATTTTAAAGTACTAAATATTAAAAATGCGAAAGTGTTTGTGTATTTGTGTTTTTTAATCAATCACGCCAAAACGGCTGAACTGATTTGTATGAAATTTGGCACACAGGTATTTTATGACCAGGATTAACATACAGTATACTTTTTATCTTAAAAAAACATTAGGTTCCCGAGGGATCGTTTAAAAATGTAAAAAATTGGCACCACCGTCGTCACAGCGATAAAGATGTCAGGCGTTATATGTATTACTTATAATGTTTTCTCAGGTGTTATATTTTTCATTTTTCAACGAGGACGAGGTCGCGGGCACCAGCTAGTATCTATATTAAAAAATAAAGTCGATGTCCACTTCTGAATGTTTCTCGGTTAACTTCTAAACCACCAAGGTTTTGATACGGTTTTCACTAAAGAAAAGAGCGATAATTCGAGTCAGGTTTGTGTACATATAATTTGCAGATACAATTGAATCCGTGCGAAGCCTGGTCGGGTCGCTAGTCATGGTATAAATTCTAAGATTAAATGATATTGGATGAGGAAAATAATTTATAAATTTCTGTGTTGTGTGTGTGTATGTGTGACCATTAATGGGTAATAGATCCCCGAATTTATTGCCCGCGAGTTGACGTATAACTCAGAGTAAATGATTGTAAAGTGCAATAGTCGTGTTATTATCATAAGATGTAAAACGGGTTCGCTTCAAAGGTTTCACCTTCGCCTTCTTTCGAAATTTAAATACATATGTCAAATACAAAACGATTTTGCTGTTTTACAGTAGGCCGCCAAATTAATTAGGGCCAGTGTTTTTTCGTAAACTTCTATTGTAAATAGGAAAAATAACAGTTTTACGAGTAGGTAATATTGAAAAAAAAAAAAAAAAGATTGAAAAAGTCTCGCCCCTGCCAGGGCTCATTATTTTTAAAATTTTAGTAGGTATTTGACGAGCTCATTATATGAGTGGTTATGGTACTTGTGTTAACTCTCTGTCTCAGGGGTCGATTTCCTACAGGGCCAATTTAGGCAATAAACTTTTCAAAGCGTAAAATAACAGCATTGTGTTTCGGTGAGTGAGTAAGGGATGCCAAAAACCATTGCCGTATTTCTTCCCTTATCTTTAATCTTACTATGGTCGTCATCGCACTTGCAGCACCTTTGGCGTTGCTAATGTTATACTAAACGGTGGCTACCACACCTACCATCAAGCGGATCGTTAGCCTGTCTGTCGCTTTTAATATAAACTAGGTATAATTAAAAATTATAAACTAATTGCCGACATTCTATTGAGACCTTTCTAATAAGCCCAAACACTCTATAGCTGTTGTAAGTTGCTGAGGAGTTGGGTATCCCGCAGACTACTTGATGCTGCACTTGATGCAAGGTTACTATATCATGAAAACACCACCGAAGTAACAGTAGACTAAATTTCAAATCAATGGAACCTGTTGAAGTTAGTGAAATCCCTTCATCAACTAGGAAAAGGGCTGATGATCTTCAATCGTCTGAACAAATGTACATAAATTATAGCTAAGAACCATCTTGGTCACGTCAGCTTTCAAACATAAACAAAAAAAGACGGATCAAAATAGGTCTATCAATTTGGGAGCTATGATGCCACATACACTTAAAACACCCCTCTTTTGCGTGGGGGTTAAAAAATAACCTGACACAATGCCCTTAGAGAACAACAAGTTACTAAGTGGGCCACAGTAAAAGTAGTAAAAGTCAACTGATATAAGCTCTCATCACTAACATAACTCATTATATATAGTTTTAATTAAAAAATAATCTAGACCAGACTTAATAGTGCAAAATTAAAAGCAAATTACAAAAGAGTACGTCTCAGAAAAGCATAATTACGCAAGAAAAATTATTAACACACTCTAAAATGTTAATTATGCACATGCTCCAAATCTTGATCTACATCGGTGCCACAGTATAATGATCCACCGGCCCGATTGGCCGGTAGATACATGTTTTTTTTGGTCGGTGGTCAGGTTGATGGTCCACTTGATGGTAGGTGGCTACCGTCGTCTATAACACAAGCAACGCCACAGCCGCTGCAAGTGCAATGCCGACCAATCCGATTGTGGCGCCACCTATCGGGACAAATTTTATTTTCAAACCATATACGTCAAAGTGATGCGCCACCTCACGTCAATCATCGACGGTTGAACTATTTGAATACTATTCACACAAAAATACTAAAATCGCTATTATAAAATGAGGGTGGGAGTAGGAGACATTCCATACGATCCATTCTCAGACCTACCAAACATTTAAAAAAAAACAGTCCAGCCGTTTCGGAGGAGTTTTGTTACAAACACTGTGACACGAGAATTTCATGTATTAGATGTAATTAAATTAAACAAACTAATGGAATGTGAATAAGAATTTTCGATTCATAAAGACAATTTTTTTTTTAAATTGGTTTGAGCAAGCTAACTTGACGGTGTATCGGTTTCGTTTTGCATAGGTATGAGTGTATCATGCCGATTGGACTATAGACTTTATCATGTATGGCTGCTAATATAATTCAGTAAGCTAATTCCCGCTTCATTCAATCTTATTATTTGGGGTTATCAATTTTTAACTAAATTAGTTCCTTTTAAATCTGTTTTATTTATTTATTTTAAGGACGTCAGACAAGTTAACGGTCCACTTGATGGTGGGTGCCTAACGTCTCCGAGGATAAGGCCTCGCTGTGAACTCGGACCCGCACCTCGCTGATGGTGGAATAAGGGGGGGGGGGGGGGGGGGGGTTAGTGGATTTTCCCGGGGACAGGTTACCGGACGAGTCCTACACTCCCCCTCGTCCGGTCGACGAGGGATAGTGCGTAAAAGCAACGCCACAGGTGCTTCAAGTGCGCTGGAGCCTGGCATCCCTTAACCACTCACCAAAACATTACAGCTAGTATTTGATGATTTTCTGTAAAGGCGTGGTTACTGCCGCGTTTTGCGACCGCAAAAAGCAGGGTGCTGCTGCCTCTGCTTGCCAGATCCAAACCAGAGCCAATTTTGAAAAATTCATTCCCTGCCAGTAATTGAACTCGGGACCCGTGAATCAGAGCGCTAAAAGACAAGCATCTTATCCACTCGATCTTATATTTTTATTAATGCAGAAAACGTACTACTTGCCTATTTTTGAGTCCATGCGTTTGATTGGCGTATGAATCGCGTTGTCTGTGCGTATAAAACACGCCGTATGAGCAGACCTTAAGATCTTGTAGAATTTTAATAGCATTTTCATGTGTACTTTAGTAATCTAATTACCTTAGTAATGTTTAGGTATATAAGATTGTCTGCAGTCCAGCGGTTTTTCACTAATTCTACGATAGCTGTAATGCAAGCGAATTATATCAGAAAAGTCCCCGATTATATATTTTCTGTTTATACAATGTATGTGTTACAGTTAAAATCAGTTTTCAGTTATAACGCGTTTTTTCCGGTTAAAAACAGTTTTTACTTACTACTAATTTTAAAAATTAGTTAAAACTAGGATTAGAGAAACAAAGTGTCTTTTAAAATATTCATTAATCATTCTTAAGTCACACATTTATGTCATTAATGTTAGTTAAACCATTAAATTCAGACACTAAAGAACATTCTTCAAGAACATCATCCAACATACAACAGCATTTGTTATTGTTATGTAATTGCCTTTTTTTCTTAACACACTTTATTACATAGGCTGTGAATAAATCCTTACCCGTTCCTATGACTATGGCTATTCCTATTCCTATGGCTGCTTCTTTAGCAACAGTTCTCAACAGTTCTAAAATGCGTTTTGTCTATTTAGAACTAGTTTTACAATATTCATTTTTGAGCAGCAGTAAATTCCAGTTGCAACAATAGGCATTTAGTAAAAACTAGTTTGAACTGGAGAAAACGCGTTGTAACTAAAAATGAGTTTTAACTGTATATAATCTTGCAAAATTTTCAACGGATTTTGTTCCCGGTGGTGTCAATGGAAAGAAGGACTGAGGATATGAATACCTATATGTATTATATTCATAGTTACCGAGTTAACATTTTTTTTTTATAAAAGTCAGTAACACGGTGTGTAATATTTAGTCTATGGCATTTATATAGTCTGTGTCTCTGTGGAAAAATGTTGTAACGGCGTGGCGTTCCGGTTACTTTTAATTACTCTAATAAAATGTTTATCAATATATTATATTACACTAGCAACTCACTTCCAGCTTCGCACGGATGCAATTTCTTTTCTGCACATATATATAACCTTCCTCATTTATCGCTGTTTCCATTAGTCAAAACCGTATCGAAATCGGTTAAGTGGTTTAGAGAAGAAACAGACAGAGATAGATATAGATATACACGTATAGAAATTACATTATTTAGACGTAGGTATTATTACAAATTAGGTTATAATTTGTTTTACTGTAGATTACATTTTATTTACGTAAATGGTTCTACTCATACCCTACAAGATAACGCTCGCTACATTAATTTGCGATAAGTTTATTAGACCAATATTTATTAGATATATATACTGAAATTAGGTATCAAGAATAATTTTGAATGTAAGTACTTATTTTTAACAGTAAATTTTTGGATCAAAATAGAATAAAACTTAAAAAAATTTACTAATTTTGTTGTTTGTTAATTAGTGGCTGATGGGCACACTGCCTTTCGCAATTGTAAATTGGGCAGCTGCAGCTCGCCTGGCAGCAATAACGACCCTTACAGAAGACCACCGTGACATGACCAACAAGCACGTGTGCTGTTGTTCCGGTGAGTGAGTAAGGGATGCCTGAGTCCATCTCTTGCAGCACCTGTGGTGTCGCATGTGTCAATAGGTGATGGTAGCTGATTAATTAAAAAACACTCACACTATTTTAACTTTTATTAACACTGGTAATCAATACTTCTTTGTGAGAAACACTTTTTATTTTAAGAACACTTCTTGCCTCAAAGGCAATCTCAGTTAATATCAATAAACGAAAACATAACGCTAGCGATTTTTAATATTGTTACGACTAACAATGGAACATTCTGGTAAAAACACTCCGCCGGTCGAAAATCTCGAAGGCTCCCCACTATCGATAGTAGTCACGCCACTTCCCGGTTAGTGTCAAAGGAAATTGGTCCTTATGTTCACAACATAGAGCTCACATTCAACAGAAAGAGCATTCCCGAACTTTCAATGGACTTGTTTACAATCACGGAGTAAAAAACAATTCCGTGTTTACAATACTTGTTTATTCTAGTGAATTCGAAATAGATCGAAACGTTTGGCAGCAATTATAAATAGGAGAGTGGCGGGTGGGAGGGACACAGTTATGCGATAGCATGCGATTCGAAAGCGACATTTCGGAGTTTTGTGAAGTTACCTGCGACAGTAAACCAGCGACTCATTAAGGGAATCATTGACGACTTTTTGCAAGTTTAACGGACAAACTTAGCGCTCTTGGAAGTCATTTTGGTTTGTGGAAATAAATAGTTAAATTTTGCCCTTAAACGGCAGTTTGACTCACCCCGCATGTAACAATATTTACTGGTACCGCCATCTAGTGAGCGTGTATAACAAACATGTAAATCTTTATTTTAACTTCATAATGAGTTAAACGGTAGCAAAAAATACATTTTTGTATGTATTTTTGCTAGTAAGATAGCGGGGTCAAACACAAACATCTTTGTGTTGGTAATTTTGTAATACTATTAATTTAAAACTGCACATAAGGTATACATTTGATAATGAAAAATATATATAAATAAAAATATTATTTACAGGTTAACAGTAACTTACTCCCAAAGCGCCGCCATTTTCAACCCATGACACAATGCATAAAACAGATGGCGCTGAATATTTGATAAAGACCTAGTCCGAAGATACAATTTGAAATTTTGAATAAAAAATTTCCTAATCATTGAGATATCCCAGAAAAGCTATCCTAATTACAAGTTTTTCTCCATTTTGATAATAATTATAACTAAATACGCTGCAGCGCTGAAACAAAAAATATGAAGTGTAATCAAAAGACACGACATGTTACGCTAGATCGCTGCTAGGATATAATTATTTCGCGACGAAAAGGTTGTCAGCGCCTCAGCGCCATGTTTTCTGCGGCACTTACTCTGCGTGTTTTATTCAAAGCCGTATTAAATAATGTGTACAGAGTACAGTAGGTATAGTTCTCTGGAACATAGTGAGTGTTCATGGCGAAAAATCTAGTACGTAGTACATTTATATCGTTGTTCCTAACGAATATATTTGGTATAATAATATAAAATAGTCAGCTATATTTCCACATTAATTCCAGCACGTATACATTAATCTGATAAGAACATATGAAGCTAGCAACACTCATTTGTAAATCATGGGGACCGTGAGATCATTGGGAATTTATATAATGAAAATATGATATATAATAAAATCGTTATAAATTATCGTTCGTATTAAAAAGATTCCGTAAATGGTGACATTACCTAATACTAAATACTCACTTTTTGCCGGGCACTTGCAAAGTCGATCCGCCATTTTGAACAACTTGTGCCTCTTTTGTGGGATTTTCGGCCACTTTCACTGAATCCTGTTCAGTCATTATAAAATGACAGCTCTTTTTTGACAGTTCCCGAAGTTAAATCCACAACCTGAACTAATTCGGAATTTGAAATAATCTGTATTCTTCCCGGCTACACCGAACCGAAAAGCAAAATATGGTTTTGTCAAGAAAAATACAGATTATAAAATTCAAATTTCCAATCAAGTTCGCATGCACGATTCACAAATTTATTTTTCATACAAAAACTTTTCAGTAAAAAAAAAACAACTAATCTAACTTTTAAGGACACGCTTAGATTAATTGCAAAAATTACATTTAATTATTTTATTAGATTAATTTTTTTTTTATTTGAATAAAATTTTAACTACGTGGCAGGCTTAACGTTCGCGGCGGGCGTCAAGCGTGGAAATGACCATTATTTATTATCAGATATTAAGTCCATTTTATCTTTATCTTCAATTAGTAATTGTTCACAAGACAACAATTTAGCGTTCTTCAAAGAGATTAAATATATAGAATATATAGAGAGGGCATTGGAAATTTTTTTCCACAAAAATATTGATCCTGATCGCCGTAATCACGTTGGCCATGACGTAGCTAAATTAGTCTCGTAAAGTTGGCGATGGACTGAGCGATTTTGTACCAGGTGGTTCTAAATGTCACATTACAGATTCTTTCGTCTTGCCCGATCTATACAATTGAAAATCTTTGGCGTTCTCCTGTCTTTGATAAGTCTTTGTAAAATTACGACAAAATTACCATTAAGATAATATTCGAAGTAACGTTTTGGAATGTTCAGATAAATTTGATAATTTTTTTATAACAATTGATAAATAATGTCTATTGTAACATTTAATACCTACTAATTATATTGTATTTTTGAATTACTCTTACCTTTGTAATCGATGCTTAAGCATTTTAATGACTCGTTCACAAATTAAACTATAAATATTCTACAAAGTTTTAATTTTAAATTAAGTATTATCACATAGCGAACAAAATAACAACTTAAAACTTTTTGCCTACCCGCAATTGTTATTTATAATAACAATTAACATTATTATGTTGAGGGTATATTTTCTTTAACCTATTGTTGTTTTTGATATTAATTAAAACTAAAGAAAAAAAAACTTTGAAATATGCATTGAAATATAAAATTAAAAAATTTAATGTAACTAAAGAAAGGCACATCTGTCGCCATCTGCTAAGTTTAGATAACACTAAATAAATGTAAGAAAAGTAAGACATTGAACAATAAAAAAATTAACATATTAAAAAAATGTTATGTGCATGAAAATAGTTATTTGTTCAACTAGAGAGCAAAATTGTTTTTTCCTGCGAGTGCCGTCTTTAAATCACGAGCGAAGTAGTCTATAGAATTGAATCACGTGCGTAGCGAGCGATGATTCTAATCATATTCTAATATAGACTACTGAGCGAAGTGAGTGATTTAAACGCACGAGACATAAAAAAATTTTGCTCTCGTGTTAAACATACAACTTTTCACCTCAACAGCGAGAAAAGCGTTACTAGGTCTTTATCTTTAGGTAAGAAAATCAATTAAGACAATTTTAAATATAGTTGTTTATTATAGCCAACATTCACAAAGCCATAGTCACATAAATTATAACTAAATTAATTAACAAAAATATTAAAAGTTGAATGTAAAATTACTGCAATTTGTAAGATTAAAGGTAACAGTTTTGTTCGGAACTGTGATGGTCGTATTATTTACTTGCGTGTTAGGTAAGGGTCCTGTCTCTATGTTCGTGTATTGTGGAGGAGTCGCAGGGGCTGGTGAAACTGGACGACTGTCTATTGAAGTAGAAGGGCGTGACATATCCGTAGGATTTTTAAAATTAATCGATTCTATAATGCTCTTGCAAATTTTGGATTTACTCTCAATAGAGTCCTCAATATAGCCTTCCGCAACTGTACTTGATTTCCAGCCTCCGTGGCGTTTTAAAACAGTAAGATTAGCTCCAGAATCGGCTAAAAGCGTAGCCGAAGTTCGTCTTAGGCAACGACCAGTATATAGATGAGGCTCCTGAAGCTTTAGAAAAGTGGCTATTTTTCGTGGTATTTCGCTAATTTTGTTGATCCCCATAGGCTGTACCTTACATTTTCCATTGTAGTATTGCAAAAAAAATCTAGTCGTTTTTGTATGAGCGGGACGTATCGACATATACTTGTCTATAATATTTACGTATTCCTCACGAATTACGAAAGATTGGTCAATTTTCGTCTTTGTATTAAACAACTTTACTAACATTAACTTATCTGAATGCTTTTCAATGTCATTAACTGTGAGATTCAACAATTCGTTGCAGCGGCAAGCTCCATATATTCCAATAATAAGACCAACCTGTAACAAAGTATAACAATAAATTATGTTTTACCTAAACACTTTTTTGGTAAAAATATGAAGCCAGTTACCTTATTTTAAAGATAGATTAGCTAGTAGATAGATTTACTTACTTTTATATCGAGGTAATTACAGTCTGGTGCTTCGTTAAGAAATTTTTCAATTTCAGGGGCTGTGAAAATTTTAGATTTTTTAGGCTTGTGTCCTTCCGACTTCCTTTTTAAAAATGCCACAAGTTTCGGATATGTTTCTATATTCACGTCACGTTTTGTTTTTAAAACAGCTTTTAGCATAGAATAAATACTCCATAGCGTACTTGGTAGCCTTGTTTTTGATAATTCCAGGAAATATGACAAAAGCACCGTCTCAGAATAAGTTTTGGCACCTTTTGACAGTCGCCAATTATTGAATAATTCGTACGAATGAAGATATTTTTCACGGGACTTTTCTGGAAGAAAGCTAAGTTCGGCATTTAAAACTTGTTCTTTTAATTTTTCTGGAGTTAGACCATCATCACTGGACGTACTCATTTTTTTTATATTTACCAAAACAGTACAAAAACACCAAGACCTATTTCTGAATTAGTATCTGAACAGCTGTCAAACTATCTTCACAGCTGGGCCAACTCTAGTTGGCTACGGCCGGCCGCTCTAGTCGGCTATAGCTGAACACACTAATAAAATCCTAATGTTATTCCTGTGAGTTAAATCGCGTGTTCCAAATTTGAATCACTTTTCCTCACGCTCGCCGCAAAAATCGATTTTCCTGCGAGTTTTTAGGCACCAAAAGCACCCTTTTCGTGCTGGAGAGGTGAAAAATCAATTATTTTGCTGTATTATGGCTATCGTTATATTTTATGGCTTTTGCATAGTTTGGAAACTTCGCGATAGATGTCGTTAGGTTACTCAAATGACAAATTTGTAAAATAATTCAATATTAAAATATGCCACACAATTTGTTGTTAATTACATATTTTGTTGTAAATTTCATATTTAAAACAAATTGTATAATAACTAAATCTTGTGTTAAGTGTTAGTTTTCACTACTGAAACTGAATCATTGCATCGAATTTAATAAAATTTGGTATAAATTTTCATGAATTTCAATTCAATTTTCATTGAAATTCGTTATGAGAAATTCGTTATACTTATAATGAAATCCGTACAGTTAAGTGTAGTAAAATCGGAAAACCACCTTCAAGTTTTTATTATTTATGGTAAATAGTTGGATGAAATTTAAACTATATATATACTTACTCATAATATGTGCCTAATATAAAAGGCTAAAATGTTTAAAAATTTTTTTTACTTGTTACAAGAATAACTACTCTTTTATAATCTTCCTGCACTGCGAAAGTGCGGCCCAAACCCAATGCATACAAAATGAGCATTGCTATTGCAGCTCATAAATAAAATCTGACCACGCCTACGTTTCTACGTTCTAGTGTCCCGTCAGACTAATTAAATTACAATGTCCGTAGTCAAAATCGTCTTAACTGTTATTGAAGTTTATTGAATCAGCGCCATCTAGGATTCAATAACTGAATAACTTAACACGCTGCCTGGCAAATAAGAGACAACTCGTAGCGTTCTTTTTCAGGACATCAACTACGGGTTATCTCGTCCTGTGTTTACTTTTTACTTGCCACTTTTAAACTCGAAGTATATCAGTACTAATATACTTTATGAACCTAGCAACGCACTATAATCTAAAAGGAGTGTTGTGGACAATAATTTGTATTGGTTATTGGCGCCGAGCTGAAGTTTCTCATCTGGAGGACACCTGGACCTGGACCTGGAGCAGGTATTGTTACTCGATCGCTCTTAATTTTGATCGCTCTTAAACCCGCTCCCGCACACGCCCTAGGATGGTGATTATTTACACACCATCATACCAACGGCCAATTTGGTTTCCAAATCGAATACATACTTCAGGTACAGAATTCCAAGCGGATGAAACAGCTTAAGAAATTAAGCTACTAAATAAAATAAAAATAGATCTTACTTACACAGAATTTATTATTAGACTTACTAAACAATAAACATTAAATGCTTGTTGTTTTTCATTAATTTTATTTTATTACTTAGGTTAGATAAATACACATTAATTTCACTAAAGAAGTAGCTCGGAAATTTATTTAAGGCCAAATATTAAATTTTTAGTTTCATACAATCTAACGACCTGTCACCACATGCAGCTTCGCACAGATGCAATTGCTCTTGTAAACTATACACAAACTTTATCGTATATCGCTTTTTCCAATAGTGAAAACAGTTTCAAAATTCGTTTGTTAGTTTAAAAGAAGTTAGCGGAGACAATTAAAAAAATTGATCAATTAATTAATTAAGAAGTTATTTTAGCTCAACAACCTTCGTATAGTATTGACCTATTAAGTGATTATCTAAAATATTCAGGTAGTTATACGATACGTGTATCATTAATTGATGATTCAATATGACAAACTATAATTTCTTATAACAGTTTTTAATCATATTAAATTGAACTTTATTAATTTAGAAAAAAAAACAATTGGAATCAGTTTTATATATTTTAAGGATAAAGTAAACTCGTTGTTTATAATTCCAGCGTCTATAAAATCAGTAATTCTCTTTAAAGTGTACTGCTATAAGTTATCTTATGATGAGCAGCAGCTGTGTATGTTTAACTAAATTTACTTAAATGATTTATCACAAGAGAATTGAGTATAACTATCTTGCTGACAAAAATGCGCGGAAATGACATTGTGTGTAAATCTTTTTAATCATTTTTATTATTTGAAAATTTATTTAAAAAGAACGACTATTGGAGGAATTTTTACCATTTTAACAATTTTCCGAACCGGTGTTAAATTAATAAAATTTTAATGTTTTTCTTGATCTGTAAATACTTGTAAAAGGTTATATACATAAATAAATAAATAAATGTCAAGTCGAAATATTATTTTGATACACACTTAGATAAAATTGAAAACATTTCTTGAAAACTCAGTAAGTAATTATGTAATATGTTTTTTTTCACGTTTTTAAAGAAAAAATCTCAATATAATCAATTATGTATATATAAGATTTATTTAAATAATTAAGATGGCGGTGGACTCTTAGTCGATTCCTCTGCTATTTTAGTTGTGGCTTGTTCATCTTCCCTCTGATAGAGGT
Source organism: Bembecia ichneumoniformis (assembly GCA_910589475.2). NCBI lineage: Eukaryota > Metazoa > Arthropoda > Insecta > Lepidoptera > Sesiidae > Bembecia > Bembecia ichneumoniformis. Next base: position 16,923,901 of record OU342532.1, read on the forward strand.
AGCTGCCCAATAAACATTTAGGCTGAAAAAATATCTTTTTCCCAGTACATTAACAGCTAGAAGCTGTATATACGATGAACAAAAGCATAAAAATATTTTTAAGGCTGTACTAGAGCATAAATTGTATAACTTTATGCAACAATGCTGGTATACGGCTGTATATAATCGAAATTATTACTTTTGGCTTTTAAATAGCACTGAAAAACACTAAAATACAGCGTGTAGTGTATAAAACCGCTATAAGCAAGTTTAAAAGACCAAAGCAGCATATAGGCTGAATACTGCTCTTGAATTCTACTTTTGTGTTGCCTTATTCTGTACAAGAGCATTGAATATTGCTATCATCTGAATATTGGTGTAGAATTACTCTATTGTAAAGACATTATATTAGGCTTAATAATAGCTGTTCAGTGGTTATCTAGGAAACCCTTAGAAAGCAAATCCCTTTACAAGAGTGTAATCTATTGCTGTCTGCTGCATAAGAGTTTTAGTGTTACCATATTCTAAAGCTGACGCGATTAGAGTAAATTTTTCCCATAGTACAGCCCCCGGTGTTACAGGAGATAATTATAATCTTAATAGTGTTTATATAGAGAGTTATTCAGCTTATCGATTATTTTACTGACGTTGTTTAATATTGTACACAGTTAATAGGGATTGTTATGTTCATTGTAATTTTGTTTTGAGTTATTTGACATCAAACCATGGAAGCAAAGCGTATTCACAATGTGAAACAGTAGAACTTCAAACGGAAGAATTATACAAGGGAGCCAAATCAAAACTTAGTATTGTCACTATGTCAGAATAAAGGTTCCGCACAACCAAAATTATTGGACCATGATAATATAGCCATTACTGCTGAAGATAGGCATGTTGGATTGGTAACAAGCAAAGAAGGTTCCGTACAATCACAATTATGTAATATGGACGGTGACCAAAATAGTGAGTCTATTTCCAAAGACTGTCAAGAAATTCCTGAATCAGATGAAGACGAAGCAGATCGTAATTTATTATTTCGCAGTAAGATAAAAAATGGGCCATAGACGAATATTTCTCAAGCTGCGTTAAAGAATTTATTTGAAATTATAAATGATAGATTTCCAGATTTATTACTGCAAGATGAACAATTCTCCATACAGCGACGAACATTAACATTAAATCTATTAATGACAGTGATGGTGACTATTGGCATAATAGACTCTTTAACCTTTTTGATAATATGGCGGATGTTCCGAACATTGTGAGTTTGATTATAAATTTTGATGGCCTGCCGATTTTCAAAAGTTCCAAAAACGAGTTTTGGTCGGTACTTATTATGGTAGTTTGTATTGAACATAGCAAGGAATTGTATTTTATACCTCTTACATACTGTGTAAAAAAAGTCTTGTATTAATTTCAACGTTTTATTTTTTTCGCATTAGGGTACAATAATTTTAAAGCTCTTAAAACTATAATGGCACAATCACATTTGTACTTAATTCAAATTAAAGTTTTTTTCACCTGTACTAAATCTTTAGACCCAAACGGGTATTTCTTTGTAGATTTTATGTTGTTCCTTTTCACCTTGATCAATAGTATTTTCCGTATTTTCATTCTCCTTGTTGGTATTTCAATTTCTTTGTCGGTTACCTTGGGATCTGTCGTTATATCTTTTTCGGAATCTTCATGACTTCTTTTTGCCCAACGACTTGGCACGATGAATTAATTAGCTTTCCCTTTTTCGAATGTCTCAACAATCTTGAATGCCATGTTGATCCTAAAAAAGGAAGATTTTGAAATATGTAGGTATATTTAGTAAGCAAAGACCCACTTGGGTGTTGTGCTGTCTTCATAGTATACTTATACTATTGTGCTATTACAATGCGTAAAACTGTACACAAATGCTAATACATTATCATTTTCAACTACGGTACCTATTTAAACGGGTCTTACCCCATTACGACGTTATAGTTTACGTATCTAATGCAACGTTGTCGATAACAGGCTCTACCTTGACTGACTAATCGATCTAACAACAGATCCAACGCGTAGATCGATTTTGCCAAATTTGCGATGATGACAAAAAATGTGATATGCGCATAGGGTCAGATAAACATAATCATACCTTATGCATTAACATAGTTGCAATTTATTTAATTTTATTTTGTTAAACTAGCATGTAAGTAGTTAAATAAACATTCAGTATAGACCTTGCCTACCTATCCAGTTATGTTCAATATGTTACCTATATGTAATAAAATAATTACGCGTGTACAATGGGTTTCTTCTTTGTTTTAATTGAACCCTAATTTGCTGTAATATTTACTTAATTTATCCTTTTAAGCAGCTACTATAGCAAATAATTTCTAATATACAGCTAATATTACTCGTTAAGCTGTTATAATATACTTAAATTACGACTAAGTTACGCAAAAAGCTTTATTATAGAGTACAAAAAGAGTAAAAGCTGTTTAAATTGAGAACGCCATTAAACCTAACCTCTAAACATGGTTTCATAATATGTAATTTAAAATATAATATTTTTTTCAAAATTTCTTTGAAACTTAGAGAGAATTTTAACTGAATACAATACACAATTAATTTATTTTCAATAGAAAAGTACTAGGACCTCATAATGCTAGTTTCATGTTGGGTTAAACCGTTTTTTTACACAGTCATTTTCTATAATATCTATTATTTCGAGAGCGCATGAGTTTTTGGCCTACTATTAGTATACATATTCACGAAGAAGTAACAGCCGCAAGCAAAATAACAACCAAGGAACAAATAATGGGTACTTACCATTAGCAAAATAAGTTCACTTCACAAATTATAATGGCCGCCGCGTGTTTGATATATAAAATCTTGGTGTTTGATAAATTCATCCACGAACACGTACAGTATTATTAATAAATTAATAAGAATTCTTATATTCAGACGTTTAGAAACCTGAGACTGTATATAAGAGTAAAACGCGCAAAATTGGAGAACAGTGTCTGTATAATGGTAACTAATTACGCTCTAAATCAGCTATTGCTTCGGGTTGTACAGCTATTACACAGCTGTAAGATAGCTAGATCTACACTTAGGGCTGTATAATTTGGGGCCTATTTTGGGGTTACAACGACTGAATATCCGGCTATACAGTCCAAATACAGCAAAGTTAAACAGCCTAAAGTCTTCAAATTTTTCATAATACAGCGTTTATACAGTTTTAAATGTTATCTGGGTGGTGGCTGGTGTTGTGCTGGAACTCTGCGAGTGAGGGTTGGCTGGCTTGTAACTGTTCTGCTGGAAATTTTTGTTCGGTTGCCCGTAACTTTGTCCTTGATTGTTCACAGATACTTGATTGTAGGCTCCCGCGTTGTCTTGAGGTATGCCGCTGGTAACATAAGGACATAGAATCATATAACAGCATTGCCAACCTCTATAGTATTTGGGTTAAGGATTAATGAGGGGTTAGGAGAATGGGCTCTAGCATTCCTTAGGTACACATGAACCGTCTTCTGCTATTGGTGGTTATTGTAACCAGACGGGTTTATAATTAAAGAAAATTCAGTGTGCCCTGCCACTAATAATCAGTAACTTCGTGTTTTAATAATAAGGAATAGCTAACATCCCTTACTTATAATACAACACACTGCTATTCCACAGCGCTTCTCTGTATAAGGGACTGGATACTGCCCCAGGAGGGACTGTCAAGTTTGCAATTAAGACAATCAGACCGAACACAATTTTTATCAAAACGAGCGCAACCTAATGACCAATAAGGTGCAATATTGTACAACAAATTTTCTTAGCTTCTCGGAGATAACCGTACAGATTTAAAATTGGAAGGTTTTTCTTAAATATTACGTAAAATATGAAAAAAAGAAAAAAAAAACAACAACAAATAAAACTAGCCGTTTAAAACTTTAGTACAGAACTTAGGGCTTAGGCTGCACTGCGGTTTTTTCCAGCGAACGATTAACCGCTGCGACCTCGAAACCGCTCGAGACGCATACACTACGATTAAAAACCGCGAAACTGTCCGCGATTTTCAGTTTGAAGATAGATTTGACGAGTATGTATTGTAATAGTAAAAAATGGAAGACGTCAACGCAAATTTCGCAAATATTGGGTCCATCCACTCACTAGCCCTAGATTTAATAAAGGTTTGTTTCATAAGAAATATCATATTTTAATAGAACATCTTGAGATTTTTTTTAAGAACTTAGCATAGTTTTTATCTACAATGAGTGCTAGATAACCTATAAAACATCTTTAATTACTATTTTTTTTATAATACATATATAGAAAACACCCAGACTAGGATACGGTAGCCCGATTGGCGACAGTGACCACCCCCTTTCAGAAGACCACCTTGAAATAACAGTATGTACAAGCTGTTGTGTTTCGGTGAGTGAGGAAGGGACGTCCGAATCCATTTCCCTATACCGTCTATCTTATGTTAAGGTCGATAGACAGGTTTACGGTCCACTTGATGACAGGTGGCTACCACAGGTGCTGTGAGTGGTCTGCAGATCATAGTTAGGATTAAGGATAAGTGATAGGGTAATGGGCTCTGGCATCCCTTACTCACTCACCGAAACACAAGAGCACACGTGCAGTTATTTCACGGTGGTCTTCTGTAAGAGGGTGGTTACTGCCGCCAGACGGGCTGCCCAAAATAGTTGCGAAACGCAGTGTGCCCTGCCACTACTTTGCAGATCTAGACCAGAGACAATCTGAAAAGTTAATTTCCAAAGTTGACCTTGCCGGGAACCCTAGAACAGAGCGTTAATGCAAGAACCCTAACCACTCATCCAAAGGGCTCATCCTTCTTAATCCCTTATCCTTAATCCTACTAAGGTTGGCAGAGCATTTGCAATTGCTTGTATTATTATAGGCCACGGTAGCCACCTACCAAGTGGTGGATCAATTGGGCTGTCAGCCTATCTGAAGATATATATATTAAAAAAAATATGTTTGTTTTGAGCGATGATATAACCCGCAGTCTCTGACACCGCAGGCAGAGCTACTACTGTTGAGCATATATCCATTGTTTTTTTTTTACCAATAAATCCAAGAGGTTAAAGTTTGACTTACCTTTGATCTCTATAGGGTCGTCTTTCCCCCACGCTGTGCCAACCGCTTGGACGAGCATAGGAGCCGGCGAAGTCCTGCCGGTATCCACTGTCTTGGTAGCCGATTGTGCCGCGGTATTCCAAAGGGTCCTGGTAACCCCCAGGGTACCCTACATTCTGCCATCCGCTGGAGCCACTTTCAGGTCTGAAATAGATCAAAAATGACTCTGAAAGACCGGACACAATAAGAATTCAATTCCTTTGGCAACTGTTGATAAAATAATAGTTACTTATCAAAGTTTCGTCACCGCTTTTACGAATAGGATATCAGGCTTATTGGCGACAATAGTCCTATCCGTGATTATGGAGTGGTCCCAGTAGAGCGTAGCATGACCATTTTCGAGAACGGGCGTAGGCACGTACTTATAGTACGGTACCTCCGATCGATAAGACCGTATTGAAGGGCAAGTTGCTGATGAATGATCCTGGCCACTTGGTTATGTCTGTGCAAATACTCGCCGTTAGAAATAATGAGTGTCTCTCCAGGACTGTGGTATGCCCGACAGATCTCGACCGTACCGCCCTTCAGAATATATTTCCGGTAATCGTTCGTCTTAACAACTTATTACTATTACTTAAATAAAAAAAAAACAACGCAATTAATACCTCGAATATTCAACGCGACCCCAAGTAGGAGCTGGTGCGGCATCAGGTCTGCCCGAAGCAAAATAGTATCCTCTGCCGCCGGCGTCCCATCCCGCTTGACCTCTGTAAGTCTCGTCCCAAGGTCTGAAACTGGTATTGTGTATTTGATTAGTATAGAAATTCTAAAGGCAGATTTTAAAAATACTGAATTTGTCTATGCTTAATTTATCTATATCGTCGATCTTAAACATCGACGTGACATCCGACAAATATTATAAAATTAAGTCTCTGTCCGCCTCTGTCTAGTTCTCCGCTTACTTTTTTTAAACTATTTAACCGATTTTCACTTATGGAATAAACGATAAATAAGAAAGGTTCGTGTATATGTATATACTAGATGAAAACCCGGCTTCGCTCGGGTGTAATGTGACTCATAATATGTGTACACATGTAGGTACAAAATGTAGGTAGATATTTCTGTAGTTATCGGTTCTCAAGGAATATTAAAGGCAAAGTGGCATAGATTTCGCTCAGTGTTTGCGGCAAGACGTTTCGTTTTACATAGTCACATGAGTCACAGTTCTTTGTAATGGACACTTTGTTTTTAAAATGAATGAGGCGTATGTGCGCTAGTATGAATGAAACGGAACGTTTATTAACCACTCAAAATGTCATAGGTGTCAGTGAGTGACATGAGTATGGCGACTGCGATTTGTCCGTCAGCAGAGCACCATTAGAATTTAACAAAATACTTGATAATCCGAATTTTGCGGATACATGTTGTCGACTCGAAATCTTTATTTTTTTATGTTTTATCATTCAGGTAAAGTTTCAATCGAGTCTACCGTACCCCTTGACGAAATTATTAATATAGATGTAATTGGAAAATCCTTTTGGAAAATTAAGGGAGAGATCTTTGTCCAACAGTGGATGCCCTACGGTTGAGATGACGATGATGATGATGATGATATATAGTTGCATTCGTGCTCAGCACGGACTTTAAATTATGGAGTTACAATACAATACAAATAATTTATTTGCGATGACCATGGGTTGCAATGATTACAGGAGATGACATTTAGTTTTCTATTTCCTTCATGACCAACCGATTAATATTCGATGTGTAAATCTCGACATCTTGAAACTTGAAATCTTGAATTTATAAAATGTTAAATTTTTGACTAATTGACTGGTTTTTATAATAAACTAGCGACCCGCCCCCGGCTTCGCCCGGCGTGCATATTTCATATATATGAACATTCGTTTATGCCTCTTTCCATTAGTGAAAACCGAATTAAAATCGGTCTACCCGTTCACGCGTGATTGCCGTGACCAAAGGAAATGGGGATTCATTTTTATATATAGAAAAGATAGAGATAATTAGTTTGCAGAGCGGGTCGCCAGTTTTGCATTTTGATTTAGAAATATCTGCACACTTAATTGCAAGCATATTAAAAAAATAAAGTTTACAATAGGGAATGTGCGTCTAATTCAAAAAAGGCTTAAATATATTTTTTTATAAACATTTTTGCTTTAGAATTATATCTATGTAAATATTTTTTAATATTATTTCTTTTTTGTTAAGAAAATAATTATTAAAAAGTGCATAAAAATGTGGGAAATTCAAAATACTTGAAACGGTCAGATCGAATGTGACGTCACAGTCTATGGAATGTGACATCAACGTCTATGAAAAATGTCAACAAGCGTGTAGATGTTTGTGATTTTTAACATTTGATTGTATTGTAGACTTTGACGTCACGACAAGCGCGCCAAAAGGGCGGGTGTTTAAAGTGCCCGTAGCTGTTAGTTAATTTTAACTTTTTTTTTGTTACCATACGATATAACCTATCGATAGAACATACATAACGATATAACCTATCGTATGAAAATATTAAAAAAAATGTGCATATTCCCTACTTGTTTAAGTGAGTTAATGGTATAACAATTACAATTTGCAATGTAAAGAATTATTATCTTACTCTCACTCAGTAAGCAAATCAATCTCTTTAAAATTACATGTAGTGTCATCTTTATGGTTCTTTGGACTTTTTAATTAGTGCTTCCGGTAGGTAGGTTCAGTAACGGAGTTTTGCCATAGACCCCAAGTGAACCCGTGGTCAGCCAACGGGAAACAAAATTACCGACCAAAAAACACATGGGTACCGTTCGCGAATTAATCATATTCGGAACACGAAGCGGAGAATTCCCTTAATTTGATGTAGCGGTATTGTATTTTTTACTGTTACCGCAATGATGCGAATACTAAATGTGTAGGTAGGTATAGTTAATTGTAAGAAGAGGGCAATAACTTCACTTACTTAGGAAATAAGTAGGCATGTAATCTATATCTAACGAGCCGTGTCTGTAAAATTAATATTTTTTCAAATAAAAAAAAACAAACATTTTACCGAATTAAAAAAATAGTTTTTAGAATTTTTATCATTTTGTACGTTTGTGCACGCTAATCTTAGAAACAGCTTAACCAATTTGAATGCGGCGTTGCTTGTGTTATAGGCGACGGTAGCCACCTACCATCAAGTGGACCGTCAGCCTGTCTGTCGATCTTAACATTGAAAAAAAAATCTATAAAGAGACGGTCATTGTGGCGTTGACTGGCTCGATGAACTCTATACCAACCTAATTATTAATATTAATTTTAACTGTTGATTCTACATCTTACGTTACAATTATTTTGTTGAAGTACACATATAGGTAACTAGTTTTTGCCCGTATAGGTAACTTTCTTATTCACTCTTTACTAGGATTGTAATCCTACTGAGTTAGGATTTTTAGTTTATAATAATATCGAATAATGAAGAACTTAGTCAACTGTGCTGTAATTTTCCTATTAACGTGTCAAGATCGTGTATCAAATTGAATAATTATGTTTATTTCTATAACGTCTACTATAATTGCTAAATTATTCTTAAGCAATTGATGAAGGCATTTTGATGTTTTCCGACACGGCATTGCAACAATACTGCTTGTCAGTAAATAAATATTATCTTTGATTTGTGGACATAATTATTTGTTTCATTATATTATAGTTAAATTTAAATACTAAAAACTAAAATTATCTAATCTACAAATAAATTAATATAAAATTGATTAAAAACTAATAATATAAAAATGGACCCTGCGGCATTGTACCAAGTACGCTGGCAGCATTTCCTCGTTGAATGGCCAAACTAATACGTTGGCCGAGGAAAGTGCAAGCTCTTCGGTCTCACGTCGCATCAATAAGCCTCTTCGAGATGTCTTTGTGGATATCTTGTTATTTATTTAATTGTTCAAATAACAAGGATATCGCTTTGATAGCGCCGTGTTTTTGTGTTTTAAATATTCAAAGATTGGCCGCCAGTTTAATAATAAAAAGAATATAAGGCAACGCAATTTAAATTTTTTATTTGAAGTTCATTCAAAACGTTTGACGAGCCCGTTAGATGAGTGCTTGCCTTAACGCTCTGTTCTAAGGATCCCGGGTTCGATTCCCGGCAGGGTCAACTTTGAAAAACGAACTTTTCAAATTTGGCTCTGGTCTGGATCTGGAAAGTAGTGGCAGGGCACACTACGTTTCGCAGTCATTTAGGCAGCCCGTCTGGCGGCAGTAACCACCCCCTTACAGAAGTCCACCGTGATATAACAGCACGTGTACTATTGTGTTTCGGTGAGTGAGTAAGGGATGCCAGAGCCCATTTCCCTATCCCCTCCTAATCCCTTATCCTTAATCCTACTGTAGTCGGCAGCGCACTTGCAGCAGCTTTGGCGCTGCTTGTGTTATAGACGACGGTAGCTACCTACCATCAAGTGGACCGTCGGCCTGTCTGCCGATCTTAACTTTAAAAAAAAACTTTAATTAACCTTTTGTGTAAGTTTTCTTTTCGAAACAGAATTTTCTCGTTTTTCAAATGAAAAGTTAGCGAATTATAATTTACCTAATTGGGTGATAGTTCAACAAACCCGATTCGCAGCCAATGCCCGCCATATTTTTGACAAAGGCGTCAGGACAATGAAGTCGCGCAAATGGTTCAATGTGTATGCATAACCGTCGAGCGTTAAAATTGATCTAAAAAATTGTCATGTGTTCAATAGATGGTGTGTGATTCGGTCAATTTTCGGTGAAAGCGTAGTTTGACACGATTATAGTGTAACGGAATTGTTTAATTTTCCTTCAACTGATGTGGCAAATATTTGCTCCAAAAAGTGATATTAGAGTCGCGTAAATTTTACTTTTATATACACAATCTCAGACCGACAAAAACTATAGACGGAACAATACACACTCTTAAGTGAAGTAAGTAATAGGAAGACGATTCTGCAATAGGGTGACGGCCGCTCTATAGTCTGACGCGAATAGTTGATATACCTGACTATATTTTTTGTTTAATAAGTATTATAATTTATTAATTGGGGTAAAAGTTGTCGCATCAACGGAATACATTTGAGAAAATGGTCGTGGACAGCATTTGAAAGTTCCGTCCATGAAAAATTAAGGCGACTTCGGCTAGTATTTTTGCACATGACTGTACAAAAATGTACCATACATTTTGGGAATAGTAAACTAGATATTTATTAAAAGTTGCAAAATGTCCACAAAGATATTAATTAAAGTGGACATTTTGGGAACAATAAAAATATTTATTTTTGTAATTCCAAAAATATCCCAAATTGGACATTTCTTGTGGGACGGGACATATTGGGAATAGACCTTTAGTCTCTAAGGGTTTTAATTTGTTTATTGGAGGGGTTTTGGCAAAACATTTTCATAACCAGATACTATACCTATCTAATATTTGAATATTTTTTTTATTTTTTTAAGAAGCAAACACCTCTAGCATGGCTTTCACTAAACGTCGCTGACATATTAGAGGCCAGCGTCATATAGTTAGAGGCAATAAGCAAGACACTTTCGAATAGAAATTTTCTTGAATTATGCATTGATTTCACCGATTTTATCTTCTTCAATCATCCCAGAAGACTATGTTACCAGAGAAACTTTGATGGTATTGATGGTTGCAAACGTTGTGAATCATTTTCAGTTTTGGAAAATCACACAACGAAACAAATGTCTGATAATTGGAATTCTCATAATTTTTAATTTTGGTTTAGGTTAGGTTAGGTATCCCTCAAAATAATAATAAAGTCTACTTATAAAAGGCCAATGTTTATTAATTCTTACCTGTCGTGTGGTCCTCTCCCAACACCTGGTCCATAACCTCCATACCCGTCATCATATCCATTTCCCCTATCGTATCTATCATCATACACTGGTCTTCTATACGAATGAGATCCGTATCCATCGTACCTTCCTGCATAACCATCATATCTACCAGCAAAAGCTTCGTCATACCTGTCATAAGGATATCTATCAAAGAGTGGCCTTCTTTCTCTATACGGATCATCGTGGTTAGGCCTGTCGTAATTTCTATCTCTGTGAGGATCTCTTAAGAAACGATCATAATAATCGGGTCTGTATCGGTCCCTATCTTCATCTCTATTTCTGTCTCTGTCACTCCCGCGTCTTCCTCCATTAGGTCTCTCCTTGTCATCGTACGGTTTCTTTTTGTCGCTATCCTTTTCATCTTCCGTTCCATTCTTAGGTGTATTCCTTCTATCGGAATTATACCTGCGATCATCTTCACCGTCATCGTTTTTGTTTCTATCAAATCTGTTACCGTAAGTTGGTCTGTGAGTTACTCTACGATCATCATCGAATCTATCCCGTGGTCTGTCATAATCATCCCTGTCATCGTATCTGTCGTCACATCTTCCACATCTTGGTCTTTCGTATTCGAGTCTGTCGTACAATGGCCTGGTTGCGCCGTATCTTGAATCGTAATAACTTCTTCCCTGTCTGTATAGTGTTTTGTACTTCGCTGCTTTCGGGGTTAATACTGACGAAAGGACCGTTTCTTCGGCGTTCGTTGGTAGCGAGATATAAATTAATCCTAAAGTGACGAGAACCTGAAAGAAAATACAATTTTAAATAAAAATTGGGAGATTTGTAACCAGGTGTAGAAAGATAAAGTGCTTAAATTAAAATTTTTTGGTGAATATGACACTCATTAAATGTTTGGAAATGTACACTCATTAAATTTACCGGATTACGCTTCTGGTTTCATTTTGGTTTAATGCTATCAAGCAATTATAATTTTGGTTAAGTATTAAGCCACAAAAATAATTTTAAGAATTTAATTTTTCAACTACCTGTTGAAAAATTTTCAACTAATTAATTTTTCAACTACCTGTTGAAAAATTAAAATGTTAGTAGATAAATATAAATTTAGCCTAATTATACTGTCATATTATTGTAAAAACCACTTGTTCCAATATACTTATTAACAATTAAGACTTCCTTTATCGAGGTCTCCGTGGTTTATAGATCTTATCAAGTAACATATTAAAAATTAACCGAGCACGCAACTTCGTACGCGTGGTATTCGATATAGCGCGTAACTTTTTTGTTTGTAAACCGATTGGAAAGAAACAAACACTTAAATGTTTCGGGAAGTTAAATTAGTTAAAACAGTGAAAGTCAAATCGGTTAAGCCGTTTCTGACCTCAGCGTGCACAGACAAACAGACTAAAAACTTTTTTTTATCTCGGTAACATAAGTGCAAGGTGTACAAATGGTTTTAAGTACAGATACCGCTCGTTTACGATTTTTTTATATCTAAAATCTGATATCTATTTTAAGATGTTGGTTACGTTGGTTAGCAAGTAATTCCAGGAGAATTTTAGGGAAAATAGACTTAAAGATGCATTGTTTTGGGAATTAATGAATTTTTACAACAAACTAGTAATATGACGAAGAATGAGTAATAAAATGTTTGGTCAAGGCTGAGATGTCTTTAATTGTTCTGTGAACTTGGTTATAACTTTTTTGCTCTTTTATTTCTTCCGGATTTATTTATAGGTTGCACAGTACGTAAACAAGATAACCTGACCCTCTGTATCTACATTATTAAAAAATATTAATTTTACACGTCTTGTGATAAAAGTTTATGAAAAATATTTGAAATATTTTGTAATAAATGTTAAATATTGCCTTTTTTCAGTGTTGATTTTACGCTAAACCAGACTAAAATTAAAAATGTACCGTCGCATGCAACACTTGTTTGTTTGTTAACGGCTGAACCAATTTTGATGAAACTTAGTATGAAGATGAAGATAGCTATAGAACGTTAATTTGGAGCTATTTTTGTTTGTAAAAACATAAAAAGGATAAATTTTGGCTTTTAAGTAAAATAAAAAAGGGATTCTAGGCTGTTTAAAATTTTACTCACACGAACGGGTAGGTAAAGTTTAAACCCCTACTTAGGGTTCACAACATGCCGAAAATGCCTCACTGCGATATCTCGCGGTTGCGGTTTAGCTCGTTACTAGATGTCCCATGCATACAAACAGACACGCACGCACATGCCGGAAGATATCGCACTGTGATGCTTCGCGGTCTACATTGAGGTTTACTACAGTGCCTACGTGAAACAAAATATTTCGTTTTTACATCGATGTGATCTGACTCCTGATTGGTCAAATTGATTTGCCTCTCTGGTGTATCAAGGAGAGGAGTCTAGACTCACTTACCGGTAGACATATTGTTACTTCGCCTGCTCGACTCGCGCTGGTTCGTTCTTCACCACAATACTCAAAGAGTTTTTTGTTGATTAAAGTGTTTTTTTATTCTTTGAAATTCAACGTTTATCCGGAAGGCCTGTTTTTTGTTACACAGCGTTTATCTGGCTAAATTATCATACACTACACACACGGATAACGGACAGGCTTAAGAGGGCACTTTCCAACTCGAACAGCTTACTTATTCCATACTACGTAATTCCATGATTACCATTATAGGTCTTAGCAATATATGACATTTCTGGGACATAATATAAAGGTTTGCATCGCAAAAAAAAACTGAAATTAATTTTATATCTAGTATAATTAAAACGTGCAGAATTTGTGACATTTTCGCGGATTGAATTCTTGTAATTGCTGACTAAAATCCAAAAATGTTTTTCTACCGAAACTTCCTACCTATAATGTATATTTGAAATTGAGATGTTAATAGCTAATGAGGGTTTTTTAAAATATTGGAATTGCTATAGTATGTTTTATTATTTTCGCTTGCAAGATAGTAGCGGGATAGTATACCGACTAAAACCCCTTGGCGTCCTCTTCATCTGCTATTGGCGAGGTTGCGTGATCGAACGAACACTCGTCGGCAACTCCGCCGCGGAGATCCGCAGCCGGATACTACTCTTGGGGCAGCGCACTCGAACACATAGTGCGCCTCGCCTCTCAAGGTAAGGGCGGACGGTAGAGTCCCCATCTACCGCCCTGCGTCTCGTCAGGGATCCAGGTGGCGGGCGTGCGCCAGCCGCCTGCGTCCAGTCCGTCTGCGGCGGAGGGGCTGAGATAAGACGTCGTCTACCCGCACTCTTCTGTGAAGGATCCTCGCAGAAGGATTGAATCGCTCGCCAGACGGTTCTGCTGCCGACCATAGCTTTCACTACGGCCGGCAGAGAGAAGTCATATCCAATGGTCGCAGCGAGCTCAGTTCGCTGCGTCGTCCATCTAGGGCACTCCGCAAGAGTGTGCTGTGCGCTGTCCTCAGCGCAAGCGTAGCGAGCCCTGCCTATACTAAACTTAACTTAAAAACTTTCAACTTTATTCCTTTAGTAAAACATGCAACAGCCCTTTTCGCTATCCCCTTTTTTTTCTTTATTCTATCAAGATTCGAAGGTGATCCTTTCTTGCATAGCTTGTGTTTAAAGGTTTTCTTGCGTTGTCGGCATTTTTCCCACAATGATCTATTGCAATCTGAATGTTTTGCCTAATAAGAATTTTTCGATAAAGATTTTATCTACCCAGTGCTAATATTTTTTACCTTAATGTCATGCAAGGCAGCATGACATTAATTCAATAATTAGAGTTTGGCCTTCGTTTTAACCAGATTTCTGTTTTGCCAGTATTTTTTCACATGTGACATCATAGGCCATTGTTATAACAGAGGTCGCGTTGTTAACATTTTTGTACTGCATTGTTTTTGGTATTATTATGGTCATGGGGGCCCCCAATGCCATTTGTGTAATGAGTTGGGCAATTTTCACATTTGATGTCGTTATAAATGTATTTTAAATTGTAAAATAGACGACTCTATGTTATATGATACCGAATGAAGTTTGACATTAGTTAAAAATATATAATGAACTAGCTGGTGCCCGCGACTACGTCTGCGTTGATAAATGTAAATATAAGACACCTTTATTGCTGTGACGACAGCGGCGCTGAATTTTTAGACAATCCCTCGGGAACCTAATATTTATCAGTATAAAAATCATATATGTTAATTCAGGTACCTTAAAAAAATAACACTACATAATAATATCTCTAATACTATAAAAGCATGTAAGTATATACATTTATATGTACATTGATGTTCTCATTGAATATTTTCATTATTTTCATAACATTTCTAAACTTGTTCCTAACACACGCACGCACACACACACACATGCACACGCACGCACGCACGCACGTGTACCTTACTCCAAGCACCTTTGTACCTTACTCCGGGAGTTGAGGGCGGCACTAGGTGGAGAGGTCACACTGCCAATCATGGTAAAAGTTATGATTGAGAGTGTGACCACCTGGAAAGCGGTTGCGTCCTTCTGCGGAGATGTCATGTCACAGAAGGAGGCAGCTGAGAGGGAGCGAGAGGAAGAGGCCAGTCTCGCTTCCCTCAGACGCAGGCGGTTGGGCAGGAGAAGGCGGGCATATCAATCCCGCCTTCAAATGTCATAGGGGACCTGCGCACATGGCTGACTAGCTGTGTGTGCCTGCACAAGGTTTCCCCCCCTTCTGGGGATTGCCCTGGTGTCTCCGGGCAATCCCCCATTGGAGTTAGTCTAGCTAGCAATGGCTAGGCTGCCCTAGGGTGACTCGGAGTTGTTGCTTCGGCAGAGCCCGGTCCATCACTCTCGAAGGGCACGGAGACACCGGGGAGTTTTAGTGGGTAGAGCCAGTGCCGCTATGACTTAGAGCATAGCGTGGAAAACTGTTCAGCTAGTTATAAAATAAAGTCATTGTCCGAGTTTTTTTTTAATGTTATGTCGACAGACAGGCTGACGGTCCACTTGATGGTAGGTGGCTACCGTCGCCTATAACACAAGCAACGCTACAGGTGCTGCAAGTGCGCTGCCGACTAACAGTAGGATTGGATAAGGGATTAGGAGGGGATAAGGAAATGGGCTCTGGCATCCCTTACTCACTCACCGAAATACAACAGCACGTATATGCTGTTATTTCACGGTGGTCTTCTGTAAGGGGGTGGTCACTGCCGCCAGGCTGACTGTCCAAATGACTGTGAAACGCAGTGTGCCCTACCACTACTTTTCAAATCCAGACCAGTCATTTTTTGAAAATTACATTAAAATTTCCAAAGTTGACCCCGCCGGGAATCGAACCCGGGGCCCCTGAGACGTTAGGCAAGCATCCTTGCCACTCATCCAACGGGCCGCCTAGCCAGCGGTAGGAGATCTGTAAATGGATTTTTCCTCGGAAAAAAAGGTAATAAACTATCTCATCCAAACCGCTCAGTAGTTTTTACGTGAAAGAATAACAAACATACATATTACATTTATACATCCATCCATCCTCACAAACCTTCGCGGTTATAAAAGAGTGTCCAATTTTTCATCTATTTTGGACACGTCATAAATATTAATCTTTTAGTTTGTACTAGTCTGTGCCACATTCGAATGACAAAGCATTTCATCGTCAAAGCAGTTTGAAGCCGAGCGAAGCTCTGCTGAGCTGTCGAATTACACTTAAAATAGTAGAAAATCGTACTACGAAAATTTTCACGAGTTAAATCCATAGCCATGTAAACACTCAATTTTTCAAATGACGCTACAATTTGAAAACAAGTGACAGATGAAACAAACCTTATTTCTACAGCCTAAGAGTTGTCAAATGTCAAATGTAAATACTTTTTAAATATTGTTTATGTAAGTGGCTAGTTCCGGAAACATATAGTATAAAACTTATCTATTCTTCTATATCTATACATATCTACATATAATAAAATCGTAAACGAGCCGTGTCTGTACATTAAATATTAAAAAAAAAAAAAAAAAAAAAAACAATTTGTACACGTTGTACTTATGTTACCGAGGTCATAAAAACAGGTTTTAGGATTTTTGTCCGTTTGTCTGCGCGTTTGTGCACGCTAATCTTAGAAACGGCTTCACCGATTTGAATGCAATTTTCTCTGATGTATTGTAGCAAGCTTTCCGTAACATTTAATGTTTGTTTCATTCCAATCGGTTTACAAACAAAAAAGTTACGCGCAATACCTAATACCACGCGAACGAAGTTGCGGGCTCAGCTAATGTATAATAAAGCTAAAAAGTTTTTTTTGTTTCAATCCGCTAAACCCTGGAACTACCAGTCGGATTTTCTTGAGGATGGTTATAGGCTATTTATCATCACGCTATGACCCTTAGCTGACCGCTTACGCCGGAAAGCGGCGTGACGCGCACTTTTTAAAGTAGCAATAGAATTTAAAACTTATTTACTACACTAAAGGTACACAGTTCAATGATTCGCGAGTGGTGTCGGCGCCACTTCACATGATTAATTGAATTTTGTACATATGAGTTGTAGGTTTCCGAGATGATGGCCCAGGTCTGTTGGAAATTCTTCCAAACGTTTCGTCAACAACTGCGGTTGACATCCTCAGTGGTGTAGTTCGTATTGGAAGAAGAAGTACATCACATCACTGCACCGCAATGCACCAAACTGTGACACACTGCACTGCACTTCACTTCTGCACTTTTTGACTTCTCGAGCGAGACTAAGTCTCCCGGAAACCTACAACTCATATGGATTCCGGCCGAGAAAACCTACATTCTACTATTGAATTTTGTACCTTTTCGTGTAGTAAATAAGTTCCATATTCTAATACTAATGTAATACAAGTGTGCGCTGCGCCGCTTTCCGCTGTGAGCTGACCCTTAGAAGACAATAAAAAAATTCAGAACGGTTAGCGAAAACGAAGCAATAGAGCATGCGGGAAATGAGCCTGAGGCTGTAGGCGGCCGGGCGTTCACGGCCTCAGACTCAGAAGAGACTCAGGCTCAAAGACTCAGGCTTTATTAAAGCCTGAGTCCTGAAAATTAACGGGGAGTGAAACCGCGGTCCACGTCCAGTTCATTAAGACGTGTAAAACCGCCTTATTTTAAACGCAATGAGTAACCTTACTAGACCATTGTTAGGCTATCATGTGCATCCGTTGTACTTTGTAATAATCGTTTTATAATTGTTTGCTCAAAGACAATGACTATTTTATGGGATTATGTGAACTCTATCTTAAATCTTTCATGTATAAATTATCTTTGATGTAGGCTCAGACCGACAAAAACTATAGACAGAGCCCTCACGAACATTTAGAAAATGAAGTCGGTTCGCTGAAGATGTGTGCGTGACCCTATGTGTCGTATAGTGGCCATGCGTTTGTGTGTGCAACTAAAAATATTGCCCATTAACGACTTTTGCCCCCAATTAATTATTATAAAACTTATTAAACAAAAAATATAGTTAGGTATATCAACTACTCGCGTCAGATTGTCGAGCGGCCGTCATCCTATTGCAGAATCGTCTTTCTATAACGTGCCTCACTTAAGGGTGTGTATTGTTCCGTCTATAGTTTTGTTAGTCTGGGGATGTAGGTATATGACGCAAAATAAGTTGGCTATTTTGAACAATGAACAAGGGTCTCTCTTGTAAGTCGTTTTATATGGCAACACATACGCTTCTATAAGAAGGTCCTAAGATATAATCAAACCTTTTACAGGAAATTTACAAATAAAAGGCTTTTTTTTACTCATGTATTATTTAAGGAATCCGAGCTGCTTGGAATTGTTGCCAAGCAATTCCAAGCTCTGCTCGGAGCTGCCCAAATGAAATTTTTTGATCTCGCATTAAAATATTAGTAGGATGATTCATTTAACTAGTTTTTTAATGAAAAAGAGCGACATTCAAGCTGACGGTTCATATAAAGGTTGTTATCGTCGCCTATAAACACAAAGGACAAATAATAAGGGAAAGAATTAAAGGATAGAGGAATGAGTTCGGGCATCCCTTTTTCATGAAACAACAAAGCACAGGTGCTTTCATTTCACGTTGGTCTTCTGAGAAAATGTTTACTTCCGCCAGACAGGCTACGCAATAAATGCGCCTTCGCAACGCAATGCGCTCATTAACTATGTTTTTTTTAATAATATTAATTTAACTATAATTCTTAACACACAATGTTTTTTAATCGTAACACAAATATCATTTATACAAATGAATAATGTTGGAACAAAAACTATTTAATTATAAATAAATGTTTTTATTAACGACTAATGAAGGTACCTAACGTTTTTATTTGTATTATAGGTTTTTTCGGTACATAGCCTTTTTGATGTTCTTAATTTAAAAACATATTTTCATTACATTCGTCCTCAAATTCATTGTATACTCTTAAACAGAATATAAATGTACATGGGATTAATGTTTCATTAAATCAAATCAAATCAAGATTAAAAATATTTATTTATCAATTAGGTTTCTCCAAGAAACTCTTATGATCATTTAAATTTACCATTAATAAAATATAATTAATAAAATAAGTCCTTCCTTTCTTCCACTGTTTTAAATAAGTAATTAAATATATTCAATTAAACTAAACCAATTTAAATTTTAATAATGAATTCGTATCACCTTACGCTTAGTATTTGTTAAAAATAATAAAGTTTATTTATTTCAGGCATTTAACAATGGTCCAGATTAAATAAAAAAAAAAAAAAAAATTATATTATGATAAAATAAATTTTTGAATTAAATATTTACGGTTATTACATCAAATTAAATATGTCACTTTTTTAAATATACTCATGTTGAATTAGTATGTAGGTTGAGTATTTTAAATTCTGTTATAATTTTTTTTGTTAAATAATAAAATTTTATTTAATAAAATTGATATTATGTACAGTTAAAACTAAATTTTCAAATAATCTTTTGAGCTGTAGAAAAATATTTGTATGTACTATAAAATATCATTAATTTATTTTATCACAATAGAAATAGAAATCTTACCAATAATTTTAAATACTCCATTTTTTAATCAACACCACAGACAAACAACTCATTCTCCGGTATCGATAAGTTTATAGACACCAAGCCGCGTAGAACCTGTTTTCTTTGTTTAAAATATTTTATAAATAAAATCAATGTTGTAATTTCAAATTTCACTTCCACATTCTATATTAGATTGATCTCGTATGTCAATATTTAAAAATAGAATGTTCCTGTGATTTTATTTTTTCAATGAAAATTCGATGGCGATGCACTGCGTGTATCGCAACCGCGTCCACCGAACTGACCGCATACCCATGCGGCCTGTGCTTATAATAATTAGTATAACAGTTGTTGATTTTTTATTGTTCATCCCATCCGTTCGTCCATGGCTCACGATTTTGTATGCTTTGAAGGT
The DNA here is from genome assembly GCA_910589475.2 of Bembecia ichneumoniformis. NCBI lineage: Eukaryota > Metazoa > Arthropoda > Insecta > Lepidoptera > Sesiidae > Bembecia > Bembecia ichneumoniformis. Next base: position 16,944,133 of record OU342532.1, read on the forward strand.
TGCTACTGGTCTTACTAGAGACTATGTTAGTCGCTACAAAAAAAAAACTATTTGCCAGGTGGGGTTTTGCCAGGTGCCAGGTGCCAGGTAGGATCACTCGTGTGTCCGTCTGTCCGACCATTCCCCCCCCCCCCCCCTCTTATCTCCGAAACTACTGAACCTAAAATTTTGAAAAAAAAAACACAGAAATTAAATTTCTACTTATATATTACAGGAAAACCTATAAGAAGTCGATGATATTAAAATAACATGGTAAATCACTTAATATTGTGCGGATAGGTAACATCGTACGGAACGCCTTGTCCCGTTTTTTTTTTTATTATTATAGATGGGTTTGCTCTTGAGCAGCATCTAATCGTGTAGGAAAGATGAGGCCGGCGATGGAGCCAGCTCACCCTGATTCACTCGTAGTTTGAAAAGATTTGGGTTGTATGAGCTCGGAAATACAGACGCCTGCAGGGAGTTCCAATCCTTAGCAGTGCGCATTATAAAAGATGTTTAAATCGGTCGGTCCAAATAAGAGAGATTTCGACAAGGTGAAGATGCTAACCAGCCGTACGTCTGCATGTCCGATAGAAGAAAGCGGAAGGCGGTATGATCTCATGCAGCTCCTGCGTCTATATGTTTACGTTAACAAGAAATTTGTTTATAATTAACTAGCTGCTGCACGCAACTTCGTCTGCGTCTCTTTATAAAATATTACTCGCTGATAATGTAACTTTCTATAGGTGAAAGAATTTTTAAAATCGGTCCAGTAGTCTTTGAGTATATTCATTACAAACATACATGTTTATGGTAAGGGCTAAAGGGCGGAGATGGAGGGAGGGTGAGTAGTCTATGTTACTCGCTGATAATTTAGCTTTCTATTGGTGAAAGAATTTTTAAAATCTGTTCAGTAGTTTTTGAGTTTATTCGTTACAAACATACAAAAATACATAGTATGTATGTATTACATACACATTCAAATCTTATCTCTTTATAATAAATCTCTTATCTCTCTTTATAAGAAAATATAAAATTGTTCGCGCTTTAGCGCCCTCTAGCGTGATCTAGCAAAATTATCATAATGATCTACGCCAGTTGTCACTACGGTCTGAGTTATTTTGATTGGTCCCTTTTCCCCCTTCCCTAAAATATTGTAATTAAATTTCTAGACACAATATACGTTTTAACGAAGCCAAACAGACATTTTTATTTTCACTATTTTTAATAACAAAATTCATATAAAAGTCGCATACGCGTAAAATTCGCTAAGCCCAAGCGGCTACAAAATACTAATTTTTGTTCGCGACTTCGTCCGCGTCCCCTTTTTTGGAGTTGAAACATTTAATCAATCATTATTGCTAATATATTTTTGTTAGGTATTGATAGTCAAGCCGATCCATGGGTCAATCGATAAAGTTAAGGACATAAATCAAAACCAGGCCATTGTTTTTTTAACTTGCACTTTGAAGAAATTGGTAATAAAAGTCTTACTTAATTTCAGTAATGTCCTGTGAATATTTCATATTTTGTAAATGGAGATAACATTCGAAAATTATACCCGTGTCATCGTTCTTTTCGCTCCATTGCTCATGGGGTGAAAGGCTGTGGTTCGCATTTTTTCGATGCCTAAATACTTCATGAGATTGATGAAAATATTACTCTACATTGAGCGCGAAGTGCGTACCCGATACGTCGATTTTTAATACCCCATTACCAAATTACACGGTATTTTCCCACCAAAATCTATAATTACTTGTTACCTAATGGTACAAGTTTCAACCGTTAAAAACGAAAATACCATACACCGATGGCCCGAATTTGAATCTTTTAATTATTGCTTTAAGTTTCAATAATTATTTATTTTTGTCTTTCAATAATAGGTAATATGCGTCTAATTCAAAATAGGCTTAAATATATTTTTTTATCAACATTTTTGCTTTAGAATTATGTCTATGTAAATATTATTTCTTTTTCGTTAAGAAAATAATTATTAAAAAGTGCATAAAAATGTGGGAAATTCAAAATACTCGAAACGGTCAGATCGAATGTGACGTCAACGTCTATGAAATGTCACCGAGCGTGTAGATATGTTTGTGATTTTTAACATTTGATTGTATTGTAGACTTTGACGTCACGACAAGCGCGCCAAAAGGGCGGTGTTTAAAGTGCCCGTAGCTGTTAGTTAATTTTAACTTTTTTTTTGTTACCAAATTTCTGTTTTTTGGCGCTGAATATTTTTTTACGGTTATATAACGATATAACCTATCGTATGAAAATGTAAAAAAAATGTGCATATTCCCTATTGTTTTAAGTCTCATTGGAAGTCCTGGTTGAATTGATGTTTTTTTGTTTTTAATTGGATCCATTTTGTACGGGCCTGTAAGCTCCCGTACATTGGTTTACGGTACGGCTGTGTACCGCGCTAGTGGGCAACGCTCCCGTTAAGAAGCGTCGCTGATCTAGCCGATCGGTGGGTCAGATCGGGGAGAGTTTGTGAGGTTCCAAGACAAAGTCCGTACTAGTCACATAGGTCAATGCGGTGAAGCGAAGACAATTTATTCAGAAAAAAGGTCGATTTATAATACAATTATTTACATCCAACTAGCGACAATCGTGCCCTGCGCCGAGACAAATGCGCCAATAACAAATGGGTGTTGACACGATTGCGCAAGTTGTGCAATATTATGAAATAATATTAAATGTTGTGCAATAACAGTATTTACAGTATTTTCTGTCCCTATCACTTTCTATTGTTGTCTTTGTTTGTTCATACGTATATATGGGCCAACATTTCACTACGTTGGCCCATTTCTATGCGAACACTGTACGTATGAACACTGCACAATCACTAATGTTTACACAAACTGTAGGCTGTCCCGAACATTCTCCCGCCGATGCGCCGTCGTCAGGTCGACGCATCTTCTGTGTGCTGGAGGGCAGCCGGCTCCGTTGGCAGGATGACCAGCTTCTTAGCCGGTCGGCGAAGAGTCCCCGCCCCGGTAGCGACGTCGACTGTCCTCACAGCGCCGTCGGGTCCAGGATAAGCCGCGATGACCCTTCCTCGCGGCCATGTGTTGCGAGGAAGGGTGTTGTCCACGATGAGCACAACGTCTCCGATGGTGACTTGCCGCCCTCTTCCTTGGGGCTCCCGCCGGTGCTGAAGCTCAGGAAGGTATTCCCTGAGCCAGCGTTGCCAAAACAAGTCGGCGAGACGTTGTGAGGCGCGCCAGTGCGTGCGCCCGATGGTGTCTTCCTCGTTGAAGACGCCGAGGTGTTGATCACGGACCGATCCCATCAGTAGAAAGTGGTTAGGCGTGAGCGCCTCGGGATCGTCCGGATCAACCGAGACGTGTGTGAGCGGCCGGCTGTTGACGGTGTACTCGACCTCGGCGATCAATGTGCCGAGTACTTCTTCTGTGGGGCGCCGCTCATGTAGCACGTTGTTGAGTGATGTCTTGACGCTGCGAACGAGGCGCTCCCAGGCCCCGCCCATGAAAGGGGCACCGGGAGGGATGAAGCGCCAATTGATCCTCTTCTTATTTGCCTCTTCTTGAAGAAGCCGATCTGTTTGTTGCCGAAGTTCTCTTTCGGCGCCGTGTAGGTTGGTGCCGTTGTCCGACCATATTTCTATGGGGCACCCGCGACGCGCTATCATGCGTCGCAACGCCATCACGGCCGAGTCTGTGGTTAGCGAAGCTGCGATCTCGAGGTGTACGGCGCGCGTCGTTAAACACGTGAACAACGCGACGTATCTCTTCTGTGTTGTGCGTCCCACCGTCACTGCGAGCGGCCCGAAGTAGTCGAGCCCGGTGTAGGTGAACGCACGTCGATGGTGTGCTAGCCGGCACGGTGGTAGGTCCCCTGTAGGTGGCACTGGTGGCAACGATCTTCGAATCCTACAGTGGAGACATCTGTGAATGATCATACGCGTTACCGGACGTAGCCGAAGGATCCAGTAGTACTGTCGACATTCGTTTATCGTAGTCTCGACGCCAGCATGATGCAACTGCCTATGGACGTACTCTATGTAGAGCCTGCACACGTACTCGTTCCCATCGAGTACTGCAGGGCTCTTCTGTCGATCGGTGACGTCACATGCAGCGCCGATACGTGGTACTAACTGGATTATGCCATTTTCGATCTTCACAGCTAAGTGGCGCAGTCGGCTCTGCGCTGCTATGTTTCTGTTGTTTCGGAGATCACGTAAATCTTCTGAGAAAGTCTTTTGTTGGCTGTTTCTAATGAGGAGTAACTCTGCTTCGTGTAGAAGGTCTGTGGGGATTGGTAAGTAGTTCTTCTCAAGCTGTTGGGGTTGTGTGATTTTCGGTTGTGTGGGTTTCTGTTTGATTTTATGTTCCCGCCACAACGGGTCTTTCTCTGTGCGTTTCTGTGTTCTCTTGTAGTTTACGTGATCCCTTTTTCTTCGGCAAAGTCGAATGAAATGTAGCACACGTGCCGTGCTTCGAACGAGCTTTTCCCATTTCGAAAATCTGTTGCTATTCGGGATGCACTGCTCCAATTTCGATTGTTCTTTTACAACAGTCACGTGTACTTTTTCTTCGCCGGTCGGTGAGGTGGTTACAACTTTTTCCTGTGGCCATCGATCAGGATTTTCCAGAAGGAAACTAGGCCCGTTGAACCACCTATGTTGCGAGTTGAAGTCGTTGGGTACGTCTCTGGTTGCATCGTCCGCAACGTTCAATTTGGTAGGCACCCAACGCCACTCGCCGATCTTGCTGTTTTCCTCTATTGCTGCTATACGATGCGCGACGAATGGTTTGTAAGACCTCGAGCCTATTTGCAGTCAGGTGAGCACGGTCTTGCTATCGGTCCAGAAGATCTTCTTGTCTGGCCTTCTATCGTGCTCTTCGATGACTGTAGTTGCCATCCTGCTTCCCATCACTGCAGCAAGCAGCTCGAGACGCGGGATGGACGTCAGCTTGAGAGGTGAGACTCGCGCTTTCGCTGTTACGAACGCCAACGACACTTGTCCGTCTGGCCTGATGATGCGCCAGTATAGGGCTGCGGCGTATGCTGTTTCGCTCGCATCCACGAACACGTGTAACTCGATTGTGGCGGCGTCACTGTAGTTCGGGTAACAGCGAGGTATGTTGACATCGCGGAGTCTTTTCAGATGTTCTAGCCATACTGTCCATTGGCTAGCGAGGTCTGCATCTATTTTTTGATCCCAATCTGTTCCTCTGCGACATAACTCCTGAAATATCTGCTTGGCTCTTGTGGTGACAGGCGATGCGAGTCCAAGCGGATCGAAGAGAGACATGATTATTTTCAAAGTTTCCCTCTTCGTCGGTTGAGTGTTTAGGATGGCGCCAGGGGGTAGTCGAGCCATGTTGAGATCAAATGTAAGTTCGTCGGTTGCAGGCCTCCATATGACTCCCAAGAGACGCTCTATGTTTGAACTATTGTCGAGATCTATACTCCTTTTATCGATCGGTTCGGAGTTTTCATTGAACGCTTCGAGTACTTTCTTCGAATTGGATGTCCACTGTCGCAACTCGTAGTGGGCCTCCCGATTAATTTGTTGTACTCGAAGGGCTGTCTGTATAGCTTCTTCTTCTGTTTTGAAGCTCTGAAGGTAATCATCAACGTAATGATTTCGAACAATCGCCGTGTATGCCTCCGGATACGTTGTTTTGTATCTTTCGGCATTTCTGTTCTTCACGTATATAGCCGTTGCAGGTGACGATGTGGCTCCGAATATGAGAGAGGTCATCCTATATTCTATTGGAGGATCTTTACCTCGCTTTCTGCCTCTCCATAGGTACCGAAGCGCATCTCTATCCTGCGGTCGAACTTTCACTTGCATGAACATTTCGGCTATATCGGATGACACGGCGATTCGATGTTGTCGTAACCTCATGAGTACCCCGGGTAACGACAGAATGAGGTCAGGTCCGGTGAGCAGGTAGTCGTTGAGCGAATTTCCCATCGTCTTAGCTGCTGCGTCGTGTACTATGCGGACCTTTCCTGGTTTGGTGGGGTTCAGCACGGGAAAGTGTGGCAGGTACCACGTTTTTCCCGGCGTACGATGGGGAGGCGCTCGTTCGGCGTATCCCTTTTCTATGAGCGCGTTCATCTGCTGCTCATAGCGATCTCGAAGTTTAGGATCTCTATCTATCCTCTTTTCAGTATGGTGGAGTCGTCTGAGCGCGTTGTCGTAGTTGACGGGCATCTGAAAATCGTCCGATTTCCAGAGCAACGATGTTTCGTAGCGTCCGTCACTATTTCGTCGAGTATGTTCGACAAGCGTCTTGACGGCCCTTTCTTCGATGTCGTTGGACGGTCTCTTTGGAGTGATCATCAGCGACTCCAAAGAGAAATACTGTTTCAACTGTTCGTCCATACTGTCTTCGGTACGATTGGTGAGGTGATTGATAGAGTCCACACGGCGCCCTAGTAGGCGTGTCTGTGTTCCATGTAGCACCCATCCGAGCGGTGTTAGAGACGCGACCGGCTGATGTCGCTGTCCTCTCCTGATCTGTGTGGCGAGCAATAAGTCCCAGTTGTCTTGACCGATGAGAAGCTTCGGTCGGACACGTGGATATTTGAGGTGTTCTTTAATGTTCTTGAGGTGTGGACAGTCTGACAGGTCTCGCTCCGATACTGTTTGCGCAGAGAGCTGTAGATTGTTCATGGTGCGTGCTCGAATGGTGCGGTGGTTTGTCGCGCCGTGTAAAGTTATTTTTACACGACGTGACCGATTTGCGTCCACTTCGGTATTTGCGATTGCTTCTATGTGGAGCGGATCAACGGGCCCTTTCGCGCCTATTTGTTGCGCCAAACTATTATCGATGAGGGTCACCGTTGAACCGTCGTCGAGTAGTGCGTAGGTGTTGACGCTTCCTTGTGAACCGGAGACTCGAACGGGCACAAATTTCAGAAATGAATGTGTCTCCTTTGGTTGCCAGGCGGAAGCGACAACTTCAAACTTTTCACTAGCACGTACCTTTTCTTCGAAGTGGAGCAGTCGATGGTGCGAACGCGAACAATTGTTTTCATTACAATTCGATATTTTACACTTGTGTGTTCTATTTTTGTAATGTAGACACTTGAAACACAATCGTTTATCCTTTGCGATGTTCCAACGTGTCCTAGTGTCTGCTTCTATGAACTTCGAACACTTTTCTGTTTTGTGTCCGGTATTGGCACATACCGGACAGGCAGACACTTTTCGATGTTGATTTTCCGTTGCGGAATAAGTCTTCTGAGTTCGCCTGGGTGCGTAACTCGTCTCTATAGGCGGCGTGAACTCTGGCTGTGCATACGAGCTGCAGAGTTCCGCCTCGATTTCGAAGAATCGTGAAAGTTTCAACAAATCGGGTTGCTCTTTTGGTTGTTTACTTACGTACTCGAACCATCTGTAACGAAGTCCTGAAGGGAGTTTCTCTATTGTTGTTCTGGTGATTTCCGGATTGAATAAGTAGTACGATTTTTCTAGAGCTTGTAATGTTGCGACGGTGTTGGTGACTCGAGTGGCGAACACACATATATCACGCGGCGAGTCTGTTAGCCGCGGAAGTGCCCTCAACCGCTCCAGTTCCGTTATGGCGATAGAATCCGGTCGGCCGAACCGGTTTTCTAACGTTTTCAGAATCTTACTTGTTTCTACGTTGTATATGAGGAGGCTTTCGACTGCCTCTTTGGCTTTTCCTTTAAGGCTTCTTCTTAAGCGAGCTATGTTTTCACTTTCACTGTGATTTTTGTGCGATTCTTCGTAGGCCGCTTTGAATGATAGCCATTCCTGATGCGACCCGCTATACGATGGTAGCTCCGTGAAGTAACGCGGAGCCGTTTGATGGCCTGTTTTGGCGGCCAAAGTTATCGCTGCAGCCAATTCCGTTAGCCCGATACTCTGGCTAACGGGCGCTACAGCGGGCACTATGCGATCTGTTTCGGGCTTACCGTTATCTTGCCGATCTTCAATTTGTTGCACGGGGAAAGGAGTCGGCGTGGTCGGTGACGCCTGGTGAGTCTGCGCTGTGCAGACTTCTCGAACTATGGGGGGTGGCGCACCAGCCGCGCTGAGCGCTTGACTATTGACCCATGTGTCGACCCTCTCCTTCGTGATTTCGAGGTCTTCGACGGTGTTGTCGTCGATGGTGTCGGCGTCAGATTCTTCGATTGCCTCTATCTGGGCGGCGGCAAGCTCGATCTGTAGCTTTAACAGCTCTATTTTAGCTTTCGCTAATTTCGTCTTTCTTCTAGACGAGTGTGACGTGCCTCTTTTGCTTGAGCGCACGTCCGAACGATGCACGGCCTCTGTGCCGTGTGTACCGGACGGGTGACGCTTCACGCCGATCTGACTTGCGTCTTCTCCCGCCGGTACCGAAGTCAACGTCGCGGATGCTGACGTTGATGTTGCCGTTACGGCCGATGACCCCGCTGACCATGTGTCCGTGGAACTGGCATGCATGGCCGCGGGGGTGGACGTGGAGGTAGTTAGCCTCTCGCCGTCCCGAAGTGTCGACGCGGCGTCTCGAACAGTTGACGCGGCGTCGCGAACGATTGACGCGGCAGCGTCGCGAACGGTGGACGCGGAAGTTGTAGGCCTCGCGGCGTCCCGAACGGTGGACGCGGAGGTTGTAGGCCTCTCGTCATCCCGAGCGGTGGTGCTACGTGTCACCGGCATTGCCAAGGCACTCTCCTCGACTGACCAACAGCGCTATACAATCGGCTATATCCGGCTCGATTGGACCATAAATGTACGGGCCTGTAAGCTCCCGTACATTGGTTTACGGTACGGCTGTGTACCGCGCTAGTGGGCAACGCTCCCGTTAAGAAGCGTCGCTGATCTAGCCGATCGGTGGGTCAGATCGGGGAGAGTTTGTGAGGTTCCAAGACAAAGTCCGTATTAGTCACATAGGTCAATGCGGTGAAGCGAAGACAATTTATTCAGAAAAAAGGTCGATTTATAATACAATTATTTACATCCAACTAGCGACAATCGTGCCCTGCGCCGAGACAAATGCGCCAATAACAAATGGGTGTTGACACGATTGCGCAAGTTGTGCAATATTATGAAATAATATTAAATGTTGTGCAATAACAGTATTTACAGTATTTTCTGTCCCTATCACTTTCTATTGTTGTCTTTGTTTGTTCATACGTATATATGGGCCAACATTTCACTACGTTGGCCCATTTCTATGCGAACACTGTACGTATGAACACTGCACAATCACTAATGTTTACACAAACTGTAGGCTGTCCCGAACACATTTACAATATTGACTAGTAAAATATTTATGTCAAAAGCAAATTATATGTTGATACGTAGTGAAAACATAATATGTATAGGTTAAAATAGATTTTTTAAATAAAATTTTCGGTAGGAGAAAAGTCTAAGGCAAGCCTTTATTGCGGGAATAGCAAAAATTGTGCTATTGTGTTTCCGTAATGAATAAAGGGTTGCCTTTTATCAGGTTTTGACAACAAACTACCGTCTTTCTAATTTTTTGCATATTTTTTGCAATTAAAAAAATTTGTATTCTGATTACTATTTTTTTAGAATCCAAACTAATTGCATTACCAACATGATAACATGCTTATTTACCTTACTAACAATTACCAATTATCTCGGTTCAAATTGATGTGTAGAAAATCAATTCGGCGACAAATTACTTGTACTTGTTTGTCAAAATGCAAGAACAATTTTAGTAACAGCTTGATCTTTTTGAATAAATATTGCGGAATTCTTGTTATTTCGCAATTTAAAATATTACAAGATACTCGAACTGTATGCGCAAATAGGAATGCCCATCATAAAATGCCTGTATGGACAGAAATGACCAATATTCCCAAAATAAATTTAAAATAAAATAAGAATTATCTAGGGTGAATATATCTTAAACATTTATCATTTCAAATGTATATATCTACTTATATGTGTCTCGTACTATATATATATATATAGAGTAAATTTGTAAAAAATCTTATAGCAATTTCGTAGAGGATGCCTGCGTACGAACTTAAAGCATGAAGGAAGAGGAAGTGCTATTGTGTTATAATAACTGTTTCCATTGCTTTTTTTTTAAATAGAGCTGCGAAGGAATGTTATACCTAACTAGCCGATGCTCACGATTTCTTTCGCCTTGACTTCATCTAAAGATATGAATATACCTATACAATTTTATAAACAAAATAAGTAAATAAAAAAAGTCTATCATAGTAGACGCATTATCAACTGAGTCGTCAGGTAATAAATCATTTTTATCAGTCTATCTCGCTCTCACTTACAGGTCTTATGGAGTGGTATAGAGATGTGCGGGGACGCATGTCGATAACCTGATGCGATATGATATGTAATTTCTTAGTCTGTCAAACAAAAAGACTGATCGGATTTGAATAAAATTTGGCACACTGATAGTTTATTACATGGACTAACACATGGAATACTTTTTATTCTGGAAAAATGTTAGGTTCCTGGGAGATCCTCAAAAATTTAAAAAATTCGGCGCCACTGTCGCATGCCACCGTCGTCGTCGTCACAGCTATAAAGATTAAAGATGTCCGGCGTTATTTAGGTATTACATTTTTCATTTTTCAACGCAAACTTGCCCGGAGTAATAAGATAAATATAAAAAAAATGGATTTAGAGCTACCGTGTCGTGTATAACAGTGGAAACGTGGTATGTGTACGAAACTACAGCTATACCAAACCGTCCAGGCGCCGAACCGAGACCGACACGTAGTTATATGTTTTGTTAACCAACGAACCATAGACAACAGAACAACCTAACCCCTCATTTTCGTAATTGAACATGAAAAAATCTTTTTTGTTTGTGATATATTGGACCAGGAAGAGGCTTAAAATTTATGAAGGTAATTATTTCAATAAATGTAAGTAGGAAACAAATTTTAAGTTATTGTACATTTTACCCGCGTTGGGTCCGTGGGGTCCCAACGCGCTAAAATTTTTCAACATTTTATCTAAATGTTTAGTCGACATAACTGGCGATCCCAGAGCTGGCCATTACCTCGGTCAGCAAATCAGTCTTGCAATACAACGAGGTAATGCAGCCAGCATGCTTGGCACCCTGCCTAGGGGACCAAAGCTTAATTTAGTATATAATTTGTAAATATATTATTTAATAAATTAATAATAGGTTTGTATAAAATAAGTAAATTTAGCATTGTTATTGTACATTCAGTGTATCAAAATTAAGTTCACAGATTTTATTAATATAAAATTATTTTCATGTACACCTAATATGTTTTACACATGCACACACGTTTGACACCATATGTGTAATTAATAAACTAATACACAGTTTGACATCAAAACCATGAAAGCTTAATACTGGCTATAGCTTGACAGCCTAAACAAGCGAAGCCGTGGGTCATTATATAACTACAGTTACTAATTGTAAAATAACAGAATTATATTCAAAAATACACTCGTTAAAATAAATTACCCAAGTCGTAAGTACGATAATGGCTCTGTGTAGGTACGGCAATGATGTAAGTTATTGACACAAATTATTTTAAAATTGCAAATGAAGCTGCGTCCGTAATTCAATGTGTTATTACAAACGAAACCGACATAATAATAATAAAATGCCGGTTTCTGGACGGATGACAGATGCCATTTCCCGCCTAGAGCGGTTGCCGTGCGCATGCGTGACGGTTAGCGCCCTCTGGACGTTGACACTGACGGTTGATAAGCTAAATTTTAGAGTCATAAAAAAAAACTCGATTCGGTGGATCGCAAAGCTAGGAGGCTCATTGGCGACGATACACTAATAAGAACTAAGCTGCAGAGCCTAGCACATTAGACGTAAAGTTGCCTGTCTGTGTGTATTCTATAAGATGTACTTCGGAGAGTGTGCTCGAGAGCTGCATGAGATCATAGCGCCTTCCCCTTTCTTCTATCGGACATGCAGACGTACGGCTGGTTACCATCCTCACCTTGTCGAAATCCCTCTAATTCGGACCAAGCGCTTTAAAACATCTTTTGTGATGCGCACTGCTAAGGATTGGAAATCCCTGCCGGCGTCTGTATTTCCGAGCTCATATAACCCAAATCTTTTCAAGGTTCGAGTGAATCTTCTGGGTGAGCTCGCTCCATCGTCGGCCTCTTCCTTCCTACATGGATAGATGCTGGTCAAGAGCAAACCCATCTTTAATAAAAAAAAAAATCAATTGTATAGATCGGGCAAGACGAAAGAATCCGTAATGTGACATTTAGAACCACGTGGTACAAAATCGCTCAGTCCATCGGCAACTTCACAAGGCTATTTAGCTACGCCATGGCTAAATTTAGCCTAGGAAAATTTTCGCAATGCCCCTCTCTATATTTCTATATGTTTAATCCTTTTGCTGCGCGGATGCATATGCAATTTTTCTGCAAATTATACATTTGCAGAGAGGATAGAGAAGTTCTCGAATGGAGGCCACGAATCGGAAAGCGCCCTGCAGCTAGGTGGATAGGCGTCCTGAAAGGCTTCGCGAGAAGCGGCTGGATGCGAAGGACAGAAGACCGTGCGTGGTAGCTAGCCTCAGGAGCGACCTACATCCAGTAGAGGAAAGACTCAGGCTGATGGTGATGAATTAAATTTTGTAATTTGATAATTAATGGAAATTAATTTTTTATTGCAAAAATAAAGTTTATAATAATTTTTATATACTTAATGCTTTTTTAAAAAAAGTATCAATAAAACCCATTAAAACATTATTGATCGCCAGCAATCAATGAGCTTAGTTTCATCAGGTCAAACACGGTTATATAAGGAGGGTGGTTAACAATGGAGCTGAGTAGGTTACGAAGAATCAGGGCTTTCAGGGCATCAATAGTTTAAGTTACATAAAAAATGAATTTTAAGACTATGGCATACATCTTACGAACGAACAACGAAACATTGTTTACGTAGGTTACCTAAAGTTATTGAGTCTTATTGATTCGTTTAAATTATTGAATCTAGCTAGGATAACACAATTAATTTAATTAACGAACTATTTTACTTAAGACTACTGATAAGTTAATCAAATCGGTTAAGCTGTTTTTGAGATTAGCGTACACAAACATACAGACAGACAAAAATTCCAAAAACTATTATTTTTTTATATATATATATATATTTAAACCCACAGACACGGATCGTTTAGGATTTTATAATATGTATAAATTTATCGCTGTATATTCTATGAAATCCTCTTTTAATAGTTTTAATAGCTAGTTCAAAATACATCTAAAAATTTGTTGCTAGTTCAAAACACTTCAATTTGTTTAGTGCTATCTTATATAATATGCATCTAAGGTGACATCTTTTACAGATTTTATTTTAATAAAAATGCGTCATTGTTTATTAAAAAAATTTTTTTTCACTTCTCATGCTCCCAAAGTGCTTATTTGTGCAGGATATAGGCTGCACAAAATCGAATTTTGTGCACAAGTGCATTAATGTATCTACTCATAAATGTATCTATGTATATTAAGGCAAAGAAAATGAGCCATACAGAAATGAGCCAAACACAATAAGAAGTTCATAGATAGAATTTGTTATTTTATATATTTACTTAAATTTATTTGCCTTATGTGTTTTTTAAGACATAAAAGATATTAAAATTTAAATTCAAGTACGGTAGATTATTTAATTAATTTAAGAAAATTATTATTACAAAATTAATTTAATAGTAGGCTGTATAGGTCTGCAGCCCAAGCCAATGTCATAAGATTTCAATGTCAATGTTAAAGAAATGTTACTGTTTTATTTCCTCGCAATCGAAGTGAAAAGCAGAGTTTATAATTCGTCCACTTGTCGTAGAGCTCTGATTCAGAGATCCCGGGATCGATTCCCGGCAGAGCCAACTTTGGAAATGAAATCTTCAAAGTTTTAGTGGTGGTAGTTGCGTTTCGCAATAATGAAGTGGATCGCAGTATCGCTGTAATGCGTTGGGCAGCCCATCTGACAGCAGTAACCACCCCCCTTAAAAAATAGCATTTGTGCTGTTGTGTTTCGGTGATTGAGGATACCAGACCATTTTCCTAACCCTTTCTAATCCCTTAATGCTACTAAGGACGGCAGCGCAGTTGCAGTACATGTAGCATGTAATAATGTGCTTCTAATAACAGTCGACGGTAACCACCTACCGTCAAATGGACGACCTTTGTACATAAAAAAACTTAAATTAGTTTTTAATCAACGCAAAATTTATTGAAGTAAGTAAGTATGTATTTGAAAATTTATTTGCGAATACGATGACTGTCTATTTCGTTTTGAGCTTCTCATTAATCATTTTCTTTCAGCGTCTGCTGGCACTCGCTGAAAACGTTCTTAATTTATCGTATAATATAATTAAATATTTCCAAATAATAAACGAAGTTCAACATTTTTTCCACGAACTAATCAGTCATAAAGTGCCCTGACATTAGATTAAATTAATGTACCCATTTATTTATTTAGCATATATTAGTGCAGAGACAAATAGAACAAACAATAAATAGATTGGCCATTATTTTTTTAAATCTTTCCTTGTACTTAGTTACTTAATTATTAGTCAATTTTGTACATACATTTATAAGAATACAAAATATATACGTAAGTAATGTACACACGTTTGTATGCACAATACCTATCTATACTAATATTATAAAGCTGAAGAGTTTGTTTGTTTGTTTGTTTGAACGCACTAATCTCAGGAACTACTGTTTCGAATTGAAAAATTCTTTTTGTTTTGAAAAGTCCACTTATCGAGGAAGGCTATAGGCTGTATAACATCACGCTATACGCAGCAGTGTCCAGTACCTCGTGCCCCATACGCACGCCGGCCGCCGCCGTATGGACCGCAGCGAAGCGTAGCCGAGTTCAGCGATAAACGAGGCAGTTCTGTTTTTGTAATTTTCAGAAAAAAAAATGCATTCGCAGCAAACCGTGAGGGTCGCTACTAACAAAATCGTTCGTCCGGACTGTTTGGTCCTGTGGCGGGCTTCCGTCGTCTGATGATTTTGGCATATGGCGCTCCCGCTATAGTAACGTTTGGCGTGTGAATGAAAGGGGAGAAGGTCCTCTACGTGGACCCGCTGGTGGTCCACGCAGATTCGGGTCATGTCAAGTATTTGTTTGTGGAGTTTGAGAGTAATTGACAAACCGGCGACTGACGACTGAAGCCCGCCATAGGACTAAACACTGACTTACTATCAACGCTCAGCCAAAACTACTAATTCTAGAAAGCTAAGGATTACTACTAAGGATTTTTGAAAATTTCAACTCTCATATAATTAACATAAACCAGGGTTCATATAGTGTAGTGGCAGGCACACTGCGTTTCGCAGTCATTTGGGCAGCCCATCTGGCGGCAGTAACCACCCCCTTACAGAAGACCACCGTGAAATAACAGCAAGTGTGCTATTGTGTTTCGGTGTTTCGGTAAGGGATGCCAGAGCCCATTTCCCTATCCCCTCCTAATCCCTTACCTTAATCCTACTGTAGTCGGCAGCGCACTTGCAGCAGCTTTGGCGTTGCTTGTGTTATGTGCTTGTGCTATAGTATTTATCGGACCTGTTTATATCATTATTTTGTAGGTATATTATATACCTACATTATTTTTGGTTAAGGACATAATAATTATAACACTTCGTTATCTGTCATAGATTTTTGTAAAATTCAATAACTATCGGCCAACGGACATGAGATTGCCATGGACAAGCATGGGGTTATTGACCCACGCTGACACACCCCTCCATCAGCCTGTCATGTTTTGCCCCTGTGTAGCCTGCGTTAATAATTAAGGCGCTTTATATAATTGTATATTACAATTGCATGCATTTGAGGAGAAAAAACATCGTTTTGTTGAAAATTTGAAACATTTATTCAATCTTTGTTGCTCATATATTTTTGTCAGGTGTTGATTTTTTACCTATATGACTTTTTTGCGTCTGCAGCAGCACCAGCTATGGCAGCTGTTCCAAAATGATGGGATGGTGCCATTGTACTGACGCAGATTGCATCCCACGCTCCATGCCCCATGGAACTATAGGGACATCCAATCATCAGGTCTCTTGCCTTCATCACTTACGATACCGTTTGGTTCAAGCATCGAAGGTACATTAATGGTGGCAAGAGACCGATACATTAATGGAGTTCAGATACGGCCGGCGCTATTAACGCGTCAAAGGAAAGTCCTTGATGTCCCAACCGTCGACATCCCTGCCACAGGTGTGAGGGATACATACCTCCTGTACCAAATCGGAGTCCGATCGCGAGATGGAGGCTACTTTAGTCAAGTTTGTTGATAATACGGCGTGAAGCCAGTATCCCGAGCATTCTCAATCTAGCGAGATCGGAATCCGAAAAGGTCTGCAGTAAATTATCACATATAAATGCATTATTAATTGATAAACCTATAACCAATTTCAAAAAGTATTACATTGTAAGTCCTGTTTCATTTTGAGTTTTGAGTATTTTGAGTATTTTGAGTACCAGTGTCTAAACAAGGTCTAATTATGCATATTTTATAATATGTATAATTACTAATGTTACACTTTAGACAATTTCAGTCATCGATATATAATATAACGTTCTAGCAGTTCGCTTATTTCAGTACATTTAGTACCTACGCTATGGAATTATATTTGGGGGTATCAATATCAATGTATTATTATGTCAATCTTTTCGAGGTCGGAGAAAAAGTCTCTTCGCATATAGTATTTATAAAATTGTAATAAAATCTCTTTGGTTGTACTATTTGTATGTGGCTGGTCTTGATGACATTAAAAAGGTTGCATTTCAAAAAAAGAAACAATTTAGTAAAATGTTGTTTCCAGCTATTTTTAATAGTAAAAAGCTCAGGTAGTAAAAAGCTTGGTACCTACACAAAAAGCTCGATATTTGGGTGCCACACGAGCTAACTGAAAGAAACCTTATGAAACGTGTACTCATTTGCGATTCTTTATTAAGACGTAATGAAGCCGAACCATTTTTGAAGAGATTGATAACTGGCGATGAAAACGTACGAAAAAAGTCATGGTCAAAGGTCGCTCAGGCTTCACAGACTGTGCCAAAACCCAGGTTAACTCGCAATAAGGTGATGCTGTGTGTATGGTGGGATTAGAAAGGCATTGTTCATTATGAGCTTTTACCGCCCGGGCGGAACCATCGATTCGGATCCCTACTGCCAACAACTTATGAGATTAAAGCAAGAAGATCAATAGTTAAGAGTGTAGTCTTTCATCACGACAACACTAAACCACACACATCTTTAGCCACTCAGCTAAAATTAAGAGAGTTTGGCTGGAAGGTGCTAATGCATCCGCCATATAGCCCTGACAGATTTCCACCTGTTTCGATCTCCTCAGAATTCTTTAGGCAGTGTCAGGTTAACATCAAGAGAGGACTGCCAATAATAATAATAATAAATAAATAATAAATAAAAATTTATTTGCGATGACCATGGGATACCAGAGATGACATTAAGTTTTCTTGTTCCTTCATGACCAACCGATAAATATTCGGTGTGCAAATCTTGACATCTTTAAACTCCAAATCTCGAACATTGAATTTTTTAATTTATTAATTTTCTTATACCATTCCTTTGTTTACACATCGATCCCACATTATTAAAGTCCCAAAATTTCTACAGGAACGGGATCATTACCTACAAGATGGCAAAAAGTTTGTTGGAATTTTGTTGACATTTGACTTTTTATTATTTTTTTATATTTTTTATATGCAGACATTTATATTGTTGTTGCTGATTCCAACTTTTTATTTTGTATTTTCTTTATTTTTTTTTATTTTTTTTTTTATTTTTTTTTATGAAATCGAGGTAGGGCTTGACCACTATCTCACCTGATGTGAGGTGCAGATGTGGCCGAAGGTGGACCACGCTTACCTAGTAAATGCCCATTTACCCTAGTTTTGAAGACCCCGAGGTTGTAGTTCTGTGGGAACACAGACGCAGGCAATGAGTTCCACTCCTTAGCAGTTCGAACAAGGAAGGTGGAACTGAAACGCTTTGTTCGTGATCGAGGTACATCGACCACGAAGGGATGAAACCCCTGCCCACGTCTAGTGGTCCGCAAGTGGAACGGTTCCAGTTGGATTAAATCGTACAACATAGATGCACACTCTCCATAGTGTAGACGATAGAAAATCGATAGGCACGCTACTTTTCGGCGATGCTGCAGGCTTTGAAGTTGGGAATCCACAAGGGTGTCGTTGCCAATAAGGTTCTTTGCTCGCCTTTCAATCGAGTCCAGTGCGGCCAGTTGGTAACGGGCAGACCCATCCCAGAGGTGACAGCAGTACTCCATGCAAGACCGGACCTGTGCTTTGTATAAGTCCAGGAGCTGCCTCGCAGTGAAATACCGCTTAACCTTGGAAAGGATGCCCAGCTTTTTGGCAGCTGTTTTGGCAATGGACTCGATGTGCCTACCGAAGTTCAGATCGGCTGTAAGGTCCACACCAAGGAGTTGGAGATGATCCGAGACTGGAACAGTCACTCCCCGGAATGACGGGTTCAGGTCAATTGGATTTCGTTTCGCTGAAAAAAGACACGCTTGAGTCTTCGCTTCATTGAAACTGACCAAATTAGCGTCACCCCAGTCGGAGATATTTTTCAGTGTCTGGTCCAATCTACAGACCATGCCCTCTCTCTGTGAGCGGATCTCGAGGCTACCAGCTCGTGCATCGGACATATACCTCTCGACCACTGTGGTATCATCGGCATATCCAAATGTTCCGGGCATTGCCAATAGGTCATTTATATGCAGTATAAAGAGAGTGGCTGAGAGTACGGATCCCTGAGGGACACCGGCATCGACACCTAAAAGATCAGATGAGCATCCATCAATAATTACTCGTATTGATCTTTCCCTCAGGATAGTTTATAGTTTGACTTGATCATATTTGTTGTAAAATGTATATATTGACTAAAGAAATTGTGTATCGTATCATATTATTAATTGTAATAATTTCTGTTAAAATTCATTTATTTTTCCATATAAGTTTCCAATATAAGTTTGATATGTAAGTTAATATGAGATATAATAGTGTAACATAATAATATGGGTTTGTACACAGAACAGAAACGACGACTTCAGCTTTAATTGGCTTGCACACTGGACCATTAATGTTAGTAAACGCTAAGTGTGCTAAGCTGTTGCTGAAATAAATAAATAAATAAATAAAGTCATTGAACAAAATGGTACATACATATATACTGTAATTTGATGTAAAATAAACTTAGAAAAAAAAATGTCTTGTGTTTTCACATCAAATGCGAGAAACTTTTTCCCCAACCTAATACTATGGTCCAACCTTGAAGCATACATCAAAATGATAATTAGTTATAAAAAAAAGTGTTCATTTAATATCTGTCTATGTCAAGAATTGATAGACTTTATAAATTATTGTTGAATATCAATTGATTTATAGCGCCAATCTATTTATTTGTAACAAAAAGCCAATGCTATCTAATTACTTAACATTTCTCATTTACCTACCTGAATATAATGATCATCGATGTTCCGTAGGAATGATAAATGAACATCGATGTTAAGAACCAAAGTATCGATATTCGTAACTACTTTAATATCGATTCTAGAAAGAAAAATGGTGGATACTTTTTTATTTTTTAACATACATACTAGGCAAATGGAAGTAGAGAATGAAAAACCGCGACAAATTCAAAAAATATTCATGTATATAGAATATATAGGTTTTCAATTATTAATCCATTACTAAAACATAATGTTCAGAACTAAATGATCTACAGGAGTGTTTTAGGCATCAGAACATGGCTATCATCCTCACATTTTACCGTCAATCGAGCGCCTAGCCGTGCAGGGTAGAGTTGAATGCAGAAGGCAGCGTGGAAGGTACACCTATGAGGTAAACGACCTTAATTAGAGAGCCATGGAGTGTTCCTTGCACAAATGTGTCAGGAAGGCGGCGCTGAGGGTGGAATGGCGGCGTGTGGTTCGACGTGCCAGAAGTGACGACCACGACGACTCTGTCAAGAGTGTTTCAGCCAGGAAGAAGAAGAGCAGGAGTATTTATTTAGAATATTTATTTATTATGAGTTAGTGTAGGTAAGTGTGATTGCGATATCTTTCTGTGGCTCTAGCATGAGTTTATGATACTACACTCGCTAGCGAGAGAGTAAAACATTTATATGGAAAATTGACAATTTGACATTGACAGTTCATGATTTTCCATACAAAAGTTTTATGTTCTCGCTAGCGAGTGTATAAGTATCGTAAACTCATACTAGAGCCTCTGTTTTACCTTGTAAATGATTCTATAATATTTAGGTACCTATCATATCAAGAAATAGTTTTCGCGCATAGGTTTCAATTGTTTTATTCATTACTAGCTAACTATTACGTGCGATTTCGTACGCGTATCTTTATAAAATACTAGCGTTCCGCCCCCGGCTTCGCCCGGGATGCAATTTTTATATATAAGAACATTCCCCGTTTATCCCTCTTTCCATTAGTGAAAACCGAATTAAAATCGGTCTACCCGTTCACGCGTGATGCCGTGACCAAGGGAAATAGGGATTCATTTTTATATTTTAGAGAAGACTAGTTGACCCAGCAGACGTTGTCCTGCCCGAACCCGAAAATAATTTTCTAACCCGATTGTGGCGCCACCTATCTCGTCCAATTGGAAAAAAAATTATTTTCAAACCATATGTCAAAGTGACGCGACACTTCACGTAAATGACTTCACGTCAATCAACGACGGAATTATTTGAATATTCTTCATAAAAAAATACTAAAATCCCGATTAAAAAATAGGGATGGGGGTAGGAGGGTAAAAAATACTTTACGACCTATTCTCATACCTATTAAATATACACACAAAATTGCATAAGAATCGATCAAGCCGTTTCGGAGGAGTTTTGTTACAAACACTGTGACACGAGAATTTTATATATATTAGATAATATCGACAAATATAACAAATCAATTACGCTCATAAACTAAAAAACCCGTCTGGGTGAATTAAGAGTGGCCCTTACTGAAGACCGCCGTGAAATAACAGCATGGGTGCTGTTGTATTTCGTTGCGGTATTAGGTAAGGGATACTTATACTTTACCTTTCCACCTTAACTTTCTTTTATTCTTTTATTCACTCTATAGGGAACCGTAGTCACCTACGAGAATTAATATGTAAGGCTCTATGACATTTATATTAATTTTAGTTGAAAAAATTTAATTACATGATTTAGTAAATAGAAAGGGTGAATTGAATCAGATATTTTTAAAAAGTAATAAAGGTGGACACTCAGATAAAATAAGAACTATAGATAGAGCCTTGTGGACGACAGAGTGGACGAAATACCTTAAACGCTTAAACCAACTTTGTGCTACTCTTACTGACACTGTATTAGATCCATAAACGTCACAAATTTTTTTGCATTTTAAAATGTCGAATTTCTTCATTAGATTCACTCATTTTGGCAGAAAAAAAAAACAAATGAAAAATAGCTGGAAACAACATTTTACTAATTTCTCATATTTTACTTTCTTTTTTTTGAAATGTAACCTTTTTAATGTCATCAAAACCAACCAGATACATACTATATGCGAAAAGACTTTTCCCCTACCTAATATTTTAAAAAATGCTATCAAATTGTGGGTTCTTTTGGAAAAGCGTAAAAGTTACGCATGACGTAGCTGTTGACGTCATAAAATGTGGGAAAATATATATTATTTGCTTTTTCCATTGCGGTCCATAATTCACTACTAACTGAGTAGCTAGCCAATTACAGATTGGGATCTCCTGTCTATATCTTTCACAATATAAAATTGTCGTTGGTGGAAGACAATACTATTAATAATTCATAGTCATAATTCATTCCGTATTATCTACCTGCATACTGTAGTATATGTACTCTCTAAAAGACGGTGTGACTAAAGCCCGGTTTACATTGGTCAAATGTTTAGCGAAGTAGGCAAGTACAGTGAGCAAGGACAGTTGTGTGAACCGATCGGACAGTGGCGAGTCAACTTGGCCTTCAAGTTGACTTTCAAGTGGATCCAAATTGAACGGCTTTCTATTTTTTGGGCAGTGATCCCCCCCGCGCGACACTTGACTCGCCACTTGGCGTAGTGTAAACACTAAAATTTAGTACAGTGCATAAGTGTACTAAGGCGGCTCCAAGACGTCTTGTGTTCGTTCGTAGTGTTCTGTTTTTAACAAAATGGCGGGAAAATGGTCCGATGTCACAACAATGCAGTTTGTGAATGAGTACATAAGCCATGAATGTTTATGGAACTGCAAAAGCCTGTCGTATAAAATTAAAAATGCCAGGGAAACGGCATATAACCGATAAAGGAAAACATGGGCATAATAATGGAGAGAATTCTGCCTAATAGCGCACGAATTTGTCGACGTGACTCGTCTATTTCGCCGGAGAAATGCCACTTGACTGGCCGTAGTTTAAACAGTCACTGTCCAGACTCACTACTAGTCACTGTACTTGCCACTCGCTACTTCGCTATAACACTTGACCAATGTAAACCGGGCTTAATTCTTGTTAATAAAAGTAACTGGTCTGAGGATCCACTCGATTGTCACCTTCGCTTACAGGGACAGAAGCGTTACCAAACCTATACGAATTTTATTGGTACCTACCATGAAAGATTCATCTTGCAGCTGGATGGAAATACTTCAGCAGTTGTAAATGATCTCAATATATATTTTATTAGTTCAGCAGTAAATGATCTCAATATATATTTTATTAGCTGATATCCGCGATTTCTTCCGCGTTGAAATACGTAATAAAACGCTTGACATCTTTATAGCTGTGACGATTCGACGGGGCGCCACAACAGCGACAGTGGTTTACACGATCCCTCGGGAACCTAACATTTTTCCAGGATAAAAAGTATCCTACATGTTAATCCGGGTAATGAGCTATCTGTATGCCAAATTTAAATCAAATCCGTTCAGCCGTTTCTGTGTGAAAGAGTAACAAACATACATTCCCGCATACTTTAGCATTTATAATATTAGTAGAATTCCCTGTGGTTTGAATGATCCATGATATTAAAATAACATGGTAAATCATTCAATATTGTGCGGATAGGTAACATCGTACGGAACCCTCTTCACGCGAGTTCAACTCGCACTTGTCCCTTTTTTTTTATTTATTCGATATTAATGAAATTTATTGCTCATATGTTTTTTTAAGGCAATGAATTTATTTTTTTTGCATGAAAGGTGCATGCAGGAAACAATTTGTAAACATATTTATAAAATGATCGATTATGGTGATCGATAAGTACTTTCTGAGGTTTGTGGTTTTGAACAAACGAACTTTAAATTTTTATATATACCTACAGATATAATATACAGATATCTCATTATTGTTTCAAAATATCGCACTGTTTTTCGTTGTTTCAATTATTATAAGCCGCCACATTATTGGTCACTTTGATCGGTGGTAAAACTGAATTGCTTTTAACCCTGGCTGAAAACAATGTTATTATTCAGTATGTGCGTTGCGCGCTCGGCCGGCAGTCGCGCCGCCATTTTGAAACTCGTTTTCCCGCCCATTCGCTTTAATTGCGACAACAAAAGTTTCACTCCAATCATATATAAACAATTTTCACCAGTGTAATATAGGGAACATTGTGTAAATTGATTCAATTTAATATTGTATCTTAATTTAATTACTTATTAATAAAAATTAAAATAGGTAGGTACAATCTTAGTACTTCTTAAGACACACTGCTTGTTATTGTGGGTTATTATTGTGTTTAATTACGTAATATACTTTTGACCGTTATTAATATTTAGAGGTTATTTCTTTAATCAAAAAAAAACTTTTCTAACGAAATCAGACCCGCATAGTTTTCTCATAGTAGTCAACGTTATCAAGAACAAAACAATTATTAACAAGCGATAGATAACTTTCATAGTTGGCTTTCACCATAAGTAAAAATGCGTAAAAAATATAAGCGATGGCGTTGAAGAATTTACAATTGTTTCGACCGCCACTGAAACCGGGTATGGTGTATCGTCAGAGTACGCCTATGAAGGCGACTCCGTTATCAAGGAGTATCTCCAGATCGGCGGAAACCCTCGCCGGGTCTACTAGAAGCGGTGAGTAAAAATTATATCCATTAATAACAAATTTCTTGAGATTGGTCAGCCCCTTACAGAAGACTACCATACAATAAGAACATGTGTTCGGTGAGTGAGTATAGGATGCCAGAGCCCATTTCTATATCCTCTCCTAATCCCTTATCCTTAATCATATTGTTGTCGGCAGCGCAACTTGCTGAAGCTTTGGCGTTGCTTGATGGTAGCCACCTACCATCAAGTGGACCGTCAGCCTGTCTGCCGATCTTAACATTAAAAAAAGATAGGAAACGTATGATACATTCGTTTAATATGCACTTTTTCCATGAAAATCCTAAATAGCAATTGGAAATGTATTACATATATATCATCAGTGGGTACATCGGGGCGTGATGGGACGATTCATCACCGCCGATTCATCTCCAAGCCATTTTAGCGTCATTTACAAAATGTATTACAAGACTTATTTGTACTGGACACAAAAATAAGTTAGGTTCTGGAATCTTTATGAAAATAAATACTGGTTTTGCCAAAAAACATTCCTAATTAAGCTCGGAATTGTATATATTTCCTAGGTTTCACACATTTCCGGTAACATGTTTGTATACTGTATAAAAAAATTGTTGCCGTGCGTAGCCGGAGGCGAGAAATAAAATCAGTTTAACAATAACTAAAATCTCTATTTTCTATTTTTTTAAGGTAATGAATTGAAGTCACGCAAGGCCCGCAGCACGGAACAACCTGGAGTGGATCTGGTCAAGGGGACCAGCTCTCTTGGTCTACCAGCATTGGTAAAGAAATGGGAGCGAGACGATGACAGTCTCAACAGCAGGTCCAGGACCGGGAGGTACTTGCTTCTTTAGTTATTTTATGCACACGCTAAAAGACCTGTCACTCTTAGGTTATAGAAAAAACATATTATCAAAACTTATAACTGATTTTTTAGTTAATATTATACACAAACAGATTAGTTATATTATACACAAACAGAATTAATATCAAAACATGTCAAAATCAAATCAAAATATTTATTTATCAATTAGGTAGGTTTCTCCAAGAAACACTTATGATCGTCATTTAAATTTACCAGGGTTTCGGAAAAAAGCCAAGATGACGATCCTGAGAAGAAACCCCGAAAGAAACTCAGAATACTATTCTTTTTGTCATCTTTAAAATATAAAAATTACAACAATTATGTACACTTAACTAATACTTAAATCAAAGTACATATACAATACTAAACATAGTATGAGCTCCGAATCCAGGCTTTAATTCCAGGCTTCATTGTCACTTAAAATCATGTGTAATACTAATTTGCTAAATTGTAGCCCTAAACGGTATGTAAGGTAAACACTATAAGGTAAGGTAACAATTCATTTACTTAAAACTAGTGTTAAAATACCAATATCAGTTAAATACATCGATATCGGCTTGTGTCCGACAACCACATCATTGTAGGTTCGATACATTGTAGTAGGATGTGTTATTTTGTATGCTTGGATGGAACCTTTTCCATTGGATGGAATGGGGAGAACGTTATCTGTATTTTATTTTGATTTTAATCGCTGAGAGAAGATATATTTATTTATTATTATATGGCCTCCAACGAGGCAGGCACCGAACAAAAGCACACAGTAAAGGACACAAAAAGAATCACATGGCAGATGCCGCCGCAATTAAAGGAGGCACAGCCTACGCCAATAAAGAGTCAATGCAACATCCCAGCTAGGGTTGCCAGGCCTCAAAATCGAAAATCCGGACACAGACTCATATTTAGCCGGACATTTTGCCACAAAAGCCTGACACACGGGTTTTTAAAAGAGACAGTTCTTTTTATTTGTGCATTTATTACTTTAAGACTTGCTCCACTTTTTATTATGTACCACACATTGTTTTCTTAAAGTAATTAGTAAGATCGCGAATCATGCATGTCCGTGTGATTCTAGCCGCTGCGGGGTTAAACAAATCCTAACAAAAGCCGGACGGGCCGGACTTGTATACATTTGGCCGGACACGACTGTAAAAAGCCGGACATGTCCGGCTAAAGTCGTACACCTGGCAACCCTAATCCCAGCAGTAAAATTTAAAAAAAAATTAACAAAAAAAAAATCCGCCATATAGCCCAGACCTTGCACCTTCAGATTTCCACCTGTTTCGGTCTCTTCAGAATTCTTTAGGCAGTGACAGATTAACATCAAGTGAGGACTGCCAAAACTAATCGTCGTTCCAAAATTTCTACAGCAACGCGGGATACAAGATGGCAAAAAGTCATCGAACAAAATAGCACGTAATTAAATGTAAATAAACTTTAAAAGAAAATATCTTCAATTTTCATCAATTTTTATAATGCGAAGACACCTTTCCTCCAACCTATTATATCAGGTAATTGGGTATACATGGGCAGAAGCTTACAAGAATGGCGAAACCACATTGCGTGCCACTTAGGCAAATGTTCAATCCGCCGTGATTCACTATTCAGTGAATTAGTTTTTCGTGAAAGCCTTACTCGGCGCCTTACAAAACTTTAACAAGGTACTTGATGAACACGCCATTTAAAAGGTCTCATTAGAGTCTTATAAATATATGTATATTAAATATTTATTATTTTTTAACAAAATAACAAATAATACCTAGCCTATTTACAGATAAAAATTATAAATTACATATCATATCTAAGTTCGGGTAGTTCGGTTTCCATAAGCGAGGTCTTTTTTTTTTTTTTTTATTATAGATGGGTTTGCTCTTGACCAGCATCTATCCATGTAGGAAGGATGAGGCCGAAGATGGAGCGAGCTCACCCAGAAGATGCCTATTCACTCGAACCTTGAAAAGATTTGGGTTATATGAGCTCGGAAATACAGACGCCGGCAGGGAGTTCCAATCCTTAGCAGTGCGCATCACAAAAGATGTTTTAAAGCGCTTGGTCCGAATTAGAGGGATATCGACAAGGTGAGGATGGTAACCAGCCGTACGTCTGCATGTCCGATAGAGGAAAGGGGAAGGCGGTATGATCTCATGCAGCTCTCGAGCACACTCTCCGAAGTACATCTTATAGAATACACACAGACAGGCAACTTTGCGAACTTTAGTATGCATGCGGAACGAGCTCGGGAGGACAGCGCCCAAGCCGACGATATCCGCCGTAAGAGACCCGGGAGGCGGAGGAGGCTGTATGTATGGCCAACTCGCGGCGCCCCCGTGATCTACCGGTGGGCGACGGATATGAGGATCCGGCCCTGGTGTAAGACGTGCTGCGTGTTCCGGCTCGTCTTCTCATACAACAGAGTATATTTTCCGGGGGGTTCTCACCCTACCGATGACTTGACATGAAGGTGCCCAACTATCCGGCTGACGCAGGCAGGAGAGCAGGTGATTATGCTCGCGCGGATCCCTCTCTCCTGTCCTAACGCGTGTGAGGAACACGGAGGGGTTTTAGTGGGTATTCCCGGTGATAATTTCTTTCGCCGGGCGAGCCCCACACTCCCCCTCGTCGATGCGTCCTCATCATCGAGGAGGGATAGTCCGTAAATGTGATTTCCCCTCTTATAAAATTTTTTATTAGTATGCATATCTTCGTTCTATTAATTCAAATTTAAATTATTTATTTACATCCGCACTGTGCTTGAAAAAGAATCATCTTTCTTCACAAACACGCATATCATCGTTAGCAGAATTTTTAATTCTTAATTAATTTAAGAATTAAAAATTCTTAATTTCTTTTGTAATTTAAAAGCCTTGTCAATTGCGGTTGAATTGACCCATGCAAAATGCCACAAGAGAGGACAGAAGATACCTAGCCGTGGAGGCTATTTAGCCGTAGCTCACCTTGCAAGTTCACCTGGGTGTACTACGGGCACTCGTTCGGACCCTTGGTACACCTCAGAGGTTTACTAAAATCTTCTATCTTCGCTATAAATCTTATTATCCATGGTTCAGTGGTATGAAGTATCAGCTCAACTCGTATGGAGTTAGTGGTGGTCTATGGAGGGAACATTACTGCTGAACACATTTGCCCCCTATGATGACGGATTATTCTGATGCAGGATAATGCTCGGGTTCACAGTGTTCGCTCAATCCAAGCATATCTAAACCATGTGGGTATAGCAGTGATGCAGTGGCCAGGAAGATCCCTGGATATGAATCCTATAGAGAATGCATAGGACTTGTTAAAGAGAAGGATTAAAACCAGAATGCCGCCCCCAACAACCTGGGAGAATTGCAAAACGCGTTACTCGAATAGTGGCAGAGTTGTCCCAAGACACAACTGATAACAAAATTCTCAGCATGCACAGAAGGATGGAAACGTTAGTCAGAATACGAGGGAAACATATTCGTTATTAGTCATTCATTTATTTAATTATAAAAAAATACTATTTAAATAAAAATTAAATTTTCGCCAATATTTGTGTTATCACAAAATATAAAAAAAGTGCACTTTGTTTTAATTTTGATTATTATATATATTATTATATATTATTATATATCTATCTGTGCATATTTTCTTCTATATTCTTTCTATATCTTTTTCTATACATTAATAAAGTCGTTAACGAGTCGTGTCTCATGTTTTACTTATGTTACCGAGGTCATAAATTAGTTTTTAGAATTTTTGTCTGTTTGCCTGTGCGTTTGTGCACTCTAAATTGAGAAATGGCTTAACAGATTTTAATGCGGTTTTCACTCATGTAATGTAGCAAGTTTCTCGTAACGTTTAGTGTTTGTTTCTAATCGGTTTAAAAACAAAAAAATAAGCGCTATACCATATATCACGCGTACGCAATAGCGGGCTCAGCTAGTAATAAATAAAATTAATTGTATTCTGTGAAGGATTTTTTATTACGCATTTACGGTTAAACCGCAGAATAGTTTTACAGAAGCTGTAGGAAAAATAGTAGTTTAAAATGCATAAACACACTTAAAAGATGTCAATTGGTTTGTTACTTCGTGACTCATTATTATGATTTTCAATATACACTTTATTATTTTATATTCAGCATTTTTTTCTATTCCGCTAATTGTGCCGGTGTGTGTATTTATTTATTTATTTATTTTGCTCGAGACTTCGTCTGTTAGACATGAGAATTTGTACTGGCACATAAAACTTCATATAGTTTATAGTTTAAAAAGAATAAAAACGTATTGACAGAAGTGTACTTGAGAAGTTGGATAGAGATATAAAAATAGTTTTGGTTCAGGTTTTAATTGTATTGTTATGATGTATATTAACTAGTTTATAATGTATTAATATATATTTGAATGTGAAAGAAATATGTACATAGAATAAATGTGCACATATATAACTAAAGTTTTTATTTGATGAAGATTTCCCCCATAAGATCGTCCACGCCCCTTTTTCTTAGGTGTTAAATCGTTTATTGCTCATATATTTTTGTCTGGCGTTGAATTTTTTGTTTTTATTTTTAGAGAATCCCTCGGGAACAGTACTTTTTACTCTATGACAACGTGTATGCAAAATTTCATGATGATTGGTTCAATAGTTAAGGCGTGAACACCGTATCAAACAAACTCACTTTCACATTTATATAATTACTATAGTTAAGAGGTTACTGTGAAGGTTTAAAAGAATTATTTATTTTTGGAACTTTGAACTAGAAACATAGAGATCTTTATTTCTTAAATTTAAATTTTGGAAGTCACTATTTTTCTTTATTTTATCAATATTTTTATGAACGTACATAAGTTTTCATAAATGTTAATGATTTCTTTAAATTGTAGTAATCTTAAATATTTAAAAATATTAAGTATATTTTTTAAGTTAAGGCCGGCAGACCGGCTGACAGTCCACTTGATGGTGGATGGCTACCGTCGCCTTTAACACAAGAAAGTGCGCTACCGACTACAGTTAGGATTAAGGATAAGTGATTGGAAAGGGTTAGGGAAATGGACTCTGGCATCCCTTACTCACTCAGCGAAATACAGCACACGTGCTGTCATTTCACGGTGGTCTTCTGTAAGGGGGTGGTTACTGCCGCCAGACGGGTTGCCCAAATTATTGCGAAACGCAATATGCCCTGCCACTACTTTCCAGATCCAGACCAGAGTCTACTTTGAAAAATTCATTTTCAAAGTTGACCCTGCCGGGAATCGTACCTGAGAACCCTAGAACAGAGCAATAAGGCAAGCACCCTAACCACTCATCCAACAGGCTCGTCAAAAATAGGATAAAACCAGAATTCTAAACCGATCAACCAATTAAACTGTATAGAGTCTGATTTTCTATATTGTCCTTATCTCTAGCCAGTAGATATATAATTACAAAACACTTGAAAATTAACTTATATTTATATTCTGTTTTTGGCAACAAATGATTACATTTTTGTCCTTCAATAACAGGCGGTACGCCACGAATGAAAGCAATTATATCATTACGCAATTTGTAAATGAGTAGTATGTTAAATAATCTTAACAATTAAATATTTAATTTTTAAATTACAAACTAATGATACTTTTACCACAGAATAAATAATAGTAAATACTAGCGTATTACCAGAATCGTACATCACCATTTTTTCGGATGCCAATAGGGGCGATAAGGTATTATTTGAGCATCTGCTACAAGTTGATGCATATGTAATTGATGATTGAAAATTTTGATAATTGAAAACCCCTCTGTGTTAGGCGATGGTAGTCATCAATATGCCTTCAATATCCACAACCACATTATGCTAACAAAATACAACAAGAGAAATATCAGGATCTATTGCTTCATCTATCAGTGATAGCTTATAGTATGGGCCTCAGAAAAAAATAGTTCGAATACTTAGGTACATACGACCCTGGATCAATTATATTATTTCAAACAAAGAATACCTAATTACCATTATTTCTATAAGGATTGTTTAGCAAAACAATAATAACAACAAAGAAGTTTCAATATATTTTACTGTATCGGTCAATATAAAGGCTTTGATAAGCTCGAACGAAGCCCTTGACATTTGGCGGCCATGTTGTGTGGGAACGGTCACGTGACCGACCTGTCACTGTCACTTTAAACGCGGGAACACTAATTGAATATTCAACGAGGCTGTCTAAAATTCGATTAAAAGTGAACCAAAGAGTGAACCAAAGTGAACCAAAATCCTGTTATTTTTTTAAATAATTAATGCAACTTTGGCGGTGAATTCAAAAATATATTTTTCAAATAACTTGTCGAATAATTGTGAAAAATGTAATATAAATGTATTATCACCTGTCTTAAAAATACCAAGTATTTTTAGAACGTTTTTTATTAGGGATTAATTAATTTCACACAAAAAAAAGCGCCTAATTAAAAGTGTCTCCTTACAATAATACTAACTGCACACCATATTTACTAATCTTTTAAGTTATTCGCTGCAGTAGCAAAGTGTTGTGAGTTATAAGTATTCGTTTCGTTTAAAAAGCTTTTGTTTTCATTAAAAACTCACGAAATTATGTAGGAAGCTGTTTGGATTCTTATTCTTTTTCGAAAGTTTCATCTCCTGTGACGATGTCAAATACGGCATTCGGCTCACCTCCGTTATATTTTTCAATCATTTGTGTTCATTTCACCAAATAAGTGATGGCGTTTTTGATTTTCTCTCAAATTATGGGGTATCCAACCAGCGCAAAGCTTCCTCACGCCTAGATGTTCGTGTAAAAGTTTATGCACTTGACCAGTGCCTAAACTTGACAGAATCTGTTGGTATGTCACTCTTTTATCTGTTTCAATCGTGAGCCGCACAGCACTCAAGTTATTTTCATTTGTCGCCGTAGATGGACGTCCTTTACGAAAATCATCAGTGAGATTGCTACGACCACGTTTAAACTCACTGAACCAGTTATAAACAGTGGCACGGGATGGGGCTTCGTCATGAAATGTCAATCGATGTCTATTATGATGATGATGTCTATTATTATTACCTTGTTGTTGATTAAGACCGCAACGAAAGTCATAATAAATGATAGAGAGAAAATTTTCTCTTGTCAAATTCTTTTTAAATGAACACAAACTTGTAAAAACAAATGTCAACTACATCGACTGTTTCCTAAAGAGTTCTTAATTCGAAATTTATATTTATTTTTCGTTAGTGTCTTTACTCTCTGGCCAATTCTAAAAAACTTTCAGAGCGCTCTATGTCGCAGTATAAAATTCGAATACTATCGTCTTCGTTCGTTCATCTTTTAGCCGTCTTAGGGCCGATTTCACCAAAGTCTAATTTATCCCTATTCCAAAGTAATGAATTTAAATTTATTCTTTGGATAAGACTATTTCGTTTCACCGCACTGCTCCAGAGTAAATTTACTCTTGTTTAACTATACCTTACTATGAACGAACGAAATGACCGAAAGTATAAGTCGATAATTAAAACTTAATTGAGTTTTAGTACACCTAAACTGTGTACCGCCCAATGTATTTTTTCTTTGTGTAAATAAATAAAAAAATTAAAAAAAAATTAAGTTAATTTATTGTATATTACATGGATAATTTATTTTGATTTAGGTAGGTTCTGTATTAAAAAATAGTTTCGCAGCCCGCCTGGCGGCAGTGACCACCCCCTTACAGAAGACCACCGTGAAATAACAGCATATACGTGCTGTTGTGTTTCGGTGAGTGAGTAAGGGATGCCAGAGCCCATTTCCTTATCCCCTCCTAATCCCTTATCCTTAATCCTACTGTAGTCGGCAGCGCACTTGCAGCACCTGTAGCGTTGCTTGTGTTATAGGCGACGGTAGCCACCTACCATCAAGTGGACCGTGAGCCTGTCTGTCGACATAACATTAAAAAAAAAGTGACCGAAATGCTTGTAGGTCATACGACGCCAAATAACTCCGTTGTGCAATTAACTATTGAAATTGAATTGTTGTAACAAGAAACTTGTATTTTTCTATAACAACTGACATTTCTTGAAACATTGAAACTATTTGGTCAAACAACAATGTTTGAAAACTGTCAATAGTCCAACAATATTAAAAAAAAAAAATTATAAATTGAAAGATTGAATGTATTCTAATATCACTTTAATATTGATAATCTATATTGACATTCATAGGAGTATAGTCATCTAATAAAACGACAATATTTCTAAATTTGGAAAACGCTTATTTTCAATGTTACGTTCTATCTAGATATTAGATAATAACATTATTACTCCATTGACGTATGTGGATACTCGTACTTAGATTAAAATACCATTATAACAGAATATATTTACACGATTCACACGCAATGTTATGTTATGGATAAGTAAATATAATTAAATTTGAAATTAGTAAATTATAAATAAACCGAAATACTAATAAATTAAACACACCATTTGCTTAATAGCAAAGGTTTTCAACTGTATAGATCGGGCAAGATGAAAGAATCCGTAATGTGACATTTAGAACCACGTGGCACAAAATCGCTCAGTCCATCGCCAACTTTACAAGACTACTAGCTGAACTCGGCCACGCTTCTACAACTTTACAAGACTTACATGGGGCGCGTGGTACTGGACACTGCTTATATATAATACTATTTATCGTAGCGTGATGTTATATAGCTTATAGCCTTCCTCGATAAATGGACTATTCAAAACAAAAACAATTTTTCCTTTCGAACCAGTAGTTTCTGAGATTAACGCGTTCAAACAAACAAACTCTTCAGCTTTATAATATTAGTATAGATTTAGCCACACCATGGCCATCCTGATTACGGCGATCAGGATCAATATTTTTGTAGGAAAAATTTCCCAATGCCCTCTCTCTATATATTTTACTAGCTGGTCCAGCAGACGTTGTCCTGCCCGAACCCGAAAATAATTTTCTAACCGGATTGTGTGGCGCCATCTATCTTGTCCAATTTTATTTTCAAACCATATGTCAAAGTGACACGACACGTTACTTCACGTCAATAAACGACGGAGTTATTTGAATATTGTTCATACAAAAATACTAAAATCCCGATTAAAAAATGGGAGGTGCGGGTAGGAGGATGAAAAATACTTTACGACCTATTCTCAGACCTACTGAATGTAATTATACACAAAATTTCATAAAAATCGGTCCAGCCGTTTCGGAGGAGTTTTGTTACAAACACTGTGACACGAGAATTTTATATATTAGATATAAAAATTTAATCTTTTTGCCTAATTGTTTAAGGAGTGCGGGCAGATGGTAGTATGTTTTAGTAAGTAAATCAAAGGTTTCGGTGCATACCAAAGGCCCTTTTCCTACTACCACATTGTCCCACATTCTTTATTCTATGAAGGTCGGTAGCGCGACTCGCAGCACCTATGGCATTGTGTTTATTGGCAAAGGTAACCATCTATCATCAAGTGGATCGTAACCTGTCTGCCGACCATTATATGTAAAGAAAATAAGCTCACTTGAACGAGATGATTGTTTGTCTGTATGTACAATATTGTTATGTGCGTGGTGAGTTAAAATGCCGTGTAAGGGCGAAACGAACGATTTCTTTTCACAAACCAAGATGACTTCCAAAATCACTAAACTTGTCCGATAAAACCGTTAAACTTGCCAAAAGTCGTCAATGATTCCCTTAATGTGCCGCTGGTTCACTGTCGCAGATAACTTCGCAAAGGCTCTGAAGAGTCGCTTTCGTGTCGCTAGTTGTCGCACCACTAACCTATTTCGCCCGTCTGTTCTCTTATTTATACTTGGCGCCAAAGGCCTCGATATTTTTCGAGTTTTCCAGAAAGTCGTGAATAAGCCATTGAAAGTTCGGGAATGCTATTTCTGTTGAAATGTAAACTCTAGGCAATTTCCTTTGACTAGTCGGGAAGGGGAGTGACTACCATCGATAGGGTGAGACGTTCGAGACTTTCGGCTAGCGCAAACGCTTTTTCCAGAATGTTCCATTGTTAGTAGTAACATTATCATCATCAGCCGTAGGACGGCCACTGCTGAACATAGGCCCCATCATTTTCCAATAGGACCGTTCATTTCCCATTAGCCTGGATCCACTGTCGATCCGCGGCCTTTATCAGATCGTTTGTCCATTATATAATATCTATCTGCTATATAAGGTTTGGCAAAAACCTTGCATAAAAAATATATAAATAATCACAAAATTTTATTACAAATCGCTTCAACAGAACGCTGTTTCTAATAAAGCGACGATGGTAAGCGCTAAACTGTGACACTATAATTATGTTTATAGACTTCGTTTATGGTTTTATAGACGTCAACAACTGTCGTTCAACAAACAAATAATTGTGTTTATGTAATAAAAATTGCCGTCATATTACCAAAGTGCCGATGTAAAAGTCGTTATTGCGAGGGAATATCCCCGATACTGAACTCGGTTTTCAGATAATTTTAATAGGCACACTTACATATTCATAAAAATATTATTACTTATTATTTATTATTATTTATTACTTATTATTTAAAACTCAGCGAAATACCAACTTGCCGCACTCGACTCGGTGGATCGCAGAGCTAGGAGGCTCATTGGCGATGATACACTAATAAGAACTAAGCTGCAGAGCCTGGCACATAGACGCAAAGTTGCCTGTCTGTGTGTATTCTATAAGATGCATTTCGGAGAGTGTGCTCAAGAGCTGCATGAGATCATACCGCCTTCCCCTTTCTTCTATCGGACATGCAGACGTACGGCTGGTTACCGTCCTCACCTTGTCGAAATCCCTCTAAGTCGGACCAAGGGCTTTAAAACATCTTTTGTGATGCGCGCTGCTAAGGATTGGAACTCCCTGCCGGCGTCTGTATTTCCGAGCTCATATAACCCAAATCTTTTCAAGGTTCGAGTGAATAGGCTTCTTCTGGGTGAGCTCGCTCCATCGTCGGCCTCATCCTTCCTACATGGATAGATGCTGGTGAAGAGCAAACCCATCTTTAATTTAAAAAAAATTAACACTAGCCTTTTCCAGCGCCTTCGTCCGTATTCTATTTCTTAGATGTTAAAATATTAAAATATTTATACAATCTTTATTACTCATATATATTTTGTGAGTTTTTTAATTTAATTATTTTTTAATGACCCTTCGAGAACAGTATCTACTTTTTTATGGATATCTTATGTCTGTTTCTATATCCATGACATTGTGTATGCAAAACTTCATCATGATCGATTGAGTAAATAAGGCGTGAGAGCATAACAAACAAACTCACTTTCGCAGTTAAAATATTAATCTATACTAATGAGTACACGATTCATAAGGTCTCTTTCAGTGAGCTCGTGTGGCATCTAAATATAGAGTTTTTTTTGTGTACCCAGCTTTTTTTCAAATGAATCAAAACTACTTAACTGCCTTAAACAATACTTATCATTATCCAACAAATTCGGAGTCTATATGTCTAACTATATATATTCTATAACAAATAAGTCTCAAAAAATATATATTAGGTCGGGCAAAAAGTCTTTTCGCATAAATTTTTTGTATAAACTTGTAATAAAATCTCTTTGTCTGTACTATTTGTACCTGGCTGGTTTTGATGACATTAAAAAGGTTACATTTAAAAAAATAATAAACAAATTAGTATAATGTTGTTTCCAGCTATTTTTCACTTGTTTTTCTTTCTAACAAAATGAGTGAATCTAATGAAGAAATTCCATACATTTTAAAATTTTATTTCCTGTTTAATGTCGTCAAAACCAGCCAGATACAAATAGTACAACAAAAGATATTTTATTACAAGTTTATAGATACTAAATGCGAAAATACTTTTCCCCGACCTAATGATATTAGTTAAGATACGCAACAACGCATTTAATGAGCCCATTTTTTATAGGCCACGGTAGCCTCTCCACTTGTTGGTAGAGGCTACCGTGGCCTATTAAACACAAGCAATTGCAAATGCGCTGCCGACCTTAGTAGGGTTAAGGATAAGGGATTACGAAGTGATAGGGTAAAATGGCATTGATTTCCCATGTTATGGGATGGCAAACTAAGGACGAATAATCTTCGACAAGATAAATAAATAATAAATAAATAAATAAAGATTTCGACGTTTGCTTTTATAAGCCCAGAGAATAGAATTGGGAAACATAAACATAACATTACATGCGTCAGCTACTGCAGAAATGTCAAAATGACAGATAAAGTAACGCTTTTTAGTTAACGCTCGTATTAATTTTACTCCTCATTAAATTTCCTTACCCGGGGGCCTTATATGAAAATCTCCAATAATCAGCAATTTTGTCTAGTACAGAGGCTCTAGTATGAGTTTACGATACTACACCAATACTACACTCGCTAGCGAGAACGTAAAAATTTTGTATGGGAAATCGTGAACTGTCAATGTCAAATTATCAATTTTCCATATAAATGTTTTACGCTCTCGCTAGCGAGTGTAGTATCGTAAACTCATGCTAGAGCCACTGTTTGGAAGCGATTACGAAGCATTGCAGCGTGCAACGTAACTATGTCCTATAATATTTATGTCTGTATGAAAGTCCCCATGATAATGGGCGTCTATCATATCGATTGTACTACCCTTGACATGCACAAATTATGCAGGCAATCGTTATAATAAAAGCTTTTATATAAATAAACTACTGGCGAATAGCAATGAAATGTGGATTTTTCAAATTGATCTTAAGTCATTATGCATTGTTGACATTTAAAAATATTAGCAATGTCATTTTAATACATAAGTAGGTGTTTGGTGTTTACATACTTAATATTTGGTCTGTCTAGAGATGGCGCTGGCCAGTGTATTTGTTTAATAATTTTGTTATCAGTTGATCTATATGGTTTGTTATGTAAAGGTTGGCAGACAGGCTTGTTAATGTATTTTGAACTTAAATACTGGCTGATTTAAAAAGATTTGATATTCAAACTTTAAAAAAAGAAAAAGAAGTAAATATATATTTTGACGTGAAAAGAAGATAGTGTGTTTTTGCAGATCTGATGAAATGTTTATGAAATATATATATATATATTGAATATTTTAATGTGCTGTAAAAAAATAAACTGGATGTGTGCACCATCGTGATGAGTTATTATGGATGTTTTATTGAATAATATCCCAATGAAAGAGTATTAAATGTGAAGTAATCCGAAGATAACAACAAGACTGACGGTCCACTTGATGTTAGATGGCTACTTTCACATATTAACACAAACAACCTTAGTAAACTTAGATAAAGAATAAAGCGATTAGGAGGAGATAGGATAATGAGCTTTGGCATTCCTCACTCAGTCAAAAAAATAAAGTTTTCTTAGAAATATTTTTTTTAGAAAATAACAACTAAAAACTTAAAAACTATTGTAGCTGCAACTGCTACAAATATATTTTTATTATTGCGTATAAAGTTAATTATTCCAACGCATGCACAGAGGTCATAAAACTATTGAGTTGCATGATAATTATACAGTATCACCTGGCAACATAAGACTCTTGATGCACCTGGCATTTTTAAAGCTGTTTATTTTTAAAATTATCCAAGATCACATCATTCAAGATCTTTTGCCATCTTATAGTGGCAATGCACGCTGCGTTACTATCAGTCGTAAACCAGGCCGCCGGTTTGGCGACAGTAACCACCTCATCTACAGTAGACAGGCATGAAATAAAAGCATATTTGCACTTGTGTTTCGGTGAATGAATAGGTGATTCCAGAGCCCTAATTCTTATCCTGATCCCTAATTCTTTATCCTAATGTTGTCGTTCTTTCCTTTTTATTTCCGCATCATCGACTGCCCTGATTTTGTAAATGGATTATCCTCACACAGTTTTGTAAACTCACTAAATTGACTATCCGCACATGTCATACAAAACTAATTTTTGTTTCAGCGGAAGCAGCCGAGCTGCTAGTTTGGACCGCAGCACGAGAGGATCCAGCACTACACTTAATTCCGATGAAGACAACATTCACGTAGTTGTCAGGTAAGGCCGCATGAAAGCTTTTTAGATATGTTTCAAGAAATTTTCAAAAATATAGTGTAGGTATACATATATGTAAGAAACTAATTTGATTATTAATTTATTGTTATATGTATGTAAGCTTGGGTCCCTTAGGCAGGGCCCTAAGCATCCTGGCTACATTACCTCGTTGTATAGCACGACTAATTTGCCGACCGATGTAATAACCAGCTCTGGAGTAGCCAATTATGTCGACCAAGCGTTTTTAAACGCGTTGGGGGTCACAGATCCAGAGGTTCGACAATATAAAATTTGTAAATAATTTACATTATTAATTAATACATTTTATAAACATAATTAAACATTAAAATAATAATTGTGATTAGAGAAATTTTGAATTTCAGATAAAAATTGCAATAAGCAGTTTTGGTAGTCTATTGCCTTTTTTTTATGTTAAGGTCGGCAGACAGGTTGACAGTCCACTTGATGGTAGGTGGCATCCGTCTGGTGCATCCGTAGGTGTCTTAAAGATAAGGAAATGAACTCTGACATCCCTTACTCACTCCCCGAAATACAACAGCACACGCTGTTATTTCACGGTAAGGGGATGGTTACTGCCGCCAGCGACGGACTAGCCATTTTATGACTGCAAAACGCAGTGTGCCGTTGCTACTAGGTACTAAATTATATACTTTTGTAAATTACATATTAATATGCTTTTTACATATTACTATATTACAAATATGGCAAGCAAACCGAGCGACGGCCATCTTGATGGTAGGTGGCTACCGTCGCCTAAAGACACAAACAACAGTTGGAATTTGATTACAACTCGTTTAAAAAAGTCTATATTTGAGATGTTTTCTACCTTAGAAGGGACAGAGTCGTAAAAAGTTTAACATTAAGGGCTTCACTGAGGCAAATGACATTTACTATAGAATTCGCTGGCGGCGGATCCAATTCAACAGGCCTAGAAATGGTGTTTTTCTGTTTTTATCATTAGAACAATACACAAAATAAAAAATTTTATTAATACAATTTTTTAATCTGATATTAACTTATTAATAGGTACAGGACTCATATGCGTGCAATAAGCCGTTTTCGAGAGAATTTTCAATAAAAGTCAAATTCTTCTAGTGTTCTAACTTTTTTTGTGGAGTTTCTATTACTTTAACGAAAATTCTAATTAATACAATTGGTTCTTCACATGTTTAAGTATAATATATATTTTTTTCAAAGCAATTGTCTTGTCCATTTCTTGTAACATTTTCATTAAACAATGTATATTTTTAGTATTTAGGGTTTGTCTCCCCCTTAACTCGAAAAAATAACAGTGGTGGATAAAAACCCGTAGACATTTCAAACCATTTGACGATTGCTACCGTGTCACGGTCAAAACCAACAAAGGCTAAGACCCTATTTGAGCGAAGGACATCGCTGTCCTTGCTTTGCCTCGAGGGACAACTCTGTTAACTTATTTTCGATGTTATAATAGTCTATAACTAAAACTGTTATAAAACCTTGACAGAGAGTCGCACAGCTGTTATATTGTCATATTGATTTCACTTTGGTGTTAATATATTCGGTATTATTTAACCAAATTATATGTTGTGTAGTTTTACTTTATTACATACAAGCTGTTCGTCGCTATTTCACCCTCCATTCAATTTGAAAGAAATCGGATTATATCTCTATGCTCTCTCGACTGCGCTGGCTTTTCACTGCCCGGGCTTCGTTTTCGCTTAGCGTTCTTTCTGATATTCTTCCAGGTCGTAGCGTGATATTAAATAGCATGTAACTCTCCTCGAGAATTGAGCTATTTAATCGTAATAATAATAAAATTTATTTATCGGTCCAGAGGTCCATATTTAAATGCTGGTAGGTACCGCTTTACTTAAATAGTACGTACGAAACTATTACAAATTATTATTTGATACTTGACACACTCGCATGTGTGTCAATTCAATTTTTAACAATATAATTTACCTTTCAACAATCGTATGACATCGATATGATCGAATAACAATGAAGATAGTTTTTGAAGTTTCCGTGCATCGAACACTGGTAATCCATCCCGATCACTTTCCTTCAAAATTTTGATAATACCATCAACATCATGCCGAGTTTTCCCATTTCGCTTTCGTGTTATTTTACGTTTTGTAGTCGATATAGAATAAAATAGCAGTTTTTTAGCAATGGTAATATCAGACTCCGTAAAAGCACTAACACAAGTCCTACTGATGCTTTCTTCATCCATCAAATCTATTTTATTTGCTACAAAGCATAACAATAACTGTGTTACCTTTAGAACATTTCATTAACTTAGGCGTCATGTTCTGTCTCTGATCAACAGAACGCTTACATGCGCTGGTGGCACTGGACTTCAACAATAATACAATTGACTTAAAACAAAAAAAAAAAGAATTAAAATCCAATAGTTCCAGAGATTAGCACTTTCAAACAATGATATTGCATCGCTAAATCAAAAATTGACGATTTTATTTTGGGATCGTAAACATTCATGCACATAATAAGTCATTCTATATGTTTCCATACTGAATTCTACCAACGAATGCACTGGATACAACAAACTAAAGATAAAATGGACTGGTTAATGCATATTTTCTTAGGCTATGTTCGTTACCATACCACCCGTGTCGGAGGGCGGCTCTGTTAGTGAATATTTGGACGCAAACGACTTTAGTTATCAGAGACTAGTATTATACATATGGAAATTAGTTATTTTGAACATTGTGGCGAGTGGACCCGCGGTCTCGTCACAACATGGAGAAATTTAATTAAAATTAATTTGTAAATGATTACACACCATGATATAAAAATCACCTTAAATTTCTCCATTTTTAAACATCTTGTGCTTCTTCTGCTTTTGTTTAAACTTTTATTCGCTTAATATACCGTCGTCCTCTTTTTGATGCAAATCTATAACAAAGTAAATTGAAATATCCCTCTGTTTGGTCTGTTACAACGCCTGTAGCCGACGGCGGGTGATAACGACCACGAATCGAATCTGCTGTCCGTCGCGATATTCGGCTGTGTCCAATGGATATTCCGCCTGCCATCCAATGGAAGCGAGCCCATCGGATGAGTGGTTAGGGTGCTTGCCTTAACGCTCTGTACACCTAGTTCCCGGGTTCGATTCCCAGCAGGATCAACTTTGAAAAATAAAATTTTCAAATTTGTCTCTGGTCTGGATCTGGAAAGTAGTGGCAGGGCATACTGCGTTTCGCAGTCATTTGGGCAGCCCTTCTGGTGGCAGTAACCACCCCCTTACAGAAGACCACCGTGAAATAACAGCACGTGTGCTGTTGTGTTTCAGTGAGTGAAATAAGGGATGCCAGGGCCCATTTCCCTATCCCTTCCCAATACCTTATCCTTAATCCTCTTGTAGACGGCAGCGCACTTGCAGCAGCTTTGTCGTTGCTTGTGTTATAGGCGACGGTAGCCTCTACCATCAAGTGGACCGTCAGCCTGTCTGCCGATCTTAACATTTAAAAAAAAAACTTGGCGAAAGAGAGCGATTTAGTTTCGACCTGCCTGTTTTGTCTGTTAAAATATAAAAAGACACCCCTTTTAACTGTTACTCGCGACCCTAACTTGCATTTATCGTTCCTTCTATTAGTGAAAACCGTTTCACAATTCGTTGGATCTTTTAAAAGATCCGGCGGCGAGAAAACAGAAGTAACAATGACTTTTTTATAATACTCACTGTAGATATATAAAGCGATTATTTTAAAAGGATCATACCAGATACAAACAATTTATTAATTTAATATAATACCTACATATGTACATATATTAATAGAAGCATTTCATACTCTTTATAATAGTACGAAATTTAGTGTTGTCGTTACTAAGAAAATGTCCTTTGTGAAAAGTTTTGTCCATTTAATTATAATAATAATGTTTGCTAAGGTATATTATGTAAGCTCTATACAAATTGCTATTGGATTGTGGCGACGTGTTTTTGTTACGTCCAAAATCGATGAGACATTTGAAAAGAATGTCAACAGACTTGCGATAGTTTCACATTACATTGATTACAGATCGAAAGCATTAATACGCACTTTTATAATAATGGTACACACTTTTTCACTTTAATACGTGAAAGCCTACGTAACCAGGAAAACGTTATACCCGTAACAATTCAGCGGTAACTTATTTCTTTGAAAAATGCGTCTAATAAATTAATTATATTTATATTAGTTTGAAATTATAATATTATACGGATTAGGTATAATATTATAATCTACATAATTATATACTTACTTGAAGTGGAAACACTTGGACCATGGGGACCGGACGCGTTAAAGATTTTCAAAGAAGGTTAATTACGGCCACTCGTGATCAGAATGCCTGCTTCTACTTCGGACAAAAGCTTAGTACCGCCATTCAACGAGGCAATGCCTCAAATATCAGAGAGCATTTACTTCTTACATGATTACTATAAACTAGTTTATATTACATTAATAATAAGTTTATATGTAAATTAATTTTTTTAATAATATACCTATGTCTTATAACTAAATTATAATCGAGGAGATCGTTATATTGAGGTTTGTATATATTAAGCTTAGGTTAACTGTATTTTCATTTTTTATAATTAGTCATAAATACCTCTTTGTATATAGGTAAGTATAAGCAAAAGAGTAAATACCCGTTGGCCGTAGCTGAGAAAGTTTATGATTGTATGGAAAGTGGAAAAACCTGACATTACCTATATACTGTTATTTATATTTATATAGGTACTGTTACTTGCGGGGTGAGTTAAAATGCCGTGTAAGGGCGAAACGAACGATTTATTTTCACAAACCAAGATTTCTGTCAATATCACCAAACTTGTATCTCACTATTCAAATAGAAATCTATTCGCAAATGTCGTAAGACAATCACATACTCTCTAAAAACTAGACGTCCTCCGCATTATTTATGCAATATTATTTAAGCATATTGCCAGTCTTTTTATACATGTGCCCTGTGGGTTAACTAAACTCAAAAATCGTTTAAGGCGACGCCAGCCCCTAGTGATAAAAAAATCCATTTGTTTGTAACCGTTTTCCTTTTAAATTATCATAATTATAATTTAAAAAATACTCAAATCGTCTGCAGGATATATGAAAGTGTATGAATCATAATTATTTTTTAAATTATATTTAATTATATCTATATATAAAAAAATTACTAATTTGAGGTCTAATATCGATGTTGTAACCGTGCGATTTGCTTAATAAAATCAATATTTCAAATAGCTAATTCTTAAGATAAATTTTAAGATCCACTATCTGAAGGCTCATCAAAAGAAAAATTTGAATTATACTTTATTTAATTTTTAAATAGATATTTTCGAGATTTGCAAGTAGCGACTCCGCCTCAGCAGTCCCGTCAATTCAGTAGTAGGTACAGAACGAGTTTTGCGGCTGGAGTCGCCTTAATGCCCTACGCGTCCAAAACAACCACGCTTTCAGAGTGTTTCTAGGGCTGCCGCGCTACTGTAGTGCATCGGGGATATTTGCAAATGCAAGAGTTGCAGATTTTTACGCTATATTGCGAATAAGAATAGCATCCCTGTGATGGTGTTGTTGGGTTATGTCACAGAAGTGATCACCCTCAACAGAAAGTGATAGTCAGTTTATTAATTTATTTTTCTTTCTATTGTTTGTGTAATATGTAAATGTGTATACTTAATATACTAAATATAGTCTATAATTTAAAAAAAGTTATAGACACATGTCTGAAACAAATAAATATTGTTAAAGAGTTCGCCCCCGGCATGAGAACGAACGGTCCGGTAACGGAGATGTCCTTGAATTCCCTGGAAAGGGTCAGATCATATGCCACAGCACCACGCCAAGCAGAAAAC
The DNA here is from genome assembly GCA_910589475.2 of Bembecia ichneumoniformis. Lineage (NCBI taxonomy): Eukaryota > Metazoa > Arthropoda > Insecta > Lepidoptera > Sesiidae > Bembecia > Bembecia ichneumoniformis. Next base: position 16,988,863 of record OU342532.1, read on the forward strand.
CCAAAGTCTTCTCGTACAACGTTGTTTTCGAACCGGCGGCCACTCAGGTAAGATATACATTTATTTCTTATGAAAAATGGCTGCAATGTGACGTTTCAATTGATTGAATGAAATGTGACGTGTGGCGTGAGGTTCAATAGTTGGCTAATAGACACCTAATACGGAAGTATAATACTAGGCGGATAAAAATGTACTTCCAAACCTGATGGGATTCAGGATAAAGGACAAAAGGTTAGGGGAAAAACTTTCAGCAGTGCTCTGCTACAACTAAAAGAGGGTTCGCCTAAGATTGCTTAATGACATGGTTAACAAATTCCTAAGTATCTACTAATGTAGGTATAACCACTGGTGGGGTTATAGGTTAAAACAACATAAACTGCAGAACCTATTCGAGTTAAAATAACATAAGTTAACACCTTTTGCTGGGTGTGTTTTAGTAATATAGAAACCTTTTGACAGTAGTGACATCATGCGAATATGACGTAGTCATTTTACATTTTGACATTTACATTTTAGACAACCGTTTAATAACAGCATGTGTGCTGTTGTGTTTCGGTGAGTGAGTTAAGGGATGTCAGAGCCTTGTCTTTAATCCTACTATGGTCGGTAGCGCACCCACAGCACATGTGCCGTTGCTTGTGTTATAGGCGATGGTAGCCACCTACCAAACAAGTGGACTGTCAGCTCTCTGTCGATCTTAACATAAAATAGTCATTTTCTCAACCATTTCATTCAGCGATCTAGTCTATATGAATAGAATCCCTAAAACCGTATTTTTTAATTAAAAAATTGACACTGTCAAGTTACTTTTAACTCACCGTTAAAGTGGAAAGTGAACCCAGTGGCTCTAGCATGAGTTTACGATACTACACTCGCTAGCGAGAGCGTAAAACATTTATATGGAAAATTGATAATTTGACATTGACAGTTCACGATTTCCCATACAAAAGTTTTACGTTCTCGCTAGCGAGTGTAGTATTGGTGTAGTGTCGTAAACTCATACTAGAGCCTCTGTACTCAAATACAGCACTTTGACAGGAAGATATTTTGGAATTCTCTGGCATTAAGAGGTTACTCGAAATGGCCGTGGAAGGTTTCTCTTGCACGGCGTTCTGCTACGGACAAACGGGCAGTGGAAAGACACACACACTCACAGGACCACCAGGTCTGGTAAGTGCCTTAATTATGTTTTTTCGGTTGTCAAGTAGCCTTTTTAATAGGATTTAAATGAAGGATTCGGCTCGCTATTAACACACTATTAGAAAGAGTAACAAAGTCTGAGAAATATATACCTATAATACATTTGCCAGTGATGACATATAGCGCTGAAACGTGGTCTGTAACTATAGGCCTAATAAGAAAGCTCAACGAGTTATGAAGAGGGCTATGCTCGGGGTTACACTACGAGATCTAATCAATAGTACACTGGATGATTAGTACATAACTTGAAGTGGCAGTAAGCAGGACACATAGTACGGAGAGCCGACGGCCTCTGGAGCCGGAAGGTTCTCTGGAGGCCACGGACCGGCAAGCGCAGCGTGGGACGAGAGGACAGGGTGGACAGACGACCTGATAAGGGCCGCGAGTCGACGGTAGATTCAGGCTGTTTCTGGAAAATTAGAGGCCTATGTCCAGCAGTGGACGTGCTACGGCTGAGATGCAGCTGAGCGTGCAGCTGCTATGATGTGTCCTGTTCTATCACACGGACCTCGGACGCTCTACTTTCTCTCTCGCACCTATCAGAATAGCTAAAATTCTAAAACTGTATAGCTTGGCAATAATATTTTATGTATGTACGATTTTTTGCAGGCAAGCCTATATGATTGGTTTTGTATTAAAATATCTTACCTATGATATCAATTTCGTTTGGTTACCAGATCGGTGTAGTTACCTATATTGACTTACCTGTTCACATCTGCTTGCCAGGTAGCCATGCACAGAAATAAGTAGGCAAGCCTACCTAGGCATACTCTGTATGTTAAAAACTATCAATTGAGATAAAACTCATTCGGTTATCAAAAGAGTGAAGGTGATGAAAGAAAATGGATTAAAATTAATTAAATTAAAAATAGCTATAAACACTTTTCGATAGGCAAGTCATTATAGGCATATTTGTTTATAAATAATTAATCGAATAATAATCAAATAACAATACAACAATTGCTAAATTAATGATAAAAATAATAAAAAATACAACGGTGATTCAGTGAGAACACGGCGAGGCTCCGGAATCTACACAAACTTAGGAGTTTGGGTAGAATAATAATAATCGAGTTATCATATCGGTGAAGCGGGTGAAGGTCGATCTTCACGGTCTCCTCTACTATAGCATGTAAGTTCAAATTTAGAAGTAATCGCCGGAAGAGCTAGTAAAATTTATATTCGGTTGAATCGGTTGTAAGGATCGAAACGAACACACATTCATATAAAAGCTGACGTCTAAATCGATTCAACATAAAGAAACATAATGTGCCTACAATCTACATCGACAGACAAGCCTGAAAACTAATCATTAGAGCGACGGGTATTATGGATGTGTGGGGTTCGGTGTGAAATAAATCACTGTACTACGGACAGCGTAGGGTATCGGCACGGTGGACACAAAATTAACGATACATCATTTGGTCATTTTCATTTCAGTATTAGTGACAGTCATAATACGTAGGTACACATAGATAGTGCATTGCAGAGTTGACACGAAATAACACCCTAAGTGTTGATCGTAAGATCTAAATTCAAATGCAATATAAATATGTACCTATGAATAGGTGCGGCAGTATAGGGCCCAATTTTTTATATTTTTGAACATAACTTTTTTCAGAGAGAGAAAAAAAGCACGTAGAGTTTTATCAAGAGCTGCATGAGATCATACCGCCTTCCCCTTTCTTCTATCGGACATGCAGACGTACGGCTGGTTACCATCCTCACCTTGTCGAAATCCCTCTAATTCGGACCAAGCGCTTTAAAACATCTTTTGTGATGCGCACTGCTAAGGATTGGAACTCCCTGCCGGCGTCTGTATTTCCGAGCTCATATAACCCAAATCTTTTCAAGGTTCGAGTGAATAGGCATCTTCTGGGTGAGCTCGCTCCATCTTCGGCCTGATCCTTCCTACATGGATAGATGCTGGTCAAGAGCAAACCCATCTATAATAAAAAAATTAAAAAAATAAAAATGTCTAAAATAAAATAAAATAGGCCTTTTTAAATGAGCTCCACCACTCTCGGTCCTCCGCCCTCCGCATCCATCAACTGCTAGCCGCTCTCTTGAGGTCATCGGTCTAGTTAGTAGAAGTTCAGTGCTACTCTTCACTCCAAGACTCGTCTACCCCTAAGCCCATTCGCTGCATGACAGATACGTCTAGCTCAACTCAATCAACTGGATTCCGGTGTCAACCACTTTGAATGTCGCCGCCTTCTCAACTTGCAATTCGTGGAATTTTACAGAGAATTGAAAAAAAAAAAAATTTTCAGATTGAAAAGGGAACGAGTCCATACGCGCCAGAACACGGACTTGTGGTTCGTTCATTTGTCTATCTCTTCAAATTGATACGCGAGAGGCCCGAAAGCCATTTCATATTAAAAGCTTCATTCCTCGAGATCTACAATGAAAAGGTAAAAAAAAAAACATGCAGTACCATTACTGAATGACTTGGTTAATTATCATTAATTAATTGTTTATGTTTATCCAGGTAATAGACCTTTTGAATCCGGGTAGCGCTAGGAAACCGCTACAAGTGCGATGGTCGAAAGAAACACGGGGGTTCTATGTGGAAAATCTGTTTACGGTGGATTGCGAAGAAATTGATGATTTATTTGCGGTTCTCGAAGAGGGTAAGAAATTGATAGCCTTAGATAAGTATTCGTTGACTGAATATATGCCTTCCCTATTAATACATAGTTTTGTCACATCGAGATTCTCGATCTTTGGTCAAAACCAGATTGACAGGTTAGAAAATAATTATAAAATCCTTATTTAGATGTTATTTAAAAGGTGGATGTTGCAAGAAAACTGTCGCATTTGAACATAAGCAACGCAAGGAAAGATAAAAAAGTTTGTCAGATGATAGTTCTGTAATAATTATTAAGAAAACAGAAAGGAAAAAGGTTTCGTTGTAAATATTAAAGAAAAAATAATAACATAAATATTCCTTAATAAATGTTCCCACAGCTCCACTAAAGTTACATAGATAAGAAAGCCCTTAAATAAACTGGGGAAAGGAAAAAGTGGGGATAGCGAAAAAGACTGTGGCGTTTCATATTTATGGAAGAGCGAAGGCTCCTGGCACAGGCTTCCGCTTAAAAGGAGTCTTCAATCTCAGTTTAATTTGTAAACGAGTTTTCAGTGAATAAAAAATATTTTATTTATCATATTAAGCGGGTAAAGTTAGAAGTTATTAAGTAATATGAGTTTAGTAGTCGTAGGGCACACTGCGTTTCGCAGTCATGATCTGGGCCGCTCGGCTGATGGCTTGTAAGAGGGTGGCCCTTACAGAAGATCACTGTGAAATAAAAGTATGTGTGCTGTTGTGTTTCGGTGAATTTGTAAGCGATGCCAGGACCTACTCTATGTTGCTTATGTTAATAGGCAAAGGTAGCCACAGTTCATTTTTTCGACGACAGATGTCGCTGCGCCGGCAGGTTATAACGCGCTATCGTTTCGTTCCTCACCGCGGACTACACTTTTCATACAAGATTTCGACATTTGCTTTTATAAGCCCAGAGAATAGAATTAGGGAACATAAATACACGCGTCAGCTGTCACACAAAAGTCACAGTGAAGGATAACATAACACTTTTTAGTTAACGCTTGTATGAGGAGTAAAATTATAAATTATAATAAAATTATAATTTATAATTTTACTCTTCATAAAATTTCCATACCGGGGGCATTATATTAAAATCGATAACTCCAAAAAATGAAATAAACATTTTCGGCGTAAAACCACAGAATAAATAATAGTACGTATCTACTAGCGTAGTAAAACTTGAACTATGTACTAGGTATGCGTAACCGTGCTACTGGGTCGCACGCAATGAACGCTCACTCGTCTCGCTCGCACACGGTGCTGTGCGTGCGCGTGCGCCGAGACGTGCGCACTGCCGGTGACGTCACGTGCTCCACGCACGGCAAGATCAACTTCGTCGACCTCGCCGGCAGTGAGATGACCAAGCGCACTCACAGCACAGGCAAGACGCTCGAGGAAGCCAACAACATCAACAGAAGCCTTATGGTCTTAGGTAATCCACTTTTACTGCCACACTAGCACAATCTTTTATAGAATCTCTCGCAATATGGCTCTGTATTTATTAAAAAATGTTTTTCTGTTGAAGTACTCGTATATTCACTCTCGTTGATTCTTAATCAACATCATCATCATCCCATGAACCCATGTCCACTGTTGGACACAGATCTTTTTAATTGAGCGCCCTCACGCACTTTATCTTCCGCCCATCAAATGTATCCACTGCTAGCCGCTCTCTGAGATCATATAGAGAGCATGTGATTGATGATCTCAACTTCAAAACTCTTCTCGCTATACGATAGATATGCAATATAGTACTTATTACTTCCATGTAGATATGTCAATGCATGTTGACATATCTAAGTTTGTATACCAAATTTGAATCGATGTGTTCAGCTTTAATTGGCTTTCACGCTGGACCAATGTTAAATCTATACTAATATATAAAGTTGAAGAGTTTGTTTGTTTGAACGCGCTAATCTCTGGAACTACTGGTTCGAATTGAAAAATTCTTTTTTTGTTGAATAGTCGAGGATTTATCGAGGATGGCTATAGGCTTAACATCACGCTAGAATCAATATTATATAAGCAGTGTCCAGTACCGCGTGCCCCTCGCGCACTCCATCGCCATATGGACAGCAGCGAAGCGTGGCCGAGTTCAGCTAGTATCAAAATAAATATTGACAGCCTCTCCCCTTTTTTCATAGAAGTACCTTATTAATCTTTTTTATGACCTACTTGCTTCTGTTCTGTCAGCACCTCTTAGCAGTGAATACGTATACATATTTCCTTTCAAACAAAATACTCGTATATGTACAGACTAATTAAATAATATTCAAAATACGTCTTCCATTACTTATCATAACTCAATAATTCCAACGGTCTTGATACTTGGAAATAAACGAGACATATCATTATTTCAAGTGTAATACATATTATGTACATGTATAAAGAAAGCAAGACTGTCCATTAAAGCGCTAAAAAAAATCAAACCTACTTTACAGTGTCTACCTTAACTTAATTACTCTAAAGTTAACTTAGATACAATTACTTTTAAGCCGCGTCATTTGGTAATGAGTAAAGTTATGTTTGATTGATAGTTATTTCGATAACAAACTTCATAATAGATGCCATGTTGGTGCCCAATAAATGGCACCCTGTAAAAAAGGCATGAATGAATAGGCAATATGTATTTGTTTCGCTCACGTTTTTTTCGGTGACAGTGCGCTTGATAATGACGCTGAAAATAAATTTATTATACCTAACGCAAAACATTTAATAAGAAACTAAAGAAGTCGTATTATAGGGTAGCGCTATGGATGCGGAATCGATATTTTATAGGATTATCGTATTTATAGAAAATAATAAAATATTCAATTGAGTCTTTTAATACCTATCGATTCAATTAGGATTTCATATCAGTGAAATACTATTTTGAAGTTAGTATTACAACGGTCGATAAGTACAGTTTAAGCTTCTTCTGAAGTAGAGCCTTTATGTGCACAATATCGACGTCTCTAATGTTGGGTTTCCACAGTGTTGAATGTCCTAACATGGGGTCTCGGCCTCTGCCTCTGATTTCTTTCGTTTTCCCGCAAAAATGCTTCATAACACTATATACACTATATGCAAACTTATGTTGGACATATAAACTAAACATATAAACTATTTGTTTGGAAACCAGGTTATTGCATAGCTCAACTGAGTGATGGTAGAAAGAGAGGTCACATACCATATCGAGACAGTAAACTGACGAAACTACTGGCCGACAGTCTCGCTGGAAACGGAGTCACACTTATGGTGAGTCGTAATTATTATCATAAATCTACCAATAAAGATGTAAAAACATGTAGGTATTATTCGAGTCCCCCATTTACCTACAGGTTAGATAGATTTGATGCGGAACAGGAAATAGACATAGAAAACTTATTAAAGAAGAAAATAGCAAGAAATTTTTACAGTTCTGCTATAAAAGTTCTAATAAAGGTTTTCCTTTATGTTAAGATCGGCAGACAGGCTGACGGTCCACTTGATGGTAGGCGGCTACCGTCGCCTATAAAACAAGCAACGCCAAAGCTGCTGCAAGTGCGCTGCCGACTACAGTAAGATTAAGGATAAGGGATTAGGAGGGGATAAGAAATTGGGCTCTGGCATCCCTTACTCACTCACCGAAACACAACAGCACACGTGCAGTTATTTCACGGTGGTCTTCTGTAAGAGGGTGGTAACAATCATTACGTCAAATGCAATTAAATTCTTTGTATGACGTGTATTTACAATTTTTAATAAAATGATGTTGATTTTCAGATTGCATGTATAGCGCCAACGAGAGCCAACCTTTCCGAAACTATTAACACTCTGCGATATGCTTCGAGAGCAAAGAAGATAAAGTCCAAACCAATTGTTAAAATGGTAAGATAAACGTACCTATCTAACGTTATAACAATTTAAAAAGACTGTGTTAAAACAGTGACTAAATTTTTAATCTGGAGTACATTTAAATGCAATTCCTCCTGGATTTTTCGTTCAAGGTGAATAAATCGTAAGATGTCAGTTGTAGGTACTGAATTGACATTTAAAAATCAAAACCATAAATGTTTATTTGCTCCTCGCACAGAAAGTCAACGATATTCAAGCGAGGAAGAAATTATGTGAACTGCCAGGCTTACAAATTGCAAAATCAGAACATAGAATGACTCAAATCAATATATCATAATGTTTTTAAAAAGTTTTTTAAAGACCTTTAATTAATCATATTATGAATAAAGACAGGGTAGCTCCAATACACAGAAAAAGCGAAATCTTGTTATTAATCATTAAAATAGAATTGTTACACGATCGTATAATTATTTTAATTTTAATAATAATCTCCAGGACGCAAGAGACGCTTTAATATTAAGCTTGAAGAGAGAAGTCGAAGCTCTACAAGCAGAGAACCAACATCTAAGAACAGCATTGCACGTGCAGACAACAGACTTTAATGTGGACTCTTATAGTGAGTAGTCATATAGTAATAAACTTAAGTATAAGAGTGATGAGAGTTCTCTTAAATAGTAAGCCCAGTGAGTCGAATGGTTCACATGCTCCTGTAAGTCTTTTCGATCTCAAGTGTGCGTAATAGATTAGGTACACTAAGGCGTGAAAAAATATCGTGAAGACGCTTGCAGGTGAGAGAAGAATAGCAATTTTCGAAGACATATGAAGCCCTGCCAAACTGAAATGGAATAACTTAGAGGTTAATGGCCCCATAACTAATAATAGCCAGAACCGAGAGAAATTTCTAGCTCTCATTTGGACGTAATATATCTATAATAATATTATAAAGCTGAAGAGTTTGTTTGTTTGAACGCGCTAATCTCAGGAACTACTGGTTCGAATTGAAAAATTCTTTTTGTTTTGAATAGTCCATTTATCGAGGAAGGCTATAGGCTATATAAAATCACGCTACGATAAATAGTATTATATATAAGCAGTGTCCAGTACCCCATGCGCACGCCGCCGCCGTATGGGCCGCAGCGAAGCGTGGCCGAATTCAGCTAGTGTAATATATACAGACTGAAACAGAATAAAAACATCAGTAGTAATAATATATTTGTTACAATATATTAAAAAAATACTGTCCTCGACCAACCTTCTTCAGTATCTTAAAACAAAAGTTTTCAAACAATGTGTGTTGCCAGTAATGACATTGGCTCTGAAACGTAGTCTCTAACTATGGGCCTCGTAAGAAAGCTTAACGTCGCTCAACGAGCTGTGGAGAGGGGCTATGCTCAGGGTTAAACTGCGAGATCAAATCAGAAATTAGGAGATTCGTAGACGAACGAAAGTTACCGACATAACCCGACGGATTAGTAAGTTAAAGTGACAGTGGGCAGGACACATAGTCCAGAGAGCCAACGGCCGCTGGGGTCGGAAGGTTCTCGAGTGGAGGTCACGGACCGGCAAGGACGTCCACCCACAAGGTGGACAAAGGACCTGATAAGGGCCGCGAGTCGGCTGTGGGTCCAGGCTGCTTCTGATCGGTACTTTTAAAAAATTAGGGAGCAGGCCTTTTTGCAGCTGTGTGTTTGATGAACATCATTTGTATTTAGATCAACGCCATCGCAGCACCCCACCGCAAATTGAACCAAACAAACTATACCAGCTGCCACAATCAGAACTAGTGGAGTTAGTACAACTGCACATGGAAGAGAATTCGGCGCTACGACAAGAGAACACAGAACTCTTCAACACTAGAGACCAGTTGCTCAGGGACCAGGAGTTGCTTAGTAGAGAAAATGAGAGGCTACTTAAAAAATTAGAGGATGTAAACACGTAAGTAATACATATATTTCATACTAACGACCCGCCCCAGTTCCACGCGGGTGTATTTTAATGACTGAGAGGATAAACAGTCTAGGAAATATAATATCATTAACGAATCTTTCTAAGAATACCATAGGAGGCTTAAATGTATATACAGTGTTTTTTTATTATTAATAATAATTGTTACAGAATTTTTGTTATAATATTAAAAATTCCTCCTAAAATGTTGGTCGCAGGAAATAATGTCATATTTAATTTTATACTATTTAATTAGTCTTGCAATTATCACCTAAAAGTTTAAAAACAAACTGGAGATAGGGATGAAGAGGGCCCAACATTGAACCTTGAGACACTCCATTATTGATGTTACCAAAATGCTGCATACAAAAATATTACCTACCTTTATCGGTATTTAAGTACTTGCATAATAAATGTTTTTACGATATTAACTCGATTAATTGTTATTGATAATGTTCGTAGGACAATGTTCGGATTGAGATGATGTCTAATGCCTAACAAGAATCGGAGGTCAGTGTTTTAGTGCATGACACATGCATGATTTGCGAGACACACCGACACACGTGGATTGATGGCCAATGTGTGACCTCAAAGCACGGGTTAAATTAATATGAAACCAGACTATACTAAGCACTGAAAACACGTGTGAATACATAACTTATTTTAACCATTTATCTGAAAACTTCTATTCAGTCTTACAAAAAAATATCTTTTTTTTTACTATTATATAAATGCTTGTAATAAATTTAGTCTGAATAAAATTTTAGCCTAAATATATTAAGAAAACAATTAGATAATTTAACTAGTGTTAAATACAAACTATTGGTTGGATAGTCTGAGATGGTACTTTACAATTCTTCTCACACAATTGATTAGAGTGTATTCTCTCGATATATTGTATTGTTTTTCGTTGTTTTCACACGTTACACTAATAATCTATTTCCGGATTGCTATTTCACGATGACGTATTCATAAACTTTCTTTTAAACTAAAAGCTACAAAATATTTTGCATCTAAATTAAAAGCTGTGCTTGATTAACTTTTAACGGACCTTGAGTCTGTATGGCAATTATGATTTCACGCTTTTGTATTACCTTATCAAAACACGTAATGTCTTATCATGGCATTTATATATATATGTAAGAGAATGACTTTTTAGCAGATATCGTAAAAATTTGTGAGGTTATGACGTGCTTTTGAAATAAGGAATCGCGTGGAATCGCTGAGTGGCGTTAGTGAATCAGGGCCCAGCTGGTTTTTTTGTTCGACATTTTCAATTGACAACAACAAATATGTTTTTAAATAAATACATATTTCCTGATAATAAACTTTGTATGAGAAGAATACTAGCGTAGCCTTAAATCTATGATGTGCGCTTTGTCAATGGTCCCATCTCAGCCCTTCCGCACCTTAAGAGGTTACTAGCCTAAATAGATACATTGCTCGCCAAAAATAATACCTAATATTTCTTTGTATTTCAGTGTGTGCGTGCGGTCACCAATAATACCAGCAAAAGCTGCTTACTCCGACACAGCCTCAAGTGAAAGAAGTGAACCACCAAACATTTGGACTAATCCAGTTGAATAAATTTCATATTGGTTCCCTAAAATTATTCGACATTTTTATTCTATAAGTTATCGATGATTATAACACGTATATAATTATGGCAAATCCAAATACGAGAAAGGGGCAATCGAGGATTCAAATTAAGAGTTGGCAGCGTTCGGGAAATAGAATCATCTTCTCGTCTGACAAAAAATTAATCTGGTATATCTTGTGAGGTCATCGGTAACAGGCGACTCGACCGTAGTCTCCGCTTCAAGACTCGTCTATCCAATACCTATACGCTGCGCGACATATCTATGTGTATATCCCGCCTATTCCCAGCTGTCTGACTCTTTGGGCAATATCATTGATTGTCCTTGATTTTCTGATTTGATCTCCGTATTTCGAATAATATCCTTTAGAGAAATGCAAAGCAAAAAGGAAAACTGGCATTCCAATAGAGTTTTAGAGTAATGCCAGCTATGCATTGTTCCTTGGGTAACTTATCAATATGTTGCTTATGTCAAGTATAAGACTACGATTACGAAACTAGCGGAGCGGGGCGGGCGGATAGTGATCATGCAAATGTATGGAACTTAAGCTTGGTGTACAGTCCAAACATTGTATGGACACCGTACCGGCGGACGGGCGAGCGGGTCGCGAGTCCGCCCCGCTCTGCTCGTTTCTTAACCGCAGTCTTAGTCTTATAGGTGGGATGGTCCAATTTAATTTAATATAGTTTTGTGTATATTTTAATTTAGTTCTCATCTATTTAATTTGATTCAAGATTAATGTAAGTAAATTTCATGTGACAATAAAGTGTAAATTGTAACTATGTTGTAGTAATTTATGTGTAGGTGTACAATAAAAATCTAGTTATTTATGAAATCTAAAAGATTGTTTGCAATGCATTAGTGATAATAAGGAAGTGAGTAGTAGGGAAGCTAAGATTTGAAGTGTTTGTCATTACAAGAGTGCCTATTTTCGATTTCTATGGCTAGAGGCGTTTCTTTATTTTATTTTTATTTGTTTTCGTATCTTGCGTTAACTCAGCCTCAGAACACTAACGCCTACTGTTCATGTATCCGTCATTTGTAGGTTGCTTACAAGCGTCATATGATGACGATCGTACTTTGCATCTTTCAAAAGATTGCGAGGAATGGCTCAGTTCATTTAAATTTTTGATCATAAAAACACGTTTTAATAAATCAAAAAATGTCCAGTCATGTTGATGACGTCATTATTGAATATTATTTTCTTAGAAGACGAGGAAAGTACTGGCTCACTCCAAGCTTGTCAGTAATATCACAGTCTAACCATACTTACTTATGTCATACAGTCAGGCAACGAATGTACTTGCGTAGAGAAACGTTCGGCGAACTCGTTTCAGTTTGCAGGTTCGAACATTGAGCGTTGCCCCACTGTATGACGTAAGTATGGTTAGACTGTGGTAATATGCTTCCTTGGATATTCTGGTAGTTTGTTATTGTATAAAAACGGATATTGTTCGATAATACGATCGATTTTTACGGCTGATGACGCCATTTTCATCACAATTATAAGAAGTTGGGTCTTGCATGCAACTTTGAGAAATGACAAGTAGTCGCCCAAGCTACATGGACGATTGGCTGCCATTACCCAAATGCGATGGTGCGGTTTCGCGGACAGAGCGTCACTGGTTTGTATGAAAGCTGCAAGCAAGCGACGACTGTAAGCGTGCGTATGAAGAGACGCTACGTGGACAGACAGTAGGCTTAAAAAACCGCATAAAATTGAAGCAATAGAAACTCATTGGTACCTAAACTGAAAATATTTTAAAAATCGAAAAGTACTGCCCACGTTCTGTGGATTTGAATTCTGATTAGATTTTCAATAACCTTGTGAGTCCTCACAGGGTTCTGTGATCAATAAACTCAAGTATCTATTTTAAGTTTCCGTGATACCTACTTATATCATATGACCAGTTTTTTGAAAATCGTAAAAACATATGCAGAGAGCCTTTCTTTTTTACATTAATTGGCAGTACATTGTGAAGTGTAACTATTTTTCAAATTTTAGATTTTATCATTACATTTTACATACTTAATAAAATAAAACCTTGAGATTAAAACTGTCGCCTAAATGTGTCAAGGCAATAATAATCTAATGGCGTAGCCCATAAGGTTGTTTTTACCTTAGCTAGCGCCATCTTGCAATAGAAACCGACAATTGTGTCTCATAAATGTATTTTTATAATGGCACTACAATATTTGTGTAAATAATTAAATTTTATATGTATACTGTTGTAACGTAAATTTTTGGCACATTAAGAGAAATTAACATTAATTGCTAATGAATTTATAATAGATTGTGATTATAACCGCCATCTACCGCATGACGGTGTAACCACCTTGAAACGTTGTGTACTGGCGCACGATTGCCCGACACACCATTATGGAGCGACATCTGTCGATGTCGGCTCGACGGGGAAGGATTAGACCGATGCACGAACGAAAGAAGCAATGGGATTGGTTAGTTTTTATGTCGGCCATAGGAAGTGGCACGATTTCCGGCCGAGCTATCAAGGGACGGTGGCAGCGGCCACGCGGTCTCTTGGCACCCGGCGTTTGGAAGAAGAGGAGCTCGAGGGACTTTACGATTTCTCTAAGACTTAACGAACCGTCTAGTGTTTCCACTTACCACGCGGTCGTATATAAATATATTTATGGCTTTTTAGCCGTTAGGTCGCGGATACATATAAGTATTGACCGTCGACAGTAAAAGTATCTGGCAAGCGTCAAATAAATATATAAGAGGGAATCGGTCCATCCGCACACGTGCGTGCGATTCGTCCTGCGGCTCCTGGGTCGATCTCGCCTTCCTGCAGTCCAAGCCACCCCTGGTTTGGACTATAGCTGCGTCGCAGTCGGAGGCGACGACATCCACGTGTCGAGAGGTGTCTCGACATCTCCCTTCGCCGCGCCACCAGGCCACGTGGCATCACTTCGGCGTGGTCTGTGAGCTACTTGGTGTCTTTCAAGTGAGTGTATAAGAGCATCCCCGCCTTCAGCGAGGAAGATCAGGACAGATTACTTTCAAAATTGTTTCTCCTTTGTATATATATACTTTTCGTGTGTATCTTCATATATTAATTGTAAGTTCTTTTAGTAAATATAGTGTTGTGTGGTTGAAGTCTTGGCTTTCCTTTGTCTAAGTTCACCCCAAGTAGTTGGCGCCCTCGAGAATAACACAGGTCTCGTGTAGTGTCTGCCCCTGAGTTTCAGTCGGTGAGTAACGGTTGGAACGCCTGCGGAGCCCTAACGCCCCGCAGAGGTTTCGCGGTTACAAAGTGGCGCACCAACTCGGGACTCGATCACGAGTGACGACGCATAGCAAGTGAGGCAGAGCGTCTGTCGTTACGAGTGTCTATAGGACTGGCAGCCGGACTAGACACTACAAATAAATTTACTACTTGGGAGGCTTAGACGAGGAATTTATGCCACAGTACGCCGCTGGTATTAATTAAATTCCGTGGTAGAACTTAACTTTTTTTTCCAGGACAACGTTCGCCTGATGAAATACCACTCCCTAGTCTAAGTTGAGTAGACTAGGGACATCAGTGTCCATATCCCATCCTTATTCCCATGTGTTCCCATTAAGCTCATACCCAAATACCCTACCTATAAATTTCCTACCCCCCAATTAATACCAGCTCTCAACATTTTTCAATCGCACACACTACCGTCTTTTCTAAATTTGTTAATCTTTTTAAGCGAGTTATACAAACTCAATCACAGATGTCGCTAGTGTGATTGTGCTACTGCGCACGTGTCCGATATGTATGACGATTGACGTTTCAACTTTCATTACATTATATTATTTTGTGAAAAGCACTAGCGCTTGTGTGTATTTAAACTATACAAATAAATAAAACTATGAAGTGAATTGAGGGATTGTTGGTAGTGGCCGTTTATTGCTAAGCTTCAATTATTTGAGTGTTGTAATTGCCTTTGTTGTGAAACAATTTGTAAATTGTTTTTTTTTGTAGCTAGCAATTTGTTAGAGGTTAGAGAAGCAGTTTGTCAACACACTTTACAAGGTGAGTGGTCTTTATTTGAGATTTGTTAGTGGTTTATTGTTGCCTATAAAGCACAAAGTTTATTTATTTTTGTATATGACCTCTCCACAGTATATAGTTGTAAGTGTGTTGCTGCTTAATACTTGTTTACAACATAGTATTTTATCTGTCACTACCCAACCTCACTTTTGTTATTGTAGAATAAAGCCTATTAACAGGCAAAAGGTACGTCTTAATGCTGTGCTAGTGATAAGAATTTGAACTCGAATTAGTGTGATTTTTGTAATAAGTATATAATTATAATTTAAGTCTAAATAGATATAGCATCTGGTGCAACACACACCAGAACATTAAATCTGTAGTTGTATATTATTTGGTTTTACTAGAGAGATATCCTATCATTTATACGTTGGTAAATTATAGTTAATTAAAATCAGTTGTGTAAAAATATATTTTATTAAAATTAAATACATAGTGGTGTAATAAATTATAACTTGTAACACTATGCCTCTCTTAAAGTATATTAACTTCCTGAACAAGGAGGAACTGGCAAGTGAGCTCATGAACTACAACCTAATTACAGATGAGGAGACTACCGTCGAAGTGATGCGACGGAACCTAAAACACGCTTTAGTGGCGGCGAGGCGAGGGAGTTTTCCTGTCGCCAAGGAAGTCGTGGTGAATGTCGACAATGAGATGTCCACTGCGACCAGTGCAATTGAGAGAATGGAGGCAAAATCGACCGCAGGTACCCCCGCTTCCCTCCGACGTATATCCGCTAGGGCTAGTTACTGGTTAGACCGTCTTAGTCGAATTAAAGATGAAAGTACACGGTTAACGCAATTGCGCGCGCGTTTAATAGGGCTGCTGAGCATCTCCGAACACGACAGTGATGAGAGTGACGAATGCGAGAAATCACAAAAGGTCCCAGTTGCTGACACGGCAACTGTACCTATGTTAGTTACCGAAAGGCAAGTTAACATTAACTCTTTAAATTTAAAATTTGATGGATCTACATGTGTTAGAGCTTTTCTGGAGCGTTTAGAAGAGCTAAAAGTATCGAGATCAATTTCAGATCAACAATTACTAAATTCATTGCCGGAGATATTAAATAAATCTCCTTTGTTGTGGTTTAGGTCGAACAAACGCAACTTTGCTACATTTGATCACTTTAAATATGCCTTTCTACTTGTTTTTGATAATTAAAGATATCCTGAAGTACGATGACTGAGAGACGTGTAGTAAGTTTGTGTTCTGCATCTGCAGATTAATATAGTCATGTTACATATGGATATAGCGTAACGTTTGAGTGTCAACCTTAAAGTCTGACACAGTATGAGTGTAAACTTAGTTTTTTCCTTTTGGTAGGGAAACACATCAGACAGACTATTTTTTTGGTAATCTTGTAGCATAATAGTTTGTGGGTAAGGAACATAGTTTCCTTCCAGTTCTTTGGAACATTTTTTGCGTGGAGTATACTTCAGAGTTTATTTGTGTTTTTTATGCTGCAAGATTTTAGTTGTTAAAGGGATTAATTAACCTTTGTTGAGAGTTTGTCTAGTCTGATGTGTTTTATTAGAAGCACTTAAATATAATTTTGTTTTTTTTTCATATTGATATACTTCAAATATTTAGTAATTAATAGGATTATTTAACCATTTATCTACTTACAGATTTAGCTTCTTTGTAAAATCAATTTACACCCTTTTGGACCATTTGAGCAGTGAGAACGGTCGGTGGACTCTGTCGAAGGCAATGTCCTGTTGTCTCACCACGGAGACTGGACTGAGCTTTGGTGTCCAGTTGAAGTCATAGCGGCTGGCACACGTCCAAGGCGACTTGTTCCAGTGACTAGTTCCTAGTCCATAGCGCATGATATTTGGCTGGACACATTCCAAGATGCCGTCACGTGTGACAACGGAGACAGGACTTAGCTTCAGGCATTGGGGAGATTTCGCGTGGGAAGTCGTATCAACTGTGGATGCGATCTTCTGGGTCGTTTCGACTCCTAGCACGCGCAGGTCAACCCTGTGCATTTTCCAATCGCCTCTCGACAGAATCACGACGGCTGTGTCTCTCTGCTCATACAAAATTAAAAGCTTTAGGATATGCAGACTGAAAGGACGGATGCAAGGTTTGCATGACGAAGAGTGTGTTGCGACGGGTTTTAGGAGAACAACGATGATGTTCGGTTTGACGACTTCAGTAAAGGCTTAGTTTCCTTAGACGTTGTTCTGTAGGTTGTTCTACAACTTTATTAAGTGTAGAAACGTTTGACATGGCCACGCAACCATGTCAAGTTATTGAACTCGATTTATGCTTAGGCAATCGGTTCGGCCCATAATGCATACACCCTCGATGGGTCTTACAAATTTTGAAAGATGCATACGTTGAGTCACAGCATAGTGAACTTCAGCTCAAAATTGACATAATTAAAATTTAGTAATTTACTGTACTAAGAGTTTGCTTTTTTTGTTTATTTATTTTTAACTTTTTGTGTATTAATGTTTTAAATATTTTGTGTTTTAATATACCTGAGAGACAAAGGCGAAGGATGTCTGAGCGTGAAAGAGTTGTGTTGGAGATGTGCTCAGAAATCTTCTTACGGGAAAATTATAATTTTATAGTACTGTGGTATCCTTCGGGGATACACTAGGACCCTTCAGGTCAATGTGTTGTGGATTTTTTTATATCCCTTATTAGGACCCTTCAGGTCGTTCTTTCGTGCGTGCATCGGTCCTTCCTTCTTCTACGGGTGTGCTTGGATACTCAGGTGTCCGAGCATAAGAAAAAAAATTTTCTTCGAAAATTTTTTTTTATATAACTTGGGTGTGTGTAACGTAAATTTTTGGCACATTAAGAGAAATTAACATTAATTGCTAATGAATTTATAATAGATTGTGATTATAACCGCCATCTACCGCATGACGGTGTAACCACCTTGAAACGTTGTGTACTGGCGCACGATTGCCCGACACACCATTATGGAGCGACATCTGTCGATGTCGGCTCGACGGGGAAGGATTAGACCGATGCACGAACGAAAGAAGCAATGGGATTGGTTAGTTTTTATGTCGGCCATAGGAAGTGGCACGACTTCCGGCCGAGCTATCAAGGGACGGTGGCAGCGGCCACGCGGTCTCTTGGCACCCGGCGTTTGGAAGAAGAGGAGCTCGAGGGACTTTACGATTTCTCTAAGACTTAACGAACCGTCTAGTGTTTCCACTTACCACGCGGTCGTATATAAATATATTTATGGCTTTTTAGCCGTTAGGTCGCGGATACATATAAGTATTGACCGTCGACAGTAAAAGTATCTGGCAAGCGTCAAATAAATATATAAGAGGGAATCGGTCCATCCGCACACGTGCGTGCGATTCGTCCTGCGGCTCCTGGGTCGATCTCGCCTTCCTGCAGTCCAAGCCACCCCTGGTTTGGACTATAGCTGCGTCGCAGTCGGAGGCGACGACATCCACGTGTCGAGAGGTGTCTCGACATCTCCCTTCGCCGCGCCACCAGGCCACGTGGCATCACTTCGGCGTGGTCTGTGAGCTACTTGGTGTCTTTCAAGTGAGTGTATAAGAGCATCCCCGCCTTCAGCGAGGAAGATCAGGACAGATTACTTTCAAAATTGTTTCTCCTTTGTATATATATACTTTTCGTGTGTATCTTCATATATTAATTGTAAGTTCTTTTAGTAAATATAGTGTTGTGTGGTTGAAGTCTTGGCTTTCCTTTGTCTAAGTTCACCCCAAGTAGTTGGCGCCCTCGAGAATAACACAGGTCTCGTGTAGTGTCTGCCCCTGAGTTTCAGTCGGTGAGTAACGGTTGGAACGCCTGCGGAGCCCTAACGCCCCGCAGAGGTTTCGCGGTTACACTGTTACCACGTTTTCATGACAATGAGCACTAATACTTTTTAATGATAATAATATTACAATAAATTGTGTGAATTATTAAATACATGTATGGTTTGTTTTATTTTAATCCTTCCTTTGATTGATTTTGAAAATAATCTTGCATCTCCATATTAAGACTTTTTGAAAAGCAACTCAATACTGAAATGATATTCAATGATAGACAAGATTGTATTTATTTATTTCTCACTCCAATCTTAACAAAGAGTTCCCAACTTTTTCAAGCACTCTGGTTGAAAAAAAAAAATAACTTAAAATTAAAAATTACATACATACTGATCACTTCACAAACATCACAATTCAAGACACTACTGCTAATGTCTTTTGAAACCGTATTTTTTTCTTTCGTAAAATAGATCCGTCTTTGAACTGCCCAAGTTGACAATCTTTGGACAACCATCTCTCTGGAACAAAAATTAAGCATCAGTGTGGTAGATAGGCACAGATTGGAGACACAAATTTGGAAATCTGTCCTATTAAATTTGATACAGTAATGGCTGTTGATGAGATGAGATGCGAGGTTAAAATGCATGCTGTTCAGAGTTCGAAATTATCAAGATAATTATATCGGATAATTATCAGATAATTATCACCAGTATAAGAAATTCATTCAAATTCTAACAAAAAATAAATAAGTAAAAACAAATAAATTTTATAATTTTTTTATTTAATATCCAACACAAATAATTAAAGGTAGATTGAGTAAAAATCAGTGTACGTCAGATTGGACATTATAAATAAATTAAATTAGATTGACAAAAGAAGCCAAAGGAATATCTTCATCCGATTGTGATCATTTTTCCATTGGCTTTGTTGCAGTATTTTTTGTATTCGTGCAAATAAATTGACCATATTGTATCATTCTCATGCTCAAACACAATAGACAATATTTAACTTAAACAAACCAATGGCACTCGAGTTCACTCAACTTTGCATAATCCTAGCTGAATTTTTCTTGTAAGGGGAATCCCCACAGCGCGACACTTCGTGCGTTCCGATAGACGTTCGAATACTTCGAATACCGTTCATTTTCACGAGCGCAATTTTTGTTATTATCAGTTGATAATTATCCATCTGTTATTATCACGTTAATTATCATGATAATTATAATTGATAATTATCCTTTCGAACCATGATGCTGTTTCAGCAATTTATTTATTTTGACAGTTATTATTGACAGAGTTGCAGAGTAACTGCAACTCTGTCAATAATAAAGATTGTACATAAAGCAAAAAAAAATTGCACTACAAAAAAGTTTAATGTCATATAATATTCATATGTGTCATATGAAGTTAGACACTCATTAATATAGGTTTATTTATGTGTTAAAATCCATAAACCTTATTTCAGTAGTTTAGCCAGAGTAGTCATAGTTTACTGAAAAATATAGTCATGGAAAACAAATGTGTGAAAAATAGGTACACTATAATGGGCATGTATGTGTTGAGCAAATACTTTTTACTTTTTATTGTAGGGCTTGTAAATGGCTACAACAATTGCATGTTGCTGAGACCAATAAGCTCAGCAATACTTTGTCGCAAAGTTATTGTGAGTGTATTCCAGCAAGGTTAGGTTGAAAGTTAGGATGCCTGTTACTCAATCACACAAAAATGGTTTGGCACACAGATGGTTTATCACCTGGATTAACAAATAGGGTACTCTTTATCCCGGAAAACATTTCTGTTCGTGTGGGATACAAAAAAAACAACAGCGCATACGAAGTCTAGGCACAGCAAGTGATCCAGTAATAATTTTTTATTACTGGATCAATCATCATAATTATTATGACCTAACATTCAAAAATTTTTAAAAGCCTAACATTGGTGCTTATATCAAACTGCACACTTATAATTGTTATAAATACTGGATTCCAATAGCATAACGCAGGGTGCAAATTAATTTAATTAATGAACTACACATGACGTTAGTTGCCAATCATTAAGCCTTTAATAGGTACTTAATATTTTCTAGGTTTCAAATTTTTTTTAAAGGCTTGTCTGCGCTTATGTTGAATTGCACTTATGATCTTTACAAATACATACTGGATTCCACATCCCATAATGAAAGACCCAAATTAATTTCGTTAATGTAGTTTGTCATTGCCTTTTCTTTGTCCATGCATTTATGATAAAGAAATTAATATTAATTAATTAATTACACACAAAACTGCATTGCAGCTAGTTGCCATGTAATAATGCCAGCCATACATAATCGTCCAATCTGCATGATATGATTGGCTTGATTAATTGGGACAAAACAGAAAAAGTAAGTACCTAATTGTTTTAGAACAAAAGATTCGTGTATGGCTGGCAGCCAGCGTGATGCTACAGAGGCGAGAGAAAGAGAAGCAGAAAAGGAAAGAAATGCACCTATTGCAATAGGTGTGCAATAGTATTGCAATGCAGCGATATTGCAGTATTTTCAAAACTAGAATATTATAACAATGAGGCTGACTAGACATCCGCTGCATGCTACTAGATCAAATATATATCGTAAGATATTACCAGATACATGCGTGATATAGCCGGTAAGTCGCCGGCTACGCAGATTGTCATCTTGCAATTACGATGTTATACAGATACACTATTGAGAATTTATACTTGATTTACATAGATATCAAAAAGTTACTTACATCTTTCTCTTGTATTGTACATTCCTTGCAGTAATATGCGTCTGAAACTCCTGGGCCACCGCATATGACACATCTGCCTTGATATGACCCGTAATTGCACTCGTCACAAATACGAACTAAAGTGCATGGACGCACATACGAGTCACATATTACACACTTCCCATCGCATTTTTCACAAAGTCGACCGATGGCTAAAGAAAACACTCAATTACTATCAAAATGTAAACAATTATGTATTTTTGTTATGTTAGCTTATCTTACCGACTCCGGGTTGTTTCCTGCAGAAAATAAGATCTGGATGATGCTTAGCCATTACTAAATAGATGCTCAATACAAATATATTTTGTTTTTACTTAAATATTGTTAAAATACCACAGTAAAATACCTACAAAATATTCATAACATAACAACTCTGCCACAGAACATCATATAACTCCTACTCCTTGTATTGTGATTTGTGAGTGTATATATATACATAGTGTTCTGTGTTCAATACTGCGTGTGTTCCAGCCAGCAAAAGTCCTTGCATGCGGATGCATGCCGCTCCAGCACTCCATTCGAGCATACTGTGATCCTATCAAAATTTGATAATACCCGTTCTGGACAACCTGTCAGCTAATTATGCTCTGCCTGGCCATAATTTTACTACTACCTTTTGAATCGGTCAACTCTATGTAAGAGATTTTATGTCATACTCAACTCTACAAAATAAAAACCAAACCAACCAAGAAAAAGTTGAAGTCAAATAAAAATAAAATACATTTAATATCTTATGGTATCCGAGTAATTTAATAGCTTGGGACTTACGTGTAGTAGTCGAAATGGAATCTGTTGTTGAAACTATCATGTCTATTATGTGTGGCGCGTAGCGTGCGCGTAGCGGAGGCTGAAATGAGTTTGGAATTCTTTTTCATTTTGATTGGAAAATGAACATAGTCCTCCATCCTCCATGCCAATTGCTGGCTCATTTAGAGCACCATCCTAGAATTTTCTTCTCCTTCTTCGTCACTATATTTTCCAGGATGTTATGTTAAATTAATATTACCGCCTAAAAAACACTGCTGTCAAATTCAAATATTAACAGTAGCTATGGCTATAGGTCTGTAAGTCTGTGGCTCTCTCTCTCCTACTTCTTATCACAGAACACTATCTTCTTATTTACATTTTGGCCATGGGGTGGCTGGCCATGTGCTCAACTCAATAGATTGCTGATTTCGTTGCTCATAAATCAGCAACTAACTAATTTTCCTGAAAGTGGTGCTGGTGATTTAATTCTAGATTTAATATTCAGCAGTCATTATAATTTTGCCAAAATGGCTACTGACGACGAAAGTAATAGTGATGAAAGTCAACATTCTGAAAAACAGTCAGTGTCAGAAGATGAAGAAGGAACAAAAGAAGAAAAGGAAACCGTGTCATTTAAGGATTTAGTAAGATCTGTCGTTTTAATATAAAAATTAAATTGTACTTGAAATAAACATTGAATTTCGTTATAATTTGGTAATTTTTTAGGGATTAGTTGATGTACTATGCGAATCATGTAAAGAATTAAAATGGAAGCAGCCATCGAAGATACAAATCGAAGCCATACCTGTGGCTTTACAAGGCAAAGACATTATTGGTTTAGCGGAAACAGGTTCGGGTAAAACGGGCGCGTTTGCACTTCCAATCCTACAGGCATTACTGGAGACCCCTCAGAGACTCTTTGCATTGATATTAACTCCTACAAGAGAGTTAGCATTTCAGATTTCTGAGCAATTTGAAGCTCTTGGTGAGTCAAGATGAAATTTGGTTTAGGTATTTCCTTTTGTTTATATTTTTATTTGCCTTTGTATCAGAAGATTCAAGTAAAACACCCTATGACCAGAACATCCTTAAAGTCTATAAGCAGGTCATCTTATCTGTTACCTAAGTAAAAAAAAATTTTTTTTAGAATTTTTGTCTGTGCTTTTGTACACACTTATCTCAGAAACTGCTTAACTAATTTGAATGTGGTTTTCACTGATGTATTGTAGCAAGCTTCTCATAACATATAATGTTTATTTAATTCCAATCGGTTTACAAACATAAAAGTTACACACTATACCATATACCATTTAATGTATATATATATGCATGTATTATGCATATTGCATATTAAACAAAAATGAAATAAAAAAGATTGCTGTCATTAGAATCAGATTGAAAATAATGTTTTGTTTTAGTGTAAAAATGACCATTACAAGGATTCAGCGACCTTGATATTTTGTCATTGTAACCGATTTGTCATTATATCCAGTTCTTTTCTACTGTAAAGAGAAAAATAAGTAGTACAGAGTCTCTATTTCTTATGAACAGGAGCAAGTATAGGAGTCAAGTGCGCAGTCATTGTTGGTGGCATGGACATGGCAGCACAGTCAGCTGCGCTATCGAAGAAGCCACATATAATTATAGCCACACCCGGCAGATTGGTTGACCATCTTGAAAATAGCAAGGGATTCAATTTGAAGCCGATAAAGTTTCTCGTAAGTATTAATTATGCTATTTTATTTTACTTAATAATACTCGATTATCTTTAATAAACAGTACCATTTCATACTGATAATATAGACCCAATTTCTAAAGTGTGAGCAATGAGGGTGTTTGATACTTTTTTTGCCACCAGGCGGCGCTTCGTAGGCGTCAGGTCTAAACAGATGAATATCACAGAGTCGTAGGTACTAAACTTAAATTATTGAAATTCTATTATGTTGGTATAAAAAATACACAGAAAATTGCAATTCGCGTATGTATTTTGACAGTTCATTGGACCTGACGCTACAGTGCTGCCATCTCAATTAGACCATTTCAGAAAACGCTCATTGAATCTTGTGCTCCATTAGATTACAATGACAATAGACAATTCAAATTAGCTTATTCTGACAAAATAATAGTAGTATTACTGCTACATGCATTGTAAAATGAATATGGCGCTTAAATCGTTTTTAGTTATGATTACCTAAGTACACCAATGCTATCGAGACCAAAAAAAAATCACCTTGTGGGAAATTTTAAAAAAAGTTCAATATTTATGTTTGATTTTAGAGTTGGTGTACAACTGGTTCCTGGTGTGGGACTGGTACACCCACCCTATTTACTAACTTTTTCTGTAGTGATTGATAGTTCTTTTAAGTTTGTTAAAAGACTGCTAACGCCATCTGTCATTTACAGATGTATTAAGTAACATTTGTGGACATACACTCAATTCAATATTAGTTCCAACCAATAAAAGTAGGATAGTTCATTGTGAAGCTTTTCATCTATGTCTATATATAAATTATAAAATAATCTGTCTGTTTCTCTCTTTTTCTAAACCTCCCAACGGGATTTTGATACGATCGCTTGAAAGAGCGATAAATGAGAAAGGTTTGTGTATTTTATATAATCCTTTGGGGTGCTCTAAGATTTTTTCTTGTATTTTTGTGATGTTGTCACTGTCACTTCACTAATGAATGGAATTCAGAGGTCTTTGTGAAGGATTTCGGTAGACACATACCAGGGTGTCACAAAAATAAAAGAAAAAAATCTTAGAGCACCCCAATGAGGAAGCAAAGAGATTGCTCTCTGTGGCTTATCACCATCGCAGACTCAAAAAAAGACTCCCTCAGGACATCCTAGCCCCAGTTGCTGATCAGTAATATTTGGAGACGTCATTGGATGTCTCCAATACATGTCATTATTTCTTTAACATACGAAGTGCTGAATGCCCTCTCACGTGGCAGATTGCATAAAAAGAAAAACAAAAAAAAAATATATAATCCTTTGGCAGGTCTCCACTATAAACCTTCGTCTATTGCCAATAGAATATAAACTTTTTTAAATGATGCAATGCTTTCACTAGGTTATGGATGAAGCGGATCGCATCCTCAACATGGACTTCGAAGTGGAAGTTGATAAGATACTGCGAGTGATACCTCGTGAACGTCACACTTACTTGTTCTCCGCCACGATGACGAAGAAAGTGCAAAAGTTACAAAGGGCTTCCTTACAGGACCCAGTCAAGGTTGAAGTGTCCACCAAATACCAGACGGTTGATAAGCTACAACAGTTTTACGTGTTTATACCTGTCAAATATAAGGTCGGTTTGTTTCAGTTAACTAAAGTTATGCTATTTTAATTAACAAAGATTGGCAAGTAGGTAATTCGACCACTCTACTAAATGGTGGGAAGCTCTGGTGTTGCCTGTACAGGTGCAAACACACTGCCGATGTCTCCATAGTGAGCGATGCCAGAAGTCTAGCATTATTTTTCACTCATGCATCCAAACACAACAGCTGTTGTTCACAGTGAACAGTGTTGTTTCACAGTGGTCTATTGTCAGAGGATGGTTACTACCACCAGATGCACTGCAAAATTTGTTAGTGTGCAAAGCAGTGTGCCACTCTCAAAAACCAAACTCGCAGTCCGTCTTGGGCAGCCCATCTGGCGGCAGTAACCACCCCCTTACAGAAGACCACCGTGAAATAACAGCAGAGTAAGGGATGCCAGAGCCCATTTCCCTATCCACTCCTAATCCCTTATCCTTAATCTTACTGCAGTCGGCAGCGCACTTTCAGCAGCTTTGGCGTTGCTTGTGTTATAGGCGATGGTAGCCACCTTCCATCAAGTGGACCGTCTGCCTGTCTGCCGACCTTAACATAAAAAAAATCTATTATTCCATACTGCTGCTGCTCAGATTGTCTTGTACATCTGAGCATTGATTTTCTTGATAAAGTAATAATTTCTAAGCATCAATTGATTGTATAGTTATCTATATTTTCCTAGTTACATGTATTGATTTTAATTGTACTTTTACAGGATGTATATTTGGTACATTTATTGAACGAGATGGCTGGCAACTCGTTCATAGTATTCGTGTCGACGTGTGCTAACGCCCTGCGAACCGCACTTCTGCTTCGTAACTTGGGACTGGCAGCTGTACCCTTGCACGGACAAATGTCGCAGAACAAACGTCTTGCAGCGCTTAATAAGTTCAAGAACAAGAGCCGATCGATACTCATCTGTACGGATGTTGCTTCTAGGTAACTGCTTTTTTTTTAAATACATGTGTCACGAACTACAAGAAAATTAGACAACCTTCATGCACTATTTTCATAACTACAATAATTACCTGAATATTTTTATGTTTACTGAATATAGTAATTGGACGGTACAATGTGTTTCGAAGTCATAAACTAAACAGCTCATCTGTTGGCAGTAACCATGAAATCCCGTCTTTTTATTCCTCATCCTTTAGCCTATCACAGTTGACGAGAGTACTTGCAACGCATGAGGCGTTGCCTATGTTGAAAGGCGATGGTAGCGTTCTTTCTGTTTGCTTGGCTCTAGAGGATTGCAGCGTGATGTTAAAACCTTTCTTTCAAATCCACCTGCTAATTCCAGAGATTAGCGTGTTCAAATCAAACAATAGTATAGAGTTGTGTTGATTTCATTATTCATTGATGCTATAATCATGACTATCATAAAGGAAACAAGTGTCTCATCATGATGTGTTTATTTAAAAAGAATTCAATTGAAATATTAACTCTGTAATATTAGGATATTTATTTATCTTTAGTAGGTGTGAGGTTTCTGTCTTTTCGTCTGTAGAATCCTTGGCTTCATGTCATATTTTATTGAGTACAACAAAAGAAATTGATTTCAGAGGTCTAGACATTCCCCACGTTGACGTGGTGGTAAATTTGGACATCCCCCTGCACAGCAAGGACTACATCCACAGGGTGGGGCGCACAGCACGAGCCGGACGCTCCGGCAAAGCCATCACGTTTGTCTCGCAGGTAACTTGCACAACCGTTTTCATAGAGGAAATATAAATTTGTTAAAAATTAGACTGACTCTGTCTGAACTAGACCGGACAAGCTATGGAGCTTTGTCCAGGTGCAAATGGGGGAGATAGTATACATAGTAACCCGTACCATCTGTAATACTGTACCTTTGGAATATGGTCTAGTCCACAAAGTAAAAGCTTATTAATTCTAGTTAGTGCTAGTTAAAATATAAGCTCATTGGATTCATAATGACTTAAGCAATTGTAAAAGTTATAAACAATTAAAGATTTCGAAAAGGGGCTTTGGTTTTTGCAAATGACTCAAAAACTATCAATGATAGAGAAATAGTGGGGAATTGTTAGGCTCGAATTATAGCGGCAGCTCCGCTGTAAAATTGTATGAAACTGTTCATACAATCCGCTATGATTCATACAAAATCATAGCGGAGTGGCCCGGCCGCTTGGTCACTCGGATTTTTGCTTAAAAGACTAACAAACATCCTTACATTCTCACAAACTTCCATTTATATTAGCAGGATTTATAAGATTTTCGACATTTCATTCATTGTTACATGAAAATAATCTGGCTAAAGGCAAGCACCTTAACTACTCGATCATTAGACTCGTAAATGAGCGGTAGTAGAAGACTGTTTAGAAGATTGTAGGATTGTGCTGTTAGTTCCCCAGGACTGGGCTTAAAATTTTTATAATGACCTGAACAACACGGACTAGGGCAGCAACAGTGAAAGAGAAGTGGGGTTGTTTGGAGGAGGCCTTTGCCCTAAGGCACACATATAAAAAAAAGTCTTTTAGTTACATTTAGTTATTGTTTGTTTGTTTGCAGTACGATGTGGAACTGTACCAGCGTATTGAGCAACTGATCGGCAAACAGCTTCCACTGTACAAGACGGAGGAGAGCGAAGTCATGGTGTTGCAGGAACGAGTCGCAGAAGCGCAGAGACTCACTAAGATCGTAAGAACCGTCGCCTAGATTGTAATCAACCTACCTACATTCAAGTGAACTGTCACCTTGCCTGCCGGTATTTATAAAAACAAAAATTGTTATGTCTGTTCTGGCATTTTTCTTGGGTACATTTTTCAAAAGTAGGTATTTATATTGACTCGTAAGGAAGATAGAGTGTGAAATATATATTATGAGTATGGTACGAAGTATAGTATAGGGTTTGATTTTATTATTTTATGACAATGTGCAAAGTTCATTTAGTTAGAAATGCCTGTATACTATTACTAACCGAATTCTTATATATGGGCCTAGGCCTAGACCCTTAGAACCCTTTAGTATAAGAAGATATGTCTAGTATAGCCTCATTTTGTATGTTCTATTGGTTGTACAATAGTACAATCAGTTGCTCCGTACGTGCACCATAGGTGCGGAGTTCATCCTCATTACTTCCTAAAGTTTTACCCACTAGCTGCAATATGGACTTCATCAAGCTAGCTATTAGCAAATTCTTAGTCCTCAGCACACCTGCATTCTCCTACAATTGCTCGTGTCCTTTGGCGACGGTAGCCACCCAACATTAAGTGGATCGTCAGTCCTGCCACCTGTTTTATCGATCACATTTCTCTAAACATTTCATCATCTCAGCCATGCGATGTCGACTGCTAGACATAGGTCTCTCCTATAATTCCCAATAGGACCAGTTAGATGCAGGCCTCGGCCAATTTCATATCCGCCTGTCCACTTTGAGGATAGACGTCCTACACTGTACTTGCTGGTTGATGGTCTCTACTCGAGAACCTTCCG
This sequence comes from Bembecia ichneumoniformis, assembly GCA_910589475.2. NCBI lineage: Eukaryota > Metazoa > Arthropoda > Insecta > Lepidoptera > Sesiidae > Bembecia > Bembecia ichneumoniformis. The sequence goes on from OU342532.1 coordinate 17,018,132, forward strand.
GCCCCAGCGGCCGTCCACTCTCTGTACTATGTATCCTGCCCACTGCCACTTCAATGTCTGCGGATCTCCTCATTTCTGATTCGATCTCGGATGTAACTCTATAGCTCGCTGCTCATCACCATCGTCATGCTCACCCCCGTAGTATCTAAACTAAGTGATACATAGTGTACATAAGTAGTACATATATGGTGTATGTATAGTAAAGCTAGATCGAAAATGTGAAAAAATTAAATTGTTACTTGGATCACTTTGGTACTAATTGTGTTATCATTTGACACAAGGAAATGAAGGAGTTGGAAGACAAGAAGAGTTTGAAAGGCAAGAAACGCGGCGCAGACTCCGATGATGACACCGAGGAGGCGGTTGGAGTCAGGAGACGAATCAAGGGGAAAAACAAACATGGCGGAAAAAAGAAGAGGCGCTAATAAATTTAATTTTATTTAAACGACGAGTTTCATTTGCACTATTTTATATTAAACTCTGAGGTTTTCGGACGCATATACTCGCTCGAATTATATGCGGCCGGCCCGTTGTTAAAATTGTGTGAAACTGTTCGTGTCGAATTATATGAACAGAGGCGCGGCCGTTCGGCGCGACACGTAAATTTTTTATTCAAATTATATGCGGCCTTCTCGGACCAATAAAAAACTATAGACAGAGCCCTTACGAACAAAAACGGTTTTAAAAGTGAAGCCGGTCCGCTGAAGATGTGTGCGTAACCCTACTTGTCGTATAGTGGCCATGCGTTTGTGTGTGCAGTTAAAAATGTTATCCACTAACAGCTTTTATCCCAATTAATTATTTAATATTTATTAAACAAAAAATATAGTTAGGTATATCAACTATTCGCGTCAGAGTATAGCGCGTCCGTAACCCTATTGCAGAATCGTCTTCCTTTTACCTGCCTCACTTAAGAGTGTGTATTGTTCCGTCTATAGTTTTTGTCGGTCTGAGGCGGCCTTACAGACCTTAGACATAGACAATATTTTAGCCATGATGCACGAGATCGTACATAAACATTAAACAACTCTTCTCGGTTCTCGTCAGTTAAACCGACCACCATAATTTTTTGACTTTATTCCTTTTTGTTTAGCTCCTAAGAGTTAAGCGTGATGTTGAGGAAGGTTAGCTTAAAAGCCTTCTCAAGATTTTAAATTAGTTTTTTTCTGCAAATGGATATGACTAGTTCCAGAGTTTACAGAAATTCTCATCTTTAGTAATAGTACTTACATGAAAAATAAATAAATACCCAGTTAGGTCATAACGCTGCTTGCCACAAAATATTTATTGAACTCATTATTCGAATCACGAGCTAAGTTTTAATTTTGGAAAACGGGAACAAATGAAATTGTTTTGTTTTTATTAATGGCGTAAATATCTCCAACAAATAAAATCGTATAGGTTTATTGACGAAACGTCGGTAAGCGCTGAACATGGTCCTACTGGAAAATGATGGGGGAAGCCTATATCAAGTAGTGGACCTCCTGCGGCCGAGAGAGCTAGATCTATTCAAATTATAAAAGCCCTTCAATACTCATGAAAGTGTAAAAAAATATTTTAATTCAGAAGAAATAATAAAAGACGTTTTGCATAGCGTTGGCAGTGATATTATGTAAGTCTTTCTGACTTTCATTTTGCTCTACTTTATTGTTATTTTGCTTGACTTCTAACGGTCGTAATCTATAGGTACGATCCTTGGACCAATTATGACTATTGGTCCAAGGGTACGATTCTCAACATTGAGCTATCAAATTAAAAAAGAATCTTAAATATGACCGATACCCAGAGAATTAGCACGTTCAAATTCAGTATTTTTAAATTGGTTTATGTTTAAATTTAAAACACAGCAGATTTGCGTAACTGGTTCTGTGCCTATGTAGGTAAATACCTACTCTGTGCTCTCTTGTTTCGGCGTTATGAACGACAGAGTACGCTTCTCGTCAAACTCGATTGATTACTTACTCCCACAACCATCAGTGGGGAAGTTAATATTATTTTTTCTCAGCGCTCCTACTTATAATTTTATTCGCTTGCGTACCTGCTGTATGTACATTCAAGGAGTAAAAATTTGATTCCAAACACACCATCATCAATATTTTTGTTTTATTTTGTACGGTGTTACTGCGCAACCGCTTACATGTTCTATAGGTTCATATTGACATCTACTGGTCCCTCACAAATGTTCAATATAAGACACTCAAAGCACTTCTCTATCTACCTTCTCATTAATTTTATAGATCTCCAGCTGTTTTCATGTATTTAGCGCCATCTAAATACACGAAAAGCGCTATCTAGTTTGGACACGAAAGCGTGAAAATTACAGCCAATTGAACTATGAGGATAAAAGGCATCCTCTTTTAATCCAGAACATTGGTCACTTGTGTGGTAAGTTTCGTTTTTCGTGTGACTGCTCAAACATTTTCATAAGCTTACATTATTGAGCAGTCTCATCAAAATACGTTCAGTAGCTTTTGCGTGAAAGAATAACAAACACATAATGTACATCCCATCCTCAATGTATCAAAGATTATTTCTATTCATTTTTGGAGATAAAAATTTAGAACCTTTGATTTCATTTCAATTATGATGAATGATTTAATTACTAATTTCATATACTACCTACCAAATCCACTTGTGCTGCAGCCCGGATGGACCAATTTGGTTCTGAAAAATCGAATTATTTTGGGTAACCTCGGAGGAGTTAGGTAATGAGCTAAATAACCATTCTACAATCCAAATGTGTACACACACACACATACATTCTCAACGTGTATAATTATGTATTACAGACAAACACATGGTTGTGATGATAACTTCGTAAGTTTGTTTATAAATGCAAAGGGTAATCTCTTGAACCACTAACATCTATTTGAAAAATTCTGTCTACTGTTTCGAAGATATTAAGGTAATAAACTACATTGAAACATACCCCCACTTGCCGCCCGTTTGGGCGTGTCAATGTAATCTTATATATTTTAACTACCACTTTTATAAGGATGATAGCGTTATAAGAATTTTTTAATTCCCTTCAAAATGAGACCATTTTGAATAAAAATATTGGTGTAGATAAAAGAATTAGGTCGAAAGAGCGAATTCTGAATTATTTGTATATTGTATTATAGTCGGCTCTTCAGTGTCTGAAAAAAGAAAGAGGTGACTTATGGCTAGGCGCCCGCCGCCCGCACCTCTCTCGGTCCCCTTTGTCGTCATGCCCCCACGCCGCCTTGCCGCGCGGGCGAGGACTCATTTAGACGGTCTAACTATACATGACAGACATGACAATCAGTAAGTAAATACATAAAAGTTTTAAGGATTTATCCAAGTAATAAAAAGACTTGCTTTTTGTCGACGATCAATGTGAATCACAAACAAGGACTTCAGTGAATCGCAAACAAACAAAATGATAAGATGCTTTCTTAGGAGTTTATTCTAAAAAGTAAACATTCGTTTCTCTCAATAAAAAATAAATAAGAAATAAAGAAATGCTAAAAGGCGCGAGTGACTCGTCCGACTCGACTTTTCGCACTTAAAACGCTATCATCATCGAGAAGAAATCACAACATTATTTTTCAATTTTTAATCATTATTTATTATGTCTATACAAATAAAACTGTACAGATTTTTTTTATTAAATTAATTTCTCGCGACATCATGTTCTCACGATAGACTTTTTACAAAAGTGAAAACGATCAACATTCGCGCGGGGAAAATAACGAGATCGCGCGCCAAATTACCGCTTAACTATAGGGACGACTAGCCGCGCGCGCGACACGGCGCGACACCGTGCGACACCGCGCTTACACGGCGCGACACCGCGCTGCCCGCACACTCTTCGAGCTGCACTCGCGTGTGCAACAATTTTGGGTGACATCACACTCGACTGGCAGTATAACGACTATCTATTTATTTATTTATTGCCTAATACATTAACACACTCTTCCACCTCACCCTTCACTTAATGCATCTCCATCTCGCAATACAATGACAAAATACACAGTACAAATAATAAATTTTATCACATGTCAAGTAAGTACAATAACAAAATCAAAACATACCAATTTATTCATATGTATATATAGAGAAACGATAGTGATATAATAATAATAATAATAATACACTGGCAGTGATTCTCACACACACGCAACTTTAAATAATGTATATTATATAAATATCTCATTCTGTAAATGCACTAGTTTACGTCTGGGGGACCGCTGTGAGATGCAAGAGTGTGATTGTGTTCGGACACCGCCCATACGTCAGCCACACGACCCGATATTGAATATCAAAATTATATTAGTTTAATTAACAACATGCAGTTTGTACATCAGGGCTTTAAAGTCTTTCATTATAACAACGTCAACAGCGTCAAAAGCGTTCGGCTACGAGCGGTGGCTTTGTGTCTATCGGCGTTCACAAAACTATACCAATCACTATACATTATAAAACAAAGGTTACACCGATCGCTCCTTGTATTTGCGAGCGAGCGATTACATTTTGATACTAAGACTAGCTTATTGTGTTGCGCTTGGCTCTGAACCACTAACATACAACATTTGTATAACTGAACACCCGTTTCAACACCAACTAGGTCGAGTGACATTTTCTTATTATTATTGGGCGATTGAAGGTCCATGGCAGGCTGAAGTTTATTTGATGGTAAATGGCTACCGTTGCCTATTGATGCTGCAAATGCGCCACCGACCTTAGTAGTATAAAGGGTAAGGGATTAGGGATGGCATCCCTTACTCACTCACTCAAACACTAAACCAGTGTGCACTGCAATGAAATTTTAATTTTATATTTTAAAAAAACCATCGCTTTTACTCTTGTGAAATGGCTGAAATCCTTTACATTGGCTATTTGTGTAGCACATACGAGATTCCATTAAAACGATTGGTCCATTCCATTGAATATTTAAAAAAAAAAAAACATTACTCTGACGAGCTGGAAATTGTCTAGAAAATAAAATTATTGAGAGATTCTATTGCTAAAAAAAATTCTATTTCGGATGAGTTTTTGTGAAACGTTGTATGTTATGTGGACCCAGAGCCATTCAAAGCGATTGCCCCTCATTGTAAAATGCGGAGGATCAAGGAAAAACCTCAGCAATCACTTCGAGTGCACAGCAAATACTCAGGAACGATACGAAAATGCCCTAATATCAATATCACATTGTTTTTTTTTTTAATTAATAAACCCGCAACCGCCGATTTAGATTAAGTGGATCACATGATATCTCCCTTGTTCACAATGTAATTCAATTCAATACAAAATTTGTAATCTCCCTATATTACAATAAACTGCCAGAAGTATAAAGATTTTTTTTTACAACAGATCTTTCATAAATTTACATTTACAAAAATAGTACCAAATTATTTTATACAAAAATACTGACACAGGTGGTTAAAGCAAAATTCAACATAAGTTTCTTTTTATTTTCTTTTTCTTCTTCAGTTTCGTTAAACGATAATAAATCCAACTTTTATTCACAGGAAAACAAACATGTAGATCTGGTTCCCAAACTGTTGATTGAGGCCGTTAATCTGGTATTTGAATTGCAGTCACTCCAAAACTATTGCACATAATTTAATTACACTGTTTGATTCATCGATACACAACACGTGATCCCGTTCGGTACACACACTCAGACACCGTGTCGCACTGTGTCGCGCCGTGTCGCACGCGGCTCTTGTTCACTGTCCACTTCAGTTCAAGTCACGATCTTCTAAGTACTTATATTCGAATGTGAAACCCTCCTTTTTGCGTTGTCCCCATTTCTCATAGTCGAAATAGATGTATGTGCCCTGAAACAAATTATAATATACTTTTAACGTGAACTATACAAAAAATTTAGAAATATGCTATTCTGCGGAGCTATTTACTCGCTTGCTGTATCATTGTGTCGAAGGGTACATCACTTAAAATAAGTTAAGTGTTGTTTTTCTGACAATGATTAGTACTATAGTGGATACAACATAACGAACTAGTGGAGCACTATCTCTGTCAAACATTTCTATATAAAAGACAAGGACCGAAAATCCCCTCTCTAGGACAAGTGGGCGTCAACCACTGCTTAGAAACGTAAAGGCGCGTTTATATTGCGCTGTTTATATTGCGCTGTTTTTGAATTTAATATATTAACAACTATATTTTTAAATGAAGTTATTTATATTTTTTAAATATTAAATTGCGATAATTTAGAATGACTATACGTATGCAATTATGATTGTATTGTGAAAAGGAAAATTGAGAAACAATTAAAAGCAAACATATTTTTAAACAATTTTTTTACTAAGTACATACTCACATATATAAAAATATCGTTCTAAAATATAAACATGCAAAGTCACAGAATCACAACAATCGATAGCAGCGCAATAGCGGCAGGGACGTCCGAACAGCACGGGTCGCAAGAACAGACTAAAATCACTCGCGTTGTAAACGTAGCCTTAGCGTCGTTACTCCGGCCAATCACAGACAAGCTCATTTTCTCAGTACTAGTTCGTTATCTTGAACGAACTATAGCAGCTGTGTTTCAAGTTACAATTCTTTAGAAGGTGGTGTGAGCCTTTTTAGCAATACCATGTTCCATAAACAAGAATTATTCTTTCAGCAAAACACAGCCACACACAGCCACTTGTGTGGATCATAATAAATATTCATACACAAAAGCGTGGCTGGAAGAAAAATCTCTGGGCCTGCTGACATGCTGTGGTTAATATTGAATTTAAAGGAGAAAGTGTGTTTCAATCCCTAACCAGTCATAGAGGCATTATTGTAGAACGCCTGTTATATCTATTTAATTAAAGACTGCCCAAAGTCTGAGGTTTTACAGAATTTATTGTATTCACTTGACGTTTATAATGTATTTTTAAAAAATAAGTAATTTTAAAAAACCCGAATAAGTAATCCCTAATGGTTTATTAGTTCTTATGTTCACCTCTAGCCAGAGATGTACATAAATTAATTATATCCCGCATGTGAAAATGCCTCTGTTCTTGTGATATAGGATTTATTGTAAATATACACATAATTATATATAAAATTTACATCATAAACGCATTTTACTAAGTCATTAAATGTCATGGTACTTTGTAGTTTTACGAGAATTGATCGAAGTCCTTATCATCTGACATTTCGACATAGGTAGTGAGTAAAGTGTGCAACTCTTGTACCTGTTCATACTCCTCGTTGATGATCTTGGGCTCCTCGTGCCGCTGGAACCACATCATGTACTTGGTGTGGAACCGCCAGCTCTGCTTTTTGAGCGCCTTGGCGGCCAAGTATTGTGCCTTCGTGCCTTCCATGTAGTAGAACACGAAGAACAGTGTCTCTGTCGAGAGCCTCTGGAAGAAGTCCACGCTGTCCGAGTGTGGTAGTACTATCTGCAACGCAACCGATAAACGTTATATACACTCATAATAAAAATAAATCATAATAAATTTTTCATAATAAATCGGGTTCATAATAAACCTATAAACACAAGCAACAACAGCAAAATCGACGTGCGCTCAATATGTTTAAAGGATGGAGAGGGATATAAGATAAATGGACTCTAAATCACCTACCCATCCATTGAAACACAGGAGCACATGTGCTGTTTTTACACTATATGATATTACAAAATATATTAAAGTAATGAAATGATGACACTTATAGCCTACACTCAAGAATTTTGACAAAAACGCGCTGAGAAACAAATTCACTACTTAACTCTGTATGTCTGTCTGTTACTTTTTCACACCTAAACCGCTTATTAACCGATCGTCATGAAATTCTGCATGCAAGGATGCAGGAAAAGACATAGGGTACTTTTCATCCAGAAAAAAGTACTGTTCCCGAGGGATCATCTAACGCCTGGTAAAGCTATAAACTGCAATAAAGAAGTTAAGAAGTTATTTTTTTATTTTTCAACTTGGGCGAAGCCGCGGGCACCAGCTAGTTAAGTATAATTTATCGAAGCGAAATTCAGAAAATTATAATAATTATTGTACTAGTATATTTCTTAGTACTGACCGAGTTTCCTCATTGCCAAAGAGTAATTAATTACACATATGTCTTGAGATTATATTGTTAAATAGTTAATTTTTTTACTATCAATCACTAGAAATTTAGTTTCTAAGGTCACATGCATATTAAACAACATCAGATGCAGTCTTTTTTAAATGTCAAAAATTCAATGTAATTTAATTTAATGTTTAAAATTCAGAGTTAACCAATAATGCACCATCTACCAGAAAATGGTGTGTTAATTGAAAACAATGTTACCTGGTTGTAGTATGCGGGCGTCTGACAAATGTTTCTTGGTAGGTACGCTCTCCATCTCTCTGAATCGGAGGGATGTGGCATATGGTAGAACGATGTTTCCATCATCTGGAACTGTGACTGGTGTTCCTGAGAAGAAAACAAAACTCTGTTAACACAACACAACAAAACCCTGATTTTGCCGATACTTGATCCAAACATCTAATAGTCATCATTATTTCTTGAATTAAAAATTATACGAGTGGCACACTGAAATTAACGGGAATTGAGTACCTACTTTAGACTGAATTAGAACAAAACCTTTTTTGTTACTTGAGTACACGATGGTATTTTCACAATTAAAAAAATATATAGCGTATTAAAATTGACAAGTCGATAAAAAAATTCCGTGCCATAATTTATCACAACTTTCGCCGAGGGTTATCTTAAGATGAAAATTTCAATGAGCTCGTTTCTATATAATACGATGTTGAAGGGTGCTTCAGCACCCAGTCAAACGATAATATATCGCTGGTATGTAGAATTTCGATGGGACAGTGCCTCTCTCAGTACCGTACCTTCAACAGGTCAACTAAAAACAGGGTTGACATACAAGCAGATCCGGGCAACCATAGGCATTGGAATGACTGCAATTCAAATTCAATTTCAATTCAATTCAAATGCGAGGTCAAGTTAACGAAAGTCGCTTCGTTAGTTCAAAAAAAAGGACATGTCACATTTCCCTTACAAGAACAAAGAATGGGTACTGCTGATTGGTACACTTTGTTTACCAGAGATGATGGGCAAACTTCGCAAAGGAAACCCGACACGTCGCGTCATCTTAGATCACGATAATCGAGCTCCCACACCGCCCGTAAAACAAAAGATTTTTTGGACCAGGAAAACGTTGAGTTGGTGACCCATCCTCCGTACAGTCCTGATATCGAGACCAAATGATTTTTTTACATTCCCTAGAATTAAAGTTTTATTGCGTGGTCAGCGGTTTGAAGACATAGAAGCCACTGAGGAAGCCTACAAATCGGCCATTTTGGCAACGTCTAATTCAGCCTGGTATTACTGCTTCAACGACTGATGCGAAAAAATGTTAAAATGCATTGATTCCAAGGAGAAATACTTTGAAAAACAATAAAACATAAACGTTGTAAATAGTTTTTTTTTTAATTTGTCAAGACAATTATATGTCTTGACAAATAAGTGACTATGTTATAATAATAACATAATTCTTCAAAAACATGTGTTTAAAGTGAATAGATTACATATCTTCTCACATCTCAAAAGTGGCACACTGTTATAATGTTTAGGTAATTCACAATTTCATTAGATGATAAAGTATAATGCATATGAATAGGCGCAGGAGACATAAATTGGGTAAGTCTTGTCTCATACATACATATTATCTTTTTTTGGTTTTTTGTTATACCTGCTGTTATTCTTATAACAAAATAACTGTGCATAAAAACCTTCATGAAAATATACACATATATGCCAACCTTCATGGTGATCCATCAAATAGTGTTTTTATGTAATTAAAGTAAAACTAAAATTTCATTACTACACTTATTTTCAGTCATAAATTGTGAGTCATTTATGACACAATTGTGTCATAAATGGCGACAGTAACCAAATAACAACATGTGTGCTGTTGTGTTTCGGTGAGTGAACAAGGTATACCACAGCCCATTCCCCTATCCTTTCCTAATCCCTTATCCTTAATCCACCTACCAACAAGTGGACCATCAGCTTGTCTGACGACCTTAATTGGAGCCCTTACAGTCGAGTGTTTTTTGGGTATTACTGTAGATTCTCAACTACAATGGGGTCCACATATTGAAAAACTAAGTAAAACTCTGCAGCTTATGTCGTTGTTAAACAGATGCCTAACAGATGCCGAAACAGCTAGAATTGTCTATTTCAATTATTTTCACAATATAATGTGTCATGGGATTCTTCTTTGGGATAACGCTGCGGACAAAAATATGACCTTCATTCTACAAAAAAGCAGTCTTTCCTCCGAAAAAAATTCAAGGAAATAAAGATTTCATATGTATACTTGTCCAGTATATTATGTTTATATCATGTAAATATATAATGTTGCGAGTATTACATTTTCTCTTAAATTGCCCAATATTTTTATGCATATACTGACATTTTACATGCGAGGGAAAAGGACAGAGACACATAATCACCCGATGTTATAAAACTCAGTATGGGTCGGGTTTGTTTACAGTTTGCGTTCTCTCCTTGGCTTCACTGTACTCGGACGAAAACATAGTGCATACTAACAGAGTTGAGAGGTTGGGGTCCAAGCGGCGCCACGCCCAGTAACGGTGGGATATGCGCCTGTGCCAGTGCTGCGCCGCGACGAATGCTCTGTAAATACAACAAACACACGTTCATATACTGACTGACTGACCAGTCAATACCTAGTGAGAACGTACTATGGCTTTTCGGTCTTTATTAGCTTACTAAATAACGTGCCCCGGCTTCGCACGGGATTATAGCCGGAGATTATCCTCTACATAAACATACAAAATCCGCTCTCTATTATATTAGTTTAGATGTTTTCATGCGAGGGTTAGAAATTATTATTTAACAACCTGGCGACAAGCACGCACAATAAATTTCACGAGATTAATTACTGCAAATGATCTCAGAAAAGGAAAAAAAAAACTATTAAATTTATATTTCATAGTATATTATTTTCCTTTCTTCCGAAAGCATTGAAAAGGTCTTGAAGTTTCTTCGTTTAGCCTTCTAAATTGCTTAGCAGTAACCCATTTTGTTACTGCTAAGCAATTAACAAGACACCTACTAACACATTTTTCTTTTCCGATCCCTTTCGATATCCACTCAACTAATTAAACTAAGATTTTACTTTGAATTGTGAACACCATTTTACTTGTAAGGTGTTCAAAGATGTCTATTGCCGTGCATTAGTCTCGTAAAATTATTACTTTCAGTAGATGGCGGAGCTATCGTTTGACAGCTGCATCACGCACACCTTTTATTCATTCCGTGCGATTGTGTGAGATTGTCATTAATCGTTATTCAGCGAGACTCGAGGACTTAGTTTGAGGAATTCAATATTGTAAAGGTCTCAAAGACCGTTTAACCTACTGTGTTCATAACTATACGTATTAACGAACAGGTTGGTGAACACATTCTATTTGTGACGTCATCTCTAGTAATTTAGGGGAAACATCTGTATTCCCAATATCGTTAAGACATATAGTTCGCACGCGAACTCCGAGGAATCGCGCGCTGGGTTTATTTCTGTTTTTTAAAGCATTTTTTAATTTTTATTTAATGCAAAAAACAATAAAAAAATTTAAAAAAAATGCCGTCTACAATAATTTCATGATTACTTAATATCGATAACATAACTGCAATAGATCTTTGCTTCAACATTCCCAAAGATTTCTCGGGAGCTCGCGTGCAAAGTATAAATACAATTTTATCTCAGCGGCGGGATAGGTACCTGGTTGTGGGCGTCGAGACCCGCCCGCTGCACGGCCTCCTGCGCCATGCTTTTGAGTGACGCGGTCACGCCCGCTGCCGCCGCCGCCGCCGCGCCCGCTGCCGCTTCCGCCATCGCCGGTGACGTCAGAGGCGCGCCGGTCGCCGCCGAAACGGCATTTGACGGGAGCACACTACTCGCCTCCGACACTCTGCCACTGTGAACCATTCCCATTACTCGGTTAAGAGTATTCTTACTCAATAACAATGACCTCGAGAACTTTGTCTGCTGAGATCATAAAACAAAGGACCACTTCATAAAAAGCCAAAGGTACATGTATCTTATTATTATATAAGATTTGAGAAGTGTGTGGCTTGCTCACACCAATAATATCGGAGCGTTATGTTGTTTTTATATAAAGCAACGTTGAAAATCACCAAAGTGGATATTTCAGTTTATATTTCCGTATCTTCACAAAAATAGAATTTTATTTAGCACAAAAAATTATTACATAGTAATGATTTTACTTCTGTGTGAAAAAAATCTAAAAATGGCGCCATGTGACGTCACCATATATGGCGCCAGCCAACAAGTTACTTTTTTATATGTATACTAGCGACCCGCCCCCGGCTTCGCCCGGGATGCAATTTTTATATATAAGAACATTCCCCGTTTATCCCTCTTTCCATTAGTGAAAACCGAATTAAAATCGGTCTACCCGTTCACGCGTGATGCCGTGACCGTGAAATAGGGATTCATTTTTATATATATAATTGATAAATTTGCGAAAATGTGAGGGTAAAATTATACAATTTATCTCTCGTTTAGGATCCTACGAAAGTTTATAAATTTCGCTAAAGTTTATAGAATACCAAAGTTTATAGTTTTAAGATATACGAAAGTTTATAAGTTTATAAATCGATTGACGCTATTTTTTTTTATCAAACTTGAGATTAAACGTTAACCAGTTTTAAAACCAAGACTATAAGAGTAGTGTACCCAGATAGTAGATATAATAATGTGAAATTATGAAACACTAAACAATGATTGTATAAAGTTATTTAATAGTAAGTAAGGCATTACAACGATATGGATTGAGGAATGTGACCCAATGACAATCGAGCCGGCTGACAGTTCGACACCTTCAGTCTATGTCTCTGGTGTTGCCATTTCTGTTATTTACAACAATAAGTATTTTCACATTTTTGTTTCATTGTCAAATAATGTATGCTTCGCTTGTTCAACCTATTGTCGAATGATTCGCGACAAAAAAAAAAACAAAAGGATGAAATAACAGGATGGTGCATACTTGTTGAGTATGTGGTGCGGCGTGTGTACAGGTATGGGCAGCAAGGTGGGCCCGTTGACGGTGAGAGGCGACGCCGCGTCGCTCGACGTCGTCACCACGCTCCCGCTTGCGCTCGACGATACGCTCTTACTCGTCTGCGCACACAGTACAATATACAATGAGCCTAAAGTGATTTATTTACACCAGAAACGTGTCTTAAGGTCCAGAAATTCGCACTCAATATTGGTATTGCATAAAGTGCATCCGTTTAAACGGCATAAAAAGTATTATTTCCGAAATGAAACAACACAACTCACAAAAAAACTTGTACCGAAAATCATTGAGTCGTGTACCAAGGAGCACAAGAAATATATCTTCGTTTAAATAAAAACACATATATTGTTTTGGTAAATAACAGTAACAGGACTCTTTAATATTGGCTAGTTTATGTACCAAATATTTTTTTAAAAGAACTCTCATTTTTCCTATTTTTTTTTTTTTTTTATTAAAATAAGTTAGTATTAAACGACCGTTTGCTAAAAATAAAAAGTCTGGCGTCTGCACAAAATTACTTTAGCTAACTGAATCGAACCGAAAAGATACATAGACAAAAATAAAAAGTATTAAAATAATTTGACGACAATCGTATTTCTAATACTCCCAAGAAACTTATTTAAAATAACATTTATTCTTTCACCCAGAGAAAAGCTAAAATTAGCACAAAAAAAAAATTAAATGTACAGTAGTCCAAATATTCATGGAATCGTTTACTTACTGGTGTTGATTGGGCGGGCGGTGGTAAATGTGTAACCGAATGTACAGGTGGACTTGACACGGGACCATTTTCCACTACTTCTGTAACAATAAAATCACAGTTTCACACCATGTAGGAAGAGCGAACATCTTTATAAGTATATATAACTCTTCTGTACGTGTGTAGGACCGCTGGACCACTGAAGTTTTGTGTGTGTGTGTTTTAAGTGGATTCCTGGATGATTTTAATTCACGATTGGACCCGATAGGTGGCCCTGCAATCGGGTCACAATTTTTTTTTCGTATTTGGACATTCGCACTAGGAGACCCTGCTAGTGCGATATAGAAATCGACCTAGACTGTTAGTCAAAAGGTTGCTATTTTAAATGCATATAATAAATACAAAATGCATTGTTGTGGTTTTGTTAAGTTTTGAATAAATTTTGATGAAATTTGTTAAAAATGAACTAACTATAGCCAAAAAATCAATTAAAAAACGAAAATCAATTACGTTGTCAAGACGAAACTCACATAATTATTTCCGTGAAACATATTAATTTAACACACACAAACTACTCTTACAATATCAAACAAGAGAAAAATATAAACATAATGTCAAACGTAGACTTTAATCAGCTGTAATTTAAAGAAATGTTAAGAATACTTTAAAATATATATATCGTAAAAACGATATATATTTTTATACGATATATAAGACATTTTTAAAATATATTAAAAAAGGAAAATTATTTTTTAATTGACGTAGCAGGATATTGCTCTATTTTTTAATTATTGCCATTTGCAATCATAATTATTCCAAAATCTGTTACTAGAGCCAACTGTAGTACGTTCAAAGAATGAAAGAATAAATTCATTGTTAATTTTTTATTTATTTTTATTTTATTTTTTGTTACAAGCAAAAAACAAAAGAAGTCGCTTATAACATTCCAAATTGATTTAATACCGATATTTAAGTATCTGATTTGATCAAATTAAAACATTTTCGTTGGCGACTGTACACGTCCGTTTTTTAAACTGTACAAACTAAATGCATTTAAATGCACGTGACCGATGCGTCAGCGCGTAGTACGTTGACATTGCGTGAATCGATCGGACATACTACTACAAACATAGTAAACGCGAACGTATGTTTTGAAAAACAAACAAGCACGCGTGGATCATAAAAATTTTAACAATACAATAGAATATCGCCGGCACGTGTCCCTTTCTATACATTTTATGTTATTAATTTTACGGGATTCGTAAGAATATGCATAAAACACAAAAATTGCAATTAGCAAGACGAACGCAGCCCCAAAAAAAAAAAAAAAAAAAAAAAAAACTCTTGCACAAAACAAAAACAAAAACAAATTACATAACCAACACTGAACTTCACATTGGCAACGAATGGTAGACAAAAAATAACGCAACTACGCAACAGGAACACAAAATAATACGAGATGAATTTAAATTTGAAAACTCACGACAAACACGCACACAATAGAAAAATCCTCCATCTGTTTTTTACCATCGTCCATGTTTTATCCAGCACTTGAGCGGGAAAGCATTGTTTTTTTTTTTAAAGTTCCAAACGTCAGAAGGGACGGGTCTCGCGTTCGATACAGCCTCGGTGACTGACTAGAGTGACTTAGTCGTCGTCTCGTAGTGCACTTGTCATCGTGGCTTGGAATCGCTCCAATTTTATCACACGGGTTCGAAAATTGGCAGTGCGCCATTTAGATGTAATCTTTTTCGTAATAACGCTCCGCCGCCGTTACGAACGTCGCGTCCCATTCATACCTAGCGCTATAACTACGTTTCGTATTTGTAAACAAAACTTTGTATGTATACAATGATACAAATATGTAGTGTTTTTTTTCCGATAAGATTTCTTATCAATTCGCTGATGTATTAGAATATAATTTTAAAACTCTTAAATAGTCTAAAAGCGAGTCGCCGTACGCTTGTGTCTTTTTCTCCGCTTACCTTTTTGTACATAAATTTTGAATAATTTTGATACGATTTTTACTAATGGAGAGAGCGATAAACGAGGAAACTTTGTGTATATAAAACCGCATCTGTGTGAAACCGGAGCAGTTTTTTTTATTTTAATGTCTGCAGACTGGCTGACGGTCCACTTGATGGTAGGTGGCTACCGTCACTTATAACACAAGCAACGCCAAAGCTGCTGCAAGTGCGCTGCCGACTGATTAAGGATAAGGGATTAGGAGTGGATAGGGAAATGGGCTCTGGCATCCCTTACTCACTTACCGAAACACAACAGCACACGTGCTGTTATTTCACGGTGGTCTTCTGTAAGGGGGTGGTTATTGCCGCCAGACGGGCTGCCCAAATGACTGCGAAAACGCAATATGCCACTACTTTATGCTAGTATTATAAAAAAAATAGTATAAAACAAAGTAGCTATCCGCCTGGTCGGTCTTTTCGCTTCTACGCGACGGATTTTGATGCGGTTTTAGCTAATGAAAAAAGCAATAAACAAGAAAAGTTTGTAACAGGGGCGGCATGCCAGGAAGCAAATATAAGAGAAAAATTATTTGTTCGGATATTGCAATTGTCATTGTACAATTGTAATTATTTCGAGAAGATTTTTCTGAAAAGTAGCAACAGCTTTAATTTAGTAATATAAATATTCCAAAGCTTTAGCCAAGAGGCCAGTTGTTGTGACACATCGAACTTCAATCAAAAAAATAAAACAATCCTTTCCCACCTAGATTCTGACTAAAACATGGACAAGTGATGCATAATTAAGACACTCACAATTTAAAGAAAAACCATAAGAATAAGAGATATTTTTTTAAATTTAAAATAGAGAATATGCGTGTAATTCAAAAAAGGGTTAAATTTTTTTTATCAACACTTTTGCTTTAGAATTATGTTTATGTAAATATATTTTTTTATATTATTTCTTTTTCGTTACAAAAAATATTATTAAAAACTGAAAAAAAATTGCCGGAAATTCAAACGGTCACTTCGAATGTGACGTCAATGTCTATGAAATGTCAACAAGCGTGTAGATATTTGTGATGTTAGGTTACTTCGAATGTGACGTCAAAGTCTATGAAATGTCAACAAGAGTGTAGATGTTTGTGATTCTTAACATTTGATTGTTATTGTAGACTGTGACGCGGATGTTTAAAGTGCCCGTAGCTGTTAGTTAATTTTAAATTATTTTTTTGTTACTAAATTTCTATTTTTTTGGCGCGGAATCTTTTTTTAAGGTTATATAACGATATAACCTATCGTATGAAAATATTTAAAAAAATGGGACGTAACCACAGCAGGGGTTCTTTTATAGTTTCACGGTTTTGAGTTACTTTTACAAAACAAGTGAATCGAGATTCTAAGGTTGCATTTTAATATCCACCCTTTAATTTTTGTTTATGTGAAATGTCGACTAGGATGGTGACGGTCCTCTTGATGGTACCGTAGCCTATTAACACAACAGTCAGAGGGGTTGCAGTGAACTGCCAACTCTGATAGGATAAAGGATAAGGGGCAAGGAATCAGATGGGAATAGGGATATGGGCTTTATTCCCTCCCGCACACCTAATTCACGACTTTGGAATTGACGTGCCACACGACGTTTCGCAGAAGACCACCGTGAAATAACAGCATGTCTGCTGTTGTGTTTCGATAAGTGAGTAAGGGATGCCAGAGCCCATTGTCCTATCCCTTCCAAATCCATTACCCTTAAATTCTACTATAGTCGGCAGCGCACTTGCGGCGCCTGTGGCGTTGCTTATGAAGCCACGGTGACCACCTACCATCAAGTGAACCGTCCGCCTGACTGACAATTCTAAACATAAAAAAGCAAAGTTTCTAACAAAATACTTTATTTATTAATTATGTTTTGTTTTTAAAAGTTATAAAATGAAGAGAAATTTAGCGATTATTTTTATATTGTAGTTGTCAAAGACTCAAAGAATTCTTTATACTACAAAAAAATCTCATCAGGGTGTCAACAGTTAACAGTGCAGCCATTAGGAGCGTGGCAACCATTATATTATGGCAATTTTAAGTTTTTAATTTTTTTAAAATTTTAGTGATTATAAGCCAAAGAGACAATGCAAAAAATGTAAACAAACCCAGCCCTCTGTCCTTTTCCCTCACATGAATCGGTCGGCGCTCTCTTTCATGGTTTAGAAAGCCATTTTGACAACCCTCCAAAGTGTGTTTACATTCTTTGCGTTGTCTCGTTGGCCTTGCTTTATACAAAAATATGTTAAGATTTTAATTTGTCTCCTTTATTAATAACTTGAATTTCTCTCTGAACAATGACATGCAATAGCTTGTACGAAATTTAACCTACAGTTTTAATTAAAATATTTTCTGTCTTCACGAGAAGTTGTTACGAGAGGTAGAGATGATGTTATTACCTGTGTTGTTAGGCTGCCGCGGGTGATGGTGATGTAGCAACGTGGGACTGGGCGCCGGAGGTTGCTTGCTTGGCGTAGACGTGCCCGACACGCCCGTACTGTTTATACTGCACACACACACACACGCGCGCACAATTAGTCACTATGCTATTGAAAGTTCATTGCGCAAATTACGGCATAATGAATAAACGATCAACAAAAGAAATATTTGATTAAATAGGACGTTAAAGTTCAATTATACTACGGTTCGATTTTCAATTAAATAAACAGAGTAGAATGATAGCGCAAAATGTAAATTTCATAATAGGCCACTTTTGACAGACGTCAAATTTCGTTTTGTCATCAGTTAAGAATTATATGCATGTACTGATAATCGCTTATCTCACTATCCGACTTTCATCATACTTCTATAGTTCATAGGACCACGATGCAATTGTCAAATTAATTAAAATTAATTGTCAAATTAATGTTTCCAATTAGACGCTGCGGCAAGCAACATTAAAAGACATAATCTTTTAATATTATCTAATATTTTTTCAGAAAACGGTCCTAACGTATTTTAGCGTTGAATTAGTTAATAACAGAATAAAATTAAATTAGTCCCGCACCTGAGCTGGGGATGCGGGATGCATAGTGACGGTCCCATTTCACTGCTCCCTTCCTTACGCAGTTTCGGACGCATTTAGTATAGGCTAAACACGGACCAAAACTATCTTATTTACGCACGCATTGTAACGGCGCGCGCATATTCCAATCGTCAGAATTTCTCTTTGCATTCTATAATCCAATACTAAATGGTGGCTGGGCACGCCAGTTTTCGCAGTCAATTGGCCAACCCTTCTAGCGGCACTAACCGCTCACTTACAGAAGCCGACCTTAAAATTAACAGTGTTTCGATACCAAAAGTCGATTTTCCATACATCTTCGTATTCCCTTATCCTGCTAAGGTCCGCAGCGTACTTTCAGCGCCTATGATGTTACTAGTGTTAATAGGAGATGGCAGCCACCTACCATCAATATTATCAGCAGCCAGCCTGCAGAACTAAACATTAAAAACATTTATATATTTGAACATTTCAATATTCTGGAATTGTGACACTCTATGTTACACTTGGAAAATTACAACCACGTTGTTCTTTGAAAGGTATGGGAGCTGTCAAAAATGGCCTATTAACTCGATCACACTGAATATCCTGAAAGTGATCAATTTGGACAATCATTTTACTCAGTTCATTTAAAAACATCCGGCCGAACAAAGAACGAAAATGAAGCCTCAGATGATGAGAGTGAGAGGACAGAGTGAATTCGTTCTCTTTCGGCGCGGGATTCGCTTGTACACAGATCAGAATGATATTATAGTCATACGCGACTGACCTATTGGTGGAGACTGCGGAGTTATTGAGCAAGGAACTAATGTTAGAGGTGCTATTACTGACCGCGCTGCTTGTTACCGCCCGCAGCGGCAGTGGTTTTACCGGCTGCAAATGTAACACAACAACCATTTACTAAAAACACTTATGACAGAATGGTTGGGTTTGGGTTCTATGCTACGTAAGCAAGTGTAAACCTAATCAGCTCGGCCAAATGGTCCGAGTTTACATAAATCCATGAATCAATCTCCAGAAATATAGATACACTGTTAAGTTATTTAAATCGTGATTCCAGTCGAGCAGTTTATGGTGAAAATATAAACAGCCTGTGTATTATTGTACTTAAAAAAAATTACTCATATAAAATCTGTCCTAAAATCCCATTTATTTAAAAAAAAAATTCATAACAAAAATTTAATACTTCAGACAGGAGCGGTCTCGTATATGCCATGATTTTAATTAATATTTTCCTTATCCCTTAGGCTGAGGTTACGAAACCAGCGGAACGGGGCGGAGCGAGTCGGCCAGCAGTGGATCATACAAATATAATATGGAACTTAGGCTGGATTTGTATGATTTGTATGATTACGAGTCGCCCGCCCCACTCGTAATCGCAGCCTCAAACTCACTAAGGTCGGGAATGCACTTGAAACACCTATAGCGTTGCTGGCTCGACAGCCTATGTGAGGACCTTTGTGCTACTTAAGAAAAAAAAAATCGTTGACTAAGAAAAAAAAATCTAAATGTATTAGATTCATAATAAACCAATTATCTGGAATCATCCTGGAAGAATTAAATTAAGAGTGTTAACGCCCTTATGGTGAACAAGCAAAATATATTCATAATAAATACACGTTTAGTATGCCAGATACATTTTAAAATCCAACAGTTCATATAAAAAAAAATAGCAATTCGAATAGAACCCAAAACTAACCAGGACAAAGAACAATTTTGAAAAGTATCATCACAACTCCACATTACTGCAATTTCAACATAATAAAATTGAGTTAATATATGAGTATAATTTAATGAGTCAATGAGCCGATGAGTCAGTATTGTAACATGTGTACTTACCTTTATTACCTCCTCTTTTTTCTTTTTCTCAACGTCAACAGAACTTGTCGAGTGATTGTGCAAGTCCAATGTTGGTGATGCAACAGGACTCGTCCCTGTGAATTAAATCTTCATTAATAAATCATTCACATATGCTAAGTGACTATTCGCATTATTCACGTCTATTATTCAAATAAAGCCTATACAAAGCAACCGCTAGATTTAATCGCTATTTTGTCAGATATGACTGCAATTTTCTCAGATACAGAGTGAATTTGTAATTCAAACTTTATAAGTACCATCTCAGCCCCGTGAGGGTAACCTATGTAACCTATGCCCATTGCTAGACATAGGCCTACCTTATAATTTTCAAAGGGACTGCTGCTCGATAAAGGGTAAAAAGGGAAAGTACTTATAATAGTTAGTAGTTATACTAGCTTAGCTCAATATTAGCTCAGCGGCTAACCTGAAGATTGCCTGAAAATTTCATCAAAATCGGTTGAGCGGTTTTGGAGCCCATAGGGGAACATTAATACGCATATCTATTTTAAGTCAGAAAAAATAGTCGAGGAGGGAGAAACAGAAGGAAGCAAGCCCCTACCCACTGTACACACCACCACCAAGACCGTTGCTGCACCAATACAACTCGGCAGCAGCAACTTCGACAACAGCAGTCTGGAAGTTTTATGTGTGTCAAGGTAATAAAAAATGAACATACCCGATAGCATACTGGTGGGTGATCCCGCAGACTCGTTGCTGTTGTTGCTGTCTGTGGTCGCCGAAGACGGAAGTCCCACACCACTCAATTCTATCTCGTCTATTCCCCGGATATCGTCGTATATTTGCTCGTTATGCAAGAATCCGGGTTCATGTGATGACTCAATGTAAAATTCAACATCCTCCTGTATATGTTTGATCTGGAAATTAAAATATTCACTATTTATATAAATTAATGTCATTTTCATAAAATTTCACTACTCTTGTGAACTTAAATTAAAGAGAGAACGCTTCTGTGTTTTCAATTCAAGAGAGAAATGCTTGAGTTTCTATGTCTTCGAAATTTCAGGTTGACGGTCCACTTGATAGTAGGTGGCAATCGTCGCCTATATACACAAGTAACGCCACAAGTGCTGCAAGTGCGCTGCTGATCATAGTAGGATTAAGGCTAAGGGAATAGGAAAGGATAGGGAAATTGACTCTGAAGATACAAAGAACAAGATGTTATTAAAACTGACAATGTTCCAGATGAGTAAATCCCAACTAATAGTATAAATGCGACAGTGAGTTTGTTAATTACTTGACCAATGAAATCATGCATACACATTGATCAGGGTAAGTACTCCCTAGTACTTTTCTGTACGAAAAGTACTAGGGTATCATTCATCCAGAAAAAAAGACTGTACCTACCCGAGGGATCATATAAAAAATTCAAGATGATTTGGACCCATCAGTATACCAAGAAAGGCTACCTTCCTCCCAAGAGATCTTGTTATTTGACCAGTTTTCTCTTGAGAGTAGCTCCACAGTATAACACTTTGCTTCTATGTACTGTGGTACCATTGTATCAGTAGGCATGCCTAAGATAGGATCCCTTAGTACTGAGTCTTCTAGAGCTCTGAGTACCTTGGACACCCAATTGTGTTTACCCCGATTCATCATTCTGTGCATACTGGTTCTCGCCTCCTTCTCTAAAAATAGATTTAGAGGCCAGGGTAGCCTCCAGAGATGCTCCGGGGGAACTCGACATGGCTCCTGTTATCATCAGACATGCCAAACGCTGTAAGCCATTAAGCTTGTTGATGGTCGTTTTCTGGTTGGCTTTTCTATACCATACTATAGAGGCGTATGCAGTCATCGGCCTCACAATAGCAGTGAACAGCCAGAGGGTGAGCTTTGGACACGGGCCCCAGCTCTTCCCTACCATTGATAGTGAAGACCATTGGCAGCTTATTTATCACATTTCCAATGTGTGCATTCCACGTTAGTCTCTGGTCGAAAGTAACTCCCAGATATTTGGCCTCTGAGGAAAATTCAACTTGTTTACCATTTACTAGAGGTGGCTTTAATTTGTCCAGTAGCCTCTTTTTGGTAAACGGTACAATAGCGGTTTTATCACTGTTAACTAACAGTTCATTTGCTGTGCACCATTCGCAAATGATGTTTAAAGCTTTCTGTAGTAGGGCCGAAATTGTGCTTTGGCAGAAGCCTCTTATGATCACCACTAGGTCATCAGTATAACCTAGGGCATCTTGTGTTCTGCCAGCCTGTACAGAAGCTGATCAACTGCAAGAGTCCAAAGCAGTGGCGAGGTAGCGTGTAGTTCGACCTTCGCTTTACGTTTGGATAGCATGGCCTTTACCCACCTAACTGTAGTCGGGTCCACATTTTTGTGTTGGTGGGAGTATTATCAAATGCGCCTTCTATATCCAAAAATGCGCACAGAGCTATCTGTTTATCATCCAAAGCCCTTTCCGCCCTGTCAGCTAGTTGGATCAAGGCCGTCTCTGTGGACCTTCCCTTCTGATAGGCGTGCTGGGTGGAATGAATGGGTTTCGAGGCCAGGGCTTTGTCCCTTATGTATTTATCTATAATCTTTTCTAGAGTTTTAAGCATAAAGGACGTTAGGCAAATTGGTCTGAAGGACTTAGGCAGAGCATAATCCCTCCGACCTGCCTTAGGTATAAATAATACCTTAGCCCGGGCCCATTGTTCCGGTATATATCCCCAGGCATAACTTGCCCGGTAGATCTTTACCAGATACGGCGTGAGTACGTCTATGCCTTTCTGTAATAGAATGGGCAACAGTCCGTCTTCACCACTGGACTTCAGGGGTTTAAAGGACTCGAAAGCCTATTTTACAACTTTGGGTCGGATGAGATCAGCCGCTCTGTTACGGTCCTCATTTCGAGGCCTTTGGTGTAAAGGCGTTCTGTCTGACCCGGCCGAAAAGCTCTGAGCCCCCGGAAAGTGAGTTCTTATCAGCAACTGAAGAGTTTCCTCTTCAGTGTTCGTAAATGGAGCCATCAGGTCTCTTAAGCAGGCCTAATTGACTAGACTTGTCCTTCGCGAGCAGTCTATGGATTCTGGCCCCTTGGGGCATTTGAGTTAATTCCTCACAGAGCTTCCTCCATGCAGCACGTTTGGACTTCCTTATTGTATTCAGTCAAGGTCTTCTTGTAGTTCTCCCATTCAAGGGTTCTTCTTGCCTTATTGAATAGACGTCTGGTT
Source organism: Bembecia ichneumoniformis (assembly GCA_910589475.2). Classification (NCBI taxonomy): domain Eukaryota; kingdom Metazoa; phylum Arthropoda; class Insecta; order Lepidoptera; family Sesiidae; genus Bembecia; species Bembecia ichneumoniformis. The sequence continues at coordinate 17,041,946 of OU342532.1, forward strand.
TTCTCCCGAAGCTTCTTGAGCCTTGAGTTCCATCAGGGTACATTTCTTTTGGAGTGCTTTGTTCTGAGCGGACAGCTTTCCTCAAAGGCTCTCTTTATTGCCCTCGTGATAGCCTCCACTGTATGTTCTAGCTCCTCCGGTGTACATATACTTTTGGGGAAGTCCTCAAGATTTTGCCTTAGTTTGTTGTTATAAACGTCCCAGGCTGTAGCTTTTGGACCCCATTCAGGGGCCTCGTGATAGCCTCCACTGTATGTTCTAGCTCCTCCGGTGTACATATACTTTTGGGGAAGTCCTCAAGATTTTGCCTTAGTTTGTTGTTATAAACGTCCCAGGCTGTAGCTTTTGGACCCCATTCAGGGGCCTAAGTCAAAGTAACATTTTAAAAACGATAACGAAGTTCGCAAGAATAAAATGTATGGGATGTATCACGTGATTTAGCGACGGCATATGTCAATCCCATACATTTTATTCTTGCGAACTTCGTTATCGTTTTTAAAATGTTACTTTGTCTAAGGCCCCTGGTTAGCATTGCGTTACTACGAAGTCGGTTTTTGATACATAGTTTTGTTAAAAAGATTGGGATTTACTGATAGCACTTAATGCTGAAGGGATGCTTCGGCATGACGCGGAACGTTAGGACCTCTTGGTATTGAAACAAAGGAGTGTGAGTGCTAAAAATCATTGAAATAAGGTTAAAAATAATATGTTCAGGAAAAATCCTTTGCCATGTCGTGCCGTGTCGTACCGTCTGTCAGCGCCGGCCTTCGATTTGATCCGTCGTCCGGTAAAGGACAACATTTTTACTAAAATTATTTTATGTTTAACTGGTTTCGAATTTTCAAAATTTTAAACTGGAATTTAAAAATAAACCAGACTTTCGTGACAAATATGACTTAGAACATTCTACATGGTCTAAGCTATCATTCCCATTCACTCTTTGTATTCACCCTGTATATTAAAAAAAAAAAGATATAATTTTGTTAGCATCACTGAATTAATCACTAACCTGGTCAACTTCAACTGACATATTGTCAAGCATCCTGAGTAATGTTTCAAGTTTCTTTATGTGATACCTATGTCTTTCTAGTCTCATCTTAAGATCTTCGATCCGATCCTGCTTCTCTTTGTCAAGTCGTTTCTTCTTACCAACTGTTAGTGATTCTATTTCGCATTCATACTGATCCACCTGAAACCAAACAATCAATAACTCTATTACCATAAAAACTATCAAGCTAAACTTGCGAGATATCGAAAAAAACTTGAATTATTTAACATGAACTTGAATATCATCATCATCTCAGCCTTAGGACGAACATAGGACTCCCCAAACTGGTAAATACTATAGGACCTCTCAGAAACGGCCCGGATCCAATGTCGACCCACGGTCGTTATTAGTTAATCAGTTCATTTTATAATGTGATTTATATATGATATAAAAATAAAAAATATACAGGTAATTTAAAAGAAAGTTTCGCCATCGATTTCTTCAAAAATTTGACAGACAAACACTTTAAAATGAAACACATGGGAGTCTTTTTTACATTACTTATACATTTTATTGGCGAGGGCTTCTTTGATTTTCAGTTGAATTTGAGTTGGGAACTCTTGAGTTAGGATTCAAAGAGAAATTCTTCTATATTTATAAACGTCCCTATTGGAAAGTTTTTTTCTTTTTTATTTCAAAATTGCGATCGTCTTAAACACAATTTCTTGTGTTATAGGCGACGGTAACCACCTACCATCAAGTGGACCGTCAGCCTGTTTGTTGACCTTAATATAAAAATAAATAAATAAAAATTTACACAATGTGTACACATGTTTCAGAAAATTCTCATAGCAATTAATATAAAACTTTTTTCATACAGTTTTACAGTAGACTTGTTGATACACAAAAATAGATGGCGCTGAATGAACAATGGCATTTCTGTTTTATTCATAAAAAAAAGAAACAAAATATATATGTTCCGCATTAATGAATTATTATGCCAGGTGTTATATAAAATGAATAAAAAAAACACTCTACAACATTACATAAGTGATCCTATTGTGTTCTGAAATATGTAATTTCATTGTTCACAGATTTTACTTTATTTAAACTGACTTTACTAGTATTATTAAATCATAAAATAACTTTTGGTTTTAGCTGAGGATTGCACACAGCTGCATAACCATTTAAACTGACATACCATATATAATAATAAATAATCATTTAACAAAAACTATTTTAATTTATTACAATTACTATATCCTATTTTGTCACGAAAAAAAAAATAGTTTTTATACAAATCTAACACTGAAAAGACTAATTTTCTACATAAGAGAAAGTCGCGTTACACCATTCATAACTCGAGAATAGCTTGACTGATTTTTCTGATCTTTGATTTGTTGAATTTGTCTCCGCCCCGAATAGCAGAATAGCTATTAAAATATCTGAAATATTCACGTACTTTTTCTTCTAACACGGACTACACCACTGAGGATGTCAACCGCAGTTGTTGACGAAACGTTTGGAAGAATTTCCAACAGACCTGGGCCATCATCCCGGAAACCCACAACTTTTAAAAGAATATTTTTCATTACGCTTTCACATGTTCAATCCATTTACCTGCAAATTAAGTCCATCAATAGAAGCGACGAGCCACGTGGAGACTTCTTCCCTTTCCTTTTGCGCGGGATCAAGTTTTTGTGCCGCCCCAAGGCCTTCCTTAGAGTATGCCTTCGTTTTCGTTTCACGTTCAACAACTTTAAACCTTTCCATTTGCTAAAAACAAATTAATAACAAAAATTAATACCTATCCCTTTCTAATCCCTTATCCTTAATGTTACTGTAGTCTGCAGCACACTTTTAGCAGATATGGTGTTGGTTGTGTTATAAGTAACGGTAGTCAAGTGGACCGTCAGCCTGTCTGCCAATCTTGACATAAAAAAAAGTTAAAAACACATTCAAATTGGTTAAGCCGTTTCTGAGATTAGCGTGCACAAACACACAAGACAAACAGACGAAAATTCTAAAAACTACTTTTTTAAACCTCGGTAACATAAGTATATGACATACAGAAATTTGTTTTTTGAAAAAATCTTTAATGTACCTGACAAGAGAAAATGACAAAACAATTTAGAACTCTATTATTTGTCAAAGATACCATGTATTTTCTTTATAGATTTGTAGTGTGTATCTAATCTTTGTCCGCAAACTGCATTTAGCTTCCAAGTCTTAAGAATAATTACATCAAGATTAAATAGTGCTTGGTAACTGTTTTAGCTAATTAGATCGAACACTCGGTTGTGAAGATCCAGGCTCAGAACAGTCAGGTCAATATATGAATATTTTAATATTTCATGTGTGAATTGGAAATTTCCACACTCAGGTGTGGAAACACATTACAAAGAAACCTGTATATGCTAGAACCTATCAATGTCCAATGGACTAGTAATGGACATGCCCGTAAAATAGAAGAGATCTATGCCCAGGATGTAAGATAAAAGTATATGTACATATACTTATAGACTGTTAAGGATTGATATTATTTTTTTACACAAAAACTACTGTGATGAACTAACAGATTTTGGAAACCTTACCAGCAATATAGTTTGTACATCAGAATTAACGATAATTTATAAAAATATGCAGACAAAATGGCGGGTAAAAGTGTTTCTATATTGGCTTTTTTTCAAGTGACTGTCCACTTAATTGTAGGTGGCAGCTACTGTACTATTTCACGGTGGTCCTATGTATGAAGATGGGTACTGCTGCCAGACGGGCTGCCAAATTTATGATTGCCAAACGCAGTGTGCCCTACTACTACATTTTTTTATGAGATTTAATCCAACAAAGTAGGTCTGAGAAATGAGGAAATTATTAATATTTTCTGAAACATCTTATCTTTTATGTTAAGGTCAGACAGGCAGACAGTCCACTTGATAGTAGATGACTACCATCGCCTGTAGCACAAGCAATGTCACAGGTGTTGCTAGTGCACTGCCAACCATAGTAGGATTAAGGATAAAGATAGGGAAATGGGCTCTGACATCCCTTAGTGTACATGTGCACTAGACGGCCAAGTCACGAGTGTCGATAAGATGCTATACTTCATAGATTTTAAAATTGCATACACTTAACGATAAGCAGCCAGCATACTATTTTGGAAGATTTACTCATTTACTCACTCACTGAAACAAAACAGCACACGTGGTGTTATTTCAGTGGTATTTTGTGAAGGGGTGGTTGCTGCTGTCAAACAGTTACTGCCAAATGCAATGTGTCCTGCCAGTACTAAATCTACTTATAGTTTATGTTAAGCTTTTTCCCAGTGAGTTCATCTGCATATCTATATTACTGTAAACTTTTGTCAGAACTACTAGCAGTTTTTGCAGGAAAGAGTAATAAATATCCATCCTCACACACCATAACATTAATTATGCTTATATCCTATAAGTAAAATATTAGCGCAACTAGCTATTTCGGCTATGCATGTATACATTTAAGAAATAATCAATTTCAAAGCCAGTGTTTGCATAGGTGTCTGAAACTATGTCTTCTTTCTTTGACCACTTGATAAAAACAGATTGACTTTTATCTACTATTCTATCAAAAACTAATCTGTGATTAGTGCCCCGTCCGTGAACTGTTTCAAGGGTAGACTGGATAAATATTTGAAGTGTACTGAAAGCAATATACAATAATATAATTTCGCTATCCCTTCCCAATCCCTTATCCTTAATTCTGTTGTAGTCGGTAGTGCACTTGCAGCAGCTTTGGCGTTGCTTGTGTCGACGGTAGCCACCTACCATCAAGTGGACCGTCAGCCTGTCTGCCAATCTTAATATAAAAAAATAATTAGAATAATAATAATAATAATAGGATAAAATTTTGTGAAATTATGTTCGTGTGATGAAATTTAAAATGAATAAAACCCATAAAAACCTATATACATAATATAGATAAAAATATATAAATATTTAAATCTTATGTGTGTTTCAAGACAACTATGTATTTAACAAATTAAATGTATTTTGTTTTTAAATGTAAGTAATAAATAGATGGGTGATAACTAAATATGTAAAATAAGACAATATTCTTATCATTTTATAAATATGCATATCAATTTTAAAACAAAATCAAAGTGGACTACATCAGAAGCAGACGTCTAAATAACTATTAACGTTTAAATTGCACTAAAGAAATAGAAAATGTTCAAATAAAATTTTTGTTGGCAACTGACATTTTCTGTGTTTGGCAATTACAATTAAAATTGAGATTTTTTTCTGACTTGGTGGGTACATTTACATACAGTCTTTACACCATATAATATATCTTATATGGTCTATTTCTTAACAGTAAGGATAAAATAAGTGGTTTATTATATTTGACAAATTTAAAAAAACATAAAATGTATTTTTGAATATGTATTAAGTGTAAATATATAATAAATAAAATTATACTTACAGTTTCTATTAGTTTCCTATATTCTAAAAGTGTACTCTTATCCTTAATCTCCCCGGAGGCGATCCATGACTTAATTTGGTCTCGTAGCCTCTGGAGTTTTTTGATTTCCTTCTTAAGATCCGCCTCATACTTTTCCTTTTGATTACTGTTCGTTGCATTGTGGACTTTTTGCCAGATATCCTCAAACGTTTCCACCCCTTCCGTCACCTTTTTTAAACACCTGTCTATTTCACCTGCAATTGATGTGAACATGAATTCAAGTTTCTTATCAGAATATGTTTTCTATAAAACAAGTTACTTCGAAACTAGTTACAACGTGCGATAGATGGTTTTTACTTCGAGATTCTACACTCCATGTCCAGTAAGAGAGATTAAAACGAAATCATACATAATTCTTTAAAAACTACAATAGAGGTAACAAGGAACGATCGAAATTGGTAAGATGTTCGATTAAGTACACTTTAGGAAACAAAAGTACAGATATAAATTAATTAATAGGTCAAAAGTTCAGCTAAATAATAGGCTACCATCTCAAAACCTCGATAATAGTAAAGGACTTGTCCCTCTACAACAATAATGCTCAAGGAACACGTACATTGGTTGGGGTCAATCTATAACCTGATAACAATTTACCTTGCAATTTCCTTGTCGCAGCCATAGCTATTTACACATGTGGGCAAACGTTCCGTACATATCCTACACATACAAACTATTTACAATAAAATGCACAAAAATTATTGATAAACAGACAAACTACACATCTGAAGCTTTGTTCGATTCCAAGATGGCTACCGTACACCGCTCAATTTGTATCCAGTGACCGAGCGCATCCAGGGTGACAACCACCAAGTAAGTTACCCTCGCGCCAGGATTTGTAATTACCCCAACGCTTTCATATATAATAAGAATAGGCTGTCACTAATAAAACAACAAACTTCAAATTTTCCATAAAATGATTTTAGATACGTCGCGTAGACCATCAAGTGCGCAGGCGCAAAATAATAGAGAAAACATAGCATAGTCAAAATAGTTACAGAATGACAAACATCTGTGCAAGACTGTTAAATTTATTAGAACCACAATCACTCGCATATTGTTCCTGAAAAAAAATCGTCTAACATAATATTGGAAATATTATTAATATTTGCGCAGTTATCTGGATATTATCAATAAGCACTTTAAATTTTAAATTTTGTTAGAAACCAAGTCTTAAAAGCTTTTTAAAAATAATTTAATGGGTTATGGTACTAAAGTCTAAAGGTTACACCCATTAGACGATAGATGTCAGTCTACATATTTTATACAGTAGACACCTTTTCTGAAACGAAATGCAGTTGGCAGTTTTCGGAATAAAAGATAGATGGCAGTAAATAGATAACTTAAAATTTTGGGATTACTAATGTGCTATTAGCATAGGTAGGTAGTGATTTTTATCAACTTGTCGGTGAATTTGGTAATTATTGGGTTTTATATTCAGGCAAATGAAATTGTTCAAAAATCCTCATCTGACAACTCTCATTTACAACGCAAATGTGCGTCCCATTCTGTAATATTGTAGCGTAGTGTGGAATACCCCCTAACCACGTTCATATCGACCGCATTGAGCGCATTCAAAAGAGATTCTTATCTTATATTGCTTAGCGTATACTGAAGGAAAGTGCGACAAGCTCCAATCTTATGAACAGCGAGCTAAAGAATATGGGCTTTCGACTTTGCGAGTACGAAGGAGAATTTGTGGCGGATTACATTGATTCTTTAAGTTGATCCGGGGCTACATTGACTCGCCTGATCTCCTGGAGCACCTGAATTTCACTGTTCCGAATTCTTATAGTCGCCTGTGCAACAGAAAAACCCTCACTCTGCCCTCATCGAAGACGAATATGGGCCAACATTCCCCTCTCCCACGCCTGTGTAGGGCCATTAACTCATTACAAAATAACTTTGACATTTTTTCTGGTTCTTTGGCCTCTTTGAAGGTTAAACTAAGAAATAACACTACGTAATATGAACAAATTTTGTTTTAACTTGTTTTTAATTTTAATTTTAATTTATTTAGGTACTTATTTTGTATTATTGCTTTTTCTTTTATTTTTGTATTGGATCTTTTTGTTTATTATTATTTTATTGTTTTATTATTGTTTATTACTGTCACTCTGTTTTGTTAAGTTGTGTTTGCATCGTGAAAGGCGCAATCATCGTACTTAGAGTTTTCTTCTAAATTATTGATATTATTTTTTATGTTAGACTAGCGACCCGCCCCCGGCTTCGCCCGGGGTGCAATTTTTATATATATGAACATTCCCCGTTTATTCCTCTTTCCATCAGTGAAAACCGAATCAAAATCGGTCTACCTGTTCACGCGTGATGGGGATTCATTTTTATATATAGAGATTGTGTGCTGTTTTGCAAACCAAATAAAGAAAAAAATAATAGGTGTATAGCAAAAAACTGTGTAAGTAATCAAAGTGGCGGAAGGTAGGGCTGAATAAAAGTTGACAATAAACATTGTATCTAATCAAATTTCACGGTCAGTGGTATACGAAACAAATGGTTTTGGCGCAGTCACGCAACTTTTTCAGGGAATTGGTTATAAATTTTGTAAGAAATGACAGGCTGCCACACCCTATTTTAGGGCGGACGTCCACTGACAGCACGAAGATGGACTGTTCGAATCTAAAATTAGTTACAAATAGTCAACAAATAGTAGGGGCCGAGCCCAGAGCACACTGCTTCTCGCAGTCTTTTAGGCAGTGAGCTGGTAAGGGATGCCAGAGACCTTTTCCCTGTTCCTTATTAATCTCTAATCCTTGATTCCACTAAAGTCGGCAGCGCACTTGCAGCACCGTTGATTGTTTTATTATGTCCGCGTTGAAAAATGAAAAGTATAACACCTGAGATAACATATATTATACATATAATAATGTTACGTGTGGGGTGAGTCAATCTGCCGTGTAAGGGCGAAAATCAACTATTTATTGCCACAAACCAAGATGACTTCCAATAGGGCTAAACGAAAGGTCCGATACAACCATTAAACTTGCCATGAGTCGTCAATGATTCCCTTATGAGTCGCTGGTTTACTGTCGCAGGTAAGTTCCGAAGTTTCGCTTTCGAATCGCAGAATCGACTGTCGCTGGCTCGCCACTTCAATCGTCTAGATCTTTCTCGAATTTAGTACAAACAAACAACAAACAAATACAAGTAAACAACTTTTGTAAAAACGTATTGTAAACAAGGTCATTGAAAATTCGGGAAGGCTATTTCTCTTGAATGTGAACTCTATGTTGTGTGCATAAAGATCAATTTACCTTGACAATAACTTTCCAGATTTGTAGTCAGGCGAGAACGCTTTTCTAGAACGTTCCATGGTGAGTCATAACAATAAAATCGTAAACGAGCCGTGCCTGTACATGAAATATTTTTTCAAAAAAAAAAACTATTTGTTCACATTGTACTTATGTTACCGAGGTCAAAAACAAACATTTAAATGTTATGGGAAGCTTGCTACAATACAGTGAAAACCGCATTCAAATCGGTTAAACCGTTTCTGAGATTAGCGTGCACAAACGCACAGGCATATAGACAAAAATTCTAAAAACTATTTTTTTACTTCGGTAACATAAGTAGGTACAATGTGTACAAATTGTTTTTTTGAAAAAAAAAAATTCTTTTTAATGTTTACGATTTTATTATATGCACAGATAAATATCAGCAAATATAACATATACTGAATAATATATAAGTATTTAGTATTTATTATTGATTATTTTTAATATATTTAGTTTTAAAAACGATTGCAGGGTTTTTTTGCAGGTTTCTTTCTCGTTGAAACGGCTTTCCTGTTAATTGAATTCAATTGTATTTGACAATCTATAAATTTGTTATTTATTTTATAAATATATATAAAATATAAATTTTAAATAACAGATATAAAATGTAACTGGCATGCAAATGTAAAAAAGTGTTTGTTCATTTTTGTTTGTGTAACTTAATTGATTTTTGCTATGCTGTTGGTGTTTCGATTAAATAAATGAATAAATTACTAAATAAATCAATGAATTTAGATTTTAGATTGTCTAGTGGCTGAATTTTATTATTAGCAATGCTCAGTGTGCAGTGTGTGGTATTATACCACATTATTATAGGTACAAGCAATCCACGCAAGTGTACAAAGGATCGTCTGATCAAATATTTTTACAATTAACACTTCGACACTCGTGATTTAGTTTTTAGGATCTCTCAGTAAGAAATATGTTAACAATGCTTTAGTATTTATTTGCGAGATGATTTTACTAGAATACAGTAACGGCTAGCCAAGTTCGTTCTAGGTTAGATTGCATCTTGAGTATTTTATAGATTTTTTTAATCTAAAATTTTTTAAATAAAAAAAAAAAAACTAAGCAATTGTCGAGGGTAACTCCATCTTCCCCTCATTTTGGATCCCCCATCCCCTCTTTGGGCTCCCCTACTATTGGTATTAACAGTTGTTATAGCCAGGGGCGGATCTACTTAAGGGCTTTTTGGGCTGTAGCCCAGGGCCCCGTGGATACAAAGGACCCCCAGCCCCCAATAAAAACAATAGGCGATATCTACATCACTATCGAAAACAGTTTTTTTTGACAAAATGGCTATTAGTTGAGTAATTTGGTAGGCCCCTAAATTGTTTCAGCCCAGGGCCACGATCCGATTCACGATCCGCCCATGGTTATAGCTAAAGAAAAACAACTGTTCGTTTCGTAAGTGCGCATTAAACCGTTGTTTGCGTTGTCTATAAATCTTTCAGAAAAACCACCTAATAACATTGTAATCGTACACCTCTGTTTATCCAACCGTAATTGAGAATCAATGCTGATGACCCCCAGCAATGGATACATTGACGTTGATTAATTATACCGCGAAGGAAAATGGTAAACACGAACGTCACAGTTTAGTTTCATATATTTTACTACATAACAATGGTGTAGCCAGTGGGTTTTAGGCTCGGCTATAGAACTGGTAGACGCAGGCTCATATCCTGGTAGACCTTTTATTGTTTCACTATTTCATTTATGTGAACTTATAATCACTTGCTGAAATGGGTACCGGTGCGAACTGTGTCTCAGCAGATGATAACAATAATACATAGATTTATATATATATATATATATGTGTGTGTGTGTGTGTGTGTGTGTGTGTGTGTGTGTATGCGCGCGCGTGTGCAAACGCTTCAAGTTTTTGACTCTGCCGGGAATCGAATCCGGGAACCCTAGAACAGACCATTAAGGCAAGCACCCTAACCACTCATCCAACGGCTAAGTAGAATCAACTAAAGAAGGATTAAGGATAAGGGATTAGGGGAGATAGGGAAATGGGCTCTGGCATCCCTTACTCACTCACCGAAACACAACAGCACAATAGGCATGATGACGGTATTAAAGAATCAAAGAATAAATGGTTGTGGAGAAAAATATATGTTGAAAGGAGTCTAAAAAATTACTCATACAATTTTAGGCAGTGGAAATAAAAAAGTTGCTCTGAAAAGACAAACAACATTTAAACCTTTATTTCAAAATCTTAATTACTTATTTCAAACTATTTACGATTATTGATAAAATATTATCTCACACGACTCGTTAAACTTCAATCGTGCGTTTTCTTTCCGATATAGGTAGCAACTCTTAAGCATATACCTAATAAAAAGTTAAAACGTGGCAAGTTTAAACTAAATGAAGTGAACAAACAAAGTAAACTTCATTTACATATTAGATATAGATTTGAATAGAAGATCTGATAAGACCCGCCAAATATATTATTATACTCTTTGGAGTCGCCGCGATTGTTGCCGCTGAATCAAGACTCCTTCTGACCGGTCCCATTGGCAAATTACAGGGGAGGCCTACGGCTGAGAAGATGATGATTATATATATATATGATTTGATATAGATTTAGAATATACAGATATACATAGATTATTTTTTTATATTCAATTTATTTACTAGTAGTTAGTTATTAGAATATAAGTTTATGATGACCTTACCATGACTTAACCATGACCATGATCTTACCATGACCGGCGTCTGTATTTCCGAGCTCATATAACCCAAATCTTTTCAAGGTTCGAGTGAATAGGCATCTTCTGGGTGAGCTCGCTCCATCTTCGGCCTCATCCTTCCTACATGGATAGATGCTGGTCAAGAGCAAACCCATCTATAGTAAAAAAAAAACCACATTGTTTTATTTTTCATATAATTTTCCTTACCATTTGCCTAAAAATCGCTATAAAGCGATAAGGCCGCCTTTTGTACTATTGCTTGTTTTTTCTTTCTTTTTTTTAATTCTTTTTTTTTAATGTTAAGGTCGGCAGACAGGCTGACGGTCCACTTGATGGTAGGTGGCTACCGTCGCCTATAATACAAGCAACGCCTAAACTGCTGCAAGTGCGCCGCCAACTGCAGTAAGATTAAGGATAAGGGATTAGGAGGGGGGATAGGGAAATGGGCTCTGGCATCCCTTACTCACTCACCGAAACACAACAGCACACGTGCTGTTATTTCACGGTGGTCTTCTGTAAGGGGGTGGTTACTGCCGCCAGACGGGCTGCCCAAATGACTGCGAAACGCAGTGTGCCCTGCCACTACTCTTTTTTATGTTTATAGTACAAATAAAGAGTTTTAATAATAATAGATTACCTAATCAATTTTATTAAGTAACTTCATTTATATTATGTTGTTTAAATATAGATAATGTTGTGTTTCCTACAAAGGTGTCGCGTATACATCAGAATTATTGATTTCACATTCATATATTGTGCCACTTCATCATCATCATATTTGTTGTATATAGCTAGGTTACAATGGTTTTACGATAAATAAAACTCGCTACACACTATCCTTTGAGGGTGTGTAAATATTTAAAGAATATTTCATAAACTTCTCATTTTCCTATCCCACCCGTTGCTTGTGTTATAACATCAACGTGATTTTTATTTGGGTTTTCTGAACAATCTACCATCAAGTGGACAGTCAGCCTGGCATACATAAAAAAATTGAGAAAACTTCTAATTAATTACTACTATTTTGAATTATCAGAAGTATAATCTTTTATATTAAAATTTGTCAACTAGTAATTGCTTAATTATTATTTTTAAACCTATTAATACATAACACATTTTTAACAGTTTTCGGAATCTTGTCTATATTATTAATATTATAAATAGAAAACATCTGTATGTATGTATGTATGTATTTTTTAATGAATAAACTCAAAAACTACTGGAGCGACTTTAAAAATTCTTTCACCTATAGAAAGCTAGATTATCACAGCGAGTAACATAGGCTACTCATCATGCCCCCTATATCCGCCCTTTACCACCCCCACCCCCACCATACGAAATTGCCGTTTTTCACGAATAAAATCAAAAACCACTGGACCGATTTTAAAACTTAGAAAGCTCATTATCAGCGAGTAAGATAGGCTACCTTACTCTCCCCCATCTCCCCTCTTTATCCCCTTCCTACAAAGTTACATTTTTTCTCGTTCAACAGCCAGTTATACATAATTATAATTGATGCTAATCAAAAAAAAAAGTGCATCAGGGCTGTATTTATAACGCAAATTCTATTTGGATCCCTTTAAAACGTAATAGCGACGCGTCCCCGGCTTATTTAGCAAAGGCGGACAACGACTTCATTTTAATAGATGTAGATATACATAAATAGAGTTATCATAGATTGCATGCTTCCGTGCCCGGCATCTCTCTGAAAAAAAAAAATAGTTTCATCAATCAGTTGAACATCGGTATCGGTTGAGGATGTACATGCGTCGCGCGCTCAAAAACGCGGGAAAGTTACGGTCATTGAAAGATAATAATTCGCGTTGAGAAGTGTTCTCTTTTTAAATACTTGATCTGTTGTTTAACTTTTTTCTTTGTAAAAATTGTGCTGTGCGAATTTGGATTTCATTACATTATAATCATGTAAGTGAGTTGGGTAGAAAAATAGACAAGGATTATAATTTCGAACCTTTTTCTTCTGAGACTTAGACAAATGGCCTCGAAAACAATGAAATTGTGGATGGAAAACATTTTCTTGTGAACTGTGAGAATCGTGGTGTTAAGATGAAATTAGTAAAGATCTTTGTGAAATTTTCCTTTTTAATTTTATTGCTGGGTAAGTAATGGGGATATGATATGGTTTTTATATATACGATATGATATGATATACTCTTTTTGGTACGAATACTAAGGTATAAGGTAACAAAAATGAAGAAATGGGAATATTTACGCTCTGGCAACATTTACTCTTGCACCAAAACAAAAAAGTCTTTGTCAAGAGGTTAGTTATTGCAGCCAGATGATCTGTTTTTTTTTTTTTTTTTTTTTTTTTTTTGTCAATCAAAACCCAGTGTGCCCAGCCACAAATGAAATAATGTTTTGATATTGTATGTAAGCGAAAGGCTCCTTTTCATTTTATTTATTTGGAATCTAATTATGTAACATAGAACAAAAATTATCTACGTCAATAATAATAATAAAAAATAAAAAATCTCAGAACCGGTATCAGAAATTAAGTTTAGCAATCCATCCAGAGATATAATGCAGCCAGAATGTTGGGTTTTTGCCACGCGACCAAAATTGCATCAATTAATTTATAAATAGTAAATTTCATTTTTTGTATTTATTACGTTACTTTTTAAGTTTTATATTATACCTAATTATTGTAATTAAATAAATCTTATGAATTAAATAAGCTATTATGTAAAACAATAAAAAAACTTATATAATACCACAGAGCAATCAAATTGATTGTATAAAAGCCAGATTTTTTTGTTGATTTATTAGGTCGGGGAAAAAGTCTTTCCGTATGTATGTAGTATGTATAAACTTGTAATAAAATTTCTTGGGCTGTAATATTTGTATCTGGCTGGTTTTGATGAAATTAAAAAGGTTACATTTCCTAAAAAAAGAAACAAATTAATAAAACGTTGTTCCCAGATATTTTTAATTTGTTTTTCTTTCTGTCAAAATGAGTGAATCTAATGAAGAAATTCGATACATTTTAAAATTTTATAACAAAAAAAGGAAAAAATGCAAGGCAAGCCGCGAAAAAATTGTGACGTTTATGGACCTAATGCAGTGTCAGTAAGAGTAGCACAAAGTTGGTTTAAGCGTTTTCAATGCGGAAATTTTGATGTCAAAGATGCACTTTGCTCTGGTCGCCCTGTTACGAATAAAATGGACGCCATTTTTGAAAAAGTGGAGCAAGATCGGTATATCAGTACTTACGACATAGCTGAAGAACTGGGAATTGACTACAAAACAGTTTTGACCCATTTGAAAAAAGTTGGGTACACAAAAAAGCTCGATATTTGGTTGCCACTCGAGCTCATTGAAAGAAACCTTATGTATCGTATTTGCGTAAGAAAACTCATTTACGATTCTTTATTGACACGTAATGAAACCAAACCGTTTTTGAAGAGATTGATAACTGGTGATGAAAACTGGATCACGTAAGACAAGAACGTACAAAAAAGGCAGTTCGATATGACATATAGTTAAAGATATTATGTCATATATCATAATATAATATGTCATAATAGGGATAAAGATAATGAGTGTGCTGCTTGATATAGATGAAAAAACATTTACTATAGAAGATTTTTAATATCAGTTAATATACATTACAAACACACACATAAAACAACACAATAAAAATTCTCTTCATATTATTAGTATAGATTGATATTATACGATGACTAGAGCCATTTCACAAAATCACGCTGCGCAAGTGTAGGTAAAGGCGCAGTACTAGTCAGTGCGCACGAATGCATCGGAATATAATTAAATAATGTAGTATTGTAAATTAAAAAACTATATTTTTGTATTAGTATCCTGATTGGGCAAGATTCCCAATTTCATTTGGGGCATGTTTTCATTGGAAATAACGTTCAGTATAATTGTAAAATGTCAAGGTAAAATCGTAGAAATTTATACCTCATATCTATTTTTTTTTTGGTCTTCTAAACTAGGTATCAAAAATCTGTTTTATTATGTGTCAATGGATTTATATTTGTGACCAATGGGTATTTTTTTTCAGTTTAATTTAATAATTTTAACGGTACAAAAACGTCTCTGAACTTACCTCTGCGCGTGTTTTTGACAAAATTAGCCGTAGCATTTTGGCTACTACTCAAAAAATAGAATAATATTTCAAAATCTGTTTTATTAAATGTCAATACGAAGAATTGAGCTATTTGAAACAATACTTCAATATCATATATTTCTTTTATATGTTGGAAAATTTAACACTCGAAATTGTATAAATCAAGCTAATTATGTAAAATGGCTCTTAAACATCACGCACTTTAAACTAATGTAGTTTTTACATAAGAATAGGCTATTAATTTAGAAAGGTACACTGATGAAATCGCTGGCAAATGTTAGTAAAAAACATTTTTATTCATTTTAATACGTGGTGTATAGATAGCAAGATAAGGTAAATAATATTTTGTGCGTCCTGATAAAAGGGATTAGAATTATTTTTAGACCGCTTAAACTGAAGCAAATTTATATTATTTATAGTCTATACTTAATAAAATCGTAAACGGGCCGTGTCTGTACATTAAATATTTTTTCAAAAAAAGAATTATACACGTTTAGGGATGCCAGGTGTCCGTCCGGCTTTAGCCGGACATGTCCGGCTTTTTACAGTCGTGTCCGGCCAAATATATACAAGTACGGCTCGTCCGGCTTTTGGTCAACCCCGCAGCGGCCAGAATCACGCGGACACGCATGATTCTCGATATTACAAATTACTTTAAGAAAACAATATGTGATACATAATATAGAGCATGTCTTAGAGTAAGAAATACACAAATAAAAAGAACTGTATCAGGCTTTTATGGCAAAATGTCCGGCTAAATATATCCGGATTTTCAATATGTCTGTGTCCGGATTTTCAATTTTGAGGTCTGGCAACCCTACACACGTTTATGTTACCGAGGTAAAAAATAGTTTTTAGAATTTTTGTCTGTTTGTCTGTGCGTTTGTGCACGATAATCTCAGAAACGGCTTAACCGATTCGAATGCAGTTTACACTGACGTATAGCACGCTTCCTGTAATATTATAGTGTTTGTTTCATTCCAATCGGTTTACAAACAAAAAAGTTACGCGCTGAACCGCATACCACGCGTACTAAGTTGCGGGCTCAGCTAGTATAAAATATAAATACTTATATATTCCATCAAAAGTTCTATTAACAGCTTTCTTATTTTGATGTGCTCCTAAAATAAAACGGGTTTTGATGCACAGTTTTAATTCGGAATAATTCCGGAACAGTAAATTATACATATTAATGAGAGTTTCTTCAAAACAGGTTCAGTCGTTTCGGCAATCAGCCCGAAGAAACAGGCAGACAAAAAAAACTTAATATATGTGAACTAAGTATGTTAAGGCGCAAACGCGAACCATATTAGCTGAAAAAGAAAGAGCCTTAACTTTTTCTAATAAAATTATGTGCCCGCTACTTCATATGCGCTGTTGTTCGTTTTTGAAAATCACACAGGAACCAATATTTTTCCAGCACAAAATTTATCCCAATATATATCTAGGTTATAAACTATCTTTTTGACAAAATTTAATTAATTAAGCCGTTTTTTTGATTGAGTATCAAATATACACGTGAGCACGTATATGGGCACGTGAGGAATTATACACAAATCTCGAAATTTATCATCTGGAGTTTTGTGTATGAATTTTTTTCAGTTTTAATAAATAATGATAATGAATCTGTAATCTTTCAGCATATTTTTCTTGATGATAATAATAATACTTTTATTAGCTATGTGCATGCAATGTTTAGTTACAAGTTCGCAAAGTTACAATGTTACAATCGATCGTTCAAAAAATGAGAGAGGGCGCTTAAAAAAAGTTTGCTCCAGGGCGCTAATAAGTGTAACGCCACTGGTGAGTAATCCTATTAAATTTTAAATTACATTGAGTTCTTTGTGTTGTGATTAAGACGCTGTTTGGAGATGAGTAGGTATTTTAGTAAAGTAAATATTTAGGTAGCCTGAAAGCAATAAAGAAGGATATCTTTGGCTAAAAACCGAGTGTTTATTCTCTGTGTTTATTCAGATGAAAGCTCGCTAAAGCAAATCTTGAAGCAAAAACAACATCTCTAACGTTGATGTCATCGCGACACTATAACTGGCTGATTTGTATTCGTACCTCAAATTTTTTAATTTTTTTAAATGTTACGGTTGGCAGACAGGCTGACGGTCCACTTCATGGTAGGTGGCTGCCGTCGCTTATAAACAAGCGACGTATTAAAGGAAGGGGTAGGTTATGGACTACGGCATCTCTTACTCACTCAACGAATAGCAACAGCACACGATGTTATTTCACGGTGGTCTTCTGTAAGGGGGTTCGGCTGCCTTGCACCAGTCGGGCTGCCTAAATGGTGCCACTGTCTATAAATCTAATCTATCCTAATCTGAGCTTGGATTTTGGACGCCAGCTGCCACTGATATTAATTGTATTCTTGTTTACACACTTACTTATAATTAGTATACAAATTTATGTATAATCTAACAAACGTTATAAAAATAACTTACTTGTGTACATTTAACATTACAATATAAAAATATGAGTTGTGGGTTTCCGGGATGATGGCCCAGGTCTGTTGGAAATTCTTCCAAACGTTTCGTCAACAACTGCGGTTGACATCCTCAGTGGTGTAGTCCGTGTTAGAAGAAAAAGTACATCACATCACTGCACTTCAATTCTGCACTTTTCGACTTCTCGAGCGAGACTGAGTAATAATGCATACCATTAATCTTCTTATCCCGTGGATATCCGTGGTTACGGATACAAATTTAGAAATACGGTGTAGCACGCCTTATTTCAAATAAATACAGTTATGATAAAAGGCCCATAACTCATAATAGTCTTATAATATAATTCAATTCGCTTATTATATTACAATTTTTTTCGGATTTGTTAATCTCACAAATGCCTTGTTTTTGATCGCTTATCTTTTATCTTAATCATCTTTTTGATCGCCTTAATCAATGTGTGCATATATATATACTGATAAGAATTATTGAAGTTACATATTAGATTAGCCAAACTTACTTGCATGAATTTGCGTAAGTATTTCTGATAACATTAATTGACCTGAATTAATTTTGGATCACAATAATGTTCTTCGTTTCGCACAAATTGCTGTTACACTGTGGTATAGTCCAGATCTCTCGAATACCACACCACACACAACACTCAAACACACACACACACTCACGCTATTTTTTGGTCACCATTGTTGTTATAACAATCTGATGACGGTTTTTCTTATTCTATTTTCTTCTTCTTTTATATATGTAAAAAAGGATATTTGTGCATTTGTCGCAGGGTTATTATAAAAGGCCGTGATATTATAACTTCACAAGTGTCTGTCAGCCGTAACCATCACCCTTACAGAAGACCACCGTGAAATAACAGCGTGTGTTCTTTGATTGAGAAAGGGATGCCAGAGCATAAAACCCTATCCCTTCCTACTCTTATCCTAAATTCTATGGTTGGCAGTGCAGTTGCAGCATCTGTCGCGTTGCTTCTGTTATAGGCGACAGTAGCCACCTACTATAAAGTGGATCAGCCTGTTTGACGACCTTCATATTAAAAAAAAAAAACTAAACTGTGAATTCGTGCAAATTGGTCGTGAATGACAAAAGTCTGAATAATTACAATTTCACTAGTGAGTTTGAAATACAATGGTTTTACAACAACCCTGCGACACGCACAAACTCTATGTTTCAACACAGTTAAGCTCGTTAAGCAGTTCACACACGGTCACTTAAACTAATCAGTTTAACTGACGCACTGTTAGGGCGGCTCTCAATTTTGTTTAAAAAAAATTATGAACACCAACCGTTTATTATTAAAATATAATTACAAAGTACTTGTTTTCACTATTATTACACTAAAACAACACAAACTACGCATTTTATGGGGGTGGTTAATAGAGGCCTTAGGACGGCAAGGAGCCTCTGTCTCTAACTATCTAGTTACTGAAGGCCAGTCGGCAGGCAGAAACCGGGTCCGTAGCTGGGTAGCTATTCGATAGAAGTCAACAGAATAACTGACTTGAAATTGAAAAGAACGTGTTATACATTGTTAAGGCTTTATTACACATGAAGCTGGGATAAAAGCTGACCGCGAGTGTGACATCTTAATTTTTAACTGACGGCAACCTAAGGTTTTTTCTGCAATCCTCTGGCATCAGTTTTTTTTTATTAAAGATGGGTTTGCTCTTGACCAGCATCTATCCTTGTAGGAAGGATGAGGCCGACGATGGAGCGAACTCACCCAGAAGATGCCTATTCACTCGAACCTTAAAAAGATTTGGGTTATATGAGCTCGGAAATCGCCGGCAGGGAGTTCCAATCCTTAGCAGTGCGCATCACAAAAGATGTTTTAAAGCGCTTGGTCCGAATTAGAGGGATTTCGACAGGGTGAGGATGGTAACCAGCCGTACGTCTGCATGTCCGATAGAAGAAAGGGGAAGGCGGTATGATCTCATGCAGCTCTCGAGCACACTCTCCGAAGTACATCTTATAGAATACACACAGACAAACAACTTTGCCTCTATCTGCCAGACTCTGCAGCTTAGTTCTTATTAGTGTATCAACGCCAATGAGCCTCCTAGGTCTGCGATCCACTGAGTCGAGTGCGGCAAGTTGGTATTTTGCGGAGCCATCCCAAAGGTGACAGCAATACTCCATACAAGAGTCTTGTATAAAGAGAGGAGCTGTCCAGGTGTGAAGCATCGCTTCACTCTATTTAGGATGCCCAACTTTTTGGCCGCTTTTTTGCTTTGGACTCTAGAAGTACCGAAGTTCGTTTGCATCACGCCAAACTGGCCATAATTGGGCGTGCTTACATCCGTTTAGCGTCAGTCGGAACCACAGAGTACTTTTGGTATACTCTGTTGTCTTATTCACGTCTACGGGCCGTCGATCGAGAAATGAAGGCCGGTTTGAAACCTTTAAATAGATCAGTTAAACTGATGTATTTAACTGACGGTCATTGGCCATCTTTAGATCGATCACTAAATGTAAGTTGGCATGTATGAAGAAGGTTTTCATGCTATAAAGTATACACTAATATGTTCAATATTATTATGCTCTTATATTAAGTATATTACTGTTTTAAGATGAATTAAAAATGTGAGCATTTAGCTTTATTTTATGGCCTCTGTTTGTCATGTCGTTAATTTAAGTAGTCTTAATTGCTCTATTTATAATTGTGAACAGTGTCAACATGTTAATCAAAGCTTTAATTGTTGAGATTAGCCACAGAATTAAAAGTATGTATGATACAGAAGGAACAGTTGGAATTATTTTTCTTTAGAAGTTTTTTAACTCTCAATCCTGTGACTTCGATTGCAAGACCTATATTTTATTCAGTGTAGATGATATAAGTGCCTAAAATTATTCACTAATAATGGAAAAAATAGCTTCACAATCTATATCTGTATCCATACTATGTGTAATATTATAAATGTGAAAGTAACTCTGTCTGTCTGTCTATTACCTTTTCACACCTAAACCGCTGAACCGATCATCATGAAATTTTGCATACACGTTGTCCCGGATGCAGGAAAGGACATAGGGTACCTACCTTTCATCCAAAAAAGAAATACTGTACCCTAGGGATTATCTAACGCCTGGCAAAGCTATAACTGCAAAGCTATATATTAGTCAGGAGTTATTTTTTTATTTTTCAACGCGGGCAAAGCCGCGGGCACCAGCTCGTATTCTATATCTAGGTATATCTTCTATCTCTATATATAAAAATGAATCCCCATTTCCCTTGGTCACGCGTGAACGGGTAGACCGATTTTAATTCAGTTTTCACTTTCTTTCTTATTCCACTGCAACCAATAACCCCTACACTAATCTATATATATCTATAATATAATAAATATATTATATATTTATAAATATAATAAAATCGTAAACGAACCGTGTCTCTATATTAAAGGTTTAAAAAAATTGTACACGTTTTACTTATGTTACTCAGTTCAAAAAAATAGTTTTTAGATGTTTTGTCTGTTTATCTGTGCCTTTTCGTACGCAAATTTCTGAAACGGTCTAATTTGAATGCGATTTTCACTTATGTTTTGTTCGAGGATTCGAAAGTTTGTATTTTTGTATGTTGGTTCCTCAATAACGCAAAAACGGCTGAACTAATTTGGAAGTAATTTGACACACAAGTAGTTTATTAAATGTTAATTAAATTAGTTAATTAAAAGTACGTGTGGATTAACACATACTTTTTATCTTTTACTTTTTATACTAGAAAAATGTTACGTTATGGCTGATATATTTTCAACATTTTTCAACGTGTGAAGTTTGTCATATGGACAAGGACAGGACACATTGGATAAAATGTATGTATGTGTAGGCTTTATACGAAAATCGTATCTATTGACATGTCAATTGTTGATTGGAAATTAAACCTATGGGATTTAGATATGGCGTTTTTATCAAACATATAAGAACGTTGACTTATAAATCAATTTGATATGACTTCCTGTGAGAATTATTTGCCCACTTTTTATCTTTGCATTGTTATTGACATTCTATGTCTTGAGCTCACTGAAAGAAACCTTATGAATCGTGTATTCATTTGCGATTCTTTATTAAGACGTAATGAAACCGAACCGTTTTTGAAGAGATCGCTAATTGGTGATCAAAAGTGGATCACGTACGCCAAGAACGTGTCAAAAATGGTCGTAGTCAAAGGTCGGTCAGGCTTCACAGACTGTGCCAAAACCCGGGTTAACTCGTAATAAGATGATTGCTGTGTAAATGGTGGGATTGAAAGGGCATTGTTCATTATGAGCTTTATCGCCGGGCAGAACCATCGATTCGGATTTCTACTGCCAACAACTGATGAGATTAAAGCAAGAAGTTGAGAGAAAGAGGCCGGAATTGATCAATAAAAAGGGTGTGGTCTTTCATCACTACAACGCTAAACCACACAGCAAAAATTAAGAGAGTTTGGCTGGGAGGTGTTAATACATCCGCCATACTGCCCTGATCTTGCAATTTCACATTTTTCAGTCTCTTCAAAATTATTTAGGCAGTGTCAAGAGAGGATTCCCAAAACTACTTGTCGCGTTTTTTGTTCAGAAGCCCCAAAATTTCTACAGCAACGGGATCATGTCACTACTCGCAAGATGGCAAAAAAATCATTGAACAAAATGGCACATATACATATACTGTAATTAAATGTAAATAAACTTTGGAAAAAAAAAGTCTGGAGTTTTCATATAAAATGCGATGAAACTTTTTCCCCAACCTGTTATGTAAATATTATAAATGAGAAAGTTTGTATGTTTAGATGTTTTGTTTGATACCCAATCACGCAAAAACGGCTGAGCTGAATTGCATGAAATTTGGCACACAGATAGCTTATCATCTGGATTATTATTATTATCTGGATTAGGTTTCGTCTAAAATTATAAAAAATTGAGCGTCACTGTCGCTGTTTCACCAATATTGAGTTGCGTCAGTGGCGTAGTTACACTTTCAGCGCCCTGGAGCAAAATTTTTCAAGCGCCCTCTCGCAATTTTTTGAACGATCGATTGTAACATTGTAACTTTGCGAACTTGTAACTAAACATTGCATGCATTTAGCTAATCAAAGTATTATTATTATTATCAAGAAAAATATGCTGAAAGATTACAGATTCATTATCATTATTTATTAAAACTGAAAAAAAATCATACATAAAACCTCAGATGATTTATTTCGAGGTTTGTGTATAATTCCTCACGTGCCCATATGAGAGAGAGGCGTTTGAAAAATTTTGCTCCAGGGCGCTAAAAGCTCATAATACGCTTCTTTGCTTTGAAATTGATTTTAGTTCCGTTTTCGGCTACCTTTTCTGGAGTAGATACATTTAATTACCGGCGACCTATTTGTTTCATTTAGATAGATATGTGTTCGAAACTAAAATGTTCCAAAAAAGTGAATAATGAATATTTATATTTAGGTGGGCATTTTCGATTGGCTATTGACAAAAATTTAAGAAAAAAAAATTTGCGCCCCCAGGCCCCGGCGCCCTGGAGCTACTGCTCCCACCCGCTCCCCGACGCTACGTCCCTGAGTTGCGTACTTTATAAATTAACCCAAGATGAATTCCCAAAAACAGAAATAACTACTATAATATGTTGCGACAATTGTGCCTACTTTTGTAGGACAATTTACCACCCGTCGATAGTTATTGGATTTCCTTCTCGTTCATTGATTACCTTGACAAAATGTCAGAAGTCTATAATCAGGAGACAGAAATTCTACGAACTCTACGAAACTTACGAAGTACCTATCTCATACATGTTATACACGTAAAATAAAGTCGGTCTCTTTCTCAGCTAAGTAACTTCTTTTAAATCACCCAACGGATTTTGATACGATTATCACTATTGGAAAAAGGGATAAACGAGGGATAAACGAGGGATAATGAGGGATAACGCGGGAAAGAGGGATAGCGAGTCGTTAGTTTTGATAAAATTAATATGTCACACTTTTTGTGACAATAACAAAAAAAAATATAAAACAAAAATTAAAAAAGAAGAGAGAAATTAAAAAAAAAAATCGCTAGTCGGGCGACACAGTATTTATTAAATTTAATACTTATATAAAAAATAATATCATAAAATTTGGAAATTCTAATTGCTTAAACAAAAAAATTAATAAAAACAATCAACTTAAATTTCAGGGCTTCCTAGAGAACCTCACCACCGAAGGAGAGCCGGGTGATAAGTAAATTACCTAGATAAAAATTCACCGAAACTCTAATGTACGAGAAAAAAAAAATATAGACCAAACTTTTATCCTGAATAATAATCCTATCGATTAGTATAAGTAGTAAAATAGCGAGTGTTTTTTTTTTTTTTTTTTTTTTTTTTTTTTAATTTTAGTTGGTTCGGGTCCCGGGCGAGGCAAGCGACTTTTAGAAAATCTTTGAATGCAGTTTTGTTTCTTTTTAAAAATAAAGGAATGTCTCCTTTATGTAAAATGAGCCAACTTAAGCATTTAAGGTTGTATTTCCCTCCAGGGCCCGACTCATTTTTCCACACTGTATATGAAGATGTACCAGGCTAAGCTGAAACTTCCTTAATATGACTGATCATGTAGATCTATGGTCAACATAAATTGCTATATTTAAGTACATTAAGAACTGACTATTTTTACTTCAGTTGAATTGGCTGTAACTTTAGTTTATTAACTATTATCATCTGGAAAACGATGATGTTTGAAAGTTTATATAAAGTTAAAAATGGACGGTTTAGGTGAATTTGAACATTCCAATTTAAGTTGTATATGATCAGTCATATTAAATAGGGTTCAGCTTATGATGGTGAGTTTTAATCAATAATAAAAATCGTTGTTTGCCTATTAAGCCTTTCTGCACGCTAATCTCAAAAACGACTTAACCGATTTTCGTGTGGTTCCGATAATGTTTAGTGTATATTTTATTCCAATCTGTTCACAAACAAAAAAGTTACGCGTTATTCCGAATATCTAGCCAATCAGTAACATTTTTGTAACAAATTTGGTTGTGTAGTTAGTAGGTACACACATAACTTACATAACAGTTAAACATCGTTACTCGAAATGAAGTGAAAAATAATCTATCAAACGTTGTCTTAGTTGTTTTAAAACAAAGCATCTATTCAACCGCTATTAGGACTCTAGTGCAAACTCAATTGGCTAAATTAAGTGAGCAATTTCATCTTGACGTAATTGGCAGACTCAAACAAAGTTGTTTTTGGTTTCAAATAGTTAAATTAAATATAATTCAATCACTGTGTGGCCTCGCCCTTACAAATTGGTGTCAAGAATACACGGCTTCTATATATAAATCACGCACTAAATTTGTGTTTTGACAGAAGCCCCGATATTATAATGGCGTAGGTATTTACATAATTTTTTTCCTAGTTAACATCTCATCCGATGAAACATTCGCACGATTCATAGCATGTTTTTAAACTAGCTGAGCCCGCAACTTCGTACGCGTGATATACCTACGGTATTGCGCGTAACTTTTTTGTTTGTAAACCGTTTGGAATGAAACAAACACTAAATGTTACGGGAAGCTTGCTACAATACATCAATGAAAACCGCATTCAAATTGGTTAAGCCGTTTTTGAAATTACCGTGCACAAACGCACAGACAAACAGACATAAATTTAAAAACTATTTTTTTTACCTCGGTAACATAAGCTTGTACAATGTGTTACACATTTTATTATATTTATTATAGATTACTGTTAATTTTCTTTCAATAAACTACTTAAGTAAAAATTTTAATATCAAAATGAAAACCAAATTAAAGAGATAAAAAATTGTCACTCAAGAATTTAGAAAGAGATGCCTTGAGAATTCCCTAAACGATGGTCACCACTTCTTAGGAAAAAACAATAGCTTGCATTCAGAGGCGTGCTATTACATTTTCAATATCATGTTTAGGGTCGCGAAAAAATACCGGACAACCCCAAACTGGGTGTAAGCTAGGTCGCAAAAAAATACGGGTTTTTTTATACCAATAGTTTTTATTTATTAAATCTACATCACATAAATCAACTAAATTAGTAACAAGCCGCAGACGCAGATACAGACAGCGAGCGAGGAGCGCGCGCGAGTTTTGCGTTTGAGGGATTTCATATGCCTACATTTGTAGGCGCTTACGACCAGTAGTACCGACTTTCCTCAAAATACCGGACATTGTTCTGTCCGGTATGACCATTTATTTTTTACCGGACAGGCCTCGAAAATACCGGACTGTACGCTTAATACCGGACATCTGGCAACCCTAATCATGTTTGGCTCAGAATGACCTCTTGCTATAACAGTGAAGGATCTTGCCTTTGTTATCACTTCAGCTTATTCCATATAAACATAATGTAATTTTCTACAAATTTTGTCCGAGCATAGTGGTCTTTTTACACAACAGGCTCGATGGGTGATTAAAGAGTCTGTTTACAGAGTCAATTTGACCGATGACGATCGACAAAAACAGAACTGAGCTTTCTGGAAGTGTTTACTACGTTTCGAAGTAAACAACCACATGGCCGTGATTCTTCTTTCGATTATTATACACTAGCGCGACATACTTCTAACTGTTTTGTACAAATTATAAGTTTACATAAAATTATTGTTGAGTATTATTTATTGGTCTTTCCAAAAGTGAAAATCTTATTAAAAATACATTCTTAGTTTCGAAGAAATTAGCGGAGAAATAAAGAATTTCTTAATCCTATTATATGTAGCTGGCAGCGCATTTGCCATGTCTGCGGCGTTGTTTGTATTATAAGTGACAGTAGCCTCCTACCTTCAAATGGACCCTAGATTTAGATATAGATATAGATATAGATATAGACGTAGACGTAGACGTAGACGTAGACGTAGACGTAGACGTAGATATAGACTTCAATCCTCTCTTTAAGTGCGTATATTTTCGCGAGTTCCGATGGTCGCAGTTTTCGATTCAGCGATGAGATTTATAAAGCGACATTTGAGAATTTATCGATATCTGCCGCTGTGTGACCATTGAACGTCGTGATGAAGCCTGGAGATACTGAAAGACGAACCTGCTCTAATTATTGTATGTGGGAATATAAATTGCCTTTCGTAATCGGCCTTTCCACTTGCCCTATACGCAATAATATTCTAAAAAATAATTAGTGGATATTTATTTTTACATCCACCATTACATTTTAATACGCAAAAATGTCGCACCTCATACGCTATGTCATTAAATGCCGCCTACACGGACGAGGGGTAACTCGATGATCACGAACGGACGCTCACTAAGTGATTCTGTCACTAAATACAGTCACGAATTCAATCAGTTTACCTAGCAAGTGTACACAATAAGGTGGCTCGGTATTACTTAAAAACGGCGACGCCAAAGTTCAGGGTTGAAAAACACTGAGAAATATTTGCATAATCTTTACAGAATGTATTGTAATCTATGAAGAAATCAATCATTAGAAAAATAATAAATAATACTTAGTGGAATGTTTTGTAAACAAAAATTTTTTTCGGTGCCATCTCCTATCGGGAGCTATCATCTATCTGAACATTCGAGGCGGGGCGGCTCGATATAACGACCTGTTGCTTCGGCCATGCAATTCACGGAGATTTTTGAGGCAGGAAGCAAGTCGTCTCGACCATTGGATTGGATTTCTCTCTGCCGGCCGTAGTGAAAGCTATGGTCGGCAGCAGAGCCGCTTGGCGGAGAGAGAGCGGGAGGACGACGTCCTGTCCCATCCCCTCCGTCGCCGACGAACAGGACGCAGGCGGCTGACGCACGCCCGCTACCTGGACCCCTGACAGGACTAGGGCGGTAGATGGGGACTCTACCGCCCGCTTCATCCTGAGAGGCAAGGGCACCTTGGCAGTTCGGGTGCGCCGTTCAAATGAGCCGTGTCCAGTTGCGGACCCCCGCGGTGGAGCTGCGGAAGAGTGTTAGTCCGACCTCGCAACTTCACCGATAGCGGATGAGGAGGACGCCAAGAGGTTTAGTCGGTAGGCCTACCCAGGCCGGTGGGTATCCATGATGGATTCCTCTTGTAAAAAAAAAAGAAGAAGCACATCGTCTACCCTGGTATTTTTCCCTGCATGATCAACTGCAACAGATCATACCTCTCGTCGCGCATGATATGCCCAAAATATTTCAATTCTGATCCGCCAGCTTCTTACAGGTCCTACTGGAAACTTATGGGGAGGCAAGCAGACGATGACGATGATTTCAGTTTTCTGATCTTTATGGTTTTCAGTATTTCAGTCTTGTTGTTCATTGCTCATTAATAATAATAATAATAATAATAATAATAATAACTCGACACTTCCTTGAGACATGTATGGGGCAATGGAGTACGATGCTTAGTCTATCCGGGGAGCGAATGACGGATGCGGCTGATCGGATAAGGATTAGTAGGGGTATTTTCCAGGGTGATTGTCTGAGCCCACTTTGGTTTTGCCTGGCGTTGAATCCTCTAAGTACTGTCTTGGAGGATTCGGCGATAGGTTTTCAGTTTCGGAGAGGGGGCCATCGGATGTCGCACCTTCTCTACATGGACGACCTCAAGTTGTTCGCGCCGAACGCTCATCGTCTGGAGGAGCTGCTGCAAATAACTGAAAATTTCAGCAGGTCCATCAGGATGGAGTTCGGTCTCGACAAATGCGCGGTTATTCATGTGGAGAGGGGTCGGATCATTCGTTCGACAAATGTCGAAGTTGGTCCGAGACAGATGAGGTCACTCTCCGGGACTGAATCATACCGTTATCTGGGTATGTCAGAGTCTTTGGGTGTGAGGGAGACGGTTGTGAAACAGTCGGTTGGCGACGAGTTTTGGGAGCGCCTGACAAAAGTTCTTAGGAGCTATTTGTCCGGGGCTAACAAGATTCGAGCTTTCAACAGCTGGGTCATGCCCGTTCTCCTTTATACTTTCGGCGTACTCAGATGGTCTCAGACGGAACTGGACGCCCTGGATAGAAGAGTCCGCACAACTATGATCTCTCACAGAATGCGCCACCCGAAATCATCGGTTGAAAGGATGTACATCCCGCGGAAGTGTGGTGGTCGAGGCTTATTAAGTGCCAAGACCATGCACAACCGCGAGATGTGCAACCTTAGAAATTTCTTCTTGACTGATTCGGGTGGCGGGCTCCGTAGGGCGATCGTAGAATGTGACAACGGACTCACCCCTCTATCTCTATCCGATCAGCAATGGCGGGAGCCGGTGGTACTGAGCACCTCTGCCAGGGAGGCCGTATGGAAGGAGAAAGAGCTGCACGGACGGTTTTACAAGGCTCTCCATGAGCCTCATGTTGACCGTAAAGCCTCCGTGCACTGGCTGCGCTTCGGCGATCTCTTCGGAGAAACCGAGGGTTTTGTCTGTGCGATACAAGATCAGGTGGTCAAGACGCGGAATTACCGGAGGTACATCATAAAGGATGACACAGAGGACATCTGTCGAGCCTGTCGTCATCCAGGAGAGACTCTCCGACATGTCACCTCCGGTTGTTCGGCTCTTGCCAACACTGAGTATCTGCACAGGCACAACCAAGCGGCCAGGATCCTGCATCAGGAGCTCGCTCTGAAATACGGCTTCGTTGAGCAGAGGATACCTTACTACCGGTACTCGCCAGAACCAGTCCTCGAGAACAGCCGTGCCAAGCTCTACTGGGACCGGCCCATCATCACGGACAGGACTATTCTAGCGAATAGACCTGATATCGTGTTGATGGACCGGGAGCAGTCGCGGGTGTTTTTGGTGGATGTCACTATCCCCCATGACGATGGTCTCGTGAAGGCTGAAACCGAGAAGAGGAGGAAATACCTCGACTTGGCCCACGAGATCGTCGACATGTGGGCCGTGACATCCGTTGAAATCATCCCAGTTGTTCTGTCCGTAAATGGTTTGATCCCAGTCAGCCTCAGGGATAACCTGGGGCGGTTGGGATTCCGTGGCGGTTCCCTCCCGGGCCAGATGCAGAGAGCGGTGCTGCTCGATACAGCCAGGATAGTACGTCGGTTTCTGTCCTTGTCGCCCTGAACCCCGACCGACTGTGCTTCTGTCGGGGGTTACACCGTCTCCCCCTCATTTTGGCTTTTAGAGGAGGAGACGAGTCAAAATTTCAAAATAATAATAATAATAATATGGCTATGGCTGTGGCTATGGCTGTTTGCCGAATAGTGGGCGCCAAAGTGCGTGTGCCGGGTCGTGCCACTCATTGTGATGAGGTGCCGTCCTGGCAGAGAAGGATCGAAAGCCGTATCACTGCCGCCAGAGTCCTCATCGGCAAACTGACCAGCTTCAGGTCGGGTAATACAAGACCCAGAGTGATGCGCTTCGTGAGGGAGGCCTTTTCGGGTGAGAGAGTGAATCTGTCTCACCCGGATGTGCACCGAAAACTCACGGAGCGCATTGATGACCTGAAGCAGAAGATCGCTGCTTGGGGTAAGCGTATCCGGCGGTACTCGGAAAGGGTTAAGAGGTACCGTCAAAATCGCCTCTTCATGAGTGACCAAAAGAAGTTTTATAAGGGCTTGGGGCGCCCCGACGTTAGAGTGACTGGTCCCGGACCTAATCAGACAGAAACTATTGCCTTCTGGCGGAACCTGTGGTCCGAACCAGTTACTCACGGAGAGGGCCCTTGGATGGAGACAGTGGAGGAGGCATGTGCCACAATTTCGCCGATGAACCCCATCACCATAACTGAGGACGATGTGGTCGCTGCGGTCCGTAAGGCCCCGAACTGAAAAAGTCCGGGACCGGACGGACTGCACGGCTACTGGTTGAAGGGGTTCTGGCGTAGCCATGCCACTCTCGCTGTTCAATTCCAGGAGGCTCTTGAAAACGGGGCGCTACCGGACTTCTTAACTACAGGGGTCACTCATTTAACTCCTAAGGACGGTGCTACCGCGGATCCATCTAAATACCGCCCAATAACATGTCTATGCACAATTTATAAAATTCTTACATCCATTCTGAGCTCTAAGATTTATCGTCACGTCGCCGATAACAACATCCTATCGGAGGCTCAGAATGGATGTAAGGGCGGTAGTCGCGGTAGCAAGGAGCTGCTTCTCATCGACACGGCTGTTTGCAGACTGGTCAAACGCAACCGTCGAAACTTCTCCGCTGCCTGGATCGACTATAAAAAAGCGTTTGACTCGGTTCCCCATACGTGGCTTTTGAGGGTCCTCGAGTTGTATAAAGTAGATAGTACAACTCGACACTTCCTTGAGACATGTATGGGGCAATGGAGTACAATGCTTAGTCTTTCCGGTAAGCGGATGACGGATGCGGCTGATCGGATAAGGATCTGTAGGGGTATTTTCCAGGGCGATTGTCTGAGCCCACTTTGGTTTTGCCTGGCGTTGAATCCTCTAAGTACTGTCTTGGAAGATTCGGCGATAGGTTTTCAGTTTCGGAGAGGGGGCCATCAGATGTCGCACCTTCTCTACATGGATGATCTCAAGTTGTTCGCACCGAACGCTCATCGTCTGGAGGAGCTGCTGCAAATAACTGAAAATTTCAGCAGTTCCATCAGGATGGAGTTCGGTCTCGAGAAGTGTGCGGTTATTCATGTGGAGAGGGGTCGGATCATTCGTTCGACGAACGTCGAAGCTGGTCCGAGACAAATGAGGACGCTCTCCGAGACTGAAACGTACCGTTATCTGGGTATGTCGGAGTCATTGGGTGTGAGGGAGACGGTTGTGAAACGGGCGGTTAGCGAGGAATTTTGGGAGCGCCTGACAAAAGTTCTTAGGAGCTATTTGTCCGGGGCTAACAAGGTCCGAGCTTTCAACGGCTGGGTCATGCCCGTTCTCCTTTATACTTTCGGCGTGCTCAGATGGTCTCAGACGGAACTGGACACCCTGGATAGAAGGGTCCGCACAACTATGATCTCTCACAGAGTGCGCCACCCGAAATCATCGGTTGAGAGGATGTACATCCCGCGGAAGTGTGGTGGTCGAGGCTTATTAAGTGCCAAGACCATGCACAACCGCGAGATGTGCAACCTTAGAAAATTCTTCTTGACTGATTCGGGTGGCGGGCTCCGTAGGGCGATCGTAGAATGTGACAACGGACTCACCCCTCTATCTTTATCCGATCAGCAATGGCGGGATCCGGTGGTACTGAGCCCCTCTGCCAGGGAGGCCGTATGGAAGGAGAAAGAGCTGCACGGACGGTTTTACAAGGCTCTTCATGAGCCTCATGTTGACCGTAAAGCCTCCGTGCACTGGCTGCGCTTCGGTGATCTCTTCGGAGAGACCGAGGGTTTTGTCTGTGCGATACAAGATCAGGTGGTCAAGACGCGGAATTACCGGAGGTACATCATAAAGGATGGCACAGAGGACATATGTCGAGCCTGTCGTCATCCTGGAGAGACTCTCCGACATGTCACCTCCGGTTGTTCGGCGCTTGCCAACACTGAGTATCTGCACAGGCACAACCAAGCGGCCAGGATCCTGCATCAGGAGCTCGCTCTGAAATACGGCTTCCTTGAGCGGAGGATACCTTACTACCGGTACTCGCCAGAACCAGTCCTCGAAAGCAGCCGTGCCAAGCTCTACTGGGACCGGCCCATCATCACGGACAGGACTATTCTAGCGAATAGACCTGATATCGTGTTGATGGACCGGGAGCAGTCGCGGGTGTTTTTGGTGGATGTCACTATCCCGCATGACGATGGTCTCGTGAAGGCTGAAACCGAGAAGAGGAGGAAGTACCTCGACTTGGCCCACGAGATCGTCGACATGTGGATTGTGGCCTCCGCTGAAATCATCCCAGTTGTTCTGTCCGTGAATGGTTTAATCCCGATCAGCCTCAGGGACAACCTGAGGCGGTTGGGATTCCGTGGCGGTTCCCTCCCGGGCCAGATGCAGAGAGCGGTGCTGCTCGATACGGCCAGAATAGTACGTCGGTTTCTGTCCTTGTCGCCCTGAACCCCGACCGACTGTGCTTCTGTCGGGGGTTATACCGTCTTCCCCTCATTTTGGCTTTTAGAGGAGGAGACGAGTCAAAATTTCTAAATAATAATAATAATAATAATAATAATAAGGCGTAGGGATGTGACGACCCCATCGCCCAGCGGTGAGACAGCTAATGTGACATAGCTGTTTCACCGTTGCAATCAGTCAACCCGATTCATCCCAGGGTCAGGGATTTAGTTACCCACAAGTGTAAGGACCGTGCTTGTGGGATTACATCTAGCTAACTTGCAACGGTCCCCTCGGGGAATTGGGCGCACCCCGTTGTATACAGCCTAAATAAAATATGCAGATGGATAATGATGAATCAAGTATAGGGCCGCTACCTGGGGGACGCCAGGGCACGTCCAGGTCCCGCGCTGGCACTGGACGTGGCAGAGGGCGAGCCAGCGTACCATATCCATCTCCACCAGCTGGCTTGGTGCCGACAGGGTCTTCTACGACCCAAAATTCGGCATCCGCTACTGGTGGAACAAGAAGGCGCATGGCGTGGAGTACGCAGATGAATGCTAACGCCATGCGCGCTTTTTACAGGGCGACTTCGGCAGTTACTGGCGGCACGGGGTATCGAGCCCAAATGCACCAAGTTTCTGCAATTGGAGCCGGGAGTTAACGTCACGGAGCAAAACTTGTCGGATAGGGTTCGGTTTATACAGCGCTCTGGGCTTTTTAGCGCAACCGAACTCGAACGACTACGACGCGAGGCTGTTCCTGAATTGGATTCCGTACAAACACGGGAGGTCTCCCCCCAACCTTCTCTCAATGAGGAGGCAAATGTTGTTCGGAATGACGAGGAAGGAACAGCCACCCAAGATTTAGAGCGGATGAGTGGCATGTTAGAAGAGGCGATTTTGGAGTACACCTCTTGAAATGAGGCCGCGTCTACCCCGAGTACCTCTTAGCGTAAAGGTTCAGGATGTCGTTGGGGCCATAAATAATATGCTGCCCTCTTATTTAGAGAGCAGTATAGACCTTTGTGATACGGATTCGATCCTGTTTGGCGCGGCTATAGCTGTTTGTCGGATAGTCGGCGCCAAAGTGCATGTGCCGGGTCGCGTGTCTCGCTATAATGAGATACCGGCCTGGCAACGACGGATCGAAGGCCGTATCGCTTGGGCCAGAGTCCTCATCGGCAAACTGACCAGCTTCAGGTCGGGCAACACCAGAACTAGAGTGGTGCGCTTTGTTAGGAAGGCATTTTCGGGGGAGACTGTTAATCTTTCTCACCCGGATATGCCTCGGAGACTGACGGAGCGCATCGACGACCTGAAGCAGAAAATCGCAGCTTGGGGTAGGCGTATCCGGCGGTACTCAGAAAGGGTAAAGAGGTGCCGACAGAATCGCCTCTTCGTGAGTGACCAAAAGAAATTCTACAAAAGCTTGGAGTGTTCCGAAGGCAGAGTAACTGGTCCAATACCAAATCAGGCTGAAACCGTCGCCTTTTGGCGAGACCTGTGGTCGCAACCAGTTATTCATGCAGAGGGCCCTTGGATAGAGACAGTGGAGGGTGCATGTGCCACAATTAGGCCGATGAACCCCATCACCATTATTGAAGACGACGTAGTTGCTGCGGTCCGTAAGGCCTCGAACTGGAAAAGTCCGGGTCCGGACGGACTGCACAACTATTGGTTGAAGGGGTTCTGGCGAAGCCATGCTACACTCGCTCGTCAATTCCAGAGGGCTCTTGAAAACGGAACACTCCCAGAATTCTTGACTACAGGGGTCACTCATTTAGCTCCAAAGGATGGTGCTACCGCAGATCCATCTAAATACCGCCCTATAACGTGTCTTTGTACAATCTATAAGACACTTACATCGATTCTGAGCTCTAAGATATATCGGCACATTGCTGAAAATAATATTATGTCAGGGGCTCAGAATGGATGTAGGGGCGGTAGTCGCGGTAGCAAGGAGCTGCTGCTCATCGACACGGCTGTTTCCAGACTGGTAAAACGCAATCGTCGTAATTTCTCCGCTGCCTGGATTGATTATAAAAAGGCATTTGACTCGGTTCCCCATACATGGCTTTTGAGGGTTCTCGAGTTGTACAAGGTTAATGATACGACTCGAGAATTCCTCCGGGCATGTATGGGGCAATGGAGTACTATGCTTAGTCTTTCAGGTCAGCGGATGACCGACGCAACTGATAGGATAAGAATAAGCAGGGGTATTTTTCAGGGCGATTGTCTGAGCCCACTATGGTTCTGCCTGGCTTTGAACCCTCTTAGTACTATCTTGGAGAATTCAAAGCTGGGCTTTCAGTTTCGGAGAGGAGGCCATCGGATGTCACATCTTCTCTACATGGATGATCTCAAATTGTTCGCCCCAAATGCTCATCATCTGGAAGAACTGCTGCAATTAACTAGCGATTTCAGCAGTTCCATAGGGATGGAATTTGGGTTTGATAAGTGCGGGGTTCTCCATGTGGAGAGGGGACGGGTTCTTCGGTCGACTGATGTCGAAGTTGGCCCGGGGCAGATGAGGTCACTCTTCGAGACTGAAACATACCGATATCTGGGCATGTCGGAATCTTTAGGTGTAATGGAGAGGGTAGTGAAACAGTCGGTTTGCGAGGAGTTTTGGGAGCGCCTAACAAAAGTTCTCAGGAGCTATTTGTCGGGGGCTAACAAGGTCCGAGCTTTTAACGGCTGGGTCATGCCCATTCTTCTTTATACTTTCGGCGTGCTCAGATGGTCTCAGACAGAACTGGACGCCCTGGATAGAAGGGTCCGCACAACCATGATCTCCCACAGAATGCGCCACCCGAAATCATCGGTCGAAAGGATGTATGTCTCGCGGAAGTGTGGTGGTCGAGGCTTATTATGCGCCAAGACCATGCACAACCGCGAGATATGCAACCTTAGAAATTTCTTCTTGGCTGATTCGGGTGGCATATTGCGTAGGGCGGTTGTAGAATGTGATAACGGACTCACCCCATTATTCTTAGCCGATCAGCAATGGCGTGATCCGGTGATACCAAGCACCTCTGTCAGGGAGGCCGTATGGAAAGAGAAAGAGCTGCACGGACGGTTTTACAAGGCTCTTCACGAGCCTCATATCGACCGTAAAGCCTCCGTGCACTGGCTGCGCTTCGGTGATCTCTTCGGAGAAACCGAGGGTTTTGTCTGTGCGATACAAGATGGGGTTGTCAAGACGCGGAATTACCAAAAGTATATCATAAAGGATGGCACAGAGGACATATGTCGAGCCTGTCGCCATCCTGGAGAGACACTCCGGCATATTACTTCTGGTTGTTCCGCGCTTGCCAACACTGAGTATCTGCACAGGCACAACCAAGCAGCCAAGATCCTGCACCAGGAGCTCGGCTTCATTGAGGAGAGGATTCCTTATTATAGGTACTCGCCGGAACCAGTTTTTGAGAACAGCCGTGCCAAGCTCTACTGGGACCGGCCTATCATCACAGACAGGACTATTCTAGCGAATAGACCTGATATTGTGTTGATGGACCGGGAGCAGTCGAGGGTGTTTTTAGTGGACGTAACTATCCCGCATGATGACGGTCTCGTGAAAGCTGAAACCGAAAAGAAGAGGAAATACCTCGACTTGGCTCACGAGATTGTTGACATGTGGGCTGTTGCGTCCACTGAAATCATCCCAGTCGTTATATCCGTCAACGGTTTGATCCCAACCAGCCTCAATAGTAACCTGAAGCGGTTGGGGTTCCGTGGCGGTTCCCTCCCGGCCCAAATGCAGAAGGCGGTGCTGCTCGATACGGCCAGGATCGTGCGTCGGTTTCTGTCTTTGTCGTCCTGAACCCCGACTGACTGTGCTTCTGTCGGGGGTAACACCATCTCCCCCTCATTTTGGCTTTTGGAGGGGGAGACGAGACCAGTTAAAAAATAATAATAATAATAATAATAATTTTTATTTCTTAAGCCAGCATATGTACATTAGAACATTACAACTTATAACAAAGCTAGATGGAATATTTAGGCTTTAAAATACGTACATAGTTAATTG
Organism: Bembecia ichneumoniformis; assembly: GCA_910589475.2. NCBI lineage: Eukaryota > Metazoa > Arthropoda > Insecta > Lepidoptera > Sesiidae > Bembecia > Bembecia ichneumoniformis. The sequence goes on from OU342532.1 coordinate 17,078,934, forward strand.
TCCCCTGACCTCCAAGCTAGGCTTGCCTGTGTTTTGGAGATCAGTAGCCCCGCGCTGTGGCAGCCGATCTTCATTTAAAGCAGTGCCACTTTAATACAATATGTTCGCGTTATTAACTAAATGATTATGATAATGTATTAATATAAGACATATAATATAGACATATAAATAAATAGATAAATAAATAAATATAGGATGTGCATGTATGATGTGTGTGTGCGTGTCAGTGTGTGTATGTGTGTTTGTGTGTGATTATTTATTAAACTAAGTTAAAACACTCTCGGTCTTATCATAGTCAATTTCATTATTGTCATTGTTCATTATGAAACACTAGTACTACAAAATTACAACATTTTGACGAGCCCGTTGGATAAGTGGTTTTAACGCTCCGTTCTAGGGTTCCCGGGTTCGATTCCTGCCAGGGTCAACTTTTAAAAATGAACTTTTCAAATTTGGCTCTGGTCTGAATCTGGAAAGTAGTGTCAGGGCACACTGCGTTTCGCAGTCATTTGAGCAGCCCGTCTGGCGGCAGTAACCACCACCTTACAGAAGACCACGGTGAAATAACAGCACGTGTGCTGTTGTGTTTCGGTGAGTGAGTAAGGGATGCCAGAGCCCATTTCCCTATCCCCTCCTGATCCCTTATCCATAATCCTACTGTAGTCGGCAGCGCACTTGCAGCAGCTTTGGCGTTGCTTGTGTTATAGGCGACGGTAGCCACCTACCATCAAGTGGACCGTCAGCCTGTCTGCCGTTTCTTAACATAAAAAAATATTAGGAAGATTCCTAAATATAAATTTTATAAAAAACTGCATTTATCCTTTCGCTGTAGTCAAATAAGTTTTATACGTAAATAATTTCGTTCATATAACCATGTCGTTTCTTTTTTAAATCAGTAATTCATTTGTCCTTCAGGTTTAGTTTTCTATTGGTATGCATTTTTTTTATGCTATATTTTTTGCCATAGAATGAAATTGGTGTTAATTTTTAATACGAGTTCCACGGCATGGAAACGAAGCGTCTTAAAAGTCACGTAATATAAGTGACGTAGGTATAATTATAATCCTAACACTCACTACCAATGAAAAAACTGTTGAGTTATCATAAAAGGCGTTGTAAAGTTAGGAATGCTGAAACTAGAGACACATCCACTTTTTTTCGAATACATTGTTTGATTGTCAAAAATTACAATTCTAAATCAGTTAAAAACTCTTTAGAAACTCATAGATACGGCATGAACATGCCTTCTGACCATAAAATGGAAAGATTGTGTTAATGTGCAAATATTATGATTAATTAAAGTTTTTTGTAACGATTTTTTATTTCACTTTTCTCGTACGTAATGATAACTTTGTGGAATGTAATTAACTGAACACAATATATATTTTTCGCTAACACAACTGTTTATTTTTGTAACAAAATATTATCACTAAAAGGAAACATCAACAAAAACTCGCAATTCTAAACCGATAATAATGAGCCGTCCAGGTGACACTATTCTGTCATCCTCTTTTCATAAACACCGTGCGCAATCTCCTACAACCAAAGCGTTCCGATCTAAAACGTTCATAGTCATTCGCTACAACTTCATGGGACAAAATTTATTAAAACTGAACATAGCGACCGAACATTCAAATGCATTTTATAAAACCGAAATGTTAGAGGTTACATTAAAGAGGTATTTTATTAAAAATTTCAAAATAATTAGTTCATATTTTAAACAATGTTTAATTAAACATGCATCGCATATTGTACTCGTTCCGTATAAATGTCGCAGGATTATTGTAAAAACCGTGACATTATAAACTCACTAGTGAAGTTATATTTAATTGGACTTGAGCATGTCAATCGCGACCAATTCGCACGATCTGACGGAGTCTTTTAGTGTTATTATAATTTCACTAGACCTAGCTGTATTAACAGTGATATTATAACGCAGTAATATTTTGACAACTTCACTTGCAATATGTAAGGCTTTCAAATTTGAAGACGGTGCCTGCTTTTCAATGCCAATGTTTACTTTTTTTTTAAATAGCCGATGACACGGTTGTCAGTGAATCGACTAATAAAAACCACGGAGGCTTTCCACTAGATTCATTTAACTAGGGTAATTACAATGGTTGCCCTCGAGGAGATTAAAATGTAAGTAAGATTATCCCGTGATATTGCATGAAATGGAAACGTTTGTCGAACGTCCGTGCAATTATCCACTAGTAAAATTATAATATCATGACTTTTACAATAACCCTGCAACATATACACGCTATAGCGGTCGGTAGATCTATGAGAATTCACAAATCTTGGAAGATTGTTAGTGTTTTGACATACACAATGATTTTCTTCATTGCTCATAGTGAAACTAAGTCAATTTCTACTGTATTTATTTGCCTATTATAACGTATAACACACGACATACTATTGAAGTATTTTCACATTTTTTTTTCTAGAAGGAATATCAAAATATACTCTTATATTTAGGATTTAGGAAATAGAGTGTCGCTTGCTTACACTACTTTCTGCAGTCTATTATATATATACGAGTATATATAAATGAATCTCCATTTCCCTTGGTCACGGCATCACGCGTGAACGGGTAGGCCGATTTTAATTCGGTTTTCACTAATGGAAAGAGGGATAAATGGGGAATGTTTATATATATATATATAAAAATTACACTACGGGCGAAGCCGGGGGCGGTATTAATATAAAAATTGGGTCTTGTGACGAATTTACAATGACCTATGAAGAATTTATAACAATTTTTTGTGATTGTGGCTAGTTTACTTTCAATGTATAGAATTATAGAAAAGTGGCGAACGTTATTGAGCTACCGAACAAATATCTCCCAATTAATTTCGTGCTTCCACCATATTATAAGTTCCTATTAATCATGAACAAACTTTCAATTACGAGAAACCCACTCTTAGTGACAGCCAATCAAGCAAATTAAAAAGGTGTCGAAAGAAACAGTATCCTTGATTCTTCCAACGTTATGTCGTCATTGCGAAGCACTTATAAAATTGAAAAAGAAATTGTGTGGGCATCCATATCATCGCTGTGTAAATATTTATGAAATAGATTGTGGTAATACAATATTAATTTACTATTTTTTTTACACCAACATTACACACATCCACAGTAGCGAATAAAAGATCATATTTTATGTATAACTAGCTGGTGCCCGTGGCTTCGCCCTCGTTGAAAAATGAAAAAAATACGCCGGCTAAATATAAGAGCAATTTAACGCCTAACATCTTTATTGTAGTTATAGCTTTGCCAGGCATTAGGATATAGAGGTTCATGTAATGCATCCTCCGTGATGTACTCGCATGCATTCGAATCTGTTTTGAATATTTAAATTCGAACGAGAAGTTGACACGCAATGAAAAAGAAACAAGTGCAGAGAGACGACGACGAGCATTCAGACGGGGACTGCGAGGATAGAAAGAGCAGACAGGGTTTCAAGATTTTCTCATTTTCACATTCATCAGCAAAAGTCCTGGAAGATCTCAAGAGGGACATTTTTGGTGACAGTGTTTTGTGAATATATATAAAGTGTACATAGTGATGTGTAAAATGTAAATATTTTGATTTTTTATGGTGAAATTTTATTCTTTATATTTGTGAGTGTTTGTTTTGTGAATATATTTCTTGTGTACAGACAATAAAAAGTTTTAATTTCTTGTGTTTTTGGAGTCAGTTTATAGATTAGTTTGAAAGTAGGACAACAGCTCCTACAAGGTGATCCCTCGGGAACAGTATTTTTTTCTGGATAAAAAGTACCCTATGTCCTTTCCTGCATCTCTGACAACGTGTATGCAAAATTTCATCATGATCGGTTTAGCGGTTTAGGCGTGAAAAGGTAACAAACAGACAGACAGAGTTACTTTCACATTTATAATATTAGTGTGTATAAATTATGAAATGACCATTGTTTTTTTTTTTATTTCAAAGTTGCGGGCTCAGCTAGTTATAAAATAAAGTCGCTGTTGGCCTCGTCCTATTTCTCTGCTAAATTCTTCTGAACCAACCAACAGAGTTTGATGCAGTTTTCGCTAATAAAAATAGCAACATCCGTTCGAAGCCGTAGTAAGTCGCTAGTATAGTGATCAAAACAAGTTGAATCTTAAAAGACGAACAAACAAACGAAGTCGCTTCTGAAGACAAGGCGCAGTTCATTCATTCATGTTTTATTCTTTGTTTACGCACAATGAGTTTTATTCGTTTAGGAACCGTTTAAACTAAAGGAAATCGGTTGATTGATTGTTGTTTTTCGCTCATTCAAACTGAGCTTTGAAAAGAATTCTAAATTTAATTTCACAAACAAATGCTAAATGTTGTTTTATCGAATGTTTTTAGACTATACATAACTAGCGACCCGCTCTGGAGTTTGTCTGCAAATTATTAGCAAAAACCTTCCTCGTATATTGTTCTTTCCATTAGCGAAAACCGTAACATAATCTGTTGGATGGTTTAAAAGAAGTTAGCAGAGAACAGACTGAAGCGGACAGCAACTTTATTTTATAATAATATTTATAGATATAGAAGTTTATGTAAATGAAAATTAAAGATAAGGAATTATTAGCCGAGCCCGCAACTTCGTAGGCACGCGTGGTATTCGGTACAGCGCGTAACTTTTTTGTTTCTAAACCAATTGGAATGAAGCAAACACTAAATGTTACGGGAAGCTTGCTACAATACATCAGTGAAAACCGCATTCAAATCGGTTAAGCCGTTTCTGAGATTAGCGTGCACAAACGCACAGACAAACAATATAAAAAATATTTTTTGACCTCGGTAACATAAGTAAAACACCTGTTGTACTTATGAAAATAAGTACAATGAACCGTTTTTTGAAAAAATATTTAATGTACAGATAACGACGGACGTCTACTACTTGCTCGAAGAAATACGGAACAGAGCAAATTTCAGAATTTGAGATATCAGTTTTCTTTACATTTGTTTAAAGAAAATAGGTCCTGTTTATTTTATTTTAAGTAAATTTGTCTTAATCGTTCATTGCCATTTGCCAGCCTTACAGCTTGTAACGGCTGTCAGGTTTAGCTAAGTATATAATATATTTTATTTAAATAATAACAACTTGTTAGTATGAAACACTTTACTACGTATCTAAACTAACAAAAAATTATCACATAAATAAACACTGAATTAAAAACAGTAGCTGTCTCTGTCTGTAGACAAACAGAATTTACGTGATTACGTTACTTTAAGAAAAAAAAATTTTTTTCTCTCTTATATTAAACGAAAGTTTTTTTTTTTTTTTTTTTATAATGATAGATCAAGCATTTGACCGCAGTCTCACCTGATGGTAAGTGATGACGCGATCTAAGATGGAGCATGCTTGTCTATTAAGAACCGATTCACTCGCGACTTGAAGAGTCCAGGGTTGTAGTGTTGTGGAAACAAGGGTGCTGGAAGTTGGTTCCACACGCTAGCAGTTCGAATCAAAAAAGTTGACCCGAACCGCAACGTGCGGATTTTAGGTATATCAACCATATAGGTAAGGGTGACATTTAAATGTGCGCCTTGTTGTCCGATGGTAGAAGGGGCTAGGGGGGACTAGCTGGTGCAAGTCCAACGCACACTCTCCGAAGTAAATCCTGTAGAACACCGAAAGGCTGGCTACCAAGCGCCTGTGCTCAAGACTCTGCAAGCCAGCCCCGGTAAGGGAGTCATCGCCAATGAGTCTATTATACGTTCATGATTCTGAATCTGAATATTATAGTTTTATATTTTAAATAATACTCAGTACAAGCCATGTTGTTAAGGATCAATTCACCTACATTTTGTATGCAGTTATAGTTTTTCACATATATAACCTTTTTTTTTGCTGTTTATTTTTATTTTAAATTATTTGCCTTTTTTATATAAAAAAATCCTTGTCAATTCATTCAATCATTCTGTTTGTTGTTCCCTTTTTAAATATTGCTAAAAATAATCTCTTCCCCCCCCCCCTTCCACCATTTTCAGTTTTACAAATGGTTTTTTAATAACTGTATTCTAAAATAGTACAACAGGTGGATTATGAATACATTAAACATTAAATTAATTTTAATTTAATGAATACATTAAATTAATTTTAAACTAGCTGGCGCCCGCGATTTCGTCTGTGTTGAAAAATGAAATCTTGTGACGACGACGGTGGTGGCGCAGAATTTTATATCGGTAATATATAATATGTTAATCCAAGTAATAAACTATCTGTGTGCCAAATTTCATCGAATTCCGTTCAGTAGTTTTTACGTGAAAGTTAACAAACATCCACTTATACATGTTCACAAACTTTCGCATTTATAATAATAGTGGGATAAATACATTTAATTTTAATAATTAACGATTTATTTTAAATTGTTTGCGGTTTGCGGTTTTAGAGTCATCAAAATCAATATATGAAATTTATTGCGATTACCATAATTAAATAAAATAACTTACAACCATTTTATTTGAAATAATAAAATAAACAAAAACAATTGAATTTTAAATTTTAATATAAACAATGCTTTTACTATTATTGTATATAAAAGAAATTTATACAAATTATAAAATTTATAATTAACTAAAATTATACAAATTATAAAATGTATAATTAACTAGTTTACTAGATATAATGTCAACACTATTATACTATATAAGAGTAAGCCCTAATTTACAATTAGGGTTGCAATTACAGAAAATGTCCTCCATAAAAACTCTTTTCACTGACCTCGTTAGACAAGATATCTTACTCTCAATACGATGTCTTCGCTTATCACTATCACGATGGAAACTATGACATTCGACAACGTCATAGATAGCGGTGTTTTTAATTGAAATAATGTTTGCTGTAGTGACATATACAACTTGTGTAAACGACGCTTAAAAACTCTACAAACTGCCTTGAAGTATTCTCAGCTATGGCATATAGTGGCTTTGCTATGTTCTTCTATTGAATGCCATTGGAGAAGGAGAGATTGGGGTGAAAATAAAAATATGTAATATGTAATTAATTAGTTTAATAAATAAGACAGCAACAGTATATACAGGGTGTCCCAGAAGTCGACGTCAAGCCGAAAACACATATGGATATGGAAGATGTAGATTCCATCACTTAAACTTTACTAAAAATCTCATTTTGTGCCTATTTACGCTTAAAAGACTGGAGTATAAAGTTAAACAGAGAAAAACACTCATTAAATATATATTCATTAGATTCATTAAACAGGTTTCAAATAAACACTTTTCTAAAATGCCGTTGTTTTTGTCATCTTAACTGGTTGTTTCCTATGTCAAGGTCCACTAGTCACAGTATACTGGGTTCGAATTAAAGTGCAACATTGTACAACAAAGTTTTGTAGTTTGTCGGAAATAACAGAATAGAGTTAAAATTAAAATGTAAAATAACAGAATAGTGTAAAATATGAAAAAAGAAATAAAAGTAGCCGAATAAAGTAGTAAGAAATAAAACTTTAGTAAAGAACTTAGTTAATTGATAAACTAAAAAATAATGTAGTGGTCGCTGGAAAATAAGCATTAAAAATAAGCATTGTGACAGCTTTCTTTTTGTTTGTAATTTACTATTTTTTTATCAGAAAATATATTTTATTTATTTATTTATTACATGGCCTCCAACGGGGCATGCACCGAACAAAAACACACAGCAAAGGACAAAAAAAGCCTACGCCAATAATGAGTCAAAGTAACATTCCAGCAATAAAATTAGAAGCCTTAAAAAGCCTTAAGGATTAGGGATTGAGAAGAGATAGGGAAATGGGCTCTGGCATCCCTTGCTCACTCACCGAAACACAACAGCACACGTGTAGTTATTTCACGGTGGTCTTCTGTAAGGAGGTGGTGACTGCCGCCAGACGGGCTGCCCAAATGGCTGCGAAACGCAGTGTGCCCTGCCACTGCTTACCAAATCCAGACCAAACTTTGAAAAGGTCATTTCAAAGTTCTCTAACCACTCATCCAATGGGCTCGTAAAAATAAAACCTATTAACAATATTAAAACATAATGAGGATGTTTACAGTAAGCTCGTAAATAGAGGCAATGGTACACCCGCGCAAACACCAATCAATTTGACCAAATATTTGTACGCTAATCAATTTGTTGGTTCAGGCAGCGACTTATCATAGCCGTGCTGTAATATTTGGACACTATTTTTGGTTTTACGATTCATTTGGGCATAACGATATATTATGTCATAACATTTTTTTTTATTATATTTTTTTTTAATATATATTATAGCCCGTGACTTCGTCCGCTTTAATAAATGAAAAATATAACACCTGAGAAAACATACCTATACTTCTATACTAATATTACAAAGCTGAAGAGTTTGTTTGTTTGAACGCGCTAATCTCAGGAACTACTGGTGCGAATTGAAAAATTCTTTTTGTTTTGAATAGTCCATTTATCGAGGAAGGCTATAGGCTATATAAGATCACGCTACGATAAATAGTATTATACATAAACAGTGTCCAGTACCGGGCGCCCCATGCGCACGCCGCCGCCGTATGGGCCGCAGCGAAGCGTGGCCGAGTTCAGCTAGTGAGTAATATAATGGCAGACTCTTTATCGCTGTGACCACGGTGACGCCGATTTTTTTTATGTTTTTAGACGATCCCTAACCTAACTTAACATTTTTCCAAGTATCCTTATATGTTAATCCTGGTAATAAAGCTATCTGTGTGCGAAATTTCATCCAAATCCGTTTAGCCGTTTTGGCGTGATTGAGTAACAAACACACAAACATCAAAACATACAAACTTTCGCATTTATAATATGAGTAGGATAAGAAAAATATACAGAAAATATAAATCTATACATAATTATTATAAAACTAGCTAAGCCCGCAACTTCGTACGCGTGGTATTCGGTATAGCGCGTAACTTTTTTGTTTGTAAACCGAATGGAATGAAACAAGCACTAAAAGTTACGGGAAGCTTGCTACAAAACTTCAGTAAAACTGCATTCAAATCTATTAAGCCGTTTCTGAGATTAGCGTGCACAAACGCACAGACAAACAGACAAAAATTCTAAAATCTATTTTTTGACCTCGTTAACATAAGTATAACGTATACAAATTGTTTTTTTGAAAAAAGACACGGCTCGTTTACGATTTTATTATATGTAAAATATAAAAATGTGGATGGTGATGACGAATCTATAATTACATATTAATTATTACAAAATGAAATCGCTGTCCGCTTCTGTCTGTTTCTTCGCTAACTTCTTCTACCACCTAACGGTTTTGATACGGTTTTCACCAATGGAAAAAGCGAAACCGCCTTTAAAATTCACTTGAAAATATCCAATAATACTTGACCGACAATCGATTTCTGGCCTGAGCAATGCACTATTGTTTCTATTATCGATCAGCATGTGTGCTAAAGGTCTTTAATTCGTAATGTTGTAAGCAAAACAAAAAAAAAATCGCGGGCAAAAACTGTCAAGAAATTTAAGATGTTTTCTTTGAAGTTTCCCGCGTTTATGAGCACAACAATGTTTTATTATCAGCCGAGATAGCCGCTTAATCTGACAAGGAATGCACTGTTCCTATAAATAAAATCGCACTTAGTAAATCGCTTACAAAATGTAGGTATTATTAACTTTTAACTCATTCTAATATCAACGTTATCTCTACATAATTAATAAAATTTGAATGATAATGAATTGAATGATGGCTATGATAAAGAAATATTTTATTAAAATAGGCAAAATTAATGTTCTCCATCTCCATTACTGCTCCACTTATCATATTCAAAACAATACTTTATTGGTAGTATCGGTTATCAAATGATGATCTGACAGGAACTAGGGGCCAAATCGATGGCGGGGTCCTGGGCACTTGCCCAGAGTGCCCAGTGGAAAAGAGGGGCCTGACAAAATAGTTCAAAAATGGTACAAAATGACCGTTACTCAGTTTATCATCATCGACATCATCATCTAGCCCTAGGACGTCCATTAGAGGGCATAGGCATCTCCAACAATTTATCAATACAAGTGGCAAGAATGCTTGCCTAACGTCTCAGGGGCCCCGGGTTCGATTCCCGGCGGGGTCAAGTTTGGAAATTTTAATGTAATTTTCAAAATTGACTCTGGTCTGGATTTGAAAAGTAGCGTTTCGCAGTCATTTGGGCAGCCCGCCTGGCGGCAGTGACCACCCCCTTACAGAAGACCACCGTGAAATAACAGCATATACGTGCTGTTGTGTTTCGGTGAGTGAGTAAGGGATGCCAGAGCCCATTTCCTTATCCCCTCCTAATCCCTTATCCTTAATCCTACTGTAGTCGGCAGCGCACTTGCAGCACCTGTAGCGTTGCTTGTGTTATAGGCGACGGTAGCCACCTATCATCAAGTGGACCGTCAGCCTGTCTGTCGACATAACATAAAAAAAAAAAAAAGAAAGTCTAGACCATCGGTCGACCCGCTTCCATATGACTCTCAATTTATGATTTTACTAATTATTAAACACTTGATAAGTACTCCTACATCCGTTATAACACGGATCTACAAGGAATTCTGACACGTTGCTTTGTCAATTACCCAAATACGATTTCTTTATAGTTCATTTATATTTTTAGCACCATTGTGTTTTGTGAATTAAAATTAAATATGTTTTAGAATTGGATTCATTAGATTAGACCAGTGAATTGTTATTATTTTATTATTATAAGCTTTATTTTTGACACATCTTTTACAATTTTTTATTTTATTTAACAATTAGTTTTAATCTGTTATGCTGTGTAGTCCCCTGTAGGTAAAAGCCTCCTCCATCTCTTTCCATTTTTGTTTATTTAATGTTATACTCATCCAGTTTTTTCCTACTATTTTCTTAATATCATCAGCCCTCTTTTCTTTTGTCTTCCCACACGCTTTTTATTCCTTGGTCCTTGCCATATAGTTGTCTGATGAGTCCATTCTTTTGTCTGTGAACCTTGCTACATGTCCTGCCCATTTCCATTTTTGTCGTAAGCTATATAAAAGAGCATCTATAACCTTTGTTTTTCTGCGAATTTCAATGTTGTCAGTGATCAGTGAAAAAGGACCTTAATTGATTCTAGCAAAATTTTTCAATTTTTATTCTTGAAATGTCAAACCAAAATCTGCTATTTGCACTTTTTTGAGATTCCAACATTTTAATAGTGAATAAGTTCACTACATTATCTATCGTATAAAAAAAAACTGGTAAGTGTTTATGAGAACTATTTGTCGAACTATGACTTTAGTTTCTATTTACGAAATTTATTCTATTAGCAATATAATAAATATAAACCATTAAATTTTCAGTTACAAATAAAATTCTTAAAAAAAAAAACTTCATGTAAAATTTTTCAAGACAACTGAAAAATTTTACATGAATTTTTTAATTTTAATTTTAATTTGGCAATATTTCAAAAGTAGGTATAGTTTTTGCACATAGCAGATTTTGGCTTGACAACGACGATATTAAAAAGTAGGTACTCTCGGCTTCACTAAATATGTAGTAATCGAATGAAGGCTCTATCTAAATCGGTTCAGCCTTTTCGGAAATTGGCAAAAGCATACAGTCACACATAAAATTTTAAAACTAATTAATTAATTTTTATATAGAAATCACAGAGGCACACTTCAATTCAGTTTATTTGTATTAACAAAAATAAATGTTGTACAGAACAGAACAGAAACAGAATACCTAATACAATTATATCAATTTACAATAAACTGTTCACAGTTACTGACGCAAATACTATCCATAAATTCCAAAAGTTACTATATTTATAAATATAGGACGATGAAATCGCGGCTTAAATCTATGTGTGGAAAAACAGAGATACGATACGATTCTCTTTTGTACAATTTAGAGATATTCGAGTTGTGGTGTTGGCCGAAATTAAAGATTTTGCTGTCTCCACTTGACCAATATTTACGAATTCATAACAACTCGAAATAGATGTTTTGATGATGTACAGATATCTACAGCTATTTTCGGTAGCTTTAGGCTCTTCAGTTTACATTCGAGTGGAACGAAACCTCTCCATTTGGATGTCGAACAGAAATAACGCACCCTTTGATCCAATCCATATGAATCGATTATTTATAACAATAATTGTATTATTATGTCTGTCTGTTAAAAATTTGATTCATAAATTATAAATTTAGATATATATAAAAATTGCATACCGGACGAAGCCGGGGCCGGAACGCTAGTATGTTATAATTATACGACGGACTGAGCCTTTTATTTTAGGAGGGAAAATTACGTTTTTTTTCACGACGAGGGGGAGAGTGGGACTCGCCCGATGAAGTAACTTGTCACCGAGAATACTCACTAAAACCCACTCCGGATTCCATCATCACCCTCCGGTGATGTACGGTTCCGAGTTCACAGCGAGGTCTTGTCCTCGGATCCCCACGCACCGCTACGTTCTCTTCGAATCCAGCTTAGGGCGATGGCTTCGCCTCACTTGAGCCGCTACGCGTCCTTATTGGGTATTTCAGGGCGTCAGACACGTCCCCTTCTGACGCTCTGAGGTTGTCACGCGATGTGGATCAGCCTGGGGGTCTGCCTCGCGGGCCCGCTCATTGGCCTCTTTTCCACTCAGGGCCGCTTCACAAACTTTCCAGTCATTGCCCTGACGACAGCGGGTAAGGATAAGTCCTGTACCACGACTGCCGTCAGAGCCACCCTCTCATTGACCTAACCTGGGCACTCCGCCAGCGTGTGGTTGGCCGTCCACATTCGTGGCAGGCTCTCTTCCAGCGATGTCGCACAGATACTTTCCGAAGCATCCATGTCCCGTAAGCATCTGCACAAGCCGGAAGGAGAGCGAGTCGGTCCGCCTGCTTACCCACACCTTCAACACCGGTACGATCGCAGCCGTGGTGCGGTAACCCCACCCCGTCTGCATTGCTTCGTCGCGCCATCTCTCGAGTGCCTCCTCTTGAGCCTCTCATCTCCATCGACGACGACGGGCCGAGCCTGTCGATCGACCCGTAACGGCCTATTGCCACGGCGTGTGTCACTCAAATTCACGACGGATCGAGACAGGTCGGCACAGCCCTTCAGTCTACAGGCCATGAGACCGCCCCTTAGAGGGATGCAGGAACTTATTCTCCTATTTTTGTCATATATGATTTATATACTACAGGAATCCCTAAAGCGTTAATTGTGTCAATTGACGACGGCAGCCATCTACCTGCCATCAAGTGGACTGTCATTCAGCCTGTCTGTCGAACTTTATATATAAAAAAGTTCATTTTTAATTTTTGTTTCAGTGTTCAGTCAAGCGCAGAGTCAAAGTGACGGAATATCAGTAGAATGGCACCAGACAAATATCACGAGACTGACGGCGAAGGTCATACTAGCCGCTGGATATCCACTTCAGCGAGTAGAACACTTGTAAGTTAGTACTATTTACTGGTATATTTACTGGTCACAGCAACTGAAAAGACTTTCGACACGTTGTAGGAATTTCTAAGTTATATACACAGACCTTTCTCGCTTAGAAACCTTCTTCGCTTATAGCTGTCACCATTAGTGAAAACCGTATCAAAATATGTTGAATGGTTTAGAAGAAGCGAACAGACTAACAAGCAAAGGCAGATTGACTTACTTTTATTATACATATGTTTTGATATTGATAACATACCTAACCTTCTGTTTATATCATCTATACTCATATTATACTCATCTATGTAACATCTCTGGTTAAAATGCCCATACCGTTACTATTACGCCGTTACATACAAATCTAAAGAAACAGAGATTCCATAATCATCTTGTTTGTTTATGCACGTCACTAGATAGGTCCATCTGATCGCCAACCACTCTGAATCTTAGTTCTTGAAAATCTTCCAAGTTAAACTCATAATAAGGTAAAAATATAATATTCGCCAGTTCCTATTTGCCGAAGACTGAGTTAAATGTTAATAATTAGGGTTATATAGGAGTTCTTCTGTAGGTGTTCTTCTGTAAGGAGATGGTTACTGCCGCCAGATGTGCTGCCTAATGTTTTACTTAGAAGTCTTTAAATTTTCTTTAACGCCATATCTATAATAGGATAGATATATTATATACAGACGTAATCGAGGACTAAAGTTAGTAAGAAACACCAAAAGTGTGTGAGGTTGAATACGTGAAAGTTTGTTACTATTTTATGCAAAAACTACTGAACTGATATTGGTGAAACTTTTAACACTTACACATCAGATATCTAATGAGGTATTATGTGTAATCTAAAAGATACAGATATATTATGTCCATATCTATAATAGGATATTCTATATAATAGAATTATATATTAAAAAAAAGAAAGTCGTGTTAGTTACATTGTTTATAATTCGAGAACGGCTTGATTTGTTAAATTTGTCTCCGCTCCGAATAGCATAATAACTACGAAACATATTCACAATAACCATGATTAGTTTTCTTATTCTTTCAGATCAATATTTGGTGCACCGAGATTAGAACACATAGCCGTTGAAGATCTGACAAAAATGCCTTATCTCAAATCATTGTGAGTGAAAGTTTTACTCTAAAATACTTTCTCTATAGTTCTTCTTCGTTGTATTTTTGTACATTTCCGGCTGTTTAATGGATTTTCTGATGTGCAAATCAGGCCCCTGTTTTCCATTGGGTACTCTGGGCAAGTACCCAGAACTAGAACCAGGGCCCCACCATCGACACATCGATGGTGGGGCCCTGGTTCTAGTTCTTGTCAGATCATGATTCGATAGCCAATATTATCGATAAGTATTATTTTGAAAATTATAAGTAAGAGCAGTAATGGAGATAATTCATTTTGCCTATTTTAATAAAATAATCCTCTATCATAGTCATAGGGGCCTCATTATTCTAAAGTGCCAAGGGCCCCCAATAGGTTAAAGGCCTATGTGAAATTGATTGCCAATGTTACCGTAAACTAAGCGTAATAGACAAGGAGTTCATTAGCAATATTAGGATAAAAATCTAAAAAGCCATAAGTCCCGATGATATCAATCAAAACCAGTTTTCTTTAACTTACGCTTTGGAGAATTTGGTAATAAAAGTCTTTCACAATTTCAGTAATTTCCTGTGAACATTTCATATTTTGTAAATGGGGATAACATTCGAAAATTAACACATTGAGCGCTAAGCACGTACTCGATACGTTGTTCGATTCAGTGCGGAGTTCAAACAGATTTTTAATTCTTTCTAACTTAAATATCTATGAAACTCCATTACCAATTCTAAGAATAAATTTATTCTTACCTATTGGTACAAGTAAACTGATTGATCTCATTTATACCTTAGAGCCTTATTCATACCATCATTATTTCAACCACAGTGTACGTACTGATAATTATTTAATAATTATTAATAATTATTAATTAGTAAGAAATAATTATTAATAATTATTAATAATAGTACTAATAATTTTAATAATTATTTTAATGATTATTCAAAATATTCTTACAGTTTTATAAGCCAAGCTCCCCTCTTACACCGAATAGCACCTCTTCCGCCGATGCCTGAACTTCGCACATTGTACGTATGTATTATTTTTCTTCCTTTTTTATTTTTTCTAACACTTGACTAAATTATATTCTTCGTATATTTAGCGAATTCTTAATTTTATCCCGACAGCATGATAACGACGTCGGGTTTGTTGGAGGTTCCAAATTTAAGCCACGTGCATGACTTTAACAGCTCCCCTTTGGCGTATTTACAAGCTATGTAAGTTGAATATATCTACTCTTTTTTTACGTTACCAATTTGATTTAAAAAAGTATTAATATTACATTTGAGTCTGCTAAATAGCGAGTTCTTTTCAATTTAGCAAAAGTTCGGAATCAATTTTCTATGAGGAAGAAACCCCATAGATGCTCTTTTGACACCAATAATGACAAGAAACCTCATTAATTAAATAATTTGTAGTTTTTTGTGCATAATTTCTGCTCTATTTTTATTTTCGCAACAAGTGTTTCGCAATTCTAAACTGTTTAGACCCTTTCGCGTAAACAAAGTTTTGTGAGGGTAGTAACCACCCCCTTTCAAAAACCTAGCATGAAATTCAAACACGTGTGTTATTGCGTTTCTGGGTGTGAGTAAGGGATGTCAGAGTGTATATATGTATGTATAATATATAATGTGTACTTTATATGTACCCATACATAGAGTTAGGTATAATCGCCGCAAATCTTCTTGGGCTCTGACCTTGAGCAGGTGTCTTTCGTTTCTGCGGAAGAGTGTTCGTTCGACCTCGCAACTTCACCAATAGCGGGTGAGGAGGTCCTAATATACACATACTTATCTATGAGGAGGACGCCAAGAGGTTTAGTCGGTAGGTCTACCCCACTACCATCTCGGGGCAGGAGTCCGACATAAAACACCGGTCTGTCCCCAGGCCGGTGGGTAACCTTGATGGATTCCTCTTGTAAAAAAAAGGCGTCTCGTTTGCGCATGTAAAATTGCGAAATCCGAATAAGCAATATGGCGGAACTGTTTCCTCTCTTGTACAAATGTTATCATTGCGTCTCGCTCATTCCGTGGCGCCCTCTCTGCGTCGCAATACCTCTCAAACAGTCCCAAAATCGGTTACTGCGCATATTTGACACGTGATTTCGCCAGAGCCCAAGAAGATTTGCGCCGATTATAACAGGATACACTGCGTTCCAAAGGTCATAAACTATGGGCAGCCGAGTGGCGGCAGTGTCCACGCATTTAGCATGTGTGAATAAGAGATGTCAAAATTCGTTTTATTCCCATTATGTCCCACAAGAATGTCCAATTTGGGACATTTTGGGAATTATTCATTCCCCTATTATAGCCTTGTCTCCAGCCCATAGTATTACAAATTATTAATGTACATATAGTAATGTTAATCTTGTTCTTTTTGCAGTGATTTGGAAGGTAATCACATAAAGCGATTGTCTGTGCACGCCCTGCGCGTTAGGGCCGATCAAGTGTAAGTCGCTCTAGGTACATACAATATTATGCTATTTTATTTATTTGCTTCAAAATTATAACCTTCGATTTCTCTTTTAAAGGAGGATCTATTTTTATTATTTTGCTAATTTTTTTCATTATTTCGCATTGGAATTAATACCAAAAAAGATGCATTATTTGCACAATTTCATTTGTTTTCATCAACCATTCAATCTAGCAGACATATAAATTAACCAGCTGAGCCCGCAACTTCGTATGCGTGGTATTCGGTATAGCACGTAACTTTTTTGGTTGTAAATCGATTGGAATGAAACAAACACTAAATGTTACGGGAAGCTTGCTACAATACGTCTGTGAAAACCACATTCAAATCGGTTAAGTCGTTTCTGATATTAGTATGCACAAACCCACAGACAAACAGACATAATACGTACAGATTAATGAACCATTTAAACTTAATTATATAAAAAGATCTCTGCTTAGTTACGTCAGGAGTAGAGATTGTTCCCCCTAACCGTCAAATAAACATTATACAAATTATAATATCAATAATATTGCTAATATTGCAAACTTAGATTTAAAATGACATGAGAAGTATGACTTTATTGTTAAAAGGAAAAAAAAATAACTTCCCTTTGGGGAAAAACCATAAAAAAAATATTACTACGTGTAGAAATTGTTTTTTGAAAAAATATTTAACTTACAGACACGGCTCGTATACGATTTTATTATATGTATAGATACAGATTTTGTTTCTACAAACTTTTTACTGAATCAACAATAGATGGAGCTAATGTTAATTTTTAGTTTCTGATAAAAGTTTATTTTTGCCAATTCTATTCTATGGTAGACATGTTTTATATTCAAGACCATATCCTGAATTTAAAAATACAACATTTTTAACTCAGGCTCAAACACACGTTACCTACATAAGAGTGAGATCCCAGTCACCCCAGACTTATGTGATTTTAGGAAAGATGAAATTTTTAGGAACGGTAATATAACATAAACTTAGAAAGGAATTGATACTCGCTAAGCTGAAAGCGGGGCCGTTTTATAGGTAGCTGGTATCAAAGGTGGAAAAAAACATGCTAACTTACATCATTTTAGGAAGGCTGAATTTTATTATTAAGTATTATTAAGTATAATATTTTAAAATATTTTCCAATGAGCCAGACAAATATGAAGGGCCAAACATCTTCCCAGACTCGTTAAAAGTTCCGCTGTGCTTTTAATTACCGATCCTAAAAATTTCATCTTTCCTAAAATCACGTAAGTCTGGGGTGACTGGGATCTTGGACTAACAGTTCATCTCTCTAGTTTAGAGTATGTTCGTACCTATTTCTGGAAATCCTTAGGTACTAATAAATTATAAACGCGAAAGTGTTCAACCAATCATCATGATATTTTGCATAGATGTCAATGTCAGGAGTACTGAAAAGGACTCGGACGAAGTCGCGAGCAAAAGCTTGTAATTCGAATGACTTCCATAAGGGGTTTATAATGATGCACATATTATAATGGATTGAGATGTGAGGGATTTAAGTTGGCTTATATCTTAGTAAAATCAAAAGAAAAACTTAGAAGCAAATATCCAAGTTGTTGATCTAAAACCCAGAAAATATGGAAGAGACGCCTCTTGTCCAATGAGTGGAGTTCCGAAGAGTAATAAATAGCCTTTTTTCGTTCACTATACTTTTACCTAAATTTGTATAATGGTAGTGCTTATTTATTCTTATAAATATGTGAGAGATTTTGTGCCTCCACTGCGTTTTGGGATCCAATCATCTAAATTTAATAAAACACTCTGTTCCATATTATGTGCACATAATTATATTGTTTTCTTCGTATACAACATTTTATGAAATAAATTAAACACTATCAAAATCACATCATTTTCTTTTCGTCTTTTTACTTCCACTCATTTTTTCTAACCATGACATCTTCTATATTTATTTTTAAAAACATTCTAATTTCAACTTTTTAAGTCAGCCAGTATTCAAGTTCAAAATACATTAACATTTATCACCTATCCTATATGTTATCCGAATATGCTGCATTAATATGCCTAACCAAATTTTATTTGATTTTACAATTTTAGATCATTAAGTTACAATTTGCTCGAAGAAGTTCCGCCGCACGCGTTTAAGAATGCGCAAATTTCCAAATTGTAAGCATTTGTTTTATCTTTTTTTTTTCGTATTTATTTTAAGTCATACAGTATTTATTACAGCCAAATTTTGATTTCCTTTTTCAGGAGTTTCAGGGGCAACACAAACTTGAAACATTTAGACGAAAACGCATTTACTGGAAATCTTCTGTTAAGACAATTGTAAGTTACTTGTAGCTATCGTTTTTTTTTCAATAACATTCTGCGCCGGCGCACTAGATGGCGTTAACGAAATTAACTTGAAAATAAGCATACAACTTAACAGTGAGTACTAATTTTATTAATTAGTGGCAGGGTACACTGCGTTTCGCAGTCATATGAGGAGCCCGTTTGGTGGCTGTAACTGGGGGGTACAGAAGACCACTGTGAAATAACAGCATGTGTATGTTATTGTGTTTCGGTGATTTAGTAAGATATGCCAGAGCCCATTTTCCTATCCTTTCCTAATCCCTTATCCTTAATCCTACTATGGTCGGCAGCGCACTTGCAGCACCTGTGGCGTTGCTTGCATCACTTGCACCACTTTTTTTTACAAGAGGAATCCATCATGGATACCCACCGGCCTGGGGACAGACCGGTGGGGAGTGGGGTAGACTTACCGACTAAGCCGCTTGGTGTCCTCCTTTTCCGCTATTGGTAAAGTTGTGAGGTCGGACGAACACTCTGCCGCAGCTCCACCGCGGGGGTCCGCAACCGGACACTGCTCATTTGGGCGGCGCACCCGAAATGCCAAGGTGCGCCGTGCTTCTCAGGATGAAGCGGGCGGTGAAGTCCCCATCTACCGCCCTAGTCCTGTCAGGGGTCCAGGTGACGGGCGTGCGCCAGCCGCCTGCGTCCTGTTATCATTTCTTCCACCTACCATCAATTAGATCGTCAGGCTGTCTGACGCCCTTAACATACAAAAAAAATGTTTACCGCTAATGGTAATCATTTTTATAGCGTCCAATTAGTTTTCCTGGATATTTTAGTTTCATGTTACTCGTAATTGTGCGAAATATATTGAGTCCGTACTACTTACCCAGTAGCTTCCTCCATTTTACCTAAAATATACTATTTTCTTAAGAATGTGAAATTGTACGCGACGAAACAAACATAGGTTAGAGCGAGACGACAACAGGGTGACCCAAATTTCCACCTTTACGCTGTCCAACTAGCCACCCTAACTAGACGACTGCAGTCACCCCCGAACTAGCCGCATGAAGAGGCTGAGAAAAGAACTAGCCATATGAAGAAGCTGGATAGTGTAGCCGTATGAAGAGGCTGAGAAAAGTATAGTTTAGTGCGCGTAGGAACCCGGTAAAGCGAAGAAGTGGCACGAACAAATCCCGTAGGACCTCGAACCAAAGTCCGCTCTGTACATATACCTGGTAACGTGGTGTTTTCCTCCAATCCCAGCACACCGTGCCGGTAACGAGTCCGGTACAGAAATGGTGCAAGGTAATCTTGAGTAGATAATGAATGAGATAATTTAATTATTCATTTCAGAGATCTCAGCAACACTGCGATAACATTTTTGCCAACAAAGGGACTGGAAAAATTAGAGATACTGAGGATAGAGAAAACTCCTTCACTGAAATATATTCCGTCCATTTACGAATTTCGTGTAAGTGAACTTTTTTTACTTTTTGGAGTTTGAGTTTGCTCGTTAAGAATCGATTTTCATATAATATAAAATTAATACAAGCGTTTACTAAAAAGCGTTACGATATCTGTCGCTTTGACATTTGTGTGACAGCTGACTTATGTATTCGTGTTCCCTAATTCTATTCTCCGGGCTTATAAAAGCTAAACGTCGGAATCTAGTATGAAAAGTGTAGTCTGCGTTGAGGAATGAAACGATAGCGCGTTACAAACTGCCGGCGGCACAGGGACATCTGTCGTCGAAAAAATGAACTATTTGAACTTATAAAACGTAGTGACATTTGTATATACCGAACGTGACTAACATAACTTTTGTTGGAACACTTGACTTAAATTATAATACATATTTGCACGCCTTAAGGGCAGAATGTAGCGACCAAAATAATAATGTAAAATACATCTATGTTCTGTAAACCTGCATTCAGCAAATAAACAATTCTTATTCTTATTCTTATCTGAGTATGCAGAATGTAACTGAATAATATAAAGTAATTAGGTATTCTCTATTGACACGAGGAAAATTTTATACTTTTAAACGTGCTTCGGAGCCGACACACACACATACACACTTTTAAACTGTCACTATTAATAGTTCTAATACTATCGGTAAGGATATAGGATTGCGTTCTGAGATGTTTCCACCTAGCTACATACAATATGGGCTTCTTCAAGCGAGCCATAAACCCAATTCCTGCAAGCTTTTCAGCGCACCTGCAAACCCAATGGTGTTGCTTGTGTCCTTAGGCTACGGTAAACATAAAAATATTATTCATTCAGGAAACTTTTAATGCACCCCACATATAAATGTGTTAATAAACGTACGTCATCTTCTTTAGAATTATTAGAATAATTACATAGAGGTGATGTGTATTTTGTCTGCTGTTGAAGGTGATAAATATTTTATTTAATTTTTTAGAATTTAGAGAAGGCCTATTTGACGCACCATTTCCATTGCTGCGCCTTCTCCTTTCCCGAGCGGCACAATCCGGCGCGGCACGCATTGTACGAAGCACAAAAAGCGATCATGACTCAGGTAAGTCATTCCAAATCAAATTAATCATAATTTAATTTATAGCGAAAATAACTGCTTCTGTGTGTATTTATTTAATTAAGTTTTAAATATCAAAACGTAATTCAATGAAACGTTAGTGTTATTATCAATGATTTAATTTTCAGAGATGCGGAAAGAACGGTCATCGAAATGAAAAAACGCAAAAGCTAAAAAGATCATTAGAGCCGATTCGGACCGTTGGTTTGAACAAGAAGAATGGAGACTCTACTGAATCAGAGTAAATAATTTTGATATTTTATATATTAGTGTGCAGTTTTAAATAAGAAGAAAATTAGTAACGGCTGAAACACAGCAATTGAGGCACCGTCACATAGACATTCAAGTATACCTATGTGGGTTTACTTGGGAAACGCCATTAATTTTCATACAGGTCGATAAAATAGCACATTTTGCATCGAAATTCAAATTCAAATTCAAATAATTTATTAAACACCATAATACATTACACTTTCTAGAATAGACCCCGGTCCCCACAAGCCTGTACCGTGGGGACCCGTACTATAGAATTAAAATTTCAAAACAAAGGACTTCTGATCCAATTAACAGTTCAATTGACGACAAACAACAAACAGTACTACTATTATCCACTTGTAACTTTCATTTGAATTTTAAAGCTGTTTTTTTTTAAATTGACAAATAATTGAGCTAACGAGCGCAGTGCAGACCCATTTAACTGTGATTAGCAGAAAGCGATTAGCATAAAACCTAAATGAACTCTTTTTAGATCTAGCATTCATTTATTCTTATATATAAAAATGAATCCCTATTTCTCCTGGTCACGGCATCACGCGTGAACGGGTAGACCGATTTTAATTCGGTTTTCGCTAATGGGAAGAGGGATAAACGGGGAATGTTTTAGGGTATATAAAAATTGCACGCCGGGCGAAGCCGGGGGCGGAACGCTAGTTTATTATAATTTTTGACACACCATAATTATATAAAATTGTAAATGTTTTTCGCCATGGTTTCGCCTATGTGATATTTTCGCTCGATGTTTACATTTCACAAAATTATTACAAGGGCTTTCGACGACGACTCGGCAAATGGGAACTTAGAGGAATACAAACAGTTCTCTGACGAGAACTTTGATTCAACCAGCGACGAGGACCAAGGAGACTTCCATGAGCCCATCAGCTCGGTTTCCAATGGAATTGCTGTAGTCGCCGACTGCGGAAACTTCAGCCTAAAGTAAGTACCTTTGTCTAAGGCTTGAGCTCGTTTTATATATTATATTAAATTAGATTTAGATAGATAGATAGATAGATAGATAGATAGATAGAACATTTATTTGCACAAACATGACACACATACAAAGAGAAAGAAAAAATTACAATAAAACTGTTTAACAAAACAAAAAAAAAGAATTAAAAACTAATTTAAAATTAATACATTTCTCAGATATTTTCATCCCATTGCGTGTGCGCCATGACAGCAAAAAGGTATCTGGCTCAGCATAAGCTGAGGCAAAGCACAGCGCTGATATTATGCCAGTCCTACTATTTATTTTTATTTGACTTACTATTTGAATTATTATCATTTTCTTTAATTGTCCAATTGAATTAACGTCCATTTTTATATAAATTTCGGCAAGCAGGCTGACGGTAAGTGGCTTCCGTCTCCTATTCACACAAGCAACGCCAGAAGTATTGCAAGTGCTCTGCCTGCTTAGTAGTATTTGGAGTAGAGGCTCAATTTCCATAAATTCACAAATAGGCACTCTAACGCGCCGGCTGCCATATGGTTTGTCATGTCTTTTAAGATCAAATTATATTGCGATTGTAATTGTCTTTTTGTCGATCAAATGACAATTAAATACGTCAGATACGTAGGTACACCGGGTACACCATCCTTTTATACTCTAGTGCAGGGGTCGCCAAATGGCGGTCCGCATCCGGACCGCGCCGCCGCGCCGCCGCCGACCCATTCAGTGCGGACCGCGATAATGTCATTTTTCTCATGGATATGTAAAAAAATACCATTGTTGTTTCCCTAATTACATTTGTTTATTTTAAAAAAATCTATAAAATGTGGTCATTTCATTTCTTAAAACGGACCACGAGCGAACCCTGCTATAGTTAGGAGTTATAAATTCGGATGTCCGTCTCCAGGCAGTAACCAGTCCCATATAGAACTCCACTGTGAAATAACAACACATTTGCTGTTGTGTTTTGATGCGTGGTTAATGGATACCAGAGCTCATTTCTCTCTCATCCTCTATTCTATTCTAAGGCCATAAGCGTAGTTTGTGTTAGTACAGCAACTGACAGAGGCAAACTGTACCACCTGCTGTCTATTGGACCATCGGCCTTTCTTGAAAAGTATTCTTCGAAATCGAATATTTTAAAAATATTTTTTACTGTTTTCATTTTCAGCCGTCGGAAGGTGGAATGCGTGCCACTGCCTAACGCGCTAAATCCCTGCGAAGATGTGATGGGCTGGTCCTGGCTTCGGGCAAGCGTGTGGCTGGTGGTTGGTGCGGCTGTAGTTGGCAATTTAGCCGTACTTTTAGTCCTGCTCACCATGAGATCCGAGCTCACCGTCCCCAGGTTCCTAATGTGCCATCTGGCCTTCTCGGACCTCTGTACAGGTCTATACCTCTTCATGCTAGCGGTCGTCGATCTGAGGTCTTACGGAGAATTCTTCAACTACGCTTACAATTGGCAATATGGTGTCGGCTGCAAAATAGCTGGATTCCTTTCCGTCTTCTCTGGACAACTATCGGTTTTCACATTAACCATTGTCACTCTCGAGAGATGGTTTGCAATAACGTACGCTATATACCTGGAGAGGCGGATTTCTTTGTCTGCAGCCGCAAAGATCATGGCCGGAGGCTGGCTGTTTTCCATTCTGATGGCAGGTTTGCCTTTGGCGGGTGTTTCAGACTACTCTTCGACTTCTATTTGTCTTCCGGCTGAGAGTTTAGGTGTTGAGGACGCAATATACCAGGGTTCTTTGTTCATGACAAATGCTGTTGCTTGGGTGCTGATAGTCGTCTGCTATGTACAAATATACAGGTCTCTAGGCGGCAGTGGGGAGAAACACAGAGGTAGAGGTGCAGCAGCCGCAGCCGAGAGACGAATCGCCAACAAAATGGCTCTCCTGGTCGGTACGGACTTGCTGTGTTGGGCTCCAGTAGCTTTCTTTGGGGTGACGGCTTTAGCTGGAGTTCCTCTGGTGGATGTGAGTCACGGGAAGGTGTTGCTAGTATTCTTTTATCCTCTGAACGCGTGTGCAAATCCATTCCTATACGCCATACTGACAAAGCAGTACCGCCGCGACCTTCTGACCCTGATTGGCCGTAGCGGACACTGTACCTGGTTAGTGGAACGTTACAAGCTGGCCGCTACTCCACCCCCCACAGGCCACACACAACCCTCAGGCCCCGCGCCCCAATCCGGCCCCCTGGTACCCCTCGTCGACTACACACGGGACTCCAATGTCAACAAGGAGAATGGGGATACCACCACTTACTCATAGATTTTATTATTGTAAAAATAAGATATTTATTAATAAATTGTTTTTTATGTCCCTTTTTGTATTTTTTCTTTTTATAGTGTCTATTATGATTTTGCCATGAGCATAAACAATTTATTGCGCAATGAGACAAATTGAAGTGGTAGGGCACACTCCGATTTGCGGTCATAATAAACAAGGAAGCCCGTAACCAGCCTTTTTAAGAAGACCAGCGTAAAATAGAAGCAAGTGTGCTGTTCTGTGTCGGTGACTGAGTATTTTGGCAAGTAGTACGCAGGGCACTCTGCGTTTGGCAGCCCGTCTAGCCGCAGTAACCACTCACTGTGAAATAACAGGCATGTGTGTTGTTATGATTCGGTAAGTAATGAATGCCAGGGCTCATTTTACTATCCCTAATCTTTAATCCTACTATGGTTGGCAGCACCCGTAGCGTTGCTTGTGTTATAGGTGACGTTGACGCATTTGGCCGTCTATTAGTGGCCCGTCAGCTTGTCTGCCGATCTTTATATTAAAAAAAGTATTTAGTTTTGTTTCAATTACCTATGCAACTGGCCCATTTTATAGTTACTCAATTGTCAATTTATATCCATTCAATTATTTTTTTAAAGCCGCCTCCGTCTGTCTCCGGTTTTCACTAATGGAGCATGCGCACTCAGATACATTGAACGGTCAGGTAGCGTGCAGCTGCAATGTTGTGTCCTGTTCTATTACACGGACCTCGGACGCTCTACTTTCTCTCTCGCACCTATCGGAATAGCTAAAATTCTAAAACTTTATAGCTTGGCAAAAATATTTAATGTACGATTTTTTGCAGGCAAGCCTATATGATTGGTTTTGTAATTAAAATATCTTTCCTATGATATCAGTTTCGATTGGTTAACAGATCGGTGTAGTTACCTATATTGACTAACCTGTTCACATCTGTTTGCCAGGTAGCCATGCACAGAAATAAGTAGGCAAGCCTACCTAGGCAGATTCTCTACTATCAGTTGAGATAAAACTCATTCGGTTATCAAAAGAGTGAAGGTGATGAAAGAAAATGGATTAAAATTAATTAAATTAAAAATAGCTATAAACACTTTTCGATAGGCAAGTCATTATAGGCATATTTGTTTATAAATTATACCTGATAAAAAATATGTCTCATTGAGTTATCAGATCGGGGAAAGTTTTTCTTCACGGTCTCCTCTACTAATAGTTGAACTTGCCACGAATCTAATCAGAGACTCAAACGAGAATAAAGATTTTCAACTGTATAGATCGGGCAAGACAAAAAGAATCTGTTATGTGACATTTAGAACCACTTGGTACAAAATCGCCAACTTTACAAGGCTATTTAGCTTCGCCATGGCCATCCTGATTAAGGTGATCCGGATCAATATTTTTGTAGGAAAATTTTCCCAATGCCCTCTCTATATATTCTATATAGGATTTAATCTTTTTGTGTGTATATAATTTGCAGAAAATTTTACATTAGTGTGAAGACAGGAGCGAGTGGCTTGTTTATATCAAAACAAAAGTATTCATTTCATCATTTATTAAAACATAGGTAATACATAAATATATAAAAAAATTTAACATAAAACTATCTGCGAAATCTCATCTAAATCGTTTAACACCTTACTATCTATGTAATCCATCACTATTTTGTCCCCTTCCAGCAAAACCTGTTGCTTCATCAATTCGCCTATTTCTATATCCATTTTCATAGGACTTACGCAATACCCGTCCAGCTGTCTAAACAGCCTCAATTTCACACCACAAATTTTATTATTTTCATTCTTAATATTACAAGTATCACAAATACTATCGATAGCTCTCCCTAAAGTCCATTTACTACTAACGAATGTGGGAACTGTCTCTTTTAAATCCGGATCTAAAGTTACTGACTCAATTACTGTTATATTTTCTATGTTACTGATTACTTTAACCGGTTTGGCGTCAAGACTTTTTGGTTTAGCAATGGCAAAATATACTCTATCATTAACGGGTACTGCTTTAGGTCCAATGGCTTTTTGTTTTATCCTCATTAAGTGAATTTTTGAAGCCGTTTTCACTTTTGTCGACGACTGTAGAGCTTTTCTGATATTTTCTGTTATCTGAAACAATTTTTCAGTATCATTTTTTTACATGTTTATCACTAAAAAACTTAATCCAGTTATTTCACTACACGGAGAGCTGTCCTGTGTAACATGACAATAATAGGGGATCGGACAAATTTTCAGAAAGTGTTTTAAATTATTAATCTTCATGGATATTTATTCCCATAAAAAATACTATTTTATTTATTTATAGCCTTTTAGGTACTCAAAATCATGTTTTAATATTGTTTCTTTTAAAATGCCGCCAAAACGCCACGATAGTTCATCTGAGAGCGCGTAACGTCATTTGTGGTCATATCATAACAAAACAGCTGCATTGATAAGACAATGATTGCCCACAAATGACGTCACGCACTGTGATTGGTGTTTCAGTATAGATTAAAAATATTGTAAATAATAAAATTTTATTTCTTCATTTAAAAATATTTAAATGAATTATATTAAATTATTATTCGATAAATAATCGTAATTAATCTGATTACTGTCCGATCCCCTATTGTTGCGATTATATCATCATGCATTACAATCGTACTCTCTCAGAGTGCCTTTACTTCAAAAAATATGACTACAGATAGTGTATTTATTTATTTATTAACTAGCTGACTCGGCGAACTTCTTACTGCCTCAGAATAAAAAACCGTTCCATGCAAAATTTATGATTAAATGAATTTTACTCACAATTTTTTTTTTCATGAATATTTCAGATATTTTAATAGCTATTCTGCTAATCAAGGCAGAGACAAATTCAACAAATCAAAGATCATAAATATCGGTCCAGCCATTCTGGAGTTATAAATGGAGTACCTAACATAACTTTCTTTTATATATTATTTTATTTATATAGATGTCATAGGGCATACAAATATGTAAATACAGCTATTTATTGACACCCTTAAAAATCGTTAAAAACTCAAGCCCCTTGCAATGTCTATGGAGCCTCTATACTCATGCTTTGAGAATAATACTATAAAATATGGCAGACAAGCAATAACTATGCAACAAGGCGAACGTTTGGCTGCAGTCCCATCAAATTAGATTGGTCCTACACCTCCGAGTATTCAGGATTTTATGTGGATATTAGAAATAATGTTTAATTTATTAAGAGGAAATTTCTGAATACTTCTTAGTGGCAATTTTTTTTTTTGTAAAATAAATGTTGATAAGTAGACCAAGGGGGCTGATGACTTTATATGAAACAGCTGAGAAGACAAGAAGCCCATTTCCCTAACCCTTCCCAATCCTTTATCCTTAATCCTACTGTAGTCGGCAACGCTGTGGCAGCTGTGGCGAGTCTGTGTTATAGGCGACGATGGCCACCTACCATCAAATAGACCATCAGCCTGTCTGCCGATCTTAACATAAAAAAAAAGCCAGGAAGTCTTGGACAAATTTGAGATATCTGTTTTTTTTTCACATTAAAAAACTTCTTTTACCATTTTAAAATTGTTATATATTTATTCACACAAAGTTTGTCTAGATGGCGTTGAGTAGGGTGAGCACAACTACTCGCAACTTGTAGTTAAACTTATTTAAGTTAGAGCCCATTGTCCTATGCCTTCTTAATCTCTTAATCCTAATATGGTCAGCAGCGTCCTTGCAGCACCTGTGGCGTTGCTTATTTTATAGGCGACGGTAGCAACTTACCATCAAATGAACCTTCATATAAAAAAAGTACAAAATCATCTACATGTAAATTGTTTTTTTTTTTTAATAATAGGCCAATAGCCTCATCAGATCAGAGGCAGATAGGTATGAGACTTAACAATCAACTTAACAGACTTTATTCTGGCAAAATTTTAGGTTCCAGAGGGATCATCTAAAAATATAAGAAAAGGTAATTAACTGTGTCAAATGTCATCCAAATCCCTAAAGCAGTTTTTGCGTCAAAATCAACAAACATCGATACATCCTCACAAACTTTCACATAATATTAGGATTATATATTCAATTTAACTCGTCTCCCCCTACAAAAGCCAAAATTACGGGGAGACGGTGTTACCCCCACAGAACCATAGTCAGTCGGGATTAAAGATGACAAAAACAGAAACCGATGCACGATCCTGGCCATCTCGAACAGCACCACCTTCGGGAGAGAACCGCCACAGAACCCCAGCCGTCTCGGGTTACTACTGAGACTAGTTGGGATCAACCCATTAGGATTTCAGTAAACACATTAGCCCACATGTTTATAATCTCATGGGCCAAGTGGAGGTATTACCTCTTCTTTATGGTTTCAGCCTTTACGAGACAGTCATCATGCGGGATAGTTATGTTCAATAAAAACTTACTCAACTGCTGTTTTGAAATATAATTTGTTTGATTTTTAACTCCATTGCATTGATGACTCACTGCATTCTTAATGGGAATAGACTACAGAATAGTCCTGTCGGTGACAATAGGCTGGTCCCAGTAGAGCTCGGCAAGGTTGTTGGGATTATAATATTGTTATTACTTATATTATTACGTGCCATATGCACGCAACTTACAAACGAGAATTATAGTACAAGCAGTGGTAAAAAATATTATCTTACTTTCTCCTGCAAGTGTTTATTGGCTTCCCTGAACTGCTTCCTTGGTGCTTCAAATTGTTCTATTCTGGTAGCCATAGTCTCATCGTCTATTTCTGGACAAGAACTGAAAAAATATAGCATTTCCTTGGTAGTTACATATTATATTTATTTATTTATTTATTATTTATTAATACAATAGTGTTTGATTTGACTTAACATTGGTGTAAACAAAAACTCATTAGAGTTTTACCGTACACCATGTGCCGATTACAGAAAATTTAAATAAACCTTCAGTTGACGCCCAACGTACACTTCAGACTCCTCAATTACTTTAAGATACTTTAAGACTTTAATATATTATTTTGTGTCATATTCTGAATTGAAATATCTTACAATAATAATTAGTATTACTTTTTTATAACTATTTTTGTATTGTTGTTAAAATTATATTTATCTGTAGTTAATTGTAAATACTTTGTTTGGAAATTATAAAAATATATTATATGAAATAAAATGTGTAAAAATTATCAAAAGAAAGGAAGGACCGGCTAACATTCAATTGGAACTACAGGATGAGTCCTCTCAACTAAGACTATTGATATGGAATAACTCAATCGAAAGAGGCATTCCATAAGACTGGTTTAATGGAAAGTTGAGACCATTAAAATACATTGTTCATATTACTTGCTTGTACATAAACACATTGTGTACCTATATTTTTTGAGAAAATACCCAAATTATTTTTGAAATAGGATTCTAAGTAACAAACTCCTTGCAAAATGTAGGTTTTCTCGGCCGGTATCCATATGAGTTGTAGGTTTCCGAGATGATGGCCCAGGTCTGTTGGAAATTCTTCCAAACTTCTTCAGGAAATTCTTCTTCAGTTTCGCTCGAGAAGTCAAAAAGTGCAGAAGTGAATTGCAATGCAGTGTGTCACAGTTTGGTGCATTGCGGTGCAGTGATGTGATGTACTTCTTCTTCTAATACGGACTACACCACTGAGGATGTCAACCGCAGTTGTTGACGAAACGTTTGGAAGAATTTCCAACAGACCTGGGCCGTCATCCCGGAAACCTACAACTCATAAACTCCTTGCAAAGACTAAAATATAATAGACATGTTACAACAATTAAAGTTTACAAAGTGCTAAATACTTTAGAGGAAATACTTTGGAGGATCTTATAAATAAATAATTGTAAATACTACAGCTTCCAGAGAATGGTTATTAGACTCTTATTACCTATGACTACTTCAGAGTAAAACATACAAACATACATTTCTAACATATATTTTATGACAATGAGAACATACAGGTGCCGTGAATGCTCTGCAGACCATAGTAGGATTAAGGATAAGATAAGGGGCTCTGGCATCCTTTACTCACATGCAGAAACACACAGCAGCCCAAATGACTGCGCAAAGTAGTATTGCCACTACTTTCCAAATCCCGACCAGAGCCAACTTCGAAAAGTTCATTTCTATAGTCGACCCAGCCGGAAATCGAACCGGGGATCCCTGAGACAAAGTGTTAAGGCAAGCACCCTAAAAATGTTTTTAAATGAATTGTGTAAGAATTAATTTAATAACACATCTATCTGCATGTCCTTTCTGGGTAGAACACACTTTGTACTATAATATTATTGCTGTATATGAATTAAGATCATTTAGACATGTATTTATTTATATTTTAAACACTAAATATTAATATTCATTTGTCTAATTATGATAGCATAAGATATATTTAGTGAAACATCTTTAGAGACCTTTAGAGATTTTAGAGAACATCTTTAGATGTTTATTATTTTAACAATTTTAAAAACTAATAATATATGTACAATAGCACTAAAAATAGGAGGTTATCTATGACTAAAAACACTGAGGTTTAAACTTGTGCTAAGTATTGAGGATTCAACAATGTTGAACCCTTTGTGATTTTCATTGTTTATTTTTCCATATACTTGGCTACCTCCACCCACGCCGACGCCACACATATTTATTGGTTACATGGGTGTTGAAGCTCATTTGAAATAACAATAAAGTTTTCCAAGATAAGTAAGGAAGCCAAAATTTATCCACATTATTGGCTGGCTGGTTATCCTGGTAAATTGGTGTCTGTAGTATGTACATATATTTAACTAGCTTGCGCCCGCGACTTTGTCACGTTTCTAATAAATTATGGTCTACGTGTTCTTTACAAATTATAACTCTGAACTTACGGATGGAATCTGTGCTCAACACAAAAATGTTTATTACACTTATTGCAAATCATTTCATGAAGATTCCCTTTCCTGCAACCTTTTTCGGAGCACTTGTATATTTTGTCGTCGATTTCGAATTTATGTTCGCGGGGTTGCGGAGCCATCTCACATTTACCGGAGAGAGAGTGTTGTTGAAAATGTTCCCTACAGAAAATCATGCCACACTTGCACTGAAGAGGAAGAAAATCGGTTTGATTACATTCTGCATACTGACAGTGTTCCCCTAAAGTAGGAAATTCCATCTTAGAATCAATTCAAGTTGTTAAAAGTAAACACTTTCGGAAAATAAAGAAAGTCCGAGTAACAATCGAATCCAAATCGTCCAAAATTACAATTCATCACATCATTTTCTTTTTTCATATTGCAAAGAGAATGTAATGTAATCTGTCATGTCATATTGTTTGTTTATGTATTGCAAAGATGTTGTATTAGTCTGTACCTAACAATTATCTTTGATGTATTGTATGTTATGTGTTTAGCTTCGCAATTCGCATATGTTCGCATCTACTTAAATAGTCTGTGGCTTGCTTGGCTTCGTGTTTGTTAATATAACACAGAACAATTATATTTTAAAGGCCCATATTCAATCCGTCGATTCAATTTGTTAGAATCGAAATTGATCATAATCTACTCACATATCAATCCTGCTCACAATTTTAAAAAGCGTTGTGAGCACGTTGTTCTTTCAAAATATCAAAAAGCAGAAATTGCTTTAGTTATTGCATCTATAACAAAAAAGACAATGGCTATTATTACGGAAAAAAATTCTCATATGAATTTAATGTTTTACTTAGAACTGGAAGACTTTCGCAATTTTTTAAGAATTGATTCAGAGTACTTGCAAGGATTACCAATGACTAAATCAAAGATAATTGTATTAGTGTATAGATGGAACAATAAAAATTGAAGATTCCTTCGATACTCGATACCCGTCTTTCTAATGGCTGCATGTCGTATGTTAAAAAGAGATAACAATAGCCGAATATGACGTCTTAAAACGCTGCGCGCCATAAAAAAGGCAACGTCATATTTGTTTATATCATGCTGGTTAACAAGCGCGTTTAGCTTTATGTGATTTAAAATGCTTAAAAATCTGAAAGCGTGATTTCATAAATCTATTGCTTGCCAAGAATGGCTTGTACTGTTCCCGTTTATTGTCCAAGTAGAGTGGGTGTTTTGAAGGAGAATAATGGAAACATATCATTTCACCGGTAAGTCGCACAGCTCGCACTCATTAATTTTGGTGTTTTGTAAACAAATTTTTATAATTATTTACTAAAAATGAATCACTGTACATGCATACACAGCTCTAAGGTTGATTTATTTAAAGAAAAGCTGGTGTTTATAACTAAAATTTACAAAAACCAAAATTAATCGGAATATTTGACATTTGTCTTGCTTTATAGTGCTGTAGTCTGATCTTGATAAGTTTATCGATATCGATAACTAATTTATTTTTAGTAGAGTGTTGACAATTTCTAGCATTCACTGCAAGTTGAAAGTAATTTTTATCAATTTATAACAGATTTCCCACCGACATCGATTTAAAAAAAAATGTGGACAAAAAATGTAAGAAAAGCCGACGATTGGAGAGCTTCGCAATATACAAGAATATGCTCGATGAACTTTGAAGATTCTTGCTTTCGCCAAGGATATCAGCGTAAAATTCTACACTCGTATGCAGTGCCGACAATATTCCCAAAATTACCACCATCGTGTAAACCAGTAAGTAATATCTATAAGTTATAAAGAAGTTATGCTTCAATCTATGAAAATTATGAAAATCTTTTGAATCATTAATAACCAAAAACTATTTCTTTTCAGAAATTACCCAGAAAAAGAAAACTTACTAATAAATACGTGGATACCCAAGCGTCAACAAAGTCTTAAAATTAAAATGTTGACGAATCACAGATGAACGATATCACAGATTAAAATGAAACGATATCACAGATTATCCAATCTGTGATATCGTTTCTAAAAATAAAACTTTAAGATTATCGAGTTTTTTTTCTCTCGTAATAAAAACCTACTCCCGTTCTACCCCTTAAGGATGGATTCTAAATATTTCTACTCAAAAAATAACTATTCTTTTGAAATATTTTGGTGAAATAAATGCGAGAGGTTGCATACAATCTCATACAACCGATTAGCAATGCGGCGAGTACCAGTACGCACCCACATTTTATTTATATTGAATAACCAAACAGTACACTGAAACGCATTTAGCCATACTTTTTATCCGTCATATATTTAAAATCTATATCAACGATATCTAGTTATCAATAAAAATGCACAGCACTATTATACGCTATAACTTTAGTTTGCATTGTATAGTCAAAATGGAGACATTCACTCAACTTCGACCCGACAGATTATATATGTATGTCTCTTTCAATCTTATGACAATTTGAAGGTGTTAGAAAGAATAAAATATTGCTGCATTTTGTGATCCATCTATAGGTACAGACTAATACAACATCTTTGGACTAAATAGTTTATTTACTCTGAGAGGATTACTGTCATTAGTAACTCCCTTTATAAACAACGAAGACAATTTGATGCATGAATGCATTAGGTACTCCAAAAGGACCCTTGGTTTGAGATAATTAGCTACCAGTCAAAGCTATGAAGACTTGAAATTTACTTCAATAATATCGCCAGAATTAGGTACTATTAAAAATTATTATTTCCAAAAAATAATTAAATAGATCATAGATCTATGTCTGTGGCTGTAGCGTTGTCTATGGTTCCTTGTCTATGGCTGTAGCGTTGTCTATGATTTCTTGTCTATGGCTGTTTATATTTGTGTACATATTTAATTATTTCTTGGAAACAACGTTGTCACAAACGTTTTTATCAATATATTCGGAATTCACAAACGATTTCCGATCGATTGACTACCCGGAAGCCTATCTTAAACAAATTTTTAATATTTTGTGGCTAATCCGTATGCCTTAATTAACAATTAAATTTCTAATCAACTACGTAGTCACAAACGAAATGACAAGCGTCACAAACGTTCACAAACGATTGATCAAAGCAAAATTTTAAAATTTGAATTTTTTTGATTTTTTTGGGGCTAATCCGTAGGGGCTCATAGCGAGACTACATGGAAACTACCATAGAGTAAGGTATATGAGACTACTCTGTAGCGAGACCACAGACCACCAGTAACTATAGTCATTAAGTAGATGCGTTAGCATCTACTTAATAGTCTGTGACTATAGGTTTTAAAACTTTTAAAAGTTTAGAACTAAACGGCGTGAATTTTGAATTTCAGATAAAAATAAAGCCATTTACAAGATTCATAAAATATAGAAAAGAAGTAAGTATGAATTTACTATTATTATTAGCTTTTTTGGTTTGTATTAATACTGTATTAGTGCGTAAAAATAGTAAAGTGAGTAGGATGACGCTACCTACCTCTTACAGTAAATTTTTCATGTCTACATACCTCAGGGATACGTTTTAAATCTTTAATCAATAAATCTCTATATAAACTCATATAAACAAATTCCCTCCATGAGAATACAATTTATAAAAAACTATATAACAACCCTAAGCCATTTCTGATGGCGAGGCGGGCAATGTTGGAATTGATAGGTCAGGACATTGATAACATTGCCCAACATCTTAACTTTTGTTTTTTTTTTAAACTCGTAAAATAACCACTAAAAAACTGTTTTCGACTTGAAGCACACTTTCAAATTCGTTCAAAAATTTTCCAGCAAAAAGTTACTTAGTGGACTTAGCAACACCTGTTATGCATAGTATTGGCACACCTATAACTTGTTTTCCATCTAAATAATAGTTTTGCGACTTTTTTCAAGTATTTCCTTGCAAATTTCCCCTCGGGCAAAGATGCCCTTTGACGCAAAGTTAGCGCATTTGATGGTACCTATTTTGTTAGCTTTTTTTAACTTAATGCAGTCAATAGCTTAAGGCTTAATTAAACTGATGTCCAATGTATGTAATAAATAAATACTGGTTTTGTTTTAAAATTTCTCAATTCATAAAAAGAGAAACAATTCCGACCAAACCGAAAATTACCGACAAGCAATAACATGTGCATACCTTTACCAATTTACATTAAACCGCATGTGAATATGAAATAAAGTTACACACGGCTTCACCCCAAAAACGCACAATATGGCTATGGCTATACAAAAACTTATGTATTGTTTTTTAATAAGTAGAAAAAAATCATTTTCAGGCAAAAGATTTGAGATGTCAAATTCTGGAAGTGATGATGAAGCAATTTCATCTGTTAAAGAAGTGGAGGTCATGAGAGATTTTTCAGCAGTGGAAAGGTCGCACTCTCCTATTTTACAGTCAACTGTACTAAGTCCAAAAGTTATCACTACTACATACGGAACTTGGAGTCCTAAAGTACTTCAAGAAGTTTCCTCTTCGCCACGCACCCCTACACCCAAGAGAGCTTCTCTTGAACATCTCCCACCTCTCCGAGAGTCACCGGCTCCAGATGCTCCAGAAACTCTTCATTTAGAAGATAAAACTGCCAGTTCTGCAAGAGTTCAGAAAAGAGGTGTGAAAAGGAAAAGGGTTACGAAGAGAGCAACAAAACTGAAAACTTTTGCGAAACCGCAAAGAAGACGGCGAAGGAGAAGTACTTAATATTAATTTTTTTTATGTTAAGATTGGCAGACAGGCTGACGGTCCACGTGATGGTAGGTGGCTACCGTCACCTGTAACACAACCAACGCCAAAGCTGCTGCAAGTGCGCTGCTGACTACAATAGGATTAAGGATAAAGGATTGGATAGAAAAATGGGCTCTGGCATCCCTTACTCACTCAACGAAACACAACAGCACACATGCTGTTATTTCACAGTGGACTTCTGTAAGGGGGTGGTTACTGCCGCCAAATGGGCTGCCGAAATGACTGCGAATCGCAGTATGCCCTGCCACTACTTTCTCGATCCAAAGGAAAGCCAAATATGAAAAGTTCATTTTTCAAGATGACCCTGCCGGAAATCGAACCCGGGAACCCTGAACAGAGCATTAAGGCAAGCACCCCAACCACTCATTCAGGCTCATCAAATTTATAATACTTATAATTTTTATAAGGCTCACTTTTTGCTTACAGACTTTAATTCATTTCTCCTGTCAGATAAAAATGCTAAAAGTAAAAAAAAAGGCTGCCCTATGAGCAAACAGCTAAGCATTTTGAAAATTACAAAATTATATATTCAAACAATTATATGTTATATTAACAAAATCTTAAGATTTTGTTACAAATATATACAAAAATCACTAATTAGACTTTGACGACACTTTACAGACATCAGAGTAACACATAGGCTATAATTTATAGATACACTGACGTAGTAAGACTACATTTATGTATCTACTTAGTTATACCATTTATTGAATTGATAAAAGTGCTTAGGACTGATTAACAATTGACATCATTGTATCAGAACTGATGAAATTTTTGATGGAAGTAGTTTGACAAAAAAAAAATAGGGAATTGCGCTTGCATCACTTTCACGTAACTTGTGTATTTATAACCTGCATGCCGACGTTTTTTTTTTTTTTTTATGTTAAGGTCGACAGACAGGCTGACGGTCCACTTGATGGTAGGTGGCTACCGTCGCCTATAACACAAACAACGCCTAAAGCTGCTGCAAGTGCGCTGCCGACTACAGTAGGATTGGATAAGGGATTAGGAGGGGGATAAGGAAATGGGCTCTGGCATCCCTTACTCACTCACCGAAACACAACAGCACGTATATGCTGTTATTTCACGGCGGTATTCTGTAAGGAGGTGGTTACTGCCGCCAGGCGGGCTGCCCAAATGACTGCGAAACGCAGTGTGCCCTACCACTACTTTCCATATCCAGACCAGAGTCAATTTTGAAAATTACATTTCTCAGTTTGTAAACTGCATTCTGATATTTCTTTTTCAGATGACTCCTATTCTTCGTCGCCCCTGGGCAGCCCACTGCCAGACCTTATAATAGAGGCGGTGCCGAAGCGGCAGGATGACGACCCGCCAGAATATTACGAAGCTCTCATTGTTTCTATATGTGAACGCTTCAAAGCCGACAAAGAGTTTTATGAGCAATATCAAATTAGATACAATCACCAAGGTAGGCAACAATTATTTAATTCCAGAATTGTTTATGTAAAAACGATAATCGCTTGAACTAGTAGTCAGATTTATAGAATTCTTTTTTGCATCTGATAACTTCATTCCTGAGGAAGGTCAAAGGTATTGTTACTTAAGGAGCCAAGCAAAAAAAATCGTCTGTAAAGTCGGTTTACGGACAATAGTTTAATGTGACAACGTCATAACAAAACATTGTTTCTTCTCCTCGGACGCATAGGCCAATCGAGTGGAAGAGAGATAGATGCGGCGCAAGCCGATCGTGCCTTTCGCTCGCTCGTGCCGCGCTCTCGCTCCGATCGTGCATCGGCTCGAATGTAACGGGACAATGAGTCATGATTTTTCGTGCGTGCAGCCGGCGTTGATCGATTTATTAGACGTTGTCACGTCAAAAATTTTAAGCAACTTCAAAAGCAGTACTTTTTTCAAAAATCTCTCGGAAACAGAATTTTTTTCTGGATGAAAGATACCTCTTTTTTTTTTGTACCCTGACAAATATGTAAAATTTCATGGTCAGTTGTGTAGTTAAAGTAAGAAAGCTTAACACACAATCAAACTCTATTAGTATTATTAGCTAGTTAAAGCGACTTTGTCCATGTTGAAGTCACGGGTATTTTTACTTTTTTTCTAGCGTTGAATCTTTATTTTTAGATAGCTGGTGCTCTATTGGAATATTTAACCTATGTCCATCCTGAAATTCTATTCTGACTATTGGTGAAAGATTTTTTAAATCGGATTAGTGGTTTCGAAAATTACCTCCTGAATACAAACTTTACCTTTTTATAATATTAGTATAGATAGAATACATAGGGTAGTTATAAGTTTGAAAATATACTACGCGAAAAGGAATTAATAGGCTGGCATTCCAATGCTTCTATTGGTATAGAAAATACACATAGATTTAGGCCTGGTACATAAACTTTTACTTTAAAATATAGTCTCCGTCAACCTCTATACACTTTTCGGATCGTATAATTAACATTTATATCCCTTTATAAATGTATTTTCCTACATAGCATGGAGGGCCAACAGCTAGTAGGGCCGGAAGGTTCTCGAGTGAAGGTCACAGACCGGCAATCGCAGCGTAGGACATCCCACAAGGCAGACAGCGGGTGACGACAGTGGATCCAAGCTAATGTCCAGCGGTGTACGTCCTACGGCTGAGATGAAGTTTTAATATTGATTGATTTCAATGCAATCTTTATATTAATCTACATTTTATAGATGTAGGCACAACGAGTGTATCTATTTACTCATCAGTAAAATCCATAAGAAACTACCGATGCTTATTTAAAGGTCTACCAACTGCAAAAAATTTGATTTAGAAATAACTTTTCAGACAATTCAAATCAGATTTCAAGTCCGGGAGGGGTCATTGAAACGCCGGGATCCTTTAGAGAGGCGGAAGTAATGAGAAGTGATCCAGGGATAACGGCATCGGTCTCTCCAAGACTGCAGTCTGCATCATTTTCTCAGATAATTACTAAACGATCAGATTCGTCTCCTTCAACAGTTTTTACTCCGCAACCAACGTTAACAAGACTGCATTCATCACATTCGACACCTCTACAAAGCCATTCCTCGCCCCCTGATCTTATACTTGACCCAGAACAATTGTCCGTTCAACACGCAATCAGTTCTAGTGATGACTCAGATTCGGGTCGTGAAGAAGTTAATACTACAGATGAAATATTAAGACGAGGTATTAAAAGGAAAACAAGAGATTCGGATTTTAAAAAATCATCAAAGTCGATCCATGGAACTAGAGGTACCTACGTGCATTCAAGACTAATTTTGATTTTTAAACTTAAATATTAATTTGAGTGTCTATTTTTATCTATTATAAGTATATCTATGAACATATCTGTACGTATCTATTCTATACATACAATAAAATCATAAACGAGCCGTTCCTGTACATTAAATATCCTCCGAAAAAATATATTCACATATTGTATTTAAGTTACCAAGGTCAAAAAAAGGTTTTAAAATTTTTGTCTGCGTTTATGCACGCTAATCTCAGAAACGGCTTCACCGATTTGAATGCGGTTTTCACTGATGTAGCAAGCCTCCCGTAACATTTAGCGTTTGTTTCATTTCAATCTGTTTACAACCAAAAAAGTTACGCGCTATACGGCGGAATACCACGCGCACGAAGTTGCGGGCTCAGCTAGTTTAAAATAAAATCGCTGTCCACTTCTCTTTCTCCTATAACTTCTTCTAAATCACCCAACAGACTAATGTGGATTTAACCTTCATTCAAGAAAAAAACCTTTTGCTTATGTATTATTATTAAACGTAAATTCATCATACTGTTAAGTAAATAGTTTATGTAATGGAATTATGATTTCAGTGAATTACGATTATGACTTTTACAAACTTTTTTTTTATATTAAGGTCGACAGACAGGCTGACGGTTCACTTGATGGTATGTGGCTACCGTCGCCTATAACACAAGCAACGCCACAGCTGCTGCAAGTGCGCTGCTGACTACAATAGGATTAAGGATAAGGGATTAGGAGTGGATAGGGAATTGGGCTCTGGCATCCCTTACTCACTCACCGAAACACAACAGCACGTATGTGCTGTTATTTCACGGTGGTATTCTGTAAGGTGGTGGTTACTGCCGCCAGGCGGGCTGCCCTGGCGGCAGTAACCACCTGCGACTGCGAAACGCAATGTGCCCTACCACTACTTTTCAAATCCAGACCAGAGTCAATTTTGAAAATTACATTAAAATTTCCAAATTTGACCCCGCCGGGAATCGAACCCGGGGCCCCTGAGACATTAGGCAAGCACCCTTACCACTCATCCAACTGGCCGTCAAAACTCCATGATCCTAAAACTCTGAGTACTCTCCGTCCATACTTTGATTTGTGTGTTATTAATGTATAGAATAATAAGGACCTATAGAAAATACAAGAAATTTATGGGATCCATACGTAAATTTATAAAATACCCACCCATAGCAATAAAAGAAGAACTAATTGACGCAACATTTTTGAACGAAAATGCAAATTGTCTTTCAGGTACGATGGAAGAAATGGTTAGGAATTCTCTAGCTACAACAAGCTACAACAACACCGCGACACCGAGTTCTTCCATTCGCCAGTCTAGAACTCAAGATTTTACCCCTAAAGAAACTACCCCTTCTAGGGCCTCTTCTTATATATGTTCACTTATAGACTCAAGTGAACCTGAAGCTTCTGCTGGCGAGGAAGAAGAAAATAGTTTTGCTTCTGATGATGGCGTAGAAAGAGGTATGTTGTATTATTTTCTGTTTGTTCTTTAAA
This sequence comes from Bembecia ichneumoniformis, assembly GCA_910589475.2. NCBI lineage: Eukaryota > Metazoa > Arthropoda > Insecta > Lepidoptera > Sesiidae > Bembecia > Bembecia ichneumoniformis. The sequence goes on from OU342532.1 coordinate 17,120,499, forward strand.
AATGTCTGTCAAGAAATTCGTTTTCCTCCAGTGTTTCTTACAGACAATTTGATTTGGGGGAGCATTTAAGAGGTTTGGGGGGCGAAGTAAAAAAAGGACTTCGTTATAAATTCACGTTAATCTCTATATATAAAAATGAATCCCCATTTCCCTTGGTCACGGCATCACGCGTGAACGGGTAGACCGATTTTAATTCGGTTTTCACTAATGCAAAGAGGGATAAACGGGAAATGTTTATATATATAAAAATTACACTAATTCAGGGGCTTGGCTATCGCCGTATAAATTACATGGGCAACGTAGAAGGGCTCCGACGTGTGTAAGCGAAAATTAGGTTATCTGCACAATCACTTAGATTTTTAAAATCTTTAAATCGGAGCAAGCAAAGACGCGCGACAGAGAAACATTAAGCGTAATATGTAGTGTAATAGAGAAGGGCGCAGCATAGCAGCTGCGCACGACCTCAATCTTTTATTTAAGGATATCCATGAGCATATTTTAATAGGCAACAAAATCGCGATTTATTTTCTCATAGATAATAAAATAGATAAAATATACTTTTCGTTTGGTAAACAGATGGGTGAAGGACGTTCTCTCTTCGTATAACTTATTGCAAATTGAAAAGTAAGTTTGTTTGCAAAGCTTTCACGCCTTAACTGCTCAACCGATTATCATGATGTTTTGCATACGTGTTGTAAGGGATCCCTAGGAGAACAGTATTTTTTAAAAAACAGTTAAATATAAAAAAAAAAAACATTTTTTTCTTTCTTCTTCATCTCAAAATGAGATAATTTATAAGAGTAAGTAAATTAATTATATTTCAACTATTGTTCACTCCTAGAAGCTTCGCCTCCGAAAGAGCAGTCCGAATCAAATTCAAAAGAAGTGACATATTCTGGTATGTAACGTACTGTATATTATTCAATTTATGTTATTCATAATTGTCAACAACAACACATCTCACAGAATCTAACTTAAGAAAATTACGAAAATTAAATAATTTAAAAAAATTAATTATAAAAATTAAATTCATTATAATATTAAAAAAACAAAGATTCCACAACGTCGCATTGGACAAGGGGAATTCCATGTTTTTTCTAACTAAACTCAATTCTCTTTATAATTTTTACATTTTTTACTACATTACGAAGGTCATGGTTTTCAATAAAAAAAATTGCAACATACAAAAGATGCAAAAAATATACAAAAACCATCTAAAAGATGCGTTTTTTTTTCATCGCTACTCTGCCTACATAATCCGGCCCTGATTCTTGGCCATATATTTTATCATAAAAATTCCGAAAAATTTATCTCACGGTGCATGTTAAGGTCGACAGACAGGCTGACGGTCAACTTGATGGTAGGTGGCTACCGTCGCCTATAACACAAGCAACGCCAAAGCTGCTGCAAGTGCGCTGCCGACTACAATAGGATTAAGGATAGGGGATTGGGAAGGGATAGGGAAATGGGCTCTGGCATCTCTTACTTCACTCACCGAAACAGCACACGTGCTGTTATTTCACGGTGGTTTTCTGTAAGGGGGTGGTTACTGCCGCCAGACGTGCTCCCCAAATGACTGCGAAACGCAGTGTGCCCTGCCACACTTTCTGCCACGCGTTGTTTCTCTTTAGAATCTCTTTTAGAACATGCATTCCAATTATTATATCCTCTTTTCTTTCGTTAAACTAGAGGTCCTAAGTCTTCATACAATATCGTTTTCTGGTTCTGGAGATTCTGGTTAAAGGCTAAAAAGGTCTAAAAGTTTCTGCTTACTTATTAAATTTTGAGTTCATGCGTTTATACATACAATTTTAGTCATTGGATTGTTAATTGCTAACAAGTACGACCACTTCTTTTGCCGTTTTCTGAACTAACGTTCATTATATCGTTTGATATGAGTTATGCATCGCAATATTCGTCACTTGGTCTCTTTTATCTTGTATAAGAGACCTTATATCTTATATAATACCTTATATATCTTATATAGACCTTATATCTTATATAATATACAAAAATGTGTGCAACTTCAAAGGTAATTTTTATCTCTGTTAAAGACCTCAAAATTTAATATTGCAAATTAAATGTTTTTTATAGAACAAGGGGTTTTAAGTTCCCTCCAAATCTAAAAGATGGCGGTGTAAAATAGTTTATTGACACAACACTTCAACATCTTTTATTATCTAGGTTGAATAAACGGGATAGATGGCAATGCAATCGGGTTAAACTGTTTAAAAAACAAAAAAATTAAAAATATTTTTTTTAGAAAAAGATATTTTTAAGTAAATAAAAACATTGGGCCTTGCATGGTAAGCTGTTTAAGCGTGTTATGTTTCGACTGTCACGGATATCCCGTCTGACGACAGTAACCAACCTCATATAGATGGCAGAAATACAGGGCATAATTATGTTCTGGTAGGTGAATGAGAAGATTGCCAGGAAAGGCTCCCTCATTCCTCGCCCTTTTATCCTAACAGGATAGGCAGCGCACTTGTAACACTTTACATGTTTTTTTATTCAAATTTGAATGGAAACATCCTGGTAATAAAACAAATTGAAAAAAGATCTTTTTTTATTAGAAAATATATATATTTTTTATAAGACCCCGTCGGGAATCAACACTGGGATCTCTGAGACAGAGCATTAAGGCTAGCACTCTAACCAGTCATAAAACGGGCTCTTCAATTTATATTGCTTATTGGATAAATTTATAATGAGTTAATCTATAATTTGTAATTTATTAGAATATCTAATTATTTTACTATATGATAAGTGTTTAAAAAATAATGTATAACATCTCTTTTTTTTCGGTTACAGAAGGAAGTGTCAAAACAGTAGTACAGTGTACTGAATACCCTCCTACTCTACAGTCGACTGCCTCCATTATACAGAAGACCCCCAACATTTTACAAAAGATCTCCCCCATTTTACAATCGGGCTCCAACATTTTAAGGAAGACCTCACCCATTTTACAGGCAGCCCCCAACATTTTACAGAAGACCTCCCCAAATTTACATGGATTTTTACGGTCCCCTGTTTTACAGTCAATCTTCCGTACACGGAAGAATGAACGAAGTTCAATTGTAACCATTACTAAATCTAAATCAAATCCCTCAGTAATTCCTTACAAGTCACCTCATGACGTCGCCTGTAAAAAGTCTTTCCCTTCTCCAAGCACCTCTTTACCCCAAGAACCTCTTTACCACATTTCGCATCGAAAGTCTTCTGCAATTTCTGAAGGTCTGGAAGAAGATGTCAGTTTTACTTCAGAGGATCGCAAAGAAAGAGGTATGTAATTATTTTTTTTTTTCAGATTATTCAAGGACGGCTTTAATAAATTAGTTTTATTCAAAAGTCTGTAGCTAGTTTAGTGCCTAACATTTAAATATTATAATTAGAAAAATGCTTTTTCTCCAAGAAGCTCCGCTCAAAGAAATTTCGTCACATAGTGAGGCACCATCTTCAAATGAAACTACGATACGAAACTTGCAATACTGTCCACCTACATATTGTACCATAAATATTTATAATCTTTGCATAAATAAATATACCTGCATATATCTAGGTAGGAACGTATTTTATACGAAATTTAAAATATTGAAGACATTTCCTAATTAGTTTCATGCTATAAATAAGTTAGCATACTATATGGTAGAAAGTCATCAGAAACGGATTAAGCCTCAGCCCAAAACACAATAGAGGCTATATTCCTAGGTGCAAATATAAAAATTAAAAAAACACAATTTAATGAAAATTTTTACAATATTAATTAATTATTATTAGGCTTAAGCAAGAGTTTAAGGTACTTAGTAATTTTATCTTGTTTAGCGGTTATTAAAAATTCTTTCAATTCAAATTGATATTCAGCAGTGGCATTAACAATTTCTCTCTTAAAAATAAGACATCATTCCATAGACGGATCAATTTCCATGAAGAAATCACAAAGCTCATTTGCCATCCATAAACCTTCACTCAGATTTTTCAAATTAAATGTCACTTTTCCAGTGCTTGTTGAAGCCTCTTCTTCAATGTACTGCGGATTCAACACTTCCTCCAAGTCTGTTTTGGTGAAATTTTCATTTTCCGATTCAAGCAACTTTTGTCTTGTCTTCTTCACAAAAATAATTTCAATTTTATTTTTATCTTTAACGATAAAAATAACTTTAGTACCCGAAGAAAGCAAATTTTTTTCTTTTAGTCTCGATGCCAGCAATTCTTAATAAAAGACTCAAATCTCTTACAAGACCATCCTTTTTTGAAAAACACGTCTTTTTCTTTGATACATCTTCAAAATAATTTACTAATGACAATTCTTTATTGGCTTATACTTAGATAAATTTTTGTCTTTGAAGCGCCAGGCGAGTGTTTCACTGGAAGCTGAACACCAGTAGATACTTGAGTACTTGAGTACCGACATTTGGCGTTTATGCCTTTATACAAACGTTGATACTACAGAAATAACAATCATCTAGATGATTTTGATGTTTTCGCCAAATGGTTGATGTTTCGAATTGGAAAGCACTCCTTTTAACACCTTTCCGCAATCTTAAATATTCCACACACGATTTACAAACACAATCAGGAGCCCAAAGCTTGTCATTTTTCTACAATTGTTAAACACATATTCTCCAGATGTGTGTAGAGATGATTGGATAATTTAAACAACATCTTGTTTTAACTACTTATGTCGCAAAAACTTTGGATCATGGACTTCTATGTATATTACTAGACCGGCTGAGCGAAACGCAGAAATTGCGTATTTAGTTATGGTCAATTATGCGTAACTCATTTAGTCGATTGCAAGCGGGCGAGGAAGCAAGCCTCTTTTCTGTTTTTATAATCTACGAATAATTCGTGTCATAAAGCTAACCATGTCAAAGTTGTCTTTTTATAAATCAATTGTACCAAAATAATATTTACCTACTTCAGTATTTTGTTAACCAAATTTCAATTCTAAGGAATATTTTGCAACAGCTTTATATTAAAGGTTAAACTTATCAGTACTTCCACTTAATTTTGTAAATTACTAGGTGTTCAAAATACAACTTCTTGGAGTGTTATTTTATTACTGAATGTATAATGAGGTATAAACTTTTTATGCGATTGTGCGTCTATTCACTATATTCAGTAGATATGTATGTACATGGACATTTCTGGGTCAAATTATGTTTAGGTTTCAAAATATAACCAATTGTTTCAGGCACCATAGACGCATCAGAAACATCAGAGAAATCAGAAGTTGCGGAATCAATAGAAGTTTCGGAAGCGGCTGAATCTGCAGAACCATCAGAAGCCGAAGAAATATCAGAAGCTGAAGAAACAGCGGAAAAGTCAGAAGCTGAAGAAACATCAAAAGCTGAAACATCAGTAGCTGAAGAATCATCAGAAGCTGAAGAAACATCAGAAGCTGAAGAAACATCAGAAGCTGAAGAAACATCGGAAGCTGAAGAATCGGCGGAAACGTCAGAAGCTGAGGAAACAGCAGAAAAGTCAGAAGCTGAAGAAAAAACAAAAGTATCGGAAGCTGAAGACTCGGTAGAATCGTCAGAAGTTGAGGAAACAGCAGAAAAGTCAGGAGCTGAAGAAACAGCAGTAACGTCAGAAGCTGAAGAAACATCAGAAGCTAAAGAAACAGCTGAAACGTCAGAAGCTGAAGAAACAGCTGAAACGTCAGAAGCTGAAGAAACAGCTGAAACGTCAGATGCTGAAGAAACATCAGAAAAGTCAGAAGCTGAAGAAATAACAAAAGCTGAAAAAACAAATACATCTGAAGCTGAAGAATCGGCAGAAACGTCAGAAGCTGAGGAAACAGCAGAACAGTCAGAAGCTGAAGAAACAGCAGTAGCAGTGGAAGCTGCTGATACAGGGCCCATTTTAGAACTTAATGACACCATTTCACATTCTCCCCGTTATGAGAAATCAACGAGTCTTAAGAAACGTAAAATACACGATATTAATTGCCCGCGAGGAAAAGAAACAAAAGATGAGTCCATTCAAACTCTGTTAATCTAAACATAAAATTGTAAAAAATCTTTTAGAATTGGGGTGGACGTACCAATTCCAAACCACTTAAGATTTTTTTTATTTCAAATTACTGCCTATAAGTTTATTGATATAAGACAATAGTTGCGTTGTTTATGGACAAATGAAGACAAAAAAGAAATTACATATAAGGCTTTTAGATTTCCCATAAGTATGATTAAAATCCTGAAAAGTGGATTGTTCCTTAGTTTGACCAGCAGGTTCTAGTAGTTGACCAATATTTTAAACAATGAGGTTAAAATTAAAGTAATAATGTTTATATTACTCAAAATCAACGTTTATTAATTATTTTACATTTAATCTAAAAATATGAAAATCAGTCAATTAAAGAAGAGACACCCTAAACTTCAGGTCTCCAGGTTCAGTAACCTGGAGACCTGAAGTTTAGCGACTTCTATGCAACTTGACTTTCTGGCAGATATTGTGTCATCTCTTCGACTTTGTAGGATCCTCTAGTGTTTATTGGAATAGGAGTTTTAATTTTTTTTTCGATTTTCTTCATTGCTATACCAAATTTTGTCTTCCTTGTCTAGCCATTTAAAAGTACCATGGTACTAACTGCCTTGCTATCGCCTTTAATATTTTTAACGGCTCTTGGAAGGTATTCGCCGTCATATTTTATGCAAACATATGAGTCAATTACGTTATCTACAAAATCCGACAAACTTTTATAAGAACTTAAAGGCTTAGTAGTGGCAGGGCACACTGCGTTTTCGCAGTCATTTTGGGTAGCCCGTCTGGCGACAGTAACCACCCCCTTACAGAAGACCACCGTGAAATAACAACACGTGTGCTGTTTTGTTTCGGTGAGTGAGTAAGGGATGCCAGAGCCCATTTTCCTATCCCCCTCCTAATCCCTTATCCTTAATCCTACTGCAGTCGGCAGCAGCTTTGGCGTTGCTTGTGTTATAGGCGACGGTAGCCACCTACCATCAAGTGGACCGTCAGCCTGTCTGCCGCCCTTAACATAAAAAGAAAGAATCAGATAATTTTCTAGTTTGAACTCGTTTTTTAGGATTTGATTCTCCTGTAGCTTGAACTCGCTTTTTTATTCGCTTCGCAACTGAAGGCTTAGTCCTTGCTTTTTCAATTTTATCCATCTCCTTACTTAATGTTATTTCTTCGCGCTCAAGTTTTCGTTTATCTTTAGCTTTTTTCTCTGCATCTTTGCCTTCCTAATATTTACTCTACGAGGGTGAATTGATAGCATCTGGAAAAATTTGTTTCTTTGCCTCCTTTTTTGATGGTGATTCTGTTGGCCATATTACAGCGCTTGCAAAAGCAAGACTTATGGGCATGTTTTTCAATCCTCGAGCCATTGTTTTAGGTTTTACCAATCACTAATGAAGTGTTTTGAAATTTCTGCCGGTATTCTCTCATAAGGGTAAAACCTTTCCTGATGCATTGAAAGTACCTAAAACTGTTAGGCTCTCATTTTCTTTATTTTTGATTTCATAGAAATTAGTCTGAAATAATTCCAGATTCCCTTAGGGGAATTCCCTTAGGGCCCAATACCAGACCTGAATCTGGACTGGTTTGGAAACCAGACTTGTCACAATTTAAATTTCTGTCTGGATCGTAAAGGATGTCCTGAGAATTTTCGGAAATGAGGTTTTTTTTTAAGTCTGAGTGCCTATTTCTCAAACTTTCTTCAGTTACACGGCTGCATGATTCGGCATGCCGTTGGGTTGTCAGGATGTCTTTTGAGGAATGCAGCAAACCACTTGCGGCCTGGTGCGCCATCTTTAAAAGGATTGGGACGCTCCTCTTTCTTTATAATTTTCTGCACTGTATCGATCAGTTGTTCGTTTTTAGGGGGTATTCCTTTTTTAGCCATGGAATTTAACCATCTAGTAAGCAGCTGTTCTTGTGGCGCTAATATTGTTGGAGGCCCCATTTTTCTGCCAACCGGGTGCCGCATTTTCATTTTACTTATTATGGTCGAATGTGGTATATTGTATTTACGGCAGGTTTTTCGAATTTTTCCGCCCAATTGTATTTCTTCGAGAGCCTTAAATACATCTTCTGCATATTTAAATAAATCCTTTTTGAAAAAAAAAAAAAAACTCGTGAAAATTTACAATACAACTATCTGGTTATCCTATAGGGACATCATATAAACCTATAACGAACTTGGTCAACTACTGGAAAGATGTTGATGCAATCTAAAATTTTACTATTAAAAAAACAGAAAAAGCAAACCAATGATTATTGGTCAACTATTGGGACGTGTTGTAACGTGTTCTACTAGTTAACCAGTCCAAACTGTATAAAAACCATGCTTTGTTTGAAATAACAAAAAATAGTGCCATATTAATGATTAAATTGTTGATTAATCATAAAATATAATTATTTAATTCATAAAATGTCGCAATTAAAGTCAGTTCATTCTTACCTTTCATCACACGCTCCTTACTGTAACGGCAGCCGAATAACTAATGGAGTTTAGTATTTTTTTTTCTGGGTATTCTATTATTCTTATTCAACCAATCTAACATGTCAGCTTTTTTAGAGTTAGATGAGGGTACAGGGTTCTGTTAATACGTTGTGGTAAGACGCATTATCGAGCTAACACACAACAGCACGGTTTGTGTGCAAAAGGAGACATTATTAAAAATATTGATTCTCAATAGTTCTCAACACAGAATTGGTACTCGTGCATACATTTTTGATTTAGGCTATTTTCTTTTTAATTATATGTACATATGAATATTTCCAAAATACAAAAAAAATGTTTTTTATTTTATCTTCTGAAGGAAAAAAACAACTTCTATTTGGGCTATAATCTCCGTTTAACGCTGAGTGTGATGATGTTCATAACTCAATTTAGTTAAAAGTGTGGGTTAGCTCTTTTAACTACCAAGGCGACGTTATGTACTATTTAAAAAGGTAAAATAAGGAAATACCGACAGAAAAGCCTTCGTTTAATAAAGAGATCAAACAAGAAAAATATGTTTGTAAAAAATGAAATACATATTTTGACAGAAAGCCTTTTTATTGGAAAAATCATAACTTAAATGAGGTATAATAAATAGATGAATTACCGATTTATACACCGTAAATTCATTACACACCCGTATAAGTAAATTGAAGGTTCCGAGCCCATGATCGTACCACTAGTGGAACCACTATACCATCATGTACTCGTGATACCACTGCGAAAAAAAATCCGAGTATGTACGTTAATGTACTTATAAAATCTAATTTTTTTTTTGTCAAAAAAAAACTACCTTATTACGTAAATAAGATTAACTTTAACTTTAGGTACTTTAATTTACGATTACTTAATTTGTGTGTTAAGTAAATTTTTAATCAGTGGTTTGTCTTCATCTTCACAGTGGTTCTGTATACATACTCCTTCAGAGTCAAAACATCTTAGCCTTTTCAGCTTACGATACCCCTGTATCTTGCCTATTATGATACACCTTGACAGGGCATTTTTTTAGGCAATGATACCACGAGTACACGGTGGTTTTAACTGGTAGATGTTACAAGAGTGGGACAAATGGTCTTTACAAACATATAGAATAATGTTATAACATAATCTTTTGAATTATAATTTGTGCCATAAAATAAGTTACGAAAACACTTCAACAGGGTGCTTATAAACAAACAAAAGATTGGGTTATTTCCTACCTGAATGCCTGTCCAATATAATTGTTAACATAAATAAATAATATATTTATGTTAACAATCAAAGAATGAATGGTTTTGACGAAAAATACATGTTGAAAGGAGTCATTTTTTATATTAAAATTGAGATTAATAAGATTTAAAAAAAATAGAAGTATAAATAACTGCAATCAGCCATGTTAACTGAAACACCAATCAGAGCGAATGACGTCACGCCCAGGTAAGTGCCATCGTGTTGCTCAAAGATTTTGAATTAGTCTTGGTGTTGCTTGACTGCTTTGACAGAATGAAAAATCTGATGAGATGTCGGTGACGTCACGTTTCATCAGACGCGACGCCATGACACCTAAGAGCGTTTTCGCGCGTAATTCAAAATATATTTAAAAACATTCAATAATTCGCGTTGAAATTTAGTTTTTTGCTGAAATATTGTTTTTTTCGGATATGGTAGACGCGTACATTATGGAAGGGAATTTCAAAATCTGTCCTCATGCCTATTGTTGTTTACACTCATTATTGATATGCATTGTTATATTTGAAGTAGGGTCTCAAGTGTTTTCATCACTTATTTTATGGCACAAACTATACCTGAAACTGTTTTTGGAAAAATAAACTTGTTATAGATAAAAAAAAATGTTTTTTTCTCGATAATTTATCTCTACAAAAGACGGCTACATAACAGTAATACTATAAGGTCATAGAATACTATGTTTTAGCAAAAATAATGTAATTTTTCTTTAGCTTATTCGGGGGGTGTTTCTATTTGAATCGGCCGATGTGGCATCGCCAGTAGACACGTTAAAAAAAACATCATTTACTTTACAAAATTAGTTAACGTATTAAATACAAGTGATTTCTTAGTCACGATTTCAAATATAGAAAAAAAAAACCTATTTCTGAAAATAACATTCGGTATTCTCCAAAAAAAAACATGCTAAATGATAATTTCCATTGTTCTATGAAACGACTAATCTATCTTCACAACTTTATTCCAATCCAACACATGTTTACAATAGTACAAAAGAGATTTAAAAAAATATTTATTATCTTCTCAAAGTGTTCGAAATGTTAAGTGACAATATAACTGTTAGCTCTGATTAATCAAAATCTAAGAAATCGATTTCAAATTCTCAAAGATTCAACTAAAACACAGTCATTTTTAATCCCCGACGCAAGGGGTGTTAGTTCAACCTGTGGTATCATAGATCCCAAACAGATGGGGCGTGTTCCAGGGGGTTATCTGTGGTTCCAGCAGTCCTTCGGCTAAGCTCTAACCGTGGATGCATGCCGTTCCAGCATAATTTGATCCGGACAAGATTTGGTCATACTCTTTCCGGGCTACCTGTCAGAGCTAATTATGCTCTGCGGGTGTATGATCAAAACAAAATTAGCTTTGGCCGAAGGACTCCTGAAACATGGAACAATTTTGATCAGTTTTTTTGTTGTTGTTTGAAAGCTGACGTGATCGAGATATTCGTAGCTAATAATTTATGATTTTTCTTTTTATGTTAAGATCGGCAGACAGGCTGACGGTCCACTTGATGGTAGGTGGCTACCGTCGCCTATAACACAAGCAACGCCAAGCTGCTGCAAGTGCGCTGTCGACTACAGTAGGATTAAGGATGAGGGATTAGGAGTGGATAGGGAAATGGGCTCTGGTATCAGTTTTTTTGTTGTTGTTTGAAAGCTGACGTGATCGAGATATTCTTAGCTAATAATTTATGATTTTTCTTTTTATGTTAAGATCGGCAGACAGGCTGACGGTCCACTTGATGGTAGGTGGCTACCGTCGCCTATAACACAAGCAACGCCAAGCTGCTGCAAGTGCGCTGTCGACTACAGTAGGATTAAGGATGAGGGATTAGGAGTGGATAGGGAAATGGGCTCTGGCATCCCTTACTCACTCACCGAAACACAACAGCACAAGTGCTGTTATTTCACGGTGGTCTTCTGTAAGAGGGGTGGTTACTGCCGCCAGACGGGCTGCCCAAATGACTGCGAAAACGCAGTGTGCCCTGCCACTACTAAAAAATACTAATTTATGAAAATCTGTTCAGGCGTTTGAAGATCATCAGCTAATTTCCTAATTGACGAAGGGATCTCACTAACTTCTAACAGGTTTGATTGATTTGAAATTTGGTGTACTGTCATTTCGGTGGTATTTCCATGACATGGTAACCTTGACCTGATGCTGCAGCACCAAGTAGTCTTCAGGATACCCAACTCCTCAGCAACTTACAGAGCGTGTTTGGTGTCATTAGAATGTGGGAGGTTAATTTATAATTTTTAATTATAACTTGACAACTCTATCTTCAGGACGACAGATAATGACGATAATACTGTTCTTGGAGCGCCTTAAAACGCGCTTGGGGTTCAACGACTTCGGAACGGCTAAATATCTTGTAATTTCTAACTATTTTTTAAAACACAGTCATTTCGAACAGTATTTTTTTTAATGTTAAGATCTACGAGCAGGCTTGTGGTCCGCTCGACGGTAAGTGGTTACCCTTGCGCCTATAACACAAGCAACGTCAAGGGATAAAAATGCACTGCATGTCAATATGATAAGGTAATAAAAGGCTTTCACATCTCTTACTCACTCACCGAAACACAACACACATGCTGTTATTTCATGGTGGTCTTCAGTAATCATACTGTCGTCAGCTGAATTGCCGGAATACTGCGTGCCCTGCCACTACTAATACTAATTAATAGATGATAATTAGAGCTTAAAAATGTGGGTAGTAACTTAAAATTCACCTGTTTTTCTTGTGAACGAACATTTCGTTAAATAAATTAGTTTTATTTAATTTTTACTAAGATTACCAATTATTTTTTTATTTTCAACTAGCTCACAATATTAAAAAAAAAAATCGCAGACATTTTAAAAACACTGAAGTCATCGTTATTACATCAATAATTTTCGCCTATTTACAACAAATAAATAATTTACATTAACTTCAGTGTCTGTATAGCGGCTTGCAATCTGTCGATTTCGCCTCGAGATTGAGACAGTTTTTCCGAATTGGTCTTTTGCACGTCCGCTGGCACTTTGACGCCGTAGTCTTCCGCCGCCATAGACTGCTCGAGCTTCGTGATTGTCTGCGTGAGAGTCTCCTTCTTTTTCTCCAGTTTGGCTATCTCCTTCGGTGGATCGATGAGTCCCTGTGAACATTTTTTGTTTTGCTTCAATTCGTAAATTTCAAAATCGCACGCACTTAATGTAAGTAAGGTCTAAGTAGTTAAGGCGTGAAGGCCTTAAGGGGTCGAACAAACTCATTTTAACATTTACAATATTAGTTAGGATATAAATTAATTAAAAATTGTAAATATTTTAATTATAAAATGAAATTAGCTTAACTTTGGTATTTTTTAAATTAAATCAAAAATCATGTGACTACACCTCGATGAAATCAATTTCACCCACCTTGAGCACCAGGTGGACCTCAATCTTGTCTGAAACCGTAAGGATAGAGCATCCCGTGGGAGGCTTCTCATCACACAGTTGACTGTTGGCCAGCGACTGAAGACCCCTGAACAATCCCTTCAGCGTTTCCGCCTGCAGGTCTTCGGAAATGATAAGGTGCACTGTGGTCTTCTGTTTATTGGTGAGGTTGTATTCGGATCGTGTGGAGCGAATCAAGTGCACCATCTTGAGAACCGTTTCCACATCGGACTCAAGGTCTTCTGAACGCCACGGAGCGTCACTCTTCTGAAATTAGACATTATGTATCTTTATAAATCATATTTAATGCGTTAATCTGATGTATACACTATATTACTGTAAAATTTCATCAAAAGAGTAACAAATATCCACACACTTTTGCATTTGTAATATTAGTAGGATATTAATATCACAATCACCTTAGGATAACTGGCGACGCATATGGACGGACAAGTGGTATCCTTCCTGGGAAGTCGCTGGAACAGATCCTCGGTGATGAACGGCATGAACGGACTCAGCAGTTTGAGACCGTACTCCAAGGTTGTGTACAAAGTCTTCCTGGCCGTTTCCTTTTCAGACTCACTTCCGGATGCAAACACAGGTTTTAAATATTCCTAGAAAACAATTAATATCATCAATATTTGCCTAAAAATCCTTAAGAGCTTCAATCATTTGAAGAGTGCTTAGCGAATTTTTTGACGAAGCACATAATTGATCATAATTTTAATGAAATTATAATTTATTTATTTATTTACTAGTTTAATTTGACGTATAGTCGAAAGCAGAATACCATACAACCTGTTGTAGATAGTTGATTTAAAATTTTAATTACATCGATATTATTTATATCTTAAAAGTTGCTTGGACGTTTTTCTAGACAATATTTCATCAAAGATTCCGTTTAATAGAAAATTATACTTAAATACAAAAAAAAATTATAGCTCAGCATCTGCGCTGGCCTATTTGCGCCCTTGAACCAATAAATTATAAGTCAGCTTATGAAACTCGTTATAGACTATGTTATAGACATATAGGAGCATACACTCACATAACAGAAACATAATCTAACTATAAATTTAACAGATTTTTCTTTATGTAGGTCATCAGACAGGCTGTGCGTCCACTTCAAGGCCGGCGCAATTTGTATGAAGCCAATGACGGCTTTCTTTGTGCCGTGTGCTCCAGTGTGTCGCGCGACCGGCGACACGCTGCAGAATGTAAAGCGTCTGGGACAAGTTATTTCATTTTTCATTTGACAGATTATGACTTATCCGCTTCGATGATGCGATGATGATGAAATAGTCAGAAATATCATCAAATTCTCACCAAGTAAACATCGCAGAGGTCGTATAGCCACAAGTTGTAGCAGTGAGTGGTGGCAGACGGGAACTCGTAACTCTCGAAGCCAGAGTTCACCTTCTGCACGGCGAGCGCCACTCGAGATAGCATCCACCGATCCATTGCTGGAATCTCGCTCGGCACTGCTCCTCTGTGGACCTGTGCGGAGTTCAATTCCACTTTATTACGTCGGAGAACGGTACGGCAAAGTATATAAATTTTTTCACAGAATTTTGTACCTTAAGTGCTTTTAATATGATTCAAATTTCATTTAGTTCTGCTACGGCAGCAATTAGCGTGCTGCGGCATTCCGCCGTAGCTTAATACAATGAAATTTGAATTATATTAAAAGCTCGTAAGGTACAAAATATTATTTTGTATACACCGACTTCTCTGTCGTGTAATACGACAGAGCAGTCGGTGGCAACTTTCACGGTTACAGTCTTAGACGGTGTGTGGTTTTTTTTTAAAAATACAATTAGTCATCAAATAGTAGCAAAATGTGTACAGACCTCGTAAGTGTTTTCCTTCGGGAAATATAGGAGCGCAAACTTTGTTGCATTCCACAACTTATTGCAAAAGAACCGGTAACCCTGCACTCGGAGGATGTCCAGGTTCAGATCGCGACCTTGGGTCATAGCGCATAGGGCGAATCTAGGTCAAAAGAGAAATAATTATTCAAACGTGCAGGCGATGTTTTGCCTCTTGGTTTTGTCTCTAAAACTTTGTATAATTATTATAAACTTACCGCAGTCGTAAAGTGGACAGCTTGTCTGGTGACATTAATCAGGCTATTGTGAAGTGTCAGCACGTGTGCTGCTTTTTTTCAGTGCTAGGGTAAAGAACCCACTTCAACCCCTATTTTTATAAATAACTGATGACGCTACTGCGCAATCTCCGAAATTTAAGGGTTGTTATTTAGATACTCGTACATTATTTTCATATAATAAATGTATGTAAAGACTTTTTTCGTCAAATAGGCTGACGGTCCACTTGATGCAGGTGGCTACCGTCGCCTATTAACACGTGCAACGGAACGCTCCCGACCATAGTAGGGTTAAGGATAAGGTATAGGGAAGGATAAGGTTTTTTTATCTTTCAGCCATATCACAAATTGTTTTTTAAATTAATTTAAGGACAACAGTTTAATATCATTTGGTATCTTATTACATATTTTAACACTCATATGAATGCAACTTTTGGTACATTTTGTCAATCTAGGTACATCATCAAACACTATGTTATTAGGATTCCTTTGAATTTATACGCGCTTGCGAAATCTTAATCACGTCGGACAATTAATCAACTTTAATTGCATCCGTGTAAAGCCGCAGGCAAAAACTAATGAAACGCAAATTAACCCACCTGAGAGCGTCTGTGCCGCACTCTGGAATCCCATTGGGATAGTCCTGGGCCTGGGCTTTTCTGGCGCGTTCCAGCTCTTGCGGATCCACGTTCGAAGTCAGCAGTTGTTCGTGCAGACGCTCGAGGCTGATACCTTTCACCACGTCCACCGGATCTATCACGTTGCCCAAAGACTTGGACATTTTGCGTCCGTGGGCGTCTCGCACCATCGGATGAAGGTACACCGACCTGTTAACATGAGATAGTTTTCATTATAATCTCCTATCAGACTAGGAAGACATGGATAACAGAGTAGGGGAAAATAGTGGCCCAACAGTAATACAATCATATTACATCCTACAGTAAGGCTCAGATCTCTCCAATGGGTGTGGTGACATGGGTTAAAATGCCACAAACTGGATTGCTGATTGACAGAACAGATATATTTGGTGAGACCTGCCCAGAATTCGAAGCCTAGTATTTGTGCGGGTACAAACCATTCTAGTATTTGTCCCACTTGTCAGCGGGACATAACTGTTTAGTTAGTCTGTGTCACAAGCTTGCAATGCGGTCACACTAGATGTCGTTCCGCGATATAAAAAAAAACTCTTACCGACACGTATCGCCCGCTTCCTACAATTCAATTAAAATATGCTTTATTTTCTTTATTGGTGTTAAATATCTTATAAATTATGAAATGAAAACTGAAAATTATGTGCAATCATTTAAAGTCAGCCTGACACTTCCAAATAACAGTTCATACACAAACTCGTCGTCTGATTTTGAGGAATATCCTAATTGTTTGTCAAAAATAATATAAAACAGTCGCTGTCTGCCGCTAAATCCTTCTAAGCCACCCAATGGATTTTAATACGGTTTGCACTAATCGAAAGAGAGATAAACAAGGAAGGTTTGTGTGTGTAATTTGCAAAAAATAAAAATTCATCCGAGCCAAGCTGTGGGCGGGTCGCCAGTAACGTATAAGCAGATGTTTAATTATTCCTAGCAAAAGTATCTAAATAACAACACATACTTAAAAGGTAGTTTCCCCATGAGCCGCTGGCCGAAGAACACCATTCTCGCCACCCAGAAGAACAATATGTCGTGGCCAGTTTCTAACAACGTCCCAGGATAGAAAGCCTGAAAGAATACACATCATGAATCAATACTTGTTTACACCTTTGGATATTTAGATAGATTCATAAATAGAGCCAACAACAATTATTAATCTATACTTGCATAGATAATTAATTAAAGTAGGATTATTTAATATTCCCAAAAACTAACAGTCTGTTTGGAAAGTAACTTCGTATTTTATTGTGAACTAGCGACCTGCCCATGGCTTCACATGGGTGTAATTTTCTCCTGCCAATTATATACACAAACTTTCTTCGTTTTTCGCTTTTTTCATTTTTTCGGTAAAAACATAAGGGACCCATATGAGATTAAACGTAGGTATTTGAAATGATTGAATGATTTGTTATTCAATACATCAATTAAGACCTTTATTCCGTCTTCATCAGTTTTAAATGTAACTTCACTTAAAGATACCTATTTCTCGAGGAAATATGTTTAAAAATAAGTATACGATTTTAGTTCTAAATATCAACAAGATAATATAATGAGTTTCCGAATGTATTAGTATTTATGAAATACCTGAAGGTCTTCGGTTTGATCTGGCCATCCAAATATGGAGAAGGGGAAAAGCCCCGATGAGAACCAAGTGTCCAACACATCCTCATCTCGCTGAAGCTGAATGCTGCTCGCAGACACGTTGTACTTACTGGCGGCCTTCGCTAAAGCTTCTTCTTGCGTGTGCGCAGATATCCACAACTCTTCGTCGTTCTGTTTCAATAGTACAATAAAACATTTAGATTGTCGATTAGGTCGAATGGAATCAAACAAATTTGGAAATCAAACAAATCTAAAAATGAGATTAATCCTTGTATCTGTAAAATTTACATTATTTTCTTAATAAATGAAGTGTTTAATCAGTAAAAAAAAAATCAATGTTATTAGAATTCAATAACCAAACATAAGCATTATATGGATTAAAATGTTTAAATTTGAATTAAGTTATTAAAATATTAATTAAGATTTATAGTTAAATTAAATTTAGGGATTTACTTACAACAAATAGGTTAAAAAATACTAGCACAATGACACACAAGCTTAGAAAATGTCAAAAAAATAATAGTTTTTAATGTTTCATAATTAAAATAATAGTGATACACCAAATGTGTTATAATTAAAATTGATATTAAAACAAGCTGAAACAAAAAACATCATGCACGTAAATACAACACGAATGTGTAGAATGTACAATAAAATTGTACATACCTATACAAGTGATAATCTAGAATTTTTATAATGACAACGTATTTTTTTGTCTCATTGACAGAGTATATTGTTCAAGTGCCCGCCTACTGGTACAATTTTGCCATATATTATTAATTTATGGTATTATTTAATAAAACAATTTACACGTAAGACCAAATAAAATGGTATAACATAACAAAAATTACAAAGGTACAAGACAAATTATAATTTTGAAAAACGAAAACGACAAAAGACAAAAACAGGAACACAGTCTTTACAGAAGACACAATAGGAAAAGATAAAATATATCCGGAGGTGAGAAGACAAAATTCATGAGACGAAACAAATAAACGTTTTATCTCGTCCGTCACGAACGCGACGGGACGTTTTCTTAAGGGGGAGACAAATGCTAAATACTAAAAATATCCATTGTTTAATGAAAATGTTACAAGAAATAGACAAGACAATTGCTTTGAAAAAAATATATATTATACTTAAACATGTGAAGAACCAATTGTATTAATTAGAATTTTCGTTAAAGTAATAGAAACTCCACAAAAAAAGTTAGAACACAAGAAGAATTTGACCTTTATTGAAAATTCTCTCGAAAACGGCTTATTGCACGCATAGGAATCCTGTACCTATTAATAAGTTGATATCAGATTAAAAAATTGTATTGATAAAAAAAATTTTTTTGTGTAATGTTCTAATGGTAAAAACAAAAAAACACCATTTCTAGGCCCGTTGAATTGTCTCCGCCGCCAGCGAGTTCTATAGTAAATGTGATTTGCCTCAGTGAATCCCTTAATATCGTTTCATATACTATACTTACATGAAACAAAATTTACGTGACGAGATTGTACGAGACGTAACGTGGTCCGAACATGACGTGATAAAACATCGCTGATTAACGGGTCGAGAAAACGTCCCTCCCCCCGTCCGAGATACCGTCGCGCTTGCTAGTTACGCTTGACGGGGAGTGTTGTGATGTCTACTGTTTTGTGAATATTAAAACAACTAAAACCACGCGGCACGTATGCTTTAAAACTACGTTCTCGTTACGAACGAGGCATGTGAAGTCCCCATTCTGTGCGAAGTATTATTCCGTTACGTAAATGAAAGGCCTTAAGGTGGAGACAAACGCTAAGTACTAAAAATATCCATTGTTTAATGAAGATGTTACAAGAAACAGACAATACAATTGCTTTGAAAAAAACATATATCATACTTAAACATGTGAAGAACCAATTGTATTGATTAGAATTTTCCTTAAAGTAATAGAAACTCCACAAAAAAAGTTAGAACACGAGAAGAATTTGACTTTTTTTGAAAATTCTCTCGAAAAGGGCTTATTGCGCGCATATGAATCCTGTACCTATTAATAAGTTAATGTCAGTTTAAAAAATTGTATAAATATTTTTATTTTTTTGTGTATTGTTCTAATGGTAAAAACAAAAAAATCACAATTTCTAGGCCTGTTGAATAGTCTCCGCCGCCAGCGAGTTCTAATGTAAATGTCATTTGCCCAAGTGAAGCCCTTATTTATGTAATATGTGATTGCATTTTGAGCTCTTAGTGCCAGTGAAGTTACACGTATATATGGATTCAAAGTGAGATCAACGGAGAGAGTTTAAGAAAAAAAAATCAGCCTGAATAAATATGTATTATATGAACTAGTTTTGTGCTGAATATTAAATTTATTACCATGCCAGCAAATCTAAGATAAACTTTTTTGGGTGAAATCACACTGGGTTCAACAGTTCAGTGAAGAGAGAACATATAACATTTACAAAATATGCAAGTAAGGGTGAAACAAAAAATAAAAAGACAATGGATAGAAGGCAAAATTCAATCCCAGGATCTCCGAATATAGGCTTAATGTTAAATCGTCATATGAGTAAATCGGGCGTGAATTTCTTCGAAAACCCATTTATGAATCTAATAACTATGGCAAGAGACATGCACTGTGCGTACACTCAGCTCTGTTCAAAATGTGAAGCTCTTTGTTGATCACGTACGGCCTGTTGTTGGGTCGCTCGGGGAGCCCTAGTGCGAATTCGGGTGCTCTTCTTGCGGCCCGAGCGAGTGCGCCTACGCCTCGGCGCTGCCTTCGCACCGCTGGTATCCCCGTCCTCGGAACGTACCATAACCATACCATTAAGCCACATTGACAAATTACAATACAATCGCTGTTAGAGCTAATCTTGTAAAAGATTGATTCTATTTATGAATTCAGCGTTAGTACAAAAGTACGATTTTTTTCTAATGTTGACAGACAGGCTGACAGTTCACTTAATGGTAGGTGGCTACCGTCGCCTATAACACAAACAACGTCACGGGAGCTGCATACCACGCTATCGACTATAGTAAGATTAAGGATAAGGGATTGGGAAGGGGAACACAACAAACTCACTCACGGAAACACAACAGCCACGCATGCTGTTATTTCACGGTGGTCTTCTATAAGAGGGTGGTTACTGCAGCCAGACGGGCCACCCATTGCGTGTGTCCTGCCACTAATTTCCAGCTCCATACAAGGGTTTGCAGGGAGACAAACCCGAGAATCCCGAAACAGAGCGTTAAAACAAGCACCCTAACCTAACAGAGTTAAAAATCGCTTATTCTTACAATCATCTTATTGATTTTCTCATTGAAAATCGGCAGCTATATAATTTCTCCTAAATTTATATACAAATAACTAAAGAATAAAGTTCAATATTGTGTGCAGCTTACCTCCTTACTTGGCAACGTAACCCTGTAAGCCGGTATCTGATGTCCCCACCAAAGCTGCCTCGATATGCACCAGTCCCTGATGTTTTCCATCCAGTGGTACCAGGTCTTCTCGTGAGCGTCCGGTATGATCTTCAATTCACCACTTTTCACGGCCTTTATGGCGTCTGCAGCCATCTTGTCGCAGCGAATGTACCTAAATTTAATTTTTCAATAAAGTGTGATTCTATTTATCGGTTCGTTAAAACCGACGTAACTTATCAATTACAATAAAACAAAAGAGTAATGTTTAACGAACGCAATAAAGAAGAAATGCAATAAGTATTATTACTAACACTATAGCACAAATTTTTATTAGATATTAAAAAGCCCATTTCCCTATCCCTTCCTAGTCCCTTATCCTTAATCCCACTAAGGTTAGCAGCCTACTTGCAGCACCTGTGGAGTTGCATGTGTGTGTAATAGGCGACGGGAGCCACCTACCACCGAGTGCACCGTCAGCCTGGATGATCTTTATATATAAAAAAAAAAAAGTTCACCCCCTGCATCCAGTGAGGAGTTGGTCATGACTACCATCAAGTGAGTGAAAATTTACTCTGACTCACTTTCGAGCATAAGTGATGGAAGACTACCTTGAATAAGCTTTTAATTTTTTTTTAAAATAATCAATTCAGAAATAAATTGAAATGGACTCGCATATAATTTAAAGGGGTTTATGTATAAACGTACGTTTGGTACAAAATTATCTATGGTAAGAATAAAGTCTCACCACTGAGGCTTCAGCATCGGTTCTACTACGTCCTTGGAACGGCTGCAGAGTGGCACAACCATAGCATGATCCCTTGTCTCCTTATAAAGTTTCTGCTGGTCTAACGTCTTCACGATAGCTCGACGGACGTCAAACCTTTTCATGCCCTGAAATAAACAATATTATAACATTATTAAATAATTTAAAAAAACAATTTCACTATAAAAGAAAAATAAGAAATAAACTAAAAATCATCCTATTCCTACATGGGTTAAGTGAGATACGAACGAATGAATCTATTGCGCCAACACTATCTGCTAACTTTATTCGAGAGCGTGCCTGGCCATTTTCATACAAATCGCTATATACACTAGCTATAACTATATCTATTTATTGGTCAACATTTCATACGTTAGAAAGAGAGAAAGTAACGACGTCTGCAAACCAGGCATAGAAAAATAACTAAAGCATGGAACCCTGACTAAAATAAAAATCAATATTTATAGTGTGTTGCTCCTTACGCTTTTGCATTGTGACCATCAGTCAAAAAGAGATAAACATACAAACTTTGTTCTTATTTTTGATCGGCGTATCGAGGTCAAACGCTAGAATTGGTGCCTTTACGTACTTGGTCCCGTTTTATGATACCCATTTAAAGAGGCTAGCTAACCGTTAACAAATGATTTGAATAAAGTGTCAACTTAACTTATCTGTATTTTTGCTTTGTACGTATGTTCTGTGACATGAGTGACAACGTTTTTGTTTATTTTTGGTTTCTGCATCAAAATGTAATAAATCTAGCATCAAATCAATTATAACACTATTATATTAGATATCCGTGAATTCTGTGATTATTACAATATCTTGTTCAGTGCCACGATGTAAATCTAATGCGGCCAGAAAACAAAATGAGGATATGTTTATAAGTTACCATCGGTAAGTGATTTTGTTTGTTTGCATTATCAAAGTCATGCAGTAAATATACTGTGAGATTGTTTGTATAATAAGGACCACTAATAAATTATGTTTCTTGAATTTAAGTAATATTTTAAGAAAAAGATAAAAGCAGGATAGGTTATGTTAGTATTGTGCCGACGATATCGTCTTATCTATATTTGTATATATGGATAATTTGTATAGGTCACCCTGGTACGGAACAGCCAGACGAACATCTAGTGAAAGTATATTTGTCTCTCTATAACTTATGGCCTTAATGCAACGGTGTACGAAGCGACACACTATAAATATTGGTTTTTATTTTAGTCTGGGTTCTGGGTCTGGGCTTTAGTTATTTTTCTATGAAACCAGGTAAGAAGCAAAGATGTGGGAGAGAGACAGCCATATATATGTCCACTCCCCTTTGTGCCTCCGCTTGCCGAGCTACGAACATGCGGGCACAGTCGGGCCATGAAAAATTATAAACAAATAAAACGTCCAAACTTTAAAATTTTCTTTGCGTTTCGTTGCAAGGACAAGATGACAAAGTTGTTATTTTTTATTAATATCGTGCGTGCGTTAAGGCAGACCGGAATTTTGGGCTTCTATGAAGCTTCCGTCACCATCTATGGGGAATATCTCTTTTCAACATCAATTTGCTATACAAATATACAATAAACAAATAATATCAAACAGCTATACATAATCGTTATACACGTAATAATAGCGTTTTGTGCAAAATTCTGCTTCAGTACTATTTAAGGGCTTCACTTAGGCAAATGACATTTACAATAGAACTTGCTGGTGGCGGAGACAATTCAACGGGCCTAGAAATGGTGTTTTTTTGTTTTTACCATTAGAACAATACACAAAAAAAAAATTATTAATACAATTTTTTAAACTGACATTACTTTCACGAAAATTCTAATTAATACGATTTGTTCTTCACAGCATGTTTAAGTATAATATATATTTTTTTCAAAGCAATTGTCTTGTCTATTTCTTGTAACATCTTTATTAAACAATGAATATTTTTAGTATTTAACGTTTGTCTCCACCTTAACCTAAATTTGTTTATTGGTAGTACTTGAATATGAGCTAGCACCTTATTATAGTGTAAAAACTGACAAAAAATGACGAAAAACAATAGATCTTTTATATGATTTTTTTTCTTTTTCTTCTTTTGCCTTTTTCTTAAGCCTTGTTCAATTTACAGCCCAATTTATTTCCATCTTGTATTAATCGCGCATATCACATTTACGGTTATTTTGACATTAGACCGAGGTTTTGTTATTCATGTTTCATCTTATAGTGAAATATGCACACAGTAAGTATTAATAATGACTAAGTTAATATCTGACCGCAAATGCACCGCAGTGGTCGAGCATCCTCCCTTCGTCGTCGAAAATGGTGATGAACGGCAACTTGTGACGTTTCCCGATTTCGTAATCATTCGGATCGTGCGCTGGAGTTATCTTAACGGCGCCTGTTTATAAAATATTTATGTGCTACAATAAATTTCTACGACAAAAAGCCTTACGAATAAAACAAATCCTACATAGACATAAGATAAACCTATGCCACCTACCATCAAGTGGACAGTCCACTTGACACTTGACAGACAAGTGACCTACATCAAGTAAAAAAAAGTGTCAATATCCATTCACTGTACCGACCTGTGCCAAAGTTCATGTCGACATAATCGTCCGCAATTATCGGCAATTTCCTCTTCAATATCGGATGGTTCAGGTTCTTGCCTATCAGATGCTTGTACCTGGAATATTAACAAAGAAATGTTCCTTGAGGGAATACGCCATCCGCCATACGTTCTAAACTTCAAACTTTGTTGGGCTTATTCTCTAGAGATTTTCGTGAGTCAACCATAGCTTTTACGTCAAAAATATATCATTAAGGGAGTAACAGCGTTGAATATGGCAGAACAGTCCTAAATGCGGCGGAATGTGCATGATAATCATAATCATTTATTTGCTGAATATAGGTTACAATGATTTTACAATAGATCTTTCTCGCTACATTCTACCCTTCGAGGGTGTGCAAATATTTTAAGTAGGTACATTACTAATTATTAATTAAGTTACTAATTAAGTATTACAATAAATTATCTGACATGTAATCTTTTATACTATAATAGCATTTGTCTACGAGTAGTTTCTTCATTTTCTTCTTGAATAAATTAATATTAAGCTCTTTAATGTTTTTTGGAATTTCATTATATATAACTGGTGCTTGGAAAAAAATACTTTTATGCATCAGGGCTGTATGTACTTTTCGAATGCATAATCTGTTGGGATCTCTTTGTTCTCTTTTACTATTATCCGAGACTCGCTTAAATAGTTTAGGGTTGGCTTTAACATATACAACGACCTCATATATAAAAAGCGATGGAAGTGTCAGAATTTTATAGTTTTTAAAAAAGGGCTTACAACTATCAATAACATTCAATTTAAACATGGCTCTAATACACCTCTTTTGTGATTTAAAAAGAGAGAGACCAAAATTTCCGTCTGTCGAGTTTCCCCAGAATAGAAGCCCATACCTTAGCACAGATTCAACAAGTCCGTAATATGCTAATAAGAGTGTATTAATGCTTAAAGTGTTAGTTAATTTATGCAGGGCATATGCTTCTTTGCACATTGCGATTCCAAGTCATAATTGACCAGTTGTGTTTCGGTGAGTGTGTAATTCCAAAGCCCATTTCCCTATCGCCTGCTAATCTCTTAAGGTAGCCGTAATGAATATACGCACTTTACAAGTCGAATATTCGATGACGAGCGCCGAGCACCCGACCGCGCTCCATCCGGCAACCGTCTGTCAGTCGCTGGCGCGAACAACACCGAGAGCGCAAAAGTTTAGGCGTTTCGCACTGCTTGCTTTGTTTGTGTCGTGGTATTTTATAGTTCTCGAATCTCACTTCTGATTTCGAATATCAAGTCTGAATGTAGAATCCGAGTTCTGATGTCGGGGGTCGGTCTCCTGGGGATACAGGCCTCATCGGGCTCAGGAATAGCCGAAAACACGAAATACGTCTTGATTCTAGTAGTACACAATCGTATAATCGGATAAAAATTAAAGTTACAATGTAAATGTGAACAATTAACCCACTGCAAATGGATTTAACTGGAAACGCGGTGTGTTCACCGCGGCACTAGCTCACACGTCTTCTCTTCGAGCGCTCTCTCTTATTCGCAACCTCATACATATCACGGCTGCTGGTCCCGCATCGACTACACCCAAGCTTACTGCTTGGTGTTTCCAAGGAAAGTGGTTAGATGGCGTTGTATGCAATATGGAACCGATTAAAACTCTCCGCTTGTGGCGTCGCTTCAGAAATCTTCGACATAATAAAATGAGTGGAGTCAGGAAAAAAGACAAATTTGTTGTCCAAATACGCTTTCTTTTCTTCTTTAAATAGCAATAACGGATTAAAAGGAACGCACCGGACACTACCTCTACGTCTCTATTTTGATTACAACTCCTAGGGATGGAGCACAGTCAAGCATATATTTGTCGAGAACATTTAGGTGTCATGAGGATTTGCTCATAACTTGCACTTACAGCGCCCATGGCTTTACTTGTGTTAATAGGCGACGGTAGCAAACTACCATCATGTGCGAATTTTTTTATTTTGACATAAGAAAGTACATGCAATATAAAAATATTTTAATAACAATATGAATAACTTGAAATCTTACCTGACGTCATTGGGATGGACAGCAACTGCTACATCCCCCAACATTGTCTCCACACGGGTGGTCGCAACGACTATCTCCTCATTGGAATCCTCCACTTTATACGCAAACAGCACCAACACACCAAACTCCACCTGAAAATGCGTAGTTATACAATTTTAATCAAGATTCTTAATCCCAGCAAAAGTTTATTGTCAATTGTTGGCTCTTTTGAACTTTATGTCATATATATCGGAGATTCCTGAAGCGGCGCCATAAGCGAAGAGTTTAAGAGTCGGTACCGTTCGCATACAACGACATCTAAACATTTTCCTTGGAAACGTCAAGTATAGCTTGGGTGCAGTTGATGCGGGACTAGCAACCGTGATGTGTATGAGGTTGCGAATAAGAGAAGGCGTCTTTCAATTGATAAGAGAGAAAGAGCCATGAAGCATAAGATCGTGTACTACAAGCATTAAGTCTTCTTTCGTGTTTTCGCCTATTCCTGAACCTGACGAGGCCTATATCCCGTAGGACCGACTCTGACATCAGACCTGCGATTCGACATTCGAGATATATGTAAATATATTTCTTAAGAACCAAATTGCACAATGTAACATGTTTACAGTAATGTTTTGAAACAATCTATATTATACACTAACGTCTCATTTTTGGTCAGAGGCCTCTCTTTCGACTGAAAGGTAAAGGTTATAGTTAGGATAACTGCAAGTCCATATGGGATTATAGACGAGGCAACTGATAGTTCATCACAATCTGCTGTCCATTAAGTCATGATAGAGAAAATTAAAAATTAATCCTCCGCTTGCTTTCTTTAATCCCAGTATTTCATCCTAAGTATTGCTTGTTTTAATCCCAGCGATTAAAGCAAGCAATACTGCTGATGGATTCTGAATAAATAAAAAAAATACTTTTTTCATATTATTAAATGACAAGACAGGCTAATGGTCCACTTGATGGTAGATGGCTACCGTCGCCTAAGGACACAAGCAACACTAGGAGGATACATATGTGCTGCCGACCCTGCACTAAATATTATAAGGACCACTTTTTTTTTATATTTTTGGTGTTCAAATAGAGACAAAATGACTATCCAAACAATTGTAGCAATTTATAAATGAGCAGTAGGAATCGTATACACATCTTTAATATTAAATAGACACTCGCGAATTGAATGTTTTTATATTATCACCACCGAGCGAGCAGCGTAACGCGCGCCATCTGCATGTCGCCGCGCTCACAGGTTCTTAACGCAAACAGCGCAAGCCGCGCGAACTGTGTTCGCGTGTTTACTTTCGAAAATCAAGTCATTTATTTTACACACAGCTGTCAACTCGACCATCTGTCAAAATAAAACCTCGTGACTAATAAGTAAAACATAGAAAAGAAAAAATTACCCATACCCCTTTAACATTTTACGAAGTTTCAGTTTATAAAAATGATATAAAGTAAGTTATGTGAAATACCACAAGTGCTCAATAACACCCTCTGCATTCTGCTGGCATCTCAACGCCTTACCAATTTTCGAATTTCCCGATACTGCGCTGTGTGCCAACACATTTTGAAGAGGTGAGTTAACACATCCGGCGCAGTGTGACACATTTAATCGCTTATAAACACGAGCAACGTTATATGTATTGCGAGTGCGCTGCTAACGCTGACATGATAAAACATAAAAATGATGTAGGGAAATGGTCCCTCGTATCTTAGTAATTCACTGAAATAATGTACACATTTCAAAGTTATATTCAGGACAGAATGATAACGTCTAGCTGAAATGCTACCTTCACCTTCTTCTCACCCCACAAGGTACTTTCTCACCTTGTGCTCGTATCCGGGTATGGCCAGAAGAGTTCTACCGCTCAGCTCCATCTTATCGACTTCGATGTCGGAAATGGCACTCTTCAAAGTGCACGACCAGTTGACCAACCGGTTGGCTCGATAGATGTCGCCGGCGTCGTGTAGTCGGATAAACGCTTCGTTGACGGCGCGACACATCGATGGATCCATTGTGAATCGAGCGCGCGACCAGTCGAACGACGAACCGAGCGACCTAAGTTGCTCGTATATCCGGTCGCCCTTTCTGAAGACAAATTAGTAATTTTAGAAGTCTGACTACAGTGACCACATCCTTAAAAAAGACCACCGTGAATATAGCGGCTCGTGTGTTCTGGCGAGTGAGTAAGCGATGCCTTAGCCAATTTTCCTATCCCCTCCTAATCCTTATTCTAAAAAGGCTGACAATGCACTTGCAACCCCGATGATGTTTGTGTTACCAAGCCACGATAGCCACCTAGAATCATAGTTTTATAGATACATTCATAGTACTACAGAGTGTGTAATTATAGACACATCCTTTGCAAGTACTAGTCTAGGGCTACTGTCACTAAGGAACACAAAAAAAACGCTAAATACTGCCAACTCTACTAGAATACATATATTTTTACAATTGTCATTACGAATAGCAGTAAAATTATTATAAATATTGATACACCAGTAGAAATTAAACTGAATTAAACAAATACCACAAAACATTAGCAATAAGTTCGTATAAAAAGATCTGAATATTGGCACGATAAAGCAGAAGGAGGCAGTTTTCAGCAGAAAATACCAGCAAAGATTATGCAGACACCTCAACTTTCTGATGACAAGCCTTTGGGCACGGGAATAGTACAACAAACCGGCCTCAGGAGATAGTGATCCCAATTTACAAAAGGGATTCCGTCAGTAGCCAAAAGAAGACGATGGTGACACTAGCCTCTGACATATATGTACATTAATCAGATTTAATTCAGGCCAAAAAATAGCTCATTGCCACCCAAAAAATAGGGAAACTAAGAGAAAAAAAATTATACAAAGGCGGTCAAGCCAAATCTATCTTTTGGCCAACCAGTTAGAGTAACCAAAAGGGGCTATAAGAGTTTACACCTCACAGATTTAACTAAAATTAACTGTTAAGAGGAACATTTATGTATTATTTTCCAATAATTTTTTGGGAATATACTTATCTGTTGATACCTTAAACATATTTATCAAAAACAGTGTTTAATTTTATGGAAATATATTGAAATAAATGAAAAATTTAGAAAAAAACTTATGTTAGTGATTGTATACCAATGAGGTAATGAGCTTAAACATAGTTATCTGTTAGTTTTTTTAACAATTTTATCGAAAAGTGGCTAGAATAATTTATTTTAAACATTTTAAAATGGCTTCCTTCAATATGTAAAATAAATCTATGTATTTCGATGGTTTATCTAAGTTTGTTACTATTAAATAATTTTTTCGTTCCTTTATAAAAAGAATTCATCCTTTCATATAAAAAGTACTTACTCATTTTTCCAGTCCCACACACGTTTAATGAATTCTTCTCTCCCCAACTCGTGTCGTGTTTTCTTCTCTTCTCTCCACAGTTTCTTCTCCACCACAACTTGTGTTGCTATGCCGGCGTGGTCACAACCAGGGTTCCATAGAGTGGTGCGTCCGTTCATCCTGTTACAATCGATGGTTTCCCATGAGACATACAATAACTTTATATAAAAAAAGATTTATAACCCTGACAGGAAGTAAACTTATATTAACAATAGCTTATAATGGCTAAAAATAATAACAGTTTTCTTAATAAAATCTGAGAAAATCAACAAAATCATCGAATACTAGCTGAGCCTGCAACTTCGTACGCGTGGTATTCGGTATAACGCATAACTTCTTTGTTTGTAAATCGTAACACTAAATGTTTCGGGAAGATTGCTACGTCACTGAAAACCGCATTCAAATCGGTTAAACCGTTTCTGAGATTAGTGTGCACAAACGCACAGCGAAACAGACAAAAACTCCAAAAAACCATTTTTTTATACTTGTACAAATATTTTTTTTTTTTTTAATATTTAATGTACAGATACGGCTTGTTTATGATTTTATTATAAATGTATTGATAAATTATTTTAGAAGTTGCAGAGCACAATAGACAGCCCGTCTGGTGGCAGTAACCACCCCATGAAATAGCAACATGTGTGCTGTTGTGTGTCAGTGAGTGAGAGCAAGTGTCCATTTTCGTATCCCCTCCTAATGAGACACTTGCACACAGCAGCATTTACAGCACTTGTGACATTATTTGTTAATAGGTGACACTATCCATCCATATGAATTTTAGATTAAAAAAGAAACTAATTCTGACCTATGCCACCTGGTAATTGCATCCTCAACAGCATTGGTGAGTGCATGTCCAAGGTGCAGTGATCCCGTGACATTTGGTGGTGGGATCACCATCACGAATTTGTCATTTGGATTTATCTCTTGCAACGATTTCCTCTGAAATGTAAAAAAATATATTTCGAAATGGCGAATAAATACAAAAATCATGACAGTAACTGTCAAATTTTTTTAATACATTAATTTTTTAATTATTTATTTTTAAACTCAGATGAAGTCGTGAGCACTAGCTAGTTAACTACATATGTTAGAGGACCACATTGATAATTTTTCAAAATTTTCTTTTGTACTGTTATATTAAAAAAAAGTAAATGTATAAACATTGAGATGAAAGTTGTTGACGGCACTAGCTAAAGGAATGTCAATAGGGCTTAAAACAAGTTGATTTTTCCACTTATTACTCTTCAAGATGGGATTTAGGAGTCTCTTAAGTTGGCTTACTTTATATAATTAAGGCACCAACTAGGTTTAGTTATATCATTTGAAACTTACTATTAAAAGAAGTATGTAAAAACTTTCATCTAAATACTGTCAATGATTATGGCACAAGTAATGAATGTAGTGCTGCAACTTCACAGCAGACTACAATAATTAGAAAAAAAATCCATCCATCCGAAAACATCTTTTGGAAATGGACCCTTATTTGCCCCAGACTAATATGAACTAATGAACTGGCACGCAAAATTTTTGAAAAAATGGTGTGTGTTATTAACTATTAATTGGGGTTGCATAATTATTTGGTATAAATCTTACTGTAGAATGTTAATATAGCTACAAATATTAGTACAGTTATATATTATAAACGTTCAACAGATGGCGCTAGTAGTTTGTTATGTGAAGCGACCATTTAGAAGCAAATTGTCAATAGATGTCACTTAACATGATTTAAACACTATATTGAGTTGTTTGTTTTTCACTTCTACTATTTCTATGAATTGATATTAAAAATAGATATAATAATAATTATTAATTACTTAAATAATTATTTTAAGAAAATGTATTCAAAATAATCACCCCATATTCAGGTTTAAAGAAACCCTGTTTCTCCCACCAAGCATACCAAGCTGCTTCAACATAAGCCGGGCTGTAGGCATCAGGCATAGGATCACTTAGGTCTTTCTTGTCACCTGGTGCTGTTTGGGCTAAGTATACTGCACTTTCCTTTACCTCTTTTGTTTTTTTCTGTTGACAGAAAAAATATTATGACTATGTGTTGTACTATAAGGTATTGTATTTCTTCTTTTTTGGATAACAAATAACAAGATAATAGGGTATTTTAGTCTATATGACAAAAAATCTAAAAGTATATTATTGAGTTAGCTTAGGCAAAAAGAAGTCAGAAAATGTTAGGTTTAGTTCGTAAAATAACAAAATAAATTTTAAAATTAAATTCAAAGTTTTCAGAATTTTTAGTCTGTTCTAAACACAATGAAATAGTAGCCGCCATATTTACGTCATACGGTTGTGTAAACAAAAAAGTGTCAGTCAGTGTCGTGTCAATTACGCATTTGTTTACACAGCCAAATGACGTCATGACCACAGAGCAAAATGGTTTCCAGCGTTTTCGTCAAATTACGCGCGAAATTTGAAAATGTAAATTTTAAATGCATTTTTATTAAACTTATCGATTGAATAAAAATTTGGTGTTTTTTTAGTGGTTCATTAGCACTACAGAATCTAATTGAGACACTTTTTAAAAATGGGTGTAATACCCTATTGTGGCATGGCACACTGCGTTCCGGTTATTTGGACAGCCCATCAGGCGGTAGTAACTACCCCCTTGCAGAAGACCACTATGAAATAACAGCATGTGTGTCAGCCTGTCTTAACATAAAACAAAAACTTAATGA
Source organism: Bembecia ichneumoniformis (assembly GCA_910589475.2). NCBI lineage: Eukaryota > Metazoa > Arthropoda > Insecta > Lepidoptera > Sesiidae > Bembecia > Bembecia ichneumoniformis. Next base: position 17,152,800 of record OU342532.1, read on the forward strand.
TTTTGTCATACTATATTCAGCATTATATAACAAATAAATAAATAAATAAATTATAAAAGCCATATTTAGTATTTATATTATATCTCTATATATAAAAATCAATCCCTACTTCCCTTGGTCACGGCATCACACATGAATGGGTAGACCAATTTTAATTCGGTTTTCACTAATGGAAAGAGGGATAAACGGGGAATGTATATATAAGAATTGCACCCCGGGCTAAGCCGGGGGTGGGTAGCTAGTTTAAAAATTATAAATAAACAGTTAGTTTAATATTATAAATAAACAAAAATATAATAGCAAGAGCCTTTTAATTGCAAATATATTTTTTAAATATTATTAAGGGTGGTAGCCAGGCTGACGGTCCACTTGATGATAGGTGGCTACCATCGCCTAAGGTCACAAGCAACACCAGGGGAGGGTACATGTGCATTGTGCACTGCCAACCCTGCAGAAATTTGTTTACTGCTTGTTTGTTACTTGAAGAAGCCCATATTGTAGCTAGATGGAAACAATTTAGATAGGAGATTGTTCCGAAGTTTGCGCATCCGTGGGATAAAGTTTCTACTCATTTGAACTGTGCACAGCGGCACCCTATCCAAGTAATGCACAATGGTAAAAGTTTGAGCAAGGCATTAATTGTTAGCATTTATTATTAACAGTAAATTGTTAAATATTGTAATTATTTTAATTAAAAAATACTTAACTGCGCTCATATGATGCGGTTCTATAGTTAAACATATTTAGTATAATAGTGCAAGGAATATTTTTTCCATCATAGCATATGGAATGATTTTCATTTCTTTTTAATGTATAAAAAAGAATATCTGGCTACATTCTTTTATAGCAGGAAAACCTGATGCAATGTAGAAATTTATTGCAAGCAACACGACATGATTCATCATCTAAATATCTAATAATCTTCGGGTACAATCGTCTGTGTGGCGACAATCCTTTTACATTGTTTTTGTTAATGAAAATTTTAAAAAATGAACAGGATTTAAAACAAAGCAAAAATAATTAAAAATAACCTCAGCCTTATCTTTTTGCACAGCTGGCACAACACTTTTCTTATCCAACTTTGCTTTAAGTTTCTCTAACTTAGCAGCCTTCTTAGCTTCTTTTTCTAATTGTTTTGCTGTCTTTTCTTGGGGTTGGTCACCGGTAGGGCCGTTTTCAGTTTCGTTGTTAGTCATGATTTTTTTGTAATCAATATGATGTCGTTTCGACTTGAAGATACAAAAATATTACATTCGGCGACAGCAATTCACATTGCCTGCTGGTAAAAAAAATCAGTGCCCAGCTCTCCAAGTCTCCACGCGAAAATGCGATGACACTTTCCCCGTTCCGGATTGTCTGAGTTGTCTGTCTGACAAATTGACATTGATATACTGACTTGACATCTTGACATATTGAGCAGAAACAGTTACACCACAGACTAATACAACATCTTTGGTTACACCACAGACGCTAGACAGACACTGACACCATAGACACTAACTAATCCCATAGTCCGCGCCAGCCCCACAGATACCTCCTATAGATTTAAGGCGATAAGGCAATTTACGCGCGCAACACATATATGCTTGTGCCATTATAACAACCGCGCTAACAAATCGCCATTTCAGTGCCAACCAGAGGCTCTAGTATGAGTTTACGATACTACACTCGCTAGCGAGAACGTAAAATTTTTGTATGAAAAATCGTGAACTGTCAATGTCAAATTATAAATTTTCCATATAAATGTTTTACGCTCTCGCTAGCGAGTGTAGTATCGTAAACTCATGCTAGAGCCACTGGTCTGTGAGCTGCTCTTGAGTAGTTCAAATTAAAAAAAAATCAAATTTTAAAATTTTGTTTCGGTCAATCGTTTATGAATCGTTTGTGAACGTATGTGACGCTATTAATTTTGTTTGTGACTACGTAGTTAATTAAAAATTTAATTGTTATACTCCGGCCATTATAAGAGTGCTGTTCTGACAGGTGTCAATTCCATACATTTTTTGTATCGTTTATTCGGAAATGAACTTTATGCAATGGACATAAAGAAATGTCAAAAACGCATTCATAGAATGACTGTACTATAATTAAGGCATACTGATTAGCCAACAAATATTAAAAATTAGTTATAAGATAGGCTTCCGGGTAGTCAATCGATCGAAAATCGTTTGTGAATTCCGAATATATCGATAAAAATGTTTGTGACAACGTTGTTTCCAAGAAAAAAAGTTGTGATGAGCTTTGAGATTGTAAATATAGAACATTGTAAACACTGATACTTATGTATATAGCGACATTGACTACGAAGAAGATAATAAGCACAGGGACGTGCAAAGCGTATAGATCTACAAACTAGAGACGGGTAATATCGTTTTTTCAGAATATCAAATCGAAACTATATAGTGATATTTGATATCGTATTTCGAAACTGTATATTTTCTGAAACTATATATTAGGGTAAAGCTGCGTCCACACCGGGCCAACGAAGGCCAACGAATGGGTTGGCTAGCGTTCGTTGGCCCGGTGTGGACGCAGCTTTACGAGATTTTTAATTATTTTTGTACGGGAATAAAAATACTAAGGTTGGCAACCCTGTCAACGATACGAAATACGAGCGCCGCCGCCCATAGATAAGTATGTGTATCCGCCGCCGCCGACATTCCGCCGCCATTTTGTATTCTTCGTGTTTGTGATAGCGTTGCGTTGCTCTCGATTGCGTGCCTTTTATTTGGAATTGCAACGTGTAGTGTAATATTAGATTATACGTTTTTCTTCTTATTTTCGTTGAATTGAATTGCAACAAACATCATGTCCGATCGAGAGGTACTTTAGTTAAAATTAGATCAGTCACTTGGAATGGTTTCAAACGTTCGAACCGCGTGTGTTTCTAGTCTTGATTTATATTAAACCAAATTTGCTGATTGGATAATTGCTTGTGTGATTTCAGAGAAGTCGCTCGAGAACCCGGAACGGTTCTCGGGAACCGCCAGTAAAAGCGGTGGCTATGTCTCGCGGACACAGCCGAAGCCGGTCTCGTACGCCGCCTCCACCAAAAGTTAGTGCTAGAAAGTATAGGAGTCCGTAAGTATCGTTATTTCATCCCACAATTCTGTATTATTTCGATGACATGTCCAACGACTATAACGTCTCATCATTGCATGCTAATTTCCTGTTATGAGCTGATATAAGCGATATAACCTCGTTTTCAAGGGTATTGTGCAATAATTATAGGCGGTTTATCCAAAACATAAACAGATAAAGAATTTGATTATTTTTTGTGGCCATTGTGTTAATAAACAATAAGAATTTAATTAAGTTTTACACTTTCTACTAGAGATTTAATCAATAATCTGTTACCCTGGTGCTTACTATAATTAATTTTGTCAATAAAAAACCAAACTACAGCCTGGACGAAATGATAAGCCTTGTTGTGTGTGTATTGTATTGCCATAAAAATGCAGTAACATATGAAATGCAGCTCCAATAAAAAAAACATATTAAAAAACTGTTTTATCTAGATCCAAAATATTATTGTAGAATAAAAAGTAGGTAACTGTTTTGTTCCACAATCTATTTACATAGTATTACTATTTGGAAGATAAAATAAAAGCTTTTTTAAAGTAATATTTTAATTTTTCAAAGAATGGTCAGCAGTCAACACACATGTTGGTCCATTTAATGGGAAATGGGAGTGTCAACCTTAAAAAAATTTAGGATTAGGAGGGGAAAGGGCTCAGTCAGGCATATTACTTAATCACCGAAACACAACACTTATAGTTGGTGGTCTACTAAACCTCCAGGGAAATGGTAAGAGTGCTCACACTACTGAGTGCTTTTGAATTCAGCACTTCTTATATACCACAAACTATGTTTTTATGTCCAATGGGTAGAACTAGTCTGCGGTCATGACACACAGGTTCTGATAGCTGACTAAAATTCAGCTGAATGGAAGCTACTACTATTCACAGCACCTGACTAGTCTGCAACAGAGATTTTTTTATTATATCCATACAATTTCAAATAATAATTATACTCCGGCCATTATATGATTATTGTTTTGACACGCATTACTTGTGTTATAGGCGATGGTAGCCACCTACCATCAAGTGGACCGAGAGCCTGTCTGCCAATAATAACATTAAATTTTTTTTTTAAAAATACACACTATTCTAGAACCATGTACGAAGTCGCACAGCTAGTTATCATACTAGTAATAGCTTTTTGTACATAACTTATGTTTTACTACTTTTTTATATGAACATAATAGTGTGACGAGCAACATCTGCAGGCTGCACCTATACATATGTTTTTTGTAATGTATAATAAGTGATACCCTCTTCAGGACTCGATCTCGTTCTGGCTCTCCACGACGCGGCTATCGTTCTGCGAGGTATTCACGCAGCCGTTCTCGTTCGTACTCCCCGCGCGGCTCCTATCGGCGCTCCCACTCACATAGCCCAATGTCATCGCGTCGGCGACATCAAGGAGATAGGGTGAGTTTTTATTCTTAATTCATTCTTTTATTGTACATTTTTTTTGTGTGAAAGTTTAATTTTTTTTTTTTAAATATGTAAGTATATGTCACAAACATGTAAAATTAAATGGAAAAATGACCATGGACGAGATGAGAGTTTCAAGTGAAAATTTTTTATTCAGTGACAAATTATAAATATCATTGCAACCAAATCTATTTGAAATTATTAACTTTTTGACTACATATATTAATAGGTACTGGGTGTCTGGTAATTAATGGATAACCTTGGAATCAAAGATAGGTCTAGTCATGACCTATCTGTAATCGGATTTTTGTTTTAATAAAAGTCACACGGTTTTGAAGATTTTTGAATGTTTAAACATCAACATTAATGGATTATATTTGTGAAAATTTCAACATTTACAAGAGAGAGTTTACAACATTAATTTACTATAACAGTTTTGACATATACATTTTTAAATTTTTTTTTTTAAATATCAGCAGTGTTTTATGTGATGTAAGAAAAATGGTTAAAAGACATCTTACCATCATGCAAAATGTCCGCTCATCTACTATTACTTTGGAAAAATACAAATAAAAACGTACAATTTACAATTTTTTGCATATCCTACATTGTGTGCCATATTATTGATAAAATTGAATTTTTTTTATTGTTATAGAAAAATGTTGCGGACGAGCGGTCAGTTCGTTTAATGGTAAGTGACCAGTGTCACCCATGAACATGTGCACAAATGCCAGAAGTGATTGTAATAATCCATAGTAGCATTTTGGCATATGCTTTCAACTTATTCTGTTATTCCTGACAGATAAGATGTTCTAAGTCGTTTTGTTTGTCTTCAGGAGAACCCCACACCTTCCCGGTGCCTTGGTATATTTGGCCTTAGTCTTTACACAACTGAACAGCAAATAAATCATATCTTTTCCAAATTTGGCCCTGTGGAGAAGGTACAAGTCGTAATAGATGCTAAGGTAAGTTATTCCTTAAAAAATATAATATATTTTAATTTAGTATAAAATATATTCACACAATTTATTTGATTATGGCTGGATTCTGATGGAAGATAACAATAAAAGAAAAAATATTGCTAAATTAAATTTTAAAAGTAATTTAAAATTTTCGGAGCCTGTAACTTGTAATGTTAACCGACTTAACCTAATTTAATCTTTATGCAAAGTGTCTGTTTTTGTAATATATTATGGACATATGTTAGTAGTCTATCCTCAGAGCATCACTGAATATTTAAATTAAAATAAATTGTTGTTTATTTCGTAGAGGATAAATATTGAATAATTTGTACGTAACAATTTCATGTGGTACATACATGAATCGTACTTTTTATTAAAATAATTTTGGAGTTATAATTTCATGATAAGTGCATTTGCAGAGTTGCTTTACATTTTTTTTTGTTTATACTTTTATTGTTTTACATGTACCTAGGTAACATTACCAAGCTTACACGTAGGTTTATGTTTCGAAATTTGAAAGATTTAAACCTTTGCATTTCCTGGAGAAATTGTGAATAATAAAGACCCGAGTCTGGCGAGGGCCACATAGTCCTGTCCCTTAGCAAATAGTGACTTCCCTAAATCAATTACAAATTGTGCACAGAAACTGCCCAATAACGGTGACATTTTGCATTGAGTTTTCCGAATTATCGGGTGTATGCATGTAAATACAGAGGGCGCCATATTCAATTTAAAATTAAAATATCCCAGCAGACGATTAGGACAGTTCCAAAGATAAGCGGAGGATCAAGATGAATGAGATCATTTGTCCAATTAGGATAAGTAGTTTTCTTCGCTGTTTGTCATCTGACTTTTATAGTAGTTATTGTCGAATTTTAGTATTAATTTAATGATTATAGTTGAATATATAATTACTATAGTATAATAATGTTATAGACAGAAAATACAAAACGACTATTTAAATAAATAAAAAGCATGGTGTTCTCGAACTTAAAGTTTTGACAATATTGCGTTTTAATGACACAATTTTTGAACTGTTTTTTTTTTTTTTTTTAATGTATAACATACCGGTGAAGCTTTGAGCAAAAGACAGTGAATAATAATTGAAGTGTAACATTGTTACAGACAGGCCGCTCTCGTGGATTCTGTTTTGTATACTATGAGTCGCAGGATGATGCTAAAGTTGCCAAGAACGAATGCACTGGTATGGAAATAGATGGACGTCGCATCAGGGTGGATTATTCCATAACTCAACGGGCCCATACACCGACACCGGGCATTTATATGGGGAAACCTACGTAAGTGATATTAGAACATAAAAAGTATGTACTAAAACATTTTAGTAGCACACTGCATTTTGCAGTCATTTGGGCATCCTGTCCGGCGGCAGTAATGACTACTGTGAAATAGCAGCATGTGCGCTGTTGTGTTTCGGTGAGTGAGTAAGGGATGCCAGAGAACATTGCCCTATCCCATCCTAATTCTTTATCTTTAATCCTACTATGGTCGGCACTTGCAGAACCTATGGCGTTGCTCATTATGTGGATCATCTACTTGCCTGTCGAACTTTTAAGAAAGCTGTTGATTTTGCTTAATACCCTTTGGAAATATGAAAACACTCATATTTAAGTAATGTGCCCTATTGACTTGACAATGAGAAAGAACTATTGTCATTGTAACAGTAACAAATATAATAACTCTCAAGCCAATATAGAAATGCTCACAGATGTGATGAATCTAGTGATGTATCCTATATGTTGGTAGAATAATGAGCAGATTTAGAGTGAACTGATCACAAGTATTAATTGGATCACTAAAGGGCTGTTTGTACATGAATATTTTTATTGTTTTTATGTGTGTAACAATTTTGTAGCAGTCATTGAATTTTAAAAATTTATATTTCAGTGTCAACAGCAGAGGCGACAATGGCTACGACAGGCGCCGTGGCGATCGAGAGTAAGTTAACAGGCTTAGGTCTTTGGCCTCAACCGTGTATCATTAACAGTTACAGGGAGATCATTTGTCTGCTAGTTGAGAGGTGTAATTATTACGTTGGTATGACGATTTTGACAGAGATAATTAATTTCTAATATACATAATACAGAAAGTGTAGGAAATTCGTTAAATATATTTAATTTTTTTTTTGTATCTAATGCCCGCGACTTTGTCTAAGTTTCTCCAAGCTTTCGTCAATCTCCATACTAATTAAATAACTATTATTGTTTTCTTGTACGAACCCTATTTCACTCCTCCCAAGTTTTATCCGCTACAAAAAGTATCCCATGTCTTCTATGTCTCATCTATACTAAAATTATACTATATTATATTATTATACTATATTATATTAATTATATTAGTAATTATCTATACTAAAATTTATACTAAATTTATTTAAAACTTTAAATGCAAATCAACACCCATACACGGTCTAATTTAATTGGCTTGATGAAGCCAATCGTATTATGGCGATTGGACGATAGGCTTGTAGGTGTATGGCTGGCGTTAATTATATGTGTTTACTGGTTACGAATTATGGTTGCGTTGCGGCTAAGTCTGGAGTCCTCATTTCATATATTTGAAAATATTATGTTTGTTTGTGTACAGTGAGTACTACTACCGCGGCGGCGGCGGCGGCGGTGGTGGATATCGCGAGCGCGACTATTACCACCGCAGCTATCGACACCGTTCACCGTCACCACACTACCGTCGCTCGCGCCGCTACGAACGGGAACGCTCATACTCGCCACGTAAGTGACTCACTCGCCACCGCACTCGCACTACTTAACACAATACATTAAGTACATCCAACACATTGAGTCCATTCACAAATGCCTCGTATTACATTCAAGCATTTAGATACATTAAAATGTCACATTTTGACTCCAGCAGGCTGATGTCCCAAAACAGAAAAGTCATAAGTTGGGCTGTTCAATCTATGTCTATGGTATGCACTATACCCTCCCACTACTACATTGTCAAATTTTACACTATGTAATTATTTCACATACACCCCATTTATACACATCAGTGATTGGCTAAATTACTAGGGATGGTTATTATTATTATTATTCACTTTTTGTTTTATGAATATTGTTGTCCCTAGTAATTTTGTCACTATATATTTATTACATGACTCACAAAACATTATCTTTGTGTTTTAATGTTCATATTAGGAGTTGGCACTTATACATACACACATACTTGAAAATGACTTATAGTTCATAGTTTCATAGTCTTTATAACACTTTACACTGTTTTTACATAATTACGCATAGTGTTCTTTCTTTCCCAGTTAAAAAAATATTTATTTTGACTAATTAACTTAAAGGCTAAATACTCATGATGCTTCTTAAAAAATATAGACTTCTGAAATATTTTGCATTCAGCAGTAGATATTAATTTCTTTTCTAAGAATGTGTGTTATCACATATGGCACTGAAACTGCCCAAGTAGCACAACTGGGTGGGAAATAGCTCGTATATCATATCTATTTACATACTTAAGTGAAATATATAGCCATGATTAAGTTCTATATAGGTGGAAAGAACCCTTAGGCAACCAATATAGAACCACGGGGAGAAAAATTGCAGCCTATTTTTGGTTCTAAATTGAATCCATAAGAGATCTCACGATTACCTTAAGTGTCTATTAGAACTATGGATGAAAGTTATGCGCAGTGAACTATTTATTCACTCATTGACCGAATTAATAATTTCAGTTCGGTCAATGAGTGATAAATGAGACGCCAAAGTTCCTTTGAGTGGCGTGGCAACTTGTCAATAAGTTGTTTTTTATAAGTGAATGTTATCTGCCATTTTAATTTTAGATTTATACCTCTGTTTGGGTAAATGATTAAAACTTCACGTTATACAAGCAATGAAACAAGCACGAAATTCCTGCGAATTTTTTGTTTCTGTGAAACTATAGTATGGTTTCTTTGTAAATTTCGATGCGCCTTTGATTTGATCAGGAATATTTAAAAAGAGAGTGCTAAATCAAATAAGGAATTGATACTGATAAGAAATAAAACTGTTAAAAACCTGACCTAATGATTGTAGGTTACGTACAATGTTAAAGTAACATCGTCACAACTATCAAAAGTCTGTGATTATGCGCAAGTGTGATAAAATTCTGTTTAAAATAATTCATTTTCAAGGACTCCAATTTGTAAACATGGCGAAACAAAAAAGATCTTACAGTGTTTATTTTCACTTATTTGTTCTCTATTTGGAACTATCAGGTCTGAAAATCACTTATTTGTATCTTGCGAGTGGCAAAGCAGTGAATGCTATTACCAATACTAAAGTAGGGCCAATTTAATAGATCACATTTGACATCTGTCAGCTTAGGTTCATAGTAAAGCTTCATTGACAGCTTCTGTCATTATTTCAATAAACGTTCAATAAACATTGAACGCTATTCTTTAATAATAGCGTTCAATGTTGCACAGTAATTTTTTCAGATAAAAATAGACGTTTATTGAAATAATGACAGAAGCTGTCAGTGAAGCTTCACTATGAAGCTAAGCTGAAAAATGTCAAATGTGATCTATTAAATTGGCCCTATTTTAATTATTTGCTTTTTTGTAGGACGAATAATGTTATTTTGACAAGGGCAATAGAAATAATAAAATACTATGTCCTAATTTTGGAACTCTTAGATCGTTAGTGGTTTGAAATAAGTGAAAATAACAGCTTTTGGTTTCAAAAACCTCCTATTGAGACTTTTATGAGTCTATTGAGACTCCTATTTATGCGTTGGAGTGGCAATAAGGTACTTCTAGGCCTTAAAAGTTGCAATCACTTTAGGTTCCAAAAGAGCCGTAAAATTATCTTTTTAGCCACTATTGGTGATATACTACTCTATTATACTTGTCATTTGGAAATAAAAGTTCCAAATAAGGGTATGTTCCCACTTATATGTAAACGTTGCTTATAAGTGACTTTAGGGCCTTATATAGCACTATTGCTTCTTATATAGTGACAATTAAAACCTGCATGCAACTTTAAGTAGCTAAATCTACTTTACCCAACCATAAGTAATAAAACAGAAACAAAAAACGTTCCTAAGCAACTACAAGTGAGAGGATGAACTTATATACAATTTTGAGTTGTATTTAAAGTTATAAGTTTCATCAAACACTGTTAACCCACTCATTTAGAACATAAAGCTATAAGATAAGCTGCAAAATTCACTAATGTGCTGCTTGGGTGAACTATGAACCTCGTAAGAAAGCTCACTGTCACTCAACGAACTATGAAGAGGGCTATGCTCGGGATTACACTGCGAGATCAAATCAGGAATGAGGACATCCGAATAGACGAACGAAAGTTACCTACATACATAACCCGGCGGATTACTAAGTTTAAGTGCAGTGGTCAGAACACATAGTATAGAGAGCCGACGGCAGCTGGGGCCGGAAGGTTCTCGAGTGGAGGCCACGGACCGGCAAGCTCAGCATAGGACCACAAGATGGACAGACAACCTCATAAGGACCGAGGGTCGACGGTGGATCTAGGCTTAGGCTGCTTCTGACCGGTCCTTTTGGAAAATTAAGGGCAGGCATTTGTGTTGTCCAGCAATGGACGTCCCACGGCTGAGATGATGTATGTGGATTGACATGAGCGTGAATGAGAGGGAATTGTGTGTCACATTGAAGAAGCTCTTATTTTCTAAGAAGCATTTGAGTATTAAGGCTGTCAGTCGCAAAACAATTTAAGACTATGAAAAGAATTGGCTAATACATATGTGTTGGCTGCATAATCCTCAATAAGATTTTTGATAAGGTGAATTGAATTACTCTTGATGTTTTATGTTTGTATAGTATCACTCTTTTTTTGTGTAACAGGGAAATTTTTGCCAAAATCTCGTTTAAATTCAATATTGAGATGTATGATGATAGGTATCAACATATTTATACCTATCATCATACATACTAATTTATAATGGTTTTGGTAAAATGCACAAATAAATGGAAATAGTAACAGTTTAGATCAATAATTGCCATAGCGAGCAACATTCGTTGCCACTCGGGAATTGGGAATACTCTTTAAAACATTAATTACGTGATATTTTTCACGGGTTCAAGGAAAAATATGTCTTTGTTGGCCAATGTATGCATTTTGCTCCATATACTTGATATTGCAAAATTTTTGTGATGCCATCATTGTGACGTCACAGTTAGCTACTCACTCCACAGGCTAGGGCAGCGCCCATCCACTTTTCCTACCGAGAAACCCCAAGCATATGAATTTCCAGTATAATAGTGTCTTGTGTCTAATAGATTCTTATCCACTCGGTAGCCTCCCTTAGCTTTAAGTGGCAACATTGATTTTTGTGGCAACCATTCTGTATTATAGTCTTAAAATGTTGGTGACATACCTTTAAAAGCATGCTTTATGTAAAAATATAACTTCAAAAATACCTCGTCAAGTACATGCACCTTATCGCACAATTTTGCTTTATTATTTAAGTGAGCTATTTTGAAGATGTATTGTTGAAACAGTGTTTTATTTTTAATTACTAACCCTATTATAATTTACAAAAAAAAGTATAATATTTTTTATTTAATGCTTGATCCATTGTTAACTTTGTATTTGTTTGTATTCCAATTTGATTTATTTGAAAAAATGTGCTTTGGTATTTTTTTATATATATCTATATATATTAAAAATAATAATCCATTAGATTCCTGTATATATTTATGTAAGAATAGTAGTTTTAATTTTTTTAATGCTTTTCTTTTTACGGAATATTCAAAATATTAAAAAAAAATACTATATAATTTAACACTTCAATGCAATGTTTGAAAGAATCTATTTTTCATCTATTTATGTGCATAAATTGATCAAGGTTGCCACCATAGATTGTGTAGACATTTGTATAAATATTTTATAGTAAAACTAGTGACCCCCTTTCAGACCCAGTAGTTTCAGACTAGTTCATCCTTTCAGACAACGCACAGTTGCCTGTGCGTTGATAGTCATGCCGGGACAAACAATTTTATAAGTATAGATTATAGAGGTCTATTGAACAACTTGCCAGATGTTTTTGTTTTGTATGTAGAAATAAAATAATATGGGTGGCAACCCTGAGCATTGTAGCAGCGAATGTGACGTCACTCACCACACCCATCACTCCCACGATATCATTCAACACAATGGTTATTCCCCTGTTTAACTTTGCAGGTCGTTATTAGTAAGTTCTTCACAGCTGACGCTGAGGTCTTCAGATATAACAATTAGTTTTAGTTTTATTTTGATACAGACACATCCTCCCCGAACATGTCTCCGATAGGCTCACATCATGCATTTAAATGTACCTGTAAACTGGTTTTAGTCGAAGAATATGTTTACGTTGTGATGTTTGTAAATAGTTTAAATATAGAATGACGGATCGCCAAACGGTCGGAGGAGTGACATGTCAAGTTTTCTGTTTTCATTTATGAATTGATAATAGGGTCTAGTTTGTAAGTTAGCGTGTAATTGAACGGCCCCCGTCGCGGGGCGCTTTATTAGCTCTAATAAAAGATTTTTAACACTTAAGTCTAATGTTGATTTTGTTTGTTTTGAAAAGGTATTGAAACAAGAAGTAAAGGATGAAGTTCCTTGAATCTAAGTGTGTTGAAGTTTTGAAAATTTAATGTCGAAAAATACCTTTCGAAAAAGCGGTTGCCGAAAAAGCGGTGCGTGCCGAAAAGGATTTGAAAAAAATGGCGAAGTTTTCCGAAAAATATGCGAAGCGAAAAGAATATGATCGAGGCGCCTACTGCTTACGGGTTGTTAGTGATTTGAGGGCGACTCAAGATCGGGCAAGAGACAAACTGATCATATTCTTTTTCTTTATCTTCTGCCTTTCATGATTACACGAACATATTCTTTCAATATAATTTACATTATAACACATATATATTATGGCCTTTTTTCCATTCACAGTATATATTGTGTATACAGTGACATCATGCAGTTTTCTATTTTTTATCTAGCGTAGACTTGTGTTGTAACAGTCTTGTCAATAAACTTAGTTTTGTAATGTCATTTTTGATTCTTCATTGCTACTATTATATTTATCCCACCTTTTCTGGTCCACGTTCATCCTACCCTCCGAGAAGTTGGTTTCTAAAATTATAATGGTCTAAAATATGCACAGTATAAATTATAGTTCATTCACTTCGCCTGGTATGGCCATAAGTTCTGTTACTAAGAGAACATTGTTTCAAAATTTTTAAAAATTAAGGTTCCTTTAAAATTATCTCCATTGGCCTTACAAATTCCAAAACGTCGTCGGCAATTATCGATTGAAACAAGAATTTTTTTCATGGGAAAATTTCGCTACGGCCACATTTATAATAAAGCAAATTTAGATGGGGACTTGGAAGTTTTGTTGAAAGTCATGCTTATGGACATGGTTTTGTTAAGAGGCTTTACCACCCGAGGAATCGATCCCACCTGCGCGGGATCTTGATCACTTTTTTCAACACTGACTGATTACTGTCCTGATTGTCCTGATTTTTTTCTGTCAAAAATAGAGGACTTTTTTACCTATAAATAGCCCGGTACACAAACATTTGACTAATATGTAATGATTCAAAAATGAAAGTATTAAAAATTCCATTTGGCTCAATAACTACTTTGTATTCCCATTCGATTTTAATGTCATGGTTTTTATGAATATTTGCACGAAAATGAGTAACAGAATTTTGATTTTTGAGAGTCAAAAAATTCAAATTAATGTTTTTTTTTAATGTAACATGATTTATGGCCATATTAAGTAGTCTTTAGATTTAGTGATACTCTTGGTTGAGGTCATTTTAATTGTCCGTTTCTACAAATTGGTATTATAAGTCTCAAAATTCCAACTATAAAATTATCAAAGGCAAGGCACGGCAGTCGATTTCTTTCCAGGGCTTATTCCTTTTAGAAACTACTGAATCACTATTATCAAAATAGTAAATTTCCAAACGAAAATCACAATTATGGGATTTGCACAACAGTCGTAGTTATGACGTTACGAAAGAAAAACAACCATCTATTTTACTTTTGACAGCTGCTTGAGAACGTAACCGTTGCACGATTCGTGCAAGTAAACCTTAAAATGTATGTAGGTAAAATAAATTTATAAACTCTCAATCCATCCACCCTAATTTTTTAAACAAATAAATGATAATTAATTTATTTGAGTTCTATCGTACCTAGTGGTAGGATCAAAAGATTCTCCGCCAGTTAATCGAAAGCAATCGTTTTGCAGACTTGTAATATCATGAGATCATAAAATAGAATATGTTGGATAAAAATCAAATGCGTTATATCCATTAAAACTTATTCATAAAAAATCGAATCGGTAGAGCGTTGGAACATAACTATGAATAGACCATTTAGATGAGTCCTCGCCCGCGCGTTACTGGGGCGCGGTGTGTGACGCGTGTAGTGATTAAGAGACCCGACGCCCGCGCGCCCGCTCCTCTGGTCCCCTTTGTCGTCATACCCCGCGCCCCTATACCGCGCGGGCGAGGACTCATTTAAACGGTCTATCTATTAATTGATTAGTACTCGAGCTGTCAAATGTAAAATAATATTTGGACAAAGTATCCAAAATCTGAGTGATTTTCGAATCATTGATTTTTTTTACTGACTAGCAACCGTATCGTGCTGGCGATAATGAACGAATAATTGGTCCTTTAAAATATATTATTTACGTTACTTATATTTATAATATGATAAAAATGTCGCTTGTTGTGATTCATTTCAAAATAAATTTAATTAAAATGACCTCACGCATTTTTTGGGGGTATTAATAAAATACCTAAGTCACTAGGGGGTATTCATTTATTAAACTGGCATTAACAAAAATCTCACTATTATGGTATTACATTTTGACAGTATCTATGTATTTATCGGTAGTTAATGAACACTAATTAACTTTTCGCTTACTGGCACATGGTGCTCAAAGGGCACATCGTCATAAATATTATACTATACTACGTTCTAGAGTGCATTGACGAACAAGGTTCTACTCTGAGACCTTAATGGACGCAATTAAAAAATGAGCTGTGGCATACCTAAGTACTTTAGCTTGGTTACTGTGACTAATGATAAATCTTTAAAAAAATGAACTGTTGGGATACTACTTGTAGAATTATGAATATTAGCTCAAGTTACTCTTCGGGTGTGTTACGTCCTATTAGGGACTACTACATTTATTTGGCTCAATTCAGCTTTTGTCCATAGATTTGTCCAAGATGGGTACGCGTCCAGGCATTCGTTCCAGCTTTCCGAAGCTGAATTGAGATGAAAAAATGTAGTTACTCCCTTACCCGAGATGTCCAGTCGGTGTGCAAAATGATCACTGCGAAACGCACTTCTATAATATTTCTGCAAATACGTCGGAAACGGCCAATCATTTGAAAGTATTGGGTTGGCCAAAAAGTCTATGCAGTAACAAATAATAAAATGAAAAACCAACTTAAAATATTTAACATTTAATCTATTTTATCTATTTAACATTTATTCAAGGCACACCTTGAAGATGTTTAATCTGACAAATTTAAAAAACTTTCAAAGCATCCTAGTCGCTATAACTGCACGGACGTTTTGGCCAATATGTACATTATTTTCCAAGCTAATTTTAATTCGCCTGATTTTATCCTTTATAAAATCCACATCAGGGCTTGTATTATGAGCGGATTACAGTCAGTAAAATTTAAATTGTTTGAGTGTATTCATTTACTCGCATCATTATATAGTACACATATATTACATTATAGACTTTACTACGTTTGTAACATAAAATATTTTTGCTAAACAATGCAATAGGTACTGGTATTGTAATTAATACTTTAATGATTGGGAAGTAGATATAATAGCTACTCGACTCTACAGGTGACACGGCATTGCCTTTAAAAAAAAAACTTTAAAACATACTATATGTGTATATGAAAATAATTACAATTTGCTCGGTTTGGACGCCATTTTTATTCATTGGCTGTACTTTTGTACCATTAAATAAAATTATGTTAAAAGTCGTCAGTTCACTGCCAGTGCTCAGTTTTTTTTTGTCTGTAATTATCGACGCTTCCAAGCAGAGCCACGTATTATACGCAATCTAATCAGGCCTAGGAGCATAATGTACTAAACAAAAAATGAACAAAACGCTGAAATATTTGTTCTGTAAAACAATAATAATTTTTTTTTATGTTAAGGTCGACAGACATGCTGACGGTCCACTTGATGGTAGGTGGCTATAACACAAACAACGCCTAAAGCTGCTGCAAGTGCGCTGCCGACTACAGTAGGATTGGATAAGGGATTAGGAGGGGGATAAGGAAATGGGCTCTGGCATCCCTTACTCACTCACCGAAACACAACAGCACGTATATGCTGTTATTTCACGGCGGTATTCTGTAAGGAGGTGGTTACTTCTCTTTAAGATTTATTTGTTAAAATATAGGTTACCCAATTCAATGCGGCGGGCCTTTTTATACAAACTTACGCTCGTGGCGGCTAACAAATTTTTCATGATGCCAGAGGGGCATCATCCGCCATAGACGATAGTGATGCCTTTCGGACATCATCATACATGAACGGATAATAATAAGCGCCGATACTTGGTGTCATTTTTAATGTATCTATTAAAAAAGTAACCTTGTAAAAAAGGTTTAAACCACTGAAATCTTAGAAAAATCCATAATAAGGTAATAAATTCACAAACGAAGACTACAGACATGTTTTCTCGGAAAAATACTAGAAATTTTACATAGTTTTAACCTTCCAAGAGACAATTTCACGTAGATTCAACGAATCTAAATATGATTCCCCTGGGGCATCATCCGCCATATGGAAAAAATAATTTTGATGCCTCTGAGGCATCATCCGCCATGAATCGGTTAAAAGAGAAAAAAAAATTGTTTATAAAAATTGAAGCAGTTTTGAATCTTTTTATGTTAACGTCGGCAGACAGGGTGACGGTCCACTTGATGGTAGGTGGCTACCGCCGCCTCGTAACACAAGCAACGCTAGAGATGCTACAAGTGCGCTGCCGACTACATCAGTAGGATTAAGGATGAGGGCATTGGGAAGGCCATGCCATCACAGATAATTAAATTGTTTAGAATGAAGAGTATAAAAATATGGTTATAAATTTTCGGTACACGATCGTAAACTTACCAGCTAGTGTGCACATGGGCCACACCTTGTACATTATGCTCCTGAGAGCGGTTGTCGCGATACGTCAAGTATGGAAAGCTGGGTGTAGATTTGTGAATTTGTGCTGTGGGTGATAAAGGTAAAAAATCTAAAAGTATAAAAGTATTTATCATTTTATAAATATAAAGAAAAAACCGAGTTGCACATTAGCGAACTGATGACTGTACAAGTGACCTAACTTAAATCTACGAAGTCAGCTATGGACAAATGAGCAACGGAGAAGTGTTTGTAGGGCGGATTCAGAATTGGCGGGAGTGCATAATAAGCGCAGTCAGCACAAATAATATATGTAAGTAATAGGCTAAAAGTAGCCCTGGATCTTGGGAGGGTTGGCCTACAATCTAACGCAACCAGCTCGGCAAGTTCAATACACAGAGGTATGTACTTGTTCCTAATGGGCTTTTTTTATTTCAGCTAGAGAAGTGCTTTCAGTTTGATGATTGAGCTAGTTAGATTTATAGTAAGATACTCCAGATATAGGGTGTTGAGATTGCAACTAATATATGGAATGACTTATATTTGAAATTTCTAGGCTATTTAGGTCACAACTGGTTTCCGTATAAGCTACTTCCGTGTACTTTATTACTAAATTTGTATTGTAACGAGTAGTCTGTGTGGAATGAGGTGGTTACCCCTCTCCTCGCCCCGTCAGCGGCGCGGGCGCGCGTTGACTTTACTCTATGCATTGCAAGTCAGTCGTATTTTCGCAGCTAGTCGAAATAAGTGTACGTATTGAGTCCCGTACAAGCGAGAGAGAACAAAGGAACGCGCAATAACACATGCATCACAGTATATAATAAGTATAAAGTGGCATCTGCTTTGACAAACTAACATTTTAATTAACTTATGTGGAGATCCGGGACTTATGAAACAGCTCGTTTACGTTTTTCAGTGAATAATTCGACCAGGGGCGGATCCAGGATTTCATTTGGGGGGGGAGGGGGGGGGGGGGGCATTCTGACAAAGTTCGGAGTTAGGTTAATATCACAAGTAATTTTTTTGTGTATTTTTTTTACTAGTTGAGATGCATTATGGTTGTATTGCAAATACTTTTAACCCGCGTAATCGCGTATTTGAACTCTCTCAAATGTCTGACATGAATTATGAAACTTTCGATAACTTTGATTGATATGGGTTATATTATTCTATATTCAGTTCATATATGAATATGAATTGTACTTGAATTGAATTGAAAAGTTAAGTCAAAAATATGGAATTCCTGGGACTTTTGGGGGGGGGGCCATGGCCCCCATGACCCCCCCCCCCTGTATCCGCCAATGAATTCGACAGGGGTAAGTCCTCGCATAAAATTATATGGGTAAATCAGTAAAATAAAAGCAAAACATTAATTTTATGCATTGAAGACGCAAGAGTTGGTCTCAAATGCAGATACGAAAGACGTAAACTAGCCTATAGATCTGTGACCGGCGAGCTGGTAACGGATTACGAGATATGTAGTTGCAAAAAAATTACATTCCTCATGAATCTTGTCTCTCATCTATGTGACGAATGAAATTTAACAATCTTGTGTTGGTTACATATTACCAGCTCGAGTCTCGCCACCGGTGAATAGGTAAATAATAATAATATTGACCGCTCTAAAGGTAACTATTGGCAAGACACTTACGAACTAATGGCAAGAAATATATGACATGAGCAATGAATTAGAGCTTTTATATCATCTACTAACAATTCACATGTGTTACTTGCCGAAATAAGTCAATAAAGAATTACAAACTTTGACTTTTTATAGATAGGATTCAAATCACTGTAAAACTTTAAAATTTCTGGACAGGAGACACTTTTCTTTTAAGACGCGAATACAAAGCATATTATTATGAACTTTTGGACAGACTTGGGAATTACATATATGTAAATTCATTGACGAATTTCCAGAAGAGAGACAAATTGCTCGATTCACCATACTTAAAGCTATATTTTAGCTTTTATTAAAATTTTCGACAAACAATACCTATTACTTCAATGAAAATAAATATGTACATAGAACCTGTAAACTTTAGTACGGTACAGACTAGAAGATAATTTGGAAGGAAGAAGCACTGAAGCACAGTTTACCAACTATAAACTACCTAATATTAGCGAATGAAATTCTTAATAGTTTAAGTAAAATTTACACATATACACCAAAATAAATTACACTTATTTGGATGGCGGTGTGAAAATGCGCCGATTGATTTCACGTTTTTGAAATAATTACTATATAATTAAATTTAAAAAAAAAAATCCATTCCATCCGACACAAAAATATGTCAACCATTAATTTAAAAAAAAAAAGATATATTTTTATTTATCTTTAGCAAAATATTTTTATAAAAATTTCTAAGACTTTGGTATAAACGTTTTGGCCATATTTGAATTATTTTTAAAATCCCATAAGTTGACACAAATACAAGTTATATAACTTACATAACTTTAATAAACTAGTCTGCCAATAGAAGCAGTTTTTTTGTATAAAATGATACATTCCATTCTACAGAGTTCTAGTTCTATGGTTTACATTGCAACGTAGACACAAGAAACATTAAAGCCATTGAGAATTTTCTTACAAAATCGAGGCTTCGAATTCATTTCTTTATTCATCGTTGCTTGTTTGCACAAACATGTTTTTCTTAAATCACTTAATTGCATTTTCTTACAGGTATTTTAAAATAAATCATTATAACGAGTTAAACTTATAAATATATAGGAATGGTAAATAACATTATTGCACTGGAGAAAATCAACCTTTTTTGTAATGTGTGTGTGGGTACAAAATGTGCGTTTTTCATATTTTTCAACAGAAATAAAAAAAAAAATGGCCTTTCGGCTCTTTGTAGATGCTGAGACATAAACAATCTCCTAATGAGTTATTTTGTTGTAATTAAACCCATTTAATTTAATTAAAGACATTAAGTAGGAATTGAATACAACACCTAGCGCTAACAACAAAAACTGTAAGTTTGTATAAAATAACAAAATATATACACAAAACATAATATTATTAACATAACAACAGTACATTGTTTTGTTGAGGAATGTAAAAATTAAGTGTTTACTTAAGTTAAGAATCTTATCAATACATGGACGCCGAACTTACCTCAAATGTCAATAAGCACGATCCCCCTCTTGTACTATTTGCAAAAGACAGAGGAAGTTATTCAAGATGACCAAAGGGGCCGATATCCCTAACAGCTGATGTCGGATAGATTGTCTATTCTCGGATTTAGCAGCACAAACACGGTGCCGAAACAGATCTACATGAAACGTACAATTTATAAGAGTTTTAATAATAATATTTTTATTAAATATATTAAATAAAAAGACTGGTTTATGTACAGGGCGGCAGACAGGTTGATTGTCCACATGATGGTAAGTGGCCATCAATTGGACTGTCGACTTTAGTAGCATAAGGAGACGATAGGAAAATAGGATCTTACCTTACTGACTCATCGAAACAACACACACGGCGGTCTTTCGTAAGGTGGTCACTGCTGCCAGACGGGCTACCCAATTTATGAGTGCTGTTATTATAAATAATAAGTAAGCCATGCAGAAAACGTAAACAAATCCGACCCACTCTAAGTTTTACAACATCGAGTGATTATGTATCTGTCCTTTTCTTTAGCACGTCAAAATGTCATAAGCCGTCGCCGCTATTTGTTTCATGGTAAATTTTGGTCGTTTTTTACGAATAGTACTAGATAAAATACGTATGTATTACTAGTAAAAATAGTGTTAATTATTTGTTTTACGAAGAAAATATCATGAACCCCTGAAAGTTTTTTTACATTCTTCCCGTTGTCTTCATGGCCTTGCTTTAATTAAGAAAATATGTATATAGGAAGTTTCTTCTGTAGGTAGAGCTAAAGGTATTAATTTAAATTAATAATAAATTTAAAGACTAAAGGGGTCAGCGTGTTAAATAAAAATATTGTTACCGGCGCCGCGTGGCTTAGATGAGCAGTAGAGCGTGGTCGCGGTGCAAGCGGCGCCTTGCGCGAAGCGGTGCCGCGGCGAGCGCGTCGGCAGGCCCCGGAGGGCCCGGTGCGCGAGCGCCTCTCTCCTGGTAGTACACTTGCGCCTTTCCACACGACACGCCCACCACCACACTCTCCTCGCTCCTGACAACCGATCATATAATTTGAGTAGTATACATGACCGCCTAAATGTAAAATTGTTCATACATATACAAAAATAGATTATTGATAAAACTGATATTTATTTCGAAATTTTTAAAATAAAATATTTATTTTTGATTGATTTACAATAAAAATTAATGTTGTTCCTATGCTTCTCCTTATCCTTTATCCTATCAAGGTTGAACGCGCACTAGAAACCCCTATGGCGTTACTAGAGGACGACGGTCGAACTACTAGGATTAAAAGTTTTATTAGTTTGTAATTAATTAAATTCATAGAGCTTTGGTATTCTATAATTAAAATATAAACAGGAAATAGTATGTCCTCTATGCGGGGGCAGCCTCATCACGCCAAGTCTGACATCTACCTTATAATTACTTATATGTTCATTTTTTATTTTAATTAATAATTAATATAATACCATAGATAAAATACTACTTAACCAGTATAGATGGTCAACTTCCATATAACGATCTGAAGCCAATTTCATATTGGGATTTCCACTCCCTAGATGTCACTAAGAGTCTCGAATTTAACATTAATGTGTATTTTGTTAAAAATTATAACCAACAAATTCAATCACGCAGTTATAGTTCCTTATTATCGTGGTAATAACTAGAGGGCGACGTTGCTGAGAGGTACTTTTATCATTAATCTGTGACTTTTATGTATGATATTATTGCCCTATTTTTTAGAACAGAACCTATACCGTTCATACGGCCCTTTTATCGTTGTTCGTGCCCACTTTTTTTATATTTTAAATAAATTTTAGTAGTGCCTTCTCTTGTACATGAGAATTGACTGAATGGTCGACTGCAGCGACTCTAGCGGATTATTAATGACAACAAATAAGCGGCAAACTACACAGGCGGCATCTAGATATAAGCGAAATTTGATAGGGTACGGATTCAATGTACGTGAGTGACCATCTATACTGGTTAAGTAGTATTTTATCTATGATAATACTTAATGTAGACTAGAATTGCCGGGAAATTTACAAGAATTTTGACAGAATGCTTATTAGACTAAATCATATTAAAGAAATTAATTTATTAGAAAAATTCATGTCCTTATCGAGTAGAACATGCTTTGTACTGTAACTCCTGTACATACATGACTTATGATCCTGTACACATGTGTTTGAGCAAGTAAAGATTTATTTATTAAGGAGGTCTTGCCCATCACACCAGTCAACTGTAATTTGGCGTAACATGACATGTCATTGAAGATGGATGGTCTCGCGATTTCCTTTGCCGTACATAAAACAGTACCATCACTGTTTACTATCCTCGGTATAATGCAATAACATACCTGAGTATATATTCAGAGAGATGTGGATCCTCAGTGAACTCGTTGTGAATGTGGCCCATGGTAGCAATGTCTAGGGCCGCCCAGGGCCCTCCCTTACGTACTGTGCCCCAATCGGGGTCCAAAGCGAGGTAACTGTAGTCGGTGGGCTCTCCTCCGACTCCGGATTCCGGGGGCTCCACACACTTCTCCTCTATGGGACCTAGCGAGTTCAAACTAGTCTCCCACTGTAAGAAAGGTTTTTTTTTATAAATATATAAAAATAAATCCCTGTTTCAATTAGTCACGGCATCACGCGTGAACGGGTAGACCGATTTGAATTCGGTTTTCACTAATGAAAAGAGGGATAAACGGGGAATGTATATAAACATTGCACCCCGGGCGAAGCCGGGGGCGGGACGCTAGTTATTAATAAAATACGGTAGCTCAAGTGGTTGCTAAAAAGAAATGCAACCCTTTGCCTTAGCACATATGAACATTCACAAATTTCATAAATATTTTAATACATATTTAATACAAGTTTGACATAAATTTAATATTTTGTATTCCAGAAGCGAGCTGTTCAAGCTACATATAATAAGGATCTTAGGGAGTCTAATGTATGTTCGTAAGAATATCGACCTTCACAATTTGAAGTTCAGAAGGATAAACTCGTTCCCAATTCCAGGCTCCATAAATAAATAATTCTTTAAAAATAAGTATGTTTTCTGCAAATATCAATAATAACTAAATTTAAAATAATTTATGAAAACAACTTATTGACTTAGAGTTGTGTTCATTTTTGTTAGTTTGATATAGGGCTACAGTCAAAATATCTTTTTCAACATACTGCTGTGCCTACTTACACTCATTCAACCATATTAGTGCATCATTCTTCATGCACTGATCACGCAGCCATGTATGTACCAAATATTTAAGACAGATTAATCATATAATTATTCCATCGTGATTTGCACTCGGTACCATACTCCAAATTTGTAATACTCTATCATATATATATTCTATATTTAATAAGTTGAACACTCACTCTCTGTATAGCTCTGACACGAACAACATCAAATATATTTATCATTAATTGTCCAGTGTTTTAATCTACAAAGCACCAACTCTTCACACTGCAATGTGTGTCTGTGCACTTTACAATTTTTAAAAAGATTCCGTTTTGAAAATGAAAATAAAATTACCAAACAGTTGATAGTGTCGTGATCGTTGGCTGCGCTAAGATCGAGCAGAGCCAGTAGCGCGACGTTGTGTAATCCGCTGACGAAGAGGGCACACCTCACCCTCGAGCACCCCTCTTCGTTATCCTCCCCCCACTCCTCGCAATCCGATTCCGACGAACTGTCACTGCACTCCTGAGATTTTGCCCTGAAAATAACATTTTTCAATATAAAAAAAACACATAAAACATAAATACAGGTGCTACGAGAAGTAGCAATGGGTAGTTAAACAGTAAATTGGGCAGCTCGTTTGGCAGCAGTAAACATCCTCTGTGCTGTTGTCTTCAGTAAGTGAGTAAGGAATGCCAGAACCAATTTCCCTATCCCATCCTAATTCCTTATTCTTAATTCTACTGTGGTCGGCAGTGCACTTGCCACCTACCATCAAGTGGACCGTCAGCCTGTCTGGACCTTCACATAAATACCTTCACATTTCGCTGATCTATAAATTGAATTCCGCAGTACGGGTATACTGCATATCCATCTTATTCTTCGGAGGTGGCTCCTACTAATTGCCATTACTGTTGTGAGTCCATTTGAAGGTAAGATAGAAGCAACGCCATAGGGATTGCAAGTAGGCTGTCGACCTCGATAGGGTAAAAATCTATAAAGAATTTCAGGCTCCATTTCATTTTTTCGCTTTAATAATACCTACATTGATTTCTATAACTTTAATTCTCAAAATCAGAGACAAATGATGTGAGTAATCATTTCTATTCAAAAATATTTCATCATGTATTATAAAACAAAGTCCCCAGCCGCGGATGTCTATCTGTATGTAAGATAATCTCAAAAATATTGAATGTATTTCACTAATGCGAATATAATTCGCATAAAAATTCCGTGCGAAGCCAGGGGCGGGCCGCTAGTTACAAATAATATTAAATAAAGTTAATCTATACTGGTATACATAAACTAATTTCTCATTCAATTTTTTTTTTTTTTTACTATGGGTTTGCTCTTGACCAGCATCTATCCATGTAGGAAGGATGAGGCCGAAGATGGAGCGAGCTCACCCAGAAGATGCCTATTCACTCAAACCTTGAAAAGATTTGGGTTATATGAGCTCGGAAATACAGACGCCGGCAGGGAGCTCCAATCCTTAGCAGTACGCATCACAAAAGATGTTTTAAAGCGCTTGGTCTGAATTGGTCAAATGAATTTAATTTCTCAATCAAGCCTGGTTCGACGCTGGATTCAGAAGCAGGCTGAATCCAGCGTCGAACCAGGCTTCTTACTAGACTGTCTAAAACTAAATACACAACAATAATACTTACCTATCATTAAACGTCACATGTCTCTCAACAGCTGGAGTGGGAAACTCCCTTAGCTCTAACGGCGTCATCACTCTGCTACTGTAACCGCTGGACTTATCCGAGAACGCCAAGTGGCTCAACTTCTCCATGAGAGGTGTCAATTGTACACCGCTTAGTTTTTTCTTGAAGCCTGTCACTTCAGAATCGGACCCCAACTGAGAATCCGAACTGTCCGAAAGTGATTTCAAGGGCAACGATAGAGATTTTCTCCTTGACTGATCGGCCGCTAGAGATTTCAATGAGTCCTTCGGAATTTTCTTCGGCGTTCTTTGCGGAGATCTGATTAGTTCCGAATCGAACCCCTCAAACTTTTCTTGCTCTTTGATTTTATTGTTAAAAGTAAACATGTTCTCTTTTGACGCGTCCTGTTTAATTCTAGAATAATGCTGTTCAAGATATTGATTGAAAAGAGATTCCGATATGGCTACACCATCGTTTCTGAAAACCGGAAATGATGGGTCGTTTATGGTCATTGTGCTGATGCTTCTACGCATACTCTCTTCAGGCGAGGGAGAATCATCGTTGGATATTTTGGGTCTTTTTAATCTAAACTTTGACACTCTGTAGGTTAAATTCTTCAGTGTCTCATGAATATCCATTACACTCGCTGGTTTCCTAAGCGGTTCTGGTTTATTAACGTAATGATCTGCTATACAATTGATGTCCAATAACATCTTGTTATCACGTTTCTCGTATTCTAACACCTTAGTATTGTTCTCTATGTTCTTCAGGACATCCGGTTCAACATTTTCTTCCACTTGTGGGTCTGGATTCTGACAGATGGAGAGCATATTGCCATGCAGTCTTTTAAATTCCACCATGGGCGTGGAGCACACACTTGTTTGACCTGTGAAAACTTTTTCATTTTCCTTAACATCTTCATCGAGAGATTTCTGATTTTTGAAGCTCAGTGAAAGCTTAGTGGGTCGCGGTCTGGGCTTATTCGTGAACGGGACGACGTCGGGCATGTTCGGGGGTTTTCGGACGTCGTCGGCGCCTTGCTCTCGACTCGGGGGAGAGATCATTGTGTGGTCTTCCTCTGGTACCGCAGTGAAGAGCAAGGACTTATCTCTTTTCATACCCGTTTGTGGGAATTCCCGAGGTTTTTCACGTTCCGTTTCTTGATTCTAAAAGTAGAACACTTTTATGGCATTATTGTTATTATGGTATTATGGAATCATAATTGCAGATTGTTCTTGTGTTGGAAGTTAAATTGTCTGAGGACAAATTACAGGATAAATTGTCCTGTGTTTTTACTCTTATTTTGTTTGAAGTAATAGTTCCAAAAAAAAACAATAATATTATTAAAACTCGATATTTGTACTATAAACATAAAAAAGAAAGAAACAACAAGTAATAGTACAAAAGGCGGCCCTATCGCTTTATAGCCATTTCTTCCAGGCAACTTTAGGGTAAGGAAAATTATATATGAATACGACTGTTAAATAAATTTAAAAAAGATAAAAAATATTTTTAGCGTAAAATATTATAACTATTCAAATAAAGCTGATATTAGTATGGCATTACGGAAAAAATCCTTCGAATTATGGATTATGGATAACTATAACTTATAAAAATAATGAACTATGCACTCACCTTTTTAAACCTGGCAATCATTTGTTCACCATTTTGATGGAATTCCTGAAGCAATTCAGATTCTTTCTTGAGTTTATCGTACATTTTTTTGCCAACATAAACAACCAATAGTTGAGCTCCCAGAGGTAGTGGGATGTCGGTCTCCAAAGTTTCTGCTGGAGATTTAATTCGGTAAGGGTCGACCACTGTCAGATACGAGGTTAGACTTGGCGGCAGTTGGGTTGCAATTATTCTAAAAAAAAAAAGGAATTATTATTTCTTTAAAACCTAGAATTAGATGTACGATGCAGAAATAGTTCACTCCGTACATTGACTTCAAGTTAGCGATATCTGTCAGACCTCTTTGAAGTCGTCAAAGGTTTATTGTCCTATGAAGGGGGGCGATATCTTTTGGAATTCGTTGAAACTACTTGTACCGCCGCCGTTACGAGGGACAATTGTGAATATTGGTGTGATTGAGACATTTTTTCGCTGGCGAGTCGCCGAGAATACGAGGAGATTCGGCGTCAGGATTCCAGGAAAATTACTAAGACACGGTAACCTTTATCCTGTTCCCGATTCCTTATATAACATATATATTTCTCTGTCGTGTCACGAGGATCGACGCGACCGATGAGCGTAAGTGATTTGAACTTATCCTTTTCACGAATTTGCTTAGCGTAAGTATACAGATCCGCGAAATGCAGACAATTATTGATTGCCAGCCCTCAGGTCTTCGTCTACCGTTTCCACTGCGACTCTTGTCTGTGCATGGCGTCAAAACAACACACATATAATATTGAAAGATATTATTAGCATAAAATAAACTATAGATATACTAATAAAATAAAGCTGAAGAGTTTGTTTGAACGCGCCAAGCAAAAAGTCAGAAAGAATACTAAATGAAAACGAAGTAATAGCGTGGGCTGGGAAAAGCGATAAAACAGAAATGTATTATCCATATGACATTTAAAATAAATGGCAAGTGAAACCCTCGAGCACACGTATGCATGAAAATATCAAACGATTAATATCGACTTGAGCACATCTTTTGATATAACAGAATATTAAAAAAAAAAAAAAAAAAAAACTGCCATAGAAAAATTATTTCTAATGGATTAATATTAAAAACTATTTTAATTTGGAATTTAACTTACTTGTTATTGTAAAGTACTACGCCGCCCAACACGCCTGTATTTTTGCGACAGTGATCCAATATTTGCATTGACTCCATGTACACTGAAGTGGCACTCTACAAATTGATAAAGGCATCTATTTAGTAGAGACTATGTATATTATCTATACATATATGTATGTATATATAAAAGTAAATGAAGTAGCTGTCTGTTTCTCTGCTAACTTGCATTTTTTCCTTTTTTGTAATACAATTTTAAAATGTATCGAATTACTTCATTAGATTCACTCATTTTGACAGAAAGAAAAATAAATGAAAAATAGCTGGAAACAACATTTTACTACTTTGTTCCTTTTTGTGAAATGTAACCTTTTTAATGTCAACAAAACAGACAAATAGTACAGCCAAAGAGATTTATTTCAATTCATTTGACTGAGAAAAAGATTTTTCCCCGACCTTATAAGTTGACTCACCTTTGGCAATGTGAACATTGGCACTCTTTGGAATATGTGGCAGCCATATTGCAGTATTGGCAAATAAGTTTCAAAGATTTGGTAAAGCTTTTCGGCAAGTCTACGTCGGTCTGGCAACGATGCAGCAACAGCCCTCAAATCTCCGTGGTACGCCCGCACTAGAGACGCTAACAGCTTCGCACGATTGCTTACTACCCACTCGGGGATATTGCGATCACTGCCTACAGCCTGAAAATTAATAAGAGCAAAATGAAAATTAATTACTTTTTAAAACTATCTGGATTTTTTTTTTCACTTTTCTTTTATATTTTGACTAGCCTGTGCTCGCGACATCGACCGCGGCCATTTTATAAAATATAACCCCTGACAAAATATATGAATGAGCAAATTTTTTCTTAGGACTCTGTCTAACTTGAATCTTGAATTTCGCTCCTGAACCATGGTGGATTGTTTTAGCATCTGTATGAAAAGTGATGGTTAGACGATGTTTGATCTCAGATTTTTATTTCAGCATGCTATGCAGTTGGAAATAAGGCGTTTTTCATATTAAAAAAGACCAAGAGTGATAATTGTTAAATGCCTAAGCAGGGAGATTACTTAATCATTCACTATAGTAGTTTGAAAAGAAATTGAGTCTGAAAATATTTAAAATTTATTAGAAATAGATAAAATTTGGTAGTATGCATACAAATAACTTGAAAGCTGCCAATCCCACATCAGTAATAAAATCGGTTGGAATAAATATGTACATACCAAAATATACCTTCCATATTCCTTGAGCATGAATTTTCCACTTTGCAGTGTTATTGACAAGGGCTGGGAGAAAAGTGATCTTACACAATGTGCTGTGCCAACAACCTGTAAAAGTTATAAGTAATTCAGTCAAATTTAATATCTCTAATATTAAAAGTTTGAATTTATAGCTGAATGTAAAATTAAAAAATTTAAATATTTATAAATGAACACTTATAAGAAAAATATATATTTATATGGTTTCTACAGCTTGCGTGCTGTAGTGTTTCCATGAGTGAGTAAGAGATGCCAGAGCCCATTTCTCTATCCCTTATCCTTAATCCTACTATCGTCGGCAGTGCACCTATCATCAAGTGATCCAAAATCCTGTCTTACGATCTTAACTTAGAGAAAATATTTTAACACTTGTTCTCACTAATTACTCCTACTGAGCTAAAATTACTAACATAGTCTTCACAAATGACTAAATATACACCCTCAGTTTTTAGAAGAAAATAGGTAAGGCACTGATATCCCCTCACCTGTCCAGCTAAGGCGTGTCGCTGAGTATCTGACACCCATCCAGGATGGAAGTATAGTACTGCATCAATGGGATCATCTTCTTCTGAAGAGCAGTGTTGTGTATCATACACAAACACTATCATCATTTCCCTGAGTGATTTTTTAACATTAAAATCAGAATATTTACATAGTAATTACTTACTCTACCCAAGCCTACATAGTAATCTGTTAATTAAGTTAATTTGGTTAGTTAATTTGGTACAGTACCTATGTCCTATATATTTGCAAACACCGGCTGCAGCACAAAATATTTTTTTTGTGAATGTTTCAGATGTTTTAATAGTTATTTTGCTATTCGCAGTGTACACAAATTCAACAAATCAAAGATCATAAAAATCGGTCTGGCCCTTCTCGAGATATAAATGGTGTAACTGATACGTTAATAATTAAATACATTCAAAAATCATATTAAAAACTAGCTGAGCCCGCAACTTCCTATGTGTGGAAGTACTGAATACTGAATAGTACAGCGCGTAACTTTTTTGTTTGTAAACTGATTGGAATGAAACAAACATTAAATGTTACGGAAGCTTGCCACAATACATCAGCGAAAAGCGCATTCAAATCGGTTAAGCCGTTTTAGAAATTAGCGTGCAAAAACGCACAGACAAAAATTCTAAAAACTATTTTTTTTTACCACAATAATAATATAAGTACCGAGTATGTGTACCGAGAACATAAGTCCGGTAATGTGTACAAATTGTTATGAGAGAAGTCTAAGAAGATTCTTATTGATATTGCTAATATTAAAAAATACAGTCAAATTACTAAAAAAAATCAGCTTCAATAATATTTTGAACTACTAGAAGCAATTAAAACATAGTATTTCTAACTTTCATTATGACTAAGTTTCTATTACTATCAGACTAGTTCCTTTTGTTTATAAATGAATTATGAGCAGTGGTTGGAAATAAATTAAAAATTCACTTAAATTATAATCATACGTCTATAATTTTATAAAAGAAACACAGTATAGGTATTTAATTCAATAAAAATATTTACTCACTTCGACATATTGATAGCTTTTATTTCTTATGTAGACTTATAGACGCATCAATATATTTACAACATAGCGTTGATTTAAAATAATTCTGCAGATAAAATGACTATTAAATTATGTTCGGTTTAATTTCTCGTTCATAATCTAATCTAATTAAATAAATAATTTATAAAATTGATAAAAACGCAAAGTTGATTCGTTCGGAGGAGCGAATTGATTGACATGACATGATTGATAATTGATATAGTGTTGACATTGACAGCTCAAGCTACCAATGTTGCTAGTCGAATAAAATTGATAACTTATCAAATAATTATGTTAACAAATACGATGAGATTGATAAATAATTTGAAGAAAGTAATATTTTGAAATTAACAAAGAAATAAATAAACATTTATTTGCGTTAAATGTGAGTACAATTAAGTTCCTAATAAATTATATGTACTATATATATATGTACACATCCTGCCATTAATATTGGCGCACACACTTACATTTTTTTTTTCAAAAATTAACAATCTATGTTAATATTATAAATTAAAATGAATAGGCTTTTTAGTGGTAATTGAATTTGCAAGGCCATAACATGAAAAATTAGCAAGTTGAGAGAAGACGGAAATTCACGAGACATACTACGCCACCTTCCGTGCATTGAACGTAACTACTACGTGTACCACATACAAATAAGGAACTGTACGATTAGTATCATCTGGCGATGAATGTCTAAGGGAAGGGAGAATTGAATCGATGCACATTTCCTCATACTAAATTTCCTTACGCTTTGAAGGGACGGTAAAACGTGGTAAACGTTGAGCGGCGCCCTCTATTTTTGGATAGCAAAAAAACATAAGTAATATTACTGGTTAAGTAGTATTTTATCTATGGTAATATAATATGTCACAATATCTTTCTTAATTTAAATATTTATGTAATGTCTACAAATTGTTATTTTAAAGCCATTCGTACATTGTTGGCATAAAAGGTACAAAATTGTATTATTAAGAAAAAAAAACCTTAAAAATGTAAACCTTTTAACGGTTTATTTAAGGGATTCACTGAGGCAAATGACATTTACAATAGAACTCGCTGGCGGCGGAGACAATTCAACAGGCCTAGAAATGGTGTTTTTTTGTTTTTACCATTAGAACATTACACAAAAAATTTTTTTTATTAATACAATTTTTTAATCTGATATTAACTTATTAATAGGTACAGCATTCATATGCGTGCAATAAGCCGTTTTCGAGAGAATTTTCAATAAAGGTCAAATTCTTCTTGTGTTCTAACTTTTTTTGTGGAGTTTCTATTACTTTAACGAAAATTCCAATTAATAAAATTGGTTCTTCACATGTTTAAGTATAATTTCTTGTAACATCTTCATTAAACAATGAATATTTTTAGTATTTAGCGTTTGTCTCCCCCTTAAATTGAATATTGATTTTTCGGTGACTGTTTTACTGAGGCCCATGTAGGGACTTTTTATATCAGTAAAATAGTCATTGAAAAACAAATACAGATAGCAAAATTTAGTTCTGAATTTAGTCATTAGATGGCGTGATAGGAGCATCTGTCAACGAATAGTGTTCAAGAAAAATATAATAAATTGAGAAGGGTTCCTGAATATGAATTATCAAATGACGACATCCGTAACCAAGAAGCACGCTTTTTATTTACATACAAATTTAGTTATTATTCTGAATGTGGAATATGTCTCTGTTGGAAAAACGAGCGATATTTTCGACTATTAAACAGCATATCGTCGTTGTCAAACCAAAATCTGTTTGTGCATTTTTCTTGAGACTCCAACATTTTGACCTTAGTGAATAATTCACTGCCTTTTGTTTTTTTTTTATTAAATCGAGGTAGCGCTTGACCACTATCTCATCTGATGTGAGGTGTAGATGCGGCCGAAGGTGGACCACGCTTACCGAGTAAATACCCATTCACCCTGGTTTTGAAGACCCCCGAGGTTGTAATCTTGTGGAAACACAGACGCAGGCAATGAGTTCCACTCCTTAGCAGTTCGAACAAGGCAGGTGGAACTGAAACGCTTCTTGCGCGATCGAGGAACATCGACCACGAAGGGATGAAACCCTCGCCCACGCCTCGTGGTCCGCAAGTACCATCTTTAATAAAAAAAAAAGTGGAACGGTTCCGATTGAATTAGTTCGTATAAAATAACTGCTAACCTCTTAATTAAATATGCTATGTGCAGAAGCTACAATTTGTTATGTGCAAAATTCACTCTATTATCGAAATAATAAATAATTATTAAATTTTCACGTTTAAAAGACCAAGAAGTTTAAATATAACAACCTCAAGTTTTAAATAACATACTTCTTTTTTTTTTTTAAATAAACCTCCATTTTGTGTCTGGAAAGTATTGTAACTAGGACATCATATCATCAAGATTTGATGCAAGATATGCTAACATAGTCCTTATACAATCAAGACCTTATACAATCGAATCTTTCTGCCTACTTGTACATTTCACGGCCTAGGCGTTTTGCTAAGTAGGCAAAGGCTATTTTCTAACCATGGCAAAATACAACTATGACCTCCTGAACGGAACCCCTTTTTCACATAGCAGATTTTGATTTGACAACGACGATATTACATATATCTAAAAAGTTACATACTTAATTTACTTAAATTGGTAAAAAGAACGATAAATTGGCAACAATTAAGTAAATTAAGTACTTCCGTAATATCAGCACTTTTAGTCGATTATTTCGAAGAACTTTAAACTTTCTTAGATTCTAAATTTTTTAGATTCAGCTGTTCACGTAATTTAATTACGAGAAATGTCTCCAGTCTATTGATATTTACGGGACAATATTTTTTAATAATTTATGTAAATTAGCAAGTCAATTAAAATTGACTATCAGTCTATAACTCCTAAACCGCTAGACCGATTTTGATAAAAAAAAAATGTGCGTGTTTATGTGGGTCCCTGATTGGATCCGATAGATCCGGTTATAGATGTTTTTAGAGAACAGGCAGGACAACGTCTGCTGGGTACGCGAGTATAATATAATATTCCCAATAATTCACAATAGTATTACACGAATCCATAGGCGACAACATTTCTAATATAAGTAATTTCATTTGTTGGTCCATCGCACTATGATTTTTTTTAAATAAACAAAAAAATTAAAAATAAATAAATTTTTATTTTAAAAATAAATTGCATAATTATCTCTTGTCCCAAGCTTAGTTAGCAAGTTGTTATTGTTTTAATCTCAAGTGTATATATGTTATATATGTATTTGTATTTTATATGTATATATATTATCTTGTATATATACTTATGTATTTATCTATTTATTTATGTATATGTGTATGTTTCTCTTCTCTGTTATATTTGAAAATTTAGTATATAGATTATTGATTATATTTTGTTTCTTTAGCACTATACCTCTTTCTCCCTTTCTTGTTTTCTCCTCTGCCACAAGGTTGTCTGGAAGAGATCGCTCTTAGCGATAAGGCCGCCTGTACTCACTTATTTGTAGTATTTATTTGTTATTTTTATTTATGTTGTGTGAGTAATAAAGAGTTTGTCTGTCTGTCTGTCAAACTGAAAAACAAGAATACATATGTACATTTACAAAATTGTTATTGGCAGGTTCAACAACTTGTAAAGAATTTCAAATCAAACACGTCAACAACACCGTATCTTTATGTAAGTATGAATCAGCTAACGAAAAATCTCTTCATTTTATCCTCGTTCATGTGCAGAATTACAATGGCAGTTTGAAAGTTTGTTTACCTTTTAGAAATATCATGAGTGAAATTTACTTCGCGATGCGTTCACGTAAAATTTTCATTTTCTATTTTAAATTATTATTATAAAATTATATAATAAATTACTGAAATCAAGAAAGAATTTTACTACCAAAATCTCCAAAGTGTCAGTTAAGTAGACTAACTAACTTAACTAAGTTAAGTTAGTTACGCCTAAGTATCAGCTAGATCCATTTGACACCTTGCATTCGAATTGTTCGAATTGTTGACGATCCAATGCTCATACAGCAACGATTAGAACCACTTAGTTTAAGAAGAGATGTAACCTCTCTTTGTGTGTTCTATCGGCTGTATAATGGTTCCAATGAATGAGTTGTTCCAACAAACTTTTACCACCGCACTGCGCGTCATAGATGCGAAGTTCATCCGCATTACTTGGATAAAGTGCCGCTGCGCACAGTTCGTAAGAGTAAAAGCTTTATCCCACGGATTCGCGAACTTTTGAACAATCTCCCTTCTAAAGGTTTCCATCTAGCTACAATATGGGCTTCCTCGAGCGAGCAATATACAAATTCCTGCAGGGTCGGCAGTGTAGGTTGACAGAAGCCACCTATCATCAAGTGGACCGTCAGCCTGTCTGCCACCTTTAATAATATAAAAAATATATAAAAAAATCACCTGGTTTTGAACGTTTGAAAGATGTTCTTTCATGTCAAACTAGAAATATATATCTAAGTGACGAAAATGAAGGTATTCACAAAGTGTATTTTCGATTAATGGAGTATACTTAAAAATATAAAATCTTTTATAATACCTAACTACTAGTAGTATATAGCAAATAATTATTATCGGCTCTTGTTGTCCGGTCAACGAATTTTTGTTTACTCCTAACTTAAGTGAAACTAAACATTATACTTTATTAATAAATAAATAAATTTATATAAAAAATGTATTTCTACACATATAAAACTATAAATATATACTTAAAATAGTTAGTCAATTATATATTAGGTATTATTTAATTATCAAGCCAAAAATAACGTATAAGCAGCCAGCATACTCGTACCACACCCTTTGCCGTACATGTCTCATTTAGCCTTCAACAAACCTGTGTCCTAGATCATACGTGATCGATTTGCAAAAAGTTTTATACTAGGAATGTAGTGTTACAACTGCTCACGTGCCCCGCCTAACCGTCTATCACTGTATTCATAAATTATTTCATTTTAAATCTATAATAAATAATATTAAAGTGTCTGTTTGTAATGTCCAAATAAATTCTTTTTACTAAATGTATGTTAAATATATACTTACGGTACTTAAAACAAAAAATAAAATAAAATAATTGTCTGTTTGTTCCGTCCGACTAATCAACGAAACGGTTGGACCGATTTTGACGGGACTTTCGCTGGTAAATAGCTGATGTTATAAGGAGTAACTATATATAGATAAGTGTGGCCAGGTTCAGCTATTTTGAAATATAAGTCCGAACAACAAAATAAAGAAGCAAACAATAAAATAAAAGATTATTCTCATTTTTTATTCGGAATGAGGTATCTGAGCCTATTTATTGATTAGGTCATTTTTATCAAGGCTTGAACAGTATTTTGATCCATTTTAAACAAGAATTTATTTCGGAACTAGCTAGATGTGTTTAATGCAGAGCGAACTTAAAATTGATAATATTAAACATAATCTTTTTTATGATAATATGTGACTGACAAAAAGACAGCTTTGTAACCCTGTCTTTAAAGGCGGTTTCGCAAGTTCGCAGGGTGCCTTTTTTTCTCGTTCATACCAAGCTTCGCCACTATAATAATTTGAAAGAAAGAAAGAAAACATCTTTTATTCCTCTAATAAACACAATATACATATATGAACAAATAATAATTACAAATAAACAAATATATAAACAAGTAAGAAGAGGAAAAAGAACCCTGACTCAGTATACAGTTGTGGTGCGGACCACAACACTGATATTCTGCCAGGGACCAGAAATTCAGAGAAAAAGAAAACTAAAAAACATTTACGCGGGACAATTCATAACACGATTACAATCCATGGCTGAAATTATTGCAAGTTTTCTTAAAAACTATTGAAGGCTTTCACTAGCTAGTTATCTATATGGCAAAGTAATTTGTGGCATTTAATACAAATTGTTTCTTATAGACTAATTATAAATAAAATTTACACTGTTGCTTAGTGACCCTGCCTAGGACTGCCTACGAGAAGAAAATGACTGGGGTCATTATAGTTTTGTATAATATTTGAACATATATTTTCTGTATTCCATACTATACTACATTTATTGTATATTTTATTTTATTTTTAAAACACTTACGAAATCACACCACAGACCTGTAAGGGTGCAGTTACTTGTACTGCTGCAGGCAGCCAAAATCTTTCATTTTACATTCTTAAGTTTTTTTTAATTTTCAAAAAGTGACGAAATTTATATATTCTTATTTTTTCGTTAAAAAGAATCGTTGAATGACGTTTCACAAAGACCATCCGTGCATTCCAAGCGACGACGGTCCAGCGCCCAAATTTCATCGGAAATCAAATTTGCTTAGGTTACATAGTTAAGTTACGTAAATCTATGCTTAATTACAAGCCGCATATAACGTAAGGTCGTAGAAAGTGAATCGACTCGTGTGAACCGTCAAAAAAAACGCCGCCATCTTGGCAGTCTGTGGCGCGCAGTTCGCGCGAGTCGACGTTTCCCGCCAATTACTTTCGAATTCAAAAATCGAACGCGTTCGTTTCAACTCTCTGTGAGCAGAGACCAGTGAATTGTTTCCTTTTTTTTTTAAATCGTACAAGTAACATACTTAAACATATATTGGTGCAGTGAACTATGTGAGATTGATTTTGTGTCGTATCAAAATAAAATATTGTTTTCGCTAATGTAAAGGACCTAATATGGGAAGCTCTAATAGACGAAAATCTTTCGATTCGCTCCTGAAAATGGTGAGTTAGTCTTAATCCGTTATTAACCAGTAAAAATTAAAGAGTATTGCACAACTTCGCAAATTATCTAAAATTTAACTAACAGCCTTTCTTAATTGTAGACTAAGTAAAGTAATATTAAAATTAATTAATAATTAAGTTTTCATAATGGTTTATTAAGGCTCTATTACCATAATATACGTAATAAATAGGATTTCATTTATCAGGGCCGAGGAAAGTTTGAACCCACTAGTGTATCCGGAACAGTTGAGTAACAAACTCGTTTAATTATTATTATCGATACACAACTTACATATTCGAAATTTCTCTCGAGCATTTTTCGCAGATTTCACTGATTAACGTATTAATTAAATGTGTATATGTAAATTTTTTAACTGAACGACTCTCATCACAGTTGGATGAGCCCGTTGGATGAGTGGTTAAGGTGCTTGCCTTAACGCTCTGTTTTAGGTTTCTCGGATTCGATTCCCGGCAGGGTCAACTTTGAAATTGAACTGTTCAAATTTGGCTCAGTAATGGCAGGGCACGCTGCCTTTCGCAGTCATTTGGGCGGTCCGTCTGGCGGCAGTAACCACCCCTTTACATAAAACCACAGTGAAACAATAGCACGTTGTGTTTCGGTGAGTGAGTAAGGGATGCCAGAGCCCATTTTTCTATCCAATCCCCTACCCTTAATCCTACTGTAGTCGGCAGCGCACTTGCAACAGCTGTGACGTTGCTTGTGTTATGGGCGACGGTAGCCACCTATCACCAAATGGATCGTCAGCCTGTCTACCGATCTTAACATAAAAATTAAATAAATAAATAATAGTAAATATTATTGTATAGCATCAAATTTAAATTTAATAAATTTAATTTTAGACCAAATTTCAGTTTCTTACAATAGTCAATTATTTTGCATATAATACTAGTAAATTAAAAATTTATAACTCCGAGATGGTTCCAACTCAATTTAACACTTATTAGACACCTAAAGAGTTTACAGAACTCATTTCACTGCTTTCAAATTGATTTAATTTGACGCTTATTATTTTAAAAGCACTCTATGTCTGTTCTATAATAAAATAAAAATTACAGTTAAGCAACTACTTAAATTACGAATACAAATGCTCGCCTTGAAATACCCACCTATGTAATCATTTGCTTAATGTCGTCTTGTGATAATGATATATGTTTTATCAAAATTAAATATCAATTTAAAAGCAAACCTCAACCCGAAATATCAGGTTTTTGATATGCAAAGGTTTTTGTTTGAATGCGCTAAACTCTAGAAGTACCAGTTGGATTTTAAAAAATATTTTTGTATTTCATAGTCCAATTCTTGAGAAAGTTTATAGGCTATTTATCGTCATGCTATGACACTTAGAAGTCGAGAAAGAACGCCAAGAGAAAACGAAGTGGGGAAGAAAAAGAAAAAGCGAAAAAAGAAAAGAAAAAAAAAGATGCTTATGTCAGGGGCCGGACCGGCAACCCGACGAGAGATCCTATGTTAAAGGCCTATGTTCTAATTCTGTACCTCTGATAATATGTATGCAAAATTTCAGGGGCATAGTTAAAATATTTTTTGAGATTTTCGGTTTACAACAAACGAACATTATTTTTTTATTTGTACATATAGATACTTATAACAATATAAGGATGCCATACAAATTCGTACGTAAAATTTATTAGAACTTCAAATAACTATTTCTTAAACCGACTCAGTTTTTTTTAGAACCTTAAAGTTCAAATTCGACCATAATCATTTGGAAGGCGGAAAAAAACTAATTTTTCCGTTTTTTTAAATTAATAACTTTAAAGCTCATTAAAAGCTACTAAAAATAGAAGATTGTTCGCGACATATCCACACCTAGATGTCGCTATTGCAATGTCTGCGTTTCTGTGTATAGGCGGCAATGAAAGATATAAAATGATGAATTTTTGTCTTGGTTGAAATCAAAAGGTACCTTTGTCGAGGGTTTTATCGTGTCGAGTTCATTGCCTAGTTCAGGTCTTGTTCTGTCAAGGCTTTTAGTCCAAATACATAGATCAGGATACGTTATAAGTAATTCATTTGCCTATAACAGTATCCCTTAGATCAATATAAAGTGAGCTATCGAACAAAAATATTAACAAAGGAGAGAGAGGTACTAAACTATTTTGTCTCTACCTATTTATATACTAAAATCCTTTTAAAGTTCAAAGACTTAGAAATCTTTATTTTTATCAAGTTGAAGAGTTGGCAATAGTTACCTAAAGGTATAGGTCGTTTTACGAGTCGGCGACTGCATGTCCTTGTGCGCGCGCGCAGTCTCCCCCTCAATTCCGGCTCCTCGTACATACCGCGAATGCCTTCGGTATTCGTGAATATTATTTATAAATTGTCACACATTGAATATACGAACAAAAAATATGTTCTGGGCTAAAATTGTTTTTATCCTTTTAGCTCGCAGTAGTGTTAATTAATGTAACCGTAAAGCCTTCTTCTTATATATAAAAATGAATCCCCATTTCCCTTGGTCACGACATCACGCGTGAACGGGTAGACCGATTTTAATTCGGTTTTCGCTAATGGAAAGAGGGTTAAACGGGGAATGTTTTAGGGTATATAAAAATTGCACGCCGGGCGAAGCCGGGGGCGGATCGCTAGTATATATATAAAAATGAATCCCCATTTCCCTTGGTCACGGCATCACCCGTGAACGGATAGACCGATTTTAATTCGGTTTTCACTAATGGAAAGAGGGATAAACGAGGAATGTTCTTATATATAAAAATTGCATCCCGGGCGAAGCTGGGGCGGAACGCTAGTATGTTTATAAAGTATGTAAGTTTGTTTATGTATGACAGCTTGTAGTTATACGAGTTATATGCACGTATATAAAAATATTTAAAATTAAAATCAATTTTATTTATTGATTTTAATCAATGATTTCTATAGAATATCGTTAGTTTGAATAGGAAAATACTATTCCAATATATCTATGGTACTATAGGTAGACCTCTCTTCTCTACAGAGTGGAACATACAGACTATTCTTTGAATAGTATATATATACGAACATAAACGGTATAATAATAAAAAATACAACACAATTTTTAGATAAAGCAGCTCATTCAAAATTAACTTAAAAAGAAACTTTTTTCTTCTTTTTAGTTCTATTTTTTTTTTTTTCAAAATATTACTTAGGAGCTCCCACAATATAAATTAGACATTTTTTTTATAAAATCTAGTCTCTTAAATTTCACTTTTACTAACAAGCTTTTACAAAATGTATGATTTACTAGCAGTGAGCAATTGGATGAGTGGTTAGGGTGCTTGCCTTAACGCTCTGTTCTAGGGTTTTCGGGTTCGATTCCCGGCTGGGTCAACTTTGAAAAATGAACTTTTCAAATTTGTCTCTGGTCTGGATCTGGAAAGTAGTGGCAGGGCACACTGCGTATCGGAGTCATTTGGGCAGCCCCTTACAGAAGATCACCGTGAAATAACAGCACGTGTGCTGTTGTGTTTCGGTGAGTGAAGTAAGGGATGCTAGAGTCCATTTCCCCATCCCTTCCCAATCCCTTATCCTTAATCCTATTGTAATCGGCAGCGCACTTGCAGCAGCTTGCTTGTGTTATAGGCGACGGTAGCCACCTACCATCAAGTGGACCGTCAGCCTGTCTGCCGATCTTAACATAAAAAAAAATGGCCGCTTTGAAAAATGTAAATATATGAGTTATAACGCCTGACATTTCTATCCCTGTGACGACGGTGGCGCCGCCACTGTTGACGACAGTAGTGCCGAATTTTTTATATTTTTAGACGATCCCTCGGGAACACAATATTTGTCCAGGATAAGAAGTATCCTATATGTTAACTCAGGTAATAAACTACATTTATGGCAAATTTCATCCAAATCCTGTTTTTGGTTTATTGAAGAATAAACATACAAAGTTTCTCATTATTAATACTTTATCACGATATAAGGTTGTTTCTCTG
The DNA here is from genome assembly GCA_910589475.2 of Bembecia ichneumoniformis. NCBI lineage: Eukaryota > Metazoa > Arthropoda > Insecta > Lepidoptera > Sesiidae > Bembecia > Bembecia ichneumoniformis. The sequence goes on from OU342532.1 coordinate 17,194,615, forward strand.
CCTTCTCTCATTTTTTTATTAATTTTTAATTCCTTATCGTTAATCCTACCAAGGTAGGCATCGCATTAGAAGCACCTGTGCTGTTAGTCGTATTTATAGGCGACGGTAGCCAGATACCATCAATTGGACCATCAGCCAATCTGTCGACCTTTACATAAGACAATATTACTAACGAAGCAGTGAAAGATTTTCGTTCTGCTACTCTACAATAGTTTACTAATAAAAAGTGAGAGCTCCAAGTGTTAATTCCTTTGTGTTTTGCGACTTGTACTAATGTGAAGAAGCTCCGTACAAAAGACATCAACGCGCAACTTTTCAAGTCCTATTCAAGGTTACTTTGCTTAGTCACTGTATCGTCGACAATACACTATAATTGCAGGTAATATACGATGTTTGCAAAAGGTATTCTTTTAAAAACTGTTTGTAAGTTTTATAGTATAATTAAAAAGCTAAAATTATTCCTTCAATTTTTTTGATTTATTATTTTTGCACCAATTTATTTCTATAATTTTTTGTGTTAATTTGCTCCATTTTGAGCAAAAACAAAAAGAAAAATGAAATTAAATCCTAACTAATATTATAAATGAGAAAGTGAGTTTGTTTATTTCTTTGTTAAGCCTTAATTAACTACTCAATCAATAATTTATTAAATTAAATTTCGCATACATCTTGTTAGGGATATAAAAAAGGTTTTACTTGATGAAACATAAAGTATCTTTCATCAAGTAAAAAATAAAATCCAAACTATCCAAAAATATAAAAAAATAAACGCCTGACAGAAATATATAAGCACTAGCTGAACTCGGCCACGCTTCGCTGCGGCCCATACGGCGGTGGAATGCGCGTGGGGCGCGCGGTACTGGACACTGTTTATATATAGTATTATTGATCGTGGTGTGATGTCGATCGTAGCCTTCCTGGATAAATGAACTATTCAACATAAAAATAATTTTTCAATTCGAACCAGCAGTTCCTGAGATTGCTGAGCTAGCTGAGTAGCAGCTTTGGCGTTGTTTGTGTTATAGGCGATGGTGGCCACCTACCATCAAGTGGACCGTCAGCCTGTCTGCCGACCTTAACATAAAAAAAAAAGATTTGCGCATTCAACCAAACAAACAAACTCTTCAGCTTTATATATTAAGTATAGATTATAGATATAGATTAAAGAATGAATAAATTATTGTTCATATTTTTGTTTTTTTTTTAAAAAATTTTTAATGTTGAACATTTAAAAAACTCGAGTGTTTTAAATAAAATATAGAGCCAACATATTTATATAATACGTTTCAATTTAATTACCTCTAATATTTTATCTAAGCTCGATTTATAATTCTATTCACTGTTTATGTAACTTTAAAGAGCATAATATAAACTTGAGTACCTAAGTTTATTACTTAGAGCAAGCTTCCGTGTAAGTGTGATATGTTTTTAATTACAATAAAATTTACATTTACGAATGCTTTGGCGTAATTGTTTTATCTGTATCGCGTACATAACGAAAAGATTATGTCATTATTACCTTCATAATATAAATAGCTTTTAATTAATCGCCATTCTCATGGAGAACAATCTTATTCTTACCTAACCTCATCTTATCCTGATTCCTTCTTACTTTTTTAGACTGAAAAAAGGAAAAGATTTAAAAAAATATTCTTAAGGGAGAAGGGATAACGTTTCATCATACAAAGCCGTGTCTATGAGGAATATTCTAATTATAAAATACACAATGGGACTACTGTTTTACTTTTGTGGTACGGAAAAGTATATATAATAATAATAATAATATTTATTGGTTCAAGTTACATACTCATTTTTTTTTATTATTAAATTATATATATATATATACATAAATATACACATATAATTTGAAATATAGTCCAATTTGACTAAGAAATAATGCAGAGAACTTTCATTAAGATAAAGGAACAAGACTTCAAATTTATTAGAAAACTTCTCCAACGTAGGCAATGAAATTCTATTAGTTATTATCTGTACTAATATTATAAAGCTGAAGAGTTTGTTTGTTTGTGTTTGTTTGAACGCACTAATCTCAGGAACTACTGGTTCGAATTGAAAAATTATTTTTGTTTTGAATAGTCCATTTATCGAGTAAGGCTTGTATTGTAACAATTCTAAATAACGATTGAGGCTGGTTAGAAGAAAAGATGGTGATTTTGGGGAAACACTACACTTTAATTATGCTAGAGTCACTATGTACACTAAAATCACTATTGTCTTTATATAAATAAATATCTCTTCTGTTGATCACGGTCCAAAAGACGAGGGTCGATTTGGAGACAGGAGCACAGGTTAAGATATGATAGAAGCGGATCTCGTCGACTTAATAAAAGTAACAGAAGGATTCGTTCCAGTCCAATCTGAATGTGATAATCGTAAAAATCGCCGGGCGATCGCCTTTCTTATTTCTTTTTAAATAAATCTCAATCTATTTAATTATTGTATATATAATTCGTACGCCTACTCTTTTCGGAATCTCTCTCTAGAATGATCCGTCGTCGTGAAAAAACCCTGTCAATCTCTATTTTCAATTCTCATGTTCCTTTTAATTTCAAATCTCGCCGGCCAGTGTATATGTAATATAAGTAAAAAGGTTACATTATAACAAGGAAACAAAAGGTTTATAATGAATGAGAAAAGCGAATGATGATGAACCCTACAGGCTATAGGCTATATAACATCACGCTACGATAAATAGTATTATATATAAGCAGTGTCCAGTACCGCGCGCCCCATGCGCACGCTGGCCGTCGCCGTATGGGCCGCATCGAAGCGTGGCCGAGTTCAGCTAGTTTATCATATTATAAAATAAAATCGCTGTCCGTCTCTGTGTGTTTCTTCGCTAACATCTTTTAAACCACTCAACAGATTTTAGTACGGTTTTCACTAATGAAAAGAGCAATAAAAGAGAATTTTGTACATATAATTTCCAGAAAAAATTGCATATATGCGAAGCCGGAGGCGACTCGCTAGCAAAATTGCATATATAAGAGAGTGTTCATGCATACATATTATTTTAATATTATCTCATCCTAACTGTTTTGCCTTTTCGTTTATCACGAAAATAAAATCTATACAAATAAAAATTTTGCTTCCGTATGTTTGTGTCCATAAAACTCAAAAAAATAGCCTATCGATTGACTTGAAGTTTTTACACAACATTGCATTTTAATGGAAGAGTGTTTCTGTTTACTTCTTATTTCGAAGTTCCGACGGAAACGAAAAAAAACAAAAAAAAAACAACGAGCCACAACGAACAAATCTTAAAGCCCTAAGAAGTAGCTAAGAGTTGTAACTATAAATACACGAAGCTGTTCGCCTCAAGGGTGTGGTCGGATCACAATGTCAACTGGTCAGATATATGAGGGCTATTCTGAAAGGAATTCCTTACACAATACGCACGGCGACCACTTATTAATTTAATGCATTATTCATATAAAAATATTTTGTAAGACGTATTTTTTAAAGACATAAATTTTCTTAAGAACAAAAGTTGTTCGACCATCTTTCCTTTTAAGTGTTTCCTTATATTAATTTAAGTACATGTTTGTCTGCCCAGTTCGTTTTAAGAATACTTGGTTCTTTTTTTCTGAACCTATAGTATTCGATATAATAAAATACTCCAAAGTCTTTTCTAGAAGAATTTCATAGAAGAGTTCTCGATTTCTTAGCCTTTCATTGAATTTAAGCCAATTGGACTGCAATTAGAAGTATACCAATGTCATTTTGGTGGATAAAATTGTCAAGAAGTAGTATCATTTTTTTTAATTAAAAATAGGTTTGCTCTTGGCCAGCATCTATCCACGTAGGAAAGATGAGGCCAACAATGGGGAGAACTCACCCAGGAGATGCCTATATAATGCACTCGAACCTTGAAAAGATTTGGGATTTATAAGCTCGGAAATACAGACGCCGGCAGGGAGTTCCAATCCTTTAGGCTGTGCGCATTTTAAGAAATGTTTTAATTCGCTTGGTCCGAATTAGAGGGATTTCTACAAGGTGAGGATGGTAACCAGCCGTCTGTATGTCTGATAGAAAAAAGGAGATTTTACTGTATCGTTTTCGTTGGTCGAAATAATGGCTCCAAAATTCATCAAATTCCTGTAAACGTCAATAAAAAATTTTAATTCTAGACACTGAGATATACGTTATCAAACGCCTCGCCCGGACCCTTTGATGTGGTATTCCATATTAATACCCCTCCTAATACCTTATTCTTAATCTTACTGTAGTCGGCAGCGCACTTGCAGCAGCTTTGGCGTTGCTTGTGTTATAGGCGACGGTAGCCGCTTACCATCAAGTGGACCGTCAGCCTGTCTGCTGATTTAACATAAAAAAAATTACCTCTCCAAATCTTATGATTCAAAACCTAAATACAAATACCGTGGTACTGTTTTTGTTATATCTGTATAGTAACTTCCACCTTTGAAATACCTGTAAAATAACCTAACAATATGAGCGACAAAAAATATTAAAACAGTTTTTATTACTACACGAAGTGGCAGGTCACAAAAGTAGGACAATTCTGCAACACTATCTATTTTAATATTATTAATTACGTAATCTAGGCTCCGTTCGATAAGTTCTAGACAGATACAACAATAAGCTCTCGTGACTCAGAATGAGACCACTTTGACTTTGGTATAAAATTTTATGTTTTCAACTACATCGATATCATAAAACAAATGTTTTTTTTTATGTTAAGGTCGGCAGACAGGCTGACGGTCCACTTGATGATAGGTGGCTACCATCGCCTATAACACAAGCAACGCCTAAGCTGCTGCAAGTGCGCTGCCGACTGCAGTAGGATTAAGGATAAGGGATTAGGAGTGGATAGGGAAATGGGCTCTGGCACCCCTTACTCACGCACCGAAACAAAACAGCACACGTGCTGTTCTTCTGTAAGGGGGTGGTTACTGCCGCCAGACGGGCTGCCCAAATGACTGCGAAACGCAGTGCATCCTGTCACACTTCTATGTTTGCATAAAACGTCAAAATTATAATTTCCTTTAGTAAACAACAACATAGGATGCCTTCGAAATTTAAAAAACTTTTTACAACTGACATGGAGTGCTTAAATATGGCTATAGAGTATCTTTAATTTTTTTTATAGCTGATTTATGCGTTACCGGTTGTTCTTCACATAAATCAACTTTTTTCTTTTTTAAGGTCGTTCAAGGCAAGGAAGTTAATTGCGGACGATGTAAATAAAGTTTTCATGTAAAACGATTTTCTCATAAAATATTCCTTCGAGGTATACTCTCACACAAAACTTGCGGTTTGTGTGTGTAGCCAGTATCCAATTTTATGAGCTTTAAATTTAATCTAAGATTATTTTTTTCCATATATGGGAAAAAAATTAGGTCAAAATTCCTGAAAAAATTTGCAGTCTCGTTACCACCAATTTCTAAGGGCAATTAAACTTGCGTATGTCCACCACACCTGTTGATAACAAAAGTGAATATTTTTACGATAATTTGTCAGTGTAATAACTGAGAGTTTTGAGTCGAGAGCTTAATAACTGGGACAGTTGTATTGAATCTACTGACACGAGGAAAACTTTATACCTTTAATTAATGTAGTTTATATTCAATTGTGTGAACAATATACATTTAATTAAATAAAATAGAGCTGGTACTTTCCTCGGCCAACGTATTAGTTTGGCCATTCAACGAGGAAATGCTGCCAGCGTACTTGGTACAATGCCGCAGGGTCCATTTTTATATTATTAGTTTTAATCAATTTAGTATTTGGTTGGTCGTTATATTACCAAACGTTATATTGGTAATATAACGTTTGGTCGACATAACCGGGGATTATAGAGCTGGCCATTACCTCGGGCAACAGATTAGCATTGCCATACAACGAGGTAATGCAGCCAGCATGCTCGGGACTCTGCCTAGGGGACCGAAACTTTATAATTTATAATATTATTATGTTAATGTTTACTTGTTTTAATTTTAATTGAATTATGTTATAGTTATAATATTAAATTGAAATTAATTATAGTTTGGATGAATATAGACATGGTGTATGGCTGGACGTCTTGTGTGAGTTAAACGCTAAATAGCATTTTGCTTGCACAAATAAATCCTTTTGTAAGTATTAATTTATATTTAGATTAGGTAATTTTAGTTTTTATTTTAATTTAATTTAAGTTTTAATAAAAAAAAATATCTATTAGCTTACAAATTATTTATTTTTTAAAACATACACTTCAATTTTATTAGTTAACATAAAACATAAAAATAATTATTTTAAAGGGCTCAGGCGTCGTAATATTCCTCCGCTCCGCTATCAGCTTTAGGTAACGTGCCCAGAAGGCTGGCGGCATTGCCACGTTGGATGGCAATGCTTATTCTTTGTGCAAAGTAAAAGCCAGCCCTCTGGTCGCGTGAAGTGCCGATCAGTCGTTTGGAGATTTCTTTAAAAAGGGAATGGGCACTCGGGCCCCATGGCCCTAGTGTTTCTACCCCAAACGGCATTATTAACATTAATTAACATTTACAAATAATATGTACAGAGAGATTATATTCTTTATCTAGCTTGGGTTCCTCGGGCAGTTTCTCAAGCATGCTGGCTGCATTATCAGAATAAAATGGAAATCATTGTCCGCCGTTCTCAAGCTAATAATACATGACAGTCCACAACACCCGCTTGCTGGCTTTCTACGAGCGCAACACTTCCGTATGAACTGTGCAATTATTTGTTTTTTTTACATAGCATGTGATGTGTGCACACATATCGCAAGATATACTCGGATATAGTTATATACTTATATATACTCGGATTATATATTCGTTGGTACATGTTATTCGTCTTTGATTTGAGGTTCTAAAAATATAAACTGATGCGAAACTTTATTATTAAACATGTCGTGCCTTGCCGGATTCTCCCTTCCTGTTTCTCTCTCGGTAATTTATTTATTTATTTATTATTATGGATAGCCAAGCAAAGTTCATATAAAGCTCAAAACAAAATGCATAACATAGTTCAGCTTGTACAAATCACATTTACAGGCTATCACAGCAGACATATTCATTAATACTTAGGTACTCGGTTTTCTTCGGACGACCAACACATAACTTTTGCATTGCAATTCTTGACTTTTTTCTTTTTATTCTAATCAAATCAAATCAAAATATTTATTTATCAATTAGGTTTCCCCAAGAAACTCTTATGATTGTCATTTAGAATTACCACTTAAATTTAAATTTACCAGGGTTTCGGAAAAAAGCCAAGATGACGATCCTGAGAAGAAACCCCGAAAGAAACTCAGGATACTATTCTTTTTGTCATCTTTACAATATAAAAAAATTACAATTATAATCATACACTTAATACCTAAAGTAAATATACAATACTAAGCATAGTATGAGCTCCGAATCCAGGCTTTAATTCCAGGCTTCATTGTCACTTAAATAATCAGTAACCTTATAATAGCCTTTCGAGAGGAGTTTGGTTTTAATGACAACTTTAAATTTATTTATAGATAAGGTTCTGATCATCTCAGGCAGTTTATTATAAAACCGTATACATTGACCCATAAAAGAATTACTTATCTTGTGGAGTCGCGTCTTATGTAAATCTAAATTATTTTTAAACCAAGTACCTATATTGTGTACATCACATTTTTTATTAAATTGACTAATATTTTTATGCGCGTAAATTAAATTTTCATAAATATACTGACATGTAACAGTTAAGATCTTAATTTCTTTGAACTTTTCTCTGAGGGAAGACTGCGGATCTAGTTGATAGATGGCTCTAATGGCCCTTTTTTGTAAAATGAAAATAATATTTATGTCCGCAGCGCCACCCCAAAGAAGGATCCCATAACTCATTACACTGTGAAAGCAACTAAAATAGACAATCCTAGCTGTTTCGACATCCGTTAGGTGTCGAATCTGCTTAACTGCATAAACCACAGAGCTAAGTCTTTTACTTAGTTTCTCAATATGTGGAGCCCATTGTAATTTAGAATCTACGGTAATGCCTAAAAATACTGTCGATTCCACGGGCTCCAATTTCTCACTGAGAATTCTGCTCTCAAGAGTAGTTTCTAATGAATTATTAAAATTCGACTGGATTTCCAGAGTTTCCATAGTTAGACAAACAAACTCTTCAGTGTTATTATAATGAACTTCGCCGATTACGTTCATGCCCGTTTTCAATTAAGTTTAAGTATGGGCTTAAACTTATACCTACTTTTCTACTGGTCTCTACTTCTCTATGGAGAGAGTCTCGTCTCGTTGAGTTGTTAAGGAGTTTCACTTGTATAAAGATTCCTGTCTATCGGTTAGAAATGAATAATATGGGACCATGTTTCGTTCGAAGAGAAGTTAGAGATGCTGTAAACCTTGTCCCTTAATTTTTATCCTAACAAAGTCGATAGTGAAGCTGAATCCAAGAGGAATGCTTATTTTTATGGTAGCCACTTACCATCAAACGGATCGATAGCCTACTTCTCCCCTAGTAAAAAAAAAAAGAATTTAAAGACGCGTTTACAACCTTTCATTCTTTTTGTTTCTGTTGTTGTCATTTTAATTAAAATTGTCACCAATGATTAAATCTATTTCCACGACAACGACACGAACAACGAATTGTTCAAAATTAATTTCGTCTCGGTTATTGTTATAAAATTTAATAAATTAGCTATGGTTATTAAATATAAAAGAGGTGTTTACATTTTTTAATTAAGCAATCGCAAGGTCTATTCTTAAAACCCGTGTGATTAGGGAACATTGTCTATTGTTCGAAATTTCGAAGGTTTTGAGCATAGACAATCTTGAGGGAAAATATGCAATCAAATTATATTGTATAGTTGAAAAGAAGGTCGTTACATGGGATGACATTAAGTAAAATTAATGTAAATTACATTAGTAAAATTTGCTTTACTAACTTAATTATACCTTAACTTTGAAAATTTGGGCAGCCCGTCTGGCGGCAGTAACCACCCCCTTACAGAAGACCACCGTGAAATAACAGCACGTGTGCTGTTGTGTTTCGGTGAGTGAGTAAGGGATGCCAGAGCCCATTTCCCTATCCACTCCAAATCTCTTATCCTTATTCCTACTGCAGTCGGCAGCGCACTTGCAACAGCTTTGGTGTTGCTTGTGTTATAGCCACCTACCATCTAGTGGACCGTCAGCCTGTCTGCCGAACTTAACATTAAAAAAAAATAATTCCAAAAATACATTTAATTCAAGATTAATTTTATATACGTATATAAAGGAAAGTTTATTTATTTATTTATTATTATATGGCCTCCAACGAGGCAGGCACCGAAAAAAACACACAACAAGGAACAGGAAAAAATAACATGGCAGATGCCGCCGCAATTAAAGGAGGCACAGCCTACGCCAATAAAAGTGGAAGTAGCATTCCGGCAATAAAGTTAGAAAAAAAAAAGTTAGAAAGAAAAAAAAAAATTATCAAAAAAATAATGAAAATTTATCAAAAAATTTATCAAATTTTTTGATAAATTTTGCGTTAGTTATATCATTTATAATTCGAGAATGTCTGGACCGATTTTTATGATCTTTCATTTGACAACAATGTCTCCGCCCCAATAACTATTAAAACATCTGAAATAATCACAAAAAAAAAAAATTCTCATACATTTTGTATGGAACGGATTTGAGGCGGCATGAAGTTCGCCGGGTTAGTTAGTTATTTTATAAAAAAGATTAATGTAATATTTATGGACAATTAAAAGATACTTAACTAAAACAAAAAAGTAAATAAAATTAAAAAAAAAAACAATCAACAACTCAATTCTAATAATAAAGTTCAGTTAGAGCGATTCTACGAGAAACCACTTGGATAAGTAATGGATTAATGTTTGTTATAAATAAAAGCTTAGTTGGGAAACTTAATGCTTAAAGGTCTCAACAGCTTATTTTCCTTTTAGTGGAACTTTAGCCTTATTTCCAGCAAAAAATCAAACGTTCAGCCCTCAAGGTTTTTGGTCAATAGAACCTTCGTACGTATGTCATTGTCTATTGTGAAACGGTTTACTTTGACTTGATAGCGTCTTGTTTCGTGCGAAACATAAATTCTATATATCTCAGAACACCCCATTGTTTTGGACATATGGCAGTATTGTTGACGGTAAACGTGGGACGACATTAATTTTGTAGATTTGTTAGTAACTTTTAAGATATTGAAACTTTTGTTAAGTATTATTGTTACGTGAGGGGGTTAGTCAAACTGCCGTGTAAGAGCGGAACGAACTATTTATTTTCACAAACCAAGATGACTTCCAAAATCACTAAACTTGTCCTATGAAACCGTTAAACTTGCCAAAAGTCGTCAATGATTCCCTGAATGTGTCGCCGGTTCACTGTCGCAGGTAACTTCGCAAAAGGTTCGAAGATTCGTTTTCGAATCGCTGTTATCGCACAAACTGACTATTTCTTTTGAAATGTAAATTCTATGCTGTAAACATGAGGACCAGTTTCCTTTGACACTAATCGGAAAGGCGCGTGGCTATCAGGCGGAATGGCGCTTTTTCCAGAACGTTTTTTTGTTTGTTTGTGAACTGATTGGAATGAAAAAAAAAATGTTACGGGAAGCTTGCTACAATACATTCGTGAAAACGGCATTCAAATCTGGTAAGCCGTTTCAGAGATTAGTGTTCACAAACAACCGACATAGAGACAAAAATTCTAAAAACTGTGTTTGACTTCGGTAACAACATCTATCAATATTCAAAAAAATACGTTGTACTTTACAACGTATTTTTTTTTTAAATCTTTAAAATGGGCAGACATGGCTCATTTACGATTTTATTATATTGATAGATGTTGTATGTTTATACTCGAATTATGTATGTAAAAAAATGTAATTTTGGATTTCTGTAAACCTCAACCTCAAAAATGCTTTTAGATTTGATGCGTAGAAACATGCATTAAAAACAATAATCACTCATAACAGTGCTAAAGGAAACCTCTTGCGGAAAGAGGCATCTTAAGAGTCTTGACTTATAAGATTTTTTAAAAATTATTTGTCTAATGAAATACTTACAGTCTGATATGGGTCCGGGCAGAATAGCACCTCAGACGCACATCCATGTAGGTCATCGGCGATCAAAAATCAACGTTACGGCGTAACATTTGAAAATTGAAAGTTGCTTGAATGTGGGACACAAATGCTATCAGTGTTACGTTAATATTTGTTTAACTCATGTAATATTTCCATTTTATCTTAAGTAATGGCTTTTGTAATATATCCTCTGATTTCACGTTTCATAGATACGCTAGAATGAGCGTAGGTATAAGCGTTAGATTTGTCCCTATAAATCCAGATTTCTGAAAAGTCAAAAGGCTACAGGACAGAAATAGTGCATTGATAAAGATGTTTTAATTTTCGTAATACCTACACTTCTTTTTTTTTGGTTATTTAAACCATTTTTGAGACAAATTTCTATGTTGACGTATTCAGAATTTACATACTTTTAATAAACTTTTAATATCTTATATATAAAAATAAATCCCCATTTCTCCTGGTCACGGCATCACGCGTGAACGGGTAGACCGATTTTAATTCGGTTTTCGCTAATGAAAAGAGGGATGAGCGGGGAATGTTTTAGGGTATATAAAAATTGCACGCCGGGCGAAGCCGGGGGCGGGTCGCTAGTTTGTAATAAAATGGGTAAGCGAGATGTATCTGTACAATAAACATTTATTAAAAAAAAAAATAAAAAAAATTGTACACGTTGTACTTATGTTACGAGCTTAAAAAAATAGTTTTTAGATTTTTTGTCTGTTTGTCTGTGCGTTTGTGCACGCTAATCTCAGAAACGGCTTAACCGATTTGAATGCGGTTTTCACTGATGTATTGTAGCAAGCTTCACGTAACATTTAGTGTTTGTTTCATTCCATTTGGTTTACAAACAAAAAAATAATAAAATAGATATTAGTTGTGGGTTTCCGGGATGATGGCCCAGGTCTGTTGGAAATTCTTCCAAGAATTCCAACAGAATTGGAAGAATTTCCAACAGACCTGGGCCATCATCCCGGAAACCCACAACTCATATCGATACCGGCCGAGAAAACCTACATTCTACAAAATAGATATTATTTACGGCTCAACTAGTAAATAATAAAATAGATAAATAATATAATATCAATAATTAACTATTATATGCAAGTTGTAAATTCTACCTGCACGAGTAACTGGCATTTTATTATCAACGACATATCATGGTCAGATAAATGCTGGCGACAATCTATTTTTGTTAAATTAATTTTAAATTTAACAGAAAGTTTAGTTTAATGCCCTTTTAATTTACAAGTGTGAAGTACGTTCTTTCAATTCTTACATGCAAGTTATGCAAGTTTTAAAGTTATTTCGTCCGAGTTTCAAATGTCTATAAGTAAGTATAGACATATAAAAATCTAATGTTCGTTTGTTCAAAATCGCAAATCATCGAAAGTAAATTATTGATCACAATTAAATTTTGCATAAAACTTTGTTAGGGGTACAAAAAATAATTTAGGGTACTTCACATCTGAAAAAAAGTAGTGTGCTCGAGGGCTCATGTAAAAATAAAAATGTTAAGTTAAGATCGGAAGACAGGCTAACGGTCCACTTGATGGTACATAGGTGGCTACCGTCGCCTATAACACAAGCAACGCCACAGGTGCTGCAAGTGCGCTGCCGACTACAGTAAGATTAAGGGTAAGGGATTGGGAGGGGATAGGTAAATGGGCTCTGGCATCCCTTACTCACTCACCGCAACACAACAGCACACATGATGTTATTTCGCGGCGGTCTTCTGAGAGGGGGTGGTTACTGCCGCCAGACGGACTGCCCAAATGACTGCGAAACGCAGTGTGCCCTGCCACTACTTAAAGAAACTAAGAAAAAGAACGTGGACCAAGTCACAGGCTAAGTAAGAGACAGTAAATTTAAAAAAATTGGGTAATTTTTTTGAAATTAAAATATAACAAAAACAATTTTTAATTAATATGTTTCCTATTATTACATATTTAGAGTTATGACATCTCGAAGAGGCTTATTGATGCGACGGGAGACCGAAGAGCTGGTACTTTCCTCGGCCAAAGTATTAGTATGGCCATTCAACGAGGAAATGCTGCCAGCGTACTTGGTACAATGCCGCAGGGTCCATTTTTATATTATTGGATGAGTGGCAAGGATGCTTGCCTAACGTCTCAGGGGCCCCGGGTTCGATTCCCGGCGGGGTCAAGTTTGGAAATTTTAATGTAATTTTCAAAATTGACTCTGGTCTGGATTTGAAAAGTAGTGGTAGGGCACACTGCGTTTCGCAGTCATTTGGGCAGCCCGCCTGGCGGCAGTGACCACCCCCTTACAGAAGACCACCGTGAAATAACAGCATATACGTGCTGTTGTGTTTCGGTGAGTGAGTAAGGGATGCCAGAGCCCATTTCCTTATCCCCTCCTAATCCCTTATCCTTAATCCTACTGTAGTCGGCAGCGCACTTGCAGCACCTGTAGCGTTGCTTGTGTTATAGGCGACGGTAGCCACCTACCATCAAGTGGACCGTCAGCCTGTCTGTCGATATAACATAAAAAAATAAATCGATTTAGTATTAATTTATTTTTAGATTAAGTAATTTTAGTTTTTATTTTAATTTAATAAGTATGTAATATGTATAAATGATATATATAAATAATATATATAAATAAAGTCTTTAGAGTTCAATTAAAACTCAATTTTCCATTAGAGAGACTTAGAAGCAAATTTTCAAGAAAATCTCTTCAAAGGAATCGAGGGAATATAACGTTATACTGCTTTTGTTAATAATTTTCTAACAAAAGCAGTAGTCGTTTCCTACCACGTAACAAGCAAATAACATACAACCTGCCAAGTAAACCGCATAATGACGCGTCACTACCTTAACCACATGGTTACGAGACGGTTACGGTGGGAGATTAGGCGTCATAGTAAAGTTCTCTGTAACTTAATAAAAATCAATAATAACGTTATAATATACTTAAAAGCACTGATAAACGCTTTCAGAGGCGTTATGGATGCTGAAAGAACTAACCCAAGCAAATTAAAACGATTTTTACAAAAAAAATCTAATCCGTTCGCGTGGACATCATCTTAAGCAAATGACATTTACAATAGAATGCGCTGGCGGCGGAGACAATTCAACGGGCCTAGAAATTGTGTTTTTTTTTTGTTTTTACCATTAGAACAATACACAAAAAAAAAATTTATACAATTTTTTAAACTGACATTAATTTATTAATAGGTACAAGATTCATAGCGCAATAAGTCGTTTTCGAGAGGATTATCAATAAAAGTCAAATTCTTCTTGTGTTCTAATTTTATATATTAGACTAGCGACCCGCCCCCGGCTTCGCCAGGGGTGCAATTTTTATATATAAGACATTTTATCCCTCTTTCCATTAGTGAAAAACGAATTAAAATCGGTCTACCCGTTCAAGCGTGATGCCGTGATCAAGGGAAATAGGGATTCATTTTTATATATAGAGAAGATTATATTATGTTGATACATTTCGATATAATATAACAATAAAAAAATACAGCCTATGTTACTCGCTGATAACATAGTTTTCTGCAGGTAAATTAATTTTTAAGATCAGTTGTGTAGTTTTTGAGTTTAACCATTATTTGTACAAAAAAACATAAACCAAATTGAAACAAAATATTAATAAGAAACAAAATTGTTCTCTTTACAATGTTAGCGTAGATAAATATGTGTAGATTAAAAACTCTTAAATAGTCATGACATTCATAAGACGTAAGTACCTCTGTAAAATAATAATAATAATAATAATAATAATAATGCGAAACGGAAAAACGATTGCGTGAAGAAAGTGGCGTTTTAACAAAAAGATGCCACGGTTCATTTCATTGCGTCTGCGTTTGTGCTCACTGCGGCGTAACACTGAACTCAATTTAAAATTAAATTTTATTTTATTGTTTATCATAACAATATTAACTATTACGGGCAATTCGTAACTTAAAATATTACTTGTTTAATTCTACGCGATTAATTTGTATTAAATTATTGAATTTGTAAGCAATTCCCGCATTTAATGATGGGTATTTAGCCTGCCTGCTACCCCCTTTATAAGAGCCATTCCATTTCGACCAACTGAACCGATCAACTATTTTCTTTTCTCAACGATACAAATTTTAATGTTAAGATCGATAGACAGGCTGACGGTCCACTTGGTTGTAGGTGGTTACCGTCGCCATAACACAAGCAACGCCACAGCTGCTGCAATTGCGCTGTCGACTACAGTAGGATTATTGATATGGGATTGGGAAGTATTCTTGCATCTCTTACTCACTCACCGAAACACAACAGCGTGATGTTATTTCACGGTGGTCTTCTGTAAGGGGGTGGTTACTGCCGCCAGACGGGCTGCCTAAATTACTGCGAAACGCAGTATGCCCTGCCACTACTTTCCATAACCAGACCAGAGACAAATTTGAAAAGTTGACCCTGCCGGGAAACGAACCCTGGAACCATAGAACAGAGCGTTAAGGCAAACATTCTAACCACTCAACCAACGGGCTCGTCAATATACAATATCGTCAATACCAGACCTAATAAGAACTAAAGACAGAATTTTACGGACAACATAGTGAAGCCGGTTTTATAAACATATGTGCTTAGGCTGGCTATAACCTCAATATTTATTTATTTTAATTGAAAATATTAATTTCCAAGTTTACTTTTTTGTGAAATGTGATTTTATTTTTTAAGACTCGTTCTTACATCCTTTCACTACGTAATGCATTTTCACTAGTAAATATTTTAATTTATTATTACGTCAAGCCTCACGCTCCGATGTTGCTCAACAAAAGGCGAGGCGGAATTCGATTGCATTCGTGTGCGTAAAACCGTGTATGTATACGGCGAGGCGTAGTTTTATCGGCTTCACTCTGCCATCAACAGGAGACTATATATATCTATAAGTCCTTATTTTATCCGGGATATAATATTTAAAAAATCATATTGTTAGTGGAAAAGCACACTGCGTTTGTACATTAAAAGAGCTGTGTCTGTACATTAAATATTTAAAAAAAAATGTACTTATGTCACCGAGGTCAAAAAAATTGTTTTTAGAATTTTTGTCTGTTTGTTGGATTGTCTGTGCGTTTGTGCACTCTTATCTCTGAAACAGATTAACTGATTTGAATTTAATAGGGGATCGGACAGTAATCAGATTAAAATCTAAAAAGTACTTAGAAAGATAAAATTTGCAGAAAATATTTGTACGAATCCGGGGGCGGGTCTAGTCTTTTATAATTACTTCTCCGACTTGTGTTGAAAAATGTATCAAAAACCGATGCGAAGTTTAAACATTAGGACTAACTGCTCAAACAGACATGTCGAATTGGTTTATATTATACTATATATATTATACTATTATAATATTATATTTGACACATATCTAGTGATTGAGATTTATGAGGCTCTGAGTATATGAGAGATACGCAATAAGTCGATTGGGAACTTGCTTTAACACGGTCATTGTATGGAAGAATGTACCACATTGCATCTGCAAGACTTTCACGATACAGTATGTATTAAGGAATGACAAATAATATTTCTGTATTATTAGTTTTTATTAATAATCTTTTCTCAAACATGCTCGGAAATGTAGGCATTCTTGTACTAAAAACAAGCCACGAAGTTTGTAATTCTTGGCTCATGCATTTCTTTCTCGGCCTAGGCCAAGAATTTTGTATGAAAATTCATTCCTGGCCGCTGCTCAGCCCGATGAAACCCGAAGTTTCACGAGTCTTCACGAACGCGCCCGCCGCTGTCACAGGCATAGTAGGCGGGGGCGTTTCCTTTGCACTCATTGAAAATTAAAAATAAAAAAGGCGGGAAAGCAGATTTTTTTCAGTATCTACTTAAATATTTATTGCTTTTAGTAAACATTTGCGTTGGTTTTATTCTAAAATAAAACTGTGTATATGTAAATTAATTTTTTATTATTTTCTTCATATTACACTATTTTTTTTGCATTATCACGTGTTTCATTATTTCCTCACAGTTATTGAGAAAAGCACTATACCAGCCTCGACCTGCCTGTTGGCATGTCTTCTGTAATCACCCCCTAAACAGAAGTGGAATAAGCAGCATACATGCTGTTGTATTTCATTTCATTTCCTATCCTACTAAGGTTGCGTTTCGCAGTCATTTGGGCAGCCCGGCTGGCGGCAGTAACCACCTCCTTACAGTAGACCACCGTGAAATAACAGCATGTGTGCTGTTGTGTTGCGGTGAGTGAGTGAGGGATGCCAGAGCCAATTTACCTATCCCTTCCCAATCCCTTATCCTTAATCTTACTGTAATTGGCAGCGCACTTGCAGCATTTCTTGTGTAACGATGACCTTACCATCAAGTGGACCATCAGCCTGTCTGCCGATTTTTATATAAAAAAGAAATTATAGCAGTTTAATAATAATTAAAGTAATCTAAATGATAATTCACAAAATATTTTTGGAATTCGATTTCTAACACCATACACAACATTGTATAAAGTGTTACAGATAGGAACTTAAATCATTGACCGACCATCTACGTAGTTGAGTAACGCTGAGAATACCACAAGACTAGGTAGTTACCACATTACGAGCTAATATTACGAATGCCTAACCTAAATGCATTTCAATTG
This sequence comes from Bembecia ichneumoniformis, assembly GCA_910589475.2. NCBI lineage: Eukaryota > Metazoa > Arthropoda > Insecta > Lepidoptera > Sesiidae > Bembecia > Bembecia ichneumoniformis. The sequence goes on from OU342532.1 coordinate 17,212,291, forward strand.
CATTGTGCCTCTATCTTATGACAACATAAATAACTATTTTATTAATATTAGAAGTAGTTATTAGAAGTAAGAAAAAAATAATGAATTGTTTCCACAATAACAAAAACAATTTATTTAGCTTCTTGGCATGAGGTTGCGCTAAAACCTCAACTTTGGCACTTCTATCGAGTCCAAATCCCAAACAGCGGTCAACAAGCTGGACATCCAAAATAGGATGAAGCGATGCTTCACACCTGGACAGCTCCTCTCTTTGTACAAGGCACAAGGCCGATCTTGCATGGAATATTACTATCACCTTTGGGATGGCTCAGCAAAATACCAACTTGCTCCACTCGACTAGGTGGATCGCAGAGCTAGGAGGCTCATTGGCGACGTTACGCTAATAAGAACTAAGCTGCAGAGCCTGGCACATAGGCGCGAAATCGCCTGTCTGTGTGTATTCTATAAGATGTACTAGGTAAATACGCCCGAATAGGCCTACAACCCAGCAGTCGAGTAGAGGCAGCGAGACATTAACTTCTAGATTACATTATTAACCAAAGGAAAAAAATTCCCGAAGGAAAAAAATCATTTACAAATTACAAATTCATTTACAAAATCTTGCAAAATTACTTACATATTCTTATGTGACTGGTGCCTATAAAGCAACTTACACCTTTCACACTTGCTCAGCTGATTTTTGTAGGCACTTACAAAAATCAGTTACAAATTGCAACATAGCAGCTAAAGTGCCTACAAAAATCAGGACTTATGTCTGCAATAGACGTCATTATTATTATTATTCCATTATTTATTTATTTTTATAATTTTAATTTTTTTACAATATAAATAAGTATAAAATATATATATATATAATAAAAAAATTAAAACAAGGCCCAAGCTCCAGTGGTTAGGGCTGCAGAGTGAGGAACTTCGTGACAATTCGCGCCGTGTCAAGAAGTACCCTTCTGTATCTGCCCCTTGATCCAGCCATCTAGCGAGAGCCTCTTGAGATGTCGGTCGAGGCTCTTCGCTATAAGACCGTTAGCCGAGACGACTATCGGGGAGATAATTGTCGAATCGACGTCCCACATGGCGGTCACGTCAATTTGAGCCAAGTCAATATACTTGGTAAGCTAGTTTTTTTCGGCTTTCACGAGGACAGCGATGTCAACAAGCATCGTCCGGCGCTGGGATCGGTCAATAACCACGATGTCAGGCTTGTTGGCGACAATAGTCCTGTGCGTGATTATGGAGCGATAATAATAATTATTATTATTAAAATGTCACAAACTATACCTATGGAGTTGCCATCTGCCGTCAAATGGATTGTCAGACTGCCCATCGAATTTTATCGAATCGTGAAACTGATTAACAAGTCCTTACCTAGACAAAGAATTTACTAAAGCATCTATGAAGCGTTGTTCAACAGAGAAAGTGCAACGTGCTTGGTTTATCGATATCGAGGATTCCTTCACTTTTCCCCGCAATTTGTGCGACATTAGACGACGCATTGTTTTTGGACGATTTCTAAAGATATTTACACGTCCTTACTTATAATGCCGATCGCTATCTTTGCGTCGCGCGATTCTTTCCAAATTGATGGAACGCCTCATTCTTTCACGAAATTTTTACTTATGTAATCTAAATTGCACAAAATTTCTATTCTGCATTTGCGACGGTGTGCAGGTTTTACCACTTGCCATCAGCTGTTTTAACGAAAAAGATAATTATGACAACTTAATCGTCTTTTTGGAACATGGTATTTATTGATAGATATCTTTTTTTACAAAAAGTTTATAATGCCTTAAAATAAACAAGAGTTGGGATTCCAATTCTTTGATTTTTATTTTTTGTTTTATAAATACTTTTATAAATCGTTAAACACATAAATTTAAATTAATTAAAACTACATGCTCGGAAAGCTGTCTCTTCAGGGAAAAACTGGCTATAAATAAATCTTCGATTATTATATTAATGTTCTATAAATAAAAAATTAATATACATTCAACGTCACATGACAGAGGTTTAAAAAATCAATTATAATTTTAATTTCTTTATTTTTGACATTAGGTGTAACGTCAAAACAGCAGGTAACAAGTGGACGAGGAAAACTAGAAACAGGAAATAATGGAGAGATTTAGAGGAATTTATTTATTTAATTTATTTACATTTCAGATAACATGATCTTTTAAATTACGCTCATATTTGTAAAATCAAAAATGTTTACTAAAAAATGTGTGTAAAATAGAATGGATTGTTGTCATAAATGTAAATATTTCACTAGAAGAAACTGGCGTCTAAGGGACAGGCTCGGCCTAGTTTAGACGCTAGTACTCAACCTAATTAAATATTTAAAATGGGACTTACAATGCACATGTTTATAGATTTGTTAATTGCTGCCCGTTAACGATTATTTCTAACAAATTTTATTATTTTTATTATTATTATTATTATTATATTATAAGATCGTAAAAAGCCATGTCTGTACATTATACATTTAAAAAAAAACAAAAAAAAAAAACAATTTGTACACGTTATATTTAATGTTACCGAAATCCGAATCACAACAGCACATATGCTCATATTTTACGGCAGTTTTCTGTAAGAGGGTAGTTAGATTGCAGTTAGATGAGCTGCCCAAAAAAAGTATCATTATACACGTGTTTAAAAATTAAAAAAAATATTAATTATTATTTAATTTACGTATAATGCCGATAAGGCATTTTGCCAAAGGTCAAACAGATAAGGAAATAAGAAAAAATTTAATGTTTAATTGTAAATTAACTTATTTTCAGTAAAAAGAAAACATATGTAATTAAATCATTGTTACTCTTAACTGAAATAAAGGTTTAATAATAATAACAAAGCTGCTCTAAAAGCTCTAAAAGCTGCTCTACAGTAAAAACTGGAAAGAAATAAATCTTCAATTAAGTTTTTTAAGAACAAAAAATATTCAAAATAAAAATACATTCAATGTCACAAGACAGAGAGAGGTTAAAAAAGGTTAAAGAGGTTAAGATTAAAGAGGTTTTTAATTTAAATTATTTGAATTTATTTAAATCTTGATTGTTGCTGATGGCAAATTAAGATAGTAATTTCTTGCATAGTTTGACCAGAACCGCTGTACCATGCCTTATTATCGAGGCGGGGGTGTAGAGCAGGCTGATTCACTTTGCCTGTCCGTTCCCTATGTTATTAGACGCACAAAAGATTAAGTAATATCCCGTGATGGGTCGTGGGATATCACGTGTCATCAAAACTGTGATTTTTACCTCGCTTAAAAAATATTCAAATGTAAATATAATCTACCTTGATAAGTGTTTATTAAGGTATTTTACTAAGAGATATCGTAAGATCTGTCCGACAGTATGGCTCTCCTGTGCACTCGTGCTCTTTCCTCTCTTCCTCCCGCCCCTCCCCTCGTTCTTAAGAAGTGGTAAAGCGATTTTGGTCTATCTATAGTGTCATATACAGTCACCCTTAAAATAAATAGTTATTTATAACGTGGAAGTCACTACTACAAAAAGGAATGTTCCTAATTCTAGCTCACATAAGCAATTATTTTTAAGGTTATTTCACGGTGATCTATAAGGTATCGGCTGCCAGATATTCTCCTAATTTATGACTGCGAACTGCAGTGCGCTCATCAACCAGTACTAACAATAAGAATATAATCTATACCAATAAATAAAATAGAAGTGTCTGTTTGTAACGTCAAATTAACTGCTTTTACTGAACGTGTAATCAAAGTTTATAACAAATAACCAATTTTTAAAATTATTGTCTGTCTGTCTTTCCGTTTCTATGTCCGTCTGTTCCGACTAATCTCTGGAACGGTTTGCTTTTGATTTTGACTTTTGATGCCGATTTTGACGGCACTTTCATTGGCAGATGTTAAAAGACTAACATAGGCTACTTTTTTTTAGTATATATATGGCCGGAGTGTAGTGAGGTGACAGTTATGAGATTTTTATTAAAAATGTAAGACGAAAAATAAGTGGAACGTGTTCGCAAATACCCTGTAGTTTATGACATGACTCACCCAAAGTATTTGGATAGTAAACACAAAATAGTGTTATGACTAACTATCTGGGATATAACGATCTGGGAAAAGCGTTCGCGCCGGCAGAAAGTCTCGAACGTCCCACCCTATCGTTGGTAGCCACGCTCCTTCCCGACTAGTGTAAAAGAAAATTGGTCCTAATGTTTACCGTCATAGAGTTTACATTTCAACAGAAATAGCATTCCCGAACTTTCAATGGCTTGTTTACGATTTTGTTTAGATTTTCTGGAAAATTCAAAATACATCGATGTGTTTGGCGCCAGGTATAAATAAGAGAGCAGGCTGGCGAGATGTGAGTGGTGCGACAACCAGCGGTACGAAAGCGACTCTTCGGTGCTTTTGCGAACTTATCTGCGTCAGTGAGCCCGCGACACATTAAGGGAATCATTGACGTCTTTTGGCAAGTTTAACGGTTTCATCGGACAAGTTGGGAAGTCTTCTTGGTTTGTGAAAAGAAATCGTTCGTTTCGCCCTTACACGGCATTTTAACTCACCCCGCACGTATCAATAGTATAACTGGCAAAATACAAAATAGTATAAAATGTACAGAATAGTGAATATTATACTATTTTGTATTACGAAATAGTGTAATAGCATGACTGACATGGTCCGGCGGCGGCACAATGAGAAAAATAAGCCGGTGCCCGGTGGTGAGCGCTATATATAAGCAGTGTCCAGTACCGCGCGCCCCACGCGCACTCCACCGCAGTATGGGCCGCAGCGAAGCGTGGCCGAGTTCAGCTAGTTACAGTGTAATATGAACCAAGCGACCGGGCCGTTCTGCTGTGTATTTGTATGAAAATGTACGTATCGGGCCGAGCAGCCGTGCCGTTGCTCGTATAATTCGATACGAACAGTTTCATACAATTTCAACAGCGGAGCGGCCCGGCCGTTCTGTCGCGCCGATGCATATAATTCGAGTCTTATGTGAAGTGACTAGTACAAAATGGAACGACGTTGCGCTGTGAAATGTCAAAGTTACGACACGACTTTGACTTTTAACTAAAACAGTAAGCCACAGAGCAGAGTCTCAACAATTTTAAACGTATCCGGATGTTGCTTATAAATTTATAATTAAAATTATAGGCTAGATAACTGCTTGAACTGTATATAATATAATGTTATATAAGATAGAAAAAATAGATATTTAATTAAATAAGTAAATCGAAGGGATTGTATATTGAATTGTATAAAAAACTAGCGACCCGCCCCCGATTTCATCCGGGGTGTAATTTTTATATATACATATACATATATATAAACATCTTCCATTAGTGATCCCTCTTTATCCCTCTTTCCATTAGTGAAAACCAAATTAAAATCGGTCCACCCGTTCACGCGTGATGCCGTGACCAACGGAAATAGGGATTCATTTTTATATATAGAGAATTGGTACCTATTATTCCGAATCTGATTGATTGAGGAATTTGATATAAAGTTGCATAGGTTTGTTATATACGAGTATCTTTACTAATTTAATGAAGCTGAAGAATTTGCTTGTTTAGTCGGCATCGCACTTGCAGCGCCTGTGGCATTACTTGTATTAATGGCGATGGTGGCCGCTTACCATCAAGTGAACCGTCAGCCTGACTGACGACCATAACGTAAAAAAAGAACTTTGAGAACTTTGCAATAATCCTCAAACTATGTCTTGGAGGATTGCTGATTTAACGATCAATGACAACAGTCGTGTGTGGTGCAGCTGTCAAACGTCACGAACAACGCCATCTTCTGAAAGCAATTTTCCGCAGTGAAAATTCCCGTACAAAATGACCAATCATGATTTTTCCGATTCAGCTGTTCCTTTGGGTTTTATCTAAAAATTTTTTCTAAACCACTCCAGCATTTAAGGGAACAACACAAAAAAATATTCAAATCGGTCGAGCCATTTTTTGTTAGCGAGGTTAGCGATAAGTATTAAATGTAATTGTTAATATAAAAATAGGTTGCTTTCGAAAAAATTTGTTAAATATTACTATTTAATTTAATTTACTAAGAAACATAAGCAGAGAAATTAAATAGTTTTCCTTCCAGTTTAGATAGATTATTATAAAAATCAAGTATTTTTGATTTCTCTTAGTAGTTACCAGGTGTTAAATTTACTTGTTAAACGAATGTGTCCTCTCTCATGTCTGTTACTATCAGATATACATGACTAACCTGCTACGTCACGTGTAACCTTGGGAGGAAACCATCTAGTGGACCTTCAAACTTTCTGACGCCCCTTCATATAAAAAAATGGGACAAGTGCGAGTTGAACTCGCGTGAAGAGGGTTCCGTACGATGTTACCTATCATGTTTTTTAAATCTACGCACAATATTGAGTGATTTACTTAATATATTGAGTGATTTATTTTAATATCATGGACTTCTTATAGGTTTCCTATAATCTATAAGTAGAAAACTAATTTCTGTATTTTTTTAAATTTTAGGTTCGGAGATAAGGGGGGGGGGGGGAATGGTCGGGCAGACGGACACACAAGTGACGTCTATAAGGGTTCCGTTTTTTTTTTATTAGGACGTACGGAACTCTAAAAATACTGTCCTGTATCCGGTTTTATTTTAACACGTTTTACATAAAAGAGTATTAAATATGAAAAATAAAAATAAACCGTATAATTAACGATAATTTAAGAACTAGGTCCTCATGACGTTTTAAACGTGCAAAATAATACCCTACAAGTATAATACTATGATACTAATTTCAATATTGGACCAGTATGCAAATAGAACATGCCTTCGACAAGGTCATGTCGCATGTCAACTTTGACATTTAATGAAACTGGTCCGATAAATTAGGAAATGTGTTGGAATTTGGCAGCTATAGAGACGACACAACACTATGCGAATTTTTATATCTCCTATAGTCATCAATTTGGTAGTTAAAACTTAAAATTTACAAATATTCGTATCTATACATATACTTAATGTATAAAGCTGAAGAGTTTTTTTGTTTGTTTGAACGCGCTAATCTCAGAAACTACTGGTTTGAATTGAAAAAATCTTTTTGTATTGAATAGTCCATTTATCGAGGAAGGCTATAGGCTATATAACATTACGCTACGATCAATAGTATTATATATAAGCAGTGTCCAGTACCGCGCGCCCCACGCGCACTCCACCGCAGTGTGGGCCGCAGCGAAGCGTGGCCGAGTTCAGGTAGTTATAAAATAAAGTCGCCCCTGTCTGTTTCTACTAAACCACCCAAGGGTTTTTATATTTTCTTTAAAGTATGTACATACATACATTTTCTTTTATGTACAAGAAAGGCAAATATACGTATGCACCCGTGCGATGCCGGGAGGAACAATAAAAGGATTAAAAAATAGTTTGTTTTGAGTTTATATATCAGGGCAGTAACCACCCCCTTACAGAAGACCACCGTGAAATAACAGCACGTGTGCTGTTGTGTTTCGGTGAGTGAGTAAAGGATGCCAGAGCACAATTCCCTATCCCCTCCCAATCCCTTATCCTTAATCCTACAGCGCACTTGTAGCAGCTTTGGCGTTGCTTGTGTTATAGGCGACGGTAGCCACCTATGTACCATCAAGTAGACCGTCAGCCTGTCTACCGATCTTAACATAAAAAAAAAACTGTTAGATGATTATACTAGCGACTAGTGGGAGAGTCGAACCAGAAAAAAGGTTTCTAAAGAGCTCCAGCCGCACGGGAAGTTACGAGGCGGAATCCGGTAACAACGCTTTGCGGGGCTGTTCCTGTACTCGCGATTCTACCGGCCACGCTTCACTGCGTATGATATCATTTAATTCTAACAGTTTTTTAAATAAGGTCAAACTATTTTTTAATTTATCAAGACAGAATGAGTTTTCTGTTTACATAGGTACTAACATTAAAGATGTGAAAGTAACTCTGTCTGTCTGTTAACTTCTCACGCCTTGAGTACTCGACGGATACATATTGTCAAAGATATAAAAAGGGACACAGGGAACCTTTCACCCAGAAAAATAGTACTGTTCCCGAGGGATTATATAAAATAAAAAAATTAAAAATTAAATAAAAATTAAAGCTAAAACAATACTATTTAAAATTAACTACAGATAAATGTAATTTTAATAACAATACAAAAATAGTTATAAACAAGTAATATTAATTGTTATTGTAAGATATTTCAATTCAGAATATGACACAAAATAAGATATTATCTAAGTAATTGAAGAGTCTTAAGTGGTCTGATTGGAAGGTTTAGTTAAATTTTCTGTAATCGGCACATGGTGTACGGTAAAACTCTAATGAGTTTTTGTTTACACCAATGTTAAGTAAAATGAAACATTATTGTTTTAATAAATAACAAATAAAAAAAATTAAAAAAAAAAATACACAGTCCACTTTTCTTCATGGAAGATATTCGATTACATATTTGGCGTGATTAAATCTAAAGCTTGCTAAAAGTATAACACCAATTTTTGTATTGTGATGTGTTGAGTTTTGTGTAAATAGATTTCTTTTTATTTTTTTATTTCTATCTTTACATATTTAAAATTCCACAAAATATTTCGTTAAATAAAATGCAAAATTGACGCCAATTATTTCCAAAATATTCCAGTTATGAATTATCTACACAATACATTTGATGTAAGATATTTTATCTCTAAAGTATCTATCATCTCTAAAGTATCTATCATCTCTAAATTATTGTATCTCGTCATAGTCGTTATTAAACAGGAATGAATATTTTGGGACGAGATTCTTAACTCAATGATCATCAAAAAATTATAATACGATTCGTTTCGTAAACAATAGATGGGTTTTTATGTGAAAGTTTTTTTTTTAAATAATAGTCGTGTTGGTTTTTTTTTAAGTAACAGTCACTTTTTTTTTTACTATAGATGGGTTTGCTCTTGACCAGCATCTATCCATGTAGGAAGGATGAGGCCGAAGATGGAGCGAGCTCACCCAGAAGATGCCTATTCACTCGAACCTTGAAAAGATTTGGGTTATATGAGCTCGGAAATACAGACGCCGGCAGGGAGTTCCAATCCTTAGCAGACTTTTACGACACAAACAACAACAAAGGGTTCTTAACCTTTTAACCTTATTGGTTAAATGGTTGAGAAATTAATGGTTTGCTTAGTTAAAAAGACGCATCGAATACAACATTACATGTGTGTTATCTCACATTGGTTTTCTCTAAGGGGGTGGTTACTGCCTCCACAATTTAGAGAAAATAAATTGAACAGTAAGAATAAGGGACAAAGAGTTAAACATAATGGTCCAAGAAAATTTACTAACAAATCAAAATTTTATTCCCTCAAGGGAATTTTTGATATAAGTTTCTAGAAGATATAAAATATCGATAGGTGAAAGAATTTTTTTATTCCACCTTGGGGTGAAAAAAAATAATAGTTTCTAGAAGATATAAAATATCGATAGGTGAAAGAATTTTTTTATTCCACCTTGGGGTGAAAAAAAATAATAGTTTTTTTTCCAAATTATACAAAAAAGTTTCAGACAAATATTAAAGAGAATTTTATTTTACATAAAAAAGTTAATGTAACTTTTTTGCTAAAATAAAATTTAACAGAGTTAGGGAGTACAAACTTCCTAACTCTTTTCGCATATAGTATGTAAAAACTTGTAATAAAATCTCTTTGGCTGTACTGTTTGTATCTGACTGGTTTTGATGACATTAAAAAGGTTACATTTCAAAAAAAGAAACAAATTAGTAAAATGTTGTTGCCAGCTATTTTTCATGTGTCTATCAAAATGAGTAATCAAAATAAAGAGAGGGCTGCCAAAACTACTTGTCTCGTTTTTATCAGAAGTACCAAAATTTTTACAACAACCGGATCAAGACGGCAAGAAGTCATCGAACAAAATGGCACATTTATACTGTAATTAAATGTAAATAAACTTAAAAAAAAAAAGTTTTGAGTTTTCGTATAAAATGCGAAGAAACTTTTCCCACAACCTATTATATAAAAACTGGCCAACCTTACAGACGCTGTTCTGTCGTTTTTGATTGATTGATGTGTTTGACGTACTTGTTTGTATTGTCAGCAGGCACGTATCCAGACTTTTGGTTCGGGGGGGGGACAGACATTGAAACAACCATGTGAACTGTGTAAAAATCGCTGTATCACAGGTTTTTAGAGAAATCAAGAAACTACTCTTTTCCGTCGCAGCTATGAATGTAGACGCAGTTTGGGCAACAGTTCTGTTTGTGCAGGATAGTTCTCTCAATGTAATGACAATAGGTTTGAGTAACTCACAAAATACATTTATAGAGTCGTGACGTTCTATAAATCTAGTGTCAAACATGCCGACCACTCTTTTTTTCTTACTTTCTGAATGAATGACATCTATCGGTTTTTTTTCAGTCAGATTTCGGGGGGGGATAAATCCCAACTATCCCCCCCTCTGTATACGTGCTTGATTGTCAGCTAGGACTTTTGGTTGGCAAATAGAAAAATTAACGTTTTTCCGGGATTTTTTCCAGTTTTTCTCTTCCTCAGAAACTTCCTCGGACTTCAACGAATATTTGAAAACAATAAAGCCGAATTGGTCTCACCATTAATATATAGTAGCATTATATATAAGAAGATGTAGGAATAAATTATTTGAATTTAATACTAATGTACCTACAGCTTTATGTCAATTTAACTTTTTCTGTTGTTACTATTATTAAATTATTAATGTTACAATTGTTTTGTTACGTCGTTGCGGTTAACGGGTTACTTGGATTGTTGCGGTCCACCGACCACTTGTCCTGCATAAAACCATTAATTTGATATTAAATTATGTAATAATCTAATCTGTTATTTTTGGATTACGTAAAAATTGAACTCCCTAGTAAAATTAAATTTTCTACTATAATCCTCGCTAAAATAACAGCACGTGTGCTGTTGTGTTTCGGTGAGTGATGGAAGAGTCAATTTACCTATCCCTTCCCAATCCCTTATCCTTAATCTTACTGTAGTTGACAGCGCACTTGCAGCACCTGTGGCTTTGCTTGTGTTATAGGCGATGGTAGCCACCTACCATCAAGTGGACCGTCAGTCTGTCTGTCGATCTTAACATTTAAAAAAACCCTTACTACCCTAGTCCATCATATAATAGGATCTTCAAACATCGAAGATTTCTAACCTTCTCGAGGCACCCACGTTTCCACACTATTCTTTCGCCGTTAGAACATTTAATTTTCTAATCCAAATACATAACATTTTTAATTATTCCTCATCATATACAGTGTGTCCCTGGATAAAGGTCACAAATGAAAATGGGTGAAACTACACCATAGTTTATCGACAGAAAAAATAAAAATAAAAATCTAGCAAAGTTATTTATATTTATTTTGATATTTTATTTTTTAAATAGTCCCAATTATGACCGTAATTGAAAAAAGTCTATAAATTTCCAACTATTGACTGTATTGCGTCGAAATCAAAAATACATTATTTATTAATGACATAGAAACATAATTATATTTATTATTATATTAATTATGATAAATATATAATATTATTATATTAATTATATTAAATGTATAATATAATTATATTGATTATATTAAATATAATTATGTCAGCCTGTCTGCCGACCTGACATAAAAAAAAAACTTAATTTATTTACATTTTTAGAGTATAACTTTGTTTCTATGTCATTAATAAATAATGTGTTTTTTATTTCGACGCAATACAGTTGATAGTTTGAAAGTTACAGACTTTTTTCAATTAGGGTCGTAATTGGGACTATAAAAAATATCAAAATAAATATAAATAATTTTACTACATTTTTTTTTTAAATTTTCTGTCGATAAAATATGGTGTAGTTTCGCCCATTTTCATTTGCGCACTTTATCCAGGGACACACTGTATATGCACTTTGAAGCTACATGGCCTTAAGCCATTTGCAGTCTAGAAGCAGGTCCGGAAAGAACGATTACTTGTTAAACGGTACCGGTCGTTTCGCAACCGCCTTGTGGTATTCACTTTCACGTATCGACGCGGCTAGAGGTCACAAGCTTGTCTATAAACTTATGTACACACATAAACTTAAGGTCAATATATGGCATTGTCTCTTTGAAGACGATATTTTATAAAAACCCAAATTTTTTTGACAAACCTGATTTCGTTGGGCTTTAAGAGAAAGCTTCCATTTGAGGATCTGGCAATACCTATGTATAAGTTTCGATATGGTACCAATTCGTGTTAGTCGGGTTTCCTTAAATATACATGATTCATATCGCAGTTATCTTCTGACTGCGAGCGCAGTAGCACAAAGATTTTACCGACTCGTGTTCCACTTTTGCCACATTCTAACATCGAGAATCGTGAATCACTTAAAGCCAAATCCATAGTAGTTATTTCAAAGTATCTGTTTGCGACTGTATTAACATTATAAAAAAAAGATTTCATAAAAAAATATGTTGAAAAAAAAAAAACACATGGGCATATAAGGAGGTACATATTGTCTTAACATTGTTAAATTATATAATCCTTGTTATGGATAGGTATACTCATTCACTCATTCACACGCGAACACACTTACACAAACATGCATCCTTTTTTTCTAAACTAATAATTATAAATTCTCTCAAATTTTTAAAGTTAACATTTATTTAGTGTGTTGTTCTAAACTACCAATTCAGGCACATAATGTGGGGCGAATTTTTTTCCTGCAAATTATATACCTTGCTTGTTTATCACTCTCTCATTAGTGAAAACCGTATCACAATCTGTTGGATGATTTAGAAGAAGTTAGTTGAGAAATATACGAAGGCGATTTATTTTATGATCATCATTAACTGTCTATTATATGCCCCCACTGCAGGGGCACAGTCCTACCCACTCAACAGGGGCGTATGGGCTATCTATATAGTCCACCACAGTGGCCCAGTGAGGGTTGGTGGACTTCATATGCGCGTTAGGATTTCTTCTTTGGCGTATGTAGGTTTCCTCATGATGTTTTCCTTCACAGGTTGAGAGCAGTCAGTAAATGCATTTAAGTTTTTAGAAAAAAAAACCCATTGGTACATGGCATGACCGGAGATCGAACCCGGATCTTTCGACATGATATGCGCCATCGATGCTCTCACATATATTTTATAATATGTATAGATTATTGAAAAGCTGTAATTTTTTTTAAATTAATAATAATAAAATAGAGAAAATACTTAAGGAACATTGAAAGTTAGATCAATTCTATGGATTTGGGTCAGATTCACAAATGTAGAGAGCTAACAGACTTGCAACACAACTAAATAGCATTACATACATACAGCAGCGAATTCCAAGACCAAAGAGAAACTAGATGATCTGTGTTTATGCCGATTCAGGCTTAAGTACGTCCAGTACCGGTGGTAAACGAAAGACGTTGAGAAAACTGCTGACCTCTGAAGTGAGAGTGTTACAAAATGTTTATTTTAATATGACGCGGGATCTTGTTAAAAGAATATATGTGTATATAAAAGTAAAACGTAAAAGAATAATATTAAAGTAATAGACACAAGAATCAAAGAGTTAATTATAATTTAACCTACATTCTAAGTTGATTATTTGCTAAGAAAAATATCCACTAACACGATTCTTATTGTCTCTAAGAGACTTTGTTATTGTGTTCTTTACAAGTAGCACTAATTTCACTACATATCACAAATTTGTCACTAGGTATACTAATTTAAAAGACACTTATTTATTGTGTTCTTTACTAGTAACACTAATTTCACTACAATCACTAATTTGTTACTAAGCACACTAATTCAAAAAACACTTAGTTATTGTGTTCTTTACAAGTAGCACTAATTTCACTAAATTTCACTAAGTTGTCACTAGGTACACTAATTCAAAAGACACTTTGTTATTGTGTTATTTACAATTAGCACTAATTTCACTCCATATCACTAATTTGTCACTAGGTACACTAATTCAAAAGACACTTTGTTATTGTGTTCTTTACAAGTAGCACTAATTTCACTCCATATCACTAATTTGTCACTAGGTACACTAATTCAAGACACTTTGTTATTGTGTTCTTTACAAGTAGCACTAATTTCACTACATATCACAAATTTGTCACTAGGTACACTAATTTAAAAGACACTTATTTATTGTGTTCTTTACTAGTAACACTAATTTCACTACAATCACTAATTTGTCACTAGGCACACTAATTCAAAAGACACTTAGTTATTGTGTTCTTTACAAGTAGCACTAATTTCACTACATATCACTATTTTGTCGTTCCATGTCATAATTTTCAACTAGTTTGCTATTTGCTCTTTTTTTATGTTAAGGTCGGCAGACAGGCTGACGGTCCACTTGATGGTAGGTGGCTACCGTCGCCTATAACACAAGCAACGCCAAAGCTGATGCAAGTGCGCTGCCGACTGTAGTAGGATTAAGGATAAGGGATTAGGAGTGGATAGGGAAATGGGCTCCCTATCCTCTGCTTTAAAATAGCGGTAAAATAACCAAAGACTATTAATAAGTAAGTATATTTATTTTTAATGAAAAATACTTTTCCATTCGTTTTTCTGTCACCTACTCTATAGCCCGATAACTGTCGGCTGCGCTTTGCAGCACCTGTGACGTTGTTTGTTTTCACCTACCATCAAGTGGACTGTCAGCCTGTCTGAGGATCTCTATAAAAAACTAAACTTTGAATGGACACTCATTGAAAATATGTTAAAAACCAAAGTATATCCGAATTATTTATTACTTTATACTTTATACTAACCGATTTGAATGGGGTTTTCACTGATGTATTGTAGCAAGCTTCCCGTAACATTTAGTGTTTGTTTCATTCCAATCGGTTTGCAAACAAAAAAGTAGTTGCGGGCTGAGCTAGTGATATATAAGTGTTTACATTAGTATTAAAATTATAATTTTAAAAATAAACAAATGAATAAAATAAACCGTTGCGTGACGTCATAGTTATGTTACGTCATTGTGTATTGTGATTGTTTTTAATTGTGTATTGTTAATTGCGCATAGATACGCATTGTACAAAAATACTTTGATTTATGATGTAAACCAAAAAATAGAAATGGACCGTAATTAGCAACAGTTAAGGGCGCGCTTGCGAAACCGTTGTCTTAACAAATTAACATGATAGCGTTAACAGATAGTGAAATTCTACGTTAAACTGATTGACACGAGCGCAATCGTTGCGCTTACTGCCACCGACGGAACGCTTTTTGCGCGTACCAAAAAAAATCTCGTCTTAACCAAAATAGATCACTAAACAACAATCACTTAACTAAGAATTGCAAAAAGTTAAACGAACATTACAGAATTAAGTTTTGTTTGTATTTTTCTAATTCCGACCTGAATTTGAACATAAGAGGTTCACGTTTTCGTTAAATATTTAATTGCTGTGTATAAAATGGTCTCGAAAATATTATGAATAGACATTTGACCCCATCATCTCTATATTAAAAATGAATCCCCATTTCCCTTGGTCAAGGCATCACGCGTGAACGGGTAGACCGATTTTAATTCGGCTTTTACTAATGGAAAGAGGGATTAACAGGGAATGTTTATATATATAAAAAAATTACACCCCGGGTGAAACCGGGAGCGGGTCGCTAGTAAATTATAATAAGCCTCATGAGCGAAATGCATTTTTTCATTTTATTCGAGTGATTTCGCAATGTTTTCCAAACGTATAAAAATCTCTGTAGAAACTTTAGCAAGTTATATACTACGAAGATCCCCATCGTAATAAATATATTACTTCAATATATTTTATCGACTAGCTGAGCCCGCAACTTCGTACGCGTGGTATTCGGTATAGCCACGTAACTTTTTTGTTTTTAAACCGATAGGAATGAAACAAATAATAAATTTTAGTGGAAGCTTGCTATAATACATCAGTGAAAACCACATTCAAATCGGTTAAGCCGTTTCATAGTTTAGCGTGCACAACCGCACAGACAAACAGACAGAAATTCAAAAAACTATTTTTTTTGACCTCGGTAACATAGTACAACGTGTACAAATTGTTTTTTTGAAAAAAAAAATTAATGTACAAACACGTCTTGTTTATGGTTTTATTATATGTACAGATTTACCAATGGTATTATCCATAGGAAATTTATGGATTACTTTTAATATTTCTAATATATTTTTAAATTTATAACTATTCATTAATACAGAAATAGATTACTGGTAGCTATTTCTGACAAACCAATCTATCAATGCCATTCAATTGTAATTTACCTTTCCGAAAGGAAATAATTAATAATATTTCTTTTGTTATGCGTCAAACGTATTGTTGTATCGTCTGTGGGGCGATTCTGCATCGTTAATTAGATTTCTACAAAACGATGAAGATAGAAATTGGCGTAGTCAAGGCAAAGGCGACAGCGATTACGAGTTATAAAAATTTATGATTGTAATATGGTTTTATTGGAGTTTTTAGTGTTAGTGGCACACTGTCTTTCTCAGTCAAAAATTGGGCTGCTAATCTGGCGTCAGTAAACGTCCCTTTACAAAATACAACTGTGATATAACAGAGTGTTCTGTTGTATTTCAATGAGTAAGTAAGGGATGCAAGAGACCAGTTCCTTATCCCCTTCTAAACTTATCCTTTATCCTACTAAGGTCGGCAGCAAACTTGCAGCACCTAAGGCATTGTTTTTGTTAATAGGCTACGACAACTACCTAATATCAATTGGACCCGTCACCTTGCATATCGATATTCACAAAAAAATCAAGGTCACACTAAGATGTTCGCGAGTTTTAGTCAGATGAAGATACAAACTTTTTACTACATTAAGACTTCGCAAGTAAAGATTGGCACCCTGAATGCAACTCCCTGCAAGTTGCAGTAATTTGGAATTTACTTAAAGATTTTTAAGTGAAAATTTATTGTATTGACCTGCTTCCGGCTTTGATATTTTCAAAAATACCTTTTAGCGGATCCTAATTTCAGCTTTCTAGACTTAGTAATTATGGCTGTATGTTGATAGTCAAGACAAACATAAGTCATAATTATAAATTTAGGGCATTTAAGAGTAAAATATGATCTATTCATTAGGTATTCATTGGTGTAAACATATTAAATATATGTATATTTGAAAAATTTGACCCTAAATCAGACTCGGCTAGGGTCTAAATTGATTATAATTAATATTTTACTATCTCACTTTTCAATAACATTTCTAAGATCTACTTTTCATAATCTAAGATGTGCCTAGTCCCAAATGCACTCAACAAACAATTATTTCAATCCTCTTATAACTTGCACCAAACGTTTATATTGCGCAATGCGAATTGCAGTGTGATGCATTGATACTGACTAATGAAGACCAATAACTCAATACGATTATGAACCTTAACACTTTGCCACAAGCGTGCAGTACATTTAAAGGGATGTTTTGTAATGCTCTATTGGTGTCATTAAACCTGATGTAAATTTAGTATTGTATGTAAATCTAGGTATAAAATTTAAAAATATCAGTTATGCAAAAAAGGTAATCGCCTTTTTTCCGACACAACATCCTTTTCCTGTTCATTTTTAATTAATAAAATACAGAAAGAAAATACGGGATATTTTGATGTTTAAAAAACTTTAAAAAAACAATTTGTTTAAAAAACAATACGGTTCCTAAGAGTGTTAAGTATTATTAAACATTTGATAAATAAATTCAATTATTAAGATGTTTCTAATTTTATTATACACTAGCTACTGAATTATATACACAGTGACATAATTATAATACCTTCCTCATTTATCGATCTATCCATTAGTGAAAACCGTATCAAATCCATTATTTGGTTTAAAAGGAGTTAGCGCAGAAACAGACAGATGCGGACAGCGACTCTATTTTATACGTCTAACTATATAACTTCGTCCGCGTTGAAAAATAAAAGATATGACGGCGCTTTTGATTAACGAGAGTAAACAGCAATGACAACTGTCAGTTGTCAACTGGACAGCGGGATCGGAATGTCATTTCGTTGACTCTGACACAACACCGAGCGCTAGCGCAGAGGCATGTCAGTCGAGCAGTACCTTACGAGAAGGCAATCGGTTTATATCAAGTGAATTGTGCTACGTGTTTGGTGAAGTGTTATCTGAGTGCGTAGTGCGAGTTTGCCTCGATCAAACGCATCGAACGCGTAAACGTGAATTTGTATGGAATGAAGCAGTGCCATCTAGTGGCTAACTAGATGGCACTGCTTCATTCCTATACAACAAAGTCACGTTTACGCGTTTGATGCGTTTGATCGAGGCAAACTCGCACTTCGCGCTCTGATTTGGTGTGATTGGCTAGTGGACGATGCGATCGATGACTTATTTTGTGCCGATTATAGCGCCCGACTATTCGCGCCTATATGTCTGTGATCAAATAATATGGAGACCAATGGATAAAGAGGACCCTAATCATGCCCCTTCAGATATAATGCCTACCAAAATATTTAAAGCAATATAACGGCTAACATACCTTGCAGAGCATGAATCTTTATTTTTAGATCGTGCCCGCGGCTTCGCTCGCGTGGAACATTTAGCTTATGCCTGAAATTCTGTTCTAAATATTGGTGAAAGATTTTTTTAAATCGGATGAGTAGTTTCGAAGATCTCCTCCTACATACAACCAAACAACCTTTTATACATACATACAAACCTTTTATAATATTAGTAAAGAAGTAAAAAAATGAAAGCTCTGTATTTATTTTTAAAATTTTAACTTCAAAATTTTCAAAGAAAAAATAATAAATAAATAATGTTCAGGATTATATTTCGTTTTTTTTTTAAGTGTGTTAGTTTAAAATGTAGTTTTTTTGATATATTAAAAAAAAAGTATTGCAAATTCTCATATATTCAGATGAGTTATACGTCAACTCGCGTGCAATAAATTCGCGGATCTACGCGACTTGACGTAATTGTATTTTTTACTACGTCAACTCGCGGACAAATAAGAGGTACATTGCGTTAGAAAAGATATTAAACATGTTTTTTAAATTATTAAAATTGTATATTTTAGTATAGATAATAGGGGATCGGACAAATTTTCAGAAAGTGTTTTAAATTAATCTTCATGGATATTTATTACCATAAAAAATACTATTTTATTTATTTATAGCCTTTTAGGTACTCAAAATCATGTTTTAATATTGTTTGTTTGAAAATGCCGCCAAAACGCCACGATAGTTCATTTGAGAGCGCGTAACGTCATTTGTGGTCATATCATAACAAAACAGCTGCATTGGCATAAGACAATGATTGCTCACAAATGACGTCACGCACTGTGATTGGTGTTTCAGTATAGATTAAAAATATTGTAAATAATAAAATTTTATTTTTTCATTTAAAAGTATTTAAATGAATTATATTAAATTATTATTCGATAAATAATCGTAAAAAATTATATATTTTCTTTCTAAGTACATTTTAGATTTTAATCTGATTACTGTCCGATCCCCTATTATGTACTTATATGGTATAAACCATTTAAGAATAATTTGTTCATATTCTTGTAGAAACAAAAACAAGAATTTTTACCATAAAAAAATCATTTTTCATATAAAGTTAAAGTAACATACGGTTTATGAAGTGTTACATAAGTAGATAATTTACAGCAGTATCTCGTGAGAGCAACATCTCAGAGATGATAATGTTTTACGTGACTATGCGGATGTGTAACATATATTTTTATCTAACTAGATCAATCAACTTTTCAAGTGTTCTGTAGGATTAATTTTATATATTTATAATATTGTACTAACGGCCTGCCCCTGGCTTCCAACAGATTTTTTTCTGCAAATTATTTACGAAAATCTTCCCCAGTTAGCGATCTTTCCATTGGTGAAAACTGCATGAAAACACGTTGAGAAGTTTTTGAGATTATCGCGACATTTGAGGCGGGGTGCCTTTGTTTTATAATATAACATGTATTATTTTCAAATATAAGTAGGTACCTATATACCTAAAGAGACAATACATGGAAACTTATCTGTAAAGTTTTTAGTCTTTGTCTATAAAACACAGATTCGTCTTTTATCTATACTAATATTATAAAGCTGAAGAATTTGTTTGTCTGTTTGAACGCGCTAATCTCAGGAACTACTGGTTAGAATTGAAAAATTCTTTTTGTTTTGAATAGTCCATTTATCGAGGAAGGTTATAGGCTATATAATATCACACTACGATAAATAGTATTATATATAAGCAGTGTCCAGTACCGCGCGCCCCATGCGCACGCCGCCGCTGTATGGGCCGCAGCGAAGCGTGGCCGAGTTCAGCTGGTTGGATACTTAGAACACTTTAAAAATGAATTTCAGATAGTAATATCAAAATATAAATTAAAAATCTTGGATACATATTATAAAACTAGCTGAGCCCCCAACTTCGTACGAGTGGTATTCAGTACAGCGCCTAACTTTTTTGTTTGTAAACCGATTGGAATGAAACAAACACTAAATTTTACGAGAAGTTTGCTACAATCAATCAGTAAAAATTGTTTCAGAGATTAGCGTTCACAAACGCACAGACAAGCAGACAAAAATTGTAAAAACTATTTTTTTGACCTCGGAAGTACACATCATGTATAACTTGTTTTTATGAAAATTTATTTAATGTAGAAACACGGCTCGTTTACGATTTTATTATATATGTATACCTATAGATGTAGTCGAGCCTCTGTCTGTTTCTCTGCTAACTTCTTCTTAGCAACTGAACGGTTTTTGATACGGTTTTCACCAGTGGAAAGAGCCAAAAACGAGGAAGGTTCTATAAAAAAAATATTACATTTAATTGGGCAGAATTTATTCGACACTAGCTGGTGTTTGCGGCTTCGTATGCGTTGAAAAATAATAAAAAAACAGACAAACCAAGCAATAATTAATTCAATCATTACAGTTTTGCCGGCGTTGGGATTCTTTTTCATTTGATCCCTTGTGAGCGCTACTTTTTAGGGTTCCGTACGTCCTTAAACAAGTATTGTAAACACGGAATTGTTTGTCTATTCCGTGATTGTAAACAAGTCCATTGAAAGCTCGGGAATGCTCTTTCTGTTGAATGTAAACTCTATGTTGTGAACATAAGTACCAATTTCCTTTGACACTAACCGGGAAGTGGCGTGACTATTATTGATAGTGGGGAACCTTCGAGATTTTCGACCGGCGCGAGAATGTTCGATAGTTAGTCGTAACAATATAATAGTAATTTAAAAAATGCAACTATTTGTAAAGAGGATTGCCGGCGAGTTATATTAATCCCGAATTCCACTAGTTGAAGAAACAAAAATATGGTAAAGCTTGTATCGATCCTGTTCGTTATGTAAGCTCACCTGCCGAAGAGACGAAGTTGAACACGTTTCTTAGAAAGTGATTGATGACGTAACCGGGTGTGGCGAGAGACGAGCCTGCTTGGCGGCGTTAACTTCACCTTCGGCAAATATGGTTTCGGTTGTATACTTTCAAATGTAAACCTGACATTGTGCCCTCTTCGATTTATTATTATTATTATAAGGGGGGGGGGGGGGAGAATGGTCGGACAGACGGACACACGAGTGATCCTATAAGGGTTCCGTCTTTTCATTCGGATGTACGGAACCCTAAAAATCAAAAATTATTCCTAAATTTTTTAGTATTTTTTGAAATGCACAAGTTAAATGTTAAATGAAATGAATGAGTTAAGATTTATTAAACTTACACTGTTTTGAAAGCTCCACTAAATTTCACAAAAAGTATTGAAAATAATTCCTAGGTAATTTTTTTTCGTGATAACCGTAGCTTTTTTTAACCGTAGCTGATAAAATTTTTTGGCCAAAAGATCTGAAAACTATAATCTTAAAGCTTTAAAATGCTTTTTTTATTTCCATAAGACCATTTTTCACTGAGATACATCAATTAAAATATCACTAAAAATCACTATAATTAGGGCACACTACGCTCCGCATAGTGTACGGATAGTGTAACGGATGCCAGAGTCCATTTCCCTAACCCTTCCCAATCGCTCATCCTTAATCCTACCATAGATAAAATACTACTAAGAAAAACATATTTAAATCAACTTTTTTCTTATATAAACATGGTGCTTTCCAAGGTGGTCTTCTGTATGATGGTAGTTACAGTCTTCACAGACTCTTTAGTATGATGCTTGAAGAAGCAGAGTAGCGGAAATTATAGCAGTAATGAGTGCATTAAAGTACAATTTACGATCATTATTTAAATATATAAAAATTTAACTATAAGCCGTTTTCTGCAAGACTACTTTCTAATGGATAAAAAATTAAATAGAACTTGTTTTTTTTCTCACGTCATATCATGGTTATCATGGGAAACTAAAACTAATGATATTTTATAATAAATGGAGAAAAGAATGAGTAAATGACAATATTATAATAACCATTATCATGTCTGGCACGCGTTGTTCTGTGATTGTCAAACGGTAGGATGACCTGTGTATCTGTATGTCTATGTGTCTGTTTGTGGCATCATAGGTCCCAAACGGATGGGTCGATTTTGATCGGGTTTTTTTATTTGAAAACTGATATGATCGAGATAGTTTCTAGCTTGGCTAGATAGTTCAAGAAATTGGCAATAAACTTCCGCAGGTGCTTTTTCAAATAAATCTTTCATTAATAAAAATTATATGAATATAATCGATATACCTTTAACTAGCTTCCCGCCAGTGACTTCGTCCGCGTATCTTTTATCGCGGTGTGGTAACCCACGATGACCCTCTATGACATACCGCAAACTCGGGGGGAGTTGTAGGCCTCATGGTCTCATGGCCTCATGGCCTCATTGTCCCGTCGCCGACTTTTTACCAGGTTACAATCTTGAAGGTTTGGGACTTTTCTGATCTCCTCTACGACCGGGTATATAGGGGAAGGAGTAGCCCCCCCGGTACTCCTTCCGGGAAATCAATTGTGTCAGTGATGAGTGGTAACTAATTGAGCTTATTATCGATACACATTTAATGTCAAGGCTACTGTAATATTGTGAACAAAAACGATTAATTTCCAGGTTTTTTGTGACAATAAAACAGTTTGGTACGCTCTAGTAAACGTCGGTACACAATTTTCTTTTGATCAATGATTTTGGCTTTGCAATTATTCATCGTTTGGTAAGCAATTTATTGTAGTACAATATACCTTGACTTTTGAAATTTTTGCTTATATTATTGAGCCTAGAACTAGATACAACGAGGTAAATTAGTTTTGTATGGAGATCGGGCCTTCAGTGTATGGTATTTTTGTTTTAACGGATCAAACTTGTACCATTAGGTAAGAAGAAATTATAGATTATACTAGGAAAATATCGTGTAATTTGGGTTTCATAGATATTTAAGTTTAAAAGTATTAAAAAATCGAATTGTTCCAATTAAGTAATAAATTTTTAATTTTTTGAATGTTATTCTCATTTACAAAATCCGAAATATTCAAAGAAAATTAAGAAAGAATTTTATTACCAAATTCTCCACAAAGTGTAGCGTAAAATAAAAAAAAATGGCCTGGTTTTGAACGATTTTCTTTATTTCTTGAGTTCACATTGATGAAGTCAATATTTTTCAAGGTTTATCACTACTTTTATTTAAGGTCGACACACAGGCTGACGGTCCATTTGATGGTCGCCTACCAGGGAAATGGGGTCTGGCATCCCTTACACATTCACTGAAATACAACACCACACTGTTATTTCCCGATGATCTTCTGTAAGGGGTTCTGTGGTTACTGCTACTAGATGGGCTGCCCGAATGACTGCGAAACCCAGTGTGCCCAAATGTACTCAAGTACATTTGGGCAACTCACTTCTGATTTTTTTCTTGCGAACAACTCACTTCTGCTGCATAAATCAAAATATACAATCCAACGAATTTTGATATGGTTTTTACTAATGGAAAGAGCGATAAACGATGAGGGTTTGTAGGTATATAATTTTTCAGAAAAAAATACATCCCTACGAAGCCGTTGTGGATCGCTATAAGATTAAGTAAAAACTTCTATAAGTAAAAGCTATGAAGGTTTTAATACACATTAGCATATTAATTTTCCTGTCGTCTTTTCAACATCATCATCAGCCTGTGTTTCTCCACTGCTGGCTGTAGGCCTCTCTCAAGGCTTGCCACCACGCGCGGTCCTCTGTCTCTCGCATCCAGCCGCTTCCCGCGAAGACTTTCAGGTCGTCTATCCACCTGGCCACAGGGGTTCCCACGCTGCGCTTTCCAATTCGTGGCCTCCATTCGAGAACTCTTCTATCCCATCGGTTATCCGCTCTGCGACAGATGCGACCGGCCCATTGCTATCTCAACTTGCTAATTTTCTGAGCACAGCTCGCTCCATAGCTCGCTAAGCGAATTTAAACTTGTGGATCAGTCCTGCCGTAAGAGACCACGTTTCGGCACCATACGTCATCACTGGCAATGATTATATAACTTGGTCTGCAGACTTTGCGACAGTGGTGACGAGAACAGATGACGTAGCTTCCCGAATGCAGCCCGACCCAGCCGGATTCTTCTGTCAACCACTTTGTCAAAGTTGTTCCTGCCCAACTGTATCGTTTGTCCTAAATAAACTTAATTATGCACAACTTCAAGAGTGACACCCTCTACGGTAACAGGTCCTGGGAGAATATGCCGTTGAACATGACTTTCCTCTTGTCCAAATTCACTTCAATTCCTACGCGCCGAGAAACTATCCATCATCCCTCTGAGTTCTTCCAGCGACTGTGCAGAATGACTATATCGTCAGCAAAACTGAGTTGAGAGAGATATTCGCCGTTGACATTAATTCCCAGTCCCTTTTCCCAGTCCGGCGACTTGACTACATCTTCCAACGCGTTGGTGAACAGTTCAGGGATATCACATTCCCCTGTCGGACTCCTCTTAACAGTTGGATGGATCAATTTCGTTTGCTGGCCCTGTACTTGCACGGTCATCTCGCGGTTTTGTACAAATGGCATAGCCACTGTCTACTTGGCACCCCTGCAACCATTCCAGAACGGCCCAGGTTTCGAAGTCTTTCTCGTAGTCCGCAAAGGCTAAGCACATAGACTGATTATACTCGTTAATTTTCTGTATCGCCTTTTACCTAATATAAAAGTATATGTAACTAATTATTTATTTCAAATGTTACTAAAGGTTTAATGAACCATAAAATTAATAAATAGACTACTTATAAAAATAAAAAAAGATATCAAAAGAAAGTTCCAATTAAGAACTTATCAAAGCATTTCATTTCGATTGCGTATTTGACGATTGCGAGTCATCGTTTATAATCACGAATATTTAAATCATTACTGTAACCGTTCCAGTTCTTTGTTGGAAACGTTTCAAAACGTACCTTAAGGCGTAGCGTTAAGAGTTAAATTTGAACCTGGTACGAGTTCAAATAAGTTCAAATAAAACCCCGTGCGAAAGATCATTGGGTAACCAATGTTGTAACTTAATTGTTTGTATTGTCTTTCATTGAAGTTGCTATTGCTTGTAGATCTGTAACCTAGACCGGTCGACTTGCTGCGGTTCATGGAAACCTAATAATGACTTGAACCCACAATACTAATCAATATTAATTAATTATTAATTGTTAATTATCAATTTACGCTAATGCGTAATTATTTTAATATTATTACTAATTAAACTTTTAATGTAAAATTTTACATAAATTATTAGAAACTAACTGTGCCCGCGGCTTCGACCGCATAAAATTCAGATTAATTGTCGGTATCAGTAAAAATCAATTACCTAACTCCCAATCTAAGCTATCTTGACTTTGCACTGTCTCTGTGGCTTCACGGCGCGGTCGCGCTTTAGATAAATATCGTATTATCTCTTTAACCATACGTCCAAAACATATGTCATAAAAGCAAAAATTTGTGTCAATAAACTTGCTGTTTTTGATAAGGATTCATAATTTTGTTGATAATATGACCAATAAGCATCATCTAAAGATTTAATTTTTTTTTAAATAAAAATTAGTTTTTGTGATTTTAATTATAAAAGTTAGACATATCCTGTAGACATTTTTTGTAGGCATCATCAAGCTTTACAACTTTTCTATAGAACATACCTCTCACCATTGAAGCAGCGTCCGAAAGGACGTTTTTGTTCGACCGTTTTTTCATTGACTTACTTTGCAAATTCAATTATCAGGAAAATCCCTTTTCATTTTACGGGATAATATATAGCCTATGTCCACCCTAAAATCCTATTCTATCGGATAAGTATTTATCTAATCTAATATATAAAATTCTCGTGTCACAGTGTTTGTAACAAAACTCCTCCGAAACGGCTGGACCGATTTTAATTTTTTTTTTTTTGTATATTTGGTGGGTATGAGAATAGGTCGTAAAGTATTTTTCGCCCTCGTACCCCCACCCCCCATTTTTAAAAGCGATTTTAGTATTTTTGTATGAAGAATATTCAAATAATTTAACCGTCGTTCATTGACGTGAAGTGACGCGTCACTTTAATATATAGTTTGAAAATAAAATTTGACCCGATAGATGGCGCCATAATCGGGTTACGGAATTATTTTCGGGTTCTGGCAGGACAACGTCTGCTGGGTCAGCTAGTAACACAATATTAAGTATAGATGACAGCCCATTTCATTCCGCAGTTATAAAAGAGGTTTTTTAGAAGATTAATAAAAAAAGGGATACATTCTCAAATCACCTTTTTATTCCTTATCCTATCAAAGTAGTCATCCGTATTATTTGTGTATAAATACAATTTGTGTATTTATTTATTTATTTATTTATTTATTTATTTTCAAGGAAAACTTACAGTGACATATTTTATACAACATTTACTTAACAACTAATTTGGCACATTAATTAGACACCATTTATAATGGCAACTTCAGCCATCTACCATCAATTCGACCATTAGCTTGCCGATTTTACATTAAAAAATAAAAATAATTTATATTAAAATTAAATAAATTTTGAACAATAATAATTATAAGTATCGTTAATGTTTTTAAAACTCACGTGTTTTTTTTTGTTGTTGATAAATCCTACTTCATTGAAATCTAGGAAGTCGTGGTCTCAGACGATTTATTGCACATAATTGTTACATGTTTGTACTACATAAGTGAGTGATTTGAATTAGAGACGGGTCAGTTTGACCCTGACCGAGTCGAAAAGTTGTCATGATGTAACCGACCTTTGCGGTTGAACTGCGGTTTCATTGGAGACTAGCTGAGCCCGCAACTTCGTACGCGTGGTATTCGGTTTTTGTTTGTCAACCGAATGTTTGTCGCAGTCATTTGGGCAGCCCGCCTGGCGGCAGTGACCACCCCCTTACAGAAGACCACCGTGAAATAACAGCATATACGTGCTGTTGTGTTTCGGTGAGTGAGTAAGGGATGCCAGAGCCCATTTCCTTATCCCCCTCCTAATCCCTTATCCAATCCTAATCCTACTGTAGTCGGCAGCGCACTTGCAGCAGCTGTGGCGTTGCTTGTGTTATAGGCGACGGTAGCCACCTACCATCAAGTGGACCGTCAGCGTGTCTGTCGACATAACATAAAAAAAAACACTAAATGTTACGGGAAGCCTGCTACAATACACCAGTAAAACCGCATTCAAATCGGTTAAGCCGTTTTAGAGATTGGCGACCACAAACATGTGCCCTGCCACTACTTTCCGAATCCAGACCAGAGCCAAATTTGAAAAGTTGATTTTTCAAAGTTGACCCTGCCGGGAATCGAACCCGGGAACCCTAGAACAGAGCGTTAAGGCAAGCACCCTAACCACTCATCCAACGGCTCGTCATGTATGTGTGTTGTGTAAAATTGTTTTGTTCAAAATTTATCAGTGTTTTAAAACAAAAATTTTCGACAAATGTGTGTTACCAGTGTTGACATTTTATTAGGCATTACAAAATTGCCCTAAAAATAACATTCATCCTTAACAGGCGAAGATCCCATTTTCTTAATATGGCGACCCACTTACTCAAGGCTCTTTGGAGATAATTAACGCCTAGTAAAATTGTGCAACAAGGACAAATTCGTCTAGCATAGGAATTAATTATTAAATTAAAGAAAATTAATTTAATTGAAAAATAAACTAAACTACACGACATTGGAATGGAAACACAAACACAAAAATCATAAACGAACCGTCTCTATACATTAAATATTTTTTTCAAAAAACAATTTGTACACGTTGTACTTATGTATGTTACCGAGATCGAAAAAATAGGTTTTAGAATTTTTATCTGTTTGTCTGTGCGTTTGTGCACGCTAATCTCAGAAACGGCTTAACAGATTTGAATTCGGTTTTCACTGATGTATTACGGAAAATTTATTATCTTAATTTACTAGAAGTAAAACACATTATTTTCTAAGATACCTCATAGTTTAATTATTACATAACAGTACTTAAAACTTACAAGGGGACGTGTAAAGCACGGGCATCGGAAAAGGTCGCCGAGGCAACGTCGTCGTATCCGGTCGGTTAACTCTCACTTTCGTTATACATAGCAAGCGAGAAAATTGTGAGAAAAAATTATTTACATGCGTAACGTATGTTCAAACTGTCTACTGGATTATACAACAAATAGTTTTGAAGAGCCCATTGCCGAGTGGTGTAGGTTGCCTTAAGGGGGAGACAAACGCTAAATACTAAAAATAAAAATATCCATTGTTTAATGAAGATGTTACAAGAAATAGACAAGACAATTGCTTTGAAAAAAATATATATTATACCTAAATATGTGAAGAACCAATTGTATTAATTAGAATTTTCGTTAAAGTAATAGAAACTCCACAAAAAAAGTTAGAACACAAGAAGAATTTGACCTTTATTGAAAATTCTCTCGAAAACGGCTTATTGCACGCATATGAATCCTGTACCTATTAATAAGTTAATGTCAGATTAAAAAAATGTATTAATAATTTTTTTTTGTGTAATGTTCTAATGGTAAAAACAAAAAAACACAATTTCTAGGCCTGTTGAATTGTCTCCGCCGCCAGCGAGTTCTATAGTAAATGTCATTTGCCTCAGTGAATCCCTTAACATTTTGACTCAGCGATCCCCGAGTCAGGTTTATTCCCGGCAGGGCCAATTTTAGAAAATTGGCAGGGCATCACGCGTGAACGGGTAGACCGATTTTAATTCGGTTTTCACTAATGGAAAGAGGGATAAACGGGGAATGTTCATATATATAAAAATTGCACGCCGGGCGAAGCCGGGGGCGGGTCACTAGTTATATATATAAACGAACGAGCTGTGTGTGTACATTAAAAGTTTAAAAAAAAAAATTAAAAAAAAAAAACAATTTCTACACGTTGTAGTTATGTTACCGAGGTCAAAAAAATAGGTTTTAGAATTTTTGTCTGTTTGTCTGTGCGTTTGTGCACGCTAATCTCAGAAACGGCTTAACCGATTTGAATGCGGTTTTCACTGATGTATTGTAGCAAGCTTCCCGTAACATTTAGTTTTTGTTTTATTCCAATCGGTTTACAAACAAAAAGTTACGCGCTATACCGAGTACCACGCGTACGAAGTTGCGGGCTCAGCTAGTTTGTTTGATTCCTTTTTCTCTGTCTATGTATATGTATGAGAATGTCGGAAGGTGGTGTGCGGATTTTGTTCTTGTTTGTATCGATGCAAAGAGGGTTTTCTGACAATGGTATAGTATAATTCAGGAATACCTTATTTATACATTTAAGGCATTATCACTGTTTTTGTCAAACCGAGTCTAAGCACATTTTAACCACTCGATTTGATTGATTTCGTTTTCAAAGTTAAATAAAGCCAAACAATCTTTTAGTTAAATAAAAAGGAAGTATTTTTTGGTTCTTTTGTTGGAAAAGTCTTCATTTGTTTTCAATTATGTTACGTTTTATGTAACGATTAACGATTACTAAATAAAGCATCATTGTCACCTTATTAGCCTAAAAGTTGGTGCCCGCTTATCAATGTAAAGTACGACATCTTTATTGCCGTTTTACATTGGCCAGGCGTTAGATCTTTATTTTTTAATTCAATTTTTATCCTTAAATTCAATTTTAACTATTGGTGAAAGAATTTTTTGAATCGGCCGTTTTGACGGCCCGTTGGATGAGTGGCAAGAATGCTTGCCTAACGTCTCAGGGGCCCCGGGTTCGATTCCCGGCGGGGTCAAGTTTGGAAATTTTAATGTAATTTTCAAAATTGACTCTGGTCTGGATTTGAAAAGTAGTAGTAGGGCACACTGCGTTTCGCAGTCATTTGGGCAGCCCGCCTGGCGGCAGTGACCACCCCCTTACAGAAGACCACCGTGAAATAACAGCATACACGTGCTGTTGTGTTTCGGTGAGTGAGTAAGGGATGCCAGAGCCCATTTCCTTATCCCCTCCTAATCCCTTGTCCTTAATCCTACTGTAGTCGGCAGCGCACTTGCAGCACCTGTAGCGTTGCTTGTGTTATAGGCGACGGTAGCCACCTACCATCAAGTGGACCGTCAGCCTGTCTGTCGACATAACATAAAAAAAAAAAAAATCGGATGACTACATACAAAGATAAATTATTTCCTACATACAAAGATACAAACTTTACCTCTTTATAATATTAATATTGACTAGTTTTCGCCCGCTGCTTCGTCCACGATTAAGTGTTTAAATATTTATTCAGTCTTTATTGCTCATAAATTTTTGTCAAAGTTAATTTTTTTTATTTTAAATTTTAGATGATTCCTAGGAAACAGTAGTTTTTTTTGTTGAAAGGTACCCTATGTTCTTTTTTGTATCCATGACAACGTGCATGCAGATTGTAATGATGATTGGTTGAATAGTTAAGACGTGAAATCGTTACAAACAAACAAACTCACTTTCGCATTAAATCAATTTAATATCATAATATTATATCATTACTAACTGACCCAGCAGACGTTGTGCTGCCAGAACCCGAAAATAATTCCGTAATCCGTTTGTGGCGCCACCTATCGGGTCTAATTTTATTTTAAAATTTTTAATCGCGATTTTAGTATTTTTACAAAAATACTAAAATGGGGGGAGGGGGAGGAGGGGAAAAAATACTTTACGATCTATTCTCATACCTACCAAATATACAACAAAAATTTCATAAAAATCGACCCAGCCGTTGCGGAGGAGTTTCGTTACAAATACTGTGACACGAGAATTTTATATAATTATTAGATTAGATTAGATAATGCCCATTTTTCTATCCAATTCCTTAACTTTAATCCTACTGTAGTCGGCATCGCAAATGCAGCAGCTGTGGCGTTGCTTGTGTTATAGGCGACGGTAACCACTTACCATCAAGTGGACCGTCAGCCCGTCTGCCGATCTTAACATAACAAAAAACTAAACTAAGATGTTCACGGACGACGGCAGCCACCTTCCATGGATAAGTCTGTCACAATTTATGCAAAGAATGAAACTGAATCATTAACCGTTCTTATAAGTCGACATTTACCGACCCACATATTGCATACACTTCAATAAACAATACAATTAATTATGTAATTAGATATATGTGACAAGGTCGCAGTCTCCTTTGAATAAATTATTCTTAAAGTCGTCAGCTGTAATGCTACTACAGATTTTACAATGCTATAATCTAAAATGATTTATGATAAAGGGTGGCAGGCGAGCTGACAGTCCACTTGAAGATATGGCTATGAAGAATAAAATAATAAATAATAGAATACTTTTGACATAGATTTTTACAATTAATAGAAGATTTCAAACTTGTGTTTATTTTTGTAAAACAATAGAAAAAATATTGTATTTTTATAGCGTGGAGCACTGGTGATCCCCACATACCCTTACAGCATAGCTAGCGGTAGGAAATCTGTAAATGAATTTCTCCTCGTAAAAAAAAAGGGTTCCGTACGTCCGAATAAAAAACGGAACCCTTATAGACACTCGTGTGTCCGTCTGTCCGAACATTCCCCCCCCCCTCCCTTATCTCCGAAACTACTGAACCTAAAATTTTGAAAAAGAAAAATACAGAAATTAGTTTTCTACTTATAGATTTTAGGAAAACCTATAAGAAGTCCATGATATTAAAATAACATGGTAAATCACTCAATATTAACATCGTGCGGAACCCTCTTCGCGTGAGTTCAACTCGCACTTGTCCTGATTTTTTTAAATTTATGTTTAACTAGCGACCCGCTCCTCGTTTATCCTCATTATATTACTGAAAACCGTATCAAAAATTAGTGGGTGGTTTAGCAGAAATTAGCGAAGAAACAGACAAAAGCGGACAGAGATTTTGTTTTATAATACATAGGTATATATGAGCATATTCTCCCTGGACCTGTTACCGTAGAGGGCGTGACTCTTGAAGTTGTTCAGGATTACGTCTATTTGGTACAAACGATCCAGTTAGGCAGGAGCGATTTTGACAAAGAGGTCGACAGAATAATTCGGCTGGGTTGAGCTGCATTCGGGAAGCTACCTCATCTGTTCTTATCACAACTGCCGCAATGTCTGAAGACAAAATTATATAATCAATACATCCTGTGCTAGTGATGAGATACGTATATGATGGCGAAACGTGGTCTCCCACGGCAGAACTGATCCACAAGTTTAAAGTCGCTCAGAGACCTATGGAGCGAGTTATGCTCTGAGTTTCCTTGGTGGATAGGATCAGAAATTCTGAAATTCCCCAAAGAACTAAGGTTATCGACATAGCCAAGAGAATTAGCAAGTTGAAGTGACAATGGGTAGAAGAGTTCTCGAATGGAGGTCACGAATTGGAAAGGGCAGTGTGGGACGCCCTGCAGCCAGGTGGACAGCCGATCTGAAAGGCTTCGCGGGAGGCGGCTGGATGCAAAAGACAGAAGACCGTGCGTGGTGGCGAACCTTGGAAGAGGCCTACATCCAGCAATGAAGAGACATAGGCTAATGATGATGAGGTATATACGAGTAGATACACTTTTTTTTATGTTAAGATCGGCAGACAGGCTGGCGGGCCACTTAGTGGTAGGTGGCTACCGTCACCTATTACACAAGCCACTCCAAATTTGCTCAAGTGCGCTGCCAACTACAGTAGGATTAAGGATAAGGGATTAGGAGGGGATAAGGAAATGGGCTCTGGCATCCCTTACTCACAACAGCACACATGTTGTTATTTCACGGTGTTCTTCTGTAAGGGGGCAGTTACTACCGCCAGACGGGCCACCCAAATGACTGCGAAACGCAGTGTGCCCTGCCACTACTTTTCAGATCCAGACCAGAGCCAAATTATTTTTTATTTTTTTTATGTTATGTCGACAGACAGGCTGACGTCCACTTGATGGTAGGTGGCTACCGTCGCCTATCACACAAGCAACGCTACAGGTGCTGCAAGTGCGCTGCCGACTACAGTAGGATTAAGGATAAGGGATTAGGAGGGGATAAGGAAATGGGCTCTGGCATCCCTTACTCACAACAGCACACATGTTGTTATTTCACGGTGTTCTTCTGTAAGGGGGCGGTTACTACCGCCAGACGGGCCACCCAAATGACTGCGAAACGCAGTGTGCCCTGCCACTACTTTCCAGATCCAGACCAGAGCCAAATTTTTTTTTATTTTTTTTTTATGTTATGTCGACAGACAGGCTGACGTCCACTTGATGGTAGGTGGCTACCGTCGTCTATAACACAAGCAACGCTACAGGTGCTGCAACTGCGCTGCCGACTACAGTAGGATTAAGGATAAGGGATTAGGAGGGGATAAGGAAATGGGCTCTGGCATCCCTTACTCACTCACCGAAACACAACAGCACGTGTATGCTGTTATTTCACGGTGGTCTTCTGTAAGGGGGTGGTCACTGCCGCCAGGCCGGCTGCCCAAATGACTGCGAAACGCAGTGTGCCCTACCACTACTTTTCAAATTCAGACCAGAGTCAATTTTGAAAATTACATTAAAATTTCCAAACTTGACCCCGCCGGGAATCGAACCCGGGGCCCCTGAGACGTTAGGCAAATTTGAAAAGTTCATTTTTCAATGTTGACCCTGCCGGGAATTGAACCCGGGAACCCTAGAACAGAGCTTTAAGGCAAGCACCCTAACCACTCATCCAACGGGCTAGTGATTATGTTTCTATTTTTTTGATAGAATGATACCAAAAAATAGAATCACAATGTTTCTATTTTTTGGTATCATTAATAGCTGCTGGGCATATTACTTTCCGTAGTCATAAATTGAATAGCTCGTATGGGTGTATGACATATTTTTTAATCGTTTGTATGACAAGTGAAGTTAGTAAAGTTACATAAGTGATACTTAATCGCAGTTGACTAAATTTCGACATTAGAACTTGAGCTACGACGTGACTCCCTTAGGTGTGTGCACAGAAGTGTGACACGATTAAATTGATCATGCCTGCCTATTTGTAAATACAATGTCGTCCTTTGAAGCCATTGTGGTACGACCTTTTTTGCCGTAACCTTTACGCAATTGGTATTTTTGTGATAGATCGTGAGTTAGGTGCAAACTCATTTGCGAAACAGCACATCGTTGGCGTCTTTAGAATAATCTTCCCGACGTTCAAAATTCAAATTCAAATTCAAAATATTTATTTATCAATTAGGTTTCTCCAAGAAACTCTTATGATCGTCATTTAAATTTACCAAGGTTTTGGAAAAAAAGCCAAGATGACGATCCTGAGAAGAAACCCCGAAAGAAACTCAGGATACTATTATTTTTGTCATCTTTAAAATATAAAAATTACAACAATTATAATTATACACTTAATACTTAAAGTACATATATACAATACTAAGCATAGTATGAGCTCCGAATCCAGGCTTTAATTCCAGGCTTCATTGTCACTTAAATAATCAGTAACCTTATAATAGCCTTTCGAGAGGAGTTTGGTTTTAATGACATCTTTAAACATGTTTCTTCTGTTAAAGCTTTTCGATACGTCTAGCAATTCTGCTTTTCCTGTTGCTTTACATTCAAGATTCCTAATGGGCAGTCCGTCTGACGGCAGTAATCACTCCCTTGAAGAAGATCACCGTCAAATAATAGTTCATGTTCTGGTATGCAAAAGATGCCAAAACTATTTTCCTATTTCTTTATTCCTTATCATTTAGATATTTAGATATAGAAATATAGATATAAACAATACAGATGTTTTAATTAATGTAACCCAAATAAAATTTTCTGCTATTAAGACTCATAATTTTTGAATTGTTAATCAATTACAAACTGAGTAATTGAATTCTTAAATAAAAAAAAACTATATGAGTTGTGGGTTTCCGGGATGATGGCCCAGGTCTGTTGGAAATTCTTCCAAACGTTTCGTCAACAACTGCGGTTGACATCCTCAGTGGTGTAGTCCGTGTTAGAAGAAAAAGTACATCACATCACTGCACTTCACTTCTGCACTTTTCGACTTCTCGAGCGATACTGAGACGTTTGGAAGAATTTCCAACAGACCTGGGCCATCATCCCGGAAACCCACAACTCATATGGATACCGGCCGAGGAAACCTACATTCTACTATTAAAAAAAACTAACATTAAACTCGTAAGTGGTGAGGAATTGGTAGTGTCGCGTGTGCAGTAACTGGAGCGCGCTGGCGTAATGCGAGTTGCGCTCGCGCAGGCATCAAAAGAACTCATAAAATAATTCGTATCAGTCATGAATGGTCTACATAAAAACACATTTCGGGTTTTCCGCAGTTACCTTAATTATTACTAAGATAAATAAAAAAAATGAGCCGTTACGGGACGCCTGATAGATGTGAAACATCGATTGAAATAAAATGATGACTGTTTATTTATTTATTTAAGATTTAGGTATTGAATACATAAATTTAAATATTTATTTGAAATTGCAACAACCATCAACAATCACAACAACAACAACAATCACCACAGCACGCGTCGCCACGCCACAGACTGCGTCGCCACGCCATCAACCCGCGCCTATAGATGTTTCACATCAATAAAATATGTGAAATAATAATAATAATAATATATGGTGTTATTAATAAATGGCTCTGTAATTTTTGAGGCATTCTATTTTTTAAAACACATGATTTGTTTATATGTATATATATATGTGTTCGATAGCTCACTTTGTATTGGGCTAAAACTAGGATGATCTAAAAGTATACTAATATAGGCAAAATCTATTTTATCTAAAAGTCTTGACGTGACGGAACCTCTTGATAAAAAGACAAAAATCTCTTGATAAAACATCTTTCATGGATAAACACGACACACAATACATCTTGCTACCATTCGCTTCATAATGAGCACAGACCGAAATAAAAATTCAAAATGGTTTGACTAACTCTTACTTAATCTATAGTTAAAAGTATTATTTAGTTACGACAATATAATTACAGTAATAAGATACAACGCATACAAGTTGTAATGCGCTACCAAAGCATACAAGGCTTTAAAAAATGACAAAACCTTATTATTATATTTCGTTACATTCCCACGGTGCTGTCTAATTAACTGTCATGGACGAGACATTATAAGAAACACTATTTATAATTTTAATAAAAGATTTTATACGAGTGCAATTGTTCTAAACGAAATAAAGGTCATTTTAAAATTTAAATTTTATCACATTCATTAGTTTTATATATATATATATATATATACACTAGCGGCCCGCCCGTGGTGCAATTTTTATATACTAAAACATTCCCCGTTTATCCCTCTTTCCATTAGTGAAAACCGAATTAAAATCGGTCTACCCGTTCACGCGTGATGCCGTGACCAAGGATTTCCCTTGTAGGATATATAAATAAAAATGAGTCACTAAATGTGTTGCTAAGCCCAAAAGTAATAAAATAACTTAAATCAGAAAAAATACAATTTACTTCTTTTTTCTCAAATTAACACTATTTAAGCAGGAATTTAAATCCAAATGTTGATAGATTGCTGCTGGTTAATTAATAAACATTCCTAAATGGATGCATTTCGCAAGTAGGTGAGATCTAAATTCTTTGGGTGTAACGAGCGTTGGGATTTTAAAATGAACCGGTGTATCTAACCACGAAGTTGAAGCAATTTAAATGGACATTGCACTGGAAGTTGACATTTTCGTATAAAATTAACACACACACCTAAATTTCCAAATCTGTATTTTGTTAGGCAATAATCCAAACGTTTTAGCTAGGAACAGATCTGAATTCGAAAATTGGGAGTATTCCCATTCTCACCGTCACCGGCCACGGGATATGTATTAGTTGCCTATTGTAGCCATTCGATCTTACGCCATCAATATGCGATCTTACATCTCTGGGATGCTTTAAAAAACGACTTCGCTCATCATTGATGGATGTGTAGAGAAACGCTTAGACGAGACAGTTTATGGGGGCGGCCGGTCCATTTTTTGTACATTCTCGTGTGCTATTGTATATTTACAGTGACGTTGCCATATAGATAACTCACTAGTGAAAGCCTTCAATAGTTTTTAAGAAAATTTGCAATAATTTCAGCCATGGATTGTAATCGTATTATGAATTGTCCCGCGTAAATGTTTTTTTTGTTTTCTTTTTCTCTGAATTTCTGGTCCCTGGCAGAATATCAGTGTTGTGGTCCGCACCACAACTGTATATTGAGTCAGGGTTCCTTTTCCTCTTCTTACTTGTTCATATATTTGTTTATAATTATTATTTGTTCATATATGTATATTGTGTTTATTAGAGGAATAAAAGATGCTTTCTTTCTTTCAAAATCTTTATTTTAAATAGGAAAATTGTTCCATGTCCCGCTATCTCGAACTAATTACGACCTTAACTATAAGTATACATCTCTTCTTATGCTGCAGTTTCCAAACGCTGTTGGTGAGAAATACAGCGATCATTTTTACCTAAAAAAACGTAATAAAGATTATTTTTTTCTTAATAAATCTTAAGATAAGCAAAAGTCGAGAACGGCTGGACAAATTCGACTTTTTTTTCAAATATTCGTTGAACTCTGAGGCTCCGTGCTAAGCCGAGGGTGGCAATAAGATTATTTTTTAGACACTTTAAGTTGTTTATAAAGCAAAACAATGGCCGAATAAGTATTAAGTTTGTACTCGAATAGTTGTTGCCATACATATTCATAGCACCGGTTGGACTCGTATGATTACGTGCCGGCAAAGTAAGGATGGACACAAAAGTGACCGCTCTTTACGGTAACTTGTTAGGCGTATAACGAACTCTTATGTGGCACTCCTATAGAAAGTTCGCTTTTAAATGTTTACATTTTATTTCTGTTTTAATATCTATACAAAACAATTACTAATTTTCTATCTCTGAAAGAAATCCTAAATTACGTAATTTATTTTTGTTAATAGATCAAATGTCGTTGCTGTTATTACCTATAACTCAAAAATTTCATTCTATTTTTTTTTTTATAATGATAGATCAACCATTTGACCGCAGTCTCACCTGATGGTAAGTGATGACGCGATCTAAGATGGAGCATGCTTGTCTATTAAGAACCGATTCACTCGCGACTTGAAAAGTCCAGGGTTGTAGGTTTGCGGAAACAAGGGTGCTGGAAGTTGGTTCCACACGCTAGCAGTTCGAATCAAAAAAGTTGACCCGAACCGCAACGTGCGGATTTTACAGAGTGTAATAAATCAGGAATACCTATTCATTATATATAATCTGTATATATCGTCTGCCGATCATAACATAAAAAAACTAAGATGTTCACGGACGACGGCAGCCACCTTCCATAGATAAGTCTGTCACAATTTATGCAAAGAATGAAACTGAATCATTAACCGTTCTTATAAGTCGACATTTACCGACCCACATATTGCATACACTTCAATAAACAATACAATTAATTATGTAATTAGATATATGTGACAAGGTCGCAGTCTCCTTTGAATAAATTATTCTTGTTAAAGTCGTCAGCTGTAATGCTACTACAGATTTTACAACGCTATAATCTAAAATGATTTATGATAAAGGGTGGCAGGCGAGCTGACAGTCCACTTGAAGATATGGCTATGAAGAATAAAATAATAAATAATAGAATACTTTTGACATAGATTTTTACAATTAATAGAAGATTTCAAACTTGTGTTTATTTTTGTAAAACAATAGAAAAAATAAAAATGAATAGCTAAATATGTTGCAAACCTCAAAAGTCGAGAATTTTTGTTTATCAATTATTTGTGGAAGTCTGAGAAAGGGAATAATTGTAATTTTTTTTTTTTCAGAAAAAAATCTTCAAAAAATCTTTATTTTTCCCATGCAAAAAAAAATGTTTTTGACAGAATTACGTCTGTTGGTTGAGCAAGTAAAACATATAAATTAATTTAATAAATTTAATAGAAAAGCTGTTCAATGAAGAAAAATCCGGTAAGGAAACTTCGCAGTTGCTCTTTTCTAATAGATTTTTTATTAACAAAAATGATTAAATAATAAATGTACTTATACCAAATAATATTCCAAAAATAAGTTTTCAAAATTGTATGCTGCACTATTATAATATGTCTATGTATGTACATTTTTGAATAAATTATTTTATTGTAAACAAATAAATAAAGACTAAAAAATTTAAATTAATATGACGTTTGCATCGATTGACTGAGACGTTATACACGGTTTGTTTCAGACAACGAAACTTTATTGACGATATCTCAATTAAGGAAAGTTCTTTTACAGGTCACAATAACAGTACAATTAAAAATAAACTTTTCCTTTATTAGAAATTTAAAAAAAGTCAGGTATAGCCCATTCGTGCGTACGCCCGATCAACAGAAAGAGAAAACGGGCTTTCGTCTTAAGAATGCCGTGGCTCGATCAGGAATCGAACCCAGTTGCGTTAACGTCTGTTGCGTAACAGACGTACCGAATGCGAGTAGTGGAATCTTGGTATTGCCTTAAAATTGATCTGAATAAAACCATTTATAATGTAACTGTCGCTTCCATTTTTACGTAATGTTCGGTGATGACCGCGATGAATCGATCGCGAAAACTGTTTGAGCAATATTTGAATTTAAGCCCGTCTATCGGTCAGGTAATTACTTTAGCCAAAATAACGTCTGCATTGTAATTTGGAGCTTAGTAAGCGCTTAACGCGTGCCAGGGGTCACGTTAAAACATCGTAAAAGACCTGAAGAAATTAGGGCTTTGACAAAAGTGGAAGACATATTAAAGGAAATAAAGGAGTTGAAGTGGCAATAGACACATGAAGAGAGACAGCAGGACAAAATGGACCCAAAAT
Source organism: Bembecia ichneumoniformis (assembly GCA_910589475.2). NCBI lineage: Eukaryota > Metazoa > Arthropoda > Insecta > Lepidoptera > Sesiidae > Bembecia > Bembecia ichneumoniformis. The sequence goes on from OU342532.1 coordinate 17,252,392, forward strand.
ATAACTGAGTGTCAACCACGAGACGGCAAAAGAATAAGAGGTAGACGAACAAAAATATGGGCCGACGATATTAAGACGATTGGTGGGCCAATTTGGTCAAGAAAAGCTAAAAATAGGAATGAGTGGGAGCAGCTGGAGGAGGCCTATGTGTCACAGGACATACTGAATAGCTAAACCGGAAAATCCGTTGTGTGTTAACTATACTTTTTACTAATATTATAAAGCTGAAGAGTTTGTTTGTTTGAAGGCGCTAATCTCAGGAACTACTGGTTCGAATTGAAAAATTCTTTTTGTTTTGAATAGTGCATTTATCGAGGAAGGCTATAGGCTATATAATATCACGCTACGATAAATAGTATTAAATATAAGCAGTGTCCAGTACCGCGCGCTCCATGCGCACGCCGCCACCGTATGGGCCGCAGCGAAGCGTGGCCGAGTTCAGCTAGTGTATAATTATTATTATTTAAAAATTATTATTTTTTAGTTAGTATCAGCAATAAAGGTATAAATAAATAAATAAATAAAAATCGCTTAACGCTTAGCTTAAAAGTTCGTTGCAGCTTTTGAAGTCTAATGCCCAAAAACAAAAGGAAAAATGCGGATTCACATTAGAGAGAAATAATCATAAATTTCAAATCTAAATTTGCAATGCAAACTGGTATTATTTTATAATTTAAAGATTAAATATAAAAACTCCTGTGATCAGAAACCCGAATCTGAAAAGCGAATTGATTACACATTAATCTCAAAGTGCTTCTATCTGTTTCTCCGCTTAACTTCTTCTAAATCACCCAACAGATTTCAATACGATGTCATTTTAAGATTTTTTTTTGATATGAAATAAGTTTTTATCATTTTAAAACCGACTAGTAAATTAAAGATACCTTTCTAATCATGATTGTAAAAAAATCCTTAGCGAACCTTCTTTACTCAATTTTTCCTAGTGCAGGGCACACTGCGTTTTGCAGTCATTTTGGGCAGCCCGTCTGGGGGCAATAAACAACCCATAATGGAAGTCCAACGTGGTAAGAGATATCAGAATCCAATACATTGGCCCCTCTTCATCCCTTATCCTTAATCCTACTATGAACGGCATCGCACTTGCAGCTTGTGTTAAAGACGACGGTAGCCATCTACCATCAAGTGGACCATATAGCATTATTAAAATGTCTAAAATCCATTAAAAGCTAACGAAATCAACGTATATATCAATAAATTAAAGCATATACATATTTAGAACATTAAAATCTGTCTCATTCAATTTAATGTGCATCAATTTGATAGTAATGCGGCCCTCAGAGGCAAATATTGCCCCATTCAAGCGTCATTAATGTTGCAAACGCGTTCATTGCTTCACCAGCTTATAGAGAACACCTGCAATTACTTCTTCATCATCATTAAGTAAACTTCTTTTTTTTTATATTAATTCATATGTAAATATGGACTACATTTGTTCACATGTAAATTTTTTAACTATTGTGAGAATAAAAATGTTTCAGAAAAATATTGCAGAGAATTTAATTTTAAATAAAAATATTCCTAATAATTAAAAAAATTCAAATTCAAAATTCAAAAGTTTATTCTGCAAACAGGCCGCAGGGGGCTCTTTTACATGTCTTGAGTCTGCCAGCGCTTCGGAAGGACCATCATAGCCAAGAAGAATGCGCCGCAAACAACACCAATTTTTTTACCCCGTCTACAAGGGGGAATCAAAAATCTATATTTCATATGTTCTAAAAACTTACGCCAAAATTGCCCCTGAGAGACTTAAATTTTGATTGTTTTGATCGCTTTACCTTTGAAATAAAGAATTAAATATCAATAATTGTTACTTCAAAACCATATTATACGGTTACAGAAGGTAAGAATTACACAATTACACGAAGCGGAACGATTAATACGCATTACATAATGTAACTTAACACGGCTAACATAACCACAACCTCCGACGACTGACTATTGGATAATTCACTTTGATACAAGGAAATAATGCTGCTGTAGGATTGGCGGCAGTAACCATTGTCGTACAGAAAATCCCCGCGAAATAACAGCATGTGTGCTGTTGTGTTTCGGTGAACGGGTAAGGAATGCCTATATCCTGCTATGCCACTAAGGTGACCGTCAGCCTCCCTGCCAAACTTTCTAAAAATATGAAAGGGACCTTCAGAGTTCATATAAATACATTGCATTCCTAGTCTCAAGGAATTCATTTTAGTAATTCGTATATTTTAAGCTTCAATCTACAATGAACTTTTCATATATCACTCTGGTTTGGATCTGGCAGGGCACACTGCGTTACGCAGTCATTTAGGTAGCCCGTGTGGTGAAAGCATCACCCCCTTACAGAAGACCGCCATGAAATAACAGCATGTGGGCTGTTGTATTTCGATGAGTGAGTAATGAATGCCAGAACCCATTTCCTTATCTTATCCTTAATCCTACTGTATTGCAGCACACCTGCAACATCTGTGGCGTTGTTTGTGTTATAGACGACGGTAGCCACCTACCATCAAGTGGACCGTCAGCCTGTCGCATATCTATTCTAGAGTTATTTAACCTTCATTCGATATACGTCATTTATTATTTATTATTAGTCGAATAGGTAACGTACAAACCAACCATTCTTATCCCTTCTTCTCATCTAGACTTGGGGCAGTAGACTTGACCCCTTTTTTTTTTTTTTTTTTTTTTTTTTTTAGGAGGGGAAATGCATTTACGCACTATTCGTCGAGGGGACGTCTCGACGAGGAATAGTGTGGGACTCATCCGGTGAGAGTCAACGGAAATACCCACTAAAACCCCTCCGGGTTCCACCATCGGCGGTGGTGTGGAACCGAGGTTACAGCTAGGCCATGTCCTCAGACAGTAGACTTGACCCCTACCAATACTGGTAGAAGCAGGCGCCCAGCGATGACCCTATATAGGTCTTACAATAGAGTTACAGTAGAATTCCGTTCCATTTATTCCCTATAGAGTTAAGATGTTTGAATATTCATAACGACAACTTGTCGTATAATTCATACAGTTAGCTGCGCATTGTGAACTATTGTGGTGTCTAACGGTATGGTACGTGATGGTGGGCCACTCTTTGAACGGGGAAGGCCTAGAAGGCATGAACGGAATGTTAAGGAGACTATATAGGACGCACGCATTACTTATTATTACATCGATCAATGTGTCGAAATAGTTCAAAAGAACTTAAGCAATTTCCAATAACATTAAGAGGTAATACTTTACAATTTTTTTTATGTGAAATCCAACGAAACACATGTTTTCCAATTTACAGTATATAAATCAGAAATAAGCGAAGCTGCTAAGAAAAAAAGTTATTGTTTGTCAGCTGTTACCTCAAAATTGTCAAAAATGGCAGAGGTGACGAGCCTTAATGCTCTGTTCTAGGGTTCCCGGGTTTGATTCCGGCAGGATCAACTTTGAAAAATGAACTTTTCAAATTTGTCTCTGGTCTGGATCTGGAAAGCAGTGGCAGGGCACACTGCGTTTCGCAGTCATTTCGGCAGCCCGTCTGGCGGCAGTAACCACCCCCTTACAAAAGACCACCGTGAAATAACAGCACGTGTGCTGTTGTGTTTCGGTGAGTGAAGTAAGGGATGCCAGAGCCCATTTCCCTATCGGCAGCGCACTTGCAGCAGCTTTGGCGTTGCTTGTGTTATAGGCGATGTGGGCGATTATAGGCAAGTGGACCGTCAGCCTGTCTGCCGATCTTAACATAAAAAAAAGACGACACTGTCGTCTTATTGTCAGATGTTGGAGCAACAAATAAAATAAATAACCCTAATCAAAATACTCATCTACAATCTAACAAAATCTTATTAACTTAATTGAAACGGTTTACCAACTAAAGACATAGGTACTTAAAATAATGTACAACCTCACAGAAAGAAACATTACAAGTATGAATTTAAATTATAGGAATGCACAGTATTAAGGGGGAGACAAACACTAAATACTAAAAATATCCATTGTTTAATGAAGATGTTACAAGAAATAGACAACACAATTGCTTTGAAAAAAATATATATTGTACTTAAACATGTGAATAACCAATTGTATTAATTAGAATTTTCGTTAAAGTAATAGAAACTCCACAAAAAAAGTTAGAACACAAGAAGAATTTGACCTTTATTGAAAATTCTCTCGAAAACGGCTTATTGCGCGCAAATGAATCCTGTACCTATTAATAAGTTAATGTCAGTTTAAAAAATTGTATTAATAATAATTTTTTTTGCGCGTTGTTCTAATGGTAAAAACACAATTTCTAGGCCCGTTGAATTGTCTCCGCCGCCAGCGAGTTCTATTGTAAATGTCATTTGCCTCAGAGTGAATCCCTTAAATAATAATTATGTATAATTAAAATAAGGCCGATAAACACAAATTTAAAACAAAAATGACTCAGAAAACTAATGATGTATTGATTATTTGCAATAATACAATACAGATGATGAGTTGCTTAAAAGTAATGTGTTCACATATGTATTTTTATTTTAGAATTTAGTCCTAACTGATACTTGAAAAGAATATCTACGAGGTCCCTTGTCGAATTCTTCCTCATACATTTTGAACCGGTGGTAACTGTAAAAATTTGACTCTTTTAAAATATTAGTATATAATTTGTAAAAATATAATTTAATAAATTAATAATAGGTTTGTATAAAATAAATGTAACCTATATAATAATAATTTTGTTGTAATGAAATGAATAATTATTGTAATATTTCATTATATCTATTCATATTTTAAAAGTAAATGAATTGTAATTATCCGTCTTCTATTATAAATACTTATATATTATTAGATTTTTATTGTATCTATAAATATTATAAAACTAGCTGAGCCCGCAACTTCGTACGCGTGCTATTCGGTATAGTGCGTAACTTTTTTGTTTGTAAACCGATTGGAATGAAACAAACACTAATTGTTACGGGAAGCTTGCTACAATAAACGGTTAAGTCGTTTCCGAGATTAGCGTGCACAATTGCTCAGACAAACAGCCAAAAATTCAAAAAACGATCTTTTTTACATAAGTACAACTAGGCTTGCCAGATGGAAAGACTGAATTATCTGGGCAAAATTTCAAAAAGTCGGGATCATGGGATTATCGTCGGTACAAATAAATATTATATATCAAAATTATTAAATAATGACTTTTTATTAAATAATGACAAAAAAACTTAATTTTTTGCCGTATTAAAAGTAATTCATACATGATATAAGTTACTTATAACTTAGTATACTCTTATTTTTTAAGTGCTCACATGTACCTAATTGATATACTGACTTCACTGAATTCACCAATTTTGACCCTTGAATAGTAAGTACTCTGATAAGTTTTAAAATAACAGTTTACATCAAAATTCAGTCTTATTATTAACTCGGCTTTTATCTAATTAATGGCAATGCGATTTCTCTCTTTGGTGTAAAAGTTATTTAAGAGACACTACCAGGTTGTAGGAAGTGATTTAGAAATCGCGCGGTCATTTTTAATTTATGTTTTATTAAAAATTTTACTAGAAGCTGTTTTGTCGGGAGATTTTGTATTTTGTGGGGAGTCTGGACATCGAATAAAATAAATGACAATCCAAACAAATCCCGACCATCTGGCAACCCTAAGTACAACACATCGTGTACAAATTGTATTTTTTTTTAATATTGAATTACAGACATGGCTCGTTTGCGATTTTATTAATTGTATTTAGGTAATATTATAAAATAGGGTCGCTGTCCACCACTGTTTCTTCGCTAATTTCTTACCACTGAACGAATTTTGGTACGATTCATCACGAAAGAATGATAAATGACAAAGGTTTGTGTAGGTATAATTCGCAGAAAAATTGCATCCACGCGAGGCCGGGGGCGAGTACCTAGTTTTTAATAAATCGAAAACGCTCGACTACTGAAATGCAGATGCAGGTTCTAATCTCGGCCGCGTCTTTGAATTTTTTCCAATTTTGTGAGTATATTAGAAACCAACTGATAATAACGCTAAAAACTAAAAAATAAAGTCTATATAACGCCTGACGAAATATATAAAGCAATATTACGCCTGACATATTTATTGCTGTTATACATTGGCCAGGAGTTGAATCTTTATTTTTAGATAGCTGATGCCTGAGGCTTCGCCTGCGTGGAATATATAGCCTATGTCCATCCTGAAATTCTATTCTATTAGTGAAAGAATTTATAATATTAGTATAGACTAGCTTTTGCCCCCCGACTTCCTTTAATGTAATAGTGAAGAGACCATCAATATTTCAAGAGATATGTGAGCTTACAATCGTATACCTTCTCACGTTGAATAGAAGCCTGTCCCGTGCCTTGGGATGCAATATACATCCAACAGATATGTATCTAGGCTTATACAGAAAAAAATTAAGATCGCCTGGCATTTTATTGGTTACCTGCATCGAGTTACAACATAGCAATTTATTCGTTGCAAAAATTAACCTTTAGTGTAGGTATGTTGTGTGGCAGACTATGAGTTCTTTTGCAACATTTTAAAGCGAAATGACTGTTATGAAGTGTAAAATCAGGATAAGAAAACGTTCGTCACCTGAAAGTCGACATTTGCTTGCACCAGGATAATCATCAGTCATGCCAAAATTTCATTTCAAACGTCTATCAGTTGTCTGCTTTGTGCTTTAGTTTCAAAAGGTACTAAGAGTCTACGACTTGATAAAGGAATTAATTTGAAAACTGACGAAGGTTTTCGTACCTCGACTGTACATTTAATACGTAAATAAATATTATTAACTCTACTTTTACTCTCTTGTCGACATATTTCAAATATATTGGCTAGAAGGATCAAAAATAATATGAGGGCTTCTAAAATTATAGTTTTCGCGCCACAGCGGACTTTATAGTTAAGAGGAAGTCACAGACTTCAGGATGGACCACCATATTATTAACTCTACTTTTACTCTCTTGTCGACATATTTTATTTATTTTATTTATATTAGGGACACAAACAGAAATTAAATTACATTACAGGAAAAACAACAAAGTTAATACATATTCCAGAAAGGTGTCCACAGATAAGTATTACATAAAAGAGTCCGAGCAAATAAATTAAAAAAATACTGAAAATTATACAAATAATTACTAAAAATTAATACAAAAATGACAATATTTTAAATATAACGGTTAGAATGACCAAAAATTATGTGAGGGCTTCCAAAAATATAATTAGATTTTCGTCCCATAGCGGGGTTTACTGTGGACTTAAGTCACAGACTTTAGGATGGACCACCAGGAATTGGGGTCGCGTAAGAGATAAATATAGAATTGACTTACCGAACTTAGGAGGGTTTCACACGACATATAACTGAGTAAATAAATTGAATAAAATTTTGTAACAGATTAGTAATTAATTTAGGCATATTTTTGTTTTAACAACACTTTTAAATGAAATCGACAAATACACTTTCGTAATAAACTTAACAAGTTTTGAATACATGCTAGCTTGGTCTGTAATTTATGTTTTATTTTTTAACCGTTGGTATTTATTAATTTCTCCTAACTTTATAGCTACCGTATACCGAGTGAAGGTGTGGAAATAAATATATATAAACAACCCATTAACGAATAAATTGGAATAACTCTGAAAAGAGTTATTTATCAGCGTGTTTTTGTATATTTATTTGACCACTATCGCTGGATCCACGACTGAGGAAGAATGGGAGCCAGCAGCAGCCGTCACAGCCAACGCTTCCGAATTTCAATGATTGGCTTCTCGACGAGATGTTCTCTCCTCGACGTTGGAAAAGGGCAAAAGGGCTTTATATTGTCGCTTTGCTTCGGGGTGTGTGCGCGCGGTAAATATAATGCGCAAACCGCGGCTTTTGCAGTCTCACGCAACGTCGCATTCCTAATACCTATTGGTATGCCAATGTATATACTGTATATAAATTATATATATTCCTGTACATTTAAGTTATTCCGATAATAAAAGGAACAGAGGTCGACAGACTAAAAGATGGGAAGATGATATTGTTAAAGTAGCTGGTCCAACATGGACTCGTACAGCAAAGGACAGAGTTAAGTGGAAATCTTTAAAGGAGGCCTTTGTCGGGAGACAAGCTGATTAAAAACCGTCTGCCGATCTGTAAAATAATAATTAAAAAAAAAATTCAATTTAGACATTAATTTTTAAATTTTAAGTAAGAATGTAAAAATCAGTAATAAAGCCTTTTTTTATTTTATTTTTATATTTATTTTAATTTAGTATTCCATAGCTAAAGACCCGCTATGGGATTGGCACGGATTTTTTTTTTCTGCAATTTTAATACACAAACCTTTTTTTTTTTTTATTAGATCAGGGTAGCGCTTGACCACTATCTCACCTGATGTGAGGTGTAGATGTGGCCGAAGGTGGACCACGCTTACCCAGTAAATGCCCATTTACCCTGGTTTTGAAGACCCCGAGGTTGTAGTTCTGTGGGAACACAGACGCAGGCAATGAGTTCCACTCCTTAGCAGTCCGAACAAGGAAGGTGGAACTGAAACCTTCTCGTGTATGGCAGTTTCTATTATTCACAACCGTATCAAAATCCTTTGCTTATTTAGCTTAGACACACAGTACAACTTTTGATATTTCTAGCAATTAATTACAAGTAATTAAACTATTGAAAATGTCTCCATTTTTTGTCACCATGATAAATATAAATCTTATGGTGTAAGGAATATTTCTTTAAGATTAAGAGACACCGAGCTTTGATTATATGTCGTAAAGTTTTAAACAAAAGATTTGTTAACATGCAAGCTCATTAATTACAATCTCATACAAAAGACATCAACGCGCGCAACGCGTTCGCCCATCCGTTTTTTTCACCACTAAACAATGGCTTGTTCATATAATTATAAGCGCTGTTCCTACACAGATTACGTAGGAAATTGAGTGCATTTTGCATTAAAATAATTAGTATGTGTCTCGAGCATTGACAGGAAGCGAGACGTTCGCTTTTAAAATATTAAGTAATGGTTACCCTTTGAAACACCGCACCATGCGAGTTGCATGCTTTACTCAATCTTCTAAATTAATATTTAAGACTAGATGGTATCCGCAGCTTCGTATGCGTTGAAAAAAAACTTATTGTTCGAGATCTGTAGTTTGAAGATATCAAGATTTGCACACCGAATATTTATCGGTTGGTCATGAAGGAACAAGAAAACTAAATGTCATCTGTGGTATCAGTTACCCATGGTCATCGCAAATAAATTTTTATTATTATTATTATTATTATTAAAAAATAAAAAATAACGCCTAACTAAATATCTGAGCAATGTAACGCCTAACATTTTAACTGAAGTTTTAGCTTTGCCAGGCGTTAGATGATTCCTCGGGAACAGTAATTTTTTTCTGATGAAGGTAATGATTTTTTTCCCTCCTTCTTTGACAATGTGTATACAAAATTTCATGATGATTGGTTAAGGTGGAGACAAACGCTAAATACTAAAAATATCCATTGTTTAATGAAGATGTTACAAGAAATAGACAATACAATTGCTTTGAAAAAAAAAAATTATTATACTTGAACATTTGAAGAACCAATTGTATTAATTAGAATTTTCGTTAAAGTAACAGAAACTCCACAAAAAAAGTTAGAACACAAGAAGAATTTGACTTTTGTTGAATATTCTCTCGAAAACGGCTTATTGCGCGCATATGAATCCTGTACTGATTAATAAGTTAATGTCAGTTAAAAAAATTGTATTAATACAATTTTTTTTTGCGTATTGTTCTAATGGTAAAAACGAAAAAAAAAACACAATTTCTGGGCCTGTGAATTGTCTCCGCCACCAGCGAGTTCTAATGTAAATGTCATTTGCCCAAGTGAAGCCCTTAAGCGGTTTAGGCGTGAAAAGGTAACAGACAGATAGAGAGAATTACTTTCACATTATAATATTAGTATGGATAAACTTTTTTAGTCTACAAGGCTTGGTCCCATAAATAATAATAATAATAATAAAAGAAAAACTTACCAAGTACATCGACTAGGCTCACGAGGTGACCGCCATGTGGGACGTCGATTCGACAATTATCGTCCCGATAGTCGTCTCGGCGAAAGGTCTTATAGCGAAGAGCCTCGACCAACATCTTAAGAGGCTCTCGCTAGATGGCTGGATCAAGGGACAGATACAGAAGGCGGTACTTCTTGACACGGCACGCATTGTCAGGAGGTTCCTCACTCTGCAGCCCTAACCACCGGTAGCTTGGGCCTTGCCCCGCTACTAGTGGACACCTAATTTTAAGTTTTTTATAATATTTATTGTTTTTATATACATATATATTGTAAAAAATTAAAAATTAAAAAAAGAAATAAATAAATGAATAATAATAATAATAAATTTATTTTATTTCACAATATTAACATAATACGTACATGTTTTATTGTAGCAAACAGTTAAAAAAAATGAAAAAGTAAATATGTTAACATAGCAACGGGAAACGTATCAACAATCATTATTATTACAATGATCTCTACACTAGGCGAGGCCTGTCCTGTAGATGATCTAAGGTTACCAAGATAGTTCATTTACGCGATATCAATCAGTACAACAAATATTGCTTTAAGATTTTCATGGGTTTAAAAATGCTATTAAAAGGACGCTTTCAGAGTGCATGCGTGTGTATGTATGTGTGTGTGTGTGTGAATGTGAATGGCAGTATACTTGATAGATATATAGTCATAGAGGATTTAGTTAATTTCTTGTTATGATTAACAGTCATTTGAGTTCTCTTAGTAGTTCTTCGCTCTTAGTAGTTCATAATGAAATAAATTATCAACGATCACCAGATCAGATTGTAAAGAGATCATTACGAGTTGAATTTCAATTTTAACTTATTATATAGTTATATTTTTTAGTATGTCGACCACTGAAATTTCTTAAAAAAAAATCTTCACTGAATTTTCAAAAGTAAATTTATCTAACAATAATTTAGTACACTATTAGCGAAATGTGCCAAATTTTTTTTTACAAACTATATACACAAATATTCCTGGATTATCGCTATTTCTAGTAATGAAAATGGTATTAAAATCTGTTGAGTGGTATAGAAAAAGTTGGCAGAGAGACAGATACAGGCGGACTGCGACTTATTTTTTAGGAATTGTAAATATTGAATTAAATCACTTTTTCTTTGTTCACAGGATATATCGAGATGGCTGTCTCTAATGTTAGCTTTACTTACATATACAACATCAGGTAAGTTATTTCAATTTGGTAACTTATATATGCACGTGCGATATAAGCATCTTATAAGCACTGAATAATTAATAATTTAATAATACATTACTAATCTTTTTGCTAAGGTTCTGAGGTCTCAGTTTTGATTCTCAACAATGACCAAATAATAATATAATATAATAAAAAATTATTTGCGATGACCATTTGTTCAAAACACTTTAATATTTTCACAGAAATTTATACTTAATAAATTAGACTAAAAGTGATTTCTTTTCTTGATAAGAGTTTCTATACTTGTTATTTTTAAATAAACCCTCATCGTTATCATTAAGGGGGTTAATTATCCTTTATTGTCATTTTATTAGGTCGCTTGTCTTTCTTTAAAACATATAAAAAAATAGAATATTTTTACAAATACAATAATTAAAAAGCATTCATGCATTTTTTGAGAGATTGGGCACGCTTTTATATTTCGATATTTTTTTTGACAGACAGGCTGACGGTCCACTTGATGGTAGGTGGCTACCGTCGCCTATAACACAAACAACGCCACAGGTGTAGCGAGTGCGCTGTAGACCATAGTAGGATTAATGATAAGGGATAGAGTAACGGGCTTTGACATCCCTTACACACTCACCGAAACACAACAGCACACATGCTGTTATTTCACGGTGGTCTTCTGTAACAGGTGATACTGCCACCAGACGGGCTGCCAAACGCAGTATTTTGAACGTAGGAGAGACACACAGAGAAATGTTTTCATTTGTTGTTGCTATACAAGCTTTCATTATGGTATTTCTTGTTAGTATTATTCTCATGCCCGTTTATATGCTGAGTTTAGTTAGCTGTTAAACCGATAGGTGTGTTTGCTTGTGTATTTTTATGACTTAGTATTCATAACTTATATATCCATAAAAATGGTATGTGATAAATATATTAAGGTGGAGACAAACGCTAAATACTAAAAATATCCATTGTTTAATGAAGATGTTACAAGACAATTGCTTTGAAAAAAATATATATTATACTTAAACATGTGAAGAACTAATTGTATTAATTTTTGTTAAAGTAATAGAACTTAAAGTAACTCCACAAAAAAGTTGAACACAAGAAGAATTTGACTTTTATTGAAAATTCTCTTGAAAACGGCTTATTGCACGCATATGAATCCTGTACCTATTAATAAGTTAATGTCAGTTTAAAAAATTGTATTAATAAAATTTTTTTTGTGTATTGTCCTAATGGTAAAAACAAAAAAACACCATTTCTATGCCTGTTGAATTGTCTCCGCCGCCAGCGAGTTCTATTGTAAATGTCATTTGCCTAAGTAAAGCCCTTAAGCTCCTCGACGATAATAATAGTAATATTTTGTTTTCTAAAGATAAATTTGGGATGTATCACTGTCTGGAATTCTATATTAAATAGGAGAGTTTTTAAGATAGTTAACTATTTTAGACTTTTTTTTTTTTACATAAGCGAAGTTCAAATTTGGAAGATTAAAAAAATTGAAGCAAGTACTTATCCCAGTTTTTTTTAATTTTTGAGACAGTCATAAGAGTTATTGAAAAATACTGAATTTCTGAAACGGCATGTAAATAAGAGATGTAAGGTGTCAATTTTCAAAAACAAAAAAAAAAATACAAAGTTGCATTAATCTCGGAGCCTGTGAGAATTTCACTAAAACGATTTTTTGATATGTGATATAGTGTGAACAAAGCTAACACCAGTTTCAGTTTTAGTAAAAATTTAGTAAAAATTTAATAAATAAATAAATATATATTTATATCTTCTAATATATAAAATTCTCGTGTCACAGTGTTTGTAACAAAACTCCTCCGAAACGGCTGGACCGATTCTTATGAAATTTTGTATGTATACATTCAGTAAGTCTGAGAATAGGACGTAAACTATTTTTCAACCTCCTAACCCCACCCCCATTTATTAATCGGGATTTTAGTATTTTTGTATGAACAATATTCAAATAATTTAACTGACGTTCATTGACGTGAAGTGGCGCGTCACTTTAACATAATTATTATGGTTTGAAAATAAAATTGGACATGATAGGTGGCGCCACAATAGTAGTAACATGGGCTGAATTTAAATCCTTAAGAAAATTACAATAATGTAACCCGAGGTATCATAAATTATTCTTTATCCGACATTTCATCAAAAGTTACGACCAGTATAAAAATGTATTATAAATAAATATAATATTAAATTTTGTTTATAAACGAAGTCGCGAGCATCGGCTAGTATTATAGATAAAATTGAAACCACAAAGGCCATTCCACCGCAGAGGCGCGTGCGTGGGTGCAGACCCTCACAATGCCTCATTGTCTAGATTCACTTGAATCCAGAATACAATACAACCTTCGCTCTTTTTACGAGAAACTATTTTATTTGTAACAATTAAACCACACAAATCATTGTGCCACGTAAAAAGATTAGTTTTTACTTATTATTATATAGTTTTCCCCTTCAGCATCAGTACTTCTTGTTATCTATCGGACATGCAGACGTACGGCTGGTTACCATCCTCACCTTGTCGAAATCCCTCTAATTCGGACCAAGCGCTTTAAAACATCTTTTGTGATGCGCACTGCTAAGGATTGGAACTCCCTGCCGGCGTCTGTATTTCCGAGCTCATATAACCCAAATCTTTTCAAGGTTCGAGTGAATAGGCATCTTCTGGGTGAGCTCGCTCCATCTTCGGCCTGATCCTTCATACGTGGATAGATGCTGGTCAAGAGCAAACCCATCTATAATAAAAAAAAATGTGGCACGAGAGTCGTCATGAAAATCATATTTTTTCATGAATCATGCCGTTTTTGAAATTAGCGTGCAAAAACGTACAGACAAACAGACAAAAATTCTAAAACCTATTTTTTTGACCTCGGTAACATAGGTACAACATGGTACCTACGTTTGCGAGGTTACGATTTTATTATATGTATAGATATAGATATATTTTAAATAACATTGATTACTGAATTAAATTCTATTTTCAATTTACAGTAATAGGGAATATGCGTCTAATTCAAAAAAAGGCTTAAATATATATTTTTTATCAACATTTTTGCTTTAGAATTATGTCTATGTAAATATTTTTTAATATTATTTCTTTTTCGTTAAGAAAATAATTATTAAAAAGTGCATAAAAATGTGGGAAATTCAAAATACTCGAAACGGTCAGTGGCTCTAGCATGAGTTTACGATACTACACTCGCTAGCGAGAGCGTAAAACATTTATATGGGAAATTGATAATTTGACATTGACAGTTCACGATTTCCCATACAAAATTTTTACGTTCTCGCTAGCGAGTGTAGTATTGGTGTAGTATAGTAAACTCATACTAGAGCCTCTGATCGAATGTGACGTCAACGTCTATGAAATGTCAACAAGCGTGTAGATGTTTGTGATTTTTAACATTTGATTGTATTGTAGACTTTGACGTCACGACAAGCGCGCCAAAAGGGCGGGTGTTTAAAGTGCCCGTAGCTGTTAGTTAATTTTATTTTCTTTTTTTTTACCAAATTTCTGTTTTTTGGCGCTGAATATTTTTTTACGGTTATATAACGATATAACCTATCGTATGAAAATATAAAAAAAAATGTGCATATTCCCTATTCTTGACATTTATAATCAATGGAAAGAAATCAAAAACTAAATTTGAATTTGAAATTTACTAAACAAAATATTTATATATTAAAGATAAATATTTCATCAGATGAACCGTTTTAGCGTGGTTGAGTCATAAACATCTAAACATCGCATTTAATTTTAGTAAGATTAGCATAGTCACTTCGGTTGGGTGATGAAAGTCAATGAGGTGTAGCGTTCATTGTATTGTAAAAAAGCGAAGTGCACCGAGACTAAACGAATTCCTAGCGTATTACACTTTTATACAACGTGACTAATCTGTCTAACTGTCCACATTTTGTTTATAACGCGAATGTTGTCACTTTTTTAAATAGGGTGGCAGGCAGACAGTCCGCTTAATGGTAAGTCGTCACCGTTGCCAATTAACACAAGGTTAGAGTAGGTTAGGATATGGGATTTCCGGCACGTCCTTTTTTTATTTTATTTTTTACCTTTTTTTTATTTTATTTTTTATTTTAAGATCGACAGAAGGCTTACGGTCCACTTGATGGTGGGTGGCTACCGTCGCCTATAACACAAGCAACGCCAAAGGTGCTGCAAATGCGCTGCCGACTACAGTAGGATTAAGGATGAGGGATTATGGGCTCTGGCATCACTTACTCACTCACCGAAACACAACAGCACAAGTGCATTTATTTCACGGTGGTCTTCTGTAGCCATCCCTCGTCTGGCGGAGGGAGGCAGATGCATGTTTCCACGATCCCTTACCCCACAGCCCATATGAGACGCGAGGAAACACCCTGGGTTTTTAGTGGGTAGAAGTCTCACATACCCCACCGATCTCCCCATGGTCGATGGGAATTTTCCCAAAAAAAGTTAGGATATGGCAAATATAAGGGCGTTATTTTATTTTAATTTTTTTATGTTAAGATCGGCAGACAGACTAACAGTCCACTTGATGGTACGTGGCTACCGTCGCCTATAACACAAAAAAACGCCATAACTGCTGCAAGTACTCTGCCGACTACAGTAGGATTAAGGATAAGGGATTGAATAGGAAAATGGGCTCTGGCATCCTTTACTCACTCACTGAAACACAACAGCACACGTGCTGTTATTTTACGGTGGTATTCTGTAAGGGGGTGGTTACTGGCGCCAGGCGGGCTGGCGAACGCCTGACGCCTGCGAAACGCAGTGTGCCCTGCCACTACTTTCCAAATCCAGACCAGAGCCAAATTTGAAGACTTCATTATCAAAGTTGACCCTGCCGGAAATCGAGCCCGGGAACCCTAGAACCGAACGTTAAAGCTGGTACCCTAAATACTCATCCAACGGGCTTGACAATATGATAATCTGAAATTGGCACGCCTGGCGTGTCACGCCGTTTCCAAAGCCCTCTCAGGACTAAAACTAACTCTATTTACGAGGGCGATTTTTAGTGGGTAAGATCCAATTTAACCTTATATGCGCACATGCATATTCAGGTATCTTTTTAAAGACTTTGCTCCTCTTAAAAAGAATTTTTTGAATTCCTTTGAAAAAAATTTTGAATATTTTTACTTTTTAATATATTTTTCTGTAAAAAAGTTAATTAATTTTTATTTGCAATTAAAAAAAAACATGCTATTATTTACAAATAAATCAGTAACAGAAAGAAATGTAACAAAAAGGAACTCGACATTTTGCTAGCATAGGCCAGCACTGACCTTCCGTAGGAATCCAGTTCAACACACGCTCGGCTATATACTATGCATATAGTATTCAAAACAATAAATTAAATAAACTAATAAAAATCTTCCATTTAAACCCCGAACTCGCAGGAACTTGTTACATTAACATCCAGGTGACGTCATCCGCAACTAAAACAAAACTGAAGGTACTGAGTGTGTCACGAGATTACGTCACCATAATGTCGACCAGGCGGAGATTATAAGAGAGCAGTTATTTCAGCAATTAAACTGATTTGCATAATATGACTGCGACCATTTATAAATATACATTCTTATTATTATTTAATTTAAAAAAGTGTTTTTTTAAATAGTAATAGTTTTCATAATCCATTTTTTTTTTCAGTGTCATCAAGCGAGCCACGCGTCGTGTGCTACTACACAAATTGGTCGGTTTACAGACCTGGAACCGCGCGATTTAATCCACAAAACATCAACCCTTATCTATGCACACATCTCGTTTACGCGTTCGGAGGTTTCACTAAGGACAATACATTGAAGCCTTTCGATAAATACCAAGACATTGAAAAAGGTATGTAATGTATATTTTATTAATATATTTATTTATTAAACTTATAAGTAACATAAGTTATCAAGTAACTTCATCAAGTAGCGAAATCCTTTCTATATTTGAGACATACCTTCATACAAATAAGATGTTGGAGATTGAAAAATTGATGATTATATTTTTCAATTAGTACAATCTATATTATTAATAACTCTTACAAATCAAAAAACTATGTGTTATTACCTAATCTAAAAATAAATTAATACTAAATTGATTAAAACTAATAATATAAAAATGTACCAAGTACGCTGGCAGCATTTCCTCGTTGAATGGCCAAACTAATACGTTGGCCGAGGAAAGTGCCAGCTCTTTGGTATCCCGTCGCATCAATAAGCCTCTTCGAGATGTCTTTGAAGAGGCTCATTGCTGCAGGGCCCCGCGGACCGAGTGTCTCGACTCCGAATGGTACAAAACCATATTCGGCGCCGAGGCCACTATATTTAGAAATTTTATTTTTTTCCGCCGCCTCTGCTGCGGCTGCTACCTTAGTGGATGTTCCATGGAGATGGGAAGGGGCTAGTGTGTCTACACAGGTGGCATCCCACACCAGCACTCTTCCCAATCTCCAGGGAATCAGGGACATCCCATCCGGTCTCCTGCCATCGTTTCTCGAGATGCCTGCAAGTTCTAATATAGCTGGTACATTGGCTGTCGCAAGAGACCGGCGGAGGATGTCGTTTAAGGCAGCATGCCTTGAAAAGCGGCCAGCACTTTTCTGGCAAGACAGTCCGTGGTGACCAAGACGGTCGACTATACTGCCACAGGGACATTCATGCTGGGCGCAGACCGGGACCCCTAGGCGGAGGCAAATGGAAATTCTAAAGGTTGTGGGATCTAAAAAAGTACCAGTGCTTGCTGATGGATGTGCTTGGAGCCAGAATCCTGCTTCTTTGGTATTAGCAGCGAGGAGTCTGGCTCTTCCCGTAGTGCAGCACTGGCTGAGCAGGAAATCTAATGTCAATAGAAAAATATCATAATAGCTTTTCTAAATTTTCTACCTTTTCTATGTGTATTTTTTATTATTAACTAGCGATTTTTATATATATGAACATTCCCCGTTTATCCCTCTTTCCATTAATGAAAACCGATCGGTTTCATCAAAATCGGTCTACCCGTTCACGCGTGATGCTGTGACCAAACGAAATAGGAATTCATTTTTATATATAGAAGATTACTATAGTTGTTTTTTAATTGAAAGTATACGCATTTTTAAAAATTTCCATTTAAAAATTGAAAGAATTTTACAAAAATGTTAATCTTATTGAATATACTTATAAAAGTATATAATGCTGTTAAATTTACTTTAAACAAATAATTAAAATTAAAATTTGTGTTGTGCTCGTATTTAAAGAGTTAAGCAGTTAATTTAATCTTTTAATTTTGTTTTTATTAATTGAATAATTATACAAGAATAACAATCAACTTATTTAGTAAATAATTTGTTGAAAATTCTATAGCTAGATAATTATGTCATTTCCAATCGATCTTTTCAGGCGGTTATGCAAAGTTTACCGGCCTGAAAACATATAATAAAAACTTGAAGACACTCCTCGCCATCGGCGGTTGGAATGAGGGATCAACAAGGTTCTCACCAATGGTCGCTGCTAGAGACAGGAGGAAAGAATTTGTCAGGAACGCTATCAAGGTACATGACTTTTTTTATATAAAAATCGTCACAAATATATATGTATATTATGTGACGATTTGATATATATATATATAGTTTTTTTTTTTTTTTTTTAAGGAATTTGTCACGATCGTGACTATGCTTTGCAGGTAGGTTGGCTAGAGAAGGCTTATGTACGGCATTGGAGGTCCTCTGGCTAAGGAAGATGATAAAACAGTTTGTTTCGAACCAATTTTTGTGTGATAAGACACTTTTAATTTGTGAATTTCGAATATCACATTATTACAGTAAGTTGTACTATTTATACATTCGTATAATTGCAAGAGTTTGTGAAAATTGCTGAAAGAGGACTCATCGTCATCATGTCAGCCGTAGAACGACTACTACTGCAGAAAGGACATCTTTTTTTTATTAAAAATGGATTTTCTCTTGACCAGCATCTATCCATGTAGGAAGGTAGAGGCCAA
This sequence comes from Bembecia ichneumoniformis, assembly GCA_910589475.2. Taxonomy (NCBI): domain Eukaryota; kingdom Metazoa; phylum Arthropoda; class Insecta; order Lepidoptera; family Sesiidae; genus Bembecia; species Bembecia ichneumoniformis. Next base: position 17,271,587 of record OU342532.1, read on the forward strand.
CGATCGAGCGAGCTCACCCAGAAGATGCCTATTCACTCGAACCTTGAAAAGATTTGGGTTGTATGAGCTCGGAAATACAGACGCCGGCAGGGAGTTTCAATCCTTAGCAGCGCGCATTATAAAAGATGTTCCCTATTATTAAAAGATGTTCCAATTCCTCTTATTAAATCGTATTTAAGATAATGTTAAAGGTTTAAGATAATATTATAGACTAGCCTTTGCCGCCAACTTCAATTAAAAATAAAGTAGAAAGAAATTTGTTAGAAATTCGATGCAACAATCGTGTTGAAAACCTTAAAAACTAAAAAATAAATTGAATAAGTGTAGATAAATTTATAATGATTAAAAAAATATTATTTATTTATTTATTTATTTATTTATTTACACATTCACTCAAAATCCACAGCTCTCAATATACAATTAATAAACAAAAATAAGGCATGTCTGACAGCCAATTAAGGATTTTACATATGCATACCTAAAAGGAAAATAGAAAAAAAAAATTAAGCAAAATACATACATAAATAAGTCATACACTAACACATATTATATATAAATACTTACAAATATAATTACAATACTACTCACATTAAATGCCACAATGCTCTTAAAAATAAAAAATATTTAACATAACGAATGTACTCGCTAGCAAGTAAGAATGTTGCCAATGCTATTCCTGAACGCACGCAACGAAGAACAGAACAAATCTGCCGAGGAGAATTTGTCATTGTACGATATACAAGTACAAGTATTATTTAATTTCAACTTTAAGCTGTTTCTCAATTTTAAAATAATTCCATTTAAGTGTGGTATTTGTGTGGGTACCTATGTATCACGATCCTGGCATACTGCATTGTGAAACGGTTTTTTTAGTATATCGCTAACACTAAACAACTAATCGTATGGTCCCAAAGTTAGCACTAGGCTCGTGTCATCAACGGAATGTGGCGCACTCAGACCATAATCAACTTATGGTTGATTATAAAGTTCATTTCCAAATTCAGACCTTCCAGAAACCGTACGGGTGCCCCGAGACATAAAGCAATGGGCCCAAATGTTTTTGAAAATCATTAAATGAATTTTAACATATTTCTAAAGAAATCCAATCTTGATCGTTGATTTTAGAACTCATTCTAATATTTACCATTCTAAGCAGTTAAAATTTTAAAATTTGTTTCAGTTCCTCAGACAGAACCGCTTCGACGGTTTAGACCTTGACTGGGAGTATCCAGCGTTCAGAGACGGCGGTAAACCGAAAGACCGAGAAAACTACGCTAAACTGGTGAAGGAGTTGCGCGAGGAATTCGAGAAGGAATCCGAGAAGACCAACAAACCTCGTCTGCTTCTCACAATGGCTGTGCCTGCCGGTATTGAGTATATTCAGAAGGGCTTTGACGTCAGGACACTCAACAAGTAAGTTTTATTCGACTATTAATAAGTATTACAACTTGTACAACTATTGTTCTTCAAACATAGGTAACAAAACCAAGCCAAGCCAAAACCAACCTTTGGGCAGCCCGTCTGGCGACAGTAACCACCTCCTTACAGTAGCTCTAGCATGAGTTTACGATACTACACTAGCTAGCGAGAGCGTATAACATTTATATGGAAAATTGACAATTTGACATTGACAGTTCACGATTTTCCATACAAAAATTGACAATTTTTGTAACCACCTCTTTACAGAATACCGCCGTGAAATAACAGCATATACGTGCTGTTGTGTTTCGGTGAGTGAGTAAGGGATGCCAAAGCCCATTTCCTTATCCCCCTCCTAATCCCTTATCCAATTCTACTGTAGTCGGCAGCGCACTTGCAGCAGCTGTCGCGTTGCTTGTGTTATAGGCGACGGTAGCCACCTACCATCAAGTGGACCGTCAGCCTGTCTGTCGACCTTAACATAAAAAAAAAAATGACAGTTCACGATTTTCCATACAAAAGTTTTACGTTCTCGCTAGCGAGTGTAGTATCGTAAACTCGTACTAGCAGAAGACCACCGTGAAATAACTGGACGTGTGCTGTTGTGTTTCGGTGAGTGAGTAAGGGATGCCAGAGCCCATTTCTCTACCCCTCCCATCCTTATTATTCTTAATCCTACTGTAGTCGGCAGCGCACTTGCAGTAGCTGTAGCATTGCTTGTGTTATGGGCGACGTAGCCACCTACCATCAAGTGCACCGTCTGCCTGTCTGGCTATCTCAACATTTAAAAATATCAGAGTTGTTTTATGTATACAAAATGTCCACCATCTAACTATTACGTTTCCGAAATTATGAAACCCGATACTTCTTTATTTAATTTTAATTATTTTAATTATTCTTTTATGCATAATAAAATTTATAACATGGTAAAGAATTTGTATTTCATAGAAACTTTTTAATTGGAGCACAAATATGAGGTTAATTAAAACCTAGCGATTTATGTAAAAATAATCACCGAATTGCAAAAAAATTAGTTGCGTAATTGATGCATACGCGGACGCCATAATAGAGAAATATCTTACCGCAACGTCGAGATGAATTACATAGGAAACAGAGCAGAGAGGCGAACGATCGAGGACTTAGGATGAGTTGAATCATTCCCATTGTTTATACAATGTAGGGTGACAGCAATTTTGATGGCCTTGTAGATAAATATGCAAAACGTGTTCCCAAAAATTGTACTTTTTACTCAGTTCTAGATTTTCTATTCTATACCCTCGTAAATAAGTAATCGCAGGGCACACTGCGTTTCGCAGTCATTTGGGCAGCCCGTCTGGCGGCAGTAACCACCCCCTTACAGAAGACCACCGTGAAATAACTGCACGTGTTCTGTTGTGTTCATTATCCCCTCCTAGTCCCTTATCCTTAATCCTGCTGTAGTCGGCAGCGCACTTGCAGCAGGTTTGGCGTTGTTTGTGTTATAGGCGACGGTAGCCACCTACCGTCAGCCTGTCTGCCGATCTTAACATAAAAAAAGGGATGATATTTTAAAATACGTTTAAAATTTGTTTAATATCTACATCTATACATATAATAAAAACGTAAACAAGCCGTGTCTGTACATTAAATATTTTTTCAAAAAATAAAATTAAAAAATACGATTTGTACACGTATTTATGTTACGGAAGTCAAAAAAATAGTTTTTAGAATTTTTATCTGTTTTTTTGTTTGTCTGTGCGTTTGTGCACGCTAACCCCAGAAATAGCTTGACCGATTTGAATGCGGTTTTCACTTATGTATTTGTAGCAAACTTCCCGTAACATTTTTGTTTTGTTTCATTCCAATCGGTTTACAAACAAAAAAGTTACGCGCTATACCGAATACCCACGCGCGTACGAAGTTGCGGGCTCAGGTTTTTAAAATTTTCAAATATAATTTAAAAATGATGGTCACCTCTTCGAAGTTGCAGCGGTATTCCACCTTTATTCTATTGTCTATTCCGTGAGCCCATTGTGTTGGCGTCACATTCAAATCGACGAGGTTAAAACCTCCGCAAAGATATTCAGCGTGTGTTTATTGTTGTTCATTACATCGCATGTTGGCAACATAATTAAATTAAAAAATGGCACCACACATATAATTCAATTATATTAGTTAAAAATAATACCCGTTTGGCTCAGCTTTCAACTATAAGAATCAAGTGTTTTGATATACAACCCCTCTTTCTTTCTGTGAATATTATTATCTGGGGGCACGACAATACCCCCACAAAGTTGAGCCATACAAACATTGCAGAAAAAAACCATCAAAATAAATGAAACGAACAAATTAAATTCAGATAAAAAAAGATCCCTGATTACGTCAGGGGTAAGGATCATTCCCCCTCACAATGGGGAAATAAAAAAAATAAAAAAATAAGCCATACAAGCAAAGCCAAACGCCAGCATGCCGTAACATCTTTTTCTCAATGCGACTCACGGCACTTTTGACAACATCACCCAGCTTGCAAAATTGCACGAAATTCTATACATACATACCTATAATAAAATCGTAAACGAGCCATGTAGATACATTAAATATAAAAAAAATATTTGTACACGTTGTACTTATGTTTCTGAGGTCAAAAAATAGTTTTTAGAATTTTTGACTGTTTCTCAGTGCTTTTCTGCACTCTAAACTCAGAAACAGCTTAACAGGTTTGAATGCGGTTATATTTATTTATTTATTATTACATGGCCTCCAACGAGGCAGGCACCGAAAAAAACACACAACAAGGAACAGGAAAAAAGAACATGGCAGATGCCGCCGCAATTAAAGGAGGCACAGCCTACGCCAATAAAAGTCGAAGTAGCATCCCGGCAATAAAGTTAGAAAAAAAAAATGATCAAAAAAATTATGAAAATTTATCAAAAAATTTATCAAAAAAAAAATCATACAATTTTTCGCTGTTTTTCACTCTCTAGTAGGCCTTAGGACGTAATTTTCTTTTGATAATTATTTTAATTTAGCAATAGATAGATTTAAATTAACTCCTCATTTTTTAGCCAGGAACTAGGGTCTAATTTAAAAAAAAAATAGTGACTTTCACGACGTTAACTCAAGAATAAAAACACGTTGTTACTGGTTACACCAGCTACTATAAACAAATGAATTTAATGGATTTATTAAATTACTAGCTGGTTCGTTTGTACTAACCCCAATATTACCTAATTAGCCTGGCCATTGCTATAGTTACTATAGATTTGCAAAAGAGGAATAAGTTTTTATACAAAATCTTTTAAAATGTAATGTTTATGTTTTTTTTTTCTGGCGGCAGTAACCACCCCCTTACAGAAGACCACCGTGAAATAACAGCACGTGTGCTGTTGTGTTTCGGTGAGTGAGTAAAGGGATGCCAGTGCCCATTTCCTTATCCACTCCTAATTCCTCATCCTTAATCCTACTGTAGTCGGCAGCGCACTTGCAGCAGATTTGGCGTTGCTTGTGTTATAGGCGACAGTAGCCACCTAACATCAAGTGGACCGTCAGCCTGTATGCCGATCTTTATTTATTTATTATTACATGGCCTCCAACGAGGCAGGCACCAAAAAAAAACATACAGCAAGGGACGGAAAAAAAAATAACATGGCAGATGCCGCCGCAATTATAGGAGGCACAGCCTACGCCAATAAAAGTCAAAGTAGCATCCCGGCAATGAATTTAGAGAAAAAAAAAACAAAAACAAAAAAAAAATATCAAAAAATTAACAAAAAAATTATGTACTTATCAAAAATTTATCAAAAAAAAAAGTTAAACATAGAAATATAATTAAATTGGAAATTTGGAATAAATGTCAAAAATAAACTAATGTTAATTATCTGAACCACAGACAAGGATAAGTTTTTTAATTTTGGAAAATACGTCGTTAAAATCTCAACATAAACAAAAAAAAATGTACGATATAGTTTAAAAAATCCAGCAATCTAACTAAAATAATTAATTCTGAGTTCCTTACAGGGCGAATTTCCTTGTACATTAAGCTCTCAACGTTGTAACAAAAGTATCCAAAAAAAAAACTTTTGAATAAAATAATTAATTATACAAATGGTTATCTGTCCCGCCCATGCGGATCTCTGCACTTTGTTGTAAAACTTTATGACGGACTTGACCAAATATGTTATAATGAAATTCCATTACTAACTGCTAATTCACAGTCAGTGAATAGATATAAAATCAGTTGATAGTTATAAAACAACAAATACACCTGTAATAAAATAAAAAATAAAACATAAATAACAATAGTTGATAGTTATAAAACAATTATAAGTAACAATTTAATAACAAATATAAATAACTAGCGACCCGCCCCCGGCTTCGCCCGGGGTGCAATTTTTATATACTAAAACATTCCCCGTTTATCCCTCTCTCCATTAGCGAAAACCGAATTAAAATCGGTCTACCCGTTCACGCGTGATGCCGTGACCAAGGGAAATGGGGATTCATTTTTATATATAAGACTAGCGGCCCGCCCCCGGCTTCGCCCGGCGTGCAATTTTTATATACCCTAAAACATTCCCCGTTTATCCCTCTTTCCATTAGTGAAAACCGAATTAAAATCGGTCTACCCGTTCACGCGTGATGCCGTGACCAAGGGAAATGGGGATTAATTTTTATATTATAGAAATGTACCTTTTTATCAATTTTAAAAGTAACACAATTGACTTTTTTTATATTATTAAAGGTGGCAGACAGGCTGACGGTCTACTTGATGGTAGGTGGCTACCGTCGCCTATAACACAAGCAACGCCACAGGTGCTGCAAGTGCGCACCCGACTACAGTAGGATTAAGGGAAGGGTTAGGGAAATGAACAATAACGAAAAATTTTTTGTTGGACTTATTTAAAGATTTATCACATTTATGGGACAAAAGAAACGGCAATTATTTAAACAAAAATATGTGATATGCAAGCCTTTAAAATGGCCCAACATGTCTCGAATAATTTTTGATAGTAAATGTAGCTATAATATATAATTAAATTTCAAGTCTTCATAGCGTTGACCGGTAGCTAAAAATCTCAAGCGTTCCTTTGGGTAATGCATCATGCATCAAAGTGTTCATCTTTGATGCATGATGCATCAAAGATCATGCATCATCTTTGTTTCTAAAGGGAGTAGTTATGTACTAATGACAGTAATTCTTGCAAGCACTCTTAATCCTTTCTTAAAAACATTTTTTTCCCGTTTTTTTTTTTCAAATACCTTTATTCTGTTTTTTTTTTGTATTACTGATGCAATGACTAAAGTAACTCCCGCTTTTTGATTTTTGAAAGAACTATAGTGTTCCTTCAACGCGTGCTTGCACTGAGTACGGTCAATTTCGACTACAACAAATTGAATCGACAGATTGGATATGAAATTGTATCGTGAGTAGGTTTCACTCAAATGAACTTCCGGTGTTGCCATTGTTATTAAACTACTAAAATGTTATACTATCGTTTTTATTGTAAAAATTGATTTGCTGAACACGAGTTCGTTTTATGTTAACTTATTATTTAGTATTAGAAGAAATACTATTTTTTTCCAATTTTTCTTATTGATTATTATCTTTTTATCTAGTCTGTCAATATCAAATAAACAAATGACAAAATAGGTATATTATTGTTATTCTAAGGATTATTAATTGTTTGTGTTTTTCTTAATTTCCAGATATCTGGATTGGATGAATCTCCTCACTTACGATTATCATTCCGCTTTCGAACCAGCAGTGAACCACCACGCACCTCTGTTCCCGCTAGAAGAACCCAACGAATACAGCGTCGATAACGAACTTAATATCGTAAGTAACGATACAGAAGGCACCTTGTAAAGCTACTTTTGTTAGTGATGTCATAGCTTAAGTTTCTTTCCAAAGGGTCGCTTGATAATAACATTTAAGAAAAAAATAGGTGTGTGTGTCAGCTCCTATGCACGACTAGAGTTTACTCCTTTTTAATTTAATTAATTAAACGTATAAAATTTTCCTTACTTTATATTATTTAGTTACATTCTGCATACTCAGATGTCACGTGTTCCAACAAAAGTTATGTCAATTACGTTCGGTATACACAGATGTCATTACGTTTTATAAGTTCAAAAAGTTCATTTTTTCGACGACAGATGTCGCTGCGCTGGCAGGTTATAAAACGCTATCGTTTCGTTCCTCAACGCGAACTACACTTTTCATAGAATATTTCGACGTTTGCTTTTATAAGCCCAGAGAATAGAATTAGGAAACTTAAACACATGCGTCAGCTGTCGCACAAATGTCAAAGTGACAGATAACGTAACGCTTTTTAGTTAACGCTTGTATTAATTTTACTCCTCATAAAATTTCCATACCGAAAGTCGATTCTTAAGAAGTAAACCAGGACAGAAGTATCTCCAATAAATCTGGACTAATATTTATTTCAAGTGCTTGAGATTACTTACATAGAGATAGAATACTACTTACACAGAGAAAAGATTACAAGACAATTTCGCCAATATAAGACAGCATTAAAATGAACAAGTCAATCACTACAAATCCATAATTCACCACTCTTGAGCACTCACGCTTGACCAAGAAAATTACTATGTCAAAATTGTTTTCACAAGACCTTAATGTTTGCTAAGACAATTTCCCTTTTTTTTTTATTAAAGATGGGTTTGCTCTTGACCAGCATCTATCCATGTAGGAAGGATGAGGCCGACGATGGAGCGAGCTCACCCAGAAGATGCCTATTCACTCGAACCTTGAAAAGATTTGGGTTTGGTTATATGGGTTATCCCTGTATCTTCTATGGTTTCGGATTTCCCCATACTGTCCCAGTTAAAAAAAACACACTGTATATTAATCCAGGTTTTTACGTGACATCCATACATCATCAGAAACTTGATAAATTTAGTAGGATTAACACCGTGTTTATTAATTTCTTTATAGGATTACACAATCAAATTCTACTTAGAGAATGGAGCGGACCGCGACAAGCTAGTCCTTGGTATACCAACTTATGGCCGATCGTACACTTTATTCAACGCTGACGCTGTGGAAATTGGATCGCCAGCCGACGGTCCCGGCGAACAAGGGGAGGCCACCAGAGAGAAGGGATACCTGGCTTATTACGAGGTATGTACATTCTTTACCAACAATGATTCTTTCAAATAAGTGACAAGTACAGAAAGATTTTCACTAGACTAGCGTAGTGATAGAAAGACTATCACTCACGCCTTAATCGGGAAGCCATTGAAATTTTCAAGCATCCAAATAATTTCAACAGGAAGGAGGAAAATCTAAGGCTACACAACATTTGGTATCCGGCACTACGCAAGAATAATAATAATGAAAGAAAGAGAGGGCATTATAACCCCTCTCCTAGTGACCACACCCCACCAATTCAACGACGGGGTGGGGATATAAATTTAAATATAGATACATTCCAGTCGACAAATCAGTCTCGCTCGAGAAGTCGAAAAGTGCAGAAGTGAAGTGCAGTGATGTGATGTACTTTTTCTTCTAACACGGACTACACCACTGAGGATGTCAACCGCAGTTGTTGACGAAACGTTTGGAAGAATTTCCAACAGACCTGGGCCATCATCCCGGAAACCCACAACTCATATGGATACCGGCCGAGAAAACCTACATTCCACTAACAGAAAGATTTTCATTTTTTTTTTTTATGTTAAGGTCGATAGACAGGCTGACGGTCCACTTGATGGTAGGTGGCTACCGTCGCCTATAACACAAGCAACGCCACAGCTGCTGCAAGTGCGCTGCCGACTACAGTAGGATTGGATAAGGGATTAGGAGGGGATAAGGAAATGGGCTCTGGCATCCCTTACTCACTCACCGAAACACAACAGCACACGTGCTGTTATTTCACGGTGGTCTTCTGTAAGGGGGTGGTTACTGCCCTGATATATAAACTCAAAACAAACTATTTTTTAATCCTTTTATTGTATATGCTGTTATTTCACGGCGGTATTCTGTAAGGAGGTGGTTACTGCCGCCAGGCGGGCTGCCCAAATGACTGCGAAACACAGTGTGCCCTACCACTACTTTTCAAATCCAGACCAGAGTCAATTTTGAAAATTACATTAAAATTTGCAAAGTTGACCCCGCTGGGTTTCGAACCCAGGGCCCCTGAGACGTTAGGCAAGCACACTTGCCACTCATCCAACGGGCCGTTTTCATTATCAGCAGGGGCGTAGTTCCCGCCATATCAACCGTATCAATTATATGGGCTTATTACAGGGTCCCGACGTGTGTAAACAAAAATTCTTAAAATATTATTCAAAATGTCACTTAAATTTTTAGGCTAAATATTCTAAAATTTGGAGTTTTGCGTCTAAAAATTTATGATATCTCATCCTCGAGAAATTTCTGGTTATTTCGGTGATTTTTGTTTATCTGCTCATTCCTGATTCTCTTAGAGTACCTAAAAGCATAGCTCTCTTCATAACTTACTGAGCGATGTCGAGCTTTCTCACAATAACTTACTTGTAGAATCATAATAATCATAAACGATATCTCTTTCAGATTTGCGAGGCACTTAAAGCCAAAACCAAGAAGCGTAATGCGGATTCTGATGAAGACTCCGAAGAGGACTCTGAAGAAGAGGTCGACGAGCCCTGGACTGTAATGTACCCGAATCCGAATGCTATGGGACCAGTCGCTTTCAAAGGCAATCAGTGGGTCGGATACGACGACATTGAAATAGTTAGAAAGAAAGCAGAATATGTAGCTGAAAACGGTCTAGGAGGTATTGTCTTATTGTTTACTTTGACATAAATAGATTAGGAAACTATTATTACATAAGTATGTTTAAGGATTAGATTTTAATGAAGAATGTTGGCAAGCATTTTACTCTACAATATTGAGAACTATGGCATATGAACATATGAACAGGTTCTTAAAATCCTTTCTGTAATTTATCTTCTGTAATTTCCATAATATGAATGTTAAGGCAAGGACTTTCGTCGCCTAATTTGACTTCTTAGAGTAAAATTAAAACCTTAAATAAAAATGCAGTGCACAATAAACCACATTTAATAAAGTTTGAATCGGGCAGAAAAGAAAAATGCATAAAATTATATTTTCCGAGAAAATTATTGCATTAATTAATAGCAGAAAATTATTGAGAACAATATTGCACCGTAATTTATAGGTTATTAGGTTGCACTTGTTTTGGTAAATATTGTATTTTGACTGACGTTAGCCCTTATTATTCTTATTCTTGTCTTTGTGGCTATTTCTGTCTGCTAGAGTACCAGTATCACTTCGTCCATTGCTGGAATATTGTGATCGCCACGTGAACTAAAGCTCTCTACCTATACCTACCTCGTTAAGAATCTGTAGTACTTTTTTGATAGAGGCATTCTTTACATCTTCACAAGCCATTGTGTGGCTTCCTAGGATGTGACTGCGCTTGTGCATCAGGGGGCCACACTCGCACAGGATATGCATTGGTGTTTCTTCTGCCTCCTGGCAAAAGCGACACTCTCCCGTACTAGTGAGCCCCATTATTTTTAGGTGCCTATTGAGGCGGCAGTGCCCCGTTAGTGCCCTAGATAGCATACACAAATTGCTCCTGCTAAGCGACATAGCCTGATTTGTCATGTTTCGACTATAGGCTTTAATGAGCGCTTTGGAATGGTTCAACCCTGGCAGGTTAGTCCAGCGTCCAGGTTAGCCCTTGTCCTAATGCTTAGTTTTAAACTAATCAATTTGTGTAATATTGATCACATTTAAATTTTTGCCTCCTAAAACACGTGGTCTGTATGACTTCGTAAAAACATTTTCATTATTCATAAACTCGTGTACTTTCTCTTACAGGAATTATGTTCTGGTCGATAGACAACGACGATTTCCGTGGCAATTGTCACGAAAAACCTTATCCCCTTATCGAAGCTGCCAAGGAAAGCTACATAGCTAAGTTAGGGTAAGCTAATAAATCACTTTGTGACATGCCTCACACCGCTTTGTCACATGATATACTTACAGCATTTGGGAATCTGTAATCAAAATTTCAATCAAAAAATTTTCAGATCAACACATAATGTCATAGTGACAGAAAAACCAACATCGTCGAACAGAAATAGAAAGAAGAGACCAAGAACTACATCCACTACTACTACAGTGAAACCTTCTACTGCTGCCAAGTAAGATTTATATTAGATTTCGTCCGCGTGTCTTCTATTTAGGCGTTGAAACATTTATTCAATCTTTATTGCTCATATATTTTTGGCAGGCGTTGAATTTTTTATTTTTATTTTTATATGATCCCTCGGAAACAGTACTTCTTTGTGGATGAAAGATATATGTCCTTTTCTGTATCCCTGAAAACGTGTCTGCAAAATTTCATTATGATCGGCTGTCTAGTTAAGGCGTGAAAGCATAACAAACAAACAAATAAACTCACTTTATTATGTTAAGTTCGACAGACAAACAGTCCACTTGATGGTAGGTGGCTACCGTCGCCTATAATACAAACAGGTGCTACAGTAGATTAAGGATAAGGGATTGGGATTAAGGTAAATGGGCTCTAGCATCCCTTACTCACTCACAAGCCTTTTAGTGATTATTTTGGGTGATATACAATTTGTTTGAATAGTCTTGGTTATTAATTAATTAATTAATTAAGTAATTTTTATTTATAATTATTTTTAAGAATTTAAAAAAGGCCTTAAAAAGCAGCGTAATAAAAGTTGGTAATTCCAGAAATTCGGTGATAATTTGTATGATAACATTGTGTTCATTTTGTGCAGAGTTCAAAGCAACAAACGGACTTCTTTAACGAGTACTACACCTGTTTGGAATGTCATCACTCCTGAACCACCGACCACCCCTGATCCCGGTGCAGGTGAGATTTTTTTTATTATTATTTAGGCGTTAAGTTAAAATATTTCCTGTCACAATTAGACAAGCAAACAAATTATTTAGACTAAGAGGAGTAAAACTATTTTTATTTTTTATCTTTATGTAAAGTTTGGCTTAGTAAGATAAAGAAGTAACAGGGAAGTGGGGTCTGGCATCCCTTACACACTGTTATTTCAGGGTGGTCTTCTGTGATTACCTCCGCCAGACATTTTACCAAATTTATAACTGCTAATACTAATATTGTTGTGATATAGAATATGATAAAAATATTTGAATTTTATTATGAGGTAACTGAGTCTTTTTTTTTTCATTCCACCGTTTCAGATTTTAAATGTAAGGACGAAGGATTTTTCCCGCATCCACGGGACTGCAAAAAGTATTTCTGGTGTCTTGACTCCGGACCCTCAAACCTTGGCATCGTAGCTCATCAGTTCACTTGTCCTTCCGGTAATTTTATTTATATATTTTTGACACATAAGATTTAATTCATATTGAACTAGGTTTCTCTTTTTTTATATTAAGATCGGCAGATTGGCTGACAGTCCACTTGATGGTAGGTGGCTACCGTCGCCTATAACGCAAGCAACGTCAAAGATGCTGTAAGTCTAAAAAAAAAAAGTGCTCTGAATATTAAGGTTCTAACCCAATGTCAAATTTAAGAATGTAGCTGTTAAGTTACGTTTTATTTTTCAGGTTTGTTCTTCAATAAGGCAGCAGACTCCTGTGACTTTGCCAGAAATGTTCTCTGTAAGAAACCGGCTGCGACCACGAAAGCTCCCACCACGAAAACCACAGTAACCTCCACCACGACCACAACAACGACCACTAGGAAACCGATTAAGCTCAGCACGAAAAGCTCGTCGCTGTTCAGAACGACGTCAACTACCACCACTGCGCCTGAACCAGAGGTAAAATTAACCCTTGCAAATAAAAAAATACTAGGCACCTTTGATCTGAAAGTATTTCAGATTTGTATCGAAGAAAATCTATTACAAACATTAAATCTACATATTAATATTTGGCGAAAAGTTTAGATCGCTTTTCGAGAAAATTGCGCAGACGGATGATTGATAAATGAGTAAACAGAGGAAACCGTAATTGTGTATACAATTTACAGAAAAAAATTACAACCGTATGAAGCCTTAATTATTTAATTATTTAATTTCTTAATAATAATTAATCGCGTTCTCTTCAGAATTTCAGCGTTTCAGTCCATACTAATCCAAACTTAGATTGATATATTTTACCTTTTCAGAGCGAAGAAGAATACGATAACGAATTCGATTCGGCTGATGTCGATGCAGAAGATCCGAAGGTTATTAAGGAGCTTATAGACTTAATCAAAAAAGTTGGTAAGTATCCAAAGATTTTAAATCCAAAGTTCAGTTTATATCAAACGCCCCCAGGCATTCTGGCAACCCACTTGATGGTCGATGGCTACAGCTATTATCACAAATAACGCAGGAAATTTATAGTGTGTTGCCAACCTTGATACGATAAATAAAGGATAACAAGGAGATAGAGGATTTGCTCTGGTATCCCTCAAACACTCGGCGAAACACAAAAACACACATGTTTACTATCACCCAGTGTTCTGTGTTCTGTCCCTACTAATTCAGTGTTTAATTGTTTTGAGAAAATGATTCCCTTTTTCTAGACTATCTCTTTTTCCATGGTCTCTAGTGAAAGTTGCTTTAAGTTTTGACGACCCGTTAGATCAGTGGCAAGGGTGCTTGCCTACTGTCTCAGGGGCCCCGGGTTCGATTCCCGGCGGGGTCAACTTTGGAAATTTTAATGTAATTGACTCTGATCTGGATATGAAAATAGGGCACACTGCGTTTCGCAGTTATTTGGTCAGCCCGCCTGGCGGCAATAACCACCACCTGACCGTGAAATAACAGCATATACGTGCTGTTGTGTTTCGGTGAGTAAGTAAGGGATGCCACAGCGCATTTCCTCATCCCCTCCTAATCCCTTATCCGATCCTACTGTAGTCGGCAGCGCACTTACAGCAGCTGTGGCGTTGCTTGTGTTGTAGGCGACGGTAGCCACCTACCATCAAGCGAACCGTCAGGCTGTCTGTCGACTTTAACATAAAAAAAAGTAAATTAGTATGTAAGTTATATTTTAAGTTTTTGTTTGTAAGGTAAAAGCGCCTCTCGCTCGCTGACTGCCCGGTACCATTTTTAAAGTCTTCGCCCGAAAACATCCGACAGTAACGCTAAAATCCTATTCTAATATTTGCAGGGGGCGTAGAACAATTGGAGAAACATTTAAAATTGTCCGATTCATCTGGAACTCAATTGAGTACTGACGGCGCAGTTACTACTACCGCATCACCGATCAGCAAGAAACTTTATCAGAAAGTGCTCGAGAGAACTCGAGGAAGAAATAAGTAAGCATCGAAACCAAGTAATTTTTTATATGAAACTTAAGGGTTATTAGTACTAGCAGTGCTTTATTTCCACTTAATCTACAATCCTTGATTGGCTTGATTGGCTCAGCGGTAAAAACTCTGCCTGCTGTGCCAGAAGTCGCGGATTCGATTCCCGCTCAAGACAAACATTTGTACGTGTATCTGTTTTTATATATCTGTTTTTCTTGGTTGTTATCAGTTGTCTAGCACCCATAGTACAAGTTCTGCTTATTTTGGAGCTAGACGGCACTGTGTGACATGTCCTAAAAATATAAAACAAAAAATCCCGCCTTTTGAAAAAGTAACCGTCAAGTTAAAGAAAACGATGTATGAAAAAGCTAATATCGCCCCAAAAGATGTTAAAAAAACAATCTTAATTAGATAGGTAGGTAAAATAGAAACGATAGAAATTCAAAAATAATTGCAATTCATAAAAATTATTCTGTGTCCATAATCTTTGAATTTGTAGTATGTCATGCCTTCATGATTTTAGTGTGATGTAATTCTCCTAACAATACTTAACATCATTTATAATCAAGAGCAATGAATGAAAGCATCAAAAGAAACTCCTTAAAAATAAGTTTTTCAAATTACAGATATGGCAATAATAATGAACCCTCAGACAGCTCAGTGCTCAACAGCCGAAGAGGGCCACAAAACGCGGGCCTAGAATCTGCGCAGGACAAAGACAAATTGTTTAGAAAGGAGAGACCACAGTAAGTGTTTATTATTTTTTATGATGTATGTCCACTTAATGGCTACCGTCGGCTTTACTATACATAAGCAACACCCTGGTGGGATATTACTCTTGAAAAGATGAAGAGTAAGGTATAGTAAAAATAATTATGAGAGCAACCATCTTTGGAAGGTTTTTTTATGCTAAGATCGGCAGAAAGGCTGACGGTCCACTTGATGGTAGGTGGTTACCGTCGCCTATAACACAAGCAACGCCAAAACTGCTGCAAGTGCGCTGCCGACTGTAGTAGGATTAAGGTTAAGGGATTATAGAGGGGATTGGGAAATGAGCTCTGGCATCCCTTACTCACTCACCGAAACACAACAGCACACGTGCTGTTTCACGGTGGTTTTCTGTAAAGGGGTGGTTACTGCCGCCAGACGGGCTGTCCAAATGACTGCGAAACGCAATGTTCCCTGCCACTACTTTCCAGATCCAGACCAGAGTCAAATTTGAAAAGTATCTACATTTTCAAAGTTGACCCTGCCGGGAATCGAACCCGGGAACCCTAGAACAGAGCGTTAAGGCAAGCACCCTAACCACTTATCCAACGGGCTCGTCAAAAGGATATCACAAAAGTTTGAAGATGTGTTCTTAAAAGTACGAAGGCTTTTCTCTGCCTCTTGTTTAGTGATAATAGTAACAAACGTGATGAATCGGCCCGTATCTCCTACACATTATAATTTAAAATGGCATGTATGAGTTCTAATTGCTGCATTGATTGCTTCATTCGAAAAATATTACAGGTACACAACAATAAACAGATTGAGATCATCGACTTCAACGACTGAAGAACCTCAACAAAGCGAAGAGTCTAAAGAGGAACCAACTGAAGTAGAACAACAACCTTTATACAAATCCAGAGCAATAGAGACTCAAGCTAAAGTTGGTATTACGGCCAAGCCGCTGCAATATGTAAATATCCGTCGAGCGAGACCCACTACTACATCTGATACTGCTGACGATACCGCTTCAAGGTAATAAAATTTATATCTACCCTCGATTAGCAAAAATTATTAGTGAATTACCAAAGTAATAACATAACTCTATTAAGAATACAAACCCCTTAATAGAATAAACTAAGAGTTTCCTAAATAGAACCCTTAATATGAGAGCTGATCTACGTTTCTGCCATGAAATCCTTTTTAACAACAAAAGAATATTGTTAATAACATAACTATTAAGAATACAAACCCCTTAATAGAATAATCTAATAGTTTCCTAAATAGAACCCTTAATATGAGAGCTGATCTACCTTTCTGCTATGAAATCCTTTTCAACAACAAAAGAATATTGTTAATAACATAACTATTAGGAATACAAACCCCTTAATAGAATAAACTAATAGTTTCCTAAATAGAACCCTTAATATGAGAGCTGATCTACCTTTCTGCTATGAAATCCTTTTCAACAACAAAAGAATATTGTTAATAACATAACTATTAAGAATACAAACCCCTTAATAGAATAAACTAATAGTTTCCTAAATAGAACCCTTAATATGAGAGCTGATTTACCTTTCTGCTATGAAATCCTTTTCAACAACAAAAGAATATTGTTAATAACATAACTATTAAGAATACAAACCCCTTAATAGAATAAACTAATAGTTTCCTAAATAGAACCCTTAATATGAGAGCTGATCTACCTTTCTGCTATGAAATCCTTTTCAACAACAAAAGAATATTGTTAATAACATAACTATTAAGAATACAAACCCCTTAATAGAATAAACTAATAATTTCCTAAATAGAACCCTTAATATGAGAGCTGATTTACCTTTCTGCTATGAAATCCTTTTCAACAACAAAAGAATATTGTTAATAATTCTTCGTAAATGTAATTCAAATTCTAAATTATGAGAAAACGGTCCGTCTCCCTCGTAACAGTGCTAACAATTTCCTGGGAATGGTTTTAGATCTAGTGAGTGAGAGTATTTTCTTTTGACTCGCCAATTCTACCTAAATTATAATAAATATGCCGAATTAAAGTAATGGGACAATATCTGGAATAAGCATATAAGAATACATAAGATTTCATTAGAAGAAAGTTAGGATTATTACATTATTACGACTGTCGTCCTACTATATTAAGTTTAAATT
This sequence comes from Bembecia ichneumoniformis, assembly GCA_910589475.2. NCBI lineage: Eukaryota > Metazoa > Arthropoda > Insecta > Lepidoptera > Sesiidae > Bembecia > Bembecia ichneumoniformis. Next base: position 17,289,136 of record OU342532.1, read on the forward strand.
GTCATCATTTCTCGTTTTGCTAAAATCTCGTAGAAATGTTAAAACGCCGCCAGTTTTAACATTTTTGTTAAAAATGTGGCAAATATTTTACTTATAACATTAATTATCTTAACATGTTACAGAAATGCACTGTTTGAACGCTCAGAAGCTTACGTGACAGTATCAGAAGGTCCAACCATAGACATAGCGAGTGCACGGCGGGAGAACATTCCAGAATATGTCACTATAAGAAGACAACGACCCACCACGGAGGAAACCACAACAGTGCAGTAAGTTATTAAACATATTAAAACTTTGAATAAAGTAGTTTTTTTTATGTTAAGGTCGGCAGACAGGCTGTCGGTCCACTTGATGGTAGGTGGCTACCGTCGCCTATGATACAAGCAACGCCAAAGCTGCTGCAAGTGCGCTGCCGACTGCAGTAGGATTAAGGATAAGGAATTAGGAATGGATAGGGAAATGGGCTCTGAAGATAATTTATAAGATAAGTTATAGAAGATAATTTTTATATTAGCGCCACAAAATATTATTTGAATCAATACTAAGTTAAAAGAATTGCTAAAAATTGCTACACGAAAGATATCACAGAATATTTCGATTTAGCGTCAATGATAACATTGGTTTGTGAAATATTATAGTCCATTTTTTCTACAGGTACCAAACTATTGCACCAAGGGAATCTCAAGAAGAAACGTTCGAAAAGGAAATCACTCAGTCGACCCAACCCCAGTATACATTAATAGTACGCGCTAGGTCAACTACCGTTCCGCCGCTTGACGAGCCTAGTAGTCCTGCACCTACAACAGTACTTGCAGTCCAAATATCCTCCTTATTGAACTCTCCTTCTTCCGTCGAAGCGGAATCTCCTGAACCCGAAACATCTGCTCCTGTTGAAGTTATTGAACCGACAACAACCACATCCACGACTGTATCGACCACTACCACGACAGCTGTTCCTTCTAGTCTGCCCACACGTCGGACAGTGCTTCGAAGACGAGGATCCACAACAAGCACAACGACCACTCCTTCCACCACAACACAGGTGAGTTCCAGGAACTATACTTCCATACGTCGCCGTCGCCCTTTATCTAGACCAAACGAAATATCAACGGACTCAGATGAAACATCAGAACTCCTAAGAAAGATTAGATCGACTACCCCCGACAGTCGCGAAGTAAACGTTATTAAAAATGAGCCTGTCACAATTCGGAGGTTTAGAAGTAGATATCAATCGACGCAGAGCGAGGACTCCGTTCCCGCTGCGGCCTCGCCGATTTCCAGAGGGAAATTTAAACCTACGCTTAATCGCGACGAATTGCTTTCTCTAACGCCTGTAGATGGCGACGAATCGCCTCAATTCGTTCAAAAAAGTGGTTTTCGTCCTAGGTCAGATAGAGGTTTTAGGAGCAGAACCTCTACAACTATTTCAGATTTTACTGCCGACAGCGAAGCATCAGCAGCAACTGTTGAGGTAAGACGTCCAAATATCTTGCCTAGAGGTCGCGGTAGGTTTTCTCCGAGTTCTACAACAGAACCTCAAGTTGCAGAACAATCTACCTCAGCCCAAACAACTTCAAATCAAAAAAGACCAACTTTTGCTAGATTCGCACCTCGTCCATTTACAAGAATTACTCCAACGTCGACAACGACAGAAAATAAAATTGAAGACATTCAAGACGAAGGATACGTAACTGAAAAAATTCCACCTAGGCTCCCATTTGGCAGAGTTAGACCATCGTCTATTACTCCTGTTTTGCAACCTCGTAAATTGCCTTTTCCATCTCGTCAGGAAACTACTCCTAGCATTCTCATAAATGATGACATTGAAGAAGAAGATAAAAACGAAGACATATTTTTATCAGAAACTGCTATAGAGGAGAAAGAACACGACGATAACCTAGAAAATGTAAAAATTGACGAAATCGACGAAGTACCTAAACGTCGAATCATTATCAAAAAGTTAAGAACACCAACAAGCACATCAACGGAAGCTACCATTTTCACTGAAGCAATTCCTGTCGAGGATGGTGGTAAAAGAAAGTTTAGAGTAATAAGGCGAAGACCATCATCAAGCACACCTACATTGGAGTCTGCTTCGCTGCCACTTGAAACCACTACATCGGCATCCACGAGAGTTCGAAAAATAATACGCAAAAAACTCAAGCCTATTGAAGATGAACCAGAAATATTATCTAAGTCTATTAATTCTTTAAGTTCTGTTCCGAAAGAAGATACTACAGAGGCTGTTTTTAATTATGGAGAAAAAACAAAACTTGCTGTGATATTGTCTTCTACAACTACTACTAGTACTGAATCTAAAGTAAAATCTGTAGAGGAAGCAGTTACAGAAACACAAAACCAAGAGTTTATTTCTTCCAATGAAGAAACACACGAGAAAGATATTTCCAAAGACGAAGTAACGGAATCAGTAATAACTGATGAAAGTGACAATAACTCTTCAGAAGAGTTAACTAATTCACAAACTAATTCAGATTCTCCACCTGAAGTAGTACTTCAAAGTGGAGAGAAATCTATAGATTTGTCCGAAAATGAACCTACTACAGAAGTTGAAGAACCAGAAATTACAACAACTAGTACTACACAAATAACTTCACCTTCGTCTCGTACTAGATTGCCATATAGACCACCTAAACGGCTTTTTACATCTACGACCGAATCTTCTGCTTCCCCAAGTAGCAGAACTTTTAGTCGAAAGTACAACCCTGGTGCCTATACTAGCCCAGCATCTATAACTAAAACTTCTGAAACGTTTAAGACAACAGTAACTAGAAAATCTCTATTCTCATCAAGAACATTTACTAGGAGACCATTCACTACCGCTAGGACAACTCAAAAAATTGAAGAAGATTACGCTGAGGATGAGGAAATCATAGATGAAGAGGAACCTGAAGATTCATTAGTTTTAGTACCACCCAGTCAGCTCTTTACTAGAAGGCCTAAACCAAACGAGGAAGAGGAAGAAGATTATGCGGAACTAGAAGAGCCAGAAATTGAAGAAAACTCAGAAGAAGAAGAAGAAGAAGAAGAACAAAATAGATTCACTCCATCATCTAGAAAGCCAATCTTTAAACCCCGAGTGATAAATTCAAACACTTTCAGGGCTTCAACATCAACAACAGAGTTACCTAAACGATTTAATGCAGTTCAAAATAGAACTGCATTGTACAGTAGATTTGGTAATAGCAGACCTTTAAATGAAACAAAGATTCGTGTGCAAAATGTACCTATTGGATATAATAAAAAAAATAATGATTTATTAAATAAAGGAACACTAGAAAACGAAGAAGAGATAACGACGACAAGCATTTCTACAGATTCAATTGATACCACTACTACCACTACAATAGATGATGATGAGGATTATCTTACAAACACTGAAAAATCTAGCACATTATCTGAATACACGAATACAGCTGGCGAAACTGCATCAACAATAAATTTGCAGAATGAAATTACTACAACACAGATGGAATTTAATGATAGCACAGATGACTACTTAGAGTATACAGAAGGTACCACAAATAATCCAAGCACTCAAGACTCGACATCCAATACAGAGACTGAAACTATTAATGATACGCCATCAATTTATATCACAACAGTAAAACCTAAAGCCGACATAGTATACGTAACTAGTACGGCGTCTGCTGAAACTACGACAACCCTTCCAACTGTGTCTCCAGTTGTGAAAACACAATTCGACAAACTATTTTCAGTCAGCCGAGTTGTTGAAGTGTCTTCAAAATTAGATAAACATCGAGTGAATAAAAATAATGAAACTACTCTTATAGAAGAAGGAAAAGTCATGGTTGAGAAGAAGCCTGTAGTAGATAAAATTGGGGAAGTAAGTAGATATAGTTTGATAAAAATAGTTGAAGAGGATATACCCATATATCTAACAAAACTTGGTCACGTGTATCCCGTAGAAAATCCTCCAGATAATCCTATACGTATAGATGAAGCGAGGAATGCAAGAGCTTTAGTTAACTTTGCAGATATTCCTAGAGAAAACTTAGTCGCTTCTGAAAGTATAAACGAGGCTTATAGGCACGTTAATAATGTTTCGAATAAACATAAGGAGGTAGAGCATGTGCCGAATGATGATTTCTTATCCTACATCAATGAAGATAAAAAGTTAGATAAATCTGCCGAAGACGATGCTCATCGTACTGATTGGCAATTTATTCCAGCCGCTTACGAAAACGAGAAAAATAAACAGAACAAAGCCGCAAAGAGTTTCGAAATTGTAACACCCCGTAACATGCTCACTGATCCGTCTACACTTCCATTAGAGGGATTGTTTAAGACGGAAAATCCTATGGCTGAAAAGATGGACGGTAACGACAAGCAACCTTTCGTTGTGTACTCCGCTTCAATACCAACATTGAAAGAGGAAGATAAGAATTTTAAAGTTCAAGTACAGAAACCGGAAGCAGGCCGCAGTATCGTTACTTTTGCTAAAGGCCAACAGTTTAACGGCGCACCCGCTGACGTCACCACAGTAAAATATCCTGTTAACGTGTCCATATTACCTAAAACTTCTGAAACTACAACTACGGCTAGTACGACAACAACAACAACAACAACCCAGAATATAAACACCAGTCCTATCATACAACTCCTAACTACGTCCCAACCTACTACACTTACTACTGAATTAACAACAATCACCTCCACTGACGCCGCTGCTACCACTGAAACGGTTCCAGAGGAAACAACAACAGTTAAACTATCTCTCTTTGATACAAAGAGGTCCAAATTTGCTTTTCCAAGAAGACCCGTTATAAAGCCTGCAAACATAACACGAACAAGTCGCATTAGGAGTGCTAAAAAAATTAATGCAACTGTTGTGTCAAATTTAAATCAAAAAGTTAATAAAACAACAGGATTTAATCCAAGTAAGTCTCGTTTTAGTGCAGTTAGAGCACAAAATGTACCAGTGGACTCTAGGAAAAAACTCACTACCTCCAAACCAGGTACCAGAACTTTTACAACAGAGACTCCAAGATCAACCACTGAAAGAAGATTATTTATTAAACCAATAAGACCTATTTCACGACCGGCGTTTGTGCCTAGAAAAAGTACACCGGCTCCAACAAGAGTTGTTGGCGATACCTAAAAAACATTCATTACTTATACTCATGTTTTTTAACTCTATTGCCATTGATTAGCTCGGTTTCTCTGACCATAAGGTTACATGTCTGACCATCTTTTCATAGGTTTTTTTCTTCGCTAACTTTTACTTAAAGATCAGAGGTTCCCAGACTTTTTTCTCATAGACCACTTTCAAAATTTAGCTGGTTCCGGTGGACCCCTCGCAACTACATTTCTACCATATTCCCAAATCTCGGCAAAAAAATGTGAAGATTAGATATAACTATGGAAATTTGTGTTACGGCTGAGTTCCAACCATGAATGGGACGTTTTCTAAATGAAATAAGTGAGAATTGACTGGTTTTTTTTTGTCACTTCCATTTCTTTGTCACGCCAACGTAGACTCCCGTCGTATCTCCCGTGGACCCTTTGGGGTCCACCTGGACCACTTTGGGAACTAAGGCTTTAGATGAATAGAAAAGGTTCCACGACATAAAATATGAGACACATGGTTAACATATCTCTAAGTTTCTCTGAGTCCAAGATATTTGTGGAATTATAAAGGTCATTTCCATAATATTTTTTGCAACAATTTGTATATATAGTGTTAGTTGAATGTTTTTTTCTTTAAACTCAACAGTTTCTTTTTAGTCATACTTTAGACGTTTATAGCTTTAATTTAGGATATTCATAGGTCTAGAAAGTTTGTTTATACCAAAAAATGTAAGTATAATATTTGTGTGTTGTTAGTTTGATTTGGTATAAAAACTTTCCATTACAAATTGTCATAGTTTACGATTAGGCTAGTTCGTATTTAAATAACTTTACATATAATAACCGTTACCATTTTGTATTTAAAAGATATAATGAAAAAATCGGGCATTGTAATGAAGGAACCAGATGTATGTATTTTGAAATGACAAAAAAGATTTGTAATAAAATTATTAGAAAACGATTTAACATTATTTTCGTTGTTTATTATTGTATCTTATATGTGAACACGATAGCATCTATAACAGCATCTCCGAAGGGATTAAAAAAGAGAGAGGAGAAACCCAAGATACACTGATACAGAGAGATTAGCAAAGATAAAGAAATGCAAACAATTGAGAAGCGACATCTATACTGATTACGTCTCAATTTATATTATGCAGAGACAATTTTCAAAAAGTTATTCTTGTATTTAGATTTCTTTAAACAAAATATTTAAATTAATTGTTCTTCGAAGTGTATGATACCTGTGCACCGAACATACTTAGGTAAGTACCTCCTTATTTATTTTATTGATTTTATATTATTACTTATTTTATTAAATGAACATTAGAAAAGTGATGACACAATAAAATGTTATAAACTGATAATAACAAATTGTTATAATTCTGGAATTATTTGAAATGCAATTTAAAAAAAGTAACTATAAAGAATTTTTCTCCGATAATTCGTCAAGGGGATATTAAGACTACTTAAGGGGGCGTACAAAGCAAAAAAAATCTAATTTCACCCGCGTGTCCCCATAATTGAATGGACACGATACCAACACAACAGAGTTCCTTTTATTAGCCAAATATTTACACAATCTTGTTAAAATAATATGGAACAATTTATAAACAGTCTTATTTATACACAACACACTTACAATAATCTACTCACAAACAAGTCTTATTAAAAAATTTACGTCTAAATATTCTTGCGCACCGAAACATAGTCTTCCCGTCTCAGTGGAGCAATTGTGAATGATCATGTGAAACAATGCATATTGAAGTATGCACGACATGAGACGGAAGATAGCTTATTTCGCGGAATAAAAATGTTATAAGTGCCAAAATTATTCAATATTAATTACTCGTAAACTATAATATCAAATGAAAAATTAAATCAAAAAGGCCTATATAATCTGAGAAGTGAGATTACTGATATTTTTTTAGGTTTGTAATAGGTGTCAATTTGAAAATAAAACAAAAAACGATAAAAATTAGAGGTAACTTGGTGATTTTGTTCTATCGAGAAAATTTCATTGTATAATGTTTTCTGTCCACATTTCACTTTTATTTATAACGTATTAATCTATATATAAATATTTTCTTATTTGGACTTTATATACTTAGACAAAATTCAAATCTAGGATTAGCTATTTCTATTTATATGCGCTCTTAAAGTAAAAATATGAATGTGAAACCACTTATGCTTGGAAAAATTTAAACACTGAGTTAATAATAATAAAATTTAATAATAAAAAAATTACCTCTCCAATTCGTTACTAACAAAAGCTCGCTGTTGACAAAAAAATCCCACGTTTATGAACAATTAGTTGATTATTAAGAATTTTCTGTTTTTCCTACATGATTGTGTTTTAGTAACAAAACACTAGACATTGTTAGGTTTTTCATCATCGATTCTATTCAATACACGAAGACAATCGTTTCACAAGCCCAGAAGAAGCAGACTTTTAATTTTGCGATAATTAAGGTAAATTTAATTTTACAGCTGGCTACACTGTAAGAAGTAGGTACTCGAGTTTTAACAAAAAAAAACTGAGTTTATATTTAAATCTGAATTTATTTTTAGATTGTCATACGAATACGATTCGCTGATTTGATTCCAATTTCCACTCGCAAGTATTTTTCTGCATGTATTGTGATTTTCCTTTGTGCCGAGTCACGTTTTCAATAAAACTTGTCAATGAAATTGATTTATCAATAATAGTTGATCGACACGCACGAGTCAACTGCATGACCGGATGTAAAGGGCTGGTATACTATGCCTATATAATTATTGTAACTCCACCTTTACGACATTGAGTATAAGGTTTATTTTTACTTTCATTACTTACTAACGATCCGCTTCTGGCTTTGCACTGTACCAATTTTTTTTCCGCAAATTTTACACGGAAACCTTTTTTGTTTATCGCTCTTTACATTAGTGAAAACCGTATTAAAATTCGTTTAGTAGACGTTTTTGACCTTGATAACATAAGTACGACGTGTTTCTTTTTTTAATATTTACGATTTAAGTACCATTTTATTATATGTATATATTAAAGTTACCCAGCCTAAGCTGAACCCTATTTAATATGATTGATATAATATATATCTGAGGTTAACTTTATGTTGAAGCGCACAAAATCACCGAAACTGCTCATTTTTAACTTTATATAAACTTTCAATTATCATCATTTTACAAATCGTAATATTTACCTACTTAACTAAAGTTTATCGGAAAAATTTTGGACTTTATTCTTTAAATTTTTATAAATTTTTTGTTTGTAAACCGATTGGAATGAAACAAACCTACAGTGTACTTACATTTTTTTTTTCTTCTATAAAAACTAAACTGTGCCAAACAACGACTAAAAATATATTAATTTTTAAAGACAGTTCTTCGCACAATTCGTGAGAAACAAATTTGTGCGAAACCCCTACTAAACCAAAACATCAATGCAAACCGCATTCAAATCGATTAAGCAATTTCTGAGATTAGCGTGCACAAACGCATAGACAAACAGTTTTTGTGACCTCGGTAACTTGTACAATTATTATTTTTTAATATTTAATATACAGAAACACTGCTCGTTTACGATTTTATTATGTGTATAACTATATATATGTATATATACAATATATACTATATATACTAATATTATAAAGAGAAACCTTTAAACGTCAATGGAATATACAATACAACATACAAACCGATCGACGCATTTAAAATATCAAAATTTCATTTCCGTAGGAAATTGCGAACAGGTATTACTGTCCATTTTAGAATCATATTTATTTCCACTTTTGCATACATAAATGATTTGAGTTTTAGGTAATATTTCCAAAAGTTGAAATTAGAATTTTTTTAAAAGAAATATAGAAGATGTCATAGTTAGAAAAAATGAGTTGAAGTAAAAAGACGAAAAGAAAGTGATGTGGTTTTGAGAGTGTTTAATTTATTTCGTAAAATAAATTAAACACTATCAAAAAAAAATATATAATTATGTGCACATAATATGGAGCAGAGTGTTTTATTAAATTTAGGTGACAAGATCACAAAACGCAGTGGAGGAATACACAAAATCATACAAAATCCAATAAAAAAAGATATCAAATTGATATATTAAAAAAGCAATAAAGAATTTAAAAAAAAAAGTGTATGTGGGTTTTTAAAACTTATAAAATTAAATGTATAAAATTTCCCTCGTGTATAAATCCTAATGTACAATGTATAGATCCAGGTAATTATATTACATTATATTATTATACCTAATTACATTATATTATTTAGTTACATTCTGCATACTCAGATGTCACGTGTTCCAACAAAAGTTATGTTAGTTACGTTCGGTATGCACAGATGTCACTACGTTTTATAAGTTCAAATAGTACATTTTTTCGACGACAGATGTCGCTGCGCCGGCAAGTTGTAACGCACTATCGTTTCGTTCCTGAACGCGGACTATACTTTTCACACAAGAAAACGACGTTTGCTTTTATAAGCCCAGAGAATATAGAATTAGGGGACATAAATAGGTACTTGCGTCAGCTGTCGCATAAATGTTAAAGTGACAGATAACGTAACGCTTTTTAGTTCATGCTTGTATTAATTTTAATCTTCATAAAATTTCCATACAGGGGGCCTTATATGAAAATCGATTCTTAAAAGTATGTTAAACTCCAAAAAAGATTAATTTAGGGTCATTTTAGTGCATTTTAAAAATTATGCAAATATCTTTTTATTCTGTACTGTGTAGGCCCATGGAGAGCCTATGTACTGTATGGGAGAACGATTTAAATCGTACATTTAGCAGCTTTAATTTTCAATTTTATATGATTACTAGCTGACCCAGCAGACGTTGTCCTGCCAGAACTCGAAAATAATTCTCTAACCCGATTGTGGTGCCACCTATCGGGTCCAATTTTATTTTCAAACCATATGTCAAAGTGACGCGCCACTACACGTCAATGAACGTCAGTTAAATTATTTGAATATTGTTCATACAAAAATACTAAAATCCCGATTAATAAATTGGGGTGGGGGTAGGAGGGTGAAAAATAGTTTACGTCCTATTCTCAGACCTACTGAGTATACACACAAAATTGCATAAGAATCGGTCAAGCTGCTTCGGGGGCGTTTTGTTACAAACACTGACACGAGAATTTTATATATTAGATTATTTATTATATGAAATATATTTTATTTAGTATTATTTATTGTACTGTGAATGTTTATGCTGTCATTATTATTTCAAAATTTTAAACGCAAATACTAAATGTGGGGTACTTGATTTCGATGTTTGAATTGCCTTTATTTCATGCTTGCGATTAATTTTTTTTTTTTTTTTGGAAATTCGAATGACTTATTCTACTAATATAATTATTTTAAATGCAAAATTCATGAGAATGTTTGTTACTCTTTCACGTAAAAACTACTGAACGGTTTTGGATAAAATTTTGCACACAGATAGTTCATAGCCTGGATTAACGTATAGGATACTTTTGTCCTGTAAAAATATTAGGTTTCTTAGGAATCGTCTAAAAATATAAAAATTCGACACCACCGTCGTCACAGCGATAAATAATATGTCAGGCGTTAGGTATCTAAATTTAATGGAACCTATTTTACAAATTTCCGTTAATAATCTGTCATTTAATTGGAATAATTAGCATTGACCCACTATAAGCATTTCTAGCAACGTGTCTACAAACCTTATATGTGCAGACCCTGACAAGTGCCCTTCACTTTTATATATGCCAATTAAATAACTGAACCTAGGTTTAGCCACTATTTAGATTTATCTAAAATTTTGATTATTCTTTAGAACATGTTTTAACTTTAATTTTTTCATCAATCACCTAATTAATAAAATCTTAAAGCAATAAGTCCCCTTATTTGTGTAAAAGAATTATCGTAAAAAAAATAATTTTATTTCATTCATTTATACTATTACGTATATTCGAAGTATACTAGCGGCCAGTAGTCTTTGAGTTTATTCATTACAAACTTTTGTGATGCGCACTGCTAAGGATTGGAACTCCCTGCGGCGTCTGTATTTCCGAGCTCATATAACCCAAATCTTTTCAAGGTTCGAGTGAATAGGCATCTTCTGGGTGAGCTCGCTCCATCTTCGGCCTCATCCTTCCTACATGAATAGATGCTGGTCAAGAGCAAACCCATCTATAATAAAAAAAAAAAAAAAAAAACATACATTTGTATGGAGAGGGGGGTAAAGGGGGAGGGTGAGTAGCCTATGTTAATCGCTGATAACGTAGCTTTCTTGTTATACTCGTACCTACTTACAAACACAATAAAATTTACTAACAAAGACGATTCTAGTTCATTCTGTTCAAATTAATTCTTCTCTTGACTTACTTCTTTGTTCTAAATTGCAATACCATTTGTTGGTGTTTTTATTTGACCACTGTGATGGATGTTCTTACACACGCCTCTCTGCCCTCTGCCGCCTTTAAATTGGACAACAAGTCTTCTTCAGTCGTGTCTTGGTGGTCTGTCCTTTCTTACCGCTTCGTGACTCTTAAATACGCGTTAGTAATTTCATGATATCTCTTAAACTTACCACCTAAAAACTTACTATAAATGGCAAATTTTATTTCCAATCAACACTTTCTTTTGATAGTAAGGATTCATATTTTATTTCTAACTAAGCTTTCGTCTCTTTTTCTTAGGTAGACATTGAAACATTTATTCAATCCTTATGCTCATATATTTTATCAGGCGTGAAATATTTTAAATTTGAATATTTTTAGATGATCTCTCGGCAACAGTACTTTTTCTGAATGTAAGTTATTTATCTCCTTTTCTTATAAAGTGTATGAAAAATTTTATGAAATTTTTTGTAGTTAAGACGAAAAAGAATAAGAAACAAACAAAAAATCTCACTTTGGCATTTATAAAAAATTTCTTACCATACTTAAAAATTTTTTTATTTCTTACCAGTTAGGATTACTTCCATAAAAAATTGTATAAATATTATTTTTCTTATTTTTTAATTTGATTTTATTTTCAATAATAAAGTTTATAAATCAAAACAACAAATAAAATTTTCAAGGAAACATACACGAAGTTGGTAAAAGAGAACCCCCTACCTTAGTGCAAAGATGCGCAGGAGTCGTGATATGTCGAGTTGCGCTCTCGGTTGCAACAGAGCGGCTCAATCATTGCCCTCTGTGTCATCTACCTACCCAAGTTATATGTTGTTTGTTTTATTTATACACAAACAAGTTTGTAAGATACCTTTAAAGGCGGTCTCGCTTTTTTATAACCCCTACAAATATAATAAAACTAAAAAATGCTTAAATTTTAAAGATATAAGGTTATATACTAAGTAGATACTATATAACTGTGCCCATTAGGTACTGCAAAACTATTGTGATTGCTATGCCAAAAATACAACAAGAATTTGAATAAAGTATCAAACCAAGTAGTAGTGCTCAGGAAACATCTGATGATCTCCAAAGTCGGGGCAATGTCTAATTCGTTCTTTTAATAATAGATTATAAATTAAATGCATCACTTCAGTGAGTTTGTGAATTAAATGATGTACATTTTTAAAGGTCAGCAGACAGGCTGACGGTCCACTTTGGGGACTTTTGAGGTTCCAGTTGTGATAAAAGATAAGGAATAAGGAGTGAACAGGGCTGTGGCATCTTTTGCTCACTCACCGAAACACACATACTATTAAATAATTACATAGTATTAAAAAATTTCATTTATTTATTTATTTATTCATTTGTTGTTTTTATTAAATTAATTCCATTACTTATTTTTCATTTTTTATTTATTGGTTAATAGTAATCAGGTTCATTGAGTTTATTGGTTATTTCGTGACTTCAGTTCACGAGGTTTTCAGTACATTTATTATTAGACTGAAATAACACACAATATAATTAAATTTCAGTTCGACATTTTATTTCCTATTTTCTGAAAGAAACATGAAAGTCGTCGCCATTAACTCCACAGATAGACCATTTATAAGTCTTTAAACTCATTTAAACGGTATATCTATAAGCATAAGCCTTTCTAAGAATTTTCGATTCACTGATAAAAAAGAATATTTATTACCGTAAACTAACGACCTGCCCCATGCTCCGCAAGCATGCAATTTTTTTCTCATTTATCGCTCTTTTCATTAGTGGAAACCGTATCAAAATCCATTGGGTGCTTTATAAGTTAGCAGAAAAAGAGATAGGGGCGAACAGAAACTTTATTTTATAGGTCGATATAGAAAATATAGATTTAGATTACTAAAAAATTGGCCACACCCTGCTCAAAAACATAGCTGCAAAGTCGGACAATGTCCTATTAAAAAAAACAGTTTAACGTCATGCAATATAATTCTTTGTTTTGTTAAGTCAGAATAAAATGTGTGTAATGAATATTAGAATATAAACTTGTAATTCAAAGGCTATGCTTATGAGTCAGGAATAACAAATAGCTATTGAATTAGCTCACACCTGTGACACGGTTAGAGCTTTTTGTGAGTGCAAAATAGAATCACGTTCTCGGGCTTTATTTGCTATCTCGGTACGCAGTTAATTATTATGACAGGCCTCATGTCAAGTCCACAAAGTGTAGATCGGCCATAGAAATTCTTATTTATTTATAAACAAACGGTTACATTACATTGAAATGTTTGGTAATGTCTTAAACCCTTAATAGGGTTGTCGAGATATTATACACTCAGATATTATTTAAGCCGAATATAAATATTTTGTGTTAAATACTTCGGTAATAGTACTAACAATTCTTATAATTAGTAGCGAAGAGCATACTGGGTTAGTCGTAAATTTGGCTGCCTCCTAATCCATTATATGTTTATCCTACTAATGTCATCAGTTCACTTCAAATTCTATTGTGTTTTTTTCTATGTTAAGATCGGCAGACAGGCTAACGGGCCACTTGATGGTAGGTGGCTACCGTCGCCTATAACATAGCAACGCCAAAGCCGCTGCAAGTGAGCTGCCGAATACAACACCATTAAGGATAAGGGATTAGGAGGGGATAGGGAAATGGGCTCTGACATCCCTTACTCACTCACCGAAACACAACAGCACACGTGCTGTTATTTCACTGTGGTTACTGCCGCCAGACGGGCTGCCCAAATGACTGCGAAACGCAGTGTGCCCTGCCACTACTTTCCAGACCAGAGCCAAATTTGAAAAGTACATTGCTTGTATTATAGGCAAGAGTAGCCACCTACCATCAAGTGAACCACGAGCCTGCCTGGAAACTTTTATATAAAAAAAGTATTACCGATACGCCATCAGTGATAGCGAATTAAATAACATGGCACATAAGAATGGTTCAATATCAATATTTAACACAATTAATGCACCATTCCTTTCTAAATGGAGCCCATTTCCCTATCATTCCTAATCCTTATTCTTACTAAGGGTAACAGCACTTTTGCAGCACTTGTGCCGTTGCTTGTGTTAATAGCTGACGGTAGCCACATACCATCAACTGGACAGTTCGCCTGTCTGACGATAGGCAACAGTGACCACTTACCATCAAAACTATCTTCGTGCTTGCCTATAAGAGATATTTTTATTATCAATAACAATAATATCATTTGTTAATTTGACGTAAATACCTACCTAAAATTTCTCGTAAAAAAAATTGTCGTGTTAGAAGTTTTGATCGCAGAGATTGCACGGCAGGAGTCTTCATGCTAAAATTAGGACCGAGGAAATAAATTAAACGCCAAAATAGAGCTTTTTTATTTCAAAATAAGTTAAAATGAAACTTCTTCATTTTGAGTTATAAATATTTTAATGCTGTAGAGATTTCATCGACAGAATGCTTCGCTGTAGGTATCTGTAACAAAAGAAAATAATGTTTTTAGTAAAAATTAGATTAATTAAACCCCAATAACCTTGTTAGGAAATAATTTAATATATTTTTAGGGTTCCGTACGTCCGAATAAAAAAACGGAACCCTTATAGGATGACTCGTGTGTCCGTCTGTCCGACCATTCCCCCCCCCCATCTCCAAAACTACTTAACCTAAAATTTTGGAAAAATGCAGAAATTAGTTTTCTACTTATAGATTATAGGAAAACCTATAAGAAGTCCTAACATGGTAAATCACTCAATACTGTGCGGATAGGTAACATCGTACGGAACCCTCTTCACGCGAGTTCAACTCGCACTTGTCCCGTTTTTTTTTATGTATAAATTACTCTGTGACACATTATGAAATTTTAACAATTATACGCACGATATTGTTTAATTTTCGAATATACCAAATGAACTCAGAGTATATCTAAGGCTATTTAAGTACACTGGCCACAACAAACTTGTTTGCCAACATGACGACAAAAAATGAATATTGATCAGTTAATCACGCACAGCATCCGAACGGTGAAAACAGCTTTCACTGCGCAAATAGCTGTTTACCCATGCCCGTTTATCATTTTCTAATTATATAACGATTTATTAGCCGTTCTTTGCATTAAACTCGTTACATTTTATTGTTTAAGCGAGGTTTTGTCTGTATTTTAAATATTCGTTGAATGTTTCCACCAAGTAAAGTGCTTCTACTGATTGCCTATAATTATCTATCTATTGTATATCTATGCATATAATAAAATCGTAAACGAGCCGTGTATTTTTTCAAAAATAAACAATTTGAACACGTTTTACTTACGTTACAGAGGTCAAAAAAATAGTTTTAGTTCATTAGATTCTGAGCCGTTTCTGAGATTACTCAGAAACGGCTTAACTTGTAGCAAGCATCCCGTAACGTTTAGTGTTTGTTTCATTCCAATCGGTTTACAAACAAAAAAGTTACGCCCTATACCGAATACCACGCGTACGAAGTTACGGGCTCAGCTTTCAAATAAAATGAAACGTTTTTTTTTTTAAACATTTAGTCAAAACAATTTATTTTTATAAAATACATAAATGAATTAAATTAATTTAATTTAATCAAGAGAAAAATTAATTCTTTTACAAAAAGGAACCTATTTTAACATATTAGGCGTTTAAAAATTTACTTATGTGTTTGTCCTAATTTTGAGGAAGATTAAAAAATAGTACTGCAATTTTTTTTTTTGTTAAAAAGATCAGAGTACCTACCAGAATATATTTGTGTTAGAAACCATGAAATGGGTTTCGAATGAAATTTAAAAAAAAATGTTTATTTTTCAAAAATAGGATAACTAGATCACTTTTTTGGAGTCGATTATATATTTTACCAGAGTTTCTTAAAAAAAAATTCTAAATGAGCTCATTACACAATAATTTCTTTTTTACACTGTTAAAATTGTGTTTATATTTATTAAACGTCATTTTATTGTAGTAGATATTCATTATACCCATCTTTTAACAGTTAAAATTCTCTATCAACGTTTAAGGTTTATTTTGTTTTGACGCCAAAGAGGCATAACTTATTCACAGACGTACCCTATAGACACTTTTTTTTTTCATTATTTTATAATTTTATACATTTGAGAAAACCTAATAATCTCCACCGATTTTTACATTTTTCAAAACATTTTTTGTATGAATTCTACGCGGCTTAAGAGAAAAGAATAGCTTTGCGATCCTAACGAAATAGGTATTTAGGAAAACACATGCTGTCGCTCTGCGCTCATGTCCCCGCGGGCATCGCGCACAGCACATACAAATAATCTCACGCACACATCGACGGACACTGTTAGTTGACGAGCAATTACGGCCGAAGACGGACTGTTTTTATTTACGTAACTACTGAATACGGATAGTGATTTGTTATCGCGTGCCCGATAATAAATAATTTTTAATTTTATATTTATTTGTTTATTTCCATTATAACACAAAACATTTTCTACATTACTTATTACATATTCCTCAAACATAAATTTTCACATTCTTGACAATTCTTGAATAAAAAACATAAACACTCTAGACTACTCATAGATACTGCCATAGACATTATGTGATATGTGAACATTGTATTTCAACACCCGAAACTCCCATATTTCAACACTAAAAATGACACCAGGTATCGACGTTTATTATTATGGCCCATTCCTATTACTCAGTGCGAACGTATATAGTTGTGAAAAAAATACATAGCGGAAAAGTCTATCCATTAGGTTTCACCACATGTCAAAAATGGAAGGAATTCAAAGAACACATGAAAGCAAGAGGCAATATTACAAAAAATTCATAGTTCACTACATATTATTATGTATCAAAATTTAGGGTTAGTTTTTTCGGCTGGCAACCCTGAAAACACGCACCCATAAAAACCAGGGTTGCCATACATTCACTGGCTGCGCCATGCATACTAGCTAAAAAAATATCAATAAAATAAATATGTCCACGCCACAACGATCGACACATTACTGGTTGAAGTTTTTCAAGTTCAAAAGCGTTTCGACATTTTACTCTAATTTTTGAATGGTAATTGACGTTTACATCAGATATAAATAAAAAAAGAAGACAATTATTATCTACAAGTAGTACTACATAAATTCATTTCATTCTTTAATTGCATAATTATTTTTTTTAGGAAGTATGTAAATAAAATCATTAGAATATGAATTACCTAATTGTTCATTTGACGTCAAGTAAATAGTCCTCAGTAAATAGTCTAAATTATGGCTTTTATGTATTTTTTTTTTTAATTTATACTTGTACGAAATTCAAATTTATACGATAAAAATAACAGTAAATATTTCAAATGATGGATTTTGTGTTTTTTTTTTTTTTCAAATTTATACTTTTACGAGATTATGTACTGAAATTACGAGATATATTTTTTTCTCGTTTTATCCCTGGTACGAGAAAAAAAGTCTGGCATCTGGCAACCCTGACAGAAATGCGCCGCCATTACGGCGCTTCACTTTGTACAGTGGTACAGTGACAATTGTTTTTTCTGTCCGTTGCTTTTTTTTTTTAAGTTCATGGTTCTGGAGGGTTTCGCCAAAAGTTTTTTCTTACTGTGAAGATATAACCACCGACATCTAAGGATATCAGCGCGTTATGATTATCTGATAAAACAAATACCCAATTAATCTAAAATAAGACATGCTACACAAACTGTTTCAAACACCTGGTTTAAATAAATGAATTACGGTCCATTTCAGGAAAACACACATAAAATCACTTTTAAATTATAGAAAAAGCCTTTTAGACCCAGTTTTGGCAGTGGAATGAAGTCTCCGTGGTCCAAACAATACCGAAACAATAAAAAAAACGAAAATTTTACGTGAATGGCTGATGATGTCCGAGAGGCATCACTATCGTGTATGGCGGATGATGCCCCTGCGGCATCATGAAAAATTTGTTAGCCGCCACGAGCGTAAGTTTGTATAAAAGGCCGCCGCATTGAAACGGTTAAAGACCTTATATTCCTCCTTAGTAAGATATCATATAGATTATTGCTCTATTGTTTGGTACCCCAAATTTCAAAACAACATACAGCGACTAGAGAACGTACAAAAAGGTTCCTCAAAAGACTTGTATTCACATCAGGAGTGCGCTACACAATCAAAGAATATAAAGACAGGTTGCAATACTTTGAAATGAAATCTTTACATTGGCGCAGTGATTTTCTGAGTTTAGTTTTTTTATTAAAAGTTATTAATAATTTAATAGACTGTCCACCGTTGTTATCACAAATAATTATAAATGTACCCAGAACTTCGGCTAGACCTCAGAACTATAAACCGTTTGCAGACAGATTCACCAAAAACAAGATATGATATGGTATGGTAGGTATGGTAGTGTTACACCTCTCAACTACACTATTAAAAAATACAATCAATTATTTCATAAATGTGCATATTTAGTGTTAGATGCATATTTAGTAATAGAAAGTATTTCTTATATATGTAAATGTACATACTAATATTTAGTTAGTAAGCCTCTTTAATAAATAAATAATCAATTGATGATTTTTTTCTTGAAAACCAACTATTGTAACTTTTCCTACTCCCAACATTTTTGAAACAAATAGATATCGATAACACAGGTGGGGATCCCATCTCTACTATCGACTTTTCCATTGTCATCCCTATAATACGTGATGCTTTGCTTCCCCCCCCGACCCCCAAACGTGCGATAGAGAGCGTTGCAGCTCGCGACTGACAATAGGTACTTTTTTTGATGAAATTTCCATTTCGGGAGAAAACGTTTTCCACTAACTAAATCTTAACAAATCACTTTGATTTTGATGTCGATCGTTTCAGCATGATATATTCTAGGTTTATAGGTTTCGTTTTTTTTTTTAAATTACATTGTTTTTATAAAACAAACGGTTTAATTAGACAAAGTTTTAATCACAAAAAATAAGTTATTTGAGGTGCCTATAAGTTTGAATTTATTGCAAATTTTGAAAAAAGGAAAACCTATAAACCTAGTCTTTCATTGTTGCAATAACATATTAAAAAATCATGGAGATTGGAAAATATTTAGAAGTGGAAAAACATTTTCTCTTTTTGTATGGACGAGTACGTACTATTCTTTCCTCTTAACGAGAAATACCTAACACTTATTACCTTTGATTTGTAAAAAAGTCATCTATGTACAAAAGAGATTATTTAATGACACATTATCTCTAGTGTTCATATTATACTCTATATTAAGTTAGTCCCGTTAGTCCCACGTACAATGTCGAACACCCCGGCAATTACCTCAACAATAAGATACTCAACGTAGGCGTTGAGTAACTGCCTCTGTGATTTACCAACCAGACCAACCTCTCTTTCTCAACACGCAAATGATCTTTGACACACTCTAAACAATTGTGTTCCAATTACACTTTGGAACTGATAGAACAATGATAGAAAGAAAATTATTTACATCACCTATTATAAATTTTCACTTGCCGTGACAAATTTATGTTTTAATTTTTTAAACTAGCGAGCGACCTTCCACGCTTATCGCTCTTTCCATTAGTGAAAACCGTATCAAATTCTGTTGGGTGGTTTATAAGAAGTTAGCAGAAAAACAGAACAGAGTCGGACAGCGATTTCATTTTACAATATGTATAGATTTAGTTAGATATATCACTTTTAAATTCCTACCTTTTAAACCTTCCTCAACAATTGGGAAACGTAAAGTATAAAAATGACCTTACTTTGTTTAAATATACCTAGTTTTTAAATTGTATTCAATTTTTTTTTTATATTTAACTTCTAAAACTCGTGTATTAACTTTCAGATAAAAAAAAATCTAAAGAAATTTTAAAACAAATTGATAAATTTCTGACTATTTTTTCAAAAACATAAGCAATTATTTTAAACGTTTATAAAGGTAAAACGAATATAAAGCGAGTTACAACATCCCTAATCTTGTTAGGGGTTCCAACCCGCATTATTTTTTTAATGTTATGTCGACAGACAGGCTGACGGTCTACTTGATGGTAGGTGGCTACCGTCGCCTATAACACAAGCAACGCTACAGGTGCTGCAAGTGCACTGCCGACTACAGTAGGATTAAAGATAAGGGATTAGGAGGGGATAAGGAAATGGGCTCTGGCATCCCTTACTCACTCACCGAAACACAACAGCACACGTGCTGTTATTTCACGGTGGTCTTCTGTAAGGGGGTGGTCACTGCCGCCAGGCGGGCTGCCCAAATGACTGCGAAACGCAGTGTGCCCTACCACTACTTTTCAAATCCAGACCAGAGTCAATTTTGAAAATTACATTAAAATTTCCAAACTTGACCCCGCCGGGAATCGAACCCGGGGCCCCTGAGACGTTAGGCAAGCATCCTTGCCACTCATCCAACGGGCCGAATCACCACCCAGAATCACACCCTCTGTCGAATGTAACTAATTATAAGCACTAATGTAACTAATTATATGACAAAAATTTAAAAATTGGTATACGACTCACGACCTCGGGGACCGTCGGTGTAACCCTCAGGGGAAATTTAAAAAAATTGTATTAAAAAAATCATTTTGGTCTTATATGTTCGAACGTAAAGTAGCGAAACAAATCGTTCCAACCAGCCAGTTTTTTTTTCTCTGAATCAATCGTAAGTATGTGAAAAGTTGCGCAAACGTTTACGTAACCTGAACTCACAAATGTATCATAAAATATTTAATTAAGAGAAGTATAGCAAATAAGTGAAAGCCAGTGATTATCGAGAAAGTGTTTGTGTCGGCGCCGCGCGGAGAACAGCGTTTAGTAGTCATTGAGAAACGGACAGGTATGCAAATACCAGTCAAGATCAAAAGCGAGTCATCGCGTAACCGACAGGTTGCCTCGCCCTCCTGAATACCTCAAGTCTACACTCAACAAAGGAAATAATTACATAACCGGTGACAATAACAAACATTATCGTAAGATAGGATACAACTCACATTTACACATTTTGAATGAATCATTCATTTGTACATCTACGTGATTTTTATAAAGTACTAGCCATCCGCCCCAGGCTTCGCCCGGGGTGCAATTTTTTTTATATGAACATTCCCAGTTTATCCCTCTTTCCATTAGTGAAAACCGAATTAAAATCGGTCTACCCGTTCACGCGTGATTCCGTGACCAAGGGAAATAGGGATTCATTTTTATATATAGAGAAGACTAGCTTCTGTTCCCTTTTAGACGTTGAATCAGTTATTGCAGATATATTTTTGTGAGGTTTTAAATTGTTTATTTTTATTTTTGACTAGCCGAGCCCGCAAATTCGTACGCCTAGTATTCGGTATAGCGCGTAACTTTTTTGTTTGTAAACCAATTGGAATAAAACCAAACCACTAAATGTTACGGGAAGCTTGCTACAATACATCAGTGAAAACTGCATTCAAATTGGTTAAGCCGTTTCTGAGATTAGCGTGCACAAACGCACAGACAAACAGACAGAAATTCTAAAAACTTAACAAAACAAATAATGAAATCGTAAACAAGTCGTGTCTCTACATTGAAGATTTGAAAAAAAATGTACACGTTGTATTTATGTTACCCCGAGGTAAAAAAAAAACAGTTTTTAGAATTTTTGTCTATTTGTCTTTGCGTTTGTGCACGCCAATCTCAGAAACGGCTTAACCGATTTTAATACAGTTTTAACTGATGTATTGTATCAAGCTTCCAGTAACATGTGTGTATTTCATTCCAATCGGTTTACAAACAAATAAGTTACGCGCTATACCGAACACTACGCGTACGAAGTTTCAGGTTAAGCTAGTTGTTAATATTTTTTCTGTAAGATTTTTAACTCTAGTTTCCTCTGAGCAAAGTTGTATTTTGTCCGTATGTTGCGTTATTAAATCATAATTCAGTAATAAATATTTACCATAGAAAGTGTCTGCGTCTAGGCATCTAGTTCAAGTATTCAATTTATAGCAAATCGTTACGTTAAACAGTGGTCAAAGATTTCTAACGAACGTAAATTCTGATAAACTGGTTCTTAAGAACATGTATAGTAACCGACAGCTTGTCCACACGTATTGACGTAACGAACGCTTCTAATTAATTTTATTATATCTTTCCGCTGACTAGAATGAGGCCAGAACTCATAATGGAATTCAAATTCAAACAACTATAATTACAATAGAATTTTAGGATGTAGACATAAGCTACTTGTGAACTATTCGTGCAATATACATGTATATTAAGCCGCACTGAAAGTTTTTAGAACTGGTTAGAAAGTAAAGACAATTTTTTTAAATGTTAAGGTCGGCAGACAGGCTGACGGTCCACTTGATGGTAGGTGGCTACCGTCGCCTTTAACACAAGCAACGCCAAAGCTGCTGCAAGTGCGCTGCCGACTGCAGTAGGATTAAGGATAAGGGATTAGGAGGGGGATAGTAAAATGGGCTCTGGCATCCCTTACTCACTCACCGAAACACAACAGCACGCGTGCTGTTATTTCACGGTGGTCTTCTGTAAGGGAGTGGTTACTGCCGCCAGACGGGCTGTCCAAATGACTGCGAAACGCACTGTGCCCTGCCACTGCTTTCCAGATCCAGACCAGAGCCAAATTTGAAAAGTTCATATATCAAAGTTGAACCAGCCGGGAATCGAACCCGGGAACCCTAGAACAGAGCGTTAAGGCAAGCACTCTAACCACTCATCCAACGGGTTCGTCAAAATTTAATAACATGGACACATCCTATGTAGATTTTGTCACCTTAGTTCGTCACGATTTGTGACGAAAAAGACGTTATCGCAATATTCCCTAACATGTTCGCATCTGAAATTAGATTTTTTTAAATATCGATAATTCTGACTGACTATCAACGAACAGTCAAAACTATTAAGGGGGAGACAAACGCTAAATACTAAAAATATCCATTGTTTAATGAAGATGTTACAAGAAATAGACAACACAATTGCTTTGAAAAAAAAAAAATATTATACTTAAACATGTGAAGAACCAATTGTATTAATTAGAATTTTCGTTAAAGTAATAGAAACTCCACAAAAAAAGTTAGAACACAAGAAGAATTTGACCTTTATTGAAAATTCTCTCAAAAACGGCTTATTGCACGCATATTAATCCTGTACCTATTAATAAGTTAATATTAGATTAAAAAATTGTATTGATAAAAAAAAATTGTGTAATGTTCTAATGGTAAAAACAAAAAAACACCATTTCTAGGCCCGATGAATTGTCTCCGCCGCCAGCGAGTTCCATAGTAAATGTCATTTGCCTCAGTGAATCCCTTAAGTCAAAAAGCTGAAATTTGGGACTTATTTTTATTTTATAACTAAGAATCCGCTAAGAAAGGATTTTTTTAAATTTCTACTCTGTGCGAAGCCGGGGGCAAGTCGTTATATATAATTAGTTTTTATGTCATTTATTACGATTTTTACCTATTTTTAACGACAGTAGTTTTTAATTTGGCGAGGAGCGTTATTTATACCGCATCAAGCAGTTTCTAGTAAATCAGCCGCAGGTTTGCATGTTTTGTGCAATGAGTAATATTTTCAATAATTTAAAAACAATAATAGGTATATTGAATACTAACATCTTATTAAAAACAGACGCAGGGAGCCCTTACGCACTTGATACACTTTGTAAATACTGGTGAAAATTCAAGTTTTTCTTAAGGTACACTTACTGACTTAGAGATAATTTCCAACACAGATAAAGCGAGTTTAATCGACTCTCGCGGAACTCGGCTAATATAATCACTTTTTTTTTATTAATTTCCCTATTTGCTATAGTAGGCCAAGGAACGATCGCTCATAAGAGGCCTCCCTCATTAATAAGCATAGAGATGCTAATTTGCGTTGGTCTTAACAGAGCCAAGGCTGCCCACGCGGATTCCGATACAATGTGTCGACACCGCATCGGGCGTGATCCACATTGTTGATTTTATCAACGAGATAAATACATGTTAACGCATAAATGCCCTTTAGCTGCAACATCTACTGGCAATTTCGTAGTTTTGTCCGCTTAGAAAATACTTGAATTTAGCTTGTATTTAATAGGTACTAGTCTATATTAATAATTTCGTCAAGGGGTACGGTAGACTCGATTGAAACTTTACCTGAATGATAAAAAATAAAAAAATAAAGATTTCGAGTCGACAACATGTATCCGCAAAATTCGGATTATCAAGTATTTTGTTAAATTCTAATGGTGCTGACGGACAAATCGCAGTCGCCATACTCACTCATGTCACTCACTGACACCTATCCTATGACATTTTGAGTGGTTAATTCCGTTTCATTCATACTAACGCACATACGCCTCATTCATTTTAAAAACAAAGTGTCCATTACAAAGAACTGTGACTCATGTGACTATGTAAAACGAAACGTCTTGCCGCAAACATTGAGCGAAATCTATGCCGCTTTGCCTTTAATATTCCTTGAGAACCGATAACTACAGAAATATCTACCTACATTTTGTACCTACATGTGTACACATATTATGAGTCACATTACACCCGAGCGAAGCCGGGTTTTCATCTAGTATTATATAATTTGCTTACACAGTTTTCCCAGAACCATCCCATGTTAACCTTGCATAGCGACATCTATTTTATTTTGTTGATATGGGACGAACGAGGCAATGACTTCCACTTTTCTTGTTATATTTGAATCCTTTATTATTTCAAAACTTTATATCCCCGCACTCCCGCGGTATGATTTAGTGCGGTATGATTGAACTGCGCGAATTGTCGTATACATATACATAGATAGACATTTACATACTTATTTATTCATTTATTTTTAAGGGAAACATACAGACTATAATACTTATAACTAAAATGACAAAAATGGCACAAATACCAATAAAGTTTCCACAATTATTTAGTACATAACAATATTACAAAGTCAACCTTTAATTTAATAAAAATGAAGTTCAAAACAAACTTAGAAATTAAGCATTACATAGACTTTCCAGAATAGCTCTCCGATACTGTGCACGCTTCAGATTAAATAAATCAATATGGGAAAATTTACCATTATATGAATTACAAGCACGTGATATGAGTTTTCGTATATAGTGATACCTGACACTATATACGAAAACTCGTTATTTAGACGGTATATTCCCAACCTTATTAAGAATTTGAGACATTATCCAAAATTTCATTGTTATGTTGTTAATAAATAAATAAAATTTAAAAAAAAATTATAAAAAACATTAAATACATAAAATATAACAATTATATAAGTACTTGTCTCTGTGTTTGTGCGCAAACTAGTATATAAACACATATTAAATTTTAATTATATATCATCCTACCACCACACACCAGTTATCGTGTTAGTATAATATTATAAGTGGTATATTACATCAGTTGATAAATCTGTTAGAAATTCAATTGTAAACCGAATAGTCTCTATGGAAATGTAAAACCATTATATATTTCGTCATCAAGGACAATCGTGTCTTTAGAATATTTTAGTAGTCGCTTAAAAAAAATGCGGGTTTGTGGTGTTCATGGTCAACAAATTGCGTGCTTCGAAATATATTTGTATTTTTTGCGCAATATATTCTATGTAATGTCGTGTTACATGCGATTGTCATGTAATGTCATGTTAAACACTATTACATGCGATTATACCGAATGTAATAGTGTTGACAATATTTATTATTGTCTATATCTATTCTATATCTATATACCTACATATAATAAAATCGTAAACGATGCGTGTTAAAGATTTTTTCAAAAAAAAACGTTGTACTTATGTTACCGAGGTCAAAAAATCGTTCTTAGAATTTTTGTCTGTTTGTTTGTATGTTTGTGCACGCTAATCTCTGAAAGTGCTTAACCGATTTGAATGCGGTTTTCACTGATGTATTGCAGCAAGCTTCGCATAACATTTAGTGTTTGTCTCATTCCAATCGGTTTATAAACAAAAAAATTACACGCTATACCGAATACCAGGCGTACGAAGTTGCGGGCTCAGCTAGTTAATAAAATAATAATGTGTACCCATTTTATTAAAGATCGATTATTATAAAAACTACCACAATGGCCTGTAAGACCATGTAAGGAATTAATACAAAAGAATCCAACCAAATGGTTATGGGAAGACATTTTATGTATATGAAATTGTTCAATTACCACCAGCCATTAATACGCCATAATTGGCTGCTGTTTAATCCACCTGACCATTTTATCTTGAGCTGACGGCTTACCCCGACTTCACATGATTGTAATTTAGTAAAAGATAATTTTTATTTACATTAAATTCCCAATTTTATCAAAGTTGAGAAAGAAGAAAAAGAGATTTCTTTTTTTATTTATCTTTTTACACAAAACCTGCTTTATTGGAATTTTTTGTAATTTTCGTTAAGGTGGAGACAAACGCTAAATACTAAAAATATCCATTGTTTAATGAAGATGTTACAAGAAATAGACAAGACAATTGCTTTGAAAAATATATATATTATACTTAAACATGTGAAGAATCAATTGTATTAATTGGAATTTTCGTTAAAGTAATAGAAACTCCACAAAAAAAGTTAGAACACAAGAAGAATTTGACTTTTATTGAAAATTCTCTCGAAAACTGCTTATTGCGCGCATATAAATCCTGTACCTATTAATAAGTTAATGTCAGTTTAAAAAATTGTGTTAATTTTTTTTTTTTGCGTATTGTTCTAATGGTAAAAACAAAAAAAAAAACACAATTTCTAGGCCTGTTGAATTGTCTCCGCCGCCAGCGAGTTCTATTGTAAATGTCATTTGCCTAAGTGAAGCCCTTAAGTACAATTAATACATTTGTTGAATATTCTAAAAGAAAATGTTTAAGTGTTAGTGTATTTTTGTAATTTGTGTAATTGCGTATTTTAGAGCTACACGAAGCATAGAAACAAACAGACGCGGTCAAAGACTTTGTTTAGTACTAGAGAAGTTTTTACAATTGCACCCTAACAGTCTACACCTTAAGGTATAAATTTGAACACAAATTCCACAATACTAGTAACTAGTACTAATTTATGTATTACCCATTCGAGTATCAAAGTGACCTTTAACTCGATTTGCGTCTCGTGAATTATTTATGAACTCAGAGACGAAGACTGAGAATAAACCGTCCCTTAAACAATCTAGGAACTTCTTGTTTAGATGTAAAAAGTCCTTTTAAATTTATTTATACTATTACCTAATTTATTATCTACCTCATTTAATAAATACATACACATATACACACACACACATAAATTGCTTATATTGTTTTATTACCGATATAGTGTTTTATGAAAGTACATATAAGATGTTCTATCTCTATATATAAAAATGAATCCCTATTTCCCTTGGTCACGGCATCACGCGTGAACGGGTAGACGATTTTAATTCGGTTTTCACTAATGGAAAGAGGGATAAACGGGGAATGTTTATGTATATAAAAATTGCACCCCGGGCGAAGCCGGGTCGGGACGCTAGTAAGATATAAGATATTTGGGCTAAAGAACTGCAGATCTTGTCTAAATATCCCTACACATCTGGAATCCGCTGGATCCCTTAACTCTAGTGATAATCAGTAATCGAACCTGTGTCCTTCTCGGCAGCATTTCACTGCTAAATAACTATCTAACCTAAAGACGAGGAATTTGCATTTTTGTTCTCCCGTGTCGTTGATCAGGCGGAACTAAAGTTTTAATGGAATCTGGAAATCTTGCTTTATTTCTTTCTTTAGGATATTTGTAGCCTATTCTTAATTAATAATGATGTAATTAATAGCCTATGACAAATTATTAAGGTTACTAATGCCTGAAATAATTATATGAGCTGAACTAAAATATGTAATTCGTTTTTTTATTTATTATTTAAATACATAGTACTATGTATGATCCCGACAGATATCGTTCTGTTAAAAAGAGGGAAAATATGGGGTTTTACGTTTTTCCAAGCATTTTTTTTTTCAATTTCTCTCTTTATAAGAATTTTTCTTGGATGTCAAAGAATATTTGAAAAAAAAAAAAAAAAAAATTTGAAAAAAAAAAGAATTAGTCAAGCCCAAAGATTTTCAATATTTGGTTAGGTCGTTATGGAGTTTCGCATTTAGCTACTTACTCGCTACTCGCATAAAAAACATTAAGCGATTCATTTTTATTTATATGGATACACACTTAATCTTAATTTAAATAAAAAAAGGAAATAAAAAATAATTTATTGCAATAACTTTTATCATTAAGTTTCCGTATCATTTTTAAATCAGCGAAAAATTCCACAGAAGAATTTTTTTAAACGTAGCGAGTAATTTTGAAAATATTTTGCTCTGTGATAACCTGTACACTTGTAATTTAAAACTACTTTTGTCGCTGTTATTTTTGAATAGTGGTCAAGTTGTTTATAGCTACTTCCTTACAAGTACATCGAGCTTGAGGCGTCTTGACTTGATCACCTTGGAGAATTATTATACCACATACTTTAAAAACCTGCACATACTTATTATCTCCTTATTATGTGTCAGTTTTAATAGAAGTACAAGGTTACGAGCGCTCTTCTTTATTTTTTTCATTTAAGTTAATTTAAAAGATTCGATTGAATGAAAATTCAACAATTTCGTTGGTATGCTGCCCAATATTAAAATGAAGCAATACTCAGTTTATATTATCTTAAAATAACTTTTTATTCGGCTTTGCTTAGGCATTATAATTATTGCTCATATATTTGGTCATAAAATAATTAATTTAATAATAATTAATAATTATAATAATTAAGTTTCTCATATATTTGGTCAGGCGTTATTTTTTAATTTATCAACGCTGGCGGAGCCGCGGGCTCCAGCTAGTATTAAAATAAAGGAAGAATTCAGTAATTTAAGAAGTACACTTCATAATAAAAAAGGCCACAAGACATTAAAAATTACAATGTTATTTTAATATCATGGACTTCTTATAGGTTTTCCTATAATTTATAAGCAGAAAACTAATTTCTGTATTTTTTTCAAAATTTTAGGTTCAGTAGTTTCGGAAATGAGGGGGGGAATAGTCGGACAGACGGACACACGAATGATCCTATCACGGTTCCGTTTTTTTTATTCGGACGTACGGAACCCTAAAAAACAATATTTTGAAACTGAAAGTACAATACTTCGTTTAAAAATCATATTATTCAGTACTTAACTCAAACAAAAATGTTATAATGAAAATATAGAAAAATATTCGTGAATTTTAAGAAATATATCAAAATCTTTTAGGCTTTTAAATATCTTGTATAGGCATTTGTTAGTAGCGATTGAGACATCTGCGGAGGATTTGTGATCCCACGCGAGGCAAGTAGTATGCCTACACGGTTGTTCGTGACGCGATCGGAATTAAGTAGTTTAGTGTCGTAATATTATTGTCGTAGGTACATATATTGTCTAAGGTACTGTGGGTTAATAGCTTTCGCAGGAAAATATTTGCAAAACATCTATACTTACTAAAATGTCTAAGAGTATATATATATTTTATTTTGTAGACAAATAATGACAATTAAAACCAATAAACTACCCAATAACATAAAGGAATTGCCGGATTCTAAATTTATAAGAACATTGGCTGAATGGTTATTAGACCACTGTCGTTATGACTTGAAAGAATTTTATAAGAAAAAAACACATTAATTTATTTATTTATTATATTAAAATATATCCGTTAATAGAAAAATAGATTAAAACAAAAAAATACAAATATTTGCATGCCCTTGTCGGTATATAACATACTTTGTACTGTAGCTGCTGTAAATATATGAATTAGACATGGATTTGTGCAAATAAAGATATTTTTTTTAATATTCCATACATTTAATATTTTATTTCAACGGTATCATCTTATTTAATGTAAAATATAATGTATTTATTTTATTTTATTAAAATTTTTATCATTTAAAAAATAACAATTTCATATTTATAATATGAAATGAATTGTAGAGCGAAACTGCTTTTTAATTGACTTTATTTTCATTAAAATATCATATCTAATTAAGCGTTAAAATTATAATCTTGCTTACTAATACTTTTACCTAGTAATTGCAAATATTTATGAATAAATTTGGATGTTGGTTACTCAATCAGGCCTACTCTGATTGTAAAGAAACTCTGCATACAGATAGTACTGGATTAAAACATGGTTTAAATATAGATAATAAGTCCTCACGTGATAACATTTCATGATTTAATTGTTGAACTAGTCGGCGGTGCCTTAATTCAATTAATAATTTAGTTATAATTTAATTAGATGGCGCAATGCACGGTTGGCGTGCATAATAAGTTGAAGTTAATTATTTTAATTACTATAGTACAATTGCTCTCACATATTAAATTAAATATTTAATATTATTTATTATTAAATAGAAGTATTATCGTTTACTAGCTGAGCCCGCAACTTCGGGTGGTATTCGGTATAACGCGTAACTTTTTTGTTTGTAAATCGATTAGAATCAAACAAACACTAAATGTTAATAGAAGCAAGTATTCAAATCGGTTAAGCCGTTTCACAGATTACCGTGTACAAAAGCACAGACAAACAGACAAAAATTCTAAAAACAATTTTTTTTAATATTTAATATTTACTATTTTATTATATGTATAAATAACAATTGTTTAAATATTTTTAATTAATTCTGAAACATTCGCTGGCGATTCCACGTGCAAGAGCTAGTGAGATAATCATTATCTATTTGTATACTAGCAGCAAACATAGCATTTAAATAGGTTTAGGTAGGGCTCTGTCTACCTATGTGTCTACAACCTATTTAATATCAATAAGTGTATTTAAAAGTTGGAATTACACATTTTTACACACTGTTACACACTGATATAAAATCGTTAGAGAAAATATCAATGCACTAGAAACAAGCAGAAAATTGCGTAAATGATTGCTAGCCGTGTAATTCAATCGTATGGATAGCGCATACTGTGTTACTGGAACATTTGGCTCATTACTAACAAGGCATTTCCTATTCCAATAAAATCCCATCCCAACAAGGCATTCCTACACATACGAGTTGCAGGCAATTAAAACTTACTTAATTAAGTATATTTAAGTTATACTTATGAATGTGACTTTATCATTTTAATCACAGCAATAGGGAATATGCACATTTTTTATATTTGTAATATCTTCATTTTTTTTTAAATATTTTTTAATATTTTCATATGATAGGTTATATCGTTATATAACCGTAAAAAATATTCAGTGGCAAAAAAACAGAAATTTAATAACAAAAAAAAAAACAAAATTCTAAAAACTGTTTTTTTTTTACGTGTACAAATTGTTTTTTTTTTATAAAATTAAAAAAAAAAATGTACAGACACGACTCGTTTACGATTTTATTATATGTATAGATTTCTCAAAAAAATTATCACCTTATAAAATTTTGTAAGCAAAAAGTATTTGAGGCAATAGTTTGTGTAAGTCTTAAAAATAGAAAAATGTAAGAACGTAAATTATAATGAATTTAAACCGCTAAGCTTGTCGCTCCGTTCATCACTGTGTACGTTTGTAACGCATACTTAGCTCTCTAAGCGACCACATACAAGTATGTGCAACATGATATATTTGAAATCGTGAGACGTTTCTGCTATTGGAAATACTCATAAGATCTAAGTAACGTTTGTTACAGCTAATAAAATTAAAATTATATCGATTCACGTTAATTATAAATATATTGATTGTGTTGTCATTTAGAAAACAAATAAAAATAAATTGTGTAGTCTAATAAAAAAAATACTAACCTACTTCTAATAAAAAATAAACCATCAGAAAATATTGAAATTTTTTAAAGAGGTATAAATTTTACACAATTAACAAAACTATCTGCGTTTTCTATTAAAGCATCTATTGGATTTTTAAAATCTTCAAAAATGGAACTTAAAAATATTTAGATCACAAAAATATCTATTGCATAACATAAATATCTATGAAATATATTATATTTAAGATTTTAGGGAGATCATTTTTATCGGTTATTAAAGAATTTTTCTTTCTATCAAAATAGTATAAATACGTACCTAAGTAAACATTTTTTAAACGTTAGTGAGCACGAAGGAAGCCACGGACAGAAAACTGTTTTTTTGTTTACAAATATATATTGTATATATATTTATCCCGGTCTATAATCTATCAAATAGGCGCGATACTGTGGGTCTAGCATGAGGTTACGATACTGTCGATACTAAACTCGCTAGCGAGAGCGTAAAACATTTATATGGAAAATTGATAATTTGACACAGTTCACGATTTCCCATACAAAAGTTTTACGTTCTCGCTAGCGAGTGTAGTATTGGTGTAGTATCGTAAACTCATACTAGAGCCTCTGATTGGACTCAAAAACACGAGACTGTTTACTGATAAATATCTAAAACTTCATTCGTGTACCTTTTTTTATTTAGCTGAACAGATAGCAATCGGTGCGTTAAATACATAATTGAATTTGAACGTTTCCTTGATTAAAAACCAACTGTTATTTATAGCCAGTCTTATTTAGATAACACTGCTATAAGATAAATGCATTTTAATTGGCACAAATTGTTACAAAATTAGACATACTGTTTGTTTTTAGTGGTGTCAGGTACATACAATGTGTTTTTTAGTCATTAACTGAGTAGCCGGTCTGTCGGCAGTAAATGTAAGCCACTCCCTCACAGAAAAACACCGTAAAAGAACAGAATGTAAGGTTGTGATTCGGTGAGGGAGTAAGGGATGCCAGCTCCCATTTCCTATCCCTTTCGATTCCGTTATCCTTACCTAATCCTACTGTAGTCGGTACCGCATTTGTAGCACCTGTGGAGTTACTTGTGTTATTGGCGACGGTAGCCACCTACCAACAAGCGGACCGTTAATCACCGACTTTTATATAAAACCAGCGACCCGGGGGCTCTACACGAAGTTGAAATTCTCAAAAATGCTGAAAAATTCTCAAAATAGCATCTATACATATAATGATGACAATGAGACAAATGGACTGTATAACAAAAAATGAATTTAATATCTATTTCTAACTAAAATATACATGGTGAATTTTTACAAAATATATATATATATATATGTTGACTTTTCAATGACACCTTTCTTTTTTTTTTAAACAAAAAACAACCAATTTCTTTAAAAAAATATAAATTTAAAAAATATAAAGGAGTTCGCAACATTTAATAAAGTCGTAAATGAACTGTGTCTGGACATTAAATATTTTTTCAAAAAAAAAAAGCTATTTGTACACGATGTACCTACTTATGTTACTGAGGTCAAAAAAAAATCGTTTTTAGAATTTTTGTCTATTTGTCTGTGCGTTTATGCACGTTAAACTCTGAAACGGCTTAACCAATTTGAATGCGGGTTTCACTGATTTATTGTAGCAAGCCTCGTGTAACATTTAGTGTTTGTATTTACAAACAAAAAAGTTACTTGATATACCGAATACTAAGCGTACGAAGTTGCGGGCTCAGCTAGTTATAAAATAAACGTATGTACTTAGTAGTTTAAGCGTGCGTTGATAGTCAGTCAGGACAAACTATTTTAAGAAACTGTTGAGTTTTATTGGTTAATATTGAAAACAGTACAATTAAATATTCACTAACCATTTTCTCATATCCAACAGAGCGCAAATGATCGCCTCGCCAGCTTCCAGCGTCGCACCAAAGCCACAGCTCCTCCGGAAGCGGAAACCGAAACGGAACCTTTGGGCGCCGTAGAGACGACCACGAACAAGTACACGAGACGCGGCAATTCCAAATTCAAGAACCGAAAAGCCACCAAAGACGCTGCGGAGAATGTTCGCGGTGAGGAAAATCGAACGAGACGACCATCTTTTGGCGGGAACGCGTCGCGCAGTGACCGTCCGACGCGAAACTTCGTGCGCAGGCGACTAGGTGGGGCGAATGGTAAGTGCGACGCTTGTATATAATTTTTGCGGTTGTGGGCCTGTGTGGCATAAATATGGAAAGCTGCAAGCTGCCTCGGCGGGGGGGGGGGGGGACATTAAGCGAAGCCCTGTTTAGGTAAACGATAAGCCGCAGATGTACAGGTTAACTTTCATAAACTTCATACAACCATCCTTAATACTTAGGTGGAGACAAATGCTAAATACTAAAAATATCCATTGTTTAATGAAGATGTTGCAAGAAATAGACAAGACGATTGCTTTGAAAAAAATATATATTATACTTAAACATGTGAAGAACCAATTGTATTAATTAGAATTTTCGTTAAAGTAATAGAAACTCCACAAAAAATGTTAGAACACAAGAAGAATTTGACTTTTATTGAAAATTCTCTCGAAAATGGGCTTATTGCGCGCATATGAATCCTGTACCTATCAATAAGTTAATGTCAGTTTAAAAAATTGTATAAATATTTTTATTTTTTTGTGTATTGTTCTAATAGTTTTTTTTGTTATTAAACAAAAAAAACACCATTTCTAGGCCTGTTGAATTGTCTCCGCCGCCAGCGCGTTCTATTGTAAATGTCATTTGCCTAAGTGAAGCCCTTAAACACATTTAGAAATTCATTTATAATATCATATACTCCACTTATAGGCTAACTTGGCATGCAATAAGACGAAAGCAAAAAAATAATAATCAACTAATAATAAAAGAATAATAAACAAAAACTCAAAAAAACGACAAAACATTATGCAATACGCGATAAAAGAATTTTTTTAACCTTTCTTTCAAAACATGCGGAGGAATTTAATACTGAAAGATATCTATGCCAGTTCCCCTAATTAGTTAGAGCTAATCTCGAAAAATATACATTCCTATACACTGATTGTTATTTAAACACGACCACCGTAGAATCTAACCTTCGACAAGCTCCTATAACTTGACTCAGTTAATTCCTTGAACCTTGTTGCTAATTTATTTTATTTTATTTCAGACATATTAATGACCACAAGAATAAAATTACATGCTAGGATATTTATTATTTATGCTTGACGAGACCGTTGGATGAGTGGTTAGGGTGTTTGCCTTAATGCTCTGTTCTAGGATTCCCGGTTTCGATTTCCGACAGGGTCAACTTTAAAAATGAACTTATCAAAGTTTTAGCAATAGTATAATAGAAACGCTTTCCTCATAATTGTTAGACAGTCAGTCCTGTCCACAATAAATGCCGTTGCTGCTGCCACGTACAAGACGCACTATCGAAAGAGCTTTCTTTCTTAGGATAGCAAAGTCAACTCCAAGCATGCTCGGCCTAGAGTTCCCAGCGCCGGGAGTTGAGGGCGGCATTGGGAGGTGGAGAGGTCACACTGCCAATCATGGTAAGAGCCGTGATTGAGAGTGTGACCACCTGGAAAGCGGTTGCCTCCTTCTGCGGAGATGTCATGTCACAGAAGGAGGCAACTGAGAGGGAGCGTGAGGAAGAGGCCGGTCTCGCTTCCCTCAGGCGCAGGCGGTTGGGCAAGAGAAACCGGGTATATCAAGCCCGTTTTCAAATGTTCTAGGGGACCTGCGCACATGGTTGGCTAGCTGTGTGTGCCTGCACAAGGTTCCCCCACGTCTGGGGATTGCTCCGATGTCTCCGGGCAATCCCCCATTGGAATTAGCCCAGCCAGCAATGGCTAGGCTGCCCTGGGGTGGATCGGAGTTGTTGCCTCGGCAGAGCCCGGGGGGCAAGGGCAGAGCCCGAAGGGCAAGGGGACACCGGGAGTTTTAGTGGGTAGTGCCAGTGCCGCTATGAGCATGGAGCACTGGTGACCCACAGATTGCACATATAAAATGATTGGCAGTATAATTTGAAAAGAGTTATTTTCACGTCAGTTAGTGACAAAATGTTACTTCTGATAGATAGCGCCCTGCGTTCCCGTTCAATATCCTTGTTATCTGACAGGTCCTCTTTCTTGTAATAGTTTTAGCATTTGTCTAAAAATAAATAGATATGTTTATTATAGGCGTTATAAAAATAATGCAGCACTTTATAAGGCTATGTTAGTAGTGATATGACACACTGCGTTTCGCAGCCGTAAATTGGGTATAGTCTGGCGGCAGTAACCACCCTTACAGGGCCACCCTTGCAATAACAACCTTTGTGGAAAGCACATATCATGTAAATTTGTATGCGTGAGTAAAGATACCTGAACATATCTCCCCTATTCACCTAACCTTCATCTTTTATGTCTTTCTCTTCAAAAGAAAGCAATTCTATCCTCTTTACACAGACACAGACAAAAATTTTAAAAATATTTTTTGACCTCCATAACATAAGTACAACGTGTACAAATTATTATTTATTTATTTTTTAATTTAATGTATTTACATACAGACACAGTTCGTTTACGATTTTATTACATGTATGGATATTCATTCATGAATTGATTATTGAATTTAAAAATAGTATATTTCATTACAAGTGCGCACGGAGTACTAAGCAAGTGCGGAAAGGCTGTCATTTGCAATGACGGTGCAATGACGGTTCCGCACGTGTACTGAACGACTATTTTTAATACAGTTGCGAAAAATGAAGCAATTTAATAAAACAAGCAACTAAACTCGCAAAGAGAATTTCTGGAAAATGGCGCCAACCGTAGAATATAAGCAGAGATTTTTTTTTCTTCACCCATTCTGGTAGGCAAAGGAAACTATGCCTATACAGCCAAGAACTTTTTTATTGGTATGAAATGAAAAAATTTTTTTTAGTAAAAACTTCATGGTTGGTTTCTCTTTTAATAGACATTATTTTGACAGTTAGGAAAGAGAACGCACGAGTTCGGGAAAGGTAAAAAAAAGCACGAGTATGTAATAGCCCACATCCCGAACGCTATACGTCCCTGCAATACGCCACTTTTTGAGCAACTGTATTAAAAAAGAACTAACGTATTTCAATGCTAAAGTTTGAAACGTTATAGCAATTACATAATGTTATGTTCGCAGTTTGCTCGACAACAAGCCGCAAGTCATTTTAGCAAATATTATTCAAGAGCTAGCAAATATTCTCACAATATGAAAGTCAGTGGACAGTTTCACTCGACGAGACGACACTCGTCGCGTTCTTGTGCACAGTATCATTAGTGAGAAAATGAATTAGATAATTAAATAGTATTTAAACAACTTTTAACTCCACTGTTGATTACTTTATGATACTGTTGATTAAGTAGTGGCAGGGCACACTGCGTTTTCGCAGTCATTTTGGCAGCCCGTCTGGCGACAGTAACCACCCCCTTACAGAAGACCACCGTGAAATAACAGCACGTGTGCTGTTGTGTTTCGGTGAGTGAGTAAGGGATTCCAGAGCCCATTTCCCTATCCACTCCTAAACCCTTATCCTTATTCCTAGTGCAGTCGGCAGCGCACTTGCAGCAGCTTTGGCGTTGCTTGTGTTATAGGCGACGGTAGCCACCTACCATCAAGTGGACCGTCAGCCTGCCTGCCGACCTTAACATAAAAAAAAAATTAAATTAAAAGAATGACTTATTATGGCGTTATGTTTGTTCATCCTTATCACCATGTACAGACGATATTATGTTGTTATCATATACTTAAAACCGACTTTTTAGAGAAATGGTTTACCTACTACTTCGTGATTCTTTTTCTTTTTTCGTTATATTTAAATTAAATTGGTTATTTATAATTTCCTAGTTAATATCTATTATGAATGCGCAAGGGAGTTTGTTTGTTCCCTTGCGATCATGTCATGTTGCATGTTTGCAAATTTTGCACATACAATGTCAGATATAAAGAAAAGGACACAGGATCTTTTATCCAGAAAAAAAAAATGTTTTTAATTGATCAGTAAAAAAAATATCTAAAATAACGCCTTAGAAAAAAAATTGAGCAATTAACTGCTATTGCTGTTAGCAGTTAATTGTCGCACGAGTAATCCGTTGAATTACTCATGTTGTAATTGCCAATTAGTATATTTGAGGAATTTTATTTATTAAAAGAATTTCATGATTTTTGTATAAAATAAACGCAAACATTCAAGAAGTATGTTGCATTTATTTTTGGTTAAAAATGTTGAAAGAATAATAAGGAAATGGCCGTGACTCTGTTTACCAATGAGTGCGACCTAGACATTCCACGGCGTCCTTGCGAAAAATATCCAACCTCCGCAGAGCTCGCCCGCATCGACTTTTATCAATGAAATGGAAATCAATCTGAGTGCATTACTGATGCAGATTACCTAAGTTGGTCGGCAGAGTAATATGCGAATTACTATTGGTACATATAATAATAATAATTTGTTTATTTGCTGAATGTAAGTTATAAGGATTTTATAATAACTATAATAATAATATATTAACTACAATAAATAATACATCTTCCAAACCGGGTGATCACCGTGGAAGATCAAGACCACCACCCTCCAAAGAATCTTTGGAGGAGGCCTTTACCCGACCGGGGGTTCATGCTAGTAATAACGAATGCTTAGTAAAAACATAATGTATTACGGATGGAAAAGATAAATAAATATAGCTAATGAACTTTTTATCAAAACTTTGAATTTGAACTAAAAAAAATGTTATTAACGAGATTTATAAGAAACGAAGTTACTTATGTGGATAAGGATTATGCATGAAATTAAAGGCTTTTTTTTATTTTTTATTTTATTTATTTATTTATATAATAATAATAGTGAAAGCCGAAAAAGATAAGCTTAGTAAATACATAGACTTGGCTCACGAGGTGACCGCCATGTGGGCCGTCAATTCGAGAATTATCGTCCCGATAGTCGTCTCAAGAGACTAGGATCAAGGGACAGATACAGAAGACAATGCTTCTTGACACGGCACGAATTGTCAGGAGGTTCCTCATTCTGCGGCCCTGACCACCGGTAGCTTGGGCCTTGCCCCGCTACCAAGGGATGACTAATCTTAAGTTTTTTTGTAATATAACCCTAAGTTTCAAATAACATACTTTTTTTAAATTAATGTAAAAATTTTCAAGATTTTGGTTTGACAACAAGGATATACTTACTACCTGTAAATATTTAAAAATTACACATTATAAGAAAATCGTGGTAAGATTTTTTAAATACCCAACTTCTATTTAAACTTGTATATATAGTTGCAATTGCGATGTCATCACGCAAAAAGATTTAGACAACATTTTTAAGACAATGCTCAATTATTGTAAAATTTTAACATTCCGTCCGTAATGTACATAACCATTAAAATATTTTTAAACACTTTAATGTGCAGTTATTTAGAAACGGTTTAAACATAAATGTTGGACAAATTATTAATGACGAAATTCTTCACACAATTCCATTGTTTATATAATGATACGTTTGCAATATTTGTATTGCAAGAAATAAACCTTTCTGCCTAATAATATTTCTATAAAAACACAGCATTAGCAATCTTGCTAAGAAAAAATTTCTATTAAGTAATTAAAAAATTATTATGTTTATTGTTATTATATGAAGTTTTCTTAAGAAAAAGAAACTTTTTTTATGTTAAGATCGGTAGATAGGCTGACGGTCCACTTGATGGTAGATGGTTACCGTCGCCTATAACACAAGCAACGCCAAAGCTGCTGCAAGTGCGCTGCCGACTACAGTAGGATTAAGGATAAGGGATTGGGAGGGTATAGGGAAATTGGCTCTGGCATCCCTTACTCACTCACCGAAACTAAACAGCACACGTGCTGTTATTTTACGGTGCTCTTCTGTAAGGGAGTGGTTACTGCCGCCTGACGGGCTGCCCAAATGACGCAACGCAATGTGCCCTGCTATTACTTTCCAGATACAGACCAGAGCCAAATTTGAAAAGTTCATTTTTTTTTTCTTCAACTCGACCCTGCCGGGAATCATGCCCTGGAACCCTAGAAGAGAGCGTTAAGGCAAGCACCCTAACTAACCACTCATCCAACGGGCTCGTCATTATTATTGGTTATAATATTTCGTGGTTTCATTTTCGATACAAATTAATAGGTAGGTAGTCCTTTGACCTACAAGGCAACACTCGCACGCTTTAAGAATTTTATATTTATTTGTTTATTTAGTATCGATTATTTTTAACTCGATTAAACTCCAGTATTCTACCTCCTCACTATAGGTACGTAGCCTTGACAGTTCATTCTTTTTCCGTGCGAGGCAACGAGCGCACGCGCTCCTACATTTAAGTAAAAATATTTTGTTTTTTTTTTTTCAACATTCACGTTTAAGTAAAAATATTTTGTTTTTCAACGTTCACGATGCCAAAAAGATCATTCGACGAGAAAATGAATTACTATTTACACAAAATGGAGAAATTGAGAAATAAACAACGACGTAAACGTCGACGTTTAAATTCGTTATCATCTTCAGATGAAGAAAAAATAGATAACGTTCAAGGTAAGCGGTGTATCAAAAATCATATTTTCGCTAAAAAATCGTACAAATACTATTCAATTTGAAAGTACCTTTTGTTACGATGATTTGCCATAGATTCTAATTAGAACCCGGCAAAATTATGCATCCTACCCGCCATAGATTCAAAATGAACAAGGCGTAACTATTCATGTTTTTATGCAGAATGCGAAACTTCGAGGATGCACATAACCGAGCCTGACCGGGATGGAGCGGCGCCATCACTTGATTTGGACGAAGACATTATAGTCACTGCGTCACCGACAATGGATGAACGCTATACACAAAATGATTTACCACTGCCACCGCCACCAGCACCGGCACCGGCACAGGTTGCGGCGCCGTTAGAGACCGAGACTTGTCCACCTCTTGACCCGGAGATTCTATCCGCCCTCGGTGAGTCCACAGATTCGGAACCGACGTGGGGACAGGAGATACAAAAAAATTTGACCCAGCTCTGGCTCCCACTGTTAAAAACAGGTATGGACAAGGAAGTTAGAGAAAAGGTATTAAAGCAGTACCGCATTCCCAGCAATTGCACTTTATTGCAAGCCCCAAAACTCAACATTGAGATATCGGCGGCAGTTTTAGAAATGGTCAGATTACGGGACAAAAAAGTCGGAGCTATGCAACAACAACTGGGTGCAGGAATCACCGCTATCAGCCGGGCTATGTCGACATTGTTGACAAGCGACAATAAAATATATGCGATTAAAATGCTTAGTGACGGTTGTCGCATTCTATGCGATTTGCATCATCAAGAAACCCAGGCTAGGATCAAAATGATCTCACCAGGGCTAGCAAAACCCTTTTTGAACCTTATTCAAGAAAGTGAACGTGACGAAACGTTGTTCGGTGTCAGTCTGCCAGAGAAAATTAAAGCTTCTAAAACCATTGAGAAGCAGGGACTACAGATCAAAAAGACAGCGCTTTCGCTGAGGTCTAATCCCGTTGCTAGACTGGACCGGGCCTTCTCGATACCCGACAAACAGGGGGGGCGAGGGGGCCACAAGAAGTTACCCACGTCATCGAGACGAACAACAACAACGCCGTTGGCACAACCCAAGGTGTACCAGAGCAAGTCACGTGCCCCACCACGTCCTTAATACAGGTACTTGCGGGTCGCGTTCAATTTTTCTATAATTGTTGGCTTAACATTACAGATAATGTTAATATCCTCAGTTGGATTCTGAAGGGAGTACCTATTCCGTTTATAACCAAGCCATATCAATCAAATGTGCCGCGCTTATCGTGGTCATCAAAAGAACAACATGAAATGTACATGGCTATCGATAATTTACTTAAACTAGGTGCTATTTCACAAGTCGATCAATGTGAAGATCAGTTTATCTCAAGTACGTTTTTAGCCCCTAAGCCTAATGGTACTAAAAGGTTTATTTTGAATCTAAAATTATTAAATCGTTTTATACCAAAGACTCATTTTAAAATGGAAGATTACCGCACTGCTTGCAAGTTATTACAAAGCAACTGGTTTATGGCAACTATTGACTTAAAGGAATCATA
Source organism: Bembecia ichneumoniformis (assembly GCA_910589475.2). NCBI lineage: Eukaryota > Metazoa > Arthropoda > Insecta > Lepidoptera > Sesiidae > Bembecia > Bembecia ichneumoniformis. The sequence continues at coordinate 17,331,402 of OU342532.1, forward strand.
CTTACTTATACCTATCGATATAGAATCTCGAAAATACCTTCGATTCCAGTACATTGCACCAAATTCAAATGAAATTATAACGTACGAGTTTTGTGCTTTATGTTACGGCTTAGGGATAGCACCTAGGTGTTTTACTAAAATAGTCAGAGAAGTCGTAGCACACTTACGTAGTCGTGGTCACAAATCGGTCTGCTTTCTTGACGACATTTGTTGCTTAGCTAAGAGCTATGATGAATGCCTTCGTAATGTTCAAGAGACGATAGTATTATTTGAGTGTTTAGGTTTCGTAATAAATTACGATAAAAGTCAACTAAAGCCACAACAAGTGTGCAAATTTTTGGGATTTATATATGATACCACTCAAATGACTCTTTCGTTACCTTTAGATAAACGTAATAAGATAGCTTGTATGGTTCAGAGATTTGCTAAATTACCCATTGTCACCATCCGTGAGTTTTCTCAATTAATAGGCGTCCTTGTATCAGCTTGCCCAGCAGCACGCTATGGTTGGCTGTATACAAAAATATTAGAACGACAAAAATATATTTTTTTAAAACAATATGGTACATTTGAAGCTAAAGTAAAACTACCAAAAATTATTTTAAACGACCTTAACTGGTGGATTAATAATATTTACATAACAGACAGGCCTATAAAAAACGAAGCATATGCTATGGAAATTTACACTGACGCGTCGCGTACTGGCTGGGGTGCCAGTTGTAATGGTTCCAGGGTAAACGGCTCCTGGAAAGAGAGTGAACTTCAGTTCCATATTAATTATTTAGAGCTGTTGTCTATATTCTTGGCTCTTAAATGTTTCGTAAAAGATAAGTCTAATTGTACTATCTTACTCCGCGTAGACAACACTACAGCCATTAGTTACATAAACCGCATGGGCGGTATACAATTCCAGCATTTGAACACACTGTCTCGTGATATTTGGCAATGGTGCGAGTCGAGACAGCTGTGGCTATTTGCCTCGTATATAAATACGAAGGACAATATCGAAGCTGATGAAGAGTCACGCAGAGTGAATCCTGATGCCGAGTGGGAGTTGTCAGAGGCAGCTTTTAATTGCATCATTAAAAAGCTCGATAAACCAGAGATTGACTTGTTTGCTTCTCGCACTAATACTAAGTGTCTCGAATACGTAGCTTGGAAACAGGATCCGGACGCTATTAGTGTGGACGCATTCACAATAAGCTGGAGTGAGAAATTCTTTTACGCCTTTCCCCCTTTTGCATTGTTATTAAACTGCATACAAAAAATTATTCAAGATAAAGCTACAGGTATATTAGTATTTCCGATGTGGCCTGCACAGGCTTGGTACCCTCAATTAATGGACTTATTAGTTACAGATATAGTCATTTTAAACCCTCGGCCAAACTTAGTACTCTCACATTTCAGACAGCAACACCCACTCCACCGGACGCTTACCCTGGGTGCAGCGGTGCTCTCCGGTGCGCGTTCTCCCGCCGCGGCGTGCCGCCTACCGCCCTAAATTTAATTATCGGGTCACTGTCCGATAAAACCTTGCAACAATACGGGGTTTGTTACAAGCTGTGGTGGAAATTTTTCCACGATAACGATTACAACGTATTTGATACCTCGGTTGCCCATGTTGTATCTTTTTTATCAGAATTGTTTGAAGGTGGTGCGTCCTACGGCACGCTTAATAGTCACCGTTCAGCCCTGTCATTATTCCTTGGCAATAATCTAAGTTCGGAAGACTGCATCAAAAGGCTAATGAAAGGTATATTCAGAATGAGACCGTCCTTGCCGAAATACTCAAGCACTTGGGACCCACAAATAGTATTAGATTATATTTCAGACTGGGTTCCTAATAGCCAATTAAGTTTAGAAAAACTAACCAAAAAACTGGTTATTTTACTGGCTTTATGTACGGCACACAGAGCCCAAACGTTTTCTTTGATTAAGACAGATAACATTAAATTAAAAACTAATGGAGTTGAGATTGTAATATCAGATATGATTAAAACTTCAAGAATAGGACGAGACCAGCCAGTTTTGTTTTTGCCCTTTTTCCGCGAAAATGTTTCGATTTGTCCGGCCACAACGATTGTTGACTACTTGTCTATGACTCGAGGCTTAAGACCTTCAAATACTGATCATCTCTTAATTACTGTGAAGCGTCCCCACAGGGGCGCGACAGCACAGAGTATAAGCAGATGGATCAAACAAACGTTGTGTGCGAGCGGTATCGACGTGGCGGTGTTCGGCGCGCACAGCGTCCGGCACGCCGCCACGTCGGCCGCGCGCGCGACCGGCCTCAGCGTCGACGTGATCCGTAAAACTGCTGGCTGGACTGCGTCGTCCCAAACTTTTGCCAAATTTTATCATAGGCACCTCATACAGGAGTCAAATTTTGCAAAATCAGTTTGTTTGCCGTCTAATAATAATGATTCAGAATAAACTTAATCTTCGTTTGATGAGATTGAAATAACTTAAATTACTAAGTTTTGTAAGGGTTAATAAATATAAGTACCATAAATGATTAAATAAATTGATTTTTCACTCTTACTTCGTATTTCATTTATCGTGTACAGATAAACCCACGATAAATACCTACTGACAAAACTCAATCTCTAAACATCTACCTATTAATTTGTATCGAAAATGAAACCACGAAATATTATATATGATCAAACGAACTTCTCAAGTGAAGTTCGATCAATATAATATGAGTGGTTTCATTTGAAGATACAAATCTCCCACCCACCCATATCCCAGTTTTGTAAAATACGGGAAGAGTGAAATTAAATCGTTACTTTAAAAGAATGAACTGTCAAGGCTACGTACCTATAGTGAGGAGGTAGAATACTGGAGTTTAATCGAGTTAAAAATAATCGATACTAAATAAACAAATAAATATAAAATTCTTAAAGCGTGCGAGTGTTGCCTTGTAGGTCAAAGGACTACCTACCTATTAATTTGTATCGAAAATGAAACCACTCATATTATATTGATCGAACTTCACTTGAGAAGTTCGTTTGATCATATATTATGAATTTAATTAAAGCAATAGCTTTCCGAAGGTAGTAGATAAATTTACACTTATTTTATAATATACTTGACAGACCATATTATGACCGATAGTTACTTAACAAGATGAGATGTACGATTAAGTACATTTGTACTTGTGGAGAAATGCGAAACAATAGCCATTTTGCGGTTATGTAACCTGACCTTACTAATCTAAGTCATAACACTGTTAAAGGTGACAGTGAATGTTGACCCAGAACTTTCTCCACATTGAAGAGATCGATGGGAAAATGCAATTGTTACGTAGTCTCATTTAGCCCGATGAATAAATTCTGTATTCAAACTTTTTACTTCTTCTTTGTGAGAGAGGAGTATGTGCTCAAAAAAGACTCTTCGGATTTAGCGTTTTAGTACGCGCTGGTTTGTACAAGATGTTACTACGCTGTAAAGCAAGTGTTATCGCCTGTGACTGATGTAATGGCGACCGAGCGGTCTACTCAATGGACTTTTACTACTGTAGACAAAGTGACCATATTCCTAGTATCTATACTAATATTATAAAGCTGAAGAGTTTGATTGTTTGTTTGAACGCGCTAATCTCAGGAACGAATTGAAAAATTCTTTGTTCGAATTGAAAAATTCTTTGTTTTGAATAGTCCATTTATCGAGGAACGCTGTAGGCTATATAACATCACGCTACGATAAATAGTATTATATATAAGCAGTGTCCAGTACCGCGCGCCCCGTGCGCACGCCTTATGCCGCCGCCTTATGGGCCGCAGCGAAGCGTGGCCGAGTTCAGCTAGTATATATATGTATATACACATACTATACCTCTCTGCAACCTCACCCCCAGATTCACACGGTAGCCATTTTTGGAGTTTATTGGGGTTTACTCCTTAAGAATCGATTTTATGAGGAGCAAAATTAATGCAGGCGTTAACTAAAAAGCGTTACGTTATCTTGCACTTTAACATTTGTGCGGCAGCTGATTTTTTTAATTTTATTAAAGATGGGTTTGCTCTTGACCAGCATCTATCCATGTAGGAAGGATGAGGCCGACGATGGAGCGAGCTCACCCAGAAGATGCCTATTCACTCGAACCTTGAAAAGATTTGGGTTGTATGAGCTCGGAAATACAGACGCCGGCAGGGAGTTCCAATCCTTAGCAGTGCGCATCACAAAAGATGTTTTAAAGAGCTTGGTCCGAATTAGAATTTATAATATTTATAGATACAGTATAGATATATAAAACTCGTCTATAAGTAGTGCAGTAATTCTAGTACTAATAGATGTTTCCTAGAATGTACTAGCTTCAGCCATAACTGTTTATTCGATGTGCATTAACAGTGAGATGGGGAGAAAGCAGTCGGTCAAGTGTAGCGAACCGGCTTCAAGCACTTATCTTAAAATGCCACGAAGATCGACTTAGGAAGTTAACGTTCCTGAGGCGAATATGAAAATAAGGTTCCTTTACAAAAACCTGCAATTATATGGTCTGTCTATCGCAAAGAAGCTCCCAAAAGGATGAACCGATTTCGATGCGCTTCTTTTTGAAAGCTGATGTAATTAGATGGTTCTTAGCTATAATTTATGGAGATCTGTTCAAGCGTTTGAAGTTCATCAGCACATTTCATTTTATTACCCAGTAATAAATGCAATATATTGTTACAACTATTGGACGTTCTGGAAAAAGTGTTCGCGCCGGCCGAAAGCCTCGAACGTTCCACCTTATCGAAGGTAGACACTCGCGCCCCTTTCCGACTAGTTTCAGAGGAAATGGTCCTTATGTTTACAAATTAGAGTTTACATTTCAACAGAAATAGCATTCCCGAACTTTCAATGGCTTGTTTACAATCTTGTTTATATTTTCTGGTAAATTCGAAATACATCAAGGCGTTTGGTGCCAAGTATAAATAAGTTTGCAGTCGGTCAAAGGGGTGAGTTGGGCGACAACAAGCGATACGAAAGCGACTCTTCGGAGCTTTTGCGAAGTTATCTGCGACAGTGAACCGGCGACATGTTAAGGGAATCATTGACGACTTCTGGCAAATTTAACGGTTTCATCGGACAAGTTTGGTGATTTTGGCAGTCACCTTGGTTTGTGAAAATAAATCGTTTCTTTCGCTCATACACGACATTTACACTCACCCCGCACGTAACAATATATTTTATATTTGCGTTTTTGCTCGCGTCTTTTTAACCTGTTCCGATGTACCCTACTTGTAGCCTATTCAGATGTAGGTATAAACTGTTACTCTAAAGTCTCAATGAAATCCGTTCAAGTAGTTTTTGAGACAATGATTAACAAACATTCATATGTCCTCACGAACTTTTTTTTATGTAAGGTCGGCAGACAGGCTGACAGTCCACTTGATGGCAGGTGGCTACCGTCGCCTATAACACAAGCAACGCTACAGGTGCTGCAAGTGCGCTGCCGACTACAGTAGGATTAAGGGTAAGGGATTAGGAAGGGATAGGGAAATTAGCTCTGGCATCCCTTACTCACTCACCGAAACACAACAGCACACGTGCTGCTGTTATTGTTGATGTATTTTGAACTTGAATCCTGGCTGATTTTAAAAAATGGAAATAAGAATGTTTTCTTAAAAAGCTAGATGGAATATATGTCATTAGTGTAAAAAATAGTTGAGAAGAAAAAGACGAACAAATATGACGTGTTTTTTATAGTTTTCATTTTACTCATGTATTATACAGAAAAGACAATATAATGTGCATATAAATATTGAAAAGTGAAGTTTTATTAAATAGAAATATCAAGGATCCAACGTTACAAGAAAAACCATTAAGAGTTATTTCACGATGGTCTTCTGTAAGGGGGTGGTGACTGCTGCCAAACGGGATGCCCAAATGACTGCGAAAACGCAGTGTGCCCTGCGACTACTTACATTACTTACGTATTTATATTAGTAAAATAAGCTAATGTCTACGAAAAACCCAAATATGCGACTTTTTTACTGTCTGTTCAGGTTAATCCGAAATGGGTGAATCGATTTGGACGTGGTTTTCCTTGTTATTTAGAGGATTGTTCAAAGAAGAACTTAGAATTTGTATCCCTTAAATAATTAGGGTTCCAGATTGAAAATTTGAATTATTACGAAAATAATTATTGAAAGCAAAAAATATGTGTTTTGTTTCTAACCATAACACGTAATTTTTGTTGTAATTTTTTTTTTGAACCAAATTACACAATAGCAATAAAGCCGTAAAGAATAAAACAAAACAACAATGCCCATAACTACATTATAAACTAATGGATATGACCCATGACGAAAAAAAAATGCCGAAATATCTTTCGCCATCGTGTCCCATTCCATGTGATCGGTACAATTCGTGAGAAAATGACCCATTTTCTAATTGCGCAAAACATAATATCTATTCTCACGAGCTATGAAATGGTATGGCGTTTTCTTTGCGAGATTCGCTGTTGAAACTATGGAAGCTAAAATGACGCTCGGCATCAGACTTGCCTAATCGAGAATTCGCGCTGAATTTTTTCATATTAGTTAGTATTATTTTTTTAATAATAACTAATAACAAATGATACACTCTTGTATGTTTCTTCGGATTACTTCAATTTTAAAACTCTTTCATTGGGATCCAAAATACTCATCATGATGGTGCACACATCCAGTTTATTTTTTTATCGCACATTCGCCAGGTTCGATTCCCGGCGGGGTCAAGTTTGGAAATTTTAATGTAATTTTCAAAATTGACTCTGGTCTGGATTTGAAAAGTAGTGGTAGGGCACACTGCGTTTCGCAATCATTTGGGCAGCCCGCCTGGCGGCAGTGACCACCCCCTTACAGAAGACCACCGTGAAATAACAGCATATACGTGCTGTTGTGTTTCGGTGAGTGAGTAAGGGATGCCAGAGCCCATTTCCTTATCCCCTCCTAATCCCTTATCCTTAATCCTACTGTAGTCGGCAGCGCACTTGCAGCACCTGTAGCGTTGCTTGTGTTATAGGCGACGGTAGCCACCTACCATCAACTGGACCGTCAGCCTGTCTGTCGACATAACATTAAAAAAAATATATTAAAATATTCAAAATAACTTATACATGTTTATATCATAAACATTTCATCGGATGTACAAAAACACACTATTTTATTTTCACATCAAAATATATATTCTTCCTTTTCTTTTTCCATGTTTGAATATCAAACCTTTTTAAATCAGCCAGTATTCAAGTTCAAAATACATTAACATACACAAGTCAAGAAATTTTGTGAAAATATAGAAACCTTTTTTTATAAAATCAACTTTCTAATAATACCATCCAATATCATCATCATCTCATAATAGGGGATCGGACAAATTTTCAGAAAGTGTTTTAAATTGATCTTCATGGATATTTATTCCCATAAAAAATACTATTTTATTTATTTATAGCCTTTTAGGTATTCAAAATCATGTTTTAATATTGTTTGTTTGAAAATGCCGCCAAAACGCCACGATAGTTCATCTGAGAGCGCGTAACGTCATTTGTGGTCATATCATAACAAAACAGCTGCATTGGCATAAGACAATGATTGCCCACAAATGACGTCACGCACTGTGATTGGTGTTTCAGTGTAGATAAAAAATATTGTAAATAATAAAATTTTATTTCTTCATTTAAAAATATTTAAATGAATTATATTAAATTATTATTCGATAAATAATCGTAAAAAATTATATATTTTCTTTCTAAGTACATTTTAGATTTTAATCTGATTACTGTCCGATCCCCTATTGTCCATCATGACCAGTCAGAATCAGCCGGAACCAGCGTCAACCCGCGGCACTTATTTATATTTTTATTAATATTATTTTACTTGCTAACCTTAAATTTGAGAATGTATTTCAAATAATTAGTCGTGGCAGGGCACACTGCGTTTTGCTGTCATAAATTGGGCAACCCATCTGGCAGCAGTAACCACCCCCTTACAGAAGTTCAACTTTATGGTTCGGTGAGTGAGTAAGGGATATCTGAGCCAATTTCCTGTCCCCTATGGCGTTGATTGTATCAATAAGGGACGGTAGTCACCTGCCATCGTGAGGACTGTCAGCCTGCCGACAGACTTTACACAAAAAAAAACTTATCGATCTTAATTTACTATACCTTTCATTTGAAATGGCAAAAACATTTTAGGGGCCCAGATAGTTATGAAATATAGAGAGAAAATGGATGGGATGTATCACCTAATGGAAAATTCCTCATATATTGATTTAACCAACTTTGGTTTTTTTTTTTTTTTTTTTTTTTTTTATGTTATGTCGACAGACAGGCTCACGGTCCACTTGATGGTAGGTGGCTACCGTCGCCTATAACACAAGCAACGCTACAGGTGCTGCAAGTGCGCTGCCGACTACAGTAGGATTAAGGATAAGGGATTAGGAGGGGATAAGGAGATGGGCTCTGGCATCCCTTACTCACTCACCGAAACACAACAGCACGTATATGCTGTTATTTCACGGTGGTCTTCTGTAAGGGGGTGGTCACTGCCGCCAGGCGGGCTGCCCAAGTGACTGCGAAACGCAGTGTGCCCTACCACTACAAACTCCACGAGATTAATTGCATAATATATAAGTACATAACTGGTTTTTTTTTACGTTCACGTCGTAATACCCATTGTCTTGAAGGAGGTGAAGTGGGGCGTATTTGCCATCTTCTAATAGTGCGAGCATATCTAACTACACGCACTTGGTCTTTATTATTTACTAATTGTATCCTGCGGCTTCGCCCGTCCTAGTTGATTCATGAACCGTCCAGTTTGACAGCATTGAGCTCGTTGAATGAGTGGTTGGGGTGCTTGCCTTAACGCTCTGTTCTAGGGTTCCCGCGTTCGATTCCCGGCAGGGTCAAATTTTTTCAAATTTGGCTCTGGTCTGGATCTGGAAAGTAGTGGCAGGGCACACTGCGTTACAGTGTACCACCCCTTACAGAATACCACCGTGAAATAACAGCACGTGTGCTATTGTGTTTCGGTGATGCCAGAGCCCATTTCCCTAACCCTTTCCAATCCCATATCCTGAATCCTACTGGAGTCACCTACCATTAAGTGGACCAGATGCATGTCTGCCGATCTTAACATTAAAAAAAAAATACGAGCGATTGAAAAATTCTAATAAGATAACATTGTTGTGTTCATTTTTTTTTCTTTTAAATGCCAATAAATGTTTCTTTCTTTCTTTCTTTCTATTTTTTCATAAGAACCTATTGTAATTAATTTAAATACAGAAGATATTTTATTTTCTCCAGACAGAGTCTGAAATGCTAAGGAAAGGGTTAGGGAAATGGGGCTCTGGCATCGCCGAAATACAATAGCACACGTGCTGTTATTTGACGGTGGTTTTTTGTAAGGGGGTGGTTGAATTGGCATTCAATTTGTAATATTCAAGTAATTAAGTAAAATCTACAAAAATAAACTTACATGTTCTTGTGTGGCAGATTACTTATTCCTTCTTAAACATTATATTGAAATCTTATTATCTTGTCAAAATTTCACAAACATCTTCGAAGCTTCCGTTTGTTCGCCTTCATGTTATGCAAACAACAAAACGACTCATTGTTTCGCTCGTCATAAGATCCATCTACATAGTTGTAGTTTCCTGCCTGGTAGTCTACATTCGTACTGTCACGGCCCACGCCCTCTTCAAACAACAATGACTTAATTACCTGCCACAAAATGGGTTTTGTTTTGTGTCGGATCACCTGTAACAGATTCGGCGATTGCGATTCGTTAAATTCGTTCAGTATTATTATTTAATACTAGAAACCCGTTCCCGACTTTGCGCAAATGCATTTTTTTTTACAAATTATACACACGAAACTTCCGCGTTTATCTTTCTTTTCATCAGTGAAAACTGCATCAAAATTCAGGGACTCCTGAGAAGGAGACAGAAAAGGACAGCGAATTTATTTTCAAACTAACTGAGCCCGCAACTTCGTAGGCGTGTTTTTTTTTTTATTTTAAGATCGGCAGACAGGCTGATAGTAGGCTCACTTGATTAGTAGGTGGCTACCGTCGCCTATGACACAAGCAACGCCAAAGCTGCTGCAAGTGCGCTGCCGATTATAGTAGGATTAAGGATAAGGGATTAGGAGGGGGGATAGGGAAATGGGCCCTAGCATCCCTTACTCACTCACCGAAACACAACAGCACACGTGCAGTTATTTCACGGTGGTCTTCTGTGTATTCGGTATAGCGCGTAACTTTTTTGTTTGTAAACCGATTGGAAAGAAACAAACACTAAATGGTACGGGAAGCTTGCTACAAAACATCAGTGAAAACCGCATTCAAATTGGTTAAGACGTTTCTGAGATTAGCGTGCACAAACGCACGACAAACAGACAAAAATTCTAAAAACTATTTTTTTTTCACCTCGGTAACATAAGTAACAACGTGTACAAATTGTTTTTTTGAAAGAATATTTAATGTTCAGTCACGAATTGTTTACGATTTTATTATGGGTATAGAAATAGATGTATATCTAAATATAGATCTGCCTGTACATGGTTGTATAACCAGTTCTTAAAATAGCATTCCGAGATGTAGGCCTTCTACCACAATCAACAAAAAAAATCAACAATTTATTAATAACAAATATATTATAAGTCAATCTTGATTAATAACTCAAAATAATAAACCAAAAATGACGATTTGAAATCGAAGTAGGCATTTAACTTATCGAGCAAAAATCTTCTAAATGTAAATAATGTAATTGTTTAACCTATTTAGGCAAATTATTAAAAAGTATATTATTACTTATTTTCTTTCTTAAAATGTTTTCATATATCTTCAACAGCAACAACAACAATTAAACCAGCAACATCGAGTAATTCGACAGTGACGGGGACAGTGACCCGCCGCCCATTCCGCATTGCCAACAGACGGCGACCATTTACCACCACTGTAAAAACATCTACCACCACTACGACTGAAGCTACCACAGTGCGATTAGCTAGCGAAGAGTCTCTGCAAGATATTAGTGATGCAGGTGAGTCTACTCCTCGATTTCATAATTTTTTTCTATTTTACGACCCAAACTACAATAGGCATGATGACGGTATTAAAGAATCAAAGAATAAATGGTTTTGGAGAAAAATATATGTTTCTAAAAAATTACTCATTTTTTGTATTAAAATTGAAATTAATAGGATTTTCAATAAAATAGAAGTATAAATAACTGCAATCGGCCATGTTAACTGAAACACCAATCAGAGCGAATGACGTCACGCCCAGGTAAGTGCCATCGTGTTGCTTCACTTTGCTTTGACACAATGAAAAATCTGATGAGATGTCGGTGACATCACGGTTCATCAGACGCGACGCCATGACACCTAAGAGCGTTTTCGCGCAGAATTCATAATAGATTTAAAAACATTCAATAATTCTCGTTGAAATTTAGTTTTTTGCTGAAATATTATTTTTTTCGGATATGATAGACGTGTATCTACATTATGGAAGGGAATTTCAAAAACTGTCATCATGCCTATTGTGCTTGGTTAAGCGTATTGTAGCCCTTAAAGGTCAATACAACTGAAGTAAGACCAACCAACTTTTCTATACCATGAAACAGATAGCGCCGGCGCCGGTTGCTTCTGTCATTTTGACTTGCGAGAGAAAAGGACAGAGATATTATTAGGTCGGGGAAAAAGTCTTTTCGCATATAGTATGTATAAACTTGTAATAAAATCTCTTTGGCTGTACTTGTATCTGGCTGGTTTTGATGACATTAAAAAGGTTACATTTCAAAAAGAGAAACAAATTAGTAAAATGTAGTTTCCACATATATATACTTAGTACTCCTATATTGCTAGTAGGGGTCTTGAAAAAGATGACGACCGAACGGTGCAGACATATATATGTCTGTCTCCCTCATGAAGACTTCGAACGTTGTGCGCATGTCCGAGAACTACCTTATAGGCTGCGAGAGATGAGGACTTCTCCCATTACTGTCGCAACGCATGCGCATAACTCGTCAAGTATCAACGAGTGAGAGAAAATATGTATCTCTCTTGCTCGGCAACGCTGCCACTTACGGGGACTAGCGATATAGGAGTATTAAATATATTGGTTTCCAGCTATTTTTTATTTGTTTTTCTTTCTGTCAAAATGAGTGAATCTAATGAAGAAATTCGTTTAAGCGTTTTCAATCCGGGAATTTTAATGTCAAAAATGCACCTCGCTCTGGTCGCCCTGTTACGGATAAAATTGACGCTATTTTTGTAAAAGATTAGCAAGATAGGCATATCAGTAGTTATGACATAGCTGAAGAACTGTAAATTAACCACAAAATAGTTTTGACCCATTTGAAAAAAGCTGGGTACATGAAAAAGCTCGACGTTTGGGTGCCACACGAGCTGACTGAAAGAAAGCCTTATGCAAAAAGTCATCGAACAAAATGGCACATAAATATATACTCAAAAAAAAATATCAAAATATTTATTTATCAATTAGGTTTCTCCAAGAAACTCTTATGATCGTCATTTAGAATTAACACTTAAATTTAAATTTACCAGGGTTTCGGAAAAAAGCCAAGATGACGATCCTGAGAAGAAACCCCGAAAGAAACTCAGGATACTATTCTTTTTATCATCTTTACAATACAAAAAAATTACAATTATAATCATCCTAAAGTAAATATACAATACTAAGCATAGTATGAGCTCCAAATCCAGGCTTCATTGTCAGTTAATCAGTAACCTTATAATAGCCTTTCGAGAGGAGTTTGGTTTTAATGACAACTTTAAATTTATTTATAGATAAGGTTCTGATCATCTCAGGCAGTTTATTATAAAACCGTATACATTGACCCATAAAAGAATTACTTATCTTGTGGAGTCGCGTCTTATGTAAATCTAAAATTATTTTTAAACCTAGTACCTATATTGTGTACATCACATTTTTTATTAAATTGACTAATATTTTTATGCGCGTAAATTAAATTTTCATAAATATACTGACATGTACTGTAATGAAATGTAAATAAACTTTGAAAAAAAAAAATGTCTTGAGTTTTCATATAGGTAAAATGCGAAAAAACTTTTTCCCCAACCTATTACATAATCACTAGATATTGAAAAACTCAGTATGGGTCGAATTTATTTACATGTTTACTGTACGTAATTTAAATCGTGTTAGCAAAGTCTCCATACACTAATAAGGTCCATAGGCATGGCTGAAAGCATCCAAGATATTAAATGAATTTGACGTAGGTAGTCAATCTGCCCAAAATTTAACTTTGAGTCATTAATAACCTGATTTTAACTAAGGGATACAAAATAATATTCACAGACTACATTGAAGATCCATCACTAAAGCCACGCACCGCTCCGAAAACACCGAAACTGCAGCGGCGTCCGTTGGTCACGTTGAAAGACGAAGAAATCAAAGACCAGAACCCTTCAGCCACCAACGAGGAGGAGAAGAAGAGACAGAGCAAGAAGTACAGCAGCACATTCAAACAGAACCAACTCGATGAAGTGTTGAAAAGAACGAAGAGCCAGGAAGAGTCAGATACAACGACTGAAGGAAAGACTACAGTTGAAGGTACGAAATATAATTATAGCGACCTAGGTAATGTAAATCTTCACAAAACAAATCAAAATAAAACTGGACACGTGCGAGTTGAACTCGTGTGAAGAGGGTTCCGTACGATGTTACCTATCATGTTTTTTTTAAATCTACGCACAATATTGAGTGATTTATATTTTAATATCATGACCATGTTATTGATCTAAAGGTAGAAAACTAATTTCTGTATTTTTTTTTCAAAATTTTAAGTTCAGTAGGTAGTTTCGGAGGTGGTCAATTTTCGTCTATTTTCTTGAATAACTTGTAAACTATTTATTTTGAAATTACAAAAAAATACATTTAAGATCTTCACAACAAGACCTTCCATTTGATGTCACACGATGGTTTTCAAAAAATTTCATCTATTCACGTCACATCTCTGCGTTTGGGTCACAGAAATTGATATGTGTACCAAATTTCAACTTAATCGGTCTAGTAGATTCGGAGATAATTGACTGTGACGGACGGACAGACGGACACACGAGTGATCCTATTAAGGGTTCCGTTTTTTTATTCGGACGTACGATACTAGCGATCTGCTCCCGGCTATACACGGGTGTAATTTTTTTCCGCAAATTAGACAGACAGACAGACAGACAAACTCTTTATTACTCACACAACATAAATGAAAATAACAAATGAATAAATACTACAACTAAGTGAGTACAGGCGGTCTTATCGCTAAGCAGGTATAAGCACAACCCTTCCTTGTTTACCGTTCTTCCTATTAGTGAAAACCCTATCAAAATTCGTAGAGTGGTTAGAAAAAGTTAGCGGAGAAAGAGACAGAGGATGAAATCGGCACTAAGGTACCTTTTTTAAAATATGTATAAAATATAGATTAGTGAAAAACATAGCCCAGGAGCATGGACTGAACAATATTTTATTTAGCACCACCTCAAAGGTAGTTTCTTATTTTGAACATATGTATCTACAACTACGCTGTTGTTTTACTAAACATTTATCAGAGCCCGCCATGTTGTTAGTAATGTCAATATAGTATCCGGAAGAGGTTTTAGCGAGCCTTTGTATGTTCGCTTGTGTTCCTAGGTGGCAGTAGCCAGTTACCAAAAAATGGACTGGACATCTACTCTACCTACCACCCTAAAATACAAATTTATCCACCATTTATTTAAAAAAAAACACCATGTAGGATTTTTTAAAAATTTTTTTAATGTTAAGATCCGCAGACAGGCTGTTCAAGGAGCGTTCTGCCGAGATTATATGTTCACAGCAAGAAAGTTGATATATTTAGGTACAAAACAAATAGACAATTACATAACATATTTATATATTTACAGACTACAACGCTGAAACAGCTGTAGCTATAGCCGCTCACCAACTCCTGGCTGCTCCAATACCGATCACGCAAAGCTTCGATGAAAACACGAAACCAGCAAGAAAATCAGTACCTACCACAACAGAGTTCCGCTATACGAAACCCGATTACACTGAGTCGTACATAGACACAAAAAAACCTACATACACCGATGAATATTCGAGCACGCCAATATACAAAACAAGCACAGACTACATATCTTCTACAGGAGTGTACACCGGTATTGCAACCGATTTCGCCAAGAGTTACAACCCTGAAACTACTGGCTTCTCGAAATCTGCAACTTTCAATACTGATCCGTCCATCTTCGCAAAAACGACAGCTTTTGCTCCAGACTCCACTGTTTTCGGAAGGTCAACGGCGGGATATAATTCAGCCACAACTATACTGTCACAGTCCACTCCCAGCTATCTACCGGAAACATCAGTTTTCCCAAAGCCAACAAGCAAGTATTCGGAGCCAACCGGATTTACCAAGTCAAGTTATGGCCCCGAAACATCCACGTACAATGGCTTCACTTCCCGTCCCAATTTCCCATCCACCTTACTCAATCGACCCTCGACTTTGAACCCTGACGTCTCAGTGTCTCCGGGAGGTGGATCTTCTACTGCCAAGTACTTGAGCACCAGTGACAAGTATATCACTCTGCCGGTGGAGGACTTTGGATATTCTACATCTGGATATTCAAGTTCGAGCCAAGACCCTTCGTACTTCACTAGGGAGTATTTGCTCGAATCACCTGTCACCAAAACATATGATGGTGAGTAAATGAAACTCATCATAAAATACATATTAAATATTTAAATTTAAGGTCACTAATTTGATAGTAAACATTTAGTTCAATAATTGTCGCATTCTTGTAGGCACTCATGGGTTAGTTGAAGGTGTTATCTTAACGCAACCTTTTGCTATTTGTCCACATTTATCTGTATCAGTCTATTTACATATATGTATTACGACCCACTTTTAAGAACAAGTCTTCTTTCTGTGGGAAGAGAAATGAGCTATATTCTAGCTTGGCACCACATTGAATGGCAGGTTGAACTTCACATGTCTTTAAAAATTACTAGACTCAGACGCAGATTTTATTCCCCAATTGGTCAGAACAATTTGTACCTAATTCAAATTGGTCAGAGCAAGTTGTCTACCAATTTCCCTCGCTAACAAATTGACATTTACTAGGTAGATATCTAAATCAAATTTGTTGTTCAAATTGGTCAGAGCAAGTTGTCTACCAATTTCCCTCGCTAAAAAATTGAGATTTACCAAGTACCTAAATCAAATTTGTTGTTCAAATTGGTCAGAGCAAGTTGTCTACCAATTTCCCTCGCTAACAAATTGACATACCAGGTACCTAAATCAAATTTGTTGTTCAAATTGGTCAGAGCAAGTTGTCTATCAATTTTCCTCGCTAACAAATTGACAGTTACTACGTACCTAATGCTCTTACAGTTTTTATAGGAATAAATTCTCGATAAGAGCAATACATTAGGGTAACCGAATCAAACACCTAAAACACACACATTTATTTCAGACGAATACCAATATTTATCACCAGTCACAAAACAACAGACAACTACAAGGAGATCGCCACAGAAAAAGACAGTGTCCCGTAAAATATCCACCACCATTAAGCCAACAACGCCTTTGTACGAAGTTCCAGTGACAACTCCTAAACCCAGAAGAGTCCCTTCAAAGAAACCCTTCGAGAAGATACCTGTACAGAAGTCGACTTTTAGGCCGATAGAAAATTACGACTATTACGATGATGGTGTCGAGAAAATAGCGGAGAAATATGCCGAAGGTACCAAAGTGGTGCTCCACAGCAAAGGTTTGTTGAAACAATCTCTATCAATATTTAAATGTCGAATAAAAGACTAACTCCTGCTTGATATTAGTTAATCATTAGTAGCGCAAATTAATTTAAATTATTTCAATTCTTTCAGATTATAATGTTTTTTTCATCTATTTCTTTAAATTTTCCGTAGATGCTGGAAATACAGCAATGCCAGAGGAACACAGCAATTCATGATAGTTCTAAAATTCAAAATACCTAATGTTTTATTAAGAAACTCAGAAACGTTACAGAAATGTTGGTTTTAATGCTATTAAGTCTCAGGAAAGAAGGCAGTAGGTAACCACCCCCTTACTGTGTAGCATATATTATACATGCTACACAGTTGTCATCTGATTTTGATGAGTGAGTAAGGGACGCCAAAGCCAAGGTCAGGAGTTCACTCGCAATGCACCTTTGGTGACGGTAGTCGTCTACCATCAAGTCGACCGTCAGCCTGTTTGTCGATTTTTACATAAAAATAAGTCGTTATAGTGTTTAGTTAGATAAGATTTTTTTTTAAGTGTATACTAAAAATATTTGAGTAGTGTATACTAAAATAGAAAAATTGTTCAATTTTATTATTTTTATTAAGGTGTTACAATTATTCCTTTTTTTTTAGGTACAATTGAATGTCTAGACATCGGCAACTTCCCTCACCCGACCTCCTGTAAGAAGTTTATATCGTGTGCGCGCATCGAAAATGGCTCTTTACTGGGTTGGGAGTACATTTGCCCAAAGGGTTTGAGCTTTGACCCAGTGGGAGGTATTTGCAACTGGTCTGCGGGACTTGGGTGTGATGAAAAAGACATTCAAAATTAGGATCTCTATTTAAAACAAAAAATCTATTATTATTTTTTAGTTTCAGTAATAGAAATTTAAACATATCTATTTATGCTAGGACACTCTGCCTAGCATAAATAGATATCTATGAATTTCATAAACTGAATTCATTCTACTCTTGGCTAGAGATGTTTCACTAGTTATAGTCAGCCTTAGTGACTTATATTAATTATATTTAAATTATGCTATCTTGTGTCGTTTCGGCGACATAAAACTTCTAGACTAGTGAAGAAAAATTAAGGTATTACAATGCAATTCATATAATTGTAAGTAAATCCTTTCATGTAGCAATTAATTTTCAAATAGATTTATTTTTAACAAATTGCAATATGGCCATCTTGTTTTTAGACATAGTACGTGACAAGCTATTAAAATAGTTTATGGCTTTGTACATTTCTCAGAATTACTACTATAATATGTACTATTGTATCATACTATGATTTTTTATGTTATAATTTAATTACCTAGCTTATAATAGTTGCATATAAAGTATTAATTAGTGAAAGGATTTTGTCGCCTTTTTTCTCATTTTATACAGATTTCTCATTTGTAGTAAAAATGAGAAGGAAAGTCCCAATACTCTTATTAATAGTACGTAATAGTTGGTGGTAATTCTAGAAAATGGTCGTGGTCTTAGTTTGTTCTCTATTATGGCAAACACATAAAATAAATAGATATACCTAAATAAAAAAGCGGTGACGACACAATGTAACTCTTTTTTCAATGCTAGAAAATGGTTGACTTTATGCTCTATTATCTCTACTTCTCTATTATCTCTATCTCCGTCTATCACTAGAGTTAATACTGTAAGTAAAACAACATAAAGACAAATACATAATATGTCAATTTTAATAAACTTAACGCATCTTAATATCATTGTGGTAATGTTCGTGAAACTTTTTCTCTAACTCTGCCATAAATTTTAAATACTACCAGCGGCAGTCATAGACATTAAAATGCACGTTCTCTTAAAAAAAAAAACTTGTGATATTTTTCTATTAGGTATCGACTGAAAAAAAAATCTATTTAACTTATCTTAGTGAATATTACTAAAATAAATCTAAGTCAATGTATTCTTTTTAAATAATCTAAATTATATCATTGTATAAAACGATCACTGCCCAGATAATATTCACTTTGAGTATTTTTTTACTGCAAAACTTATGTAGCGCGCACATTTTGTTTATAATGCAGTTAATTTGTGCCTTAATTATTTTACAAATAAGTGTTAAGAATTGTGAACGTAAATTTAAGTGAAATAAATAAGTTGTAAAAGATAAATGAATTTACCTTTTTTATTTATCCTTTAAAACCAATTATTGGGGTTCTAATCATAACTAAAGAAGTCACAAAAAGAGAGAAGCAACACATTATTTATAATTTATTAAATACAAACATTAACTAAATATTATACATCACTATATAAGCCTGACTTTTAATTAGCTGGAGATTAAAACCATTTTATCTTGAAGAACTGGCAAGTTATTTAATTTTAATAACAGGCATTTAATTAAATAACTTGCCAGTTCTTCCTCATAGAATATGCATTGCAAACCGATGGGAAAATGCTTAAAGAATTCACTATTGTAAGAGCTTCCTTGTTCGAACTGCTAAGGAGTGGAACTCATTGCCTGCGTCTGTGTTCCCACAGAACTACAACCTCGGGGTCTTCAAAACTAGGGTAAATGGGCATTTACTAGGTAAGCGTGGTCCACCTTCGGCCACATCTGCACCTCACATCAGGTGAGATAGTGGTCAAGCGCTACCTCGATTTCATAAAAAAAAAAAAAAAAAAAAAAGGTTGAAATTTAGTCCTATGAGATAAACAAATGCTTTTTTAAAAATGGATTCATACGCGTGGAATTGTACATATTTCATGAAAACTAATTTTTATACTAAAGCGCTAAAATAAAGTTTTAGCGCCATCTAGTTCAACAATGGACAAGTTAATAGTCAAATGCAATGCGCCATCTAGTTAGGACACGAAACTGTGAAATATTACCTCCAGAAGATGTGACCAAGATGAAAAGGCGTCTTTCTTTCTAGGTCCATCGGTGTATCCAAGCCACTTTGGAGACAGATAGACTCATATCCTGGATAATCACGTATGATACCTAATTTTATCGATAAGCATCGTGGTACCCGAGGATAACATCTAATAAATAATTACATTTTATTTTTACTAATATTAAAAAGCAAAATTTTGTGAGGATATATATATATAGGTGTTAATTACTCTCTCACGCAAAAATCCCGAACAGTTTTTGATGAAACTTTACAGTATTATAGTTTGGACATCAAATGAACACATAAACTTTAATTTATAAAGATAAACGGACGAAGTGGCCAACAAAAGCTAGCACTTACATAAAAACCACAACACATATGTATCGTTGAAGGCCCTTCCAGACCCAATTAGAGTGAATATTTCCAGGGCACAATTTTCAAAAGATTTAAGTCGGACGCAAATCGACAATGACACACTCTATAAAGTCCGTTTGCTAACATTCACATATCCTATACCAATGCAGGTCATCTTTATTTTATTGGGTATCGAGAGGGAATCCTCTTCATCTTCATCGTCGTCATCAGAATGCAGAACTTCCAGCTTGAACATTACACCGAACATCTGTTTCAGGTGCTGCAGGAATTTCATTGTGTATTCCGATAGGGGCCCAACCTGAGACAAGACATTTTACTTACATTAAACTATAGGTATAATTTATTAATCAATTGTATCAAAAAAGCAAGTCAATGTTGTTTCTACTATCATGGGTTACAAATAATACTATACTATATTATTAATTCGAGTTTAAAATGCGCATAAAATGTTGCTTGTTGTTTTTCGGATTAGGTTATATATTGGATTTTATTACGAATTTAGATTTTTATTTCATTTTGTTTTTATTAGTTACAAATCTGTTTCGTTTTGGTTAATTAATTAATTAATTAATGTTTAGTTAATTGTATTACATATAATTATTATTTGGTGTAGCAACTCGAATAACCAACCAAATGTTGTGAACCCCTGAATGTTTGTGTGCTCTTGTGTTTCGGTGAGTGAGTAAGGCATGCCAAAGCCCCTTTCCCTCTGCTTTATCCTTATCCTTAATCTACTATAGTCGGCAGAAAACTCACAGTACCCATAGCGTTACTTGTATTGTTAGTGATGGTAGCCACCTACTATCAAGTGTACAATCAGCCTGTATAGTCTCCCCCCGGGCGTTACACCACCCCCGTGGGCCGTATATTGTCATTTCCACAATTATCTCTTATTTCTGTTAATTTTATGTCTATTACATTTACGATTTCTACTCTTAATATTTATTGTTTCTGCTAATATACATTCAAAGAATTTTTGGGGGATATGTACATTTTACCCCTGGTTCGTCTTTAACTGATACTTTTTTATTTATTTTTTTATATATATACATTATGATCTTTTATGCAGTTGTTAATCTAAGTCCTGTTTAATTTACTCGATACCGATGCCACATTGGCAAAAGTCTAAAAATTTCCTCCTTTTAAATTTATTATTTACAATTTCTGGTATACTTTCTTTTGATATATTTACATCTATTTCGTGCTCCAGCACGAACCTCGCCCGAGCGAACCTAGGGCCTGTATATTAAAAAGTCCCACTGTTGAGCACAGGACTCTCATTTGTGTGACAAGATAGCTATATCGACAATCCAGTTTAGTCAACTCTGGCTTGACACTTTTAGGTTTTTCGGACATTCAGTTTTATTAGCGATTTTCTTGACTTCTACATCTGATAATCATCAATTCAAATTTGTAAAACAAATTATCTATTTACAAATTGAACTTACCACACATTGACTGACATCCTTCTGTCCCAGAGCCATCCACAAAGCTAACAACCATTGAAAGGAGGAATCTGCAACTCCTCCTCGACGGATCTCATCGAGCAAGCGAGCCGCACACTTCATGCCAACATCCTCCGGAAGACTTGCGGTGTCACTGCCGGGGCTTGATGATTTCTATATCAAATCAAATCGTTTATATCTCAAAACAAGATCACCTTTTTGAAGGCGAAATACTGCTACCGTTTAGGAAACAAAATGGCGTTCTCGAAAAGAAACGACAAAAAAATTCTCCAGCAATCACTCTTTTTAATCCCATGCATTTTTAACTGCTAAATATACTTTAATTGTGTAATACGCTTTTTCTTCAGGGATTTTATTGTAGAAACGTACATGTCGACGCTTTTGATTGGCGGAAGTGAATAGCAATGACAACTGTCAGTTGTCAACTGGACAGCGGGATCGGAATGTCATTGTCGTTGACTCGGACACAACACCGAGCGCTAGCGCAGAGGCACGTCGGCCGAGTAGTACCTCACGGGAAGGCAATCGGTTGACATCAAGGGACTTGTGCTATGTGTTTGGTGGAGTGTTATCTGATTTGGTGTGATTGGCTAGTGGACAATGCGATCGAGGACTTATTTTCTGCCGATTATAGCGTTTTTTTTAGAATTACAACGCATGACCTAACGTGGTCAAATATGGATCAAATATTCGCGCCTATTTGTGATCAAATATGGAGACCAATGATACGGAGAACCCTAATCATGTCCCTTCAAGACCAATGATACCGAGGACCCTAATCATGTCCCTTTATACACATTGTCCTTTAAACGATTTATCTATTTTCGTTAGCCATGTGTGGATCAAAGCAAGATTATGTTTATTTCTAATACTATTCAAGATATTACTGCACTATATCAATGTGTTTATATGTAAGACGTCCCCTGTTTGAATTTATTGCTTTGCGAAAATAATTATGTTAAAAAAAATGATAAAACCTCATTTGGTGGTAGTTGCTGTGTTAGAAGTTCTAACTTAGAACCAAGCGAGTAGATAAACTGAAATAAAAACTAGTCTCACCGCTTCAGCGCTGTAAACAGTTTTGTCAGTAGTTTCCGCGTACAGAGTAACTCCATACCCTGGACTTTTGCCCGCATTCGGACCTCTACACTGGTCTGTGTTAATATACACGTCTGGTAGGAAATTCAGCAACACCTTTAAAAAAAAAATTTATGCAATTATGATTTTGTCTGTACATTAACTGCCTATTGTCCGCGCGCGAGCTCCAAGGACTCGCAGGCTGGATTCCTTGAGAAGCATTTAAAATATGATGATTACTTAATATCGATAAGATGACTACTCTAGGTCTTTACGTCAAATATTAAGATTCCGCTGAGCTCGCGCGCGGACTATAGTTCACTAAAATCAAAATATTATAAATTAACTTTGGTGAACTGGACATTAACTTTGGTCGAAACGTCCAATGGGCTGACCACCCACTCGCTGGACCATAGGACTTGTGTAGCAGGATGGATGCGGAGGGCGGATGACCGACTGAGGTGATGAGGCAATAACGCAGTAAAGGCGTTTTTTATAGCCCATGCACACAACGCGTTCAGGAAGCCCAACAAAAGCAAGGCTGTCTGCAAGTTATCAGCACCTTTGCAAACGATCCTCGCGTTTGTATCGCTACAAAAGCGCAGATACGCGCTAATCAAAAACGCGAATCATCTCTTATAAAAAAAAACGGGACAAGTGCGAGCTTAACTCGCGTGAAGAGGGTTCCGTACGATTTTACCTATCCGCACAATATTGAGTGATTTACCATGTTATTTTAATATCTTGGACTTCTTATAGGTTTTCCTTTAATCTATAAGTAAAAAACTAATTTCTGTATTATTATTTTTTTCAAAATTTTAGGTTTAGTAGTTTCGGAGATAATGAGGGGGGGGAATGGTCGGACAGACAGATGCACGAGAGATCCTATAAGGGTTTCGCATAGGCCCTAAGAATGGTTCGCTTATGTGACAAGAACGCGCGGTTGCGAACGCGCGTTCGAATCTTGATTGGGCCTACACATTTCGAATTTTCAATTTTATGTGCAATCTGTACTGAAATAAAGATGGCATGCTTTAAAGGTGAATGAAAAAAGTCCAAGAAGCTTAGCATCTTCATAGACTAATTATTTATATTTTACTTCTGCCCTGAAGTCTAAAGAAAATTATACGTATGAAATGCATTGGATGCTAAAGAAGAAAGAAGACCGTAACAATGTTTGTTATAAACCATAATACTCTGGTAAAGAGCTAAGATGTCAAATATTTTAAGGTGTCACACATAAAATTTGTGTAATTTTGACAAAATAAAAACAGTGTAAGTATAATTATTTTTGTTAAGGAAATGAAATTTGGAAAGACCATATAATCTCTTTATAATCTCTTTGCAACCAGAGAAATCTCTCATCCACAGGAAAAGAGAAGATTCCAAAAGATTTAAATTTTATAATATTAAATTTTAATAATAATTAAAATTCATTATTACCCCTTTGGCTGCATCAACTACTCTATTGGCCATAGTCGGTGATACTCGTAAAGCATAGACAATCCCTCGAACTCTTTTAATGAGGCCTGCCTCACTCCACTGCAAAGGTCTCAAATGACGACGCACGGGACACTTGAATACGACTTCACCACCACCAAGAGGAGGTGCTCCTGGAATAGAAACATTATATTACATACTTGTACTATAAAATTATGCTGGCTTGGTATACATTGTGATGCATTTTTCTAGTATTTTTAAAATTAGCTGAGCATATGAACACAGGTTTAGCATAATGCTAATCTCAGAAACGGCTAAGTTAGGTCACAATCCTAACTTATGCAGCTAGAGCTAGACTATCTGTACTGACATTTTAAACAGAATGAGTGTATTTTGTACATTTGTTTATGTCTGAAAGCTAATCTTCAAACAGTGAAAAATTCTTAAGAGGTAAATTGTTTCAGATGCATGTAATGTATATTCATTTCACCAATTCCAACCCTTCTGGTGCCTCTGTTTGTATAGTCCTAAATTACCTTAATAGATTTCTCTAACATCTTGAGAGAATGATAGCAACAAAATGAGTCTATAACGATACACATTATAAGATCTAAAGCCAAAAATAATAAGTATTGAAACCACTCCTTGAGTTCTAACTTGGCCCATCACTTCATGCGACTCTGAACAAGGTTGCCTGTTTGATCCCTATGAATAATATTTTAAACCATACAAAACCTCTTCTAACAACTTTCAGTTCAAGTCCTTCATCGACTAGTATGAACTTCAAGAGGATTGGCAGAGCCGCCGCTTTAATCTTATCCACGGAGACATCTAGATCATTGTGTGTGACACCTTGAAGAACTGCATTCAGAGGTTCCTTACAGAAAGGGCCCAACGCCAGTAAAGTTTCTAAGTAATACCCTGAAAATAAAAACATACATGGATGACAGACGTACAGATTAATTAGTAAAAGCAGACAGAAAGGCTGACAGTCTATTTGATGTAATAGGTGGATACCCTCAACTATAAACACAAGCAATACAAATGGGCTCAGATATCCTTTACTCACTCAACGGAACACAACAGCACACACATTGGATGGTTATTGCTGCCAAACTGGCTACCCAGTGTGATTGCAGATTGCAGAGTGCAGTGTGCCTAACCACTACTAAAGAACGACACAGATCAATTACTATTTTAAAACAGCAATCCCATTGCTTATTGCGCAATCCCTTCCTAATTAATCCCTTATCCTTAATCCTACTATGGTAGGCAGCGCACTTGCAATACCTGTGGCATTGCTTGTGTTATAGGAGACAGTAACTACCTACCATCAAGTGGACAATCAGCCTGTCTGATGACCCTAATATAATAAAAAAGCAAATGATGCATGAATTGAAAGAACACTAAAAATCATCATAGTGAGAGCAGAGTTACAATAGAGGTTGATAAGCTAGATGTGTTCTGCAAGTAGCACATTAAGCCGATTGGATAACAAGTATTATAGATAAACCCTTTAAATGAGTCCTCGCCCGCGCGATACGCGCGAGGGGGAGCAAGAGAGGTGCAGGCGGTCTATCAATAAGCATAAGCCTTTCTAAGAATTTCCTTTAAATTCCAAAGAGAAGATTCCTGTAAATGGTCTATCTATACATGTTGCATTATTTATGGTAGGATTCATAATCTTGATATTAGACATCTATATTGCAGAAACATTTTTAAGGGAGCAACGCAAATAATGCTGTACCTATCATTGCAATTTTATAACACATACTAACCAATCCCTCTGTCCGTACAACAAACATGGTTAATATGACCACCTATTAATATCCCGGGGTGGTAAAATAAAGATGTTCCATTTGGTCCTATTTCCACTCGTGCACCGTTCGTAACCTTATCTAATAACCGTATTAAATTCACTTCGTATTCTTTCAGTCCCGAGTTATCCGAACTTCGTATTTCTTCAATTTTAAGAGCGCGTCCGCTCAATGTGGATAATAAAAGTCTTTGACGCAAAAAGTTACTGCCTTTATAAGTAACGACGTCGCTTCCCACTGCTGGTGACATCTTAGTAAAACAAAACAAAATAACAAATAACAATTATGTGAAATAAAAATATGTAAACAATATCAAACTTTTTAAACAGTTAAAAGCACGTGTATGGTGTATCCCTTGTGTTGTGTGAGTTTATAGTGTTCTGTGCACGTTTTGTTGTCAATGTCATCTTGTCGTCTGTGTGTCTGTGTGTGCAAGTGTGTGTCCCCAGACTAATACAACATCTTTGCCCCCAAGTGTGACACTCTGTCACACCGCTGGTCATAAAATGCCAAAAGGACTTGACTATTTACTCTGTTTTAGAGATTCTGTTATAGTCATGGAAGTAATAAGTAGTATATACAACAGGAATGACCTGTTGTCGCAAAATTGAAGCCGAAAGAGAGATCAGTAACTGTACCTCTTATCCCTCTCTGGCGATGGTGAATATATTGAAATATGATTTAAGGACAATAATTATAAAAAATGATTTGTGATTTAACGTCAGCAGATCATTGCTTCAGATGGATTTTAATCGAAGATGCTAATGATAAACTTGCCCTTTGCGGTACTATACATTTCCTGTTTTTGCTTGCTTTTCACACTCGCGTCATATAGGTAGGTACTTACCTACTGGTCCTTGTGGGACACGACATGCAGCTGGACTGAGATAAAATTACGATAAGCTACCTATTGTGGTATATTTAATTAATTAGGTAAGAAAAAAGTTGTTGTTGTAACCGCGAAACCTCTGCGGTTAAGTTAAGTTTGTAACCGCGAAACCTCTGCGGGGCGTTAGGGCTCCGCAGGCGTTCCAACCGTTACTCACCGACTGAAACTCAGGGGTAGACACTACGTGAGACCAGTGTTAACTCTCAGGGCGCCAACTACCTGGGGTGGACTTACAAAAGAAAGCCAAGTTCAATCACACAACACTTTACTATACCAATAAATTTACACACTATATAACAAATGAAAATTTATACATGAAAGAGAAAACAATTTAGTTTAGAAGGTTGGTCCTGATCTTCCTCGCAGAAGGCGGGGGATGCTCTTAAACACTCACTTGTAGACACAAAGCACACAGACCACGCCGAAGTGATGCCACGTGGCCTGGTGGCTCGGCGAAGGGGTACCTGTCGACACGTGGATGTCGTCGCCTCCGATTGCGTCGCAGCTATAGTCCAAACCAGTGGTGGCTTGGACTGCAGCCATATTATCCATATTTCCCTAACATTAGGATCTTTAGGAAATCTGAAATTGAACCCGTTATGTTAATAGAGAAAGGAATAAAAAATGCATAGGTATTTAAGTTATTTGTTCTTGAACTAGGATTGGATAGTCATGCATGGTCACCCTAATTGTTCACTAACAAATTATGTTTAAAACTATTACCTGTGAAAAGATAAACCACAATCAGGATAATACTCGCTTCCGCAAGCCTCCACGACACAAATTCTCCCCATTTTAATTAAAATTCTTCAAAAATATCACGAAATCAAAAACATTCCGCCATTGACGTCAGAGTCGGCGATTTCATATGGGGTTGTCAGGTCAGGTGTCCGTATTTCATACAAATAAAAGAAAACCTATACGCCAATCGCAAAATTTTTGCGTTAATAAGGCTTTACACGTAGCA
This sequence comes from Bembecia ichneumoniformis, assembly GCA_910589475.2. Classification (NCBI taxonomy): domain Eukaryota; kingdom Metazoa; phylum Arthropoda; class Insecta; order Lepidoptera; family Sesiidae; genus Bembecia; species Bembecia ichneumoniformis. The sequence continues at coordinate 17,359,045 of OU342532.1, forward strand.
ACAAATAATATTGCTTTAATATGTCGGTAATAAATTATTATTTATATTTAGAAACATTTTAGAAGTAAATGTTTTTACTTCATTACATTACATCAATCGCATATTTTTCTACCATTTCTACCAACTTAACTCTGGCAACTCTATAGAACGGGACACAGCGTTCAGTGGTGGCCCTCTCACTCGGCTTCATTTTTATTTTGCGCGCAACAAGACTCTTACGACCTTGGCATAAGGTTTTATTTTCTTTATTTTAGCTGCAAGATGCACAGATAGAGCTTATTCCTTATATAATACTTCCATGGTTATAGTATAGTATCTATGGTCATTGTGATGTCGAAGGTCTTGTCAAATATGTCTATTAAATAATGGCTTAAAGAAATGTAATTTTATTTAATTACATCACCTATAATTAATACATGGTGTCAGAAGTAAGTGAAAATGCCAGGCGGAGCACTGGAGCAAGAAGTCAAAATGCAAAGAAAACCCGCTATGGGAATGGGTTGCGTTTGTATGAACGTACACGGCAATATGGCGGAAAATTGGAAAAAATGGATACAATCTTTTAAATTGTATCTACGAGCTTCATCATTGGACGAAGAATCGGATGCACGGAAAGTAGCATTATTTTTACATTTAATTGGAGAACGTGGTGTTGACATATTTAACTCGTTTCAAAAAGATGAAGAAAAAATTTCGTACAAAGAATTACTAGATCTATTTCACAATTATTTCATTCCGAAAACTAATATTACGTATGAATGTCACAATTTTTTCACGTACAAACAAGAAGAAAACGAAACATTGGAGGAATTTGTTACAAATTTGCGTGCGCGGAGCCAATCTTGTGACTTTGGATCGCTGCAGGACAGATTGATTAAGTCAATGTTTATTTGTAACATGCATTCCAAGTACAGTCATATCCGAGAAAGACTACTCATGCAAGATGATCTGACTTTGGATGCAGCAATCAATTTATCCAAAAGCATTGTGATTGCTAGAAATCAAAACTTATCAATACAGCATGAAACAGGAGACGCTGTCATGTATATGTCTCAATCCAATCATCAGTCACGTTCATCTCAACAACACAGTCAAAAATTTCACTCAAATCGTCGCTCGCAAGCAGGAAACAGGTCGCCGTCAACTCAGAGATCACAGTCAAATCGAAGGTCACAGTCAACAAATAGTTTGCAGTCATCACAGAAATCTCAGCCAAGATATTGTGGTAAATGTGGTCAAATTCATCGGTACAAGTGTCCAGCCGCAAATGTCAAATGTCATAAATGTCTTAAGATTGGTCATTATCAAAGATTATGTAGATTTAATCGTGTGAACTATATAGAAGATACAAAGGAGTCCGAGGTCGGTATTGATACAAGTAATTTTTTCATAGGCCACATCAAATCAAGTCAGTTGTCACAGTCAGATTGGATAGTAAACCTTACTATAAATAACGTAAACATCAATTGCATCCTCGATACTGGTAGTGATGCTAATGTCATGTCTTTGAGTGTGTACAATAGTCTTAATGTTGACAATAACATAGTCAAATGTCAGGCCAAAATATCATCATACAGCGGTAATAATATTGAAGTCGTAGGGGAAACAATTTTGAGATGTAATTTATATGTAAACAATACTTACGTCACTAAGCCAATAAGATTTATAATTTCTAAGGTATCATCACCTACTGTCATGGGTAAAGATACATGCACGGAACTAGGTTTAGTTAAAAGGGTGTTCAGCATTGAACAGCCGTGTCATTCAAACCAGTCTTTAAATAAACCAGTCATTAAGCCTAACCAAAGCCAAAAACATGTCAATGTGTCTTTGCCTGAACAGTCACAACAAATGTCAAACTCACTCTCAAATGATAAAGATGTAAAAAATATACTTAACAAATATGAACATTTATTTAACGGTCTAGGTTGTCTACCAGGAGAGTGCAGCATCGAAGTCAATCCAAATGTACCACCGAAAGTTGATGCACCGAGGAAGGTACCTTTTGCACTATATTCAAGACTACAACAGGAACTGAACAGAATGGAGCAGATGGATGTCATCACAAAAGTCACGGAGCCAACAAACTGGGTAAGTTCTCTCATTCTGGTCGAAAAGAAAAAAGAAAATGGTCGAAATGCTCAATTAAGGGTTTGCCTTGACCCTAGAAATTTAAACCAAGCAATATGTCGTAGTCATTATCCAATACCAACTGTCGACGCAGTTCGCTCTAAAATAGCAGGCGCAAAATATTATTCGACTTTAGATGCCAGCAGTGGATTTTGGATGTGTCGTCTTAATGAAGAGAGTTCATACCTCACTACTTTTAACACTCCATTTGGCCGGTATCGATTTAAACGTTTACCGTTTGGAGTTAGTTGTGCTCCCGAATATTTTCATAGAATAATGACTGAAACATTTGGTGATATACCGGGTGTAACAGTATATAGTGATGATTTATTAGTATCTGGCTCAACAATAAAAGAACACAACGAACGTTTGAAAATGGTTTTCGAAAAAGCACAACAGGTAAATGTTAAATTTAATAAAGCCAAGTGTACATTTGCTGTCACAGAAATTAAATATTTAGGTCACGTATTCTCAGCACAAGGAGTTACTCCTGACAAAGAAAAAATCAGAGCTATTAAAGAAATGCCTTCGCCAAAGTGTGCTAAAGATCTTCAAAGGTTTTTAGGCATGATCAATTATTTAGGCCCATTTATTAATAATTTGGCTAAAGAAATTGGTCCTTTAAGAGACTTATTAAAGAAAAATTCTGTCTTTACATGGGATGAAAACTATGAGATTACTTTCAATCGTCTTAAAAGTCTTATTTGTGATGCCCCAGTCTTATCACATTTTGATGTCAATGTTCCGATTGTTATGTCAGTGGATGCTAGTAGTACAGCAGTTGGCGCTGTGTTGCTACAAAATAATCATCCTATATATTATGCGTCTAAATCTTTAACAGAGTCTCAGCAAAGAATGGCCCAAATTGAAAAAGAACTTTATGCTATTGTTTTTGCCTGTGTAAAATTTCACCAATTTATATATGGCCAAACAGTAACTGTTGAAACTGATCATTGTCCTCTAATAACTCTCTTTAAAAAGCCACTTTCAGAAGTACCTACTCGACTTCAAAGAATGATGTTAAGAATTCAAGCTTATAGCTTAAATGTCATTTACAAAAAAGGTTCATTAATGTTCATTGCAGATACTTTGTCTAGAGCTGCGTTATCTGAAACTAAAATAGATGAACTCGATGAAGACATCGTTGTTCATGTCAATATGCTTATTAAGACATTACCCGTGTCACCTGAACGTCTTCAGTGGCTGAAAGATGCTACAAATTCTGATGAGAGTATGCAAATCTTGAAAAAATATTGTTATGAAGGTTGGCCTGCTAACAAGAAACAGGTTTTGTTACAAGTACGCGAATACTGGCAGTACAGATATGATTTACATACTGAAAATGATATAGTGTTTAGAAGTAGCAGTATTGTAATTCCAATAAAGATCCGACCAGACATACTTAAAATCATACACAGTGGTCATTTAGGGGTAGAGCGTTCTAAGTCTTTTGCTCGAGGAAATGTTTTCTGGCCGTTCATGTCAAGTGATATTAAAAATTTAGTAGATTCATGTCCTACTTGTATATCACATAGGAATTCAAATCCTCCACAACCTCTTATGTCACATGCGTTACCTACTCTTCCATGGAATAAACTTGGAATTGATTACATGTCATACAAAAATGATACCTATCTCATAGTTGAAGACTACTATTCAAATTACTTTGAGGTTAGTCGCGTTAGTTCAACTAGTGCTAATGTCCTTATAAATACCTTGAAACCTATATATAGTCGTCATGGTATTCCACACGAAATTGTGTCTGATAATGGTCCGCCATTCAACTCTGCAGACTTTAAAAAGTTTAACTTTGAATGGGATATTAAACATACCACTTCCAGTCCATACTTACCTAGATCAAATGGTTTGGTAGAATCCGGAGTTAAAATTTGTAAGAAAATATTTACAAAGTGTGACGAATCAGGTTCAGATCCTTATCTAGCACTTCTCCAGTACAGAAATACCCCAAGAGGAAATCTTGCCTCTCCAGCACAGTTGTTAATGTCACGTAGTTTAAGAACTCAGTTGCCTATCATTACAGAGAAGTTACGTCCTAAAGTAGTTAAATTCGAAGATCATATAGAATCAAAAAAGATAAATCAAGAAAAGGCTAAAAAATATTATAATAGGAAAACAAGATCAGTAAAAGAGATTAAGAAAGGAGAAAATGTATACTATAAGAGAACTCCTGAAAGCGTCTGGGTTCCTGGAGAAATAAAAGACATTTGTCCAGAACCGAGATCGTATATAGTTAGTGGTTCAGATGGATTCATCGGTCGGCGAAATAGAGAACATATTCTGGTCCCAAGGTCAGTACCTACTAATTATGAATCTCAGTCGGTGTCCTCACCATCGTGTCATGCAGGAGAAGACGGGAGTCACTGCATTGCGACTACATCCCAGGTAGTACAAAGTACTTCTCTAGTTACACCAACACAGACTGCACCACAGGTTCATACTAGGGCAGGTAGACTAATTAAGCCACCCATAAGATTGAATTTATAATTTGTTCTTTTGTTAATTTCTTCTTGCTTAATAAGGGGGATGTTATAGTATAGTATCTATGGTCATTGTGATGTCGAAGGTCTTGTCAAATATGTCTATTAAATAATGGCTTAAAGAAATGTAATTTTATTTAATTACATCACCTATAATTAATACAGATTCTAGTGGATTTTAGATATGGACTTGACTTAAATAATAGTCTGTGGCCTGTGGGGTTATAGTTGACAAATAAAATAACCTATAATTCAATTTTCATTCATTATTTAAATATTTCATGCACACACGAATATTTCTTTTTCGTGTATAAGAGTGTATAAATAATTCTTAAATCATGAAAGTTTGTGTCGGAGACGTTGTGTTACCAGGTGATTATTGTGAAGAAATATGTAAGGCTGGTGAAAAAAGTAAAGTGGTTATTGGCCCCGGGCTCCATAAAAACGAAAATAAAATTTACGCCATAAAAGCTGGGATATTAAAAAAGCGTAATCCAAACACTTATTGGATAGATAACTATCAAAAACGGTATGTACCTTCTAGAAATGAGAACGTAATAGGCACAGTTGTCCAAAAGTCTGGAGACATTTATAAAGTGGATGTAGGCGGTAGCTGCCCAGCGACCCTGTCTTATCTATCATTTGAAGGTGCAACAAAGAAAAATAGACCTGATGTTCAAATTGGTGACATTGTCTATGCAAAAATGTTAGTTGCAAGCAAAGATATGGAACCAGAATTGGTTTGTATAGACTCACATGGTAAAAAAGGCCGTCTTGGAGTCTTGAACGATGGTTTTGTGTTCAAATGTTCTTTGAATCTCATCAGGAAGATATTAAATCCTAGTTGTCCATTATTACAGTCAATGAAAAAGGAATGGCCATTTGAAATTGCCGCAGGTATGAATGGAAGGATCTGGATCAAAGCTAATTCATCAAGAGAGACTATTGCTCTCGGGAATGCTATTCTCGGCTCCGAATTTATGAGTGATAGTGAAATTAAAACCTTGTGTGTGAATATTGCTAGCATACTAGCTGGACATGTATCATAAGAACTCATTATAAAATTGTACTTTCTGCAATTTATTTACAGACTATATATTTACAGACTATATAATTCTTAAGACTCTCATTATCAAAAAATCTACTTTATAGGGAAAATGTATTATTTCTTTTATTTTATGATCAATTAGCATATTTAATTTGGTAAAAATAATGTTTCACTTTTTGGTACAGAGTATGTCAATCAAATAAATAAATAAACTGGAGTTTAGTAGATAGGCACTAAAAGTTATAGTTCTTCATAAAGCTCATAAGATTCTATGTCTTAGCTTTCTCCATCTTGAAGTACTGCACTAAATCATTACAGATTTTAACCCTTAATAAGGTAAGAGCCTGTGTGAAAGTTAGCTGAAAATTTAAGGTGAATATAGGGTAAGTTGATACCACAGATTCCAAAAAAACACATTAAATGTGGAATAGACTGTGGGAAGTGCAGGTTTTTGTGATGGGAAATAATTTCCCTTTGCCCGATTACGTATGTAGACGCATTTGCAAAGTGGGAAAATAATTCCCCTTGCCTGTTTAGGTTTACGTCAATTTAATTTACTTTTTAAATACTTTAGATACTAGTTCTTGCCCATGACTCATCGTTTTATTTATTTTTATTATATAATTTAACTATTTGAATGTTACATTTTTATTTGCACTATATTATTGATTACATATGTAATCTCAGATTCATAGTAGGTGCAAAGTAAAAATCAATTACTATTATTATTATTTATTATTAATCAATTATTCTTATATTACAATATTTATAAAACTAGTCTGATCCTGATCCTTCCATCAGGCTTCAGTTGAAGCCTGATGGAAGGATTTGAAACATTTCTTTGCACAAAGTGCAACTTGACAGGTAGAGCACAGTATATTGCTTCTCTTTTCTTTCTTTTTGGTACTGCAGAAACGACATCTTTTGTAGGTGTTGCAGTTTCATGTTTGTACACTTTATTAAGTTCAGTTATCATAGGTCTCAACTTGTACAATCTGTCATATTCTGGTGAGTCCTTCTTTGGTTCATGATCATTATCATTTATATGCATATTTTCAGTAATTTTTTTGAATCTTTTGATGGGCATAATCTGTGAAATTTCAAGATTATTATAGAAAGGGTCATCAGACCAATACAGTTCCATATGTGGTAATGGGTTTAGGCCCATCATAATTAAAATTCCGAGGTATGCCCTAATTTCTTCTGTTGATACTAGTGTATAATGACGACTGTTTGACTTGCATATCTGTTGGTTTGTTCTACTAAAATTTGTACTAAATATTCAGGAAACATTTTTTCAAAAATATCTATAGGCCGAGTTTTGTGACTATATTCTGATTGTGGTTGTATTGGATTGGTAAATTCTGGAACTCTGTGTGTATTTCTTACAAATTTCCACTTTCGTGGTGGTCTTGCTCTTACATTGATGGTTCTGCTTGACCTTGAGCGTTGTTCCATTCTTCGAGTTTCTGTTTCAGCACCAGTATCACCATAAGTTTCTGCACTTGTATCATTAGTCTGGACAAGATGATTGTTAGAGGAATCTGCATAGATATCATCTAAACATTGCTGTATTTCAATTTCTCTTTCAGTGGGATCTATATTTTCATTTATTGCCTGTATTAGGGGATCATTAGATGGTTAGTCTGCTATCACACCTTCACAACATATTGGCCTGTTGGTTTCTAAGATATTTCTTGGAGATTCAACCGTGTATGTTTCTTGATCTTCTGTTTCTTCTTCTAAAATATCATTATCACCTGCAAGTTTTGCCAGTCTTGTTTCATCAATTATATAATCTTCAGTTGCATCTGGGTTATCTGCTGGGCTACTTATAGGGCCTGTCAGGTAATAGGCAATCTGAGTCAAGATCCGATAAATCTGACAGGTTGTTGGCAATGTACTCTAATTCCCGTTTATTCAAAATCTTAGGTCTCTTCTTTTCTGGATTGTTTGGAATTTTGTTTCTCTTCATGATGTTTGAATCCTAGAAATGGATATGAAAAATAAATAAATAGGTACAAAATATGAAAAAATTACATGAATAGAAAAAAAGAAGAAAGCACATACAAAATGGAAGAATTCAGTGAAGAGAAATGCGAGCGGGAAAATGAAATGTTTTTATTTTCAGACAGACAAACTTTTGTATTGCAATACATGTATACAATTAGAGTAGATCGCAATCGGGCAAGGGGAAATATTTTCCCACTTTATAATTGAACAATTTTGTGGACATCGATCATCAAATACACATGAATTTAACATAACACAGAGCTAGGCTAATCACTTTACGTGAAACCTAGATCACAATTTACTTACAGGATTTTTGGAATCAAAATTCGCTTTTTTTTTTCACTACAACCACCAAAATTTAATATTTCTGCTCGTTTCCTCCACTTGAGTTCACTTTGACATTGACATGTAGTGACATGTGATACATTTCGACTAGTGTTACCAGCAATTCATAAAAAAAAAATACCAAGAAAATGCACTGTATGGATGCGTTCATTGTAAAAGCCGTCCGTCGCGCAAAAAAATTATTTTTTCTAAAAAAGGTTTAAGTTTGAAATAATATCCCCTTGCCTTATTAAGGGTTAAATTACTTATGTCGTACAAGAATCCAAAATTGGTGTAATATTCAGTGAGTGCAGTAAATCTTGTGTTAATGTCTTGTATCACGGTGTCAACCATTGTAAAGAGAAAATCAATTCTGAATCTACTTTCAGCGGAATCAATATGCTCATCTACAGTTTCATAATTAAACATTTTCTTGTAAATCCCTTTCTCTTTAAAAGTCGTTGTAATCTCACAACTGCTCTTTTCTATAAATTCGTAGGCTTTTGCAGTACATTCATTAAAGCCTGTTTCCCGAAAATTTTGGATCCAGTCACGAAAATTGCTCAATTAAATTAATATCGACTTTGCCAGATCTTACTTATATTATTGACATGGTTTAATATTTCGTGTATTGAGATAATAAATTCCAGAGTTAGCATTTCAGTGGCTCTAGCATGAGTTTACGATACTACACTCGCTAGCGAGAGCGTAAAACATTTATATGGAAAATTGATAATTTGACATTGACAGTTCACGATTTCCCATACAAAAGTTTTACGTTCTCGCTAGCGAGTGTAGTATCGTAAACTCATACTAGAGCCTCAGTTATAATTGCTTGGCAATCGCAGAGAGTATCTGGATCTTCAGACTGATTTTGCAAATTATTTATACAATCAATAATATCATCAAACTGAAAACATTGAGGTAATATGAGTGATTTTTCAAAAGGCCTTAATTCCAGTAAGACCAAATTTTCATAAATTGCATATTTCTGTAGTTTATCGAAAAAGTTGTAATGTAATTGGTTTGGAAATATGCCGGTTTGAATAAAATTATACTTTTGAAGTTCATTTTATTATGGGAAAGAAGGCGTTTTGACACATGTTGCATGTTTCACTTGCGATTGTTCCTCGACTTTACGATTCCGGTAATAATTACAATTGAGTAGAAAATGGAAATAAGGCCTTTTGAAAAGTCACTCCTCATTATTGTGTACTACGCACTAGAGATTATAGTGCCTAGTACACTTTTATAGTTATTTTTTACAGTTATATTCGGTGGCAGCAGAGGATGCAAAAAAAAACCGATTTTACTTATTATTACTTTAATTTAAAAAAATACCGCTACAATGATTTGGCCTAAACTACGTTGAAGTAACACCGGTCGATGTTGGATCCAAAGTGTGTCGATTGTACTGCGACCGGAGTATTTAAGGTGGCTCTTGGTGCAGGTGTGCGGTGATTCATACTGCTTCACAAGCTCGAAAATTATGTGAAACATATTTCATAAGATTGCCATGCTTCATAGAATCTCCTGTAGATGTGTCGCAATACCACCCATCGGTGGTTCTTGCATGTTGTAATCGTAAAAAGTGCATGGTGTGGCAGTTTAACTGTCAACACACTCTTCACATTTAATTTTTTTTGTTAATTGTCGAGATACATGTCCAGATATATATCCTATTACTTTTGACTCGCATGTAAATTTTTGGTCCAGCATTTTTGATAAAATATTGCAATTATTTTCGACTTCAAAGTTGTTGGACGGCAGCAATGGTGTACTTTCTGGAATTTCATAATGTTGTTCATCATATCTATTTAAACAGGCCATACTGTTAATTATGTTTTCGGATGTAGTATTTAAGATTGTGAAATTATCTATTTTTTTTATAAGCTGATCTAAATTGCAAAATATTTGGGTTATTATTGTAGCCACCATGTCTACTTATCAAGCCAAAAAATAGTACTAGATGATCTTGAGAAATTCGGTACATAGAAACATATTGAAGCATCTTCTTTATGAAGTTGTATAGTGCTTTAAGTAATTCAATACGAACAATGGCACCAAGGAATCCTATTTTACTAGCAGACTCGACTACTTTTTTCTTCGAGATTTGTAATATTACCCTGGAAACCTGATGTTTTCTTTTAATTTGTTTTCTTGATTTATATCGAAATTTCAATTCAAGTATATATGATTTTTCTTCATTTAAGAATGCAAATATTTCGGACTTGCTATTGGTATCAATAGGACGCTTAAATCCATAGAAATGACATTTTCTGGAATTAATAATATCAAAAAAATTATTCATCACAGTTATAAAGTTCACGGTTCCTGATGAATCTTGAAAACGTGTAGAATTTAAAAATTCGTCACACAGAAGTAAAGACTTTGCTACGCTCATACTGAGCAGTTGTGTTGCGAGTTTCACCTTCATAATCTGCTGTCGGAAATTCAAATGACGAGGAACTAAAATAGGTACCAATACCATCAATAAAACAAATAAATGGTTTACAAACAATATTAAAATTCTTATATAAAATAAATACCTATTTAAAAATAAATCAACTCAAAAGTTTAATTAGGTAACTTACTTAATCAGTCTATCAATCAGTCAGTTAGTATTGTTACTGAAAGTCTTCAAAACTTCTCCCCTTACATTTGTAGCAGTTTCACACAACATACATTCGTATGGTGCGGTAGCTGCTTGATTGTATGATAAATTCTTTAGTTTCGTGCATTTTAGGTGATACCAACGAATGCAGTGATCACAGCCAATATTCATTTCGCCCTCTTCTTCAGTGTCACTTATAAGGTCAAAATCACAATAACCACATTTAACACGGGACCAAGTTTCTTCTACTTTCTTTTTCTTTATCCTCTTCTTTTTTGGTGGTGGTTCTTTTCTCTTTATCTCTTTCAAGCTTTCTTTTCTTAATTTGGTTTTCTTTATCCTGTTTAGCTTTTTCTTTTTTTTTTCGTAGTATTGTTGCCAAGCTTTAGATGTTATAGCACTCGGAAACTGGTTCGATGTAAGAGTTCCTTTGTTTTTAGTGACATCAGGGAATTTTAGGTGTTTTTTAAATGTGCTCATCTATAAGAGTTTCTGGTGTATCCGGAGCTAATTCTATTAATATGTTTTCTGTGACTTTTATTTTAGGGGCATTTTTTGATTTATTGTTTGAAGATTCTGTGAAAGGTATTGATTGTTTTTCTGCTAACGTAATAAAATCATTATCGGATTGTCCAACTGCATTAACATCATCAATTTGCAACGTAGAAGTATTACCATAACTTATGATAATAGGAGGGTTGTTTTTGGTGTCAGACTTTTTATTACATGTTTGTTGTTTATCTGGTGAAATATCCAAAGACCTGTTTAAGAGGACATGATCGTGATCTGCAAATGTATCCCTATGTTTTCTCTTTGATACTGGTACTTTTCAGATTCTGTAGCTTCTAGATTTTTATGCATTCCCGGTTTGTGTAGCTCAGTGAACGTTTTAATTTGGATAACATGCATCGTGGGGCTGTCATCGAAAGGAATAACGATATCGTTATTAGCTTGACATATTTCTGATAAATGTCTGTCACTAAATGGTGCTATTGAGATGTCGTTGAGAGATACGTGAGAACCACCTCTGGAATCTGAACAGAGCTGTGGTCCATGTCCTGAACAGAAAAAAATCCTGAAGTTTTTGGCCTGGCGCTTTTCAAAGACTTGTCAGAAGGATTTTTGAATTCAAAGGATTCTGAATGTCTGGGGGTTGAAGTGGATGGATGGATTAAACCTCGGGGTGTCTTCGATGTCATGTCAGAGGATTCCTTAACTTCAAACGATTTTGAATTTTCCAGGATTGTGAAGGTCTAGGTGTCTCCGACGTCTTGTTAACTTCTAATGATTTCGAGCGTCTGGCAGTGGAACTGGATTGTGAAGTTCGTGGTGTCTTTGATTTAGATTGCTGTTTTTGTAAATATGACTCCTTTGTGCGATCAAGTTCACGTAAGATTATGCTTGGATTTATACCCAACTTACCTAATATTCTCCTCCATCAGGTAAAACACTTTTCTGGCTATTTCAAAATGCCTCTCATTCAGAGGTTTTTGTGAACTTGTTTGAGCAGCAATTTTATTACGTATCTGAGCGTCTTTTACGCATTTTGAAAAGTCTACCCGTTCGACGTCAAATGGATAAAGGCCACATTTACGGAATCCATTCCTGATCGTATGAGTCATCTCCATGTCTAGCGTCGCTTTAAAAACTTGGCAGAAGTTTGTTTTTGTTATGCACTTGTTCAAGTTTTCAGACCGAATCTGCCAATTTTTTACGGTTCGCTTCCATTCTTGTTTCAGTGGCTTGAAGACACTTACATCTGCTGGTTGTAGAATGTGAGTGTTGTTAGGCGGTAAAGCGTAGAGAATGATATCGTTATCCTCGCAGAACTTACTCAACGGCATAGACATGTGTGACTCATGTCCATCTATGAAAAATAGTACAGGCTTTTTTATGTTTTGTTTCATGAGCCAATCGTTGAACCCGTTAGACATGTACTCAAAAAATATATCCGAACGCATCCACCCTGTCTCCGATTTCCCCAAAATCGAATCAGGCGGCATGTTGTCGACGACTGCTTTAGGTTGTCTTTTATATGGGAACACCACTCATGGCGGACATATTTCCCCAGATGCAGTCATTACCACCAGCAGTGTTATATTCTCTTTCTCATTGCCTTTCTTCACAACGTATACGTTTTTATAGCCTCTAGGAGCTAGAACCTTCCCTGATTTAGGAGACAATGAAACACTAGTTTCATCAGCGTTTAAAATACGACTCGGATCATTCAAAATATCTAATGCATTTCGTTCAACCACTTATTAATAGCTTCTGGCTCTCGGATGCTTATGTTTGGATGGCGTTTGAGAAAGCTGAGATACCATCGTATACTAGGTTTACCTCCTCGAAACCGATAGTCTATGCCCAGTTCTTTCGCAAGTTCAGCCACAGTATCGAGAAGGTCATATTTGTTGATTGGAATTCCGGCTTTCGCCAACTCAATTATCCAATCAACGATTTTCTTTTCTCCATCAAAACCAAATATAGGGTCTGGACCAACTTTTCTCCTATGATCAGCAACACGACCGGATAGCGTGTCCTGTATAGTGGATCTTGGAACTCCGTACTGCCGGCATGCTTCTCTGATGCTGCGTATATCTGAAAGAGCGTTTGTCAATGCTTCTTCACTATAAGCAAACCTTCGGGAAGGCTCTTCATTTCTTTTTCTTTCCTTTACTGATGGTGTCATCTGAAAAAAAAACAAGCACAATTCCAACACCAAGCACATTAACCAAAATGTATCCATTATCACACATAACCGGTAAATAAGCTTGAATAAGTGGTAATTATTAGTGAAACAGCTTCGCCCCCGCAGTTAAAAAGTAGCATATGTATTAATTATTCAGAGTAAGGCTATCTCTATGCTAAATTTCATTTAACCCATTGCATCATAAAGGGGAAACAAACATAAAGCCACATACACATATATCGGCCGCCTTTAATTTCCTAGGTCGAAAACAAATTTTACTAATTGAGGCATGGAATTTACAAATGGGCTAAGTGCCAAAATACAATTATGGAGAAATTAAATAAAAATGTATTAGTTTTTTAATCAATGTTTTATTTGGCTCAACAATATGATAAAATATATCAAACGGGTACTGTTCAAACATGTACCATTTAATAACATTAGTTGTAAGTTATTTCTGAAGACAAATCATTATTATTTTAGCCAATAAAGAAATGGTGTAAAATACAAGATATTTTCTTTACATATGGGCTAAGGCTAAGTACAATACTAATTCTATTATTATCGGGGCTAAGTGCCTATATTTTCAAATAATTAATTATTACACAAAGTCCTTTAGAATTCTTGACAATTTTCTGGCAAGTATTCGATCAACTACGATTGGAAACACGCACGACCCACTTGTAAAGAAAAAATGTTTGGCACTTACACCCAACGCCATCTATGAAACATTCCCAAAATATATATACAGTAGAATCCCGATTATCCGGATCAAATAAAATCAGGGGTATGCCGTATAATCGAAAATCCGTTCAAAGCAAATCAAATAATATTTAAATTTTAATAAAGACATATAGACTCTTTTTCGCTTGGACATTTCCAACACAAAATGTAGACAAAAATAAAAGACAACCTTTCAGTTAAACGCTATCTGACAATGGTTGCCCACAAATGACGTCACGCACTGTGATTGGTGTTTCAGTATAGATTAAAAATATTGTAAATAATAAAATTTTATTTCTTCATTTAAAAATATTTAAATGAATTATATTAAATTATTATTCGATAAATAATCGTAAAAAATATATATTTTCTTTATAAGTACATTTTAGATTTTAATCTGATTACTGTCCGATCCCCTATTGTGCATTAGATTAATATTTAAGTTTACTGTATACGTATTATGGACCACAATGCCTGAAATAAAAACTTACTATTATTATTATGCTATATATATATATATATATATATATATATATATATATATATATATATATATATATATATATATATATATATATATCCCAAGACATTGGGGTTCCTAGTCGAGCGCCCAGAGGTAGATGTATACACACCATTTCGACTAAATTATTTCAGAACCAACTTGGGCCGTTTTTCCCCAATAAATCATATTATGGATGTTGCCAACTCCTTGAGTCATGATGTTGACCTTTTTAACGACGCATTTTCCAAAATTAAAAGACTCATCCTTGTCCGTGGTTCAGATAATTAACACTAGTTTATTTTTGACTTATATTCCAAATTTCCGATATATTTATATTTCTATGTACTTATATTTTTTTTGCTAATTTTTTTGTTGATTTTTTTTTCTATTTTTATTGCCGGGATGCTACTTCGACTTTTATTGGTGTGCCACCTTTTGGCCTCCTTTAATTGCGGCGGCATCTGCCATGTTATTATTTTTTCTGTCCCTTGCTGTGTGTTTTTGTTCGGTGCCTGCCTCATTGGAGGCCATGTAATAATAAATAAATAAATAAATTGCTACATTATTACTTTTTTATGGCTAAAAATAAAATAATATTGTGCTGAATTGTACATCTATTGTTTTGCTATTATAATATTTTACTATTATAATAATTTGCGAATATAATATTATTATGCTCACAAAGGCATGGCGTGGGTCCAAAGGGGAGAGAGAACCGTGCTCACATAGTACTTTAATCCACTTTAATCTATATTGACCGTGCTGTTGCCTAGCGAGCAAGGTCAAATTGCTAATGCCCGTTATTTGTTTCATAAAACGTGTGACAGAAGGTAGCAACAAAAATTATATACCGCTAAGTTGGTATCCGTGGACCAACTCGATTGTTAATGAATTTTGAACTGGTTAATACTGGCTGACATAAAAAGGTTTGATATTCAAACAGGGAAAAAAAAGAAAAAGAATTATTTTATGTTTTGACGTAAAAAAACAGTGAGTGTGTTTTTATACATCTGGATAGATGGTTGTGAAATATTTTATATATAAGTTATTTTAGATGTTTTGAAGTTATTAAAAAATAAACTAGATGTGTGCACCATCCAAATAAGTAATTTTAATTACATCCAATAAAATTTAAGAAAATGAAGTAGGTAATCCGAAGAAGTGAAATCTACAAGATCGATCACACAACTAGTTGTGCGATCATTTCATGGTTCGAAAATGATGAACCTGTGGCACAACCAGTTGACATCGAGATACAAGATAATAAAATACTTTTTATTTAATAGTTATGTTTTCTTTCTTCTTATTAATTTAATAATATCATTTAGGTAGTTCAATAAATGCTTTTGTATTAAAAGATTCAATATGATTTTATTTTGCGAAAGCATTTTGTATACTATGTCACATTCATTTTGTAAAAAAGTAGTAATAAGTCAATTTTAGTTTTTCTGAAAAAAAAAAAATTGAAAAACTGATTTTTTTTTTCAATTCTCGATGAAAAAGAAGAACGTCCCAAATATTTTTTTTTTTTCGAAAGAGTTTTACAGAATAAACATGTATGCAAAAAATGAACGTAGTTTTGTCTCCTTATTATGCCTCCCATAGACACTTTAGTCATAAAGTGAGTTATTTGAAATCATTTTAAAATATAGGAACCTAATTTTGGCACCTTCAATTCAAGATGGCGGCTCGCGAATGCGCCCTCCGAGATTGAAAACTTCGATTTTTATTAAGCAACATAATGTCAATAACATAATAATTCTACTCCACTTTTTGTAGAGCACTGTCTATTGACTTCAAGTTGACTTGATCGGCTAGTTTCCAGAATCACCACAACAAAGGATCAGTACTCCGTTAGCATGTTTGCTGGGTAATAGCGGTTCTTGTAAGCAACAACCGCAGACGCTGTAGCATTTGCTGGCCTGATCGATGTATTTCAGAACTTCGTTGTCGAAATGCATATCATCTAATTTATCCGCCATATTTGTACAAGAAGCCATCTTTTTATTGGATATTATTTCATCATTAACGGTGGCCGACGGATACCTTGATAGGAAAAACAAAAACTATCTTTTTTCAATATTAACACCTATGTAATCTCAGCCCTCAATTTAGGGCATTAAATGTGATAGAAATCAAAACATCGACATTATATTATTTTCAATGTAATTTGTTTAATTTCCTTGATTATGTGGAAAATTTACACTAAATTTTCTAACAATTTCAGATTTCACCCATAAATCAAATTCTTTTTTTACCCATTTATTATGGCAAAGTTTCTTTTCCTTATATAATCAAATTTCCTTATTTAATGTCTTTTTTTTTATTATAAAAAGATAGACCGAAATAAATAAAACAGCAGAGAACAGTGATGGGAGATTTATTTTGGCAAATGCAACTATCCTAGTCTGAAAAAAAATCTCAATTTACAAACTACAACTGTTTCTCCTGACGTCGTCTGTGCCTATTGAATAAATTATCAAGTGAGTGAGCCACGCCACGTTTCTTCCTATATACATATCATCGTGGCCCAACATTGCCTCTGCAATTCATTAATATACAATTAAAACTATAATAGGAGTGGAGTGACCAGAATAATTTTCATTTTATTATAATTATTACGATAACAATTTAAAACAAGAGATTAAAAAGTGATCTAATACGGTCTTAAAATTCAATACGAACCTAAAAAAAATTGTTAATACAAGATCAAACTTTAAAACCACTAAATACAAAAATCGCAAGAGGTATACACTTAGAGACAAATAAAAATCAATGAAAACGATCGTGACACTGTATAAATGTTACAATGAGAAGCCTCTTAATAATAATGTACAAGAAGTGGTAACCTCAAAGGAATCAAAAACATTAAGCTATGCTTCCATTACATTTAGCAGTCAGATTTTAACTGTGCTATACAATCGATAAATTCACTATAGTCCCCGCCGTTACGAGAAGTTACAAATTATTAAAACAAAATTTCAGGGGTTCACAACGTTTGGATCGAATAATAATTATATTCGATCCAAACAAACATTAAAATTAGTAATAAAATCCAATATATAACCTAATCCGCGCATTTAAAACTCGAATGACGTATGAGTTTGACTCGTCAAAATTGCGGACCAAATGTTTAGGTTCTATTCTTTATAAACCAGGTAAATTAAGTTGTTTACACGCATCGAGATATGCGCTATTAAGATACGTCCTTTGATAACTGCCCGTGTGGCAAATTTGTTTGATAGCATAATTTATAGTTTCTCGTGGCGGCGACTATAGCCCAGTCTTAAAAATTAAAGTCAATCTTATCACTCGAGGGATACCTTTAAAAGTTCCATTTAGTATGTGACGGTCCAATCTGTAATCTAAAATTAATGTCAAAATCACAATAATGGCATACGAAAAAATATAAAACAAAATTTCTTATATTACCCACTAAAAGCGATTATAATAATAATAATAAAAAACCTATAATTTGGTTTTTCTTTCTTTCTATAATTGGCGATTCATTAGCCGAAAATATACTGGATGACATATAATATCAGAAAATATCTTTAATTACATATTTTACACCAAACATAGACTTTGACATTTCAAAAATTTCATAAAAATTTAATCCTGCAACTTTCTTTTGGTGTACAAAACTGAATTCCAAAATAAAATATTGACAATAATTGGCTAAATATACCAAATATTTGGTAGAAACGAGTTCTCCGTCAGAAAACTTTTGACTAGTATTGTATTCTGTACCGGAAGCACAACCTTAAGTTTTCTTTTTAATTTATTACCTAAAATTTTCAAAACATCCTCAACAATTCTACGAAAGGAATGTTTTATATTTATTTACAAAAACAATTTTTACATTCACTTATATGTAAAGGAAACAGTTTATTACATTTCAATTTTGATCCTAAGTTATAAGTTAAAATTAGCAATTAAGTCACTTCGGTCAGCCATCGATGTTTTTTTTTTTTTAGTGTGGTAAAAATATCAACAAACAATAAATAAAATTTTGCAATTAATCAATTAAGACAAGGACTAATCTCAGACTGAACACAATTTTTACTAAAATGAACGCAACTCAATAACCTACGAATTAAGGTGCAATATTGCACAATAAATTATTGTAGATACTTGGATATAACCGAACAGATTTAAAAATTGTAGGTTTTTCTTAAATATTGCATAAAATATAAAAAAAGAAATAAAAGTAAAAGAATAACGAATCAAAACTTTAGTACAGAAACTTAAGCTTGATAAGCTTAAAAATAAATGTAGTTGTCTCTGAAATTTTTTTTTTGGCACTAAGGGCTCAAAAAATAGATTTTTTTTGTATAAATCTACCCGATTCAAACTTTTATAAATATAGTCTATTATGGACCGTATTTTTGTCTAAGTTTTAATTTTACTCAAAGTAGTCAAATTATGGGACGAAAATAACACTTTTCTTCTAAGTCCTCGCCTTAAAAGAGTTTTAACTGCTTACAACTTTTTCATTATACAAATTAATACACAGAATTAATTATCAATCTTACAAAAAGAAATAACGTTTGTTTTGACATCAAATTTAATTAGTCCAAATCAATTGACAAAGTGGGACACATCTAAGATTGATACTAAATTTAGGCACACTACATTTTATAACGCATAGAACCTATTTTGGGTTCTCGATTTGATTCCGCAACTTTTAAGTCATGAATAAATTAAATAACGTTTTTAATTAATATAAAACAGAAACGCATCACAGTAAATCCAAGTAACACTGTACAATATATTTACATTATTCTATCAACAAGTGATTATCGACAATTAATTGTTATTTATTTATTACGAAAATATAGTGTTTCTATCGATAATATTGAGAGATCAAGACTTCACTTAGGATAACGATTTACAATTTCATTAATATCAACATGATTTACATTTTTTTTTAAATTTATTACACACTTTTTATTTTAATAAGTATCAAATGACCCGTCAGTTGTATTTAGAAATACAACTATTAAAAAATAATTTCTCAAACTGAGAGAATGCGAATAAATAAGTAAAAATGTACAATACTGTTACAAAAAAGAAAAGTTTCTTTTGACAAAATACAGTGAATAAATTCAATGGAAAAAAATACCTTCCGGTAAATTAACCATACATTGCCATAGACACAATTTTAATACGTTTGAGATGATATTTTGTCTCTATCACAATTCTCAAAGGGTGATTATTCCTTTTTGAGTAACATTTTATAATATACGCGTCTTATAAGACTGTAATGTAATCTTCAAAGGCATTGTAATTATTTGCATCATGAATAATTGAGTAACCACAATTTTTTTTTAAATGAAGTGTTCCAAAATTTTACCAGAAACAGTGGAGACCCAATTACTTAGATCACCTTACTTGGAGCTTGTTTAATAATGATTCCTTGCAAACTCTCACTGTGGGCTTCAAAAACTTGACGCTAACCAACTCGGTAGACAGATAGACTAGAGATAAAGTTCTAAGGTGTTATCGATGGAATTGGGAGGGAAGAGATGAGGCATTGGTTAGAAGCAGCTGAGGATCTAGGGCCGCACGCAGAGCGCGCCGGCTGCCAGCCGCTCTCAGAAGACAGAGTCCGCGGAGCGAGAGAGGTGCACTGGGTGGGAGGGGGACCGCGCGAGGCGCTTCCGAGGTAGCTTCTCCAGCGTCGACAGCAGATGGGAGAAGTCTGGCCTCTCATTGGCACGGTAAGACCAGCACAGCATAAGGATGTCCTGTGCATTACATTTATACATCATTACGATATTTCTTTTATGATGGTACCAGCTAGAAAACCGATATTAAGTGTCTGCTGAAAGCGTCAAACGACAGCTATTATTTATTGATCTATATAAACTTTCACAAGGAAATATTTATAAATAATCGAACACAACAAAATAAAATAGTTATTAGTCATTTCTATGGTGAAGAAACCTCCGGTAGTTGCTCTTTTAACTAAATTCTCCATTAACAAAAATTATTAATTATGAACCTAAATTAAATTACATATAAAATAGTGAGAGCATTCAAACTGAGCCTGTTTTTGTCTATCCTCAGTAGGAACATATCTTAAGTTATGTCTGGACAGATTTTTCACCTTTAATATCAAATAGGTAAAGTGTGGTCCTCCTCGGTGGAATAATTATGGTGTCCGCTTAACGCTCTGTCTTAGCGATTCCGGGTTCGATTACCGGATTGCCAACTGCTTTGAACTTTTCATAGCTGGATTTGGCAGGGCACACTGCGTTTTGCAGTCATTTGGGCAGCGCGTCTGGCGGCAGTAACCACCCCCTTACAGAAGACCACCTTACTCTGAGTGAGTAAGGGATGCCCGAGCCCATTTTCCTATCTCTTCCTAACCACTTATCCGACTAAGGTCGGCAGCGCACACTGCAGCACTTGGTCCGTTGCGTGTATTATAGGTGACGGTAGTTACTACCATCAAGTGGACCGTTAGCCTGTCTGACGACCTTAACAGCTTTTTTTTTACTCTATAACAATGGGCTCTTGAAGTCTAATCTGTGTTTTAATTCATGAATGTTTACTCCACCTTAATATCCCTGGAGGCTTGCATATTGCCTAGCGATTGTTTGACCCCCTTGCCGACCTGCCAAATGATGGCCTCAGGAGGTTGCCCCTTGAAAGGATATTCGCCGCACAACAATTCGTACCACACCGTCCTGAAATTTTTTTCAGTTTTGTTGATGCTGTTGGTTAGCTAGCAATGAGGTGAGGTAAATTTAAATCAGCAGTAATATGCGATCTGTTAGTATACTATGTGGTCAACTAACAGATGGGTTTTATTCAGAATCTGGGACATAATAGACATAAAGAATAATCAATCAAAAGATCAATAGAGCATTCTCACAACACTAAAAGAGAAAAATTAACCTTATAGTAGTCAAGGCTATAAATAATGCCTAAATTTAATTATATGTAGTTATAAAATTAAATTAATTATCTCAAAACTACCAAAGCTAGAGTCGCGACATTTGGTCAGATGATAGTTTGTGTAATGAAGGGTCCTAATGGACACGTTAATTATGCATTTATTCACCAAACCATACAAGAAAAGAAATTAAAAATGTTTCTTTTTTTGGCTTTAGGTTGGATTGTTTCTAATTTAATTATAAATTATTATAAATAAATTTTACAATTTGTATTAATTAATTAGTTGAATTCGCGAGTTGAAATGGCTATTTATGTAGCCGGCAGATACGAGCGCCACGTTCGAGGTTTTATTTCAACTGACGTGTGGCGCGGCCGCCGCCGCCGGTTAGCTGAAGGCTATGTACTACATACATTTATGTGTATCGGTTATTAATTATTTTATTTTCCAGTTTAAACGCCACATGGTAGATTGTTGGAAACCACATTAAGAGGCTGGAGGCGAGAGCCAGTAAAATCAGTAAAGCCAGTGATCGACGCGCTTGTCATTAGTTAATTTTTTTGTAAAATCATAGGACACCAGGACTTTCTCGACTGAAATTGGTGGATAAATAGGGTGAAACATATTACAGAATGTACTTACCCAAACGCGTACACGTCTGTGGCCTTAGAGAAGGGGAGGTGCAAAGAGGCGTGGGGGCGAAGCGCCCTTGCCAGTTCGGGGGCCAGATAGCACAGCCAGCCAGGTGGGATACCAAGGCTATCGCCTCGAGCGCTGCGACACATACAACCAATATAAATACTTTAATGAGAACTTGAGATAATATATTAATTCAAAGAAGCACGTTTTGAGATACTAAAAAGAACAATATGATTGCTCTTTTGTTCATGAACACTGTCACCAGCGTGTGCCAGTCAAGAATACTGACAGTTTGGAGCTTTAGCTCTATATTATTTTGCATCAGTTCAGATGAACTTTTTACACTTTGCAATTGCACTTTTCACGCATTGCTAAAATTCAAATATTCGAAGCATAGTTCAAGTTATACTATAGATAATAACATTAATGAATAGATCATATTAATTATAGCAATATTAATGATATAGGATATAAATCATCTATAAGTTGAACGACTTCAAAATGTTGCCATAAGTTTCATGTCTTACCCAAAAAATGACCACATCGATACTCAGATGAGTATCAACTAATAAGCACAAATGGCTTCCTATTTGCTGTCATCGGAAAACATTATGACTGCAGTTTTTTGGGCTAAAAAATTAGTGATCCTAAAATTTCCCTCATGGGAAAATTCCCCCTAAAATTCCCTTTTTAATAACAAATAAAAAAAAAACGCTCTTTTTTCAGTTTTTTTGACAACATCTTGGAAAATATGCATCTAATCGACATGAAGTACAACAATCGAATTTTTTCCTTATAAAATTTCACGAAAGGATAGGCTGTTGCGAAGATTCGCAATTTTTATTTTTATAATGCAAAATCATCACATTTTCATTGAAAATAAATGAATTTTTTGTAAAAGTAGATATTGGGGTGCTTAAAATACACACCAAAGTTGGACTCCAGAAAACAATAGCAACAGCAACAGGCAACCACAGCAAAATTGTTAAGTTGAAAACGCGATTGTGTATAACTTTAGTCCAGGATAAGATACCGATATGGGACAAAAAGTAATTACAATAGCTTCATTTTGTGAGAATTTCAGATTTTTAAATTAACAAAACTAATGAAGTTTAAATCAAGCGACTTACTTATTTCCAAAACAAAGCTTAGTGACACTGAACAATCCAAAGTCGGTGATGACCACCTTTCCGTTCTCGAGGAATATGTTCTTAGTCTTGAGATCCTTGTGGATGATGCCGCGTGCGTGTAAGTAACCCATACCCTGGAATCACAAAGAATCATGCCTAAATGTCCATTCAACAGCATGCCTTGTGTTATATTGCAATGAATATAACACAAGATTTAATCAAAAGTTGTCTGCACATTGCAAGAGGCTTACGAGAATCAATAAAACTTTTAAATCAATATTTATGGTTCCATAATAATGTGTCAAGCGATATTAAAGCTCCTACCATTATACAAATTTCAAAGAGTAATAAAACAGAGATTATGTACCAAAGGTTATTAGTAATAACTTATTACTCGTATAATGATAATTTCAGTGAAGGAACTGACTGATGGCTGATTAATTTGTTAATTGTATAGTTATATAGCAAGACTAAGTATGAATTCCGAACTGGCGACAAATATATAATACAGCTGATAAACGAACAGCCGAATAATCGAAAAAATTACATTTGGTAATTTTGTACGGAAATTTCCACTTCGGAATACTTTCAGTAGATGGCGTTGCTCATGGTGGACCTATCAGACCTACTGATACTTATCGGTGATAAATATCAGTACGTTTTGGTACAGTAGTGTTGTTTATGTGTCTAAGTGATGGCTTCCTACTAGAAAGTAGACTGATGAATCACCTGCGATATTTGCTGTGCGACAATGACACTCTTGTTGGCGTTGAATTTGTCCTTGCGCAGGTGGATGTGCGTGTATAGCGTCATACCCTTGCACAGCGAGGTGACGATGGCCAGCCGCGGCGGCTTCATGCAGGCGCCCATGAAGAGCACGAGGTTCTCGTGGCGCGTCTTACGGAAGGTGGCCACCTCGTGCTTGAAGGTGTCGAGTGGCACGCAGTCGTCGGCGAGCGAGTGCACGTGCAGCACCTTCACGGCGACGGCGCCGTGCCAGCTGCCGCGGTACACCGTGCCGAAGCGACCGCACCCGATCACCTCGAACAACTTCAGCTCGTCGTACGGGATGTCCCACTCCTTCATCGACAGCTGTCGCGTAACAGACACACGTCACAATCAGTACACAAGTAATGTTACTATTTACCAGAGTAGTGAAGACAAAAATACAACTTCCTCGAGTGGCGGGCAGGCAAACGCTATAGGAGGGATTGGACTAGATGAGGATAATTATGAATATAGTAATTACTGAAACCAAAAAAAATATTTAAGCACCTAGGGGCTGGCTGAAAATCGGGACAGAAAGGCCTGTATTTGAATGGCAGGAAATAACTGACACAACGAGCTAGATTTTCTCCATCAAATTCATTGTAACATTGTAAAATTTGATCCTTGCTTTTACACGGATGTGACACCTGGACAATCAAAACGGATTACTTGTTATGATTCTGTTTTGGTGCGAAATATTAGAGGAAATGGGCATCGGAAACGATGTATAAATTTTCCGCCTCAGCAAAATTAAATGGAATATTTCTTCGGCGATATGATAGGCACGCAAAGTGTATATAGTAAGTTAACTTTGACTACCTATATTTGAGGAAGAGTGAGGCTTCTTAACAAAAAATATATTTTTTGATCTAGCCGTACCCTTTCACAGTGAAACAAAATACGTGAAAAACGTTGTACGACGGCAAATCGCATTAACAAGTACGAAATTAGTATTTAAAAAAAGCCGAATAAGAAACATACCTCTTCAAACATTCTCCTCCGACGAACGAAAACAGTCATGGTAAAACAATTTTTTCTCGCATATTTATTTTCGTTTGCATTGAAACAATGTGCGCCCGAGTGCAGAGACAACACAATGTTATCTGACGAGTGGGGTCACCGGGCGTTATCTCACAATGCTATGATGGTTGTATAAATCGAATATGGACAACGAATGACTCATACATTATCGCCATGTCCGTATTTCTATCAATTTCCTCTATATATTTAATTTTAATGTCTAAATAAGTAAAATTTTATTTAAACACACTTATAAATAAATAGATATTTATTATAAAGGACACAAAAGTGTTCCGCAGTTTAATTTTGACATTGTACTGTACCTCGGTAAGTCTATCTATAGTACGGTCATTCTATGAATGCGTTTTTGACATTTCTTTATGTCCATTGCATAAAGTTCATTTCCGAATAAACGATACAGAAAATGTATGGAATTGACACCTGTCAGAACAGCACTCTTATAATGGCCGGAGTATAATATATAAAATTCTCGTGTCACAGTGTTTGTAACAAAACTCCTCCGAAACGGCTGGACCGATTTTTATGACTTTTTTGTATATTTGGTATGTATGAGAATAGGCCGTAAAGCATTTTTCATCTTGCTACCCCCACCCCCCATTTTTTAATCGCGATTTTAGTATTTTTGTATGAAGAATATTGAAATAATTTAACCGTCGTTCACTGACGTGAAGTGACGCGTCACTAATATATGGTTTGAAAATAAAATTTGAACCGATAGGTGACGCCACAATCGGGTTACGGAATTATTTTCGAGTTCTGGCAGGAGAACGTCTGCTGGGTCAGCTAGTATTAAAATATAAATGACTGGATAGACATCTAGGAACAGAGACCTCTGTATGGAATACTTGTCAAATCTAGCCTAATTTGCAGGTGTTTGTGGTGCGCGTAATATGGCATTTATAATTTTTGGCCTATCACGATTTTAATAATTTTATTAACAAAAGACTAAATAATAGGCACATGTTTTTAAAGAGACAGTGACATACACATTTTCAAATAAAGTCGCGCTCCGCTTCTCGACTAACTTCTCCTAAAACCACACAACGAACATTGATACGGTTTTCACTAATGGAAAGATTAACCAACGAGGAAGATTTGTAGGAAAAAATTGAATCCTTGTGAAGATGAAATTGAGTCACTAGTGTGTCATATGTAACGTAATTAATTTAATATTAATAAGACATTTTCATACTTCTAACAGTATGTAAAAATTGATTCTTTGATAATAACAACTTCAAATATAACTTTATTTATCCTCCAGAAAACCTATAAATTGTCAAATCACATTTATTTACGTCGCAGGTTTTATAATAAAAAACTTAACAAGTGCGAGTTGAACTCGCGTGAAGAGGGTTCCGTACGATGTTACCTATCCGCACAATATTGAGTGATTAAACATGTTGTTTTAATATCATGGACTTCTTATAGGTTTTCCTATAATCTATTATAAGTAGAAAACTAATTTCTGTATTTTTTTCAAAATTTCAGGTTCAGTAGTTTCGGAGATAAGGGGGGAATGGTCGGACAGACGGACACACGAGTGATCCTATAAGGGTTCCGTTTTTTTATTCGGACATACGGAACCCTAAAAAGGACTGTCAAATTTCACAGATACTTAATTCTGTGTGAGAATGAATATAATTTAGATGTACATAATTGATAAACTTGATAAATTACAGCAATAAATACTTACGCTATTTTGTCGGGGCCACCGCTGGTCGTTGTGGTTGGGTCCAAGGTCTAGCGAGTCAGCGCGCGCTCCGCCCCCGCTATCAGTGGAGCCGGACCCGCTCAGCGATACGCAACGCGATCCGTCTGAAAACCGAATTATCGATTCGTTTGGGGATGGTCATGCAACCAACGAGATCGCTTGATCTTTACTGGACTAGATTTTTTAAAAGAAGATAAAAGATATAAAAGAGTATACATTTTGTAGTTGTCTCTTTGGACTAGTTACGGAAGGTCACGCTGGTTCTGATTTTTTTTATGTTGGACGTACTCCACAATGGAACAGGTGAATTAGTTACGTCATTTTATTGCGCAGCATTCGCGTTAGAGGAGCCTTGCCAAGCAAATCAGTTCTTACGTCCACCATCAAGTTTCGAATGAAAGTTTGTTATGCGCGCGGTTTCATTCACACCATTGGTGCAACAAATGAACTGCTATGTATAGTCTCCACCACCACTCCTCCATGTATACCCGAAATAACTTAAGCCGCTCAACTCTAAATAGCTAACTGTGGGTGGATCGAACCACCGCGGGCAGAAACGGTCGCCGAGTGTCGGGAACGTGAGATACGACCAGTTATACAAATTATATCAAGTCGTTAGGTAAGGTGCGGATCCCCCGGGAGGGTTTTGAGGATGAAGACTGGTTCTAACAGAGAGCGTTTGCTGCTATTGTTACTACAGTAAACAGGGACTAATACAGACAGAAACTAATTTACTACTGTACTAAGACTATTTACCGTAACATTATAGTACTTATATGTTTATAAATATAAGTACTATAATATAAATACAGGACAATAAGAAATATACTAATATTATAAAGCTGAAGAGTTTGTTTGTTTGTTTGTACGCGCTAATCTCAGGAACTACTGGTGCGAATTGAAAAATTCTTTTTGTTTTGAATAGTCCATTTATCGAGGAAGGCTATAGGCTATAATAACATCACGCTACGATAATTAGCATTATATATAAGCAGTGTACAGTACCGCGCGCCCCATGCGCACGCCGCCGCCGTATGGGCCGCAGCGAAGCGTGGCAGAGTTCAGCTAGTCATATATAAAAATTACGGGTCACCGTGTTCGTTCACGCTAATTTCTGAAAGCGTCTAACCGATTTTAATATATTTTGTAAATGTGTTCCAGCCATCTTTAACTATTCGTCATTCGTCATGTTAAGGTAATAATATACTAAACAAAATCAAGACATTTGTAAGACAAGAGCCTACAATTTATGATAGGATAAAAGATGAAACATACCGCTTTTGACGCTAGCAGTCAATTCTTCCTTGTGATCGGCTGTGGTTCTCGCCGGAGACTGAATCGTCACCACGTGGTTTGGACTCGGCAAAGGTGGCTTCACTTCTGTTACAAATAAACCAAAATTCCAACACTTAGCACAAAAACATTCTAAAACATGTCAACATTCAGCTCAAAGCAGATTTCGCATAAACATGTTGGTGACTACTAAGTACCCAATGATAAATAAAGAAAATTCGACAAATGAAATATAATTTAAAAACAATATCAATATTTTGGGATATAACCACGGAGCATACACAAAGAGGAGATGGCCTAAACAACTGTGCACTGATTTCAAACTAGGTCCTGACGTCATTTTTTGTGGGCGTGGTCTTGGTCAGTCTGCTGTCGACATCGGCACGGAGTGGTGGCGCTTGTTTGTTGTAGTCAAAATTCATTTGCAATTTTCTATTAACTTTATAATTAAAAATAAGTAAAAAAATATGAAGTGTTGTGTGCTATCGTGTAAAAACTATTCGGATAGACGTTCCGATGCCATGGATGGCATCACATTTCACTTGTGAGTAATTTTATTCATACTTTATCGAGACGAATTCTAGAAAAATCTCTTTGCGTTGCCATAGTTATCCTACTTGACTAAAGATGGCGCAATATTGTACGGCACGGAGTGGTGGCGCAACATAAACGGCTTTTAGCTACGTAAATAACATTTATATCTTCAAAATTATACGTATTTAAGTTGGCTTTAATTTTACTAAAGACTTCTTTGTTGGGAAAAATGTCGTCTTATTATATTTTAATCATTGATTTAAACCTTGCTTAGCTCGCCTGCCATCTATCGTGAAGTAGTCAATAATTGTATATACAGGGCCGTAATTAAAATTAAAATGTGTATATAACTTAATTGTACATTTCGCTCATTTTTAGTTTTAATTTTATACAAAATAAAATCTTTAATTGGCTATTAGTTCCTTTTTTTTCTGTATATTAAGTTTTAGGAGCTGTACAATTTGAGTAAATAAATAATTAGTTGAAAAATAAATAATTCTTTGAAATTCAGTACGTCCCTGTATTCGATACTAGTGCTATCTAGCAATACATAGCTAAACAACGTAGTGAAAGGTCGATAGACGAAGGTTTTCTTTTTACCGCTAGATGGAAAAAGTATAATTGGGCGGGGTCTAACTTCCTCCTTGCCCCGCGCAGCAGTCACGCGCCGCTCTATAGAAAAATTCAATAACAACATCTCCTCTTTGTATATGCTCCGTGGATATAACATCGTTCTTCACTATTTAACGTGTCTGTTTAAATTAATTTGACCATGCGAAAAGAGAATGTAGTGCGGTCACCTGGGAAGTGGAACTGCTGCTTGTGATGGTGGTTGTGGTGGTGGTGGGGCGGCGGGTGGTGGTGGTGCGGGGTGGCGGGGGCGGCCAGCGCCGGAGACGAAGGCGTCGAACTGTTGCACGACGACGTGTTGGACGACGAGTCGGGACCGCCACCGCCCTAAACGATACACTCACCTCACTTGACCCATTCGAATACAATAATGAGGCCTTTCTTAGTTACAGAGAATCTGCTAAAAATCGCTATACCTACTTCCTCCAACCATTTGACAGTTGCTTGAGAACATAACTTAAGACTTTAAAATGCGTGCTAAAGGAAATATATAAACTGCCTAATCTTATTTATTTACGTCACTTATTAACCAATAAAAACATTTGCTAGAAAATTAATCGAAAGTAATTTACTTGTGGCTTATTTTTTATTTTTTGAGATAAATTGATTAAAACTTAAACGGTTGGACGAAGTATCATCGCTAAATCAATAATATACTAAGAAAAAAAGAGACATAGTTTCCATTAGTCCAGACTCAGAGCAATTAGACATTATTAAAGAAAAATGACGGAATCCAGATATAATGAATGAATTTGTTGTTTTTTTATTATTTTCTAATGGCCTAAAATAAAAAGTTTACCCATTAAAAATTGCCACTTCATTTTACTTATTTTAATTATTTTATAATCCAGTTATAATGGATGGATTTTAATTGTCCTAGAATTTTTGAGTTTCTTATGTTCAAAAGTAAAAAATTTACTTATTTAAAATGTTTCGCTTTTTTAAAACATAGCTTTATGTAAAATTATACATAGCACAGTAAGTATATTCTTTTTGGAGCTACACTTTTTTTTCTTTTTAGGATTATTTAAAAAGGGAGAGCAAACGTTTTCGAAACGTAGGTATTTCACGTATGGTCGCCGAAGTTGTGTAACAACGTTCCTGCGACCGCCTGCGGTTTTAGCCGGTAGGAGTCAGGCATAAACCACAGCGTCCCCTTCGCTGCCGGGTATCCATGATGGATTTCCCAACGTATTTCACGTATTCAAAGCATTTCACGTATAGCAAAGAGAAATAGAGTGGGGAAGCAGAATAGTGGAGCGAAAATAAACTATTTTTTATTTATTGATTAAAACTTCTTCATCAATAAAAATCAATTGTTATAAGAAATGGAATCGGTAACGAGAACATCACTAATTGATTAGCATACTTGATCCATTTGACAAAGTGTAATTTTTTTTTTTTTTTGTTTTCTGATGGCCTAAAATAAAAAGTTTACCCATTAAAAATGTCCCCTACAAAGTATTGCATCAACAAGGAGGGTGATTAGTGTTATTGATGGATTGATGAATATTTACGGGATAATGCGGTGGCACGTTGGCCACGTAGTGCCTCCGTCGCGGTCGACTCGTAATCGAAGAGAGGAAGCTGGTGGCGCCCGCGCGGACCGACACCGGCGAAGCGCACGGATAATAACCTACCAACAATTCATTTATCTTAGTTCTTTTACGGCTTCTGTCAGATTCTTCCAAATAGAATCTGCATACCGAACTGGTGGTTATCGTCTTATGGCCTTAGAAACAAATATGGCGAATAATGGTTGTTTCCATTTGAAAATAACTTTCCGATTGTGGTCCAGAATACTCACCATCTTTATGAACTTTTTCTTTGAAGGCTACCACAAATTCTGGCGGCAGACCACACGACGGTGGTACTTTACTCTCGCAATCTCTGAAAAAAGAAAAATCAAGGACTTTAAGAAACATTTCTTCATTCTATCTTTAAAACTGTTCGGCTAAATTGTTGATTTATTTGCACACACTTTGATTGCGACTGGAAGTTGTACATGTTATTAATTAAGCATTTACGGCTATCACCGATTCAGTCTGTGATTGCCACAGCCGATGGGCCTTCACATATATCTCACCTGTGGCACTTGAACTTGCACTCCTTGCACTTGAGGCCGGAGCCAAAAAGCATCTGCTTGTCACAGTAGTCACAGGTGGCGATCATGTTGAAGGTCTTGGTGAAGCGGTGCGCGATGTCGTGGGCCATGCAGCGCGAAACCGTCGTCGGAGTGCGCGGGGAGCGCGGCGCTGGCTGCCAACCCTGTCGTGGTAAATTTTTCAAACAATTTTTATGAACCAGCATATTAGGCTAGTTTTCTTCTCACGCTGACGGTCGACGCTGATAGGTCAATGTGTATTTATTAGTATCGAGCGTTTCTTAGTGACGCTAACCGGTCGGTGCTGAGCTGACAGGGCACACTGTGTTTCGCAGTCATTCGGGCAGCCCGTCTGGCGGCAGTAACCATCCCCTTACAGTTAGTAAGGGATGCCAGACACCATTTCCCTATCCCTTAGCCTACTATGGTCTGCCTGTGGCGTTGCTTGTGTTATAAGCGACGTTAGCCGTCAGCCTGTCTGACGACTTTAACCTAAAAGAAGTCCGTCTCAATACATTGGATATAAGCGCAGTAGTGGTTATCATGTCTGCTTTAAATAGACACACTTTGTATCCTTTGGTTTACTATGCTGTATATTACCACAGTCTAACCATACTTACGTCATACAGTCGGGCAACGCTCAATGTTCAAGCCTGCAAACTGAAGAAAGTTCGCCGAACGTTGCTCTACGCAAGTACATTCGTTGCCTGACTGTATGACGTAAGTATGGTTAGACTGTGGTATTACTATATCCTTTGGTTATAGTAATACTGTGCTGTGTAATAAAAATGATATACAGATGACAGTGAATATCGACAAGTCTTTCTCTGTATAAATTTTATATGCAAATTTATTTATAGTGGCTTGCAATTTGTGAGTATCAGCTTTGTGCAATCTGCAGAGTGAGACACGGTCACGTGTAATACAGGTAGGTATTCTTCAATACCTACTATGGGCACCAGGCTCTCACACAGTTACAACCATTGCTTGTGTCCTAATTTAGGTCAAGATAGTTTGTACCTATCATTTGTGTCGTTATATGTAATTGTGTGGAAGAAAAAAATAAATTCGTTATTATTATTATTATTCCCTGGACAGTAGCAGTAAGGAAGACCAACTACTTTAATAGTTATTTATTGACTATTAATAGTTATTTATTTATAGTAGGAGACTATTAATAGTTTTTTATTTACGGTGGTTTCATAAACTACGCAACAAATACTTAATGTTCCCCACTCAGCACACTTCACTTCATTTAAAGTCGTTAATTTCATAACAAACCCCAATGCCGTATAATCGCCATTCTGCTCAATTTATGAGCCACTACTTAATGGTTGTAACTTGCCAGTTTTTCAGTTTAACACCCATCATAAATAATTCTTTAGTAGCACTGTATTCTGTACAGCAAACAATCTGACGACTAATTGCGGAGGGTATTCTCGGGAAACAAAAAAAAAATATAGTTACAGTATGATTATGTAGCGTATGGTTGAGCGGTCGGTGCAGAGGAGTCGTGTCTACGGGTGGATCCGGCTCGTGAGGGGAGGGAGGGGGAGAGCCCTCCCCGCCTTCCACCACGCCCAGCGCTGACGACTGGCTGTTGTCGCTAAGACACACAACACACACATTTATAATCGACTAGCTTTTGTCCGCGTCCCTCGGGAACAGTACTTTGTTACTGGTTTAAATGTACCCTTTCTGTACCTTCTTGTCCTTTCCTGCATCCCCAATAACGTGTATGCAAAATTTCATGATGATCTGTTTAGTATAATCGGCGCAAATCCTCATGGGCTCTGGCGATATCACGTGCGGCGCAGGGAGGGAGCCACGGAATGAGCGAGACGCAATGATATGTACAAGAGAGAAAGCTGTTGTGCCATATCGCTTATTCAGACTTGCAATAGACATGATGACAGATTTTGAAATTCCCTTCCATAATGTAGATACACGTCTACCATATCCGAAAAAAATAATATTTCAGCAAAAAAAAAACTAAATTTCAACGCGAATTATTGAATGTTTTTAAATCTATTTTGAATTACGCGCGAAAACGCTCTTAGGTGTCATGGCGTCGCGTCTGATGAACCGTGACGTCACCGACATCTCATCAGATTTTTCATTCTGTCAAAGCAAAGTCAAGCAACACGATGGCACTTACCCGGGCGTGACGTCATTCGGTCTGATTGGTGTTTCAGTTAACATGGCCGATTACAGTTATTTATACTTCTATTTTATATTTTATTTTTTACAAAACAACTCACTTTCGCATTTATAATATTAGGTACAAGAAAACAGATGACAAATCTAGGCCTGTGGAGCCTAGTGGAAATTTAACAAAACCGGTCGTATAAGCAAGTGCACTAAATTAAAATTAAAATTTAATTTAAATTAATTTTAACATTAAACCTGTTTAGTCTCTTGTTCATTGACCGATCCAATGTTATAGATATCAACATTAATCTTACTTAAATTGTACCTTTTAGTTTTCTTAGTTTATATATTATCAACAAAAAAAATTGTAATGAAATTAGAGCATTGTTTTAAACAAATATACACTAGAAAGCAACAAAACAAATTAATTTTTTTAAACAATAATTTAAAACGTTTGTATAGAGAAACTAAAGTTACCTTAGGTCGGAGGCGTCCGGTCTGACGGAAAGCTGCGACTCGTGCGACCTCGATTTTGTGAGGGGCGCAGGCGCAGGTAGGTGACCACTCTGCTTGCGTTTACTGATTGGGGTCGTCGGGGACTTACCACCTAAACAAAGTAACTTTTTTTATTAATTTAATATTTAAAAAAATTGCCGTCACGGGAAGCCCGGCAGATGTGAAACATATTAGAATTTATAATTAATAAAAAACACTAAAGAAATGTGGAACAAAATAATAAAACA
Source organism: Bembecia ichneumoniformis (assembly GCA_910589475.2). Classification (NCBI taxonomy): domain Eukaryota; kingdom Metazoa; phylum Arthropoda; class Insecta; order Lepidoptera; family Sesiidae; genus Bembecia; species Bembecia ichneumoniformis. The sequence goes on from OU342532.1 coordinate 17,393,234, forward strand.
AAGCATGCATACAATCGGTAAACGTGTCAAGTATACTAGGGGCATGACGGCATAAAAGAGCGTCTCGCAGTTTGTAGTAAAAATAATACAAAATATAAAATACTAGCGACCCGCCCCCGGCTTCGCGTGCAATTTTTATACATAAGAACATTCCCCGTTTATCCCTCTTTCCATTAGTGAAAACTGAATTAAAATCGGTCTACCCGTTCACGCGTGATGCCGTGACCAAGGGAAATGGGGATTCATTTTTATATATAGAGATAGTAGTGGCAGGGGTTTTCGCAGTTTTCGCAGTTATTTGGGCTGCCCGTCTGGCGGCAGTAACCACCCCCATACAGAAGACCACCGTGAAATAACAGCACGTGTGCTGTTGTATTTCGGCGAGGGGTGCCAGAGCCCATTTCTCTATCTCCTAGTCCCTTATCCTTAATTCTACTGTAGTCGGCAGCGCACTTGCAGCAGCTTTGGCGTTGCTTGTGTTATAGGCGACGGTAGCCACTTACCATCAAGTGGACCGTCAGCCTGTCTTTTAATTAAGTCCATCCGTCCACTGCAGCTGCTCTCTTGAGGTCATTATTGGGTAATGGGAATCAATGAAAGATTTAATTTGTAGTAAATGATATTAAATTAGTCACTATTTGAAAAGAAACGCGTGTTCATATTCACTATTAAGGGCGATATATGAAATATATGTAAAACGTGAATATCTCCATTGAACAATTTTACCTTTCTTATTGTGTGGAGTCCCGTGTGCGTCCGGCGAGGCGTCGTGGGGCCGATCACGAGAATGACGCGCGCGAGGTCTGGGCGATCCTCTGGCGTGTCGTTCCCACGAGTCCCAGTACAGCTGCAGCTCCACACCATCCTCGCCGCGGACCAACGCTTCTACAGGTCAACACAAAAACCTCTAACGTTTCTACAATAAAATTTCTATTCAGTTCAAAGCACTAGTAGTAATCCTTTATCCTATACTGCATAATACAATAGCAGAATAGTAAATTTGGGCACTTAGTAATAAGTAATAATAACTTCAACAAGACTGATTTATTTTGCTTTCACGCATGACATACCCAACAAGGTTCAACTTAATAACTGCAGATGGCGTTAGTATATTAGTATAAATATTTTTATATACATATTTTAATAATAAGAACATAAAGAAAAGAGGAATAATGCCTAAATATCTATAATTGATACTATAAAGAAATTCAAATGGAGATTGACGGATATTATGGCCAGAGGCCCCTGACACAGTATAATAAAGAGTACTAGCGTACAGTATGGTCACTCCCTGCCTCCCGTTGATAGTGCCGCCACCCGCGCTCAGTAACCTCACAGTTACTTTTAGGGCTTGTTTCACAATGTGCTAATAAAGTCCCGAATAGTAATTCGACGAATAAAATACTTGTCAGATAAATCCTTCCATTAACTTGTATTGCGTTTCACAATCATCCAACTCATAACTAAATCTGCTGATTTGGTAGTCGACAAGTGCGAGTTGGCAACGTCTTATTCTTTCGTTCCGTTTCGAGCGTTGATTAATGTTATACGAATTATTATGTCATATTTTTTTTACAAATTAAATAACTATATTTTTTCTGATAAAATAATTATTAATGTTACCGGTTTCATCGTTTCAATCTATATAAAGAATATTTTTCCTACATGAACACTAAAAGAAGGGTCTAGGACAATTCACCGCCGCCATTTCATCGCTGGCCGTTTCATCGCCTTTTAGTTAAAATATCAGCATTAGCATCACTTTAAAAAAATTAATGTCACACACGTTTCCAGTACAATAAGTCTTATAACATATTTTGAAATGGACAGTCTATTTGTCAAAATTAGTAATCCGAGTGTACTCGCTCCGCTCACATTTAATTTTATAAAGATTCCAGAACCTAAGCTAACTTTGTTTTCAGTACAAATAAGTCTTGTAGTATATTTTGTAATAGTAGACATTCTTTTTTCAAAAACCAGTATTCCGTTTTAATCCGCAATCACATTTACTAAAATTAATGTGAATTAAAATAAACTATGTAATTTGCCAAAATAAAACTAGAATACATAATATTTTATGAAAATTTACGTCTTTTCTGACGATAAACATGTGGTAGTAATTCTTTTGCTTTCTACAATACTGTGCATGATAAACAATAGACCACAACGAACGGCGATGAAATTGCTGGCGATTAATCGGCGGCGATGAATCGTCCCATTCCGCTAAAAGAATACTTTGGTGCGAAGCATATTTTGCAGGTAACGAAACGTTTCTTCTATATTCTGTGTTATTGACGTCCTTCATGTTTTGTTATTGTTATTGTGATTCGAAATTTCAAAGGTTATGTAATATTGAAGACGTTATTATAAAACGTAGTGTATATTATATAATGAATGGAATTATATAAAATATAAAAACAGTGATTATATACCAAAATATTATAAAAAGAATTTCTCAGAAATGTGAAAACGTGAAAGGAGATAAAAAAATTATCGTTTTCATCTTCCATCGCCTCGTAAATATCCATTTTAATTGCGAACTTAATGAATAATAGCAAAATGTAAAAATAATATGTCAACTGTCAGTGCTATTCGTCGGTTAAGTATGATAGTGGCCACATGATCTAACCTACAACTTATTCAGTAGTTTAATAGCTGGATAGCGCTAGTCAACGACTGTGAAACGCACACAAAGCGTTTACTGGACAGTTAATCGACAAATAACCTAATTGTAACTTTATTCGGACATTGTGAAACAAGCCCTTAGTGTCTCAAATTTGTGATAATTTAGCGTTTCAAAATTATCCTATTTTGTTACACATTTTATAAATTTTGTTCGTGAATAATCTAATATATAAAATTCTCGTGTCACAATGTTTGTAACAAAACTCCTCCGAAACGGGTGGACCGATTTTCATGTTTTTTTTTTTTGTATATTTGTTAAGTATGAGAGTAGTTCGTAAAATATTTTTCATCCTCCTACCCTCACACCCCATTTTTTAATCGCAATTTTAGTATTTTTGTATGAAAAATACCCAAATAATTTAACCATCGTTGTTCACGTTGACTCGTGAAGTGTTGCGTCACTTATATGGTTTGAAAATAAAATTGGACCTGATAGGTGGCGCCACAATCGGGTTACAGAATTATTTTCGGGTTCGAGCAGGGCAACGTCTGCTGGGTCAGCTAGTAAACATAAAAATTACAAGCATGAAATTTTATTTTCCTTCGACTATCTCTTTATTTAGTCTGTGGTACATTTAAGAGGCTATTGACAAAGATTCAGTTTTCCGTTGGCTATACACAATAATACTTTTTGTTATTAAAACTGATTCATTTTTCTTTCTTTCTAGCTACTATTATAATAAGAGAAAGTTAAAGTTTTTTTTGGCACTTTATTAGTCTTTTCTTTTTTTAATCAATGGGAAAATGAGGAAACCTATAATAAACGAATTCGTCTTTTCTCCTCACGTATACTCACAAACTTTCACGTTTATAATATTATTAGGATAATTAGGTAAAAAATGCTACTTATTAAATATAAAACAGTTTAATAAGCAACCTTATAATAATAATCTCAGAAAATAGAGTTAAAAACGTTTTTGTTTATAATTAATTACAAGCACACAAAATTAATTCGAGGCCGCTATTACAAGGTCATCTCATATTGCCGCACATTGCGTTCCCGATTCGCAAATGGCGGCAACCCTAGCATGTCTTATCTCACTCACACAAGCATGGTACGCGTTCACCTACACGAGCGTAGACCGTGTGCGTAGCAATGCGTTTGTTTCATACATTTTATCGCTAGTGACCGAGGTGTGCCCCTGGCCCACATAAATGGTCATACAAGATTATCCAATGGTATCCCAAAGGAGAGAAACGATATAAGGAAGGCAGAACCGTGGATAGGAGGATGACATGTATATGGAGGAAAGCGCAGGATAGAATACAGTGTTAAAACTTAGAGGAAGCCCACATGTCACTGGAAAAGCTAGGAAAAATAATAAAAAATTGAAAAGTTTCTTTTTATAATAAAAGCTCTCTTTATATTTATAGTATTACTAGTAGACAACCAAGCTAAGTTAGAAGCACAAGTATAACAAAAAAAGTGATGTTGCAGATTACAAATACTTGGAAAGATTTAAAATGAACGTTACCTGTATAAGTTCGTAATCGATGCATCGCGCGGCAAAGTCGTTTAATCTCTTCATCGCGAGCGGCCGCCAACAGCGCCCTGAGCTCGTGATCTGAACGCTCTCTGAGTGCTTCTAACGAAGTCAAGCGAGAACATATCGCCTGAAAAGAAATGAGCAACCAAATATGTAAGTTAGATCGACACGCCCTATTCTAAACACAATAGTGATAAAAATGGTAGTAAACACCTATATAAAAGGTTAGAATCGTATTTATTTCTCAAAAAGAATTACAAAATTCACTTAAATGAGAAACTTATAAATTTATATAGAACTATATAATTATAGAACTATATAAATAAATAAATGAGACGGCCCGCAAGGATGCTTGCCTAACGTCTCAGGGGCCCCGGGTTCGATTCCCGGCGGGGTCAACTTTGGAAATTTTAATGTAATTTTCAAAAAATTACTCTGGTCTGGATTTGAAAAGTAGTGGTAGGGCACACTGCGTTTCGCAGTCATTTGGGCAGCCCGCCTGGCGGCAGTGACCACCCCCTTACAGAAGATCACCGTGAAATAACGGCATATACGTGCTGTTGTGTTTCGGTGAGTGAGTAAGGGATGCCAGAGCCCATTTCCTTATCCCCTCCTAATCCGTTATCCAATCCTACTGTAGTCGGCAGCGCACTCGTAGCACCTGTAGCGTTGCTTGTGTTATAGGCGACGGTAGCCACCTACCATCAAGTGGACCGTCAGCCTGTCTGTCGACATAACATAAAAAAAAAAAATTAAGTATAAACATTAGTTCGCATCGCGAGCATACAACCAATCTGATAATATAGAATACTTACATAGTGGGATTTATATAAAACAAAAACATGAATACTTAACAAATATAAAACCTATTAAATAAAAATACATCTATACAAAATGTGGGTAAATTGAAAAAATATACTTAACAAAATGTACACAAACAAGAAAACATTGATACCACATTGCTGGGACATTGCTTTATAAGAGAAATGATAAATTAAACATAATAGTTATTTTAAAGTCGAAGTAGATTTTGTTTGATTAGCCTTTTGAAAATATTTGCAGATTTCGCCTCTTTTATATTATTAGGAACACCTATATACTAGGAGACTATTAGCGCTTTCCCACTTTTTCTTTATCCTTCAGGGGCAGCACACTTGCATCCCCCCTGTTATTGTATGTGTATATAGACCTACCAACCCTTTAAAATAAAAATTCTATCAACACAACAAACACAAACAATGCATAATTTTTTAAAATAACCCAAAAATATTGTAATGACAGTAAACATCGCCTTAAAGAAAAGCATAATGAAATAAAAGCACACCACATGTGTGCTGTTGTGCTTCAGCGTGAAAGGAATGCCAGATCCCATTATTCTATACATTATTTGTTATCCAATCTGGGTCAACAAAACAAGCTCCCAGGCGTTGCTCGTGTTTTAGGCAATGATAGCACAGTCTAACCATAATAGGGGATCGGACAGTAATCAGATTAAAATCTAAAATGTACTTAGAAAGAAAATATATAATGTTTTACGATTATTTGTTGAATAATAATTTAATATAATTCATTTAAATATTTTTAAATGAAGAAATAAAATTTTATTATTTACAAGATTTTTAATCTATACTGAAACACCAATCACAGTGCGTGACGTCATTTGTGGGCAATCATTGTCTTATGCCAATGCAGCTTTTTGTTACGATATGACCACAAATGACATTACGCGCTCTCAGATGAACTATAGTGGCGTTTTGGCGGCATTTTCAAACAAACAATATTAAAACATGATTTTGAGTACCTAAAAGGCTATAAATAAATAAAAAGGTATTTTTTATGGGAATAAATATCCATGAAGATTAATTTAAAACACTTTCTGAAAATTTGTCCGATCCCCTATTACGTCATACAAGTCAGGCGACGAATGTACAAATACAAACAGCAACACACTTAACTGCACATTAAAGACTCAACTGAGAGAAATTATCACTGTTTGAAAGGGATAGATATATTATGTTGTCACTTTCAATGTATAGTAATAAGTTTTCCAGGTAATAATTCTTAATTCGGTCGCATTGCAATGCAGCTCTTCTAACGCTCAAATTGACATTTACTTATAGTTTATTACAAATAAAACCTTCATGGTTCATATATGTAATCCAAATTGAAAAATAAAAGTCTCGATGTTCTTTACTCAATTCTGTCTATTTAATTTATTTTAAGCAATCTATATTAACCTATTATTAATTTATTATATAATATATTTACAAATTATATACTAAATTAAGCTTTGGTCCCCTAGGCAGGGTGCCAAGCATGCTAGCTGCATTACCTCGTTGTATTGCAAGACTGATTTGCTGACCGAGGTAATGGCCAGCTCTGGGATCGCCAGTTATGTCGACCAAACGTTTAGACAAAAACTCTGTCTATTTGACACAAGATCTTTTATCAAAATCTACATTTAATCTGTTACAATAATTTCAAAGAAAATGTTATAATCACTTCGAACTTCTTTCTTAACCTACCAAAAGTGAAAAACAATTATTTTCACCTGTGGAAGACTAGTGCCTGTTGAGTCGGACTTATAGAGTGGGTTGCAGCTATTCGGAAAAATGTGTGCCGTGCAGTATATAATCTCGTTTTGCCGCCTGTATAATATTTTCCGACCATAATTACCTGTGGGTCATTTTGTTGGTCAAACAACACTATATTATTTATATGAGTCGGGAGGAATCGAGCTACGCTTCGGTCTGCTCAATAATGACGATTTTCAGATGATACGAATTTTTTACGAAACTAAAGTGACTTTTGTGTTTGAGTTTATATGACTGTGATGACCTAGCAATTTAAAATATATGGTCATTTTGTTGGTCAAATAAGACTATATTATTTATGAGTCGGGAGGAATTGAGCCTACGCTTCGCTCCGCTTACTAATGACGATTTTCAAATGATACCAATGTTTTACGAAACTAAAGTTATTTTTGTGTTTGAGTTTATATGTGATGACCTAGCAATTTAAAGTAATTGCACAGAATGAAAAGTGTAAATAAAATAACAATAACAAATAATTGTTTTATTTAAATGTGGTTATGGATAGGTAGTCGATAAAATGCTTAACCCGCATTCTGCAGGACCATCTCGTGATGCGAGTTGTGATGACCGTCTCGCAAAACGTTAAATGTGTTCCGCATGTCCCGCATGCTTATACGGGTATTATTATTTTCATTTTCGATTAGACTTTCAAGTATGAGATTGTGTGTATTTTCGCTATGTGTGTGTATTTTTAAATGTTAGGACAAAACAGGAAAAATAAAGTTAATTTGCGTATTAACTAAAAAACATAAAGTAAACTAAAAGAAAGTTTTTTTTTTCATCCGTGGACATAACGCGTCGCTTCGCTTCGACTCTGCTTGTGTGTGTTGAGTGAGCCTAACAAATTATTAATATCATTGTATATGTATAGTAAGAAATAAGATATCTAAATGTCATCGCATTAAGGTAAACGAAAACAAACGACTCTACCCGATTTTGCCCGATTTGATAATTATCCGACGAAATTGAGATATTTTACTCAGCCACTGGCTAGGGTTCATAATTGTCAACGTCAAAAGCGAGTCTCTTTCCTGCGATATGACAGATAAAATTGTGTGCAGTTAAGTGTGTTGCTCCCCCCCTATTGTCGTGGTGGCGGGGCTTGCCCTTGGCAATCCGGGCGGTTGCGGGGGTCGGTGCTTTTTTCCTCACCGGCCTTTGCTCGACCGATCGGATTGGTTTTGGGGACAAAGAAGGCCCACACGACGTGGGCTCCGAGCGGGCTCCGTTAAACGGAGCTCGTGGCGGAGCCCAATAGAAGAGCCTTTTCACACTTGACATTGGCAGATAATGGCCATCTTCAAGATGAGCCGAATTGCCATTTTTTTAAAAAAGAAGAAGAAGAAGTGTGTTGCTGTTTGTACTTGCGTAGAGCAACGTACGGCGAACTCGCTTCAGTGTGCAGGCTCGAAAATTGAGCGTTGCCCGACTGTATGACATAAGCATGGTTAGACTGTGATGATAGCAACCTACTATCAAGTGGATCAATGGTCTATGTGCCTAACAATAAATAAAATTCAAAAACATTCATAAACCTACTATCAAGTGGATCACTGGTCTATGTGCCTAACAATAAATAAAATTCAAAAACATTCACAAATAAGTTTAATTCAAGTTAAAATCTTGTAAGTCCCAATTTAAAATAATGTTAACAATATGGACAATAATTTATTTATTTTATAGTGAGGATATTTCTATTTCTTTGATGAATTCTTTAATTCATCAAAGAAATAGCATAATAATAAATATAAAATAGCATAGCATAAATTTATTTAAGACTAGCTGGTGCCCGTGACTTCATCCACGTTGAAAAAGAAAGTATATAGGAGTAATATAATGCCTGCCATCTTTATCGCTGTGACGACAGTGGTGTCATTTTCCCAGGATAAAAAGTACTACATGTTAATCCTGAAAGGGTAAAAAAAAAGCGTAAAAGCAGCGTTTTTTGCGTGGAAGACTAGAAAAACATATGTTTCAATAACAAACTAAAGTCTTTTAATAAAATAGAATTTACCTCTATGGCTTCGGGACTCAGTCCCACAACCCTGAGCCACTGTGCCAGACATGGTATGTCTCCGAGCTCACGCTGCACTTCTTCTCCATATTTGGCCTTGATTACCAATTGACGGGAGAAATGCTTCACTAACTTGCCCTGAAAATAAGAATTAATAATTTCTTATTATTAACATGTTCATCGTCATCATGAGATACATCACAATGGTTTTGTTCCAGTGAACAGTGTGTGTATCACTGAACATAATAATGAAATCTTCGACTTCGTGGACCAATATATCATTACTGATACCTACCGTAGCGTACATTTTATAGTGCATTTGGAAAGCTGGCCCGGACAAAACATTTGGTGTTCCTGAGGTATAAATATCTGTAATATTTTTGAAGTAATAAGTCAATAAAAAAATAACTTATTGGAGTTTACTCCCTAAGAATCAATTTTCATATAAGGCCCCCCAGTATGGAAATTTTATGAGTAAAATTAATACAAGCGTTTAAATCTGTGCTACAACCGTCGCATGAATTTATGTTCTTTAATTCTATTCTCTGAGCTTATTAAAGCAAACGTTGAAATTTTGTATGAAAGTGTAGTTCGCGTTGAAGAACGAAACGATAGAGCGTTATAACCTGCCGATGCAGTGACATCTGTCGTCGAAAAATGTAACTATTTGAACTTACAACGATATTACACTGCGATTATCACTCGAAATCAAATCTGTTACCCATAAAAAGTTAGCGAGCGCGAGACGCAATTATTATAATAAGTTGGGGAAACATTTTCTTGGCATTTTATATGAAAACTCAAGAATTCTTTTTTTTTTTTTTTTCAAAATTTTATATTTAATTTTTTCGATGACTTTTTGCCATCTTGTAGGTTAACATCGAGAGAGGACTGCCAAAACTACTTATCCCGTTTTTTGATCAGAAGTCCTAAAATTTCTACAGCAACGGGATTGTGTCACTGCCTACAAGATGGCAAGAAGTCGTTGAACAAAATCGTATATATATACTGTAATTAAATTTAAATAAACTTTGAAAAAAAAAATGTCTTGATTTTTTATATAAAATGTGAAGAAACTTTTTCCCCCGACCTATTATACATAGGTTTGTGTGCATTGTGTTCTATACATTTTAATATTTTTTCTTCATTTAATTAAAATTCATTTAATTGAGTGGTGTAAATCAATGGCTTTAATATAGTGAGATTTTTACCTTAACTATCAATATAGTGACACTTACTGACAAATATTTTTTTAATGTTTGTAAGTTATTTGGATTTTTAACTCTTGGAGTTTATCTATATTTTTAATAAATATAAATACATAAAAATAAGATATCAATCTGTAATTAAATGTTATGCTTAAACTTAATAAAAAACTTTTAAAAGAACAATGAAGAGTTTAAAAAGGTATATTTATTTAGAATTATAAAATCATCAATTGTTTCAAAATATAGTTAGCTGGAACATTATTAGCATTGAATAAGTACTACCAAAAATGTATTCAATTTAATTTCTATGTTAATGTTTTCATGGTTGAGTCACAAGGTGGTAGTCGCTTACTCAGTATTAATTCAGCTGTACATTAACAATATCTAAAAAGTATATTTAGATGCTAAACTAGAAACATCTGGTCGGGAAGGCTATGCTCTCACACTCATAAAGCAGCCACTCTGCTGGCCATTAACACCATCTCACATAAGATCACCATGAAATAAATGCATGTGTGTTGTGTTTCAGTGAGATAGTCCCTTCTTAATCCCTTGTTTCAAATGGACTCTCAGCCTGTCTGCCGACTTTTACGTGAATACAAACTTGAACACAAGACACCAGTAAATGTACTATGGACAGGTCACAGCCAGCGCCGGCCCTGAGGTAGAGCGAGAGGAGCGGTCGCTCTATGCGCCAAGTAGCAAGGTGAAAAGCTCTTTAAATGTATGGCAATAAAAAAAGTACAAAAGATAGATAATGAAAAAGCAATCTCATAAATAGTATCTTCAAACCGACTGCATATAGTGCCTGCTACTATTTAGCCAACTTAACGCTACATTAAATACTCTCTCCTCAGGAATGCAATTACTTCCATTTCATGTACAAATTAGATTTAATTAACTAGATGCTTTACAATTTTTTTTAATGAAAAACTAGAGTAATAATAATAGTTTTAGAAGTAAAACTATTATTACTTTTTTAAATTAATACTTAATTATTTTTCATTAAGATAAAAAATAAATAAAAGAAAGTATAAAAAAGTTATGTGAATATTCAAAGTAATCAAACTACCTAGTCGCTACGAAGTCGGCATTGAACTATTCATCCCAGTCCTTGAGCACAGCGAAGTCCTTGAATCCCAGGGACTTTGAGATGTTCAAGGGCACAACACTGTCTCCTTGGTCGGAGATCGCCAAAAATGAAACTACCCCTTACCTCCAGCGTCCGAATCTCCTGCTGCGTCAGTTCGGCGCTTGTTGAGCATTGTGTCCTCAAACCTTCAAGTCTATCAGCTGAAACGTCGATCATCGACTGTATAGTCTCTATCATCTGAACAGCATCACGAGCCCTCTTTATTTCGTAGTCGTTCTCTGTATCCATTACAAATATCACAGCACTGTATGCGATTCACTAAACTCTACATTCATGTAAAAAACTTTTTATTCATTTTAAAAAACGACTAAACAAAACAATAAAATATCGTATTGCCGATATAGCGGCCATATCTAAAGAAAATCTATAATTTTGTTTGTCTATGGTGAATTGTTTTGTCTATGCAAATTAGACCAAAGTAGAATTACTTGACGCAAGTCACTTGACTTTATTAAAGAGAATAAAAAAAATATTCAAACGTCATAAATTAACACTATAGAGAAACATTATTTATTTAAAGTAATTTAACTATTTTATAAATTTAAACCATTTCCCATATTGACAGTGATCGACTCAGTTGTCTTTGATATGTGATAAACTACCTTTTAGTTATCTATGTATTAGATCTGAGCTCTCGCTAGAGAGTATATATGTTCTGTGGATCTGAGCTTATTTATGTATGTTAGTCTATGCCTTTTATCAATGAAGTGTGGACGTTTGTTGTGAGATTTGTTTCCTATATTTTCGCCTTCCGTCGTTTAATTAATTCTGTGTGATGTAAATAATTAGATAGAAAACAAATATTTTATACTTAAAAGTAGATAGAGCTAAAAGAATTTTTTCTTAGGTGTATAGATGTAGAAACTGTCGTAAAATGTTTCTTGAAAGAGTATTGTTGCCTCTGTTCTGCCTTGGAATAGAAGGTAATTATTAGTATTTAGTTGTTTAAATATTCCCTATTAGATTTATAATTGTTATAAAATTATTCTTTTTTGATAATAATTTTTTAGTGTCACAACGGACCTTTGCTGAGGAGGTGGATATACGCGAGGTATTAGCGGATAAGGGCAGTAACGTTACGATCCCCTGCGGAGGACTTATCAATGTACCAGCTCCTAATGTTCATTGGGTCCATCGAGGAAACCGCACGCACCACGAAGTTTTGGTGAGTTATATTTTTTTAACACTGAAATAAATTTTAATTTGAATTAAAATAAGTTGTATATAAAATATTCATAACAAATAATAGAAGTTTTAATCCAATCTATCGATCGAAATGTTTTAAAGTATTGTATTTTAAGTCTTGTAGGAAATTTTTTTTTTATATTTCAGTCTACCTTTTGTAGTAATTATTCACATCTATATGGGATCCTTTTGAATCTTGAAACAGTAAAAACACTATATATTAATTCTTCATTGATTTATGTACACATAAACAAAAAATACACATAACATTTTAAATTTTCAACATCACATACATTTTGAAATTTCCTGTCTTCTCAAATTGTCAATACATATTCCAATTTTAAAAATATTTTAAATTCGATATTTGCTTCTTTTTTCATTGACAATAACAGTGAGAAATTCACCTACCTCTTTTTTTATTACTTATTTTAAGAAGACATTCTACATTCAATATTTGATTTTTTTATAGATAATTAAGAATATGAAATTCACCTCTTCAACAACCTGAAGTTCTTTTATTTATTTATTTTATTCAAATATAATTTTTTTTTTCTGGCTATTTTTATTTTTAAAAATTAAAACCTTGGTTCTTTTTGTGTTACTTTAAATTAAAATAATAGTTATTTTTAATCGCATTATATGACAAATTAGTTACTTCATATATGTTTTTAAAAAATGGCTAAACTTTTAATGTGTTACCTTGCCAAAAAAAGTGAAATATTTTTTTTTTTGTGGAACTAAACTTGTGTTAGAACTTATTTTTATTTTATTAAAAAAAAAACAATTTTAATTGAATTAGAAGTCTAATGTAATTAAGTGTTAAGTCCTATTTCACATGAATCTCGTTTTTTAAGCTTATGGAAAATTAAGATTGTACCTATTTTTTACTTCATAGTTATTTATCTTGCCTTGCTCTATTTCAGACTAGGAATTGTTTTATTTTTATTACATGCATGTTATAGAAATGTAATGCATAAAATATTTAAAATTTTTTTGGTTTTCTCTCATAAAATTAAATATATTAAGTAAACCTTCAAACTCAAGTCATTAAGCCATATTTTAAGCCATCTCAAATGGTGTTAATAATTAAAAAACTCTTCGTTTAAAGCATGGTCCTCTCTTCTAAAAGCAGTATTTTAATGGTACTTAATCTAGAATGCCTAAATAAATATATACTACTCAAAACAAAATAAGGGCCACTAGTTTATTTACATTTAAGTGCACTTTAGTAAACTGAAAGTAACTGATAAGTAGCATTATATTGATATTACGAACTCTTTGGTGTTTGATCTCTTTTATGCTTCCTAATTTGAAAAATATTAGCCATCGTTTTAAGAAAAAAATAATAATTGGAAGTTATCCTTATGTTTTTCTTCGATTGTCTTCTTAACTTCTTTCGGTTATTTTAGGAAAAAAGTTTTACTTTTTCAATTTTAATAGATTCATTTCTCATCTCGCGTTAATCATGCCACCAGTACGAAGGCACATGGATACAATTACAGCAACCAGAGCCATAACTATGATTCAAGAAGGACGTTCTCAGCGTTACGTGGGTTTGCAATTGGGTTTTTCTCGAAGAGCTGTCCAAAATGTATGGAATCGCTTCCAAGAGACCGGCAGTGTTGCCAGGAGACCCGGTTCAGGTAGAATTCGTGTAACAACGGCGCACGCGGATCGGTACGTCCAACTAAGTGCTCGTCGTGATCGTACAGTAACGGCCCGTAAGTTACAACACCACCTACGGCTGACAACGGGTACCCGTGTCAGTGATCAAACTATACGTAATCGATTGCACGAAGACCAGCAAATGTCAAGACGTCGAGTTGTTCGAATTCCTCTGACTAGGGTTCAACGTGCAAACCGTTTAAGATTCTGCCGTCAGTATTTTAACTGGGGGATTAATCAATGGGGCAAGGTGCTTTTTACAGACGAGTGCAAAGTAAAAATTTTTAATGATGATCGGCGTGTTAGGGTGTGGAGACGACGCGGCGAGCGTTTTTCGGAGTCCTGCATCCACGAAGTTGACCGTTTCGGTGGTCCCAACGTAATGGTTTGGGGTGGGATTAGTTTACACGGTAAAACCGAGCTCACCATTTTAAATGCGGGTACCGTAACTGCAAAACGTTACATCGAAGACGTCATCAGGCCTCAAGTGATCCCATTTGCACAGCGAGTGGGGCCTGGATTCATCCTGGTGCAAGACAATGCCCGTGCACACACAGCTCGATCGACACAAACTGTCCTAGAAGAGTCTCATATTGAGGTATTACCATGGCCAGCTAACAGTCCGGATTTAAATCCAATCGAGCAATTGTGGGACCAATTGAAACGAAGGGTTAGAGAGAATGAGCAAGGGGTCTACAACCAACAGCAGCTGATTGATGCTTTAAAACGTGCCTGGGAGGAGATTCCAGATGAAAACGTGAGGAATTTGATCCAGAGTATGCATACGAGGCTTCAGGAGTTTATTGTTAAGAGAGGAGGACATACTCGTTACTAAAAAGAAGAAACAAAAGTGACAAGAACAGTATTTTGTCTTTTTCCGGTGATTTCTTTTGTTCATGTTTTTCATTCAAAATGGCCAATTTCATTATGAACTTAAAAAAAACAGTTCATGATCATTATTTTAAACAATTGTTAGCCTATATTATAACCAATAACATTATTTTGTAGTTACATAAGTTAAACATTTTAATGTCTTTATTGTTTTCATGGTACAACAAAAAATCTTAGTGGCCCTTATTTTGTTTTGAGTAGTATATAAATGCCACTCCTTTTTTTAATGACTCTTTCCTCTTCTGAAATTGTATAAACCCTACTAACAGTATAGTCCTCTTGCAAGGCCCATCTCACTTCTTTATTGGCAGAGTCCGCTTTCCAAATGATACAGCCCTCTTCTCTTAGAAAGGGCTATTGCACAGATCTCAAATTTCTCCTCATCTCGAATAGGTACTAAAAAAAAATTCATGAATCTCTTCATTATCATATAATTATTGCAATTGTTTTCTCAAATGGCACAGTTTTTCTTTTAAAATTGCAATAATTTAATCCAACACTAACTCACTGCAGTTTGGTTTATTTTACATGTCAGGCTATATCGTTTTTTTTGAACAGACATTCAGGCTGAACGAAATTATAAAGATATGTTTTTTTATTGCTATTTACTCAACAATGGAAACATTTTATTCTATTAGGAGTTTTTTTTTTCTTTTTATTGTCAAATGATTATTTAAATTAATTTACTAGTTGATCTTCAACTAAGAAAATAAATTAATGTGCTCTGTTAAAATGGTTTACTTTTTCAATGCAGTACTTTTGGTACTGGTAACTCTATACTTTTAGTATTACTTATTCAATGTTCCTTAATGCGTTGGAATTGCCTAATGAGTGTTGAATATTTGCCGGCTATAAATAAACACTTGTCCGAATTAAGACATTTACAAAATTTACTCACGACCACCTACTTCTCTCAATGTATCATTAAAACCTGAAAGGCTTCGAGGGAAGCGGTCGGATGTGATGGACAGAATCATACAAACATAGAAAAAAAAATCTTTTTTTTTCTCTTTATAATGTTAGCGTAGATTACTGAGTATATATGCAAGTTTAATTACATTCTAAAAGACATATTAAAGCTGTACCTATCCTCGATTGAGCAAAATGCTCAATCCCTTCCGTTTGGTAAGATGACATTGTTCCGATTTGGTGAGATGGAAAATACAAAAGCACAAAAACATTAGCTGTTCATCGCGTCACGTTGTTTAAATGAATACCAGTTGAGTCCAGTTCGTGCGAGGTCGTATCTGTATGAACGCGTTCTGCAAGCTCGTCTATCACCGTAGGTAGTGTCGAATTGGGTAATATAGTTTAATGGGTTTAACGAGCCATGTTCACTAATCGGTGCTAACAAATTTGAGACAAATTCACTGAATATACTTATCTTTAGAGATTTTGTTGAACAAGATCGAATTTAATGTTTACTGCTAAATTATGAAGATTATGATGCTTTACACAATTTTTGATCTCCAATCAAAAGTTCGTTAATTGAGGGAGACTCGGTGTCTGCAGTCTTTCAGACAAGCTTTAATTACGTAGTTAACAAATTTAATTTTGCGTCGAATGAGAAAGAGAATGGAAGAATTAAGAGCGATAAAGGAGAGGAAGCTACTATAATTTGGGCACATAATTGGGGGCAAAATAAACTCAACTAATGATACAAGGGAAAGTGAGGGTAAACGCGGCAGAGGCAGGAAAAGGACAGTCTGGTTGAAGAATTTAAAAGAATGTTTTAGTATGAGCATTCGCTCCTTTCGTGCAGCAGCTTTGGAGCTTAAGATAACTATTATGGTGGTCGTTAAGCTTTGTAAACAACTGTCACCTTAAGAAGAAAAGAACAATTTTAATACGAATGTAAATGTCAAAGCAAAACATCCATGCTTAAGGGGGTACTGCACAAAATTTTGGAAATTTACTCATTTTTAAGTGACTAGTACTATACGCTGAATTAGTTAAATACATTAAAGTAACTTTTGTAGGTTAGCCTGATCCTTGCACAAGGTCACCGCCTTGTTGAAATTTGAAACAAATACATTTAAAATTAATAAAAAATACATAAACGGAACGACTTCTAAAAATTTATTTCTTCGAGTACTTCTTAAATTTTACGCATGAAGCACTAATTCTCACATGAAAATGTTTGTATTGATATTCCGCAGATCCCCCCCTTCTTAATATTCATTATAAAATTATAAATATGAAAATATTAATACTTTTCAATATTTAACCCAAACGCCTGATGGTTTTCCAAACAAAAAACATTGCTCTAATAAAATCACTAGGCGCACTTATTTGTCGTATGACATGACGTCATGAGGTCAATGTCAAGTCAGCTGTGTTATAAATTTTGTATTTACATTTTACACATGTTTAAGTGTTTTTTGGAAGTGAAGGATGGGTAACCAGAAAAAGAATCATTATCTAAGTGACTAAATAAAAAAATTATCCTAAGAATGCTGCTATAATGTGGTAAGTAGACTTCTATTTGGAAGTATTTTTATCGGAGAACGCAATTGTCTGTTTTTTTTTCTAATTTGCATACTTAAATATGGCTAAATTAATCATGTCATTGGTTTCACTTTCAGGCAAATAAGAAAATCTGGACATGCAAAATAAAATATTGCAGTTGAGTCGAATTCCGTACAGAGTAGTGCGAACGCAGAACATGCAAATGCATACAGGTAAATACCTACCTATCTATTTAATGTTGAGACAGAGGTGTATACAACAGGCTTGTTTCCACTGAGAATAAATCGGATGGCTTAGAGTTTCTAATGATTAACCATGATAATTAGTAAACAAAAAACAACTTTTCTATTAAAATAATAAAAGATTAATAATATTTTTGGAAAATAAAATCGACAAAATGAGGCGTTTAATTATGTGACATTAAACACCAATCAGAGAAGCGCATGGAAGCGTGACATCACACCTCGCGAAACACCACGTTGTGGCTGTCATTTTCGTATAAAGTGAACAGGTTATTTCGAGTTTTCAGCAATTATTGTTAAATTAATACAGTTCGTTTTTAGTTTAATCTTGAAAGACAGGTATAATTCGCCATGGAATCAGGATTTAACAAAACAAACAGCAGTATATTGCCCAAAATTGACGCCGTTATGCTTGGACAATTTTTTGCAGTGAACACCGACTATTGTTCATCGGAATTCCGCAATGGTAAAACTTCTATCTAAGTATTATGTGAAGAACAAACAAAGTCTTACTTAATTAGCAGTTACCAGTCAGAGAGTGGCATTTACCTACTGTGGAATCAGCCGTCTCAAGATCGCCGGTTTTTCTTGCCCTTGACCAAAACTGGACAGAATTTTCATTTACCCATATACTAGGTACAACTGATATGAACTGAGCCAAACCCTCATTGGTGAGCGCCATGGAAAATGGTATTTTATATAAAAATTTGAGAACCGGTGGAAACAAAAAATGTGTTCCACCATTTTGTTAAATCGGTAAAATCTTCTGCTTACACGTCCACACTTGTCGACACAATCTTATAACTTTTGTGACTAGAATTCTTTTACAACCTAAAATTTTTAAAACATTTAAAGATTTACTTTTTGAAAGTATTCTTACTTTAAAGTTTGTTCTAAATAAAAAAAAAGTATTTTCAATATAAAAGCCAAGAAAATGGGCTGAGAAGGCAAGAAAATGTAAAAAAATTGTTTGTTTATATCTGTATATATTCAACTTCACCTGTTAAATTACAATTAAATGGTGGCGCGTTGGTAAATTTCAAGCTATTTTACCAAATCACACGATGGATTTCTTTTGCCACTGATATCAGGACAATAAATATATAAAAATACAATTAATACGATAGTAAAAACTTAACTTGACAATATTAATAAATGGTGATTACGTTTATTTTCTAATTTGACATTGACTCAAAACCGCTGACTTTGAGGTAAGCGAATACAAAGTTTTATTTTTTTTAATTTTTTTTATTAAAGATGAGTTTGCTCTTGACCAGCATCTATCCATGGAAGGATGAGGCCGACGATGGAGCGAGCTCACCCAGAAGATGCCCATTCACTCGAACCTTGAAAAGATTTGGGTTATATGAGCTCGGAAATACAGACACCGGCAGGGAGTTCCAATCCTTAGCAGTGCGCATCACAAAAGATGTTTTAAAGCGCTTGGTCCGAATTAGAGGGATTTCGACAAGGTGAGGATGGTAACCAGCCGTACGTCTGTATGTCCGATAGAAGAAAGGGGAAGGCAGTATGATCTCATGCAGCTCTCGAGCACACTCTTCGAAGTACATCTTATAGAATACACAGGCAACTTTGCGTCTATGTGCTAGGCTCTGCAGCTTAGTTCTTATTAGTGTATCATCGCCAATGGGCCTCCTAGCTCTACGATCCACCGAGTCGAGTGCGGCAAGTTGGTATTTTGATGGGCCATCCCAAAGGTGATAGCAATACTCCATGCAAGATCGGACTTGTGCCTTTTATAAAGAGAGGAGCTGTCCAAGTGTGAAGCATCGCTTCACTCTATTTGGGATGCCCAATTTTTTGGCCGCTGTTTGGGCTTTGGACTCGATAGAATTACCGAAGTTGAGATTTGAGCACAACTTCATACCAAGAAGCTCAAGATCATTGGCCACAGGTACGGATGCACCTCGGAAAGTTGGAGCCAAGTCGAAAGGGCTCCTTTTTGCAGAGACCAAATACGCTTGCGTTTTGGTGGCGTTAAAATCAGCCAGATTCTTGTCACCCCATTGGCATACAAGATTTAAGGTTCAGTTAATTCGCTCAACCATTGCCTCCCTCTCAGAACGAATCCTGGACAAATATCTCTCTATGACCGTATTGTCATCTGCGTATACAACTACTCCTGGATGAAGTAAGTCATTAATATGAATCAGGAAAAGAGTTGCAGAGAGAACAGATCCCTGAGGAATACCGGCATCAATTGCCATGAGGTCCTAGGAGCAGCCATAAATGACTACTCGAATTGACCGTTCATTCAGGAAATCAGAAATCCAGCTACAAAGAGACCGGAGGGGATGCCGTATGTAGGAAGCTTGCCAAGTAAACGTGCATGCCAAACCCTCTCAAAGACCTTCGATATGTCGAGTGACACAGCGAGAGCCTCGCCATGTTTCTCGATGGCTTCACTCCAGTATTGCGTGACATATACAAGAAGACCTCCGGTAGAACGTCCCTGGCGAAATCCATATTGGCGATCACTGAGCAGGTCGTTAACTTCAAGATATGTCAGCAGCTTACTATTCAGTACTCTCTCCATAAGTACTCCAGAGTACAGAAGTGATGGCGATTGGTCGATAATTACAGGGGTTGGCACGGTTACCCTCTTTAGGCACTGGTTGAACATTGGCACGCTTCCAAAATGCCGGCACGGTATTCGTCCTGAGAGAGAGATGGTACAAGCGTGTAAGTACAGGAGACAATTCAGGACCACATTCCTTCAGGACCCTTGCAGGTATGCCATCAGGTTCACTAGCTTTGTTCACGTCAAGACTCCGTAGTGCTCTTCGAATCTCTTTGTTGTGAATCTAGATCTCTGGCATTGAAGATTCACAACAAGGTATTGATAGTGGCTGTTGAGAGCTGTAATAACCTTAACTTCATCAATTTGTTATTGTTTATTGTTTGGAACGTATATGAATAATTTGTTTGGCGTTTTTATCGTTGAACTTTTATATTGGGGCACTATACAGTATTTATAATACGAGGAATTCATTATTTATTAAAAAACACAATTGACTGTCATAAACAAACACGGCTGTTTCGCGAGGTGTGACGTCATTCAAGACGCCATGACAGTCTTGGCCTTTTTCGCGGTCAATTTCAAGTTCATTTCTAAAAACTCAAAATACTAGTGTAAAAGACCTATTTTTCTTAAAATAATATATTTTTGGGGTGAAATAGATGCTAAGCCATAGTTTTAAACTAATTTCCAAATTTTGTCAATTAGGCTATTATCCGGTAACATTGCATATGTTAGTTTGTAATAGGAATATATATTTTTTCAGCAAAATATTTATTTGGTCAGCAACTTTTTTTGGTAGTACTTGGTCACCAAATAGGTTTCTTAGCTAATCAAACATTTATTGGTTAGGTTAGATTAGGTTTTTTGCTTTTGATAACAGCCGTTTATAACGAAACTGTAAACTGAAACCGCGCAGTAAATTTGTAAAACTGTTCATTGATAGGCCCAAGTACTGAACAGTGCATGTTCGTAGACAATTTCGGAACGGAGAGGTTATAAACTATCAACTTTTAAGCGTTTTATTTTAAATTCAATGTTCCTTTCATAATATTCGTCAGTTATGTTTCTGTCTCTGTCGTTTTTAGTTTTATTTCAGGCTACCAATAGCAGAAATTCAAACATCCTCGGATAATCAAGACAGTGGAAAAATTCAATACGTAAATATTTCATACGAAAAAAGACTGGATAGAAAAATGGCAATTAAGGAGCCTGATTATATATTGAAAGCACTCGAAAGATAAGGTCAAAAATAAACGACAATTAACAAATAACGATAATACCACGACAACCAAACATCACAAATTTAATAATAAAAACTTTTTATTATTTTTTGCAGTTTTTCATTTCTTCTTTCATACTTTATTTATTCTTTTCCAGATATGCAGGTAAGTATACATAGGTAAAATTATGTATAAGAAATGAACAAAACACAGTGATCAGCTGAATATTACGTTATATTATAATAATAACTAATTATTATTTACATATATTACATTCTATTATCATTTATTACATTAATTTTTCCTAAAGAAAAATTAGTAAAAATATGTTTTACTCTGTGTTGAGCCTAATCTGTAAAGTTATTTTTGTGTGCGTTCCGTCACCGCTACTCCAACTCGAAGATTTTCGATCGCGCTGCACGCTCTTAACTCTATTACTTGCTCTGAATGGGCAGAGATCCTAATTCCCTGCCAAATATAAATGAAAAAATGAATGTATTTATAAAGAAACTGTTATATTGCAATGAAATTGTGGGTAATATCTTAAGCCTTCAATAGGATTGCCTACACTCAATGAGTTATCGTATACAGTGTCAGCTATATCCTATTTCCTACTAATACTGTAAATGCGAAAGTTTATATGTTTTGATGTTTGTCTGTTTGTTACTCGATCACGCCAAAACGGGTAAACATATTTGGATGAAATTTGGCACACATATAGCTTATTACCCGGATTACATATAGGATACTTTTATCCTGGAAAAGTGTTAGTTTCCCCGAGGGATCGTCTAAAAACGTTAAAAAATCGGCGCCACCGTCGTCACAGCGATAAAGATGTGAAGCTTTATATTGCTCATATGTTTTCTTAGGTGTTGTATTTTTCATTTATCAACGCGGACGATGTCGCCTGCACCAGCTAGTAAATATATATAGTTGTATAGATCTCATACAGCTTGCTCCATAAATATAATATTTTATTTTATTTTTAATTTCAATAAAATAAGATAAATTAAATTCTTTATTATTAATTTAATTTATCTTATAAAATTAATAATCAATTAATAATATTATCATTATTATTTTGAGTTTTAATCATATAAAAAGTGTTCTTTTAAGTGGATATCTTTTTAATATTTCTTTGTCTGATTTTTTTTAGAGTTTTGGGCCTCGTCGGTATGGAAATTTTAGAGGAGTAAAATTAGTACAATCGTTAACTAACAAGCGTTACGTCATCTGTCACTTTGACATTTGTGCGATAGCTGACGCATGTGTTTATGTTTCTATTCTCCAGACTATATAAAAGCAAACGCCGTTTTTCTGTATGAAAAGTGTAGTCCGCATTGAGGAACGAAACGATAGCGCGTTTCGGCATGCCGGCGCAGCGACATCTGTTATCGAAAAAATGAACTATTTGGACTTATAAAACTTACTGACATCTGTGTATACTGTGTCTCTAGCATGAGTTTACGATACTACACTCGCTAGCGAGAACGTAAAACTTTTGTATGGGAAATCGTGAACTGTCAATGTCATATTGTCAATTTTTCATATAAATGTTTTAGCGGTGCATTTTGCAAGCCATTAACCATAAAAAAACCATAAAATAAAATTAACCTGTGACCCCGATTAAGTTTATCATAATTACAAAACGATCAGCCACGTGACCAGCCACAACCAGCTCCTTCGGAATACTCGCGCGTGCTTCGAAAGATACAGTTATATCTTTAATATCCAAGAATGTCTTGCAGAATTTCTACTCGATTCGTTTTTAAAAGGGACCGTAAACGGTGGTCATTTATCATCGTCTATAGTGAATAGGTCGCATGGACATTTGTAGTATTTTTAGACTACCTGCTAATATTATAAATGCCAAATTTTGTGAGGATGGAGTATGAATCTTTGTTACTCTTTCACACAAAAACCACTCGACCGATTTTGATGAAACATTACAGTGGTATAGTTTATTTAGGTATACAACATATTGGCTAGGTATATGATTTGTAAAGATATATTGTTACGTGCGGATTTACTTTCAAAAACCAAGATGACTTCCAAAATCACTAAACTTGGCCGATGAACCGTTAAACTTGCCAAAAAGTCGTCAATGATTCCCTTAATGTGTCGCAGATAACTTTGCAAAAGCTCTGAAGAGTCGCTTTCGTATAGCTGGTTGTCGCACCACTAACTCGTCTCGCCCGCCTGCCCTCTTAATTATACTCGGCGCCAAACGCCTCGATTTATTTTGAGTTTTCCAGAAAATCTAAACAAGATCGTAAACAAGCCATTGAAAGTTCGGGAATGCTATTTCTGTTGAAATGTAAACTCTTGAATGTCCTTATGTTGTAAACATAAGGACCAATTTCCTTTGACACTAATCGGAAAGGCGCGTGACTACCATCGACTTTTGGCCGGCGCGAACGCTTCTTCCAGACCGTTCCATAATTAGTCGTAACAATATGAATGAATAAGTCACGAGCAAAATCCTAAATAGAGGTTCATAGAACAGCATTTGACTCAAAAGGCCACACTTAAACTTTGTTTTAGCAGTAGGCAACTTGCAACTATCTATAAAATGTGTATGAAATATTTAAGATATTCCTGAGATTTCGTTTATATTGATTTCGAAAAAAGTATTTTTCTTATATCTATATTAAAATGTGAATGTTACAAACATGCGTTTTCAATTTGTTTTTCTCGTCTATTTGGGCCAATCAACGACACGTCTGAACATTTTTGAAAGTACTTTCGTCATTGCGTAGATGACTTCAGAAAAGTATCTAGAATATTTCTGACTTAAAAATCTATGATAAATATTTTTGATATAATACAAAATATGTTTTATACGGTCAATAAAGCTATCAATGACGTAATACTTTTAGGTTCCGGATTTGTGTCCAAGCACTTTTAGTTTTATATGGGCACCTAACTACCTTAGGCAGCACAGCAGCGTCTGGGCTAGGGTCGGACATATCGGCTGGACGCGTGCCAGTTATTCATGACTCACTAAACATTGGCGACAATTCGATAAGAGATGCACATTATACTATGAAATAGTACATATTTGCCGCAGAATGTTTTTAACGCTTCTATAATTCTTAAATTAGATTATAGCCCGACTTCATGTATCATTATAAATTATAGGCTATATGTTATTAGAGACCAGTGCCAGCCAAACCAAACTCTATTGGAAAGGTTATTGTGGAATCATTGATTTTATTTAAGCTATAATAAAGACTGGATTGAAAAGATTTTGAGTCTGAAATAGTCTGAGAGTATTATGAAATATCCTTTAAAAAACGCATACCTATTCCCGAAGCGATCCTTTGAATCTGTTTCGCTGTACGAAGATCGTATATCGCAATACGGACGGCACGTGTACTACAAATTGCCTCAGACGAAATAGATATCGATCGATTCTCCGACCACTAAATGTAATTTGATACTCGCTTGGGTCCAGGCTTCGAGTCCACCGGTTGGTTGCCCTGTATTCTAGGGCTTTCTAACTTTCCACAAGGTTTTTGTCAAGGTTAAAATAACGAAAGCAGGTCAAAACCTTAAACATTTACTCTACCTGTTAATCCCTCTCTTAATATATTTTTATTATTATAAAGGGTCCACTCACAGCTGAGCTGATATTGTGGCAAATAGGAGGAGGCTTAGACTCTATCGGCCTTGACATAGCAAAAGTATTCGACCGAGTCCAGCATCGATTTGCCTGAGGGATTGCGCGATTGGTTCGCCGACTTTCTAACTGGTTCGATTCCGACAACATATCAGTTAATTGCTTGTGTCCCGCAAGGCTCTCTGCTATCTCCACGCTCTTTCTTTTGTATATATATGATCATTGCAAGTCATTAGCATTTTTTTGCTACACTGATGACAGCACTGGGGAAGCATATTACGGAAACCCTCTCTCTGAATTGAAGGAGAGCCGCCACAAATTTCTGTCTGTAATTGAGACAATATTATCCTAAGTCTGAAATTGGGGTCACTCAATTTCAGACAACAATTCAACCTTACAGGAAGACACAAGACCTCATTTGAAACGACACTTAAATTTTAGGCCCCTAGAAATATCAAAGAGCATTGGTATCCTGGGTGTGAATATCTCAAGCAAGACCGAATTTTAGTGTTATTTGGAAGACCAACCAGGTAGGCTTACATAGGCCAGCCTAGTTAAATTAAAAATTACGGAATTTTTAATATAAATAATATTGTTACGTGTGGGGTGAGTCAATCTGCCGTGTAAGGGCGAAAATCAACTATTTATTTCCGCAAACCAAGATGACTTCCAAAAGGGCTAAACGAAAGGTCCGATACAACCGTTAAACTTGCCAAGAGTCGTCAATGATTCCCTTATGAGTCGCTGGTTTACTGTCGCAGGTAAGTTCCGAAGTATCGCAGAATCGAACTGTCTCGCTAGCTCGCCACTCTCCTATTTATATCCGCTGCCAATCGCCTAGATCTTTCTCGAATTTAGTACAAACAAACAACAAACAAATACAAGTAAACAAGTACTGTAAACACGTATTGTAAACAAGGTCATTAAAAGTTCGGGAACGCTATTTCTGTTGAATGTGAGTTGAACTTTCGAGATTTGTTGACAGAGAAGAACGCTTTTCTAGAACGTTCCATGGTGAATCATAACAATATAAATAATTTTTTTTTATTAAAAATTACAGAAACAAAAAGATAAAACCCCACCAGTACTTCAATGTGCTACAATCTGGTAATTATCCATTGAAGCAAGGTCGTACTAGTGCAGAGTGCTTATTATAATATGCACCCGCATTGTTTGCTTGGAAAATAGTCCATTTGATTTATCGCATGTTTTTTCATTCAACGTTTGTTTTTCCTTTAACTGAAATTCTAAACAAACTTGATATAAAGAACAAGAGTTTTACTTGAAGTCCTGTACCGGTAAACTTACGATCGAACGCATAGATGATGTGGTGTACAATATTATCCTGTGAGTTTATGAATAAATTCATGGTATAGACATACCTAGATATCTTCTTGATCGTAATGTATTTATTTAAGGTGTACCTGAGAGACTGTACGATGGGATCAATTAATTTAACTATATCCTTCAATAGAATGGACAAAATTTAACATATGCTGGATTTCATGCAGATCTTTATGTGTTTTTCGTAAGCATAAAAAGATACAAACCAACTTCCAAGCACCACAAATGAAATAATTTTTCGGAGGGTTCTACTTTTTCCGGTTTCTATAGGAGAGCGGCCTCTGCAGAATCTAATAAACATCGCTGAATATAGGCTTATACTGCTTATATCGAATAGGGTATTACACCCATTTTTAAAAAGTGTCTCAATTAGATTCTGTAGTGCTAATGAACCACTAAAAAAAACACCAAAATTTTTATTCAATCGATAAGTTTAATAAAAAGACATTTAAAATTTACATTTTCAAATTTCGCGCGTAATTAGACGAAAACGCTGGAAACCATTTTGCTCTGTGGTCATGACGTCAGTTGGCTGTGTAAACAAATGCGCCGGTAATTGACATGACACTGACTGACACTTTTTTGTTTACACAACCGTATTACGTAAACATGACGGCTACTATTTCATTGTGTTTAAGAACAGACTAAAAATTCTGAAAACTTTGAATTTAATTTTAAAATTTATTTTGTTATTTTACGAACTAAAACTAACATTTTCCGACCGAGGGCAGATATTAAGTAAACAATTGTATATTACTGGTATTACAGGAAAAATTAAATTGAATAATCAAATGCATTTACTACAATTTCTAAATACGAGTATTATCTGTCATTAAGTATAAAAGGGAACACTATAAAAGCATTATAATGGTATTGCTAAAGGTAGAGAAGGGAGATTGTAATACCTATAGACGGCTTCACACTGATGCTAAAAGTAGGATCCGTGTTCATAGAGAGAAATAGCATAGAAACATCATAGAAATTTCTTTAGGTAATGGTTTTCTATGCTTTTGTAGACACGGTAGGTATATGTACAATTATTAACCAAATAAATAATTCTTTACTTTTTCGTATATGATTTTTATTAAATTGATTGATCCCAGCTAAAGTCGGGCACTTTTAGCTGGTAACGAACAGTCGTTACCGGACAATACTGGCTGTTATCTTTTGTGGTCAATTCATTTTCGCATCTGAAAGCCGTCAATCATTGTCACCGAGTCGGGGCAAACAATGGATTGCAATAAGTGCGGGACCTCTGATAAATAATGGACGATAAATGTTGTCATGGTGCGAGGGCTGAAAAGCCTCGATCCCTTTTTATTGTGTTTTTTAAATTCAATTTTTCTCAGACTTTTGTTAGCGGACTAGGAATTTATTATAAATTTTTTCTTATTATTTTTAGTTATTACTTTTTCATTTAAGTACGCTGTTATTAACTAGTTCAATACCGCTGTAGATCCCGGAACACCATAATCTGGATCCAATCTATTCTCTTCCCCAGGGCGTATTGCGAAATTTGCAATCAATTCTGTCTTCATTGATTTAACGAACCGTATGCTTGCGACAAATAGGTTGGGGAAAAAGTTTCTTCGCATTTTATATGAAAATTCAAGACTTTTTTTTCAAAGATTATTTACATTTAATTACAGTATAATATATGTGCCATTTTATTTGTGACTTCTTGCCATCTTGTAGGTAGTGACATGATTCCGTTTAGAAATGTTGGTACTTCTGATCAAAAATCCGACAAATAGTTTTGACAGACCTCTCTTGATATTAACCTGACACTCCCTAAAGAATTCTGAAGAGACCGAAACAGGTGGAAATCTGAAGGTCAGGGATATGTATATGGCGGATGCATTAACATCTCCCAGCCAAACTCTCTTAATTTTTGGGTGTCTGCATTGTCCTGTTGAAAGACCCTTTCTATTGATCCTATCCTATCCTATTGAATTCCAGCCGCTTTCTCTCAACTTCTTGCTTTAATCTCATCGGTTGTTGGCAGTAGAGATCCGAGTTGATGGTTCTGCCAGGCGGTAAAAGCTCATAAAGTACAATTCCTTTCCAATCCCACCATACACTCAGCGTCACCTTATTGCTAGTTAAACCGGGTTTTGGTACAGTATTTGAAGCCTGACCGACCTTCGACCACGAACGACCTTTTTCGCACGTTCTTGTCGTACGTGATCCACTTTTCATCACCAGTTATCAATCTCTTAAAAAACGATTCGGTTTTATTACGTCTCAATAAAGAATCGCAAAGGAATAGACGATTCAAAAGGTTTCTCTCAATGAGCTCGTGTGGCACCCAAATACCGAGCTTTTTTGTGTACCCAGCTTTATTCAAATGTGTCAAAACCGTTTTATGGTCAATTCCCAGTTCTTCAGCTATTTCGTAACTACTGATATGCCGATCTTGCTCCACTTTTTCAAAATGACGTCCATTTTATCCGTAACAGGGCGATCAGAGCGAGGTGCATCTTTGACATCAAAATTCCTGGATTGAAAACACTTTGTGCTACTCTTACTGACACTGAATTAGGTCTATAAACGACAGAATTTTTTTCGCGGCTTGCGTTACATTTTTTCTTTTTTGTAATAAAATTTTAAAATGTATCGAATTTCTTCGTTAGATTCACTCATTATGGCAGAAAGAAAAACAAATGAAAAATAGTTGGAAACAACATTTTACTAATTTGTTTCTTGTTTTGAAATGTAACTTTTTTTAATGTCATGAAAACCAGGCAGATACAAATGGTCCGGACGATCGTCGCGGTTCGTCCGGTTTTGGAGGAATGGGTGAGGCGCCCACGAGGTGACCTCACCTTCCATATGGTGCAGGTAATGACCGGACACGGGTGCTTCGGTCATTATCTGCACAATATAAAAAGGGAGGAGTCGCCGCAGTGTCACCACTGCGGCGATCCGGATGACACGGCCGAGCACACACTCCAGGAGTGCTCGGCTTGGAGATCTCAGCGTCGGGAGTTGAGGGCGGCGCTGGGAGGTGGAGAGGTCACATTGCCAATCATGGTAAGAGCCATGATTGGGAGTGTGACCACCTGGAAAGCGGTCGCCTCCTTCTGTGGTGATATCATATCACAGAAGGAGGCAGCTGAGAGGAGGCGAGAGGAAGAGGCCGGTCTCGCTTCCCTCAGACGCAGGCAGCTGGGCAGGAGAAGGCGGGCATACCAAGCTTGTCTTCAAATGCCCTAGGGGACCTGCACACATGGCTGGCGAGCTATGTGTGTCTGCACAAGGTCCCCCCCGTCTGGGGATTGCCTGGGTGTCTCCGGGCAATTCCCCATTGGAGTAAGCCTAGTCAGCAATGACTAGGCTGCCCTGGGGTGGATCGGAGTTGTTGCCTCGGCAGAACCCGGTCCACCCCGCTCAAAGGGCAAGGAGACACCGGGGAGTTTTAGTGGGTAGGACCAGTCCCTTGACTGGGTGAGTCCCACATATCCCTACTGTCTAGCCAGCGGTAGGGAATCCGTAAATGGATTTCTCCTCGTAAAAAAAAAAAAAAAAAAAAAAGGCAGATACAAATGGTACAGCCAAAGGGATTTTCCCGGCGAAAACTTTTCCCGGCCTAATATGTCTAAGAACTCCCCGCAAAAAAAATCTGCGCCTATTTCTCTTAAGTGTTTAAAAAATAAGTAATTCAACGCCTGACAAAAATGTATAAACAATAATTTATTCAATATTTATTGTTCATAAATTTCTGTTGATCGTTGATTTTTTTTTAATATTTTTAAATGAACCCTCAAGAACAGTATTTTTTTTCTGGAATTTTTAATGAATTTGTTTGCATACACGTTGTCAGGTACAGAAAAGTATGCCTGAGAACGTGTACGCAAAATTTCGTTATGATCGATTAAGTAGCTGGCGCGAAAGCGTAACAAACATACAAACTCACTTCCGCATTTATAATATTAGTTAGGATGGCCGGAGCCCTTTTTCTGACGTTATGACATTTTAGTTTGACAAATCACAATCAGTCATGAAAGTAAAGGGAGCGTAAGACGCTATCAAAGCGATAGATGTTGTAAAAGCTTGTCTGTCACGTGAAAACACGATCAAAGGCAGTTTGTATGTAACCCCAGCGCAATAAGTCGGTGGTTTCTTGGCCCACTTCTCTGAACTAATTTATTTACGTCTCTTGAACACTTAATTGATTGTAGTTTAGGTCACTTTGAGTACGGCGAGTATTCGAAGGAAATGTCCATGTTATTCTATGTTTACCCCCTATATACAAACAAACAAACAAGCATACAAACTTTGCCTCTTTATAATATTAGTATAGCTTATGATTAGGATATTACTCGTGTTCGAGTTTTGCATCAAAACATAAATTTAACTGTTCACAATATGGAAAACTTAAAATATCACCTTGTTTACGAATACGAGTTTCACTGTGGCACCAGCGCTGCAGAAACAGCTCGAAAGATTAATTATCTGTATGAGGCAGCTACTGCAAAAGAAAACAGGGTACCTTTTTGGAAATTTTGACCTTCAGAACTGACCTCGTGGATAACCGGACACCCAAGTTGATATCGAACAACTAAAAGTGATAGTGGAAGCGGATCCATCGACAACTACGAAGAGTTAGCGGCAGGCTTCGATGTAAGTGATAAAACGGTTGTAAGACTTGAAACAAATTGGAAAAATGAAAAAAAGCTGGAATGAATTGAGTGAAGCACACCAACAAACACGCATCGAGTGCTGCGTTACATTACTCAACTGGCACAATAATGTAGGCGATTTTAATCGTAACCTGTGATGAAAAAGGGATGATGTATGATAATTGGATATGTTCATCTGAATGGTTGAAGCCAGGAGAACCGTCCAAATCATGTCCTAAATGAATGATGACTCAGGAAAAGGTACTGGCGAGTGTTTGGTGTACCAATGACCCACGTATGAGATGTCGAAAGTGCATAGATAGCGATGGTACATACTGACATATGTCATTGTTAATTTTTTTTTTTGTTTTTCTATATCACACGCCAATTTCGTATGTAAGGATATAATATAAAGTAATAATATATATTTCGACCCCATTGGTCCATCAGGTGAGGTGTTTGTCTCGGCGTTTGATTTCCGACAGGTTAACTTTTTAAAGTTGGTTCTGGTCTAGGTTTTTGGTGTTTTAGCAGGGCACATTGCGTTTCGCAATTATAAATTGGTCTGCCCCTCCATCTGGCGGTAGTAATCACCCACTTACAGAAGACCATCGTAAAACAACAGCACATGTGGCTCTTGTCTTTCAGTGAGTGGATAACGCATGCTAAAGCTCTTTTCCCTAACCAAAGTCATAATAAGATCGGCAGCGCATTGCCTCATCTGTGGCGTTGCTTGTGTTAATAGACGACGTTAGCCATCTACCATCAGGTGGACGGTCAGCCTGTCTTACGAACTTTAAAAGAAATCAATTTTTTTTAAATTATAATTCTCATTTTACTTACTACAAGTAATGCTATATAATCTACTCATAAATGCGGAAGCTTTTGAATATAATTCGATGTCTTTTACTCAATCGCGCATACATCGGTAAACGGATTTAGATCAATTCGGATTAGGCCATTAATTCGGCAATGTTTTGGAGGTATGGATTTAAAACGTAAAAAAAATCCCGGTTTTACTCTTACATATATATGTAGTTCACAAATTTGTTTGTGAATTTATTGATGACAATAAATTCACAAATAAATTGGTTTAATTCCACGCGACAGGCACGAGAAAAAAACTCGTAAGAAGCACAACGAGCCCTCGGTCGATGAACTCGCTAATTAGTTGAGTACAAAGCGAATTGTACATTCATTATTTAGTTGAGATCGTTATGTAGTCCTTTGTAGCGTTTACGCTTACGTAAATGTAATAATGTGTACCCGCTGCAATGATCGAAGAAACTACATGCATGGATACCCTAAATGTATTTTTAGTATTTTACATGTTTACGAGTTTCACGACCATGTACGACACCAAGTAATTTTCGAATTAGAGTTTATAAAGTACACGAGTGATATTTTTTACACTTTTAATATATTTAACCTTTGGTCAAGCCAAGCAATTATAAAAGTGGACTGTATTTTTCGTTGGTGGTACATGTAATCAAAGGACGAGGAAATGAAGGAAAATCTGTCACCTACCTCGTGAATCACAAAGTCCTTGGTCCTCCAGTGGCGAAGATTGCAACGGGCCCGTCACAGCAGAAGATCCAGCACGTCACCACTTCAATGATTACACTCGCGGAGCGGGAAGCGTGACAAAATAGATAAATTACAATGCCTGATTTTGCTATTTTGCTATCCAATCCCTTTTCCTTAATATTACTGTAGTCGGCAGAGCACTTACAGCAGCTGTGGTGTTGCTTGTGTTATAGGCGACGCGACGGTAGCCACCTACCGCCAAGTGGACCGTCAGCCTGTCTGCTGATCTTAACTTATTATTAGATAGAATTGAGGTACGCCGGCGGAAGGTCTTCTTTTGGCTCTTCTTCGCTAAGGTATCTGTCTTTCGTTGTCGTTTTGACTGTAGAAGCATCGTTCGCTGCCGTGAAAAGGTCGTCCATGTACAATGGGATGAATGCGAGTTTTTTCTTGGAAAATAGAATAATATTATTAAGATCTCGCGTGAGTATGAAAACGATGCTGTCGTGCCTCTTTAATATATATTATCTTATTAATAGCCACAGAATAATGAGCATGTTGGCGAAACCAGCGTGCACAGCAACACTTACTCATGTCGAGACATCCAAAAAATCTATACATATAGTAAAATTGTAAACAAGCCGTGTTACAGACAAACAATTAGTACACGTTATACTTATTTACCGAAGTCAAAAAAAAATAGTTTTTAGAATGTTTGTCTATTTGTGCGTTTGTGCACGCTAATCTCAGAAACGACTTAACCGATTCGAATGCGATTTTCACTGATGTATTCCCGTAACATTTAGTGTTTGTTTCATTCCAATCAGTTTACAAACAAAAAAGTTACGCGCTATATCGTATACCACGCGTACAAAGTTGCGGGCTCAGCCAGTTCTGAATAAAGATGTATAATTTTCTCTTTTTAATACTAATGAGGTAGCCTACTAATACAATTTTGTGTTAATAACTAATGCAGGTCGAAGAGCTCCTCTTTTTAGAATGTGCAGTGATTTCAAAAAGAATTTTAATACAGACTTTTTAAGATAGGACGTGCCATCATTACATTAATTGCATTGATTATACTATATTTATTTATTTTGACTAAAATTCATCAAGCTTATACCATTTATATCTCACAGAGTTAGTTTACTTGTTCTACAGTTGTTTTTTCTCTTAGCCGGTTGAAATGCCAAAACAGTTTCACGTCGAAACCGAGATAGTTGATAGTGACTATTATAATGGCAAAAGCACCTTTAGCGTTCTGAAAGTTGTATGCGTCCTTGACGATGACTCATTTCCTACTCAAAGAGACAGGAATAACTTTGTCATTAAAACGAGCCCTTTGCGCTTGCTTTTGTTACAACGCTCGTTAAGTTTGCTATATTTATGCTGCGTTGTAAAATTTAATTTGTGTACCATTTACATACACAGGAGCATATTG
The DNA here is from genome assembly GCA_910589475.2 of Bembecia ichneumoniformis. Classification (NCBI taxonomy): domain Eukaryota; kingdom Metazoa; phylum Arthropoda; class Insecta; order Lepidoptera; family Sesiidae; genus Bembecia; species Bembecia ichneumoniformis. The sequence continues at coordinate 17,427,145 of OU342532.1, forward strand.
TTATCACCGTACAGCTTGATTCGGACGAATACCGCAACTCGAAGTAAGACTGGACTGGACAATACTTAAAAACTTACATAATACTTCATATTAAAATATTTACTTATTTTATTTTATATTATTTTATTAGGGAAAACAAACAATTGCACCATGTATATTAGACTAGAAAAAAAAGAAGTAAAACATACATAAACTTAAATAATAGTGCAATCAACAACATTTTCCACAAAGTGGTAAACAAATTTTATACAGAGAGGACATACAAATATACAAGAGAAAAATCAATAAAAAATATATATATATATAATTTATAATACATAATACTTTATATTAAACCAACGGACTAGCTTGTACCCGTGGATTCGCACGCGTGGAATTATACATCTTATGTCCATTCTGAAATTCTATTCAGAATGGAACTATTGGTGAAAGGTTTTTTAAGTCGGACGAGTAGTTTAGAAGATTTTCATATTTGGCTCTGGTCTGGATTTGGAAAGTAGTGGCAGGGCACACTGCGTTTTCGCAGTCATTTGGGCAGCCCGTCTGGCGGCAGTAACCACCCCCTTACAGAAGACCACCGTGAAATACAGCAAGTGTGCTGTTGTGTTTCGGTGAGTGAGTAAGGGATGCCTGAGCCCATTTCCCTATCCAATCCTAATCCTTTATCGTTAATCCTACTGCAGTCGGCAGCGCACTTGCAGCAGCTTTGGCGTTGCTAGTGTTATGGGCGACGGTAGCCACCTACCATCAAGTGGACCGTCGGCCTACTACCTCCTTCATACAAACAAACATACGAACTTTACGTCTTTATAATTATATAATCTTATAATTAACAAATTTTATAATATTAGTGTAAATTAATAAAATGGTGGGCCAAAATAAAATATCGATGTCTTAAATCAATTAAAACTTCTTCTTGAATAAAGTGTATTCTTATAAGAAATCGATTCGGTAACACATTACGACGTCAAAAGTAAGATAAATGCTTGGACGGAGTACAGCTTCCACAAGTTTAGCGTTGAGAAACTGTTTTTAAACTTATATCACAGTCTAACCATACTTACGTCATACAGTCAGGCAAAGAATGTAATTGCGTAGAGCAACGTTCGGCGAACTCGCTTCAGTTTGCAGTCTCGAACATTGAGCGTTGCTCGACTGTATGACGTAAGTCTTGTATATTTTTTGACTGTGCTTATATTATAGCCGAGTGTACGCGGCGATGTTACCCCTCTGCCACACTATGCTCTTCGCGCTGCTCATCGCTCTGCTCCTCGCGCTGCCGCGATGTTGCCCTTCTGTCCACACGCTTCTCTACTCGCGCGATTAATCGCGACGCGCCGCACTAGGTCATTTGCTTTTGCAACAGAATGGACGTTGAAATTGAGAGAGCGTGCGTGCTATGCATTTTTAGCTAATTTTAAAATGTAATAATTTGACGTCCTCGCCAAATTATTACATTTTATTATCAACAAAATTATGAATCTTTATCAAAATCAGCAAGTCATAAGTATTTATCGTCATAAGTATTTATACGTGTGATTTTTACTGCATTTGTTTTGCATTTATCGTTAAAGATAAAGCAGTCGTGCTTTTATATAGCACGACTGCGCCGGGAACCACAGATGCAGTGCAACATCAAGACACGTTACGCTACGCTTTTTATTGTTAATTAGGTGTGCCCGCGGCTACGCCCGCGTGGAATCTAGATTGTTTCTCGGTGGTAGCGTATATGTCTTGATCTTGCACTGCCTCTGTAGTTACACGGCGCGGTCAATATATCAATATTGGCGAAAGATTTTTTAAATCGGATATAGTTTCGAAGATTACCTCCTACATACAAACTTTACTTATTTATAATATTAGAATTTTAGGATATTAGTGCTTGCCTTAACGCTCTGTTCTAGGGTTCCCGGATTCGATTCTCGGCAGGATCAACTTTGAAAAATGAACTTTTCAAATTTTTGCAATAAACATTTATATAATTAGTTAATACTAATTATATAGTTAGTTGTTTTATACTTTTATTTATTCATTCGTTACAGAAGCAGTATGAACAATTTTACTACAATTTAAAAAAGCCGTCGGCGGCGGCATGATTAAGCGTACGCGTGAAGTGTTTCCATAGCGAGCGCTCGATTCGGAGTGCGTCTGCCCGCGATTATGTGGCCGGTGACTCGCGTTCATATTGCCGCTCTTTGAATCGCGCTTAAAAACCGACAAAACATGGATCGGTGGGCAAGACGAGGAGCATGACGTGCGGCATGACGAGTAACGTTGCCACACTACGTCTCTGCCTCCTTTCCTCGCTCCAAGGCCTCAAGCTGATACTTAGCGGAACCGCCCCACAAGTGGGAACAGTATTCCAAGCAAGAACGAACTTGAGCCTTATAAAGGTCAAGGAGCCTAATGCCTGCCTCAATTTTGTCGGTCCACCTCGTAGGTCATCTTCCACACGGCCTTGTGCCCGCAACTCCCTGCCCTGCGCGACTCGGCGTTTAAGACCCGGCCCCTTTAAAATTATGATTGTTTGCCTTAAAGTTGTAAGTAAACCAAATATCTCATCAATGTGAAACTTATTAAGGGCTTCCCTGTGGCAAATGACATTTACATTAGATAGAACTCGCTGGCGGCGGAGACAATTCAACAGGCCTAGAAATTGTGTTTTTTCTTGTTTTTAGCATTAGAACAATACACAAAAAAAAAATATATTTATACAATTTTTTAAATTGACATTAACTTATAGGTACAGGATTCATATGCGCGCAATAAGCCGTTTTCGAGAGAATATTCAATAAAAGTCAAATTCTTCTTGTGTTCTAACTTTTTTGTGGAGTTTCTATTACTTTAACGAAAATTCTAATTACATTAGAATTCTAATAGGATTCTAATAAAATTCTAATACAACATGGTTCTTCACATGTTAAGTATAATATATATTGTCTGTTTCTTGTAACACCTTCATTAAACAATGGATATTTTTAGTATTTAGCGTTTGTCTCCACCTTAAAAGCTTTTTCTAGTCATTGTCCAGACAGAAACACAGTTAATGGAAAATTGTTTTTGAAAAATGAGATCATTTTTTTCGTTTTTCTCGCAAACAACTTTAGTTACATATGCAAAATACATACTCATTTTATTTTTTAATGTTAAGGTCGGCAGTAAGACTGACAGACTGACGGTCCACTCGATGGTAAGTGGCCGCCGTCGTCGCCTATAACACAAGCAACGCTACAATTGCTGCAAGTGCGCTGCCGACTACATCAGTAAGGATTAGGGATTGGGAAGGGTTAGGGAAATGGACTCTGGCATCCCTTAGTCCATTACTCACTCACCGAAACACAACAGGACACGTGCTGTTATTTCACGGTGGTTTTCTGTAAGGTGGTGGCTACTGCCGCCAGACGGGCTGCCCAATGTGCCCTATCAACGGATCAATGGACCGTATTCAAATGGATCCTTCGATATTCAAACTTACTCGGACGAGCATCCGATTTTTACGATTCGCAATCATTAGTATCATTCAGATATTGAAGATCTGTTCACGTTGAAAATAGCACTTATTTATAAAGCGATTTATTGAAATGTGTGAAATTTTCCCCTCATAAATAACTCGCTGAGTTACGGCTGTTTATTATGAAGAAAGACGTGGCGGGCAGATAAAGCACGCGCCGGATTGTTTGTTGTGGTTTTTGTAAATACTTCATCACACTTAAGCCTCCGTGCTCGTTTCAAGTGCCTATAACAAGAGGAGACGTCTTGATTTAAGAACGAGAGGAGCGTGTTGATTATCAACTTGAAATTTTGTGCAGTGGACCAAGGTCAGTTCATAATAATAATGATAGAACTCGATGAGGAATGAGGTCGTGGCGTAAAAGCTAGTGAAAATTACTTTAAGCTGTTGCATAAACCATAGATTTGTAATGTATAGATCAATTCTTTAATTACTTTAAAAATTAATTAGGGGTTAATTTATCACTAGTCAATTATCGTTTGAAATTATGTAATACCATAGATAAAATACTACTTAACCAGTATAGATGGTCAACTTCCATATAACGATTTGAAGCCAATTTCATATTGGGATTTCCACTCCCTAGATGTCACTAAGAGTCTCGAATTTAACATTAATGTGTATTTTGTTAAAAATTATAACCAACAAATTCAATCACGCAGTTATAGTTCCTTATTATCGTGGTAATAACTAGAGGGCGACGTTGCTGAGAGGTACTTTTATCATTAATCTGTGACTTTTATGTATGATATTATTGCCCTATTTTTTAGAACAGAACCTATACCGTTCATACGGCCCTTTTATCGTTGTTCGTGCCCACTTTTTTTATATTTTAAATAAATTTTAGTAGTGCCATCTCTTGTACATGAGAATTGACTGAATGGTCGACTGCAGCGACTCTAGCGGATTTTTAATGACAACAAATAAGCGACAAACTACACAGGCGGCATCTAGATATAAGCGAAATTTGATAGGGTACGGATTCAATGTACGTGAGTGACCATCTATACTGGTTAAGTAGTATTTTATCTATGGTAATACTCAGTTCAACTTTCTTACAACAGCTCAAATACAAGTTTTTTCTGTAAAATAGGTTCGTTTTAGAAAATTTCTTATTCAAATACTTTTTTGCCTACGACCATACTTAATGCTGTTTCCACTTATAAACCTTCTTTATAATATTTTTTTTTATATCAACAGCACATTTGCTTTACAAAAAAAGCAAGCGTTTTTGATATTGTTCCGCCTAAAAGAATACAATATGAAATAGATTTTAATCATTTGAACATATTACTGGCAGCTCAAAAGCGCCGCAGTATATAAAAAAGTACGTTCCAAGTTTACATTTTTGATCATTATTGATTTAAATGAAAAAAAAAAAAAAAAAAAAAAAAAAACAAATATTAACTACTACATTTTGTGGCGCTAATTCCGGAAAATTAATGTCGACCCTAAATTATTTTTAGACTATTTAATTGAATCATCTCATTTCCTTGACATTTTATAGTGTACTGAAAGCGATTTCATACAATACATATGTATATGTCGGAGATCCCTGAGGTGACGCCACAAGCGGAAGGTTTAAGGATTGGTTCCCGTTAACATGCAACGCCGTGTATCAACTTTCCTTGGAAACGTCAAGCTTGGGTGCGGTCAACGCGGAACTAACAGCCGTGATGTGTATGAGGCTTGCGAATGACAGAGGATGCCATACACGAGCTTTCTAGAAGAGAGCGTCCGAAGAGAACGGTCAAGCTAATTCCAAGACGAACACACCGCGTTTCCAGTTAAATCCATCAGCCATTTGGCCATCCCGTCTGGCGGCAGAAACCACCACCTTACAGAAGACCACCCTGAAATAAGAGCACGTGTGCTGTTGTGTTTCGGTGAGTGAAGTAAGAGATATGCCAGAGCCCTTATCCTTCATCCTATTATAGTCGGCAGCGCATCTTGCAGCAGCTTTGGCGTTGCTTGTGTTATAGGCGCATGATTTCGTCGCATTTGGTCTAATAAGCGTTTCGTCTAAATCGCAGTTGGTCAACACTCAGTTCGTCTAACACGCGATTCGTCTAAAATAACAAATTGATGTACAGATAAGGGAGAAAGGGTTTCTAATGAACTTTGTAGGAATATATGATCGTTTATTAGAAGAATCGAGTATTATTTCATGTTTTCGGCTATTACTGAGCCCGACGATCCCGGTACTTACAGATCACTCAAATTTATTACTATTATTTCTTTTTTAGGGTTCCGTACGTCCGAATAAAAAAACGGAACCCTTATAGGATCACTCGTCTGTCCGTCTGTCCGACCATTCCCCCCACCTTATCTCCGAAACTACTGAACCTAAATTTTTGAAAAAAATACAAAAAGATACTACTTATAGATTATAGGAAAACCTATAAGAAGTCCATGATATTAAAATAACATGGTAAGTCACTCAATGTTGTGCGGATAGGTAACATCGTAAGCAACCCTCTTCAAGCGAGTTCAACTCGCACTTGTCCCGTTTTTTAAATATAGTGTTTCTTATTTTTATGTATTTCATTTATAACACATATCTTTTACTTTTGAAGCGATTTAATCTGTATAAAATTATATTATTAAGTAAAAATATGTTATTCGCTTGAGGAAAAAATAAAGCTATAATATTTGTAAGCTTTTTTTTTTAAATGTATCCATTTAAATATACAGAAAGGGATGAAAATATTTTCCCCCTTCAACAATCTTACGTACACTCTGATACAATTGAGTGAGCGCGTTGATGGGTCCCACAGTATTTAGTAACGCGTCAACTCATTTGAATGTACACAAATCTACCGAAATAATGCTACAAAGAAGCCCATTAGAGCATGGGTTTTCAAAGTGGGGGGCGCGCCCCCCAAGGGGGGCGCAAAGACCCGCAAAGGGGGCCGTGGGCCACTAATAAGACCAAGGCGTGGGCCTTATATTAGTGAACCGCGAAATTTGAATTAAGTCCACCTTTTTCCAGTACGCGTGAACGTGTAGACCGATTTTAATTCAGTTTTCACTAATGGAAAGAGGGATAAACGGGGAATGTTCTTATGTATATAAAAATTGCACGCCGGGCGAAGCCGGGGGCGGGTCGCTAGTAAGCAATAAAAAATACTTTGATGTTTGAGGAGTTTTTTCTGTCTTTACATTCTGATAGTAACCTAAAATCATTATTATATGTATAATTGGACAAGGGAAGGGGGGGGGGGGGGCGGAAATTTTCATCTTTTAGAAAGGGGGGCGTGTAATAAATTAGTTAGGGAAACCCTGCATTAGAGTGTGAGCGAGCTTTCAGCGGGTTTTGTTGTTGCAGATGTGTAGCTCATTATACATTATACGGCAAGTTTTGTACTATCCACTGTCTGTTGTGAGCCACCCCACTCCATTCAAACACTCGGGAACGAGGCTGGATATCTCGTAACTTACATTATACAGTTTATGCGTATTCCGAAAATATTTTATACTAGCGACTCGCCCCCGGCTTCGCCCGGTGTACAATTTTTATATATAAGAACATTCCCCGTTTATCCCTCTTTCCATTAGTGAAAAACGAATTAAAATCGGTCTACCCGTTCACGCGTGATGCCGTGACCAAGGGAAATGGGGATTCATTTTTATATATATTTTATTATTATTATTATCTCGTACACGAATATGAGGGTAACACTGAAAGTTTTTAGAGACTCGAAAACTAAATAATGTAGGGAAGTTGTTTGTATTCTTATTGTTTTTCGAAGTAGTCTCCATTCCTTTGTATGTACGTCGCATGCGATGTAACCATTGACTGAAGCAGTGGGCCCATTCTTCTTTTGGGATCTCTTTCACGACATTTTCGATCGTTTTCATTACATCTTCAGGGCTCATAAAGCGAATTCCTATAAGTTTATCATTTATTTTTGGAAATAAATAGAAATCACACAATGTCAAGTCGGGACTATAAGGTGGATGTCTCACTAATTCCACACCTTTCATGGTCAAATATTCGATTGTTCGTCTGACGGAGTGGGATGGAGCATTGTCGTGGTGAAGGAGGATCCTACTCAAAATCGCATAGTGCAAAAAGGGGACTATAAGGAGGATGACTCACTGAATCCATACTTTTTTGATGGCATATGGCGAGGTGGCTGGAGCGTTGTCGTGATGAAGGAGGATCCTGCTACTTGGGCGCGAACATTTTCCAAGACAAACAATTATTAATATACTTGTCTGCAGTAACGGTCCTTTGTAACCTCTAACGCAATGGTTGCAAAATGTCCCGTCCGTCCAGAGAATGAGGAAATCATCTTTTTCCCTTCTTCACTTTTGTTGGTAAATCCTCGAAGGAATAGTGCAGATTGCCTTTTGGTTTCATTTTTATGAGACTCGTTTATCTGTTTCAATCGTGAGCCGAGCAATCAAGTTATTTTCATTTGTCGCCGTAGATGGACGTCCTTTACGAAAATCATCAGTGAGATTGCTACGATCACGTTTAAACTCACTGAACCATTTATAAACAGTGGCACGGGATGGGTCTCATAACTTTGCGTTGTTGATTAAGTCCGTAACGAAAGTTATAATAAATCAGAGAACGAAAATTTTTAAACACACTTTTTAAATGGAAACAAATGTCAACTGAATGAAATTACATCGACAGCTTCCTAAAGAGTTCTTAATTCGAAATTTATATTTATTTTTCATTTCAACGAGCCCGTTGGATGAGTGGTTAGGGTTCTTGCCTTAACGCTCTGTTCTAGGGTTCCCGGGTTCGATTCCCAGCTTTGAAAAATCAAATTTTCAAAATTGGCTCTGGTCTGGATTTAATTTGGAAAGTAGTGGCAGGACACAATGCATTTTCGCAGTCATTTGGGCAGCCCGTCTGGCGGCAGTAACCACCCCCTTACAGAAGAACACCGTGAAATAACAGTACGCGTGCTGTTGTGTTTCGGTGAGTGAGTAAGGGATGCCAGAGCCCATTTTACTATCCCCCTCCTAATCCCTTATCCTTAATCCTACTGCAGTCGGCAGCGCACTTGCAGCAGCTTTGGCGTTGCTTGTGTTAAAGGCGTCGGTAGCCACCTACCATCAAGTGGACCGTCAGCCTGTCTGCCGACCTTAACATTTAAAAAAATTGTCTTTACTTTCTAACCAGTTCTAAAAACTTTCAGTGCGGCTTAATATACATGTATATTGCACGAATAGTTCACAAGTAGCTTATGTCTACATCCTAAAATTCTATTGTAAATTATAGTTGTTCAAAATCCAGATAATAAAATGTAAACAATGGTGTTGCCAATTAAAAATAATAACCTCAATTGCGTGGTATGTCGAAAAGTAATAATCGTGTTAAAATTGTACGCATATCTTAAGAGCGTGCCGCGCGATCGAAAATCTTCGAGTTGGAGTAGCGGTGACGGAACGCACACAAAAATAACTTTACAGATTAGGCTGAACACAGAGTAAAACATATTTTTACTAATTTTTCTTTAGGAAAAATTAATGTAATAAATGATAATAGAATGTAATATATGTAAATAATAATTAGTTATTATTATAATATAACGTAATATTCAGCTGATCACTATGTTTTGTTCATTTCTTATACATAATTTTACCTATGTATACTTACCTGCATATCTGGAAAAGAATAAATAAAGTATGAAAGAAGAAATGAAAAACTGCAAAAAATAATAAAAAGTTTTTATTATTAAATTTGTGATGTTTGGTTGTCGTGGTATTATCGTTATTTGTTAATTGTCGTTTATTTTTGACCTTATCTTTCGAGTGCTTTCAATATATAATCAGGCTCCTTAATTGCCATTTTTCTATCCAGTCTTTTTTCGTATGAAATATTTACGTATTCAATTTTTCCACTGTCTTGATTATCCGAGGATGTTTGAATTTCTGCTATTGGTAGCCTGAAATAAAATTAAACACTAAAAACGACAGAGAGCAAATTGTAAACACCGTTAGTTTATAATAAACATAACTGACGAATATTATGAAAGGAACATTGAATTTAAAATAAAACGCTTAAAAGTTGATAGTTTATAACCTCTCCGTTCCGAAATTGTCTACGAACATGCACTGTTCAGTACTTGGGCCTATCAATGAACAGTTTTACAAATTTACTGCGCGGTTTCAGTTTACAGTTTCGTTATAAACGGCTGTTATCAAAAGCAAAAAACCTAATCTAACCTAACCAATAAATGTTTGATTAGCTAAGAAACCTATTTGGTGACCAAGTACTAGACTAGGTCAACCAAAAAAAGTTGCTGACCAAATAAATATTTTGCTGAAAAAATATATATTCCTATTACAAACTAACATATGCAATGTTACCGGATAATAGCCTAATTGACAAAATTTGGAAATTAGTTTAAAACTATGGCTTAGCATCTATTTCACCCCAAAAATATATTATTTTAAGAAAAATAGGTCTTTTACATTAGTATTTTGAGTTTTTAGAAATGAACTTGAAATTGACCGCGAAAAAGGCCAAGACTGTCATGGCGTCTTGAATGACGTCACACCTCGCGAAACAGCCGTGTTTGTTTATGACAGTCAATTGTGTTTTTTAATAAATAATGAATTCCTCGTATTATAAATACTGTATAGTGCCCCAATATAAAAGTTCAACGATAAAAACGCCAAACAAATTATTCATATACGTTCCAAACAATAAACAATAACAAATTGATGAAGTTAAGGTTATTACAGCTCTCAACAGCCACTATTAATACGAGAATCTTCAATGCCAGAGATCTAGATTCACAACAAAGAGATTCGAAGAGCACTACGGAGTCTTGGCGTGAACAAAGCTAGTGGACCTGATGGCATACCTGCAAGGGTCCTGAAGGAATGTGGTCCTGAATTGTCTCCTGTACTTACACGCTTGCACCATCTCTCTCTCAGGACGAATACCGTGCCGGCATTTTGGAAGCTTGCCAATGTTCAACCAGTGCCTAAAAAGGGTAACCGTGCCAACCCCTGTAATTATCGACCAATCGCCATCACTTCTGTACTCTGTAAGGTTATGGAGAGAGTACTGAATAGTAAGCTGCTGACATATCTTGAAGTTAACGACCTGCTCAGTGATCGCCAATATGGATTTCGCCAGGGACGTTCAACCGGAGGTCTTCTTGTATATGTCACGCAATACTGGAGTGAAGCCACCGAGAAACATGGCGAGGCTCTCGCTGTGTCACTCGACATATCGAAGGTCTTTGAGAGGGTTTGGCATGCACGTTTACTTGGCAAGCTTCCTACATACGGCATCCCCTCCGGTCTCTTTGTAGCTGGATTTCTGATTTCCTGAATGAACGGTCAATTCGAGTAGTTATTGATGGCTGCTCCTAGGACCTCATGGCAATTGATGCCGGTATTCCTCAGGGATCTGTTCTCTCTGCAACTCTTTTCCTGCTTCATATTAATGACTTACTTCTTCCAGGAGTAGTTGTATACGCAGATGACAATACGGTCATAGAGAGATATTTGTCCAGGATTCGTTCTGAGAGGGAGGCAATGGTTGAGCGAATTAACTGAACCTTAAATCTTGTATGCCAATGGGGTGACAAGAATCTGGCTGATTTTAACGCCACCAAAACGCAAGCGTATTTGGTCTCTGCAAAAAGGAGCCCTTTCGACTTGGCTCTAACTTTCCGAGGTGCATCCGTACCTGTGGCCAATGATCTTGAGCTTCTTGGTATGAAGTTGTGCTCAAATCTCAACTTCGGTAATTCTATCGAGTCCAAAGCCCAAACAGCGGCCAAAAAGTTGGGCATCCGAAATAGAGTGAAGCGATGCTTCACACTTGGACAGCTCCTCTCTTTATACAAGGCACAAGTCCGATCTTGCATGGAGTATTGCTGTCACCTTTGGGATGGCCCATCAAAATACCAACTTGCCGCACTCGACTCGGTGGATCGCAGAGCTAGGAGGCCCATTGGCGATGATATACTAATAAGAACTAAGCTGCAGAGCCTAGCACATAGACGCAAAGTTGCCTGTGTATTCTATAAGATGTACTTCGAAGAGTGTGCTCGAGAGCTGCATGAGATCATACTGCCTTCCCCTTTCTTCTATCGGACATACAGACGTACGGCTGGTTACCATCCTCACCTTGTCGAAATCCCTCTAATTCGGACCAAGCGCTTTAAAACATCTTTTGTGATGCGCACTGCTAAGGATTGGAACTCCCTGCCGGCGTCTGTATTTCCGAGCTCATATAACCCAAATCTTTTCAAGGTTCGAGTGAATGGGCATCTTCTGGGTGAGCTCGCTCCATCGTCGGCCTCATCCTTCCTACATGGATAGATACTGGTCAAGAGCAAACTCATCTTTAATAAAAAAATAAAAAAAAATAAAACTTTGTATTCGCTTACCTCAAAGTCAGCGGTTTTGAGTCAATGTCAAATTAGAAAATAAACGTAATCACCATTTATTAATATTGTCAAGTTAAGTTTTTACTATCGTATTAATTGTATTTTTATATATTTATTGTCCTGATATCAGTGGCAAAAGAAATTCATCGTGTGATTTGGTAAAATAGCTTGAAATTTACCAACAATTTACCAAAAATTTAAGCTTGAAACAAATTTAACAGGTGAAGTTGAATATATACAGATATAAACAAACAATTTTTTTACATTTTCTTGGCTTCTCAGCCCAATATTTCAACATATTTTATATTGAAAATACTTTTTTATTTATTTAGAACAAACTTTAAAGTAAGAATACTTTCAAAAAGTAAATCTTTAAATGTTTTAAAAATTTTAGGTTGTAAAAGTCGACAAGTGTGGACGTGTAAGCAGAAGATTTTACCGATTTAACAAAATGGTGGAACACATTTTTTGTTTCCACCGGTTCTCAAATTTTTATATAAAATACCATTTTCCATGGCGCTCACCAATGAGGGTTTGGCTCAGTTCATATCAGTTGTACCTAGTATATGGGTAAATTAAAATTCTGTCCAGTTTTGGTCAAGGGCAAGAAAAACCGGCGATCTTGAGACGGCTGATTCCACAGTAGGTAAATGCCACTCTCTGACTGGTAACTGCTAATTAAGTAAGACTTTGTTTGTTCTTCACATAATACTTAGATAGAAGTTTTACCATTGCGGAATTCCGATGAACAATAGTCGGTGTTCACTGCAAAAAATTGTCCAAGCATAACGGCGTCAATTTTGGGCAATATACTGCTGTTTGTTTTGTTAAATCCTGATTCCATGGCGAATTATACCTGTATTTCAAGATTAAACTAAAAACGAACTGTATTAATTTAACAATAATTGCTGAAAACTCGAAATAACCTGTTCACTTTATACGAAAATGACAGCCACAACGTGGTGTTTCGCGAGGTGTGACGTCACGCTTCCATGCGCTTCTCTGATTGGTGTTTAATGTCACATAATTAAACGCCTCATTTTGTCGATTTTATTTTCCAAAAATATTATTAATCTTTTATTATTTTAATAGAAAAGTTGTTTTTTGTTTACTAATTATTATGGTTAATCATTAGAAACTCTAAGCCATCCGATTTATTCTCAGTGGAAACAAGCCTGTTGTATACACCTCTGTTTGAGACATTAAATAGATAGGTAGGTGTTTACCTGTATGCATTTGCATGTTCTGCGTTCGCACTACTCTGTACGGAATTCGACTCAACTGCAATATTTTATTTTGCATGTCCAGATTTTCTTATTTGCCTGAAAGTGAAACCAATGACATGATTAATTTAGCCATATTTAAGTATGCAAATTAGAAAAAAAAAAACAGACAATTGCGTTCTCCGATAAAAATACTTCTACTTACATAGAAGTCTACTTACCACATTATAGCAGCATTCTTAGGATAAATTTTTTATTTAGTCACTTAGATAATGATTCTTTTTCTGGTTACCCATCCTTCACTTCCAAAAAACACTTAAACATGTGTAAAATGTAAATATAAAATTTATAACACAGCTGACTTGACATTGACCTCATGACGTCATGTCATACGACAAATAAGTGCGCCTAGTGATTTTATTAGAGCAATGTTTTTTGTTTGGAAAACCATCAGGCGTTTGGGTTAAATATTGAAAAGTCTTAATATTTTCATATTAATAATTTTATAATGAATATTAAGAAGGGGGGGATCTGCGGAATATCAATACAAACATTTTCATGTGAGAATTAGTGCTTCATGCGTAAAATTTAAGAAGTATTCGAAGAAATAAATTTTTAGAAGTCGTTCCGTTTATGTATTTTTTATTAATTTTAAATGTATTTGTTTCAAATTTCAACAAGGCGGTGACCTTGTGCAAGGATCAGGCTAACCTACAAAAGTTACTTTAAAGTATTTAACTAATTCAGCGCATAGTACTAGTCACTTAAAAATGAGTAAATTTCCAAAATTTTGTGCAGTACCCCCTTAAACTGATAAAATAAATAACACATTTTTTTTAGAGTCGTAAACTACGAGCCAATAATAAAAAGAACTATTTGAACTGTTGAACAGTACTTTTTCTTTATGAAAAGTAGGTATCGTATTCCCGTTTCTGTATCTTTGACAACGTGTTAAGTATGCAAAATTTCACTATGAACGGTTGAGTAGTTACTTTCGGACTTATAATATTACTTAGGATTACTTTTAATTGGTCGATATCAGACTGCTCTCTTTGTTCTTGAGTAACGCTGACAGGCAGATTAAAATCGGCACACAGGCTGACGGTCCACTTGATGGTAGGTGGCTACCGTCGCCTATAACACAAGCAACGCCAAAGCTGCTGCAAGTGCGCTGCCGACTGCAGTAGGATTAAGGATAAGGGATTAGGAGGGGATAGGGAAATGGGCTCTGGCATCCCTTACTCAGAAAAGAAAGAAAGAAAGAAAGAAACATTTATTGGCATTTAAAAGAAAAAAAATGAACACAACAAAAAATAAAAACATTATAAGTAAACACCAAAAGGACACAACTCAGCTTAGGCTGCAACATTGTTACAGCGCTGATTTTCAGTTGTGCCCTTGCCGATGTCTCATGACACGCACTGGGACCACGCCCCTCACTCACCGAAACACAACAGCACACGTGCTGTTATTTCACGGTGGTCTTCTGTAAAGGAGTGGTTACTGGCGCCAGACGGGCTGCCCAAATGACTGCGAAACGCAGTGTGCCCTGCCACTACTTTCCACATCCAGACCAGAGCCAAATTTGAAAAGTTCATTTTTCAAGTTGAGTTCAAGTTCAGAGCGTTAAGGCAAGCACCCTAACCACTCATCCAACGGCGAATTCTTATCTATTTATTAATCTATCTTTATCTATTTATATATATTTGTTTAAGTTAAGTAATGAGTAATATATTGCCTATGTTTATTAGGTATTAGGTACATGTTAAAAACTAGACATGAGCCGATAAAAATTCAATAGCTTAGTGTCAAACGCAGACAAATCTATTTCACCCTTGCAATCGATGAGTTGGCAAATGAGTCACGAGACTCATCCCTATTTTCACGACATAACTTAGAGGGTGAATAGCATTACGGACGGGAGCGACGCCCTTTTTCACAATCTGTGACTCATAATATCCTTCCGCAGCCTTCGTGTGGTCCGTTTCACTGACTGAAGCGGTTACAAAATACAAAAATAACTGTGTACTTAGTTTTTGATTGCTTTTAGTCTGTTTAAGCTTCATCCAATATGAAAAAAAAAACCCTCAGATATGAAGACGCAAAAGAGTTTTAATATTTTTTTTATGTTAAGATCGGCTGACGGTCCACTTGGTGGTTGGCTACCGTCGCCTATAACATAAGCAACGCCAAAGCTGCTGCAAGTGCGCTGCCGACTTCAGTAGTCTGTGTGTATTCTATAAGATGTACTTCGGAGAGTGTGCTCGAGAGCTGCATGAGATCATACCGCCTTCCCCTTACCATCCTCACCTCGTTGAAATCCCTCTAATTCGGACCAAGCGCTTTAAAACATCTTTTGTGATGCGCACTGCTAAGGATTGGAACTCCCTGCCGGCGTCTGTATTTCCGAGCTCATATAACCTAAGGTTCGAGTGAATAGGCATCTTCTGGGTTGAGCTCGCTCCATCGTCGGCCTCATCCTTCCTACATGGATATATGCTGGTCAAGAGCAAACCCATCTTTAATAAAAAATAAAAAAAATTTGGAGTGAGTATTTTGTGTAAAAAATGTTAGAAGAAAACCAGATCCACCATTGTTTGGGGATAAGGAAATGGAATATGCAAGCTGTTTCATGGTCCAAAGTTTCAATTTACTTTCACTTATGACTTGAGCCGCACGACGTAAACCTTTATTTGTATTTATTGTTAGGTTTAACGGCTGGTTGTAAAGTGTTTTTACGTGCGTACAGGTAAACTCGCTTTCGTTGTCAACCGTAAACTGAAATGAACACAATTATGGCGAGTAAACTTGCGTGTACAGTCAACCGCGACGAAAACTAGCCATGCGTACATTAACGGTCGTTTGGAGATACTTCTTTTGTGATGTATCCCGTCTATATTTTATATATTCAGTCCATAGCTATGATGATACACTAATGACTATGATGAGATTACTTTAGCATGAAGTCACTACACTGGCGGAAAAAGGTTAGCGGTCTGGTTTTTCTTTTTAAAATCATTAACCAGGGGGCCTAGCCAAGATGCACAACATGCAAACGCTTCCTTTGCGTACTTACGAAACGAAAGAAATGAAGCTCGGTCATTGGTTGTTGATGTTAAAACTGTCACAACAACCAATCACCGGGCTTTATTTCTTTCGTTTTGTAAGTACGCAAAGGAAGCGTTTGCAACAGTTTGCATCTTGGCTAGGGCCCCAGAGCGTTGATTATCCGTCCCTCACATCAATGATTAAGTTGAACACTCCCAGAATGTTTGCTCGAGCACATAATTTTAGACCGTTTTATATAAGATTTAGTAAGAGTAAATATGGTAGTGATACGGTTCTTATTTATTCTTATGGTAATACACCGGTTTCTTGCTTAACTTGTATGTATTGTACTTGTAATGTTTCTCTCAGTGCTGTTGTGTGTTATATCTAAGTATGTATTTAGTTGGTAAGCCTTGTCAAATAAATAAATATACATATGTAGTGTCTCTTAGTTATGTATTGTAGTTATGTATTTTAAAAAAAAACATTCTTAGACTTATGCTATTATACTTTTCAATTTTGCTCTCATACATAAAATTAATTTTCTCAAACATGCTCGGAAATCTAGGCATTCTTGTACTAAAAACAAGCCACGAAGTTTGTAATTCTTGGCTCATGCATTTCTTTCTCGGCCTAGGCCAAGAATGTTGTATGAAAATTCATTCCTGGCCGCTGCTCAGCCCGATGAAACCCGAAGTTTCACGAGTCTTCATGAACGCGCCCGCCGCTGTCACAGGCGTAGTAGGCGGAGGCGTATGGCTGTTTCCTTTGCACTCATTGAAAATAAAAAATAAAAAAGCAGACTTTTTTCAGTACCTACCTAAATATTTATTGCTTTTATTCTAAATATTCTAAATAAAATGTATATGTAAATTTTTTTTTAATATTTTTTTCATATTATACTAATTTTTTTGCATTATCACGTGTTTCATTATTTCCTCGCATTTATTGAGAAAAGCACTATACCAGCCTCGACCGGAATGAGGACTGCCGGACTCAGATCTTTATCCTCGCTAAAGCTCGGCCTTGAAACCACTTCGTCCGGCCATCCTTCACATCTCTGCAGTAATGTACTAATACTGTTTTAGGACTATATCTAAATATGTTCACACATTGACGACCTATCTTCAGTAATATATGTATAGCTTGAATAGATACAATTTGGACACAATTTAATACTGTTTTATAATTTTGTATTGTATTTTAAGATTTGGGATATTTTTTTTTGTTAAGATCGGATACAGGCTGACGGTCCACTTGATGGTAAGTGGCTACCGTCGCCTATAACACAAGCAACGCCAAAGCTGCTGCAAGTGCGCTGTCGACTACGGTAAGATTGGGATGGGGAGGGATTGGGAGGGGATAGGGAAATGGGCTCTGGTATCCCTTACTTCACTCGCCGAAAGACAACAGTACACGTGCTGTTATTTGTTTGTTTAGTTAATAATGAGTGATAAGAAAATCATGTTAGTCTTATTATGCTTTTTTATTTTATTTTTTTATCACCACTGTTTATTAACACGTTTTATATAGTACTTTATGCATCTAACAACAGACTTTAACTTTGAAATTGGCATTAATAAAAGAAACCTATATTGTCGCAAGTTATACTGGAATATTTAAACTTAGGTGTTCGTACACCTTTGATAGAGCCACTCTTATATTGATCGTGCTTCAAGGCTTTTATGCGGCAAGGTCGGCCCACTACCGAACATAATTCAATATTACCTAAACGACCCCAACGCTCCCGACGAACTTTAACAGGCCCGTTTAGGCTGTAATTTGTTTATACTTTACTATAAACGCTAATGGTGTTTATATATCTGAACGTTCCCCTTCAGGGAAAGCGTTCGCAACATTCTTGCTGGTTAGGCGATTACGTTGGTTATGTTTGTTGCATTTGTATTTGAGTGGTATCTAAACTCTATGTATTCATGTATAGTTGTAAATATAATTTAATTGTATATTTAGCATCTTTTTGGTGTTTACTCCTTAAGAATCGATTTTCATACAAGGACCCCGTTAACTAAAAAGCGTTACATTATCTGTCACTTTGACATTTGTGCGGCAGTTGACGTATGTATTGTCCATTTGATGGTAGGTGGCTATACCGTCGCCTATAACATAAGCAACGACATAGCTGCTGCAGGTGCGCTGCCGACTACAGTAGGATTAAGTATAAGGGATTAGGAGGGGACATGGAAATGGGCTCTAATGTTTTCTTTGTTTTCTAATGAAACATGTTTTAAAAAACAAAATTGTTTTACATTAAAGCTCTATAGAAATAGTAGCAAATACCAATTCCCGGCGGCTTCGCCGGCGCCTCTTTTTAAGGTGTTAAAATATTTATTTAATCTCAATTGCTTACTTTTGTAAGCCATTTGAAATGTTTATTTTTAGATAATCTCTCGGAAGAAGTACTTTTTTATTGGATGAAAGACGCCTTATGTCCTTTTCTGTATCCCCGACAAAAGCGTGAAAGCGTAATAAACGGACTCACTTTCGCCCTTTATTACGTAATACTAGCTGCTCCTGCGACTTCGTACGCGTTGAATAATTAATGAAAATATTATGAGTTATAACGCCTAAAATCTTTATCGTTGTTACGACAGTGGCGCAGATTTTTTATATTTTTGACGATCCCTCGGGAACCTAGCATTTTTAGGGTTCCGTACGTCCGAATAAAAAAACGGAACCCTTATAGGATATTAAGTTGACATTTGGTACACATATCAATTTCTGTGACCCAAACGCAGAGGTGTGACGTGAATAGATGAAATCTATATATGGGAGGTCATTTTTGGAGGGAAGATAGAAAATTAAAAAAAAATTTGAAAACTGAAGAGTCTTCAAGAAAATAGTCCAAAATTGACCATCCCCCCCCTTATCTCCGAAAATACTGAACCTAAAATTTTGAAAAAAAAAATACAGAAATTAGTTTTCTGCTTATAGATTACAGGAAAACCTATAAGAAGTCCATGATGCTAAAATAACATGGTAAATCACTCAATATTGTGCGGATGGGAAACATCGTACGGAACCCTCTTCACTCGAGTTCAGCTCGCACTTGTCCCGTTTTTTTTTTTCAGGATAAAAAGGATTCTATATGTTAACTCGGGTAATAAACTATCTGTGTGCCAAATTTCATTCAAATCCGTTCAGCCGTTTTTGCGTTATTAAGGAACAATAACGCAAAAAAGGAATACAATGAAAGTTCTTATGAAGAGAAAAATTAGAAAATTGGACATCGGTGTGAAGCCGGAGGCGGTTTACTAGTTTACAATAAAATTTGCTCCAATAAATTAATTGTTTGCACGCGAAAACTGCAACGAACGGGTAAAAAGTTACAATCGGAAACGGGTAACAACCAACAAGCGAACAAAGTTTCCTAGCGAAGGGCTCTTCGCAAAAATTGAACGGTCGCTGAAATTCTGACGACGCTGGTGCAAATATTGCTAAAGTTTTAAAAAGCGAGCAGTAAATGTGGTTGATAGAATTGTTTGATTTGTCAATAATAGTTCCTCTCGTATATTCTTTTTAGTTTCATTAGAAGCCCCTCTTCCGAAGTGACCAAAGGAAGGTTTCCGAAGTGAAAGTATACATATAAGGGGGGAAGCCACATTGAAGTGTGCATTAGGCACTGAGTTCCGCAGCAATGCAGCGACCATCGCCAGAAAGCCATAATACAGAAAGCCATAATTTGCTGTTGTGTTTTTTTTTACAAGAGGAATCCATCATGGATTAACCCCGACTAAACCTCTTGGCGTCCTCCATATCCGCTTTTGGTGAAGTTGCGAGGTCGGACGAACACTCTTCCGCAGCTCCACCGCGGGGGTCCGCGACCGGACACGGCTCATTTGGACGGCGCACCCGAACTGCCAAGGTGCGCCGTGCCTCTCAGGACGAAGCGGGGGTCCAGGTGGCGGGCGTGCGCCATCCGCCTGCGTCCTGTTTGTCGGCGACGGACTATCTAGCAGCCTGCCTTACTAGCTAATTAAAATGAAACGTGATTTTAATTTTATTCTATTTAGGCCACCCGTGCACTAGGCAGTCTGGCTGCGCAGCCAGTCTAACATATGACGGAGTGTGTGTGCCCGCGCACTATGCCGTCACGAATTGCTGGCTGCGGCAGCCATTACAACGGCATTCCATTGGCTGCGCGCAGCCAGAGCGAGTGTATGCGAATGTGTGGGGCTGCCAGTGTCATCAGTCTCCACACACTCGTTTCAGTAGTGTGTGAATTTTTGTGATTGAATTTCTTAATATTTTAACAGGTTATCAAAAAATTGCAATGGCATTCTCGTGTAGTTGAAAAATCGGTCTGAGTATTTACTAACATCCTTGTGCGCCGGAAGGCTTAAAGGTGCTTCTCGACATACGCGATTGGCCCGATCGACACCTCCAGTTGATACAATATTTCTTGATCGATAAAGGCGATCGTGCGTCGCTGCTACGTCTAATCAATCGGGCACATTCTATATTTTATAATACTATACCACCGGTATCGATCGATATCGCATTGCTACACCAAGTTGCCATGGCCATTTGGCCGTCCCGATCGAGGCCAATCGAGTATGTGGAGAAGCACCTTAAAATTTGTATGAAATAAGCCTTTTGAATGCCGTTCTAGAAAAAGGGGATGAATCCAATGTCTTTTCTTTTAAGTTTTTTTTAAGAGATAGGTAAAGAATTATAAGATCTTCCATGTCCTATCACTCGACGAAACGGTCACAACTGGTCGTCAATTGCCAAGTGCGGGAGGGTCCTTATAGAGGTTTAGGTCTCAAGTGATGTCGCATTTTCAGGTGGACGGCAGCCTCCTACTCTCTCAAGTGGGAGTGAACGACGCTGGTCTTTACGAGTGCGGCGTCGAGAACGAAACCGCGTTTGTCGATCGAGTCAACGTCACTGTCAGAAGTGAGTATTATATTTTTTCATATATACAGATTATAAGAAAGCCATAACACGTCGTGTTTTACCATATCACGTCAACAAGGCGATATTATAATGCAGACAGAGTTCATTAGATGCTAAATGAAAGTGATCGCCAACTAGACAAGAATCGTAAACGCAAGTAACATTAGGATCCCCTGCATTTTGATTTAAATCACATTTTACTACCGTCTTGGTTCACTTTGAAAATATTGAGACAGTTTAGATTAATTTTTGTAATCTTTTCACATACATCTCTGGGATGCTTTAAAAAACGACTTCGCTCATCATTGGTGGATGTGCAGAGAAACGCTTAGACGAGACAGTTTATGGGGGCGGCCGGTCCATTTTTTGTACATTCTCGTGTGCTATTGTATATTTACAGTGACGTTGCTATATAGATAACTAGCTAGTGAAAGCCTTCAATAGTTTTTAAGAAAATTTGCAATAATTTCAGCCATGGATTGTAATCGTATTATGAATTGTCCCGCGTAAATGTTTTTTTGTTTTCTTTTTCTTTGAATTTCTGGTCCCTGGCAGAATATCAGTGTTGTGGTCCCCACCACAACTGTATACTGAGTCAGGGTTCCTTTTCCTCTTCTTACTTGTTCATATATTTGTTTGTTTATAATTATTATTTGTTCATATATGTATATTGTGTTTATTAGAGGAATAAAAGATGCTTTCTTTCTTTCTTTCTTTACATATATATAGTACTAGATGGAAAAGTATAGTATATATATTATACAAGTAAGTATAGTATATAGATGGAAAAGAATTTGTTTATTGCTTAATGCAAATTGGTATGGAACATTTCTGGTTATTGGAGTAAGGTTATAATATAAGCGTGCAAAATTGTACATTATGTTATTTTCAGGTGGTGTGCCTAAAACATATTGCAACCATGTATACTGTTAGGAAAGTGACCAGACTTAAAATGACAGAAACGGAAAAGAATCTATACAAAAAATTGTCACTGTCAAAATGAAACTGTGTAATTATCGCAGTAAAGTTAAAAACTATACCTATATATACTATACTTACAAGTATATACAAGTATACTATATAGTAAAAGCATAGTATATTTACTTTTCCATCTAGTATTCTCAGGGCGCGGGCGTACCTACTCTTTTCCCGGGACATAAATAATAGCAAATGTTATTTTTCAGTAAGTGAGTGAATGATATGATTTTTCAGTCACCTAGTCTCATATCCTTCATTCTCTTCAAAGTCCTTGCGTTGCTTGTATTATAGGCGATGGTAGTCACCCATTCCCGAGTGGACCGTCAGCCTGCCTGACAATATTTACATTTAAAAAATCAAATAATGTAACAATTAAACTTAACTACGTAAAAGTGTATATTATTAAACAAGGACAATATATATGTCGGGTCGTCCTCTAGGATACAGACATCAGGCCAGGAATAGCCGAAAACGCGAAACAAGACTCGATGCTTCTAATACACGATCGTGTATGTGTGTATAGTTTCTTTTTATGTTTTAGTCTGTTTTGTTTATTTGTTTGTTTTTAGTATATTATTTTTTTATTTTGTGTTTAGCTCTTATGTGGTCGTGCTTAGTCACTTTGTGCACTTGTTATCCCTTCTGTAAATCTGTTGTGTTTTCTGTTTATCCCAAAGATTGACTGGTAGAGAATGCTATTGGCATTATTTTCGCAATGCTTTTGTTTACTCTACATCATAACTTTGTATAATAGAAGACCACTGTGAAATAAGTTACAATATAAATGTGAACAATTAATACGCTGCAAATGGATTTAACTGAAAATGCCGTGTGATCGTCGCGGAACTAGCTAGACACCTTTTCTTTCGAACGCTTTTTCTGTGATGGTTAAAAACTATACATATATATATATATACATATTATTAACAACTTTAACAACTTATTAACAATAATATAAGTATTGTTATAATTGTCTCTATAATGGTTCTTTTTTCTCTATTATCGATGAAAAGGCGCCCTCTGTCATTCGCAAGCCTCATACACATCGCGGCTGCTAGTTCCACGTCGATCTCACCCAAGCTTATTGCTGGACGTTTCCAAGGAAAAATTGTTGGATGGCGATATAAGCTAACGGGAACCGATTCTTAAACCCTCCGCTTGTTGCGCCACCTCAGGAATCTCCGACATATATTAATTTTCAATTACTTTGTGTTCGATAGCTCACCTTGTATTGGTCTCGGTTGATCTAAGAGGATACTATTATAGGCAAATGATTTACGTATCCTGACTATGTATTTGAACTATAAACCTTGACAGAACAAGACAATAAACTTGACATGCCAAAACCCTCGACAAAAACTCACCTCTTGATCTCAACAAAGACAAAAATCAAATTGATCTTTCATTGCCCCTATACAAAGAAACGCAGGCCAACTTCCTTATCATGCACATTTTTTTGTAATAGCGACATCTAGGCGTGGATATGTCGCGAACACATTGACATTAACATTCTTAATTGCAAGCAAAAAAAAATTAGTACATTACTGCAGAGTCCAGGAAGTGAAGGATTGCCGGACGAAGTGGAGTCCGGTAATCCTCATTCCGGTCGAGGCTGGTATAGTGCTTTTCTCAATAAATGTGAGGAAATAATGAAACACGTGATAATGCAAAAAAATTAGTATAATATGAAAAAAATAATAAAATAATTTACATATACACAGTTTTATTTAGAATAAATAAAACAAACTCAAATCTATATTAATAATTTCGTCAAGGGGTACGGTAGACTCGATTGAAACCTTACCTGAATAATAAAACATAAAGATTTCGAGTCGACAACATATATCCGCAAAATTCGGATTGTCAAGTATTTTGTTAAATTCTAATGGTGCTGACAGACAAATCGCAGTCGCCATACTGGCCACTCTAGCGAAACGTCACTAACACCTGTGACATCTTGATTGGTTAATAAACGTTCCGTTTGATTCATACTAGCGCACATACGCCTCGCCACTCAATACGTCGTCGCACCATTCATTTAAAAAAAAGTGTCCATTACAAAGAGCTGTGACTCATGTAACTGTGTAAAACGAAACGTCTTGCCGCAAATATTGAGCGAAATCTATGCCGCTTTGCCTTTAATATTCCTTAATAACCGATAACTACAGAAATATCTACCTACATTTTGTACCTACATGTGTACATTATGAGTCACATTACACCCGAGCGAAGCCGGGTTTTCATCTAGTGTTTACTAAAAGCAATAAATATTTAGGTAGGTACTGAAAAAAGTCTGCTTTCCCGCCTTTTTTATTTTTTATTTTCAATGAGTGCAAAGGAAACGCCCCCGCCTACTACGCCTGTGACAGCGGCGGGCGCGTTCGTGAAGACTCGTGAAACTTCGGGTTTCATCGGGCTGAGCAGCGGCCAGGAATGAATTTTCATACAACATTCTTGGCCTCGGAATGCCTACATTTCCGAGCATGTTTGAGAAAATATTAATACATTATTAATTGCCTGGATTTGGCTCGGTTTGGCGAACAGCCTTATAGCGAACAGACTCGACCAACACAAGAGCCTGTCTAGGTGGCTCGATCGGGGACAAATACAGAAGATGGCACTTCTTAACACGGCGCTTGTATTGTCAGAGATTTTCTCACTTTATAACCCTAACATAGCCTCCTATATTTATATTTTTTTAATATGCGCACTGCTAAGGATTGGAACTCCCTGCCGGCGTCTGTATTTCCGAGCTCATATAACCCAAATCTTTTCAAGGTTCGAGTGAATAGGCATCTTCTGGGTGAGCTCGCTCCATCTTCGGCCTCATCCTTCCTACATGGATAGATGCTGGTCAAGAGCAAACCCATCTATAATAAAATAAAAAAAATAAAAAATAAATTCTTATTCCTTATAAATGTAAAATAAATGTTACCCTACATCACACACATAAAACGCCATCAGCTTCTATTAAAATGCCTCCCTATCAATAGAACTCTTTAATGGCAACTCCAACTCAATGACCCTTCGCCATAGACGGTCACGAGAGCTCTTTATGAATGTTTACCTCGTTATACGTTAATTTGATACTTTTTAGTTACACTCACTAGGTACATGGACGATCCTTTCACAAACTTTGCATTTGTAAGCGAGATAAATGAAAATTTAAACTCTGAATTATAGCAGCCCATCGTCATGGCGTCTGCTCGCCGTTAACAATGGAAAATTACCAAGTAGATTAATAAGTGTAACAAATCAAGGGTTTCCTTTGAATTTCCATTTAATAGCATCGTTTAGCACGATCTACCGCCTCGTACTTGTCGCCCGTTCAAGCTTTGTGACAAGTTAATGCCTTGTCACAATCGTGTCGTAATTAAACATTTAACATTGCCACTTATTCGGTTAGAATGTCACGGTTTAACAAAAGGTACATATGTCGTGTAGATTCAATTGAGATTGGACAACGAAGTTTAAAAAATAAATATTTACCATTGCTGTGTTTTTTTCTACGCTTTTGTAGTTTAAGTGTAAATTGAAGTGATTAAACAAGTGAAGATCGCGTGCTATAGGTTGCCTGATCGATCGCATTTCTTGTACAGTAAAACCTTAGGATTATTTATACAATTACATGTACGTACCATGCATGTATTAAATGTACACGCAATTTCACAGGGAAAAATGTAAACTTGCTAATAGAGCAATTTGAGCTCTTTTGCCTTTATATACAAACTAGTTTCCGTCCGCGACTCCGTCCGCGTTTTTTTAGTCGCGCTATGGTAACCGCCGATGGCCCTCTATCACAGCCTGAGGGTTCCTCATATACTCCAAACATACCTTCCTAGCCCTCATAGTTTCCGAGATCCCGTCGCCAACTTTTTACTAGGTCGGTAAAGTCGGTATACCGAGGATTTGGGATTTTTCTGGTGGTCAGTGAGCGAGTGTTATAGAGTCAGTGGTTATAGAGGGGAACTCCCCGGCACTCCTTATGGGAGAACAATTATGTCAGGGATGAGTTTTTCAAATTAGATAATATATCTAACATTAAAAACAAAAGGGGCCAAGTGCGAGTTGAACTCGCGTAAAGAAGGTTCCGTACGATGTTACCCATCCGCACCGTAGTGATTATATTATATTATATACTCTTTGTCCGCACTGTAATTGTTGTTTGTTTATTTTAATTTTCATTTTATATCTAAACTGCCTACGATTCTTATAAGGTGCAATGTTTTGAAAGGAAAGACACAAGCGTTTACATAAGATCTATTGTGAATAATATTATATTACAAAACCCAAAATAAAACATTTGAAGATAAATAAGTAGCTATGAGGAGAAACGAAATGTTAGCGAGATATAACTTAGTTCTAGCAGCGCCATCTATCGATGATAGTTGTAAACTCCCGAACACGCACAATATTGAGTGATTTACCATGTTATTTTAATATCATGGACTTCTTATAGGTTTTCCTATAAAATCTATAAGTAGAAAACTAATTTCTGTATTTTTTTTTCAAAATTTTAGGTTCAGTAGTTTCGGAGATAAGGGGGGGAATGGTCGGACAGACAGACACACGAGTGATCCTATAAGGGTTCCGTTTTTTTATTCGGACGTACGGAACCCTGAAGAAACACCTTCATTCAGACAAGTATACCATTATGGGAGGTAATGATCATCATCTCAGCCGTAGGATGTCCACTGCTGGACAAAGACAGAGGTTGGAAGTAATGAAAGAATTAATTTGAAGTAAATGATAATATTTATAGTCTTCCCCCCTTCATACAAAATTGCCGTTTTCCACGAATAATCTTTATATATAAAAATGAAACCCTATTTCCCTTGGTCACGGCATCACGCGTGAACGGGTAGACCGATTTTAATTCGGTTTTCATTAATGGAAAGAGAGATAAACGGGGAGTGTTTTTATATATAAAAATTGCACGCCGGGCGAAGCTGGGGGCGGGTCGCTAGTATTTTATAAAGAGACGCGGACGCGATGCAACAGCTAGTAATTTATAAATTCACACTAGTTGTGCATTTTCAATAACTTGCAATCATCGATATATAATATAACTTTCTCTTGCAATAATATATTTATTAACAATATTTCCTATTGGTTTAATTATTTAAGCTGTCAGAGTATGGTTTTCAACTACTGTGAAATACGAGTATACCTATATGTATATTGGGTTTATAAAATGTAGAATTCGTTTCAATGCAGTTGCGTAGAAATCGACCTTCACACAGACAAATATAAAACAATGAATGACAAGTCAATAATCCTGTCATGACGCCAATGACTCTGTAATAAAATTGTTGGAGTAGTGTCACCATGATTCGTTGCCGTTTTATGGATATGGAATTACTAGATGTACCCGCGTCGTCGTAATCGTTGAAAAATTAAAATATGGACCGTTTATTTTGAAAGTGATGTAAGTCCATTTTTGAAAAAAAAATGAGATATCACTTAATTCATGCTTAATTTAATGTAATTTTTTTATGTATAACTAGTGCGTGCTTAATTTCTTAAAATAATTCCAAGGTTTTGTACAACTTAAAATCGGAGGTTTTCACAATTTCCACGATAATGAAGTTAATATGTAGGCATGTGTAGGACGAAACTATTGGTTGAGACTTCTCAAAAGTGCACAGTATATGTACTATTTTATATAAAACATCGATGAAGGACGCAGAATTTAAAACTATCCCATTTCCCTATCCACTCCTAATCCCTTATCCTTAATCCTACTTCAGTCGGCAGCGCACTTGCAGCAGCTTTGGCGTTGCTTGTGTTATAGGCGACGGTAGCCACCTACCATCAAGTGGACCGTCTGCCTGTCTGCCGACCTTAACATGAAAAAAAAATAAACTATAAATTTATTACCTACACGTCCTGGAAGACCGCTAAAATTTGAAAAAATCGCCCTGGCACTTTTGTACCCTTTACTTACGAAAAATATAAAGACATCAAGCAGTTATTTATTACCTTATATACCTCCGGTGCATAATACATATTTCGAAACACTGCCACATGCAGAGCATAAGTACGAGTAAATACTATCTTGTAATTTTCTTGTAATTTTGACGATGTAATTAGCGTCTAAAATTAAATTTTATGTCTTCCAATTCATATTTGTAAACAAAATTGGATTAAAATGAAGTATATTTTAAGTGATATTTGATTTTTCAAAATTGAAATTAAACGATTTTTACAATTGTCTAATTTTGAAAGTGGTGTAAGTCCATAAACATGTATTATTGTAGTCTAAAACCAATCTATATAATCAAATTAAATATTGATAAAACAATAGAAACATTGCCAGACTTCATATAATTTGTCTAAATTTTTTAATTAACAGATAAGTACCTACATCAACATCAAATTTTCTCGAAACAAGAGAAAATGGAGTTACACCACTTTCAAAATAAACAATTCATATATATGTAAGTTATAACGTCTGGCATCTTTATCGCTGTGACGACGACCGTGGCACCGTCACTGTTGACGACAGTTTCATCGATTTTTTTACATTTTTAGACGATCCCTCTGGAACCTTTTTTTTTTTTTCAGGATAAAAAGTATCCTATGTATGTTAATCCAGACAATAAACTGTCTGTGTGCCAAATTTCCTCCAAATCCGTTCAGCCGTTTTTGGGTTAATGAGGAACAGACATTCAAAAGCTAAACATACAAACTTTCGCATTTATAATATTATTAGGATTGCGATACAACCAACCTTCAAAGGATAAACTCGGTGGATTATGATCCTTAACTTGATGAAGGGCAGACAGGCCTATCTCGCTTTACACTGCAAACAACTGCAGAAAGTTTAAAGCTTTGCGTAAAAGTAAAGGTCGACATTTTGAGTACGATGTTTATTTTATTATTGTATTTTGTTTTATTTTACCATTGACTACTTTTACTGCGTTGTCAAATACAGCATTTTACTCACCACCGTTATTTTTTTTTCAATCATCTAAGCGATGGCTTTTTTGATTTTCTGTCAAATTATGGGGTATCCATCTAGCGCAAAGCTTCCTCACGCTAAGTTATGCACTTGGTATAAGAGTTTATGCATAAGATTTATAATAAATCAAAGAGAGAAAATATTCTCTTGTGAAATTCATTTTTTCGCACGAAACACACTTTTTAAATGGAAACAAATTAGTAAAAACAAATGTCAAATGTCTGAAATGAATGTCTGAATGAAATTACATCGACAGCTTCCTAAAGAGTTCATCTGTCTTTATTTTCTAACCAGTTTTAAAAACTTTCAATGCTGCCTATGTGTCTACCTGTAAAAATCATTGTCACATCATCGATCATATACTAAAAGACGAGTTACACTACACACGGTCAGGCAGCGAAGGTCACCTAATGACTGGACCATTATAACTACGACCAGCAATCTCTGAGCCTTATCAGTGCATTCGCCGTGTTAACTTACGAACAATTCAGTTAGAACTGTAAAATATAAAGGGATCTGAAGATAATGGTGACGAGCACTTTATTGTGCCGGCTATTTCAGTTAATGTATAGGTGTGGGTAATAAATGGCCACACATGTTTATTTAATACTCAGTAGGAGATATTTCTGTTTGAAATAAAACTACGAGTACATAGTGGAATACCTTTTTATCGTATACAACCGAATTTCATCTCAGCCGTAGGACGACTACTACCGAACATTAAAAGCCTCTGTCATAATTTTCTAGTAGGACCGCTCAGAAGAAGCCTAAATCCAGCGTCGACCAGTTTAATTTTACAAATAGCCCGGCTTAATTTTCAGTGATCGGTTAGTTTCGTTTGTCTACGGATCTGCTCATTCCTGATTCGATCTCGCAGATTAATTGCGAGCTGTCTTCATAGCCTGTTGAGATACCGTTTCAACACCATATGCCATCACTGGCAACACACACCTAACGCTCCCGATCCGAGCTGGATTCGACGATTGACGTCCTCAAAGTTGGATCTACCAAATTGGATTTCTTTTCCCAATTGTTACTGGAATCTGGGATGGGAACAACATGATTACGGTGATGATGATGTCAGTACTTTTGTCTTGAGGCTTGAGGCCATCAAGCACCGTGTTGATTTATCGTATTGTTACTTTCTACCTAAATTTAGTTCTGAATGTCACCAGAATTGGTCACAATTTGACAGTAATCTAGATTCTAGATAATGATGTTTGCCAATTTCTTTCTAAGGTCCAAATTCAATTGTGTTTTTTTTAATGTTAAGATCGGCAGACAGGCTGACGGTCCACTTGATGATACGTGGCTACCCTCGCCTATAACACAAGCAACGCCAAAGCTGCTGCAAGTGCGCTGCCGACTAGAGTAGGATTAAGGATAAGAGGACTAGGACGGGATAGGGAAATGGGCTCTGGCATCCCTTACTTACTCACCGAAACACAACAGCACACGTGCTGTTATTTCACGGTGATCTTCTGTAAGGGGGTGGTTACTGCCGCCAGACGGGCTGCCCAAATGACTGCGAAACGCAGTGTGCCCTGCCACTAAAACACCTTACATTTTAAAATATGTACATTTTAAAACCATAATAGTCACGAACCTGTGGGAAATGGGAAATTCAACTTCAAATAGTTCAAAATAGTAGCAAGACCCACTGCGTTCAACAGTTTAAAAGCAGTAATAACAACCAGTGGAAGGGAAGAGACCCGCTGGGCTAAGAAGGAGTCGTGGACTGCAATTAGCTCAATCGAACAATTGTTCCAGTTGGCTCTTGACAGAGGCAGTTCAAAGGGTTGACGGCTAACCTTCAGGACTAGAGAGGCATTCTCTCTCTCTCTCTCTCTCTCTCGAGCTAGCGAGAGAGAATAACTCGACAGAAATAATAGCACGTGTACTGTTTGTTGCGTTTCATTGCGAGCGTTCGGTTGAAGTTTTAAAATGACACTGGTTTTTGTTTAACTTTGTATTATGTCCATATAGTCGTGGTCGATAAAATTTAATTTGTTGTTCACATATTTGCTTTGTGTCGTGTTCGTGGGTGCGGCGAATGTTCGTCTCGCCTCCTAAATAAACACTGTTAGGTGTTCTTTCATTACTTCCATTAAAATACGTAATATTCCATTTCAAACGCCAGTTAAAATGGCAACATAGTTGTCAAAATTAATTAAAATATTTATTGTACTCCTCACATACCCCTTGAGCACACTATTTGTTTACGGAACTGACCACTTTCATAAACAAACATTTAACATATATGAAGGGAATTTTATTAGGAACCTCCGCAATGAAGGGACATGATTAGGGTCCTCTTTATCATTGGTCTCCATATTATTTGATCACGACATATAGGCGCGAATAGTCGGGCGCGGAGAATATAATACAACATTAGTTCATGCGTTGTAATTCTAAACCAAACGCTATAATCGGCACAAAATAAGTCCTCGATCGCATTTTCCACCAGCCAATCGCACCAAATCAGATAACACTCCACCAAACACGTAGCACAATTCACTTGATGTAAACCGATTGCCTTCTCGTAAAGTAATGCTCGGCCACGATGCCTCTGCGCTAGCGCTCGGTGTTGTGTCCAGAGTCCACGACAATGACATTCCGCTCCCGCTGTTCAGTTGACAACTGACAGTTGTCATTGCTGTTTACTCTCGTTAACCAAAAGCGCCGACATATACATTTTATTTCATCGGACCGTCACTTGTATTTAAATTGTGGCATCATTTTAAAAATTGGGTGTTTACATCACCATGGGTTTAATCGTGAAGATTTTCTACGATTTTAAGTGTAAGACAGCTCAGCAGAGCTTCACTCGGCTTCAAACTGCTTTTGGCAATGAATCACCATGCAGGACGACTATTTATAGCTGGTTTACTGAATATAAACGCGGTCGTGTCAATCTCAGGGACGAATTTCGTGTTGTAAACAACAAAAACATCTATGTTGTGCGCCGTATGACCGAAACAGACAGGCCCGTGACCTACCGTGAGATTCGGGCATCCTTAGGCATAGGCATGAGTCAAATACAATCAATCCTGCACCAACATTTGGGTGTGAAAAAGCTGTGCTCTCGGTGGATCCCATAAAATTCGATCCTCGGTCATGCATATACCAATGAGTTTTTGTTTTTTTTCCTAACAAAACTTAAGTGCATTTACTGACTGCAAACCTGTATATGCCAAAGAAGAAATTCTAAGGCGCATATGAAGTCCACCAACCCGCACTGGGCCAGCGTGGTGGACCATCGTTGAGATGATAGACTTTTTTTTTTTTTTTTTGACGCGGAGAAATGTCGTTACGCATACACACACCGTCTGGGGAGACGGTGCGGTTATATGGGACTCCCCTTCCTCATAGTGAGGTAGGTATACCCACTAAAGCCTCTCGGCGGTCAGGGTGGGTCCTGGGATCGCATTAGCGCACCAAGTCCCGCCCCCGCTTTGTCCCTCTTAGTTAATACGGGGGACACTTCCTGGGGATGCGATAATTGCATCCCCTCGAAATATGTCGGGGGATACAGTGCACCCCCCAACACTCAGCAACACCCCAGGCTACTAGGGGTGTTGTCCAGTCCCGGGGAGATGATAGACCTGTGCCCCTACAGTGGGGACATATAATAGGCTGTTGATGACCCAAACAGGTGTACATATCCTACTCGGTTCCTATTTGTCGTGATATATCACTCTAAAAGTTCGCCGTGAAATCGCACTTTAGGATTTTATGCTCGGCTCATTGCTGTTCTGAAAAGTAATTCTTCCAAATCTAAAATGCGATTTTTATCGTTGGCGTGTAGGTTGGTTTTAAATGTAGTGACACAGTTAAAGTCAGGTCGAAAGGCGATTAGACCAGTTAAGCCATTGCAGAGTGAAGCGTATTCTTCATTCGGCCGTACAAATACGAAATGCGCAGTTTACGTTTTGCTACGGCTTCCGATACATTTCCACTAAACACATAATCGGATGAAACAGAAAACACTTTCTTTTCCATTAACTTGCAAATCTCAATTTACTTAAACGGAAGTTGGTAAGTGTTTGTGCAGCAAATGTTTTCGTATGTAAACGACAAGGCATTTAAATATAAAGGTCGTCTCACGATCCACTTGATGGTATGTGGCTACCGTCGACCTTAGTAGGATTAAAGATAACAGAGAAAACATATGAGTAATATAATGTCTGATTTCTTTATCGCTGTGACGACAGTGGCGCCGATTTTTTTATCTTTCTAGACTAGCTCTCGGGAACCTAACATTTTTCCAAGATAAAAAGTATCCTATATGTTAATCCTGGTAATAAACTATCTGTGTGCCAAATTTCACCCAAATCCGTTTAGCCGTTATTGAGTAACAAACACACAAACATCCATACGTGCAAACTATTATTAGTAGTACATGTTATTAGTAGTATATAGTAGGATTTAGAGATGAACACATTACATATAAATTCGTTAATATTTAATATTCTTTTCACTTCTCATGCTGTTATTGAATTGTCCATTGAAATAATTAATAAAATTCCAAGGAAAAAAGGCAGACTCGTTTATTCATTTTATATGCCAAAAAATCTAGGTGACAGTCAAAGACGTCATTCCGCTATATTTAAAAAAAAATAAAAAAGATTCACTTCATGAAGTTCGAACATGCCCCCGGGCGTTGACTACTGTCAACCAACAGGCAGAGGACAGATTTTGCTGAAGGAGCGCCGCACAGTTCCTGCTGAAGTTCGGATGTCAGCGACGCGATTAACACCGTCACTACCAGGATGGACTGCAACTGTACGCCCAAGTTTCCATCTCAATGGTGGCGTGTTTTCTTCTTTGAGAACCACCAACGAATCCAACTTTAAGTTTTCTTGCCGAGTACGCCATTTGACTCGATGTTGCAACTCAGAAATGTATTCTTTATTCCATCTTGTCCAGAAGTGTTGTTGTAATTGAGAGATCCTCTGGTATCGGGTCAAGTAGTTTGTATTGCGATCCTTAAGATTAATCTCGGGTAACGAAGTGAATGATCGCCCGATAAGAAAATGTCCGGGAGTTAGCGGCATCAGGTCCGTAGGGTCCGATGAGAGCGGAGTCAATGGACGCGAGTTAAGTATCGCCTCTATTTGTACGAGCACAGTGTACAACTCCTCGAAAGTTAATTTACAATTTCCTAACACTCTTACAAGATGGAACTTTGTAGATTTAACACCCGCTTCCCAAAGACCTCCAAAATGAGGTGAATATGCCGGTATAAAATGAAAAGAAATCTCTTCGTTGGCCATTGTTTTCGATAAAAAATCGCAGTCAGATTTAATGAATTTAGAAATGTCTTTGTACGCGCCAACAAACGAAGTACCGTTATCAGAATAAATATGACGAGGCTTACCTCTTCGCGAGATGAATCTACGTAATGCTTGTAAATAATTATTGCTTGTTAAATCACCTACCAATTCAAGGTGAATCGCCTTCGTAGCGAAACAAACAAAAAGAACAATGTACACCTTCAGAAGTCTGCATCCTCGACCTTATCTATTAGCCGACATTATAGGACCTGCGTAATCGACTCCAACATTCTCAAAAGGGTAACTTGCTTGGACTCGCTGCTGAGGTAAGTTCCCCATTAATGGAGTTAAGGTTTTACCTTTCATGCGACTACAGAGAACACAATTGTGGTAACATGATTTTGCTAGCCATCGACCTCCAATCGGCCAATATTTTTCTCTAATTGTTGCCAATAACATTTGTGGTCCAGCGTGCATTAGTTTTTTGTGTTCATAATTAAATAAAAGTTTTGTAAAACGATGAGTGGACTGTATAATTATTGGGTGTTTTTTATCATTTGAAAATTCGGAATTTTCAAGACGACCTCCTACACGCATAACGCAGTCTTCATCCAGAAACGGATCTAGCTTGTGAAGTGGACTTTTCTTAGACAGAGACTGGACATGTTTAAGCGAGCTGTACTCAGGGAAAGAGGCATGTTGTACATCAATAATGAGTAAGTTTAAAGCTTTTCTCAATTCATCTTCTTCGAGAAATGAAGACGTTACAGGTTGCTTCCTGCAAATATTAATAAAACGTTTCATATAAGCTACAGCACGAACCATTCTAGCAAAATTGGAAAAACGATTATAATTGACTAGACCGTTTTTGATAGCATCTTGTTGAGTAACGTTTAAGACAACCTCTGGTCGTATCTCTGGTAAACTAATAGGATGAGAATCTGATTGACCAGGCCATTTGGACGCTTCGTCTTTCAGAAATGCTGGACCAGACCACCAAAAATCAAGAGA
Source organism: Bembecia ichneumoniformis (assembly GCA_910589475.2). Taxonomy (NCBI): domain Eukaryota; kingdom Metazoa; phylum Arthropoda; class Insecta; order Lepidoptera; family Sesiidae; genus Bembecia; species Bembecia ichneumoniformis. Next base: position 17,462,448 of record OU342532.1, read on the forward strand.
GGACATTGCATCGACTTCAACCCCACGAGATAAAAGATCCGCTGGATTTTGGTCCGTTGGTACATGCCTCCATGTACAGTCGCTCGTATCTTCCAGTATTTCTGCGACCCGGTTCCGAACGAATAGTTGGAGCTTACTAGGTAGCATTTTCAACCATCCTAACACAATCGTTGAGTCCGTCCAGAAGATTGTATGTTGAATTGGCATTCTAAGAGAGCTGATAACCCTTTTGTAAAGACGCGCTGCAGCCAAAGCGCCGCAAAGCTCAAGCCTAGGAATAGTTAAGGGCTTAATAGGAGCAACTCGATTTTTAGCTGTTAGTAAACGAACTAGAGTGACACCTCTATCATTCACACTGCGAACATAAACACAGGCGCCGTATGCACGTTCCGATGCATCACAAAATATATGAAGTTCTAACGCAGTGTATGAATCACAAACAATACGCCGTGGAATGCGTAAATTGTTCAAGAGAGGTAATTTCTTGGTGATATCAACCCAATTTTGAGCGACATCAGGCGGTAGCTTGTCATCCCATGACAATTTTTGAAGCCACAATTTCTGCAGTAGCATTTTCATGAGTACTATACAAGGCGCTAAAAGACCCAGAGGATCAAAAATTTGTGCTATGGATGACAACATGTCACGCTTCTTACAGCCCTTGGGAATAATCTGACGTATAGGAAGACAGAGTTCGTCAGTATCTGTCAACCAACCTAAGCCTAACACCTTGGCTGGTTGATGAGATCCTATATTCAAATCAACGGATGTTTGAAAATCGCCAGACAATAATGAAGGTTCATTAGATTTCCATTTTCTCAACGGCATACATGCAGCTGCCAGCGCAGCAGTGACATCTTTACGTATTTCACATACTTCATTTAGATCATTGCCGCCTGTGAGCAAATCATCAACATAAAAATCGTGAGTGATAATCTCCGCAATTTTATTATCTCTACATTCCATACCGACTTGTTTTAAACAGCGAGTTGCAAGAAAGGGAGCGCTAGCTGTACCATATGTAATAGTATTAAGTTGATACATTTTGACCGTTTCATTCACATCATGCCGCCACAAAATCTGTTGCAGGTGCCTATCTTGAGGATGGATAACTATTTGCCTATACATTTTCTCAACATCCGCTGATAAAACGTACTTGTGTTGTCTGAAACGCAAAAGTATAGACAAAAGATCATCCTGAACAGTCGGACCGACCATTTGAATGTTGTTAAACGAAACACCACTAGTAGTGGGGTCACTAGCGTTAAAAACTACCCTCAGTTTAGTAGTTGTACTACTTTCGCGCAAAACTCCATGATGGGAAATATAATAACATTTGAAAGGCGTATCAGTATCGAGTAGTTCGGACATGTGACCTAACGACTCGTATTCTGACATAAAGTCATAGTACATACTACTAAATTCTTGTTTCCCTTTGAGTCTACGCTCCAAGGAAAAGAGACATTTTTGAGCGCGTTCATAAGAATCACCTAATATTTCGGGACTTTCCTTAAGAGGAATATGAACGCAAAACCGACCATCATCCAGTCGTGTTGTGTTTTTGACAAAGTGCTCTTCGCATAGTTTCTCTTCAGGGAGATAATTAGATGACTGTGAGCTGCCGGTCTCTTCCAGCTGCCAAAAACGAATAAGTTGGTTTTGAATGTCATCATCAAAACTACTGGTGCACTTCATCTTAGTAAAGTTGCATTTTATATCATTAGATAGAAACGACACATTATTGGTATTGATCGCACCAGAAACGACCCACCCCAGGCGAGTATCAAACAGTGTTGGTTTTCCTTTACCTAGTTTAATTTTTTGCGCCCTTAACAAAACCCAGAAAACATCAGCGCCAAGAATCAAGTCTATTTCAGACGGGCTATGGAAATTAGGGTCTGCTAAATGAATATTTGAAGGAATATTAAGATTTGACAGATCAATATCACGACAAGGCACATTGTCAGTGATGGAAGGCAAAACGAAACACTGCAGATGAGTCGAATAGCTCTCATTCAACGATTTCATAGCGACACGACACATTTTATTAATATGAGTTGACACATTGTTTATACCTAGTATACATTTATCAATGTGATTAACTGGTAAGTCTAGTATGCGAAACATTTTCTCAGTCATAAGACACGACGTACTACCGCTATCCAATACAACGCGAGCGATGTGTTCGCGATTATTTTTGTCAAACAACTTGACTAATGCAGTCGATAAAAGTACATCATGCCTTTTGCCATAACTATCAAATGAAGCATTTGCCGATAAAGCGACATTGATACTCGGTGCATTGGTGTTTGAACGGATATTTGATGAAGAAGATGCAGACTCAGCCTTATCCTTAATGTCAATGTGAATGAGTGTATTGTGTTTGCGCTTGCATATTTTACACCCTGGTTTCTTGCAATGATTAGCGTAATGCCCGATTTTAAAGCAATTGTAACATACTTTGTAGTTAGGTAACAATTCCATTCTTTGATTATTAGATAATCCAAGAAACTCGGGACAAGTATTCAAACTGTGTTCGCCATTGCATTTGAGACATGAAAGCCTTAACGAAGCATCTGAGCTAGGGTTCTGAACAGAAATCATAGTTTTAATTTTGCCCTTGTTCGAACTAGAACCTTGCTGAATACCACTGCGAGACATTTCTAACGTTTCGATTAAATTAGCACGATTGCGCAAAAACTCAATGAAAATATCGAACTTTATTGGTTCATCTTTATCTAAATGACTTTTAATCTCCTCCCACTCACGAAATGTTTTCGTATCTAATTGTCGAGTGATAATATGAATGAGGAGTGTGCCCCAGTGTTCAACTGGTTCACCTAGCGTCCCCAAAGTTCGTAAGTTTTTGTTTACTTGATCGATGAGACGTTTTAAAGTTATAGAAGATTCCTTTGTAATGGGTTCCACATTAAATAACGCTGATACGTGATTCTGTATTAACAAACGCTTGTTATCAAAACGCTCACACAATAATTTCCACGCAACTGAATAATTACTTGCGGAAAACTCAATGGAATGAATTACCACGGCAGCTGAACCCTCCAAGCTGGCTCTCAGGTAATGAAATTTATTAATTTTATCGATCTCATCATCGTTATGGATCAGACTTGTGAAGGTGTCATGAAACTCTAACCAGTTTTCGTAAGACCCACTGAATTTTGGTAACTGAATCGTGGGTAACCTAACAAGTTTATGGTTGCTGTTACGGGAGCTCTTATCAGCCGAGAGAAACTCGTCCTGTTTTTTAGAGTATTCAGCGAGCATGTTTTGAGCTGAAGAAAGCGCTCTGAAATACTGTGACTCAAACTGAGCACGTTCCGCAAGTTGCACGTCGAAATCATCCGAACACTCTAACCTCAACTGTACCTCGTCAAATTTATTGTACAACAGTTCAAGCTTACCAATACGTAACTGAAGTTCAGTTACCTCAGAGGAGCTCAATGAAGAAGATTTTAAAGTATTTAAAATGTTATTGAAACTTGTGATCTGGCCTTTATAGCTGCTACGCGTTCTAACCAACTTATCCTTTTCTTCAGTCATATTGGGAGTCGAGTGTTAAACTGAAACGTATACAAACAAATATGAATATTACGTTACAGAAAGTGGCGAAGGTATATACACTGAAAATGATTTGAAATTATAATTATTGCAGTAATACCTAATGTGAACTATCAAAACATAAGGGAATAAATCACTAATAGTTCACTGTGCAACATTTAAAACCAGGTAAACTAGCCGGCACACTTAACTCGCTTCGCACCGCAATCCGCCAAATAGTACCCGAAGAAATTTTCCAATAATTCCAGTATCACCAATCTTCGCAAAATTCAATGGATCCGTTTCGTTGGTTCAAATCTCTCACATCCGGCTTCGATCTAGGACCATGTTATTGAATTGTCCATTGAAATAATTAATAAAATTCCAAGGAAAAAAGGCAGACTCGTTTATTCATTTTATATGCCAAAAAATCTAGGTGACAGTCAAAGACGTCATTCCGCTATATTTAAAAAAAAATAAAAAAGATTCACTTCATGAAGTTCGAACACATGCTCTGAAAGTACTTATTTGTGCAGGATATAGGCTGCACAAAATCGAATTTTGTTCACAAGTGCATTAACGTATCTACTCATAAATGTATCTACATATATTAAGGCAAAGAAAATGAGCCATACAGCCAAACACAATAAGAAGTTCATAGATAGAGTTTGTTATTTTATAATATTTACTTAAATTTATTTGCCTTATGTGTTTTTTTAAGACATAAAATATATTAAAATTTAAATTCAAGTACAGTAGGTTATTTAATTAATTTAAGAAAATTATTATTACAAAATTAATTTAATAGTAGGCTGTATAGGTCTGCAGCCCAAGCCAATGTCATAAGATGTCAATGTCGTAAGATTAAAAAAAAATAAAGCGGCGGGAAACAGCTCGTGTCTTTCGTGCTTTTAAAGAAATGTTATGTTATACTACTGTTTTATTTCCTCGCAAACGAAGTGAAAAGCAGAGTTTATAACTCGTCCACAAAACCATTTTTATCCTCGACGTTACTATCAGCCCTTGCCTTCGGCTCGGGCTGCTAAAAGTCTCGAATAAAAATGGTTCGTTTTGTGCACTTGTTGTAAAATCTACTATTTATGATTGTTGCTCTGTTATGATGTCCTTGTTGTGTTGAGTCAATGAAAGGCAGTAATTAAATCAGTAATTTATATCGAAGTTTTCAACTGTATTATTTACTTTACAATATTAGTTTTACAAACTACAAATGTTATACAGATTAAGTTACTGTATTTTTTGTTATTAGAAATAACATCACGTTATTTTTCACTGAAAGTATGTTCCGCTCCTGCCGCAAGCGCATAGTTGAAGAGTTATTTGATGAATTAATATAATTTATGGTGGATCGTATTTTTGTATAATTTAGTGTAGGTATTTTCAGTCAAACCTCAGCAAGTACAGACGCCTTAATAGCCGTTGTGTTTTGTAAAATCCGCAGCTGAACCACCGCCCCTGGTGAACGTAACAGTGGACGCGTCGACGATCCTCGCAGTGATCCTGTGGAACGTGGCCGGCGACGGAGGGCATCCCATCGTAGACTTCACCGCGCAATACCGCTCCGCCACACCTGTCAACGGCACCCTGGAGCCCTGGAGACCCATCAGTCCGAATCACATCAGCCCCAATTCGGTAAAAAAAATACACCATGATATTACATTAAATGCATCCAGTTAGATCATTACATGCATCCAGCACGATTGAGATATATTTGTTTATGTTATTTTTTTTTAGTTTTTGTTTAAAAGTTTTTAATTAAGTATCATATTATTTACCAGCTGTGTATGGATAAAGCGTTTCGCAGTCATTTGGGCAGCCCGTCTGGCGGCAGTAACCACCCCCTTACTTACAGAAGACCACCGTGAAATAACCGTTTCGGTGAGTGAGTAAGGGATGCTAGAGCCCATTTCCCTATCCCTCCCTCCCAATCCCTTATCCTTAATCCTACTGTAGTCGGCAGCGCACTTGCAGCAGCTTCAGAGTTGCTTGTCTTATAGGCAACGGTAGCCACCTACCATCAAGTGGAACGTCAGCCTATCTGACGGTCTTAACATTAAGAAAAAATATTTTGTAAAATTTTATTTTAATCATTTTTATTTGGCAACACTTGTATTTTTACAGAATAAGGACCTAAAAATTGGTGAACAGTAAAAATAGTTAATTTAAAAAATGTATCAGAAACACTAATTGAATTATTTCTGTTCAAAATATATAAGTATCTAAAACTATATTTACTTTATTATTATTAAAAGATCTATACAAGTCCTCCAGTAATTATTCCCCATTTAAATGAAAATAATAAGTATAAATTGCTTCGATTTTAAAGCGTTTTTAATTTAAAAGTCTTGTTTTGTTTAATTTGAGATAACTCCAGGGTTATCATAACTGCTTAGTTATTTCTAATGACTCAGGTTCGTGTCTTTTTCTTGTGTTGCATAATGATTTTGTTAACACAAATATTTAAAATTATTAAAAAAATGTCCACGAGTAAAAATCTCTATTGAAAAATATGCAGTTGTTCAACCAAGATTTCTTGAATCAGATTTTTTGTTATTTTAAACTGATTTTTTAATTCGTAGACCCGTAGCGTAGAACCCAAGCCGTAGCGCGTCTACAGAGCGTAGGTTATGACATCAGAAACTCAAAATGTTACAGCAAGTTTTAAGGTGGAGACAAACGCTAAATACTAAAAAATCCATTGTTTAATGAAGATGTTACAAGAAATAGACAAGACTAAATGAAGATGCTTTGAAAAAAAATATATTATACTTAAACATGTGAAGAACCAATTGTATTAATTAGAATTTTCGTTAAAGTAATAGAAACTCCACAAAAAAGTTAGAACACAAGAAGAATTTGACTTTTATTGAAAATTTTCTCGAAAACGGCTCATGGCGCGCATATGAATCCTGTACCTATTAATAAGTTAATGTCAGTTTAAAAAACTGTATAATTTTTTTTTTGTATTCTAATGGTGAAAACAAAAAAAAAACACAATTTCTAGGCTGTTGAATCGTCTCCACCGCTAGCGAGTTATAATGTAAATGACATTTGCCCAAGTGAAGCCCTTCAGTAAGAAAAGTTTTGCGAAAAAAAAAAACGTCACACGGTCTCTATAGACATGTAAATGCAATAAGATTAACATTAAATTGAATAGCCGTATTATGGCTTGAACGCCTTACAAATTATTAAGGCTAAGGAGATCAAATTCTGAGTAGGTCAGTTTTAAGGTAGATTAGATAATAATAATAATAAAAATAATAATAATGCATTTATTTGCTCCACACAATCACATATAACCACACAAATGATATAAACAATCTTAACCTAAATTGACACATACAAGCATGGTAGTAACTGTGTGAGAGCCCATCTACTGTGTAGATAGGTCAAAAACAGTCAAATGTAAGATACTAAACGTCAAATGTGAAATCAGTCAAATGTAAGATGACCAGTGTTAGGCCAATGGTCGAGATTCGGCCGTAATCGTTTCCAAAATGGCGATTTCTTTCTGTTATTGATATTACTAAAGCTCGTCAAAAGCTACTAAACAAAGAAATGAAAATAATGAAAGCGTTCTGTATTTAACTATTAATTGTATACCTATTAATATAACCTAATTGGTTATTTAATATCCTCTGAGGTTTTAGTCAATCGGCTCGTTAACCGCACCTCGCGGTGTCGGTCTAATGATTTGAATTAGTTCGCACGATTAAGCGCTCGGTGATTAGTGTGGCCAGAATTATGCCGTCACATACTTGACGACTTTTGTTATATAAACTTGTTGTTATAGGTATATGCTTAAAATTAAAAAAAAACATAAATGTGGGCGATAACGCGTATAAATGACAAGTTGCTCAATTTGCAATAATCATCTAATTTCAATATTTTTATCTTAGAAAATTATATGTCTGCTTTTTTGGAGACACATGGCAATGTTTAGAATCTTTGGGACCTATTTTTATAGTATCCTTTTGTATATAATAACTCATCCTTTACGTAACATAGTTCATCACATGGTGGGAATAGAGGATTTTTTTAAACTACATCAATTAGAAAATATTTCTTCAATGTTATTCATAAATAAACTATAAATGTAAACATTTTTCAATAAGTACATCAAAGTAAATATTATTAAACAGTAATTTATCAAGGGAAAATCATTGATTTTTTCCCCAATGTTTTGTTTAATAATATATTACTTATTGTTAAGTATTATATGTGCAAATGTTAAAGTCGACATACAGGCTAACGGTCCACCTGATGGTAGGTGGCTACCGTCGGCTGTAACACAAGCAACCCCACAGGTGCTACAAGTGCGGTGCCAACCATAGTAGGGTTAAGGATAAAGGGTTAGGAAGAGATAGGGTAATAGGGCACTGACATCCCTTAATCTGAGCGAGTAAGGGATGCCTAACTCCATTACCATATCCCCCGAAACACAACAGCGGATATGCTGTTATTTGACCATGGTCCTCTGTAAGGGGGTGATTACTGACCCCCAGACGAAACGCAGTGTGCCCTGCCACTACTTTCCAAATCCAGACAAGAGTCAACTTTAAAAAGCTCATGTTCAAAGTTCAAACTAAATTAATATGTATATATCCTAGACTAGCTGAACTCGGCCACACTTCGCTGTGGCCCATACGGCGCGGCAGCGGCGTGCGCATGGGGCGCGCTGTACTGGACACTGCTTATATATAATACTATTTATCGTAGCGTGATGTTATATAGCCTATAGCCTTCCTCGATAAATGGACTATTCAAAACAAAGAGAATTTTTCAATTCATACCAGTAGTTCGTGAGATTAGCGCGTTCAAACAAACAAACTCTTCAGCTTTATAATATTAGTATAGATTACACTTATTAGGAGTCAGAGAGGGTCTGTTTAGTTCAATTGGTGATAATGTTGTAAACTGATTCCAGCGTCAGATCGACGTGTACCATTTGGAGCCGAACGCTTCGTACTGGTTTCGTGTGTGGGCTACAAATGTCCTCGGCCCCGGACCGCCGGTGGAAGTGCTTGCCACAACGGTATATAGTGATCCCGATAAAGGTATGTGTAGGTACTTACTTTTTCAGTACTCAATCCAACATATTATCTTATAATTTTCTTGTTTGACCAATAGAAGTCTTAGCGTGGGCGTTGTCCGTTCTATTGTTTCTTAATAATAAAATCTGTACAAATAATGTCAGAATAAGTTTGTTAATTCAGCTTTGGAGGGAGAAATTGAAGCTTTTAATTCATACTCTGGATAAGGAGACTTGAGTTTTTTACAGGACTTGTAAATATGGCATATAATATAATACTTAGCGTAAAATATAAAGTTTCAAATCGAATATGCATTTATACGAATATTAATAGTTTCAATAGAGCCGTTCAAAAAATCCTGTTTGGTAATAATCGTTACTACCGAAAGGAACATTGGCTGCTCAAAAATCTGAAAATTTCGATGTAATGAAATACTGGCGAGTAAATGAGACCGACACGAGATAATAATATTTCTTATTAAACTTATTACTTCTGGGCTGTCATCAAAATTGAAAACATCTCAAGATATTTTTTCCGTTAAAATGGATTTACACTGTGTTTACGAAAGCTACGCAGCCACTACATTAAGATATCATTGGTTTGTAAGTTTTTTTTTTTTTTTTATGTTATGTCGACAGACAGGCCACTTCGATGGTAGGCCACGGTCCACTTGATGGTAGGTGGCTACCGTCGCCTATAACACAAGCAACGCTACAGGTGCTGCAAGTGCGCTGCCGACTACAGTAGGATTAAGGATAAGGGATTAGGAGGGGATAAGGAAATGGGCTCTGGCATCCCTTACTCACTCACCGAAACACAACAGCACGTATATGCTGTTATTTCACGGTGGTCTTCTGTAAGGGGGTGGTCACTGCCGCCAGGCGGGCTGCCCAAATGACTGCGAAACGCAGTGTGCCCTACCACTACTTGATAAATGTTTTTTTTTTAATAAAAAAAATACTACCATCAGGCAGACACTTAAAAGTAGATAAAGATCTCAACGTCGGGCAGTACATTTGGGAGAATTGGTTCTAGCATTCATCAGGAAACTAAAACTTTGTGTAAATATGTATACGTGGTTCATATTTTTATACGAGCAAAATTAACTCCGAGAAGTAGCGTAATGCTGCGTAGACAGTAAAACTATTTGAAATGTGGACTATTTTTGTATTAGTACATAAAGTAAGCATGCCCTACTGCTAACTACAAACGTCTTCACTGCGACAGCTATAATGCACCACTGGGTCTCGGAAAATTACTAGTCTTTCACGTTGAATCTCTTCACCTTAAAGGCAAGTTATCATCATATCATCCACACGTGGGTCTAAAAAACTCGGAGATGGTGGAAGCTGCTGAATCCTGATGCATTAAGTCGTAAATGTTTTGTTTTGGCAGTGTTGTTCAAGCACTTCCTGCAAGACGCCGAGACGTTCGACACTCGCACGTGGCTGGCGGCCGTGTGCGTCGTGATGGGCACTCTGGCGGTACTCGCCGCAGGCACCTGCGCGGTACTCTGTCGCGAGTGGCGGCGCACCGGTGAGGCCTCCCCATAGCACACTCCCAGCTCTTTTCCCAGACTGTACTTCATGTTCTATTGAGTTCGCGATTGTACACATAACACGGCCCGTACGCAACGTCGACACTCGAACCCTGGCTTATAATGTAGCTTGTTGTTTTTAACGGTTTGGATGGACCTCTCATTCAATAATTAACTATGTACCCTAAAATTTGGTAGCTTTTTATCAGGGTTTATTTATCGGGTTGTCGGGCTGTGAATTTTTCAACCTTGAAAAAGCCATGAAAAAAAATATCCCTATTTATTTTATTTTATTTTTTTAATATCGTTTACAATTGTCATGATTCCCACCTGTCCGTATTCATATAAGGTTTTGTATTGTAGTTTTAATAAAATTCAGTGAGGTTTTATTTTCTCCAAACAAAAATAAGGGTTAATTTGCATGACATAAAACATTGAATCAACATTAACACTGCACAAAAATAACATAATATTTAAGGTGTTGATCGTTTTATTTAAAAATATTAACAATTCGGCAATAATATGTGATATTTTTCAGTATAGAAGGCACGGTTAGCAGATCGTTTATGCACTTTACTGTAATAAGAATAAGGGTTACAATGCAATAGTTTTGTAAATCTCGGTAGACACATTTATGGTGAAGGGTAGCATTACCATTGATATTAAACTATTGATTCAATTTATTAATATATACATATTTAATCACTCAATTTTTAAATGTTACCATTAAGAGTAGGAATTACCAACATTAAAATAAAAGGTATACTGGCAACTTTTGCAAAAATTGTCGCAGTTCATCATACTTTGATAAGGCATTTAAGGGCCATAAAACACGCGAGCAATAGCGTCACCGTCATAGATGAAAACGAAAAATTGTTTTGTTCTTTCCTTTAAACTTGATAAGTACACTCAGTTATCATGTACCAAGTAAGCACTGCGTTAAGATTTTAGCGAGAATTTCTCGAATTTCGAAATTGAATCGCTATCTCTATCTCTATTAGCACGATCCACCAGAGCCATGAAAATATTTCTGGAACTGAAAAACATTGAGAATTTCTTCCATCAGTTCTAAATTTCTGATTTCCCTATCCTATTTACAAATTGTTTCACTTGGTATGAGTATAAAAATAGCTCGTTTTATGGCCCCAAAATATCGATTTGTACTAAAAAAAATTGAACAACTAATAATACATAATCTCAAAAATAAATACGCTTAGCCATTTTTGATAAGCTAGGAAGTAAGCCATTTTTGATAAGCTAGGAAGATCCTTGTACATTGTATTTTTAGTATATAAGGTTATTTAAAAAAAAATACCCAAACGGTTTAAATTTAATCATTAGTGTTAAGAAAATTTAAAAAGTTTAGAAATCTGATTGATCAGTAGGTGTTGGGAGTTCTTTTCCTAGCCTTAGTTATTCTTAAACCAATAGGACTTCTAGTTTTTTCAGGTCACAAATAAAACACAATTATTTGCGTGAGCGTTTACAGTTTTCGTCTCTGTCTTTAAATAGTGCCAATGAATAATTTTAAAAAAAAGTATAGAGGTATGTGTATAAACATGCAGTAAGAAATTAATATTTTTAAAACCAGTACGCTTGCACACCACAGTAATGGTGCTAAGTCTTATTTAGTTTAGATTATTGTCAAGTTATATTTTTAAGGTAATATAAATATAGGTACCAAAAAGCAATATAAACTCGTTAGTTACCAAAATATAAATATTTAACCGCTGATTAATATTAATATATTGTAGAAAATTTTCAAAATTTATTCAATATTAAATTTGTATAAGTAATATTTTTTTTTAGACTTAGTCTTAGACTTAGACTTTGTCAAAAAAAAATGAACTCGAATGCGTAGCTAAATGAAATTGCAATATTGCTTAAGTACATTTTCGTAGTTTCTTATGCCTATCGGATTTAAGGACCAATTTGTCTACAAAAAGTCAATTAATTATTAGTAGTTTTATAGATTTAAGTGAAAAATACCAGTAGTACGAAAACGATATAAAAAGAGCAAATAGAAAGCAAATCCCAATGTAAAAATGAAATTTAATTTCGAAATTTTAAAGTCCACATTCGCATGCGACGTGATGTTTAACCATCTACCAATAATAATAATTCCATAAATACAATGAAACACATATAGTTAGCAACTATAGTTGACCCATTATCAACTGAGTCGTCAGGCAATAAATCATTTTTATCAGTCTATCTCGCTCGCACTTACAGGTCTTATGTAGTGGTATATAGTGATGTGCGGAGGCTCATGTCGATAACTTGATACGATATTATATGTAATTTTTCGCTATATGAAAATAAAAGTTTGTAAAATGTTAGACTAATTTGTTTTTTATAATTACAAAAACAAATCAGATTATTATCTTACAATGTAGCCATGTACATCGACTATAACAATACATAAACCATATTTTGAAATATCTCCAGCTTTTTGATAGATTAAAAATATATTATTCTTCCCATACAAAAAATAACTCAAATGGTCACAACATTGTAAAAACTAGCTTTATTGAAAAAATGTACATACCACTTATCGATAACGATCTGCATTCCGTTTCACATTACTAACGCCATTGACGTTTATTGCTCGACGACTCAGTTGATAATGTGTCTACTATAACTAATTTTAATTAATTATTACAAGCGTACGATTTTATCATATTGCATAAAATTTAATTAATCACAATTTACGATTAGATTAGGCGCCGAACACACTGCAGGCGGAATTACGTTCTGCGTTCAGACATACGCATATAACGAGCGTTCTTGTGTCTAAGTTTTATAACCTTTGCTACAAAATCGTCACCAGGTTGCCTTTCTTGACGTTTTTAGTCATTGTCACATGAAGGAATCTTCATGATTTTAAATGATGGAATCCAAATATCGTCGGACATTTGTGATTGTCCGCGTTTGACAAGAAATGGAACAGAACGTGTCTTCTCTTTCTGATGTATTTCTTTTTACCTTTACTTAGAAAATATATATATATGTAATATGAAAACACCTTATTCAAATTGTGGTTGTTGAAATAAAATAAAAATGTGTTGCTCTGAAAAGAGAGACGACATTTAAGCTATTATTTCTCAACTTTACAAATACTTAACAATATACTATATAATTATTTATTCAATTTAACTTTATTTTAACGACTCGTATAACATTTATTTGTACGTTTTTATTACCGTTGCAGGTAGCCACTTTAAATATTACGAATTAACTACTTAACTTATTAAAAGTAAAAACAAATTCAAATTAAATGAAGTCAATCCAACTTCATTTACATATATATTAGTACTTCAAAATGGAAGAAAATGTTGAAGATTTGGTTGTGTTGAAAAGATTTCATTGCATAGACTACATTGAACGCGAAACGCGGAACTCTGACCTCAGAACGCTTTATCACCGGCAGCGGATTCGGCACATTAATATTTTTAATACATCCTAAATTTCGCTTCAGTCCATTTTTTATGTTATAAAAAAAAAGTAGTCGTAAATTTAACTCGATGTAAATATCAACGATCAGGTTAAATATTTTCTTATTTCGGTTTGCTGTATTTATAATAAATTAATTCTATGATATCTTTCTCTAATATCTAGATGATTATTATATCCTAACATTAAAAAAAATTGTAGCATTCCTGTTATGACCCGCATTTATGCTACTGGCAATAAATAAAAATAAATATTATACACGTAATTCGTAGTCGATTGCTTGCTTTTAACGCAAATAAATTATTAATTTTACAAAAAATTCTTTTAAATAATATAAGGATAAAAAAATTTTTTAAAGGTAAGTAAATAAAGTTTAGATTAAGATATTATTTGTTTATTTGTTCCGTTCAGGTCAACAATGTCATTTTTTCTTATAATGTTGAATTTCCAAAAACGTACAGTCAAATAATGTTTTAAGGTGGAGACAAACGCTAAATACTAAAAATGTCCATTGTTTAATGAAGATGTTACAAGAAATAGACAACACACATGCTTTGAAAAAAAAAAATATATTATACTTAATAGATGTGAAGAACCAATTGTATTAATTGGAATTTTCGTTAAAGTAATAGAAACTTTACAAAAAAAGTTAGAACACAAGAAGAATTTGACTTTTATTGAAAATTCTCTCGAAAAGGGCTTATTGCGCGCATATGAATCCTGTACCTATTAATAAGTTAATGTCAGTTTAAAAAATTGTATTAATAATATTTTCTTTGCGCGTTGTTCTAATGGTAAAAACAAAAAAACACAATTTCTAGGCCTGTTGAATTGTCTCCGCCGCCAGCGAGTTCTATTGTAAACGTCATTTGCCTAAGTGAAGCCCTTAATTCTTCGTCAAATGTTAATTCTCAATTTGTATATTACTAAAATGTGATATTCTTGATGCTAAAATAAAAAACACTCGATTTTCGATTGTTTGTTAGTATGTGTTACTAAACTTAGTAATTAGTAGAAACTGTGTGTTTAATATCGGATTATGTATTAATTACACAAAAATATGTATTAATTACACAAAATTCCAAATAAACTAAACAAAAAAAGAGAATATTCAACATTATAAGAAATGGATATTGTGGGCTGAAGACGTCATTTGAGCAGAACGTACAAACTCAAATAATTTTTTTTCAATGACAAGCTTTTTGATATCAGTAAATATGTAGATTTAGTATGAAATTAAACCAAAATGTATTTTACATTCGTAATTAAAAATTCAAACAAAAAAAAATATTTTTAACTTTTAGGCTTTATTGCTACGTAGTTATACGGACCATTCTTGCCAAAAATATTAATATTTTTAATAAACTTTCTATTAAATGTAGGTAGGAACTCCCTAAAGATTCCTAATTCGCTAGGTGCGTACTCTGTCAATTTATCTGAATTTAGGACCACTAATGTAGGTATACTGGACCATTTTAGTAGATCTCGGTGCTTTTTAGGTGTAACCTCTTGTGCATTCGAATATCTTGTCTTCAATTGACTAATGGCTAAAAATCTATTTTCTGTAATTCTGATTCGAGTGTTTACAGCCTTGACACATAGGTCTAGAACTTTAGGTCTTTAAATTAAGATTAATTAAGACACAAAATGTTATGTATTTCGATTTATTGGATCATTGTGGAACAAGATGATGATAAACATCAATTGTTTTTTCTCCCAAAAAAAAAAAAAAAAAAAAAAAACAGGTGCACACTTTCTTTTTGATATTCCAAAATTTCGTAGATAAATTAATTGGGATTATTTTTTTTTTGAGGTACATAATTGATGCGTTACCTAGGAAGTTACTCCTATATACATATCAATAAACATTTGCACACAAAACATTATGACTCTCACTTGCAATTGCGAGATATATTCATTTAATATGTAAGTTAAATTATGAAATACTTTAACTCATTTCAACAATGAGACAAGGGTAACATGAATTGTACTAGCTAAGTTAAATCTAATGCCATCCCCACACTCAGTCCACAAATCGCCTGCGAAAACGCGAAGTTTAATTTGTTGTTAAAAAACATGTTGTTGGCGATTCGGTCCATAAAATATTTTTTGTAGGTTTTTTGTACTCGAGACAAACAAGCAGATGACCAGATATCGCGGTGACCAGAATATATGAAAAAAGAGGACACATTGATGTTCCTCAGAGTAATGATGAACTTACTTTTAAGGTTTAGGAAATAAATCAAGATCTTTAGCTATAGAAGTTCTAAAAATTAAATGAATAACACTTACATCAGTTTGAAACGCCGCGTCTCACGGACTGAGTGTGGAGAAGCGGAAAATTTTAACATTACTTGTTATGTTTATTATGCATATAATAAACATAACAATTATGCATATTATGCATATATTTATGTTGTTATTTATTATGCATATAAAATTTATCTCCCCACATTTTCAATAGTTTTTACCCTATACTGAAATTTTGAATTTTTTTTTGAAGTGTATTTGGTTGTTTTGAACGATAAATAATTACATTTGGTGAAAGTGTAAACTTTTTATCTCTTTTAAATATTTTCTTTTTTTTTTCTTATAAATATTAAGGCTTGCTATACATTATTCCTTAACTACTTATACTAACAATTCGTAAAGATAATTTGAACTAAAAATATTGGATTTTATCGTTTGTAAATTAATGAAGATGCATGTGCAACAAAACTTATTTAAAATAATAACAATCACGTTTGATTCACAATTTAAATCATATTGGGAAATGTTTACAAATCCTTCTGTAGAACTTCTAATATTAATTTGTTTTTTATGTTCTATTGGAAAATATAAATTATACATATGTTTTTTTTTTAAATCGGGAAGTAATATCGATTCTCGTCTATGATTTAAATTGTCGATTGAAATCTCGCTCCTCTGAACAGCGCAAAAAGAGGTCCTAAATTTATATTTGTGCATCTTTTAAAATTCTAAATCAAGTGTTTTTTGTAGGGCAACTTATTTGGGGGAAGTTTTTAAAAAAATAATGTTTGACTTGGTTACTGCAATGATCGATTCCATCGAGACATGGTATTACAGGCGTTGCAATGATCGATTCCAAGTGTATAATACTTTGTTTTACTTCCTAACTTACTTCACAAACGGAGGGGTTCCGTTGAAAAGAGTATGTATTGTCCAAATAATATTAAATATCACGACGAGTTGTTGGGCTTGCCACTAGCGCTTTTAGTGATAGCGCACATTTAATCATCTTAGATATAATATAGTACCTATAGCAAGAAAAAGAAAATAGACGGCTTGAATGAGGAGATGAACTTTTCACAGCACACCAGGTATTCGTTTGCGTCTAGAGGGCATATTAATTGAACTTTTGTTGAATTAAAAAAAAAAAATTGTCAACTTTAGCTGACAAAAGTTGACCGTGTGCTATGATTTGTGATAGATTTATATAGCCTGATTGCATTGAGATTACAGACAAGACGGGCATCAGAAGCCGCTTTTAAAAATGCAAATCGACTTTAGCGTTAGTTTTGGAGCGAGCTTTCCACTCTTTTAAAACCTTCGCATGCATCTTCTCGCAATACGATAAGGAACGCTGTTTTCGAGCTCGTTTTTATTCATAATTTTTCTTCTTTCCCTTTCTATCGCACTCGCTTGGAACGCACGCTTGGACTGCGGGCCTGCACGTTGCCAAACATACACACATTCACAAAACGGGTACGTATCGTAGAGTGTAGCGACGAGCAGGACATTATGGAGTTAGTGCCTAACATTATCCTAAACCCTGGATTCATGGAGACTGACCCGGTGCGCCCTCAGTCCTACGCCGCCTCCATCATCAAGTCGACGGAGTGCCCGGGGCCCGGGAAGCCTCGAAGGGTCTGATTCTCGTCCATACTTAACCTTAGGATATTCTATCGCACCGATTCGGGACTCTTGTCATGATTGTAAACTCCGACTTCGGCTAAAGCTTGTGTGGTTTTCGTTTAAACTTAAACTCACATGTAAACGCAGCGCGTTCAATGTTCTTTTTTAAAGTCTTATCAAAAATAGATGGCGCCACCGCACCACAACGAAACAATTGACAAACATCGTTTTGCGTGGTATAGCAAGCCTAGCGCAATAATTCGACCTAGATCTTGTATGAGAATGCTCCAAAATGGTACCAAAATGTCTCAAGCATCAAGTTTAACTGCATCACTATATTTTAAATGTTAAGATCGGCAGACAGGCTGACGGTCCACTTGATGGTAGGTGGCTACCGTCGCCTATAACACAAACAACGCCAAAGCTTCTGCAAGTGCGTAGCCGACTACAATAGGATTAAGGATAAGAGATTAGGAGTGGATTGCGAAATGGGCTCAGGCATGCCTTACTCACTCACCTCTGTCCTTTTTGAGTATTATGTTATGAGATGGACTAATATAACGTAATACTCAAATTGACTGTCTTAAACACAACACACAAGAAATACGAAAAGCTGAGCAGCCGACTGAGGGCCAAGGGTTTTAGCGTGAAGGATTCGTTTTTCAATTGGGGAATTTAAAAATTTTAAACAATAAAATGTGTTATTTTATATTTCGGTCGTCGCCCTCTTAGTTTTTTGATATTCAATTGGCGATATTTTCATTTATTTGTCGACGCTACTCTGTGTGACGGTGATAAATTAAATTGGTTTTTAAGAAAACATTCGTTGGAGTTAAGAGGTATAGTCTACAAAAAAAAAAAACAAGTTTGATTTTGATGCAACTTGGTGAAAAAATATTTTGGTATTGCCTACATTTGCGAGCGTTCCCCTTTAAAATCAAAATTAATTATTTAAAAAAATATTCGAAATGGATTAACTGGGTACTATTAAGAGTGACGTAATAAGCTCCCTTAGACAATTTTGGCTATGTCCGGGAGGAAATCGATCGTAGCAAATCTACGGCAGATTCTGTTTATGTTATTAAGTTCATGTTATGCAGCAAAGGTGGCGCCCCCTATAAGCATAAGTTGGCAGCTTCAGTAATAGAAGTGTAACGATCGGACATATCAACAAAGTGTAATATGCGATTGAATATTCTACGGTTGGATAAATCAGCCAGTGCAATTGCTATGAATTTTTTGTAAGAGCGCAACGAAATTTTTTTAAAAGTTGTCTGCGATTTAAATTTTATAAAATTGGATACCAAAAAAAAAATTTTTTTTTCGTTAATATAAGACATTTTCTTTAAATTCAGTAGTAAGAAATTGTTTGTATGAAATAAAAGATACAGTTAATTGGACTGTAATTAATGGCAACTTATAAAAAGATTTCGGATGTAAAATATTAGCTTTTAACCACTGAGAGAGAACATTTCTAGTGTTGTAAGCGTTTTATTTATTGTATTGTATGTGTTGGGGTTGTCACAATTAAAAAAAAAAACTTTTACTGGTTAAGTGTACAGATGGTTCAACTCGAATATTCTGTCCGTCTTCGACTTCGGATTGAAACGCCTGTACTGCATTATAAATGCTGTGAAATGAACTGAACGCTTGTGTTCACGTTTTAAACAATGTCCATTGACTTGCTATTCTATTGACGCTTGAATTTTTCACCTGGCAACCCCGAACGCGAGTTACATTTTGAATCGTATTGCTTACCGTTTAAATGGTGAAATTGTTAATGTTGCTAGCTGTAAGATTGGTATTATATATTTTGCAATATTAAATATATTTTTGTATTGAGATCTCATGTAAAATATAATAAGACACATAGTTGAGTAAACGATACACGATTTGTCGTAGGATTTTTATTTGGCATAACAATTTATTAATAAATAGAACAAATGGTTTTGTAACTATTAGTATTTTAACCAATTTTAACTTTACTTTGATTATCATTTTGTCAGCCATTTTGTAAATGAAGTGGCCATTTTGTAAACGTTGTGAAATAGTGACACTTATTATTGAATAGTTCTTCGATGTTCACGCTTTTTCAGAAAATTCAGAAGATGTTTCACGCTTCTTTTAGACTTTTTTGAAATATTTTTATTAATATCTATAAAAAAAATATCGTTTTATAATATGAAAGTCCTACAAAATAGAATGTCGTAAATTCAGAACCACCGGAGAAAAAAATAGCTTTAAAAATTTAGTTTTTGTCTTTAGTAATATTTTCTCGTCCGCACTGTAATAAAATATGTTTCAAAATATATACATATATGATACAACAATTATATATATAGATACAACAATTAGTAGGTATTATTTATTGGTTTGTGATTTTGTACTGTGATTTATTAATTTGGACTTTATTGATTGTGATAATTTTGTATTTTAATAATGTAAGTGTAATATACGTATTTAATGATTTCATTGTTCATATGTATTGCCAATAAATTGTATTGTATGGAGACTGGTGCGAAGTAAACGTAATAACCATTAGTTCATAGTGTTAGTGTAACGCCAATACAAAGTAGAATTTAAGCTTACATTAGTATACACACGGGGCGTTTATTGAACGCGCGTTTGTAGCTCCCCTCTGTGTGTGCGTTTCGCCTAAGATTTACACTGCTTTCGAAGATATCACGGTGTCAAATGACAATATTTTATTGTAATAGTAAAACGCAATGTGTTCTGAATGAGCGCATAATGCACGATTTACATGCGACCGAGAGTGTTAAAGGAAAAATGCAAATAGCTTACAGCAATGTTTAAGTGCTGTTGGGGCGCACTAAAGTAGGGCCAATTTAATAGATCACATTTGACATCTGTCAGTTTAGCTTCATAATGAAGCTTCACCGATAGCTTCTGTCATTACTTCAATAATAATGACAATATTATTAAAGAATAGCGTTCAATGTTGCACAGTAAGTTTTTCAGATAAAAATAGACGTTTATTGAAATAATGACAGAAGCTGTCAGTGAAGCTTCACCATGAAGTTAAGCTGACAGATGTCAAATGTGATCTATTAAATTGGCCCTACTTTAATTTTATATTCTCTCGTTTATTGCTACAGCTTTTTTGGTCCAATCTTGGTCGAATATTGATTCTTATGTTATACTAGCCGAGCCCGCAACTTCGTACCTACGCGTGGTATGCGGTATAGCGCGTAACTTTTTTGTTTGTAAATCGATTGGAATGAAACAAACACTAAATGTTACGAGAAGCTTGCTAAAATGCATCAGTGAAAAGCCCATTCAAATAGGTTAAGCTGTTTCTGAGATTAGCGTGCACACGCACAGATAAATAGACAAAAATTTTAAAACCAATTTTTTTAACCTCCGTAAAATAAGTAGGTATAACATGTAAAAATTGTTTTTTCTTTTTTAATACTCAATGTAAACCGACACGGCTCGTTTACTATCTTATTATATGTATATAGATTTTATTTAGTTTTTTTTTAAATTATGATATAACATTTTAAAAATAATCACTGAAAAAAAAATGATTTTTAGAGAAAATGATTTCACTGGTTCATATTTCTTAAAATAATTTTGAAGATGGTAAAAAAACTGCTTTAATATATTTTTTATTGGAATCAAGCTCGTAAGTTACTATTACTAATGAAAAAATCGGTTCACAAAGAAATGAGAAAAATGAATATTGGAATTAAAATCAATTCCTCAATGCTCTGTTCCATAAAAGCCTTAAGCGATTGCTCTCTTTTCCGAGCGACACTCGGTCGAATGTAAACTGTCCATAGCGGCACCGAAGGCAATGATGCGTTAAATAAATAAGTAATGTCAGAATTAAGTATTACAAAGAAGTATTTATAGGTCGAGATGTGGTATATGAGGTTGTTGTTCAAGTGTAGAGCTGTTTATTTTTGTATACGAAGTGTTTGCATATCAGGAAAGCCTTACCATTTTAAAAGAAGATGTTTAAATACCTTCCAGTGTTCTTCAGCTACTCCTTGACTTCTCTCCTCTTAGCACGAGAGCTTGAAAGACGAGCGCACGGTCTCATGCAGAATTTAACTCCGTAACATACAAAAAGACGCACTTTCGTATTAGTTAAAATAGTGGATATTTTATACCTAAACCGACACGGCAAAAGGTGGTTCAAATCTCGGTCAAGTCTGCTTCCTCTGTGTCTTCAATTTCATGTATGGATTAGAAATAATATTTTACTTCCTCTTAAGGAAACCTGAATTTCCAAGCAAAGTAACAGTTTTCATTCCAAAGCGCTCACTAGTACAGGAGAGTGTCTCTTCTGCCATGTGGCAGAAGAAACACCAATGCATATCCTGTGCGAGTGTGGCCCCCTGATGCACAAGCGCAGTCACATCCTAGGAAGCCACACAATGGCTTGTGAAGATGTGAAGAATGCCTCTATCAAAAAGTACTACAGTTCCTTAACGTGGTAGGTATAGGTAGAGAGCTTTAGTTCACGTAGCGATCACAATATTTCAGCAATGGACAAAGTGATACCGGTACTCTAGCAGACAGAAATAGCCACTAAGATAAGATAAGAACAGTTTTCAAAGACTTGTCCAAGCTACTTGATATCGACGCAATAAATACGCAAGACTAATTGCGGGGAATTCCCGAAGGAAAAAAAAATAACAAAACTGGCTGAATTGGTACAAGCACTCGTGCTAAGTATTTTAATCTTTTTTCCTCTACTCTTAAAAGCTCATTGCCTTTTCGTGTATCCAATACCTAACGTACTAAAGATTTTACCCTCACTGTCGTATAATGTATTGCTATTTGCAACTGGTGCTTATCTAAACACACATAGTTGAAAACTCAGCCGTAACACTATTAGAATAAACAATACTCTGCTTTGTATAGTCTGCAGGTGTTAATTTACTGAAAAAAAAATTCTTAGTGAATTTTTTATTATAGTAAAGCCAAGGAGATAACGCAAAGAATGTAAACAAACCCGGTCCTCTGTCCTTTTCCCTCACACAAAGCGGTCGGCGCTATCTGTTTCATGGTGTAGGAAGCCATTTTGACAACCCTTGAAAGTTTGTTTACATTCTTTGTGTTGTCTCGTCGGCCTTGCTTTAGAATCTATTAAAAAGTTGCGACAAGACAGAGTCCCGTGACGAGAAAATCCATCCGCGGAACCATATATAAATCGCCGTTATAGCACATAGAAGCAAGTTGCTATCTGTAGTGGCAGTCCATATAGCTAATGCCGATTGGCGCCTCTCTAGGTGGTCCCACGACATGGTATAACAAATTCCAATGTTCAGTGGTGAGTCTCTGTGGGCTATTAATGATGATGAATAATTTATAGATCAAGATGAAGCTTCTGCTTGTGAGATTTCATAACCGGTCCGGCAAGTCCCAGAAAAGTTTGCCTATAATGCAATAATCACTGTTAGATTTATATGTAGGTTCCATCATCCTCATTCCAACATGAGCAGTCCGTCCATTTGTGTTTATTTGCCGAAAAGCATACTAGAGGTGATGCAGGAGATGGTTTCGCTAAATCTGCGAATGACGTCTTATGGCTTAGAGTTTAAAAGCAGGTATTTCTACGCCCTACGCAATCAGATAGTGGCCACCGTTTGTGGCCAGACTATGTTACATTTCAATACGTTCTTATTCATGCATTCTAACAAATGCAATTCCTGCATTTCGTTGTCCTAAACTGGGTAGGTCGTCTGACAACAACAACCCTAAAATAACAGCTCGTATGTTGTTATTTGTTGTCATGGCTACGTAGCATCAGAGAGTGGACCGTTTTTAAAACCTTGGAACAGTTGTTTCGATTCGCGAAGGACATGGATAAATTGAAGAAATATATACTGCCGATCTTCAGCAATGGAGAGGCACATAAAGAAGAAAATATGCTGTTATTTCACGGTTTTTAAGTACGGGATGCCATAGTTTCTTCATAGCCAATTTTGTCCCTACTGATGGTATTTGAATGATAGATGGCGCCAATGTGACTCCCTTGATTGGTTATGTAATTTTGTTTAAATTAGATAATAAGCATCAGTTGCAAAAGAACAAATCTGATATTCCTATAACGCGTTGTGCTTCTCAATATATCTTAGATATATTATAAAGTGTAGATAAATATATATTGTAAGTATATCGTAAAACCTTTGTCTGTGTCTCGCTAGATTGTGTGTGTGCTAACTGTCAATTATTTGTTTTTATGTCATAATGTGTATGTGTGTGTGTCTGCACTGCTAATAAGAGTTAAGTCACAGAGCATGGTATCTTAATCACTCTCATCTCATACGACGTCTGGCATACGTTGTTTCGATTCTCACAAAACTGTTGTTCCGATAACACTGGAATCTCCAAACTGTCTTGGTGAAATTTATTTTACAGAATGAAAAAGGATTTTATATTAGATGAAAGCATCGACGTAATATCCAAGTAGACGGCTAATACCTATTTATTCACAATGCAGATTGTTCTGGCAACTAACTGAGGTGCGCGGGCGCGGGGTACTGAACGCCAATTGGTCCGATCAAGGTCACGACGAAATTCTATTGGTCGTTACTGCCCGAACATTACCGGGCGTGGAATTATATAATATCTATTTCTCTGATGTGTTGTCTGAATGGTTCGCCCTGTACTAGAAGTCTAGTTGGATATTACGTCGATGGATGAAAGAGTATCTACATATATATTGATATGGACTACTTTTAAGTCTTAAGTAGCCTTTAAAAATCTTCCAATAGAGTCATGAAATACTCCAGTAGTGCTTTTCTTGTAGGATAACCAGTCACATTGTCCAAATTTAATAAGTTTTAAATGCTTTTGAATGTATTCTAAAGCTTCCGGAGAATTTTATTAGTAAAAATGAGGTAGTTGAAAAATTAAATTCGACTTTGTCCTCGTGAATTGTCCATTGTTTTTTGTTTTAATGCGTCATAAATTTCGAATATGTTTATTAATAATTATTCTTTGTACACTCTAAAATAACTTTATATGTGTTTAACGCTATCCGTTGTCGATTGTCACCATTGTAATGTTCAAAGTGACTGTTGTCGTATTTAAAATATTATAAAAAAAACAGTGCAAAGCAATGGATATTCCTTGGGATGAGGTCCGCCCAAGTGTCTATTTAGTAATATTGAATATTGAGGGATTCTGATTCGGTTCAACGATCCATATTCCAAGTCTAGATAAAATTGCACAGTTAAAACTGTACAAAAAGATGGAACACTAAACAGTAGTCATTTTAACCTTAGCCATTTTTATCTGTACCGTCCAACTCAACTTAGCAAAACAATGTTGATGATTTGAGCGCTGTCACTATAATGCTAACAGGAGAGACTTTTAAATTGGGCATTATCTTGAAACACAGGCAAAAAGTGAAGTAATTCCTTTGTTATATTAATAAAATAAATGTTACCTATACTAATATTATAAAGTTGAAGAGTTTGTTTGTTTGTATGGTTGAACGCGCTTCTCTCAGGAACCTACAATTCTTTTATATGATATGCCTACAATTCTTTTATCATTTACTTTTAGTAGTTTAAATAAAATGAAACAATACCAAGAAACATATAATATTATAAACAGTTTACGTCATTGCTACAACAATTCGTTAATATGGAGTTTGGATTAAAAGTTGGAATTTGAACCACAGTTGGCTAAAAGTGAATAGAACAATATAACTGCTTTATCTCTGCTAAAGTTATAAAGCTGAAGAGTTTGTTTGTTTGTTTGTTTGTATGGTTGAACGCTCTAATCCCAGGAACTACTGGTTCGAATTGAAAAATTCTTTTTGTGTTGGATAGTCCATTTATCGAGGATTGCTATAGGCTATATAACATCACGCTATGACCAATAGGAGCGAGGCTTCATTGAAAAATGTTGCAAAAACAGATAAAATTATCCCTTTTGAGAGCTTCCGTTGCGTGCGCTGCGTAAACGGTTAAAGTTACGCAAAAATCGTGTATGACGGAATTTTTCCCCTTTAAAAGTTGTTAAGGTTGACTCACTATAACCTTTTTTTATGGTAATCAAATTTGTTCTAAAATACTGCATTATTTGCAAAGGTATTTTTATAATCTATAATATCTATAAAATCGTTGTTTGCCTATTATGCCTTTGTGCACGCTAATCTCAGAAACGGCTTAACCGATTTCCATGTGGTTTCCACTGATTTATGGTTAAAACGCGCTATTTTATTATATAGGGCTAGGGTTGCCAGGTGTCCGGCTTTAGCCGGACATGTCCGGCTTTTTACAGTCGTGTCCGGCCAAATATATACAAGTCCGGCTTTTGTTAGGATTTGGTCAACCCCGCAGCGGCCAGAATCACACGGACACGCATGATTTACGATCTTACAAATTACTTCAACAAAACAATATGTGATACATAATAAAGAGTAGAGCAAGTCTTGAAGTAATAAATGCACAAATAAAAAGAACTATTTCTTTTAAAAACCAGTGCGTCAGGCTTTTGTGGCAAAATGTCCGGCTAATTATGAGTCTGTGTCCGGATTTTCGATTTTGAGGCCTGGCAACCCTATATAGGGCTAATCTTCAGTCTCTTACGATGGTCAATTATTTTTGCATTTACCACCAGTTCATAAAGCATACTCTCGACGAAGATGTGACAAGAAATCTCAGAAGCAGTGGCTCTTTCAATTCCCAGAGATGTAATTGCTCATCAAAGAAAACTATTTTGAAAAAACTGTATATATAGTTCTTTATTCCATCTTCCTGTACAGATTTGACTGCAATTTTACCTGCACAGACAAATTTAAACGTCTCTGTTTCTTTTGGCGCTGAATGCGAAAATTCTCTTATAAAATAGATTGTAAAAAAAGCGTGATCTGGCTGTGTTTGTGACTGGTTAGATATTAAGCATAAAAGTCTGGTTTGGTGCACGACTTGCTCGAAGAGACTCGTTTTCAAAGGCCATTTAGCGGACTCGTTTTCGAATAGTGTTCGAGATGTGCACCATGCCGCAGTTTTAGTCCAAATGTGAATCTTGATGTGTTACCGTTAAGGATTATTTTTAGTTGAGCAGTTTGAACGCTAGCTTAGTACCGTGGCACGTAGTGTAGATTAGTTGTTACGAGCGAGAACCAAGACTGGGCGAGAGGGTGTGGTGTCACAGTAAGTATCGTAATATATATCACTTTAGGATTGACACACAGCGTTAGTGGAAAGAGATAATTCGTGGTCTCCTAAAAGGGTTACCCTAACTTTTATCTGCTTGTCAACAGATGGAGCTTTGTTACATTTTATTTGCAAATGAGACGTTGCCATTTTTAGTCAGTTATAGTTCTGATTATAATATATGTTTAATAGATATTTTTCATTGATACCGCGAATAAATCGAATCATTTTCCAATAATTTTCTATGCATATAGATAAATGGCAGCTACTCAATGATCACAGGGTAAATTTGTAGTTACTGTACAAGTAGATCGAGTATCAATATAAAACATTTTAACGTCAGAATTGTTAGTATAGTAGCCGGCAAACTTCTTGGACAAACGACCAAAATAGGTCCAGAACGAAAAATAGGTCGAAATTTTTTTCCAGAAACGAAAAATAGGTCTCTTTGTCTCTCGTGATCTCTTTTCTCTCTATACCACCAACTAAAACGTTATTAGCTCAATCAATAAAAACCCAGTAATAAAGAAATAGCTTTTTTCAATGAAACGACTTCAGTGTACCATGCGCAAACTTTTCCCCACCACCTCACGCGATGGTCAAGAAGTTTTCCGGGTACTGTAATACCTGCATTAACGTAAATACGTACAACCGGAATCATTGAGTCGACAATTTTAGGATAATTTTGTCGTCCTTTTATTTTACCAGTAAGCTTTACAATAAAATCAATTTTTTGTTAATATATATTCAAAGATATAATATAGAAGTTTATACAGTGATTACAAATTTACCTTGTATTTTGCATTATGCCTACCAAAACATTGTGTATATGTTATAGTCAAAGTCCGATACACAGTCTCTTCGCGGAAGGACTGGTTTATCCTAGGTTTGGCCAAAGCCATCAGGCAATCCCCGAAATACATTTCAATTTCGCCCTTTGCCTGAAGTATTTTTAGTCAAACCCAGGAGCTCCTAACTTTTCAGTCAAACGTCGAAAGTAAATTATTCTGTTTCGGTTTTGGCCTAGTCAATCCTAGAAGCGACTGCAAAACTCGGTCAAACGTTGATCTGAACATGTTTAAACAGGTTCATAATGTCTCTCGCGGTGTTCCGACCGATTGTTTTGTCATTCATAACTAAATTGTCATTTTTCGTGTGGAAGTAGCTAAATATTTTTCTATTTTATATTATGATGGACTTCTGCAAAATAACGCCTGATTCCATTAATTACTTATATAAATTTTATTTTAGTACAAAGAAATGAGATGGAAATACCTGGACCGTCGTCGTCAACTGTGAAAGAAGATACTTCTGTCACAGAAAAAAATAAGGATCACCATATTGACAAAGTTCCTGGATTGTTGCCACTAAGAAAGGAAATAAACTCTCCAACAGTTGAGATAACTTCTTCAGACATCGTTTGTTGTATTTGCCAAAAAGAGAGCTCCGGCGCACATACGTGCATTATTTGTAATCAGGTCGTGCATGTTATTTGCACTGACAGCACACTTGGCGCAGATTATGAAGGCTTCGGAAGTAAAGTTACATGCATACGTTGTGCGCAGACAGAAAATATAAAAAAAAATAAAGAAAAGGCGATAGAAGGTCTTCAAGCTCAGGCTGATATTATGAAACAATTATCTGATCAAAAATTTCCGCCAATCGCGATTGGAAAAACTGTAACCTTACCTATTCCCAGCTGTGACAGAGCCAAAGGAGATGCTCGAAATGTTTTGGGTATCATACAAGATAAAACAGCTGCTTAAATGATAAAATGCTTCCAAATATACGAAGATAAGACACTTCATACCTATATTGGAGTTTGACTCGTCAAACCCCGATTTAATAAAATTGTGTTTTGACGTTTGCCTGACCAAATTAGTCTCTCCCAGGTTTGACGAAAATTGTTTAGTCAAAGGCCGAAAATTTACATTTGTTTGGGCTTTGACTAAGTCATTCAGTCTGACCTGAGGATTGACCAGTCCAACCTAGGAGCGCCGGAGCTTCGGAGTTTGCCTATAACATATACATTATAGTAATTGGCGTATGAATTATGATCCACTCACGTTTTAGTTTGTCTTCGTTTACTTTAAAAATCGTAATTATTGTATGCGCCAAGGCTATTGGCACAAGGGGCCATAAATCATTTAAACGCTAGCTAGGGTTGCCCATGTTCTGCACGCATAGTCGATACTTTGAGTACCTACTCATTGAGTATTGCTAAGAGAGATGTTTTTTTCAATTTGATCTCCAATCAGTTGCTCGAATAATTGGAAATGTTGCAAATGAAATTTGTTGCAGCTGGAATCGACTGTAAGCATGTTAATATTTCTTCGTTCTTAGTATATAACGATTGTAAATATTGTAAACATGATGTGTCATATTTTAAATTGTGTATAATTTTAGGGCTGTGGATTTTGTTTAATAAATAAATAGAATAAATAAGATTTTATTTATTCATAATAAAACAAAAGTTTTATTTACATAATCGATAGTAACACCAGTAACACGGCGCATCACTAGTCCTCGCCGTAAGGCCAGTAAGTGCGAGAGAGTATGCGATATTGGCAATGCTGCTCCAACGTTTTATGGCCCCGTGTGCCAATAGCCTTGGCGTTCATAATAGTGACATGCATTTCTTGTGAGGATGATATTTCTAAAAAATAATAAATTACGCTTGGTGGTGTAATTTATTATTTTTAGAATTCGCTTCAATTTGTGTATTGAGTCTTGAATTGAGTAACTTATCTGCTTTTATTTGCTTAATATTCATACTCAAAAGGTGGAGATACACAGGGACTTTGTTTCTGTTCACCGGCTAACAAACACTTTGCAAATTGAATCCCAATTTTGGTAAAAGGTCGTCACAAGGTCGTCACGTTAGTGCTATGTTACATACAGTCAGTATTTAGAAAAGTTTGCACGGCTGTTTTAATGTGCATGCGAGGGTTTTACCCAAAACTGTGTTACAATATAGGACATTCGCATGCGTAGTAAGTAATTAAGTGAGAACTAGCTAATTGCAATTCATGTTAACCTGTCTCACTGTGTAAGTTTCCAAGCCAGAGTTTAATCGGCGGCATCATACGAGCACCCTACGGCGTAAAGTTGTTTCTTATACGTTTAAATTTAGTTCTTAATTCAACTGTTAGCCGTTAAATATAAAAGATGAAATATATAGAGAGGGCATTGGGAATTTTTTCCTACAAAAATATTGATCTTGATCACCGTAATCAGGATGGCCATGGCCTTTGTAAATTTGGTGACGGACTGAGCGATTTTGTACCACGTGGTTATAAACGTCACATTATGGATTCTTTCGTCTTGCCCGATCTATACAGTTGAAAATCTTTGACTGTTAGTAATGTTCCATTTTCGGAGTGTTTAGTCTTGGCGATAAAAAAGTTATTGATTTAAAATTATAAATCTTTAAACTAATTATAATTTTAAATAAAAAATTAAGTGTATTTAATATCGTCAAATTTCATTCGATGTTTTTTGAGACGTCACGTGCACTCCGGAAATGCTAAGCTATACATGTGAATTTTGTTTAGCCTATTTTTAAGTAGATATCTGTGGTTATTTTTTTTCTTTATTTATAACACTTTTTTAATGTTGTTTTTGAAAAAAAATATTAAAACGGATGTTAAATCGTTTTATGTCTGATAATAATGCAAAGAGGGAGTCTTTAATAAAGAGAATCCCCTTTTAAACATTTGGAAAGGCAATTGAAAATCTTTGTGGTGTAATAAATAGTTTTCACTGCGTTTATTATTTACGTTATAATATTGCCTTGATAGTATTAGAATGTTATTTTTAATATTATTTATTTATTAAATAAATTAAATAATTATTTTAAAAATCTTATATAATGCTTTTTAAAATTGTTATTCATCCCCCGAGGAGCTCCTGGTAAATAAATTCGTACTGAGACGAAACGTTAATATGTATTTATTGATTGACAGAAAAGTTTGGATAAACTTTCCCAGTAATTTTGTTCAAACTAAACACGAAATGGTCTCGTAGCAAGTGCCCTGAAAAAAACACTAATTACAATCGTCTAATAATTATGTAAGATGGCCTCAAGGTGACGATGGCAAAAATGATAAGTATTTGAGATAAATTTACTAAAAGAATGTATGCTATCGATTCGTCTGCAATTAAAATTGATGATTTCGTAGCGCGATGTCTACCATTTTGAAACCACCATACATTACACCACCCTTTTTTTCCTTATATGGCGTCCAATTAATAGGACAACAAAACGTAAACAGTTGTTTTGCCATTGTATTCTTAAGGTGTATACCAAAAAGTGTTATTAATTGGCAGCGCTTTGTTAAGGTTAAGAAAATGCTCGGTGTCGAAGGAGATATTTTTGCACAATTAGTCTCTAATATCTAATTAATTTTTTTAAAGCGAAGACTACCTATAATGCAAAAACTTTCGACATTGAGTGTCCAAATAGAATTTTATGTACCCTATTTAATTTTAATATACTTACATCACAAAAATTATGAAAAATTAGTTCCAAAATGAGTACACGTATTTGGGGAAAAAATAATTGAATCATAGACTGATGCAGATTCTTTATGTGATAGAAACCAAAAAGACATTTTTTTTTAAATTAATATTCGATGAATCTCATTGAAATTACTAAAACCGTGCAATGTTATGTTTAATTTAGGTAATGGAGATTACTTGTGCTTCAAAAACGTAAAAAATAAAAGGATTTTGCAAAGAAGTAACTGGGCAGACTGTTGACCACTGTTATATCAATAGGTATTTACGGGGCTTACCTGGGCGCCATTTTGGTGACGTAATCTCGTGACACATTCAGTACGTCAGTGTTGTTTTAGTTGCGGATGACGTCACCATGATGTTAATGAGACAAGGTTCCTCTCGTCGATAGGAGTGTAATTTTTTTAATCTTACATACTTTTTCAATTAAGTTTTTTTTTTAAATTTTGTATCATACATTATCATTTATCACCCAACTGCAATAGGAATTCGCTTACATAAATATGTGAAAAAATAGTATATTTCATTACAAGTGCGGAAAGGCTGTCATTGCAAAGAGTTCCGACAAATGTCTACCCGAGCCGAGGCGCAGCCGAAGGCGAGGGTTGACAGTCGGAACAAGTTGCAATGACGGTTCCGCACGTGTACTGAACGACTATTTTTAATACAGTTGCGAAAAAATGAAGCAACTTAATAAAACAAACAACTAAACTCGCAAAGAAAATTTCTGGAAAATGGCGCCAACCGTAGAATATAAGCAGAGATTTTTTTTTCTTCACCCATTCTGGTAGGCAAAGGAAACTATGCCCATACAGCCAAGTCTTCAGTAGAATTTATGAAATTTAATGAGATGAAATGAAATGAAACCTAACCTAATTCATTCAATTAAATCATTAAATCTGATATTGAAACAAATTAGTAGCTTCTTTTTAGAAATATACGTATTTGCATGAATCATAAAAACTTCTATGAATTTTTTTTAGTAAAAACTTCATGGTTGGTTTTTCTTTTTAATAGACATTATTTTGACAGTTGGGAAAGAGAACGCACGAGTTCGGGAAAGGTAAAAAAAAAGCACGAGTATGTAATAGCCCACATCCCGAACGCTATACGTCCCTGCAATACGCCACTTTTTGAGCAACTGTATTAAAAAATATTTTTTGTTCTTTTATTTTTGCATATTTCTTGATTAAATTAAATTTACAGCGATCCGTTGACGAGTAGATATAACATGAACGAGACTGTTTATTGTTTATGTTTTTGAAGTACAAATAAGGTGTTTTATAATTTATAAGTTAGCATAATATTTTGTCTTCAATTTATGTTCGCGAATGGTGCCCGTTTTAAGTGCAATATCCTAACCACGGAAATGTATAAAACCTGGTTCAGATGAAACAGAATTTCCTAAGTATGTAATTTTGTTCGAAGTGTCCACTCCACTACGTTAACTTATTAAAAAGTGATGTTACATTTGTTGTAATGTTGGAATCCATTCCCATTAAAAGTACATTTTACACTATAAGATGTTTCCTTTAAACCTTAATTTTTATTTAAAAAAAATAGATTAAAAATGGCAGGCGAGCCAATGCTGGGCCACTTGGTGGAATAAAAAAGACATTATTTGAATTTTTTTAATGTTAAGGTTGGCAGACAGGCTGACAGTGCACTTGATGGTAGGTGGTTACCGTCGCCTATAACACAAGCAACGATAAAGCTGCTGCAACTGCGCTGCCGACTGCAGTAGGATTAAGGATAAGGGATTAAGAGGGGACAGGGAAATGGGCTCTGGCATCCCTTACTCACCGAAACAACAGCACGCTTGCTGTTATTTCACGTGGTCTGTACCGCAGTGTGCCCTGCCACTACTGCGGTTGTCCCTGCTGGGAATCGAACCCTAGAACAGAGCGTTAAGACAAGCACACTAACCACTCATCCAACGGGCTCGTCAGGCTCAAAATGGCCTAGGAGACGAGTGCGCTACCAATCCTTCAAGAATGTTAATTTCTCCATATTGTTAAAGACAAAAACGTCTAGTTGGATACAAAATTAAGAGTTAACTTTTAAATTACCTTTTTACTGATTTATAATGTCTAAAAATTATCGCGTGCTAAATTTAAATACCTCAATTAAAGGACTGGCCTGTGTGATCCTTCGGTTTTGTTTGAATGGACACATACATAAATGTATATGTCGGGCGATCCTTATGAATCATCATATGGAGCCTACATAATCAAGCAACGCCTGCATACGCTTCGGGTTGCTTCGACAGAGTCTCTGGTACCGCCTAGTGGAGCAGACGTGACCGTCCATTAGGCTGCGGTTCAAGATAAAAATCTGTAGCGATTGTTAGGCGCGTTATCGAGGAACTGTTATAATTATGTAGTGTCCATTCGATAATCCAGTTTACAGCGTCATTGAGAATAATTATTATAGGAAAGACATTCATTATTAAATATTGTAATAATTAGAAAATATAAATATAATAGACTCTATTCTGAGTTTTAGTTAAATTATTATAAAATAAAATGAGTGAAAGTAATGAAGAGACAAATGAAACGCCCACCCAGTGTTCTGTTCTTCTTTTCGTCGTGCACACCCGACATATACACTTTATGTTATGGCCACACTTCGCTGTGGCGTGCTCGTTATTGGACAATGCTCTTTTTTATGTTAAGATTGGCAGTCAGGTTGACGGTCCGCTTGATGGTAGATGGCTACCGTCGCCTATAACACAAGCGACGTCACAGCTGCTGTAAGTGCGTTGCTGACTACAGTAGGATTAAAGATAAGGGATTGGATAGGAAATTTTTTTTATTTTCTAAAATAAAAGTAGCCTAATTTACTCCTTATAACATTAGCTATCTGCCAGTGAAAGTCCCGCCAAAATCGGTCTAACCGTTTCGGATATTAGCCGAAACAGACAGCTGGATTTTTTTTATTTTTTATAAGTACCTACCATATGTGCTTTATATGTGTATATTTAAAAAGCAGTTACTTTGTCATTACAGACACTTTAATTTTATTTATTAGTAGGTATAGATAAAAATAACTACAACAAAGCATTAAATGTAGCTTATTGTTAATTATAGTTTTATAAGATTTGACCAATCTTCGGTATCTATTTCCAGCCCCATCTAGCGAGAGCCTCTTTATACTTGAGATGTTGGACTGTCAGGACATTGATTGTCGAATAGACGTCCCAAATGATTTTTTAGTCCTTTCACGAAATTAAACATTATCCGGCTTGGTAACAATCTACTTATTGGCGACAATATTAGGATTACAGAGCGTAGTATTGCCATTTTGAAAAAACGGGCACATATATTACAGACTCAAGGTGATATTGAAAATCAAGTTGTTGCTAAATCATTCTGGCTACTTTGATATGTCTGTGCACATCGACGTAATATCCAAGTAGACGGCTAATACCTATTTATTCACAATGCAAATTGTTCTGGCAACTAACTGAGGTGTGCGGGCGCGGGGTACTGAACGCCAATTGGTCCGATTAAGGTCACGACGAAATTCTATTGGTCGTTATTGCCCGAACATTACCGGGCGTGGAATTATATAATATCTATTTCTCTAATGTGTTGTCTGAATGCGTTCGCCCTGTACTAGAAGTCTAGTTGGATATTACATCGATGTCTGTGCATCTAAAGATAAATAATAAAAATAATCTCCGTTGTCAAGACGAGAACAACCGGAAATAATGTGAAGCACTCCCAGTAATACCACTGAGCAGTACCATTGATGGTACTACTGGGCTCTTTATTCCCAATAGTACCGCTGTGCAGTCAAGCGAACAATACAAAATTCTCAAAAAATTAACTGGTTCAAATTTCTAAACATTTAGCGACATGAGAAGTATGCACGAGTAATAAAAGCCTTATTCGCAAGAAAATGTTTATTCATTTATTCTAATTCCTAGCTAATAGAAATGTTTTAACCATACGAAGGAGATATTTGCTCTTCATGGTGTAATGTTGTCCAAAACGGTTGATGACTCCTACAAAAAAAAAAGCAAACGTTTTATACATGATTATACTTAACTTTCTAGCTCCTATTAAGGAAAAGGGATTATCTTAGTTATTTACTAATTATTTATTAAATTGGGGGGTTTATTAACACATTATTAAACAAATGGGTTTTAGTTTGATAGTGATGATTTCTCCATGTCTACTCGATGGGGGGTAAGTCCGTCGCTTATAAAACACAAGCAACATCACGCGTCTCTTGTATAAGTAAATGACTCAGTGTTTTTAACTTAAAATCGTGCTTGGGTTCACAATACATTGTAATCTTAGTACCTACCTAGACTAGAGATGGGTTAATACCGATATTTGCCAGTATTAGCTAATATGAATATATTCCTCAAGTAATATTAGAATATTTAAACTAATATGTGAATATAACTGATATCGTATTATCTTGCAGTTAAACATAATACGGTATTCGTGCAATAGTTTCATGAATAAACGATATTTGACAACTTTTAACTATTATGTGAACATGACTGATATCAATTACTTAAGTACTTTGCGGTCAAACTATTACTTTTATTTATTATTGGTGTTTAGAAACATCAGCTTTTTTACTTTGTTTGAAGAAGACGGGTAGGTACGTCGATCGGAAATTAATGTCCTAGATTTTGAGAAAACCTTTTCACAAGGCACGGAAGTGGCCAGTACGCAGCAGTTTCGTGTAAAAACTTTACTGAGGTTGGGGTAAAGATTAAAAACGATAATATAAAAGATAAATAAAAAATATCATGACAATAAAACGAACATAATCTTTCTCTAAATATAAAAATGAATCCCCATTTCCCTTGGTCACGGCATCACGCGTGAATGGGTAGACCGATTTTAATTCGGTTTTCACTAATAGAAAGAGGGATAAACGGAGAATGTTCATATATATAATTGTTACGTAGTATGAGCGTAGTAAATACACAAATATTAGTCAAATATCAACGATCTAAGTATGTTCTGTGACCAAGTTAAATGATATTTTGTATCTGTGGATATGATATTACTTAGTATATTAATCGACCGATGATAAAAGCCAATGAAGTGAATAAAGTGAATACGAAATATTAGGATATCTGAATTCGACGGATTACTGATACATGAATACATGTAATATTACTAATATCTTAACGAATACTAATATATCGGCTTCACCTCTAACCTAGACAAAACATCCAGATTGTAATACGTCATGGTCTACAAAATCATTATTTTCCAAGCATAACAATTTTTTTGTTAATAAATTGCACCCTTTAGGCGTTTTGTAGCTTCAACCGCTACGAATTTTCGTGACTATTTTTTATCTAAATGCCGCAGGCAGCCTCAGGGCCAACTTGTTGTGACTGCCATCACCTATAACTCAAGCAACGCAACATGTGCTGCAGGTGCACTGCCTACCTTAGTAGGGTTAAGGATAAGGGATAGGGAAATGGATTCTACTATCATCCCGCACTCGATCACTCACCGAAACACAACAGCACACATGCTGTTATTTCACGGTGGTGTTCTGTAAAGGAGACGGGCTGCTCGATTTATGACTGCAGTCATAAATCTGCATGAGAAACGCAGTGTGCCCTGCAATTACTCAAAGCTTTAAGCTGAATGGACGCGTATTCATCTCCATACAAAACTACTATAGACAAAGTTAGACTAACTCACACCTCAGCGTCAATGCTCTCCAGTGCTTCCTCGAGGTGAATTAACGCGGGATCATCCGGCGTAAATACCCGGATGTCAGCCAAGTATTTCTCCATTTTCAATCGTAGCTCTTCGCTGTAGTGGCGTCGTCGCTCATAGTCGCGTGTTATGGACTCCTCCGTTAATTCGGTTGTAGATGTGCAAAAACTGTAAATGAAACCATTAATATGTAGGCTTGTATATAGTATTTAAAATGTAAGCATTAACAATAAAGCTGATGGTCCACCTCTTCACCTCTCCATCTCTCCCTCTCTCCGCTTAGTGGTCTTTTTAGCAAACTAATTTCAATTCAATATTTAACATCCTAACTAATATAAATGCGAAAGTGCGACTGTTCGTTACGCTTTCACGCCTTAACTATTAACCGATAATCGTCAGGGATACAGAAAATGAAATGGGATACCTTTCATCTAGAAAAAGTACCGTTTCCCAAGGATCATCAAAAATGAAAATTCAAGGTCTGACAAAAATATATGAACATGTCGGGCGATCCCTATCAATCATCACATGGATCCTACATAATCAAGCAACTCCTGCATAGGTACGCTTCGTGTTGCTTCGCGTGCATTAGGCTGCGGTTCAATATGGAAAGTGATGGAAATCTGTAGCGATATTGTTAGGCGCGTTACAGAGGAACTGTTATAATTATGTAGTGTCCATTCGATAATCCAGCTTACAGTGTCATTGAGAATAATTATTATGGGAGACATTCATTATTAAATCTATATATAAAAATGAATCCCCATTTCCCTTGGTCACGGCATCACGCGTGAACGGGTAGACCGATTTTAATTCGGTTTTCACTAATGGAAAGAGGGTGTTCCGTTACCGTAACGGACTCTCGTCCAGTTTCAAATTTTGCGCCACCGATGAGCGATGATTGACAGTCGCATTAGCGCAGTGACAATGACAGCTTTGACCGGTTGTCATGCGCGTCGTTCCCGGGAAGACAGGGACGCATCTGCCATCGCGACAAAAACGGTGGAAAACTTGCCGCGCGCGCGAACTACCATTTTAACACCAAGAAATTCCTGTACCGGGTGGAGATCATCGAGTGCAAGTGGCAGTCCAAGGTACGTACGTGCATTGTATTGTTATTGCCTATTTCGAATTGTGGATCATCGTTATCGAGCATAAATTCCCAGTGTAGCACGGGCCACCAAGTTGCAGGTTGTTACATTATTTGGTGCCGAAACCCGGGATATCCACCTATTTCACCGATCAACTTGTGTATGGTATTTCTGGTTAATCGTATCGTCGTGACTCGGGTCCTTCAACTCAACAATTTCCCGTTCTTGTGATCTGAGTTACTCCATTCTAGCCTAATTACCCACCTATCGATAGTACCTACATAGATTGAATCATACCGAACAGGGATTTCATCGTATTCAACGTAAAAGTATTGAATTACTGTAGGAACAAATAAACAATCATCTCAACATATCGATGTTTATTTTCTAATCGGCTTGCAGTGATTCTATTTTTTTTAATTCATTATATCAATTATCATATCGTAACAACATATTACTTATCAGCGCATATGTATCGTAAATTACGTAAAAATAAAAATTTACGTTATAATTTTGCTTTGAAAAAAAGTAGCGGGGGGTAGGTTGTACGTTCGAATCACTCCAATTTATTCGTCATTCAACGTTTGAATCGACTTACATCCATCACATCAACCTAATTACTCAAGAAATAAAGTCTATTTTTCTGTGGTCGTTGTTCTCGACATTCATTGTGGAGTGTACAGTTCACCTCATAAGTTCAGACGTACCAACGAACATTTTCATACAATTTGCAGAAAACTTGCTGTTTCATTACTTTGCGTACAGTTCATCTAACAAGTTTATCCGTAATTCGCATACCTTTTCGTACAAAGTGAAACAAAACTTGTGTGGTACCTAAACTTAGCGACTGATTCTTTTTTTTTTGTTTACGTTTCCCTATTTTACAAATCGAGCAAGTACAATTATTACTTTATCGTTTAGGTCAACAAAGCATAATCTCAAAGTATAATACTTTGCAAAAATGTCTCTTTTAAAACGGCATTCCACTCGCAAATCGAGCCTTCTCAAAAAGTCGCGATCGAAGTCTCAGGACGTAGAATACACTGAACAGAACCTACCGTCATTGCGTAGGCAACGTACAATCGCTTATAAGAGAATGTGTAAGGCATTAGAGGTCGGCGTCTCAGTTGTCAATGACCGCTCTCAACAGGACATGTTCTTCTCATATCATCAAGAAATTAAGAAAATTGCTTCTAATTTCGAAGACGCTCACCTCGCGATTCTGGAGATTCTAGGTGACCCGGAACACGATGATTCTGACATGCAGGAACGTTTTGACGAAATGTATTACAAGGTTATATCAATTTATCGTAGTTTAACCAAAAATGAATCTTGCTCGTCTCACTCGCAGTGTAGTTCATTGTCGAATGTTCGGTTACCGAAAATACAGCTCCCCACTTTCGATGGAGACCTTAAACGTTTTCCCGAATATATCGATACTTTTAACGCATTGATACATACCGCCTCTTCGCTTAGCGACACCGAGAAGTTTCATTACTTGATTTCTTCTCTCAGCGGTGATGCATTGACGGTAGTAAAACCATTCCCACTGAGCAGCGAGCATTACGGCGACGCATATGCTGCGCTTATCGCGCGCTATAAATGTAAGCGAGAATTAGCTTTCACGTGCTGGAGGGAAATTCTAAATATGAACTTCAACCTCAAGGATGCTTACGCATTCCGAAAATCACTTGACCTTTTCGAAGAAAACTTATGCATTTTAAAATCGGTTAGTCTGCCGGTTGATCATTGGGACTTCGTGTTGGTGTATC
This sequence comes from Bembecia ichneumoniformis, assembly GCA_910589475.2. Classification (NCBI taxonomy): domain Eukaryota; kingdom Metazoa; phylum Arthropoda; class Insecta; order Lepidoptera; family Sesiidae; genus Bembecia; species Bembecia ichneumoniformis. The sequence goes on from OU342532.1 coordinate 17,502,155, forward strand.
ATATTTTATCGAAATTAGACACAACCATACGCCGTGATTTTGAAGAGAAGCATTCAAACACCGAACTACCCTCATATGCACAACTTAAAGAATTTCTACATTCTAAATGCGAGGCGCTAGTACGCGACACACATTTTACCGAACAGGTTAAACAAAACAAACCTTCACCAAAGATTTCTTTTCAATCCGCGCAATCCAAGCGCGTACCTATGTCGCATACTCTCATAGCATCAGATGAGAGTCCAGCCGAAGTGAGTAGATCAATAAACGCGACACGTCTTGTTACTTGCTCCTTTTGTGACAAATTGCATAGTATTTCTTCATGTCCAGAATTTCTGTAAAAATCAATTGACGAACGCATGAAAATTGCAACTGACAGAAACTGGTGCTTTAACTGCTTAAAATCTTCACACCAGTTGAAGAACTGCAATAGCATCTTCTCTTGCCGCACCTGTAAGCTTAAGCACCACTCATTGCTCCACCGCCATATGTCAGCTGAACCTCGCGAAACCGTATCGGCTTTAGTCTCAAGGTCACTATCGAACACAACTATACTGCTAGCTACAGCGATCGTGCAGGTTAGAGACGCGTTAGGAAGTGTGCAATCCTTTCGTGCGTTGTTTGACACCGGTAGCCAGAGCAACTTTATTACCGAATCAGCAGTTAACCGGTTAAAACTCAAATGTACACAGACAGCTGCACGTATTAGTGGACTTGGTGGGGCGGACGCTCCCGTCGTGGGAGATGTTACTTGTAGTATCGTTACTAATGACGGAGCGTCCTTCGAGTTGGACTTGCACGTGTTATCAAAAATATGTGGGGATCAACCTATCGCAAATCTGAACACATCAGGATGGACACATATCGCAGAATTGCCATTAGCGGATCCTGGTTTCGATATTCCCGGACCGATTGACCTTTTGTTTATCGCAGATATATTTGCCGAGTCTTTGCTGGGCGAACAAATAAAGGGACGCTTAAATCAACCCACTGCCTTTAAGTCAACTTTCGGTTGGCTTCTTGTGGGCAAAACGCGATTAGCATCGACCACGTTGTTGAAAGCATCAGAAACTGACACGGATTTAAACTCACTAGTGAAACGTTTTTGGGATCTAGAGTCTTTACCTAAAGCTCGATTGTTAAATCCAGACGAATTATTATGTGAGCAGAAATTTATTTCTGATCACTCACGTGATAACAGTGGACGATATATATTGCGTTTACCTTTTAAAGAAGATTCAGAGTTTGAGTTCATTGGATCGCGTGAAGTTGCCCTTCGGCGATTTCACGCAATAGAACGTCGACTATCGCGCGACCCAGTCTTGTCCACTCAGTATGCAGATTTCATGGCCGATTACATCAAAACTGGACATATGTCATTAGTACCCAGCGATGAAATGGAAAGGGGAAAATACTACATTCCTCACCACTGTGTTTTACGTCCTGAATCTGCCACTACCCGCCTGCGCGTTGTGTTTGACGCGTCCGCCAAAGATTTTAATTTGCGCTCGTTAAACGACACTCAACTGATCGGCCCGAAATTGCAACCCAATATCGTTGAAATCCTTCTGCGATTTCGGGAACATAACATCGTTTTCATGGCTGACGTCCGTCAAATGTACCGACAAATTTTAATTTCTCCAGATCATCGCGATTATCAACGTATCTTTTGGAGATCCTCACCGCACGAGGCTCTTCAGGAGTATCGCCTTAATACGGTGACGTATGGTGTGGCTTCATCCCCTTTTCTCGCTTGTCGGTCATTACAACAACTCGCTGAAGATGAAGGAGAGTCCTATCCAATCGCAAAACGCATCATATTATCGGACGTTTATATCGACGACGTAGTCACAGGAAGTGATTCATTAGAAAACGCACAAATAGCGAAGTCACAAGTCATCGCTCTTTTCAATCGGGGAGGCTTCAATCTTAGAAAATGGGTCAGTAACAATTCTGAACTTTTGTCTGATCTTGCCGCAGAAGACTGTTTAACCGGTTCTGTCTCCCTTGACGATTCAGACCCGGCAATCTTGAAGGTTCTCGGTTTAAAATGGGACCCAGTGTCCGACGCATTCCTTTTCGAAATTAAATCATTAGATCAAAATTGCACAAAGCGATCGATCTTAAGTGAACTCGCGAGGATATTAGACCCTCTCGGTTTCTTGTCCCCGATAACTGTCCAAGCAAAATATCTCATTCAGAAACTTTGGGCACTCGGTGTTAGTTGGGACCAAACTCCACCAGACGAGATCGTGCGCACATGGAATGCCCACCGAACTCAATTGTCACAATTATCGCAATTACGAATCCCGCGTAAACTGACTCGTAAAAGTGTTCAATCATACGAACTGCATGGTTTTGCCGAAAGTTTCGAGATCGCATATGGTGGTGTTATTTACTTGCGCGTAACTGATATGGATGGTCAGATTCATGTTTTTTTTGTGTGCTCAAAGGCAAGAGTAGCACCATTGAAACGTATATCACTACCACGTTTAGAACTCTGCGCTGCTGTTCTGCTATCGGACTTGTACCTGTTCGTTCGAGACACGTACCTCACTCGTATTTCGTTTAATGCGATCTACTTCTGGTCGGACTCGACAGTTGTTTTATCGTGGATACGTTCCCCTTCCGCCCGATGGGCAACATTTGTCGCTAATCGCGTCAGTCACATACAAAATATCGTTCCCACTGAATGCTGGCATCACATCTCATCGGGTGACAATCCGGCAGACATATGTTCACGAGGGCAATTTCCGGGTGAGACCCTTCACAATCCACTATGGTGGGCAGGGCCTCATTGGCTATCTGAAGATAAGGACACCTGGCCTACCAATCGAGGAACAACATCTCCCGAAGACGAAGCAATAGTTCAGGCGGAGACACGCAGAGCGGTTGCATTAGTTACTGAGCAGGTACAGGTTGATGAACATGGGGACAGCGTCGTGGATGACTTGCTAAATCGTTACTCTTCATTACGGAAAATTATTAATGTTCTGACGTACATCAATCGCTTTATCAACAATTCTCGAAATCCACTTCGTGCTAATCGCAACAAGTTTCTCAATAATGTTGAGCGACACGATACGTTAATGCACATTGTAAAGCATGTACAGAGCAAAGCATTCGCGGAAGCAGTTTCTAACATCAAAGCCAACAAGCCAGTACTTAAACCACTTCGTAAACTCAATCCTTTCTTGGATGATAAGGGCATACTTCGGGTGGGCGGCAGGATTTCACGATCGGGTCTTGAATACGAGCAAAAGCATCCTGCTTTCTTACCGTCTGACCATCGACTTACAGGATTAGTTATTGATTTCATCCATCGTCATTATTGCCATCCGGGCATAAACACTACGCACTTTCTATTGCTGCAACAATTTTGGATTATTTCTGCCAAACGCGCTGTTCGTCGTACTCTATCTAAATGCGTACAATGCTATCGGACAAATCCTCAGCCGTTGCAGCCTTTTATGAGCGAATTACCGACTTACCGTGTCAACCAAGTGAAGGCGTTTTCGATTGTGGGGGTTGATTTCGGTGGACCGTTTCGCATCAAACTGGGTCAACACCGTGGTGCAAAAATCGACAAGGCATATTTATGCCTATTTGTTTGCCTAGCTACTAAAGCGGTCCATCTGGAGGTCGTTTCTACGTTATCGGCGGACGGGTTCATCGCTGCTGTCCGCCGTTTCGTTGGACGCCGGGGTCGATGTAATGTTATTCACGCTGATCGTGGAACAAATTTCATCGGCGCTCGAAACCAACTTTTATCTCTTATGAACCAAGCCTCTCACGCCGAGAAAATTGAATTCAAATTTAACCCACCTTCAGCGCCGCACTTTTGGAGGGATATGGGAGATACAAATCAAAACAGCAAAGTCTCATTTGTATCGCGTCGTTGGCAATCAAGTCTTAACCTTTGAAGAGCTTACAACGCTTTTTATTCAAATCAAAGCTGTCCTAAATTCGAGTCCTTTATGTCCGATCAGTTCTGATCCCAACGACCTGTCAGTCTTAACACCTGGACATTTTTTGACATTAGAACCTCTAACGGCTGTCCCCGACGAGGATCTCACAACTATCAATAAAAATCGGCTAAGTCGGTGGCAGCTGTTACAGGCGTTTCATCAGAATTTTTGGTCCCGATGGAAACGTGAATACTTGAACTCACTCACACAACGCGCCAAATGGACTAAGGATTCCAAACCATTACACCTAGGGTCGATGGTAATCATCAAAGACGAAAATCGTGCTCCCCTGTATTGGCCTATCGGTCGTGTGATAAAACTTATCCCTGGTGGTGATGGAGTGACTCGGATCGCAGTTCTAAAAACAGCAACCAGTGATCAAATGCAACGACCCTTAGTTAAATTGTGCCCTCTACCAATAGAGGACTAAGTTAAATCAGTTCCTTCTTTCATTAATTGTATTTTTGTTTAAGTTTAAGTTACGTATCGTTAAGTCATACTTCTTATCATTATTATCGTTTTTTAATTTTTTTTTTTTACCGTTTTTCTTTGTTTCTATCTTTTAGTTTTTTTTTTATTATTATTTTTTTTAACCAGAAAATGCCATAGGCATTTTGGTGGGCGGGATGTTCCGTTACCGTAACGGACTCTCGTCCAGTTTCAAATTTTGCGCCACCGATGAGCGATGATTGACAGTCGCATTAGCGCAGTGACAATGACAGCTTTGACCGGTTGTCATGCGCGTCGTTCCCGGGAAGAGAGCGCCGCATCTGCCATCGCGACGGAAAAAAAAATGGTGAAAATTTGCCGCGCGCGCGAACTACCTTTTTAACACCAAGAAATTCCTGTACCGGGTGGAGATCATCGAGTGCAAGTGGCAGTCCAAGGTACGTACGTGCATTGTATTGTTATTGCCTATTTCGAATTGTGGATCATCGTTATCGAGCATAAATTCCCAGTGTAGCACGGGCCACCAAGTTGCAGGTTGTTACAGAGGGATAAACGGGGAATGTTCATATATATAAAAATTGCACCACGGGCGAAGCCGGGGCGGGTCGCTAGTAATAAATAAATTCAAATTCAAATTTCAAAGTCCATTATATAACAATTGTCACAGCTTAAACAAATTCATAGCTAGTGGAAATTAGCGCATTTCAGACACCCGAATTTGCTAAAATCTAGCGCAATTTTGAGAATGGCTTAGACCGTTTGTCCACCGCCACCGGCACCGAAGTAGCGATACATTGGCCGCCTGACCACGGCACTGTCTCGGCCCGAGATTGTGACGGGCCGATGTCCACACACTGGTGTCGCACCGCACCATTCGCCGAGTTTTTATTTTTTCGTTTTATTTTGTCAATAATAAAATTGTAAAAAAAATGATAATGAATTTAAATAAGTATATATAATACATTAATTGAAATTGTAGAGAGTAAAGACTGTTTATGTGATAAGGCCGAGGATGTGTCCAAAGGCCGCGAAGTTTGAGCTGTTCATGCTGCCGCAAATTGTCGTGACGTACATAAAACGCTCCTGTGATGTATCGTTCACGTATTAGAGGATGAATTCAAAATGCTTTGCATCGCTCGGTGACGTCCCGGTGATGGTAACGGTGGACAAACGGCCTTAGCGTATCTTTTTTTCTTCAAACGGCAACACTGCTACGCCGACTGAAATTCGCTTGTGCGTTGATGCGCCTTGACAAGAGTTTTATTTTTCGGGGACTCCCCTATACTTTTGTGCGGGCCCGGTCTGTCGATGTCGGCAGAGTTATTTTATTTTAGTACACGATACTTTTAATCCCTCATGCGTGTTATTCGATGTGTTATCGTAAGCAATCTATTTTTGTCAGACAAAAAGTACCTCGAAGACTGTCCCTCGTCTGCGCAGGATATCGAGTAGATATATACGAATACACATACCTATTTAAGGAAGATATGTATCCAGGTGGAAAGGCGTCTATTGCAATCCTCAAATCGAGCCACGGATCGCTGAAGCTTCTTTTTTTAAACTGAAAATAGAAAGTATTTCATGATCAACAATTATTTATTTATTTATTTATATATGAGGTACACAAAACAGGATGCTGTCGTTGAAGATTAATTGTAGAAAGAATTATTCATAGAGATGTACTAGACAGCAACCCCAAAACATGTGCACACAGCACGTCTAAATTAAACAGTGTTAAAATTGAAACAACAGAAGAGAGACAAGCTTAGCTGTATTTTATAAAAAGTTACTTTAAGATGAAAGCACGTCTCTACAAGGCTACAATAAAATAAATGTAAATTAATATAACTTCAGTCATGTTTAGCAACGCAATTTCTATCAATGTTTAAACAAGTCATCTCTTTACCAAAATTCCATCTTTTTTTAATGTTAAAGTCGTCAGACAGGCTGACGGTCCACTTGAAGGTAGGTGATTACCGTCGCCTGTAAAGCAACGCCACAGCTAGGATAAAAAGATTGGTAAGAGATTCTTCTTCTTTAAGTGCCATACACAGGTCTCCCGGACGTTGGCGATCACTCTCAAAAGGGCCTCTCTATCACGTGCCACTCGGAAGAAACAGCTCCTCCACTCCCGCAATTCCGGTCCATTGACGGATGTTTCTCAGCCATGATATCTGTCTTCTGCACACTCCTCTTCGTCACTCAATTTACCCTCCATGATGAGATGGAGGGATGTACCTACCGTATGTTCTTCTTACCCCCCAGGACTCATGTCCTAATTGTCGTGTATTTCACGGTGGTCCTCTATAACGGGGTGGTTACTGCCCAAATGACTGCGAAAATCCAGACCAGAGCCATCTATAAAAGTTCATTTCAAAAGTTGGCCCTGCCTGGAATCGGGGCTCGTCAACTTGCTCATCTCTTTTTACATCGCAATTGTAATATCAGTAGAGAAGCTAAAAATACTTACCCGTCTATAAAACGAATAGTCTATCTCCGAATCAGTCATAGCCCGGGACAGTGCTAGACTGGATTCTGTACTCAGCGTATTTCTCTCCAATTCTTCACTACAACTAGAAAGAATGCTGTCGCTTCTGGGTGTCACTATGTCCACATTTTGCATCCAAGTGTAAGGAGTCACTGTTATATCATCAGGGATGTCCAAATCGGTAACCAATTCTAAGCGATTTTTTGGTATTCTCTCGTAATAGTTTGGAAACAGATTCATAATTTATTTTTAACTTATTCAATAACAAAATGCAACTTCAAAATGTAAACTTCAAAATTTTTTTTTTTAAGCTCTCGGCGAAGTCACCATCTGCCTGATACCAGTTTAAGATCACGTAGGCAAATGTTTGGTTAGCGTTAGTCAGTAATGTCGATGCAATCGTCGTCCGAGTTACGAAACTGTTACTTCAGTATTTGGTCGATACGTGAGGCAGACCATGCCATCAATGTCAAACAGGTCACAGGTTTGGGTTGGGTTTATTGGTTTTGGTAATAATGAAAAATACCAATTAAAGTAGATTACGACTAGCTTTTTAGGAGACTTTATACTTTATAATTAGCCACCCGCACCCGGCTTCACGCGGATTTTTTTTCTGCAAATTATGTACACAAACCTTCCTCGCAAATATGGAATACCCTTTTGTTTTTAGACATAATTATGGCAAATATAAAAAAAAAACGGGACAGCGAGTTGAACTCACGTGAAGAGGGTTCCGCACGATGTTGAGTGATTTACCATGTTATTTTAATATCATGGACTTCTTATAGGTTTTCCTGTAATCTATAAGTAGAAAACTAATTTCCGTATTTTTTTCAAAATTTTAGGTTCAGTAGTTTCGGGGATAAGGGGAGGAGGAATGGTCGGACAGACGGACACACGAGTGATCCTATAAGGGTTCCGTTTTTTCATGAATTTTTGTTTATAAGTTTACAATCTAATCGTAAAATTAAAGAGCAATTTGAATTTAACCTAAATAACTAAATTGATTATTTGCTAGGAATAACTTCCACTAACACGATTCTTATTGTCTCTAAGACACTGTTATTGTGTTCTTTACACAATTACACATTGTCACTACACTAATTCAAAAGGTTTTATCCTTTCCCAGGCACGTATCCAGACTTTTGGTTCGGGGGGGGGACAAACATTGAAACAACCATGTGAACTGTGTAAAAATCGCTGTAATCACTGTACTTTACTCTAATTTTTCTGAAAAATCTTTCACAGGTTTTTAGAGAAATCGAGAAACTACTCTTTGCCATCGCAGCTATGAATGTAGACGCAGTTTGGGCAACAGTTCTGTTTGTGCAGGATAGTTCTCTCAATGTAATGACAATAGGTTTGAGTAACTCAGGTTTGAGTAAGTTCTATAAATCTAGTGTCACACATGCCGACCAGTCTTTTTTTCTTACTTTCTGAATGAATGACATCTATCGTTTTTTTTTCAGTCAGATTTCGGGGGGGGATAAATCCCAACTATCCCCCCCTCTGTATACGTGCTTGTCCTTTCCAAATGTCTAACTATACTTATCTGTGATACCGAGAAGCTGGAAAGCTTCAACATTCACATGAAGTCTTTTCTGATGAGCTTCTGCATATTTTTTTAATGACTTTAATCACGGGGTCTACCTTGAGGTCTCTATGAAGGTCGTCGTTACAGATATGCCTCTTAGTAGATACTTTATTCTGAAATATTTAGATCATCATAATGTTTCTATATTTGGTACAGCATCATATCTGCGTCCCATATGTCCATACCGGCATGGGAACTTGTTTATAAATTAGTATTTTATTATGTACTGATAATGAAGAATACTTTCTCAATAGGTAACCAGTTAGCTTTCCAGCGAAGCTTAGCGTCCTATGCAGTGGCATAGCTACACTTTCAGCGCCCTGGAGCAAAATTTTTCAAGCGCCCTCTCTCATTTGCGAACTTGTAACTAAACATTGCATGCATATAACTAATAAAAGTATTATTATTATCAAGATAAATATGCCGAAAGATTACAGATTCATTGTCATTATTTATTAAGACTGAAAAAAATTCATACACAAAAATCCAGATGATTCATTTCGAGGTTTATTTATAATTTTGCTCCAGGGCGCTAAAAGTAAAGCTTATAATACGCTTTTTTGCTTTGAAATTGATTTTAGTTCCGTTTTCCGCTACCTTTTCTGAAGTACATTTAATTACCGGCTATTGGTTTCATTTATGGATATCTGTTCGAAACTAAAATGTTCCGAAAAAGTGAATAATGAATATTTTTTAATTAGGTGGGCATTTTCGATTGGCTATTGAGAAAAATTAAAAAAAAAACATTGTGCCCCCCAGGCCCCAATACTACACCAATACTACACTCGCTAGCGAGAACGTAAAACGTTTGTATGGAAAATCGTGAACTGTCAATGTTAAACTATCAATTTTCCATATAAATATTTTACGCTTTCGTTAGCGAGCGTAAGTGTAGTATTGTAAACTCATGCTAGAGCCACAGTGGCTCTAGCATGAGTTTACGATACTACACTCACTAGCGAGAGCGTAAAACATTTATATGGAAAATTGATAATTTGACATTGACAGTTCACGATTTTCCATACAAAAGTTTTACGTTCTCGCTAGCGAGTGTAGTATTGGTGTAGTATCGTAAACTCATACTAGAGCCACTGATCCCACCCGCTCCCCGACGCTACGCCCCTGGTCCTATATCATGCCTAAGTATTTGGCTGTATTCTCGTACAGCCAAAAATTCTCGTACGCATGGTTGTTAAAGTTCTCCGGATAATAACTATTGGTCTCGTTTGTGAAATCAATGTGAACGGAGTAAAAAAAAATTATAAGTAAAGGTCGGTTTTAACGCTACGTAGCAGCACAACGCTTGTTGCGCGTCGATCTATTCAAGATTAAATAAAAGCTATTTATAATTAATAGATGAAGTTTCCAGTTGACGTATTTTTAGGAAACTTTCTCAGCTTTAAGATTTTTTTATTAATGACTAACATTAATAGTTTTTGAATTATTTGCAAAAAAACTGAAACCCCTTTTTTTGAAATATTTATTATAACTTTTGCAATAGGGGAGCGGACAAATTTTCAGAAAGTGTTTTAAATTAATCTTCATGGATATTTATTCCCATAAAAAATACTATTTTATTTATTTATAGCCTTTTAAGTACTCAAAATCATGTTTTAATATTGTTTGTTTGAAAATGCCGCCAAAACGCCATGATACTTAGTTCATCTGAGAGCGCGTAACGTCATTTGTGGTCATATCATAACAAAACAGCTGCATTGGCATAAGACAATGATTGCCCACAAATGACGTCACGCACTGTGATTGGTGTTTCAGTATAGATTAAAAATATTGTAAATAATAAAATTTTATTTCTTCATTTAAAAATATTTAAATGAATTATATTAAATTATAATTCGATAAATAATCGTAAAAAATTATATATTTTCTTTCTAAGTACATTTTAGATTTTAATCTGATTACTGTCCGATCCCCTATTGTCTATCTGCGGGTTTAAAAATTTTGCACATTTTTACGAATCAAGCGAGCTATCGCACGTATTTTTACTAGCAAAGCAGTATCAAGAATTGACACGCGTTTTTCAACTTAGAAACTAGACTGCCTCGAAGGTAATACAATTTGCAATATAAAATATTGATATGTTTCATACTCATTCGAATAAAAGGAAAAACTTCTTTTATTTAAAACATTCTATTCGAAATTTGTTGTCATGGGACATACCATTGCTCGTGTGGTAATTAACAAAATTTTGTAACATTTGCGAAGACATGTTATTGATTAGAAAAGTATTAGTGCTCTTTTTATTTCATTTGGTGACGATTTTATTTCGCTTTAATTCAAATTTAAGTATATCGAAATATATCTACTTCACTGTGACTCTTGTTTCTATTCCCACAATTGTATCACATGAGAGTGCCAATTTTTTATATGTTTTCCAATTACAAGGTGCCTCGTTGTGTTTGGAGACGGTGATTCAAAATGACTTATCTAAACTACTCTCTAATATACCTACTTATACTTATAGTCTTAGTTCAAAATATAAAAATTCGCATGTTCTTAGGTAACAATTTTTAAATATTCGTTTCTTTGTTTGTATAAAACACTAGCGACCCGCCCCCGGCTTCGCCCGGCGTGCAATTTTTATATAAAAGAACATTCCCCGTTTATCCCTCTTTCCATTAGCGAAAACCGAATTAAAATCGGTCTACCCGTTCACGCGTGATGCCGTGACCAGGAGAAATGGGGATTCATTTTTATATATAAGAAGATTTGCTAACAGTAATTATTAGTTAAGGTAGTGAAAGATTAGTTAAGGTAAAATTTAACCTTAACTAATCTTTCAGATTAGTTAAGGTTTTATTTGACACTAACTAATATATCGTTGGTTAAAATAATAAAGTTAATCGTTAGTTAGTTCTCTTCGACTAGACTATCCTCAGACTTGTTACCACAGTTCAAACGTGTAAAGTCCAAATTCTCTAAATAAATTAGCTTTCTGTTATATTCTTAACATTTTGTAATAAATAAAACATTGGTAGTTTTTAAAAATAACACCAGTTAAGCAAGAAAACTCATCATGGATTTTTTCCTGTTCCATTCTTGCACAATGAATGAATTCACTAAGGTGTTTTTAAAATTTATTAATTATATTGTTTTATTAAAATTATATTTGTATTTTTTTTATACAAATGAAATTACCTTATTTACAGTTTTATTCAGGATAATCATAGGAAATACATCAAACAGTAGTAACATTTAGAAAATTATGATTAAAGTAAACGATTAATTTAATAGACTCTATTTAAATACATAATTAAATACTTTTACAATATTTCAATCTCTATATATAAAAATGAATCTCCATTTCCCTTGGTCACGGCATCACGCGTGAACGGGTGGACCGATTTTAATTCGGTTTTCACTAATGGAAAGAGGGATAAACGGGGAATGTTCTTATATATAAAAATAGCACGCCGAGCGAAGCCGGGGGCGGGCCGCTAGTAAATTATTATTTACTTAATTTATAAATAACGAACTATTATTGTCCATAAATAAGGAAATCTACAATATTTTCCACAATGCCTTTATCTCTGATCTAATTACTCGCATCTAGGTTAAAAACAAAGTTATCGATTCATTTATTAAATTAATTCACCCATTAAGTTATCTATAAAACAAATTGTTTTCAATGATTTACAACTCTTTAAGTCAGCGGCGGACTAATCACTCAATAATGCTCAATAAAACTACACCTCATACCTAATCTATGTTGGAATACGTCCACTGAATGTGTTTACGTTCTCGTCGGGTGGCAAGTTGCCCAAAAGCGCACAGCAGTTGTTTAGTAGACGTCTTGCGAGCATAGCGTGCGAACTCGCAAGCGGACTATACGTCATTTCGTATGTATATTGTCCTTACACTTGAATTAAAACTAGTTGTCTAGCGATTCGCTATTGCTACTGCGCACATGCGCAGTCAGACAACGCGTGCACAACGTAGAATCGCGTTTTTCGCTTTATCTACTTCGTCCTACACGATACGTATGCGTTTATATGTATTTTAACGCCATAAATTTCCACAATATCAGCTGCTATCGGTGATCGTGTGTACAAACGAGTCGCACAGTCCGGCTGTCGGTCAAATCGAGTCAGTCATGCTCCGATAGTGCCCACAGATGGACGTGTCAAACGGTCCGTCGCTGCGTCTTCGCGGCGGCGTCAACAGTAACTGTGACAGTAAAAAACATGAGTTGAACTTGTGCCCGAGTGTTATGTCCGTGGAGACCCAGCGGTTGCTGCCGCCGACTTCGGAAACCATCATGACGAAGCCGTTCCCCGTGCGAGGTGAGTTTAGAAATCTAGCTGAACTAAAAATACTACCCAGACTATCCCATGAAAGCTTTTCCGCTGCCTTGTCGTGCTACGAACATTGTTCGGAATTCAATGACGGAATGCATTCAATCAATCATCGCATTGAAGGACACATATCACATGCTTTATTGAATTTGGTCCTTCGAGACGGATGTCATGATTCGTTTCTTACGAGTGCATTCATTTAAAGATATACTAAATATTATTTCCTAATTCTGTATGTAACGTCTACGTTGTTTAAATTAGTAAAATGATAATTCAGAGAATGTACCTAGTAATAATTATTGGATCATGTAAATCTCTATATATAAAAATGAATCCCCATTTCCCTTGTTCACGACATCCATCACGCGTGAACGGGTAGACCGATTTTAATTCGGGTTTTCACTAATGGAAAGAGGGATAAAGGGGGAATGTTCTTATATATAAAAATTGCACGCCGGGCGAAGCCGGGGGCGGGTCGCTAGTCTCTCTATATAAAAATGAATTCCCATTTCCCTTGTTCACGACATCCATCACGCGTGAACGGGTAGACCGATTTTAATTCGGGTTTTCACTAATGGAAAGAGGGATAAAGGGGGAATGTTCTTATATATAAAAATTGCACGCCGGGCGAAGCCGGGGGCGGGTCGCTAGTCTCTCTATATAAAAATGAATCCCCATTTCCCTTGGTCACGGCATCACGCATGAACGGGTGGACCGACTTTAATTCGGTTTTCACTAATGGAAAGAGGAATAAAAATTGGCGAAGCTGGGGGCGGGTCGCTAGTTGCATATAAAATATATAAAATAATTTGATTAAGCAATTTTGTGAACAGATTGAACATTTAACCTCTGATGTGTCTACAAATTCTTTTATCATTTATTTTTAGTAGTTTAAATAAAATGAAACAATACCAAGAAACATATAATATTATAAACAGTTTACGTCATTGCTACAACCATTCGTTAATATGGAGTTTGGATTAAAAGTTGGAATTTGAACCACAGTTGGCTAAAAGTGAATAGAACAATATAACTGCTTTATCTCTGCTAAAGTTATAAAGCTGAAGAGTTTGTTTGTTTGTTTGTTTGTTTGTTTGTATGGTTGAACGCTCTAATCCCAGGAACTACTGGTTCGAATTGAAAAATTCTTTTTGTGTTGGATAGTCCATTTATCGAGGATTGCTATAGGCTATATAACATCACGCTATGACCAATAGGAGCGGGGATTCATTGAAAAATATTGCAAAAACAGAGAAAATTATCCCTTTTGAGAGCTACCGTTGCGTGCGCTGCGTAAACGGTTAAAGCAAAGATGTTGTATTAGTAGTCACCTGGGTTAAAATTACGCAAAAAAAAAATCATGTATGACGGAATTGTTCCCCTTTAAAATTTACTTTAAAAAGTCCGCGACAGCATATGTCTATCTTTTAAGGTTGACTCACTATAACCTTTTTATAGTAATCAAATTTGTTCTAAAATAATGCATTATTTGCAAAGGTATTTTTATAAACATGACATTAATCCTTATCCATTTGATTTCAATGAATATCAATGAATATGAGTTTTAAAATAACTCCATAACAAAATAATGATCAAGTACCACGCGCGCATATGATGTGCAAGGCTTGCGGTCGTGAGGCCTCCTGCCTACCGCACGACTCAGACGCGTGGTCGCATCCAGCGAACTGCTTTTGTAAATATTTTTTTGCGATATCTCTTCGTATAATAATACTTACATTAATAAAATACCTAGAAAAAGAACGCAGCTTTCTCGGCAGAAAAACGGCTGTGACTTTTATCTATAATATAATCGTTGTTAGCGTGAATCTCAGGAACGGCTTAACCGATTTTTATGTGCTTTCCACTGATGTATTGTAGCACGATTCCGGTAATATTTAGTGTATATTTAATTATTCCAATCTGTTTACAAACAAAAAAGCTACGCGTTATTCCGAATACCACGCGTACAAATTCGCGGGCACAGCTAGTTCGTAATAAATTCGTAATACCAAATTTAATGGAGAAAAAAAAATTAACAGGGGGATACTTATACATATAATTTTAAATTAAGATAACACCAAAAAATAAACAATTGATGAATAAATTTTAACGCATTGTATTAACTCTAAGTAAAATAATGTCTAAAAAAATAATGTATGTCTAAAAAAATAATTTTATTATATTATTAACTCAAAATACTTGTTACTAATAAATTGTTATCTTTACATACAATATCAAGAGATCTTTACGATATCTTCTTTGATATCCTTACGACATCAAAGAAGATTTTAAAGAAATAACCAATATTACAATATACCACTTCAGAAAACGTTTACAACATTAACGCATAAAGGAACCATTTAAGCATACGATTAATACGATTATACGCATGAATGGGTTGTAACAAAAAAAATAACAACACGATTAGGGAGGTAGACAGAATACGTTTGCTCATGTATATTTCTGTAAACGAAATAATAATAAAATATTTCAGATACCAACATGTTTTTGTGGCATGGTTCTATGTAGACAGAATTTTTAAAAAACTTTCATAACACTCTCATTTTAACGAGGGGGATATCTTGCATGATACCCTATGCATTTACGCAAGTGTCTATGAAGCCCATCACACATCCTACATGGTGTTATGTGAGTAACTCACTGAAATATTCCTCGTACATCAGCATGGTTCTAGTCCTGAAGGCACTTTCGTGTCTGAAGACTTGTGCCGCAGTTCCGCCGCAGTAGTGTAAATAGATCACCGGACCGTCGAGACATCTTTTGATTTCTTCACACAATGGATAAACCGACTTATACAAAAATTTCTGAAAAATTTTCCTTCGTCCTCAATAACTTCTTTAAACAACGTCCAATATTCTCCTTCCAATTATGTCTTCTCGAAAATAGGAATTAAAGCCATGCGTTTTTCTCTTTTTTAGTTTCGTCTTCCTCTAGTAACAGTGCAATTACACATTTGAAAAATGTCTGAACATTTTCAACAAATAATGAAACGTGTTTTTTCTGTTAAAGATTTGTCTGACATGGCACGTTTCTAGTTAATAAATGGTGTATGACGGTAGGTACTTAAGTGTCTGACACAATCGTTGTCTGAAGATATAAATGGACCTTAAAATTAAATTCCTTTCAATTTAAATAACTATTCAACTTTCAATTTAAGTAACCATGGTACTAATTTACCTACAGCAAACAAAGCTTTATAAAATGGATTAAAACATTTTTTTTATTCTATGACCTTGACCTATATACATACATAACATTACAATCTGTTCTTCACAATTAAAACGTTCGGATCTTGTGTGAAACCGTACTATGGGTATTTTTATAACATTTTTTTTTTACAAGCCGGCTGCCAACCAGCGCCAGCCGGTTCTATGTATATCACGTTAGAAGCGCGTGTCGACCCGACCATAAAATGCAGAACATTGACAAAATAAATATTATAAGCAGATAATTAAGTAATCTGTGTTCGTAAACGAAGATTTAACTTCTGATTTAACTAATAGGTATGTTTGACAAGTGATTAAATTTCAAACGGTATAGAAAATTGTGTGAAAAAAAAAAAACAAATTTAACGACGTGCGTATAAACGGCAGATACACACGAAGATTCAATTTTCCCGTATAAAGCTACTTCTTCCACTTCTAGTTTGACTTCTAGTTATTTTCGGGTTCTGGCAGGACAACGTCTGCTGTGTCAGCTAGTATAGGTACAGATTTTTAGAAAAATCTACATAAACTTCGATGTCTTCTTCAGGTTCTCGTTGGCCCTTTGCGCATGCAGGAAGCGCTGCAAGAAGGTCATCCGCAAACATTCCAAATACCTGCGCCACAGAAGCGTTTGGTTCTATTAAATTGATCTATGTCTACATTCACCTATACGTAGCAAAATCTCTCGCACTACTATTATTTATTCTGTGACAGAGCTAACTTTTTTTTTTTTTTTTTTTGTTTTCTTTTTTTTCAGCAACATGGCAATCTGTGTTTCTCACAATGAGCCACTCCTCTGTTGTACTCTCGTACTGAGTTAGTAATTCTAGTATTAGAAGGGGGACTCCAGTGAGCAACCCTCCCGCCGCATATTACAACCCAAACACCACAGTGTTTGTGTCAGTCAAATCTACTCGAGAGGGAGCAGATGCTATGTCTTCTGAGTCTGATGTGCCGCACACTTCCCTCACCCTCGAGTTCTGAAGCAAGGTCATTGATGTGAGTTGATAATCTGTTTTGGTATTTTTTGCTGTACTTTGCAATCTCCCGCTTAACAGTGTCAAGGCGCAGGTCCTCGTAGATGTATTTGTTACACACATAGTATGGGATGTCCAGCATTGCTCGTATCGTCTTACTTTGGAATCTTTCCAGTATCTCGATGTTACTGTGGCTTGCTGTACCCCACAGTTGAATGCCATAAGTCCATATGGGCTTAAGGATAGCCTTGTAAATTGCGATCTTGCTGGTATTTGAAAGCCCCGAGTTGCGTCCAACCAACCAGTACATGGAACGCATACGAGAATCAAGCTGTTTACGTTTGCTCCATATATGTTTTCTCCAAGTAAGCCGGCGGTCCAAATGAATGCCTAAATACTTGGCATCCTCTGCTTGAGGCACTTCCTTGTCATACAGTCTAACAGGCGGGCAGGTTTGTTTTCTCAAGGTGAAAGTCACTTGTACCGATTTACTTTGGTTAGCTTTGATACGCCAACGATTAAGCCATCTTTCCACCTCTGAAAGATGATGCTGCAAGACAGTTGATGCAGTCTGGTGATTATCGCTCACTGCTAAGAGGGCTGTGTCATCTGCATATGTAGCTATTGTGGTGCCAGAGTGAGCAGGTAAGTCAGCAGTAAAAAGTAGATACAAAACCGGACCCAAGATACTCCCCTGCGGGACCCCCGACAGGATACGGCATAATACAGAGGTCTCGTTGTTATGCTTGATCTCGAAGCTTCTCATGCTCAGATAAGATTTCATGATGAGGAAGAAACTATGTGGAAGCGTATTTTTAATTTTGTATAACAGACCTTCGTGCCAGACCCTATCGAATGCCTGACTGATGTCCAGAAAGACAGCCGCACAATATTGCTTATTCTCAAGCGTCAGTCCTATGGAGTTAACGAGTCTATGAACCTGTTCTATAGTACCATGCCCCTCACGGAAACCGAATTGATGTGTTGGTATTATGTCAGTCATATGGGAACGCATTCTGTTCAGTATAATTTTTTCAAATAATTTTCCAACCACCGGTAAGAGGCTGATAGGTCGATATGATCCAGGTTCATGAGGTGGTTTTCCAGGTTTTGGTATCATTATAACCTGCGCGATCTTCCACTGAGCAGGATATATGCACAATCTCAAGCATGCATTAAAAATGATCGTTACCAAGATGATACCTTTTCTGGGTAGGTGTTGTAGCAATGTGGCATCTATGAGATCATAGCCCGGTGCTTTACCCTTCTTGAGCCTTGCAATTTCTCGTTGTATTTCTCTAGGGGTTGCGATTTTCAGTGGTAAACACATCTGTAGTGGTGTTTCTAGACATTTGGTGACTTCTTCATCAGTATCAGAGCAAACACTCTGGTGAGGCTGGAAAACTGTCTGCAGATGGTCAGCAAAAGCTGCTACTTTTTCAGTATCGGATCTGGCCCAATCTCCCGCAGCTGTTCTGAGTGGTGGTATATGCGCCTTTGGCTTTTTCAGGTTTTTAGTGGCTTTCCACAACGAGTAGTTCGTGTCTTTGGTTGGTGAGAGGCTGCTAAGGTATGTTTGGAGGTGTTCGTTTGTGTGTTGATTAATCATCTTTTTCAGATCCTCCGATGCCCTGTTAAAGTTTCTTTTGTCACGTGGATATCCTGTAATATGCCATATTTTTCTTAAGCGTCGTCTTTCATTCACCTTGTCTTTAATTAGCTTTGGGTACGCAGTTGTTTTATGAATTTTCGTTTTGCATATTGGTGTAGAGTTGCAAGCAGCCAGATGGATCATTTTATTAAAAGATTCCACTGCAGATTCCACCTCATTTGCTGTTTTCAGGGAAATGTTAAGATCCACATTTTGGTTGATCACACTACTGAAGCAGCCCCAGTCGGTCCCATTGTTATACAATCTAGTGCTGATCTCCACATTTAGTACCCTACCACTAACATTCAATATGACCGGAGTATGATCCGATGCTAGGTCGCTGCATTCCTCAACACTCGTGTAAGATTTTGGAATGTTCTTCAAAATGAAGAAATCCAGAAGATCAGGCACTTTTTTACGATCGGAAGGCCAATAGGTAGGCGCTCCATGGCTGATGCAGTGTAGGTTTGACCCAATTGTTGCAGTGTACAGCTGCCTACCTCTAGGAAGGGTTAATCTGGAACCCCAATGCACATGCTTGGCATTCCAGTCGCCCCCACATATAAACCTGTCACCGAGTCTCGCAAAGTAGTTTGTGAAGTCCTCTTTAGTTATCGAATGTTTAGGTGGACAATATACGGCAGATAATGTAGTCTCCGTTTTATGGTCCTGAACTCTTATTGATGTCGCCTGTATTTTCTCCGTCCGGTATTCTTCTAATGGGTAATGTTTTAGATTTTCTCGGACTATTACTGCTGTGCCACCATGCGAGTTACCAGACGGGTGATTCGTGTAGTAGGCACTATAGTTCTTAATATTTATGTACGATCTGGAGGTAAACCACGTTTCTGAGATTAAGGCGACGTCGATTTTTTCAGAGTGCAGGAATATTTTAAATTCGGGTAGACGCTCAGTGAGTCCGTTGGCGTTCCAGGTTACAATGCGTAAATTTAGGGGCATTTTTGTAATATTTGACTAACTAATTGGATTATACGATCCATCATGGTGTCGAGCATGTTGCTCATGATATTTTGGAATCGCTGAAACATTGTGTCTAGAATATCGACTAGGTTGTTAGAGTCTGATTTGTTTATGTTTGCTTCAGGATAGGTCTTGTTCTTAGTAGCTTCAGCGTATGTATAAATCGAAGTCCGTGGTCTGCTTTTTTTCTGGGAGATTTCTTTTTGTTCTAAAGATTGCTGCTTGTTATCAGACAGTTTGGGTCTAGATTTAATTGTTGTTTGTTTTTCCGTTTTAAAAATCAATTCTTTGTAAAACTTGTATTTTTTACAGCCTTTATAGCTAGCAGGGTGTTTTTCCTGACAATTTGCACATGTTGCATCAGTGTCTGATGGTTTGGTACATTCGTTTGACGGATGTGTTTCACCACATTTTACACAACGATAGGGTCTACAGCATTGGTTTTTAGAGTGTCCGAATCTTTGACATCTTTTACACTGCAATATTTCCTTTTTTCGGTATGGGGCCTCAAACGTAACTTTCATATAACCAAGCCTGTTTACCTTAAAAATATCCATATTGTTATGTTTGGGTTCCAAATCTACGTAGAAAAGAGGAAGGGGATTTTTTGTTTCCCTGTGCTTTACATTGACTATCTGTCTTGCCTCGTGTCCAAGTGAACTTAATTCACGTTTTATATCCGCAACATCTTCAGACGAATGAAGACCGCGAAGAACCACTCTGTAAGCCCTTTCACATTTCAGTTTATATGTATAGTGACTTATGTTGTTCACAGTGAAATGTTCACGGATCTTTTTGTAGGTATCGATATCTGCAGGCATTACCTTAACAATGTGTCCAGATTTAAGTGTAGTCATAGTGTACAAGCAGCTCTCCACTACTTTGTTTAAAACTTGTTTTAGGGATATTACTTGCATAACTCCAGTAACAAAAATGGGTTCTGGCTTGGGTGGTTTGGGTTGAGCTAAAGGTAGTGTAGTCTCATTCTTGTTAGTTTCTAAGATATCAAAGCGATTTTGTGTTGGAACAGTGTACTTAGTTCTTGATACTTTAGTATTGATATTGTCACTTGTGTCCGGACTATTCTCTGACCTTTTTCTTTTCGATGTGGGCACTTGATCCTTCTGCCAGTGTTCGGTAGTAACGACATCATGTGTTGATTTGTTAGTCAGATTCTCAAGAGAATGACTTCTTGTTCGCTCGAACATGTTCCTATGTAATGTTTGCTGTATCATTGCCGGTTTATTAGGGGTTTTAGTTTTAGTTTTGTTTTCATCATTCATATTGTTCCCACGAGTAGGGTCGATATAACAGGTCACTCAAGGGGTAACGCCCATTCCCTCAAGAAGGCACAATACAACGGAGTTAGCCAGATCCTCCGAGGTTGTCGCTCGCAACTGGTCTCCCACCAGCCATGCATCCTCTTGGCACGTTACTCACCGTAGGATTGGGGTGATTTTTGAAGTGGTATTCTTCTACGTAGTCCAGGCGGTTAAGCCAAGACTCCCGATCGCAGATTGCGGTTGCGGGTTGGGTTAATCATTTCCTATTAACCTCAAAGGGCCGGCTTGTTAGGCCAGCGGGTCGGGTTAGTTTACCGCCGCCCGAGACTCGGCGTTGTGACTCATTTAGCACCACCCAGGGGGCACGTGTAGGGCAATAAGAGGTAATTCCTACGGACGCGAGTCACAATGCCCCCCACAGAGCTAACTAACAAACATTCCTTATTTATACACCAAAACTTGTAGGTTTTTGTGTCATTATTGTATCTAAGTATATATGCTAAGTTATTCTGTCCGTCTATATTCTAAGAAATTTTGTCTCCTTAAATAGAGATGCTTGGAGCATTGTAAATCAAAATATTGGATTGGAAACCGTCATTGCCTCTCTGCCACAGCTCTGACAAGCATGTATCAGAGCTCCAAATCTTCGTTACAATATCTCAAGTCCTTCGTCATAATTATTAATTCTATGGATCGAATAATTAATAATTATTTTTCATAATAATTATTAATTATTCAACAATCATAATAGAAAATCACACAATACAGTTTCAATGAAACTGATAATACTGACAAAAAAGTGGAGGTACGCGCCGTTTATACTAATTTTAATCAAGGCTACGTTTAAACAACGTTTAACTACGCTGATCACCTACATATCTGGCTTTGAGGTAAACGAGTCTTGGTGCGTTTGAAAGTGATAGCACAGCACAGAGAGCCCTACTAAAGATGTTTTTCATACAAATCCAGCGTGTCAGGGGCGTTACCGTTTATTCAATACAAGTACACACAAGGCTTACGCATTCTTTAGGTTTCCAATACAATGTCCACTCGCATTTTTTAAAGCTAAAAATTGCATTTAATTACTTACTATAAGGATAAGGATTATTACTACTTATAAGGATTATTTCTAAAAGTAGTAAATGAATACAAATTAATGTATTAAATGTTACTTACAATTTGTGTCAAAAGTTAGCACTGTCATATTTCTTTAATTTTAAATCTCTCATTAATTACTTGTGATGTTACACGCCATAATTTTCTTTATTCACGTTTTTACTTTGTTTATTCGCAATCGCAGCACATTTCTATCCCTTTTTTGGATAATGTTTACTCCACAACGTGCAAATAGAAACTGGTGTGGCACAACGCCCAAATGTGCGCTTAACGCATATGCACGGCATGAATATTATGATTACTACCGTCTCTAGTAACGCGCGCTGCGGCGACGACGACGCGGCGATTCTCTGCTCTGTAGTTGGTGATGATGTTTATACTAACTCAGGAAAAGTAATTTTACTGGAACTAGAAGTAATCACATCACGTCGCTGTTGATATAAGAATGATATTATTATAAATAATGTTAAAAGAAAAAAAATTGTTACACAATTGAATGATGCCTAAGTAATCGTCAGATCTAAAATTAATATTTTAATTATAATAAGTAAGTAAATGCAACACATCAACATTATAATTTCGTCTGACATAACAATAAAATATCTTGGCTGAAATGCTTTAATTAGAATAAACAAGATAATTAAGTCAGATAATTTAAATAATCAAATCAACTGGTTCAAACCGACCGTTGCGTCGTTCGTTTCAAGCATAGAGAGGCGACATTGATGGGAAAGCAGCTTTCCTATACCTCCATCTATCTACCTCTAAAATATATTATTCCCTTTATGATAAAGACACCATACGTGCTGAAGGTCTACTTGAAAGGACGTAGCTTTTATATTTTATGTACTTTTCGATTTCATTTGTGGATTTTTAAATTATCATTCATTATGGAAACAGCTACACAAATTAAATTAAAATACATAATAAGTCTTAAGACTACCTTATAAATAATTAATATGTGTGAAGTCATGATAATCCGGATATGGACTAGCATGGTTGGTTTAGTTTCAAAATGTCATTGTTTCGAAAGGTCAAAAATTTGAAGCGTGGGTCCAATTAGTAAGAAAACCCAAGTAGCCCACAAGAGTCCTAAGAATAAGAGTTATAATAGCTGCTTAAAGTTTGACGCCTGGCAAAGCTATAACTGCAATGAAGATGTTAGGCGTTATATTGCTCATATATTTAGTCAGATGTTATTTTTTTTAATTTTCAACGCCGGCGAAGCCTCAAGCACCAGCTAGTAAATAATATTGAAGCATTTAAAAAACAATTAAAAGTAAGTAATTACTTCTGTTGATTCGATCGAGGTCATATTATTTGAATGAACTGTTTTTTCCTAAATACTCTTTGATCACGTGCTCATAAGTAATCCTTCAAACTCATCACAAGGTTGAATCGTGATAAATTGTTTACCGCTTATCGAGATTATTCGTTAGGTACCTATGCAGATAAAATGCACTTACGAAAAAATCCTATTGTTATTTGCTTTATCTAAATGCACTTTTGTAATTATTTTTCACTTCTCATGCTCTGAAAGTGCTTATTTGTGCAGGATATAGGCTGCACAAAATCGAATTTTGTGCACAAGTGCATTAATGTATCTACTCATAAATGTATCTATATTAAGGCAAAGAAAATGAGCCATACAGCCAATCACAATAAGAAGTTAATAGATAGAATTTGTTATTTTATAATATTTATTTAAATTTATTTGCCTTATGAGTATTTTTAGACATAAAAGATATTAAAATTTAAACTGAAGTACGGTAGGTTATTTAATTAATTTAAGAAAATTATTATTACAAAATTAATTTAATAGTAGGCTGTATAGGTCTGCAGCCCAAGCCAATGTCATAAGATGTCAATGTCAATGTCGTAAGATTTAAAAAAAATAAAGCGGCGGGAAACAGCTCTTGTAACAAGAGTCTTGTTGTTTCGTGCGTTTAAAGAAATATTATATTATACTACTGTTTTATTTCCTCGCAATCGAAGTGAAGAGCAGAGTTTATAACTCGTTAACAAAACCATTTTATCCTTGACATTACAAACATTACTATCAGCCCTCGCCTTCGGCTCGGGCTGCTAAAAGTTTCGGATAAAAATGGTTCGTTTTGTGCACTTGTTGTAAAATCTACCAATAGACTATATAAAATAAGAACCAGTTCGATGTTGAATTGAATTTTAATTCAACTAGCGATCAGCTTCCTGGTTCGCATGGATGCCTTCCTCCTTTATCGTTATTTTCATTTGTGAAAACTGTATAAAAATCCGTTGAGTGGTTTTAAAGAAGTTTTTTTATGTTAAGATCGGCAGACAGGCTGACGATCCACTTGATAGTAGGTGGCTACCGTCGCCTATAACACAAGCAATCGCCACAGGTGCTGCAAGTGAGCACACGACTACAGTAGGATTAAGGACAAGGGATTGGGACGGGATAAGTAATTGGCTCTGGCATCCCTTACTCACTGACCAAAATACAAAGCACACATGCTGTTATATCACGGTGGTTTTCTGTATGGGAGTGGTTACTGCCGCTGGATAGGCTGCCCAAATGACTGCGAAAAGCAGTGTGCCCAGTCACCACTTTCCAGATCCAGACCAGAGCCAAATTTGAAAAGTCAATTTTTCAAAGTTAACCCTGCCGGGAATCGAACCCGGGATCCTTAGAACAGAGCGTTAAAGCTAGCACCCTAACCACTCATCCAACGGGCTCGTCAAACAATGGGTCCGTGTTAAGGGAGAAACAGACTTTGTTTTTTAACTAGCCAACTGCTCCGGCTTCGCACGGATGTCAATTTTTTACAATTTTTTCTCTTTACGAGAACCTTTCTTGGACTTCAACTACTAATATTATAAATGCGAAAGTTTGTGTGTTTGGTTGTACAGATTTTGAAGAATTTGGCACACAGATAGTTTATTACCTGGATTAACATATAGGATACTTTCTATCCTGGAAAAATGTTAAGTTCCTGTAGGAGTTCTTTCGACTTTTGCGCTTAGCAACACATTTAGCGATTCATTTTTTTTATATACCTAACTTTTATGAATAACCAAAGATTTTCAATATAAGTATTTAATCTTTTTGTGCATAACTAAGGGCATTTGTATTCTCGTCTAAAATTCCTCAGTGTCTCAAAACAAAAGCTTTCGAGCAATGTATGTTGCCAATGATGACATATGGCGCTGAAACATGGTCTCGTAAGAAAGATCAACGAGCTATGAAGAGGGCTATGCTCGGGGTTACACTGCGAGATCGAATCAGGAATGAGGATATCCGTAGACGAACGAAACTTACCGACATAACTCGGCAGATTAGTAAGGTGAAGTAGCAGTGGGTGGGACACTTAGTACGGAGAACCTACGGCCGCTGGGGCCGGAAGGTTCTCGAGTGGAGAGCACGGACCGGCAAGAGCAGGGAAGGACCTCTACCCTCAAGGCGGAAGGGCCGCAGGTTGACGGTGGATCCAGGCTGCTTTGACTGGTCCTTTGGAAAGATTAGGGGGGAGGCCTTTGTCTAGCAGTCGACGTCCTACGGCTGCGATGGTGATGATGATGAAATGCATTTGTTATTTTGATATAAGTACTCTACAAGTGTCTTTTTCATTCGAAACACACCTGCAGTATATTTTACCTACGTATTAAATGCAAACAATAACAACATATAATTTCTTTGTTTTCTTAAAAAATATTTTAGAATTTAATTTAATTTAATTTAAATTATTATGTTGAAATATTAAATAAGCACGTAGTTTTTTTAATGTAATGACACTTGATGGTAACTACAGTCGCCTCTGCTGCAAGTGCCCTGCCGATCTTAGATTAGGAGGAGATAGGGAAACGGGCTGTGGGATCACTTACAGAAACACGTTTCACGGTGGTCTTTGTATAAGACGGTGGTTACTGCCGTCAGACAGGCTGACTGTGGAACGCAGAGTGTCCTGCCACTATTAAAGTCCATTATATCATTTTGAACTCAAATTTTTAACTGCTATTATAAATGCGAAAGTGAAAATGTTTGTTTGTTACACTTTCACGCCTTAATTACTCACCCGATCGTCATGAAATTTTGTATACACAAATTATCAAGGATACAAAAGAGGACATAGGCACCTTTCGTCCCGAAAAATGACACTGATCGTCTTAAAAAAAAATTCAACTCCTGACAAAAATATTTAACACCGAAGAAAAAGAGGTCGCAGGCAAAAGCTATAGTTCCTCTCCCTTGAGGGATGACTGGTAAAGAGGCGCGTGGCCCTCACTGCCGAGGAATGCCACCACTGCGCGGTTGACACTGCGCAGCACACTTTGGCTGATTGCCCAGAATGGGCAGAGCAGCGCGCCGCTCTGTCCCTCGTCGTGGGCGCCGACCTCTCGCTGCCGGCCGTCGTAAAAGCGATGGTCGCTAGTGACCTTGCGTGGCAGGCGATGCTCACGTTTTGTGAGCACGTTATGTCGCGCAAGGAAGCGGCGGAGAGGCAACGGGAAGAGGATCTCCTCTCCCAGCCGATCCGCCTGAGAAGGCTTCCCCGCCGCCTTCCCCCTTGACCAGGATCTGGGCGGTAGTCTAAGGGGGAGTCTACCACCCGTTGTGAGGTCCCCGAGATGGCCGGCGTACCTCCGCTTTCGAGTACGCCGAGGTTCCGACAGGTAGTCTCCCCGCGCTGAACAGCCGTGGTGGGTAGCCGAAGTTGTGTAACAACGTTCCTGCGACCCCGCCCATTTACGGCCGCGCTAGAAAGTTGGGTTTTAGCCGGTAGGAGTCCGGCATAACCCGCAGCGTCCCCTTAGCTGCCGGGTATCCATGATGGATTTCCCAACGTAAAAAAAAGCTAGTTCCTCATAGTTTCCCTGGTAGTTAAAAGGAAAATAATTATATTGGTAGGTACACTAAATACCATACTGGTTGTTTTGATAAAATAACTAAAAAGAGACTGTTTGTTTCTATGTGAAAGAGGCCTTTGATAATATTTACATACAATGTTAGTAGTTTAATGACCTCCATAAAATAATAACGCTGTCAATACACTTATAAGTTATTACAGCGATTAGGTACACGGGGGTACATACATATATATCTAATCGTATATATGTATATATACACGTTATAAAGGAAAATACCGAAACGCGTGCTCACTTCGTGACAAACGAGATAATAACCTTTGTAAGTATTTAACCTACTTATTTACTTACCTATACATGTTTTATGGATATTTTCGTCTTCTCTATACAGGTAGGTAGGTAACTAGCTTTTGGGCACGATTTCGTCCGCACCTCTTTATTTAAGCATTTAAGCATAGGAACGCCATAGGTGCTCGAAGTGAGCTGCCGACCTTATTAGGATTAATGGGGGCTGTACACATTGGCCCAAGGTACTGGCTGCTGGGCCAGCATGTTGGGTCAATATGACGTATACACATTGGCGTACTGATAATACTGCACTGGCGCTTCGATAAAGGTGGATGTGGAAACTGTTGCAGCATCGGCAATTTACCGTTTAATTATTAATTCTTATGTTGTGTATGTTTTGGATTCCAAATTACTGGTTCATCGCATCCGTAACTCGGTAACGTAAATTTCACTCACGCGCAACCCTAGTGTCTTTGCTGACCAATAACAACGTACTGATCAAACCGTCAACACTGTTTTCGGAGATCGCCAAGATCCTTTGATGTGTGCACGAAAACCCGACACTATTCGGTTGGCCGGCCAAAGTTAGCGCCAACTACCAACATACCGCCAAGTAGATCTCTACACATTGGGCCAAAATGCTGGCCCAGCACCTTGGCCGAATGTGTACAGTGTAGGAAGGCTCTAACCATAAAAATAATCAATCTCCGAAACACAATAGCAGATGTTCTGTTATTTCATGGTAGTCTTCTAGCTTTAAGGTTTTCATAAGGGCTGTTCAATTTACGATTGCAAAATTCAATGTGCCCTGCCACTACTTCTCAGATCCGGATCAGTGTTAACATTGAAAGTTAGCCAAAGTTAGCCCTCCCGGGACTCCTCAGACATAGCGCTAAGGCAAACACCTAAACCATTAGACCAATGGGCTCGTCCTTTTTCGTTAAAGTCCTATGTCTTATGAAAACAAAATAATTAGAATAATTGTTAAGACAGTCTCATTGTTAATTGTGTGTTTGTTTATTCGTACATTTGATTCGAATACAGAATAAAGCGAAAAACTTAAAGGACTGTTTTGGGTGAGTACATTGAATGGAATAATACAACTCTACGAAAAGTTCTTGTTTACTTTGTAGATGTGTGTTACAGCTTTGCGTTATGGCTACTTTACGATTCAAAAGTTCTTAAGGGGTTGGTGTATGTTGATTGTATACTCAGATTTCAGTAGCGCCTTTGACAGAGTAGGTGATACCGCCCTCCCTTAGAAAGGATAGAATAGAAGAAATCATAGGAAATGTTTCTCTACTTTTCTAGCTTATTAGAAGCTAAACTTGGCCCTGTCTATGGATTTGAACCTATAGTATTACTTACCGCATTGAGCGTTTCTCAGGGATCTAGCTTGGGTCCGCTTCTTCTCATTTTCATTTTTATAAACATTGTAGCAATAATTAATAATTTAATTATTGCCTTTTTTCTGAAAACATTAAGATCTTCAGAACGTCATTTTTCGTGCTTCGATTAATGCAATCTGAAATCGACAGTGTCGGATCACAATTTGACTTGTTAATATTGCTAATAATCTCCTTAACAGACAAATTTCTTTCGCCAGAAGGGTAACAATGAAATGCGGTCGATGGGTAGACATTAACAAACAAATCTTTTCCTAACTTGATAAAATTCTCATCTCACATAGATGACATACAAAAAGACGCGTCGGATGCTTGTTTTCCTCAAAGGTTGAAATGGTATCGTGGGTTCTGTACCTCATATGCTGGGTGTAGCAGCCCCTGGTCGTATGATCACAGGCTCGGACACGTACTCAATGGGCGGACGACCAGCACGTCTACTGTCGCCTATCGCTCTCGTAATACTCCCGACATTGACGTGGTGCGCGTCAAGAAGAGAGTGAATAAACGGATGCACTATACTGGTTTAAGATATTCTCCCTTTTTTCATGCGCAGAAGAACATATTCTCATCTGCAGTAACTTTGGAACTCGCTAAACGTGTCTGCTTCTAAATAAGTTACGACCTGCTAAGTATAACGCTTGTCTATCTAACTTCGAACGTTTTCAGCGGCAAGACTTAAGAATATTTTTTGACTGCTTATATCATAGAATTTTAAATGTTTTGAAAAAGTGTTGAGGTGAGAAGTTACCTCTGAACTGATACTTCTACTAACAGGTTGACTAAGAAACCTTATCGATGTAATAAGATTATATCTACACTACAAACGTCACACGAAGTCCAATGTCATCTCAAACGTGCTCAGGCTCGACGTATGCTATTATCACGGTTAAAACATCCTCGAAATATATTCACACGAAACGCAAACAAACGGTTTGTCAGTTCGGTGTAATCGCTTACGTAAACAAACGTTATAATTAGCCGTTTGTTTGGAGACAAAATATTTAAATGTTTCATTATTCATCTCAATGTTTAGCTTCAAGAGGCGTTGAAGCATCATAGGTATCTTATATGTATATCCATACTAATATTATAAATCCATACTTATATATGTGAAAGTAACTCTGTCTGTCTGTTACCATTTCACGCCTAAACCGCTGAACCGACCATCATGAAATTTTGCCAGGGATGCAGGAAAGGGCATAGAGTGCCTTTCATCCAGAAAAAAGTATTGTTCCCGAGGGATCATCTTTTTTTTTTTTTTTTTTTTTTTTTTTTCGAGGAGAAATCCATTTACGGATTCCCTACCGCTGGCTAGACGGTAGGGATATGTGGGACTCACCCAGTCAAGGGACTGGGTCCTACACCACTAAAACTCCCCGGTGTCTCCTTGCCCTTTGAGCGGGGTGGACCGGGTTCTGCCTAGGCAACAACTCCGATCCACCCCAGGGCGATACGAACCACCACACGTTGTGACTCTGGGCCGCGCTTAGTAACACTGTTCCAGCTTGCCTTCGTACCCCAGGGATCATCTAACGCCTGGCAAAGCTATAACTGCAATAATTAATTCAGCGTGTCCAAAATGCCTGCGTTTGTTTTTGAGATTCCTTGGCGGTCACATGTAAGTAACTCCATATTTAAATAAACATGGTATATTAAAAATGAAGCATCGCCGCAAACTTCATTTAGCGTGCCTTATGTTTGGTGTCTTAAAATATTAGGAGCCTTCTTATCTCGATGAGAAGTTGTCGTGGAGGTATGTTGTTCCTCGAAGATCCTCGAAGTAATGTATAATAGAGCGTCAATAGTACCTACTGCTGCCTTTAGAGGTAGCTTCCGCTATGGCTATGCTGCGACTAAGTGCTGGAACAATATCCCGCCGCCTACAAAGTGGAACTACAAGTATTAATAACTTTAGAAATAAATTAAAAATATATTTATATGAGCACCAAAAAAGCGAGGAACAACTGCGTAACGACACCAGTGCCTTCTGAATATAAATGAATATAGGTGAATATTGTTTATATTTTTTGTTTTTATTTTTTGTAGGTCGTAACTATATTACCTTTTATATTGTGTTTTTATATTGTAATTAATTTGTTTTTTGATTCTTTTTTTGTGTGTGATGACAAGTGCGTGACCTCACTATCGGCTCTAATAGCCAACGCATGTTCTTACAGCCTGCATTATTTATTTATTTATTTATTCATTTATTTATTTATCTATTTTTTTTGAATAGCAAACCTAACAGCATACAAAAAATTACCAATACATTTAAAGAAAATTAAATTTTTACAAAGCCTATTACAATTTAAAAGTACGAATAAATGCCGAGTTAGAGCTGGTTTATTTATTTATTCATTTATTTTATTTTTGGGAAATTTATAGGTACTAATATTACATAGTAATAATTCTAATAGAAATTCTAAAGAGTAAAAACAATTACAACTAGCATTCATAGTAGGCAAGATACACTAAAATAATGGATTATAATTTACTGAAAGAATTTTTCGGTTAAAATATTTCTAGTTTTAACTATAGATTAACAACATTTGTGGCAGGGAACTTTGATGTGTGTGTTTTTATATAGGTATTATCTATATATACTTGTTTTTATGTATTCTTTGCCACAATTTATTCTATTCACTGAAGATGTTAGGCGTTACATTGCTCATATATTTAGTCAGGCGTTATTTTATTATTGTTCAACGTGGGCGAAGCCGCGGCCACCAGCTAGTACTTAATATAAAATAATTATTATATACTTTTGTATTTTTTTATACGTATAAAAGTATGAAGACTTGTGAAAGATTTCATTTGAAATAAATCACTATTTGGTTTAGTAGGGTAAAGGGCGCGGTCAGTCTAAATCCCAACAAATGTAAGGCTCTTGTATGAAACAAAGAGTATTGTAATAAAAATAATGTTTATATGCTTTAAGGATCTACTTGTTAAAGTGAGACAGATTTATTTTGATATATTCCAACAATATATTACACCTTTATGAAATACTAAGCGTGTGCAAAGTTCTAAATTGTCACAAATAACTGTCTAAATTTTCACGTTCGTGTCCACCATAGATGATAAAACGTCAAAATTCTCCAACGTAAAAGCCTTTGAACCTCGCAGTAAAACGACACCCTTGAACAAACTTAAATGATTGATCGATTAACTTAATTTAACCACTTAACTAGATTAATAAAGCCATATGACGCGTGCAATAATAGGGTTACCATTGGAATAGCTAGTACAAAAATAGATTGATTTGAAAGTAATGAGAACTGAATTCAAAGATTTTATCTAGTCTCGTGACTTAGGTACTAATGCTGTAGGATGATGGCTGTAGGTAAATAACTTCCCACGAATGAGAAAAATCATTATCTTAGTCATAAGAAGTAGCCTGAATCCACATCTTGTGCACCTTGTGGGTGGACGTCCTACGTTGCCTTCCCGAGTGGAAACCGGTCCGTGGCCTCCATTCGAGAACCTTCCTGCCCCTACGGCCGTCTGCTCTCCATACTTACTGATCCGCCAGGTTTGTCGATAACTTTCGTGTGTCCACGGTTCCCTTCATTCCTGATTCGATCTCGCAGAGTAACCCCAAGCTTAGTCCTCCCCATAGATCGTTGAGATAATCTAAGAATAAACTTACTTGACCACTTGTATGCCGGAAGCCGAATTACCCTTGTCTGCCAGCGCTTAAATTTATCATTTCATGTGCCATTTGCCATGATATATACTGGTTGTTCAAATTTCAAGCATTTTTACCGATTTAACTACTGACTCTGACTGACCTAATTGCTCTCCCAGAAGGAGTCATGGGGGTTCTACCATGATCCCTTAAACACTTCCACTATGTACTTCCAATCATTATACGATTTCCATATTATCTGAAGCATTGACTCCTGATGTCCAACCTAGTTCGGGAGTTAGAGTTTGACTTTGTCTATTTTCATTTTTGTATTTTCTGTTACTTATTGTATATCATGTTCCTTAAATACTTTAATCGTTTGTGGATAAAGTTTATTATTATTAAAATAGTTGATCAATCGTGATTTCTGCAATTTAATCTCAAGAACTTCACTAACGGTTCGCAAAAACATTGTTTATAATGTCATTTACTTATTATGCCTATACTGCACCATTCAATTTAGGTCTTAGGTACATTTTGTTGTTGTTTATCACTATTTAAAGGTAATAAAGAAGTCATTACTTAATTAGTGGCTACATATCGAAAACACTGTATCCGTCATTTGTTTATTTATTTTAGGTTAGGGAAATTTACAGGCACTAATATTACATAGTAACTATTCAAATATAAACACACACCAAATAAAAAAATCATAATTTTTTAATTATTATTTTCAATAATTATTATAGTCTTATAGTCCGGATGAATTAGCATTTGTTTCCCAAAAACATAGAAAATGTTTTTTTGTTAATAACAAAGTCATTGGTTAATTGAAAAATCTAAAATTTTCACAAAATTAAGGCATAATTTTTCGATTAATTTTTGACCCATGTCTATATCTTCACCCTGAACTAAAGTTATTAAAAATGGTACAAGGACACGATCGCGTTTTAAAAGTACGGCTTTGGTGTATATCTTAAGCTCCTCCAACGTCAACATTTTCCAGAAATTTCATTTATTTTCAATGAAAATTGGCTCATTTATCTAATTTTGAATACTTTAAAAAAAAAAAAACTTTATTTGCGCGAACACATGTTTACAGGATTTTAATTTGTATACAGCAGTTACAGTACAAAGTATGTTCTACCCGCCAAGGGCATGCAAATATTTGTGTTTAATTGTTTATAAACTATATTAATATAAAAAAGGATTTACCTTTTTACATTTAAAGTTAATTGAATTGGTATACTTCATTGTCGATTAGACGCATATTTTCTACGATATTGACAAAAAAAAACTAAAAGAGAGTGTTTTTTATTTAAATTTGTTATTAAAAAGATGCTCCAGACCTTCCACGAGGGCACAATTTTAGGATTGTATTATTCACATTTTTTACTAATTTTTAAGCCACAAAAACTAATGTTATTAATGTTTTTGGGGAACGGGTATGCTTTTGAGCTAATTCTCCCGCAATATAAAACTTAATGCTGAAAGTCAAAATTCAGTAGTAAAATAAGTTCGTTTTAATATTCTATCCTAAATCTTATAAACACACCACGGTGATTTTGATACGGTTTTAACTAATGGAAAGAGCGATAAGGTTTGTAAACATAATTTGCAGAAAAAATTGCATATTTCCGGAGTCGGGGTAGGGTTGCTAGTTTGTGCGATTTATTAATGAAATATTTCACAAGTGTGACATAGATATTTTTTCTTATAAAATTGGACAATTTATACAGTGTATCGTAATAATTATCATAACTTTCTTTTTGTTGTTTTTTTTTTTTTTGAGTCTGTGCTGTGTTTCCTGTAATTTAAATTCATACTTGTAATGTTTCTTTCTGTGTTGTTGTACGTTATGTCTAAGTATGTATTTAGTTGGTAAGCCTTGTCAAATAAATAAATAAATAAACAGTAAATTGTCGTTAAAAAAACGAATTCAATATCCACGTGACAACGCATTAATTGATGGATACATAATTTGATAGGTAGTCTACACAAACGGAACTCCTGCTAATATAGAAGTCAGGCCGTAATAAAATACATTTCAATTATTTATTGCTTATATTGACGTATGTAATACTTAACACGTGTATCTCATTAACTTTCAAGTGTTAGTGCTAATTTTATTAGATCACTTCCTATTATAGGTGTTGTAACAGATATTTATGGTTTTTTTAAACTAACACTATTATTTTTAAACCTACTTAATGCTAATAATATGAGTTTGTATGTTTGTTCCTCAATAAACGCAAAAACGGCAGAACGAATATAGATGAAATTTGGCACACAAGTAGCTTATTACCTGGATAATTAACATAGAGGATAATTAACATACATAACGGTCATTCTATGAATGCGTTTTTGACATTTCTTTATGTCCATTGTATCAAAGATGTTGTATTAGTCAAGTATTAGTCTGTATATAAAGTTCATTTCCGAATAAACGATACAGAAAATATATGGAATTGACCCCTGTCAGAACAGCACTCTTATAATGGCCGGAGTATAGGTATTTATTATCCTTGAAAAATGTTAGGTTCCCGACAGGCACCTCTTTTTCATTAGATACTCTGGGCAAGTGCCCAGGGCCACGCCCTTATTTTTAAGAATCCATTGCAACTTAATTAAGACCAATAAATAAAACTAAAATAATATCGAAAACATAAAAAAAAATCTTATGAGTCAAGATGCCGAATTGACGAATATTTAAGCTTGCACAATCTGCATAGTTGGCAAATTGAAAATCCTTATTTAGTGCGGGAGGATAAGTCCCAGTATCAATTTAAAATGAACTTGATTATTGGTAATTTAAAAAAGACTAATGTGATTCAGGCATTGAACGGATGTTACCTGTTATCTGTTACATTTTGCCGCCTAAACCACTTAAGGGGGAGACAAACCCTAAATACTAAAAATATCCATTGTTTAATGAAAATGTTACAAGAAATGGACAAGACAATTGCTTTGAAAAAAATATATATTATACTTAAACATGTGAAGAATCAATTGTATTAATTAGAATTTTCGTTAAGGTAATAGAAACTCCACAAAAAAAGTTAGAACACAAGAAGAATTTGACTTTTATTGAAAATTCTCTTGAAAACGGCTTATTGCACGCATATGAATCCTGTACCTATTAATAAGTTAATATCAGATTAAAAAATTGTATTAATAAAAAAATTTTGTGTATTGTTCTAATGGTAAAAACAGAAAAACACCATTTCTAGACCTGTTGAATTAGATCCGCCGCCAGCGAGTTCTATAGTAAATGTCATTTGCCTCAGTGAAGCCCTTAATCGATCATCATTCATCATTAAATTTTGCATACACGTTGTCAGAGATGTAGGAAAGTACATAGGGTACCTTTCATCCAGAAAAAAAGTACTGTTCCCGAGGAATCATCTAACGCCCGACAAAGCCTTAACTGCAATAAAGATTTTAAACGTTAGATTGCTGATATATTTAGTCAGGCGTTATTTTTTATTTTTCAACGTGGGCGAAGTCGCGGACACCAGCTAGTAATATAATAACTTTTAAAAAGATAAATACGACATGAAAATAGACACAGGCCAAAAGTGCGGGAAAGTGGGTGGGTCTATGTTTAAATTTATCTTTGAAGTGTCAATTACACATTACGTCATCGATCGACCATGACATTGACATTGTATTGAACACAACAACAATGCAGCACAGCGATACACAGTACACATTACATGCTTCATTTATTGCTTGCCAATTAACAATGAATATACAATCTATTTATTGTTTTATTCCTATAGGAAGATACACAAATTAAAGAGAAAAAAAAACTGGCTCGTGTAGTAACGTGACACTCGCGACCATTGACCTCAGAATAGTTTAAACTAGAGAAATTCGCATGTACGGAGTAAATGAATTTTGCTTACTAAAAATACAATAGGGGATCGGACAGTAATCAGATTAAAATCTAAAATGTACTTAGAAAGAAAATATATATTTTTTTACGATTATTTATCGAATAATAATTTAATATAATTCATTTAAATATTTTTAAATGAAGAAATAAAATTATATTATTTACAATATTTTTAATCTATACTGAAACACCAAACACAGTGCGTGACGTCATTTGTGGGCAATCATTGTCTTGTCTGCAGTGCACGGCTATCACTCGTTACATCTGTTTATTTCACTTTCTAGAATCAATACCAACGATATTTTTTTCGTTCCATAATAAAAATAAAGAATCTACTCAACGAAACAAAACTTCTTGCGAACTTATGCCAATGCAGCTGTTTTGTTATGATATGACCACAAATGACGTTCGTGCTCTCAGATGAACTATCGTGGCGTTTTGGCGGCATTTTCAAACAAACAATATTAAAACATGATTTTGAGTACCTAAAAGGCTATAAAAATAAAATAGTATTTTTTATGGGAATAAATATCCATGAAGATTAATTTAAAACACTTTCTGAAAATTTGTCCGATCCCCTATTATTGTTTATGTTATAATTGAATTAAAAAACTGCAGCTAGTGTCTACTTTCAAATGAATGTGAGAGAAATTTTATCCAGATCAGAGCTGCTCGTTTGGCGGCATTAAAACTATATTTACAGAAACCTTTGCATCAGCAGCAGAATAAACAACTCCTAATGTCCAGTAACTGTCACTGTCAAATGAACATTTAGCATGTCTGTATGACTTTATTTTAAAAAAAAGTGAATGTATTTACTAGGCCTAGTAGGTAGGAAAAATATGAAAGGTAAGGGCCAAAATTGGGATAGGAGACTGGGCTACGACGTCCCTTTACTTATTTACACCAAGACACTTGCTTTTATTTCACGAAGATCTTCTGTAAGGGGTAACTACTGTTATGTATGGCGCCTGTCCTGCCGAAATAAAACGATTTTTCTACGATTTCTAATAATGCAAGGATTTTTTTCCCGATTTTTAAACAATTCCAAGACGCTTGTTCATACGTGTTACTGCTCGAACGTCGATCGATAAGTAACCATAATTATTAGTTGGGGAATACCCTTGTGTTCAAAAACTTACCGTTTTTAGGGGATTCTGTTATTGTACAAATAACAGAAATGTCTGTTATTGTTAATTCGATTTCATTTAATATTTGTTGATATAATAATTATACGAGAAAAAAATACCTATCTGACTTTTAGGTCTTACTCTTAATAATGTACCTTAAAATTAAAATCCCTAAAGAAATTTGATTGAATATTGTTTTCTTTCCTTCATATAAGTACCTTTTACTTGGCAACTTGGAAACTCTAGCGATTTCGCATTTTGTTCGGGACCAGGGCCCCATCAGTACCGCCCCGTGACGAAATGTCCAGTTAATGCTCTGCAAATGGACATAGACATATAGCTCTGGCACATAGACGCAAAGTTGCCTGTCTGTGTGTATTCTATAAGATGTACTTCGGAGAGTGTGCTCGAGAGCTGCATGAGATCATACCGCCTTCCCCTTTCTTCTATCGGACATGCAGACGTACGGCTAGTTACCATCCTCACCTTGTCGAAATCCCTCTAATTCGGACCAAACATCTTTTGTGATGAGCACTATTGGAACTCCCTGCCGGCGGCGTCTGTGTTTCAGAGCTTATACAACCCAAATCTTTTCAAGGTTCGAGTGAATAGGCACCTTCTGGGTGAGCTCGCATCCTTCCTACAGGGATAGATGCTGGTTTGCAAGAGCAAACCCATCTTTAATATATATATATATTAGCCATATTGGAAAGCATTTATTCTTGACTGCGTTTATTTAATTTTATTCTTATATTTAGCATATAATATACTACATATAAGTAAGTGTATACATAATAATATGATAGAATACTTCAATGAATAAATAAATAGCCAGCATAAATAAATATACGATTATCTATTTAGGTAAACATTGCAAATGCGATAAGATGCCAAGAGAGGTTACGTATACAGTCAGTGAACATTTTCATAACAAAATTTATCAGCAAAATTAATTTTAATATTATCAGACGTGTTAAAGAACACACGAGTTTAGCTAACTATTTTTTTCTAATTCTGTAAAATATCTTTTAAAAATAATTATTTCGCAGTAAGTTACGTGATCTACAGATTACTCAGTTATTCTTAAGTATGTATCTTACACATACTTTAAGTATGTGATTAACAGACAAGGTTACACAAGTTTTCAGTGGTGCTGTCGATCTCTCGAAAGAGTTGTTAGGATTAAGTATGAAATACTTTTTTTGGTAAAGGACTAGATGAGCTCTGACAACTCTAAGAGAAAGGACTAGATGACAGTGGTATACTGTAAGAGACAGAGCCGGATTATCCATTAGGCGGTGTAGGCAACTGCTTATGCTAGAACGTTAGGTATACTATATTTCGATGACCTAGGGGCCCCCCATTGGCTAGGGGCCCCCGAGCTCAGAGAAAAAAAAATAGAACAAACTTTAAGTTAGAAGATATATTAGAAGATTCGTACCCACTTAACAAATTCTTAATAACATAATGTTGCCCTATTTTTTAAACTACTTCGTCATAATTCAAAACTTTCCGGAACATATTTCAAAATTATTGGAGAATAATATACATATTTATCGCGACGATTTTAACAGACTAGAGACGCTTAAAAACTTTGCATTTAATAACATTTTTAATAAGGTGATAGTATATCTTGATAGGGTAGTAAAAAACAACGTAATTCTAAATAGTATTGTATAGTTGAGGAGGAAGTTAGAATATGGCTAGGGAATCCTGAGACGATTGCCTAGAGGGGCCTCGCGTGGTTAATCCGGCCCTGGTAAGAGAGACAATGACAAGCTACCAACTAACTGTGTAAACACAGTGTACACCTCCTTTAACCCATTCAAAATCAAATTTAGACGAGCCAGTTGGATGAGTGGTTAGGGTGCTTGCCTTAACGCTCTGTTCTAGGGTTCCAAGGTTTGATTTCCGGCAGGGTTAACTTTGAAAACTTTTAAAATTTGGCTCTGGTCTGGATCTGGAAAGTAATGGCAGGACACACTGCATTTCGCAGTCATTTGGGCATTTGGCCCCTCTGGACAGGCAGTAACCACCCCTTACAGAAGACCACCGTGATATAACAGCATGTGTGCTGTGTATTTCGGTCAGTGAGTAAGGGATGCCAGAGCCAATTACTTATCCCGTCCCAATCCCTTGTCCTTAATCCTACTGTAGTCGACAGCGCACTTGCAGCACCTGTGGCGTTGCTTGTGTTATAGACGATGGTAGCCACCTACCATCAAATGTACCGTCAGCCTTAACTTTGATTGACAGACGTCAATCTTAACTTTGAAAGAAAAAAAAAATTACTTTAGGGATCCCAAATAAAAGTAAAAGTTTTTCGAAAAGTTTCTGATGTAGACTTAACCTTTTAAGGTCTTATATTCGCCTATATCTCGAAAATGACTAGAAATATAATTAAAGTTGTAAATTAGTTATGTGGTCTTGTGATATTAGTGCAATGGCCTGCATAGAGAGTGCATGAGCAGTGGAATTGTTTTGTCGAATATTTAGCCAAAAACGTATTTTCCAATACTAAAAATAAATGAATAATGTTTTCGATGTGTTACAGCTATAATTGGATAAAAAATCGTGTTGCAAGACTAGCTGTAACATAAATTCATTAAAGGAAAAGAAAAAACTACGTAAGTGGGTCGATCACCGAGAGTAATGCGTTAACGGGAAATAATATCGTTTCCGCTTCCGTCAGGCACAATGACGCCCTTAGAGCACAATTTTATTTAGATTTATAGAGTCATTAGCTACTTATTGTAGCTTATGTTTTAAAGAATAGGAAAACTAATCTACCTGTTAGTTTTAGTGGCAGGGCACACTGCGTTTCCCAGTCATTTGGGCAGTGGCATTTGTTTCGGTGAGTGAGTAAGCGATGCCAGGCCCATTTTCTTATGCAATCCCTTATCCTTAATCCTACTGTAGTCGGCAGCGCTTTATGTTACCGAGGTCACAGAATACAATAATAGTAGGTACAAGTACCGAGGTCAAAAAAATAGTTTTTAGAATTTTTGTCTGTTTGTGCGTTTGTGCACGCTAATCTCACTAACGGCTTAACCGATTTGAATGCGGTTTTCACTGATGTATTGTAGTAAACTTCCCGTAACATTTAGTGTTTGTTTCATTCCAATCGGTTACGCAAAAAAAAAATCAATCGCTGCAAACAAAAACGTTACGCGCTATACCGAATTTCAAGCGTACGAAGTTGCGGGCTCAGCTAGTCTTTGAATATAAAAGCAATTGAAAACCAGAGTAATGGAGTCATGTAGGGGAAAGTTTGGGATATTGGACCATTCGTTAAGTTGGACCACCATCAAATAACAGTTTAGTAGTTTATTGATTTTATAATTGGCAACGCCAAACGACAATCAACTAACTTCACTACACATCGGCCATTTTGGATTTCTCATAAAACGGCGCGGCTAGTTGTCATTAACGAAAAACAAATTTCATTGTTTTTAATGTAAATTTTGGTGTTCTTTGCTAGTGGTGTAATTAATGCAAAGGTAAGCTGCCTATAATTATATTTTTAATTGAGATTCATTATTAATTAACAATTAACTGGTGATAAACATTAGCCGGCTTAGATAGGTTATGTTCCTGTCAAATTCGTTTTTTTATGCAAGTAAACAGTTTGCTTAAATGGACCACAAATGGTCGGTTATAATGGACTGGTCCAATTTATCGAACTTTTTCTTGTTTGGTACGGATGACTGAACAAAAATATTTTAAATGGCAAGTAGAAGATCTACAAAACGCTATACATGATTATAAGAATTCAGTAATTAGTTTGAACGAGTGTGCACGATTACACAAGATTCCTAAATCAACATTAAAAAGACATTTAGATAAAAGTTATTCAGAAGAACGTGTTGAAATTAATAACGGAAGACCAACGGTATTTGGCAGCAAATTTGAAAATGTTCTAGTAGAGAACAGGAGAACAAATTATTTTTGGAGGAATAACACATGTTTGGGTTAACTATCACAGATGTTAGGAGACTTGCTTACCAAATTGCCGAGAAAAATGGACTGAAACACTACTTCAATAGAGCAAAGGAAATGGCTGGGAAGGCCTGGTATTACGCCTTCATGGTACCAAAGTGGATTAGATACAATGTGTGCGTTGCCATAACTGGAATCATGACACTTGCACCACCAACCCCGATGTTTGTGATGATTGTCTGAATTAATCTTTTTCAAACTTATTCAGAATTTTGACTGGATTTTTTTAAGTCTTTTTAGTCAAAGTTAGATTTTCTATCGTTGTTGTTTGTAGTACGAGAGATATTTTTCTCAAAAGTGTTTTTGTTTAGTTTTATAGGTAAGTTTTCTCTAAGTCCAAATTACCAACCACGTGGTCCAATTAATCCTACCGGTTGGTTAAATTGAAACAAATATCTGATCTCATAAAATGATAATTATCTTAAGTGTTGCTATAATTATGTTGATTTTTATTAATTATATATGAAGCCAAATAAATATAGTTTCATTTAATACAGCTGTTGTCTGTGCTATTTTCAAAAAAGCATTTCAAAACCTCATTTTTTTAAAAATGGTCCAAAATAACAGACTCTCCCCTAACTATAATTATGAAGTCTGTATAAAAGTATTATAATTTATATTGTAAATTAAATAAAAAATGTTGCCATTCATAAATCCGAGATGTCGGCAAGAAATAGCCTTTTTTGGAATCTTCTGGGTTCGACGACGGTCCCTAATACCTATAGGAACATTATCTATATTGAACGGCACACTGACTAAGTAAAAGTAATTCTCTGAGTACCTATCTAATATTTACTTTAGTTGTAAGTAGGTAAACACTGCTTCAGTTCATCTAAGTAGGTACCTACTTAAGGTAGTGCATTTTATGACGACCACAGTAGGTACCTATAATTAGAATCAGTGCAACTGAATGCAAGCAAATAAAAATTTTGTTGTGCATTCTCATGATGAAAATTCACTAGATTCACTTCTTTGTATGAAGTTGATTTTTTTTTTCAGAAAAATATGTTTAAGATTTAAAAAAGCGAAAATTTTTACCTACGTCGGTATAGAAGAACATCTACGTAGGTATAGCTATAATATCATATGTAAGTAAATAGATGCGACTTGTTATAGTTATCGGGCAATTAAACCTATATTGTTTATCGAACAAATTATAGGGTTATCTTAGACATGCACACACATATTTAATAATGTGTCGCGTGATTACTGACGTAAATCTCTTGCTAATGAGTGAACGCTATTCTTGCCAATTATATCCAAAAGCCCTGTCCATATAAAAACAAACTCATAATACCAACAATACAAGGTCGATTTAACCTTCAACCAAACTAACTCTGTGTGGTACCCAAATTGACCAATGTATTATGTTATATTATATTTTAATGGGTGAAATTTATGTGATTGCATTTTTTTTAATTTAGGCTCTATTTCGTAAATTCTAAATTCTGCTCGCTCTATAATACCTACCCACTCTATAAATTAATCATCCCTTCCAAAAATATTTGTAAAATTCACTGATCCTAGAGTTAATCCCATACCTATACCTACTTCACATAAGTTTTCTCCTACAAATAAGTAAGCGACGATCCAAATAATTGTAAAATGTGCATACCAATTTGTGTAGACATTTTTAAATAAAAAATTAAAAACGGTATTGGTACTTGCTTAACAGAACATAATATGTAACAACTATTATCATTCACGTACACCGTCCATATAAACCTATAATATATATTTGTTCAAGTTTTAATCAATTTTTCGAATTGGAAATATCTATGTTTTTATCTACTCAGAACTATATTTAAAGGTTTATTTATTGTTCTGAGGTTTTTAATGAAATAATGAGAAATAAATTAATTATTCACTGGCAACATTAAATCTAAATGTCAACGCGGCCAATCAAATTCATAACTGACAGACAATGATAGATTGACAGTCAAATAATCAATCATTTGTTCGACTATGTCGGCTGTCGGCACTCGGTCGGCACCACACTCATCGTCATCGGCTCAAATCGGCTGTTCTCTCGGCTTATCTATCGTTATCACATGTTTTATTTAATGTGATAAATATCACATTAAATAGTCAAGGAAATCGTTGAACGTGTAACAAAGCAAAAGTAAAATAGAGAATCAAAAATATTTATTGTGATATAGACATTTGTTCATTAGTTTATTTTTAAGTGTATATTTTTAGTTCAAACCAAGGAACGAAATAATCCAACCATGGACGGTGACGATAACCGCGCTGAAGGATGGAAATATTTGAACAAACAATTTTTCGGAGATGGTGTGTATTTTTATAAACAATATTTACCGTAAAAAATGTATAAACCATGTTTTCTATTGTACTGTATGTATCTAAAAAGGTTAAATTGAAATAGAGTAAAATGGTAAATTTTACTGATTTTTCATTAGGTTAATTAGTTAATGGACTGAGATTTGGAATTTGTATGTATTATGATAAGAACACACGTGGTCACGTTTACAAATATTATTAATTTACAGTTTTTTACCTAAACATGTGAACTTTGTTAAAATGTAGTATACTTAAATTTTAATTAGTATCTTAAGTTGGTAACTTCATAACCAATAACCCTAACAATAAATGAAGTCACTCCACATCGGAAATAGTTCATGATTATTCTCTTACAAAAAGTTCATAAAACTTTTAATGTTTTAATAACATAAATCATATGGTCAAAGACTTGAAATTACAGCTAATTTTAATACTTATGCTTGCTTACTTATTTGAGACAATTTTACGTGATTTA
The DNA here is from genome assembly GCA_910589475.2 of Bembecia ichneumoniformis. Lineage (NCBI taxonomy): Eukaryota > Metazoa > Arthropoda > Insecta > Lepidoptera > Sesiidae > Bembecia > Bembecia ichneumoniformis. The sequence goes on from OU342532.1 coordinate 17,546,170, forward strand.
TTATTAAAGAGAATGAAAAAAAAGACATTTTCTAGCATTAACACTTAAGTACTCGCACCTTAATTTGTAACACAAATACTTGCTACGGGATGCGCTGGTCCCTGTAAGCTATCATATATTTATTCCAAAACTACTTTTCTGTAACTACTTATTATAAACAAAATTTCTATATATTGTTTCATACTTACTATAAGTACATTATAGTATATTTGCTATAATGGACTCACTTCTTACTTTTTATACTATAACATACTTACTTGCACTCACACGCAGTGCGCTAACTGACGACTAAGATCGTCATTTGTCATGCCACATTATCCTTAAAAGGTACTAAGAGTGCCAACATTGCAAACATTAAACAAAATACGAAGGACTAGGTCCATTAGACCCATTAGCGAATCCTTAAGTGTTAGAAAAGACATTTAAAAAATATCTTTTTAAATGTACAATTTTCATTACGTACATTTGTAATAACACCCGTAATTTTTGTTTCGTGAAGGATTCTAAATGGTTCAATATATATTTTTCTATTTGCAATTAAACAACATTAATAAACTTAAGATTGAGTTAAGTCTATTTTCGATAGTACTATTCCAATTGCTCCTATATAAAGGTGCTTATTTTTATTATTTCGACTTTTAAAGGTTACTTACAAACATTGTATTGCACTGTATTCTGGAGTTAGCACATAGGCAAGGCAGTAACTACCCTCTTATTATTTATTTACTTACTTCAGCAACAGTTTAGCACACTTAGCGTTTATTAGCATTAATATTCAATATTAATGGTCCAGTGTGGAAGCCAATTAAAGCTGAACTCGTCGTTTCTGTTTTGTGTACAAACCTATATTATTATCTTATATTATTATATCTCATATTAACTTATATTGGAAACTTATATTGAACTTATATGGAAAAATAAAGGAATTTTAACAAAAATTATTACAATTAATAATAGGATACAATATCATATTGACAATTTCTTTGGTCAATGTGATATACGATACACAATTTTACAACAAATGTTGCTGTATTTCTTATGTTATGTTACTCACTTATCATGTGGACCATCTAACCTGCTGAACCTTGTTACAAAAAAAATACATAACCATCAAAATAACTCTTGCTTAGTATGTTTATCAATTAATCAGACTTTAGTCTTAAATTGACCCCTAAAAGTTGGTACTCATTCAGTAGGCACAAAAGATAAAGTACTGTTGTGTCCACTCTACAACAGTCTGTTACAAGATGTCTTACACAAAAAAACACAACAAGTCATTTCAAAGTCAACACAGCAAACCAGACACTGGCATGAAGATATCTTCATCTTATTTCTGAAAACTAACCATCTATAGACTGTACAAAAACTTCAGTGCAAGCATAATCGGTACTTTTATAATCTAACTGGTGGGTTCTCTGCGAAACTTGCACATCGTAATTAGAGGAATCTCCCTACTTTCCAAGGTTTAAACTCTGTTTGAAAATTTCTTGGTCTATTGTGTCTGTTAACATAATACATTTGCTCAAATTCTAGGTGAACGATCCAACTACGTCAATATTCCCCATGTGATTGCCATGGTGGGGCTACCTGCTAGAGGAAAAACTTATATTTCAAAGAAGTTATCCCGATACCTCAACTGGATAGGAATTAATACAAGAGGTTTGTTTACAATGTTATTTTTAATCTGAATGCCTAGACAATGTTGGACAGATTGGTACTTAGTTGAAAGATTCAAATACCTTCATTAAACAAATAGTTTCTGCTGCTTTTGTCCACCATTTTCTTGCATCAGGCTTTGAAAAGCTAAAAGAAAAACCCTAACAAAGAGGAACTTCTTTTCCTTTAATTAGATTAAAATATTGTTTTAAAATCTCTCCCTTTGTGTGTTTAAATAGGTAATTAAATACACTATCCTAATTATTGTTATTTATGTTTATGAATATATAATTAGTTAATATAACTGATAACTGATATCAATTCTCATAAACAATGACGTTTGTAGTGTATATCTCATTATTTGCCTAATGAATATTAATAATATTCTCATAGTATGTACTTATCTTGACTCCGGCTTCGAATGTGTGAAAATTATAACAGCATCCTATAACTTTGAGGATTTAAGGCTGTTTGATATTGCAGAAGTCAAGCTATCGAACCAATTTTAATGAGTTATATTTAAATTTTAGTTTTTTTTTTTAATATAATGCCTGGTAAAAATTACGTGCTTTATTTTGTTTTTTCTTTCAATCTGGTTTATATTTTTATATGATCCCTTGGGAACAGTACTTTTACTCCAGGTGAAAGGTACCTTATGCCCCTTTGTGTATCCCCTTACAATGTGCATGCACAATTGCATGATGATCACTTGAGTAGTTAAGGTGTGAAAAGGTAACAGACAGATAGGGTTTCTTCTACATTTTTAATATTAATAAAGATTCATAAAATCGGTACAGATTTTATGGTTATATTAAGTACTATAGTTGTACCTGCAGCTTCCGCGTAATGTGGACATAATTTGGCTAACACTACACAGTCAATGAGATCACATGATTTTGATATTAATAATTCACCCTCTATTACACCTCAGCAGGGATGGATTTTTTTTATGTTAAGATCGGCAGACAGGCTGACGGTCCACTTGATGGTAGGTGGCTACCGTCGCCTATAACATGTGCAACGTCACAGATGCTGCAATTAGGATTAAGGATAAGGGATTGGGAAGGGGAATGGGCTCTGGCATCCCTTACTTCACTCACCGAAACACAACAGCACACATGCTGTTATTTCACGGTGGTCTTCTGTAAGGGGGCGATTACTGCCGCCAGACGGGCTGCCCAATTGATTGCGAAACGCAGTGTGCCCTGCCACTGCTTTCCAGATGCAGACCAGAGACAAATTTGAAAAGTTCATTTTTCAAAGTTGACCCTGCCGGGAATCGAACCCGGGAACTCCAGAACAGAGCGTTAAGGCAAGCACGCTAACCACTCATCCAATGGGCTCGTCAAAAAACGGCTTAAGATATAAGCTATCTGAAAATCAAATTATATCAAGCTCAGAATCTTAGACATGATAAGTAACAGACAGACAATCAGTATGTTATTATTAAATAAGTAGGGTAAAATATAAGTCAAAGAAATTTTAAATTTATAGTCCCTTATACCAATGGGATAAGGCTGAGGTCATTATAGTGACTGCATTTACTATATTGTAATGATGTATGCAAGCAATGAAGCCAATGTTGTATTATGAAGATGTCTATTATTTTCAGTATTCAACCTCGGAGAGTACAGGCGCCATGCTACAACGGCATACACAAGTCACGAGTTCTTCCGTGCTGACAATAAGGAAGCGATGGCTATAAGGCAACAGTGTGCACTGGATGCCCTGCATGACGTGTGCGAGTGGCTCGTTAAGGGCGGAGAAGTAGCTGTGAGTATTTTAAGATTATTAACAAAATAATAATGAACCCATTATTAAAATTAGCCATACAAAGGTTGTCAGGCTGACATGTCTGACATTGTGGTAGGTGGCTAATGCAACGCCACAGGTGCTGCAGGTGCCCTGCTTTAGTAGGATTGAGAATAAGGCTCTAGCATCCCTTACTCATTCACCAAAACACAACAGACAAAAGCACACATTCTGTTACTTCCGCCAGACGGGCTGCCAAATGACCCCAAAACGCAGTGTGCCCAACCATGAAAAGTTCATTTCCAAAATTGGCCCAGCTGGGAATCGAACCCAGGACCCCTGAGAGAATGTTTAACACTTAACCGCTCAACCAAGGAGGTTGTCATTTTCTAACAATAAGTAAAACGACAACTACTTAGAAACTATACAAGTGACTAATATAAAATAACTATTTAAGTAAAGCCATATGGAAGATGAATACAATATATGAGTTTAATACATTGAATGTAAATTAATATATCTCTGAAAAAATAAATAATTTATTAATTTTTTTATGACATTGATTGACTCAATTTCCTATCAGTTATGATATTTATGACATTGAATGACTAATTTCCATCAGAATTACACATATATTCTAATTCTATATAGATTATAAAATAAAGTCCCTGTCGGCCTCTGTCTATTTTTTAATTAATTCCTTCTAAACCACCCAATGAGTTTTGTTTTGGTTTTCACTAATAAAATGAATAAACAAAATATTTTAATATCATAAATCAAAAAATACTTCTATTATGCTATCAGGCTCAGCAGTGCACCTGCCACAATCAAGTGTAAAAACATACAGAAATTTAAATTTAAAAAAAATCTAATAGTAATTCACTTCAGTAACAATATATGGATCTTATGTAAGCATGCTACAATGCAATATCTCTACATAATATGTTGTAAATTTTCAGGTATTTGACGCAACCAATTCGACAATGGAAAGACGGCGAATGATCCGCGACATTGTTGTTCACAAAATGGGCTTCAAGCTGTTCTTTGTGGAGTCCATATGTGACGATCCGAGTATTATTGAACAAAACATAATGGTGAGTTCCCTTTAAAGAATTTTATTCTCATAAAGAGAACAAATTGTTCGCTTAAACTATGAGAACTATGAACTAACATAACTAATTGGGTACATATTATTTCATCCATTGGAGATCAATTATTGCTAAACATTACTCGATATAATATTCTTTCAGTTTATGCTTAAAACTACTTATGGTAACATAGTGTTCTAGGCAATTCAAACATATTTCTATTTCTAGTGTTACTGCTTTTTTTAAAAGTAATTTGAGAATTTATATTATTTGTTTCTGTATTTCTAATCAACATGCAAGTGGGATACTTATATGTATAATCATAATTTATTTATTTATATATGAGGTACACAAAACAGGATGCTGTCGTTGAAGATTAATTGTAGAAAGAATTATTCATAGAGATGTACTAGACAGCAACCCCAAAACATGTGCACACAGCACGTCCAAATTAAACAGTGTTAAAATTGAATTAAATCATTTATTTATTTGCTGATAGGTAATTACAACAATAGTTTTATAATGTATAAGGCTCCCTACATTCTACCCTTTGGGGTGTGATAATACTACATAACAATATACTTATAATACTTAAAACATTATACTTATAATAATCAATCACTATCCACCAAGTTATCAGACATATAATCTTTTAAATCATAGTAACATTTATCAACTTGTAGTTTTTTAACTCTCTTCATAAATATATTAATACTAGCGTTCCGCCCCCGGCTTCGCCCGGGATGCAATTTTTATATATAAGAACATTCCCCGTTTATCCATTGGCGGATACAGGGGGGGGCATGGGGGCCATGGCCCCCCCCCCAAAAGACCCAGGAATTCCATATTTTTGACTTAACTTTTCAATTCAATTCAAGTACAATTCAATTCATATATGAACTGAATATAGAATAATATAATCCATATCAATCAAAGTTATCGAAAGTTTCATAATTCATGTCAGACATTTGAGACAGTTCAAATACGCGATTACGCGGTGTAAAAGTATTTGCAATACAACCATAATGCATCTTAACTAGTAAAAAAAATACACAAAAAAATTACTTGTGATATTAACCCTAACTCCGAACTTTGATAGAAATGGGATTTACTCTTTTCTACTTTTTTGTCTGACTTCATTTTTTTTATCAGTTTTCATTTTATTTACTTGTCTTTTTTATTGTGTAAAATGTAGTACTAGTACGGGAGAGTGTCACTTCTGCCATGAGGCAGAAGAAACACCAATGCATATCCTGTGCGAGTGTGGCCCCCTGATGCACAAGCGCAGTCACATCCTAGGAAGCCACACGATGGCTTGTGAAGATGTGAAGAATGTCTCTATCAAAAAAGTACTACAGTTCCTTAACGTGGTAGGTATAGGTAGAGAGCTTTAGTTCACGTGGCGATCACAATATTTCAGCAATGGACGAAGTGATACTGGTACTCTAGCAGACAGAAATAGCCACTAAGACAAGATAAGATAACACATATTTTACACAAAAAATAATCAAGTTATTTATTTTATAAGATTCGTTGACTGCTATAAGACTGAAATTAAAATGCACTATAAACGTGCAACTAACTATGCAGACTGCATCCAATCTGCAATATTGCGGGTAACTTGCAGTCTAAATGCAGTTCGTCTGAAAAGACCCTTAGTTATTGCGATTATTAATGTTGTAGTCACAAATTGGGAAGGCACATTATAAACTGAGCATATTGTTTGGTAATAATTGAAATCTCCCATAGAATATCTTCCTAAAATCACTTCAACGCAGTGTTCTCTTTTCCTCGATGTACAACAAAATATGTATTGTAAAAATCGTTTCCTAGTCGGAGCTTGCAAATAATATGCTATTTTAATACAGTTGCCCAAAAAGTGGCGTATTGCAGGGACGTATTGCGTTCGGGATGTGGGCTATTACACACTCGTGCTTTTTTTTTACCTTTCCCGCACTCGTGCGTTCTCTTTCCCAATTGTCAAAATAATGTCTATTAAAAAGAAAAACCAACCATGAAGTTTTTACTAAAAAGTTTTTATGATTCATGCAAATACGTATATTTCTAAAAAGAAGCTACGAATTTGTTTCAATATCAGATTTAATGATTTGATTTAATGAGTTAGGTTAGGTTTCATTTCATTTCATCTCATTAAATTTCATTTTCATTTCAAATCAATAAAAAAATTCTGCTGAAGACTTGGCTGTATAGGCATAGTTTCCTTTGCCTACCAGAATGGTTGAAGAAAAAAAATCTCTGCTTATATTCTACGGTTGGCGCCATTTTCCAGAAATTTTCTTTGCGAGTTTAGTTGTTTGTTTTATTAAATTGCTTCATTTTTTCGCAACTGTATTAAAAATAGTCGTTCAGTACACGTGCGGAACCGTCATTGCAACTTGTTTCGACTGTCAACCCTCGCCTTCGGCTGCGCCTCGGCTCGGGTAGACATTTGTCGGAACTCTTTGCAATGACAGCCTTTCCGCACTTGTAATGAAATATACTATTTTCACGTTGATATATTTAGCTGCAAACTTTCCGGTTATATTTCTTCCGTTAAAAAAGTTGATATTTTCTAAATTAATAGCTTCTAATAACTCCTCAATCATTAGTAATTGTTTTGGCTAATGTTTAATTAATTATTTCTGTTCTCCTTTTTTCTATCACATTTAAAATTATGTCTGTTAAATAAATAAATAACATAAATAAATAAATAACATATATTTTTTTATTAAACTATAAAACATATTGCCATTATGTCATTACTGATACCATTATGCCATTGATTCATTACTCATAACAGATTAAAACGGCACGTAACTTCAGTGCATATTGCAGGAGGTGAAAGTGAGCAGCCCCGACTACACCAACATTCAGAACACCGACAACGTCCTGAACGATTTCCTCCTCCGAATAGAGCATTACAAAGAGAGGTATGAACCGCTCGATGAGGTCCTCGAGTCTGACTACAGCTTCATGAAGATCTACGACACCGGTGAGAAAGTCGTAGTGCATAAACACGAAGGTCACATACAGAGCAGAATCGTCTATTATCTGATGAACATTCATATAGTTCCGCGGACGATTTACTTGACTCGGCACGGTGAGAGCGAACACAATATCGAGGGACGCATCGGTGGCGACAGCTCACTGTCTCCCCGGGGGAAACATTATGCTGCAGCGCTGGCAGGGTACATAGACCAACAGCAGATATTGGGTTTGAGGGTTTGGACTTCTTGGATGAGACGAGCAGTTCAAACGGTGAAGGATGTTCGAGCTCCTCAAGAGAGGTGGAAAGCGTTGAACGAAATCGATGCGGGCATATGCGAAGAGATGACCTACGCTGAGATACAACAAAAGTATCCGTCTGATTTTAACGCGCGCGATGCCAATAAGTTCGCGTATAGATACCCTCGCGGTGAAAGCTACGAGGATCTCGTGGCACGTCTGGAACCGGTCATAATGGAGCTGGAAAGGCAAGGCAATGTCCTAGTGGTCTCGCACCAAGCGGTGATGAGGTGTCTGCTAGCGTACTTCCTCGATAAATCGGCTGAGGAGTTGCCTTACCTTCACGTACCTTTGCACACGGTGATCAAACTGACTCCGGTGGCATATGGATGCAGGGAGGAGCACATCAAGCTGTGCGTAGGTGCAGTTGACACTCACCGACCGAAGCCTTCTGTGAGTATTTTAATTTTTTGGGAAATTTTTTTCAATGCTCAGTTTGCATTTCTCTTAAAAAGTAAATTCCTAAATAAGAATATTGTAGTTTCTTTTTTAATAATAAAAAATTATTTTGTTTTTTAAATGAAAGATAATTCTTAAGTACGAGTATATGTTAATGAATTTTGAATGTGTGGACCGATTCTGATGAAATTATTTATGTTTGAGGTCGTTCTTTGGGTGATTTCTAGACCATGTCAGAATGCATGCGATCAGGATCGGGTATATATAAATGGAAATGGTTTTCTGCTATCTATGTTGTCAAATTATAAGGATTTGGTTTGAATTCTGCCCTTGAAAAGTTGAATACTTTTAAAACTCATTAAGTGTCATTAATTGGCCTAGCTCTTAAGCTTCTCGTAGGCTAGATCTGTATTCTTATGTATGTACATACATAAAAAAAATGTGACATCAATGTCGCCTTAATACGGTATTTTTTTTAACAGATTGACGAAGACGATACAACAGATATATAAGCATAATATACACGTACGCTATGTGTGAATGTGACGCATGACATTGACGATAGATATACATTTATATATAAACGAAAACGCATATAGTATACAAGTCGACATCTCAACTTTTCATAGTTTCGGCCGCACAATTGGAAAATGTCAAAGTTAAGTTGTCGATATTTTAATGTGGTGTGAGGGTGGTTTGTTTTTTTTTTTTTTATTTATTTGCATATGTAACAAAGGCGGTTATTGCAGGTGAAATCGCGTGTAAGCCAATATAAACCTTATAATGCTGAATCGTAAAAAATATGTTCAATCGTTGAATGGGAATTTTGATTATTAAAGGCTGTATTTGATTGTAGGGAATCAAAAAGATTAAATATATAGATTATAAAATGTATAGAGAGGGCATTGGGAAAGTTTTCATACAAAAATATTGATGCTGATCGCCGTAATCAGGATGGCCATGGCGTGGCTAAATAGCCTTGTAAAGTTAGTGAGGGTCTGAGCGATTTTGTACCACGTTTTTTTTTTTTTTTTTTTTTTTAATGGTATGTCGACAGACAGGCTGACGGTCCACTTGATGGTAGGTGGCTACCGTCGCCTATAACACAAGCAACGCCACAGCTGCTGCAAGTGCGCTGCCGACTACAGTAGGATTAGGATTGGATAAGGAATTAGGAGGGGGGGAAATGGGCTCTGGCATCCCTTACTCACTCACCGAAACACAACAGCACGTATATGCTGTTATTTCACGGTAGTCTTCTGTAAGGGGGTGGTCATTGCCGCCAGGCGGGCTGCCCAAATGACTGCGAAATGCAGTGTGCCCTACCACTACTTTTCAAATCCAGACCAGAGTCATTTTTTGAAAATTACATTACATTGTACCACGTGGTTCTAAATGTCACATTACGGATTCTATCGTCTTGCCCGAAAATTTCTGCAGTTGAAAATCTTTGCCTACAATATGCTATGATGGCCCTGAGTTTTAAATATATTTAAGTATATTTTCTGAATTTCAGAAACTTATTACCTTTTCTGGCTCGTATTTTTTTTTTTCGTTTATTGTAAAAAATAAAAGTGAAACTGTGATCAAAATTTTATTTTGTGTACAAAATTTTATTGTATAATCTATGATTAATATTTAAATATGCACTGGTAGTAAAAACGAAAGAATTTACTATCGTAAGAAACTTGTGAAATTTTGTCCTGTAAATAATAATTCGTGTCGAAAAAATATTTTAAAAATTAAAAATATTGAGACAATTTTGAACTGTTTAAACTAAACATCATTAAATTGTTATGGCCATGAAGTAGGGTAGCCACAGAAATTGTTTTGATTTAGTATCGATATACATTTTTCTATATTCCAAGTCGCGTTACATATGCAAATAAAGTAATTTGGCAAAATTAAAAAAGAAATACATTTTATTAGTGGATCATTCGTAGTGATGACATATTTTTAAATTTATTCGTGACTTGGTTACAGTCTTGTTGAGCCACTAATGTTACTTATATATTTTTTAAATATATATATATTTACAATTTGTTATATTTTGTGTTTGCAGGTGATACCAGCTCCGCCTATAAAACCGCCCGTCCCTCCAGTCATCAACGGTGATACCAACGGGGAACAAAACGATATTGATCAAACACATTAATTTATTGACCCTATCATAATTAATTAATGAGTATATACAGCCTGTCTCAAAATCATTATGGAACTTACAAAGATATTAATAAAAGTTAACATCGCGTTGTGTAATAAAATTGTATGGCTGTGGAGTTTTACTATGTCTTTTCGAGACTTCTCTAGTCGCTTTCAGTCTTCAAAATATCTTTTACTTCACAAGACTAATTAACATGTGTTGAGTTCACACGTTTAGTAGTGGCGCCTGTCTGACGGCAGTAACCATCACCTTAACACCGTGGTGTAGTAGCATTTGTGCTGTTGTGTTTTGGAAAGGAAGGGATGAGTGTCTATTTTTTCCTTTTCATTTGCTTTTACGGGGTATACATACAGCGCACTTGCAACCCTCTTGGTGTTGCTTGCGCGACCACCTACCATCAAGTGAAACTTCACACTGTCTGCTAATCTTTAACATTAAAAAATACATAATAGGGAATATGCGTCTAATTCAAAAAAGGCTTAAATATATTTTTTTATCAACATTTTTGCTTTAGAATTATGTCTATGTAAATATTTTTTAATATTATTTCTTTTTCGTAAAGAAAATAATTATTAAAAAGTCCATAAAAATGTGGGAAATTCAAAATACTTGAATCGGTCAGATCGAATATGACGTCAAGTCTATGGAATGTGACGTCAACGTCTATGAAATGTCAACAAGTTTGTAGATGCTTGTGATTTTTAACATTTGATTGTATTGTAGACTTTGACGTCACGACAAGCGCGCCAAAAGGGCGGGTGTTTAAAGTGCCCGTAGCTGTTAGTTAATTTTAACTTTTTTTTTGTTATCAAATTTCCGTTTTTTATCGCTGAATATTTTTTTACGGTTATATAACGATATAACCTATCGTATGAAAATGTATAAAAAAAATGTGCATATTCCCTATTGATAAATTTGTAATAGTTCACCGAAATGTAGTGAATATTGTAATTTCAATTAATATTTTATAATTGATTTTTTCCCTAAATATGTAATTTTCATGTATAAAACGCACCACGTTAAACGGCTATAACGACATTCATGTATAAATGACTATTATTTACATTTTTATTCGCATCCACACTGGTAATAATTGATAATTTTTATATCAATAATTTATAATACTAGTTTTGTAAAGTAACCGATATCTTAATGGATCAGACTTAAAATTCGCTGTAATCTATCGGAAGACTGGACTGTAGCGGTTTATTTATTGTAATTTTTTTATATTTTGTAACAGCCTGTATATTATTACGATCACTGAGAGCTGTATTTGTTTGTATAAATAAATTTATAAATATAAACACAACAATACACTCCTCTATGGGTATTGAAAATGTGTCTTGAAAACATTTGCGTTGTCTGTGAGTCGATGAATTTGAGACTGATTTAGATGTTTCATTTTTGGAAATCGTGTTTATAAAAATTGTATATCTACCTAATAAAATTTATCATATGACATTTCTCAGCCATTACCGCATCACATTTCAAATTTAGGGCGGGCACGCACGATCAGGATTTTTCTTTTCGCTTCGGTGGTTGAAAAGCGTGAAATCGATGTTTGGTCGTCTGTCGTCGCCCTTATATATTTTTATAAAACAATCGATTTTGTCTAATTTCTTTGTCCATTCATTGGTATACACAATTGTAAGGATACGATTAATGAATTTATAAAGTGGCTATGTATATTAAATGTAATACTGTATGTTTAATTTAATTATTATTTAAATATAAGTTTAATTATAAGAGGGATTCACTTGTTTTATTTGTTCGTTTTAATTCATTTCATCAAAAAGAGGTCCCCATACCCTTTTTTTTCTAAAGCAAGGCCAACGAGACAACGCAAAGAATGTAAACGAACTTTGGAGGGTTGTCAAGATGGCTTTCTAAACTATGAAACAGATAGCGCCGACCGTTTCGTGTGTGGGAAAAGGACAGAAGGCTGGGTTTGTTTACATTGTTTGCGTTGTCTCGTTGGCTGTACTATAGGCTACTTGTAGGTTTACTAGTACTATTAGGCCGTGAACTTCCTTATTTAGAAATTTGTGGACTTCATAAGCTTCTAACGTGTTTTTAAACTCTAGTTCAACTCTCTTAAAAGAAAATCGTAATGTTTTCTATGCATTATTGGACCGAGAGTCTGACCGAATAGCATGACGTAGAAAGTGTATATTTAGTTTCGATAGTATAAATTTTAGTTTTGACTGCACACCAGGGGTTGCAGGTGCGCAACCCCTGGTGTTACTTGTGTCCATAGGAAAAAATCAGTCATTTTTGAGCCATGCAGTTACATACATGGCCTTATTTTGTAAACAGAATAGTAATGGAAATCCAGTTAATTGATTGGGGCAAAAGGATGTGTGTAAGGAAGAAGGTGTGTGTTTTAAGTCACCGTGTATTCTTCAACGTGTTCACGACGCTGCGCTTGAGCGGTTTTTACAAGTGGAAAATATTTTTTTTTTATGTTAACAGGCTGACGGTCCACTTGATGGTAGGTGGCTACCGTCGCCTATAACAAGCAACGCCAAAGGGATTAGGAGTGGATAGGGAAATGGGCTCTGGCATCCCTTACTCACTCACCGAAACCCAACAGCACACGTGCTGTTATTTCACGGTGGTCTTCTGTAAGGGGTTGTTACTGCCGCCAGACGGCTGCCCAAATGAGTGCCACTACTTTCCAAATCCAGACCAGAGGCTCTACTATGAGTTTACGGTACTACACCATTACTACACTCGCTAGCGAGAACGTAAAACTTTTGTATGGGAAATCGTGAACTGTCAATGTCAAATTATCAATTTTCCATATAAATGTTTTACGCTCTCGCTAGCGAGTGTAGTATCGTAAACTCATGCTAGAGTCACTGAACCAAATTTGAAAAGTTCATTTTCAAAGTTGACCCTGCCGGGAATCGAACCCGGAAACCATAGAACAGAGCGTTAAGGCAAGCACCCTAACCACTCATCCAACAGGCTCGTACAAATATTCAGATTTGTAAACTTGTTATTATAAGCTTCGAGTAATCTGTGGTATACCGAATTAGAGTCGTTATTATTATAGTTCGTGATAGCAAAACGTGGAATATTGCCACACCTTTGGAGAGACGAGAGTTCCTGAACAGATTCGCAAAGGAGTGACAACAGGAACCATGAGTTTGTCCTCATGGTTCCTGTTGGTAGGTAGGTATACATACATATAATAAAATCGTAAACGAGCCGTGTGTCTTCATTAAATATTTTTTCAAAAAAACAATTTATACACGTTGTACTTATGTTACCGAGGTCAAAAAAATAGGTTTTAGAATTTTTGTCCGTTTGTTTGTGTTGTCTCAGAAACGGCTTAACTGATTTGAATGCGGTTTTCACTACTATATTGTAGCAAGCTTCCGGTAATATTTAGTGTATATTTCATTCCAAGCTGTTTACGAACAAAAAAGTTAGCGTTATTCCAAATACCACGCGTACGAAGTCGCGGGCACCGCTAGTCATACATAGTACTCAAATGGTCTCGGACTGAAATGTACCACCCGAAATCGTCGCTCAAAAGTATGTATCACCCGCTGAAGTGTGGTGGTCCAGGCTTATTATCAAAATATATCATATAGAAAATAAGTGAAATTAGTCCTATTTTTACTCACATTAAATTGGCCGTCTACCCTACCCGACTTAGCAGTTACGCATACCCGTGATAGGCTGATAGCTTTCCTAATATACACATACTTATCTATGGTGATAGCTGCGCCTGAGTCACACAGCAGAGGCTCTACCACAGTTTTACAATACATACAGTTGAGAAACGAATGTACTTGCGTAGAGCAACGATGGGTATGTGGCGGGGAAGTGGGCGGCGCGGGCCGCGTTTTGCAAACTCGTTCAGTTTGCAATCTCTTGTACGGAGGGCTGACGCGAACGTGTTTTTTACGTATTTTTATTTAATTTATTGTTTTTTACGTATTTAATTTATTATGGTGTGCTGTGCTGTGCTGTGTACGGATGCACCTGAACAGGAAAATACAACAAGGATTTAAGTTTCATAGATTTCCCCGTGATGCGAGGTAAGTTTGTCCTATAAATAAGTATATAATCAGAATAAATATATATTTTTATTAAGGAGACTGTAAGTCTAGATTAAGAATAACTCTGTCTTACTAAGTATATAAACTATAAGAGACTGTTTGTTTCCGAATAAATAAATAATTAATAATAAAGTTACTGAAGTCTATAATGGACTAATATAGTCTAGCACTATTATTTATTTAGTACTAATTAAAACCTTTGTTCATAAAAATTATTGAAGGGGTTCGAACTTTTTTGTATGGAAGTTGCGATGCGGTGCGATTTAGTTAGTAGGCAAATAATCAATTGTAGTAGTAGTAGTTTTCTCGTACTCCTAGTAGTATGTAATATACCTAATCTCTTCCAATAAACAGCAATAATAATAATCAACCTGGGAACGATTATTTGGATACAATCTGACGCCTATAGACACGTAATAAGTCTATTTCTAATTATTGTTGTACTCATACCTATATCGATATATTTACCTCCAAATATCTCGGTAACGTGACACTTTGGAGTACCATGTTACTTGGCATGTTTTGTTCGTCTATGTGTTCTCTATCTATACACTTTCACCTTGCGCCGCAATTTTGAAAAAAAAAAAAACGGCGACGGGTCGATATGCCAGATCGGTTCATGGTCTTTTGATTTATGGCTAGAGACTTAAGAAGTTTTGTGAAAATTATGTACAAAATTTGTCGCAATAGCTAAAGACAGGCATGGGGGGGGGGGATCGCACGCGCGGGAAGGGAACCTCACGAACTCACAACGCGCTCTCCTACGCTTCGTCACTTTGTGATGCTTCTATGTGTTAGTGTGCGTTTATGTGTTATTGTTATTTTTTGTTAAAATATTTACAGTTGTTTGAATCTTTTGTTACTTTTTCATTTTTTATTAGATAGTTTTACGTGTTTATTAGTAATTTGTTGTTAATAGTTATAGACATCATTAGATACTACGTGTGTTATAAAATGTTCATATTCATATTCTTCATATAATACTATTATAGAATAAACCAGTAATAGTACTAATAATAACAAACAATGTAAAAATGAATATTCTTTTGACTAGTAGAATAACTTTTTGACAAAGTAGAATTTAAATCACGACCATTCTCATGTTTCCCTCAAACTTTTATGATAAGATTGTTCATCCTTGATAAGATTTGATCCTATGATAAGATACACTACATAGTTAAATTTAATAATAGAAACCTTAAAACATTAAAAAATAAAGTTTCACGTATTATCTGGCAGTGCGACACTTGTAAATGTATATCCTAGTGCATCTTTAACACTTGTAAATCACGACCATAATTAGATCATTAAATAATATAGCCAGTCTTGATCACTAAAAATTAAATCAAACTTCTTGCTTTATCCACAACGAATATTTTATATTTTGTAAGCAGGTGCATTATGATGAGCCACCTGTGTTGATGGCGCAATGTGTTACAATCCTAACATACTTGTAAATAAATGATCACATAATAATAATCACATTTATTTTATTTTCAATTTTGTGCCAACCCTAGCATATCGGAGTGTGACAGCGTAAGTACTTGCACGGGCGGCGGCATCGCCCAACTACAAAGGCGTTTCTCAACTGTATGTATTGTAAAACTGTGGCTCTACTATGAGTTTACGATTACGATACTACACCATTACTACACTCGCTAGCGAGAACGTAAAACTTTTGTATGGGAAATCGTGAACTGTCAATGTCAAATTATCAATTTTCCATATAAATGTTTTACGCTCTCGCTAGCGAGTGTAGTATCGTAAACTCATGCTAGAGCCACTGAGCCAGTATAATTATATAATAATTTACTCTATGGTTACAGCCCTATAATGAATGCAAAAGGAAGGAATAAGGAACGAATAAACCAACCATAGAGTAACTTATGAATGTTTATGAATTTGATTATGAATAAACAGTGCAAAGAGAATGTAATCACTGAAACAGTGTTTGCATAGAGTGTAACTTATTATATACTGCAGTGTTCAGCAGTGTTGATTTGACAGCTCCGAAGCAAGGACGTTTTATTTGAAATATCCTAAATATTTTAATTAAATACAATATACATACATATATATTAATATTTTCTATTGTTATTATGCGCCTTCTGCTTTTCGTCCTTTAGAAAACAAGTAATGTCTGGCATGCCTTGTCAGGGGTCTTGGGGCAATTATTATTGTGAAATTATTGAGTCAGTATTGAAAAATCGTAAATAGTGCCATCTGCTCGCGATATTATTAAACTAAATACATAGTCATTATATAGGTAGTATCAGTCACAATATACACGTAGTACCTATATATGGGCTACTAGATGTCTCCAATCACAATACATATTTCTTCTTCGGCGTCTCATTTTAATAGGGCAGTGTAGGTTAAACAAACACTGAAGACGTATACCTACACACTTTATATGGCATTTCAATCTATGTATAAATACTATTTAACCGAATGCATTTTGGATGCCAGAGCAATCTAGTCTCAATACTGTTTTGGTAAATAGCAACTTAGGTAGGTATGGTCATGTAGGTACGAGGCGTCAGACGTATTACATAGTATGGATTCCTCGAACTTCAAAGATTATTTGAAAAAAAAAACGCTCTGGACACGTGATCCGACTGTCTTTGTCCTACCGATCGGACGACATTTGCCGAATTGGTACAGTCGTTCCCTGATTTTGCGCTTAGCAACATATTTGCGCGATTCATTTTTATTTACGTACTACCTGACCCGGCGAACTTCGTACCGCCTGAATAAAAAACCCGTACAAAATGTACTTATGAGAAAATTAATTTTATTCGCAATTTATTTTCGCGATTATTCCAGATGCTTTAATAGTTATTCTGCTATTCGTGGGCGAAAACAAATTCAACAAATCAAAGATCTTAAAAATTGGTCCAGCCGTTTTATTTACGGGGTGAGAAGTGATCAAGTGACACCCGTAGACGCCTGGCGGCATATAGTTCAATGCCTGGCGGCAATAACTGATCGAGTGGTAACTGATCAGTTATCGACCGCCGAGAGTAGAAAATTATGAAAGTACTAATATCGCTATTAAAAAATTGGGGTTGGTGGTAGAAGGGTGAAAATTTAGGTTTTATGTATTTTTTAATGCTGAATCATAAAAAAATTAAAATAAAAATTTTTGTCCAAAAAGCAAAAAAAAATTTTTGGGGTGGACCACCCTTATCACTTTAGGTGTATGAAAAATAGTTTACGTCCTATTCTCAGACTTACTGAATATACACACAAAATTTCATAAAAATCGGTCCAGCCGTTTCGGAGGAGTTTTGTTACAAACACTGTGACACGACAATTTTATATACCTATTAGATATATACAATAAATAAAAAAGGTCAATATTATTTAATTTAATTAAAATACAAATCGAAATGCATAGAGCTACTTTACTAAAATGTCTATGGTCGGCAATTTGGTTAATACCTCCTTTTAGGTAAGTACCTATTTACTTACTGCCTTACCAAGAGAGGAAATCCATTTTCTTTGCATGTTGCTAAGCAAGCACAAAGTAACGAAAAGTGCCTGCTTTACCTGTTACGTCGCTTTATTTATTTTAGTCAACAGGCGTCCAGTTTGGTAAGGCAACGTGAGCAAGCAATCAATAAAATACGTAGGTATGTGCGATACGCCATATAACACCCATATAATCACGAATATATAGGTACATATAGACCGTTTGGCCTGGCTACAGCTAGTACCTCGACTATAGCAAACTTCGTCTCTCGCCCCACCGCCGCTACCGCCCCGTTTGACGCACAAATATTTATGATACGCTCTCAATTTACAATGTAAAGTTACAAGCAAAATATCCGTTACATGTACACTGTTGAACACACATTCAACAAATCTATATACGACCACTTACTTACTTACTTCAACAAATCTATATAACTTTTGACGGTAGAAGAAGTAGAACTGAGTTGCGAGACTTGGTTTTTTTTACAAGTTATGTTTTTGATGGCATCTCACTTCTTTTTGTAGATAGTCCAATTGTATTTCTTCCTCTTTTTCTTTTCCGTTACTACTTCCTGAGCTTCAACCGTTGAACTGTTTCGAGAAAAGGATGGTACGGCCGTGCCGCTGTTTTTGTTTTGCTCGACTTGGCGGGGGCACTACCGCGCCCCCAGATATCCAGACTATCGACACAGTCTAACTGTGGTCTAACCATATACTTACGTCATACAGTCGGGCAACGCTCAAAGCCTGCAAACTGAAGCGAGTTCGCCGAACGTTGCTCTACTACGCAAGTACATTCGTTGCCTGACCGTATGTATGACGTAAGTATGGTTAGACTGTGCTATCGGCTAATAGACGAAGTAGCTGAGCAACATCAAGGCAATAATCGAGTCGCCACCTCCAGGCAAGATTGTTTTTTACAATCTACGACGAGAAGACAATATAATTTTACGGCGCGGGTGTTGCAATTAGTTTTAAGGCAGCGGGAGGAACACGGTTTAACAATAAATGACTAAACTGTGACGAATAGGTTGCATGAAGTCGACCTTTACTCCCGCAGACTGCTGCGGATACCACCGTTACGCCGCCGCCGAGGCAATGCAGATATTCAATTGGCCAGAGAACATTTGGATTGGGATGATCGCCAATGGTCAACAGTGATGTTTTTTGATGCATCACGCAGGGTAGGCGTTTATAGAACACCTGGACGATAGAGTCACCTTTGAAGACCACCCTCAAGAAGACCACCCATATCAAGGTGGTATTGGCAGGAATACCCCTTGGCGGGAGAACCGACATCATTAAAATACAGGGCACTCTAACTGCTGGAAAATATCGTAATGATATGATGTGCTGAGACCTGTAACCTTACCACACTGATTGCAAATGGGGCAAGATCTTTTTATAATGCACGAAAATTCTCCTCCACATACGACTCGTGCATAACACAGTGGTTACAAGAAAATGATGTCGTGACCCTTGACTGGCTTGCCCAATTCTCGAATTAAAATCCCATTAAACATGCGTGGGACTTGCTCCAGCAGAAATCATAACTCAGTTTCCCTAACTCATACCAGAGAACTTAGTAGTAGACATATCTTTGGTAACTGGGTACCAAGCGGTACCTTTAATTAAAAGGAATTAAGTAAGCAAATTAACTATTAATGAAGTTTATAAGTAGGATTACTTATACATATAATATACACAGATTATATGCACGAAAGAGTGGACGACCATAGACAAAAGATAATTTTGAAAATTCGATATTTGAATCGATAAACTACATTTATGGTCTATAGTCTATTGGTTTTCTCTCAGCTGAGCAGCTGTCGTTGACAGATTGACATTCAATTCAATTTGAGAAATGCAAATTTAATTTTGAATTTTAGAAGTAATGGAATTACTTTTAATTCTAAGTGAATACGTTTTGCTCGAGTCAACCGAGTTGCTAGAAATTCAAACCCGAGTCTATTCCTGCTTACTTTCTGGTTAAAAGTGAAGTAAATAGTATATGTGTTTTTTAGTAAGGATGGTATCAAATTTTAATATATCACCAGAGTATGAACAAAGTATGTACCTACGCCATACTATTTATTTTATTGATATATTGCATATGAGTAATAATAATTTCTGTGTTAATGGTTCCTATTAATATAACATTCTTTATTTCAGTACGACGAAAATACTGTTTTTATTTGGATATTCAAAATCAAGGATTAGCTCAAGCTATTTCTAGAAAACTAGAAGGCATGCGCTTGGTGAGTTCGTTATTATACCTACCCAATTTTCACTAGTTTATATATTGAATAAGGGATCTACAAACAAAGAAATATAAAATTTATTTCTATCACCTCCAACGCAGCATGATTGCACGATAAATATGTGGCTAAATAAGAAACGTTGACATTTGTAGGTTGCATGAATTTTATTACTTTTTGTTTTAGTCATATAATATATGCATAGGTTACGTTCCGTTTTAGTATTTTCTGTTTTTATGTTAATGTGATTTGGGTTTAAAATATTATCTAGCTAAATAGCCAGCAATTATTATCTAATTTTTCTTCATTACATTTTCTTTAATATGTATTTACAGTGAAATAATAATAATTCTTTTTGTTTGTAATTTATAATTGCAAATTATGTTACAAGAATTGGAACGTAATTTTAAACGGACCAATAACAGGCCCCTTTTCAACTCCCCACTAACTCACTATACCTCCTACAGCGCCTCTCACGACCAAAATAAAAACTAACAAAATATCTCCATCTTGTGTGACAGATTTGTATGTTTGTTGTTAGTTTTTCGATTTCAATCGAAAAATGTGTGTTAATAACTTCAAAAAGTGTTATATACAATTCTTATTCCGCTTAAAAAAATGTTAAACATATGAGATGTCGATATATATGTGTTTTTATAAGTGTATATGTTAATTCAGTTTATGACGGAGTGCTAGACTCGGTGACTAGTATATAGTTACTTATTTTTGTGATAAGCGAAGCGCGGGGCCATAGTAGACGGCTTTTGTGTAAGTACCTGTGTTGTATAATTCTCCTGTGTGCACACCGACATGTGTATCATGTCAACAATCGGAAGAAATTAGTATAAAATTGTAGTATATTGTTTGGGCGCTCGCTAGCGCGTATTCGATTTTAGGTCATCTTTTGTATGCTCGCTCGAGAGCCGCGGTAGCAACGCGAAATGCAACGGGCCGAGGCCGCGCGCCGCGTCGCACACGCTCATGTTGCATTACATCCATTTTAAAAGCTGTTTGAAATGTAGTTTTCTTTTGGTCGCGTGTGTGTATGCTTAATTTTTGACAGTTGATATTGCTGTTTAGACGTCAAGGGGATGTAGTTCTTAGGCGATTAGTTTTAAGGGTGAGTTTGGTGTGTGTAAGAAAGTGTGTTATTTTTTTGCGCGGGACCGTTGACGCGAGCCGGGAGTGCAATGCGATGTCCCGTGCGTCCGTACCCTGTTACCAAGCGTATTTCATGGAAAACTACGTAACGCATGTAAATATGTCGGTAAAATGTTCAGAGCGAGGCGCGCTCTTAAAAATGCTTACTATTGTGTCCTAAAAATGCATTTGTTAGTGTCAACAAGTTGCATCACGTACATGCCAGTTTACATTTTTTCATTCAATCTGCTAAGGTATACAAAATGTCTTCTTTAATGGCACAAGTTTCAGTATAGGTAATCAATTGTCTGCTTTGCAAATTGAAAAATTCAAATAAATGTGGAAAAATTTTCAATTGAATTTTTTTTAATGATTAACAGTAAATATTTTGATCTGGCAATATTGGCAAAAAAATATTAATACATAATTATAAATCAAATAAAAAAAAAAGAGAAACATATATAAACACAGAAACATTATAAATACACACCAAAAGGACACAACTCAGCTTAGGCTGCAACATTGTTACAGTGCTGATTTTCGCCGATAGGTTAAATATCTAACTAAAAAATGAAGGAAGGCATGGGTGATTACCAGGAAAACCATTCATATAAATTTTTTTATAAAGCTATCTTTAAAGTATAAGAACTGACAAAGTTTGTAAAAATCCAATATTTATAATAAATAGTAGCTGACCCAGCAGACATTGTCCTGCCAGAACCTGAAAGTAATTCCGTAACCCGATTGTGGGGCCACCTATCAGGACCAATTTTATTTTCAAACCATTATAAAGTGACACATCACTTCCCGTTTCTTCATACAAAAATACTAAAATCGCAATTAAAAATGGGGTTGGGGGTAGGAGTGTGAAAAATACTTTATGACCTATTCTCATACCTACCAAATATACAAAAAAAATCTGTCCAGCCTTTCGGAGGAGTGTTGGTACAAACACTGCGACACGAGAATTTTATATTTCTATTATTATTATAGGCAATTTTTAAAAAAAATGTAAGTATCATGCAATCAGTCCAATGACTATGAGTAGATTTGTGGAAGGTATTATTATTATTATTATAGGCAAATGAATTGCTTTATAGTTATCCTGATCTATTTATTTGATCTAAACGCCTTGACAGAACAAGACCTGGGCAAGACAGTGAAGTTGACAATGATCTTAGATATCTTTCATTGCCGCCTATACAAAGAAACGCATACAAACTTCGACATCTAGGTGTGGATATGTTGCAAACAATATATTTGATATTATTCAAAATATATCATATAATATGTCAATAATAACAAAAAGTAACTATTTTCATTCAATAAATATAAATATTTAAGTAATGCAAAACGGAATATTTCTTTGAGAATATCATCACGATATAAACATGTATATTTTTGCATCTCTGTGTGATAGCATTACCCAACAGATATAATGACATCCCTTTGAATGTAAATTAAGAAAAAAAAATTAAAAAAAAACTGTTGAAAAACAAAATTCAATTATAAAACAATCATGTAACTTCTCTATTGTTTAGCCAGTATCTAAATAAATACTTTTTAACATTTTGTAAACTGTCTTTAGTTGGTATAGTTTTAAAAAAAAAACGTTATACAATATCTTTTACATTGAGTGTAAATTTGTTGTTATAATTTTTCAAGTTTTATTGCACAGGATTGATGCATCTTTATGCATCAAGCCTGAATTTCCGACTTTTATTTTTATATAGTGAACCAGGCTAAAATTGTAAACACTTATGATTGTTAATCGAGATTTTTATATTATATTTTTTTCGCTTTTACAAAAGTTTTATTTGTCATTTAATGATAAAAACTTGTATTATCATTAAATGACATTTTAGTAATATTTTGATTCAATTGACATCAAAATGAATTTGTTGTATATTTCAATTATTATATCTTTCAAATTATTATATTTTCATATTTTGATTTTTGGGGTAATTTGAAATGATGTTCCAATTATCAGGGGAAATGAAAACTAAAGCATTCACCAGCAGGTAGGTAAATTGTAAACATTCTGGACTAATATGCACACATTTTGAACACTTAAAGTAAGGGAATATTTGATGCATCACAATTATTTATTTTTCATAGCTGCAATCGTAGGAAGTAAAATAGAATACCGTTCCGTTTGACGCAACTACGTTCTTTTCATAAGTGAGGAGGAATTATGATGTTTCCCTAAGTTTTTTACAATTACTCAAGTTGACCCTATATCATCTTAACTTATAATGGTAAATGTTTCAGAAGCAAGAGGTGTTTCTGACGCCTCGCGTGACTCACGTGGTGCGCGAGCGACCACGGAGGGAGCGAGCGGAGGCCCTGCGATGGCCACGACGTGACTGCAAGCGAACAGATGCCATGCTTGAGCGGGTGCGATCCATACAACCGCACCCACCGCCGCCCACCGATCATCATTACACGGAGCTCACAGTGCAAAAGGTTACAATAAATGCATTTGGGGGGGTTGTTGTCTGTCCTAGTAAACATACTGACATTGGTTTTATGTTTAATATATTGTTATAATAAAAAAAATGCATGCATCATCAATTACTCTATTGTGATTTTATTATACTTGTATTCAATATCTACATTTCTATAGTCTAAGTCATGGGTCAACCAAAAAGTCCGTGTGGTTTTTCTCACCAGCATATTCGTTGTCCCACCCGTAGGATGTCCACTGCAAGACGTAGTCCTCCCCATATTTATCCAATAGGACCAGTTGGAAGTATGGTTCCAGCATTCATCCTCAGCCCTTATTAAGTCGTCAGTGGATCTTGTGGGTGGCTACTTCTACTAATTAATCCACTGGGTATTGTCGGTGACATTCATTTGTCTATGGATTTCCTTATTTCTGATTTGATCTTGCAGAGTAACCCCAAGCATAGCCCGTTCCATAGCTCCTCGAGTGATTTTGACCTTCCTCAAGTGATTTTAAACGGTAAGCCTACAAGCCTAAAGACCACATTTCAGACACATGTCATCACTGACAACACTGATCAAAAAGGTTTTTGAAGCACTGAGAAATTTGAGATAAGAAGTCACCAGTGAAATCTAAATGAAACTGTCTTCGTTACTAATAAACTGTTCATTAATGATTAAAAATGAATGACTAGTTTGCACATTTCAAATTTTTGATATTTGTATGTATGTATGTTACTGGACACACTTATAAAGAGTATTGTCAAACAACACTTAAAGATTGTATTTTATAAAAGATAGGGTCTAATGTCATAATTTATTAACTTTTAATATTTTTGAATATGTTTTTCATTTAAGATTTGATACCGCACGGGCTTTTTGATTATCCCAAAACATTATTTTTAATCTTTCGCTCTTTTCTTACTTGCTCAATATTTATTTACAAGTATTTATTAATCTTTCAGGCTATATGTTTTTTGACCAACCTGTATACCAAATACTTCTCAACAAGTAAAGCTACTGTCAGAGTCTTCAGTAAACACTTTGTCAAGATTGAATTTTTGGACAAGTATGCAACAAAATATTATGTATATAATGCAAAAATAATAGGACAAATCTTTTTACTAATAATGTGATTTCTTTTCAGAGTGTGCAGACCTGTGTTTAAAGAATTTGATACATGGCCCACAATTTCTTTAGAGCCCAATCAACCTAAGAAACCGAAAAAGTCGACATCGGAAAATAAAGATCAAAACAGTATATACCGTAATAGCAAACAAAACAATACTATAGGTCAGAAGTGAGTAACTTTAAAAAAAAATCCCCTAATCTTTTTTTCCAAGCGGTATCTAAGAATATACATACTATGTTTACATTAAAATGTTAAAAAAGATTGTCCGCAATGGGCCAAGTTTGTAAAAACAAATGGTACAATAGGTACATTTTAGATTATTAATGTCATGGATGTGTTTTTTTTAGTAAAATATGGTAATTGATTTGAATCTTTGATGGCAATTGTAACTGCAAATGAACATTTTATGTAATAATTACATTAGATGCCTCTTGTCAATTTATGCAATAGTATATATATAGTGTTCTGTGGATTAAACACGTTATAGCTCAGATTAATCACAACTAGATTAGCACCTTGCGTGGCCGCCTCAGTCCCTCTCGGTCTAAGATTAATATTGCCAGAAAAATAAGTGTCCACACTTTTGAGGAATTTTTAACTTGTTCTTGTAGATTCTACATTAGTAATAATTAGAGAATACAATAATAATAAATAATACAATAGCTTTTTGAATGCAGGTTTTTAAAAGATAAAATTGCTCTAGCATTTCGTGACATTTCGTGACGTCAGATTGATTCCATCTAGTTGTGATTAATCTGAGCGTTATAGAGTATGAGTCATATAGTTCCAATATCCATTAACTCCATATAAAACTTTGGAACAAATTGTATATTGGATAATAGCGGATTTTGAAAATAAATATAAATTTTATGTCAAATTTATATGGGATTTGGCAGTTTTTGACATGGAATTTATTTCAATAAATGATTCGAAACTTCTTTGTCTTTAACAACCATCGATAAATAGCTTTCTTTTAAAACGTGAAGTGGATATTAGAACTATATGACTCATATTCAGAGAACACAGTACGTTTATGAAGACGGTCAATGAGTCAATCTTCCGTATTTTCTGCATTTGACCATTGTTAATAATGTGGGGTAATCAAGTAAAATAATAAGATTGCCAAAAAAAAAATTAAATTAATGAACACAAAAAGTCATTATTACATATTTCCCCCTGGCTCTTGTCATGCGATCAGGCATGCATGTTGGCATATTTTCTACAACTTGTCTTCTTATTGTGCACTCACTGATACTTAAGACCCATAAGACCTTCCAGCGAACCCCTATCCTACCTGACGCCTAAGTATACCTTCTGGGTCGTATTCCCCTGTCCTGACGCGATCATCTACCGATATCATATCAGTAGATCGAGCAGCCTGTTCACTTGAGAACTGTTTCTGCCCCGAATGTTTGATCTACCATCTGTACAAATGGTCTCTAGTAAGAGTTGCTTGTAACTGAACACTCCCCAATAGCTTAGTGTTGCTTTCAAGGCCCTCAGACAAAAAGCAATAGGCTGTTCAAAACAACAAGTACCACCCTCTTACATAAGACCACAGTGAAATAACAGCATGTGTGCTTTTGTGTTTTGGTGAGTGAGTAAGGGCCGCCAGTGCAATTAATCACCTGAACGTTGTTTGTTAGCCCACAGTAGCCACCTACCATCAAGTAGACCGTCAGCCTGTCTGATGACCTTAACATTAACAAAAACTCTTTTTGTACAAATATTGTCATTATTATGTTGTAATCATCAAAAAGCTTGCTGTAAGTTTAACTTTTACACTTTTTCATTACAGAATGACAAGAAAGAGTCGGCCACGCATCAAAGAGAAAGAGGAAAAAGAACCAAAAGGTGGATACTGTGAAATGTGCAATATTGACTACATTGATGCAGTGGCGCATCGAAAGTCTGCTCACCATATTGCATATATAAAAGACCATAACAACTTTTTGTCACTGGACACGTTGATTAGTGCGGGCGCAGATGTGTCTACATTCCTGGATAGAGCTTCGCAGCCAGTTAACGGAGAGAGAAGATCGTTGCGTAAGTTGTGCAACGGTGATGTGGAAACTAAAGGCAAACGTTCGAGACAATCTCAGACTCCAGACTCGACTCTCAATGGTGCTGAAAGCCCGAGAAGAAACGGAGGCTTGGATGATGAGAGAAAGCATAACACTCGTTGCAGTAAAAGAACTAGTGAAAGCTTCTCAGAGGATCGTCAGTATTATAAAGTCGTAGATGTGAGCACCAAGTTACGTTCTAGTGGTGGCTTCACTAAAAGGAAAGACTCTTCGCCAACTGTCAATGGAACAAATAAACCCCTGGTCGTTAAATTTAGGAAGGTTCGGAGATCTGAATTGTCTGTTCTCAGCGATGAGGCTGAACAGTTTATGTTTCCAAAGAGGGCTAGCTCGACCAGTTCAACGTCTTCTGAAGATGAAGACAAGGACATTTTAACAACTAAAGTTAAGAGTCCCATACAGCCTACGCCAATGTTGGAAAGGCGTAGATTAGCGCGCCCTCTGGCGTTAAAAGAAGAATCTTCCGAAGAAGACTCTTGGCCAGAGGATAAGAGGAAGAGGAAACGTCGCGTGCCAACCGTGACGAGAAGGACACGTAGAACACCAATAAAGGCTCTCACTCCAGAAAAGAATCCACCGGCAGAAGTGTCACAACCGGAACCGACCGCACCGACTCAGCAGGAACAAGAAACCGAACTGATATCTCCACTGCAAGAGGAACCCGTTGAGCGATGCATGAAATGGGAAGGTGGCAAGCTAAAGTATACTCCAGCAGTGGAACAATTGGAGTTTGCCTTTGAATCTGTTCCGCAGAGTGAGCCTTGGTTCGAGACATTTAAGCGTCAGGATGAAGATAAAGTTGTCATCAAAAATGTGCCACTGTATTTTGGTAAGTACTTTTATGTCTATATAGATGTAACTTGACCCCCCCTTAAAAAGTAGGAAAATTTAAAAAAAAAAACCTTTTTATTCAGCAGTGTGGATTTGTCATGTTCTTACAGTGTTGACTTATTTCGGTCTTATTTCGACTTATTTATTTTTTTAAATGTTGAATTCACCAAAAAGTAGAATGCATAATCAATATTTTTTTTTTTTGATAATATTCCCTAAACTCTAAAGACCATACTTTCGATTTTAGCATTCAGTTGAATAATACAGCCCTGGCGACCATAATAGTGTTAAGGACAAGAGATCAGGAAGGGAAAGGCTCTGGCATCCGTTACTCAGTCAACAAAACACAACAGCACATATGATGCTGTTATTTCACGGGAGACATAAGAGGGTGGTACTTGTTTTCGAACAGCCTATTGCTTTTGGTCTGAGGGCCTCAAAAGCGACACCAGGCTATCGGACGAATATAAGGCGTTCAGTTACAAACAAAAACATTTTATTATGCAATTTAAGAATTAAACAATTTGGAAATATATAATTCTACATCTTGGAAGTTAAACATTTATGGAACTAAACATTTTAGTAATTCAACATTACTAAAATATTTAATTTATGGAGGGTTTAAAAAGTATGAGTTAATGTTTAAATGATGGCGATGAGTATGAGTTTCTATTTTTTATGCCAGTATCTTTATTAGTAGTAATTAAAAAACAAATGCTAAAAATCAGTATGAAACGATGGTATACCTCTAAATACAATTATATCCTTTATGTCTGATATATAAAAAGTTGCTATGAAACCTCATTCAAGGGTTACCTACTATGTAAATTACTAATACATGAGATGGGGTTATTTTGTTCATGAAAAATGTTTAGTTTGTTCATAAATTTGTTTACTACATAGTAAATTAGTAATATAATATAGTATTTTATGTATATTAATATATTATTTGTTACAGAATTATACACAAAATCACCTAAGTTACCATATGAGACTGGACAGTTACCACCTTTAAAGCCCAATTGCTGTCCTCTGAGCGACTTAGTTAAGCGGGAAGAGAAACCGGGACCATCGCGCTCTTATGGCACTAGAGGTATGAAAAAACAGAAAATTAGGAAACGAACTGCAGCCGTTATAGCCATGGATTCTCATCCGCGAAAATCTCCAAGAGAACATGCGTCCACTCTGGCAATTCTCGGTTCCGCCGGTCTACTTAGACGAAGGAATGCTGATGATGCAAAGTCAACAGCCTCTGAGGACACTGTTAGTGACATTAACAGCAATACTAAATTGGACTCAGTGGTGTCTGAAACACGAGAGACGTCTGAGAGGCTACAACAGTTTTTCTCCGAGGTGTTTGATGATGCTTCAGAATATGACATTTCAGAAGAAGTTATTGATGGTGATCCGGCTGTTGTCACCTCTACTGCCCCCGATGTATTGAGCTTAGTATCTGAATGCGAAGACTGTAACATAATTGAAAATGAAATTAAAGATAGTGCTGCCACTCGAACGCGAAATATTCGGGGTAGAATGAAAAAGAAGAATCGAACAGGGTGGCCGAGCAAAAGGAAACAAGTGAAGAAATCCTCTAGAACCAACAGCGCAGAGTCCACTGTGAAAGCCGACAGCAGTTTGGATAGATCATCAGTTGAAATGCAATCGAGTGTGATACCGGATGAGGATACCAGAGATATGATTAGTGAGGATGAAACCAATGCTTCAGAGTCTGAAGTGGACACTGAAAAAACTCTTACACCAAAACGGGAAGATCAGGACCTTGAAAAGGATAAATCCGACTTGAGGCTGGATGTGAAAGTGTTAGTGCAGGATAAGGATAAAGAAAAAGTGGAAGTTCAAAGTAAAGAAGACATTGAAGATGAAAGTGAAAAAGAAGAGAGGTGTAAAAGAAGAAAGCGTTCTATACAAAATGTAGGTAATTGGTTACAGCCAGTTGTGCGTGTAGCTAGGGTTGATCCGGGGACTGCCCGAAGACTGCGATCAGCCGCCCGGGTTAGAACAAATAGATACAGATAGCAAGCAATGGAGTTATTAGAGCGAGGGACTTCAATATTGTGACTAAAGCTTACACAGACTGCGATAAGAAAGTGGTAGTGATCTTTATTTTTGTGAAACCACACTAGAGCCTTCCGTAGTGTCTCAGCAAAAAAGACCTTAATTTTTTAAGTAAATTAATTTATGTCAAGGACTCACGAGTTCAGTGGGAGGAAATTTAGTTTGAATCTTTTTTTTTTTTTAAATAGATCTGCAATTTTTTAATGTTGTCTTCCTATGATGCAAGTGATCTCATTTTGTTTGTGTATTCACGAAATTTTGTTAATAACCATGATTTATTAACCCACACCAGTAATAATTTGTTTGGGCTTTAAAAATTAATGTGGACCAAAAGCTTTTAAGGCTGTCATTGAAGGTCGTAACCGTGTACTGAATTAAACTCTGCACACCAACCAACTGTAGAATATGGTGTTGATGGAGCATCTTTCCATAGCATGTCGTAAGTCTTGGAAAATTTGTTTAGTACGTTAATATTTCTTGAAAACACAAATGTTTTATTCATTAAAACAAATAAAAAGCCTATGATAATATACAGTTAAAATAATTTGCTTATTTTTCTAATTCCCCATCTTATCCATGGTATTTCGACGTTTTCTTATCTGTGGTTATCTGTAAGTCTGGCCTGGTGTCCAGCCCACTTTCATTTACGAATCTTAGTTCTTATATTTGACTACCATAAAATCTCGAAATCTTATTTATTTAATTAACTTACTTTTTTTTTTCGACAACGCATCTATAGATTATTATAAGAATTATGTGATTCTCATTTTTACACACACCTAGTAATATGTGGCTAGCACACCAACTCGAGTAGACACAAGAACAGTTTAACTGCTGTAAATTTTAACATCACATGACCTCAACCTGATTGAAGCCAATTATGTTTTTCAGCCCAATTATTATTGTCTTTCCCCCTTTTAACAGTGTGGAATGTAGAATCCATAAGTTGATTTTGGTTTCATTTAATTTAGGAGCAATTTATAATTTGTGATTACGTGAGTGATTTTATTTATTGGTGTGGTCAGTACAATTATTTATCTTTAATTTGTACCTTTGTTGTTCATTCTATATAGGAAGATTGCATTAAATTAATCGAACAATTTTGTTAAATGTAATGTAGTTGGGCGTGATCATTAATTACCATAGATTGTTAATTTATTCCATGGTATGTAAGTGTTGAATGACACATAGACATGTCTGTTTCTTGTTGATTTTATGCAAATATTACATTTAATTTATGCTGACTTGTTAGTAAAAAAATTTCAATTAAAAGAAATTTAATGATGAAATTGGTACAAAAATGTGTTATGATGTATATTTTTCTTTCCAAGATTTTTGTTATGTCTTCGGCTAGCTTTGTGTCAATTGGTGACAACTGACAATTGATTTTTGCATTATTTTAAAATAGATTTTGTTGAATAAAACAGTATTATTGAATTATTGAATAATTCAATTTATATTGTGTACCGAGGCTCTCGATACCTTAGTGGTTAGTAGAACATTTGTAAATAATAAAATTTAATGTTTTGTTCAGGCTAGTTTGTGTATGAAAAGCATTTAGAAGTGTGAGCTTAGTCTGTATATAACTGTATGTTACGTATGCTTGTATGGTGTTAAAAAATATTTTTATTTCACTTTTATTTATAAAACCGATGAGTATGTAACAGTAAAAGTTATAAAAGTAATACTATTCTATATGTGATGTTTTATTTATAAAGAACTAATACTTTCAGCTGTAGGCTTTCGTTGGCAGCTGGATTAAGGAGTGATGGGAGAGCTTCAATTAACTCTAATGAATGCTATCATAAATATATAGGCAATTCTTTAAATATCCAGTTAATTTAAATTTAGAAATTATTTTTTGGTGTAGGATTTGTAAAATCATTATCCACCAAAATAAAGTTACAGATGTACTAATACAGAACTTGACTGCACTCCTGTGGGAAAGTTCGCATATGAAGAATTTTAGTAGGAATCTTATTAAGTCAATCAGACTTAGTTGGATATCTGCCACCTGGTACATTTTCCAGTTATGAGGTCATGAATTTTTTGTATGAAGAAAAATAATTCTGAAACCAATCGAGTAGGTTATCAAGTGAAGTGGTTCCATGAGCAGATTCGAAAAATATACAAAGGTTTCCTCTCCTAAAAAAAACGTATGGGGGGTACCTATGTTTTTTCCTGATCATATCCTCGGAGCACAGTTTTACAAAAGTATGCGATGGGTTAATAGAGCAATATTGTAAAAGATACTGAAATACAGTTTTCCTTTTTCATTAAATTAGCAAGGGATTATATTTAGTCACAGAACTAAACTGGAATTCCTTTGGCCCTTGACGTAATCGTAGGCCATCACTAGAACCGAGGCTTTAAGCAATTTTCCAATAAAAAGCAATAATTTTCAGCAACCAGAAGACCAAAATATCTTAAAATAATTCTGTTAGAAGAATTAACACTAATTTAGCAAGATTGTGATCAGTTTAAGAATAAGTGAAAGACTACAAATATTTTTTTCATGTTTATTTGGTATGGTAACATTTGCATTGTTATGATCAAATGAAAAACGAATGATCTACTCTAAAAGGCATATAATTAAAGAAAGCCAATGATTACAAATGCCGCCAGGAAATTCTTCATTACTGTTCGTATTAATGCAAAACAATATTCATGAAAATGGAGCTAAAACTAAACATATCTCTCTTCAAACCAAACAAAAACATGCAATTTTAGGTTTTACATATTAATCCTTTTGATTATTTGGTTTGAAGAAAAACTTAAAAAAAATCCTACTTTTAATATTTTATTCATAAACATCTTCTTTGTCTTGAATATATTGAATAATGTCTTTCGGTGTTAACAATCTTTCAGCATCCATTTCGGGGATTTCAAAACCAAACTCATCTTCCATCGCCATAATCACTTCCACATGATCCAACGAGTCAAGCCCCAAGTCACTTATGAAATGCGAGTTTACGGTTAGCTGAAATATTAAGAGGTAAATAAAATACAAAGTTGAGCAATTTTGGCGAAAATTGTTATTAAAAATACCTTTTCAGGTTGAACTTTGTCATAGAGTTTTAGGACTA
Organism: Bembecia ichneumoniformis; assembly: GCA_910589475.2. Lineage (NCBI taxonomy): Eukaryota > Metazoa > Arthropoda > Insecta > Lepidoptera > Sesiidae > Bembecia > Bembecia ichneumoniformis. The sequence continues at coordinate 17,579,116 of OU342532.1, forward strand.
AGAGCACCCTACTTGTAATAAGATCTTTTGAGAGCGGGGGTCCGTGGCTGAAGTTACGAACACCGCATTTGTTACTCTGAAACAATATTAAGAATAAATTAAATAATATGTACCTGACAAGTACTCATTTTCTCGTAAGCTCTGCAAACTTTAAGCACACGTTGTTCGATCTCTTGCCTAGATGGCTTCTGCTGGCAACCACCAGAGTATTGCTGTGTGCGTTGACAATGTACCTAAACAATTTCAATAGCACAGTACAGCATTTGTTATGCAATATCATTTGAGGTTATAGAACATTGAAGAAAAAACATTCCTCGAAGTCTTACTTACAAAGAAATTTCATTTTATAATTATAAATGAATAAAAAATCAATCGTTATTGACTTAATTTAAAATTGAAGATTGAAAAAATAAGCTTACCCCATTGTTAAGATATTGGTCATTATATACACTAAAAACTGATTTCAATGCAACATATTTTTGCTGTACGGCAACAGTGGAAAGTCGGCACACTACAGGCGTTTTATAAGAGCTAGATTTCCTTAATAATCCATTGCAGAAAGCATTTCGAAAAATGTTAGCGGCAGCCATTTTCCCGACTTCAAATTCTTAATCAAATTCTCAGTCAAATCAAATATGATCATATTTTCCACAGAATATTGAAATACACTAGCAAGATAAATTTTCAGGCAAGATAACTCTGTGCATGGCCAAAATTTGAATCTAATCATGTGTTGCCATCTCGTACGTCAGGAGTCAAATGAAAGTGTTTTTATTCGTTTACAATTACATAGTAAATCATTGCTTTTAATATGCCGAGTGATTAAGTAATGGCAGAGAGATTATCTTCAAGTTCAGTCATTTGTTGTAGTAGTATAACGAAAAAAATTATGTATGCCATCAGTATCACGCTTTGATGAACGATTAAAGATATCTTGGACAGGACGTCTAAAATTAAGTAGCTAACCTATAGATATAGATATAAGACTAGATATTTTAAATCTGTTGCGCGCACTATTAGGTGAATTAGCTCAAAAACATTTTTCGCTTGAAATCAGTAAAAAAAGATGTTCCCGTCCACGAGGGTACAATTATTTACATTATTACATTTTTATTATTTACATTTTTTACTAATTTTTAAGCCAAAAAAAATGTAAGTAGTTATCATGTTTTTGAGGAACAAAATACGAGTATATGAGTATACTAACCTAACTGAGCGGCTGAAATGTCATTATCACGTCTCATCATGGTCATAGATAAATATGTGTATATTTCATCATGGTCTCATCATGCTTCATAAAATTGACATTGACATGAATGACAATCATTAAATATTGTGATTTGTTGTCAGTTTTTGCGTTTTTGTATTTAATAATCGTAGAATTAGACATGTATTTATTAATTTTAAAAGCTTAAAACGAAACAAAATGGGTAACGCTGACACAAAACTCAATTTTAGAAAAGCCGTCGTCCAGCTTACATCTAAAACGCAGGTAAAATAAACACCGATTCGAAAATTACAGCCTTTTTTATTATGTCGTTTCTTCTTATCATTAATAAATATGATTTGTTTCAGCCTATCGACCCGTCAGATGACGGTTTCTGGGATCAGTTTTGGTCAGAGAATGTAACTAACGTGCAAGATGTGTTTGCTCTGGTGCCTGGTGCGGAGATACGAGCGTTACGGGAGGAATCTCCAAACAACTTGGCAACTTTGGTTTACAAGGCCGTAGAGAAGTTGGTCAAGACAGTAGACAACAGCTGTAGAACGCAGCGAGAACAACAAACTGGTGAGCGACCGTAAATACTCCAAAATACCACAGTGAATTTCCAGCTTTTTCTGACAACTTTAGTCTGCGGCTCGGTTATCTTAAAAATATATCCTAAAAATATGTAACCAATAATTTCTTCAATCTTTATTGCTCAAATAGATATTTTCAATAGATGTTCCATTGAGATGTATTGTTCTTGGTGAAAGTCTTATAGGAAAAATGTTTCTGGGATCCGTTTAACTCTCTTTACTAAATAAAAGCTTATAAATTTTCTCTCTTCTTAGATTTATGTGCACATATAAGAATGATATATAAAAACATTCACAGCATGAAAATACAGAAACCAAACTATCCAATATCATATTTCACATTTTCTTCTCATCTCAATTTCTATTCAATACATTTTCAAATTTTAAACACCTTAATTTTAACAATTTACCTTCAATTTTTTCAAAGACAACAAAATAAAATTCACTTCTTCAAAAGAAAGGTACCCTATATGTCCTATTCTTTATCACTGTGTAAGAAAAATTTCATAATGATTAGTTGGTAGTAAAGTGTCTAACAAATAAACTAATAATAATTTTATCAGCAATATTCTATAATAATCTTCTCGTAATTCTTATTATAATTATTGCTGTCCCAGGAATCCTATAACATATGATAGGATACATTGTGTTTAGAATAAATACATTGGGCATAGAATAATGTAGCAACCATATTCTCAAATTTTTAGTCATTGTTAATCAAATCAAATATAAGCCTTATGAGAAGCGACTCAAAATCCTTGGCCTTACCTCACTCTAACAGCGTTGGCAGAGAGGAGGTCTCATCGAGACTTACAAGATACTGCATAAGATCTACGATGTGCCCTGTCTCCAAGAACTATACACCCTTGATACTAATAAGCACTTACGAGGACACCCTTTAAAACTATGCCAAAATCCAAGTGAGAAAATATCTAGGAAGCACTTTTTACCTAACCGAGTGGAGACGGTCTGGAATAGACTTCCTGAAAGTGTTGTCATGGCGCCATCAGTGAATTGTTTTAAGAACAGACTGGACAAAATGGATGAAAATATAATCTTCAAACTATTTGATACACACACATCAGCTCAATAGCTGCTAGTGTGGTTTAAATATATATAATATAATAATATAATTAAATTTGAACAACTAAATTTTTTTTCAGTTTTTTTTTTATAAATCTCACTTCTGATCATAGCTGATAGATCTGAAAGCTGATAGCTGATAAATAAGAAAAAAAAGTGATGATAACTACCCCTTTAGTTTCAGGCTTCTAAAAGGGCTATTTATGAATTGCATATTGCATTTAGAGTAAATCTTCCATTTTTGTAAATGGCACCATCAGCAACAGTTATGACAAATCAAAGCCAAGTGAAGAAAAAGTGATAAGGAAAAATTGCCTTTAAAGCCAGGCACAGGTCGCTAGTAGTACATATTATTATAACTGAATAACTACACCTACTAACTGAGATACTAGTGTCCACAATTAAGGAACTGATACTGAGACAACATTGTCCTATAATTAACGTAATAATATTTTATACTGATTGATTGTTTTATGTGACATGCTCACTCAAGGGATCGTGTTTGAACTTAATTACAATATTTGTTCCTTTCTGCTTTCAGCTTTAAACTGTGCCCGCCTCTTGACAAGAGTGTTACCCTACATGCTAGAGGAACCTGAGTGGCATAGTTTCTTCTGGTCTTCATTGCCAGCCGCAGTGGAGAATGAGTCTGTCCCATTGGCACATTCTCTCATCAATGCTATATGTGTAGGTTACACTATTCATAATCCCTGTTGAAAAGGTTTAAGGTACTATATATTACAACTAGCTTTTTTACTAGAGGGATAGATTGAAAAGGACAATTTAAACAACAAGTATAAATTTATATTCTACTAGCTGGTGCCTGCGACTTCATCAGAGTTGAAAAATAATGGATTTAGCACCTGATGTAATGTGTAAAGTAATATAACTCCTCACATCTTATTAGTGGTGGTGGTGCCCGCAGCTTTGCCCGCGTGGAATATACAGCCTATGTCCACCCTGAAATTCTATTCTAACTATTGGTCAAAAAAAAATTCTAAATTGGATGTTAGAAGTTTCGATCATATAAACAAACATATAAATTTTATCTCTTTATAACATTAGTATAGATTAAAATTTAATGTAAAAAACAAGTTTGCCATTAACTTAATTGGTCAGAAACTTATTAAATAATTTAAATAATATTTTTAACTCTTCAATTTAGACACTTTTTTATGTGAAGGTCATCAGACAGGCTGACGATCCACTTGATGATAGGTGGCTGCCGTCGCCTATAACACCCCACATGTCCTGCAAGTGTGATGGCTTAAAGATAAGGGACAGAGAAATGTACTCTGGCATTCCTTGTTCACTTACCCAAACACAAAGAATGCCGTTATTTCACAATGGTCTTCTGTAAAGCTGTGATTACTTCCGCCAGATGGGTATGCCCTTCCTGCCACTACTAAAATTATAAATGATTAATACTGAAATATGAAATGATTAAGAGGCAATGATGCACAAGCAATGAATATTCAATGACTAATCCCCTCTACACAGTGGATGTGCCATATGTCAAAAATCAATGTTGTCTTGCTTGGCTATCCATACAAAGGTAGATGTGGCCCTGCTTGTTTTAATAGGCGACGGCATCCACATACCATCAAGTGGACCTTCAGCCTGATAAAAGTTTTGATTTCAATCTCACAGTGATGTTGATCAATATTTGCGTAATTGTGTGTCCTTCATGTTACTATTGAGAATTGCTGACTATCCAATGTGTGCACAGACAGCACTTGCTGAGTTGAGTGCCCATTTGAAACTTGTACTGTGTGCTTTTTGTGTTTGTTTTCAATAAAATGTCTTTTCTTTCTTTCTGAAAAAGTGTTTGTATTTCAGGATCTGCTATTTTGCCCGGACTTTACAGTTGCAAGCACCAAGAGATCGGGACCCGAGCGCGCCGAGGAGTTATCTTCCTTGGACAGCTGCGAGTACATATGGGCCGGGGGCGTAGGTTTCGCTCGATCGCCAGCACGCTCGGCCCAGCTGGAAGCGGCTCGCACCGAGCTACTGCGGTTGCTGCTAACCTGCTGCAGCGAGACAATCTACAAGCCTGCTTCTCACGCCGCCTCCCACCACAACCGCTGGATCGCCTACCTCACTAGCGCCGACAACCGACACGCCCTGCCTCTCTTTACGTCGCTCTTAAACACGGTCTGCTCTTACGATCCCGTCGGTCTCGGGTTGCCCTACAACCATTTGCTCTTCGCGGACACCCTGGAACCGCTGGTAGAAGTAAGTCCAATTTCAACATTGAAAGATAGATTCGTAACTTTTATAAGTTACAGACATTTGACCGTCTGAAAAATGAGTTTTCCATAGACTGTATTCCAGCTGGTGAATAGGAATCATAAATCAAATAGACAACTGAACTTTTAAGAGGGGGAGAACGAATATTCAAACCCATTTTATCAGTTTCTATATAACTGGCTACCCAAAGAGCTGAAAGCGGTGATTTTGAACCAGTTCAGAAACAACTTAAATCAAACTCAAATGCAGATGTAGACACGCCAGCGTAAGATCTAATTATTAAATCAATTAACCCAAGTGTAAGATGCTAATCTATCTAATTATTAATTTTACATATTGATGGCACAATTGCAACATTTTGTTTGGTAATCCAAATTTGCAAAATATCCACTTATATTGGGTTGTTTCAAAAGTCCGTTCGGTTCTTTGTAACTTTTATTTTATAAAAATACATCAAACTAAATTATAATTTTTTTATCAAAATGGAGAATCCATTACTTTCTACAACCTTTTCACATTTTTCGGGTAACAGAAGTATACCACGCCGATAGCAGTTTTCGTCCTCCACCACTTTGCTTACTTCTTCGAAGTTTTTAAATATTTGTCCAGACAACAAATTTTGCATTGGCCGAAACAAATGGTAGTCAGTTGGAGCAATATCTGGGCCGTAGGTCGGATGTGGTAGGACTTTCCAGTTCAGTTGCAATATTATATTCATAGTGGTTGAAGCGACATGCGGCCTACATAGCTTATCATGGAGCAATATGAATCTTGAAGCAATATGACAGACTGGAAAAAGGTTGTTTCTCACTGATTATTTAATTTATTCAAGTGTGCACTGTAATGATCTGCGGTAATTGTTTCTCCAGGTTTCAGCAAGTCGTAATAAAGTACTCCTTTTTCATCCCACCATATATAGAGCTTTTTGAACATGGGTCTCCATTGATTTTGAGGGCTGATCAGGATCGAGTCAGCATTTTTTTCCATTTGGGATTCGAGAAATAGATCCATTTCTCATCTCCAGTAACTATTTTCCATAAGAAAGTCTCTTTACGGTGACGGGCGAGCAAAGAAAGACAGACGTTTAATCTGTTGAGGGCAGATTTCTCAGATAGCTGGTGAGGCACCCACTTTCTTTTAGGATTTTTCTAAGGGCATGCTAGTGACGACTTACAGTAGACTTATCGACTCCATCTATATGGAACTTTTGCAATTTGCAATGATCTGTTAATGATAAACTTACCACACATCGGCAGCCCTCCTCGAGCATTACCGAGAGGGTGAAGAGAGAATGAAACTGTGGGCGACTGCTAGTAAATGTTATGTCACTTTACAGGTATCTCTTCAGATATTGATAGTCACTTTGGATCACGACACGAGCAACACGATCAACGAAGACACCGATGAGGTAATATATATTTGTCTATAGATGGCGCTATTTTAACGTGCCATCACACAATACAACGGAGGATTCATTAATTTATGTGACCTGTATTTCTTTTAATTTGTAACCCTTTCTCCCTTTTTTTTAAATTCCAAAGCGAGTTTGGTGTTTGTTTGTTACGCTGCATCATGAAATTTTGGATATGGATACTAGTGATGTAACGAATGCCAGTTTTTAAGCATTCGCGAACGCGAATGCGAATACGAATAATCAGTTTTTAAATCTAAGGCCGTTTATCTATGATTCAAAACATGCCGCGCGCGACGCACATGACCCACGATGGTTGATATAAATTAAATAAATAAATAAAATAAATAAATTTCCGGTGACAGCGGCATGAGTATTATTATTTTCTTGTCTAAAGAAAGGTGATTAATTAACACCAAATAAAAGGTTGATTATAGAAAGATGTAATTGTTTTAAGTAGATTTTGTAATTAAAATGAATTTCTTTTTGTTTAATATCTTTTTGTTTAATTTACCTAATATTGTTTTCACATTCTGTATTTTTCTGTCACGTTCATATTCACAAAATATTCAAAGATAATTGCGAATGTGAATGCGGATATTCGTTACATCACTAATGGATGCATTTCATTTAGAACAAAATTACTGTTCCCGAGGGACCATCTAAAAGTAAAAATAATAAATTCAACTCCTGACAAAAATATATGAGCAATAAAGATTGAATTTTTTTTAACACTTAAGAAAAAGGGACTTGGCTATAGTCGCGGGACTTAATGTCATTTTCATAAAGCAGAAAAGTTTTGGTTTTTTTGTGTCCGTTGCTTGGCGACGCTTTTCTCGGCGCATGTTTGTCGACGACTTTGTTGCAGCTACATTTTTTTTTTAATATGTTTAGATGATCTCTCGCGAACGGTTTTTTTTTCTGGATAAAATCGGTTGAGTAGTTAGCCGTGAAAGCAAAACAACTCGCTTTCGCATTTCTAATATTAGTTAGAATTCCGTATTCTCACCACACTTCGGAGAGTGTGCTCGAGAGCTGCATGATATCATACCGCCTTCCCCTTTCTTTTATCGGACATGCAGACGTACGACTGGTTACCATCCTCACCTTGTCGAAATCCCTTTAATTCGGACCAAACGCTTTAAAACATCGTTTGTGAATCGCACTGCTAAGGATTGGAACTCCTTGCCGGCGTGGCCGGCGTATTTCCGAGCTCATACAACCCAATTTGAGTGAATTGGCATTTTCTGGGTAAGCTCGCTCCATCGTCGGCCTCATCCTTCCTACATGGATACATGGACGTCAAGAGCAAATCCATCTTTAATTAAAAAAAAAGCATACTACTGCGAAAACATACATTTACTGGGCACGATTGTAATAATTTACAGAGTGTGCCTGATAACCTGTTCATCAATTACCTGTCGCGAATCCACCGCGACGAAGACTTCCAGCTAGTTCTGCGCGGAGTCACTCGCCTCCTCAACAACCCTTTGGCGCAGACCTATCTGCCCAACTCAGCCAAGAAGGTGGCGCTGCATCAGGAGCTGCTGGTCTTCTTCTGGAAGATGTGCGACTATAACAAGGTAACGGGATTCTCAGCCTGCGTTAAGGGATTCTCTTCCAGAGTAGGTATAGCTAATAATAAGAACTGGATTTTTTCGACAAAATTTTGTGGAGCGATAAATGAACGTTTCAAAAAGATGGGTATTTTGATATGAACATTGTTCACAGTTGGCAGCTAGAAAATCATCGCCTAATGCGTGATACAGGACGCAATATCAATTTAAAATAAATTATTGGACGGCATTTTAAATTGCAAAAATATAGTCCCCTGTGAGAAATATATAAATAAAAGTGTCAATTTAATGGCTAAGTAGCTATAAGTGTAAGCGAGGCGTGCCTATTACGTAATTGTGAATTAGTCGCAGAATGTTGAGAAATTAATCTAAAGAGAATTCTAATTCTGAAAGAATAGGCAATATCACTGTTTCAAAGGTTACAAAATGAAATGTTTTTTACTATTTTAGAAGCTACATTGAGTGGGTAACATTTTTTATGATCATTTAAGAATAATAAGTTATTCGAGAATAATCAAGTTTTATACAAATGCTATAAGAGACATAAGACCAAATGAAAATTTCTGATTTTACATTAGTAAAACAATTTGTTTAGAACAATGAACAACAATTAGTATGGCTTTTTGGCGCTAATTAGTGACAAAAGGCAGGGAAATTTAAAAAAAAAGACCGCAATATCACAAAAACTTGCCTGTTCTCAATTATTATTTACCGGACAGCCTATATATTATAAATATTTGGACAAAATGTCAGATAATTTATTAGAATATCAGGATGCATGTCAGGAAGCCTCGTTATTTGATCGATTCAACCTACTAGGTTAGATTCAGTATTGATGTACTTTTTTCATTTATGTTTTTCAGAAATTTATGTACTACGTTTTGAAAAGCAGCGACGTGTTGGAAGTGCTTGTTCCGATACTGTACCACCTGAACGACTCACGCGCAGACCAATGTGAGTATTTATTTATTTTGAATATGGAAAACATACAGTGAATTTTTTTTTCTTCTATATTAATGCTTAATATTAACAAATTAATTAATTTAAACATCATTGACATGTTTCCGCTTGATGAATGTATAAAAAAGGAAAATCTGCTTTTTTTTTAATGTTAACATCGGAAGACAGGCTGACGGTCCACTTGATGGTAGGTGGCTACCGTCGCCTATAACACAAGCAACGTCACAGTAGGTGCTACAAGTGCGCTGCCGACTACAGTAGGATTAAGGATAAGGGATTGTTGAAGGGTTAGGGAAATGGGTTCTGGCATCCCTCACTCACTCACCGAAACACAACAGCACGCGTGCTGTTATTTCACGGTGGTCTTCTGTAAGGGGGTGGTTGCTGCCGTCAGACGGGCTACCCAAATGACTGCGAAAACGCAGTGTGCCCTGCCACTACTTTCCAAATCCAGACCAGAGCCAAATTTGAAAAATTCATTTTTCAAAGTTGACCCTGCCGGGAATCGAACCCGGGAACCCTAGAACAGAGCGTTAAAGCAAGCACCCTAACCACTCATCCAACGGCTTGAAACCAAAATTAGCAATTAAAATTAATTAAAAATTTATGAGGAATTTGTAATATTAATCTGTGGCGCAGAGTGAGAACCTTAATTCTCTGATTTGACATATGTTCGGATTAAACAGATCGAGCACTGGAAAATCAATCAATTTATAAAGAGAATTTGCAGATCTGGGAAAGAAAGAGTTTTTTCTATAATCTGTTGCACAATCTTTGAAACTTAGATACAATACTTTACTGAAAATCCTACTGAGAACTCTTATTTAAATTTTTGATAATAAGTTGTTTTTGGTCTAGTGAAGTGATGTACTATGAGTATCAATTCAGCTGAGGATCCGAATCCTATTTCGAAATCAAATAATGTTTGGCACCAATAAGGTTGCTATTTGCAGGTTTGAAGCAGTGGAAGACTATTTCTAAGAAGATTATTCTAGAGATTTGTCTCGACCCATACACAATCTTACAAAATCTGCTCTCTCTGTCTCTCGTTCTCTTAAGAATCTTACAAATATTATAAATGCCAAAATTGGTGAGAATGTATGGATGTTTCAAACAGATAGTTTATTATCAGGATTAACATATATAGGATACTTTTATCCTGGGAAAAAGTTAGGTTCCCGAGGGATCGCATAAAATATTAAAAATTGAGCAAAACTGTCTACACGGTGGCGGCGCCACCATCGTCACAGAGATAAAGATATCAGGAGTTATATATTACTGTGTTATATTTTTCATTGCTAGTGTAGTAGAAATTTTTGATTATTTTTATTGCTTTTGTAGAAAAGAAAATGAACATTCACTGGCATCTATTTATTAAATGTTTATTAATTACTTTCTTAATTTATTTGGAAAATCCATCTGTAATTACAAATTCTCTATTAAAATCTTCACGAGTATAAAAACCCTAAACATATTTAACAGTTTTTGAAATCAATTTTGAATTTGCAGTGTTCTCTGACTTTTTTTATCAGTCTTTGTTCAGGTTTCGCAAATCTTTCTAAATCTAATATATAAAATTCTCGTGTCACAGTGTTTGTAACAAAACTCCTCCGAAACGGCTGGACCGAATTTTATGTTTTTTTTTTTTTTATATTTGGTAGGCATGAGAATTGTCGTAAAGTATTTTTCACCCTCCTACCCCCACTCCCCATTTATAAATCGCCATTTTAGTATTTTTGTATGAACAATATCCAAATAATTTAACCCAAATTTAACAGTCATTGATTGACGTGAACGCGACCATATGTCGCGTCACTTTGAGATATAGTTTGAAAGTAAAATTGGGCCCGATAGGTGACGCCACAATCGGGTTAGAGAATTATTTGCGGGTTCGGGCAGGACAACGTCTGCTGGGTCAGCTAGTATATATATATATGTAATCTATGTATCAAAAAGCAAAATTTTTACATATCAAATGATCTTAAGGTCACTAATTTTAAATGACATTAAGGTTCACAGAGAGGCAGAGACTGACAGGTGGCAACCGTCACCGATAAAACAAGCAATGCTACAGTTGCTGCATTTGCGCTGCAGTCACGATTAATATAAGAAAAGGATTTAACTATTTGTATCTTAACCTTTGATGCAGCTCGGGTGGGGCTGATGCACATTGGCGTATTCATCCTGCTGTTGTTATCGGGGGAGCGAAATTTCGGGGTGCGATTGAACAAGCCCTACGCCGCCACCGTACCCATGGATATACCAGTATTTACGGGAACCCACGCAGATTTACTGGTGGTTGTCTTCCACAAGATCGTCACCGCTGGTCACCAACGCCTGCAGCCGCTATTCGACTGCCTGCTCACCATTCTCGTCAATGGTGAGTGACTGTCGTTGTCAATTAAGACTGATTCAGTACTCATCCATCTCAATCCAACATCACTGGATTTCTGGATTGTTATACCGTATCGATGTAAAACAGCCTTTATATTCACCATTTAAGAGTTACATTTGATACTGAAAGAGATTGATACAAATTATATTAATTAATTAATATTCGAAACTTGAAAATAGTTTCTGACGACATAACCGTAAGATTGAAATACTAATATCATCCTCCTTGATGGGATATCTGAATTTTTATTATTTAAATTAATACAAAATAGAGCATAAATCTACACTTATAAAAATAGTTTGTCTGACTGACTATCATCGCACAGCCATAACTAGAAGTCTAGGAAGCTGAATTTTGGAACATAGTTTTATTTTATAAAAAAAAAGTAAGCATTTCCTAAAAAAGGATTTTTGAAAATTTCAATTGCGTGCGAAGAAGGGTCAGGGTAGCTGTTTTAATATATATATTTATAAAAAAAAATAGAAATTTAATTAATTAATTAGGTGGAGGATAGGGAAATGGGCTCTGGTATCCCTTACTCACTCACCGAAACACAACAGCACACGTGCTGTTATTTCACGGTGGTCTTCTGTAAGGGGGTGGTTACTGCCACCAGACGGGTTGCCCAAATGACTGCGAAAAGCAGTGTTCCCTGCCACTACTTTCCAGATCCAGACCAGAGCCAAATTTGAAAAGTTCATTTTTCTAAGTTGACCCTACCGGGAATCGAACCCGGAAACCCTAGAACAGAGCGTTAAGGCAAGCACCCCAACCAATCATCCAACGGGCTCGTCAATTTTGTTTATTTATAAATTATAATAATAAAAATACTTTATTTATCGAACCCTAACCACTCATCTAATGCGCTCGTCAACGACTAGTCTAACGGGCTAGTCGGGACTATAAGGAGGATGACTCACTAATTCCACACCTTCCATAGTCAAATATTCGATTGTTCGTCGGAGTGGGCTGGAGGGATCCTACTCCTTGGACGCTTCTGTCGAACATTTTCCAAGATAACTGACAATCAATTATTAACATACCAGTCCGCAGTAACATTCCTTGTTCCTTTGATCTCTCTTGATCAGGGTTTCCCTAACTAATTTATTACGCGCCCCCCTTTCTAAAAGATGAAAATTTCCGCGCCCCCCCTCCCTTGTCCAATTATAAATATAATAATAATTTTAGGTTACAATCAGAATGTAAAGACAGAAAGAAACATCAAAGTATTTTTTATTGCTTATTAAATTTATACAAAATCTACTTATTCGAATGAGATGGATGTGCTTGCATATTTTTTTACCAGGTTTTCGATTCTCGGCTTAACCCCAGATATGGCACAGTGCAAATCACCAGCAATGTTTATTTCTATACTTGGTTTTTATCGCTACCATAGCAGAAAATCCTTTTCTGCAATTTTGGTATAAATTTTGAAATATTAGACCCAAACTAATGCTTTTCCCGTTTTGTCGAAATCGTATTTGGCGGCAGAACAGTTTTTAATATCCAAGGCTTCCTCTTGCAGGGTGTCTGGCAGGGCATCCACAATAACGTGGAACGGATCCTGTCTTATTAGTGGCTCACGCCCCCCTCTGCGGGTCTCTGCGCCCCCCTTGGGGGGCGCGCCCCCCACTTTGAAAACCCATGCTCTTGATCATCTTTTTCCCTTCACCTCTTCCCATCTTCACTTTTGTTGGTAAATTCTCGAAAAGAAGCACCCGTTGTGCAAATTGTGCACCCGGGTTCTTTACAATATATCCAGGTTTCATCTCCTGTGACGATGTCAAATGCAGCATTTGACTCATCTCCGTTATATTTTTCAATCATTTCAAATTTTTGACTATTAATATTGAAAAAAAACTTGGATATTGGAACAGTGACACAGCTTGCCCTATATGCCCCCTGTATAACTAACTGACTGTGGCGTAGCGCAAATAGAGGTGAAGATTTTTTTTTCAAAGGGATCAAAATAGCTCGCATGTTTTTAGACTCCAAACTCTTTAACGCTAAACTAGTATGCTAAACTAAACCTTAGGGTTTAGAAATTAAGTGAGATTATGGATAACATTTTACAAGTTTTTGCTTACACACGTTGGGTACTCTGTAGCCCGGGGGCCGCTTATAATACGGTATTTGACTATAATGAAAATATGAAACAAATTGTTACTAGACTTAACTGTAAATATTATTTTAAACCAAATTAACTAACACAGTATTTAAAAGTATGTTTGTTTTTGTTTTTTCGTTTTGGCGGTCTTATTTATAATTTAAACTTTGATTGTAATTTTCACAGAAAATAAAGCAATTTACAAAGAACGAATCAAATTGCAAGTGTATTATTGTATAATGAACAATTTGAGATATTTTCCTAAAATCTGTCAAATACCCTATTGATACGGCTGATACGGCGGTAGCTACGCTCCTAGATTGGAAACACACGACTAAATTATTAGTTAAAACTGTAACTATATCATAATGTATTAACTGATTAACGAATGAGTTTAATATTTTTAACCTTAGGCTTACTTTTTACCTTAAATATTCTGTGATGAGGCTATTGATTATTTTACATGTCTATTTCAGTGTCACCGTACTTAAAAACATTATCTATGGTATCATCCACGAAATTGCTCCACCTTCTCGAAGCCTTCAGCACTCCGTGGTTTCTGTTCTCGCAGCCCCATCATCACCACCTCGTGTTCTTCTTACTCGAGATGTTTAACAACATGATACAGTACCAGTTTGACGGTGAGATTACAGTGTAGCTTTTTTTTAAAATAGAAATACAGCAGTTGCCTCACTTGATGCTAGGTGGCCATCAACGCCTAATGGGTGAAAGGTTGTAGTGAGGATAGGAAAATGGGGTCTGGAACCCCTTACTCACTCACCGAAACATAACAGCACACATGCAGTTATTTCACGGAGGTCTTCTATAAGAGGTTGGTTAATGCCGTCAGACAGACTGCCCTAATGATTGCGAACCAATTGACGGCCACTATTTGCCAGATGCAAGATAGAGTCAAACTATGAAAAGTTCATTTCCAAAGTGGAGCCTGGCGGGAATCGAACCCGGGACCTTTGAGAGAGAGCATTAAAGCAAGCACCTTAAACACTCGAACAAAGGCTAAGACTAAGACTACTAAGGGCTACTAAGAGGAGTTACTAGAAGCGAGCAGCACGATGACGAGCGCGCTCCACCAGGTTTTCGGTTTTTTGGCGAATAATTTTGAATGTTACATAAATAAGTCAATCGTTAACGCGAGCACCCACCGCCGCGAGCGCACAAGTTTAGTCGTTTCGCACTCGTTGCATTGTGTCGCCGTATTTTTTAGTAAAATGCAGTGGAGTCACAAAAAAACACAAATTTGCTGTCCAAATACGTTTTCATTTCTTCTTTAAATGGCAATAACTGATTAAAAGGAATGTAGCACTCACTACTCCACGTTATGAAATTGATTTTGAATATTACGTGATGAGTCGCTCGATTTGCCGCCTCCCCGGACGTGCCGCCCGCGTGCCTTGCACGCCCGCTTACGGCGAGCCTGTACGTCTGTCATTTTGTCTTCAATTGCTGGGAATAACGAACAAATTCTCGATGCGATTATTCACATTGAGAAAATGCTCATGTCATTCGCCACCTTTTCAGGTAACTCGAACCTCGTGTACACGATAATCCGCAAGCGTGCAGTGTTCCACAACCTGGCGAACCTGCCCCACGAACATGCCGCCATCGCGAGGACCCTCGCCGCTGCGCGCCCCGCGCCCCGCCAGCCCCCCACACCCACCGCCACCGCTCTCGACCTGCCCAGGTATTTATTGTTTTTTAATGATAAGATCGGTAGACAAGCTGACGGTCCACTTGATGATAGTTGGTTACACATTGTCAGATATATATGACAAGATTAGAGCATGGCAGAATTTAAGAACCACCAGACAGAATTTCATATTGAAATATGTATGTATTAACGCTTTACAGGTCTCGTAGTGTGGAGTCGGTGGCCGAGACCCCCATGGAAGGGTCTCACCCGGCGCAGCCTGCGGAGCCAGGCACTCTCAACCCCACGCTGCCAGACACGCCGGGTGAGTTTGGAGACTAGGGTGCTTATAATTCCATCAACTTTGTCACCTCCTCGGCCCTTCCTTTTTTTTACATTTTCTGCCCTCCACATGTCTTCAGAGTTTCCTCACGACGGTTTTCTTCGCCACTGGAGCTAGTGTCCATTATGTCAGACTATTATGGCAGTGGAGTGTCTCTGCATTCATAAGTTTCTTGAAGTTCAACTTCATCCAACTATTTATTTTACTTTTGACTGCTCGACTCAGTGACGTCCTAATGCGTTACCAAATCGATAAATAAACTAAAATAAAATAAATCTTTATTTGCGCGAACACATGTTTACAGGATTTTAATTTGTATACAGCAGTTACAGTACAAAGTATGTTCTACCCGCCAAGGGCATGCAAATATTTGTGTTTTCTTATAACAATCGTCTTTATTTATAAAGAAGTTTTATTCGATTTAAGACAATGTTTTATTTTGGTCATAATTATACTCATGCCTTAAATTTTATACTTATACTACGTTTTACTGTTGAAGAAGTATAAAATACTAGCGACCCGCCACCGACATCGCACGTAGTTGAAATTTTCAAAAATCCTTCCTTAGCGGATGCTTATGTTATATAATATATTCAAAATGTGAGCTTTCTAGACTTAGTAGTAGTTTTTTGTTGTGCGTTGATAGGATAAACTATTTTATAAGTACAGTAATGATGGGGACATTACTGTCAAGACACTCTTAAGTGAAAAGTAAAATAAATGGTTGAACCGAAGTATATTATAAATTGTGTAATTTATCTTGTTTTCTTAACTTTTGTCGTGCTCTTGCAGACTTTTTAATATTCAGTAACAAACGATTCACATTCTCTTACTAACGTATGCAATGGTGTGTGCAGCGATCGGCTTGATTACGGAGCGCGAGAGTGCGCATCCGCCGGAGGGAGAGGGCGGGCGGGACAAGGGCGACGGAGAGGAGGGCGAGCGGGCCGAGAGGGCCGAGCGGGGCGTGAGTGGGCCCGCGGCGGACGGTTGGCGGGCGAGCAGCGAGTGGGTGGCGAGCTGGCGAGGCAAGCTGCCGCTCCAGACGATCATGCGGCTGCTGCAAGTGCTGGTGCCGCAGGTGGAGAAGATATGCATCGACAAAGGACTCACGGACGAGTCGGAGATCTTGCGGTTCTTGCAGCACGGCACCCTAGTGGGCCTGCTGCCGGTCCCGCATCCCATCCTCATCCGCAAGTACCAGGCGAACGCTGGCACCGCCGCCTGGTTCCGCACCTACATGTGGGGCGTCATCTACATACGGTAAGAGATTCATCAATTAGCACTTCAGTTAGCAGGACAGAAATTTGTGTAAACTGAGAATGATTCACCTTAAATCGCCCTGAATTCTTATTAGCAATTATAAATCATTGTTTAAAGTTGAATCATTTAAGGGAGTAACCACACTTATGGAGATGCCATTCGCGTTTTGTTGGAAGATTTTGGTTACACTTATACTGTTCCGCTTCCATCTATGCAAGTCGTAACTTGTCGACGAGGAGTCGCTTACAACGCTAAACGCGGCTGAACAGCCCCGAACGTGGCGGTTAACATGCGAATGATACTTGTCCTCATTTTCCCCTGTTTGCTGTGAAAGCTGAACGGACGTGTACGCATTTCCATAAAAAACTGCTTTTTTCTATGGACAAAAGCTGAATTGAGCTGAATAAATGTAATTATTCCCTTAATCATTGTGAAATCACTGTCTCTCCCAAAAAGGTCAACTTATTTTACAATATTTTATAATTTCTCGGAACGAGGTTCTTTCATAAAATATTGAAAGCATTTTAACCTCGTTAGATTTTCTCGGAATTTACAAATTATTATTTGTTTGTTCGCAGTAACGTCGATCCGCCGATTTGGTACGACACTGACGTCAAGCTTTTCGAGATACAAAGAGTATAGACGATTATCTTGTGGACACCTGCAATTCTGGACCTGGGACCTGAGAGGCTAGTTGTGCTATATTCCTTCTGTATTATTGTTTGTTTGTTTGTTATGTTATTTTAAAAATGCAATTTTTGGTATAGATTTTAGCCAATAAATTGAATGCATCACAGTTTGGTTTATTTCGACAGAGTAGTGTGAATAAGTTGTTACGAATGAAATTAATCGCATTTGTTTATTAATTTTAAAACTGTTGACCAGTTTTTATAAAGGGAATAAGTATATATATTATCTTGATTGCATTTTCACTTGATGAATTTTATTAAAGAATTGTGGACCAGATTTCAGATTTCGCTGTAAATAAAATAAACGTATCAAGGGAAAGTTGTTTAGGAGAAATAAGGAGAGTAGGAAATTAAAATTTAATTGTGTTTTTTTATACAAAAATACAGTTGTTTTTTTTTTCAAAATTATGTATACAAATATTATACATTCAACTTAAATTATTAATTTATCATATTATTTTAAATAATGATACATATACACTTGGGTCACGGCTTTTTTTTTTTAATTTATTTTAATTGCACAAAAAATCTGCTGATTTAATGAAAAAGAAAACTTTAGTGACGCCTCAAATTAAATCAAATCACTGCCTTTCATTAGACGTCACTACTGTTTGCTAAAAAAAGCTCTTATTGCTAGAGAATAAGAGTTTAATTCGAATGATTTTCTTGTAGTCCTGTGTTTAAAACATTGCTTATGCATTTAGAGAACAAACTGCTTTAGTTTTTTTCTTTTGATTATTTAAAATATTATTCTGATACTTTAAGATCCTATGGAGGCGACAAATGCTTGGGAGTATTTTTAATTGTTGTGAATAAACCACGTGTACTGACACGTTCAAAAGTGATGGAATTGTGTGGTTTTTTTTAAACTTGTCGAACAGTTTGGCTGTGGCTACGTTACCTCAGCAAATATGTTAACACGAAAATGTAATTTAATGTCTCTCTTATGAAACAGATAAAAATATTCGAAATATCGTTTTGGCTAATTTGACTTTGATCTTTTTTGAAAATCGATCGAGCCGCTGTATTTTTAATTATTAAACGTTTACAACTTTGTTCATCTATTTATATAGTTTTTAATTTAATTTATATTTAATAAATATTCTGTGCTGTGTACACCACTTTTATGTACTACGTAATATTATGTTTTATTGCACTATGCTAGTCATATAATAATATATTCACTCATTCAATCGTTCTTAACCAATCTCAGTGTGGTTTTTTTTTCTATGAGATCTCATTTATAGTACCAATAGTTACGATAAATCATATACATATTTAATACTCCTATATTGCTAGTAGGGTGCACCGAACCGATGCCGACCGAACGGTGCAGACATATACATATATGTCTGTCTGTCTCGTGAAGACTTCGAACGTTGTGCGCATGTCCGAGAACTACATTATAAGCATCTTATAGGCTGGGCTTCTCCCACTAATCCCACTATTGTCGCAACGCATGCGCATAACTCGTCAAGTATCGACGAGTGAGAGAAAATATGTAGTTCCGTCTCGGCAACGCTGCCACTTACGGGGACTAGCAATATAGGAGTATTAAATATATGCGATAAATGTATGAAAGATTTTTTTAAAATGACATTCCAAGTAAAATGCATTTTAGCGCGATCATAATTAGTTTTTTTTACAGACCAGTTAGACTGCGGGTATAGTGAGCTTCTTATTATATATAAAATTACTCGCATGAATGTGATTGACATGGTGACTGTACTTTTTAGAAGTGTGACGTCACACACATAGGAACTCATCTGATAAATTTTACTCTCGTTGGGAGTGTCTTATTAATTTTATTAAAATTGAATTGTTTTGTACATAAAAATAGATATAGTTAATAGTTACGAAGAAAAATTCTCGTTTCGTAACTGGTTACGATTGCTAGAAAACATCTACCACCTCTGTAATGTTACACATTTTATTTATAATAGTAACTTTAAATTAACAATAAGTAGTTAATTTCAAATAATTTAAATTAACTGCTGCCTGTTTTATTCATCAATTTATCTCACCAAGAGCTTGCTAACACGCAGCCGTCTTACATATATTTAAATTTCGTACAGTTAGCGTACTTTAAAATGTATAAAATATAACCTATAAAAATTACAGATCTATCTCAATTGCTATTAGGTATTCAATGATTTTTTTTTGAGTTTTGTATTTGCAGAGATTACATACTTTGCAACAAATTCTACCTCTTCATATTTAATGCAGAATTAGTATTGTAAGGACTTTAAGTAATTCAATCAACTATGCTCGTGGTCTAACTAAAATAAAATTGGAGCGAATGCGATCAATGCGAGATTCACAGATCTATTTATTGTTGTCTATCATTAATGTACTTAATCAAATTGATATAAAAATAAACGTATGAGAGCTTGTTTTGTGGTTTTATTGTCAATAATACACAATTTTCACAGTTACAATGTTTTATTTTATAATTAAGCAATCGGTTAAAAAAAAAAACACATGGAAACCGGTCTATATAAAAGTCAACTTTTTTTTAGACTACCGTCAAAAACAAACGACAATGTACGTTTACCGCTTTTGACGGTGTCTAGAAAAAAATCTAGCTAACAGCAGCCATTTAATATCTAATAGAAAATAGGGAATATGCGTCTAATTTAAAAAAGGCTTAAATATATTTTTTATCAACATTTTTGCTTTAGAATTGTGTATGTAAATATTTTTTAATATTATTTCTCTTTCGTGAAGAAAATAATTATTAAAAAGTGCATAAAAATGCAAAATACTTGAAACGGTCAGATCGTCTGTGACGTCAAAGTCTATGGAATGTGACGTCAACGTCTATGAAATGTCAACAAGCGTGTAGATGTTTGTGATTTGATTGGATTGTAGGCTGTGACGTCACGACAAGGGGGGGGGGGGGGGGGGGTTGCCCGTAGCTGTTAGTTAATTTTAACTTTTTTTTTGTTACCAAATTTCTGTTTTTTGGCGCTGAATATTTTTTACGGTTATATAACGATATAACCTATCGTATGAAAATATATAAAAAAAACGTGCATATTCCCTATTTTGAGAGCTAACAATTATGAGTAAACTTAACATGTAATATGCCTACACCTCGCATTATACATCCATAAAATTAACGACCAGAAGTAAAAAAATCTATGGTTACGAAAAACTAGAGATTTTTTTATTTAAACTGCGTATAAATAGAAAATACGATTAACTTAGACTCAGTATTTTATTCTGATATCGATTTATTTATTTATTTGAAAAAATTACTAATTATTTGTAAAATGATTACTGGTAGTTTTTATAAGGATATTTTTGAAAATTTTATATAAATTAATAAACTACGATTTTTTTTTAAATAATAACAAATTTTAATCACAAGTTTATCATTTTTCTCTATCAAAATCTCTGCCATCAACAACCGAATGTCTCTTTGGTCTCTTTTAATTTAAGTTCCAAGCCCCTATAAGCTACTAAACTACAAAATACTCAAAATACATAATTAACAGTAAAAAATTTTGTGCGTGCATTTGAGTTTAAAGAAATTACTTAATACTTAAACATTAACTCAATGAGATCATTAAACAGACTAGCCTTTTTGAAAGGTTGACTAATTTTAGGCGATTATTTTAGATAAGAATTATAATATGTGTATATAAGAGATAATTCTGAAATAATGCTTTTCGAAGCGAACATTAAGCGAAAAGCGTTTAAGTAAATAACTTAATATACAAATAAATTAACATTTAATGTATAATATAAACATGTTAAGACTACACTACAGTTCAATACTGGACGACATGATTACATACTAATGGGTACAGTCGCGAAAATCTTACTTCCATCTCCAAACACTTGTGTACGCGTCTGTACCACACTATAAACACTACTTACAAATATAGTGGGGTTTAAAAATACGCTTTACGTTGAATATTAATAATAAAAATATATCTAAAATATCTGATGATTGAACACTGGTTTTCATGTAAGAAATAAATCTAATAATTTATTAACTAAATACATACTGTCACTAGATGGCGCCACTTGAGATGACAAATTAAACACCAAACAAATATTTATTCTAATTATAATCAAATAAAGCACTTATTTTTTTGTTTTTGTTGCAAACATTGTTAGAATGTTCCAACATTCAGCACACAAATCACCCAACATATAGATGTTGGGTGATTTGTGTGCTGAAGGAAGACAAGATGGGAGATAATATAGAAAGGTGAGAATATTCATAAGGCTAAGGTGATTAAAGTAATAACAACACTTATGCGGTAAGGTTACGCATCAAGTTTCTAAAGGGAGAGGTTTAAAATTAAATATAAAACAGTCATGCCATCTAGATGTCGTAAAATCATCACCATTATATACACAAAAATATTTACTTTAAACGACTATTCTTTTTTAATTTTATATTCGCGTAAACATTAAATAAAATAAAAAAAATATGCGTCAGTCCAAAACTAACAGCGTCAAAAGTGAAACTTTTTATGTAATTCAAAAACTGTCAATGAGTGTACAAAAAAATACATTGCAGCAAAGAAAAATTGACTGGAAATTATAATAAAAATGATTTATAATAAAAATCAAGAAAAATCTACAGACTATCCCGAATTAATTACTACGGAAGTTTCACTTGTACGTATATTTTTTCCGCCTCTCTCACTCTGCTAGAGTAAATGGTAATAAGAAAGAGACAAGGAGTTTAACAGTTTTGTTAGCTCGACGAGTTAACTCTCATGACAAAACGCTAGTGTCCCATAAAAAGTTTCACTTCAAAAAGTTTTTCAGAAACCCTTTCTCTTTGGATTATACTGCTGGAAAAGAGAAAAAGTTTCCAATATGTAGGTATAGACATTGACAATGCGTCTTTTTTTGGATAAATAACTTTTAAAATTTAACCAATAATTTTAACATCCAATTCGTTCATACAATCTAGCTACATTTGATTTATAAATTTTACATGATTTAATTACATTTTTTTTTTCGTTTCTTGTACCTTATTCGATATTGTTTGTTTACTTATTTAAAGGAATGTGGCGAGTTTGAGCCAAATCCTAAAAAATATATTTAAAAAGCCTAAATTTTTCACGCAGTTTCATTTGTGGTGAACTGCACCTTAGTGGTTTGCACCTTTAGTGGTGCAAATCCATACTAATATTATAAATGTGAAAGAAACTTTGTCTGTCCGTCTGTTACTTATGTTACAAAGGTAAAAAAAAATAGGTTTTAGAATTTTCGACTTTGCGTTTGTGCACGCTAATCTCAAAAACGGCTTAACCGATTTGAATGCGGTTTTCACAGGCGTATTGTAGCAAGCTTCCCGTAACATTTATTTTTTGTTTCAATCCAATAGGTTTACAAACAAAAAAGTTACGTACTATATACCGTACACTTACCACGCGTACGAAGTTGCGGGCTCAAGTTAGTCTATAATATTTACAGATGTGCCTAACTGTTAAAAACTTTATCCGTGGATACACATACGGAATTCTTCCACTCTACTCCTATTTCATTTAATCCATATAAATAAAATAAAAATATTATCTCTAAATGTGTTTCTAAGACCTTTTCTTCATAAGAATGGCTAATTTCTTGTCAATAGCTTTTGACAAATGACCTCTGTCGGGTCAGCTTCTTTTAATTATTATTTTAATTTATAATTTTAAATACAATTATATAACTGTGACATAATTATATAACTGTGACGTAAGAGGTGATTATTGTGCACACCTTTTAATTAAATGTAGCGTTACAAGTTAATAGCAGTTACTGATTTGATTTTTACTATAAAAATGTCAAATCTTTATAAAAAAAGGAATAAAATAAAAAGTAACCACAGTATCCGGATAACGCAGGCACATAACTACAATTACTCCATAATTATGTTTTGAAATGTGTCTGGGACGCCATTTTTATTTTATTTATATCAACCATGGAGGGTCATAATAATAATAATGATAAAATTTACAATTAAGATAAATAAAATAATAAAATCTTACACACTAAACAATAAAATCATGACTTGGTGGTCAATACATGAATCACGGAGCAATGGTTCAAGTACAGCCCATCTAATCTCCCAGCCAAGGCTTGGAGGATGTGGCCGGTTCCAGCCCGAACCCTGCGTACTCTGTGAAATGGGTCCATTCAATCCAGTATCCACTTTTATATTTCGTAATAATATACTATTAAATGCTTCACAATTCATTATAAATTAATTCAGTTCATAAACTCCCTTTGTTCTAAAAATAATACCTATATTTTTTTTACAATATGCAATCGTTACGAATTATGTATGGACTTAATTTCGTCGTATATACAATTTTTGGAAGATTCCAATAAACACAATATTAATCTTGATTTTATTTAGAGAACTCATTTTACTAAACTCTATCAAAATTGGAAAATAGTATTAATTATCTACATTTTAATTAAAATTGATGATGTTGTTCTAAATTGAAGAAAAAAAAAAGTATATTAAAGTTTAAATTAGTTTTAATCACTAATTAATAAAATTGGCTATCCCATTGAACCTGTAGTCGCCGTCACGAGAAGTTGTAAATGATGTAAACAAACAAACAGTCCACACGGGGAATTACCAAGATACTTCGACGTTCGCAAGCCAACTTCACTTGACTGGGTTATAAAGAAGGGAACGTAAACATTTGGTCCGCAATTTTAGAGTCATACGTCATTTGAGTTTAAAATGCGCTTGGGGTTGCTTATTGTTTTTGGGCATTATATATTGGATTTAATTACTAATTTTGGTTTTTATTTCATTTTGTTTTTATTATTTAGAAATCAGTGTCGTTTTGCTTAATTATTGTGTTACATATACCTAATTATTATTCGATCCAAACGTTGTGAACCCCTGAATGTTTGTTTACATAATTTCTCGTGACTCCGACTATACAATGTTCAGTAAAATTTTGTTTTAGACTTCACACTAATTCAAATTATGTATTTTGTTAAATAAATCTGAGCCGAGGTTAAAATAGTCAACCTCATTTATACACATGAATATTACGATATCTAAAAAAATATATAATTTACTAGCTTCTGCCCGCGACTTCATCCGTGTAGCCTATCAGTTACCCGTTATTCTGTTGTATGAACTATGTTACCGTAAAACTATCATCAAATTGCGTTCACTAATTTCCGCGCGAAAGGATAACAAACTTTCGCATTCATAATGTTAATGGAATTTAAACATTATTTAAATTAGACAACATTTTAAGACTTTTAAATTGATTTTGTAGATATTTAAAAATAAAATTATATCGTAATACTCATGGCCATAATAAGATTTTAAACCTGCATTTAATCTACGATAATACCTAAAGACTATAAACCATTATTCAACTTTGGCCATCTGTTCGTACATCCTTATAGACAAGTAGAGTTACAATGTTTCCTTGTATGGAAAAAATAAAACTAAAACTTGTGGTAATTTATACAATGAGTGTTAATTCTGTATATGGCCCCGAAAGAACACTTAGATGGGGAGGATACAATTTATGTAGCTTCGAGTTTTAAACAAAATATGAATTAATGAAAATGATAGGATAAAACTATTGACATTCAATCTTTTCAAATATAGGATAAAACCAATGCAACTGTAATCATTAATCATCCTATTTTTTTTCAAAGCAGGATGAAACCACCGATATTGTCGTCATTAAATCACTATTGTTTGAAAGACAGAATGAAACCACTAATATTGTTGATATTAAATGATCCTATTGTTTTAAATTATATTTCACCGGATTACATAATTTTATTTTCATTTTGGCACGACAACTTTTGCGACGTTTTGAAATATATATCGTCTAATAGGTATAAATCACAAAACATTGACAACAGGCTACACATGTGTCTATGGAAACATTGTACCTTCTTAATTTTTACCGTCTATATGATGAACTCACGGACGGTCGGCTCGTGCAGCTAGCTAAGCGCGCTGTATGCCGGTGGAGGCGGACTGGCGTCGCGCGGCGGCAGCAGCACTGCGATGTGGTACGGCGGGGGCGACCCACCCGCGGCCAAGGTCGACCCTTCCGCGGCCGACTCGTCCGCCGCTCCTCGCTCCGCGCCCTGCAGCAGTGTCGCCAGCGAGATGTCCTCAGAGGAATCTGGCGGGGGCGGTCTGCGATCACGCTGCGCGGTGGACGACACGCGATCGGGGGGAGCGGGCGGCGGGGGACGCGAACGGCACAATGACAGCGTGAAAACCATCCCGCACACGCAAGCCATGCCCGCGCACATCACTCCGGCTTCCCCGATCGTAGCACTACCGCTCCCCTCCCTGTACATCTTTCGATCGAAGTAGTACTTAGCGCCGGTCAAGAAAATAGTCGCCAGCGCGAAGGACACGAGCATGCCGAACTTGAGATGAGGTGCCATCACAGGGGAGTGGTGGAGGCCTAGCGCGGCCGTGCGGAGTAGAGTGTCAGGCGTGACGCTCCGCGCGGCGGCCAGACTGGCTATGGTCGGCTGAGGCGGCTCCGGAGGGATCTCCACGTAAAGGCTCGGCTCATCGTTCTGACGCCGGTTGGAATGAACCGCTGGTACAGGTGGTGGTCTGAAACATTTATGTAAAGACTATAAGCCTGTCTCGACTGACTTGACTTGTATGCATCGACTAAAAACAACCATAGATTATAAAGATGTCACTCATACTTGTTTGAAAAACCAGTTGTACCAAATTTCAATGTTTAGTTTAAACCCATATTTAGTGTAAGTAGCATGTACTTATATTTAACGTGCAATTAATCTTGAACAACAAATATATCATATAGCAGCTAGCAATGTATTATTTTGGATATAGGGAACATCCTACACCAGTAATAAGTGTATGGTAGTAAAATAATACGCATGAGTCTATTCAAATTTACTTCTTGCTCGAAGGAACATAAAGATGTGATCCACACCCTTTATTGAAATATTATGATGATTTATTTTATTGCTACCGAACAAGTAATAAAAACTATAACTAAGGTAGACTCTGAGTAACATTGATCTTATACCTACACTTAAAATGTGTAATGGCCATTACTTAAATAATTATTTAAAAGCTGACATTGGAGCGTACATATGTCGATGGAAGTCGCAAATAGTCGCAATGATCTGGGATTTGAACTCTACACATCCATCCCTTTATTTGTACAACAATGGTTAGCGAATAATCGTGAGTTAACCTGATGTGTAACGATGAAGCAATAGTTGAAGAATCCTGCCAATGCACAATGCTTTGCGACTGAGCGCGCAATATGCTGCGCTATAGGTTCCACAGGCGCGTCTGCAGCGAGTGCAGCACTCAGTATAAAGGAATGGTTACCCGTAGTGCCTGTGCCGGTGCGGGCGGCGTGGCGGGCAGTCGACGGCAGCGAACCGGTGCACCGGAGCAGCCATGCCTTTACGCCCGCCCCCCACGCACACGCGCGTACGGGACCGCCCTACGCCTGCACAACAAAATATCAATGATCAGGTAGGAATTATATATACTCTTTACTACTAAACAAAAACTGTAATTCTAAACTAAACAAAAAGTAAAATGTGTAGGTAACTAATATACTGACAGCCCGTTGGATGAGTGGCAAGAATGCTTGCCTAACGTCTCAGGGGCCCCGGGTTCGATTCCCGGCGGGGTCAAGTTTGGAAATTTTAATGTAATTTTCAAAATTGACTCTGGTCTGGATTTGAAAAGTAGTGGTAGGGCACACTGCGTTTCGCAGTCATTTGGGCAGCCCGCCTGGCGGCAGTCACCACCCCCTTACAGAAGACCACCGTGAAATAACAGCATATACGTGCTGTTGTGTTTCGGTGAGTGAGTAAGGGATGCCAGAGCCCATTTCCTTATCCCCTCCTAGTCCCTTATCCTTAATCCTACTGTAGTCGGCGGCGCACTTGCAGCACCTGTAGCGTTGCTTGTGTTATGGGCGACGGTAGCCACCTACCATCAAGTGGACCGTCAGCCTGTCTGTCGACATAACATAAAAAAAAAATATACTGAGCGCCATTTTCTTACTTTTAAAATTTTTATATGTGTCGTAACTATAAAAAATTTTTCCACTGGGCACCCTAGTTCATGTCAGATCATTATTCTATAACTAATATTACAGGTAAGTATTGTGTTGAAAATGACAAGTGAAGCAGTAATTGAGATGGACATTCATTTTTCCTATTTTAATAAAAATTTCTCGTCTCACAGCCATAGGGGTCCCATTATGGTAAGCCAGAAGGTTAAAGATGGCCGTAGTCGTAACTTCTAAAAAAAAGGTCAGATACCAATAACTTAAAGAGAAATTGATTATGACCTTGATTATGAAATTAATTAATTGGAAAACGATTATTATCATGATACGAATGGATCATTTTTGAACAATTTTGATTGATTAATTTGAACAAAAAAACTGTTAGGTAACTTAGCTATTACATGCAAAAAAGGTAGAATAACATAAAATATTTTCTAATTTCATACTGGCCATCTATATCTACCAGTATTATGTAATTTTAAAAAAGAAGGATTTAAATAGAATTTCACTTGCAACTTTCATTTATTTTATTTTTTTGAGTATGTGTTAATATGTGACATTTTGCAGCCTAATTTTTGTCATAAGGGCTTTTTCAAAATGATATCTCAACCAAATCAAGTATAACCAGCACATCTACTCATAGCCTGGAAGACTGATCCATATGATGGGAGAAAACAGAGAAAAGTATACTAAATGTGTCACAAATTTAATCTAAATCTATTCCAACGAAACCTGCAAAGTCGGCTTCAAATAATTTAAGTTAGCAATTTTAAAAATTAAAACATTATTGATACATACTTAATTCACAAAAGGCATTAAAGTAAGTTATTTAACATTCCAATAAAAAAAAATTGTACGAAAGTAAACAATTTAATCACAATGACTGATTGTTTTTACAGTGTTACTGAAAATGTATCTTACCAGCAGACAAGGATGATGGTACTCGGTGGCGGCCACTGTAGGCGCACTGGCTACGCTTATCTATCCAGAAATGCATCGGAAATTGTGCTATTTGTTTACAATAATAGCTGCTACACTTTTGATATTTCAGTTAATTTAGTTCTGCATTGCAATATTAGTTTTGTCCATCACGAAAGCACCTGAAAAATAATGATGACAATATTATGTTACAATGAATGTTTTAATTAAAAATAAAGCAAGCACTGTTAAAGAGATGATTTTTATTTTCTTACTGTCTTTAGAAAAATTTAATGTAGAATGTGTTTAAAATTTAAAAATGTATTGACATTAGAAATTTTTATTAGACAAGAAATTGAGATGAGAAGAAAACGTGAAATAAATAATGGATATTTTGGTTTTTTGTATTGTGTTGAATGTTTTTTATATAGATAAAATTTTATATGTGCACATAAATAATATATGAAGAGAGAAAATTTATAAAGTTTTATTTAGTAAAGAGTTAAACGGATCCCAGAAATATTTTTTTTTTACCTATAACAGGCACTCTATGTTATGACCAAGTATGTACATGAAGAACATCGAAATTTTAATTATAATAATTATAACAATGACAGTTATTTCAAATTATTTGTAACAATATGAATTTAGAACTAAGAAATTGGCCAATTTAGAGATTAGCAAAAGGTACGAACCAACAGATAACTTAAATGGTACTGAAATAAAATTATTTCGTTGAAAATAAATTAGTAAAAATATATAAATACCTTGTACTTTTTCATTAATTTTATATTAACATATTATAACAAAATAGTTTTGGCTATAATAATGTCAGCGAGTTCTTCAGTTTCTAAAAAAGTGGGTATATAAATTAAAATATTATTTTCAACAAATCTTTGCGCTTGACAGCCATTTGTGGGGCGGGGCGGGGTGCGCGCGAGAAGCAAAACAATCGGTACTACCAACAATACAATGTTGGTGATGTTTCCGGGAAATTCCCAATCAATAATTTTGAATTTCCCGCATTTTTTTTAATTAGTACTAAAAACGATTTTATGATAATCATTATAATCTTTCCATTGTTTAAAACTTTAATTATCTAGGATTGTACTAATACTAAATCTGTACTATTTACAGCTTCGACCCAAATATATTTCAACTTAATTTCTCTCTTCTTCATTTTAGTAATGGCAATCGTAAAACATTTGTTTGGAGCAGGCGAAAAATGATCAGTGATCCCTGAATTGGTATACAACAGGGGTATGCAACCAGTATCTACTATTTAGTTTGGGTATGCAACCTTTTTTTAGCTTATAGGCTTTATACTTTGTAGTTCATCAAAGATTTTATACCTTTATTATATTACTATAAGTAACCTTTATTTTATTTAAATAGTTATATTTTACCTTTATTGTCCAAAGGTTACCTTTATTGTTATATACCTACTATTATACATTATAATTGTGTAAAATAATGTTATAGATTTTATTAGAAGCAGATATTCTAAATACATTATTATCTCAAAGGAATAATGGTTTCTTATTATATGTAAAGAAAATAGCGTTTATAAAGTGCCTAATTAGTTACATTTACTAGTTATATTTGGACTTTCTATTTGAATATACATATATGAAAGGAAGGTGACTATAAATAGCTTCGAATTATGAGTTGTTTATTTAACAGGTATGAAATAGCAATATTGAATAAAACAATTTATGAAATAACTTTTTTAATGTTAAGGTCGGCGGACAGGCAGACGGTCCACTTGCCGGGGCGCCTATATCACAAGCAACGCCAAAGCTGCTGCAAGTGCGCTGCCGATTGCAGTAGGATTAAGGATAAGGGATTAGGAGTGGATAGGGAAATGGGCTCTGGCATCCCTTATTCACTCACCGAAACACAATAGCACACGTGCTGGTATTTCACGGTGGTCTTCTGTAAGGCCTTCTGGTTACTGCCGTCAGACGGGCTGCCCAAATGACTACGAAAACGCAGTGCCCTGCCACTACTTTCCAAATCCAGATCAGAGTCAAATTTGAAAAGTTGATTTTTCAAAGTTGACCCTGCCGGGAATCGAACCCGAGAACCCTAGACCAGAGCGTTAAGGCAAGCACCCCAACTAATCATCCAACGGGCTCGTCAATTTTGTTTATTTATAAATTATAATAATAATAATACTTTATTTATCGAACCAGAGGTCCATATTTGAGCATTAGTTGGTACAGCTTTAATTATACTATATGTTAGTACCTACAAAACAATTAAATATGTTATTTGATGTTTGACACACCAGCATGTGTGCAGAGCCAGTGACTAAACAGTGGTGAGTCCCATTTGTTAGATAAAGTAATCAGAATGCTGTTGATGCTGGTTCGTACACGATTCAACAATGAGGCGCAACGTTTTCTTATGAGATGTCGAATTATCTTTGAATGGCCGCATCCTGGCCGCATCGCTCACTCCACCTCGTACTAAACGCCTAAACGCTAAAAATTAAATGGAGAGTGATGTCTTTTTTTTTTACGCAAAACGTAGTACCGCAATATGACTCAGTGTCATGCGAGTGTAAGGTTTTATTGTTTTTGGAATAAAAATTAAAATACATATACCATCCCTCTCGGAACTTTTTTCCATTATATATGATGAGTATAAAAATAAAAATGGTCTTTTGACATTGCTTTGTTGGTTTTTGCAATATATTTAATACTCCTATATTGCTAGTCCCCGTAAGTGACAGCGTTGCCGAACAAGAGAGACGGCAACTACATATTTTCTCGCACTCGTTGATACTTGACGAGTTGTGCGCATCATTTATCTATGGTGCGCATGCGTTGCGACAGTAGTGGTAGAAGCCTTCATCTCTCGCAGCTTATAAGATGCTTATAATAAGGTAGTTCTCGGACATGCACACAACGACAACACACACAACATATATATGCCTGCACCGTTCGGTCGTCATCTTTTTTAAGACCCCTACTAGCAATATAGGAGTAAGTATATGGTTTTTGTGGGTTTTTGTTTTCACGATTTTTACAACTAACATAGAATAAATTTATTCCATGACGTATATAAATATATTCTATGTCTATGTTTAAATTATTCTATGTCTATGTTCCCAGAGGCTGGCTCTTATGAGTTTACGATACTATACACTCGCCTCGCTAGCGAGAACTTAAAACTTTTGTATGGAAAATCGTGAATAGTGGCTCTAGTATGAGTTTACGATACTACACTAATACTACACTCGCTAGCGAGAACGTAAAATTTTTGTATGGAAAATCTTGAACTGTCAATGTCAAATTGTCAATTTTCCATATAAATTTTTTACGCTCTCGCTAGCGAGTGTAGTATCGTAAACTCATGCTAGAGCCACTGTCAATGTCAAATCGTCAATTTTCCATATAAATGTTTTACCATAGAAAAATAACTAAAGCATGTTTTACGCTCTCGCTAGCGAGGTAGCGAGTGTAGTATCGTAATTCGTAAACTCATGCTAGAGCCACAGGCATATTCCGTGTATCTCATTGGACTATGTTAAGTTTGTGAAAAAAATACCTATAGATTGTTCGTTCATTTTCTAGAACCAATCAATTGGACTCAACAAAAGAATATAAGATAGGATCCAACCAACCAATCCAGTTCAATTTCTGGTGCCTATTGTGTTCATCGGTTCGTTGACTTTTATCTATTAATTTATTTAGTTTGTGGTTGTGGTGTTGATTTATGTTTACATTTCACATTCACAGACGTGTTCGAGTGTTGAGTGAATAAAAATGTGGGTATCTCTATTACAATCACATAAACAAACGGGAAATAAGGGTGTAGATGCGGATCCTTATTGCGAGTGTTGGATTAAACGTACACCAGTACAATGGAAACAGATGTACACCTGCTCATGCGGAGAGGAAAACAATTGTAAGTTTTACAGTTTTTACTTGATAAAGCCAGCTAATTTCCTAATACGTCAACATCAACAGACAGAAACAGAAGGCTTTATTTCGAGGAAAAACACATAAATCCACAATAAAACATGTTCCTTCATCCAACCATTAATTTCCTTAGCTTATCGCTGACAAGCTTAACTTTGCTTCTGCCGTTTTCATTCATCATGAAAATCTATGAAATTGCCTTGGTTTATATCGTTTTTCTCCTTTAGGACACTGAAGTGTAATCTTTTGCAACCCTTTCCATAGGCCCTAAGCCATATGATCCACCTATCTCTGCATAAATGTCTTTAGAGTGTAGAAAGTACTTACTATGATTTTTGGCTCTACTATGTTTATCTACTAATGTTATTTTGTCCTTTTAATTTGTACACTTCTATTCATTGATTTTTGGCATACTTCCAGTTTTTTCTTTATATTCTTGTATATAAATAACTCATAAAAAAAGGCTATTAATGAAATAAAATAATTCTTAATGTTTACTGTAATTTCTCTATACTAATGTTTTAAAGAGAAAAGATTTGTATGTATGTTTGTAGTGAATAAACTCAAAAACTACTGGACCGATTTTAAAAATTCTTTTACCTATAGAAAGCTGTATTATCAGCGAGTAAAATTAAAAGTGCCTATAAAGAGACACAGAAAAATTCGCATGCAACAGCTAGTTTTAAATAATTTTACTAGATTTTACAAAACATTATAAATAAAGCCTTTATTTCTAACATTTTACATATTTTCTTTTTCTTACAAGTGTCTGTTTGGTTTTCTTTTTTGTGTCTGCTTACCTTTTGGCAAAGTCCTCCGTTAGAACTACCCACAATCCGTTGTCCATAGCCTTCTCCATAGTGCACCTGCCATTTCCCTCATTTCATCCTCTCACCTTTTTCTTTGTCTTCCTTATCTTCTCTTTCCATCTCGAGGGTACCATGTTGTTACGTCTTTTGACTTCAAAAAATTGCTGAAATTAAGCATTTATTGTACTAATAGCTTAAAGAAAGGAGTAAAAAAATTGGTTGAGGTATATATCCATATTTGCAGATCTAAACACTAATCTGTATTTGTAGATACGGATGATCCATAATACATTTTAATGATCATTAGTTATTATGAAGAATTGCCAAAATGAGCATGTTATAAATTTGAATGGTATATGAAAATGTACTTGACAATATTGATGTGTGTTTTTTAGTTACTGAATGGAAATGGGAATGTCTCGAAGGTATCACTCACAGTTGGGTGGTGGTGAGCGAGGACAGGAAGCGGGTAACCTTCCATCCGTACTACAGTTCTGGGACAGCGGCTATAAAGGGTGACACCCCATTAGAACACAATCACCATTATTATTGGGAAGTGAAAATGTTAACAGAGACTTATGGGACTGATATTGTAAGTACATCAATATTATTCTATTCCTCAAAGCCCCCGTGCACGGCAAGCGTGAAGCAGCTTTTGTACGCAAAACTTATTGGCTGTCGTCTCGATCAGGTTAAACAGAAATCAATGACAAATATCTATAGACGATGTTCTTAGTAATAGATAAAAAGAAATACTTTATCTTAAAATAAAAAAAAAACCCTTGTTACGCAAGGGGAAATGGCAAAACACAAATATATAAGACTAATAGAAAATAATGATGAATGTTAATATTAGAAAAATTACAAGTAAGAGATCACTGAAAAGAAAATACACGGAGTGGTGTAACCCCGATGAAAAAAAAAACCACAGTGTCAGTCTGTCTGTCGATCTTACCATAAAGAAAAGAATATATATGAGAACTCAGTGTGAGAATAAAGGGTTACTATCGTTGTTTACAATCGTCTATTAACATGAGCAATGCCTAACATGAGCACGGTTTCTAGTGCTTTTCCTATTAAGTTTGGTAGGATAAAGAATAAGCAATAGGGAGGTGATGGCGAATGAACTCTGACATCCGTTATTCACTTACTGAACTTGGTCTTCTGTATGATTTCACAAGTTGAGTTAGTTAAGAAAATAAATGAAAAAATAAGCATACAAACAGGTTGATAAAAATGTAATTTTTTTGGCAATAATTTTTTTAACCTTTTTTTCTTTTCTTTGCAACTTACAGATGGTAGGCCTCGGTTCGAACAAAATGAATATATCTGAAGCTCAATTCAAATTCACATCACTTTTGGGCCAAGATAGTGAGTCCTACGGTCTCTCTTACATGGGTGCAATCCGGCATAATGCATCAGTTTCAAGAGATTCTGTCGGATTCTGTAAGGGATCTATAATAGGAGTCAGGGTGGACATGTGGAGTGGCACACTGGAATTCTATCTTAACAGGAAACCACAAGGTAAATTGTCTATTTATATTTCCTAATAGTAAGAATAGCAGCCCTGCTAATATGTTTATAGATCCGGATGGTATGGTCAGCTTAATTTCCTTAATGTGTCGCCGGTTCACTGTCGTAAATAACTTCGCAAAAGCCCCAAAGAGTCGCTTTCGTATCGCTGTTTGTCGCACCACTAACTCTCTCTCCCACCTGCGTTATATTATTTTATACTTGGCACCAAACACCCTCGATGTATTTCGAATTTTCCAAAAGATCTAACAAGATCGCAAACAAGCCATTGAAAGTTCGGAATTGCTACACCTGTTGAAATGTAAACTCTATGTTGTAATATGTTGTAAACATAAGGACTAATTTCCTTTGACACTAAGTCTGGAAGGGGCGTGACTACCATCGATAGAGTGGGATATTCAAGACTTTCGGCCGGCGCGAACGCTTTTTCCACAATGTTCCATAGTTAGTCATTACAATATATTCTAATTATTAGAGGGTTTCCACCCTTATGGTTTTCCTAAATTTAATTAGCCATGATGCCATAAAAATACAGAGTGTTTTTTAGATAGCCAGCCGGTTTGATTCCCAGGTGTGGCAATATTTCTAAAAATATATGAATTCAGTTTTGCGTCTTTTAATTTTTTTTTTCTTTTCTCTTAGCTATCTGCAATCAGCCTCCGGGTCTATAATCAGATTGGACATCCATTATCATGTTTATCTTTGGAGGTATCTCAAGTGAGTCATCCAAGCATCGTCAAATCGAAGCCAGTCTTTTTAGGCGTGATAAGTTGTTTTCGGTATTTGTCAGTGCAACAGCTTCGTTTCTATGATATTTCTGTCTTCGCTGATTTCTTAACAGTTGGGACTGAGAGGTATTCATGTACCTCTGAATTCCTTACAAACCATGTTGCACTGCAGATGATCTTTAAGATGTTATTTTGAAAGCACTGGTGGACCATAAGTCCACACTTTTGTAGATGACAATGTATTCCATTTTCGAGGTATGGATTCCACATATAGAGTGCTCAGTTATGCAGCCCTCTACATAAGGTCGGTTACATACCAAGAAAAGTCCTCGATTTCATATTTAGTTTTCAGTGAGGTTCCTAGGTCTGCATTTTCATCAATATAGTCTCGAAAGGATTTATAAATAGTCTTTTTATAGTAAAATGTTCCTGGTGGTGGCGTATTGATAATTCCGGTGCTTACAGTACATATGACAGGCGTTTGGCCAGAGGAACCATCTAAGCACAACTCCACCTTTATATACATTCCTGACATTCATTTCATACAAATTGACTGCAGGTATATCATTCCACAATCTCCGGCGACACGAAATGCTGTACCCAATGCTGTGTTCCACTGCTGCGCAGTCTTCTATGCGACTGACTTACGCCGCTTCATGGCGCGCCTCGCTTCTCGTTGACGCTGCTAAGATATTGGCCAGGTCTGTTTCCCAAGACGAACACGGGAGACACCGGCTGCCACCTGGACTGTGGCACACTTTGAAATCGCACTTCTGGATGACGTTACCCACCAGAGGTGAGCATCTCTCTTTTCAAGTTAAATCTGTATATATATATATATAAAAGAAAGTCGTGTTAGTGACACCATTTATAACTGGGAGAAGGGCTGGACCGTATTTATGATGTTTTTTATTGTATTTGTCTCCGTCCCGAATAGCAAAATAACTTTTAAACTTAAAATTAATTTTCTCATACATTTTGTAATGAACGTTTGAATTGTAATGAATAATGAAGGTGGTACGAAGTTCGTCGGTTCAGTTAGTACTAATTTAGTACTAAGTATTATAAGACTAAGCACTATAAACACTAATAAGACTAAAAATTAATTTAGCCATACTAGAACAAGTGGTTACCTCTCTTTATGTAAAAGTCAATAGGTTATCTCACGTTTCATTGATGGTAGGTCTACAAGCAACACCATAAGAGTTGCTAGCGCGTTACTAACCTTGATAGGATATGGGTAAGGGCAGGATACACTGCATATCATTTGAAACCCCCTTTTGAATAATACTGAAAAAATAATATGTACTAACTGAGCCCGCAACTTCGTACGCGTGGTATTCGGTATAGCCCGTAACTTTTTTGTTTTTAAATCGATTGGAATGAAACAAACACTGTTACGTATGTTACGGAAAGCTTGCTACAATACATCAATGAAAACCGCATTCAAATTGGTTAAGCCGTTTCTGAGATTAGCGTGCACAGATGCACAGACAAACAGACAGTAATTCTAAAAACTATTTTTTTTGACTCGGGAACATAAGTACAACATGTACATACAGACAAGGCTCATTTACGATTTTGTTTTATGTATAGATTGTGTTGTTTCAATTAGTGAGAAAGGCCATATCAGAACCTACACCATGCTATAAGTCCAATTGATGCTGACTGCCATCACCTACTAACATGGTCTTGCTAGTATGACGCCGACCTTAATAGGATATAGGATAAGGGATTAAAATATGATAGTAATTATTGAAACAAAACAGCATATGTGCTGTTGTTTCACGATGGTTTTCTGTAAGAGGCTGTTTACTGCAAGCCAGGCGGGGTGTTTTAGTATGTATTCTACAGAATTCGAAAATTTGTAAATCATAAATGTTATGTAAATAAAAATGTATCTGTCGAGCATTCGGGAGCATATTATTTTTACATTAAAACAGCTCTTCATTGCCATTAATATAGTTTATATAAGTAGAAAGAAAAATTTTAAACAAACAATATATTTAGATTTAAAATGCATATACAAATGATAATTAATGAGATGTCATAACGGTTCTAATTAAGCATGCCTGTCTGATAAAACTACTACGATTGTAGTGACACCTCGCGTGACCCCTAATTACTAAATTGTTTTATATGTATAAAAAAAAGATATAAAAACATATGCTTTCAAAAATATTCCGCTACGACATAGATAACTGTTGTTAAATAAATGATAAAAATGTAAGTTGTCTGCGATTTGGATAGTATTTTATTGAAACTAAAAATAATTATAAGCATTGGCTTGACGTTTTTTTGTCTGTGTAAAGGTCCACATGATGGTGAGTGGTTACCGTTGGTAAACAAAGCCACAGGTGCTACAAGTGCGCAGCCCATAGTAGGATTAAGTCTAAGGGATTAGGTAGGGATAGGAAACCATGGTATGGTTAATTGGCTATTGCATTACATGTTTAAATTAATAGGGGATCGGACAAATTTTCAGAAAGTGTTTTAAATTAATCTTCATGGATATTTATTCCCATAAAAAATACTATTTTATTTATTTATGGCCTTTTAGGTACTCAAAATCATGTTTTAATATTGTTTGTTTGAAAATGCCGCCAAAACGCCACGATAGTTCATCTGAGAGCGCGTAACGTCATTTGTGGTCATATCATAACAAAACAGCTCCATTGGCATAAGACAATGATTGCCCACAAATGACGTCACGCACTGTGATTGGTGTTTCAGTATAGATTAAAAATATTGTAAATAATAAAATTTTATTTCTTCATTTAAAAATATTTAAATGAATTATATTAAATTATTATTCCACAAATAATCGTAAAAAATCATATATTTTCTTTCTAAGTACATTTTAGATTTTAATCTGATAACTGTCCGATCCCCTATTGATTTTTTATTATGTCAATCGAGTGTGGCATAATATTTATGATATTAACAAGGTCAGTTTGTACAATTAAAATGCATTCAGTGTCTAACTAGGTCAGCAGCGCCTAGAACTTTGGACTAACAAATTATCTAGACGCAATCAAGATGTATTTAGTGTTTCCCAATAAATATTTACGAGTAATATAGCGTCTCTGTGCGTGCACAGCATAACATTATTATTATTATTCTGTTCATCATCTTGCTAAGGGGGCGTCCATTAAATAAATCCATTGAAATATCATCAAAACTCTCCGATGTCCGTCAACTTTTAACTTTAAAGAACTTTTAACTTTTAGAATTTCAATTATACATTTAAAAAAAAACTTTTTGAATTATTTTATTACATTATATAAATTCGTTATGTTTTTACATATTATTTTTTCCTTTATAAAGATGAATTTAGTCCTTTTTTTAACTAGTACGAGTATAACGTGTTAGATTTTCAACTGAACCTATCTCACTAAGATGGGAAGGCTCCCAATTAAATCCAGTTCACGTAATAAATGGATGCCGCCTAGGGCCGGCGCAAATCGGAGGAAGACACGGCAAAGTTTTTAAATTTTTTTTTCATAGAATATTGTATCTTAAGTGTTTTCAGTATAATTCATATTTCATTGTATTGTGCTAGGGCAACAATCGGCGTACAGAGTCATTCAGCAGTAGCATAACACAATGAAATTTGAATTAATAATTCAATAATTCAAATTTCATTGTGTTATGCTACTTAAATTATGTATATGAAAAAAAAATCAATACCTACTTTGCGTGACATGTCCGCCGGCCCTTATGAAACCTTATGAACATTGTTTTGTAAGAAAATAAACACCCCAAAAACCTTCAACGATCTCTCATAGCGATGTGAGTTAAGTGTGGAAATCATATCACAGATTGTATATTGTAGTACCCACAAAAGCTTATATACGTATATTTACTTGAAAAAATATATATTGAATAAAGGTGAATTTATTAACTAATCTGATTTAAGTTAGAGTAATCTGGCAGTTCTGCGGAATCCCTGCATTTGTGGTCTATATACCGCGCGCGAAACTTTTCAACATAAGAACAAAAATAATAATAAATAAATTTTTGTTAGATAATTGTTAGTTAACTTAAGTAATTCGATGGACCCTTTTCAATAAAAGATATTTGTCTTGTCCTCTTTCACTTAGTTTACCGTGTTTGCTAGAGAGATTTGATCCTTATGATTGACCCTATCGATTGATGTTATTTTTTGGGATACTAGCCGGTTGGATTCCCCGTTGTGGCACGCGTATAATATAAAAAAATCTGAATGCAGTTTTGCTTCTTTTAAAAAATAAAACAATGTTTCTTTTTAGTGAAATTTTCTATCTTCTGTGTTTGTAGTACTTTTCCTCCCAAGTCCTCGCAAGTTTTTACTCCAGCCTGTATAATTTAGACAACACAAGATAGCTTCGTTGTCCTCAAACTTAATTCAAAAATAAGTACCTACATAGGTACTACATTATAAGCTATAGCAGATTTAATATTTACTTAGCTTCAATACCCTTGATTTATATTTATTGTCTTTTATTTTTCAGGTTGCATTCTAGACGAAAACGAATTAGAGGAGACCATGGATTCAGAGCCTGCCACCGTAGAGACTAGTGTGGTGAGTTGACTTGTCACCATATTTCACATTATATTATCTCGTTACAACATCTTCATCGAAAATTCACACTACACAAACATTGCACAAAAAAAAATTGATATAAGTTCAGCTCAAGTGATGACGTCGCTTGTAAGTAAAATTAGCTCGGGCCGAATTTCTTTTACTCTCAAAAAAAAAAAAAATAACTAAACTGTTATTTTTTTTTTTGGTTGTTGTTGTTTGAATGTTATTTGTAGTAAAAAGGGGCATTCTAATATTTTTCTTGTTTATATAATACTAGCGACCCACTTCAGGCTTCGCGCGGATGCATTTTTTTTTTCATTCTATTCCATTTTCATTCGTTCCTTGTTTATCGCTATTTCCATTAGTGAAAATCGTATCAAAACCATATCAGAATTAGTTGGATAGTTTAGTTAGATGAAGTTAGCAGAGAAACAGACGGGGACTTTATTTTATACCTAGTTGTACCTGCTGTGACGACGGTGGCGATTTTTAGATGATCCCTCGGGAACCTCACCTTTTTCCTATATGTTAGACGAGGTAATAAACTATCTGTGTGCCAAATTTCGTCCAAATCCGTTCAGCCGTTTTTGCGTTATTGAGGAACAAACGTCGAAACTTTCGAATTTATATATTATTAGGATTTATATTTTATATGTATATGTTAAAAGTTTACGATCTACATACATACAACCTTAGGCTTATATGTGCATTGGGTTCAAAATTAACGGTCAAAGTTAATTTTTATATACATATGCGTATATAAATAAAATATTATTTCAAGCTGATTTTTAGAATGCTTTTTTTATAATATTTCATAATATTATAAACTAGCGGCCCGCCCCCGGCTTCGCCCGTGGTGAATATTTTATAGATATGAACATTCCCCGTTTATCCCTCTTTCCATTAGTCAAAACCGAATTAAAATCGGTCTACCCGTTCGAAAGTTATGGGCGTAACATTTCGAAGATCCATTTTTATTTATATAGAAAAATTACATTTTTTTTATATTCTTTCATGCTGCATGACAATGGGGCACTTCAAATTACAAATTGTAGTTACAAATAAAGTGACTTTTGTATAAATTTTCGCATGTTATATTTTTCTCAGCCCCAGTCATCCAGCATGAAGAGGCGTTACTGGCAGACAGTGACGTCAGAGGACGCCGACGTCGCGGCGTGACGTCATTGCGTCATAGACACGGTGTCTGGAAACACTTGACAACTGGAAGATTATGTTTTGATTGATTTCAATCGCATACTTTAAATTTAAAATATTGTAGTGAGGTCTGTGAGATTATAGTCAGTCTGCCAGTTATAGATAAAAAAAATGTTATTAAAATCAAATCAAATCGTTTATTTCTCAAAA
Organism: Bembecia ichneumoniformis; assembly: GCA_910589475.2. NCBI lineage: Eukaryota > Metazoa > Arthropoda > Insecta > Lepidoptera > Sesiidae > Bembecia > Bembecia ichneumoniformis. The sequence continues at coordinate 17,620,528 of OU342532.1, forward strand.
ATAGGATAACAGGATTACTTTTTTGATGTCGAATTACTGCTACCGTATCGGAAACAAAATGGCGTCCTGAAAGAGAAGTAACGCTCTTATTAATCTCATGCATTTTTATCTGCTAAATAATCTTTAATTGTATAATACGCTTCTTTATTGTTGAAACGTACATGTTGTCCTTTAAATGATTCATCTATTTTCATTAGCCTCGTGTCGATCATTCTTTTTCACGTTTGGGGTTTAGATATGAAGGAGTTGATAATTAGGTTCGTCTTCGATCCAAATGGTTAGGCAAAGGCTTAATTTAATCCCAACACGCTTTGAACTAGTTAATCATGAAATTTTAAGATCCAACTTTGTACGAAACTCTTGATATGGCTGTGAAATCGGCACGAATATTCGGAAATGCCCATACATACACACACGGTAAACATCTAATGAGGGTTTTCTGAAACGGTCTAATTGAGATGGCAGCACTGTAGCGTCAGGTCCAATGAACCGTCAAAATACATTCGCGAATTGCAATTTTCTATGTACATAGAACATAGAACTTCAATAATTTATGTTTAGTACCTACGACTCTGTGCTATCTGATAGCTGTTTAGACCTGACGCCTACGAAGCGCCGCCTGGTGGCAGAAAAAGTATCGAAAACCCTCTTCTTTCCACATTTAATAATACTAGTTAGATAATCGTAAATAAATACCATTTGGGTCAGAGATGAGCCTTGTGTGAATCACTGTACAAAAATTGTTGCTATACATATAAACAGAGGGAAGTCTTGTAAAGTTTTCAAAATTAATATATTGTATGAGATATTGTTATTAAATAAATAAATATTTTTTAATCAGGACCAAATAAATGTTATTGCAGTTCATATACGGACTTTTGTTCATCGTCATATCTCGGCCGAAGGTTTTCCACTGTTGGACATAGGCCTCCCTCATAATCATTATATTAGTGTAATTATTACAATGTAGTTTTTGGACTTCTATTCGCTACATTGTTTTTTTTTTTAGGGTTCCGTACGTCCGATTAAAAAACGGAACCCTTATAGGATCACTCGTGTGTCCGTCTGTCCGACCATTTCCCCCTCCCCCCCTATCTCCGAAACTATTGAACCTAAAATTTTGAAAAAAAAAATGCAGAAATTAGTTTTCTACTTATAGATTATAGGAAAACCTATAAGAAGTCCATGATATTAAAATAATATGGTAAATCACTCAATATTGTGCGGATAGGTAACATCGTACGGGACCCTCTTCACGCGAGTTCAACTCGCACTTGTCCTGTTTTTTTTATTAATCATATGAAAACGTTTAATTAACATATGAAAAGTAACATTATATAAAAAATCCCTTTGTTAAAATACTAACGACGGCAATTAACTATTATATTGAAGTATTATGATTCATTACTATTAACAACAATAGGACGTAAAATTGTCTTTGCTGATTTAAAAGTCATTTGATAGGGGTGATTGCCGTCGCTTATATGGCACAAGTAGCGCTCTACTGGCTTTAAATACACAGCCTTTTTTAAATCTAAGAACGCAGCCTCGATAAGCTGAAATCGAACCTATAAAATGTAATATCTCCTCTTTATCCACTTTCGTAAACATTTTTCATAATCGCACGAAAAATGATATCCTCTTCACTTTTTCATAACTAGTTATTAGAAAAAAAGAATTATTTTTCCGTTTATGTAAATTTTTATAAGCACTACATTTTCTCAATCTATTTAAATCGTTTGAAATATCAAAGTGAATTAACATTTCCTTTGTCATTGATGTTTGTCTACCTATACTAATATAAACAGGTATTGTTTTTGGGTGGGGAGGTAAGATAAGATTAACTATGTACTCATTCATATCATCATTAATTCCTGTGATTGAACGAAAACTGAAAGCCCCATTGAACATGGCAACATTATTTCACAGTGACATCGATTTTTACGTTTCTTTTTTGTATATTTGGTAGGTATGAGAATAGGTCTTCACTTTAACATATACCGATAGGTGGCGCCACAATCGGTTTACGGAATTATTTTCGGGTTCTGGCAGGATAAAGTCTGCTGGGTCAGCTAGTGTTATTATATTATTTTACATGTTTTGTCAGGACTTATATCCTTTATTTATTTTTCCACGCCAGCTACTAAAAAATTATTTGGAATGTGGCTGAAGTGAAAATCTTATTGGTTTTAGTTAATTGACGTAGTCAATGTGTAATTTATAAAAATTAAGTTGCAATATAAATTGTTCTGTATAATTCAAGTGTATATTTTATATTATAAGATAGGTCTGTCCACTGACTGTCCACTCAGAGAATAATATTGACTCATTAAATATGTCTGTGATAAGTGGATTGATTTGATTTATTTTAAAAACACCTAAGTAAATACCCTTAAATATATATCGCATCTACCATGGACGAATCGCATAAGCATTTTTTTTTTTATTTATGTTATGTCGACAGACAGGCTCACGGTCCACTTGATGGTAGGTGGCTACCGTCGCCTATAACACAAGCAACGCTACAGGTGCTGCAAGTGCGCTGCCGACTACAGTAGGATTAAGGATTAAGCAGATTAAATCAGACTAATAAACAGAATACAAATACGACAAAATGTTTTTTGATAACCCAAAACCAACCTTTTTGAATTACAAATAGACGCAGCACCTAATCGAACTAGGCGTCGTTTTTTTTTACTACTTACTGAGCCATTTATCTAATTATATAATTTTTTCTATGACTTCTGGGAGCATTTTTGGATAGCTGAATAAACGTAGATATTTTTAAGCACATTTGCAACATCATTTCTTCATTGCACCATCAACCATCTACTTTGACACAGCTTGTACAGTTACCTACAATTTTGGTAATGATTACTATAATCTTATCTACACAAAAACCTTGATTAAAGAAATAGAAATTAATAGACAAAAAGTCGGCAATTTTTATAAAAATACTTAAAAAGTCCAATATATTGAAAACGGTTAGGTTTGGAATATGGTGTCTCATAGCCAAATCAGTTACTAATGATAGAAACTACAAGCTCTTATAATTCCCGGCACGTAAGTTGGCAAGAAATAAGAATGGCGAGATGCGCAGAAGTCGTATTTTAGATCTAATCGGGTATCAAGCGGGACGAGGGGGAGGGGGGCGGGATAACATAGCTCCGAACGTGCTATTGGTTTGTCGTCAGTCGACTCTTGCCTCCCGCACCTTGCACACGTCCCGCTCACTCCCTCGTACACTTGCGCCCATAAAAATTCTACCGGTTGTTTTTGTTAAAAATTGATTTTATTGTTTAATAATTATTTAAGTGTTTCATTTTATAACAAATTTCTTAATTAAATTTAACTAATTTGTTTTTTATACCTCGCGCAGACTTTCCCCCACTACGTTAAAATCTTGCCAAGTTATGTGCCGGTCACTATACATCTAGGTCGAGACCGGCAGCACTGTCGATACATATACATACAATACAGATAATTATCAGATACCCAGATTTTCGTTTTAATAAAAGTTGCGTGGTATCCTTCACTTGCATTAATTGCGACTTAACTTTTTTATTAACTCATTAAGGCGACGCCAGCCCCTAATGATAAAAAATCCACTTATTTTTAACCGTTTTCCTTTTAAATTATCATAATAATTATAATTTAAAAAATACTCAAACCATCTGCAGGATATAATGAAAGGGGATCGTCATAATAATAATAATAATAATAATTATTATTATTTTTTAAATTATATTTATTTATATATATATAAAAATTACCAAGTTGGGGTCTAATATCGATGTTTTACCGTGCGATTTGCTTAATAATCAATATTTTAAATAGCTAATTCTTAAGATAAATTTTAAGATTCACTATCTGAAGTCTCATCAAAAGAAAAATTTGAATTATACTTTATTTAATTTTGAAATAGATATTTCCGAGATTTGCAAGTAGCGACTCCCCCTCAGCAGTCCCGTCAATTCAGTACAGGACGAGTTTTGCGGCTGGAGTCGCCTTAACTGACGATTTTCCATTTGCCAATTAGAAAGTTGCCATTGCCAAATTAAGAATTAAGATAAAAAATAAATACGGAATTATTAAAGTGTGTGGAATCAATACGAATACGCACAATCTAGCTGCTTCGTTGTCACAGACCCTTGTGCGTTTGCTTTCATTTTTAAGTTGATAATTGTAGACTAATTAGATACCTACATATATATATAGTATCTAATTATTTGAGTATAGCGAGAGTGCCATCATCACCATCTCAGCTGTAATAGGTCCATTGCTGGACAATCTGGACATATCCTCCATAACTTTCCAATAGGATCGATCAGAAGCAATCTAATATTGTGGGTGGCCACTTTTGTTTGTCTTATGGATCTCATCTTTAAATCGATCTCGCTGAGTAACCTGAGCGCAACCCTCCATAACCCGTTGAGCAACATTGAACCTTCTCACAAGGAGTTAGAGACCATCTTTTAGCGTTATATGTCACTGGCAACATACATTGATCGAAAAGGCATAGTGTACAAATTGGTATTTTTTATCTCATTAAATATTATAACCTAAAAATTTGTATAGTGAATACAGATTCACATATTTGATAGAATTAAAACTTATAATATGAAATATGAGCGATTATAAAATATAATTCAAAAATGTTCAAGAAATGTTAAGTTATTTGCACAAACTTCACATAGGAAGTTATGCTAGGCTGATGGAAAGTTAAAAGGATCTTAAGAATAAATTGAAATAAAATAAAGTCGACATATAATATAAACAACCAGAAGGGGCCGTTCTGATACTAGATGGCGCTGTTTTTTAAATATGAGCATTTTTTTCTTACAGCTCACGGAAGTGATCCCGAGTCCCTACATCAACGGCTTCTATGTGGATAACGTGGAAAGAGACTACCGTATCGTAGTATGGCAATAACAATCTTCTCTTCACGACGACGCTTCATCACATGGATATTCCATTGTGTGTTCTATGTTCATTTTTAAATTAATTATGAGGGTAGTTTGCGCTAGACAATTTAAAATAGTTTAATAATTATAAGCATAGATAATATATCTACTGATTGCTTGGTAATATTACCGCATGATTTTCTAACATAAAAGAACAATGGCGAAATCCCATTAAAAAAAAATAGTTCTACGACTTCTACTTATCCTACGTATATGTAATAAATATACATACACATAATCTCGAATCCCAGTTATGAATGTCGAATCGCAGTTCCGTTGTCGGGGTCGGTCCTCTGGGATACCTCGTCCGGCTCAGGAATAGCCGAAAACACGAAATAAGACTCGATTCTTGTAGTACACGATTGTATAATAGGATAATAATTAAAGTTACAATGTAAACGTACGTGACCAATTAACCCGCTGCAAATGGATTTAACTGCAAACGCTCTAGAATCTGCTCGTCCAACGCCCTTTCTCTCTTATTCGCAACCTCATTCGCGTCACGCCTGCTAGTCCCCCGTGGACCGCATCCAAGCTTACTGCTTGGCGTTTTCAAGGAAAGTTGTTAGATGGCGTTGTATGCTAACAGAAACCGATCTTTAAACTCTCCGCTTGCGGCACCGCTTCAGAAATCGTCGACATATATAAAAAAATATTAAAAAATATTGAGGTGTCTTTTTTATGTAAAATTCCTCTCGGCACCATACGTCATTAGGTATTACTGGCAGGACGCGATGATTATATTCGTATTTTGAAACAAGTTGGTCCTGAGTTTATAAAAAAGCTCTGGGTTTCAAGATATTGCAGTAACCATATAGAAAATTATTAAAAATTTCAAGAAATCAAAGTTTTTACTTGACAATTTTAATAGAATTAATGTGAACTTAATGTTCACATAATCGCTTAAAATTCATGACTATGCAACTAAAATCAGTTAGTAATTGCTAAGTTATGTCTTTACCCATCATAAGCCCATGAGCATCCACTGTTGAAATGGACCTTTTGACCACCAAGTTCGATCTTCTGCCAGGGGCCACTGGGCCGCAGCCGCATAAACCTACATGGGCCCGGACGCGTGAAGGTACGTATCTGATGTAGTATTCAAATACCTACTACAAAATCTATAATTTTTTGTTCGCCATTGTTCTTTGAAAGTTATTTTTTTAATCTATGAAGTAAAAGTAGGGCAGTTGCAATGAAATAACCCATTTGGTCTAGGGTTAAGAATAACTATTAGATCAAGCGTCTATAAAACGCTCAATTGAAAGTTTTTTTTTAAATGTAACGAGACGAGAACGTTAAATGAAGCCGTATATATTAGAATAGATTTAGACTCTAAATATAGAACAAGTAAGAAGCCGTGTTCAGTGAGAGCGTCATAGACACAACTTAAATAATAAATATAATTTTATCGGCATAGTGTAAGATGATTTTTAAATGTTGAACTTTAAACGACATAATTTAAATATACTTTACTATGAGATATCTACACGAACAATACGTATACGAACTCTGACGAGTAATTGAGCAAAAGGGGTATAGTAATACACAAAGTCGGGCTGGATTGAAATACAGTGTTGACGTACTCGCCAACTTTCTTGTTTTGAGTACTCTCGTATAGTAGTACACAATTGATAAGGCACGTCGTGAATCTTCGTTCGCGCAGAAAAAAAAGTGCGGCTCCGACGATTAATAAAGAAAGCTTAAAGTTACAGTTAACCTTAGATACAATATCCATAAGGTTCATAATACAATGCAGTTGTTAGTTCCGTCGCACTCGCACGAGTTCATTCGGTCCGTCCGGCTGACTAATGTCAAGCGGTGCACGCTCACATGGCGGCAGCTGGCGACCAATAGCGGTACTGGAAAAAGGCGCGCAGTGTATGGAGCGTGCCGATTGGTCGATAGCATTTCCAACGCTTTAAAAATTCGTCTTCTGCGCAGACATCGGTAAGCCATATCAGTTGGGTACTACTATACATGTTGTTCTGTTTTGCCAATTTTTATATGTCTTCATAGAAAAGGTTCCATGTTGTTTATTTTCTTTATTCTTAACTTTTATTTAATTTAATATTAAATCTTGTTGCGTACACTATTAATGTCTAAACACATTGTAATGTTTAGTTCTCAAGAGCATAACTAGATGGCGCCACCAAAAGAAATTATATGTCGCAAGCGTTTCGTTCGCGCCGGAGAATGACCATGCCAATATGTTAAAATATAAATAAGTATTCTTTACAGTATGAAGTTTGTTTTTTTTTTATAAAGAGTGAAGTGAACCCTAGTTAACTACAAAAGTGACATTTGAACATTAATGGTGCCGAAACCCGGGATAGACTTGGAAAAAAGCGTGAGTAAAGTGGAAGATAAATAAATTACAAAGTGTTAAAGACTAAAAGAAATTCACGTTATTCACGCGAAGTGTTGTTTGGACTTAGAAAATTTCGAGAGGACATTTCTGGGACTTAGAATATTCGAGCGAGTGTTTGATACTTAGAATAATCGTGTAAAGTGTTGTTTGGACTTAGAAAATTTCGAGAGCACATTTCTGGGACTTAGAATATTCGAGCGAGTGTTTGATACTTAGAATAATCGTGTAAAGTGTTGTTTGGACTTAGAAAATTTCGAGAGCACATTTCTGGGACTTAGAATATTCGAGCGAGTGTTTGATACTTAGAATAATCGTGTAAAGTGTTGTTTGGACTTAGAAAATTTCGAGAGCACATTTCTGGGACTTAGAATATTCGAGCGAGTGTTTGATACTTAGAAAAATCGTGTAAAGTATTGGGACTTAGAAAATTTCAAGTGAAAATTCCAGAACTTCAAATATTCATGAGGGATTGAGACTTTAAAAAATCGCGAACTTGGTTCATTCTACAAAATGGCTGAATTAGTAAAAGGACTACTCCGAAAACAAGAAGATTTGTTAGATCGATTGAGAAAGGCACAAGTAAATTATCGAAAGTCCCCTAAAGAGAGGCTTACAGCAACATACATAGAAACTAAAACAGAGGCGTTGGAGAAGTTGTGGGAACTATTCACGAACTACCATAATGAGATCGCGGCTTTAATTGATAAAGAGGATAAAGAAAAGTTATCTTATTTTCAAGAGGATGTGTACTCACGAGTTGAAGAGATTTACACAGAGTATAAAACGAGGCTTAAGGACGACATGCTGGAGCGAAGGCCAACTTCTACACTTTCCACATCTGCCACAACTGACATTACTCCTAGTACTCCAGAGATGTCCAGCGAAGTTAAATTACCACAAATACAATTACCAAAATTTTCAAGTGGTTATGAGGAATGGCAAACATTTCACGACTTGTTTGAATCGCTTATCCATAAAAATGAGAACTTGAGCGCTGTTCGTAAGCTACATTACCTGAAGAGCTGCTTGTCTGGAGAGGCTGAGACTCTACTGAAAAATCTATCCACTACAGAGTTGAACTATAATGAGGCGTGGAGTCAGCTTATACGTCGATACAACAATAAACGCTACAATGCCAACGAAATAATGAAGATTTTATTTGCGCAAAAGAACATAACGAGTGAGTCGCCTACTGCTTTAAAGCATCTTCTGGATACTACATCAGCGTGCTTAAAATCTTTAGAGAACATCCAAATCGAGACTAGTTCATGGGGTGTAATTATCAATCACCTAGTTGTATCGAAGCTGGATCCTGAGTCACGAAAACTATGGGAGATTGAGGTCAGCAGAGCGGACTCGGGCGAAGCTGCAAACGAATTACCTACCTGGCCCCAACTCAAGAAGTTCCTCGAGATGAGATTTAGAACCCTAGAGATGCTGGAGTCGTCACATACCTACAACAACAAACTTACAACTAAAACATTACGAAATAGCAACACTTCAATTCAAAGTACCAAACCGAGATCTTTTCATTCATCAGTACAAGAGGAGAAACGAAGTATCACATGTACCATGTGCTCAGGACAACATACGCTGTACCAGTGTAAGCAATTTGCAAAGCAAACCCCCGAGAAGAGATCGGAATACATACAGTCCAAGGGTTTGTGTTTCAACTGCTTGTCCCCAACTCATGCCGTAAAGAATTGTCATATTACTACCTGTTGCCGCCGGTGTGGTCGAAGACATCACACGCTACTGCATTACGAGAGAGCTTCCAATCAAGATTCAACTACTGCTGAGTCTTTAACTTCCGAGAACACGTCTTCTGATGCACCACGATCGAGCAAACAGCACGAGATGAAAGTTGTAGCCCACTTTTCACAAAAGAGTCAGAGCAGAGTACTACTAGCTACAGCAATGGTCAAAATAAAGTCACCTACTGGTTATTCACAAATAGCTCGAGCCTTGATTGACCAAGGATCCGAAGCTTCATTCATAAGCGAAGCTACTGCACAATCCCTAAAACTAAAGAGATCCACTGTGAATGGCTTTGTATCTGGAATCGGAGATGGTCAAACAAGAACCAAGAATATGGTTTCCTTTGAGATTGAGTCTTTGCATGATCATCAATTCTCTATTCCTGTCAATGCCTTCGTGTTAAAAAGGCTGACTTCTTTCTTACCGTCCAGAGACACATCAATACCTATTTGGCCAGAAATCCGAAACTTACCTTTAGCTGATCCAACCTACGGAAAACCTGGAAAGATAGACATTATTTTGGGTGCTGAAGTACACGGCGAAATCCTACTGGAAGGTCTTCTGAAGCATTCCGCGTCGAGTGGACCAGTAGCCCAAAACACGCAGCTGGGATGGATTTTATCTGGAAGGCTAGACAAAGAATTATTGTCCGGAGATCGCAAACTTATCAGCATGCACATACAGATAAAAGAAGATCAACTTTTGAAACAATTTTGGGAGATAGAGAGAGAGCCTGACAGTATCGGTAAGAGAATGACAAAGGACGAGATACGATGCGAAGAGATTTATGAAAAAACAACCAAGAGAAACGAAGAAGGTCGTTACGTCGTAAGACTGCCTTTCAAAGGTTCTAATCCAGAATGTCTAAATGGTCAGTCAAAAGAGATAGCCTTGAGGAGATTCAAATCACTAGAGAGGAGATTACTTAGAGACACGAAACTACATGAAGAGTATAAAAACGCCATAGAAGACTATGAAGAACAAAATCACATGACTCAAATAACTGAGAAGAGGCAGTTGGACGATCCTTACGTGGTTTATCTGCCCCACCACGCAGTGGTTCGAGAAGATAAGGAGACAACTAGATTGAGAGTGGTGTTTGATGCATCGAGCAGGGGAGTAAACAACGTCTCATTAAACGACAATCTACTCGTCGGTCCTAAATTGCAGCGTGACTTACGTTACATTCTTATGAGATGGAGACGCCATGGAATTTGCATCGTGGCCGATTTAGTGAAAATGTACCGACAAGTTGTTGTTGATGACCAAGATACAGATTTCCAAAGAATTCTGTGGAGATCTAACCCGGACGATCCAATCCAACACTACAAACTATTGAGGCTTACCTTCGGAACATCCTGTGCGCCATACTTAGCCGTTAAATCCTTGCAACAACTGGCAAAAGATGAGCAAGCAAAGTATCCAATCGCAGCTCATATCACATTACAAGATTTTTACATGGATGACGTACTGACTGGATGTGACACTATCGAACAAGCAATTGAGATCTACGAACAAATGAACAATTTAATGAGAGCGGGTGGTTTCGAGCTACAAAAATGGTGTAGCAACAATCACGAGTTGTTAGATCATATTAGCAAAGAGAGTCAGAGATCCAATCAATTGATCAATTTCAAATCCAATGATAGCATCAAGGTGTTAGGCTTATCCTGGAATAAGACAACGGATCAATTTGAGTATCATTTTCAGCTACCTGAGAAACCTGAGACAAGTGGAGACGTAACCAAAAGAATGGTACTCTCTGAGATAGCCCGTCTTTATGATCCAATGGGATGGATAGCTCCGATCATTGTCACAGCAAAGGTTTTCATCCAAAAACTGTGGAAGTCGAAGTTATCGTGGGATGAGAAGCTTACGCCACAACTCTTACTAGAATGGCAACGATTCAAGTCGGACTTACCAAACATAAAAGAAATTGTTATACCAAGATGGCTACAGAGTAAGACCAATGACACCATGGAGCTTCATACATTCGCTGACGCATCTAAATCCGCGTATGCCGCAGCTGTTTACTTGAAAACGACGAGCAAAGACGGTAGCACCGTAGTTAACCTAATCACTGCTAAAACTAAAGTGGCGCCAATAGAGAAGGAGATTTCAATTCCTCGTTTAGAATTGTGTGCAGCATTACTAGCTACCAAACTAGTGTATGAGGTTTCCCAGATCATGGACTTACCCAAGAGCAAACTATACGCATAGTCTGACAGCACGGTCGTTCTTGCATGGATAGCAGGAGAGCCATGTCGTTGGACATCTTTCGTGAGCAACAGAACATCCGAGATATTAACCATGTTGGATCGTGACCAATGGAGACACGTCGGAACGAATCACAACCCAGCCGATTGTGCGTCAAGAGGACTACAAGTTCACGAGCTAACAGAACACCAATTGTGGTGGCATGGTCCCAATTGGTTACCAGACTATCACCATCAAAACACTACCAACAATTTCGAGACATCGGAAGAGACGAGAGCAATCAATGTCCTAACTACTACTGTAAACGAGGAGGAAGAATTTATTTGGACAAGATTTTCAAGTTTACTTAAAATGTTAAGAGTGCTAGCATATTGCAAGAAGTTTTTATATTTGAGATTACCTAAAGATCAGCGAAGGACATCATTCCGAACTGTGAGTAGAGAAGAAACTGAGGAGATACTTCAATTCTGCATAAAGGCGACACAAGCAATGTATTTTAAAGAAGACATCAAACGTTTGAGATCTGGTCAGAGTGTTTTGAACAAGAGTCAAGTCCGTACTCTTTACCCACTTCTGGATGAGAAAGGAGTATTAAGAGTAGGAGGCCGAATCCATGAGGCCCAAGCAAAATATGAGAAGCGTCATCCTGTAATTTTACCTAGTGAAAGTCATCTCACTAAGTTGATAATTCGTGACGCTCACCAAAAAACACTGCACGGAGGACCACAACTGATGTTAAACTTCCTAAGATCGAAGTACTGGATACTTAGAGCACGCGATTTAGTGAAGAAATGCTACAGAACGTGTGTCACCTGCGTGAGATATTCGCAGCAAAACAATAATCAGCTCATGGGACAAATTCCTGAAAACAGACTGAAGCCAATGAGAAGTTTTAAGGTTTCTGGAGTTGACTTTACTGGTTATATAAACATTCGATTCTCACCAGGACGAGGAGCCAAATCGTATAAGGGCTACATTTGTCTATTTGTCTGTTTTTTCTCCAAAGCGATACATCTCGAAGCTGTATCAGATCTGACTTCTGCAGGATTCATAGCTGCGTTTCGGAGATTCGTTTCAAGGAGAGGACACTGCCAAACGTTATACTCCGACAATGGTACAAACTTTGTCGGCGCAGAGAGAGAGTTACGAAAAATGTTTAACCAGTCTATGTCACAGCTACCTGGTGAGCTTCAACACCTACTGGCGAACGAAGGCACTTCGTGGAAGTTCATTCCTCCGCATGCACCCAATTTCGGAGGACTGTGGGAAGCGGGAGTTCGTTCTGCAAAAACCCATCTCAAGAGAGTCATCGGGAATTCTACTCTTACCTTTGAGGAGCTAACGACGGTGTTGACACAGATAGAGGCGTGTCTTAACTCACGCCCCCTATCCTACCTGAGTGAGAATGTTGACGACCCGATGCCCCTAACACCTGGTCATTTCTTGGTGGGAGAACCGCTAGTAATTATACCGGACAAGACTTATGAAGAGCACAACATTTCGAATTTAAAACGGTGGAAATACTGCCAAAAAATGATGAATGACTTTTGGAGAAAATGGTCAAACGAATACCTAGTCACTTTGAACCAGAGATACAAGTGGACTACAAAAAGGTCGGAACCTGAGATCAATGACATCGTTATTATACGAGATAATAATTTACCCCCAGCAAAATGGTGGTTGGGCAGAATTGTGGAGAAACACAGCGGTAAAGATAACCTCACGAGAGTGGTTTCTATTAAAACTAAAAATGGAATTTGTAAAAAACCGTGTAATAAGCTATGTTTCTTACCAAAATCAACTGAGTAGAGAGTTTGTAGATCGCAACTTTTGTCAAGGCATTTATCTTTAGAGAAATATTTCGCGTTACAGAGTTAAATTTAATTCAATCTTCTTTGTTATTAAATATTGTCACGGTGGGCGGTCTGATACTTACATTTACCTTGCTATTGATTTACAATTAGTTTTATATAGAGTTTCTTTGAGTTTCTTAAAAGAACTACGTTCTTTGGTGGGCGGTATGTCTAAACACATTGTAATGTTTAGTTCTCAAGAGCATAACTAGATGGCGCCACCAAAAGAAATTATATGTCGCAAGCGTTTCGTTCGCGCCGGAGAACGACCATGCCAATATGTTAAAATATAAATAAGTATTCTTTACAGTATGAAGTTTGTTTTTTTTTTATAAAGAGTGAAGTGAACCCTAGTTAACTACAAAAGTGACATTTGAACAATTAATAAATAGAAAAATGACTCATCTGCATATATATTCGACTTGCTCAGCTATATTATATTCTGACTATATTCGTCCTTTTGTCGCACGATCATCTGTATATGTTCGATTGTACCTTATCGCCCTGCTATGCTGAACCGACTATATGTAGTGAAACCCTCACACATGATCTATTTCTCCCTATAGCACCATAAGTACTGGCAGGGCACACTGTGTTTTCGCAGTCATTTGGGCAGCCCGTCTGGCGGCAGTAACCACCCCCTTACAGAAGACCACCGTGAAATAACAGCACACACGTGCTGTTGTGTTTTGGTGAGTGAGTAAGGGATGCCAGAGCCCATTTCCCTATCCACTCCAAATCCCTTATCCTTAATCCTACTGCAGTCGGCAGCGCACTTGCAACAGCTTTGGAGTTGCTTGTGTTATAGGCGACGGTAGCCACCTACCATCAAGTGGACCGTCAGCCTGTCTGCCGAAGTTAACATAAAAAAAAATGTCTCCTCCATCCCCCGCCACGCGTAGCTATCTTCAGTCCGGCAAAGTAAAACTGAGTGTATTGTAAATGTGACGCTCTCCTTATCCACACAGTGCTTAAGTACTCTCTATAGATAGACCGTTTAAATGAGTCTTCGCCCCTGTACCGCGCGTGCGAAGACTTATTTAAAATGGTCTATCTTAAAACTTGCTCGTTTTTATTTTAGGGTTAAGAGTATATTTATTTATTTAGCTAATAGATGCAAAGTTTTATTTTTTATTATTATTTATAATTATTATACAATATAAACATGTATTTGTAGAATTATGAGTGAAATTTATATGAAATAAAATACCTATTGTGAATAAGTACATACAAACCTGTTTTATTTTTATCCTGCTCTTTTCCTTTCATGTTATTATCTAAACGTCTTTTGCACCTAATCTCTGATGTATATTAAAAAAAAATGTTCAATGGAGTTTTATGAAAATTTTAGTACCTACCAACTTAAAGTGGTAAAAATAAAAAGTTAAATAAAGCAGAATTATCGATAGATTGAAAGACTGCTCTAGATGTCAAGGACAAGACGAGCAGTTAAATTTATTTATTCTAACCAATAAAAAAATATTCTAAAAAATCTCATAATTGACAACTTAACTATAGTCACGAGACGCTGTAAATCATAGTCAATGAAACATAACATGCTGTTTGAGCTAGGCGTTGATTCTACTTGCGGTATTTAGTTATGGAGAGGAGACTTCTTGAATTATTAATTTTTGTAATAAAAAACGATATAGCTTTTACGACCGACATGTTATAATTCCCTTTTGGTACAAATTATATCAAAGTGGGTAGATGAAATGAGTGGTGACATTATGTAATTGCTTCGGTTCACAGATGTCGCTGTTTGTCCAAGTTAATACTGAACACATGCCATAAATAATCTTGCCGCACGGGCAATTATCAAGGAACGTATCTCTATATAGCGCATACTTCGACGCTCGCAACCAACTTAATTTGACTGGGTTATAAAGAAGGGAACGTAAACAATTGGTCCGCAATTTTGAGGAGTCATTCATCATACTAATACGTCATGTGAGTTCAAAATGTGCATGGGATTGCTTGCGGATTAGGTTATATATTGGATATTTTAGTTTTGGTTTTTATTAATTAGAAAGTGTCGTTTTTGTTAATTGTAACATATATTTATCATTCGATCCAAATGTTGTGAACCCCTGAATATTTGCATAATTTGCAGCTTCTCGTGACGGCGACTATATTAAATCATTTATATATAATTAAT
Organism: Bembecia ichneumoniformis; assembly: GCA_910589475.2. NCBI lineage: Eukaryota > Metazoa > Arthropoda > Insecta > Lepidoptera > Sesiidae > Bembecia > Bembecia ichneumoniformis. The sequence goes on from OU342532.1 coordinate 17,635,849, forward strand.
AAAACGACAATTAAAACAAAATGATCATTTTATTCACATTACATATTAACAATGAACTACCTACAACACTATACCTAATAAAATATCTCAAAACAATATCTAACTTATTCTGCTTCGTCCTTAATTTCATCGACATCTTTACTAACACATTCCTTCAATTTACTTTCAAAAAATAGTTTTCTGTGCACTAATGACGTACGCGGTTGCCTTATAAAGAAATTTTCATTTCCCAATTTACTGTACTTGGACTCTCCTTCGCTGCCCATCAACTCTCTCAACGCTTGATTCCTTTGCAACATTTTATCATAGAATTCAACACCACTCTCTATATATTCCTGTCCCAATTCACAAAGCTGTTTGTCCGTTTCGGTTTCATAATGGACCTCGGTTATGTCTTTGGCAAGAAAGTATATTCCCAAAACAAAAGAGCCGGCTATAGTGTACAACGTAGCTCTGACAAATGTTGGTGCAACGTATAACTTCAGCTTCACATTTAAAGAGTGACATATGGCGTACACCAATAGTGTACACACGAGTGGGTATGATGATTCAATCATGAACTTGTTGTTTCGTACCATTAAGAGCTCTCTGCAAAGTGCAAATTTTTGCTCTCTCTCCGATAATATAAGTGCGTTTGCTAATTTTTTACCAGCTTCTGAGGTGAAGTCTACTTTTTTCTGATTGACCTGAAGCAAATTTAGTAAATTGAAACGCTTGTCTCATAATTTTAAACAGATATTTTGTCTATCTACAATGTTACCCGCAATCTCAATTATTTTTGGGCCATACATTATACTAAAGATTAGAGTCTCTAAAGATATGACCCATTTTGTTTCTTTTGAAAAAAAAAAAAAACTACCCTGCATTTGGGCTACGCCACAGCTGGTGAAAAATTTGATTATAAATGAAATAGAATATTACCATTATGTCATCTCGTTCAATATCAGCCAGTGATTTGTATGTGAAGTACTTTGGTATACCTATCGCTGCACCATACTTTGAATTACAACCACCTGAAATAAGGAATGGAAATAATAACATTACTTACTTTTTAATAAAATTGTATGTGTTGATTTACAAATGTTTTATGTTAAAAAATAGCAGGCAGGCTAACAGTCTATATCAATGTTTCCCCAGGGGTCCACGGACCTATCCTAAGAGGTTCAAAGTAGAAATAAAGTTATAAAGCAAAAAACAAAGTGGTGCACTACACTGCACTGTGGAGACAGTGGCAAATAGTTCATCTACTTTCGGCAACACCAACTATCTCATTTCAATTTAATAAACAATAACATCAATGTGAGTAAAATAAACTTATGTAAATATACCAAATATAAATTCTAAAGCAGTTTTCCTTATTTTCATGGGTCTGTACAATTGGGTTGTGATAAGGGTCTATGTGATGGTAGGTAACAGAAATTGCCAATAAACTGATGACCGTAATGTGATAATGGGCAATGAATACCAATGATTTTTTTTCTTAGCTCCTATAGTTACCTGCATGAAATAAATCAAATCCGAAAACACTAAACGGAAAAACCAATCTTTGATGAAGTTCATTGAAATTGAGAGCATCTAGACATTCCTGATAAAGATTACTCAATTCTACAGGTACTTCTGCTGGTTTGCCGTTCCTGTAACAAGACGGATTATGAGAGGTTAGAATCCTAAGCATAAGCCTAGAACAAAATGCATAAGCCTATGGAAGAAGTTACTCACGTATAATAACGTACATAATCTACATATTTCTGAAGACCAATAGAATGAGGTAGGAATTTAGCGAAAGTAAAAGTAATTCCAGCAGCCGCTAAGGCATTGAACGAAAATGTCCTTCCGCGTTCCGTAAGAAACCACGGCATAGGTCTTTTAGTCACCATTATAGTTATTCAAAATATGGATTAGGTTTTATTTATCGCTATTCTCTCTTACTACTGTAAATAATAAATAATATTCATTGAATCGGTATGCATTTACTCCATGGTGGATGGAGTACACAGAGAACACTATTCAGAGAGTATATATGTTCTGTGACACTATTACTCCGTCTCCAAGAGATGGAGTACAAGGAGTAATAGTGTTCTGTGGATGAATCAGTCGTGGATCAGTCTCAACAGTCTACTAATCTATTTTTTTCATGGAAGTAATAAGTACTATATACAACAGGAATGACCTGTTGTCGCAAAATTGAAGCCGAAAGAGAGATCAGTAACTGTACCTCTTATCCCTCTCTGGCGATGGTGAATATATTGAAATATGATTTAAGGACAATAATTATAAAAAATGATTTGTGATTTGACGTCAGCAGATCATTGCTTCAGATGGATTTTAATCGAAGATGCTAATGATAAACTTGCCCTTTGCGGTACTATACATTTCCTGTTTTTGCTTGCTTTTCACACTCGCGTCATATAGGTAGGTACTTACCTACTGGTCCTTGTGGGACACGACATGCAGCTGGACTGAGATAAAATTACGATAAGCTACCTATTGTGGTATATTTAATTAATTAGGTAAGAAAAAACAGTTAAGTTTGTAACCGCGAAACCTCTGCGGGGCGTTAGGGCTCCGCAGGCGTTCCAACCGTTACTCACCGACTGAAACTCAGGGGTAGACACTACACGAGACCAGTGTTAACTCTCAGGGCGCCAACTACCTGGGGTGGACTTAGACAAAAGAAAGCCAAGTTCAATCACACAACACTTTACTATACCAATAAATTTACACACTATATAACAAATGAAAATTTATACATGAAAGAGAAAACAATTTAGTTTAGAAGGTTGGTCCTGATCTTCCTCGCAGAAGGCGGGGGATGCTCTTAAACACTCACTTGTAGACACAAAGCACACAGACCACGCTGAAGTGATGCCACGTGGCCTGGTGGCTCGGCGAAGGGGTACCTGTCGACACGTGGATGTCGTCGCCTCCGACTGCGTCGCAGCTATAGTCCAAACCAGTGGTGGCTTGGACTGCAGGAAGGCGAGACCGACCCAGGAGCCGCAGGACAAATCGCACGCACGTGTGCGGATGGACCGATTCCCTCTTATATGTTAATCTGACGCTTGCCAGATACTTTTACTGTCGACGGTTAATACCAATATGTATCCGCGACCTAACGGCTAAAAAGCCTTAAATATATTTATATACGACCGCGTGGTAAGTGAAAACACTAGACGGTTCGTTAAATCTTAGAGAAATCGTACAGTCCCTCGAGCTCCTCTTCTTCCAAACGCCGGGTGCCAAGAGAGCCTCGGCCGGAAGTCGTGCCACTTCCTATGGCCGACATAAAAATTGACCAATCCCGTCTCTCCTTCGTTCGTGCATCGGTCTAATCCTTCCCCGTCGAGCCGACATCGATAGATGTCGCTCCATATTGATGTGTCGGGCAATCGTGCGCCAGTCCACAACATCTTAAGGTGGTTATACCGTTTTCGGGTAGAGCTCATGGGTATAATATTTATCCATATTTCCCTAACATTAGGATCTTTAGGAAATCTGAAATTGAACCCGTTATGTTAATAGAGAAAGGAATAAAAAATGCATAGGTATTTAAGTTATTTGTTCTTGAACTAGGATTGGATAGTCATGCATGGTCACCCTAATTGTTCACTAACAAATTATGTTTAAAACTATTACCTGTGAAAAGATAAACCACAATCAGGATAATACTCGCTTCCGCAAGCCTCCACGACACAAATTCTCCCCATTTTAATTAAAATTCTTCAAAAATATCACGAAATCAAAAATTTCCGCCATTGACGTTAGAGTCGGCGATTTCATGTGGGGTTGTCAGGTCAGGTGTCCGTATTTCATACAAATAAAAGAAAACCTATACGCCAATCGCAAAATTTTTGCGTTAATAAGGCTTTACACGTAGCAACAAATAATATTGCTTTAACATGTCGGTAATAAATTATTATTTATATTTAGAAACATTTTAGAAGTAAATGTTTTTACTTCATTACATTACATCAATCGCATATTTTTCTACCATTTCTACCAACTTAACTCTGGCAACTCTATAGAACGGGACACAGCGTTCAGTGGTGGCCCTCTCACTCGGCTTCATTTTTATTTTGCGCGCAACAAGACTCTTACGACCTTAGCATAAGGTTTTATTTTCTTTATTTTAGCTGCAAGATGCACAGATAGAGCTTATTCCTTATATAATACTTCCATGATTTTTTTTACATCAAATCAAAGAATGAAATTGAATGAATATATATAGTACTCTCTCTCCACCCCACAGAGCTCCACTCACTCTATTTAAGCCATATCTATGAGCATATCTATATCACGGATCTCGCCTATACTTCGGCCACTAGGATTATAGCTTGTATGATTTTATTCGGTGTCTAAAATTTTGACAATAACCCATTTTACACATACATACTTATCTATGTACAATCCAAACAAAAGTCAAAACAGTCAAGTAAGTTGTCTGTGTGTGTTCCTTGAGCCGAGCGAGCCGTTTATTGTGTGGCGGTCAGTGGCGGTACATTGCTCTATAGATAGGTGTGTTTGTTTTCTCAATTCGTTAACATAACGTAATTTTTGTAAAAAAATAAAAAATGTATGCCAGCGGATTGCTGACAGAACATTTTTGTGTTCTAAACATTATTTAAAAATTCTATAAAAGTATCATTTTATTATCTAGGTACTGTTTGCGGTGAAAGTTACGTGGCCTACTTCGCATCTTATTCGCCGAAAAAAAAAAGGAACTGATAATGTCGCTGGTAAGTTTTATATATTTTCTCTTCAGGGTGGCGAAGGGCGTCATTCCAATATTGTATGACATCATCCTATAATTAGGGCGGACAGACTTGGAACTTTATTATTTATAACGTAACGTTACACAGTTACACGTATATTATTATATTACCTATTTAAAAATTAAGTTAAAAAAATCTTTAGGTCTCGCTCCTGATTAATTTTTAAAACATATTAACTCATAAATCATATTGATTTTTATCATTGATTATATTCATACTAAATGATTTTCCCGCTCTTTAAATTAGAGGTAGGTGTAATACCTATTTATTGCAGTTACAGTTAGGTGTTAACAGGATTTTACCAAATTTATTATCTATTAACTATGTGTAATAACTTAGAATTTGTAGGCAATGGGCCCTGTATTTTTTTTAAGTTAAAGATTCTGTTTTTTTTTTTCGAAAATATAGACATTCGACGAACGTAGGGATAGTAATTAAAATATTCAAAGAACTAGTTATTTTCATATTATATATGCCTCATCGGAAATAGTTCATCATTGGTTGAATACGCAATAACTTGCCTTAGGCCCCGTTTCCACAGTGCCGTAAGTTCGTAACGATAAATAAATTTATGTCGTGTCTTTTATTTCACACACAGTATGGCTACCTAGGCCCTAGGCAATAGTTGTTTAACGATAATGATACATGCACATTTGGGTCAGTTCATATACTGGAAAGCGGCGTAGCGGGCACTTTTTAAAATACTGTAGAGAATCTAGAGAGAGATAGGTAATATACACATACTTATCTATGGGTAACGCGCGCGCGCGTCGTAGCTCGTGGCCGCCGACACCACTAGCGAATCATTGCACTGTGTACCTTTTAATGTAGTAAATAAGTTCTATATTCCATCTTAAAAAGTGCTCGCTGCGACTTTTTTTCGGTGTGAGCGACCCTTAGGCGGCCAGGTCGCGGCCGCCTAGTTTTGTCTAATCTAATGATGAAAAGCGCGGCGGCCAGTCTTGGCCACTAGTGCTCATGTACGCAAAATCTCAAATATTCGCGAAATTGCGACTTCTATATACCCTCGTCACATTTCATTTGCTATCTTTGCATAAATGTACATATCTTAGTTAGACCTTAATTAAATATCACCTTATATCCATTTGTATACGAGGTTAACTTCAAAATGAACTTAGAGACGTGAAACAATAAATTGTCACAATTTAGTCGAAATAGTCACACAAAAAAATCGACACAGCGACAACCGTGTCGATTTGGCATCCCCAGAATACGAAGATCATTCAGTAGCTAAGGTGGTCGACTTACCCAAAGAATCAGCTGAAATAGGAATGGCTTTGGGTTTGGAAGGTCTTGGAGAGACCACTGAGTACCTGCTCGTGGAACGGTGACCTCATACATTGATTTATACATATTTTGTCTATTAACACGTGTATTGCTTTCGAACAGCACGAACCAACTGTAGTGGGTGTGCACAACTTCAATGCGGCTGAAGATGCGGCAGCCCTGCGCGCCGCTATGAAAGGATTCGGGACTGATGAACAGGCCATTATTGACATTCTAACCACGCGGAGTAACGCGCAACGTCAGGCGATTTCTCAGGCATTTACACACGAATACGGAAGGGTAAGTAAGGTTTACCTTATTATATATTAAACTAGCTGTGCCCTGTGGTTTCGATCCCTGTGGTTCGTTTAATTTAAAAGAAATCGGATTCTCTCTCCCTGTACTCTCGTTTGCGCGTTTTTCGTTAGGAAGGAGGACTCGATCTCCGACATTTTTTTAACGTGGGTGAAAACCTTCTATAGGTACCCGGTTTGTAAAAAAAACCGGGCTTTGTGAGATTTTTACTCACTAAAATACCCCGATTGTCGCCAGCCGTGCCTATTCGGGGACCAAGGTGCCTCCATGCGTGTTACCCCGCGGTCCCTGTAGCACCATTCTTCTTGAATACCCCGGTGTTATCCACAAGAGCTTTCAGTAAGCCAATCATCGGAACCCCTTTTAGTTGCCTCATACGACAGGCAGAGGATACCATGTCTGTATTCTAATTGAACCCCAGATCACAGGGTACTAGGGCGGTTTCCACCGCCTCCTCTTTGGCGTCTGCGTCTTGCAGGGTCAGCCCTCTCGCGATTCCGTTCAGCGGCCTCCTGGAGAAGTACCGTCTCACAGAAGGTTGCCAATGCTCTCCACGAAGATTCCTTTCTTATCATGACCGCCACAACTTCTGAAAGTTGATCTCCGACTTAACGCATTAAGCATAGCGTTCTTTCTGACATTTTTCTTTTTCTTTAACTCCAAGGGGGACGTATAATAGCCCTAAATTGCTAATTTACAGGAACGTCTCACGTCAGCAAAGTCTCACGAGATTACGTCATCAAAATGGCGGCCAGTCGCATTAGCAATTTGCTTGGCTTATGGCGTGGCAATGCAATGAAGAATTTTTCAAATCAGACTGAGTTCCAGAGATTAGCGCGTATAAAAAATAATTTTTCTTTCTATTTAGTGAATTATAAAAAATAAAAAAAAAATAAAAAAAAATTATAAAATAATTTGTATATTAGTACGGAAGTTCTTTTTACCAGTTAGCTAGAGAAACGATTTAGGAACGAAATATTAGTACCGTGTCATGGTTTCCACAAAACGTTTTACGCGCGTTCAATGGGTATCCAAGCACACCCTACTATGGAAAATGACGTCAGCCATTTCGTGATAGGGGCGCGAATAACTAACCTTGACACACATTTTATTAGTTAGATGTAGTAGATTAGTTCCGCGTTGAAAAATAAATAAAAATTAAAGTTATATTAAAAATACTTAAGGTAACAAAATACTATGGTTTTTTTTTAATATTTTTCCATGTCTAATGTGTCCTCTAATGTGCACCGGCCTTAAGAAATACTTTATCGATCGACTATTTGAATAGGCTCGGATCATTAAAAACAATTGAGTACACATAAATTGTTAAGGCATAAATATGTGTCACACACACTGTATTGGTTGATGGTATGATGGTGCGCCATCTGTCAGTAGTTGTCAGAATAAAATCATTAATCCTGGACATATATTTTTATAATATACTAGCGGCCCGCCCCCGGCTTCTCCCGACGTGCAATTTTTATATACCCTAAAACATTCCCCGTTTATCTCTCTTTCCATTAGTGAAAACCGATTTAAAATCGGTCTACCCGTTCACGCGTGATGCCGTGACCAGGAGAAATGGGGATTCATTTTTATATATAAGATATATATATATCTGTTCGGGACAGCCTAAACATTCGTTGTGAATATAGTTAGTTGTAAATAATGTTCGTGAAATAAACAATAGTTGTACGTACATAAAGTGGACGTTCGTATGGAAATGGGACTAAATCAGTGATTGGCCATATAAACGTAACTAGTGAAAGAGACAACGATAGTGGAAGTGACAAGGACAAGTTCATTATTGTTATTACTTCGTTTGGGCGTCCGCTGCCGTGTCATGCATGTCACACTCGTTCGTCATGGCGTATATTGTTCGGCGCCTAGCACGGTCGCCACTAAGTTATAAGTTGTAAAATTGTATATTAATAGGCCACTTTTTACGTTCGATTGTCTTCGTTCACCGCAATAAAGACCTGGTAACTAGTGCAAACTACCCACTCTCTTTGGCCTAACCACCGAATCGGCAGACCAGCGCGCTAAGCGTTGCGCACTGCAAGTACACAGCCGTACTAGCCCACATGCACGGGAGTTTACAGGCCCGTACAGTGCCGGTGGTTGGGAAGTCGACGGCCCACATAATGTTAGATGACTACCGTCGTTTCAGGTGAAGGTGCTCGTGGACCCTGCAATGTTTTGTTTATAACTCGCTTGAATAAGCCCGCTTGAAGACTGTCCGCAGCGGCACCTTATCCAAGTCATGCGGATGATCTCTGCATCTATGGCGCGCAGTACACTGCAGGGTAGCATTAAATGGAACAACTCATCAGAGCACTTACAACATTGTACAGTCTTTAGAACATACAAACAGAGGCTATAAATCTTCTGTCTTCATACATATTGGTATATCTGTGTACGGAGTTACATCCAAATCCATGCAACGGTTTACGTCTATACATAATTATAATAAAAATCGTAAACGAACCGTGTCTGTAAATTAAAGATATTAAAAAAAAAAAAAATTTGCCCACATAGTACTTACTGAGGTCAAAAAAATTATTTTTAGAATTTTTGTCTGTTTGTCTGTGCGTTTGTGCACGTGATTTAAATGCAGTTTTCACTGTTGTTTTGTAGCAAGCTTCCCGTAACATTCAGTGTTTTGTAAACAAACAAAAGAATTACGCGCTAACCGTACCACGCCTTTGAGGTTGCGGGCTCAGTTAGTAGTAAATAAATTGTCTTGACAATATACACTTTTAGTACAAGTTAGGATAAGTTTAGGATGCCACGTTCTCAAATTTGAATGGCTGTTATCGATCAGCAAAAAAAACTAACCTAACCTAACCAATTAATGATTGATCAGCCAAGAAACCTATTTGGGCAGCAAGTACTAGGTCAGCCAAAAAAAGTTGCTGACCTAATGGTTATTTTGCTGATCAAAATATTTATTCCTAATTTGAATCAGTCCGCAACTGATGAGTCTTTTTAATTTTTAATCAATTTAATTTTTATTTGAAAAAAGAACATCCCGAGGAAACCAGCGTGTCTGAGTAGACTAGCAATCTTCGAAAGACATTTGAAGTTCTGCCAATCTGATTGGTTGTGAATTATATGTGCGTTTTCCTTTCCCCACAAAGGTGCAAGCCTATGCCTGGCAATATTATAAGATCTGTTGCCAGCGTCTTCGTGCGCTTTTTTTTTCTACGGGGCAGTACTTTTTTTGGATGAATGGTACCCTATATCCATTTATCTATCTCTGATAATGTGTTTGCAAAATTTCACGAAAATCGGTTCATGAGAGCGTAACAAACAAACTCACTTTCGCATTTATAATATTAAGTATTTTATTTTATAGAATAGAATACATATATGTATCTGTAGGTCGATGAGATACATACGCTTTGAGTAATGCCACTAGTTATAAAATTTATGCTATGACGAGAATGAGGAAAAACAACGATCAGTCATAATAAAACAGGACTTGAGTCTGTGCTTGAGTCATCGAAGTATATGAATATACGTATATAAAAACACGTCACACTAATTATTATGTAAGACAATTGTTGTCCATGACACAAGGGTACAGTCAGCGACACCAAAGTACTCGTTTTTTTATGGGTATTATTAAAGCGAAATAGACGGTAAATTGCTGACCAGTGTACCTTAGAGTAATTTGCTACGAAGGTTACGCGGTCACCGCACGCCACTATAATTAACTTCAAGAAATTGGGGAGGTTACAATGACAAAAGTTTAAAATGTAATTACGAAGGTTTTTTTAATGATAAATTTCGGCAGGCAGGCTGATGTTCCATTTCATAGTACGAGGTTCTGAACATTAGCAACACCAGGATGAATTGTCAACCTTAATGGGATTGCATAAGATTTAAGTTCAAGCAACTTCATACCGCCTCAGAATCAATAAATGTTGCATTAACTTATAAAAAAAACCAACTTATTGTCTGAATTAAATTTAATTCCTTATTAAGTGAATAGTCAAAATGAATTAAGTTTCATAAATGTATCAAAAGGATCTATTTTAATTACTTTAAATGAATGTAGGTAATTCTCTATTGAAGCGAATCGAAATAATTCGTGTATCCGTTATCTGTGTCTGTTATGTATCTGTATCTGTTATGTATCAGAAATGGCATTCTATACGATTTTTTTTGTGATTTACTTAAAGGAGTAACAGCTTACTGCATTTGGCAGGGATTTAACTTTGCGTGTCCCAACGATCCTAACCCATATACGGCGCGAGGAAACAGATAATGAAACAGGAACATGGTTTTTAGTGAGTAGAAATCTCACACATGGGATCATAAACGAGATCACGATCACCATGAGGAGATCGATGGGGGTCTGGTTCCAGATTTTCCCACGCAAAAAAGGCCTCACTGCGTTTCTCAGTCATTTGGGCAGTCCGTCTGGCGGCAGCAATCACACCCTTCGTGAAGCAATCACGCCCATTGCGCTATCCCTTTCCTCATCACTCATCCTTAATCCTGCTATGGTCCGCAGCGCACTTGAAGCACCTGTGGCCGAGACGACCAAAAAAAAAATCATTGAAATCTGTCAATCCGTTCTCGACATATCAACAAAAAACCATTCCATACAAAATACATATATGAGAAAATTAATTTTATTCACAATTCTGCTATTCGGGGGCGGAGACAAATACAACAAATCAAAAACCATGAAAATCGGTCCAGCCTATCTCGAGTTATAAACACGATTTCCTATTATATATGTATAGATATATAGGTTTAATTTTTTTAGTATTTTTTTTTGGGTTTTTTCCATCTATACATACCTTCTCAATCGTTTCTACGCTTACACCATCAAAACGTTACGACGTTTGAGTCAGCAATTGATTTAGTTTGTGATCAACGTTACTCAGTGCTCATTTATGATACATCCAAACAAGTACCTATTAAAATTGAGTAACCTTGATCGTAGAGACTTCTTAAAATTTTAATGGCGCTGCCGACCATAGCAAAATTAAGGATAAGGGATTAGGGCGGAGAGGACAATGGACTCTTGCATCTTTTACTCACTCACTGAAACACAACAGCACACATGCTGTTATTTCACGGTGGTCTTCTGTATGGGGGTGGGTACTGCCGCCAAACGAGCTGCCCAAATGTAGGCACTACTACATTTCAAAAAAGTAATTAATGATTGAACATTGTATTTATTGGACTGCTCTCATGCAAGCTTATCGTTTTTATTCAGGATTTAATCGAAGATCTGAAGTCGGAGCTGGGTGGTCACTTCGAAGACGTGATAGTGGCTCTGATGTTGCCTCCAGAGGAATATCTGTGCAAAGAGTTAAACAAATGCATGGACGGTCTTGGGACTGACGAGCACACCCTTGTTGAAATATTGTGCACAAGGGACAAAAAAGAAATTGCCAAGATCGTCGAGGCGTATGAAAGATGTAAGTATGTAATGTAGTTATTATATTATGAGCACTGAATGCGCTTACAACATCTGTACTACAATGAAATTACAAGAAGCTTTTTAGAAACATTAAATATATAAATATCCTGAACTTCTGGAAGTGGTAATGGTAAAGCCCAAGACACCGGTTAGGTCGACAAACGCGCGCGAGGGCTAGCAGCTAGCTACAAGATCGTAACCTCCAAGGACTCGAGCTTGCCACGCGAAGCTAACCCTACGGCAGGTGCTGCGTCCTGTCATCGCCTTCCGTGTCGGCATCTTAGGGTGCGTCCGGCTGAACATGTCGCTTAAAAGTCAGAAACTGAACGTAGGACCAGCTTTCATGAGGTTGTGCCTTCCGCTCGATGTCAACCGGATGCCAAGCTTAATCTTCCACTGTAATGCGCAGTCTTGTCTTTACTTTGCCCTCAAATGTTATTCATTCTTATCCAGCCAGGAGTTCATAGATTGATGAAGCCGTCTTGAGAGATGACTCGGGTTAGCAGACCTGATTAATTTCACAAAGATGGTGTTGCCTGCGTTTTTACCACAGCACATATGTTAACACCTTTTCTATGCAAATTATAAAAATGTTTCACCCCCCTTCCCTCACAAAAAGTAAATTAGTAGGTGATAGTTTTTGAGATTGCAACTATGCCTATGCCTAACCCTGAGGGTTCGTTGTAAATTTTGCTATGATTTGTAATAATTTCTATTTTCTATGATTAGTAAATTTTGCACTATAGGCTAAGTAGTTTCTAGGACTTAAAAACATCCAATGCCCATGTCTAAATGACAAATAGTCCTAAATTCAATTTAAAATAAAATACTAAATATTTTTACTATCGCGTAATTAGCTCGGTAAATACTTAAATGTTATGCCATTAAAGGAAATATTTTGTTGAAATGCAGTGTACATGCGCCCTCTCGCCGAGCACATGTGCTCCGAGACTTCGGGAGACTTCCGCCGGCTGCTCACTCTCATTGTAACAGTATGTATTGCCAACTATCTGTGTGCTTTATTTCCTAAGTAATAAAATTCAAAAAAGTAGTTTTTCTATGGCAATTATCCCTGAAACAACAAAATGGCTAACAGGAATCTGTAATTTTAGTTTTTTTAATAAAAATTAAAAAGTAAGTATATTAATACCACCTTTACATTCGAAAACTTTTAAAATGGCGGTAAGTGTCTACGCTTATTTGTACATATCTTGATTCGCGTTCGTTTCTATTCAAATGAATGTTTAATTACTTAATAGGTAGATAATGTATGTACAAATTTCCATCAACTAATTGAAAAATGGTTTAATTTTTCTCTACGGAACTGTCGACGTAGTTACTTACCGCCTTTTCTAATACATTATAGATTGCATGCCAGTATTATTAATCCATTATTAGTTTTTTCCAAATAAAGCTTCTTTCAAAGTGGAAGTCGTGCGAAGAAATATCATTTGAATATCGCTTTTATGTAGCTCTTAATACGGCTTCATTTAGGTACGTCGATATTATTATTACATTCTATGGGATTATTCACGGAAATTAATACATCGTTTTAATCCTATGTTGTTTTAACAATTTAAAGTTTAAATACGAACACATTACTCACCTAAACAGGTGCTGTTTGTTATCATGTGCGCACAGAAAGATAGTGCTTTACAGAAAATCATGTATTTATTATCGGAATAAATTCAATCTTATATTTTTTTATTTATTTACTCATTTCAAATTTACACTATACAATTTAACAGTTACTGTAATTAATATTAAAAAAAAAAACTAAGAAAATATTACAAAACAATTAATACAACCAAAATTGTGAAAGAAAATTATTTTTGGTAATCAATAACCACATCAAAATATAGACAATTAGACAATTTTATTTATCTTTATTAAAATTTTCTAAATATTTCTCAATAATATTTATATATTTATTTACGTGAAAAAAACATAAAAGAAAAAAGAAAATACAAAAAGATCTTTAGTGTTTAACGCCATCTTTTGCAAAATTTCACTAAACCGGTCTTAGTGTTTAATTAATCAAATTGATGCTTTCAATTAAGAAGAAAGTATATTATATTCAAACTATGTTTCTTGAGAGGAAGCCCATTTAAGTTTTACTAAAGAGCTCTTTATATGGAAATACTAACATACTTGCAGTACCTACTAACCTAAAAGTTGCTTCAGTAATATGAAACTAACCTTAGAAAATTTGAGAGTGCTTGAGCGTTTTTTTTTTCTTTTGCACAATAACAAACTAGATAAGTGGGTAAAGTTTGATTAGAGCACCTCAAATAAGCACAGATCCGCACTTTGAACAGAATGTTCGGTCTAAGTGCTGATGCGTGCTATCAGTTCAGCATCCATACGGCACGACAAATCTTTTCTTTCGCTTTTGCTGAAGATGTGATGCCCTTGGGCGAGTGGCATTAAAAGACCGATAGGTACTACAAATAGCCGAGATTTTTCAGAGTGATCCGATATTAATTGTACATATGTATTTTGTAAATAAAATTCTAAACTTCTAATATGTTTTCAAAAACATGGGACAGTTTTTCGGAATTCTTTTGGTTTAGGCCCATAAAATTCCAAACTTTTGGTCATACTGTCGCATGTCTGTTTTGTATAGTAAAGCAAGGCCATAGAGACAACGCAAACACTGTTCACAAACCCAAGTAGGCCCCCGGTATGGAAATTTTATAAGGAATAAAATTAATACAAGCGTTACGCTATCTGTCACTTTGACATTTGTGCGACAACTGGCGCATGTATTTATGTTCTCTAATTCTACTCTCTGGGCTTATAAAAGCAAACTTTACATTTTATGAAAAATGTAGTCTGCGTTGAGGAACGAAACGATACCGCTTTATATCTTACCGGCGCAGCGACATCTGTCGTCGAAAGAATGAACTATTTGGGCTTATAAAACGTAGTGACATCTGCGTATATCGAACGTAACTAACATAACTTTTGTTGGAACACGTGACATCTGAGTATGCAGAATGTAACTAAATAATATAAAGTAAGGAAAATTTTGTACATTTAATTTTATACGTTTAAGAGAGTCATGAATCGGAGCTGACACACAAACAGACACAACTATTGTTTTTATAAAACAAATAGTTAACAAGTATTTTTACTAGTAGTTATATTTTATCTAGTAGCCTAACCATTCATAAAAAGGGATCAAAAATAATAACCAAGTGTTGTTAAGATCGCTTTCAGTGCCACGAAACAGATAGTGCCGGCCGCTTCTTACATTTTTACACGCGAGGGAAAAAAACAGAGACTCATAATCACTCGATGTTATAAAACTCAGTATGGGTCGGGTTTGTTTGCATTGTGTGCTTTGTCTGCATCTTTAGATGGTAATTAGCGTTGTCCCACTGTGCCACTCGTCCAAGGCCGTAGAGGGCAAAGGGGCTACGTTGTTGAAAGAAGTCTGTGCGACAGGGGGCCCGCGACGAGGAGGCGGGAGTAGACCCGGAGAGGGCGCGAGAGGCCGCCCAGCAGTTGTACGACGCCGGGGAGGCCAAGTGGGGCACCGACGAGGAAATCTTTAATAAAGTAAGTCGCTATAGAACGTTTTCTGTGTGTGTTCATTATTTGAAATGTAGGTTGCATAGGACTAGTATGGGACTAATTGCATTAAAAAAAACGTGAAATTAACAAGAGGAAAAGGGAACATCTGATTTTTAATTACATTTAAAGCTATTCATGACCCATGACACAACTGTGTCTCAATTTTTTAACCCGAGTATAATAATGAAAATGCGAAATTTTTATTTGAAAGAAAGAAAGAAAGCATCTTTTATTCCTCTAATAAACACAATATACATATATGAACAAATAATAATTATAAACAAACAAATATATGAACAAGTAAGAAGAGGAAAAGGAACCCTGACTCAGTATACAGTTGTGGTGCGGACCACAACACTGCTATTCTGCCAGGGACCAGAAATTCAGAGAAAAAGAAAACAAAAAAACATTTACGCGGGACAATTCATAATACGATTACAATCCATGGCTGAAAATAAAGAAAATATGACATTTTCCTTTTTTAATACGAGTATGTAGCCTCGTTTCGCTTCCAAAATTTGTGTGCATATTTGTGCAGATCCTCGCCCATGAGAGCTTCGCGCAGCTGCGTCAGATCTTCGAGGAGTATAAGAACATTTCGGGCCGCACCATCGAACAGGCCATAAAGGCCGAGATCGGCGGAGAGCTCAGCGAGGCTATGTCTGCTATCGGTCAGTCGCATCATTTCTTTTTGAAATACTTATTAAATTGACGCTATTTTGATTGGCTGTGTGTCGTCTTTAAAAAGAAGTCAATTGGCGGTAAGGTGAGATATGTTTCCCAGATCGTCCAAGATAACAAGGCCCTTAGGGTTCTGCTGGGGCTACCGCGATATTGTAATGTTTAAGCATCGGGAATCTTTTCTAATGCACAAGTAGAGAACACACAATAGCATCTGTGATCAATTTAATACCTACAGTACAGGGTTGTTGCAGAGAGTGTACTAGCCAATAATGAGGCATCACATTTAACTCTTAAAAGGAGATAAGGTGATTAAAAGGGGGGCGGTGTCTGCTAGTACAGTATAGTAGTTATTGTATTAGATAAACACAACTATGAAAGTGTTTGAAATAAAGTTTATTTTGCTCTCATTGTTATTGAAGATAAATTTTAAAGAAACCGATTTATGAAAAAAAAAACTATCTAAGAATCTAGAAAATAGTTGAGTTTAGACCATATGGAGGGTCAAATATGGTGCATTTTAGCGGGTCAAAAATGTATTATAATCATAAATAGATTTATCGATATGAAATCAGTTAATAAAATGTCTTATAATGTGCACCATTAGCATTAGCACCATAGAACGCACACTGCGTTTAGTAGTCATAATTTGGTAACCCGTTTGGCGGGAGTATCCACTCCATTACAGAGGACTCCTTGTGTTTCGGTGAATGAGTGGGATGTCTCCTCCATCTTTACCTTGAAATTTAGCTCTCATCGCGTGCAAAAAAGTTTCACTTGAAAAAACGGGAAAAGTGCGAGTTGAACTCGCGTGAAGAGGGTTCCGTACGATGTTGAGTGATTTGCCGTGTTATTTTAATATCATGGACTTCTTATAGGTTTTCCTATAATCTACAAGTAGAAAACTAATTTCTGTATTTTTTTCAAAATTTTAAGTTCAGTAGTTTTTGGAGATAAGGGGGGGGAAGGTCAATTTTCGTCTATTTTCTTGAATAACTTGGAGACTATTTATTTTAAAATTATAAAAAAATACATTTAAGATCTTCACAACAAGATCTTCCATTTGATATGTCACACGATGCAGTTTTCAAATATTTTCATCTTCCCCCCCAAAAATGACCTCTCATATACAGATTTCGTCTATACACATCACACCTCTGCGTTTGGGTCACAGAAATTGATATGTGTACTAAATTTCAACTTAATCGGTCTAGTAGATTCCGAGATAATTGACTGTGACGGACGGACCAACGGACACACGAGTGATCCTATAAGGGTTCCGTTTTATCGGACGTACGGAACATTGGCGGATACGGGGGGGGGGGGCTTGGGGCCATGCCCCCCCCCCCCCCAAAAGACCCAGAAATTCCATATTTTTGACTTAACTTTTCAATTCAATTCAAGTACAATTTAATTCATATATGAACTGAATATAGAATAATATAATCCATATCAATCAAAGTTATCGAAAGTTTCATAATTCATGTCAGACATTTGAGACAGTTCAAATACGCGATTACGCGGGTTAAAAGTATTTGCAATACAACCATAATGCATCTCAACTAGTAAAAAAATACACAAAAAAATTACTTGTGATATTAACCCTAACTCCGAACTTTGTCAGAATGGCCCCCCCCAAAATGAAATCCTGGATCCGCCCTTGGTACGGAACCCTAAAAACAGCTCTAGTGCTCTGGAAAACTGTTGCAGTGGAGTGCACACAAAGTCCTGCCGCGTGGTTCGCTAGCAGACTACGCAAGGCGATGCAAGGCCTCGGGACCGATGACTCGACGCTGATCCGCATCATAGTGAGCCGCTCCGAGGCGGATCTGGGCGCGGTGAAGCGCGAATACGAGCGGCTGTACGATAAGACGTTGGAAAGCGAAGTGAGGGTATGTATGTTGCAGTCGAGTGTGTGGAGAATGCTGCCGCGTGGTTTGCCCAGCGGTTGCGGGCGGCCGTGCAGGGCGCCGGCACTGATGACGCGGCCTTAGTCCGCATAGTGGCCAGTCGCGCGGAGACAGACCTCGGCGCGATCAAGCGCGAGTACGAGCGTCTCTTCGACAAGACTCTCGAGAGCGATATAGCGGTAAGGTGGTCTTGTCTATGGTCGGGGACGCGGATTTAAAATCCGTCAAACGTCATTCAATATACTAGCGACGCGCTATGATGGCCGTTTTGACACATTACAATAGTGACGTGAAATATCGAAAAATTAGTATCTAAAAAAATATAATCAAATGCAAGTCGCATCTATTAAGTTTTTGGAGTTATAAGTGGTAGCTAATTAAAAAGTTTTAATAAAACCAAGATATAAATATTTAGTTGCCATCATAACGTGCCGCTTAGTACCTATAATGTTTTCATGGTCGATGCCCGTTTCTAGCCCTATTAAATACTGCTATATGATATCTGCAGTCACGAAGTAGCGCCCATTTCGAAAAACTATAGTAGACGCATTATCAACTGAATCGTCAGGTAATAAACAATTTTTTCAGTTTATCTCGCTCGCACTTACAGGTCTTATGGAGTGGTATAATGAAGTGCGGAGGCGCATGTCGATAACCTGATACGATATGATATGTATTTTTCGCTATGTGAAAATAAAAGTTTGTGACATGTTAGACTAATTTGTTTTTTATAATTACAAAAACAAATCAAAATTATTATCTTTATTTTTTCTGCATGACGTCACCTGTTTTTGTGCCGTTGGATGAGTGGTTAGGGTGCTTGCCTTAACGTTCTGTTCTACGATTCCCGGGTTCGATTCCCGGCAGGGTCAACTTTGAAAATGAACTCTTCAAATATGGCTCTGGTCTGGATTTGGAAAGTAGTGGCAGGGCACACTGCGTTTCGCAGTCATTTGGGCAGCCCGTCTGGCGGCAGTAATCACCACCTTACAAAATACCACCGTGAAATAAGAGCACGTGTGCTGTTGTGTTGCGGTTAGTGAGTAAAGGATGCCAGAGCCCATTTTCCTATCCAATCCCTTGTCTAAGGACACTTACATTGCTTGTGTTATAGGCGACGGTAGCCACCTACCACCAAGTGGACCGTCTGTCGTCTACCGATCTTAACATAAAAAAGTGCATTCTATAAAAACAAATGACAACATCATAACATACAGATTGTTTGTTTTCAGAATTAAATGAAAAACCTAAATTGTTGAGAAATTGAGTCAAGTCGACGGTCGAGCTTTAGTATAAAGGGTATAGTCATGTACATCAGAGCTATAAGAACACATAAGCCGTATTAGTAGATATCTCGAGTTTTTTTTTTTTTTAAATTAAAAAATATATATTTTTATCCTATACAAAAAAATTATTCAAATGGTCACAAATTTGTAAAAACTGGCTCAATGGAGAAAATGAATAACATTAGGCAGTAAAGTTCGAGTACATAATTAGTTTTCCAAAATTTGCTATAGATTATATCGAATCTGTCCACTACATCCGGTCTCATACCACTTATCGATAGAAATCTTCATTCCGTTGCACATTCCTATCGCCATTGGCGTTTATTGCTCGACGACTCAGTTGATAATGCGTCTATTATAGTTATTGTGTTTACATAGTCTCTACTAGAAACCGGAATTGATGATCTATTTGGTACCACGCGATAAATTCTAATAGCAAATAATGCAAGCACATGAGTTCCCAAGAGTGAGACGTCAAATAAGGTCAATTTAGAACATCAAATTATGATATGGGAGATATGAGCATCAGCATCGTCTTTGAAATCAAAAATTATCATTTTAAATCCGCGACCGACACTCGGCTTTGGTCATGTTGCACACAGCGCTGCGTTTATAAATTAAAGCACATTATAAAGGCATGAAATCAAACCATATTCGGATGAAATTATTACAAAAACTGCATGAATTTTCTTTCATTTGCTCCTTCTTTTCTAAGGCTTTCAATGTTTTGTAATAATTAAATTGAACCTATTTTATGTTATCTTAATGTGTTTTAATTTTATATTCGATACCTATTTATTCGCTACATTGGTGGTCGGGACAAGGAGGTGAGATGTATTTGTGATATTTTATTAAAATAATTAGTGAATTATAATTATGTTCAATATTTAATTTTAACAAATAAATAAAACAGAAGGGGACTACAACCAGGATATTTTTGATTAAATTATTTCATTTTATTGGTATAATTAAAATGTTATATATAATTAAAATTTAATATTTTAGTTAAATATGTTATTAAAAATTTAATATTATAATTAAAATATGTTATTAAAAACTCATTTATTGCTTCGTTCCCAGTGAATAATCCACTTTTCCGTGTGAAATTATTGCAAAGCACAAAATATACTAATATCGTCGCGTTTCTTCCACACGCTGTCGCCGCATGCGCATGCCACAACTGACGCCGTCTGTCGTCGGACCACGGAACTATTTGGTAACGCCATCTTGGTTTTCTCGCGACGCGGCAGCAGGGAGAGACTTCTGGGGACTACAAGAGAGCCTTGATCGCTCTGCTAGGACCCGCTTAAGAGTCCCAAGGGCAGCCTGCAATCGGTCCCATCGAATTCAACTTGAAGAATCTTTATTTATTTGTTACAATGAAATGTGAGATAAATTGAAGAAATTGTTTAAATTAATAGTGTGTTTGAATCGCTTTTGACGTTGTACGTGTATTGATATGAGATTAGTGCCTTAGGAAACCTTAGCGTGTTTCGGCAGCGTCACAATAGGTCTAATATGTTTGTCAATTTATTGCATATTTATTAAAAAAAAATTTGACGATTAATAATTTTATAATTAGAGTTATATTCAAATTATTACTATTGAAAATTATATTGCATTCCATGTTAATTTGGTATTTTATTATAATCCTTTTAATTTACCTACTTATCATTTTATAATATTCGCAGAGGAATTCAGATTCTCAGTAAAAATCAATTACCTATCTCGCAGTCTAGCATACGCGTGTTGACTGCACAACCTCTGTCGTTTCACGGCGCGGTCGCGCTTTACATATCGTATTATCTCTTTAGCCATACGTCCAAAACATGCAGTTTGGAAAACATCCAAAAAGCAAAAATCACGTGTATTAAATACTTCTTACGATAATACTGATTCTGATAAGGATTCATAGTTTTGTTGATAATATGAGGAATAAACATCACCTAACGATTTTTTTTAATACAAAAAGCAGTTAGACGTGCTGTCGCCGACTTTTTTGCAGGCGTTATCAAGCTCTAATTTTTTCTATAGAAATCAAAGAAAACCGTCAAAGAAACGTTCTCGTTCGACCGTTTTTTCGTCGACTTACTTTGCAAATTCGATTACCACGAATAATTCTTTTAATTATACGGGATAATATGTAGCCTATGTTCATCCTAAAAACTATTGGTGAGATTTTTTGAATCGGATAAGTAATTTCGAAGATTACCCCGTGTAACTTTACCTCTTCATAGTATAGACTTATATAAGCAACCCACCCTCGGTTTTACGTCGATCGCAAGAATGAAATTCTTTCCGCAAATTATAGCAAACAGGTAGAAGTCTGGCCGCATAATGCAACAAAATATTACATAAATATCTGGCCCGAGTCTCTGAGCAGACATTTATAAACGTTCACATACAATGACTGCACCATTTTTAAGAAATAAAAGAGATTTTATATGTAATGGAAAATATTTAATCACATATCTTTACGACATACGAAGCACTCTCTATACATTTATTACAGTTCAGCATCGACTAAACAAAAAACACTGGCAACACCGGCGAAAATCACATATTTACACGGGAGAAGTCTAAAGCAAAAAAAAATTAAATATAATAATTAATTAATAAAATACATGAATACACGTTTTATTTTATAAACATAATCATTTAGAAGGAACTTAGTACAATAATAAGCTCGCAAAAGTCACTGTTGGTGTTACTATCAATAATTGCAGCCAAGAATCAACTGCACTTCAAACTTATAATATATATTTAATTATGAACCGAAAGGACTTTGTATTTTAAAAACATATATATAAAATATAGATTGTAAATTATATTCACACACATTTCGCAGTACAGTAAAGACTCGATTAAACTGACTAATGTTGATCGAATAATTGAATGAACATGTATAGTGATTTTAAAAAAAACCCAAGAAAATCTATATTTATGAACACGTTTTAAAATAAATTTTAAGACATAATAATGTAGGATATATTTTCTTAGAATTACTAAAATACTGTTCATTTTTAATAAATAAAAAATATATAAATAAATTTTTTTTTTTCAATTGGGATTATTTACAGTTTTACGAGTTGCGATACCCATAAAATCTTGAATTTTCACTTATGAAATATTCAAACAATAATTTAAAAAGTGCCCGCATTATAAAATAATCGAGTCTCTAATGTTCGTTTGTCTTGCAGAAAATTTAATTTTAATTATAATTGTGCGACATTGTTTTATACTTAAGACACCTATTTGTTGTAATATATGCGAGGCACGATAATAGACAATCATTTTATTCGTTAAGATACATTGATTAAAAAACAAAAAAGTCACCGTTTCAAAAATACTGTACACATAATTTTTTTTCTATTTTAAAATGTAGTTAGTAGGCAGGCTGACGATTCACTTAATGGCATGTGGCTAGATTTGGGATCCGGCATCTCGTAGGCTGAGGACAAACGGACGTATTTTTTTCAA
Source organism: Bembecia ichneumoniformis (assembly GCA_910589475.2). Taxonomy (NCBI): domain Eukaryota; kingdom Metazoa; phylum Arthropoda; class Insecta; order Lepidoptera; family Sesiidae; genus Bembecia; species Bembecia ichneumoniformis. The sequence continues at coordinate 17,658,602 of OU342532.1, forward strand.
ACTCAAAAAAATACGTTCGTTTGACCTCAGCCTTTTGATGCACTGAAACGCAACAGCACACGTGCTTATCCACATTTGTCTGCTACGCCTGCCACTACAAAAACATCTCCTTATAAATTATATTTGAAAATCGTCAATACAAGAGAAAACAAAAAAAAAACACGTATTTTTTATTGTACACCAATTACTCTGTGATGCTTTCAATACAATTTGTACATCGAATAGACACATCAATTAAGATAATAATATTTAAAAATAATGATTATGTTAACATTTTAGCATCATTTTGGCGGGAATAGTCGTTGCCTTGAACGCGTTGTGCGTTAGAACCTTTGAATGCAGAAGAAACCAGAAGTCTTGTCAAATAAATTTTCAGGAATGAATGCTTCCGGTTACGTAACAAGAGTCGTTTCTATCGACCCATGTTTATGCGCCCTGTGCTTTCTTCAGCATTCCGAGGTTCAAATAAATTCCCCTCACTAAAATTAAACATCCATCGAACGAGCTATTCAAACTAAGAACGAAAGCACTTTTTATTCCCTGTCGGCGGGCAAAGACAATAACGCATTATGCCTCAGATCGAGCGCGCCGTCACTTTTATATATAATATACTCTGAGATCAAACAACAGGGGTTTTGTTTTGTTTATTATTTTTATTTTATTTTTGATTAAATTACAAGCAAAGATTTCAACCATGTAGAATAGCGGTAAAGAGAACTGTAGATAGACCGTTCAAATGAGTCTTCGCCCGCGCGGTGCAGGGGCGCGGGCGAGGACTCATATAAATGATCTATCTATAACTTAAATGAGTGCTAAATTGAAAAACTGACAATTACAGCCATTAAATTGTACGTAAACGGCCAGAAAGGAGCTTGTTTAGCGTTGGTGTGATTTGTTTGCAAAGTTCATGAAACCACCGTACAATAGTACCCAACTGATATAGCTTACCGATGTATCTGCGCGGAAGACGAATTTTTGAAGCATGGAAAATGCTATCGACCAATCGACACGCTGCCAGCTGCCGTCAAGCGTGCGCCGCTTGGCATGTTAGTCAGCCGGACGAGTGCGACGGAACTAACAGCTACACTGTATTATGAACCTTATAGATATTGTATCTAAGATTAATTGTAAGTTTTAAGCTTCCTTTCGTACTTTCTTCTCTAACGATGATTCACGACGCGCCTTATCAAGTGTGTACTACTGCTACTACATCGAATGCTACTCATTCATAGAGTTGGTCCTCCTTACATCTATTTTACATGGTTTCGACGTATACGGCTTAGCAGCAGTATCGTCGGTTCGTTTCCGTCGGTTTACGACTACAACTCCTCGAAACGTCATTTTACATTAGTCATTATTAATTGTAGTCGAAATCCGGTAGAATCGTCCGTTTTGCTGCCGTATCGTCGTATTTTACAGGTCATTTTTACAGTAACTACAAGCTAAGCGTTCAGTCGTTGGTGGCTTGGAGAGCTATCAGCTTCTCTTGGAGTTCCTTGAGCGTCATGACTTTCTCCTCGCCTATGGTCGGCTGCTGCTCCGCCTTGAACTGCTCCCGAAGGTCGTGCCACTGCTGCAGCATGCGGTTGTAGTGTTCGGCGCGCGTGTGCTGCTTGAGTTGTGTGTGAACGTGGACTAGGCCCCGGTAGTCGTACTCCAGGCCGGAGTAGCGAGGCCCGAACAGCTTCAGGCTGATGCCGATGGAGCGCACGTATAGCTTTTCGGCTGCCGCGTGCATTCCCATGTGATAATTGTAGAGTGACGCCAAGTGACCGATGCTAAGCCCCACCTCGTAGTCTTCTGGCCCCAACAGTTCCTCTTTGATAGCTATCGCCTTGAGGTGCATCGTTTCCGCGTCCTGTCACAATGAGAATAAATTTTAGTGTACTGCTTTTTGTAAAAAGCAATTTTCTAAACAATTTCGATAGAGAAAGAGTTGACAGAACTGTCGTTCGACTTTTGTGAATGCATATTGTCCAGTTAGTAAGTAGAAATTCACTATACTTCGCGAATAATTTCGGTGGAAGCTTCTTTCTGTTTAGATTCCCGCTTTAACTGAAGTATAAAACGTAATTCAACATTAGAGTCAGGATTGACGATATACCTGGAACTTCTGCATGCTCTGGTACAATCTACCGAGGTTCCCGTAGTGTTTGGCTGTCTGCACGTTCTTCTCTCCGAAGGCCATCATGGACAGTGCCAAAGCCGCCTTATGTAGCGACTCTGCCTCTTGTAGAAGCGACGGTTCTGCAAGACGATGGTGGGTTGTTTTAACACCGTTTGCTCGCAAATAAATTAACAAATAGTCAACGACATTTATACAGAAAGGGGAACTCTACGGATATACCTAGAAATCAGATTTATATTCTTGAATAGCTGAGCCCGCAACTTCGTACGCGTGCTGTTCGGTATAGCGCGTAACTTTTTTGTTATTAAACCGATTGGAATGTAACAAACACTAAATGTTACGAGAATCTAGCTAAAATACATCAGTGAAAACCGCATTCAGGTCGGTTAAGCCATTTCTGTGATTCGCGTGCACAAAAAGACAAAAATTCAAAAATCATTTTTTGACCTTGGTAACACAAGTACATGTATAAATTGCATTTTTTTTTAAAAAACATATTTAATGTACAGACAGGGCTCGTTTACGATTTTATTATATATATAGATTGTACATAACCAAATTTAATCATAATAATAATAATACTTAGACAAATTCTAGTATAGGTAAGTAATTATTAATAAACATAAAGCAATCTCAGCAGCATTAATATTTACAATAAATTCGGCAATCAAAATCAACAACTAGAAGACTATCCCATTTCTCTATCCTTTTACCTTACTTACAGCACCTGTGGTATTGCTTGTGTTTTACTTTTAGACATCCAGTGATGTTAGGATTAACATAAAAAAAACATAATTCATTATTTCGTTTTGCATATTCCCCACTGTTTTAAAAGTGATCTTTCCGAGACCACGGTGGAAGATTTTAAGAACAAGAAAAATTTTGAAGAGCCCGTTGGATTAGTGGTTAAGGCGCTTGCCTTAACGCTCTGTTTTAGGGTTCCCGGATTCGATTCCCGGCAGGGTCGACTTTGAAAATGATCGTTTCAAAGTTGGCTCTGGTCTGGATCTGGAAAGTAGTGGCAGGGCACACTGCGTTTCGCAGTCATTTGGGGAGCCCGTATGACGGCAGTAACCACCCCCTTACAGAAGACCACCGTGAAATAACTGCACGTGCGCTGTTGTGTTTCGGTGAGTGAGTAAGGGATGCCAGAGCTCCTTTCCCTATCCCCTCCTAATCCCTTATCCTTAATCCTACTGTAGTCGGTAGCGCACTTGCAGCGCCTGAGGCGTTGCTTGTGTTATAAGCGACGGTAGCCACCTACCATCAAGTGGACCGTCAGCCTGTCTGCCGATCTTAACATAAAAAAAGAACAATTAACAAAAAATAGTTGTGAATCGAATGTTGATTTTTTAAAAGTATATGGATGAAATGATAGGTAAATTGTAATCTATTACCACCCATATCCTGTCCGGGGGGTGTGTCGAGAGCGATCTCTTCCAGTATGAGCGCCTTGACGCGCTTCGCAGACGCCAACAGCAGGTGTTCTGGCGGCACCAAGTTCTGAAATCATTTTTAAGCCTGTATTTAAATTATCTGACCAATCCTACCAAATAGCTTGTGTATAAACTGCATCATTAGTAAAAAAAAAATATTTTTCAAAACTATTTCTCGTAACGCGCATATCACAGATTAATAAAATTCTATACTTCAGGTATTATGCGGTCTGTCGCCGATATACTAATTAGAACGAAATAATTCAGTTTTCTCATGTACTATGACAAAATAAGGAGTGTGGAAGAACTTACCTCGATGATTCGAATTGCTCGTTCAGCGTGGTCTCGCGCCTTGTAGAACCTTCCCGAAGAGTATTCCAGGACGTAGAGGGCGTATGCGAGATCCTCTTGTGCTGTAGCTACGTGAAGGCTGCTGCGTCCGAACACGCGTCGCAGTGTCAACAGCGCCTCCTACACAACTACCCTAATTAGTACTTAGCACTGGGCCCAGAATGTTGCCTTGAGGCACTACCTTGGTGTAACACTGCATATGCGTTACGGGATACATTAGTGACCCACATTCGCGCATAAAAACATTATTTAATTAATCTTATTTCTTTTATTGACTATTTGATATTTATGCAGATTATAGTAATCAAAAATAAACTGAGAGTAACAAATGATACACAATCAAAAAGCTTTTGTGTGAACTATGAACTCTTTCGAATTTGAAAACAAAAAAAAATATAAAGCATTATTTTTTATTTAAAATACACCACAATAGCGCAAGCCAAAGGAGTATATAGTAATCTGTAGAAGTTAATATCTAAAAAAAAAAGAGTCTATGATCAATTCTAATGATCAGTGGCACCCAATTTTGCGATGCCCCCTGGTCTGAAATACCATTTGATGAACTATGGTCGATTCTGAAGTTCGACTAAAGGAAATTTCCAGTTATATTAAAATGTTTTGCATCTCTTACGATAAGTAGACATTATAGGGAGTAACTACACCTATTCAGCTAAATTCAGCTTTTGTTCGTAAAAAAGCACCAGTTTTGTATGGAGATATGTACGCATTCGATCAGCTTTCCATGTCTATTCGGTTTTCGCCCCAGACAGAAACTGGGGTTTAGCGCTATTCCGCCATATTCAGCGCTATAAGTGGACCATTCTCATCTCGCGAAAATGGTGTAAGTAGGTTACAGTTTCCATAGCAATCAGTAAGTGAGCATCTCGGTCCTCCAGTGCTGTACGTGGTCGATAGAAGCGGAACTGTAAAGTATAACTAAAATGATACTACGGAACGCGAATGGAATTGAATGATTGCGGACTAACCTCGTAGACGGATACGCTGTGATTGATCGAATCAATGTTGAGCAGGTAGAAGCCGTAGTCTAGTAGAGCGGCAGCGTAGCGCGGGTGAGCATTGCCGTAGGCCTGTCGGGCCACCGCCACGGCCTGTCTCACCAGTAGACCGGCCTGTGCGAAGCGCCGTTTCACCACGCACGCCTTGCCGCAGGCGCGTAGCACCTCCACGGTCACCTTCGCATCTACGCCGGGCCGCAGCAGGCAAAGGGCGCGCATGCTCCACGCGTACGCTGCGCTGTACTCGCAGCGGACGAATTGCAGCGCGCTCAACTCCTTGAGCACGCGCGGTAGGAGTGCACCCATGCCGAACGCGGCCGAGTGTCCTGTGCCACTGTCGCTGTGGTCGAAGGTGTCGTCGTACGAGCCCTCGGTCTGTAGGGCCTCCGAGCGAGACGCGCCCGTCGCGAAGGGTCCCTCGGGCAACATAGCCTCGTGCGGCAACTCCTCGGGTATGCCGAGCAACTGGAGCGCGAGCGAATAAGTCTCCGCGGCGGCCGGGAAGCAACAGTAGGCGGATTGTGTGTTGAGTAATCTATGGCAGCACTCGAGAGTGAGCCTCTTGTAGTACGTGGTGAGCGGTTGCGCTTGGCAAATGTCGCGACACCTCACCAGGACCCGCTCGGCGTCCGCGTACCACCCGGCCTCGTTCAGGAAACCACCTGAAGTTTACAAATAAACCTTTTTAGAACTGCCGAAATGTATATTATTGTACCAGTAATATATATTTGTTTCTTACGAAATTATAAACTTTTTGAAGTTATACTTCTTAAGCATTACGGTTAACTTTATAAAACATTTTCAACTTTATTTTCACGAAACAGATTACATACAGTATTTAGCATGGACCATACTAGCTGGTCCGCGTCCCGGCAAATTATATACACGAACCTTACTCGTTCATCGCTCTTCTTTTAGCGGAGAAACAGACAGATGCAGAGAGCGACTTAAATTTATAATATGTCGACAAGACATAGAGATATATAAAAAAGAGAAAACAGTCAGTGCTTTGAATCGTGGCCAAAAAAAAAATTAAATAAAAAATAAAAATAATGAACAAAGTGAGAGTTTAATGAGAAGTATTGGAGCGTATATGACATGTATATGAAAGTAGTCTAATATTAGAAAATTAGATGCAATTTCATTTGCTTTTTGCATTTTTTGCCTCATAAGGATGGAATTTTGTTACTAATAATAACCTAGAAATAAAATAAATTTTTGATATATCTGAGGTTTAAAGGCTATTTTCGAAACTGTGAGTTATAGTAGTATTACTTATGCAAGTGATGTACGACCGCTCATTAACTCTTCAAACAAATTACGTCTAACCTGCACTTATACAATGTATAGGATAAACAATATCAGTAGGTAAATATCGTATATTGTGACAAACGTTTCTCTGTGTAGTTTTCACATATTTTTAGTACCTATTTAATAATATGGTGGTGGTATATTAATATAATGGTATATGTATATACTGCACAGTCTGGATGAACAGAAACTTTATCCCGCGGACGCGGGAACTTTGTATTGCTTGTGCCCTTAGACAATTGAATTTGCTGCACATTAATTTACATTAGCTGCACGCTAGCGACACTATAATTTAAATATTATATAATAAATATACCAAAATTCCACAAAATATACAAAAAGTTCCACCAAAATCGGCTCAGCCGTTTCGGAGATTAGCCGGAACAAACAAACAGACAGTTTTTTTTACAAGTGCCGCTTTATATATGTATTTTGATATCCATTTAGTAAAAAGCAGTTATTTTGACATTACAAAGAGACACTCAGTATGGACTAGCTGAGTCCGCAACTTCGTACGCGTGATATTCGGTATAGCGCGTAACTTTTTTGTTCGTAAACCGATGGGAATGAAACAAACACTAAATGTTATGGGAAGCTTGCTACAATACAACAGTGAAAACCGCATTGAAATCGGTTAAGCGGTTTCCGAGATAAGCGTGCACAAACGCACAGACAATAATTCAAAATATTATTTTTTTGACCTCGGTAACATAAGTACAACGTGTACAAACGTTTTATTTTTTGAAAAATATTTAATGTACAAGGAACACGGCTCATTCACGATTTTATTATATTATAGATATAATTATTACCAAGTAGGTAAGTAAATAGTTATAAATAACGATTCAGTTATAAAATGCACTTACCAAGCCTTAATCCTAACTTAATAAGTTCATCTACATGATGTGTGGCCGCCTCGCAACGGAACAAGTAGCCGCTTGCCAACTCCGTCGGCAATTTGGATCCATGCTCTATCACGGCCTGGAAACAAATCAAAAATGTTTTTATAAATCTATTCTTCGTTTATAAGATTATGGATTAATTACATCAAGAAACAGCATTTAAATTTGTGAAAGTTTTAAACTTTCGTGTCCATAGCAAGCGAAGCTAGTTATGAGGGAGCCTTAAGGCGACGCCATCCCCTAATGATAAAAAATCCACTTATTTGTAACCGTTTTCCTTTTAAATTATCATGATAATTATAAAAGGGGGTCATCATAATTAGTTTTTAAATTATATTTAATTATATATATATATAAAAATTACTAATTTGCGGTCTAATATCGATATAGTAACCTTGCGATTTGCTTATCAATATTTTAAATAGCTAATTCTTAAGATAAATTTTAAGATCCACTATCTGAAGGCTCATCAAAAGAAAAAATTATACTTTATTTAATTTTTAAATAGATATTTTCGAGATTTGCAAGTAGCGACTCCCCCTCAGCAGTCCCGTCAATTCAGTACAGAACGAGTTTTGCGGCTGGAGTCGCCTTAAATAAAAGATCGACGTGCACTTATGCAGATGATATTCCTACAACAAATGTGCCAGCACAGACTTAAAGACGCAATTATTTTTTGCGATTAAGAGTGCCCAGGAGGCGTACTAGACAAAATCCTCTATTCAATATCACGTTCAGTTCGTCACTCCAGCCATGCGCTGGATTCCAGTCGATGGCCGCACACTGAAGTGTAATTTCGTCGATATCGACATTTATTTAGAGCTGTGATGTGAACCTTTCCTTTAGGAAGTAAGATACTTCATTGCTTAAAAGCAATGTAAAATTAAATTTTAAAAAATATATTGAAAAAATAATTTAAAGATTTTAAAAAATAAAACACTTTAAAAAATTAATTTAAAAATATATAATTTTTTTAATATATATATAATGAGTATACACAACAGCAAGCATATACGTCTTCTTTTTTGCTTTTCATTATTGTGTTTTCTGTTTTTTTTTTCTTTTTTAGCATTTTTTATAATAATTGCAAATAGTATTACGAAAAAAAAAAATTAAAATCTAATCTATTTGTAGGATTCTCTGGAAATAAAATTTTAAAAAAATCCATAGTTTTATTATAACAGGGTTTTGGGAGTAAAATTGTTATGATATCGAGTTACATGGCTGATTTAAACTATTTATTTGAAAGTCAACCGTCCTTTTGGTATATAATTTAATTTATTCCGTATGACACTTGCTTGGGACTGAAATAGCTATAAGATTCTTTAAAAAAAAATCACGAGCTAGTCAGTCATGACCTGTCGTATCTAAATTTAATCTGCAATAACGGCGGCGCATAGAATGCAAGCATTATAATGTGTGTGTAGGTTCAATGTTATTTCTCATCGTAAAGTCGTTACGGGCGTCTCCAACTGAATTCTAAGGGTTATTACACACATTGCACTTCGTGCTGTTGTTTTATGATTTTAACAAAAGCTCAAATGCTTAATATAATCATCTGACACCTAAATATTTAAGTAAAATACAAACAAAGTTTGAATTCAGCAAAACTAAATTATTTTAATTTTAGAATGAGTGGCAGACGAGCTCGTGTTTCTTTATACCGAATCAAATTAAACAATAGGGGATCGGACAGTAATCAGATTAAAATCTAAAATGTACTTAGAAAGAAAATATATTTTTTTTTACGATTATTTATCGAATAATAATTTAATATAATTCATTTAAATATTTTTAAATGAAGAAATAAAATTTTATTATTTACAATATTTTTAATCTATACTGAAACACCAATCACAGTGCGTGACGTCATTTGTGAGCAATCATTGTCTTGTGCCAATTCAGCTGTTTTGTTATGATATGACCACAAATGACGTTACGCGCTCTCAGATGAACTATCGTGGCGTTTCGGCGGCATTTTCAAACAAACAATATTAAAACATGATTTTGAGTACCTAAAAGGCTACAAATAAATAAAATAGTATTTTTTATGGGAATAAATATCCATGAAGATTAATTTAAAACACTTTCTGAAAATTTGTCCGATATAACATTAACATTGGGGTTGGCAACTTTTTTTTCTATAGAAAAAAATTAACTTTAAACAATGGTTGTGTGTGATAAATTTTACCGTCCTGCAATCTTTCGCACAGTTATATGGTGATTCGATTCAACCATTACTTTCATTTTGTCATCGTCAACATCAGAAGGCCGACCTTGGTCATCTTTCAGCGAAAAACATTCAGAACGAATTTTTAATCGAATTCTGGGCACGTGCGTTCTGTTAAACAATCAACAGCATAAACTTCACATACCCTTGATGAGCATAAGCCGCTTTAAATAAACTATTAAGTATTTCTTTTTAAATGGGTACTAACTTTTTCCGCACTTGATATTGAATGGTTCTATCTAAAAATAGTATTAATCTATTAATTAAAAATCCCGACTAGATAAATGCGAAACTGAATTTCTTTGTCACGCTGAAATTTTGCATACACGTTGACAAGGATTCGAAAAAGGACATAGGGTACCTTTCATCCACAAAAAAAAAGTACTGTTACCGAGGGGTCATCTAAAAATAAAAAATAAAACGGGACAAGTGCGAGTTGAACTCGCATCAAGACGGTTCCGTACGATGTTACTATCCGCACAATATTGAGTGATTCATCATGTTATTTTAATATCTTGGACTTCTTATAGGTTTTCCTATAATCTATAAGTAGAAAACTAATTTCTGTATTATTTTTTTTGAAAATTTTAGGTTCAGTAGTTTGATAGGGGGCGGGGAATGGTCGGACCAGACGGACAACGAGTGATCCTATAAGGGTTCCGTTTTTTTATTCGGACGTACGGAACCCTAAAAAATCACCGCGTGACAAACATATAATTATGAGCAATAAGGATTGAATAAATGTTTTAATGAAAAAGGAGCGCGATCTCCGACTAAAACTAGTGGTTTAGTAACTACTGTACGATTTCTAGTTTCGCTTGCCTTTACATATTAGGAAGTGCTAATAATAGCACTTCCTAATATGCTTTTATTTACTTTTATATTTATTTAAAAAAAATAGTTACAAGTATTTTTCGTTTCGATTTGTTGATCGTACTTTAAAAACATTGGTAACATGGGGGCGACGGACACTTAAAATTTGTTATAGGGACTAAAAACTATTAAGGCGACGAATCCTCGGGGACGAAGTGGAATGATTCCTTTTTTTGTACTCCATGTTAAACTGTCCGTAAACTGACAGTTGTAAACAAAATTACACGGAATTCACTAATTCTATATCCACCTAGAGGCATCGACTAACAAATTTCAAAAGAAAAAATCTAAGATTGACAAAAGAATAAGGAAACAAAAATCACGCCATATACTGTTACAAATCTAAATGTGGCTATATCAGTGAAATAGAACACTTACGATAATACGATACTAACTGACCCGACGACAGACGTCGTTCTGTCAATTGATTCGGACATTTTTTTTTAATTTTTCTTTGCATAAAAGCCTTCCTCGAACTTCCAACGAATATTCGAAAGAAAAAAAAAATAGCCGAATTGGTCTCGAGTTTTGAGCTTATCAACAAATTTAGCGTTCCTTTTCATTTATCTATCTACACGTGATATTTTGTCGAACAAACATTCATTCTATCTTTCTTTAATAAAATAAACACCTACCTGAAAACATTGCAACAGTCTTAATTGAACGCCGCTAAACCTCAGCAGCCGTTCGAAGATCTCTAGCTCCGAGAGTTCAGCGCCGAGTATACATAGTCTCTTCTCTTGAAGCATCTGCAACAAAAAAACATGGCATTATTCCAAATCGTTCGTGGGCAAGCAAAAATCTTCCACACGTGTCGCTTTATTTAGATAAAATACTTATTACGTGAACACTATTTCTGCTATCGCTTCCGTGATTAGTATCACTTGTAGCAGATAATTAAGTCATGATAACTTATTCTTTACATTTTGTAACACACTTGTATGTCTTTTTCAAAATAGTTCCCAATTGTGGACCTTGTCGTTGACAGCAGGTCAGAATTATACATGTAAGAGGAATGCTTTTTTTTTTATGTTAAGATCGGCAGACAGTGACGGCCCACTTGATGGTAGGTGGCTACCGTCGCCTATAACACAAGCAACCCCAAAGCTGCTGCAAGTGCGCTACCGACTACAGTAGGACTAGGATGGGATAAGGAAATGGGCTCTGGCATTCCTTACTCGCTCACCGAAACGCAACAGCACACAGCATGCTGTTATTTCACGGTGGTCTTCTGTAAGGGGGTGGCACGCCAGACGGGCTGCCCAAATGACTGCGAAACGCAGTGTGCCCTTCCACTACTATCCAGATCCAGACCAGAGCCAAATTTGAAAAGTTCATTTTTCAAAGTTGACCCTGCCGGGAATTGAACTCGGGAACCCTAGAACAGAACGTTAAGGCAACCCTTTTGCTTAGAGAAAACATTTTGTATTGTTTTAAAGGTAAATTATGAATTCAATTATATAACGCAATCACAAAACCGTGCAATGGCTTAAAAAATTACATTTATTTTTGTGTACGGTCGTCAAACAGACCGACGAAGGTCCACTCATGCATGGTAGGTTGCTATCGTCTACTATGATCCAAGCAACGCCACTGGTGCTGCCGATCTTAGTAGGATTAAAGAAAAGGAATTAGGAGGAGATATGGAAATTGTCTCTGGCATTCTCGGACTCACTGAAATAAAACACCACATTTGCTGTTGCTGGTATTTTACGGTGGCGTTACTGCCGCAGACCGGCTACCTTATAATATGATTGTAAAACGCAGTGTGCCCTGCCACTACAAAATTATATCAAAACAAGCTAGTGCGCGCGACTCCGGTCGCGTTAAAATAAATGTGTAATAATTTATTCAATCTTTATTGCTGTTATAATTTTGCCTCGCGAACAGTACTTTTTTTTCGAATAAAAGATAATATGTCCTTTTCTATATCCTTTTCTTTTCCTGCAAGGTGTTTTTAAAATTTCATCATGATCGCGTGTAAAGGTAACAGACAGACAGAGTTACTTTCACATTTATTTTATTACTAGATGAAAACCCGGCTTCGCTCGGGTGTAATGTGACTCATAATATGTACACAAGCAGGTACAAAATGTAGGTAGATATTTCTGTAGTTATCGGTTCTCAAGGAAAGGCAAAGCGGCATAGATTTCGCTCAATGTTTGCGGCAAGACGTTTCGTTTTACACAGTCACATGAGTCACAGTCCTTTGTAATGGACACTGTTTTTAAAATGAATGGTGCGACGACGACGTATTGAGTGGCGAGGCGTATGTGCGCTAGTATGAATCAAACGGAACGTTTATTAACCACTCGAGATGTCACAGGTGTCAGTGACGTTTCGCTAGAGTGGCCAATATGGCGACTGCGATTTGTCTGTCAGCACCATTAGAATTTAACAAAATACTTGACAATCCGAATTTTGCGGATATATGTTGTCGACTCGAAATCTTTATTTTTTTATGTTTTATTATTCAGGTAAGGTTTCAGTCGAGTCTACCGTACCCCTTGACGAAATTATTAAGACTGCTTCGAGCGTAAGACGCGGGCCTTGTTTAGGTATTTCGCTAGATGTGTGCGTGAACGCACACAACAGCGAGTGTGCCTAGCTTGACCGACCGACCGAACGCAAAAAAACGTAACTCATATTTTTTACAATGATGTACTAGTATAGTGTCTTTTATATAAAAAACTTTATAAATATTTTATTTCAAATTTTTATAAGAAATCGTGAATTTAGATTTATACAATGGATATGCGTAATGTGAAATAATTTTGTTTTGTTGCAGTATGTAGATGTGTAATCTATATATAAGTATGTGTGTAGGTATGTATATAGATATATAGATGTAGGCATTTTTAAACGATGGATATGCATATTTTGATCATTTAAGTATGTAGATATATACATATATCTGTATGTATGTGGGTAGGTCACCGTCAGATAGTTGTCCAGGGTTTATATACTTGTATGTTGGTGATAGTAATACACGTGTACTATCACCAACATTTATAACTTTTATTTATCTGTACTACATCCACATTATTATTTTACAAATGCCATGGTGTGCTCACGGTAGTGATTGCATTCTTTTTGATATGTTTCCATTTTTTATGATTTGTGCATGGACTTGACTAGTGGAATTGATTGTACATAGTTAGTTTTTTTTTTTGTTTCTGTTTTGTTTCTCGGGAAGTTTCATCTAATTTCCGCTTTTTTTCTTTGTTATTTCTGTTATCGAGTGCTTCCAGAATATAATCAGATTCCTTAATTTCCATCTGTCTATCTAATCTTGAGTCAATTAATTCTGGAAGAAGACAATCAAAATAGAACTTCTTTAATTTTTCTTCCATATCATTCCAAAATAGTTTTATCTACATTTGTCCAAACGGCAAATATACATGTTTTTCTTTGTGTAATGTGAAGTTGTCCCTGCACTTGAAAGAACCAATCGTGTCTTTTATTTAAAATAGTATTTCCATCTTTATTTATTTTCCAAAAATTATTATAATATTAATTTAAAATAATAGCATCGTCGACACTTAGTTCCCGAGCCGCATATGGACACTTTATTTCGACAACTCTGTCTTCTCCCACAAGTCCATCTGGACTTGCACCTAAGTATGGCAAATCTTTGTCAATGAATAAATCCCACATTTTGACAGGCTTTTTAAGTTGCGATTCTAGTTGTTCGCGTGCAAGATGTTCATTATTTTTACCATAAGTAATTGATTTCACATGGTCTAAATTTTTTTCAGTCATTAAATCTTTGACCAAAGGTCCGCATTTGTTCAGTCCTCGTTTGCACACGTTGCCAAATACAGATGCCGTAAGCCGTAGTTTTCTCTCCTGGCGCCATTCCATTGATTCGGCCTGCAGAATGGTTCTTTTTTCGAGTGCGTGGCGATCGTCTTCGGATATGGTAATGCTTTTTAAGTGCTCTGTTTGAGCAAAGTCAAAAACAGTCTCGCTTCGGTCAGGTTTTTGACAAGATTCGCCGTAGTTCTCGTCGTTGTGTTTTTTGATAGACTTTTGGCCTGTAGATTTGTGAGATTTGAAAAGTCTACGATTTGCCAACGTTACTCTTTTTACATTTCTTTTCCATTCAAGTCGTTCGATTAATTTGTTTGGGCTTTGTAATAAAACTTTTTTACTTCGGTAAGTCTGCGGTAGTCTTGAATTAAAGGAAACAACTGATGCTGCACATCTTTCTGAATACGACTGTCTGCCTGAATAATTAATACGCTTGCCGCCAATAAACTTCGCAATGACACTATTGAAAATCTCTGCTATATTGCTATTCACACAGTGCATCAGACTTTTTGCATTATTCACCAGGCGAGAAAGGATTTTTACTATGGCTGAAAAAATTAAACCAGCCTCTTTACTTTTCATACTAAATTGTCTTCTGGTGTTTCATTTTCTGCGAGTTTTGTGCAATAATAGGGTTTGCATGAAGCAATGCATGGTTGCCAAAGACGTGGTGCGGCGCATTCAACAAATGCGTTTTAAGTTGAAGTACTCCTCGAAAGTTTTATCTTCAGCATTTATATGTTTTACAGCCCCAGTAACAGTACGCCTTAAACTTAATATATTATTTTGTAGAGCTCTTCGATACTTTATTGGATAATTGGTATTTCTGGTCAGTTCATCTAACTTCGTGCAGTAAGTCCTTAATAAATGATTGGTGCACTCAATTTTCTCCACTAATAAATTCCCATAAGGTTTAGCTTTTTGTATACTGCTATGCGTGCTTGTATCACCATCAGTTATCAGTCTAGAGTATATCAGTTTGTGCGTTTCCATTGAAGTTATAAAACCTTAAACCAAATCTGTTGCTTCCATACCAATTGAGGAGCCCGTATAATTTTTAAAGCAAGTATGATCTGGCGTTGCCTCTTTTTTATTTTCTGCTCGAGCACAAACCATGCAATACTTATTCTTCACCGCCATAAATAAAACTTTTTTTGTCCTTTACCCTATAATCACAGCGGCACCTGATAATGCATTATAATTTTTTCGGTAAGATTTTTTTTGACCAGCAAGCATCTGCAACCACTGTTATCATTGGTATTTCATTGGAATCAACTTCTCCCTTCAATATAGCTAAATCATACTCTTCTTTAGAGGCATCTGTCATGTTTTTTTCTTTAGCTAGTTCCCATAGTTCACAGACCTTGGTATGGCACTTTGCAATTTATCAGACATACATGGTATGTTGAGACTGGCTGAAACAAGTTCCAAACCAGAAAACCCAGCACCTATAGACATAAAACTGCTTACTATATTATCGTTGAGGTGAAATCTGTGGAGTTACCATAATCTGGACATTTTTTAATTCGAATTTCAGATGACACATTTGACATATAAAATTAAATTTTGAAAGAAACCCTTTCTTTATTTCCTTGTAAAGTTATAAACAACTCATATTACAGCCAAGTGCTGAGTTATGACTTGAAATTTCTTGTAGCTGTTAATAAAGGTACGTAAAAGCTATAATTCTGTTTCCATTTATTATAATTTCTTCTTGCTCTTCAATTTCATTTTCTATAATTAATTTAAAATCAGATGTATTTTCCAGTGATTTCTGAAATAAAAAACAGCGTTACTAGTAGTTACAAAAAATATGTAGTTATCTTAATCATGTGTAAGAAAACTTTACAACTTATATTAGAACAATTACAATTAGAAGAACTGAATTTACAATTACAATAACGGAATCAGACAATTACAATTAGAATTTGTTACAATTAGAAGAACTGACCTGTTTTTTATCAAGTTCCGACGTATTTGAAGCTGAACTTTGTGCCAATTCACCATCTTTATCTTGGTTCGTAATCCTAAAACAAACTTTTATGTCATATAGGGTAGTTAGTAATAGGATAGTAGTAGGTAGTTTGTGTACATTAAATCATAAAACATGTATACAAGCATAAAACCTACCTAAATACGTATATACAATATATACTTACATACATACATACAACTTTCAGGGCTCATTTCATCACTCAAATTGGTAATTAATCGAAATAAAATAAACTACTACTTTAATTTAAACGTACTTGTTACAAATCCCTTTTTTCTTGAATCTGGAGCTACTGATTAATTTATAATATCTTTGTTTACGTTTTCCCATTTTACTGAAAGAAATAAATATTGTTTTTTAATTTCGAATAATACGAGCAAAAGTTAGCAATAAATATAAAATTCCCAAAAAAAATACTTACATCGTTTTGCAAATATGCGTACACGAGACGACGACGAGACGGTGGATCGTTCTGCAATTTGACGTGCTCTCTCTCTGAACACTCGCGGACGACTGAATCGCCGAGCAAATGAGGCGCATATTTAAATCGACGCGCGGCCGCCATAGAAAAAATGTATGGCGGATTTGAAGCGCTTTTGATAAATATATATTTTAATTGTCAGACAATAATTTAAATATTTGAGACGGACGAATTGTAACAAAAATATCTGTGTTTCGTTTGAACTGAAAATTAATATTGATTTCTCCTTTTATAATCTAATAAATCACTTAACGCCTGCTTACGTTTTTGCAGTTTTCGTCCAAATTTACGTAATTTTGTAGGCTAAAATATTAATCATTTTAAGTTTTTTCCACGGAGTAATTGTTAACACATTCTTCGTAGTGGTAAATGTATATTTTATTTATGTATTAAACAAATACTGTTCATTTTATCAACTTAACTGAGACTGCCTTTTTTGGCACATTTCGCTCGGCGCAGTCTTAATATAGATATGTATTCTTATAGGTACGTATTATATTCTATGATTATATTAAGAAATAATCAACAATCAATTTCTATATAACCAGGAAGCGTTTTACTTTGTTGTGTACCGCACAATAATAGCACAAGGTTTGTTACTTGCGATACAAAACATATATGCGCATGCGCATGCACTATGTACCTAAACACATGCACAAGTCATGTCAATGCAACATGAATGAACAAGTTACATAACACATAGTCCACATCAATATGTAACACATCGTAATTCATAGATTATTAGGTACGTATAAAGGAAGCGAATAGAGCTTTCGCGGACAAAGTTTCGAGTTAAAAACTGGTTGAAACGTCTTAGCCATAAACTTCGCCTACCTATACGAACAAACAGATCTATCTAAAATGGTAATATTACGATCGTTTACGTTACATAATAAATATTCATTTAAAATGTTAAAACAGATTAAACGAAGATTAGTCTGATAACGGGTTTTCCTGTAATTTGGCGTGAAATAAAGAACTCGTTACTTATTACTAATCCTAATTACTATTATAAATGCGGAAGTCAGTTTGTTTGTTACGCTTTCGCGCCGTAACCACTCAACCGATCATCATGAAATTTAGCAAGTAGGACATAGGGTACCAAAAAAAATTTAACACTTAAAAAAAAGGATGCGGGCAAAAGTTATATAGTTATGTATAAATGTCTCTGTGTGTAACATCAAAGGTCTTCAAAGGTGGCTCAAAGAACTCAGATACATATTAATATACCTAATTAAGAGTTTGTTTGTTTGTTTAAACGCGCTGAAATTTTGAAACTATCAATCGGATTGAAAAATTATTTTTTGCATTTGATAACACAATTGGTGACGAAGTTTAAGGCTATTCAAAAGGAAAAAAGTTAGCAATACCGGGAAGAACCGAAATTTAAATTAACAAAGGTCAATTTAAATTAAACGGCTGGTGAAACCGCAGAACGCAGCTAGTAAAATATACTCGAGAGTGACTTCTCGCCAGCAATTAAGTAAACTTACTACCAAACTTTGTATTTGTATATAATAATTATTGTAAGTAATCATAATTGTTATTTATATTTTATTTTAAACTAGCTGATGCCCGCGGCTTCGCTAGCGTTGAAAAATAAAAAAATAACGTCTCTATTTCAGTTATAACCTTGCCAGACGTTAGATGATCCCTCGGGAACAGTACCTTTTTCTGGATGAAAAGTATCCTATGTCCTTTTCTACATCCCTGACAATGTGTACACAAAATTTCATGATAATCGGTTCAGCGATTTAGGCGTGAAAAGGTAACAGACAGAGTTACTTTCACATTTATAATAATTAAGTATGAATATGACAAAAAGACAAAAAGTGAATGGTATTCTGAGCTTCTTTCGGGGTTTCTTCTCAGGATCGTCATCATTTTGCCAATTTTTTTTCCAAAAAATCCACCTTTCTTGTTCGGACTGCCAAGGAGTGGAACTCATTGCCTGTGTTCCCACAGGACTACAACCTCGGGATCTTCAAAAACAGGGTAAATGGTCATTTACTAGGTAAGCGTGGTCCACCTTCGGCCGCATCTGCACCTCACATCAGGTGAGATAGTGGTCAAGCGCTACCGTGAATTAATAAAAAAATAAAATAAAAAAAAAACCTTAACAAAATTGAGTGACTATTGAAAACGTTTCTTTGAAACCTATTTAATAAACAAGTTTCATTGTGCCGTAAACTTTCGAGAATAAAATCTTGGTATTGCGGCCCTAAGCGCCATTTAAGATAGGAGACATGGTCACAGACTGTTACAGACTTGCACCGAAATCTTTAAAGCTACATAGTTGGCCAGGTTCTCTGAGTGTCCATTACAAAGTGTCACGTCGGGAGATCGTTCAAGCCCACAAAGAATCCCATTTTATTGACTAATACGTTAGGAACGCTACATAAATGTACGCTAAGCACATATAAATGCATGTCAACAAACTTTAATAATCTATAAAATTATACATTGTATAGTGCGTAGTTTTTACATTGCGAATTATAACTATTAAGTTACAAGTTAGCCGATTAAGTTCAGAATATAATTTCGGGGTTAATACATATTATACGTATAAGTAACAAGTACAGACAAAGCAGCTCCAAATGCGAAGAGGAGTTCGACAGGGGGATGTGATATCACCGAAACTGTTTACCAGCGCTTTGGTGGAAGATGTATTCAAGATGTTGGGAGTGGGAAAAGCAGGAAAAGCAGGACCGCCGCCGTTTTGCCGACGATATACATACGTCATTCTAGCACAGTCATTGCAAGAACTCAAGAGGGATGGTGGATAGGCTGAATGTCGCCTCTCGGCGCGTAGGTCTTGGGATGTCCTTGGACAGTGTTCAACGAGCATATTCTCCCAGGACCTACCGTAGATGGCGTGACTGTTGAAGTTGTGGGTGGTGACAAGCCTTGGGAAGAGGCCTATACTCAGCAGTGGAGAGACACATTCTGATATTGATGATGACACAGAATAAGTAATCAGATAAGTATCTATTCTGTCCAGCTAGACTCATTATGCTCTTACTGACAGGAATGTTACTTATAATGGACTAGCTAAACTCGGCGACGCTTCGCTGCGGCTCATACGGCGTGGCCGGTGGAGTGCGCGTGGTACTGGACACTGCTTATATATAATACTAATGATCGTAGCGTAATGTTATATAGCCTTTCTCGATAAATGGACTATTCAATACAAAAATAATTTTTCAATTCGAACCAGCAGTTCCCGAGTTTAGCGCGTTCAAACAAACGAACTCTTCAGCTTTATATATTAGTAAGTATAGATTTACAATCCTATCTGTTCAAGACTTAGTTTTGACTAAAAATAGTGACTGTTTCGCAGTCATAAATTGGGCAGCCTGCTTTAACACCATGTGTGCTGTTGAGTTTCGGTGAGTGAGTGAGAGATGCCAGGGGCCAGAGCCACAGCCCCATCACTTATCACTTCTTAATCCAGTATCCTACTAAAGTCGGCACCTTATGAAGTTGCTCGTGTTAATATTTATAGGCGACGATAGCCATCTGCCATCAAGTGAACCGTCAGCTTTCCTGCCGGCCTTTAAATAAAAAATACAAATATCAAGAAAAATTTTAAATTTGTTTTTTTTTCGTAACAGATAAACTGACAGTCCACTTGATGATGGGTCGCTACCCCTTGTAAACAAAAAGAACACTTTGCCGGTTCTGGAAGTAAGCGAGTGAAAAGATAGAGAAAAAGAGGCTTGAACATCAATCGCTTGGTGTTTGCTACTGTGGTCGCTACCTTCAGACCAGTTACTCAGTTTATGATTGCGAAACATATAGCGTTATGTGCCACCAATCTAAAAACAATTACTCAAACTTAAAATGTCACTTTTACTAGATTTCATTAAACGACTGTTTTATCGCTTCTATCCTTAAACTTGGACCACACAACCAAGGGACATTGTCCTTTGAATGTCGACCGTACAACAAAGTCGTCACAACGGACTATGCGTAAACATGTGGTAATTTGTACTAAATTGTTTTTTTAACCTTTCTTAGTTTTATCTAGATCATTTTTGCTTGCCGTTAACGTGCTCAGTTTTTTTTTCCAACTAATTATAGCATTTAAACAGTTATAAAAGGATTACTTAGAAACAAGCACAAGAGATTTAATGCTATTGTCTCAAGTTAAATTAGATATCACTAGCCTACGCACGCGATTTCGCTCGCGTGGATTTATCTTATTAAATACTAAACGTAGAGCTGTTACCTCAATTTTTTTATACCTAACCGTTGTAACTTCTAACGAAGGTCCGATTGGAATAATTTAAACATTCACATTTTCATAAGCAATTTTTTGATAACTTGGGCTTGATACATTATAGTAATTGTCGTAGGGATGTCGAATTTTTTTTAAATAAAATAATAATAAATATAATAAAATGTTACTGAGAATGTAGCTTTCTATAGGTGAAAGAATTTTTAAAATCAGTCCAGTATTTTTGAGTTCATTACAAGCATACAAAAATACATACATATTATTGCCTCAAGGCATTAAGTTCGCCTTTTGTACGATTGTGCAATAAAGTTTAAATAAATAAATAAAAATACATACTAATCTTTTCTCTTTATAATATTAGTATAGATTATTAGTATACAATATTTTTTTAAAGGACTGAAAAAACACAAATTACATCAAAATATTTCAAGTAGGTACACAATTTCAATTTTGATATTATTCGATCTTGCATAATATTTACTTCTTAAAATGTTGAATTCCAAAAATGTGGAATTCACGACAAACGTTGACTTTTTTGGGAATAATCATGTGACTATACCTATATATTATTATTAAACTTTAGTAGCGGCAGGAACACTGCGTTTCCCAGTCATTTGGGCAGCCCCTGAAGACCACCGTGAAATAACAGCACGTGGGTTGTTGTGTTTCGGTGAGTGAGTTAGGGATGCCAGAGTCCATTTCCCTATCCCTACCTGATCCCTTATCCTTAACTTTACTATGGTCGGCAGCGCCTTGCAGCATATTGCTTATGTTATAGGCGACGGTAGCCACATACCATCAAGTGGACCACCGTCAACCTATCTTGTCGCACCTTAATATATAAAAAATACGTTTTATGAAATTCAATTATATTGAATTAATATAATCATAACACTATCAGAAGTCGACATTGTAGACCTGAAGGATTTCAGTCACTTCGGAATGCACTATGGGGAAGAACTTTATCATCAATTTAACGTGATTGATTATAAATAAATAATCACCCATTTCAGTCAATTAATAATAATTTCTATTTTACGGCTCTTTTAAATTGTATATTGTTTGAATTTTCGAAGCCTCGTGCAATCAGATTAAACCTAATTTGCCCTCCACTTGAACCTAATTTCCCTTAACTTGATTAGTATATAAGCTAGGCACATTAATAATCACTTTAATGTGTCAGTACAAACTTGAAATGTTTTTCCCTGGACTCCTCTATTACTATAATAATGAAGCTAAAGAAACATTTTTCTTTTTGAATTCCTTGAACAACAACATTGATTAAATAAGTTATAAGTAAGTGTATCTCAAAAACTAAGTTAAAAATAGTTACATTAGTATGTACTTAAAGAAATTAACGCATAAACATTAGTGTCCTCAAGCTAACTCCTTACCATTTTAGTAGCCGACACCTTGTTGCTAATTTTATTAATTTTGTATATTTAAAATAAATACGTCTTGTGTAATAAAACAACCACATTAAACAAACTCTCCTTGACAATTTGTTCCGCCTTTTCAGTAAACAATAAAATTGCATTATACTAGCTGTGTTCCCCGGTTTAACCCGCCTCGGCTTCTATTAGAATTAGATATATAGCCTAATATAACCCTCCTCAAGAACTGGGCTGTCAAATTCAAAAAGATTTTTTAAAACTCGATTGGTGATTCAGGAGTTTCAACCACAAACAAACAAACTCTTCAGATGTATTATCTACCAGCTGAGCCCTCAACTTCGTACTCGTTGTATTCGGTATAGCGCGTAACTTTTTTGGAATGAAACAAACACTAAATGTTATGGGAAGCTTGCTACAATACTTAAGTGAAAACCGCATTCAAATCGGTTAATTCTAACGGTTACATGACATTAGCGTGCACAAACGCACAGACAGACAAAAATTCTAAAACCAATTTTTTTGACCTTGGTAATATAACTACAACGTGTACAAATTGTTTTTTGGAAAATAAGTTAATTAAGTACACACAGGGCTCGTTTACGATTTTATTATAATTATGTATAAATATAGACTAGCGACCTTCACCCGGATTAGCACGGAGTTGAATTTTTCAAAAATCCTGTCTTAGCGGATGCTTCTAACATATTTAAGTTCATGGAGCATCTTTTGTGTAGAACCGCACTTAAATAATAAAATTCCAAAAATTGTCAGAAGTATCAGAAATCTGACAGGGTTCAAAGAACACTTACGTAATCTTCTGATGGAAAAAGCATATTATTCCCTCAATGAATATCTAAATGAGAGACTGTAGTAGTGCATTATTATTTGTTTTTTTTTTTAGATTTTCACACCGTTGTCTATTTACAAAAACTTATGTATACCATTATTCAGCAAATATAAGACTAAAATAAAGCTATATTCCAAATTTGAATATCGTAGTTTTGGCTTTGCGTTAATATTAAGTCCAGGACAAACTATTTTATAAGTATAGAAGAAAATAGAAAGAGGCCGGATTTTGTATCTTTGTTTATACTTGGAGGGTAATCTTCGGAAACACTGCACCTATTCAATTCAAACCATTTATTTGAAACTCTTTCATAATTTAAAAGGTACATTATTGCAGATGGCTTAGGTATATTCCCACAATAAGATGTCGGCTTATGTCATACCGAATTTATTAAATCAACTACCTAAAACATTAAAGTGACATAACACCCAAAGACATCACAAATAAGCTAAAACAATACTGTTTACAATTAACTATAAATTAAATAATTATAATTTTAACAACAATACAAAAATAGTTACAAACAAGTAATATTATTCTAAGATATTTCAATTCAGAATAAATATGACACAAAATAAAATATTATCTTAAAGTAATTGAAGAGTCTGAAGTGTACGTGGGCGTCAACTGAAGGTTTATTTAAATTTTCTGTAATCTGCACATGGTGTCCGGTAAAACTCTAATGAGTTTTTGTTATGTTAAGTCAAATGAAACATTATTGTATTAATAAATAACAAACAAAAAATAAAAAATTGCTCCCGGGCGAAGGCGGGGCGCGTCAGTATGAGTATGAGCTGAGCATACAGGTCTGTCTGACGATATAAATTTCTTTAGATAGACTACAATCGGCCGCTATGGAGGCTTGGCCGTCGAGTGACCTTCAGTGGGAACGCCAACGATTTGATAATTATTTATTTATCACAACACCTTTCCGCCGAGTGATTTCCACGCATCAGACTCGCCAACGGTAAAGATGTGTACACACGCAACTAAATCAAAACATAACCACACAAACCTATTTTTTTAATGTGTAGGTCGTCAGACAGGCTGACGGTCCACTTGATAGGTGGCTATAGTCGCCTACAACACAAGCAACGCCACATGTGCTACTAGTGGTATCCCTTACTCTTTTATCCCTTATCCCTTACTCTTGGTGGTCTTTTGAAAGGAGCAGTATTTTTTAAATAACCCAACGAGACAATTAAACTCAAGTTGTTCAATTGAATTCTTTTGTAACGGTTGGACAATTGATTTTCACATCTCATACGATAGTACGTGTAGGTGGTATAATGTACCTGTCCATTGTTAAAATGTTCAATAAAGAATAGAATTTACTTTTTTTTGTATATTATACCTAAATCAGAATAACACACAGACTATAATTTATATAAAGATTGCAGACCAAGTCGTAGGCAAAAGCTAAAAGCATATTTTCTTAAGAATGCAATTTTCCGGGAAATGTTTCTATTTTTTCTACATAAGTACCTTCCCCAGACTTCCAAAGTATATTTGAGAAAAAAAATAGGCGAATTAGTCCAGCCGGTCTCAAGTTTTGAGCTTAGCAACACATTTAGCGATTGATTATTTTATGCATGAGAATTCCAAAATTAAATTAAATTTATTGTCACTCAAGGTTTGGTTTTCCGCTTATTTGTATACCTAAAATTCCAACCAAACTAGCGCACACAACATTTACATTTCAATACCAAACAGAAGCTTATTGCGCGTTGACAAGGTCACGTCGATCGACGTTCGCCAATTTTTGAATTTCGTCGATTACCTTTATGGCGTGAACGTTAGTCACGGCGGCAATATACAATTTTAAATTACATTTTTATGGCATTTGCTAGGCATAATCGTCACCGGTGGGCGTTAAGAAGCAACGGTGGTCGGAACATTTCGACATTGTTTGTCACTGCATCATCTTAATCGAACAAAAGCTTAAAAGCAGAAGAAGCACAACATGTTTAAAAAATAGAGAAATTGAAGGTGATTTTCATATTATGGTGTTTAATCAACTACAAAAATGAAGAATTGGAGTTTTCTTTATTAAATTTCTTTGAAAAAAACATGTGACGTTATCACGTGTCCATCCGCTACAATACTTCAAAACAACTAAAAGCCTCCACGGGTGGCGGGTTGAAAAGACCATAAGCCTTACATATAATTCATGTGCACGCCGACTGAACAAAAAAATGTTCACTCATCCATCGTCAGCCACTTAAAAAAACTTATCAATTTCGGAAGCGTACGTAACATCACACACGCCTTCAACACGCCTTGCGTCAAAACAAAACACCGTTAAATACTTGTAACACCGAGGGATTAAACTTCAAATTTATCTTTATCAAATTTTCAGCTTTATCTTTATCCTATCCAAGTCTCCCGCATTGTTTTCGCGCGTGGCAGTCAACCTGCAATTCGCATGATTGTTCGCTGGTTAGACCGCGTCAGAGGCGTGGAAATGAATTTTTGTGATTAGATTGCGAATTTTTCAACTAAATAAAGAGCATTTGACGCGAGGCGTGGTAAGGGCGTGTTAGATATACGAGCTTTTTGATAGGCTCTTTTATAAACGTTTAAAAGATAAGATTAAATTTAATATTCGGCAGATAAGAGTGATATATATATTTAATGTTAATTAATATACAATGTTTAATTAATATATTAGGTATGCTCCGCGGTTTTACCCCCAATAAAAAACATATATGTACCGAAGAACATAAGTCTCTCCTGTGACTTTCCAATAGGACCGATCAGAAACAGTCTGGATTTGACGTCGACCCGAGGCCCTTATTAGGTCGTCCCCATTTCAATTTACAATCCGCCGAGTTATTTCGTTTGATTACGAATCTCGTCATTCATTCGTTCTCGCAGAGTAACACCGAACACGTACCTCTCCATAGTTCGAGCTATCTATCCTACGAGCCCAATACAATAGTAAGAGACCACATTTCAGCGACATATCATAATGGCGGCGTTTCTATTTTATTTTTTTTATGTTAAAATCATCAGACAGGCTGACGGTCCACTACCGTCGCCTATAACACAAACAACGCCAAAGCTGCTGCAAGTGCGCTACCGACTACAGTAGGATTAAAGATAAAGGATTAGGAGGGGGGGGGGGGGGGGATAGGAAAATGGGCTCTGGCATCCCTTACTCACTCACCGAAAGACAACAACACACGTGCTGTTATTTCACGGTGGTCTTCGGTAAGGGAGTAGTTACTGACTGCGAAACGCAGTGTGCCCGTGCCACTAATTTCCAGATCCAGACCAGAGCCATTATAATATGAAAAACAACAACACGGAGATATGGTTTAAGCAAAGATTTTTAACTGCATAGATCGCACAAGACGAAAGAATCCATAATGCGACATTTAGAACCACGTGGTACAAAATCTCTCAGTCCATCGCCAACTTTACAAGGCTATTTAGCTACGCCATGGCCATCCTGATTACGGCGATCAGGATCAATATTTTTGTAGGAAAAATTTCCCAATGCCCAATATTCTATATATTTAATCTTTTTGGGTTCAAGTTAGTACATAAGGTAAATTTAATAAATAAAAAAAAATAATTTACATCATGCTAACAGCACAACTGCAAAGCGCCATCATTTTTAGTCCCTTCCTTTAATGGACTGGGTTACAGAAAGAAATAATTTCCACCCAGATCAGTCACTTTAATTACACAGAAACTTACTGTATAGTGTAAACAGATCAACTAGGGAGATTGATTGCGTTAAATTTGGATTTAAACAGGAGGTAATATTCCCGAGGCTGTGACGTTCCACGTCAGATTAATTCTTATACAACTAACTACTCATGAGTTTACTTTATGTTTAACCGCGAATTCGTTAGCGCCTCTTTTTCTTAGGTGTTCAATCTTTACAGCTCATGTATTTTTGTTTAACGTAGATTTTTTTTATTTTTATGTTTAGACGATCCCTCGGGCGTCGAGAGCGAGAGCGTCGGTGGCGCAATGGGAAAGACGCGGAATATCTTGTCGAGAGACCCGAGTTCGATCCCCGGTCATGCCATGTACCAAGGGTTTTTTTTAAAAATCTTAAATGCATTTTATTGACTATTCTCAAACGGTGAAGGAAAACATCGCGAGAAAACCTGTATACGCCAAAGAAGAAATTCTAAAGCGCTAATCTGCTAACACGCATTGGGCCAGCGTGGTGGATCATATGGCCCATAAGGCCCATAGGCCCTTGTCGAGAGGGGGGACTGTGCCCCTGTAGTGGGGACATATAAAAGGCTATTGATGATGATGGTCCCTCGGGAACAGTACTTTTTTACTGGATGAAAGGTACCCTGTATCGTTTTCAGGATCTCTGACAACGTGTACCTATGCAAAATTTTATGATGACCCGTTAAGTAATCAAGACGCGAAAGCGTAATAAGCTACTAATAATAAGCGTAATAACAAAATAAACAAACTCACTAAAAGTTGTCTTACATTATGCTTAATTTCAACTCTTGCAAAAAGAAAAATTTAATTATTGCAAAGGACCATCCCGTAAGCATCAGAGGTATTTACTCTAAGAGTAGGATTGCAAGTTAGATAATAAGCATAAGTGTGCATAACTTTACTCATATGTTGAAAACATCGCATTAAAATGAACAAAATTTTAGATGACAACAGCAAGAAAAACATTAAAAAAATGTTTTCCCAGAACTAGTAAACTAGTTCCGAGATTAATTTTGCATAATTATCTCTTAATATATCTTATAAAAAAGTAGTTAACATTTGTAGCGGAAACTAAGAACTCCAATTGTTTCATTCGTTGCTGATTAATTTTACAACCATCATAATATGTCAAATCAAGTAGGTGGTAATTAGTGACACCCTGTTTTCGGATAAAAATTACTATGCTAAAATTAAAAAGAGTGTGGGACTTTGTGGGTTTTATACTTGGAGGGTAAACTCCGAAACCAGTGCACCTATTTGAAAAATTCTTTCACCATTTCAAATGTACATTATTCCAGATGGAAATTTGGCTATCTTTATGTTATATAATATGTACTAGCTAACTTATCCAATGGCACCAGGTCTAAGCCGGGGCGCGTCGGTCATAATCTATACATATAATAAAAAAAATCGTAAACGAGCCGTGTCTGTACATTAAATAATAAAAAAAAAAAAAAAAAAAAAAAAAAAACAATTTACATTGTACTTATGTTATCGAGGTAAAAAAAAACAATTTTTACAATTTTTGCCTGAAAGAAAGAAAGAAATATGTATTTGCTTAAAATGTGAGTACAAAATAAGATCTTAACTGTAGTGTATTGTAAATTATAATATGTTTTAGTAACTTAGTGGAAACTTTGCTGATTTATGTTTTTCTTATATGTATGTATATAATGTGTATCAAAATATTGTATGTTTCCCAAATATAAATAAAATAAAAAATAAAATAAAAATATAATAATCTATACACATTCTGCTATTAATAGTAGCGTACAAATATTATTTTTAATATTTTACTTACGAGTAACTATGTTATAATAATAAATCTATCTTAAACTAAAATATTCATCTAATTTGTGAAAAAATTGTATAAAACTCATTTGTGAATTTATTTTTGAATTTTTCTAATGGGAGCTCCTTTAACAGAATGGGTAAATGATTATATATTATACTATATTGTGATGTCTATCTCTCTGAAGGACATCAGAGATATGTGGAAAGTTGTTTAAATTGTAATGAACAAAACAACATACGATTTCTATATACGAACATGGATTTGTACGTTTGTGCACGCTAATCTCGGAAACGGCTTAACCGATTTGAATGCGGTTTTTTCTGATGTATTGTAGCAAGCTTCCCGTAACATTTAGTGTTTGGTTTCATTCCAATCGGTTTACAAAACAAAAAAGTTACGCGCTATAACGAATACCACGCGTACGAAGTTGCGGGCTCAGCTAGTCCACTAATAAAAACCAATTATGCATTCACTTTGTTGAACTCATTGGACCATTACTTATAATTAGTTTTGTGATTTAAGTTTCGCTAACTGTGACTGACTATCACATCGAGAAAGGTGTTAACCATATACCAACAAGTGGATCGTCAGCTTGCCTGCCACTCTTTTAATATAAAAAGACGAAACCATTAGAAAAAAATACCCTCTTGTATCTTTATCCAAATCTACGTTTTAGTACTTCACAAAGGCTGTTATTTAATCGATCAGCAAAAAAAAACTAACCTAACCTAACCAATTAATGATTGATCAGCCAAGAAACCTATTTGGGCAGCGAGTACTAGGTCAGCCAAAAAAAGTTGCTGACCTAATGGATATTTTGCAAATATACAACTATCAGAGCATGAATAAGTATTCTATTGATATTTTTTTTAATATTCAATCTTCAAAAGATGTTTCATCAATTACACGAATGCAATATACAATCTATGTATAACTACACAATATGACTATAACAAACCGTATAGGCATAGTATACATATAAAACGTCGACAGCTATGTTAAATTGTACGGAAATTGGCTTCGCGTTTATAGCGCAAAAAAACGTTCAGTGCGCGCGCGCAAGTGTGCAAACGGGCCACCCGGTTACCGCATTGCCACTATTGCCAGAACCTAGAACGTCCGCCATTGCCTAGATGCAGCCTAGACTCGCATGTGAAACGCTCGGCACACATCCACTCGCTGGCAATTAGCCTAATATTCATGACATCAAAAATACTCTGGAGATTCCCTGAGGATCATATAAATTCTTCTCGTGTCACTAACATTTTTGTATGCGAAAGGATCATTTAAAAAATACTCTTTACGCTATCTCATTATTTTGATTATAAATCGTGTTGCTTTCAAAATTTTTAAATTATATACAAAAAAGTACCCAACATAGTTATGTAAGTTCAAAGCTATACTCAAGGTATTTTAACAAATTACTATTCATTATAGGTTCACTTTTACTATAATTAATAATTGTTATTAATTTATACTATTAAGTTAATAACTATTAACTTAGAATTTGAAACAAATGTGCTTGCGGTCGCCTATACAAGCAACGGATCACCGAAGGAGAAGTGCGTCGCTGACCCTGATCAGAAAATTTGAAAATGAGCTGGGCTATGACATGCAGATTGTATACAGTACATTCACAACCGAGCTATGAATTGTGTTTAACTTTGAATAAACTCCATTTTAAATAGTTCATGTTTTTTTTTATCCTGCTTCTATAATATTAAAATAGATAACCACTGCGTGAAACAAAACGCACGAATGCATACATTGCCTTGATTTAAAAAAAATGCACCTATCAATGTCCATTTTTCATTTACTTGTTGATCCGTTTCGGTGTTTGTAACGAAAGTTGCAATTCAAATTTATTCAAAGATAACGTGACTGCTGGGAATGTGGTGGCCCCGGGTGATATGGCAAAAGTTCGTACATGAAAAAAAAACTGTTTTTAATATAATAACTACGTTAATGTCACCCGAACTTCGCAATTGATCCAGTTATTTAGGTTTTATTCCCCAAAAAATACGCGCGCTCAAAGTTATCCAAATTCTGTGCTAACTTTTAATGTAAATTGAATCGTCATTTTAATAAAGTTTTAAGCTTCAACCTAACAATCTTAGCTTATCAGATGTAGTGTATGTGGTTATTTACTCTCTTCCTCACACGGGCAAACACTGACTCGTTACGCATACGCAGCACGTGAGTTGACGCCGAGATATGGCTGAGATTAGACGTGTCGGCAGCCCGTCCAAGAGTGCGTATTTCAAGCCTGTGATCCATCCCACGACTGGGGGGCTGCTACATCAACCATTAAACGACATCAGTGGAACACATTTAATTCAATAAACCGGAGAATGGTTCATAATCTTTTATGTCTGTAAGGTAAACATAAAAATATTTAAAAGTATTCACAGCTACCTGCAGACTGACTGCAATATAATTTTAAGTAATAAAATATCTGTTTAATTTTAAACGAACGATATGTTTGTGCAACCGATTTCATAATAGGAAGTATGAAGTAATGAGTGCATAACCTATTTTATATAGAGACTTGTTCACCGATAAAACTACTGGGTGGGAAACTACAGATAAATGACCAAAACCGCAGTTGCGGAGTTACATTAAAATATGCAGTGTCCGTGTTTGAAGGTTCTCATATTATTTGAATTCATCAAAATGATTCGAGATGTTAAGATCGGCAGACAGGCTGACGGTCCACTTGATGGCAGGTGGCTACCGTCGCCTATAACACAAGCAACGCCAAAGCTGCTGCAAGTGCGCTACCGACTACAGTAGGAAGGGAAAGTAGATAGGGAAATGGGCTCTGGCATCCCTTACTCACTCACCGAAACACAACAGCACGCGTGCTGTTATTTCACGGTGGTCTTCTGTAATGCGAAAACGCAGTGTTCCCTGCCACTACTTTCCAAATCCAGATATTTATAGAAAGTTCTCCTCAACAAAAAAAAAACACATTCAATCGCGTTCATTTTGACCAATCAGAGGCTCTAGTATGAGTTTACGATACTACACTCGCTAGCGAGAACGTAAAACTTTTGTATGGGAAATCGTGAACTGTCAATGTCAAATTATCAATTTTCCATATAAATGTTTTACGCTCTCGCTAGCGAGTGTAGTATCGTAAACTCATGCTAGAGCCACAGAGCAAAAATAATAATTCGCTCAAGCAAAAAGTTCATTTAATTTATGTAAACTTAGCTTTTACTTGCGACTTCGTCCGCGTTGAAAAAATAGCCTAATGCCATCCATAGCACGGACCCCGAGCTCATTTAGAACGCAACCAGCAAAACGCTAGGAGGATGATGATGATTTGGTGGCATGAACATTGTTTCATGCCATTTCAATAACAAGTCTTCTTGCTACTGAGCTATTCTGAGATATAGGCGTACCACAAGGTGATCGTTTCCGAGCTAGTCGTTTTGATATTAAGCCATTTTGGGATGAAGACCTTCTGCTCGGTGGTCGGGTTGCTACAATGTCATTTTGAGATGTAGGCTTTCTGCGGCTCTGGTCGCTTTGCGAGCTAGTCTTTATGCAAATAAGGTCATCTTGTAGATCCAGTCGTTAAATATCCTGAAATTCATTGATTTTTTTTTAAATCGGATGAGTAGTTTCTAATATTACCTCCCACAAACAAACAAACAAACGCACAAACTTTGCCTGTAAAATGTAGATAATTAAGATTTAAGACTCGTATCTTACTTATCTAACTGTCTAGTAACTTTGAAACATGTTGATTGCGCTTAATATGTAGAAGTTTTATCGAACCAACAAGGAAAATAACTGTTGACAAAACTCAGACGAATGACGATCAAAAGGTCGATGTATTTACGTAAGCGAGCGAAAGTGAAACCTAGTTACCACTTCCCCTGAGCTGCTGCAATTCACTTAAGGGGACGTACTCAATATACACGTATGGCGTTTATTGTCGTTAGCGATACATTTTAAACTAGCTATTGGAAGCGACTCCGCCCGCATCTCTTTATATAATATTATTCGTGGAAAACGGCAATTTTGTATGGGGGGGAGGGGCGTTGAGGGGGTTAGTATAGCCTATGTTGCTCGCTGATTATGTAGCTTTCTATTGATGAAATAAGTTTTAAAATCGGTCAAGTAGTTTTTGAGTTTATTCATCACAAACATACAAAAATACATACACACATCCATACAATTTTTTTCTCTTTATAATATTAGTATAGAAGTAGGCATAGATTTACTTTATACTCACACTTTAAGCAAATACTAACTATATTTCTTTCTCTCTTCGTAGTCTCAAGTCAAGCCGTCAAGTAACTCAGTATTATTAATGTTCCTTTAAAGTGTTATTAACCGATAAAATTATTAGTTTTTTTTTAGTTTTTCTTATATCTTAAATAATATCATTTAAATTGTACATTTATATTATCAAGATAAAAAAGTGAGGGTTATTTCATTAAAAAAAAAAAACAAATTCAAACAAACAATAATTTTAATCGTTAGTCAATTTTTAGAGAAGAAACCCCGAAAGAAACTCAGGTTATCATTATTTTTGTCATCTTTAAATAAAATAAAAATAACAATTACATTCCTCACATTAACAATACACAAATCATATCAATCAATATCATAATCATTGAAGTTTCTTACATAGGTACTTAGTTTAAAAAGAGAGAATACACAGTTAGAGAAACATAACTTGCACACTAATGATCCATCCATATTGCTTTTACAGAATATATGTATACTATTTTTTTTTTAATTCTATACAAAAGTCTAATAGGGGATCGGACAGTAATCAGATTAAAATCTAAAATGTACTTAGAATGAAAATATATAATTTTTTACGATTATTTATTGAATAATAATTTAATATAATTCATTTAAATATTTTTAAATGAAGAAATAAAATTTTATTATTTACAATATTTTTAATCTATACTGAAACACCAATTGTGGGCAATCATTGTCTTATGCCAATGCAGCTGTTTTGTTATGATATGACCACAAATGACGTTACGCGCTGATGAACTATCGCGGAGTTTTGGCGGCATTTTCAAACAAACAATATTAAAACATGATTTTGAGTACCTAAAAGGCTATAAATAAATAAAATAGTATTTTTTATGGGAATAAATATCCATGAAGATTAATTTAAAACACTTTCTGAAAATTTGTCCGATCCCCTATTGATAAATTTATTTGATTGATACGTATGGCAATTAATTAGTAATTGATAACTGATAAGTATAAAGAGTTGTACATATTAAATTCAAAATTTACAAGTAAACACGATTAGATAAATATATAATAAATGATTTAAAAAACTGGTAACCGTCTGTTTATTTTATTTTTAAATTAATAATTATGAATACACGCTTACGGTCGGCTAAACCTGTTTAAAAACGTAATTAGTATATTGCGCCCTTGTATTGCAATATACTATTATCGACAATGGTGTTACTATAATTAAGTAAAAACAATAATTCTCATGGAAAATGAAAACAAAATCATATATAATATTCAAAGAATTCATATAAAACGAAGCGAAAAACTATTCAATAAAAGCTTAAATATTATTTTTTATCAACATTTTTACTTTAGAATTATGTCTATGTAAATATGTTTTAATATTATTTCTTTTTCGTTAAGAAAATAATTATTAAAAAGTGCAAAAAATTGTGGGAAATTCTAAATACTTGAATGATGTCGCGAAAAGCGCGCCAAAAGTATCCGTAGCTGTAGTTAATTTTAACAATTTTTTTTTGTTACTAAATTTCTGTTTTTTGGCGCTGAATATTTTTTACGGTTATATAACGACATAACCAATCGTATGAAAATTAAAAAAAAATGTGCATATTCCCTACATACTATCAACAGTCTGTGACGTCTTCGAATGACAGTGTTTATTTTTTCATAGCTCGTATATCAATTAATCATATACATAAGCATATTTCAAATTAAATCATGACTTAAAATTTAAGAAATTATGAAAGTAAAAATAATAATAATGAAATAATAATGTACCTAAATTCTACGATATGTCAGTATAATGTCAATAAAGGAATGGTATTGTATGGTATTATCAGTACCTAATAACACAATAATCGAGATTTGGAGTTTCAAGATGTCAAGATTTGCACACCGAATATTTATCGGTTGGTCATGAAGGAACAAGAAAACTAAATGTCATCTCTGGTATCAGTTACCCATGGTCATCGCAAATAAATTAATATTATTATTATTTAATAGATATTCAAGTAAGATAATAAATAACCAATTATAAGGAAAAAAAAAATTATAATGTGATGACGTCATAAACCGGTTTGGGTCCCTTATGATTTTCTGTAGTTACAATTTGCAAACGTTTAATTTGTCTATGCAACCTGCATAATGGCCGTGGTAAACAGAAATATTATAGAATATAGCAATTTTTTTTAATTGAAATTTTAATTATGAAAAAAAAAGTAAGTTATTCTATAGGTTCTTTAGCGCCCAGTCCATTTTATATAACAATCTCTCTGTAGGCTGCGCCTTAAGACACGCCGAGAGAAATTCACCTTGAAAAGCGAAAGGGGCCGTGTTTGGCTCGATAGCCGCTTGTCGCGAACTTACATTTAGGGAAATCGGTTATTCAAATCTATACTAAGTTTGGTTATTTGTGGACGTAAATCTCTGGAAACACTATACCTATTTGAAAAAAATCTCACTAGGTATTTCAATATACAAGCGATTTGCTTCCGGTTTTGGGCAGATGCAATTTTTTTTTTTGCAGATTATAGCATACACAAAAGCCTTGCTCCTTTATCGCTCTCTCCATTAGAGGAAACCGTATCAAATTTTTTTGATATACTATCTTATGGCCGCGTCCACGCTGAATATAAGATACCCAGCTTATGTCCTTCTTTGAAATCTCGACAACTTGTATGCGGTGATCGGTTGAGCGGTTTTGGAGTTCATAGGGAACATAACGTACATACAGAACACCACAGGTGCCTGCAAGTGCGCTGCCGACCATAGCAGGATTAAGGATAAGGATCAGGAAGGGATAAGGAAATATGCTCTGGCATCACTTACTCACTCGCCGAAACACAACAGCACACATGCTATTATTTCACTGTGGTTACTGCCGGCACTCTGTGTCACTGTGGCACTGCAGTTACTGTTAGGGGGTGGTTTACTGCCGCCAGACGGGCTGCGCAAATGACTGCGAAGTGCAGCGTGCCCTGCTACTGCTTTTCTGATCCAGACCAGAATCAACATTGAAAAGTTCATTTCCAAAGTTGACCCTGTCGGGAATTGAACCTGGGATCCCTGAGACAGAGCGTTAAGGCAAGCACCGTAACCACTGATTCAACGGGCACGTCAATTTACTTCTCTAATATGTATGGCCGTCATTTTAATTGACAATCCAATAATATTGAATACTATAACATTTCCCAATATTCGTCGCCATGAGGCGTAAGCTAATTTTTCCATGACCATCTTAACTAGCTGAGCCCGCAACATCGTACGCGTGGTATTCGGTATGGATTGAAAAATGAAAATACATGAGGGTACTAGATCTTTTTAGTGGTTTTGACTTTTTATATAATAATAATAATAATAATAATAATAATAATTCATTTATTTGCTAGAACACTTGAATAAAGTGGGTGGTACATACAATTTTATATAGTACAAGTATTCTACCTGAGTACAGGTGTGCAAATATTAAATTGTTGTACAAAGTAATCGGTTTCTCAAATAAGTATAGCTACACTTACATAAAAGCAATGTCAAATATACTATCAAATTGATCTATTCTTAGTCAATTTACATCTAAGTCAAATTTACAACATAATTTATAATACAAAATGCATATGTACAAATTATAGTCTATTTTTATAATTCAAATATTCTCTAACACTATAAAAACATTCTCCCTGCAACCATTTAAACAGCTCGGATTTAAATGCTTTGGTAGATGTCTGTAATTTTAATTCATTTGGTAACTTATTAAATACCGAGATGCACATGTTATAAACATTCTTTTCATATAAACTTTTGCAGCTTCGCGGTTGATAAAGCAAATTTTGATATTGCGATCTTTGCTGCCTCGACAATACATCTTTTCGATTTTTAAAGAGATCTGGGTGTAACCTAACGAACATGCATAAGTCCCTAATGTACATACATGGCAGAGGAAGTATTTTCAATTGTCTAAAAAGAGGCTTGCACGAATCTCGGGACCACAATCCGCACATAGCACGAATGCACTTTTTCTGTATTTTGAAAACTCTGTCTATTTCAACCGAATTTCCCCATATTATTAGGCCGTAACTAAGAACTGACGAAACATATCCATGGTATGCTGTAAATGCAGCCTCCCTTGAGACTGTATTCCTTAGTTTCCCCAGTGCAAATACGAAACGATTCAATTTGTTGCAAACAAAATCTACATGCTGTTTCCAATTTAGATTAGCGTCAATCATTATTCCCAAAAAATTAAAACAATTTGTTTCCTCTATCATTTTATTGTCATGCAGTATTTTTAGAGTCCC
Organism: Bembecia ichneumoniformis; assembly: GCA_910589475.2. Classification (NCBI taxonomy): domain Eukaryota; kingdom Metazoa; phylum Arthropoda; class Insecta; order Lepidoptera; family Sesiidae; genus Bembecia; species Bembecia ichneumoniformis. Next base: position 17,695,648 of record OU342532.1, read on the forward strand.
TGTTGACGTTCTGCATGAGTGATATTGCATAAATTTAGTTTTATCCACATTGAGCATTAGTCCATTATTATCCATCCAGTCTGTTATGTCTCTTAATGCTCTGTTTATTGTCTTTTCCCATTTAGCTTTATCGTCGCCTTTTACCAATAATGTTGTGTCGTCAGCATATAAAACACACTTATGTGTGGTGGCCAATGGGAGGTCGTTTATAAAAATTAAAAAAAGAAATGGACCAAGTATACTCCCCTGTGGAATCCCCGCGCTATTAATTTTAGCTTTAGATCCATACTTTAATTTAACCATTGATTTACCAATGTTAATATTTTTAATTATTTCGGTACTTTGTTTTCTATTAGTTAAATATGAAGCTATCCAATCGTAAGCATTTCCTCTAACACCACAAATTTCAAGTTTATTTAGAAGTAGTGAATGATTCACAAAATCGAAAGCTTTGCTCATATCCAGAAAAACAGATACTATAGGTGTATTAGCATTGATGCATTCGGCGATATAACTTATCATGCTGAAGCAGGCACTAGTAGTTGATTGTCCTTTTATAAATCCAAACTGTTGAGAACTTAGTACCTCGTGTTTTAGGACAAATTCATTCAACCTACTATACATTGCTTTCTCAAATACCTTAGAGAAGACTGGGATCAGTGTTATGGGCCTATAGTTATTTACGTCAGTCCTTTCTCCCCTCTTGTAAAGAGGCCTAATTGTGGACAACTTCAGATCATCAGGAAAAATACCCACAGTAAAAGACAAATTAATAATGTGCGCCAGTGGAGCACATATGTGTGATGCGCATAGCTTTACCATTTTTGTATTAATGTCATCGTATCCCGTACACTTACTGTTTTTTAATTTTTTTATGATTTTAAAAATTTCCTCACTATTAACCGGTTTTAGAAAAATAGTATTTTGATTTGAAGGGATCTTCGCCACACTGTCATTGTCTATAGAAGTCGACTGTTGTTTTGCGACATTAATAAAGTGGTCATTGAAAATCTCGCTGATTTCCTGAGGGTCAGACTGAAGAACACCATTAACGTTCAACGAATTTATCACATTATGTTCAGCATTTCTAGGCGAGATTGAAGCTATAGTGTCCCAAGTTGCCTTACAGGAGTTTTTCGCATTCTGAATATATTTGTTGTTATTAATTTTTTGAGATACTGCCACACACTTCTGCAAAATCTTGTTGTACTTCTTGTAAGTAAATTTATTCGCCAATTTATTCTTTTTTTCCATTTTATATTTTAAATACAAAATACGTTTATTCTTACTGCAAAATTTTAATCCTTTAGTAAGCCATTTAGTTTTTATTAGACGATTATTCATCTTTACTTTAATTGATGGGAAGCAAAGAGCATAAAAAAGACAAAAAATTTCGTAGAATTCTTTAAAAGAATCATTTAAATTAACGGCTGTAAATACTTCTGAGAATGAAAGAATCGATATGCATTCAATAAATTTACTCACATTGTAATCACAATAGTCACGTCTATACTCATACCAAGTTGTGTATTCTGGCTTACGCTTAATTTTTATTGTGATTGTTTGTGCAGTCTCGTGGTCCGATAAACAAAGTTTGTGCACTTCTGAATCCACCTCTTGGATATTACTTGCTATTTGATCCAAGCAGGCATTTTGCCTCGTTGGCAGACTAATATGAGGAACCAAATTGTGATTATTCAAAATGCCTATAAGGTCCTTAGAAGATGTACCTTGCTTTCCCATATCAATATTCCAGTCACCGCAGACAACAATATTTTTACGTCTATATGTTTTATTTAAGTAAAGTAGTAGATTGTCCAATTTTCGTAAGAAAACACCTACATGGGATAGTGTTTGTTCTGGTATTCTGTAAACATTTACAACAACAATACCTAATTCCACGATTTCAGTTCCACATGCTTCGAAACAATAATCCACAGCCAAGTCCGAAGCAATCTTCAACGATTTTGTCTCCCAATTGTTTTTAACTAAAATACAGGTGCCCCCTCTAGATTTATTACGGCAATATGAACCCGCTACTTTGTAGTTTAAAACATGGATATTCTGCTCACAACCTTTTTTAACAAAGGTTTCGCTCAAACAAATAACGTCTATTTCCTTTCTACTGCTTCTAAAATCATTAAGGCATATTTCTATATTGGATATCTTTTTACAAACTCCCTGAATATTTTGATGAAGTATCCGAAATGTATTGAATTTTTTTCTTCCACATGATCCGCCTTTTATATGTTTTGTGTTATTGCTTTTTTCTGACCAAAAAAAGTGCAATCGCGGCCGCGCAAGTCGTGGTTACCCGTAGTTTGTATTCTATTTTGAAAGTAATACATCTTTTTCTTATTAATACCATTTGTGCAACTTTCCGAATTTAGTACGTCAACAATATAATAACTTTTGTATGCAATATAATTTACTTCATTGTTTACTGCAAATATTATGCGACTTAAATAATATTTCGATCTCAAGAAACCCCTGTTAAGTTCTAAGAATGTACAACAATCATAATTATCAACAATTAATTTCATTTCACTATTCAGCCTCTCAGTGTTCAAATAACAACTGTTACGTACATTTAAAAGTAAAATTTTACAGTCCCTAAATCTATACAAAGTGTTGCACAAGTTTGAATATAGACGAAATGGATCCCTGTCATTGGAACCGACAGACAAAACAATTACGTCTTCTTTATTGATAACATCATACATAGAATTTAAGCTAGACAAAATTTCAGTGCTTGAGGCCGAAGGCTTCACAAGTCCCGAGACTTCATATACGTCGTTCCATTTGCCAGATCTAGTTTCACGTAGTTTTAATGCCAAACCTCGAACTTGCTGATCCCCAAATATGTAAATAGTTTTCTTGGTTTGTCCTTCATTTTTCCTTACTGTCACCATTTGTGGCTGATCATTTATGATGGTTGCTTCAATTTTATTTGTTAATTCAATAGCTGAGCGCATCTCTTGGAACTGGTGTTCTACACCTGTTGAATGTAAACATGAAATATCTCGCCGATTGTCATTTGGTTTACTTCGGTTTGTGTTTACTTTTGGTGAAGGTTTACAGACAGTTTGCAAAAAGTTAATTTTCTTGTCTTTAAATTCTAATTGTTTCTTCAATTTAATATTTTCTGATAGTAAATTTTCTATTTCGTTTTCTGATGTCTTTAATTGCTCACGTAATTCCAATATTGTATGTTTTAATTCTCCTATGCATTCCGATCTCATCGAAGATAAATCAGGGCAACTTCGATTTAGTGTATTTCCACCTTGAGATGATGCCACTTCGTCGTCATAAGAAATGGTATCGGATAACGAATCAAAAGAATTAAACGTTTGTACCTTTACTGCATATTTTTTTCGGATTGTGACGTTGCGGTGAAGTTCTGCGATAGGAGTTGATGACACCGCATCTATACGATTTTCGTGTCTATTTTGAACGCAACTTATACATTTCCATTGCTTTCTACTTTCTTTTTTCATAATAAAGAACAATTTTTCCATACCTACACAGTCAATGTCGAAGCTCACTTTACATGATGAGCAAGTCAAATATTGTTTAATAGGTAGAATATTATTACATTTACCACATTTCCCCGTCATGTTTAATAGACTTAATTTTTTTTTTTTTTTTTTTTTTTTTTTTTTTTTTTTTTTTTTTTTTTTTTTTTTTTGTGACTATATGGAAACTAACGTTAAATAAATTTTTTTACACTGAAAATAATTAAAAAGAGGGCTGGGGTACGAACTATGATACAGTAGAACATTGAGCAAGACGTTACCGTGCACGCCACTGTCACTTGGTCGACATTTGTGAAATTGCCTATCACTATTATAACGCGATGCAAATGAATACAACAATATGTGGGTAACTCCGTGTCCATTCAAGAGCCATCCAATTAATCTAAACTTATTAGGCCTTAAATTGTCAATATTCACTGTATTAACACTATTATATCGCTGTTAATTTTTTAATAGTTGTATAAGAGTGGCAGGCAAGCTGACGTCCACTTGTTGGTATATGGTTACCGTCACCTTTCTCTATGTGATAGTCAGTCACAGTTAGCGAAACTTAAATCACAAAACTAATTATAAGTAATGGTCATGCGTTCTACAAAGTGAATGCATAATTGGTTTTTATTAGTAGACTAGATTTCGTACGCGTGGTAGGTATTCGTTAAAGCGCGTAACTTTTTTGTTTTGTAAACCGATTGGAATGAAACAAACACTAACGTTACGGAAGCTTGGTACAATACATCAGAGAAAACCGCATTCAAATCGGTTAAGCCGTTTCTGAGATTAGCGTGCACAAACGCACAGACAAACAGACAAAAATTCTGTGGTTGTAAATGTCACATTACGGCTTTATTGCGGATTCTTTCGTCTTGCCCGATCTATGACAGTTGAAAATCTTTGCCCCAAGGTAACTTAAGTTGCAACTAGATGTCGCTTTGTGAAATAAATGCTAGCTAACAAAGTTGTCCGCGACATATCGTATTATTCATTATTTTAAAAAATATATAACTAGTCTTAAACGAATAAAGAAGTTTTATTAAAACCCTGTGCTGTGTTGAAGTGAAGTGTGGAAACTTAACAACTAACATAAATATCGATGTCAGAAAAGATTTACTGTTAGCTGACGTAACCATGTCAAAAGTTAACTATAGATATTATCAAATTAAGTAAACATTAAAAAAAAACTGCGTCACAATCACAATGAAGTCTCGAGTCCTGTGAGTACTGAGTACAATGAACTCATTCGGGTTCATGACTCAGGTTGCATCGCAATAACACACCTACTCGTACATTATAATAAAACAATTGACACGTGAATAGAAAAAGGTTGCCTCAAGCTATGAACAAAGGTTCTGTTTAATCAGTTCTCGTTTTAATAATCATTATGTTATGGTTATGGGCCAATCTCTCCCTGAGCGCAGAATATGAATATTAATCACCAGATCAGGCGACTGTGAATCGATTTTTTTAATTAAATTAATTAATTAAAAATATATAGTAGTAGTCACAGAGCATTTTTAATAGTCTCCGTTTTTTTTTTGTTTCACAGGTTAAAATAATAATAATAAGTTATTTTACGATTGAGTACACTACATAATATTATAACCCAATCTCTGCACTGGACGTGCCTGAATCGGGGAGTCCCCTGTGCTTATGTTACAAAGTAATAAAGAAGAACGATCATGTACTTAGGAGTAAATTAATTAGTTAAACATGATTATGTAAGTGTGTATGTGTGTGTATTTTATTATTATTATTTATGTTAAGATCGGCAGACAGGCTGACGGTCCACTTGATGGTAGGTGGTTACCGTCGCCTATAACACAAGCAACGCCACAGCTGCTGCAAGTACTACATAAGGATTAAGGATTGGATAGGAAAATGGGCTCCGGCATCCCTTACTCATTCACCGAAACACAACAGCACACGTACTGTTTATTTCACGGTGGTGCCGCCAGACGGACTGCCCAAATGACTGCGAAACGTAGTGTACCCGCTGCCACTACTTTCCAGATCCAGACCAGAGTCAAATTTAAAGAGTTTCAAAGTCGACCCTGCCGGGAATCGAATCCGGAAACCCTAGAACAGAGCGTTGAGACAAGTACCCTAACCACTCACATCCAACGGGCTCGTCAAATTTAATGTGTAATGCAAAAATAATAATCAGTTTTTAATCCCTTATCCTATCGGTACTAAGGTTGGAGCACCCGGGCCGTTGCTTGTGTTAAAGGCGACGGTAGTTACCTACCATCAAGTGGATCGTCAGTCTGTCTGATCTTAAATTTAAAAGAAAGAAACAGCAAATTCATATGACAGCATTAACAGAAATTATATCAGGACCTGATATAATTTCTGGATTACGCCAACGATGCGATGTGGAGTTTCTCTTAGTCGAGATTCAATAAGGTCCTTGCACGAAGCAAAATCAAGACAATTGCGATCAATAACAAGAACTTTTGAATTTATTTTAATTTTTTTTTTTTTGCAAAATAGAAAGTCTTTTCCGAAAAAAGATTCGAACGTTACACGATTGCGGACTTTACGTGCAAAGACATAAAGGCGTTATACGTTACAAAACGCAATTAGCACACGTGGCCGGTTCGCCTTCACCTAAAATGCTAATACCCGAGTAGCGGTAATCGAGATAGCATCGAGCTCATTTGTAACGGTAAAGGATTTGATCAACACTCTCGTTCCCACTTAGGTGGTTGGTTACATTTTGTCACGGGAAATTGGGACCTTATGATCAATGAGATAAAGTTTACCAATTATCATTTGGCATACACCATCCCCTAATCTTTTGCCGCTTACAAATTAGTGAAACGATTTAGAGATAAAGTAATCTGTACTAATATTATAAAAGTGAACTTGCTATGTGGGCATGCCGTTTTTTTTTTTTAAGAAACACACACACACACACACCCTACTACTCCTTACACAGATCTTTAGATTTGATTTTTTAAATTTGACATCTGTTCACAAAGTGGCCATGTAAATATTGCTGTATTGCTGTAGGTTGTTCAAAATAAAAAAAACACAAGAAACTTATTACTCCTTGATAGGAATATATTATAGTTTACATATTAATGTACAATAGGGGACGAAAATAAATCTGGTATTTTTGTTCATCAATAACAAATTATGGGTATTCACAATATCAATTGGTATTTTTTTATAATTTTCAAGGACAGATTTATAGAAACTTACAATAAAAAAATAGGTAAAGTTTTGAACGAACGCCACGATGCCAAGTAGACAGTCGTTATGTGGAGGTGTCAAGGCATTTGTACAAAGCCGACCGTGACCGTGCAAGTACAGGACCAGCAGACGAAACCTCTCCAAATGCGAAGAGTAATAAGACACGGGGATGTGATATCCCCGAAACTGTTTACCAAGCTTTTGAAAGATGTATTCAAGACGCTGGACTGCAAAAAGCAAGAAAAGCAAAGATGTCAGCGGTGAATATCTCTCTCACTTCCGTTTTGCTGACGATATAGCCATTCTGGCACAGTTCCAGGAAGAACTCAGAGGGATGTTGAGGCTATCCACCAAGCCTCAATGTCGCCTCTCGGCGCGTAAGGCTTGGGATAAACTTAAACAAGACGAAAGTCATATTCAACGAGCATATTCTCCTAGGACCTGTTACCGTAGATGCAACTCTGGAGTCGTGCAGGATTACGTCTATTTGCGACAAACGATCCAGTTAGGCGAGAACAATTTTGACAAAGAGGTTGACTGAAGAATCCGGCTGGGTTGTGCTGCATTCGGGAGGCTACGTCATCTGTTCTCGTCATCACTGTCGCAATATCTGAATATCAAGTCGCAATCATCCTGCCACTGATGACGTATGGTGCCGAAACTTGGCCTCTCACGGCAGGATTGATCCATAAGTTCGAAGTTCTAAGGTGTTTCCATCTAGCTACAATATGGGCTTCTTCAAGCGAGCAGTAAACAAATTCCTGCAAGGTCGGCAGCGCATATGTACCCCCCTGGTGTTGCTTGTGTCCTTAGGCGACGGTAGCCACCTACCATCAAGTGGACCGTCAGCCTGTCTGCCACCTTTATGAATATTTAAAAAAAAAGTTTGAAGTAGCTCAGCGAGCTATGGAGCGAGCTATGCTCGGTGTTTCTTTGGTGGATAGGATCAGAAATTCTGAAATTCACCAAAGAACCGAGGTTGTCGACAGCCAAAAGAATTAGCAAGTTGAAGTGGCAATGTGCCGGTCACACCTATCGCAGAGCGGATTACCGATGGGATAGAAGAGTTCTCGAATGGAGGCCACGAATTGGAAAGCACAGCGTGGGACGCCCTGCGGCCAGGTGGACGGACGACCTGAGAGTCTTCGCGGGAAGCGGCTGGATGCGAAGGACAGAAGACCGTAGGTCTTGGCGAGCCTTGGGAAAGGCCTTCATCTAGCAGTGGAGAGACACAAGCTGATGATGATGCGCAAGTCTTGCACACATTGAACATTAGTAAGTTTTCTTTTTTTCAGTAACATCTTTGCTTATATGTTTTGATTCAGGTATAAATAACGTAACTTGAACAGGAACTATGCACTATTTAAAACACATAAAATTTAATCAGTGCAAAACTGAGACAGGTCGCCAGTATATTATTAAATATCCTTTAAAAAAGTCGCTGTCAGCCCGTCTGTTTGTTCGCTTAACTTCTTCTAAAACGCGCGACCGAATTTGATACGGTTTTGAGTAATAAAAAAGGTGTTAAAAGAGGTAGGTTTGCGTATAACTATAACTTTCACAAACAATCCACGCGGACAAACCGGGCTCAAATATTTATTAACCTTGTAAAATTTCAAATAGCTTGCGGTAGGAAACTTAGCCGGTTTATATTTAAATAAATAAGAATAATTTTAAATTTAATTACCTAGCTAGACAATAATCATTAATATAGTTATCTATATTGTATATATACCTTTCCTACTTGTTATACATAAACGAGTTTAAGAGATCCGAATCGAGAATTATTGGCGTTTGCGAAAAAAAAAATGTGACGCAACAACTTTCACAATATGAAGCGTGCACGCAGAGTAGTGTGTGTGTGTGTGTGTGTGTGTGTGTGTGCAGGGTGAAATGTAACCGCCTCGTTTGTTTTCGTAGAAATCCATCAATATTCAGACGAAGTTTCAATACACTTTCGATACTAAATCGCGTATTGGTCTCACATCTAATACAAAAATAATAAGATCGTAAACGAGCCGCGTCGGTCTGTACATTTTTAAATATTTTTTTCAAAAAAACAATTTGTGCACGTTGTACTTATGTTACAGAGGTCAAAAAAATTGATTTTAGAATTTTTGTCTGTTTTTCTGGGCGTTTTTTGCACGCTAATCTCTGAAACGGCTAAACTGATTTGAATGCCAAAGAGAGAATCTTTAATGTGATTATGTGACATTTAGAACCACGTGGTACAAAATCATCGTTAACTTTACAAGGTTATTTAGCTACGCCATGGCCATCCTGATTACGGCGATCAGGATCAATATTTTTGTAGGTAAAATTTCCCAATGCCCTCTACATCTTCTAATACCTATATAAAATTCTCGTGTCACGCAGTTTTTGTAACAAAACTCCGAAACGGTTGGACCGATTTTTATGTTTTTTTTTTTGTATATTTGGTAGGTATGAGAATAGATCATAAAGTATTTTTCACCCTCCTACCCCCAGACCCCCTTTTCTAAACGCGATTTTAGTATTTTTGTATGAAGAATATTCAAATAATTTAACCGTCGCGTCGTTCATTGACGTGAAGTGACGCGTCACTTTAACATATGGTTTGAAAATAAAATTTGACCCGATAGGTGGCGCCACAATCGGATTACGGAATTATTTTCGGGTTCGGTTTTGAAAAATGATTACGAATGTGGATGAAGGGTTCTGGCAGGACAACGTCTGCTGTGTCAGCTAGTATTCTATATATTTAATGTGTTTGTATCCACATAATAATTTTTATTAATTTAATAAAGTAAAAATATAATATACTTAAAAAAGGCATTGAAAAAAAGAGAAAAGAATACGTTATAAGTAGGTACAATAAAATCCAAACAAACACTATGATGAATACAATGATGCATGAATCATGCAAAGTAATTGATTGATAGGTACTTCATCATGTGACTGAATCAATTTCAAAAGGTTCATTAAATTAATTGGACCAAGATGTACTGTGTTTTGTAACCTATTTATTATTGGTATAACATCAATAACAGAATATCAGTCTCCTAGTCAACTGAATTGCACAAGACCAATCATTAGTCATTTTACAATTTACATTAATAGAGCAATATAATTGCCCACTAGTAACAGAAGCCAACTATAAAAATTAACAGCATATGTGCATATGTTTTGGTAAGTGAATAAGGGATATCAAACCCCATTTCTCAATCCCATCCCAAATCCTATCAAATTTGGCAGTGCACTTGCAAACTTGTTTCTGCGGCTGTAGCTACCTCAAGTGGAATGTTAGCCTGCCTATCAACCTTTACATAAAAAACCCAGAAATTCCTAATACAAGCCTTCAGATGACACTAACCTCTCCAGTGAAGGATTAGTAGAAATCAAGAATCAAAAGCAGTACCTACAGCCTCGATAATCCAAAATTACAGACACATTATCCTTATTCAGACTCAGGAGCATTCTAATTACAGTATGTTCTTTTAATCACAAAATATGTTTATTAGTCCAGTCTGGCGGGTTTTATTTATAGACCAAAAAAACCTCATCTTTCAATTTACAATAGCACATTTCAGTGAAGCTTTTGGCAGTTCGGAGCGACATTCGGAGTAGCCTGTATATGGACTATCGAGGCTCTATTCAAAAACCATTCAGTATATTCAGTAGGAAGTACCCGAAATTCATCGGCAGATTAAGATTTGATGGAACATTGTACAATATTTTATGTTAGAAAACAAAAACTAATTTCAGTCGGTAACTAATATCACCGAAAAATAACATGCTGATACTTGGTGCCAACAATTGAATTGATTGAAAAACAAAAAGGTGACATGGTGATGCTAGCCACATGGGCATTGCAACTTAGCCAAACACTACAGCACAAGTGCTGTTATTTTTCAGTGGTCCTCTGTAAGAGGGTCGCTACTGCTGCCAACGGGCTGTCCACTATGACTGTAGAACGTAGTTAGTGGCGGGGGGCCATTAACAAAATAGTGTTTTATTTCTTTCATACATGGAAATAAAATTGCTTCAAAAGCCACAAGGTTTTCTAAAATCAGTCAACATTATTGTTAAACGTGCAAACTTTCCATTCGTTGAGTCATTGTAAACACAAGAAATATTTATGCAATAAACAGATTTACCCACAGAATTCCCCATGTTTCATTTTTGATAAAAACAAGGTTTCTTTCATGCTGGTATTTTTTGATGCAGTTGTACATTATTGTCAAATTATATCAGCTCTGAAAAATATAAATGCAGATTGGAAAGACACCCGAACAAGCTGGCTTGCCAGTTAACATTAAACGACTGAATAAACAGACTCAAAAGGCGTAAAATCCTACAACTAGATGGACTGTGATAGGCATCCTGATACATAGTGTGGTGTGCCTGATGGGGCACATCTCTACCTGCCACAAATCTTTCAACACATTTGCTCATGGTCGATAGACTGATTGCAAAATATAAAACTTACAAAAAAAAAAAAAATATCAGGAAGTGACCAATTGAAGGAAGTTTTTTAGAAATAATGTACATAGCATGTTTTGTTACAAAATGCCTATAATGTCTCGTTACAAATAATTTATTAAGTAGTAACTGAGACATAAGTATCCATTTGTATATTACAATATAATTACGATAGTTAAAATGTATAGTAATAAATTACATAATTACATTCTAAAAATTATAATTCACTCATTATATTACATCCCACCTCTCCTAAGTCATAGGGCCCCAAATTTAAGGACATATAAGCTATGCTAGTCTATTGTGACTTGCAAAGAATCCCTCGGAACATGCCCCATCCCCATAGTAGAGGGTTGAACAGAAATAAAAAAGACAAATAAAATTTTCAACCAAAATTGTAACAATGAAAAGAAATTAGGTTACAAAAAACATTAACTTAAAGCAATATAAATTCTCAACTAATTTGTTACCTACATTTTTACATTTAGTAATTGTATAGGAACTATGGAATAAATAAGTTTAATATTGACACTTTGGGTCAATTCTTAACCTTCTTAAAAGGAAATTTGTTAGTTGTGAATTCATGGAATTAAAAGAGAAAGTATTTATAGGGTTCAATAAAAAAAGCAGGGGACTAGACTAGACTAGGGGACTTTTCTTATTAGTGCTTATTATGTTGAACAGTTTTTGTAAAAATCATGCTAAAATGTAGATAAATAGCAAAATTTTACAATAAGTTACTTTAATTAAAATAATTTATATATGCCTACATAAATAAATATTACAGATATTTTGCCTTTGTAATCTTGACTTTTTGTAGGCAATTAAAACGAGAATATAGTTACTGTCTTCCTATGACATTGTTGTCATAAGAAGTAAATAAAAAATTTATTTATAGAGAATTAAAAGTAATCCTATTATCAAATAAATAAATGGCTATTTATTTCCAAGAGATCTATATCCTAGCAGATTAGGTTTAGATTTAAATGTTAGATTTTAAAGATATTTAGTTAAAAAAAATATAATAGAATGAGTTACTACATATAAACTATGAACAGTTGATTGAAAAACATTGTTTATTTTTAGTTTATAATATGCAAGTCAACAAATATTAATGTTATTATATAAAAATACATAGTACACGAGAATGTGTTTTCTTAAGTGATAATAAATAATAAAAAAACGAATAATAATTAAGCACTTAAAATAAACATGCATTTATGAAGTCAAGACTACAACAATAATGTTGCATGCCAAGAATTGCTATCTGCTGCAAGTTTGTTTATATAAAGTTTATCTGTGTAAATAATAGACCTACGATTGAATTATAATGATTACATTCACACTGATGTTAACAATGCTTTAGTAAAATTTAATTTGTTGCAATTTATTATATGTAATTTTGGATTTATTAGTCCAGGCATTGTGGTAATCTTTTGTTTGTTTATGTAAAGTAACTGCAATCTTAAGAAGTTGTATTGTAAGGCTTATTTGGGCATTAATGCTGCAACAAAACACGTAGATAACAAGTGTCACATCACGACAGCGAAAGTGAGTAAAATCACTTGCACCCACTCAAAATAGGTTCATGGTCATGTGTTATTGTTGAAAAGAAAAATAAATTTTATATTAACTTAATTACAGAGCGTACCCGATGGATAAAACGAAAATATTATAACAGTTAATGAGAATCAAGCAATATTGTAACGGGATTCCGGCCTCCACAGTGAACACTGTTTTTATCATAAAGGATAAGAATGATTATGTACTGCATGAAAAACTCACCTGAAAATAAACATCCATGAGAATGCTGTCCGGCAAGGTTCGCAAATCATTTCGATCGCACTTGGCTTTTTGCAAATAATTCACTAAATTCGTTAAACACAACTCGTATAATTGATTTGGAATTTTCTTGTTTCGCAAAGTCCGCGCTATGTCAGCCATCTTGGCGAGATAGTAATACATGATTCGTTTCATTAGTCAGTCACTGTGACAATGACACTCGAATGTTTATCTAGAACCGCACGAGGTTCACTACGTTAATATTTATTTTCTATTGGAGGTAATCCGAGAAATGTTCAAATACTGTTATGTTATTGGTTAAATCTTATTTCTAATGAAATTCAAATTTATTCTCTGTCCTTTTCTTGCAAGCGTAGACTGCCCTAGGTAAAAAAGAGAAAGCGTCCTTTTGAAAGCTGTCAATACGTCAGCTGACTACCGGTACGAAGTTGGTGCGAAATAAAATCAAAGCACGAACGCGGTACGATATGAAAAATTCTTCGCTTGGTTATTTCGGTTCTTGGTTCGCTCATTCGTAGCGAAATGAAATGATTATGTTGTTATTGAATTTTTATATTTATACCTAAGACCGAGCCTAATCTTGATTTGCAGTAGACTTTGTCGGTTCTCTTATCTTACTGGTTGTATTATATATCTACACGTTAGTATAATATACTGTAGCAGACAAGTACAATTAAATAGAAAAGTGTCAATTTCTTCACTTTAAATCTATATATTTAAATATTTTATTAAAGCAACAATTAACTTTGTAAAACCTGCGAAAATAAATATTGAAATATTAGTAAATGTCAAAAAATTGTTTCATTCATATGTTTTATTACATTTTTTTTCTTTTCGCATCAATTTTATCGTAAGAAACAAAGATTTGATAATATATCTGATTTTCATAATATATTCTATATATTTAATTTTATTGGGTAGAAAGAATTAGGTAACGGCAGAAATGTGTCTGAACCAATAGGTTCATAGACTATTAAAATAACAGATGGGTAGATTTGATATTATGGCTCTGTTAAAAAAAAATACTTTTATATTACGTAGTCGCTCCGTAAGATGTGGTTGTAAGGCCTCTATTTCAATATTCATATCTACGGTCAATAGCAATTAATAAAATGTATTTAACAGACATATTGACCATTATAGTGTGCGTGGTATTCGTTTTAGCGCGTAACTTAAATTTTTTCTCTAATCTGTGCGCAAAACAAAATGAATGGTTATTAGATTGTTGTTATTATGATGTTAAAGAATTTTATGATAAGAAACATTAATTCCTTTATTAATAATAATATAGTTTACAAACAATTAAACACAAAATATTTGCAAGCCCTTGGCGAGTAGAACATACTTTGTACTGTAACTGCTGTATACAAATTAAAATCCTGTAAACATGTGTTCGCGCAAATAAAGATTTATTTTATAACGTCAAAAAAATAACATTCTGATATTTAGCTACATATTACAACATATGGGTTACATATTTTGAATTACCGACATCTATTATTGCGCTTGGGGTAAGCGGGTCTCAAGGAGTTTGGATTACCCTACGACAAAAAAGTGTTCGCTATCGAGTGTAGTGTGTTTTTATATTAATTCACTCACGACTGTGTGCGTATAGATAAAGCGATAATAATGGTGTGGGTGGGTCTCATATGTACGCATCTTTATATGCAACTGCGCCGCATACGGGGATTAAACACCTGATAGTGATTGCTGGGGCCATACCTACCGTGACAGAAGCCTCTGAACCATCAGCCAACGAGGTAAGCGCATCCTACTCTTTTATCCCCTACGTCCCCTACTACCTACCGCGAGAAATAACCACGGGAAATAACAGACTACACCGCCGGTGGTCTGAGTCTATGCCACATTGGTTTTCCTTTGGCACATGGAGGAATATTTCATTAAAATACAGGTATATTTTAAATTGTGACAGTGAAAAAATGGTGCATTGACCGCATCTAATTATACCTACATATATGTATATCATACTAGCTGAGCCAGCAACTTCGTACGTGTGGTAATCAGTAAAGCGCGTAACTTTTTTGGTTGTAAACCGATTGAAATGAAACAAACACTGAATGTTGCGGGAAGCTTGCTACAGCTACAACACATCAGTGAGAGCTGCATTTAAATCTATTAAGCCGTTTCTGAGATTAGCGTGCACAAACGCACAGACAAAAATTCTAAAAACTATTATTTTGACTTCGGTAACAAATAAAAACACAGTACAACTTGTTTTTTTTTCTTTTTTGAAAAAAATATTTAATGTACCTACAGACTCGGCTGGTTTACGATTTTATTATATATGTATAGATAAGATATGAATAAGTTCAACAAAATAAAATCAATTTATTTATGTAAGCCAGTTATTTTTTCTACAGGCAGCAATGTTGCTCTATGGAAACCATGAGACCGTATCGTGTTTAAATTCTAGACGAGGTTCTATATCTGCTTACCTGGCGTTATCGTGTTTGTTATCGCAGTAATTTAATTATGAGTGATATTCAGTCTAACTGAGTACTTTGTAGACTTTGGTATTATTCAATTTCAACATTTCATGAAGATTCTCTTTAAAAATATACAGAAAATTTAGAGCGAGAACACATTTTTTATTAATTACAAGATAATAATTTGGATAATGAATAGCTAAAATGGATTTTTATAAAAAACGTCATAGTTTCTATGAATAAACAGGAGAATATTCTTGAAATGTAAAAATTGTGGTTTAAAATTAACATTTTTAAGAGGCTGCCATTGAGTACAAATATTGCAGGTTCATATACAATAGGTAGGTACGTACCAAAGCTACTGGCGAAAAAGCGGCTCTCATGCTTTTGTTGCTAATTATTGTCATTAGTTAGGTATTAATCGAGTTTAACTATTACCTATTGTAGCTCTAAATCTAACGCGATATTTTCTACAAATCCGTTTATCCAATCCTATACTAACATTCACAGGACACCCGCCGGTCTAATCTGAAGATTGCATGAAAATTTCATTTAAATCGGTTGGGCGGGTTTGGTCCTTCGGGAATATACATATCGATTTTTATTTATAAGATTTGAAGGGAAATAAAAAAAAACCGTTTATCTAATCCTATTCACAGGATCACTCGGTGGCCTAATCTGAAGATTGCCTGAAAATTTCCTTTAAATCGGTTGAGCGGTTTTGGAGTCGTTAGGGCATTTACATACATACAATAGTATAGAATATGAAAGGGCATGATTAAGGTCCTCGGTATCATTGGTCTTGAAGGGACATGATTAGGGTTCTTCGTATCATTGGTCTCCATATTTGATCAACAGATAAGCGCGAATAGTCGGGCGCGGAGAATAAAACTAAACGTTAGGTCATGCGTTGTAATTCTAAACAAAACGCTATAATCGGCACAAAATAAGTCCTCGGTCGCATTGTCCACCAGCCAATCACACCAAATCAGTTAACACTCCACCAAACACGTAGCACGAGTCCCTTGATGTAAGCCGATTGCCTTCCCGTGAGGTACTACTCGGCCGACATGCCTCTGCGCCAGCGCTCGGTGTTGTGTCAGAGTCAACGACAATGACATTCCGATCCCGCTGTCCAGTTGACAACTGACAGTTGTCATTGCTGTTTACTCTCGTTAATCAAAATCGCCGTCAAATAAATTACGGTATGTCCCCTATGAGCCGAGCATTACCGTTAAGAGATAATCTGATTCTTTTTAATAAAACGGCTGATGTAACCGCAAGGCACAGAGCTATAGTAAAGGAATAAAACTCTGCTAGTTAGACAGATATATAAAACAAAAAACTAATTTGGAATTGAATTTTTTATTGAGACATGTTTATAACAAATTAATATAACCACTAGACGTAAATAAACAAACACCACATTGTGTTCAAAACTAAACTAAAATTCTTTAAAGCTATTCTCGCTCGAAATAAATGCCTTCTTTCTCGAGTTCTTTCCGACAATTAATTTTTACCAATTGTAAATTTAGAGATACTTTCTAGTAAGTTGATATACGCGGCGTGCTCGTACGCCGTACTGAAATCGGACAACTTCTGTACGAACTCATTGCCGACGCCCTTTTCTTCTAGCAGATTCATGAGGAGGTCATACAAGTACTGAAAAGATAAAAAATTTATTAATCACAACATGTAATTTCTTTTTTCCAAAAACTTTTTTGCTAGTCGTTACAAGCAACGCTAAAGGTGCTGCAAACACGCTGCCGACCTTAGGTCTGATAAGCAGAGATATACAAAATGGTTTTAAAAAAGCATTTAAATTCAAAATGCAGAATACTTTTCAGATTTACTATTTCAAATGCAAAATACCAAATAGTTTTGAGTTTTGTATTTCAAATGCTAAATGCAAAATAGGTATTTTCAAAATAAAATACCTTTTGGCTAAATCTCAAATATTTTTATTTATTTTAAGTATTTATCATGAGAAATAGAGACACAATGCCGAGCCGAACAAAGAACAAAAACGTCTAATAACATGGCGCCATGCATGACATTTTGGTCATATTTATCAGTACGCGTATCAATAAATTCTGTTACGTTATTAATAAAATAATAATAATACTCACTTAAAATAATGTAAAAAAACTAGACTAACGAAAAGCAAGCCATGGCTCCATTTTGTGAATTATGTGGCCATTTATTTATTTCGGTTGATAGTGCATCTAGTTCTTATTTTATTATTATTACACTTTTCTTTTATTAATAACAACTGGACTGGTATTGTTAAAAAGTGAAAAAAAAAAAAAAACATAAATTTTTATTTATTACGCTTTTTAACAATACCAGTTGTTTGAATACATGATCACTCATTTTTCTTCTGTGAGGTCTCATAATCATCCCACCGTACGAAGTACGAAAAAAGTCTTTCTACTGGTGCTGAACTTGGTAAGGATGTGTTTTTTAAAAATACTTTTTTTAAGGGCGCGCATGGATAGCAGGCGCAAATTCGGTCAAATTCGGCAATACAAGCGTCATTCGTTCATTTCATGATTTCATTTTGTTTGACTGGTAATGTTGGCTACACTTAATCACAAAGTATTTTGCATTTTGAAATGAATATTAAAAATGCAAAATACATCTCGAAAGGTATTTCAAATAAAATACAAAAAGTTTTTTACTAAAAGGCATTTAAATGCAAAATACAAAATAGGTATTTTGTATTTGCATTATAAATAGAAGTATTTCAAATAAATCGCATCTCTGCTGATAAGGTAAGTGATTAGGAGTGGATAGGATAATTGGTTCTGACATCCTTTACTCACCAATTAGCACACGTGCTACTGTTACACGGTGGTCTTCTATAAGGGGATGCCCCTTCAAATGGGCTGTCCATAGTATTCATTAAAATAGTAACCAAATTCGATAACTTTGATTACTGTTGTACTATGTACATAAATAAATTTATTTTTCATATTAATTTAAATAGAAAATAAATGTAAATCTGACAGGGGGTGAAACTATATATCAATATTAGTTGACAAAAAAATTGCAGCACACTTTCAAGCATTTTTGGTGTTGCTTGTGGCTATCGGCGATGGTAGCCACCTAGCATCAAGTGTACTAACAGCCTTTCTGACCTTTACAGCTCACAGGAAAGTAGCTGTCATGACTTAAACTTTGTATAAAAATGCAAAATCCGTTCTTTCTCAATTATCTCAAAAAAATTCAAAAAAATCACCAAGAATTTTTAGACTCATTATTATTCTCATAGCTTCTTAAGAAAAATGTCTTGTATGCAAAAAAACACGTTGCCAAAGAACTTTTAAGTTGACAATTGATTGCGTCACCGTTCAGGTAGTTGTAAGATAAATAATATTGATAAATAAATTTTCAGAAAAAAAAAAAAAGAAAAAGTCTCTTTATGTATCACAACTCAGTTAAGTATACAAATGAAGACTATTTTTTAAATAAAATAATAAATTAAACGAAATACGTAAATATTCTTTAAATTATACAAAAGATTAAAAATATTGCATTTCAATGAATATCTCCCGCAAGTGTCCCGGAGATAAGCTTCACGTCTATGCATATAATTTACCCCAAATTTGGCACTAGATATCTACATGTATAATAGAATCAAGTGTGGCGGAAAGAAATGGGGCAACAACGTGTGCTCCGCTGGGTTCGAACCTACGACCACTTGAGCGGCGTCCGCGCGCATAACTCCTGAGCTAAATCTTCCAGTAGCAGAATTGATGAAATTCGTATTCACATGGTCCCTCAGCGCAAAATAAACTTTAACTCAAAAATTCTCTTTGGTTTATTTAGATAATTTCAAAGCAAATTCTTTAAATATAAATTTACAATTCACAAAAATTAAAAAAGTGAAATTTGTCTATTTTCAAGTCTTTCAATATTTTGTTTTTCAAAGTAAGAAATTCCTTAAAATTTCTATGGCCACAAAATTGTTAATTTAATTATTATGTATCCTTCAAGATCACTAATCTTACAGGCTGTCGGTCTACTTGATGTTAGGTGGCTACCGTTGCCTATAACACGAGCAACGCCACAGATGCTGCAAGTGTGCTGCCGACTACAGTAGGATTAAGGATAAGGGATTAGGAAGGGATATTTAAATTTTTTAATTCGAAATACACTTAATAATATTAAGTTCATTCTTAGATAAAAATTGATTTGAAGACTTCAGAAACATAACATATATAATACCCACCCCATCGAGGACGTCTCCGGCCACTGCGTACACTTTGTCGTTCCATTCCCCCTTGTACAAAGTCACTTCATCAATACCAAAAATGTCATCTGAAAATCAATGAAATAAATACACTTTTAACACTGAAAAAAATTCAAGAATCTTTTTTGTATGTGGTATGCCTGGCTTCATATGGGCGTAATTGAATAAATTACACTGCAAAGTTATTCAGCGATTTCAAGCCTGTTCGCAGACTTATTGAGGATCGCATCTTCAATCCAGATAAAGGCAGACAGGTTGCTGCTAACCCACTTGATGGTAGACTAAAACAAAACACTTCATTCGAGTTGAAGATCCGAAATAGGGGATATAAGGTGTGGATAGAGAAATGGGTTCTCGCATTATTTACTCACTCACCGAAAAACAAGAAGGTGGTTTTTGTGCGAACCATAAAGATATTGAACTAATACTAGTTAAAAATCAGTCATTATTATTATTATTCTAATACAGAAGCAGCTTTAAGCTGTTACGTGTATATCGCTTTCAGTACACTTCAAATGTTTATCCAGTCTACCTTTGAAACAGTTCACGACAGGGCACTAATCACGGATTCCGACAGTTTATTCCATTCTTTCACTACACGTTTAGGCAAGAAGTGTTTTTTGGGATTACTCGAACAAGCCCGAGTGTTCAGTTTCAGCGAGTGTCCTCTAAGGTTCTTATTTTCATTTAGCATATATTTGCCATTTTTGGCATGTTATATAGTGCCTGTAGCAGCCTCTTGTCGTGAGATGAATCACAGGCTCGAACATGCACTCAATGGTCGGACGACCGACACGTCTAATCTCGCCTATGGCTCTCGCCCACGACAGTATTTCAGATTTACCTCACTGACCCATTTGGGTTGATCCTGTATATTTAACAGACTGTTGTTTATGATGATAATGATAACTCACTGTATTCCTCAGAGGTATTTGGAGGTGGCTGCTCCTGTAGGAAGGAGCACGTGAATCCTAGGGTGGTGTCGCCTCTAACAATGTCCACCTCAAACTGAGGCTTGGAACGCATCTCCGCAAACTCCTTGTTTTCTGAACTCTCTGCTTCGAAATCATCAGAGTCTACCGTGTGGTTCACATTAAATGTTATATTGATGCTGCAATAAAAAAAAGTTTTCTTATATTTATAAACAAGATAAATTGTTTAGCATTGAATAACCCTAATAATAACTAATATTATAAATGGATGTATGTTTGTTACTCTTTCTCGTAAAAACTCCTGAACAGATTTGGATAAAATATATATATATATATATATTTTATTACCTAGATTAACAATAACATAGCATATGTTAAATATAGCATACTTTTTATGCTGGAAAAATGTTAGGTTCCCGACATTATATTTTTCATTTTTCAAAGCAGATGAAGTTGCAGGAACACAATTCTACTCAGATTTTAAAAACAAATCAAACATTTTTGATTGGAGATTTAAGTATAACTTTTTTAACTTCATTTAATAACCCCCATGAGCGACCCTGGGGTCGTTATAGTTCAGGATCTATATAATAAATATAAACGAAATTGGTTGAAGAGGGGACATCACTTTGTATGCAGATGACGCTAGCCTATTTTATTTTTTATCAATAAAATTCTAACTCTTATCAATAAAATTATAGAAGATGCACAAAAAAATCTTGATTTGCTCAATGAGTGGTTTAAAAGTAACTTATTGATTATAAATATAAAGAAATAGAATTATTTATTTTTGTTTCATTTTTTTTGGATGCCAATAACATTTTACGTTGTTTTTTTGGCCAAAAATTGAATTTTCTATTGCCAAAAACAAAAAAGTTCCACCTTTTGATCTTAGTTGGAAGCTGCATATTGAGGGAATTAGGACAAAATTATCTTCCCTAACAGGAGAAATACGAGGCATCGCAGGTTGTCTTCCAAATCAGGTGATGTTATTTATAACATACTCATTAAGCCTCCGTTAGATTGATTAAAACAAGTTGATGTTAAGGTTTGCAAAGTTTCTTTTCTGTATATTTGTGTTAGACAACACTTGTAACTGAAGAGGATTTAAAGAACATTCTGCATAATTTGACACATAAGATTCCATTCAACTCGAAAATCAACTTAAGTATATCTGATGAGTTGGTGTAAGTAAGTGTTTGTTTTAGTTCTCAAGTAATTGTTTATATTTATCCTTTTAAATTTTCCAATATAAAGTACAATGTATAATAAATTCAGGAATATTCAAATAACTTCTCTAACCAGCAAATGTATACCAAAACCAAAGGTTACCCAATGAACTGAACTCATAGTTTTTAAAAATATATAACATTTATATATTACAATATACACTTACACCTCATCTTTTAACTGCTTAGTTAGTACCACTTCAGCACCATCACCCTTAACTGCAAAGCCTCCAACTTCTGTCGGAACATTCTTCACTGTCTGGGCCTTGCGTTCAGCAACTATCTCTTCAGTCAGGAATTCTACCAACTCTCTTTCACCTAGTTAAAAAGTGGTATATTAACAAATATTCTATAGTGTGTCTTGGATAACATAAATTATATTATTTTTAAAGATGCAGTAAGCAAAGCATAGTAAACAAGGATATTGGGCTCAGGAAGGAGGTCATCTCAGCAGTGTGTCATTATTAAGTCTACTTCAGCTGAACTCGTAACAATCTACCTCAAAATTGTAAGACTACAAGAGATTGACTCGGTAGATGTCGCAACTATGCATGTTGCACATGCTAATTAAAGATACAATTTTATCTAAATTAAACGTATTATGTTACAGACATTTTATCAATATTTTGTTTCCAAAATTATGACCATATACTATTGTACATTAATGTAATTTAATTAGAATACACTTCAATAAAAATGACTTCAGTTTGATATACAGGATGTCCTGAAACTTAACATCAAGGGTACACTGGATAATAGGCTAGGTTATATATACCAGCTCTGGAAAAAATAAAGCTCACTTGGTTAAGAGATAGAGATTCGGCACAAATTTTCCAATTTTGCTGTTATTTAATTTTTTGTCTAATCCCAAATAACTATGCTATTGATTGCACTCTTAAATTCAACAATAATTGATTCTGTGAGTTTTGTATAAAAAAAAAACTACCCATAGTTAACATACAGTTTATCTTTGATATTCGGTGATTTGAGATAAAAAGACCAAAGTAATTGTTCACTTTTTTTTTATGTCAATGGTCGTTTTTTTAAGACAGGCTGACGGTCCAGTCCACTTGATGGTAGGTGACTACCGTCGCCTATAACACAAGCAATGCCACAGGTGCTGCAAGTGCTCTATTGACCATGGTATGATTAAAGATTGTGGAAGTAATAATTATGGCATTTTGATTATCATTATTCAGGTGATTTCATGGTAAACAAGGTTTTTTCTTATCCTAATTAAGGTTAAGAATTACAATATTTATGTGATTATGTGACATAGTATTTATGTAACACTATTTAGTGTATATTAAGTATTTATGTGATGATTCTATGTACCTAAAACCATAAAATACATACAGTACAAACATTACTCACTCTGCAAACATGCAAATGCATTTCCTAAATAAATTACAATAACATGTGGAAATTGACAATTTATTCAAATGGAGTTAGGAACTCCCGCGGGAAAACATTTTTTTTCAATCTATTTTCTTTTTATGTTAAGAAAAGATTATTATTTTTTATGTTAAGATTATACTGTCCAAATTGTAAATATACTCTACTGCTTAGTCCTTTAATTGATTTGTTTTGTAAAAATGTACCACTCTCAGGATGTGCAATAACCTGCACTCATTATTCTTAAATACCTCTTTTTAAAATTCTCATTTGTGTTGATTTACGATTACTTTACAGAGGGATAGGAAGGCTGCATGGGTAAAAAAAGGAAAGGATAAAAGGGCTCGGGACTTACCAAGGGGCCTGGGTTGGATTGTCTGACCTTCTTTATCTGGTAGGAAAAGTAAAAAAAGCGTTAATAGCACAAACAAGTAAAACATTCATAGGAAGATCTGTTGGTATCCAATAGCATGACTCCGGCGTGGTGTAATCGACATAACCTAAAATACACTAAGTAAGCATTAATTAATTTACCTTTCGTGTGGATTCCTTTCAAACCACAACCACAGCTACAAGTGTTCGAATGAATGTGAAGGAGATTGGCAGACGTATGCTGCCCCCCTATTCTTTTGGAGACGCTCATCCATATCCCCCTAGTTAAATCACGTTTTACGGCAGCTTGAGTTCGGGTAACCAGCGAGTTCGTGAAACTTGTATTTTTCACACAACTCTGTAAAACTCGCTGCGCCGATCTAACTAATCCGTTCATTTTTAATTATTTGAAATATTTGAAATTTTTTCTGCCAAAACAAGTGCAGCAGTCGGAAACTAGAAAAGAAAAGATTAGAGAAGTCACAGATCATAAAAATTAGACTAGTGTTCTGTGTTTCGTTTTGTTCTGTGGTCTGTAGTCCTTTTCTTGGAGTAATACTAATTTTATTACTTTCTCTGAATATCTGCTCATTAAAAGGAATATTTACATTTTGTATTTTCCTTGCATTAGTTAGTTAGGTTAGAACCTTACTCTCTATGCTTCTTGCATGTGGAGGGGTTTTGGGCCCTTCCTAAACTTACACACATTTATGTGGCGATTCACTCGCAACAACTTTTTAGGAAAGTATTGTAAAACTGTGTTTGTATGGTTTGTACACATCTTTGGTTTGTACAGTTTGTACTGTTCATTTTCATTTTGATAAGTAACGTCAAAAAGTGTGACTTTGACAGAGGTCAATATATATGACAATTAATTCATAAAGTAGGTACATCCATGCCTATATCGCTCGCTGTTTATTATCACAGTCTAACCAATATACCTTCGTCATGTCATACAGTCAGGCGACGCTCAACGCAAGTATGGTTGTGAGTATGGTTAGACTGTAATATTATAAAATGTGTGGTATAACTATAATATTTGGTCCGAGTGCAAAGAATATACTACACTCTAGCGAGAGAGAGTGTGTTAGACTATTTAGAAATGTTAGAACTTTATACAAGAAAAACAGTTTGATTCATTTATCACAATGTTTAATCTTCTCACGTTCCCGGAATAACACAATTCGTGCTCTCGAAAATTCAACTGAGATCCTAAACACGCAATCTTAGGCATCTTCGACCGTAGATATCCCAGCTCACAGGCGTCCTGCTTCAAGATCCTATACCTACTTATCTATGTTTGGTTCCACAGTTTTGTACCACAAAACAAGGAGTGTAGAGATACTTAAAAAATTACTAAATTGTAAAATTATAAAATGTTTTACTTTAAAATTTTCAGAATACTGACGACTTTTCACACATCATTAGAAAAATTGACGACTATTCGCAAAGCAGGTTATGAATGCGTTTTGCAAAAGTTTGCAGGCGTTAACAATGCGATATCTCTGAAAATAATGCATGTATCGAACTGCTTTCGTTAAGCTAATTTATCTCTTATAATTTTCTTTAAGATTTATTTCTATTTCTAAACTCTCATGATATTATTAAAATAACTGATCTAGACGGTGCATACATCTTGTTTATTTCTACAACACATTAAAACATCCAAAATAACTTATATGTATATTTTACAAATATTTCTTCAGATGGACAAAAACACACCATCTTAAATTTTCACGTCCTATCATAAATTCTCTTCTTTTTTTTTCAATATTTGAAAATCAAACCTATTTAGTTGCACCCAGTATTTAAATTCAAATTCATTAACATTATCAACTTCATCGGTTTTACCAAAAGTTTCGATTATTTAATTTGTTTAAATAAAATGAAATATAGGTATGGGAGGACGAAGCCATTAAAAATTCGTATTCTTGTATATTTTTATTTCATGCAATTTAGCAGGCTGAGTTGTAGGTGGTTCAAGGAGGGGTTTCACTAATTAAATATAACAGAGACACAAAGAATACACCAGAAAGAAATCAAGTAATAGAAAATAGAAATAAAATAATGTATGACAGACATTTCAACAACGTAGGTATATGACGGGTGAGACGGGTGTCAATTCCATGGACGAATATTTAACCACGAAGGATTATTATGTCAAACAGAAACCAATTCTCGAAACAGAAACATTACTCAACCAATGTAACTTTACTGATCAATAGTTCTTTTTTAGCAATTTTCTTTACGTACACCCCATAGACCTAATATATTAAGCAGGACTGATTACTCGAAGCTAAAAAGCGAGCCGAGCAGGATATGCAGTAGAGAGGCCGTGTGTCCCTTTCTAATAGGGTGACAATAAGATTTTTGCTATGTGAGTCAAATTTAAATGTAATATACTTACATAATTATAGTAGTTTCTTATAAACATAAATAAATAAATACATGGGTATCGAATATTTTTATTAGCAATGGACGATTACTGAGGAATGTGTGGATCGATTGCGATAAAAATAATACAAACAGTATCAGGTGTCAAATTTTTTTTTATTGATGTTAATTTTATTATATTTAATTTAATATAATTCATTGATTTAATTAATGAAGTTATTAAAATGTCCATTAAAATCATAACTAACTTAAAATCTATATACAGCCAAATTAAAAAATTTAAAAACAAGACCGTGTGGTCCCGTGCATGTTGAGGTGGCAGAAGCGTGGCGGAAGGTTATTGTGCCAAGAAAAACAACTCGTCTAGCTCCGCCGATTCCCCTACCGTGCCCAGGACGCTCGCCGTATTCCCCCTTTGAATTTCCAGCGCAATGCGTTGCATGAAGAAAGACCCAGCGCGCCGGTCGCCCGATTTTTCGATCAGGAGTTTCCCCAACTCTTTACCGAAAATTTTTGCTTCGGGCGACCACACGCCGGGCGTTTCTACCGCGAACGCTAGAAATTCAAAGTGGTCGGCGAGGCCTGAGTACTTGCTCCTTTTAAATTTTCAGCGCTGAGAGGTGAAAATATATATTTTGGTGGTCTAAATTTACGACATTGTAGATATCCTCGTAATTTAAATCTTTTCTCATACATTTGAGATCCAATTAAACTATATCAATAAAACTTCCTTCAGTATATGTGCACATATATTCTTTAAAAACACTCACCAATCCATTATAAAATAGTGTATTATATAAAAACATTCACTACATGAAAATACAAATCAAATCACTATCCAACATCATTTTCTTTTCGGTCTTGCAATACATTCTAATTTTTTACACGTCAAATTAAAACCAATTCTATTTTTTTTTTCGATATTTGAAAAACAACCTATTTATTATTTTAAGTATTTAAGTTCAATTGATCAACAGTTAATGCTATTATTACAGAATTATTTATTACGGCACATTTAACAAAATAATCAATTGTACATAATTATATCCACCAACGCTACAAATTATGGTCAACATAGTTATTACATTTATAATAATGTAATTTTTCACATAAGATTCACTCGGACAAGCATAAACACAACACTTTTTCACTATTTTACCTGTGAATCTGTTCTATTAACGATTTTAAATAGCAAAATGTAAATTATGCTTAATCATTCACCTCCATCATGACACTTTAAAGGGATACCACTAGAAAATAAAATATAAAATATGCCTCAAACAATAAACATTATCTTTTGTAATTTAGGAATACATAACGAAATTAACGTGATTATACTTAGATTTAAAATTTATTAAAATAATTGAAATACCATTAAAAAACAAGTGTTTCAACTAAGATTTTTGAACCTAAATTTTTAGTCTATGACTTTTTTTAGTCTGGCAAGATGAAAGAACGAGACCATAGAAAAATAACTAAAGCATAGAAACCCTACTAAAATAGCGACAAAGTTACATCAGTTCATACTGTATTCACTTATGGCATTGAAAATGTGTTAGAAAGAGATACATATGCAGTAGTATATTCGTAATGTAGAAGGTTGTCACTAGACAAATGTCAAACGGATGTAATTGGATGTATTTTAATACAACCAAATTAAATATTTTGTCGTTGTTCAGTTGCTGGTGTCGTTACGTCACTACATAACTTGGTCGCATTATAATGACTGATACTTTTTCTTATGTCTCACTGCTCCCGTCAGTAGGGATGAGCGATATTGATGAAATATCGGAATCGATATTGACATCGATAGCTTAATATCGATATTTCGATATTATCGTCCACAAAATATCGATAATATCAATAAAAAATGTCAAATAACCAATTTTCATGTAGTATTAATTTGCAAATCTAAGTTGAGTCTTTGATTTAAAGTGATCAATCATAACCTTTCTTAACACCATTTAGATGGTAGTAGCACAGAATAAATAATATGACTGGCGTACAGAAGTTGCACTCCTTGATCTTCCGTTGATCACGTCGTTTTGTAGCTTTATTCTCTTTTTCGACAGGAGCACAGGTAAAGATATAAGCGGATCTCGTCGACTTAATAAAAGTAAGAGTTGGATTCGTTCAGTATGGATGAGATAAAATTAAAAATCGTCAGCTCGATCGCCTTTCTTATTCCTTTTTTAAAAATCTGAATCTCTTTTATTGTATATATATTCCGTACATCTTATCTTTAAGGCTCTCTCTCTAGAATGCTCTCTCCCGTGAAAAAACCCTGTCAATCTCCTTTTTCTCTTTACTTCGATTCTGTTGTTCTTATTTTCATTTGAAATCCCGCCGGCCAGTGTATGTATATGTAATATAAGTAGATAAAAAGGTTACGTACATTATAAAAAGGAAACAAAAAGTTTTATAATGAATGGGAAAAGCGAATGATGATGAACCCTACAATCTCCTTAAGAAATCTCTGGAGTAGGCAGTGGCTAAATTTCCCATGGAAAAGTGCGTAAATCCATAAATTCGTGGTCAAACAAATTAAAGGCCTGTATTAAAGTTAAAGATGGCCATTTTGAATAGAATTATTTTTTATACTTTTGCTGAGACTTCAATAAATATTATATTTTTAAATAATTTTATTAAGATTACCTTACTTCACATAAAAATAAATCCATTTTCATTTGTAACAGAACTTATGACTGGACTAGACATGTATGCACACCAAAAAATTAGAATTATGAAACGCAGAGCACCGAATGTGGTGGCGCGCATTGAGTAAGGTCTATGTCTATGTCTACAGTGAACTTTGAGATTCATGTAATATATCGAATTGTATGTATATCGGTAAACAGAAAACAAGACTACTTACTCGTTTTGAAATCAAACTATCAAGGGTAAGGGTAACACGATTATTTATATCCGTTTTTCTTTCGTCAAAGCTATAACACACTTAGGTGGTAGGTAAAGTCAATTTTTTTTTTTATTTATTCAAAGATTTACGAATTTAGTCAGCAAAAATTTATTGATTTTATTAGCATTATGCACTCCTGTTTCCAAAATAACCCCTTGCAAAACGAAAACACGTCAAAAATATGCCTTTTATAAATTACCAAGTGTGTTCATATAAAATGATTTGATTTTGAAACGTCTCCCAATATTCCTTCCTGCTAAGCGCCAGTTTATCTCAGAATAAAAAAAACTCTATGTTAACGCGCTTCGTTGTAAGCCTTTTATCAATCGACACAGTTTCATCACTAGCTTTATGAAAACTAGTGACAACCTTCTACATTACGAATATACTGCTGCATATGCATCTCTTTCTAACACCTTTTCATTGCCATAAGAGAATACAGTATGAATTGATGTAACTTTGTCGCTATTTTAGTAGGGTTTCTATGCTTTAGTTATTTTTCTATGAACGAGACACACGGCCTCCGTTGGTATTATTCCTCTCGGCTCGGATTAGCCTCTGTATAAGGCGCAATGAAAAATATACTTTAATTATTAATAATACAGTTAATTTTCGTAAATAGAAAATTTCAATGTAATCGGTCCTGCTTAGTATATTAGGTCCATGGTACACCCACACAGGCCTCTTTTTTCGAAATAACGGTATTTGGCAACACTACTACGACACTATAATATATACCATAGACATTTAGTCTATGAAATGTATACATATAAATACATTGACATTTGAATTTTGATTGACATTTCTCAAATATAACCTCGAATTTGTCACATTATCACATAGTTATTTTATTTTATTATACAAAATTGTAAATATCCTATCTAAAATGACGAGAAAACGGAAATTGGAATATAATAAAAATTCAGACATCAAAAAACCATCACCGATAGAAGTTATCATAGAAAACGTATCATCTCATCCGCTTTGTCTTCACGGTCCCACTCTTTTGTTTTCTAATGAAAAGGGTCGCTATTATTCCTGTTCTTCATGTAGAAACAGAAAGGACTGCACAATATACATTAGTGAGGAGGAATGGCAAAAGTCTGGAGTCAGGCAACGTAATGAGAAGTATTATAACCTAATACCGAAAATTGATAAAACGACTGCGTGGAACACATTCATAAAGGTTATTCTTATTTTGTTATTGTAACTTTTTTAACTATTCACAGGTTTACATTTTACTTATAAATACTAACCGTATTTATAGAAACCTTATGATTCAAATGAAATAAAATTAAGTCACTAATTATTTAATTTGTGGAGTAATATTTCAGGTGAAATCTTGTCACAGTACAGTTCGGGCATACTGCGTTACTTGTGATGAACTCTATATTGTGACGGAGAGTAAGAAACATTCAAGTCACAAAGTCATTACCCCGTTGACTGATGAGCAGTTGGCCAAACCTTCGTCATGGTTGCCGCCAATAGAGAATGATGCAGTGGAAGCTCAATATTTGTTTACTAATAAAACAGTTGGAACCATATTAGCAATTTTACAAAATAATAATATCAGGTAATTATTAATGTTTACTTGTAGACAAGTACACAAGAAATCTAATATAATTAATTACACATCATCTATTTTTGTATATATTTAATGTAAATTTTTTACATGTCTATATTAATTGTCTTAGATAATTAATATACCTTAATATCTTATTAAAAAAAAAAAAACAAAAATCTTATAAAAAAGACAATTAATATCTTTTTAACTTTTTTTAAATTTAAGGTCAACAGACCTTGACATCCTTGAGTGTTTCCGTTTCTCTGTACCTCGACTAGATAGCCAATTCCACAATTGTAAAACATTTCACCTACCTACATGTCACTAATCTCGGTCAACACAGTCTGCTCTTATAATGGCATTCGAAATGAATTTGATTTATTTTGTTTTTCTGTGGTCTCAACCAGGAAATCAATTTATAACCATGTAACTTTTTAAATTGTTAGTTTTCTTTTGTTCGCATCTATTTTTGTATGTTGTGTGTCCACATATAGTAGATTGCATTTTGAAGTACATGCTATTTTGTATGTTATCATTTTACTTTATACGCAATTGTTTTGTGGACCTGTAATAATAAAAAACAGGCTGTTGGTCTACTTGCTGCCTACCATAGTAAGATTAAGGATAAGGGATTGGTAATTTCTTTATTCTTGTCTTTGTGGCTATTTCTGTCTGCTAGAGTACCAGTATCACTTCGTCCATTGCTGGAATATTGTGATCGCCACGTGAACTAAAGCTCTCTACCTATACCTACCTCGTTAAGAAACTGTAGTACTTTTTTGATAGAGGCATTCTTCACATCTTCACAAGCCATTGTGTGGCTTCCTAGGATGTGACTGCGCTTGTGCATCAGGGGGCCACACTCGCACAGGATATGCATTGGTGTTTCTTCTGCCTCATGGCAGAAGCGACACTCTCCCGTACTAATGAGCCCCATTACTTTTAGGTGCCTATTGAGGCGGCAGTGCCCCGTTAGTGCCCTAGATAGCATACACAAATTGCTCCTACTAAGCGACATAGCCTGATTTGTCATGTTTCGACTATAGGCTTTAATGAGCGCTTTGGAATGGTTCAACCCTGGCAGGTTAGTCCAGCGTTTTTAAGATTTAATAAAGCACTGGTTCCATATGGTCCAGCGAGCTAGGCTATTTGGTAGTTCGCACATGGGTTCAGGACCTATTAGCCTACCTTTTGCGCCTACACGAGCCAATTCATCGGCAAGTTCATTGCCTTCGATCCCCATATGGCCAGGTACCCATCTTAGGACTACTTTGTTCTTGCGCCCTAAGGTATTTAAGTAGTCTACACAGTTTCGCACCAGCTTTGAGACTGTAGAGTCTGAGTCCAGTGCTTGAAGTGCAGCCTGACTATCTGAATGAATGTAAATTACACGGTTGACGTAGCTTCTTTGCAGGTTGATTTCCGCGCATTCTAAGATGGCGTAGACCTCTGCTTGGAAGATGCTGGCGTATTGTCCCAAGTTTACACTGGTCCTGTAATGCTGGTCACCGCCATACACTCCACAGCCTACGTCAAGTCCTGTTTTGGACCCATCAGTATACCAAGAAAGGCTACCTTCCTCCCAAGAGACCCCGTTATTTGACCAGTTTTCTCTTGAAAGTAGCTCCACAATGTAATACTTTTCTTCTATGTACTGTGGTACCATTGTGTCAGTAGGCATGCCTAGGATGGGATCCCTTAGTACTGAGTCTTCTAGAGATCTGAGTACCCTGGACAGCCAATTGTGTTTACCCCGATTCACGGGGTGTCACGGCAAGCACTTTACCACTCATCCAATGGGCTTATCGTTAATTAAAAAAAAATGACCAATGCAGTCTATGGAAATATAAAAAATAAAAACATCTTTATTTGTGATGGTCATGGATAACAATTTACTTAAGATGAGTTTTCATTTGTATTAAATATTCCATTATGACCAACAAATGTGCAAATCTATTTCAATATTGATAAAGTAACATCTAGAATATCTATTTACTA
This sequence comes from Bembecia ichneumoniformis, assembly GCA_910589475.2. Lineage (NCBI taxonomy): Eukaryota > Metazoa > Arthropoda > Insecta > Lepidoptera > Sesiidae > Bembecia > Bembecia ichneumoniformis. The sequence goes on from OU342532.1 coordinate 17,728,143, forward strand.
TAATTTGGATTATAGTAAATAGATATTCTAGATACTATGATTTGGATACCAAATTGTCAAAATGTTTAAAGATTTTTTTACATATATTTCTAGTCTTTATATTAGACTAGACATAGACATAATCTGTAGAGTACCTACAATTTTTTTAGAACCTGTATAAACAAAAAAATATGGATAAAACTTTCATTATGAAAAAGAATATTCAGAATTTAATTCACACAATACTTACCACAATTTTTTATTAATTGAGTATCACCTAAATTAATCATATAACCCCTAAAAACTGAGTCAAATAATTAAATATATGTAAAAAATAGGTGTTTGTTCTTTTTATTTTACTAAGTTTATATTTAACAGTATTATTGCAATGCAATAGTTTTGATAGCAACTAAAAACATGTACACAAACAGGAAAGACTGTTTTAGTTGCTCTATGTAAATTAATTTCAGCAACATAATATGTATTGGGACACCATCTGTTCATGAGGCAGCGCAATCCAGTGGAAACTTCAATTCAATTCTCCTGGATTATGATAGGAGACACCATTGTTTCCATCCACCCAATAAATTCCTCTGGTACAATATGTTCAATGATTACTTATTTAATGGCAAAAAGGATGAAAATTTGCTGACAAAGTTCTTCAAAGATTCAAGGTAAGTACATATTATTATTTCTCTATCATAATCGAGTACAATAATAGGGGCTTTCTTTATAAAATGTGTCTGAATAATCTACAACATATCACTCAAATATAGTTTTTATGTTCCTCCAATTAAGGTGTAGCTTTGTTTATACTATTACAAAGGTTGTAATGACCAAATGATCCGGTTTTAATAGAAGTTGACAGGCAGGCTGACAGTCCATTTGGTGTTCAGTGGCTACTAACACCTTTACTACTCAACCAAATACACATTGTCAGGGTACAGAAAATAACATAGGGCATCATTCAGAAAAGCACTGTTTCCGAGAGATTATCTAAAAATAAAATCCAAAATAAGTTATGTCTGGCATGCCTGGGATCTTGAGCCAACATGTGTTCTTGAGAATAAAGATTATTATTATGCAACCAGAAATAATATTTATGCCTTGAATAGTTGCATGAACATTTTCTTTGATTACACACTAATAATTCCCTAAAAATGTGGTATTTACAGTGATGGGGGAATTTGTGTGGTAATGGACCCGCCATTCGGTGGTCGCGTGGAAGCATTGGTTTTTACGCTGAGAGAGCTTTCAAGTCTATACAGGAAGGTTTGCAAAAAACCTGATGACGAAATCGTACCAGTTTTATGGGCGTTTCCTTACTTCTCCGAACCTTACATAAACAATTTGATGCCAGAGTTGAAAATGCATGATTTCCAGGTAATTCTTGTACAATACCTTAACTAGACCGGTTGCAACTGGGGGAGTTAGTATACATCTATACATTGTAATAAAATCGTAAACGAGCCGGGTCTGTCCATTAAATGTTTTTCAAAAATAACAATTGTACACATTGTACTTATGTTACAGAGGTCAAAAAAATAGTTTTTAGAATTTTTGTCTGTTTGTGCACGCTAATCTCACAAACGGCTTAACCGATTTGAATGCGGTTTCACTAATGTATTGTAGCAAGCTTCCCATAACATTTAGTGTTTGTTTCATTCCAATCGGTTTATAAACAAAAAAGTTACGCGCTATACCGAATACCATGCGTATGAAGTTGCGGGCTCAGCTAGTAACATAATATATGGTCCCTGTATTGCATATGAAATAATGTTTCAAATAGTTGTTCCATAAATACAAAATACACTCTCTTACTTACTCTTCATAGTATCGGTACAGATTTAATTAGAGACACGGAACAATAGTTTACATAAAAAGACAATGTAGAAAACTAGACTGCAGTTGGCTACCGTCGGCTCTAAAATTGAATACCACCCTGATATGAAGTTTACGCCCATCCTGATAGGATAAAGTATAGGGGATGAGATTAAAGAAGCGAAGGTAATTCGATCAGATGGGCTGCCCAATTTATGAATTTATAGAAGTGTGCCCTGCGACCACTACTATAATAGGAACATATTGCAAAAGTAAACAGGATTAAATTTATTATTTTTCAGGTTGAATATGAAAATCATAAAAAGTTCCAAAACAAATCGAAAGGTCGTAAATTCGGTTCACCGGTCCGTTTCTTTACAAATCTTCCCTTGTCTACGATAAATTTGTCCAACGACAGTAGCTACAAACTATGCGACAAATGCAAGTATTGGGTGTCGGTCGCAAATAAGCATTGCTACAAGTGTGGCGAGTGCTCTAGTAAAAACGGGATGACATACAAGCACTGCGACGCGTGCAAACGGTGTGTGAAGCCAACGTTCTTCCATTGCAAGGAGTGCGGACGGTGTTGCCAGCAGAAGGGACATGTGTGTGGTGTTGTTGTCGAGTCTCAGGTAAAATTCTAAAGATTTATTTATTACTCTAAACTTCGAGATTTATTTATAGCTCTAAGACTTCGAGCATTCGTGTGTTATGTAACATTTCAGTTTCTATTTTGAGCATTGTACTGCCGAAGCATTTTGAGCATTTAAAGAGGAAAGCCCCACTTGAATAAAAGGGCTAACTTAGTATTTGACGTGGCCGAGCCACTGGGCTTGGACCACAAAATACTTATAATTTATTTTTACAATTATTGCTGAATGTCCTAATGTGACAGATTGCAATATGATAAAATTAAAAAAAAAATTTGAGCATTACGTTACAATACTGCATCTCTGACTTACGAGCATTCGTCGGGTTGATAAAAAGAATTCACGGCATTTGTAAAAAAAAAAAAAACAATATTCGTTGAACTCCCAGGACATCCGTGCGAAGCCAGAAGCGGTTCGCTAGTATATAAATAATTATAATTTATCTGTATTTCTCTTTTTTTAGTCTTGCTACCATTGCGGCGAAAAGGGTCACAAGAGAAGTGAGTGTTCGCAATTAAACAACGACAGTGCTGTAAAGAGAAAAAAAACTAAAAATGTGTAATATACTTTATTAAAGAATTGATTAATTAGTTTCATTAAACAATATAATCACAATGATTCAATATGTACATAAATCAAGTTAAAAAACTAAAAAAATATATATTTATAGCAAAATTTTACGCTTATTATAATAAAGTTGATTAGAAGCAGTGTACACCCCTGTTTATATAGAACTGAAACAAATAAAATAATCAGTATAATAGCTAATAGATTAAGTATTGAGAACGTGCATCCGAGCTGACACACACTTTTTTCCTATATTGTTGAAGTCTGTAGCAATAGGCATGACAGATTTTGAAATTCCCTTCCATAATGTAGATACACGTCTACCATAACCGAAAAAAAAAAACAATATTTCAGCAAAAAATTAAATTTAAACGCGAATTATTAAAATGTTTTTTAAATCTATTTTGAATAACGCGCGAAAACGCTCTTAGGTGTCATGGCGTCGCGTCTGATGAGGCGTGACGTCACAAGCCTACGTCTCATCAGATTTTTCATTCTGTCAAAGCAAAGCAAGTAATTTTTTAGATTCCTTTCAACATATATTTTTCTCCAAAACCATTTATTCTTTGATTCTTTAATACCGTCATCATGCCTATTGTAGCGAAAATGATCTGACAGTTGTTATTTTAATATTCCGAGTAACTTCTAGGCTCATATTATTTCTTTTGTGCCATGACTAAAGCAAGAGCAATGAAGACAACGCAAACAATCTTTTAGGGGTACATAACATTTTTTTAATAAACAAATAGTTAACATATATTTTATTGGGTCGGTATCAAAACGACTGGATCTACAAAACGACCTTATCTGCAGAAGGTCATCTCAGAATGGCTTAATATAAAAACGACTATCTGGTGGAATGGCTTAGTAAAACGACTAAACCGCAAAATGACCTGGTAGAAGGTCTACATTTCATGGGCAAAACAACTACTTTTCGAAATAGCTGCAATATCCAGAGTATCATGAAATGACAATCAGATCAGCTATCAAAAAAAATCGCGTTCCTGTACAAAAATGCGCCAACCGATTATGACATCTTTATGAGTTTGTTTACCTTTCTTTGCGTTGTCTGAATATGGCTATACTTTACATAAATACCTGTTCGTCCATTTAAATTTCACCAATTTTCAATTAATTCATTTTTGATAAAGAATTTCTTGAACAATAACCTACAGATTTTCCCTGGAATTGGTCAGTCTTCTTTCTTAAGAGTTTGGGCGTATCGCGGATGCGGAATCCGCTCAGAAGAGTTTCAAACAAATCGAGACACACACTAAAGACAGTTTTTCACTGTACCACTCAAAACTAGATCAACTAATAAGATATGCAGTATTTTAAAATAACCAAGACCAAAAAACATTATCTTAATTAGATAAATCAGATCAGACGAAAACCTTGAAGTGGAAGCACTGAGCATCCGCTCGCTGGAACTATAACATCAAGAGAGCGCAAAATGATGGTAAATACATACAAACGGTGCCTGCCTGTTATTTTGTACTGATGCTACACATGGTTCTAAATAACTACGGCGCAAAGCGCTTGAACGCCGTAGGTCAACGTCGACGTTTCAATGGTCAAACGTCGACATCAGCGTGTGATTGCGATGCGACGTATTTTGATGCGACATACAATGTAAAGTATAGCCTTTGGTGTTTATAGGAGACCACAACCTTATGGGTCGATGAAGATGTCACCCTTAACGCTAATAAAACGCGCCTGGATTGATAGATGGACTTACTTGACAGAAATGGTGTCGTTGAGCACCTTCTGTGTGGCGGCGTAGCGCCTCTCCACGTGCATTCCTCGCTCCAGCCAAGCGCGTCGCACGGCTTCCCACCGAGCCATGTGCCCTTCCAGGAGACTCTTATTGCTTGGAGGTGGATTTTCTCGCTGAAAAATTTTCTTCAATTTTTATTTTAAGGTCGTCAGACTGGCAGACCGATCACTTGATGGTAGGTGGCTACCGTCGCTTATATTACAAGCAACGCCACAGGTGCTGCAAGTGTGCTGCCGACCATAGGAGATTAAGGATAAGGGATAGGGTAATGGATTTTGGCATCCCTTACTCGCTCACCAAAACACAACAGTACACATGCTGTTGTTATTTCAGGATGGTCTTCTGTAGGGGGGTGGTTACTGCCACCAACCGGGCAGCCCAAATGACCTGCGAAATACAGTGTGATATGCCACTACAAAAAGATAATTAAGATAACCCGCTGGCTTCGTCCGCGTGGAACATTTAGCCTACGTCCATCCTGAAATTCTATTCTAACTATTGCTGAAAGGATTTTTTAAATCGAATGAGTAGTTTCGAGATTACCTCCTAAATACAAACTTTACCTCTTTATAATGCATAGATTTATTTTTATTAACATAAAAAATATATGAGCAATAGATTAGAGTGCTCTGTATGTCATGACAGTGCAAATAATAGTCGCAATACTTACATAGTCCAAATTGATATTATCCTTGTTGGATTCCTTTTGTATTGGCAGTAAGTCTGGGATTTTCGAGATGGGTGCTCCCTCTGGTGGTGGCAACATGAGTCCTTCATCATTGGATTTTATTTCTTTTTGCTTCCTGTAACAAAAAATTATTATTATCCACAATATTTATTGAAACAGGATGCACATTACGAAATGTGACAACATTTTTGACGAGCCCCTCGGTTGAATGGTTAGGTGCTTGCTTGCTTAACGTCAGCAGTCCCAGGTTCGAACTTTGCAAATGAACTTTTCATAGTTGGCTCTGGTCTGAATTTGGCATGTAGTGGCGAGGCACACAGTAACCACCCACTTACAATAGACCACCATAAAATAACAGCATGTCTGCTGTTTGTGTTTCAGTGAGTAAGGGATTCCAGAGTTCAATTACCTATCCCTTCCTAATCCCTTATCCTAATCTTACTATGGTCGGCAGCGCACTTGCAGCACTCAGCGTTGCTTGTCCCCCAAAAACAGTAACTTGTATGAATGTATATGGGACATGCTTCAAGGCTCCAAAATAAAATAAATATTATAAAAATAAAAAATAATAATAAGTTTGAACACTATAATTATTGTCTCGCATGGGCAAGACAAAGAAGGACAAGTTATAAAGGGTACCAATCCTTCTAATTGAGCAAATACAAGAACTGTGTCGCAATTATTTAACCTTCAAATTATGAAAACGTGAATATGTTATCATAATACAGCAATAAACTAAAAAACAGGAAGAAAAACGCAAAGTATGTGAAGAGCACAGCTTCAGGGTAGATTAAGAAAAGGAGAACCAAGGTAAGTCACAGGATTCCTTAATGGAAGCGGGATGGACAACAGGCCAGACTTACAGATAGCCAGACATAAGAAAAACTTGAAAGGGTGACCCACGGAAAAGATGGGATGACATATTTAGGAAAAAGAAGGAACAGACAGGAGTTGTTAAAGATGGGGGAGGCGTCTCGGAGGCAAACTAGCCATTTTAACTGTGTTTCTGTATGTATTGGTTAAATATAAAAAGGTTTTTTATTTATTTATTGTACTATGTCAGCTAATTGGTTTATTTTTATGAGAAGAATATACATTACAGGGGTAGCAGGGCTGTCACAATATAAGTATCGAAATTTGGAGCTTGTATGATTTTAAAAATATAACGTTTTAATCTTTCCTCTAATCAAATAAAATTTTAATATATTTTTCATGCTCTTCTTATAAGAAATACCCAACAGTATTTTTGCAGACTTACCAGTGTTTCTTGTAAATGGCTTTCGGTTGATTGGCTATCCAAGCTCTGCAGATAGGGTAAAGTGGGGAGTCTTCGCTGAACTGTGACAGATCAACACTCCTGTCAAACAATTTGAGCACATATGATTGGCGAGCAGGAGACTTCTTGCGATAGTGTTTGTCTCGCTCATCACTGTCAGAATGAAATGTGCTTGACTCTCTGAAACATCAGATAAGTTTTTTCTAGTTATTCTATAATCAGGTTAGCTATTGAACTTCTTTTTTTTATGTGTTAAGGTAGACAGGCTGACTGTCCACTTGATGGTAGGTGGCTACCATCACGCATAACATAAGTAATGCCACAATACTGGAAGGGTGCTCCCCTTGAAAGTGCATTTTTACTATGTATTCATGTTTAAATTTACCATAATGGTATACTTAGCAGTATTATACCATACCTGTCACTGTCTTGTTTTTCTGAAGATTCTAAATCATCAGGTACATCAGATTCTTCACTGCTGGAATCTAGTGCATCTCTTAAAGCTCCTTTAAGACGTCCTCGGGCTGCTGTTACTTCTAAAATATAATTAGGTAAAATAAGTTTTTTTAAAGTAAAATATAGGACAGCAGTTATAGTTATAATATAGTTTATGGCTGAACCAACATTTGGGTTCAGCCATAAACTATACTGGTTACTTTCATTTAAAACTGAACTGGCAAACAATACCAGGAAAAAAAACTATTACAATTTGGTCTAATTTGAAGCATACTGGAAATACCTTAGCTAAGAATTTGATGTGCACTTTTAAACGTATCCAAGAAATAATATTTCTGCCTAACTGGACCGTATCATCGATGGACCGTATGCAGCAAGTACCTGCCCAAATAAATACCCTCGCAAAATGATACATAACAATACCGAGGATTGGCAATATATTTTTTGGTATTGCATATGCATTTTACCAGTGATAAATTATCTTGTAAGCTACATTAAAATGTAATAAACTTCAACAAACCCTTTGAATCATCTTTCTCTTTTAAAACTTTTCCTTTATTTTTTTGGGGTGTTAATAATCTTCTTCTCTTAACCATCTTCTAGGAAGTAATATAATTTTCTTATTTCACGGAATAATTATTCGCAATGTTTTACGCAACACTATGATCAACAATTCAAATTTTGTATCAATAAATAACAAACCAAGAATTTCGAACAATATGCAAATATATTACAGCAATATGTACTCTTCGGAACAGTGAAGTGAAAATATGTCAGCACACAGACGAAGGTAGTAAGCTGCTTGTGGGTATAAAGTGTTCTGTGGTAGAGACACTGGCAAAATATCTATTGTCAATAAATATATTATAAAAGAGATAATTTTTAACTTTTAGCCATTTTTAATTTACATCTAATAATTTTTGTGAGTATTAGTATCTAGTGTGTATCAGGCGATTTAAGTTTAAAGTTTGTCATGGCGCTACTAACCTATAGAGTTAGTAGCTCAACTTTCACTCGCTATGAAACAGTACTGTACCAATAACATCTATTCGTACGTGTTCATTTCTTTCGAAATAAAACAAAAATGCTTTCACAATGGCTTATTGTTCTATTCGGTGGTGTGGGAAAAACAGTAAAACATCGAAGACGGAATCACATTTCATCGGTAAGAAATAGCAACTAAGTTTTCAATTTATATTTATATTAACACGGCTCAAGATATATGAAAGATAACTCAAATAGACATATGGAGTAACGCGTACCTTTTCGTCTTGCTTTCACTTAAGTAAAAGCCCTGTTAAGTCATCTCATTCTAATCCATTTAGTGTTGCACGCCACTTATCAAATTATGTGTCGATATTTACCAATAAAATAATACTTGTAGGTATATTTTATACAAACTATTTATAAAGTAGAAATCATTGTGTTTTATTTTAGGTTTGTGTAACGTGTTATTGCTAAATAGTACAAATAATTTATCGATTAAATTGAGAAAGTTAGATATCGATCGGTATATGATCTACGATAATTAAATCATTTTCTTTATAAGACTAGCGGCCCACCCCCGGCTTCGCCCGGCGTGCAATTTTTATATACCCTAAAACATTCCCCGTTTATCCCTCTTTCCATTAGCGAAAACCGAATTAAAATCGGTCTACCCGTTCACGCGTGATGCCGTGACCAGGAGAAATGGGGATTCATTTTTATATATAAGATAATTATGTTAGTTAAAATAGGGAGTATGTTTGTAAGATATGTAAGATGTAAATCTTGTTAGAAAGCAGTTCAATTAATCATTTTAATTACTGCAATTAATTTTTATTGTACTTTTAGATATTTGATTTTGTTTTGGCTTACTTAGTACCTATAATATTCGTTGTACAAATTAGCAATCTTAAATTATTCATTTTTATTCTTGTAATTAATTTTTGTATAAATGACAGTAGCGTTCCTAATAAAAAAAATATGTGTATATAAATGTTAAAAAATAGCTAATTCTCTTATATAATTCGAATGCATATCGACCTACGAAGTACTGTCATACTGTTCTTTGTATTTTAGTACCATCATAGTGTGGCAGAAATAATTAAAAATGAGCGTCCGATTAATTTAAAAACTGTAGGATAATAGGTTAGAAACTTTTATTGATTTATTTGTTTATTTTACGATAAACCGCTATTCAATAATAACGGCATGCTCAGATCTTGAGAACAATTCTGTACCTTAGATTATCTTATAAGAATTTGTAATAGCTAGTTATAATACCATAAGTTTAAATATTGTAGGTACATAACTTCATTGATGAGTAAATTATTGTTATAATCGATAAAATATCGTTATTTTAGTAATCACGTTTATTATTCAGTAATAAAATAATAATTACCACAATAATTAAACATCGAAATCGATAATATTTGTCCAACTCTAATGTAATCCATGACGCTGCCATTGACTAATGGGAAATATGCGTCTAATTCAAAAAAGGCTTAAATATATTTTTTTATCAACATTTTTGCTTTAGAATTATGTCTATGTAAATATTTTTTAATATTATTTCTTTTTCGTTAAGAAAATAAGTATTAAAAAGTGTATAAAAATGTGGGAAATTCAAAATACTTGAAACGGTCAGATCGAATGTGACGTAAAAGTCTATGGAATGTGACGTTAACGTCTATGAAATGTCAACAAGCGTGTAGATGTTTGTGATTTTTAACATTTGATTGTATTGTAGACTTTGACGTCACGACAAGCGCGCCAAAAGGGCGGGTATTTAAAGTGCCCGTAGCTGTTAGTTAATTTTAACTTTTTTTTTGTTACCAAATTTCTGTTTTTTGGCGCTGAATATTTTTTTACGGTTATATAACGATATAACCTATCGTATGAAAATATAAAAAAAATTGTGCATATTCCCTACAGGGATAGGATAATAGGGGATCGGACAAATTTTCAGAAAGTGTTTTAAATTAATCTTCATGGATATTTATTCCCATAAAAAATATTATTTTATTTATTTATAGCCTTTTAGGTACTCAAAATCATGGTTGAATATTGTTTGTTTGAAAATGGCGCCAAAACGCCACGATAGTTCATCTGAAAGCGCGTAACGTCATTTGTGGTCATATCATAACAAAACAGCTGCATTGGCACAAGACAATGATTGCCCACAAATGACGTCACGCACTGTGATTGGTGTTTCAGTATAGATTAAAAATATTGTAAATAATAAAATTTTATTTCTTCATTTAAAAATATTTAAATGAATTATATTAAATTATTATTCGATAAATAATCGTAAAAAAATATATATTTTCTACATTTTAGATTTTAATCTGATTACTGTCTGATCCCCTATTGTTTTCGAACTAAATGAAAGTCATCTCATCTTTGATATTAGTAGTTCCGTGAAGCAAAGATGTTGTATTAGTCTGTACCTATAGATGGATCACAAAATGCAGCAATATTTTATTCTTTCTAACACCTTCAAATTGTCATAAGATTGAAAGAGACACACATATATAATCTGTCGGGTCGAAGTTGAGTGAATGTCTCCATTTTGACTATACAATGCAAGCTAAAGTTATAGCGTATAATAGTGCTGTGCATTTTTATTGATAACTAGATATCGTTGATATAGATTTTAAATATATGACGGATAAAAAGTATGGCTAAATGCGTTTCGGTGTACTGTTTGGTTATTCAATATAACCAAAATGTGGGTGCGTACTGGTACTCGCCGCATTGCTAATCGGTTGTATGAGATTGTATGCAACCTCTCGCATTTATTTCACCAAAATATTTCAAAAGAATAGTTATTTTTTGAGTAGAAATATTTAGAATCCATCCTTAAGGGGTAGAACGGGAGTAGGTTTTTATTACGAGAGAAAAAAAAATCGATAATCTTAAAGTTTTATTTTTAGAAACGATATCACAGATTGGATAATCTGTGATATCGTTTCATTTTAATCTGTGATATCGTTCATCTGTGATTCGTCAACATTTTAATTTAAAGCCTTGCAGTTAATGTTGACGCTTGGGTATCCACGTATTTATTAGTAAGTTTTCTTTTTCTGGGTAATTTCTGAAAAGAAATAGTTTTTGGTTATTAATGATTCAAAAGATTTTCATAATTTTCATAGATTGAAGCATAACTTCTTTATAACTTATAGATATTACTTACTGGTTTACACGATGGTGGTAATTTTGGGAATATTGTCGGCACTGCATACGAGTGTAGAATTTTACGCTGATATCCTTGGCGAAAGCAAGAATCTTCAAAGTTCATCGAGCATATTCTTGTATATTGCGAAGCTCTCCAATCGTCGGCTTTTCTTACATTTTTTGTCCACGTCTTTTTTAAATCGATGTCGGTGGGAAATCTGTTATAAATTGATAAAAATTACTTTCAACCTGCAGTGAATGCTAGAAATTGTCAACACTCTACTAAAAATAAATTAGTTATCGATATCGATAAACTTATCAAGATCAGACTACAGCACTATAAAGCAAGACAAATGTCAAATATTCCGATTAACTTTGGTTTTTGTAAATTTTAGTTATAAACACCAGCTTTTCTTTAAATAAATCAACCTTAGAGCTGTGTATGCATGTACAATGATTCATTTTTAATAAATAATTATAAAAATTTGTTTACAAAACACCAAAATTAATGAGTGCAAGCTGTGCGACTTACCGGTGAAATGATATGTTGCCATTATTCTCCTTCAAAACACCCACTCTACTTGGACAAACGAGAACAGTACAAGCCATTCTTGGCAAGTAACAGATTTATGAAATCACACTTTCAGATTTTTAAGTATTTTAAATCACATAAAGCTAAACGCGCTTGTTAACCAGCATGATATAAACAAATATGACGTTGCCTCTTTTATGGCGCGCAGCGTTTTCAGACGTCATATTCGGCTATTGTTATCTCTTTTTAACATACGACATGCAGCCATTAGAAAGACGGGTATCGAGTATCGAAGGAATCTTCAATTTTTATTGTTCCATCTATACCAAAGATGTTGCATTAGTCTGTACCTATAGATGGATCACAAAATGCAGCAATATTTTATTCTTTCTAACACCTTCAAATTGTCATAAGATTGAAAGAGACATACATATATAATCTGTCGGGTCGAAGTTGAGTGAATGTCTCCATTTTGACTATACAATGCAAGCTAAAGTTATAGCGTATAATAGTGCTGTGCATTTTTATTGATAACTAGATATCGTTGATATAGATTTTAAATATATGACGGATAAAAAGTATGGCTAAATGCGTTTCAGTGTACTGTTTGGTTATTCAACATAAATAAAATGTGGGTGCGTACTGGTACTCGCCGCATTGCTAATCGGTTGTATGAGATTGTATGCAACCTCTCGCATTTATTTCACCAAAATATTTCAAAAGAATAGTTATTTTTTGAGTAGAAATATTTAGAATCCATCCTTAAGGGGTAGAACGGGGGTAGCTTTTTATTACAAGAGAAAAAAACTCGATAATCTTAAAGTTTTATTTTTAGAAACGATATCACAGATTGGATAATCTGTGATATCGTTTCATTTTAATCTGTGATATCGTTCATCTGTGATTCGTCAACATTTTAATTTAAAGACTTGCAGTTAATGTTGACGCTTGGGTATCCACGTATTTATTAGTAAATTTTCTTTTTCTGGGTAATTTCTGAAAAGAAATAGTTTTTGGTTATTAATGATTCAAAAGATTTTCATAATTTTCATAGATTGAAGCATAACTTCTTTATAACTTGTCGATATCCCTCTAATTCGGACTAAGCGCTTTAAAACACCTTTTGTGATGCGAACTGCTAAGGATTGGAACTCCCTGCCGGCGTCTGTATTTCCGAGCTCATATAACCCAAATCTTTTCAAGGTTCGAGTGAATAGGCATCTTCTGGGTGAGCTCGCTCCATCTTCGGCCTCATCCTTCCTACATGGATAGATGCTGGTCAAGAGCAAACCCATCTATAATAAAAAAAAAAAAAAAAAAAAAAAAAAAAAAGATATTACTTACTGGTTTACACGATGGTGGTAATTTTAGGAATATTGTCGGCACTGCATACGAGTGTAGAATTTTACGCTGATATCCTTGGCGAAAGCAAGAATCTTCAAAGTTCATCGAGCATATTCTTGTATATTGCGAAGCTCTCCAATCGTCAGCTTTTCTTACATTTTTTGTCCACGTTTTTTTTTTAAATCGATGTCGGTGGGAAATCTGTTATAAATTGATAAAAATTACTTTCAACCTGCAGTGAATGCTAGAAATTGTCAACACTCTACTAAAAATAAATTAGTTATCGATATCGATAAACTTATCAAGATCAGACTACAGTACTATAAAGCAAGACAAATGTCAAATATTCCGATTAACTTTGGTTTTTGTAAATTTTAGTTATAAACACCAGCTTTTCTTTAAATAAATCAACCTTAGAGCTGTGTATACATGTACAATGATTCATTTTTAGTAAATAATTATAAAAATTTGTTTACAAAACACCAAAATTAATGAGTGCGAGCTGTGCGACTTACCGGTGAAATGATATGTTTCCATTATTCTCCTTCAAAACACCCACTCTACTTGGACAAACGGGAACAGTACAAGCCATTCTTGGCAAGCAACAGATTTATGAAATCACACTTTCAGATTTTTAAGTATTTTAAATCACATAAAGCTAAGCGCGCTTGTTAACCAGCATGATATAAACAAATATGACGTTGCCTCTTTTATGGCGCGCAGCGTTTTTAGACGTCATATTCGGCTATTGTTATCTCTTTTTAACATACGACATGCAGCCATTAGAAAGACGGGTATCGAGTATCGAAGGAATCTTCAATTTTTATTGTTCCATCTATACACTAATACAATTATCTTTGATCTATACACTAATACAATTATCTTTGCCGTGAAGTTTGTGAATAAATGTCATATTTCCTAATATAAACATACTTATCTATGTTTATTGTAGTCTCATTTTAGTAGAGTAGTATATAGTTAACAATTAACATATATAGTGTTCTGTGCGGCTGCGGACAAGACGATCGTACATAAACGGTTTATTGTACGAAAATAGCAACAAAAGAGAAATTCTCGGCTTTCCACGAGACTAACTAGCAGAAAACCATGTACTGTATATTGGTTAGAATTAATTTTAATTGAAAATATAGCGAATGTACTTGGCGTACATAAGACGATGGCTACTACAAGTTACGAACAAGACGCCGATGGTAATGACCATTTATTACAACATTGTTTTGTTTTTATGAATTTGATAATTGCCGCCTTTGAGCAAACAAGGTAAAGTGTCTACTTATAAAAAAATGGGAAAGCGTTAGTAATTCACTTCAATGGTTTTCACTCGATGAAAATGTTCGTTATAGTGAGATGCTGCAGTAAAATTGTTAAACAACTAATACGGTTCTGGGAACACTTATGCTCATCTCATTGCAGTTAGATAAATTTATCCTAATGGATAAATTTAATTAATTAATTATTAATTAATTAATTTTATTTAATTTATTTTGTAACGTTTCAATATCAAGTTTGTATTGCCATGTTATTTTTGATATCATTTAAATGATAAAATCCAGTTCATTTTAGGGATAAACGCTAAAAATATCTTATTTATGTAAGTTTTTACTATTTAAACTACAGTTAATACTTAATGACTAATTGTGAATGTCCTCCTTGATAGTCGTGGGTGGCAAATAATGATTGGTAATAATAATAGTTTACTGTAGTATATCTAATTAAAAATCCCTATAAAAACCTTTATGTTACTATTATAAATAAAACCAATCTAAGTTATTTTTTAAAGTAATATATTTAATTCATTCGAATATTGTTATTACTTTATTTGTTGAATGTACCTAGTCCCAGTGAATAAAAATATTAATGGAAAAATTATCAGCCTCCCCACTGATGCAGAAGTTATAGAGGTGAAAGTGTTGGGAAAAAAAATTCTCAACATCCCTACTGGTGAGGAAGTGAGAAGTGGGGACATCGGTTATGGGAGTAAACCATAATGACTGCCTATGTTAATTGTAGGATGTAAGTTTATACCAGCTACTCAACGCCCTGATGGCACGTGGCGGAAACCACGTCGCATAAGGGATGGCTATGTACCTCAGGAAGAAGTGCCTCTATATGAGAGCAAAGGTAAACAGTTTAAGGCAAGACAAAATACAGGAGTTCCAGTGGGTCTTACTGCTGAGATAGTTGCAGAGGCACAGAGATCAAAGAAAAATAGTGGAACTGTACAACCAATACCGGGCCTCATTATAAATGTAGAAAAGAAAAAGAAGAAGAAAAAGAAATCAGGTCAGTAATTTTTTTTTTATTAATGCATGTAAAATATTTATTTCTTTAAATATTGGATGTGTGTATGAGTAGTGATCCAAAGGAATGATAATTGGTTATTTATAGTAGGTATCTCATTATCATCCCATCCTAATTATGAGGGTAGGGATGAGTGGCTTGAATTATTTTCGATTATTATTATTATTATTATTATTATGGATGCAAGATAATTTTTAATTTTTGTAATAAAGGTCAGGGCAGACTATGATAGTCCACTTGATGGTAGATGGCTACTGTCACCCATTACTCGAGCAATGCCATAGGTGCTGCAAGTGCCTAGTGAGATAAAAGATTAGGAAAAGACTCTTGAATCCCTTACTGATTTTTTAAGAATTTTTGAAATCTTGAGAGATCCCCGAGATTTCCTTCTATATTCAAACTACTTTAAATTTCAACCCGAATGTAGAAAAATGGACATTTATACCCCACATAAAACCTTTCCATCCCCTATGGCAAGTTCTCCTTTAGGGGGTGGATACTTCAAAAAAGGAGCTATGTCTCTCCAGGATTCAAGCTAATGTCATACCTAGTTTTATCATAATTGGTTTTAGGTTTGAAAATGTAACAAGAGTTACTTTAGCTTTTTAGTATGGTACATAATATCTATGTATTTTCAGATTACTAGTATTCTACATTCAATTAGATAAGCTTGTTATTTTAAATTTGGCTAACAGTTCTTTACATAGATGGGCCGTAATAATAAGGAAATTCATTTGACTTTTAGGTACTGATGAGGCAGCAGATAAACTAGCAAAATGTGAAATCAACGAACCAGTGTTAGATGGGTTAGTATCACCCATCAACAACCCACCGAGTTCTCAATTAGATCCTGCGAAAAGAATTAAGAACCTCAGGAAGAAACTACGAGACATTGAAATGCTAGAGGAGAAAATAAAAATAGGGAAAACTCCCGATAAGGATCAGCAAGAGAAAATATCAAAGAAAAACGATATTATTAAAGAAATAGAAGCTCTAGAAAGAGAGGTTTAGTAATAAGTCAATCTAATGAAAAATATACAGAATTTTTTTTTATCATGTGAAGTGAATTATGAATAATTTATGACAGATGTGAAGTGTATTTTTAATGTAAAATAAGGAACAAATAAAATACATAATCAGAAACCAATAAAATTGCACATCTTTATTAGAATTTCTGAGATAAATAATACATTCAAGAAAAATAACTTTCAAACAATAGTTTTTATAAAAACTTAATTACATTATTAACAAATAACTAAATTGGTTTAACTCTGCTTATACTTATCCAACATATTTGATAAATACAGTTTAACCATGGGATGCAAAATAAAGTCAATATGCTTGCACATCCTTTTTAATTCCAATCCTGTAAAAAAAACCGTTTTAATATGAAACAAATATAATATTAGCTATTGTTATTAATTATCCTTTTAATGCTTTTTTGGATTGAGTTTGTGGTATGTCTATAAGTTGATTTTAGGAGATTAAATTTAGAGTTCTCTGTCTCATGGCAATACCTGATCTGTTTGCTAATGTAGTTTTGGAGCTTCACAGTTTAATATCAAAAAAATTAGGTGAAGTTTAAATTAACTGAATCCTAAATTCTATTTTTGCCAAAATAACTGAATCTGGGGTAAAGTTGATAAAAAACTTATTTTGTTCTATATTATATTTAAGTAGCAAAAAATAGTCATTGTCATTCTGTTGGTTAGTTAATCTAAACTATGCAAGGCATTTTGTTTATACAATGAAATATGTATATTGAGTGGCCAGCTATAAGTGATGATAACATTTAGGGACATCCTTAAACCTATTGGTGGTCCTTTTATAAGTCAAATTTTACATTTATTCAACCGTTATTTTTATTTCTTCATATTTATTTACATTAAATGAATAAGTATAATTATTACATAAACCAGAATAGTACCTCAGCATTCACTATATGCAGGTTAGTACTTAAGGATTTATGTTGATTGAAGAGGTGGCTTTCAAGCTTCAAGAAGTGCAATCGCTTCCCTTCTTCAAAGTCTACGTCTTTGAGTACATAGAGTGGTTCTCGCCTTAACATTCTGTTCTAGGATTCCCGGGTTCAATTCCCGGCAGGGTTAGTTTTAAAAAATGAGGTTTTCAAATTTGGCTCTGGTCTGGAGCTGGAAAGTGGCACACTGCATTTCAGTCATTTGGGCAGCTCATCTGGCAGCAGTAATCACCCCCTTACAGAACACCACGAAATAACCGCAAAGTGCTGTTGTGTTTCTGTGAGTGAGTAAGGGATGCAAGAGCCCATTTCCCTATCCCCTCCTAACCCCTTATCCTCCTGCTGTGGTTGGCAGTGCACTTGCAGCAGCTTTGGTGTTGCTTGTGTTATAGGCGACAATAGCCACCTACCATGAAGTGGACCATCAGCATAAAAAAGCAAACTGGTCAATCTTTCTAGAAGCATTGTACTTCCTAATTAATTTTTTATTCTTTTCAATTTGAAGGAGCGTTCCTCAGTGCGGTTAGATGGGAAATAGGGGGGCCCATCGATGACGCGGCCCTAGGCACTTACCCAGAGGGGCCTGATAATATTATGTTTTGTCCAAATTAATAGTACTGTATGTTTTATACTTATCTACCTCGAATAAATAAATGCCACCGATTGAAATAGGTGCGTTAAAAAGTAAAAAACATTTAAAATATGGGCAAATAGCTAATATACTTACAGGGTTATATGAATTCATTCCGTGCTTTTTGTCTTGCGTAATTGCCTAAACACGCCAGAATTCCAATAACAGTTATTCCAATACCCAAAACGGTTGCAAAAAAATCACCAAAATCGTAGCCTTGTGATGCTTCTACATTTTTAACTGCAAATAATGCTAAAATAGTTAATAAAAACGGTAGATACATTTTTAATATTTCAGTATTGAAATAAATGTAAATTATAAATAAACACAATAATAAATTATTTCATGCAAAATATTGCAAATACAAAACCACAGAATAAACAGTGACGTGACGCGTAAATTGATAATGATTAGATTAGTGACACTGAAAGGTAAACACAGAAAAGAAAAGTATATTGGAGGAAACTGACACCTCAGAAAAATAACTAAAGGTGGAAGACAGCAGCAGCATAGAGTAATGCGGTCGTCACGTGACATGGACGGGGAGGGCATAGAATCTATGTAATATACACACACACGTCCTAACAATTTACTCTCCCCGGTACGTTGTTCACACTCACATACTGTACCTACATGACGACAATGAGAAAGACAGTGATTTGCGATTACTGTATGTTCGAGGGAGTACTGAAAACATCCACTGATAGATTTCACTGGAATCAAATGAAAATTGTAAGAGGTCAAGGCTTATTGTTATAAAATATCATTCCAACAAGTATTTAATTAGTAAACGAGATATAATTGTAAAATTAGTAAGCACGACTGAAAATGCAGTAGATATTTTAACAAAGGCTTTAGGGAAACTGAAGCACAACTATTTTGTACAAAAACTAGGCTTTAATTGATTTTTTTTGTATGTGAGTGTATAGATAGGGTTGCGATATTTATTTATAATAAAGTATTATCAGTCTTAAGTTCAACAACTTGCAATATAGTAAAAATGAGTAAGAGTTCTTGAGATTGAGGGTGGGTGGGTTTTGTTAAATGAAAACATATTAAGTAATATTTTGTTTATATACCTATCTTCTTAATTTTTTTTGACAATTCTTATTGTCTGGTGAAACTCGTAACAAAACAAAAATAACGTCTTTTATCTAAACTTAGCTGCTGGTTCGATCGAAAGCTCAAGCTATATAAATTTTCTATATGTATAATAAAATTGTTTGTCTGTGGCATTATTTGTTGTTCTATGAGTCATTTGACATTGTTCATTTTGACAAAATTTATTTTCATTTCAATTCATAATTCATTCCAAGAGTATATAACTAACGTTTATTCATTTCATTGCACAGAACATATAATATACTTTCAGTAGCGAAGCGCACAGAGTATCTTTTTGCGAGAGGTTTCATTGGTTTGTGGTCGGAGATTTGATGTATCGTAGCGTAGATTTATTTATTAGTAAAAAGAAATTAAAACATTTTTCATATGAATACAAAAATTAATCACTTCACTAGTCATTACTTCATTACGTAATATTTACTTACATTGCAACAACAAATCTTACCCGCTTTATTCTGTAATAGAAAGTGTTATGAGAGCGGTTTACCGAAAAGTTTCTTGGTTAGTCATTATTTCAGCATAAGTAAAAAATGAGCTATAATTCAGGCGGAAGTGGTGGAAAGGGTCTTGGTTTTGCTGGATTTACGATGCCAAAGAGAAATCCTTCGAATGTGTCTCTTCATGCTGTTCCTCCACCTTCAACACCAATGCATGCAGTGCCGCCGCCGACTTCTGGACTCTCCAAGCAAGGTTATTCAACAATGAACGCGATAACTCAGAACGCCGTTACCGGTAACTGGGGTACAATTGGCAAGAAACGATCCAAGACAGAAGACGAGTAAGTTATTTAGATGTGATATTAAAATCTAATTTAGGAGATTCTATCTTTAGGGCTGGTTTACATGGATCCAGTATTATTACATTAATCCAGTGCAGCAAGCCTGGAACGGTAGTGGCACTGGATCACGCCGTTTACATTAATCCAGTAGTCATTTTTACTTTGATGAGGTGGCTACCCATTCATTTGTACAAAAAATGAGTGTTACGCGTCTTGAACAGAGAATGACAAACTAATATATTTGAGAAAGAATTGAAGAAAGAAAAGTAAATTTGGCTGAGAAAATGGATGAGACATTACACGAGGTTGTTTTATTTTTGAAATAACTAAGGTCTGAATACACTAAGGATTGCAGATTAACTTCAAGAATGACGACAGGAAATTTTGACAAATTGCTATACTGAATCTAATCCAGTGCTGGATACTGGAAGCCTGTAATCCAGTGCTGCTGGATTAATTTACTGGATCAACATAAAATAGCTGTTAGCCTACAATTTGAATACAATATTTATTTTTATGAAAAGGAAGTCCGTTATTGGCATTAAGATTTGAAGCATACAAATGTATTTACTTGTATTTTATTTTTTGATATCAAGTGCTGTGTGACTTTGTATCAATTAAAAAATAAAATAAAAAAAAACACACCATTACTGTTATTATGATAAAATGTAATTCTCCTATCTTAGGATAGGATAGTTCTTAGGATTTAAGTCATTATATAAATACTGAGATCACTTTGATTGGAAATTTAATATAAAAGAATATAGCAGAATGCCAGTTGAATATGTAATTTTTGAAATTTTCTGTTTTAGATGTTCCTATTTTTTGAAAATCATATGACAATTTTATTAACAAAATATTACACTAGTGTCTTTATAATAAATCTCAAGGTTTATGTAATTTTATTGATCATGTAAGCATCTTAAAAATTACAATTTTAATCACTTCGGTTTACTTATGAATTTGTATAAACGGAGTCATTGGTGTTATTTCACACTTTCTTTCACATATTAGCATAGTGACACATTAGCAAGGAAAAGAAACAGTAGGTATGTTTGCAGGATTGGCCAGGTTGCCGATTATTGGAATATTGCAATAAATAGATCATAAATAAAGAAATAAAAAATGTTGTTATTAATTGTTGTCTACTGGCTTGTAAATTAGTGAAAATGTTTGCTTTCAGGTACTTTGATGAAGATGATGAACCACCCACACCTGCCTTGGCATACATACCAGCACCAGGTAGTCCGTCTTACGAAGCATCCAGTTCTAAGGTTTGTTTACTCATCAATTCCAATCTATTAATGTATTTCATATTATTTTACTTATTCTTTCACTGATTAATTTACAGAATTTTTGAATTTAATTGACTTATCAGTAACTTTATGAATTGACTACAGATTTGCATTAATTTTCGTACACATGGTATTTTGTATAGAGCGTAACTTTTTAATTTGTAAACCAAGCTAAATGTTACGGGAAGCTTGCTACAGTACATCGGTGGAAACCGCATTCAAATTGGTTAGGCCGTTTCTGAGATTAGCGTGCACAAAAACACAGAAAATAGACAAAAATTCTAAAAACTATTTTTTTTACCTCTGTAACAAGTACAATGTGTATAAATTTTTTGAAAAAATATTTAATGTACCGTCACGGCTCGTTTACGATTTTATTAAATCTGTAGATTATCTAATATTATGTCAATATTCATCAATACAAGTAAAGCGAGAGTGTTGTCTAAAAAAAATTGTTCACGTCGTAACATTCCAACAACTCAATTAAATAGATAGAGATAGATATATAAATAGATAGAGATAGATATTAAATAGATATATAAATAAATAGAGACAGAATCGGTAACTTTTTCTCATCTTATCTGTTTGTGAATCTATTTCCTTTTTTTTTAAGAAGGTTTGTGTCGACATAAAAACAAATGGGAAATGTTTTTATCCCCAAGTTAGCAATGTTCAAATAATTTAATCCTATAAAAATGGACATAAGATATATGACATATGATATATGAAAATGGACATATGACTCGCTTTACTTGTATGTATACAAATGTACATAAAAATAAATAAATTACTCTCGACTTTTAAAAGCTAGTGTTTTTATATTAGTGTTTATGTTGAAAGATTATGTTATGAAGTTTTGATATTGTATAAAAAAATTGTGCTACACGATGAATGTGTTTCAGCAAGACGACGATGAAGAGGATCCACTGGACGCTTACATGGCGGGCCTCGAACAGCAAGCAGCCAAAGACTTGGTGACCAGCAAGGAGAATGCTGTCAGCGGGAAGGGTGACGCAAATAAGGGGACTCGGGGCGACATAGACGACATGGATGATGAAGAGAGTTATTACAAGTAAATATTATTTTTATTGAAGTTTTAGTTTAGTTTTGAGTTTTAGTTCACTTTTATTAAGAGCCCATTCAAATTTTTTGAAGCAAACAATTCCCGCATCTGACACATAAAATAAAGTTAATAAGAAGTTTATAAAAGTTAATAAGAAGAAATAAGAAGTTTCTGTTAACTTCATCTAAACCAACCAATGGATATCGGTACTATATCAACTTTCAACCATGCATTGGAAAGAGCGAAATTGCTCAACTTTTTATTCAACTTGAGGAACCCCTATGTAATCAATGAATTTTTTTACATAAATTAAATTTATGTTTAAAATAAAATATCTATGATTATATTTTTTTATAAAAGTAACTTATACCATCAAATGGCTACCGTCACAGTGTGCTTATTTTGAAAGAATAAAGGCTACGGTACAAAGATTGGGGAATAAAGATTTAAATTGTAACTAATGGAAACATAAAAATTACAGTCTTGGAAGGAAGAGATGCGCTGGGCGAAGGAGGAAGTTGTGGTTGAGAAACATCCTGGAGTGAACTGGAATTGCCTCGTTTGAGCAACTGTACCAGTTGGCTCTTGACAGAGACCGGTTCAACCTTCAGGACTGAAGAGGCACTGAGAGAGAGAGAGAGAGGCACCTTTTACTCTTTCATTGAAACATAATAGCACATACTGTTATTTCACAGTGGTCTTCTGTAATGTGATTGTTACTGCCGCAAAATGGTCTGCCACTATATTTGATATTTCCAGATATATGGAAGAAAATCCACTGAATAACGCCGACGATGGTTCAGACGTGGAAATTGAATACGACGAGGATGGGAACCCATTGCCTCCGCCAAAGAAGAAGTATATAGATCCGCTACCGCCCATCGATCACTCAGAAATACAATATGAACCTTTTGAGAAGAATTTCTACACACCTCATGAAGATATTGAAAGGTTGAGCAGTGAACAGGTGGAGGAGTTGAAGAAGAATTTAGGAGTTAAGGTAATGGCTAGTTATGGAATAATGGTTAAATTTTGTGGCTTATAACATCATTATACCTCAAAATCTCATAGTTGCTCATCAGATAATCATTATATAATCATTGAATAATTTCTGTTCTGTTTTACTATAGTTTATTATACTGTTAAACATTTTTTAAATTTGTATAATGTTGGAACCTTCAATATGAGTTGGAACCTTATTACAGAAATACTATTGAATTGCCGAGCATCTTTATTAGCCTGGGCGCATACATACGTTTTCCGAATTCGATTTCCGAATTCGTTTTCCGTATTCGGAATTCCGTGTGCCTAGCGCAGACGTTCGGAATTTGCATTCGGAATATTATACTGCCAGTACATTCAGTGGTGACTTTGTGAACGCACGACCATGGAGAACAACGATTAATTGCGATTGCATTATCTAAAGAGAGCTTTATCTATGTTGTCGTGTATATTCCATAAGCAGGGATGTTTTTCAACAGCTAAACTTAAGCTTCTGCTTCACACATTGTATTGATGCACTCGTGATGAGATGTGAAAAACACACAACACAAAACAAACAACTCGCGGTTCCGAACGTGTGCGCCGAAACAAACAAAATGTATGCAGGCGCTGCGTTCCGCATGACATCATTAGGTTTTTTCCGTAAGGGGATTCCGAACGCACGGGCCCACATTCGAAACGTACGTACGGAATATATTCCGTACGGAAAAAAAACGAATGTGTGCGGCAGTCAATGTATTTTCTATCGATTTGATGCATTCGGGTCTCCGAACGCGGAAAACGAATTCGGAAATCGAATTCGGAAAACGTATGTATGTGGCCAGCCTTAGATCAGCTGAGAATTGATGAGTGGTTAGGGTGAAAGGCGTTAGCGTTCTGTCTCAGGGGTCTCGAGTTTGATTTCCGGTAGAGCTAACTTTGCAAATTAATATGAGTTGTGGGTTTCCGGGATGATGGCCCAGATCTGTTGGAAATTCTTCCAAACGTTTCGTCAACAATCCCGGAAACCTACAACTCATATAGATACCGGCCGAGAAAACCTACATTCTACTATTTGCAAATTAACTTTTCAAAGTGAATGGATCTGGAAAGTAGTGGCCGGACACATTGCGTTTTGCAATCATTTGGGCAGCCCGTCTGGCGGCAGTAACGTACCCCCTTACAGAAGACCACTGTGATGCTGTTGTATTTCGGTAAGTGAGTAAGGGATGCCAGAGCCCATTCTCCTATCCAATCTCCTATCCTCCTTAATCCTACTGTGGTCGGCAGCGCATTTGTACTTGTGGCGCTTATGGCGTTGCTTGTGTTATAGGCGACGGTACTCACCTATCATCAAGTGACCGTGTCGGGAATCTTACCCGGGAACAGGGCCTTAAGGCAAGCACCCTAACCATACAACGGGCTCGTCAAAGTGTGCACAGGACTGTATAATTATTGTATTTCATTTGATATAATTGTAGTCATATTGTCATGCAAATAAAGGCGACTGTAGTCACCTACCATCAAGTGGACTGTCTGTCGATCTTTGCCTAAAAAGTATACTCCTATAAAAAGTACACTCCTATCTTCGATTGCTAGGTATTATTCAACAAGCAAGTGTTCCCTAACTGTTTTAAGGTAGTGATCATCATTAATAATCTAACCGATTTAGATTCCTTCATGTATGATACAATGTGTTATAGATATCAGGTCCAGACCCCCCTCGGCCCGTGAGCAGTTTCGCCCATTTGGGCTTCGACGAACAGCTGATGAAGGCTATCCGTCGATCGGAGTACACATCCCCGACGCCCATACAGGCCGCCGGAGTCCCCGCGGCTCTCTCGGGGAGAGATTTAATAGGTACACATAATATATTTTGGTGAAACGTGGTAAAGATTAAGTTTAAATTGATAAGAAAGTTCTTTGGGCTTGTTAGAACCTCAACCACACAATTAAATCGACCACAAGGTTTATAATTCATCGAAGGTTGATGGCCATTAACAAATTTCTACTTCATTGAATATTGATAACTTGAAAATAAATAATGTATTTACTATTGGTAAATGTTATGTTTAATCATAAGTAATTAAAATATTATGTAGTACTATTATACTATCTACATATCTACTTTCCGTTTTTCAGTAAATGATTATAAGGTCTAATGACCAATCTTCGTTGAATTATAAGTAATATAATAAATCAATTTAAATTTCTTAATAAACGGAACGAAGGGCTTGCGCGCTGATGAGGGACAGTCCTCGGGGTACTTTTTCTTTGTCCAAAATATAACTGCATTGAATAACCGCACACGAGGGACTTGTACTAAAATAACCGCCGGGTAGAGCATCGACGCACACAGCTTACAATAATTTTTGGTCTTAGGCTTTAATTTGTGTTTCCAATATAACGAGGAACTATTATTGTGTTAGGCATCGCCCGTACGGGATCCGGCAAGACAGCTGCCTTCCTTTGGCCACTTCTCATCCACATAATGGACCAAAGGGAACTGGCTCCAGGGGATGGACCCATAGGACTCATACTGGCTCCCACTAGAGAACTGGCGCAACAGGTGAGAAATGCTCGTGAGTTTTTCATGTCATGTGAAACGTTTTTATACTGTGCAGTTTCGGAGTCTTCACTGTGATGGAATCAACTGTGATGAAATCTGGTGTAAACATATACATTGAATTTAGGGATAGAACTACAAAACGCTACTGCTTAGGAAATTGTTTAACAGTATACAGAGACATTCTACTAGTGAATGTCACATTATAGGGTGAGTATCTTTTATCCTATGATAACATAGGCCAATTTTATGCGAGACAAGAGTTGCCATCCGTATAGCAGTGGCAGGGCACACTGTATTCCTCAGCCTTGACAGCCCCTTTACAAAAGACCACAGTGAAATAACAGTACGTTATTTATGAAATAACATGGTCATGCTGCGGACAAGTGTGTTTGCGCCTTACCGTCACCGACAGTCGCCCAACATTCGACCGTCACATGGCGCGGTATGGTCAAGTGCATGTGCTGTATTGTAAGGATAACTGAAAATTTAAATCTTCCATATCCCTTATCCACCCATCGGCAGCTCACTTGCAAACACCTTTGGCTTTACTTGTGTAAGTAGGTGAGTATGTACAATCAGGTAGACCGTCATCCTGCTTGACGTTCTTTAAAAAAAATGTAATAACTGACTTTGTGTTCTACGCCACCGTAATTAGGTCTACTAAAGTTGACATTTTGACAATTTACAGATCTACATGGAAGCGAAGAGATTCGGTAAAGTGTACAATATAAGAAGTGTGTGTTGTTACGGCGGAGGCTCTAAGTGGGAACAAATCAAAGCCTTGGAAGGTAATTACATAAAGTATGTTCATTCCATATAACATTTGTCACAGACTCCTACTTTATAATATCATAAACCAACGAACCACCCTGGATTCGCACGAATGCTATTTTTCTGTAAATTATGTACAAAATCCTTACTCATTTATCGCTCTTTTCATTAGTCAAAACCTTATGAAAATCCATTGGCTAGAAGTTAGCGGAGAAATGTATGGAGCGACTTTATTGTAGATATCGTAAATCGAGTCTGATTTTGTGTATGTTTGTAATGGATAAACTAAAAAATGACTTAATTTATTTAAAAATTCTTTTACCTATAGAAAGCTACATTATCAGCGAGTAATATAGGTTGAATTTTATTTTAAAAAAATAGAGCTCCCTTCGAAAATTACAATAATGTGGCAGAAGATATGAAAAATTTGCCTATAAAAGTAATTATTTGGCATGCTCCGCGAAAACTATTATAGTATAATACATAAAATAACGTAGGTAAAGTCAGTGTAAGAAAAGGTTCGTCACCTGAAAGTCGACATTTGCTTGCACCAGGACAATAATTTCATTTCATTAGTCTGTCAGTTGTCTGCTTAGTGCTTTAGTTTCAAAAGGTACTAAGAGTCTACGACTTGATAAAGGAATTAATTTGAAACTTACAAAGGTTTTCGTAGTACAGTAAGGTACTACATGCTTAAAGCACAGTCTGACCATACTTACGTCATACAGTCGGGTAACGCTTAATGTTTCAAGCCTGCAAACTGAAGCGAGTTCAACGTTCTATGCAAGTACATTCGTTGTCTGACTGTATGACGTAAGTATGGTTAGACTGTGCTTATAGTACTCATCATTAGCCATAACAATATGTATTAACTATTATAGTTAAGTAACAATAATCGTTTGTTTTTCAAATTAATCAATCAATAAACGCGCAAAATAAAAAATGACATTTATATCATGATAATAATCCTTATCCAACTAAATAATTTCATAATCAATGTTTGATTTTTGATTATATACATGTAAATTCTTCTTTAAATTTTTCATTTAGAAATTACGACGCTCATGGACCGATTGTGGCGTTGATGATGAATGCGTAAATAAAATGTGTTATTGTGTTACAGGCGGCGGTGCTGAAATAATAGTGGGCACCCCCGGCAGGGTTATAGATCTGGTCAAGTGCAAAGCGACAGATCTCAAACGCGTCACCTACTTAGTGCTCGACGAAGCGGATAGAATGTTCGACATGGGTTTCGAGGGACAGGTGCGGTCGATTTGCGCACACGTGCGGCCCGAACGACAGGCGTTGCTGTTTTCTGCTACGTTCCCGCGGCGGGTCGAGAAACTTGCGCGGGACGCGTTGCGGGATCCCGTGAGGGTGGCGCACGGGGTCGCCGGCGAAGCCAGTCAGGCGGTAACACAACACGCTCTTATATTCAACAAGACCGAGGATAAATGGGCTTGGCTGCTCAAGAATCTAGTGGAGTTTCTGTCGGCGGGAAGCGTATTGATCTTCGTCACGAAGAAGGTGGAAGCGGAACAGACCGCTGCAAATCTGGGCGTGCAGCAGTACGATGCGCTACTTCTGCACGGAGACATGGAACAGGCCGATCGCAACAAAGTGATCACAGCTTTCAAGAGGCAAGAGACCAATATCTTGGTGGCGACGGACGTGGCGGCGCGGGGTCTGGACATCCCGCACGTGCGAACGGTGATCAACTATACGGTCGCGCGGGACGCGGACACGCACACGCACCGCGTGGGGCGTACGGGACGGGCGGGGGTGCGGGGCTACGCGTACACGCTGCTCGAACGCGCGCGCGACAAAGAATTTGCGGGACATCTGCTGCGCAATATGGAGGCCGCGCAACAGGTGAGATTTTATTGTTAATGTTAAGGGCGGCAGACAGAAACATAATGGGATGGTTAATGCTGAATAATGTGTAAAAATAAACCGGAGGCTTAAATGATAACTAACTAGTGTTTCTATTAAGTTAACGAATCAATGTTTGGAGTAGATGAAGACACAATACAAGCTTTAATTGATGCAAACCGACGAATAATTTCAAATGCCTAGGTTTATGTGAGTTATTACGGAAAGATTTTATCCCGTCGCGTTGACGTCTGTGATTTGCTTCTCTGCTTGACCAAGACAACCGTGTCACTGTAGACGCCAAGATAATGTACGCTTTTACAGCTTGAGTGAGATTTACTGATTGTTATTTGTTCCCATAGCTACAAACTTTATAGACGTAAACTTTTACTTCAATTGATTGGGTCAAAAATCATCTAGATCAGTTTCTTTACCAGGAAAGAACGAAATTCTGTGAGCATGAAATAATGCTACTGCCAGAGAAATTGCAAAAAGTGTTGACCAGAATGGATAAACTGAATAAATATTCAGTAAAATATTTGTTCAAAATCATTTGCAATTTTAAGATAATATTGTAGGAGTTTCAAAACGTTTCCCTCAGTAAAAAAATAATCAACTAATCAAGAGTGTAACGCCCCTGCATGAAATTTACTGATGATAAAACGATAAAGGAAAAGGAAGAGAATGAGAAAAGGGTAAATGGACACACTCGCTGATATTTCGTGGTGGTCTTCTGTAAGGGGATGTTTACTGACGTCAGATGGTCTGCCCAGTTTATGATTGTGCTACGCAATGGTCCTGCCACTAAATGTGCTGTTTTATAAACAGGAGGTGCCAGACGAACTGATGCAACTGGCGATGCAGTCAGCCTGGTTCCGCAAGTCGCGGTTCAAGAAGGGCAAAGGGAAAAATCTCAACATCGGAGGATGTGGACTCGGGTAAGTCAGTTAAACTTTGTGCCACAAGTTCTCTTTAAGTTTGTTAATAATTTTTCTTAATTAACTTCTTTAGGATTAATGGAAAAATAATTCGGGTGCATAGCATCCATATAATCATATTATATGTATGTAGTTCCAAGTTTCGTCCAAAAAGTTGAATTGGGCACTCAGTCCGCCTTATCCATAATTGTTTTAACTCGTCAAAAACTCGTTTTAACTCATCATGTGGCATCCATCGACACGTTCCCTTTTCGGACAAATATGTAATATCGGACAAAATTGTAATAGTTTTAAAGTTTAAAATCATACAAATTAGAATTTTATTTATTTAAATATAAATAAACGTTGATACAGGTACAAGGAACGGCCCGGATTACCCGCGCACGAAGAGCCAACACTAGGTGTGACTGCGGCCCCTGGACCTGCCACCAATCGACTGGCCTCGCTCAAACAAGCTTTCCGCTCACAATACAACCAGGTATACCCAGTGGCGTGCGTTTCATAAAGACAAAAAGACGTTAATCTAAGAAGATGGGTATAGTATACCCATCTTCTTAGATTAACGTAGTACATATGTTTTTGTAGATTGCTTCTCGATTCCTCGATATTCCTCGATTCGGAAAAGTTTGGGCACACGTTGCTTTTCTCTTTAAGCTGTAGATAATACATGTAGATCACATATTTTTAACACACAATATATATTTTTACATTACAATATACAGATGACACGAATTTATGTCGGCAGACAGGCTGACGGTCCACTTGATGGTAGGTGGCTACCGTCGCCTATAACACAAGCAACGCCAAAGCTGCTGCAAGTGCGCTGCCGACTGCAGTAGGATTAAGAATAAGGGATTAGAAGTGGATAGGGAAATGGGCTCTGGCATCCCTTACTCACTCACCGAAACACAACAGCACACGTGCTGTTATTTCACGGTGGTCTTCTGTAAGGGGGTGGTTACTGCCGCCAGACGGGCTGCCCAAATGACTGCGAAAACGCCATTACTTTCCAAATCCAGACCAGAGCCAAATTTGAAAAGTTGATTTTTCAAAGTTGACCCTGCCGGGAATCGAACCCGGGAACCCTAGAACAGAGCGTTAAGGCAAGCACCCTAACCACTCATCCAACGGGCTCGTCAAAAAATTTTTGATGCAATGAACAAAGTAAAATGTTTGTTATTACAGTTTTGATTAATATACCATTTTGATGAAAGTTTCATAGACTGAGATTCAGAGAGAAATCTGGGATGCATTTATGAATGACACAGTGTAAGTAATCATTAGTAAATAGTGCAGCAGCGACCGCCCCCTTATAGAATACAACGAAATGAGTGCTGTAGTGTTCCAGAGCTTAACAGTAAGGGATCCTTTATCATCTCACCTTGAGACCTTGATATTGCTAATGTTTTTG
Source organism: Bembecia ichneumoniformis (assembly GCA_910589475.2). Taxonomy (NCBI): domain Eukaryota; kingdom Metazoa; phylum Arthropoda; class Insecta; order Lepidoptera; family Sesiidae; genus Bembecia; species Bembecia ichneumoniformis. Next base: position 17,759,122 of record OU342532.1, read on the forward strand.
CCTTTTTCATAAAAAAAGCAAGATAAATTTATGTTTTTTGAATATGTACAGTACATATCAAATTGAAGAAACTTAATGATGATCTGGGTGATCAATTGGTTTTCGAAATATCTGCCGTGTTTGTAGAGTACAGAGTGCAGTGAAGTATAAAGTTGCGTTTTCTATTGCAGTTTACGGCGTCTTCGGACCATTCTTGGGAGCAAATCCGTCCCGGGATACAGCCAGGGGTTAACGAGCCCGCAGCCTTCGCGGAACCCCCACCCCCGTCCGAAGACGATTCCGACAAGTCGGACAGAGTTCGTAGGAGTGGCAAGAGAAGTCGGTGGGAGTAGAAAGCTAGCTTCTCTTGCCTAACTTTGTACAGTGAGTGCGGATCAGACCGTTTTAACTCAATAGAAGTGATATAACAGTGACACGTACACTCGGAAGCGGATATGACTGAGACGTGTTCGAATCCTGGTCGGTCTAGCCCATATTAGTCTTTTTAAGATTCCCCATCTGGTTTGAAATGTTGATCATTAATAATGGTGAAGAATGGAGTGTGTCAATAGAACTTTGTATTATGAAGATTAGGCCATGGGTTGACGGTGCATCCAGGCTTGTTCTGACCGGTCCTGTTGGGAAATTATAGAAGAGGCCTATATCCAGGAGTGGATGTCTCACGGCTGAGATATGTTTATTGAAGATTGATATTTTTTCAAGACGCTTTTATTTCGCTTTTAGAGAAAATTTCAAATGATGTCTGACTATTAATTCGAGAAAAATTATAATTAATTAGAGACTTAATTCGATATTTTTGGAACTGGAACGACAGTGATGGCGATTGAAATGTAACGCTTTTCCCCACGTCTAATGTTACGGCAGTTGCGCCGCCACACCTTTTTATATTTTTAGATGATCCCTTGGGAAGAGTGCTTCTTTCTGGATGAAATATCCCTGTATCCCTGACAACGTTACGGTATTGCTCAATTTGAGTACAGTTACTATTTAGTATGAGATTTCGAATTGTATGAACTGTTGTTGTCCTAATTTTTTTTTTAATACAAATCTTTTCTCTTTATAATCTTCTATATATAAAAAAAAAATGAATCCCCATTTCCCTTGGTCACGGCATCACGCGTAGACCGATTTTAATTCGGTTTTCGCTAATGGAAAAAGGGATAAACGGGGAATGTTTTAGGGTATATAAAAATTGCACGCCGGGCGAAGCCGGGGGCGGGTCGCTAGTCTATATATAAAAATGAATCCCCATTTCCCTTGGTCATGGCATCACGCGTGAACGGGTAGACCGATTTTAATTCGGTTTTCACTAATGGAATGAGGGATAAACGGGGAATGCTCATATATATAAAAATTGCACCCCGGACGAAGCTGGGGGCGGGTCGCTAGTATTAGTATAGATAAGGGACATGACGTCTCACAGGCTACTACTATTAAAGTCAATTTATGTTATCAAAAACAATTTGGACGTTTAAAAATTGTGTTGATATTTAACCACTGGTATGTAATAAAAAACATTAATTACATTTAACCAGCTTTTATTATCAAATTAAAAAAAAAAAGCCAGTAAAACAGTCAGTGGTACTTTCCAGCCTTTTGACACGAGATCCTTATTTTAGCATTTTAGTAGATCTCATACAAGTACATAATACGATAAATTTAACACTTTTTACTTAAATTCTAATCTAGAAACAAACAAAAAAACAAAATAGTTACTTCTGGAAACAAAAAATAAAAAATTGTTTTGTACTATTCAAGTGTTATACACCTCTGTCTCCTTCCACGGTTTTTTTACTACTAAAATAAAAGCTTCTAAGCAGTGTTGTTCCTGACAAATTTAGGGTTGCCGTATTTTAATTCTAAAATTTCCGGATTTTTAGGGAGAACTAAGAAAAATGCCGTATTGTACAGAATGTTTATTTGGAAGGTTTAAATAATAAAAAATACAAGTGATGTATGTATGTATTATGCGAGTACTACTTAACTTACTTATTTTATTCTTCACCATATAGGTTTTGAATAGTTTCTAGTACTTCTGATTCTGTCGCATGTAGGTCATATTGTTTTTTATTGTTCATTTTACGAATCATTTCGTTTGGTACTTGAAATTGTTTTCTCCTCTGCCACAAGGTTGTCTGGAAGAGATCGCTCTTAGCGAAAAGACCGCCTGTACTCACTTATTTGTAGTATTTATTTGTTATTTTTATTTATGTTTTGTGAGTAATAAAGAGTTTGTCTGTCTGTCTGTACTTGAAATTGTGTACAATTACCGTGATTACGGATTGTTTGTCTGGCTAGAAGAGTTCCATTAATTGTTGGAGTTATTAATTTATTTCGAAGTCTCGTTTTCATATTACTTCAGTGAAGATACGCTCGCAGACTGCGTTCGAGTGTGACAAACATAATACATTTAAAGCAAAAGATATTTGAAAATCAAACTTATTTAGTTGCAGCCAGTATTTAAGTTCAAATTCATTAACATACAAGTTGGTGCGTTCCATTATACGAAATATTTTATTTTGTTCACTTTAGTCAGTTACCGTATTTTTGAATACGGTAATCAAAGAGCTGCCGTATACCGTCTTTATGATGCCTAAGATGCCTGAATGCCGTATATTACGGCAATTGCCGTATCAAGAACAAAGCTGCTACTAAGAAGCGGGGGGAAGTGGGGAAGCGGGGGGAATTTTAAGAGTTTGCAAAACGCCCGACGCCTGTGAGACTCCATGTCCCCAGTTAAAGGTTAATTACAGTTAGATTCGAAACAGCCGATCGTTGTCCGCCATTTTGAACTTATACAAAGCTTAAACAAGGGTCACCAGCTGTATTATAATCCCTGTGTAAGTTTTCTTTGTAAAAACGGACTGGTATACAAGCCTTATGTCAAACAAACCTTTATTAGTCAGGTCTCTATTATAACGAGTGTATAAACTGTGTGTAAAAGTTTATTAGTAAGACTGTGTTTAGCAGTGGCCAGCACGTCTGGCGACGGTAACCAATCCCTTGTAGAAGTCATCTCATTAATTTATAGAATCACTGAACACTTTTCCAATACAATTATGTAACTAATCTTTGTTAATAGGTGGTACAACAATAATATCTATGAATTTTAGTAAGTTTAAATTGTTTTTTTTTAAAATTCAGAACATAAAACTTTAATTTTTTTTTCATAAAATAAAGTTTTTATTTTAATCTTGAGAAGTATAAATATTGTACATATTTTACGCTCGATCAGTGCCTAAATTTTATGCCAAAATAGTTACACATATATTATGGTATGTTATGGTACACAGAGCTCGTAACATCAGATGAAAATGTTGTTTATTGGTTTGTGTACACTAGATTTTAATGTAACTTTGGTTTTTATTTAATATCAAAATAATGTATAAGAATACTATAGATAGACCGTTTAAATGAGTCCTCGCCCGCGCGGTACAGGGGCGCGGGGGTATGACGATAAAGGGGACCGAGAGGGGTGCGGGCGGCGGGCCTCTTGTGTATCACACTACGCGCTACACGTGACTTGTGACTCAACACGTATTTAAACGGTCTATCTATAATTGGGGCCATTCCTTAATTACGTAAGGCCAAAATCTCTACATGGCCTTATCATGGGGGAGGGGGTAAAAGAAATTCTTTTACCCCCTCCCGTATGGCCAAAATGGTATGGCCAAAATCGTACTAACGTAATTAATGAATGGGCTCCTATTGGAGAATTAAGTAATTCTAATTAATAGAGAAGGTCTTTTTTTCTATTAAAATTAAAATATCCACGAAATTCTTGTCAAAAGTGGGGACACGTAAAGGGTTAAGTTTATAAAGTATTAATTAAATGGCGTACATTTTAAAAAAGTCCCAAAATGTCACAAAGCTTCTAGTGAAATTAGTTTTATTTAAATCAAATTTCATGACAACTTAAGAAGGTACTTAGAATCCTGACAATCAAATTTTACATTTTACATAAGTAAATGGAATTACGTTCTGATAATCCTAATCTCGTACAAGATTAGGATTAGAATTAACTGAACATTTTTGCAAAAGTCAAATGTTTTGCTCACGACCATTTTATATTGATCACAAATTGTAATAAGTATATTTTTAAATTATAACTTTTCTTAATATCATTAACACAATTTTGTTGCATTTTTTGTGTACACCAAATGCTGAGAAATGAAATAGGATTTCTAATAGTTGAAATGGCTGATATCAATAAACATTATTTTTTATGAGTGCGGATGAGAAAGATCTTCGATTTTTTTTTTTTATGAAATCGAGGTAACGCTTGACCACTATCTCACCTGATGTGAGGTGCAGATGTGGCCGAAGGTGGACCACGCTTACCTAGTAAATGCCCATTTACCCTAGTTTTGAAGACCCCGAGGTTGTAGTTCTGTGGGAACACAGACGCAGGCAATGAGTTCCACTCCTTAGCAGTTCGAACAAGGAAGGTGGAACTGAAACGCTTTGTTCGTGATCGAGGTACGTCGACCACGAAGGGATGAAACCCCTGCCCACGTCTAGTGGTCCGCAAGTGGAACGGTTCCGGTTGGATTAAATCGTACAGTATAGATGCACACTCTCCATAGTGTAGACGATAGAAAATCGATAGGCACGCTACTTTTCGGCGATGCTGCAGGCTTTGAAGTTGGGAAGGCACACGATATGTGCCTTTAGTTCGAGTTCGTTTCGGTTGCTAATGTACACAGGAATAATAACTTTTATTTCTCTTGGGAATAGAGTTCAATTTTCTTTTGCCAGCTTTCATCATATGGGTGAATTTACTGTGTTTATAATAAAATGTGGACAGACGACGTGATAAGGGCCGCGGGTAGACTATGGATCCAGACTGCCTCTGATTGGTTCTTTTGGAAAATTAGGGGGGGGGGGGAGGCTTTTATCCAGCAGTGAAGATACTACGGCTGAGATGATGATAATAATAAAATGTAAATATGTACTTTTCTAATACAAATTTATGTTTTCGCACTTTTATAAAATAGCACTTATTCAAAATAGAACTTATTCACTATGGAGGCGCGGAAAAAACCCTGAAGGGTTTAACAAGATCTAAATCTCGTTGCGGCGGGATTACGACAGATCACGCCATGAATCCCTGCGGCGGTTTAGTGGACTGTATGTTGGTTGCGGCTGTAAACGAACAGTTGACTGTCTGATGGACAGGATAGACAGAAGGAAATGCACGTACCTTGTAACCGGTGCTCTGGTGCGATCTCCTGCAGGATTCTCCAGAACGTCCAACTGGCAGACACTGCTCCTTATAGTTTGTTTATAAACGTTAAGACGCGGATAACAACTACACTCGTGTTCAATTCGATTCTTCCTTTTTTCGAGCGAAATTTGCTGAAGCGTTGGCGAGATCTCTTCTCACGTTCGCGGCGGTGACGTGCATATATATCGCGGGATTGTGGGTAAAAAGGAAAATTGAGGGCTATGATTTTAATGAAGAGGCGGGTACAAAAGGAAAATGGACTTGACAGCCAAACCATTCGATTACGGCGCAACCAGACTACATGAAAAGGTATACAGTTCAGTACGCGAGTGATGTCGGCGGTTATGATTTCACGCTTTTGTCTTACCTTATCAAAACACGTAATGTCTTATCATGTAATAGGCATGATGAGGGTATTAAAGAAACAAAGAATAAATGGTTTTGGAGAAAAATACATGTTGAAAGGAGTCTAAAAAATTACTAATTTTTTGTATTAAAATTGAGATTAATAAGATTTTCAATAAAATAGAAGTATAAATAACTGCAATCGGCCATGTTAACTGAAACACCAATCAGAGCGAATGACGTCACGCCCGGGTAAGTGCCATCGTGTTGCTTGACTTTGCTTTGACAGAATGAAAAATCTGATGAGATGTCGGTGACGTCACGGTTCATCAGACGCGACGCCATGACACCTAAGAGCGTTTTCGCGCGTAATTCAAAATAGATTTAAAAAACATTCAATAATTCGCGTTGAAATTTAGTTTTTTGCTGAAATATTGTTTTTTTCGGATATGGTAAGACGTGTATCTACATTATGGAAGGGAATTTCAAAATCTGTCATCATGCCTATTATAATGACTTTTTAGTAGAGTATGAAATGCGAGCTTGCCTCGATCAAACGCATCGAACGCGTAAACGTGAATTTGTATGGAATGGAGCAGCGCTATCTAGTGGCTAACTAGATGGCACTGCTTCAATCCCATACAAAGTCACGTTTACACGTTCGATGCGTTTGATCGAGGCAAACACGCACTTCGCACCACAGATATCGTAACAATTTGTGAGGTAACGTGCTTTCGAACTAAGGAAATCGCGTGGAATTTCTAAGTGACGTTAGTGAATTAAGGCCCAGAGTATGAAGTGCGAGTTTGCCTCGATCAAACGCATCGAACGCGTAAACGTGAATTTGTATGGAATGAAGCAGTGTTATGTAGTGGCCAACTAGATGGCGCTGCTTCAATCCCATACAAAGTCACGTTTACGCGTTCGATGCGTTTGATCGAGGCAAACTCGCACTTCGCACACTGGTGTGCCATTAAACTGTACCTTTTAGTGTATTAAATAAGTGCTATTATTCTTTATTGCTATCTAATTGCTGATTTATTAGATTTAAATGAAAAAATTCCCTACCCTTCTGCATTAGCTAGTTTGTGTATATAGCTGTATGTTCACGTTTAAAATATTGAAAAGAAAAAAAAAATAGCAGAGAAACCAGTGCATAGGTATGAACATGATGTACCTTTGTTGAAATTGGTCTCACTAAATTTGTATAGCAATTTGCTTTATTAGGTAACTTAACTTACTTACTCCTTAACTTGTAAGTCGTCACTCCCACCAAAGAGGAGGCCAAGTTACGGAAATGTTGAGGCGAGGTTTAACACAATTAAGTAGAGGTCGGATTGTAAGCATAATAAAAGCTTGAAATATGCATGCAAGTATGCATGAAAAATGTTTAAAATATGCAACATATTAATGATAAAAATATGTAATGGCTTTTTATTATTTCTAAATAACAAACATAATTAATAAGTAATTAGCGGTCCGCTTGCTTCCCGCGTGTCTGCTTGGCCATCAATCACCATAGCTCAAATAAAATTTATAAAACAGATGGGAATGTTAAGTTATTCTTAGTGTCGTGAATTTTCAGTAAATATACCTTCACAGCTATAAATTTTATATCAATAAGTGTGTATTATATTAGATATGAAATAAATTTTATTAAATGAAACGGATATATGGCTTTTATTTATAACAAGCGGTGGGATCCCTTATTAAATTAAAAATTGCAGGGTTGATTTATTTAAAACTTTCAAAAATTAGTGAATAATAAGATAACAACAATAAAAGTTGTTTTAAAATTCCTGTCTCAAAGGTGCGTCCAGTTTTAATAACATGTTAAATAACTTTGTTGTATATATAACATTGCAACATAAAACAAGACTACAACACATTAAAATAAAAGTGCCACATAACAATATTACTCACATTTTTTTTTAATTAAAAATGAGTGCTTCTGGCCAGCATCTAGCCGTGTAATAAAGTTGAGGCCGACGATGGAGCGAGCTCACCCAGAAGATGCCCATTCACTCGAACCTTGAAAAGATTTGGGTTGTATGAGCTCTGAAATACAGACGCCGGCAGGGAGTTCCAATGCTTAGCAGTGCGCATTATAAAAGATGTTTTAAATCGCTTGGTCCGAATTAGAGAGATTTCGTCAAGGTGAGGTTGTTTACAATTGTGTCGGACGCTCTCGCTAGAGAGTATATATGTTCTGTGGTCGGACGCGTCATGAGTGCACGTGATGACGTGGCTCAAATGTTATTTTATATAATTTTGTTTTATAACACATATAAAACATGTTATCAGATCTAACTATGTTTTTTAATCTACAGTCTGCACTCACTTTTAGAATCCGGCTATTAATGTTCAAATATATCCCCACATTGTCATTATAATCCTTGTTAGTCTAGTTTTGGTGGGCAGGCAGGCTGACTGTCAACTTGACTGCAAGTTTGCTGCCGACCTCAGTAGGATAAAAGATAAAGGATTGGGAGTGGCTGTCACTGAAACAACAGCATACGTGCTGGCATTTCATGGTGGTCTTCTCTAAGGGGATACTATTACCTACGCTTAAATAGTGTAGGTACTTAAATCTTTATCCTAATATTATAATTGCGAAAGTCTGTAATAAAGTTTTCAATAAGTTTTCAATAAGTCTGTAATAAGTTTGGTTTGGATGTTTGTTTTTCAACATGTTTTTTTTTTGTTTGAAGGCAGACGTGATCAAGATGGCTCTTAGCTATAGTTCTTGAAGATTTATTAAGGCGTTTGAAGATCGTCAGCTTCCTATTTGATGAAGGGATTTCACTAACTTCCACAGGTTCGATTGATGTGAAATGTGGATACCTTCACTTCGGTGGTATTTCCACGACATGGTAACTTTGATGTGATGCTGAAGCATGAAATAGTTTGCAGAACAGGCAACTCCTCGGCTACTTACAACAGAAATAGCGTGTTTGGGCTCAGTGTCGGGTTATAATCCCTTTTCCATCCAAGCATATAAGAATAACACGTCTTACTACAATTCTTTGATCAGAATGTGTCGAGCCTACAATAACCTAGCCTAGATATATTTCTTAGTAGGTTTTCCAAATTCAAACGTAGATTAGGCTCATTGATTGGATGTTTATTAAAATTATATTTAATTAGTAATTAGTGCTTATATTCTGGTGTATCAAGGAGAGGAGTCAAGACAGACTTACCGGTAGCTGTGAGTCTTTCCTCGCCTGCTCGACTCGCGCTGGTTCGTTGTCCACCACAATACTCGAAGAGTTTTTTATTAGTTTAAAGCGTTAATCCGGAAAGCCTGTTTTGTTTCACACAGAGTTTAGATATTTCACACACTACACACAAGATTAGCGGATAGTCTAAATTGCGGGATAAACTGCGTGTTGCGAGCGTTGCGACGACTTGGAATTGTCTGCCTTGATTTAGAGGGTAGGAAAAGGTAAAATAAATAGATAATATGTAGGTAGTTGAGTGTGATGCGAATGTTTGCATGTGTGTAATGCGTGTTTGGATGTGTGCGTGTTTATAGCATAAACGGCGTCAACATATTCTGTATTTAGTATTTTCACTGAATACGGAATATAGGTTTATTCTGTATTTTACTATCATATTATTATTGTTAAGTTAGTTCAATTTACCTTAAACTTAGCTATGTACACTGTTAGGAGTGCAATATAGCAATTAATTTTTACACGTGCACTTTTTAGTTTTTATTAATTGCATTTTGTTTGTGTACTTCATTAAATAAATAAATAAATAATTTTAAAGTTACCTTTAATTTTAATTACTTATAGCCTGTGATGAGTAGGATGTAAATATAGCTTACCATCGCTATCACCACCACACTATCTGTCCTTTGTTATATCAGGGTTAGCAATGAACATGCTTTCCCTATTGATATTGCTAGATTTGATAGGCGACGGTAGCCACCTAGATACCATCAATCGGGCCGTCAGTCTACTTGCCATATTTTAAAGGAAAGGGGGTTCTATGTTTAACAGTTGGCATCTGTCGACTGTTAATGAAATGAATTTTATATTATTGCCCATTTGATAGAATAACCGACGAACTTCTAAGACATTGACATTGAGAACTTTTTAAGACTATCCAGACTGTCTTTGCGCAAATATAAAAACGGGGATCGACGCTCGAAGGGCAGTGAGCTGCGGTACCTACGTGAGAATTGAGAGTTTGTACGAAGACATCTGCAACAGTAAATTAGCGACACATTGAAAGAATTAGCGACGATATTTGCGCGTTTAAGGGTTTTATCGAGAAGCCTTGTGATATTTGGAACAAAATCTTGGTCTGCAGGAATAAATCGACTCCTTTCACCCTTACACGACATTTTAACTCATCCTGCACGTAACACTATCTAATATATAAAATTCTCGTGTCACTGTGTTTGTAACAAAACTCCTCCGAAACAGGTGGACCGATTTTTATGAAATTTTATTTGTATATTTGGTAGGTACAATGAGAATAGGTCGTGAATTATTTTTCACCCTCCTACCCCCACCCCCCATTTTTTAATCGCAATTTTAGTATTTTTGTATGAACAATATCCAAATAATTTAACTCACAAAATTGAAAATAAAATTAGACCCTATATGTGGCGTCACAATCGGGTTACAGAATTATTTTCGGGTTCGAGCAGGACAACGTCTGCTGGGTCAACTTAGTAATTCATAAAGACACGCGGACGGAGTCGCTTGCAAAATATGTGTAATAGATAGCCGCATTAGCTAATAAATGGGCCGCTTGCCGGTCACAGGTACAATTCCGTTTCGTGCTAAATCGCAGTTATCGCGATGATGAAAATTTCGAGTTGGCCATTAACACTCGGCGCCACGACGCGGCACGCGATTATGTTTCTAATTGCTTTGCTATCTCGTAACCGGATCATCTGACACTGTTACCCACTTACACTAAATCTCTGGGAATATATTATTTAATCCTCAAATCAAGGCGTTTGACTAAAGCGAGTTACACTTAGAAAATTAAAACTAATATAAATGTTTTTTTTTTTTTTTTTTACTATAGATGGGTTTGCTCTCGACCAGCATCTACCCATATAGGAAGGATGAGGCCGAAGATGGAGCGAGTTCACCCAGAAGATGCCTATTCACTCGAACCTTTAAAAGATTTGGGTTATATGAGCTCGGAAATACAGACGCCGGCAGGGAGTTCCAATGCTTAGCAGTGCGCATCACAAAAGATGTTTTAAAGCGCTTGGTCCGAATTAGAGGGATTTCGACAAGGTGAAGATGGTAACCAGCCGTACGTCTGCATGTCCGATAGAAGAAAGGGGAAGGCGGTATGATCTCATGCAGCTCTCGAGCACACTCTCCGAAGTACATCTTATAGAATACACACAGACAGGCAACCTTGCGTCCATGTGCCAGGCTCTGCAGCTTATGTGAAACTAACTCTGTCTTTTCACGCCTTAAATACTCAACCGATCATCAAAGGCGACTCTAGCTCATGTAGCGCCCTACAATCAATACCCTGGTGCCCTCTCCATCAGCATGTTGAAACTCATTTAATATGTGTTATTTTTGGTTTTATAACAATTTAAATGCTTTAAACTGTTGGCGCCTTGCTTTGCTACCACGCCCGGCGTTGGTCATAACACGGGGACAGAGTCTTTGAGAGCATCGTTACCGCGAGCGACACAAGCTCTTTGGAGGTGTTGCGAACGGGAGTGGCGCTTGCTCGACGCCCCCTAAGACCCTACGCCCGTGTGCACGGCACATCCTGCACTATAGGTAAAGTTGGGCCTGTCGATCATCATGAAATTTTGCACACATTTTTTTATTTTTTTTATTTAGATCAGGGTAGCGCTTGACCACTATCTCACCTGATGTGAGGTGTAGATGTGGCCGAAGGTGGACCACGCTTACCCAGTAAATGCCCATTTACCCTAGTTTTGAAGACCCCGAGGTTGTAACTCTGTGGGAACACAGACGCAGGCAATGAGTTCCACTCCTTAGCAGTCCGAACAAGGAAGGTGGAACTGAAACGCTTCGTGCGTGATCGAGGTACATCGACCACGAAGGAATGAAACCCCCGCCCACGCCTAGTGTTCCGGTTGGATTAAATCGTACAGTATAGATGCACACTCTCCATAGTGTAGACGATAGAAAATCGATAGGCAAGCTACTTTTCGGCGATGCTGCAGGCTTTGAAGTTGGGAATCTGCAAGGCCGTCGTTGCCAATAAGCTTCTTTGCTCGCCTTTCAATCGAGTCCAGTGCGGCCAGTTGGTAACGGGCAGAACCATCCCAGAGGTGGCAGCAGTACTCCATGCAAGACCGGACCTGTGCTTTGTATAAGTCTAAGAGCTGCCCGGCAGTGAAATACCGTTTCACCTTGGAAAGGATGCCCAGCTTTTTGGCAGCTGTTTTGGCAATGGACTCGATTGAATCCCTGACATATTGTCAGGGATACAGAATAGGACTTATAGTACCTTAAATCCAAAATCCACTCCCGAGGGGTCATGTAAATATAAAATATAGACGACCCCGTTGGATGAGTGGTTAGGGTGCTTGCCTTACGCTTAGTTCTAGGGCGTTCGATTCCCGGCTGGGGTCAACTTTGAAAAAAGAACTTTTCAATGTTGGCTCTGGTCTGGATCTGGAGAGTAGTGGCAGGGCACACTGGGTTTCGCAGTCATTTAGGCAGCCCGTCTGGCGGCAGTAACCACCTCCTTACAGAAGACCACCGTGAAATAATAGCACGTGTGCTGTTGTGTTTCGGTGAGTAAGGGATGCCAGAGCACATTTCCCTATCCCCTCCTAATCCTACTGTCGTCGGCAGCGCACTTGCAGCACCTGTTGCGTTGCTTATGTTATAGGCGACGGTAGCCACCTACCATCAAGTGGACCATCGCCTGTCTGCCTACTTTAACATTTAAAAAAAATATCCAACGCCTTGCAAAACTATGACGGTAATAAATATTGATTTAATTATTGCTCCCATATTTTCCGACGAAGTTGCGAGCATTAATTAAGTAGTACCTATTCCAATAAGTATTTTGTCAAAAACAAAGAAAAGTAACCAAACTAGGCTAAACTAGGCTGAGTATAATTTCTTGCAAAGATCAAAATGTAAATTTGAACTATATAATATAATAGAATATGTTATAGCAATTAAAGCTTATAATAAACTAGCCAATCTATCACTATCAAGTAAGTATTATTCTCAAAAGTGCCCAACGTGCCTAAAGAAGTTTAAAAAAAAATAAGTGAACGACTTCGATAGATATACACTTAACACGAGGTAGGTAAATTTTACAAATATAAACTTTTCTAAAACTGGTAAGTCAAACTTTTCCCGAAAACGTGTTAAAATAATTATTGAGGCGTCGAAAGTGGCCTCGGCGGCTCCATTTTATGGCTTATAAATGAAAGTTTGTCTATTCGCGTCAGGGAAAGAGCTATTTCCGGAGAATTGCCTTTTAACAATGAAAATTTTGAACTAAAATATGAAAGTATTACTTTTATGTATTGATCGGTTGCAGACAGGCTGACGGTCTACTTGATGGTAGTTGACTACAGCTGTCCATGTTTTTTTCCTTTAATTCTTTTAAAAGTAACTTTAACGTTTAAAATTACTGAAAAAAGTTACCACAATAATTCTCTATAACTATTTTTTATTTTATTTTTATGTTAAGGTCGGCAGACAGGCAGACGGTCCACTTGATGGTAGGTGGCTACCGTCGCCGTATAACACAAGAAACGCCAAAGTTGCTGCAAGTGCGCTGCCGACTGTAGTAGGATTAAGGATAAATGATTAGGAGTGGATAGGGGAATGGGCTCTGGCATCCCTTACTCACTCACCGAAACATAACAGCACACGTGCTGTTATTTCACGGTGGTCTTCTGTAAGGGGTTGGTTACTGCCGTTAGACGGGCTGCCCAAGTAACTGCGAAAACGCAGTGTGCCCTGCCACTACTTTCCAAATCCAGACCAGAGCCAAATTTGAAAAGTTGATTTTTCAAAGTTGACCCTGCCGGGAATCGAACCCGGGAACCCTAGAACAGCGCGTTAAGGCAAGCATCCTAACCACTCATCCAACGGGTTCTTATCTATTTAGTCCTACTATAGTGTAGCTATTTTGCCGACGGCTTCTCCGTAGAAACAACTATCGGAACTATCGGGTTTTTATGTAAAGATCGTCAGACATGCTGACGGTTCACGTGATAGTTGGTGGCTACCGTCGCCTATAACACGAACAACCCCACAGGTTCTGCAATCGCATTGTATACCATAGTAGGATTAAGGATAAAAAATTGTGTCCATATTAATTTTCATTAAAATCAATACAATAGCTTAACCGTGAAGTCGTTATGGACAGATTGAAGTTATTTTAGAAATACTAATACCAAAGATGAACATAAATAATAATTTGTCTAATTATAAAGCATTTTATTATATTGTAATGACAGCATATATCATAGAATATCATAAAATGTCATATCATAGAATCCCCTATCTTCTGTGAGAATAGCCTTATAAGGGTTTCTTAGCACATACCTACATTCCCGTGTAATTTTTTCTGATCCTTGACTACAGTTACCACATGGTTACGCAATCTGAAGTTTACACAAAAAACTAAATAGCTAATTTGTACTATAAGCTAATAATATTAAAATAAATTGCAACCTTGATAGCTCATGTGTTTTGAAACCTCATATACATTCATACGAGGGCTGTTCTAAAAGTTTTTAGTGAGATGAATAATAGTTAGGATATCAAAAAAGTTGATTTACATTTTTGAAAATATTCCCCTCCAACCCCTATGCAACCTATGCACTTATGCATCCGAGTGAACCAATCCTCAAAACATTTAAAAAACGCATCTTGCTGGAGGTCGTTTGCGACGCTGTCCAGGATCAGAATCCCCAAAGGCAGCTTGTAAAATTTTGTGGGATTTCTTGAAGGTTAATCAGCGTTTATAATCATAGAAAATCATAACACCAAAAGCTTCCCGCGAGACGTCCATTGTTGCAACCAAGAAAGAACGACAGATATTTTTTTAAAATATTTAAAAAAAATAACCATTTATAGCCAGCGAATGATTTTCACCAAGGAGGTTTGTATTGAAAGGAATTTTGCATTTAAAATAGTTTCAGGAAAAAAGTCCATTGGATGAGTGGTTAGGGTTCTTGCCTTAACGCTCTGTTCTAGGGTTCCCGGGTTCGATTCCCGGCAGGGTCAACTTTGAAAAATGAACTTTTCAAATTTGTCTCTGGTCTGGATCTGGAAAGTAGTAGCAGCACTGCGTTTCGCAGTCATTTGGGCAGCCCGTCAGGCGGCAGTAACCACCCTCTTATAGAAGACCACCGTGAAATAACAGCACGTGTGCTGTTGTGTTTCGGTGAGTGAAGTAAGGGATGCCAGAGCCCATTTCCCTATCCCTTCCCAATCCCTTATCCTTAATCCTATTGTAGTCGGCAGCGCACTTGCAGCAGCTTTGGCGTTGCTTGTGTTATAGGTGGCCACCTACCATCAAGTGGACCGCCGTCAGCCTGTCTGCCGATTTTAATATAAAATAAATTAAAAGAAGTAATATTTACTCTGTGGCTAACAATTTTTGGAACAGCCCTCGTATTAACTGGATATTGGTCAACTTTATGTTTAAAGAAGTTAGCTTATAATTAATAATTAAAAGGTTAACATTTATTAGTTTAAAACAACCTTTTTTATTATGAAGGTTGGTAAGCACGGTTGACGATTCAGTAAGTCGCCTAGAAATTACACAAGCAAATCAGGGGAAGCAAGTGCGTTATCAAATCTCGCACAGAATAGGAACAGCGCTTGTTTTGTCATATTTTTTTGGGCCACTTGGTGGCAGGTGGCTACCGTCGCCTAAGAATACAAGCAACACTAGGGTGCATGTCTGTGCTAATGCACTGTCGACCCTATGGGAAATTATTTAAAGCACGCTTGATCCTACGGGAAATTATTTAAAGCACGCTTGACCCTATGGGAAATTATTTAAAGCACGCTTGCCCCTATGGGAAATTATTTAAAGCACGCTTGGCCCTATGGGAAATTATTTAAAGCACGCTTGACCCTATGGGAAATTATTTAAAGCACGCTTGACCCTATGGGAAATTATTTAAAGCACGCTTGACCCTATGGGAAATTATTTAAAGCACGCTTGACCCTATGGGAAATTATTTAAAGCACTCTTGACCCTATGAGAAATTATTTAAAGCACGCTTGACCCTATGGGAAATTATTTAAAGCACGCTTGACCCTATGGGATATTATTTAAAGCGCGCGTCTGATTGATAATGTTTATACTCCGGGCGCAGTATGGAACAACTGGCTCAAGATCCTAGGCATGCCAGACACAACTTGTTTTCTCAAGGATAAAATGTGGGGAATCGAGTAGTCTAAAAATATAATTACCTACTTGTGGCGGCGGAACGACAGAAATGCTGACGGTCCACTTGATGCTAGGTAGCTACCATCGCCTATAACTCAAGCAACGCCACGGGTGCTGCAAGTGCGCTGCCGACTACAGTAGGATTAAGGATAAGGGATTAGGAGGGGATAGGGAAATGGGCTCTGGCATCCCTTACTCACCGAAACACAACGGAACACGTGCTGTTATTTCACGGTGGTCTTCTGTAAGGGGCTGGTTACCGCCGCCAGACGGGCTGCCAAAATGACTTATGAAAATATACTCATATATTTTCTCAAGTGTTATATTTTTCAACGCGGACAAAGTCGGGGGCACCAGCTAGTTACCAATAAAAAGATTTTTTTTTTATTTTAATTTTTGATAAGTTTAATTTGATATATTTTATGAAAAAAGGCTACAACTACGCTGACGCTCTACGTGTCTGATGGCTACTGTCACCAATAAATTAACTCTTATAGGAATTGCTGACTCTTATAGGGAAATGATAGAGCAATAGGCCTGACACAACTTGCTCAAGCATCGAAACAGAACAGCACAAGTGCTTTTATTTCACCATGGTTTTTAATAAGGGGAAGGCTACTATTGTAATAATACCTATTAGAAGTTTTTATATGATTTCGTTACTGGCCGACAGAGTAGTTTTATGTACATATACTAATATTATGAAACTGAAGAGTTTGTTTGTTTGAACGCGCTAATCTCAGGAACTACTGGTTCGAATTGAAAAATTCTTTTTGTTTTGAATAGTCCATTTATCGAGGAAGGCTATAGGCTATATAAGATCACGCTACGATAAATAATATTATATATAAGCAGTGTCCAGTACGCCGCCGCCGCCGCCCGCAGAATGGGCCGCAGCGAAGCGTGGCCGAGTTCAGCTAGTGTTTTATATAATTTTTTCGAGTCAGTTTCGAGTTTGAGATAAGGTTGTGAAAACAAATAAAATCCTATACATAGGTGATTAATTTTATTATTTATAGTTATAGTTTGAATATAAGCAACTGGTCCATTATGATCCTGCTATGCCACTTAGTCCTGCGCACGACTAGAGTTTATGTATAAAATTTTCCTCGTGTCAATTGATAGCTGGATGCCTAATTACTCTATATTATTTAGTTACATTCTGCATACTCAGATGTTACGTGTATCCAACAAAAGTTATGTTAGTTACGTTCGGTATACACAGATGTCACTACGTTTTGTGAGTTTATTTTCAAATAGTTCATGCAATGCAGACTTATACTTTTCATACAAGATTTCGACTTTTGCTTTTATAAGCCCAGAGAATAGAATTAGGCGAACATAAATATGTACATGCGTCAGCTGTCGCACAGATTTCAAAGTGACAGTGACATATAACGTAACGCTTTTTAATTAACGCTTCTACTAATTTTAATCCTCATAAAATTTGCCACCGAGAGACTTTTATGAAAATCGTTTCTTAAGGAGATCTGTTGTAATAAAACATGGTTAATACAATTAATTGAGGTTTTATTTAACACTTAGAAAATAACGAGCGCGAACAGAGTGAAGAGAATGAATCAGTCCAAGTGAGTGTGATGCCATCTAAAGTTCACATAGACAATATGAATATTATATTGAGAAGGCGGGAAATTTTAATTACATTTAACAAGATCGTTTAAACACCAAAAATTCTAAACTTATTTGGAAGTGAGTGAACGTTTTGAAATAATTTATTGCTAACGCATTAGTAGACACATGTATGGTTTTGTAGGTAATCTTCCAAGTCCTTAATAGCTTTTTAATTAGTTTTCGTGTTAACACATTTTCCATTGGAGCTCCGTGACTTCAAAGCAATGCTTCGTTCGTTGATAACAAAACTATTTCTAACACCGGCACCGCCCCCTCTACAATGCCATGCAATTTTATCGCTCCGAATAACTTTTATAGAACTTGTAAATGGGCATTGTGGAATGTAGAGCAACTTCGACCCTTTCGAATAATTATATTTTTTCTAACTGTTAAGCGACATTTTTTTTTTAAAGTTATGTCGACAGACAGGCTGACGGTCCACTTGATGGTAGGTGGCTACCGTCGCCTATAACACAAGCAACGCTACAGGTGCTGCAAGTGCGCTGCCGACTACAGTAGGATTAAGGATAAGGGATTTTTTTTTTTTTTTTTTTATTATAGATGGGTTTGCTCTTGACCAGCATCTATCCATGTAGGAAGGATGAGGCCGACGATGGAGCGAGCTCACCCAGAAGATGCCTATTCACTCGAACCTTGAAAAGATTTGGGTTATATGAGCTCGGAAATACAGACGCCGGCAGGGAGTTCCAATCCTTAGCAGTGCGCATCACGAAAGATGTTTTAAAGCGCTTGGTCCGAATTAGAGGGATATCGACAAGGTGAGGATGGTAACCAGCCGTACGTCTGCATGTCCGATAGAAGAAAGGGGAAGGCGGTATGATCTCATGCAGCTCTCGAGCACACTCTCCGAAGTACATCTTATAGAATACACACAGACAGGCAACTTTGCGTCTATGTGCCAGGCTCTGCAGCTTAGTTCTTATTAGTGTATCATCGCCAATGAGCCTCCTAGCTCTGCGATCCACCGAGTCGAGTGCAGCAAGTTGGTATTTTGCTTTGGTATAAGGAAATGGGCTCTGGCATTCCTTACTCACTCACCGAAACACAACAGCACGTATATGCTGTTATTTCGCGGTGGTCTTCTGTAAGGTGGTCTTCTGTAATTTCCCAGATTAGGCTTCATCTATATCTATAATTTCTATTCATATTGTTACTTGCGAGGTGAGTCGAAATGGCGTGTACGGGCGAAACGAACGATTTATTTTCACAAACCAAGACGACTTCATCCAACTTATTGGATGAAACCGTTAAACTTGCCAAATGTCGTCAATGATTCCATTAATATGTCGCCGGTTCTCTGTTGCAGATAACTTCGCAAAGATAAGTCGCTTTCGAATCGTTGATTATCGCACAACTAACTGATTTCGCCCTTATACTTCGCACCAACGCCCCGATGCATTTCTAATCTTCCAGAAAATCTAAACACAAGGACGAATCCACCTCGGAAACCAGTCGGGAAGGGGCGTAGTTACTATCGATAGGATGGGACGTTCGAGACTTTCGGCCGGCGCGAACGTCTTTTCCAGAACGTTCCATAGTTAGTCGTAGCATTCAAACTCTATGTTGTAAAAACAAGGACCAATTCCTTTGACACCGGTCGGGAAGAGGCGTGGCTACCATCGATAGGGTGGGACGTTCGAGACTTTCAGCCGGCGCGGACGCTTTTTCCAGAACGTTCCATTGTTAGTCGTAACAATATTATAAATGAAGTAGCCGTTGGTCTCCGCCTGTTTCTCTGCCAACTTTTTCTAAACCACTCAACGAAATAAATGCTAAACGAGAAAGGTTTGTGTATATAATTTGCAGAAAAACATAAAAATACATCATCCTGTACATAGGCATACCATTTTTTGGAACGCTGGCGCTGAACAATGTACACTTCATTTACACTTGAGTTCATTATGAACATTTATTTTTGGGATAAATAGGTTTAGATTTTATCGTGTTTTTTATTATTATTATGTTCTGAGAAATTAAGATCCACGTAAAGAAGTACTAAACAAAAAACTATAGTTATTTTAGTGTACCTATATAAAATAAAAGAAAATTAATAAAATTATGAAGTTACTCGTACGTAATGTACATATTAATCAAAGTTAAATAATAGTTACCTTCTCCAACAACTGAGGGCTTGGTTTGTGAACACAAACCGTAAATTCGAGTTTACAGAAATACGTAACGTCGAATATTCGTCAATGCTGTTTTTTTCTATCTTGGATAGATATAAGTAGTCATACACGTTAATGTTGCCACTAGCAAAATTTTAGCAATATATGAGATGTATAATGGCATTTAAAATAGATACATGTCTTAATGTTGAACAGCGAAACAGTGGGTAAAAGTCTGGGATTGGCATCTTATCATAAAATTGACAGGAAGCACTCTTATACAAGAGTAACGCGAAAAAAAAATCCAGCGTTGTTGTGTTTTTGTGCATAAAGATTGGTGTTTTTTATTTTTAACATGTTTTCTCCTGATGACCAAATTGGATAATTAGTTAAACGCTCTCTCTCTGGCGTACCAGGTTCGATTCTCAGCAAGGTCAACATTGGCTTTGGTATGGATCTAGAAATTATTGATAGGGCATACTGCGTTTCGCAGTCATTAGGGCAGTTCGTCTGACGGCAGTAGTCACCTCCTTACAAAAGACCACCGTGAAACAACAACATGTGTGCTGTTGTGTTTTGGTGAGTGAGTAAGGGATGCCAGAGCCCACTGGTATACAAAAAGATATAATACATTTAAAAAAAGCAGAAAGGCAAAGTTTGAAAAGTTGCAAATACTTATGTCGTAATTTCAATACGTAAATACGTTACTTAATTTCGTTCTAGGCCCTCGCATTCGACGAAAAATAAACACGATGTTCTAGGCTGGCTTTGTATGCGGCTGTACACGGACCGGTGTCGTTGTAACAAATAAAAAAAAAACATAGCGCGGGAAATCTCTTGATTTTGTAAAATAAGGAAATGAAAATGTTAATTAAAACAGACTGTGAATGAAGTGTTTCCGGTATTCTATTTTTAAAGGTAATGTACATATAATATACTCACTTAATAATTTCATAATAATAATAATTTTTTACTTAATTATAATTACTTTGTTTATAATTATAATATACTTTATAATTACTTAATTATAGTAACTTAGCAGAACCTACTAATTATAATAATGTAACCCGTGTTTAAATATATTTTTTAAATTTAATTCACATTACTCATTCATTTAACATTTTTCAAGTTTTAAATTTTTTCAAAGTATGATTTAATATAATAAGTTTTTGAGTAAATTTAATTAATTATATTGTGTATACTAATATTATAAAGAGAATATACATAATTTTATTATCTATATACTAACAAGTGGATCGTCAGCCTGTCTGCCACTCTTTATAATATAAAAGAGAGATAGGGGATCTCAGAAACACTAGCACTTATTTAAAAAATCTTTCACCATTTGTAAGGTATACATTATTCCAAAAATAATGTATAAAAATAATTCCAAAAATAAAATCGAACCGAACTGTCTGTAAATTAAATATTTTTGCAGAAAAATAGTTTTTAGAATTTTTGTCTGTTTGTGCACGCTAATCTCAGAAACGGCTTTACCGATTTGAATGCGGTTTTCACTGACGTATTATAGCAAGCTTCCCGTAACATTTAGTGTTTGTTTTATTCCAATCGGTTTACAAACAAAACAGTTACTCGTTGAACCGAATACGACGCGTACGAAGTTGCGGGCTCAGCCAGTTATACAAATATACGATTGCACTGATGGTCCACTTGATGGTGTCGCCTATTACCGTCACCTATAGCTGCTGGAGGACGTTAGTATGATAAAGGGATTAAGTTTTGGCATCCCTTACTCATAACAGCACACATGCTGTTATTTCGCGGTGGTCTACTGTCGCAAGTCGTGCTGATACCATTTATGCCACTACTATTAGATGATTTTGTAATTCCACAAGCCTGTTGGTTGTCGTAACAATGTTATACTTTTTAAACTTTATTAGTCAGTTAAGTAGATTCCATTACAAAACTTGGTTTTTAGTTAGAGACATACTTACCTACGAATCATGTATTTTTAGTTAAGTGTGTACTTAACTAGTATAAAAATATGTATAATTAGTAGTTTTTATACTCATTATAAAGTGGCTTAAAGCCAATATATTTTTTTTAATTTAAAATGAGCGTTACAGATGAGCGCGTCAGTACCTTCCGCCTCTCAGTCTGAATGACAATGGATTTTTTAAAACTCATGTCATGTCATTGAGCGAATCGTTGTAATTGTACTCATTATACATTTGATTGAAGTTCATCGCATTTATTCCTCTATACACGTATTTTATATGAAACTAGCTTTTGTCGGCGACTTCGTTCGCGCGCCTTTTTCTTAGATGTTTTAGATGATCGCTCGGGAACAGTACTTTTCCGGGATGAAAGGTACACTATGTCCTTTCCTGCATCCCTGACAACGTGTATGTAAATTTTCATGATGATCGGTTCAGCGGTTTAGGCGAGAAAAGGTAACAGACAGACAGACAGAGTTACTTTTAAATTTATAATATTAAAGTATGGACTAGGATAATTCTGGGATAGGCCACTGAAAATATTTTCACAAGTAAAATTATGTAGTATTTTTGTTATTACATAAAATTATGTAATAACAAAAATTGTATAAAAATCCTCTGAAAGTAAAAAAAAACCTTAATAATAACCGTGTGATAATTTACACAATAATCAAATTTTGCAAATTGCACGCTTGTTATATCATTACTTTGTTGTTTTTATTGTAGACTAGCGGCCCGCCCCCGGCTTCGCCCGGCGTACAATTTTTATATACCCTAAAACATTCCCCGTTCATCCCTCTTTCCATTAGCGAAAACCGAATTAAAATCGGTCTACCCGTTCACGCGTGATGCCGTGACCAGGAGAAATGGAGATTCATTTTTATATATAAGGCTAGCGGCCCGCCCCCGGCTTCGCCCGGGATGCAATTTTTATATATAAGAACATTCCCCGTTTATCCCTCTTTCCATTAGCGAAAAGCGAATTAAAATCGGTCTACCCGTTCACGCGTGATGCCGTGACCAGGAGAAATGGGGATTCAATTTTATATATAAGACTAGCGGCCCGCCCCCGGCTTCGCCCGGGGTGCAATTTTTATATATAAGAACATTCCCCGTTTATCCCTCTTTCCATTAGCGAAAACTGAATTAAAATCGGTCTGCCCGTTCACGCGTGATGCCGTGACCAGGAGAAATGGGGATTCAATTTTATATATAAGACTAACGGCCCGCCCCCGGCTTCGCCCGGGATGCAATTTTTATATATAAGAACATTCCCCGTTTATCCCTCTTTCCATTAGCGAAAAGCGAATTAAAATCGGTCTACCCGTTCACGCGTGATGCCGTGACCAGGAGAAATGGGGATTCAATTTTATATATAAGACTAGCGGCCCGCCCCCGGCTTCGCCCGGGGTGCAATTTTTATATATAAGAACATTCCCCGTTTATCCCTCTTTCCATTAGCGAAAACTGAATTAAAATCGGTCTACCCGTTCACGCGTGATGCCGTGACCAGGAGAAATGGGGATTCAATTTTATATATAAGACTAACGGCCCGCCCCCGGCTTCGCCCGGGGTGCAATTTTTATATATAAGAACATTCCCCGTTTATCCCTCTTTCCATTAGCGAAAAGCGAATTAAAATCGGTCTACCCGTTCACGCGTGATGCCGTGACCAGGAGAAATGGGGATTCAATTTTATATATAAGACTAGCGGCCCGCCCCCGGCTTCGCCCGGGGTGCAATTTTTATATATAAGAACATTCCCCGTTTATCCCTCTTTCCATTAGCGAAAACTGAATTAAAATCGGTCTACCCGTTCACGCGTGATGCCGTGACCAGGAGAAATGGGGATTCATTTTTATATATAAGAAATAAAACAGCTTGAATATGTATGACCAATGTCATAACATCTCTATATATAAAAATGAATCCCCATTTCCCTTGGTCACGGCATCACGCGTGGACGGGTGGACCGATTTTAATTCGGTTTTCACTAATGGAAAGAGGGATAAATGGGGAATGTTTATAAACGGGGCGGGTCGCTAGTCTTCAATATAATAAGGGGCTTTTGTACGAATTAAACTGCGGTTTATCATAATAAAAGTGTCTGCACGTTAAATGTTTAAAAAAAAAAACGTACACGTTATACTTATGTTACCGAGGTCAAAAAATTGGTTTTAGAATTTTTGTCCGTTTGTCTGTGCGTTTGTGCACGCTAATCTCAGAAACGGCTTAACCGATTTGAATGCGATTTTCACTGATTTATTGCAGCAAGCTTCCCGTAACATTTAGTGTTTGTTTCATTTCAATCGGTTTACAAACAAAAAAGTTACATACTATACCGAATGCCACGCGTACGTAATTGTGGGCTCAACTAGTATAAAATACATTTTGTGGTCCATGAAAATCTGATGATTATAATAATAATGATTTTTAATATTGTAGTGTCAGGGCACACTGCACACCGCACTGATAGATTGCATAGATCGTCTGACGAAAATAATTAGCACTTTAGAAAATACCACCGTGAAAACAGCATGTACGCTTAATTAATTAATTAATTTAATTAATTCGCTATTGCAGCTCCATTGTTGTTGCTTACAACGACAAAAGTCAACTTCCATTCCATTTCCTGCCACTCATTAACTTAAAAAATCAGCTTATCGATGTCCAAGGTGGATTAAAGGCCTCAAGCATAAATCGTCGGAGTTAAATAAGCTCGTTGTACATTTTACCTTTTAAATCTGTCATTGACTATGTTTTTGGCTAGCTTTAAATTCTGTTATAGGGGTCTATTTTTTTTAACATTACAGTAATTTAATAATTTGGGTACATTAATATATAATAAAGTAAATGAATTTAGAATAATATTAACAATAATTATATATACAGACCTGCCTATCTAGTTTAGAATATTTAGTAGAAAAATGCGTGGCGGAGATTAATTGGCCAAGAAGAATAACTCGTCTAGCTCATCCGGATTCTCATCCGGGGTCTATTTAACATACATATATATGGTTTATATATCTATCTTGATCCTTCTACTGAGCAGAACCACATAAACGCACACAATGGCTTTTAAATTTTTTGAGTAACTTTTTCTGGGAGTAACTTTTTCGTCGGTCAATATCCATCAGTTAAACCTAATAATTGGCTTTATAAAAATTTACTTGTAATGTATTAACACTTAATATTAAATGTATATAGGTATTGTATATACTTAAATATATTACGCTGTGATGGCTGCTTTACATAAATAATTAACTATGTGATTAGTCGGATAATGCGCGCTTTTAATTTTTTACTGCAGTACCTGCAATATCCGAAAACTCGTGGATGTTTATAGAACAACAGAAATGTTTACTCTTATGATACTATAGTTACGTAAGTATTCATCTAACATCCTCTATGGTAATTGTGACTAACAGAGGCAGTTTGAGATTTCGTTTAAGCCAGTGAGATAATGCGCGATAAAATTCAACGACGTTATCGGAGACTCAACCGAGGTTTCACACCGAACATGACATAAGCAGGCACGTTATCCAGACTTTTGGTTCGGGGGGGGGGGGGGGGGGGGGGGCAAACATTGAAACAACCATGTGAACTGTGTAAAAATCGCTGTAATCGCTGTACAATAATTTTTAATATAAGTATTTTATGTAAGTATTATATAAGTATTTTTCTGTTTCCGCTGGCAGCCAGTACGTCTAGTACCATATCAGGATCTGGCGCCAAAGCGGAATGAATAGACAATAGAGCGAGAACAGTAAGCCTTTCGGCCGCCATTCTATTCCTTAGGAAGGATTTTATTCTCTTTAGGCATGAAAATGACCGCTCCAGAAAATTTTGTCACACGTGTCTAAAATTTCCATAATTTCGACTGGTTTCTTATCTCTGTTTTTCCACTTGGCACACCACATACTATGTACTCTGCTTTTATTAGTGATTCTCCAACACTTTCTTCCCAATAAATTTTCATGAAAGAACACGCAAGCGAATAAACAGACGGCTAAAAACGTTTTTTTTTTTCAATCAGATTTCGGGGGGGACAAATCCCAACTATCCCCCCCTCTGTATACGTGCTTGGACATAAGTAGAGATAATGGTTAAAAAAATTAAAAAAAATTAAATTTTAAATTAAATTAAAATTCTTATGTAAAGTAAACTAGAGTAAAAGTAAAACTTAAATTAAACGTCTGCGAAGATCTTGTTACTCAGTCACACGTAAAGCTTTGATAAGAATTAGTTGAAACTTATTGCATTAATAGACCATATCCTGGTTGAACAATTTCTACCAAAATTACATATTTCCACCAAATCGTCATTTAAGTGCATGGGTGTCCCCTCATGGTCACCTGTGCGCATGACCGGCGGCAGATAATGGTGGCACTTCCGCCGGAAGTGTAACAATTGGCGCCATGTTGATTTTGCTCAGACATTGTGCTCCCGCGCACACTGAGGATAATCGACGTTACAAAATCGATACAAATATAATATTGTGTGGACCAATACAACATTTGAATAATATTTAGGCTGTAAACCATAAACTTGTTATCTTCCAGTCATGGGGTCAAGTTCTTCAGCGTTGAACTCGGAAATCCCTGGAGCCGATCTTCGCCTCCCGACATCAGGCTTGAAATTCACTGTACAACAATTACGAACTTTGAACTCCTATGTCGAGAGCTTGCATGAAGAGGACCAAAGGGGTAATTATTTCCATTATAAAAATACAAACATTCTTTATTATATAGGACTAATTGTCAATATTTTATGAAAAAAAAAACTGGCCAGTCTTTTGGGCAGTCCGTCTGGCGGCAGTAACCACCCCCTTACAGAAGACCACCGTGAAATAACAGCACGTGTGCTGTTGTGTTTCGGAGTGAGTAAGGGATGCCAGAGCCCATTTCCCTATCCACTCCAAATCCCTTATCCTTAATCCTACTGTAGTCGGCAGCGCACTAGCAGCAGCTTTGGCGTTGCTTGTGTTATAGGCGACGATAGCCACCTACCATCAAGTGGACAGTCAGTCTGTCTGCCGATCTTAACATAAAAAAAAATTGCTATACGAGTATACAATAAACAATTAATCATTCGTGAGTCTCAAGCAGCTCCATCAATTAAGTTAATTATCATCATTCGAGGACTAAATAACATTTTTATCCACTCGTATATGATTTCTGCTTAAGTAATGTTTTAAGTTTGTGTAATGGTATAAGGCTTTAATCACTTGGGATCTTTTGCAGTACTGTATTCCATTATACCATTCTTTTATCTTCTTTTTATTCTTTTTCTCAAGATCAATAAGGCATTAGCACTGATCTCCGTGTCACTTGTGTTGTTTATAATTTACGGTAGCCGCCTCCATCAGTTGGACCAACAGCCTTCGCCGACCTTAACCGTAAGGATACTTTAACCTGTTCCAGGGCGTTTATCAACTGAAATGGAAAGTGCTGTAGAAAATCTGGTTCAACGTATAGTCGATGGCGCTGGACAAAGGGACCCGCGGTTCAGGTGCTGTCATCTAATCGCTTTACATAGAGGAAAGAAGGTGAGTTCCAAATAGTTTTAATCTTATAGGTAGGTATCTATGTTATAGGTATTTTCTACATATATTAAACAATTCTGTCATCAAGTACTATAGGGAGAATAACTACTCTTATTTAGCTCAATTCACGTTTCTCTGGACTATTTCCGTTACACTTATATAGTTGCGTTTCTATCAGCTGCTTACGGCTGTTATATAGCCTGCTATCTCCTCTGAACTTTTTCTAATTGTCGTGTACAGCGACGAAGAGTGAGAATTCAAGTAGCAAGTTGTCGATGAGGAGTAAGAACGGTCCGAATACGCCGAACAGCGCTGTTCACTGTCATATTATGCGAAATGCGAATGATAAAACATATTCTAAGGTTCTGCCTGTTTGGCGCGATAGCTGCATAGACTCGGAAAGCTGAACGTCCGTGGGATGAAGCAGGTGTTTTCATCTAGCTACAATATGAGCTTCTTCAAGTGAGCAGTAAACAAATTCCTGCACAGGGTCGGCAGCGATGATGTCCCTCTAGTGTTCATTGTGCTCTTTGGCGACGGTAGCCACCTACCATCAAGTGGATCATCAGCCTGCCTGCTACCCTTAGTAATATATATAAAAAAAAGCTGAATTGAGCTGAATAAATTTAGTTACTCCCTAAGGCTCACGAATTAATCCGATTAGCCTGAAGGAAATAAAAAAAAATATTGCTCCTTTTCTCACAGATGCGGTCCAGGTCATTGGAGTATTTAGTAACCCTGGACTCTCTGCCCACTTTGAATGCAGGCAATGACGACTGCTGTCTGCAAGACGGACCAGTTGGTTACGGGAAGATTAGGCTCTCTGGTAGAGAAGCTGACAAGTGGGCAGAATTCATTACACCTTCTGGATATTTGTGCAGGTGATTTTATTTTACTGCTAATTTTTTTATCCAATAGAAGATATTTGGGACACTTTGATCAGTTATTCAAATACTTTTACAAAATGCCATAAAATAACTTTATGTGTTAGAAGAATTATATACACGTATAAAGATTCTTCCGGCCGGGCATTTTGTGTGTTTCAATGGACCCCCGGATTGTTTAGATTACCCGGTTTATGATCCCGTAGATGGTGCTGCGACCGGGTAAAAATTTTTTTCTGAAACGGCTAATTGCAGGCAAACCATCGTCTGGGCAAGACAATGTCGGTCAAGTCCGTAATATAACCGTCAATATAACATGTAAGCAAAATATTGTTGATTTTCTTTGCCAGAGATAAGGTGTTAGAGAGATGGGTGGAGCTGATCGCGCGTTGCGCGAATGCACGTGGAGGCGGCGGTTCGCGAGTTGCGTGCGCTCGTGCTGCGTCACACGCTCACCCTTATCACTACTGCTATTTAGAGAGAGGTACCACCAATCTCATAGATGTCTAAAGAAATATAAAAAGAAAGAAATAGGATTTTTTCTTACCTAATATACAAAAACACAAATATAAGCAACAAATAATACATAACATAAACACAAAGTTTTAACAATTAAAATAACTAATATTTAAACGACCTTTTCTTCACATTAACATTATTTAATGTGAAAAAAAGGTGCCCTAACATTTTTATTTAATGTTAAGATCCGCAGACAGGTCCACTTGATGGTAGGTGGCTACCGTCGCCTATAACGCAAGCAACGCCGAAGCTGCTGCAAGTGCGCTGCCGACTACAGTAGGTTTGAGGATAAGGGATTGGGAGGGGATAGGGCAATGGGCTCTGGCATCCTTTACTCACTCACCGAAACACAACAGCACACGTGCTGTTACAGTTGCGGTACAGACCATACACTGATCTTGCCGAGGATCCAGAGATATTGCCGAGGACGTCAGCACGGGACAACGTAGCAGTTAAGCATTTAAACGAATGTCTCTGTCAATTTTAAAAAAAACGTACTTTTCTCATAAAGAAGGCCTACAATTTAATGAAGTTGTCGTG
Organism: Bembecia ichneumoniformis; assembly: GCA_910589475.2. Lineage (NCBI taxonomy): Eukaryota > Metazoa > Arthropoda > Insecta > Lepidoptera > Sesiidae > Bembecia > Bembecia ichneumoniformis. The sequence continues at coordinate 17,788,305 of OU342532.1, forward strand.
CGAGGTACACACACTTTGAAATATGTTCGTCTCGTAGCGACAGGAGGTCGAGACGGGAATAGTTGACGAATTTTGTGCGAACTCTCTACGAGCGCGAAATACCAATTTATTGAGGCTTTCAATATAATGCTGAGAGATATGCTTCTGTGTTCAAATATTATTACTATACCTAAACATACTTCAAATAAAATAGGAACATTAATAATGTCATAGGATATAAATTGCGTTTTGCAATCATAAATTGGTCAGCTGTAGTGTGCGTTTTGGTGGATAAGTAAGAGATGACATTTTCTTTCTCTATCCCCTCATTCCCCCTTTAACCTGTCCTAACAAGAGAGATAATATACTAACATACAAAAAAATTTGTTTGTCAGCTCTGACGTACGACGACGTATAAACTTAAATGTAAAAAATTTTCCTCATGTCAACAGATAAATGGATACAAAATTACTTTATATTATTTAGTTACATTCTGCATACTCAGATGTCACGTGTTCCACCAAAAGTTATGTTAGTTACTTTCGGTATACACCAAGCACGTATACAGAGGGGGGGATAGTTGGGATTTATCCCCCCCCGAAATCTGACTGAAAAAAAAAAACGATAGATGTCATTCATTCAGAAAGTGAGAAAAAAAGACTGGTCGGCATGTGTGACACTCTGACACTAGATTTATAGAACGTCACGACTCTATAAATGTATTTTGTGAGTTACTCAAACCTATTGTCAATGACATTGAGAGAACTATCCTGCACAAACAGAACTGTTGCCCAAACTGCGTCTACATTCATAGCTGCGACGGAAAAGAGTAGTTTCTTGATTTCTCTAAAAACCTGTGATACAGCGATTTTTACACAGTTCACATGGTTGTTTCAATGTTTGTCTCCCCCCGAACCAAAAGTCTGGATACGTGCCTGGTATACACAGATGTCACTACGTTTTATAAGTTCAAATAGTTCATTTTTTCGACGACAGATGTCGCTGCGCCGGCAGGTTATAACGCATCGGCAGACAGGCTGACGGTCCACTTTTTTTTTTTTTTTTATACCAGTCCCTCCAGCATCATGCGCTGGAGCCTATGTTCGCTTTCCTTTCATAAAAGTTCTCGCTTATACTTTTCTCGTACTTTCATGCTTCATACTTTTAATTTTTCTTGCATACTTCTCTTTCATACTATGCGGATGGGATTTCCGCCTAACTACTATACTAACTGATACTTTTCTTATTATTTATTAGAATGTACATAATAAGTCTTTCAATTTAAATGTTAAAATATTTACAACAATAATTCAATAATAATGCAACAACAATATAAGATAAAAAGTTAAAATTTACAAAATTCAAATTATATTCTCTCCTAAGTCTTATTCAAAGATAATTAGGTACAGACTAATACAATGTCTTTGGTCTTATTAGTCCTAAATCTATGTCCTTATTTCTATTTCACAATAAGGCAAAAACTCATTCCTTCCTTTATCTAATATTATCTCACTAATGTTATCCTTTGTTATTTTCTTACCTAACCTAATTTCAACATCTATCCTGTCCACCTCCGAAGAGGGGCAGTCTAGTATAAGATGACGGTCCACTTGATGGTAGGTGGCTACCGTTGCCTATAACACAAACAACGCCAAGCTGCTACAAGTGCGCTGTCGACTACAGTAGGATTAAGGATAAGGGATTAGGAGAGGGGATTCCTTACTCACTCACCGAAACACAACAGCACACGTGCTGTTATTTCACGGTGGTCTTCTGTAAGGGGGTGGTTACTGCCGCCAGACGGGCTGCCCAAATGACTGCGAAACGCAGTGTGCCCTGCCACTACTTAATGTACTTACTTAGTATATTTCGTTTTATTTTAGCAAATTACATTGTTAATTTGAAATCAAATCAATTTTAATTAATGTGATTTCGGAAATAACGGAATACTGGTTTTGGTAAAAAGACTGTCTCTTACAAAACTTATTTGTACTGAAAACAAATTTAGGTTAGGTTCTGGAATCTTTATGAAATTAAACGTGAGCGGAGCTGATAGACTGCCTATTGCAAAATGTGTTACAAGACTTATTGTACTGGAAATGTGTGTGATATTAAGTGTTTTAAGACATGACACTGATGCTGATATTACAATGAAATGGTCGGTGTTGAAACGGCCGGCGATGAAAATGCCAGCGATGAAAGGGTGGCGATGAATCGACGGCGGTGAATAGTCCTAGACCCTCTCTAGTTGCACTTATTTTTCTTCCTTGTGTATACAGCATAAATAAATAAACCAGTATGCAGCATTTACTCAAGGTTAGTTCAATAGATGTCAGCACATGAGTTATATAGGAGTCCTTTTTGTATCCCACTTTCTCCCTAATCCCTTAAAAATGTATGTTAACTGCTAAAGAGATGACTAATACAACACCGCACACTATAAAAATACTCTTATTATTATTCATAACAAAAAAAAAAAAAAAAAAAAAAAAAACATAACATAACATAAATAACATTTTAATATAATCAATCATTTTGTGTGAATCGGGCCATACACGTCGATAATATGTTTTCTCACGCCTCGTAGCGACATCTAGTCTTATACCGCATTACCAACTCGTTACAAAGCCTTTAAACCATGTCTTTAAAGAGTAAGACAGTTCCTTCTTCAGATAAAGCATCATGTTTCAGCAAGCCATCCACAATCGAGTCCAGACCGCCGCCTGGCTATAGTGGAGGGCGCTGCCTGGGTTATGGTCAGAGTGGGTGCAGGCGAAGCAGAAGCGAAGCTAGTGTTGGGTGCGAGGGTCGCTGGGTGTAACGCTGCCGCATACACCACCAGAGTCCCATTGACTCATCCAATGGCTTTGCTCCACTACACTAGTGCTCAAGGGGTAATTTTATTTCTTATCGAAATATTACCATGAAATCTTAAACTGAGCAGTAAGGGGGTGGCCGGTAAAGGAGTGTGTTTCGGCGAGTAAGGGATGCCAGACCCCATTCCTCATAATCTTGATCGTCAGCCACTCTACCTGCCGATACAATCTTATATATATACCAAAGAGAAGAAATATACCCATATAAAAGTAAATAACCATATAAAAGTAGTGGCGTTTGGGCAGCCCTATAGCCTTCCTTACAGAAAACCACCGTGCAATAATAGCATGTGTGCTGTTGTGTTTTGCTGAGTGAGTAAGGGATATCAGAGCCCATTTCCCCGTTTTAATCCCTTATCCTCAATCCCACAATGGTCGGTAGGGCACTCACAGAATCACTCACACTTGCAGCAGCTGTGGCGTTGCTTGTATTTTAGGCGACGGTAGCCACTTATCATCAAGTAGACCTTCAGCCTGTCTGTCGACCTTAACATTAAAAAAATAATGAAGGCGCTGTCCGGCCCCCGTTTCTCACCCAACGACTTTTGATACGGTTTCCCACTGCATCCGAGCGAAGCCTTGGGCGGGTTGCTAGTTTAAAATACTTTGTACTATAAAGCTTTTGAGTTTGTAGCGTGATTTCATGTCCGTCACATTTCTTGTTAAATCTTCTATATTTAATATATGTACCTATATAGATGTTATATGTATATTTATATACATATAATAATATAAAATGGCAAACGAGCCTTGTCTCTACATTAAATTTTAAAAAACGCTAATCTCAGAAAAGGCTTAACCGATTTGAATGCGGTTTTCACTTGTATATTGTAGCAAGTTTCCCATAACATTTAGTGTTTATTTCATTTCAATCGGTTTAAAAACAAAACAGTTACTCGGATGTACCGAATACCACGCATACAAAGTTACGGGCTCAGCTAGTTATTAATATATACGTGTGCCCAATCTATAACTTATTTTATTTTCTTAATTTCCTAACAGTTAATATTTTTAGTTGCATTACTGGAAGTATGAGGGTTAAGGTGGAGACAAACGCTAAATACTAAAAATATCCATTGTTTAATGAAGATGTTACAAGGAATAGAAAACACAATTGCTTTGAAAAAAATATTATATTATACTTAAATATATATTATTAAAAAAAATATATATAACATGTGAAGAATCAATTGTATTAATAAGAATTTTCGTTAAAGTAATAGAAACTCCACAAAAAAAGGTTAGAACACAAGAAGAATTTGACTTTTATTGAAAATTCTTTCGAAAACGGCTTATTGCGCGCATATAAATCCTGTACCTATTAATAAGTTTATGTCAGTTTAAAAAATTGTATTAATAAAATTTTTTTTTGCGTATTGTTCTAATGGTAAAAACAAAAAAACACCATTCCTAGGCCTGTTGAATTGTCTCCGCCGCCAGTGAGTTCTATTGTAAAAGTCATTTGCCTAAGTGAAGCCCTTAAATTTACAATTATTCGATGGTGTTTTCAGGGCTATTACGCCGCGGCGGTGGCGCCACCGTCAGGCGTAATCTGTGGGGAGCGGAATTGCACTTGGCAGCTGTGGACACCTTCGCTGGAGGCGGCTTTAGACGCTCACAGCTCAGACGTCTCTGCGGTGAGCAGAGTCGCGGGAGCACTCAACGCGTTATTGGACCACATGAGGGATGGCACTTATCAAGTAAGCGGAGCGTTTAATATACAAGTCGTTGTAAAATGTCGGACTTGACATGAGCTCAAAGGCAAGATTCAATACGAAACCTCCATTTACTACATCAAAATGCAATTATTTTTTATATGAAGGTGACGGTCCACTTGATGCTATGTGGGTACCATCGCATATAACACAAGCTAATAAGAACTAAGCTGCAGAAGCCTGGCACATAGACGCAAAGTTGCCTGTCTGTGTGTACTTCGGAGAGTGTGCTCGAGAGCTGCATGAGATAATACCGCCTTCCCCTTTCTTCTATCGGACATGCAGACGTACGGCTGGTTACCATCCTCACCTTGTCGAAATCCCTCTAATTCGGACCAAGCGCTTTAAAACATATTTTGTGATGCGCACTGCTAAGGATTGGAACTCCCTGCCGGCGTCTGTATTTCAGAGCTCATACAACCCAAATCTTTTCAAGGTTCGAGTGAATAGGCATCTTCTGGGTGAGCTCGCTCCATCGTCGGCCTCATCCTTCCTACATGGATGCTGGTCAAAAACAAACCCATTTTTAATAAAAAAAAGCAACGTTACAGGAGCTGCTAGTGTTGATAAGGGATTAGGAAGGAATAGGAAAATGGGCTCTGGCATCCCTTACTCACTCACCGAAACAAATAGCACACATACTGTTATTTCAGGTGGTCTTCTGTAAAGGGGTTGTTACTGCCGCCAGCGGGCTGCCCAACTGCATCTTTTTGGCAGACCCAAACCAGAGCCAACTTTGAAAAGTTCATTACCCAAGTTGGCCCTGCTGGGAATCTAACCCATGACAACTGAGACAGAGCGTTAAGTCGAAATACCTTAACTATTTGACTATGCCTTTATCTTCATGCCTCTCTGAATCTCGTAGGTAAAATCCTATGTTCAAACTGCGACATTCAGGACCTGGACGATGCTAATAAAGCCTGGTTAATTGCTTGCCCCGGTCAAAATTCAGTGCAAGTTCCAAATTCTCAACGGAGCTGGGACGACATAGCCTGCAAATTGACATTAGATTCCCTGCTCAGCCAGTGCTGCACTACGGGAAGAGCCAGACTCCTCGCTGCTAATACCAAAGAAGCAGGATTCTGGCTCCAAGCACATCCATCAGCAAGCACTGGTACTTTTTTAGATCCCACAACCTTTAGAATTTCCATTTGCCTCCGCCTAGGGGTCCCGGTCTGCGCCCAACATCAATGTCCCTGTGGCAGTATAGTCGACCGTCTTGGTCACCATGGACTCTCTTGCCAGAAAAGTGCTGGCCGCTTTTCAAGGCATGCTGCCTTAAACGACATCCTCCGCCGGTCTCTTGCGTCAGCCAATGTACCAGCTATATTAGAGCCTGCAGGCATCTTGAGAAACGATGGCAAGAGACCGGATGGGATGTCCCTGATTCCGTGGAGATTGGGAAGAGTGTTGGTGTGGGATGCTACTTGTGTAGACACACTAGCCCCTTCGCATCTCCATGGAACATCCACTAAGGCAGCAGCCGCAGCAGAGGCGGCGGAAAAAATAAAATGTCTAAATATAGTGGCCTCGGCGCCGAATATGGTTTTGTACCATTCGGAGTCGAGACACTCGGTCCGTGGGGGCCTGCAGCAATGAGCCTCTTCAAAGACGTCTCGAAGAGGCTTATTGATGCGACGGGAGACCGAAGAGCTGGCACTTTCCTCGGCCAACGTATTAGTTTGGCCATTCAACGAGGAAATGCTGCCAGCGTACTTGGTACAATGCCGCAGGGTTCATTTTTATATTATTAGTTTTTAATCAATTTAATATTAATTTATTTTTAGATTAGATAATTTTAGTTTATTTGACTATTTTTTTTGTTAAATAAGTCTGTGCATAATAAAAAATGCATAATACAAAATAAAAAATACTATGATAAGGTGGTAAGCTGGTTCGTGCAGAGAATAAGAAAAGATTATGGTAGGGGAGCCCACGATGCTAAATGTGTAGTCACTCGAGTGTCGTGGGGACCTATTGGATTTTGTAGATTGGATGTTAAGAAGAAAAAAAGATTATATGAAGTTTTTCATTTCAACGGTGGGGCGAGCGTCTACAGGCTTTCAAAAATGTAAAAAAAATCTGTCACATGGACTTACTCGAGCGCGTCAGATATTGATAATGTAAATGGCCCACATGTTTCTGATGACGGATATATGTTAATCTGCTGGTTTGGTTGGTGGGTTCTCCCGTACGGAAGCTTTAAAAATTGGAAAAAAATGTATTTACTCGAGCGCGTCAGATTTTCATACAGACGACTCGGCTTGATGTCCTGGTTGTGCTGATCCTTAATCTGACAATTATATGTAGGTGTTTTTTTAATCTGACTTTTTTTTGTTGCAAATTTGTGACTCTCCTATTTCCTTTCGTCACGCTCAAATCGTCAGATTATTAAAATTCACACTTATCAGCGTGTAATTAATGTACCATACCTTAATCTGACGCGCTCGAGAATGTCAAGGTGACGTTTTTTTAGCAACTTTGTGACGCCCCCAATTCCGTTCGTCACGTTCAAATAGTCAAATTATTAAAATGCACACTTATCAGCATGTAATTAATCTACCATACCTTAATCTGACGCGCTCGAGTAAATCCCAAAATCCCCTCTTGGGCTCCCCTACTATTATGAAAGATATGTAAAAATAGGTATTATTAACAAGAGGCGTTGTAGCTATATTGAAACTTGACGTGCAAGTTTAATTTGTTCGACGCAGGGCTGCCTTCGCGCAGTGAGCCGGTACATGTGCGCATGTGCGCTGCGACGCCGTCTACAGCGCTGCGCACAGCTCGCGTCGCCAGCCGCGCGCGGATTCGTATCGGCGCACGCCTCCCACCATCTCCTGTTCATATTAGACGAGTATGTAACTATTTCACTGGCGGATTTTTAAAATTTCATAAAGGAACAAAACAAACATATTTTTACAATTCAGTGTGTAAGAACAAGCAATAGGTAAATAAAAAATTATGAAACAACCACCACTGAGACTATTCTAATGAGCCCATACACGCTCTATCTGCTGTAAATTGCTGAGGAGTTGGGTGTACCCCAGAGTACTTGATACTGCAACATCTGGTCAAAGTTACCATGTTATGGAAATACCATCGGAGTAACGGTACACCAAATTTCAAATCAATCGAAGTGTGAGTTAGTGGAATCCTTTCGTCAACTAGGCATTGAGCTGATGGTCTTCAAACGCCTGAACAGATCTTCATAAATTATAGCTAAGAACTATTTCGATGACGTTAGGTTTCAAACGAAAAACGACAGATACCTACGAGTATATCCACAGCAATGCCCTCTTTTTGCGCTCATGCACACAAACACACACATTACCTAAGTGCGCTGCCGAATGCAGTAGGATTAAGGATAAGGGATTAAGGATAAGGGATTAGGAGTGGATAGGGAAATGGGCTCTGGCATCCCTTACTCACTCACCGAAACGCAACAGCACACGTGCTGTTATTTCACGGTGGTCTTCTGTAAGGGGGTGGTTACTGCCGCCAGACGGGCTGCCCAAATGACTGCGAAAACGCAGTGTGCCCTTCCACTACTTAAATATAAGATTTAATATGGATTTTATAAGAGATTCATGCTACCATTAACCGCGTCCCTTGGGAACAGTAGGTACTTTTTCTCTGAATGAAATGATTTTTTCTGTTCCCATGATATAAAAAACAAACTTTTTAGATAGGATTAAATAGCGAACGAATACTGTCTGCTTTTTCGTTGATATACCTACTACAAAACAATTCCTATAAAGTTTGTATTATTATGAAACGTTTGTTGCACCATTGTAAATTATAAAAACTCGAAAATGACGCCATTTATATAGGGTCGCGACGTGACCCGTTGTTACGAGACGTGACATTATTTTAGGCAAACACTACAACACCCACATTATTTCACAATGGTAAAAAAAAGGTTGTATTTATTCTAATATTTTTTTAACACATCCTAACTTCTTAGACAGATTGTCATTAATTTAATATTTGTTTATATAATGAAATCCTGTAAGTGGTGATGTTTCTTAATGTTATTTCCTGTTTTGCTGTACCCTAGGGTTTTATTAAAAATAAAATGAATTAAATAACTTCTATTATTTGTACTTATTATGCCTATATAATTATTTTGAAGTTCGAAGTGTTTTTAAATTAGGTAAGTATATATTATCTAGGTGTACATAATAATAAAATTGTAAACGAGCCGTATCTGTTAAATATTTTTTCAAAAAAACAATTCCCAAACGTTATGTTACCGAGGTCAAAAAAATAGTTTTGGCTGTGCGTTTGTGCAATCTTCCGCTAATCTCGGAAAATGCTTCACCGATTTGAATGCGGTTTTCAGTGATGAATTGTAACAAGCTTCCCGTGACATTTAGTGTTTGTTTTATTCCAATCGGTTTACAAATAAAAAAGTTACGCGCTATACCGAATACCACGCGTACTAAGTTGTGGGCTCAGCTAGTATAAAATATGCAGTTTTTTTTTGAAGTCATTTAGTAAATTTTACTTATAAAATCGTTCGTCCTGACTGGCTATCAATACGCAAGTCTAGAGAGTTAAAATTTTGAACATAACTTTATTTCATAAATTAAGCATCCGCTTATGAAGGGTTTTTGAAAGTTTCAACTCGGTGCGGAACCGGGGGCGAGATGCTAGTATACAAATAATATTATAAATTGAAATCGTTAACTTCTCAAACACTTAAAGGATTTTGATACGGTTTTCACTAGTGGAAAGAGCGATCAACTAGCAATGTTTGTGTATTTAAAAAAAAAAAAACTAGCAATGTTTGTGTATAATTTGTAAAAAAAAAAACTAGCAATGTTTGTGTATAATTTGTAAAAAAAAAAACTAGCAATGTTTGTGTGTAATTTGTAAAAAAAACCTAGCAATGTTTGTGTATGATTTGTAGAAAAAAAACTAGCAATGTTTGTGTGTAATTTGTAGAAAAAAAAAACTAGCAATGTTTGTGTATAATGTGCAAAGCTGGGGGAGGACCGCTTGTATACTAATAAAAAATATGTTCTCTAGTTTGTTGCACGTGTGCGAGAGCGGCGGAGGCGACTGTGGGGATAGGGGTGCGGTGGCGGGGTTCGTGTTTCCGGCGGGGAGAGAGGCGGTGGCGAGGCGCGGGGCGCGGGGGGAGTGGCGCTCCGACGCCGAAGTGTTGCGTGCAGCCCTGCAACATCTGCACACGTTGCCATGTAAATATAGTATTTACCCCGTAAGGCTAATTATTTGGTCCACCATCAGTCTCAACCCAATGTCAACCCTCCTGCTGGCATAGCTTAAATTTAAATAGGAATTACCAATTTAGGTATTAGCTCAGTATACCATAAATACTCGCGCATGGTCTTAGTCCTCCACGTCAACCCAGCGGTTGGACTTCACGTGCTTTCCATGATTGTGTACAATGAATTTCCTTACTTCACCCTTCGGCGGACAGGCTGACGGTCCACTTGATGGTAGCTGGCTACCGTCGCCTATAACACAAGCAACGCCTGAGCTGCTGCAAGTGCGCTGCCGACTACAGTAGGATTAAGGATAAGGGATTAGGAGGGGATAGGGAAATGGGCTCTGGCATCCCTTACTCACTCACCGAAACACAACAGCACACGTGCGGTTATTTCACGGTGGTCTTCTGTAAGGGGGTGGTTACTGCCGTCATACGGGCTCCCCAAATGACTGCGAAACGCAGTGTGCCCTACCACTGCGAGAACTGAAACTTTGAAAAGTTCTTTTGAAAGTTAAACTTGCCGAGAATCGAACCGGGGAACCTGGGAACAGAGCGGCAGCATTAAGGCAAGCACCCTAACCACTCATAAAACGGGCTCGTCAAATATAATAATGATAAAATCGTTGAGTATAATAATCGTTTCTGAGGCAAACATGAAATCAAGAACTTTTAAATAATCGTTAATAATGGATAATCGTTTCCCAGTTGTTTCTCAGAATGGAATGCTTCTTTATGGTTTAATAAAACCAGTTAATTTCCTATTTGTAACCGCAATCCCTAAATTTTCTTTCGGCAGCTGAAGAAGTGTCCTTAAGCTCTTCAGAATGTCTCGAGTCGGCGTTGTTCAGCCGATGGGACAGTCTCAACCGAGAATCGAAGGCGGCTACGGGAATTACACCAACTTATACTAGAAGACAACTCATGTATTTATGGAGAGTGTCAACGGAGCTGATAAAACGCAAGAATATGGTTTTTTGTGTAAGTAAAAAAAGGTGTCCGTCGGCAGGCAAACCGAAGGTCTACTTGATGGAAGGTGGCTACTGTTGCACTTTAACACAACTGCACACCTGCTACATGTGTCCTACCTACCTCAGTAGGATTAAGGATAAGGATAAGGAGGGAATCACGGGAACACAATTCACGGTGGTTATTGCCCTCAGACGGGTAGCCCAATTACTTCTTCCTATAATGCCAGTTCTCTAGGAAGGTTGGCGACTATCATGGTTATGGAAGCTACTGCACGAAAGAGGTGTTCATACAAAACCATTCCTTTAAATTCTTCTACCAAGATGTCCTTCTCCCGCCTCTGCTACGCTTTCCTTCCATCTTCCCCTGCATCATTAGTTAAAAAATGCGGTATCTTTCGCCCCCACATTACGTGCCCGAAATATTACAATTTCCTCTCCTTTAATGCTCTTTACACTTCCATTGTCTTCTTATTTGACGCAAAACTTGAAACATTTGTAATCACTATTATGTATTAATAAGTAATTATTTTATAATTAGTAAAAGCAATTTTTTAAAATTTTAAGTTCGCCAGACAGGTTAACGGTCCACTTGATTGTAAGTGCACTTACAGAAGCTGTAAAAGTGCGCTGCCGACTACAGTAGGATTAAGCATAAGGGATTGGGAGGGGGATAGGAAAATTGGCTCTGGCATCCCTTACTTGCTCACTGAAACACAACAGCACACGTGCTGTTATTTCACGGGAACCTTAGATCAAAGCATTAAGGCAAGCACCCTAAACATTCATCCAACGGGCTCGTCGTTGTTATGACACATTTATTAAACAAAATGTTACATTTGTGGATATTTCTAAATTAAATACCTACCAATTTCAGGAAAACGGAACAAGTGTCTTCCGAGCAAACCTTATACAAGTTACTTCAGAAAATCAGGAGGCAATTGAAGACCTCATACACATAATGGCCATAATGCTGGATCAGGCCCGCGACCAATATTTAAAAAACGTTTACTTCTCAACTTTGGCCGATTTTGATAAAGAAATGTCTACGTACAGGTATTTTCTTTAATACTTGGTTCACTTTTCTAACGTAGAAAATGTTCTTTTATCATCGAGCAATTACTTACCTACCTACTAATGAGAGCGTCGGTGGTACAGCGGGAAAGACGTGGCTTATCATGTCGAGAGGTCCGAGTTCGATCCTCGATTATGCTATGTATCAGTGGTTTTTTTGTTGTTGTAAAAACTTAAGTGCATTTTACTGACTGCTCTCAAACGGTGAAGGAAAAAATCGATGAAAATCCCTGGCAACGTGTATGAAAAATTTCATGATGATATACACATTAATATTGTTTAGCAGGTCTAAAAAATGGACGAAATTGAAGGATTACTACGACGCATCTGCGGCCTTACTAATAGACGCTGTCAGGAGAGATCCCGACCTGCGAAGAGAAGATCTCGAGGACCCATTGAACATCATCAGACACATCCTCAATTGGCTCTACAAAGGCTCCAAAGATGACAAGAAATATCTCGGTCCGGTTTTAAAGCCATATTTGGATGGTCTGTTTCACGTGTCTCTAGAAAACTGCTGGTTTCTGGAAGATTTTGATACTAAACTATCCACAACAGAGTTAGACAGTTTGAGAGAGTATTGTGACGGAGTTCATGATGGAAAGATCGAACCTTGTATGGGTTTACTAGATGCTGCGAAGAAGTCGGCTTGGGCCAAGGCTATGGTGGATTTAGTTGATAGATTCAAACACATAGGTGAGTCTTTTTTCTTTAATTTATAAATAAATAGTTTGCATCTACTCCCGTGGGAATAAATGCAAATGTCTACGATTCGCAGAGCCCAAATAAATGTCTCTGCTTAGCAAATTTTTTTCATAATATGTCTTCTTCTACTACCTTTCCAACCTTGAGGGGCCCTCACCGGTATCTGTAATAGTAAGGTTCTCATTTATAATACTTTATTTAAGTCTTATGTTAGATTACATAGTAGCCACCATCTTGTCTCAATTTCTAATTCTTACATTGTCATTGTCATAGAGAATCTTATATACGAACCACAGTCTACTTAAAGCTGTTATATATTACATATATAACAGTTAGGTCATCGCACAGACGACTCAAAATGTCTTTTTAGTGCAAATATTGTCCCACGAGGGTCAAACAGCCGCCATTCGACGCTTCCGACCGGCAGATACACAAAAATCGAAATTATAGTCACTGTTTATTTTTTTCGCGACACGGATACCAAATTACCACCATTGGACCAAAAGTAGCAAACTCTATATATTGTTGCGACTAACTATTGAACATTCTGGAAAAAGCATTCGCGCCGGCCGAATGTCTCGAACGTCCCACCCTATCGATGGTAGCCACATATTGCCATTCAGGCTCACAGAACATATCGACGGCTGGGAGTGATAAACCCGAATATACGAGTAAATCTTAAACAACTAATTCCGTTTACATTTTTTTTGTCATGAAAGTCGACCCACCACAACCATGAAATATCAAAGGTTATTTATCCTGCTAATGTTATATATGTAAAAATTTGTGGATGAAATGTGTCACACAAATAGTTTATTACCTGGATTAACATATAGAATACTTTTTATCCTGAAAAAATGTTATATATAAAAATGAATCCCCATTTCCCTTGGTCACGGCATCACACGCGAACGGGTGGACCGATTTTAATTCGGTTTGCACTAATGGAAAGAGGGATAAACGGGGAATGTTCTGATATATAAAAATTGCACGCCGGGCGAAGCCGGGGGCGGGTCGCTAGTTTTATATATAAAAATGAATACCCATTTCTCCTGGTCACGGCATCACGCGTGAACGGGTAGACCGATTTTAATTAGGTTTTCGCTAATGGAAAGAGGGATAAACGGGGAATGTTTTAGGGTATATAAAAATTGCACGCCGGGCGAAGCCGGGGGCGGTTGGCAATATTATAACTTCGTTTTTAGGTATGACTAAATACTTTCACAGTATTTTTCACAGTAATCTGAAACCGCTATTACTTACGTATATTCAACAAATTCACCAACAAAACCCACCACAACCAATCGAAATCCCCGAGGATCAAAATTTCACAACGGCTTTGCGTTGCACTCGAATTTATTAGCATATTCAATGCTACCAGCACACCATGACCCATCAAGCCTCGCTCTCACGAGACTCAACTGACGCAATTTGAGAATGTGCAGCTCAGTGTTCATTGGTCACAATTTGAGGCTGGCTGAAGCTGGTTCCAACCGGTACAAAGTCAATATTACCGACTTTAAGCTCCGTAAGTTTAGTAACCGCCCAAAACTTTTTAGTTGACCCTCAAAAGTTTCGCCTCGGACTCATTACTTAAACGTTTTAAAATCTTCGCCACATTACCTAAAGTGGTTTTCCAACTCTTATTTAAATTGATTATTCCGAAAATGAATCATTGTTTTAATTTTATAGCATTTTCCGGCGGCTTCGTCCACGCCCTTTTTTCTTAAGGTGAAGACAAACGCTAAATACTAAAAATATCCATTGTTTAATGAAGATGTAACAAGAAATAGATAAGACAATTGCTTTGAAAAATATATATATTATACTTAAACATATGAAGAACCAATTGTATTAATTAGAATTTTCCTTAAAGTAATAGAAACTCCACAAAAAAAGTTAGAACACAAGAAGAATTTGACTTTTATAGAAAATTCTCTCGAAAACGGCTTATTGCGCGCATATGAATCCTGTACCTATTAATAAGTTAATGTCAGTTTAAAAAATTGTATTAATAATTTTTTTTTGCGCATTGTTCTAATGGTAAAAACAAAAAAACACAATTTCTAGGCTGTTGAATTGTCTCCGCCGCCAACGAGTTCTATTGTAAATGTCATTTGCCTAAGTGAAGCCCTTAAGTGCTAAAACATTTATTCATTCTCATTGCTTATATATTTTTTGAGTTTTTCTATTTTTATTTTTAGAAGGTACCCTATTGCCTTCCTTTCTGGATGAAAGGTACCCTATTGCCTTGTCTGCATCCATGACAACATGTATGCAAAATTGCGTGATGCTCAGTGAAAGCATAACAAACAAACACATTTTCGCTGTTAAACAGGACCTAATCATAATATAAATGAGAATATTTCTAATGATTTATTAAGGGATTCACTGAGGCAAATGACATTTACTATAGAACTCGCTGGCGGCGGAGACCATTCAACGGACCTAGAAATGGTGTTTTTTTGTTTTTACCATTAGAACATTACACAAAAAATATTTTTTATTAATAGAATTTTTTTATCTGATATTAACTTATTAATAGGTACAGGATTCATATGCGTGCAATAAGCCGTTTTCGAAAGAATTTTCAATAAAGGTCAAATTCTTGTTGTGTTCTAACTTTTTTTGTGGAGTTTCTATTACTTTAACGAAAATTCTTATTAATACAATTGGTTCTTCACATGTTTAAGTATAATATATATTTTTTTCAAAGCAATTGTCTTGTCTATTTCTTGTAACATCTTCATTAAACAATGGATATTTTTAGTATTTAGCGTTTGTCTCCCCCTTAATGCTTTTAAGAAACTACTCTGTCTCGTATATTCTACAAACAGGCAATACATGAGCCGCTAGGAAAGTTTTGAGATTAAGTACCGTAACCTGATGTTTTTTCAAAATAATTTCCAGCATTAGCAATACATTTTTCCCATACGCCGAAACCAGTCATTAAAAATATGCTCCCATGTTTCGTTTGAGATTTCTGCACAAGCGTTGTTCCAAGCCGCAAATAAGTCCGTGTCGCTGGAAAAACGTCGTCCTTTCATAGCCTCCTTCATAATGGGCAGCAAACCAAATCACAGGGCGCAAGATCAGTGTACGGAGGATGTTCCAGCAGCGTCAGCCCCGACTCCTTTATAAATGTCCTTGTTAACTCAGCCCGATGTGCCGGTGCGTTGTCATGGTGCAGGCGCCATGTTCAATTAGTTGAGGCAGACAAAATGTTATATGCCTTTGAGCGGTGATTGTCTTCTGTTCATCCAGGGTAATATTTTTAATAAAAATAACAGACATCTGGGTATACCGAACATAATTAACGTAACTTTTGTTGGAACACGTGACATCTTAGTATGCAGAATGTAACTAAATAATATAAAGTAATTAGGTATCCAGTTAGGGTTGCCAGGCTTCAAAATCGAAAATCCGGACACAGACAAATATTAGTCGGACATTTTAAAAGCGTGGCACACTTAATCAATCGCTGGTTTACTGTCGTAGGTAAGTTCCGAAGTGTCGCAGAGTCGAACTGTCTCACCACCTCGCCACTCTCCTATTTATATTCGCCGTCAAACGTCTAGATCTATCTCGAATTTACTACAAACAAACAATAAACAAATACAAGTAAACAAGTATTGTAAACAAGATCATTGAAAGTTCGGGAACACTATTTCTGTTGAATGTGAACTCTATGTTGTGTACATAAGGACCAATTTCCTTTGACAATAACCGGAGCGTGGCGTGACTTCAATTCTAGGGTGGAACTTTCGAGAAATGTCGACAGACGAGAACGCTTTTCTAGAACGTTCCATGGTGAGTCATGACAATGTTAACAGGATCGAATAAAAAATAAGGTCTCGATAGAAACGCCTTTAATTTCTTACAATGTAAAGCAAATCACAATTTTCTAGCAATTAACCTTAACATTTACATTGATGTAGACGTTGACAATTAATCTTAGGTTCACGTGTGGTTGTGATCGACTGTCCCGGTAATCCCAGCGACAACCTCTAGGGAATATTGCTCGAGTATGCGGGTCGAATGAATCGGAACATTGTTGAGCGTGGCCAAACGTTGTTTGGTAGTGGGTACAATCAAGGAAAAAATGCTTAGTTAATCAAGCAAATTTATTTACTATATACATATTATTAAAAAACAAGTCGTTTTTCCTTCTTCTAAGTCACCCAACGGATTTTTTTTACGGTTTTTACTAAAGCAAAGAACGATAATGAGGAAGGTTTGTGTATGTGTATAACTGAATCCTTCCGGAGGTGAGTCGCTAGTGTAATAAGATGTTTCGTATGTTTCCCCATGATATCGATTTAAAAAAAATGTACAGTCAAAAATGACGAGCCCGTTGGATGAGTGGTTAGGGTGCTTGCCTTAATGCTCTGTTCTAGGGTTCCTGGGTTCGATTCCCGGCAGGGTGAACTTTGAAAAATGAACTGGCAGGGCAAACTGCGTTTTCGCAGTCATTTGGGCAGCCCGTGTGGCGGCAGTAACCACCCCCTTACAGAAGACCACCGTCAAATAACAGCACGTGTACTGTTGTGTTTCGGTGAGTGAGTAAGTGATGCCAGAGTCCATTTCCCTAACCCTTTCCAATCCCATATCCTTAATCATACTGAAGTCGACAGCCCACTTGCAGCAGCTGTGACGGGTCTTGTGTTATAGGCGACGGTAGCTACCTACCATCAAGTGGACCGTCAGCCTGTCTGCCGATCTTAACATAAAAAAAACAAGCAATTTTTCTGAGTTTTTCTTCCAAATGCTACTGTCCTTTTCTACAATTCGTTGTAAATAATTTATCCGTTATCATAAAGTTTAAGCTTTTTTTGAAAATGTCAAAAAGTTTATTATGGCTCATACAGGCTTCCTATTTGAGCAGATCTTCAAAGAATATACTTACTTTGGAGTAGTTTAATTTGAAAAATAAGTAACTTAAATATAAGCTAACATATTTCAATGCATTTTTGTAATTTATAAAGATACGCAAAGTGGCGAGATAAATAATAATAACTTTATTTCAGACGTGTCCATAGCTTTTTAAAAAATTATACAAATTCTGTACATAGTATATACATTCACATATTACGCAAACATTAGAAATAAAATAAAATAAATAAATATAAACTGATGCCATCTATGACTTTATATTGAGGGTGATATGTGACATCACCCAATGTTTTATTATTGGGCAGCCCATCTTACCAGCAATTGCCTTCAATAGCTCGTACTCCAGTCATCAGGGATGATATTCTCATTTGCAATATAGCGTAAAAATCTGCAACTCTTGCTTTTGAAAACATCCCCGATGCACTACAGTACCGCGGAAGCTTCAGAAACACTCTGAAAGCGTTGTTGTATTGGACCCGCAGGACCCGCATTAAACGATTTTTGAGCGTAGTTAACCCACAGATTACATGCATAAAAAGACTGGCAATATGTCTTAAATACTGTTATTTTAACTTCATCAGAACAATGTGCTTTATATGAGTTGTGGGTTTCCGGGATGATGGCCCAGGTCTGTTGGAAATTCTTCCAAACGTTTCGTCAACAACTGCGGTTGACCCAGATAAAGGCAGAGCATTCCTCCCATATATTAAAGGAGTAACGGATCGCACAGGAAAAATGTTACAGAGCAGAAACATCAAGGCCATATATAAGCCCACGAGCCAAATCAGAAACCTGCTCGGTTCAGTTAAAGACCCAAGGGTTCCATTATCCTCGACAGGGGTATATAAAATACCTTGTAGATAAATACCTTGTGAATGTGGCGCAGTATATATCGGCACCACAAAACGCAGCATTAACACCCGAATTAAAGAACACAAGGGTAACTGTCGCAGAGGAGAGACCGAAAAATCGGCAGTAGCTGAACACGCCTTTTCTGAAGGCAATCATAAAATCCTTTTCAAAAACACATTAGTTCTGTCATCCGAGGTACACTATCACTCACGCCTTAATCGGGAAGCCATTGAAATTTTCAAGCATCCAAATAATTTCAACAGGAAGGAGGAAAACCTAAGGCTACACAACATTTGGTATCCGGCACTACGCAAGAATAATAATAATGAAAGAAAGAGAGGGCATTATAACCCCTCTCCTAGTGACCACACCCCACCAATTCAACCACGGGGTGGGGATATAAATATAGACACATTCCACTCGACAAATCAGTCTCGCTCGAGTGTAGTGATGTGATGTACTTTTTCTTCTAACACGGACTACACCACTGAGGATGTCAACCGCAGTTGTTGACGAAACGTTTGGAAGAATTTCCAACAGACCTGGGCCATCATCCCGGAAACCCACAACTCATATGGATACCGGCCGAGAAAACCTACATTCTACTACCGTATTGAGTAATTTTACCTTACACGCGCCATTCACGGTATATTGGTGGCCTTATAAGTGATCGTCGATACGACTTTTTACCTTATAGAGGCGTTGATTAAAACTGTCTTTGTCGATGGTTAAATAATATTAATTCAAATATATGTATTTTCATCGACTGTACACTAGCAAGTACATTGTATCGGAGAATGTACAGGATCATCCAATCAGGTTGACGACGACCCGTAAGCGTGTTTCGCATAAACCTTAGACAGCTCACGCTTGATACAAAATATCATTACAAATACGGCCCGTTGGATGAGTGGCAAGAGTGCTTGCCTAACGTCTCAGGGGCTCCGGGTTCGATTCCTGGCGGGGTCAACTTTGGAAATTTTAATGTAATTTTCAAAATTGACTCTGGTCTGGATTTGAAAAGTAGTGGTAGGGCACACTGCGTTTCGCAGTCATTTGGGTAGCCTTTCTGGCGGCAGTAACCACCTCCTTACAGAAGATCACCGTGAAATAAGAGCATGTGTGCTGTTGTGTTTCGGTGAGTGAGTAAGAGATGCCAGAGTCCATTTCCTTATCCCCTCCTAATTTATCCTTAATTCTACTGTAGATGGCAGCGCACTTGCAGCAGCTTTGACGTTGCTTGCGTTATAGGCGTTGCTTGCGTTAAGCCACCTACCATCAAGTGGACCTGTCTGCCGATCTTAACATTAAATAAAAATGTTAGGGCACCATTTCTTCACATTATTTGTTTAGTTATTTTAATTGTTAAAACTTTGGGTTTATGTTATGTATTATTTGTAGCTTATATTTGTGTTTTTGTATATTATGTGGCGTTGCTTGTGTTATAGGCGACGGTAGCCACCTACCATCAAGTGGACCGTCAGCCTGTCTGTCGACCTGAACATTAAAAAAAAACCCAATAATAATACTCTTAACTACTTTTCTTATTGCTTATATATTTAGAATAGTTTTTTTTAATATTTTGATGATTTCACATTTGGATTTTATAAGAGATATACTTATGCCATCCCTTAAGTCCCTTATAACGACGCGATTTTAAAAGACTCATCCTTGTCCATAGTTCAGACAGTTGATTTAATTTTTGCTGATATTGTATTCCATTTTTTTTAAATTATGATTATTGGGATGTTGCTCTGGACTTTTTGTTGGTGCAAGCTGTGCCTTTTGTAATTGCGGCGGTATCTGCCATGTGTGGCGTCTCTTTGTCCCTTGTTGTAATAATAAATAAATAAATCCTATATTAGCTTTCGCCCATGACTTCTGTTCCCTTGGGAACAGTGCTTTTTTGTAGATGAAAGGTATCCTATGGCCTTTCCCGTATCCTTCACAACGTGTATGGAAAATTTCATTATGATCGGTTGAGTAGTTAAGGCGTGAAAGCGTAACGAGCAAACAATCTCATTTTCGCATTTATTGGTTAGGATTCAATAATTCGTTTATTCAAAATCGCAAATCTCCGAAAGTGCTTTATTGATTACTATTAAATTTAAAGGGATACAGGGGTACCTTATAGGGCACCTTTCATCCAGTAAAAAGTACCGTCCCCGAGGGATAATCTAAACATTTAAATCAAAAATTCAACGCCCGACATACGAGTATGAGCAGTTAAGATAGATTTTTTTTTTAATTTTAAGATCAGCAAACAGGCTGACGGTCCACTTGAAGGTAGGTGGCTACCGTCGACCCCTATAACAGGAATGAGAAGATCTGTAAGCGAATGAGTTACTGACTGGATTAATAAGTGACTACCTAATAAGGGCCGCGGGTCGACGCTGAATCCAGGTTCCTTCTCACCAATCCTATTGGAAAGTTTCAGAAGGAGATCTATGTCCAGCATCGGATGTCCTATGGCTGAGACGATGATGAATTTTTTTATGTTAAGATCGGCGGACAGGCTGACGGTCCAGTGGCTAACGTCGCCTATAACACAAACAACGCCAAAGCTGCTGCAAGTGCGCTGCCGACTACAGTAGGATTAAGGATAAGGGATTAGGAGGGAATAGGGAAATGGGCTCTGGCATCCCTTACTCACTCACCGAAACATAACAGCACACGTGCTGTTATTTCACGGTGAATAAATGTTTTAACGTCTAATAAAAAAGGCCGTCGACGAAGTGGCGCGCAAAAGCTAGTAAGTAAATAAAAATGCAATTGCGCGGGAAATAAAACCTTCTTTTTTATAATTTTGGAACGGTTGATTAAATTAAGTTTTGAAATCAAAACAATGGTTCTTAAAGAGATTCTTATATGTTGAATTGCTAAACTGAGGATATGGTCGTACTGAATCATGAATTCCTTTGTTACAAAGATTTTTTTACTTTCTTTTATCTGAGAACAAAATCTTTTTATATATTATGAAGAATTTCAAAAGTGTAATTAGATTCAATTCAACCGGAATCCAATCTTTTATCTTCCTTTAAAGTCTCGAGCTGATTAGACTCTTTTGTTTTGCACTGAGGAAATTTGCCTGATTAAGTCTTTCGAAGGCTATGAACAATTTGAACAAGGTAGATGTGGGATGCTTTAAGGAGTTTTAAACAGATTTTTGTAGATTCTTATAAAACAAACCTGTGCGCCCTTATATTACATTATATATGTATATTCCATTATATTTATCCCTGCGTAAATAGTCAGTATAGATTTTTTTGGGTTAAGTAAAACTTAAAGTACTCCCACATAAAATATTACCTATAGTTAGGGCTGCCACCATCTAAATTACGGACCCAGGACAAAAACTTCGAAAACCCCGGACATTTGGGTGAAATAAAGATTTTCCCCGGACTCCCTCGAAAAAAAAATACAATAAAATAATAACGAATACAAATAATAATAACGAACGAAACGAATAAAATAATACATATACGAAAATGGGTGCTCATGTCAAAACACTATTATCCCATTGGTTGGTTTTGACACTAGCGCGCAGCGTGACCACTTTTTCGTCAGATAATCTACCAAATACACTGCTAAAATCTACCAAAATCTAATTCAAAATTCTACTAATGATATTTAAGTCGTTCTAGATAAAATAGTTTATAAACAGCACACATGTAAAATTAAAATGTTTTTGTTTTTATATTTTAATATCAATATTTATCATCCACTTTTTTTTTACATTTTTACATAGTGTTGCATCACTTTTCATAACTTGTACCTAACATGAATGATTCGGGTTTAAAATGAGTATAGTTTTTGCCTCTTACACACTCCTTAAGGTGTAAAATTGACCGCACGTTTCGATTATAAAATCTATTGCGATCGTCCCTTTTGATTCTGTTTATTGCCGAGAATATGCGTTCGCATTTTGCGTTCGACACTGGAAGACAAAGCATCTGCATCGCTTTTGCTTGCTTTTCACGATTTTAATAACGCACGCAATTGTCAAACAAACTACTAGACTACTGTTAATGTAATAAAACAAACTTACCAACAACAGTCAACAACTTACATGAGTATACCTTAGTATAAAATGTTTTAAGTGCCATAACTAATTTGATAAAACAACCTTAGTTGTTAATCAATAAAATTTATTTTCCAAAACCTTAATAGAAGTATGGGGAAGCCCCTTCCATCAATGCTTTTCTAATCGTTCTGTTTTGGCCTGGATTCATACATTTTTCACCAAAATTTCTTAAATATCGATTTTCTACTAGAATATACTATACAATTTTACACTACTAAATCTTTGCTTGTATATAAAGATGTTGTGTATATTTGTTAGAAAATATCCGAACTGTTTTGTCGAAAATAACGAAATAGTAACCAAAATAACTAGACAAGGTAATTTATTGCAAAGACCAAAATGTAGATTAGAACTATTTAATAGAAACGTTTATGTTATGGCAATTAAAACATACAATAAACTACCTAATAATATAAAAGAATTGCCGGATCCTAAATTTAGAAGAACATTAACAAAATGGTTATTAGATTGTTGTTATTATGATGTTAAAGAATTTTATAATAAGAAACATTAATTCCTTTATTAATATAGTTTACAAACAATTAAACACAAATATTTGCATGCCCTTGGCGGGTAGAACATACTTCGCAAATCTTGCGTTTCATTTTACTCAACAAATCTTGAATAACGTCTATGATGACTTGAAATCTAAAATAATATTGTATATATCATAGTTTCATATTGGGCTAAAGTTTTTTCAACAACTTAGGCATAATACTTCTACTACGGTCTAAAGCTTGAAAAATAATAATTTCGCTTTGCTGTGAATCGGAACGTCTAGCAATGGTTGTCATATCTTCCTCGCTCGCACTTATTCGATGTGCCGTTCATTTGTTCTCCCTCTGTACTAAAAACTGAAGACGAGGACGAGGATACATATAATTTTAGTAATTACAATATTGCCAATATGATGCAGCGCAACTCGTGGAATAAATTGACGCTGGCGACAGCAGCGCTACAGCAACAGATGGCACTGTTGCTGTAAATTTTTTAATGTTGCCACCTATTAATTGTTTTGTTTTCCGTCCAAACTGGGTCCTAATGTTTCGTCAATCTATTGAAGTACGCAAACTGGCCACAGAGTACGCGAGTACGGTACACCATACCATTTAATAGTACGCAATGCATACTAATGCGTACCCTAATGGCAACCATGCTTATGCCTAGGTCACTGAGGTGGTTGCGCGGCGGCGGGGCGCGCGGAGCGGGGTGACTTTAAAAAGTGTCCGGGTTTACCCGGACACTTTCAAAAACCCCGCCCGGACGCTCCCCGGACGCCCTCCAAACTAGGACAAATCCGGGGAAACCCGGACGGATGGCAGCCCTACCTATAGTCATTATCAAATATTTTGTTGCATTGAAACTCCATAAATAGAAGAAATAATACCTATGTAGATACCTCGAACTATTAATAACTAGGGAGCCGCCCCTGGTTTCGTACAAATGTTTTTTCTTCAAACTAATGGCACATAGACGCAAAGTTGCCTGTCTGTGTGTATTCTATAAGATGTACTTCGGAGAGTGTGCTCGAGAGCTGCATGAGATCATACCGCCTTCCCCTTTCTTCTATCGGACACGCAGACGTACGGCTGGTTACCATCTTCACCTTGTCGAAATCCCTCTAATTCGGACCAAGCGCTTTAAAACATCCTTTGTGATGGGCACTGCTAAGGATTGGAACTCCTTGCCGGCCTCTGTATTTGCGAGCTCATATAACCCAAATCTTTTCAAGGTTCGAGTGAATAGGCATCTTCTGGGTGAGCTCACTCCGTCGTCGGCCTCATCTTTCCTACATGGATAGATGCTGGTCAAGAGCAAAAGTTTTTAAAAAAAAAAAAACAAACCTTCCTCGTTTATAGCACTTTCCAAAATTACCAATGGGTTGTATAATGTCACTGATCGACTTCATAACACCGTGGATGATCAACCATTTACGGTAGATTATATTCTGTTTACAGATTTCCGTATAGTATTTCCGACCGGTGATGGAATGGCCATATCGTACCCCATTAAGCTGCCATCGCGTCGCGAACATAGTTCTGCTCGTATTTTGACGTTGAGCCGGCGCGATAAGGCTGAAGCCAAGTTGAGGCTAGCCAGGAGGTGTGTACTCGGCGCCTTCACAGCAGCTCTGGTCGGTGGCAGAAGGTATGTAAACATTTAAGAGGACTATGTCCAAAGATTTTCAACTGTATCGGACAAGACGAAAGAATCCGTAATGTGATATTTAGAACCACGTGGTACAAAATCGCCAACTTTAGAAGGCTATTCAGCTACGAAATGGCCATCCTAATCAATATTTTTGAAAATTTTCCAAATGCCCTCTCTATATATACTCTATATATTTAATCTTTTTGACTCTGTCTGTCTCCCTTAATCATAAAAAGCCTTATCGTTCCTTTCCTCCAAATTGTGTCTTTATCTATAGACTCTAAATTCACGGGTCAACTTTGGAAATGAACTTTTCAAAGATGACTTCAAGTTCTCCCCCTGTCCGTTGTACGGTTATCACATAACACAAACCATAAAATTGGTGTCATTTATTTATTTTTTCTTAATAATAAAAAATGAAATAAAATTGGAATAGGGGATCGGACAGTAATCAGATTAAAATCTAAAATGTACTTAGAAAGAAAATATATAATTTTTTACGATTATTTATCGAATAATAATTTGATATAATTCATTTAAATATTTTTAAATGAGGAAATAAAATTTTATTATTTACAATATTTTTAATCTATACTGAAACACCAATCACAGTGCGTGTCGTCATTTTTGGGCAATCATTGTCTTATGCCAATGCAGCTGTTTTGTTATGATATGACCACAAATGACGTTACGCGCTCTCAGATAAACTATCGTGGCGTTTTGGCGGCATTTTCAAACAAACAATATTAAAACATGATTTTGAGTACCTAAAGGGCTATAAATAAATAAAATAGTATTTTTTATGGGAATAAATATCCATGAAGATTAATTTAAAACAATTTGTCCGATCCCCTATTTGGAAAAATGAAACGGTATATTTTTTTAACAAAGGGATCCAATATTAGGGTTTTACAGTTTATAATACTGTGTATGGTGTGCAATGGATTTTTATTTGCTGGCATCTGCTAAGGGAAGCCTGGTCACAATTAATTGCCTTATAAATAAAATTATTTAATGTTGGCGTCGAATTTTTTGTAGTTTTAGGCGATACCTCGGGAACTTTAAATTTTTCAGGATAAAGAGTATCTCACATGTTTATCTAGGTAATAAATTATCTGTGTTACAAATTACATCAGAATCGGTTAAGCCGTTTTTGCGTGAAAGAGTAACAAACATCCATACATGCTGACAAACTTTCGCTATTTGTTGACTCTGATCTAGGTGACCTAAGATCAGAGTCAACATCCTAGTCAACATTGAAAAACTTTATTTCTGAACTCCTCTGAGCCAGAGCGTAAAGGCAAGCAAGTGGAATTAAACTTCTTGTGACTTTTTAGTAAGTATTATAAGTGAATTTCTAAATTACTTCATTGCATTAGAAACATCTATCTGTAACATAACACTGAGTATGCAGGGCAGTGTGTGAAATTTAATTGACATATTGAACGATGGCCACCTGGTGACCCACATCTGCTACACAAACTTCGTAATAACTAAACTCATATCGTCCTGAAGAGCTTTGTTGTCTTTATAATGTGTGTTCCCACGGTTACTTACGTAATTATAGATTCTGCAAACTATATAAACAAACTCTCCTCGTATCAAGTGTATTGTATAGTGAAAATTGCGTTATCGATGACATTTTACTGAAGTGATGGGGGATTAAATTGCTTGACTTTTATAATTTTATTATTTCACTGAATCGATTTTTGAACGAATTTTGCTTCTTATATGTATACATATGTGTTCTAAGTAGAAATAACATAACTATTATTAATTATGACATTTTTTTTCCAATTTTTAACAGGGACAACATGACGTAATATAGCTGTAGATACCAGTAATTGGTACACAAATGTAAACGTGTCTGCATAATTTATGAATGTGACTAGTGAGTTTTGATGTGCTGTTGGTGTCTCAATAAAATAAAATAAAATAAAATAAAATAAAATAAAACCGTATTAAAACCGGCGAACTTCGAACCGCCTCTAACCTAAACATTTCGGTTGTTTTAATAGATTCAACTCAACAAATCAAAGATCATAAGAAATCAGTCCAGCCGTTCTCGAGAATAGATGATTGTAGGTAGTAGATATGCTTATGATTTTTTTTAAATATATTTTTAATTGAATATTACATTCCATTCTTATTCATTATTTATCTTGGCTTATTTAGTCCAGTCAATTTAGCGTAAAAATAGGGGCACTCTTGCGAAAATTCCCAGAAAGCTGAAAATTTGCATAGATGTTAGGGGACACCATTGTTATGAAATTGTGAAAAGTCCCCATTGATTCCCTGTCTGCAAAAGTTTTTATTCGAGGTCAAAGGTTGCAAAAATGGGTTTTTTGAATTTTTCAGTGAAACGGTTAGATTTATGATAAAATATGTCAGACAAAAATTGTAGTACATGCAATTATCTACAAAAATTGTCTTTACACTTTTTTTCATAACACTAACCATTTTTGAAAAAAAACAATTACAAAATTTTCTTACGCCGTATTGCGACGCCCCGTCACTTTCATAACTTCAAATCAAAATGACATTTATGACAATATATCATTGCAATTGTGATTCCCATCGTATCAGAAAACGTAACACGCATCCATGACATAACCTCAAATGTGCATATTGTACGATTTATTTACAAACTTGGCCTGATAATTGTGAACATTGGGCTCATGCAATCTTTTTCAAAGTCCTAATTATAGGCCAATTTCCACTCCTGTTCAGTCGTAGCCCAGGCTTGTATGGGAAACGGGGTTTCTCCTCTCTGAAGTGGTGAGCTAAGGAAAAGTTGTGAGTAGAGGAAAATTCAATACACAGAAGAAATAAGAGTGAAAATCGTATAATAATAATATTTAATTCAAGTTTGGTGTGTCTAACAAAAAGCGTAGGTACCTACTTAGAAACTTTGCGTAGACACGACTTGCAAAAACAAGATTGATCGCTAACAGTAAGAACTTTTACTGTTACGTGTTAGAAATGATAATGTGACCACTTTTATGGCATTTAGTTAGATTTTGATAAATTGACTTATACTTTGACTAGAAGGTGGATAATGTAGACGTATTTAAGAAGAAATAATTTTGAGGGTTTCTCAACTTTAAAACAAGGCGTACACCCATAACTGCACAGATCGTCCACATACTACCTGATATCCAGGCTACTTCTGACCAATTCTATTTTCTATTGGAAAATGATGTATTCAGCATGTCCAGCAGTGGACATCCTACAGATAAGATGATGAATGTAATAAAATAACTTTTTGTAAATGGCTAATTCTTAAACTCAAATAGAGATAAACTTGTGCAAACGGCGTTTGGGATAAGTTGTTTCTTAAAAAAAAAAAACTAAGTTCACTTCATACGGTTTTTTTTTGTCAAATTGTGACAAAGTGACAATTTTTGGTTAATACGTGTAAGTAATAGCAAAATAACATTTACAAAATTACCTACCTCACAATTAGTAAGACTCAAAAAGATTAAATATAAATATATAGAGAGAGGGCATTGGGAAAATTTTCCTACAAAAATACTGATCCTGATCGCTGTGATCAGGATGGTCATGGCGTATGGACTGACAATGGACTGAGCGATTTTGTACCACGTGGTTCTAAATGACAAATTACTGATTCTTTCGTCTTGCCCGATCTATAAAGTTGAAAGACTCTTTATTTGAAAATTTAATTTTTTAATTTTTAGGTATAGCGCGTTTTTTAAATTAGGTAACTTTTATATAAAATTAATAAATATAGAGAATAATTTAATACACTGGCAGACACTTTTCTTTATGATTTTTGCAGAATTTAAACCAATTCGACATAATTCGACATTAGTATCCACTGAGATTAGTATCCACTGTGTAAGCAGTATCGCCTTCTCTATCAAAATCAAAATAAAAAATCAAAATCAAAATATTTATTTATCAATTAGGTTTCTCCAAGAAACTCTTATGATCGTCATTTAGAATTACCAGTTAAATTTAAATTTACCAGGGTTTCGGAAAAAAGCCAAGATGACGATCCTGAGAAGAAACCCCGAAAGAAACTCAGGATACTCTTCTTTTTGTCATCTTTACAATATAAAAATTACAACAATTATAATCATACACTTAATACCTAAAGTAAATATACAATACTAAGCACAGTATGAGCTCCGAATCCAGGCTTTAATTGCAGGCTTCATTGTCACTTAAATAATCAGTAACCTTATAATAGCCTTTCGAGAGGAGTTTGGATTTAATGACATCTTTAAATTTATTTATAGATAAGGTTCTGATCATCTCAGGCAGTTTATTATAAAACCGTATACACTGACCCATAAAAGAATTACTTATCTTGGGGAGTCGCGTCTCATGTAAATCTAAATTATTTTTAAACCTAGTACCTATATTGTGTACATCACATTTTTTATTAACTCACTTTATCCAGCCATCTAGCGATTAATTTATTACCATAGTTTAGTCATTCTGATATTTAGTGTTAAATGAAAAATCGGTTGTAATATGTTTTGTATTTTATACGCAGTTCAAAACAAAAAGCAATACCTCGTCACAGCAGTACGGATGAAATACTTGCCAGTGTCAAGACTGGCAGCTATTGGCGAAATACCACGAAGCCTGACATTATACCTTCCACCTCCGCTCAAGAGCCCGCTGGAGCCACAGATCTACCTAGAATCAGACGCAGGTCGAGAAGAAGTAGACCTAGCACCAGCTATGGGTTCCCAGAAATATCAATCACCGACCAATCGGACACTAAGACAATGAGACGAAAGTATCACACTTTAAAAAGCTTAGTGTACACGGAGCCAGTTGAGAGCATCAAGGAGTTGAGGGAGAGACCGCGGTCTGCTGGGTCCACTGTCAGGAATAAGGAGGCTTTAAGTAGACCGAGTATTTTAGAGACTTTGGATTTTATTAATGGTGTTAAAGACGCTTTATGTGGTAAGTTAAAGATCAATAAGACACTTAACATTCTTTAATATGGTGAAAGTAGTATGAGTACGTAAAGAGTCACTTGTCCTAAAATTTATAAAAAAAATTAAAATGTTGTTTGTTTGTTACGCTTCCATGCTTAAACTACTCTACCAATCATCATGAAGTTTTGCATAAATGCATTCAGAAAAAATTCTGTTCCCGAGGGATCATCTTTACCACCCACATTGTTTTATTTACTTATGATTTCCTTACACTAAGGTTGCCTGGAAGAAATCGCTGTAAAGCGATAAGGCCGCCTTTCATATAGTTTTTCTTGAAGATTAGTTCTATTTCTTAAATCTTATGGAATATTAAATATACATATATATATATATTTCACGTCAAAATCATATCTTCTTTTTCTTTTTCGTATGTTTGAAAATCAAACCTATTTAGTTGCAGCCAGTATTTAAGTTCAAATTCATCAACCTCCCCTCTGAATCTTAAATACTGGCTGACTATACTTATTAAATCTAAAGCTATTTAATAACACATGACACTATAACATTTTCATTTTTTTAAATTTCAAGCTCATTTCAAAATTCAAATTCAAAGCTCTCCCTAATTGTACTTTTCTATAACTCCTGATACTTAAACACAATGTGTCTTACCAGGAATTGTCGCTGAAATATTCTATAATAAATTTCTGTCAATCATCTAGTTGAAGAATCTGGCCTATCCGAGGCAGAAGACTCGGCTTGGTCTCTAGAAGACGAGTGGTTGGTGGGGCAGACAGCACCACTCAATCTTCTAGCGGCTAGGAGTGGAGGGCACACGTTGCATCTGATGCTTGGAGACCTGGTATTGGCTTTATTATACCGAGGAAGGTTTACGGTAAGTAATTTAATCTTCTTTTTTTATAAACAATTATGATCATAACTAGTATATTTAACTGATAACTAAAGTAAGGGTTAATCTAATAATCTCTGATGGGTTATAGAGTAGAGAACCACATTTAAGACATGGCACATAACGCACGTTCGTCGTTGAAGTCGTTCAATATTTGCCAAATCTTTCTTTTTTATATTTAAAAACTATTATAAACTGTGACAGGCTGGGCTGACGGTCCACTTGATGGTAGGTGGTTAGTGTCGTCTAGGATGCAATCAATACCAGAGGGGATACAAGTGCGCTGTCGACCCTGCAGAATTAATTTAAGGCATGCTTAATGAAGCCCATATTGGAGTTACTGGGGAATGCGCTAGTGCTGCGACCAAACTAGTAATGTCATAAATTATGTATTATGGTATTATGGTAGTACTAGGGTAAGGTGAAAAGTTCTCGGCCTGACAATGAAAGACTGCGATTTTCAGTAAAAAAATATTTTTCCTGCCTGGGTGCACGTGTCATTTGTTCGTATGACAAGTTTCAAGTTGTTCTTTCAAGTAGTTAGTTGACACGAATTTTTGCAGTAGACGTCTTGCGTGTTTTACGTTAAAATGGATAAACTTGAATATCGTGCTGTTATAAAATTCTTCGTTTTGGATGGATTAACCCCTATGGAAATCCATCCGAAGTTGACAAAAGTTTACGGAGACTCTGCTCCTTCTATGTCAAGCGTTAAAAAATGAGTAGCTGAATTTAAACGTGGTCGCAAGTCCCTCGAAGGTGACCCACATGAAGAACGGCCAAAAACCGCCACCACACCGGAAATTATCGAAAAAGTACATCATATCGTGATGGACGATAGGCGAGTGAAGGTGAGTGACATAGCTGAGGCTGTGGGGATATCGGAAGAAAGGGTGCGAAACATCTTGCACGAGGAATTAGGGATGCGAAAGCTTTGCGCAAGATGTGTGCCGCATTTACTGAATTCTGATCAAAAGCAAATTTCTAAACGATATTCGCAGCAATGTTTGGACCTATTCAATAGGAATCCGACCGATTTTGTGAGGCGATTGGACACCGTAGATGAGACATGGGTTCACCACTACACGCCAGAAACGAAACAGCAGTGAAAGCAGTGGGTAAAAGCCGGTGGTTCAGCGCCAAAGAAAGTGAAGTCGATCGCATCTGCCGGAAAGGTTATGGCCAGTGTGTTTTTTTTTGGGATGCGGAAGGGATCCTGTTAATTGATTATCTTGAAGGCAGAACAGTTACAGGCGAATATTACTTCAACCTTCTTGATCAGCTGGATGCCAAAATTCGCGAGAAGAGGCCTGATTTGAAGAAGAGAAAAATTATCTTTCATCAGGACAACGCACCTGCACACAAGGGTCAGTTGGCGATGGGAAAACTGCGGGATCTGGGGTACGATTTGCTCGACCATTCCCCCTATTCTCGTGATTTAGCCCCCTCTGACTTATATCTGCTCCCAAACTTGAAAAAAATTATTGCTTGGAAGCGTTTCGCGTCCAATGATGAGGTTAAGAGGGCCGTAGACTAATATATATTCACAGCCTTCCAGATTCTCATTTCCATGAAGGAATACTGATGTCGGAGAAACGCTGGACCAAATGTGTTGAACTCAAGGGAGAGTGTATAGAAAAAGAAAAATATTTTTTAACTGAAAATCGCAGTCTTTCATTGTCAGGCCGAGAAGTTTTCACCTCTCCTATGTCCATAAATTAAGTACTATCGCGGTTTGTAAATTTTAACCACCAAAAGGTTTATAATTACAAGCACACATCTATGTCACAAGGCGATTATATTATATGTGATTTAATAGAGAATGGATTTCTTTTGTTAATTGACACAAATTTTCGTTAATTCGTTTTTATTTTAATTAATACGAATTCTTACTTGACGACGAAGCGCTAGACGTATTTGGAAGCGCTCCGATCAGTTATTTTTATCTAGTCTAACCATACTTACGTCATACAGTCGGACAACGCTCAATGTTCGAGCCTGCAAACTGTAGCGAGTTCTCCGAATGTTGCTCTACGCAAGTACATTCGTTGCCTGACTGTATGACGTAATAGTCCAAGATCCCAGGGCCCCCAGACGTTACTTATTTTCTCATAAATAATAGACACGGGATAAAGTAGTGTTCGTACACACTGTGAGTGTGTGCATACCTGCTAGCTTGGGTCGACGGCCAATTCATGCGTACCAGGCGCTAAACATTCATGAATATAGTCCTCACTTTTCTTAAAGTCTCAGGGCTGATTTTTACATATATTTTAGATAATATTGCTAGTAACTAATAATAATTATTGCCAGACACTTTCTGTCGGCGCTTACCCTTTACAGACCCTTTGATGCTGCAAAAAAAATAATAATAATGAATTTTTACTTATAGTCTCAATTTTGATTTTTTTATAGGACATTTAGGAAACTGTTTATGAACTTTTGGTCAGCAGCCAGACCAACTGGAAGGGCCAAACATCCCCCCAGACACACATAAAGTGTCGTTATTATACCTGAGTTAGTCAAGCTAAATAATACAATAAATCTAAGTTTCTTTAACCTATGTTTTATTTTTTATCATTGAATAGAATTGAATACTAAGATTTAAAAAAATCATGTTTATTAAATTATAAAATTACACAAAGCTATATATTTTTCTCTTGGCATTTTTTGGAGTAGGTTTTTCAAAATTTAAAATACGGAGAGATTCTTCGAGTACACCTTTTACACCACCACTAACACGTTTTGCTGCTTCTTGACATAGCTAGTACGTGTAATATAAAATTATTTGCCACTTTTGCGGAGGGTAGGGTAATATACGCACCCATACTAACAATTTACTCACACTGGTACTTGTTCACACTGGCATACTGTACCTACATAATGACGACGAGATAGAGAGCTTCGAAGGAGTACAGGAGTACTCCACTCCTGTGATAGATTTCACTTGCTCGCATGGAACATACACCACCTTTTTATAAACTTGATATTTAATAACATTTTTTACAACATAAAACTGTACAATTCGGCATTTTATTGTTAGAAGTTGGCCACATATTGTAAGATTTTTCTATCAGATTTCTGATTAGGAAGTAAGTATAGGAATAGAAAGAGATCGATAAACATAGATATCTCTTTCACACTAACCTCGCGCTTAACATATAACGACACTTTATGTGTGTCTGGGGGGATGTCCTTCCAGTCGGTCTGGCTGCTGACCAAAAGTTTATAAACAGTTTCCTAAATGTCCTATAAAAAAATCAAAATTGAGACTATAAGTAAAAATTCATTTTTTTTTTGGAGCATCAAAGGGTCTGTAAAGGGTAAGCGCCGACAGAAAGTGTCTGGCAATAATTATTATTAGTTACTAGCAATATTATCTAAAATATATGTAAAAATCAGCCCTGAGACTTTAAGAAAAGTGAGGACTATATTCATGAATGTTTAGCGCCTGGTACGCATGAATTGGCCGTCGACCCAAGCTAGCAGGTATGCACACACTCACAGTGTGTACGAACACTACTTTATCCCGTGTCTATTATTTATGAGAAAATAAGTAACGTCTGGGGGCCCTGGGATCTTGCTCTATAAGTATGGTTAGACTGTGCTAATATGCAGTTTGAGTAATAACGCTATCGTGTAATATACACGTGCGAACAATGTTACACGGTACTGCAACGCAGGCGAGAAAAAATAGGCGTTTGGATGTCGGGGGAGATGCTCTCGAGCCACACACCTCATAAGGTGACATTTTAAATATTATTAGGGGTTTCAGGCAGGTTAATTCCACTTGATGGTAGGTGGTTACCGTCGTCTAAGAACACAAGCAACACCAGAGGGGTTACAGGTCCGCTCCCGACTCTGCAGGAATTTGTTTACAGCTTAGCTAGAAGAAGCCAATGTTGTAGCTAGGTGGAAATACTTCAGAAGGGAGATTTTTCCAAAATTCGCGTCTCTGCCGGGTAATGTTTCTACTACGAACTCCACGCAGTGACACTTTATCCAAGTAAATGCGCACAGTACGGAACTGCTCTTCAGAGCAGTCGTCATTGCTGAATTGATGCAATATGTCTCTACGTATGTGCATAGGTACTTCAGGAGCTGTGTTCGTGGCTGGGCGCTAATAGCGAGGGTGCGCTGTTCGCCCTGTACCGTCTGGCGCGTGCAGCTCGCTCCAGAAGTAGCGACAGGGCTTCCAAGTAATGAAATTTAAATTATTTATACGTACATATAATTTATTTATTTATTTATTGAAAAAGCAAACCTAACAGCATACAAAAAATTGCAAGTACATTTTAAATAAAATTAAATTTTTACAAAGCTTATTACTAGGTCCGACAAATTACAATTTAAAAGTACAAATATACATATATACAAACACATATACATACATAAATATACATACAAGTACAATATACATATATAAACATATATAGGTGATTGCATGTGTGTGAGAGTGAGTGATTTACTAATGTTAATGTGTGTGTGTGAATGTGTTAACGAAGTCTTTTTAATATAATTTTAATAAATAATTTATCATCATCTTAGATGTAGGACGTCCGGACACAATCTTTCCCACAATTTTCCAATAGGACCTGTCAGAAGCAGCCTAGATCCATCGTGGAACCGCGTTCCTTATCTCCTCGAGAACCTTCCTATCCACTGCCATTTAAACTTACTGATCCTCATTTTTGATTCTATCTCGCACGAGCATAGCCATTGAGCTCGTCGAGCGAATTTGAGTTTTCTTACGAGGTTCTTAGTTACAGGCCACGTTTCAGCCATAGTAGAGACCATATGCCATCACTGGCAACACACATTGGTCGAAACCCTTTGTTTTAAGCCAATGAGGATTTTTTTAAATGTTAAGATCGGCAGACAGGCTGACGGTCCACTTGATGGTAGGTGGCTACCGTCGCCTATAATACAAGCTACGCCACAGGTGCTGCAAGTGCGATGCCGACTATAATAGGATTAAGGATAAGGGATTGGGAAGGGATAGGTAAATGAGCTCTGGCATCCCTTACTCGCCCACCGAAACACAATGCCACACGTGCTGTTATTTCACGGTGGTTTTCTGTAAGGGGGTGGTTACTGCCCCCAGACGGGCTGCCCAAATGACTGCGTGTGCCCTGCCACTACTTTTCAACTCCAGACCAGAGCCAAATTTGAAAAGTTAAGTTGACCCAGCCGGGAATCGAACCCGGGTACCCTAGAACAGAGCGTTAAGGCAAGCACCCTAACTACTTATCCAACGGGCTCGTCAAAAGACAAAGGTTTTGGACAAGAAGATGTTTCAGAGTTAAAAAGAAATAATTACGTAATTGCATCTGGACCACATTGCTCGGTTATAGAATAAAAAAAAAACAGAGCAGAAACATAAAAAGTAGGTAGTAATTAACTCTTCAAAAGATCCTTTGTGCTTTTACATTGAATGTGAATTAAATTCCTTTGGTAGAGAAGTGAAATATAAAGAAAAGGTTTTTTTTTGTTTAATAAAATAGGCATATTTTATTGGGCTACTTTTTGGTGATATATTTATCTTTATGAAATAATTGATAAAAACACTTATGATTTTGCAATCAAATGGGTTAAAGATTAAAGATGATCATGGGTCATCAATCATCAAAAATCAATTCGAGGTGAGTTTTAGTGCGGTAAGAGTCCCACATAACCTCTATGGGCATTTGCATTGCATGCGGCATTTGAGCATAAGGTATCAAAAAAGCAATATTTATTGCTTTTTTAGGGTTCCGTACGTCCGAATAAAATAAAAAACGGAACCCTTATAGGATTACTCGCGTGTCCGTCTGTCCGACCATTCCCCCCCCCCCCCCCCCTCTATCTCCGATACTACTGAACCTAAAATTTTGAAAAAAAATACAGAAATTAGTTTTCTATTTATAGATTATAGGAAAACCTATAAGAAGTCCATGATATTAAAATAACATGGTAAATCATTCAATATTGTGCGGATAGGTAACATCGTACGGAACCCTCTTCACGCGAGTTCAACTCGCACTTGTTAAATTTTTTTTCATTTGGTTACTTATTTCGAATGGTCTTTATGTTGAAAACGGATCAATTTGAATTTATTTTAGTTAGTATATACGTAACTATTGTAATTAAAAACTGATATTTCTTGTCTAACTTTCGTTTCTAACTTTTGTCAGTTCGTGGAAGCTTCCGGAAGCTGAGGGTGTTTGCAGCGAACCTTTACAGAGGTACAAACTCCGACCACCAGACTACGTGTCCGGCGACGAGGGCTCCGCATCTCCCGCGCCCCCTGCACCTCCACCTCTCCCCCGCACCTCTAGCAGCCGTAGAGGGGGACTTGTGCACGTAAGTATTTGAGACTCAAGTTTCTCATCCTCACCTGGCTTAGTGGTCGCCCAGTGCAGTGAACTACTTGGATGCAGATATGAACCGTTGAGGCCATCCCAAGTTTTGCTAATATGCAAACGTTACGAAATATTCTAAGATCGCTAATAAAATTTTGTCGCGATGAAAGGGTTGTAAGCGGCGCCATGCATTTTATTCAAAGACGTGGTGTACAGATTTATAATTAAGGCGACGGTTGCATGTGGTGGTGTACCGTCAGCAACGACAGAAGGAGTGGCAGGGAGATAAGGCGAGGATAGGGAAATGGGATCAGGCGTCCTTCTCATTCACCGAAACACAAAAGCACACATTCTGTTACTCTGATAATAAATTTAAGTATAAAAAAAAGACTATTTGTTTCCGGAAGTCTACGTTGATTTACAAACCAGCGTGTACAGGTCCCATGGTGTAATGGTTAGCACTCTGGACTCTGAATCCAGCGATCCGAGTTCAAATCTCGGTGGGACCTTTATTCTCACGAAATCTCTTCTTTTCTTCGTTATTTTTTCTTTCAAAACTTGTAATGCATTAATAACTGCCCGTTTCACGTGAAAAACCTATTGCTTTTGATTGCTAAATTATTATTACCACAGAGCGCAAATATTGATAATAAAATCATAAAACGACAAGAAAGTTAAAGGCAGTTACACGTGTTAAACAGAAACTCTATATTTAGATCGGTGATTGTTAAACGCAAATGAATTCAATGAATGGATTTAACTTCTGAATACATTTCTCAAAGTAACTACTTAAACCGGTTCTCGTAGATTGTGAAAGAAGTCCTTAAAATTACCATTTGTGCCGCCGCAGACCACAAATAAAATATACTCTGTGTGCAACTATAATAAAAAAAATTAATTTTGAAGGGTATATAAACCCCTTCATCCACATTCGTAACCATTTTTTATAACCAGCTACGAAAAATTAAAATTTCTTAACGGCTTAGTTGAATATTAAATATTTATAGTTACACTAGTTGGTGCACTAATTAGTCCCGCGTTGAAAAAAAATTACACCTGACTATAACTTTGCAGACGTTAATGATCCCTTGGGAACAGTACTTTTTTCTGGATGAAAGGTACCCTATGACCTTTCCTGCACCTCTGACAACGCGTATCCAAAATTTCACGATAATCGGTTCAGCGGTTTAGTCGTGAGAACGTAACAGACAGACAAAGTTATTTTCACATTTATAATATTAGTTTGGATATCACACGAATGTTGTAATTGTTATCATTAAATGTAATTCGATTAAAAAACAAAATGATCATTTTCCTTTCAGTCATCGCTGTGATGACATCTCTGTGGCGGCTGAACTGGGTACTAGATGTAAATTAAAAAAAATATGTAGTTTTCTTTTTAATAAATAATAATAATGATATATTTCTTTTTGGGGCGTCTCATATGTGCATTTGTCTTCTCGTTTTATATTACAATAGTATTTTATTAATTAACTAGCGGCCCGCCCCCGGCTTCGCTCGGCGTGCAATTTTTATATACCCTAAAACATTCCCCGTTTATCCCTCTTTCCGTTAGCGAAAACCGAATTAAAATCGGTCTACCCGTTCACGCGTGATGCCGTGACCAGGGGAAACGGGGATTCATTTTTATATATAAGATTACATAAATAAATTATACATCCATATGGAAAAAAGCATAATATACTTATGTATATTTTGACGAGCCCGTTGGATGAGTGGCTAGGGCGAATGCTTTAACGCTCTATTCTAGGGTTTCCGGGTTTGATTCCGCAGGGTCAATTTGAAAATGAACTTTTCAAATTTGGCTCTGGTCTGGATTTGGAAAGTAGTGGCAGGGCACACTGCGTTTCGCAGTCATTTGGGCAGCACGTCTGGCGGCAGTAACCAACCCCTTACAGAAGACCACCGTGAAATAACAGCACGTGTGCTTTTGTGTTTCGATGAGTGAGTAAGGGATGCCAGAGCCCATTTGCCTAACCCTTCCCAATCAATCCCTTATCCTTAATCCTACTGTAGTCGGCAGCGCACTTGCAGCAGTTTTGGCGTTGCTTGTGTTATAAGCGACGGTAGCCACCTATCATTAAGTTGACCGTCCGCCTGTCTACCGACCTTAACATTAAAAAAAAATTGGTAAAACGATTTAATTGTCCGCAGGCACCAAAACACTACAGCGACTATCTCCCACCGGACAGGTTACAATTGGAACAACGCTTGAACAAGTTGGGACTAGCGCAAACAGGTCTAGACAACACTCAAACTAATTACACCGGAGTTATAAACCCTTTATATGATGTCAAAATACCCAAAGACAAATTCAGTGTGAAAAGGTCCAAGTCTTTGGGGAGGACTTTTAGCGCTAGACGGGTTGGCTTGGAGATAACTAGATATAACCTAACGTTGGGTTACAAAAGTGGGAAGAGAACCAACGATGTTGTGACAGCCATCAACGGTATGTCCGGGGAGACAGGGTTGGATCTGAAGAGTAACTTCTTCCAAAGGTACAGCACCGCAAATGTCGTTGGAGATGCGTATAGGGTCAGCAGAGCTACAATTGATTAGAAAGTTTTGAATGAGTGTGGATTATTGTTTTAGAATTAAAATATATGTGAAATTAAATTAGTTTTTTATTTATTGATGTGTGTATAATGAGTTTTTATAGATGAGCTCATTAGTTCGGGTTTGATTCCCGGTAGGGCCAACTTCAGCATAATAAAAGTTATTTAAAAAATTAAATAACAAAAATGTATAAGGAATAATAAACATCGATCTGGACTGGATTAGCTCTGGTCTGGAACTGGCATACAGTAGTAGTAGGGCACACTGCATTTTGCCTGTCTGGTGGTAGTACTACCTCCTTACAGAAATAACAATATGTGTACTGTTGTTTCTGTGAGTGAGTAAGGGATGCCGAGCCGATATCCCTATCAGTTCTTAATTCCTACTAAGGTCACCAGCACACTTGCAGCACATGTGGTGTTTATTGTGTTATAGGCGACGGTAGCCATCTTACCGTCGAGTGAACCGTCACCCTGTCTGACGGCCTTAACAAAAAAAAGCCATGTTTGATAAAAAGATCTATTTTCGAGAATGAAATGTGCATATTCCCAATAGGGAATATGCACATTTTTTTTATATTTTCATACGATAGGTTATATCGTTATATAACCGTAAAAATATTCAGCGCCAAAAAACAGAGATTTGGTAACAAAAAAAAAAAAAATTAAAATTAACTAACAGCTACGGGCACTTTAAACACCCGCCCTTTTGGCGCGCTTGTCGTGACGTCAAAGTATACAATACCATCAAATGTTAAAAATCACAAACATCTACACGCTTGTTGACATTTCATAGACGTTGACGTCACATTCGATCTGACCGTTTCGAGTATTTTGAATTTCCCACATTCTTATGGACTTTTTAATAATTATTTTCTTTACGAAAAAGAAATAATATTAAAAAATATTTACATAGACATAATTCTAAAGCAAAAATGTTGATAAAAAAATATATTTAAGCCTTTTTTTAATTAGACGCATATCCCTATTAAGGCTATAAAACCTTAAATTGATTTGAATGACAACATAGATGCCCACTTGTGGACATTTTGGGATGCTGCACTACTGTGTCCGAAAATGAATCTACGAATCATAGGTGAGTGATGTTGATGACCCAATTTAGAAACCTCTCGAAGGTAATTCTAAAGAATCAGCTATATGATATGGGTTATCCTATACCTACATTTTATAAAATAAGGCAGTTTTCTTTTTTCTCCGCTAACTAGTGTCTGAACAACCGAA
The DNA here is from genome assembly GCA_910589475.2 of Bembecia ichneumoniformis. Taxonomy (NCBI): domain Eukaryota; kingdom Metazoa; phylum Arthropoda; class Insecta; order Lepidoptera; family Sesiidae; genus Bembecia; species Bembecia ichneumoniformis. Next base: position 17,828,823 of record OU342532.1, read on the forward strand.
CGTTTTTTTGATACAGTTTACACTAATAGAAAGAGGCGAAGGCCGGTCTTTAATTAAAGTTATAAGATGAAAAATTAAAAAATAATTGCAATTAAATGTGTTAAGAAAAATAAAAATGAAGACATAAATCATAATGTATTTTTCATAATTGTATCCTACATTTTTTGTGAAAAATTCACAAAAAATACAGGATGATCATTCCAAATGGGTCAGTGAGCAAAAATCTTAAATCAGGGTTTGCCAACCTTTATTTCGCCGAGTCTCCCGGAACCAAAAATAATATTTTCAAGCCCTCCTTAAGTGTTCAACAAAAATAAGAAACACATGTTTTCATATTAACTAAATCATTTATTTGAATTTCATGAAGGTATTATACACAATACAAAACTGTATAATTGTAGAGAAAACTAAATAATTTAATAAAATAAACGTTTATTTATATCATAATTATGTAATAACACGAACGAGCTTATGAATAAAAATGATTTGAGTACTATTTTTGGGACATAAGTATTTACCGATTAATATTTACTAGACCAGCATAATTTAGGTTGCTTTACGAGCAAATATGTTGAAATTGAAAAAAAAAAGTCGGGAAAATTTTGATATACTTTTGATATACCGAAGGTTCCATAATAAAATTTATTCCTTATCACACCCACAACTATCAACTACGATAACAAAATAGTTGCGTTTTTTTTTAAGAGTAATTTGACCATGTTGATCCCTGGTCGGGTGAGCGTAATTTGTAAAAGTTTGATGCAGTTTTATTTTTCAAAAATCGAAGCCTTAGCCGCTAAGAAGAAATTTTTTGGATTGATCAACCTGTATATTATTTTGACGAGCCCGTTGGATGAGTGGTTAGGGTGCGTGCCTTAACGCTCTGTTCTAGGGTTCCCGGGTTCGATTCCCGGCGGGGTCAACTTTGAAAAATCAACTTTTCATATTTGGCTCTGGTCTGGATTTGGAAAGTAGTGGCAGGGCACACTGCGTTTCGCAATCATTTGGGCAGCCCGTCTGGCGGCAGTAACCACCCCCTTACAGAAGACCACCTTGAAATAACAGCACGTATGTTGTTGTGTTTCGGTGAGTGAGTAAGGAATGCCAGAGCCCATTTCCCTATCCACTCTTAATCCCCTATCCTTAATCCTACTGCAGTTGGCAGCGCACTTGCAGCAGATTTGGCGTTGCTTGAGTTATAGGCGACGGTAGCCACCTACCATCAAGTGGACCGTCAGCCTGTCTGCCGACCTGACATAAAAAAAAAGAAAAAAAAAAAAAGGAATTTTGTTACTGGGCCTTGCTGCGTAGTTACAGGACACTAAGGTACCAATAAAACTAATATTTTACGAGACATACATATGTAAGTATTGGATACAAAATGTATCTGGACATAATAACAAACAAAAAATTCTTCAGATACATAGTAGAGGTTACTGTAAAGTTAGTTCTACACCAAAACGCGAAATAATTTATTGTTTAGTGAATTAATCTAAATATATGAATACTTAATAAGATACTTGGGGCACGTACTGGCCAGTCAGTCTTAGAATTTTATTTTATTTAAAAAAGGATAGACAAAGCCTGTGTCCATCTCTCTGCTATTTTGTGCGAATGTGGTAACAAGAGAAGTAGACGATGTGCTCTTATTTTTTTGCCTAACATCTGCTTTAGGATTTTTTTTTTTTATGTTATGTCGACAGACAGGCTGACGGTCCACTTGATGGTAGGTGGCTACCGTCGCCTATAACACAAGCAACGCTACAGGTGCTGCAAATGCGCTGCCGACTACAGTAGGATTAAGGATAAGGGATTAGGAGGGGATAAGGAGAAACTCTAAAAACTACAAGGGGACTTGTACTACAACAAACAAACAAACAAACTCTTCAGCTTTATAATATTAGTATACATATATGTTTTCTCGGGTGTTATATTTTTCACTTATCAACGCATCAGCTAGTGTATAATAAATCTAACGACAATCAGCGTTAAGATACACAAATTAAATTAAGTCGCTCGTTTCCAACTCGACAGATTTTCAAGTGGTCAGATTTACTTAAAATCATAATTTTTTGCAAATTATTTAATATTTTTTAGGGTTCCGTACGTCCGAATAAAAAAACGAAACCCTTATAGGATCACTTGTGTGTCTGTCTGTCCGTCGCTCACAGTCAATTATCTCCGAATCTACTAGACCGATTAAGTTGAAATTTGGTATACATATCCAATTTCTGTTACCCAAACGCAGAGGTGTGACCTGAATAGATGAAATCTGTATATTTGGGGGGGAAGGGGGAGTCATTTTTGGGTGGAAGGTGGACAATTAAAAAATTTTTTTTTTGAAAACTGCATCGTGTTGACATATCAAATGGAAGGTCTTGTTGTGAATATCTTAAATGTAATTTTTTGTAATTTTAAAATAAATAGTTTCAAAGTTATTCAAGAAAATAGACGAAAATTGATCATTCCCCCTTATCTCCGAAACTACCGAACCTCAAATTTTGAAAAAAAAAAAATACAGAAATTAGTTTTCTACTTATAGATTATAGGAAAACCTATAAGAAGTCCATGATATTAAAATAACATGGTAAATCACTCAATATTGTGCGGATAGGTAACATCGTACGGAACCCTCTTCACGCGAGTTCAGCTCGCACTTGTCCAGTTTTTCCTACTTGTAGTGGAAGTTTTACTAAATAAAATGAAAATTTAAACTAATTTGTAATGAATTTAAGTTACTATGAAAAATCTTCCGTTTGTTTATTAGACCGTAGAGATCAAGGTTCAATTAATAAATTTTATAAATAACTTTAATAAAAATAAATAATAAAAACTAACAATAATTGATGGTCCAGTAGATGGTGTATGGTCTATTGTCATACACAACACAAGGTCTTTTGCAAGGGATGGTTACAGTCGCCAGATGGCTTGTTAACTGCTACTGAAAATAAATGATTATAAATTAAGCTTATAGGCGACAGAAGCCACTTACCGTTAAGCTGTTCAAGTTTTTACATAAAAAATACATGTTACATTATGTTACAATAAATATGCACAAATCGATTGATAATCGCAAGTGGGTGACTTGAACAGTGCCCTGGCATTCCCATTATCCGATGACGCCAGGGAACTGTACAAGATTTACTATGAAAGATTTAATGATAAGATATAATTTAGTAAGTTGTATGTATGACCTTGCCCAATGAGGCGACATGTCCTTTATGGAAAAGCCTCAAAATAAAGATTTAAAAAAAAAATCGATTGATAAGTGTGTAGCCAGCCTAATATTTGACAATAGGCGTCCGTCGCTCGCTCGGAGCAGGCCGAGGTAACCTTGACATCCGCCAATCGACCATATTGGCAAATTGCTCGGCTGCCAAATAGCGATCACTCTCAATGATAATAATAACTGTCTCTTTGTTAACTATTCAATATTTTTACTACTGTGTTTACTTCCAATTCAAATACAAAAATGCTTTGTAAATTAATCTTGTGTGATAAGATCAGTTGTGTTGTCCTGTTTTGTGCGGCTTCTCGTCGTGTGTAACCTATACAAGTTACTATAAAATAAATATTGGTAATAATATAATAATATAAATTATATAATAAATTATATTATATAATAAATTATATAATATACTATATAATACATATTTATTTTAATACTATAAAATAAATATTGGCAGGAAAATCTAAATTTATTCTATACTAGCTGAGCCCGCAACTTCGTACGCGTGGTATACGGTATAGCGCGTAACTTTGAGAACCGCATTCAAATCGGTTAAGTCGTTTCAGAGATTAGCGTACACAAACGCACAGACAAAAATTCTAAAATCTTTTTTTTTGACCTCAGTAACATGAAGTGTACAAATTGTATTTTTTTTTTTTGAAAAATCTTTAATGTACACACGGTTCGTACACTAGAACTATGGAATAAATCTCCGTCAGTACTATAGAATAAATTTGGTGCTATTTCCTGCCAGAAATTGGCTATCATATATGAACCTTCGAGGTGACGGCTCGAAATAGCCATAGAATAAAATGTTACAGTATGAATTAGTATGAACGAACATTTAAAAATAAAAATTCAACGCCTGGTAGAACTATAACAGCAATAAAGATTGAATAAATTGTTGCGCATATATTTTCCGGTACTATAATCCCTTACAAAACGTTGTGATTGAACTATGCCGATACTTTTGGCGTGAGGAAGTACAAACAAACCTTTAGCCCGTTGTAACCCGATATCCGCTGATGGGGGACATTTTATCTTTACTCGTAAACAGATAAGGTGTCCTATTGTTACTGATGGATACAATCCCCAATCGCAAGGCGATCATTTTCACTGGAATATTTTGGAGGAAAAAAAATATAAAATTCTACTATATGTTCAATAACTATATAATTATACCGGCCCTCACAGCAGTTATTCGGTAGACTGAACTTACTTTATACAGGTGGATTTTAATACGATTTAATATTTATTTTTTATTTTTTACTAATTTAATCAGTATTTAGTTAGTGACTACGTTTGCCTGTAAACAGTAACATTTTTTAAATTCTAAACTTTTCTGGATAAAAGTTAGACTATGTTCATTTCTACACTCCTGACAAAGTTCACAAAAATTCATTATGATCACAAAATTTAGTAGTTAGGTGTGAAAGCTTAATTAACAAACCAACTCAACTTAATTAGGAATTTAAAATCCACCGGCTTTGGAGTACAAAAGGCCTTTGAAGTAAAAAGACCTTTGGAGTACAAACCACCACTTTAGATTAAAGACAAAATTTAAATTTGAAAATAACAGAGATGACAGATTACATTTGTGTATTTTTAATGTAAAACAATTGCAGGCTGACGATCCATTTGAAGCAAGATTAACACGTAAAAGACAAGACAATCCTCAGATGGTAAAAGACAAGGGATTAGGCTGAGGATAGGTAATGGTTTCTGGTATTTCTTACTCACTCACTGAAACACAATCGCACACATGCTGTTATTTCTTCTGTAAGGAGGTGATTACTGTCACAAAACGGAAAAACATACAACCTCTGAGACACACACCGATGAATACGTATACACAAGTGAATTCAAATCTATTCGCACTAATTATTACACACACAGAGAGTATTAGTAGTGGCAGGGCGCACTGCGTTTCGCAGCCATTTGGGCAGCCCGACTGGCAGCAGTAACCACCCCCTTACAGAAGACCACCGCGAAATAAATAACAGCAAGTGCGCTGTTGCCAGAGCCCATTTTCCTATCCCCTCCTAATCCCTTATCCTCAATCCTATTGTAGTCGGCAGCGCACTTGCAGCAGCTTTGGCGTTGTTTGTGTTATAGGCGACGGTAGCCACCTACCATCAAGTGGACCGTCAGCCTGTCTGCCGATCTTAACATAAAAAAATTCATCATCGTCTCAGCCATAGGACATCCGATGCTGGACATAGATCTCCTTCTGAAACTTTCCAATAGGATTGGTGAGAAGGAACCTGGATTCAGCGTCGACCCGCGGCCCTTATTAGGTAGTCACTTATTAATCCAGTCAGTAACTCATTCGCTTACAGATCTTCTCATTCCTGATTCCATCTCTCAGAATAACTAACACCTAGAATAGGTCTCCACATCTCGTTGAGCGACGTTGAGCTAATTTTTTTTAAAATAATTTCTAACGTACAAACACAGATCGTTTACGGTTTTATTATATGCATGGAAGATATAGATTTTTGACCCTTCAATTTAAAACTTTTACATGTCAGCTTTATCTCGACCTTTTGTATTATGACGGATACATTCATCACCATAACTTGCACATTTATTGTATCATTGTTAGCAATTTAGCGTCTGTAAATCCTAATAACTGAATTAGAAATAACGAATAAAGAAATAAAGAAACATGATTTGCACAATTCTCTTGATTTGATATCTTGATATGACGAGCCCGTTGGATGAGTGATTAGGGTGCTTGCCTTCCCCCCCCTAGGTGTCCAGTGACATTGCAGGGGCCGATGGGGTCATCGGACTTTGCTGGGCTGATCGGATTGTCGTTGGGGAACAAAGAGCTCGGAGAAACGGAGCTCGTGGAGAAGCTCCAGCTGCCAGTTGGAGCTTCGACGGTCACCGCTCGCTGGGCCGAGGATCCGTACTCGGCTCACACCTAAAATAGATCTAAAATAGATAGGAAATCTATATATTTCCTAAATAGCAATAGGGGATCGGACAGTAATCAGATTAAAATCTAAAATGTACTTAGAAAGAAAATATATATTTTTTTATGATTATTTATCGAATAATAATTTAATATAATTCATTTAAATATTTTTAAATGAAGAAATAAATTTTATTATTTACAATATTTTTAATCTATACTGAAACACCGATCACAGTGCGTGACGTCATTTGTGGGCAATCATTGTCTTATGCCAATGCAGCTGTTTTGTTATGATATGACCACAAATGACGTTACGCGCTCTCAGATGAACTATCGTGGCGTTTTGGCGGCATTTTCAAACAAACAATATTAAAACTTGATTTTGAGTACCTAAAAGGCTATAAATAAATAAAATAGTATTTTTTATGGGAATAAATATCCATGAAGATTAATTTAAAACACTTTCTGAAAATTTGTCCGATCCCCTATTGTAAACATTCGGGATATCGTTAGTGGATACAGCGGGGCGGGATGGGACGACTCATCGTCATTTACCAATGTGTTACAAGACTCATTTGTACTGGAGATAAAGTTAGGTTAGGTTCTGGAATCTTTACGAAATTAAATGCGAGCACAATACGTACTGTCGAAATGTGTGTATTAAAGGATCTTTTACACTTTTCCGGTAACATATAAAACATGATTATATGTTACCGGATCCTAAAATAACTTTTTTTCACAATTGCTACGTAGCTACGAAGCAGTGTAGCTACGCAGTGATGTGTTACGTCGTAGCCGTGCTACGTGGATTTAAATCAACTAATTGTGTTGACTAGGTGTTGACCGCTGACCATGCGAGCCGGTTTAAATTAGTTGAAATTGCTTCGTCAAATGTCGCTTGGCTGGCAGTAGTTCGCAAATTGCTGTTGACAACATGTCCCCTACCATAGAGATGTCTTGTTAAATAACATTCATAATATAACAATCACAGGTCAAATGTACGTAGGTAATATATAAAAACTACACTAATATTATAAAGAGCGAATATTTGATTTTTTGTATGTTTGTTTGCAACGGATAAACTGATTTTACAAATTCTTTCACATATAGAAAGGTACATTTCAAGTGGCTGTATTTTATTTGAACAAAATTACAAAAAGTAACCCAATGTATCGATTTTTTTTATCATTTGGCGTGCGCTGCGAAAACCATTGACGCTACATAAAACAATGTAAGTACTACATATTTATTTCATTACTAAAATAATGAATATCAATCATACATATAAATATTATACATGTATATTAATTCGGAAAATACTTAATAAAGAAATACATACACAGATTCATTTTATAAAAAAGGGAAGTGTGCAAGGAATGAAACTGAGAAATGCAGATAAACTGAGATTGCGTGCACCAAGAACTAACTATGGGAAGAAATATATATTTTACGGGGGTGCACAGCTGTACAACAGACTTCCTAATAATATAAAAGAGGCGAAATCTGCAAATATTTTCAAAAAACTAATCAAACAAAATCTACTTTCGACTTTAAAATAACCATTATGTTTAATTTATCATTTCTCTAATAAAGCGATGCTGTGGCATCAATGTTTTCTTGTTTGGATATATTTTGCTATATTTTTTTTTTTAATTTACCCACACTTTGCACAGATGTATTTTTGTTTGTATAGGTTTTGTATTTGTGTAAAGTATTCACGTTTTTGTTTTATATAAATCCCACTCTGTATTTTATATTATCATATTGGTTGTATGCTCGTGATGCGAACTAATGTTTACACTTAAATTTATAAGTTTCTCATTTAAGTGAATTTTGTAATTCTTTTTGAGAAATAAATATGATTCTAACCTTATTTACAGTACTCATAAAATAGTGAGCGCGGGGCTATATGTGTAATGCCAATGTCGTCGCTAATTAGTTCAATGTGTGGCTGACTCACTGTCGCAAATGTTTTCGCCAAAACTCTCAACCGTATCGCGCGTACCGTAGCATACTGCCCCTCGAGCGTCCATGCTCGATTTTATATTCACGCAAAGACAGTCTGGATGGTTTTAGAAAGTGCTCGAAGTTTCAAACTAGTAAACATCGGCGTCAGTTATTCTATCGGTTTTAGAATGGCGATTCGGTTACTGGAATATGAACCCTGTGTCGTAACCGTAAAGACCAATTTCATTGTGTACTTGTTTAAAGGGTAGTGGTCACCATCTATTGGTAAACATTACCTCTTATATCTGAATGTTCCATGTTCCATGCCCCCCATGTTCTATGGCTAACCGTAACAATATTATAGATATAGATAAGTCACAATAACCGGTTTTTGTTCAAAACACGAGTAAAATGGAAAGAAGATGTCATTCAACAACAACAGCTTCAACAGTTTAAAAAATTAAAAAAGTAAATATGGGAAACGGGAAACGTATCAACAATCATTATTACAGTGATCTCTACACTAGGCGAGGCCTGTCCTGTAGATGATCTAAGGTTACCAAAATAGTTCATTTACCCGACATCAATCAGTACAACAAATATTGCATTAAGATTCACATAAGTTTAAAAATGCTATTAAAAAGACGCTTTCAGAGTGCGCGCACGCGCGCGCGTTTGAGTTTGTGTGTGTGTGTGTGTGTGTGTGTGTGTGTGAGAGAGAGAGAGAGAGAATGTGAATGGCGGTATACGTGATAGATATATAGTCATAGAGGATTACTTAATTTCTTGTTATGATTAACAGTCCTTTGGGTTCTCTTAGTAGTTCTTCAAGTTCGACGTAACAAAGTGTGACAATCGACTTCATAACTTTGATCTTTTTTTTTTTATTAGATCAGGGTAGCGCTTGACCACTATCTCACCTGATGTGAGGTGTAGATGCGGCCGAAGGTGGACCACGCTTACCCAGTAAATGCCCATTTACCCTGGTTTTGAAGACCCCAAGGTTGTAGTTCTGTGGGAACACAGACGCAGGCAATGAGTTCCACTCCTTAGCATTTCTTGATCTTCATTTCTGGAAGTGTGCAGTACTTTATACAACAGCGTGATTGGACCTCATTGTAGATATATGAGTGAAGGAAGATGCTGTTCGTACCATGTTACTAATTCTTATCCAACTAAGTAGTTTCGTATTCGTGAAACGTGATGGGCCTCGAAGAAAGTCCAACGTAGCTATGGAGTGGGCTAATCCTCGGGGGTTACTCAGCGAAATCGCATTAGGAATGACGAGATACGTAGACAAACGAAAATCGCTGGCAAATCAGTAATTTAAGTAATTTAAGTAGTGGTAGGGCACACTGCGTTTCGCAGTCATTTGGGCAGCCCGCCTGGCGGCAGTGACCACCCCCTTACAGAAGACCACCGTGAAATAACAGCATATACGTGCTGTTGTGTTTCGGTGAGTGAGTAAGGGATGCCAGAGCCCATTTCCTTATCCCCTCCTAATCCCTTGTCCTTAATCCTACTGTAGTCGGCAGCGCACTTGCAGCACCTGTAGCGTTGCTTGTGTTATAGGCGACGGTAGCCACCTACCATCAAGTGGACCGTCAGCCTGTCTGTCGACATAACATAAAAAAAAAAAAAAGCAACGGGCAGAACACATAGCACTCACTAGATGGATCGACCGACGACCCAATAAAGGCCTACTGAAATATTATTACGGAGGCCTATGTTCAGCAGTAGAAGTTTTACGGCTAAAATGAAGACGATGATGATATTGCTGCGTTTCGCAGTCCTTTGTGCGACTCCTCTGGCGGTAGTAACCACCGTGGAATAACAGCATGTGTGCTGTTGCGTTTCGGTGAGTGAGTAACGGATGTCACAACCCATCCTATTTTCTTATCCTTAAACTTACTATGGTCGGCATCGCACTTGCAGTACTTGTGCCGTTGTTTGTGTTATAAGCGACGGTGGCTACCTACCATTAAGTAGTTTTTTTAAATGTTAAGATCGGTAGACAGGCTGACGGTCCACTTGATGGTAGGTGGCTGTCGTTGCCTACAACACAAGTAACGCCACAGCTGCTGCAAGTGCGCTGCCGACTACAGCAGGATTGGATAAGGAATTAGGAGGGGATAGGGAAATGGGCTCTGGCATCCCTTACTCACTCATCGAAACACAACAGCATGTATATGCTGTTATTTCACGGTGGTATTCTGTAAGGTTGTGGTCACTGTCGCCAGGCGGGCTGCCCAAATGACTGCGAAACGCAGTGTGCGCTACAACTACTTTTCAAATCGAGACCAGAGTCAATTTTGAAAATTACATTAAAATTTCAAAAGTTGACCCCGCCGGGAATCGAACTCGGGGCCCCTGAGACGTTAGGCAAGCACTCTTGCCACTCATCCAATAGGTCATCAGCCTGTCTGAAGATCTTTACGTTTTAAATTGCTGAGAGTGTATTTGCACTTAATAAAATGCAGAAAACAGTTTAATAGCAAATGGTAATATTCAAGTACGATGCACGAATGAATTATGCCAGGAAGCGGAACATTTGTAACGACACCTCTTTATATAAATGACTTGCTGAACTCAGCCACGCTTCGCTGCAGCTCATACGGCGGCTGCGTGCGCATGGGGCGTGCGGTACTGGACACTGCTTATACAAAATACTATTTATCGTAGCGTGATGTTATATAGCCTATAGCCTTCCTCGATAAATGGACTATTCAAAACAAAAATAATTTTTCAATTCGAACCGGTAGTTCCTGAGATTAGCGGGCTCAAACAAACAAACTCTTCAGCTTTACAATATTAAGTATAGATTGCAACACTCGCAAGTGCAAAGATATTGCGTGTATTATGAAATCAGCTATGTTTTAATAATCTGCGTGACACTAATGAGTTTTCTATATCCCAGGTTTTATACAAATAATTAATATATAAAACAAAACATAAAACCTTAAAACCAATCAAGATTAATTCTGTCTATCTACATAAAACTTTTTTTTGGAATCAATACTAATGCTCAATGATTCACAATCATGAGTTCTGTAAACTTCTGAAAAAATACTTTAAATTTTAAAAATATACGAAACAAGGGAACCCTAAGCTGTTTCACTCTGATGCAAGCGAACAAAAGAATTTTTTTTTTAATGTTAAGGTCGGCAGACAGGCAGACGGTCAACTTGATGGTAGGTGGCTACCGTCGCCTATAACACACGTAACGGCACAGTTGCTGCAAGTGCGCTGCCGACTGCAGTAGGATTAAGGATAAGGGATTAGGAGTGGATAGGGAAATGGGCTCTGGCATTCCTTACTCACTCACCGAAACACAACAACATACGTGCTGTTATTTCACGGTGGTCTTCTGTAAGGGGGTGGTTACTGCAGCCAGACGGGCTGCCCAAATGACTGCGAAACGCAGTGTGCCCTGCCACTACTTTCCAAATCCAGACCAGAGCCAAATTTGAAAAGTTGATTTTTCAAAGTTGACCCTGCCGGGAATCGAACCCGGGAACCCTAGAACAAAGCGTTAAGGCAAGCACCCTAACCACTCATCCAACGAGCTCAAAATCTTTGCCAGCGTGATATTTTCACATTCATTTGAGTGAGATTTTTTTATTAGATACGTGTGATATTTGGTATAGAGTTTTTTATTTATAAACCGATTGGAATTCAAATCGGTTAAGGGCTTCACTGAGGCAAATGACATTTACTATAGAACTCGCTGGCGGCGGAGACAATTCAACAGGCCTGGAAATGGTGTTTTTTTGTTTTTACCATTAGAACATTACACAAAAAAAAAAATTAATACAATTTTTTAATCTGATATTAACTTATTAATAGGTACAGGATTCATATGCGTGCAATAAGCCGTTTTCGAGAGAATTTTCAATAAAAGTCAAATTCTTCTTGTGTTCTAACTTTTTTTGTGGAGTTTCTATTACTTCAACGAAAATTCTAATTAATACAATTGGTTCTTCACATGTTTAAGTATAATATATATTTTTTTCAAAGCAATTGTCTTGTCCATTTCTTGTAACATCTTCATTAAACAATGGATATTTTTAGTATTTAGGGTTTGTCTCCCCCTTAAACCGTTTCAGAGATTAACGTGCACAAACGCACAGCCAAACAGACAGACAAAAATTCTAAAAACTATTATTTTGACCTCAGTAACATAAGTAAAACGTGTGCAAATTGTTTTTTTTTTCTTTTTTTGAACTCGTTACGACTCGTTTACGATTTTATTATATGTAGAGATATAACGTCTGCGTTCTGCATCAAGCGAGTCCCGTTGTCGTGTCGCTTTGGTGCGAGACAGCTTGAATTTAACTTCTCAGGCGTAGTCTTCAATTTACGATTTTTAATCAGTAAACTCCAAAAACAATCAAATAATAATTATACAATGTATATCAGTCCCCATTTTTCTCAACAAATATGTTACGCTATACTCCCATACTCCTAGGCCCTTCGTAAATTAGATATTGGTAGTTTGGTAACTTATTGTAGTACCATAAGTTACCAAGCCGTATAACTTTGTGTTGACCTTGTATTGACGTATTTTGACCTTATTTCAAAGTAATGAAATTATTTATTTTATAGAGCTTGGAAGTAAGAACGAGTTCTTAGTTCTAACAGGGTCCAAAAAATATTATTATGAGGATTTCATTTGAATTATTGACTTTTCTATAATTTCTATATATGTTTTTCGGCATTGTAAATATGTAAATTAAATAACAACTAAAAATGGATCATCAATTATCTGAAATGTAAATAAAATAAATATATATGTACTTAATTGGTGGAGTGATACATTTAAAACTTCAGCAAAAAATTCTGTAAATGATAGTGAAAACGGTATCTAAATCGATGTATTTATTTCGAAGAATTATACGAGTACAGCGATAACTACTCATATTGTAAACGGTAAATTTAAAGTCATCGCTCACTGGCGACCATCGTCCGGCTGCCCAAAGATGGAATTTTTTTATGCAAATATATAGACAAACCTTAGTCGTTTATCTCTCTTTCCATTAGTGAAAACCGTATCAATTTCCGATAGGTGGCTCAGAAGAAGTTAGCGGAGAAACAAACAGAGGCGGACAACGACTTTATAACCTTCTATATATAAAAATGAATCCCCATTTCCCTTGGTCACGGCATCACGCATGAACGGGTAGATCGATTTTAATTCGGTTTTCACTAATGGAAAGAGGGATAAACGGGGAATGTTCATATATATAAAAATTGCACACCGGGCGAAGCCGGGGGCGGGTCGCTAGTCTATATATAAAAATGAATCCCCATTTCCCTTGGTCACGGCATCACGCGTGAACGGGTAGATCGATTTTAATTCAGTTTTCACTAATGGAAAGAGGGATAAACGGGGAATGTTCATATATATAAAAATTGCACACCGGGCGAAGCCGGGGGCGGGTCGCTAGTCTATATATAAAAATGAATCCCCATTTCCCTTGGTCACGGCATCACGCATGAACGGGTAGATCGATTTTAATTCGGTTTTCACTAATGGAAAGAGGGATAAACGGGGAATGTTCATATATATAAAAATTGCACACCGGGTGAAGCCGGGGGCGGGTCGCTAGTCTATATATAAAAATGAATCCCCATTTCCCTTGGTCACGGCATCACGCGTGAACGGGTAGATCGATTTTAATTCAGTTTTCACTAATGGAAAGAGGGATAAACGGGGAATGTTCTTATATATAGAAATTGCACGCCGGGCGAAGCCGGGTGCGGGTCGCTAGTATTTATATAAATGTTGTTCCGACGACGTAAAAAATGACCCTGAACTTGCGAAGAAATGGTACGCAATTGCCTTTCGTGTCATAATGGATCCTTTTGCGTTTCAATTTATTTTCTTATAAAAATTAAAAGAGAGATAAGATTCATTCTGAAATACATAGTAGATATCTTTTTTAGATACGTGCCCTGAGAAACAATTAAATGGATTTTAATATGCATTTACTTTCAACCTTTCCGTTTAGCTTCTCTCTCTACTGTAAGGAATGGTTTGTTGTCGTCTCGCTCTGCATTTCCCTGTTCACGCTTGCGCGTCACAGACTTTCCCGAAAGATGTGTGCCGGTTGAAGCTGCCCACGGTGAAAATAATTTTATGTATTTTATATATTGTCGAATACGATTATATTTGAATATTTTTTTCAAATAAAATAGAGAGAAAAATATGAGAAAGATTTCGCGTTTAAGATTGTTAATAAATAATCTATATACTTACTAATTTATAAAGCTGAAAAGTTTGTTTGTATGAACGCGTTAATCTCAGGAACTACTGGTTCGAATTGAAAAATTCTTTTTGTATTGAATATTCTATTTGTCGAAGAAGGCTATAGGCTATATAACATTACGCTACGATCAATAGTATTATATATAAGCAGTGTCCAGTACCGCGCGCCCCACGCGCACTCTACCGCCGTATGGACCGCAGCGAAGCGTGGCCGAGTTCACCTAGTATGACATAATCGTCTTTGCAACAGCTGGACAAATCTATAAATTTGACAGCATAAAAACAATCTCCATAAAAACACTTATTCCATGCCTATCGATTAATGCTGTCGTAATATTGTAAATTGCGAGGATGGATGCCATGGATGTTTGTTACTTGTAAATACAAAAACTAAGTAGATTTTGATGAAACTTTGCTAAATTACACATGGGCTATATTTTATAAAAAAGATACGCGGGTAAAAACGTGAGTAAAAACATTGTCATATATTAATTAATATTATAAATACAAAAGTTTAGAAGGATCGTTTACAAGAATGTCTTCCATTTTGATGTACAGCATCAGCATGTTTATACATCAGCACTATATATTATATAAATGTTACTATATATATGATATACTAGTGATCCGCCCCGGCTTCGCCCGTGGTGCAATTTTTATATTCCCCGTTTATCCCGCTTTCCATTAGTGAAAACCGAATTAAAATCTGTCTCCCGTTCACGCGTGATGCCGTGACCAAGGGAAATAGGGATTCATTTTTATATATTAAGAAGATATATGTCACTATATATTACTACATGTTATACTAGCTGAGCTCGCAACTTCGTACGCGTGCTATTCGGTATAGCGCGTAACTTTTTTGTTTGTAAACCGATTGGAATGAAACAAACACTAAATGTTACGGGAAACTTGCTACAATACTTCAGTGAGCAATCGCATTCAAATAGGTTAAGTCTTTCAGAGATTAGCGTACACAAACGCACAGAAAAACAGACGAAAATTCTAAAAACCATTTTTTGACCTCCGTAACATAAGAACAACGTGTACAAATGTTTTTTTTTAAATTTTTAATGTACACACATAGACACCCAATACGAAGTCACACATAAACATTTTATTAACACTAGCTCACAAGTATACATATATTTTCTTCACGATGCCTCTCTTCGACATAGATCAAAAGGCCATTATATTCAATCTACAGAACAAGTCAAACATTTATGTATGATTATATAATCAAATAACATAACACTATATCAATGTAAGGTGTTTGCAATTACATAAATGGCGAGTGTAACAGTTACGCAAGAGTACAGACATTATACGTAGCTTCGAGCGACGTTCGGGCGAGAGTCAGCCTCCGGAGCCCGTGGGATATCCCGGGCGGCGGGACGAACGTTCCTTTAAATAAGAAAATTCTGGTTACGCTTAGAATACAAAAAAAAAAAACTGAAAATACAAAGCATATGACACTTTTGAAAGTTTAAAATGTTCTCTCGCTACCGAATTCGGTGTTATTAATTTCAAATTTGGAATATCTAACCTTCATTGACGCGATGCGGCCAGTGTGTGAATGAAACAAAGTCTTGTTCAACAGACGTGTGATTTTTTTTTTTTTTTCAATATAACAGATATATTGTGAGGCGTTCTTATTTATCTGTATTGTGCACGTGAAAAAATTATTATGAATTTAAGGGTAAGTAAGACAAATTATATGTATATACCTTTTATTTATACAGCATCGTCTATAATTTTCAGTGTTGATACAAGATGTATACACGAGCAAATAATATTAATGAAAATAGTGAAGACCAAGTATAAAATTTAATGCCTTAAGGGCTTCACTGAGGCAAATGACATTTACTATAGAACTCGCTGGCGGCGGATCCAATTCAACAGGCCTAGAAATGGTGTTTTTTTGTTTTTGTGTTTTTTTTGTTTTTTTGTCGGAGAGTGTGCTCGAGAGCTGCATGAGATCATACCGCCTTCCCCTTTCTTCTATCGGAAATGCAGACGTACGGCTGGTTACCATCCTCACCTTGTCGATATCCCTCTAATTCGGACCAAGCGCTTTAAAACATCTTTTGTGATGCGCACTGCTAAGGATTGGAACTCCCTGCCGGCGTCTGTATTTCCGAGCTCATATAACCCAAATCTTTTCAAGGTTCGAGTGAATAGGCATCTTCTGGGTGAGCTCGCTCCATCTTCGGCCTCATCCTTCCTACATGGATAGATGCTGGTCAAGAGCAAACCCATCTATAATAAAAAAAAAAAAAACAATACACAAAATAAAAAAATTTATTAATACAATTTTTTAATCTGATATTAACTAGGTACAGGATTCATATGCGTGCAATAAGCCGTTTTCGAGAGAATTTTCAATAAAGGTCAAATTCTTCTTGTGTTCTAACTTTTTTTGTGGAGTTTCTATTACTTTAACGAAAATTCTAATTAAAACAATTGGTTCTTCACACGTTTAAGTATAATATTATATATTTTTTTCAAAGCAATTGTCTTGTAACATCTTCATTAAACAATGGATATTTTTAGTATTTAGGGTTTGTCTCCCCCTTAAATCGCGAATTATACGGACTACAATGGATAAATATATAATTAATGTTTATTAAACTTTTAATGATATTAATTACGTTGTTGCGTTATTTATGTTAACTTAAATGAAAAAATACTGCAATATAAAAGGAAACCGCACTAGTGATACTAGTTGGCGACCGTCGCTTCGCCCGCATTGAAATATAAAAAAATAACGCCCGACTAAATATATGAGCAATGTGACGCCTAATATCTTTATTGCAGTTATAGCTTTGACAGGCGTTAGATGATCTCTCGGGAAGAGTGCTCTTTTCTGGATGAAAAGTACCCTATAATGTCCTTTCCTGCATTCCTGACAACGTGTATGCAAAATTTTATGATGATTTAGCAGTTTAGGCATGGAAAGATAACAAACATAGTTACATTCACATTTAGTATGGATTAGTCTTTTTAGGGTTCCGAATAAAAAAACGGAACCCTTACAGGATCACTCGTGTGTCCGTCTGTCCGTCGGTCATGGTCAATTAACTCGGAATCTACTAGACCGATAAAGTTGAAATTTGGTACACATATCAATTTCTGTGACCCAAACGCAGAGATGTGACGTGAATAGATGAAATCTGTATATGGGAGGTCATTTTTGGGGGGAAGGTGGAAAATTAAAAAAAATTTTTTTTTGAAAACTGCATCGTGTGACATATCAAATGGAAGGTCTTGTTGTGAAGATCTTAAACGTATTTTTTTGTAATTTTAAAATAAATAGTTTCAAAGTTATTCAAGAAAATAGACGAAAATTGACTATTGACCCCTCCCCCCTTATCTCCGAAACCACCAAACCTAAAATTTTGAAAAAATACAGAAATTAGCTTTCTGCTTATAGATTATAGGAAAACCTGTAAGAAGTCCATGATATTAAAATAACATGGTAAATCACTCAATATTGTGCGGATAGGGAACATCGTACGGAACCCTCTTCACGCGAGTTCAACCCGCATTTGTTTCTCAATAATAACCAAACTAAAAAGAAAATTAAATAGGTAATTCAAAAATTATAAAAATATATTTATTCCGCTCATGCCTTCTCACAAATGGAATTTTTCACAATTTTTTTTTCAGAATTCAGAAGCGGTCGGTGTCTTTTTTTTATAACATGAACTAAATAGATATATAATGAGCAGATAGATAGGTATTTCCTTTTATACCTTTTGGGAATGTTAAAAATAAGTCTCATATCGTTATAAATATTTAAGTTTAGAACATGTCTGTTGACCGGATGACCGTTAAGAGAGAAGGTAACTTTTGTAAGCATTTCCCGGATCCAAAGAGCCGCCCATTTGTCCCCACTCTGTGAAAGGATCTTACCCCGACAATGGGGCAGTTATACATTGCTCTTTTAACACAACCATTAATATTCAACAGTGAATTGTATGAATTACTTTTTTTAATATTGCTACGAAAGTAATTTATGTTATTTTAATTCTAAAAGTTAAATTTTTTTATGCAACTAAAGCGTTATTTATTTATCACTAGTTGGAGATCGCGACTTCGTCCGCGTAGAAAAATAAAATATATAAGATAACTCCTGACAAAATATGTAAAGCAATACATTGATTGCATTATGTAAGCAATCGAATTCACTGGAAAAGACACTCAAGACATATTTTCTCTCAAACTGAAGACGAATTTTTTTGTTTAATTTTTATATGAAGGTTTATCTCCTAATGTGTTATATTTATTAATCTATCTTATTAATATTTGTGTATATTTATTGTATGTACTAGTATTTAGTTATTAGAATGTAAGTTTATGATGACCTTGCCATGACTTTTACCACCCACATTGTTTATACCAACTTGCTGCACTCGACTCGGTGGATCGCAGAGCTAGGAGGCTCATTGGCGATGATACACTAATAAGAACTAAGCTGCAGAGCCTGGCACATAGACGCAAAGTTGCCTGTCTGTGTGTATTCTATAAGATGTACTTCGGAGAGTGTGCTCGAGAGCTGCATGAGATCATACCGCCTTCCCCTTTCTTCAATCGGACATGCAGACGTACGGCTGGTTACCATCCTCACCTTGTCGAAATCCCTCTAATTCGGACCAAGCGCTTTAAAACATCTTTTGTGATGCGCACTGCTAAGGATTGGAGCTCCCTGCCGGCGTCTGTATTTCCGAGCACATATAACCCTAATCTTTTCAAGGTTTGAGTGAATAGGCATCTTCTGGGGGAGCTCGCTCCATCGTCGCCCTCATCCTTCCTACATGGATAGATGCTGGTCAAGAGCAAACCCATCTTTAATAATAAAAAAAAAAGATTGCTTGGAAGAAATCGCTATAAAGCGATAAGACCGCCTTTTGTACTATTGCTTGTTGTTACATTTTTTAAATTCTTTTTTAAATGCTTATATAATAGTTTTTAAATGTTTATGTTGTATATAAATAAAGAGTTTAGTAATAATAATAATGATTGAAGCCTTGTTGGGAAGATTTACTTATGTCCAGCCTGAAATTCTATTCGAATTATTAGTGAAAGATTTTTTTAAATAGGACGAGAAGCTTCGATGATTACCTCCTACATACAAACAAACAAACATACAAGCTTTACATCTTTATAATATTAGTAGTCAAGCGACCCGCCTCCGGCTTCGCACTGATGCATTTTTTAGCATCAGTGCTGATGCTTATTCAATTAGTGAAAACCGTATCAAAATATGTTGGGTGGTTAGACAGATATTAGATATAGAAGTATCCATAATTTGGTGGCTATATTAATTACTTTGGGTTAATAAATACACATAAAATTGTAGTATCAAAATACTATAAGAATTTTCTTACGGTTTCCCCGTATGGAAATTAGCTTGGCTTTTCTATGAAGGTTTAACTACTGCTTTCATAGAAAATTTCATTAAAATCGGTTCAGGCGTTTCGTGTCTTCAGGGCTGACACTTGACAGTTAGAGTGAATTTTGCACTTATAATAGTACTAGCCGTTTATATATAATACTATTTATCGTAGCGTGATGTTATATAGCCTATAGCCTTCCTCGATAAATGGACTATTCAAAACAAAAAGAATTTTTCAATTCGAACCAGTAGTTCCTGAGATTAGCGCGTTCAAACAAACAAACAAACAAACTCTTCAGATTTAAAATTTTAGTATAGATTCTAGTGGCTTTGTTGGCGTGGAATTTAGTTCATACACACGTTCTAGACAACTGTGAAATATTATCCCCTGGGAAATTACAGT
Source organism: Bembecia ichneumoniformis (assembly GCA_910589475.2). NCBI lineage: Eukaryota > Metazoa > Arthropoda > Insecta > Lepidoptera > Sesiidae > Bembecia > Bembecia ichneumoniformis. The sequence goes on from OU342532.1 coordinate 17,848,988, forward strand.
AAATCTTCAAAGCTGTAAAATAATAAAATACACGTTATGTTATTTAGTGCAGTATGTTCCTAAAATAAAGTGATCGAATTATATACCTTTTAATAATTTATTTATTTATTTATTTAATAGGAAGCCAACGCAGTATACAATCATCCTTATAGATAAACACATTTAAAAATTCATTTATAATATCGTATACTCCACTTATAGGCTAACTTGGCATGCATTAAGACGAAAACAAAAAAAATAAACCAATAAACTAATAATAAAAGAATAAAAAACAAAAACTCAAAAAACAACAAACCATTATGCAGTACGCGATAAAAGAATTTTTTTAACCCTTCTTTTAAAACATGCGGAGGAATACTGAAAGATATCGATACCAGTTCCCCTAATTAAATTATTGTAGGTGACGACCATTCTGCTCAAGGGAGCGGCACCGCCCAGATTAGTTTTGGCGATTCTAGGCCTGAACGTTAGCCTGTTCTTAATATGCGACCTAGAATTACTCTTTGGTACCGCCAATCGCACCCTGCTCAGCAGATTTGGGCAATCGATCCCTCCATCCATAATATTTTTCAAGAAAGAGAGATCAATATAGTCCCTGCGATTGGACAGTGACAATGTTTTATATAATTTTAGGAGATCAGTGCAGCTGTTAACTTTTTTTAACATTTTGTCCTTGTATGCTAAGTGTCGTAAAAAAAATTTCTGCACTCTCTCTATCCTATTCTTATGTATTTGATAATACGGACTCCATGCAACAGAACATCCCTTTATTATCCCTTTGAACTCACTAACGGGATAAAGAGTTTTAATTCGGGACAATTTTCGTTCAAATCAGAGACAAGTATGGATTCAACAGTTTTGTTCGGTCTTGTTATAAGATCTTTCGAAAAGTTTTTTTTTTATTTTTTATTAAAGATGGGTTTGCTCTTGACCAGCATCTATTCGTGTAGGAAGGATGAGGTCGACTATGGAGCGAGCTCACCCAGAAGATGCCTATTCACTCAAACCTTGAAAAGATTTGGGTTGTATGCGCTCGGAAATACAGACGCTAAAAAGAAAAAGCTAAAATGAAAAATCGCTAAAAGGAGAATAAAATCTAAAATCTAAAAGAGATTTTTCGGACTGTTACTGAAGACGTAGTTATATGAAGTTGTTTTTAATTAATGTTCTCCAATATCAATACCTATTATAAAATTAAGGCGCTGGCCGCAGCTCTCTCTTTCTCAGCTAAGGCAGTAACTACACTTAGAACTATTTTCGTTACACTCATACAGTTTCTCTTTTATTGGTCGCGTATTTTTATCTCTATATATAAAAATGAATCCCCATTTCCCTTGGTCACGGCATCACGCGTGATCGGGTGACCGATTTTAATTCGGTTTTCACTAATGGAAAGTGGGATAAACGGGGAATGTTCATATATATAAAAATTGCACGCCGGGCGAAGCCGGGGGCGGGTCGCTAGTTTTTTTATATTAAAATCGGCAGACAGGCTGACGGCCCACTTGATGGTAGGTGGCTATCGTCGCCTATGACACAAGCAGCGCCAAAGCTGCTGCAAGTGCGCTGCCGACTACAGTAGGATTAGGGATAAGGGATTAGGAGGGGATAGGGAAATGGGCTCTGGCATCCCTTACTCACTCACCGAAACACAACAGCACACGTGCTGTTATTTCACGGTGGTCTTCTGTAAGGGGGTGGTTACTGCCGCCAGACGGGCTACCCAAATAACTGCGAAATGCAGTGTGCCCTGCCACTACTTTTCAAGTCCAGACCAGAGCCAAATTTGAAAAGTTCATTTTTCAAAGTTGACCCTGCCGGGAATCGAACCCACCCTAATCACTCATCCAACGGGCTCGTCAAAATATGATTATATTTATATTATGATATAAATATAATGAGACATGTAATTATCAGACAGATTATGATGCGGTTTTCACTATTAGTTGTATAATTTTTCATGTAAAATTTATTTATATACATAAAACTTAATTGCATTCGTGGGAAGCCGGAGGCGGGTCGCTGCCGCTTTTCCCTTTTTTCTATCGGACGGCTGGTTACCATCCTCACCTTGTCGAAATCCACCTAATTCGGGCCAAGCGCTTTAGAACATCTTTTAAAATAATGACGCTCTGCTAAGGATTGGAACTCCCTGCCGGGGCGTCTGTATTTCCGAGCTCATATAACCCAAATCTTTTCAAGGTTCTAGTGAATAGGCATCTTCTAGGTGAGCTCGCCCCATCGTCGGCCTCATCTTTCCTACACGGCGAAGCCCAAACCCATCTTTAATAAAAAAAAAAAAATAGTATTGATTCCATCGTTCTTGAATTAATAAGAGCCACATGTGTTTATTGTTCTTAAATTACACATTTTGTCCTAATTAAAATGAACTTTTTTTTAATTAGGACAAAATGTGTAATTTTATTTTATTGAATTAACAAATAATGATTAACTACATAATTTATCTATATAAAAAAAGGACCAATTCGGGTGATTTTTCTTATTCAAATGTTCGTTGAAGTCCGAGAGAATTTATTAAAAAATTTGCCCACAAAAACGTAAAAACCCATCGGAAGTTCCTAGCTGACATTTCAAACATTTCAATCAAATGTTAACGCCAAACACATCAATCAAAATCGATAGAACGACATCTGTCGCGGGTCAGCTTGTATTAAATGAAATAAACCTTCGTTGAAGTTCGGAGGAAGGTTTTTATGGAGAGAAATATTGGATAAAAATCGAAATTGTACATGCCGCAAAGTCGGGGTGGTTCGCTAATTAATTAAATAAATCCCTTTTAGAATATAAATTCCAAATATTTTTTTATATTATATTTTGGCATGTATAAAACTACGTATAAGGCTGGGCACATACATACGTTTTCCGAATTCGTTTTCCGTATTCGGAATTCCGTGTGCCTAGCGCAGACGTTCGGAATTTGCATTCGGAATATTATACTGCCAGTACGTTCAGTGGTGGCTTTGTGAACGCACGACGATGGAGAACAACGATTTAATTGCGATTGCATTATCTAAAGAGAGCTTTATCTATGTTGTCGTGTATATTCCATAAGCAGGGATGTTTTTCAACAGCTAAACTTAAGCTTCTGCTTCACACACATGCACTCGTGATGAGACGTGAAAAACATACTACACACAAAACAAACAACTCGCGGTTCCGAAAGAAAATTTCCGAACGTGTGCGTCGAAACAAACAAAATGTATGCAGGCGCTGCGTTCCGCATGACGTCATTAGGTTTTTCCGTAAGGGGTTTCCGAACGCACGGACCCACATTTGAAACGTACGTACGGAATGTATTCCGTACGGAAAAAAAAGAATGTGTGCGGCAGTCAATGTATTTTCTATCGATTTGATGCATTCGGGTCTCCGAACGCGGAAAACGAATTCGGAAATCGAATTCGGAAAACGTATGTATGCGGCCGGCTTAAATGTCGGATTTACCCTAATTACGCAATTGCTTTATCAAATTACGAGTCAGTGCAACATAAAAAAAAGTCACAACATTTTAAACGTAGTTTCCAGCTGAACTTTATAATAGTGTTATACGCGTATACTGGTGACCTGACCCGGTTTCCCCCGTAAACAAGTTTAGCGAAAGACTTCGCAATGTCATTTAACTCAGACATGTGCGGAGATAGAATGGAGTCAGGTCTTCAACTATAAAATTCAGTTAATGAAATTCGCGTGTTTAACCCGGATTCAACCCACCAAATTTGACCCGGATGTTTATCAGTATGTGTAAAATTGTGACAAGGTGAGTCCATGAGTGCAACTTATCACCATCATTGAATGTCTCCATATTAATTGTTTGTACTTAAACATTATAAATGCAAAAGTGAGTTTGTTTGTTTGTTACTTACGTTTTCACGCCTTAACTACTAAATCGATCATCCGGAAATTTTTCATACACGCTGTCAGGGATACAAAAAATTACATAGGGTACCATTCGTCCAGAAAAAAGTCCTATTCTCTATAGATTAGTTAAAAATAATGATAAAAAATTCAACTCCTGACAAAAATATAACGTAAGCAATAAAGATTGTATAAATGTTTTAAAATCTAAGAAAAAGGAGCGCAAAGTCGCTGACAAAAGCTAGTCTGTACATATAATAAAATCGTAAACGAGTCGTGTCTAGATGAAAGATTGTACTTATGTTACCGAGGTCAAAAAATAGTTTTTAATTTTTTTGTCTGTTTTTTTTTTTTATATTTATTTTATGTCAGGTCGGCAGACAGGCTGACGGTCCACTTGATGGTAGGTGGCTACCGTCGCCTATAACACAAGCAACGCCAAAGCTGCTGCAAGTGCGCTGCCAACTGCAGTAGGATTCAGGATAGGGGATTAGGAGTGGATAGGGAAATGGGCCCTGGCATCCCTCACTCACTCACCGAAACACAACAGCACACGTGCTGTCATTTCACGGTGGCCTTCTGTAAGGGGGTGGTTACTGCCGCCAGACGGGCTGCCCAAATGATTGCGAAACGCAGTGTGCCCTGCCACTACTTTCCAAATCCAGACCAGAACCAAATTTGAAAAGTTGATTTTTCAAAGTTGACCCTGCCGGGAATCGAACCCGGGAACCCTAGAACAGAGCGTTAAGGCACGCACCCTAACCACTCATCCAACGGGCTCGTCATCGGCTGTTTGTCTGCGTGTTTGTGCACGCTAATCTCAGAAAAGGCTTAACCGATTTGAATGCAGTTTTCACGGATGTATTGTAGCAAGCTTCCCGTAACAGTTTTGTTTCATTCCAATCGGTTTACAAACAAAAAAGTTACGCGCTATACCGAATACCACGCGTTCGAAGTTGCGGGCTAAACTAGTATCACAATAATAAAATCATATTTTAAGGTGTCCATCCAGTAGTCTAAAAATAGCTAGACAAAAGAGATAATAAAATGACCCTACGAAATAGAGCTATTGTTATTGCAACGGATAGGTATTAATGGCAAATTGGCATTAGGGTTGTCACAATATCCCTAGTTATCATTATTACTAAGTACCTACTAAAAACAAGTTATCAAATTATTATTTATCGTAAATGACATTTTGTTTTTAGACAAAGTGTAGTATGCAATTACGTTTTAAATCGATCTCGGTTAGTTCTTTATTTTGACGAAAAAGAGTGATTGACGAATGTCAACTTGAAGTAAATATTTTAATTTTATTAATTTTGACGATCCTGTTCGATGAGTAGTTTGGGTGCTTGCCTTAACGCTCTGTTCTAAGGTTCCCGGGTTCGATTTCCGGCAGGATCAACTTTGAAAAATGAACTTTTCATATTTCGCTCTGGTCTGGATCTGGAATGTAGTGGCAGGGTACACTGCGTTTTGAAGTTATTTGGGCAGCCCGTCTGGCGGCAGTAACCACCCCCTTACAAAAGTCCACCGTGAAATAACAGCACGTGTGCTGTTGTGATTCGGTAAGTGAAGTAAGGGATGCCAGAGCCCATTTCCCTAACCCTTTCCAATCCCTTATCCTTAATCCTATTGTAGTCGGCAGCGCACTTGCAGCAGCTTTGGCGTTGCTTGTGTTATAGGCGACGGTAGCCACCACCTACCATCAAGCGGACCGTCAGTCTGTCTGAAAACCTTAACCCATGCATGCATGAACCTTTTGACCCATGCATGAAATGGGCTTTTTATTTTATACTATTCTAGGCTTGTATTTTATTCCGTTTGAAAGCTTCGTTTTTAACTTTATAAAGTTAGTATGAAATCATGAATAATGAAAAAAGCACTTGATGATTCGTATCGGTTATCTTTCGTATCTTATATCAACAATCGAATATATATTAATTATTTAGCAATTGATTTTTACACATGCACTTTTTTTTGTATTATTAATTGCATTCTGTTTGTGTACTTTACTAAAATAAATAAATAAATAAATATATATATATATATATATATATATATATAATTAGTTATTCGGTTAGGTAATCTAAACAGTGGCATGTTTCCACGCTCATAAAATTACTATTCTTTGTTGGCAAAAAATTGATCCCAGGATATTTTATATTAAAAGACTAGCTTTTGGTCGCGACTTCGATCGTACCCCTTTTTCTTAGGCGTCGGCACATTAAATTTAATTATTTATTAAACTCAATTATTAAACAAAAATATTTGAGCGAATTTATTGCGCAAATATTGTCATGCGTTGAATTTTTGAAGTTTTGAATCCATGCATGGAACGATTTTTATGAGGAGTAAAATTAACACAAGCCTTAACTAAAAAGCGTTACGTTATCTGTCATTTTGACATTAGTGCGACAGCTGAAGCACGTAATTTTGTTTCCTAATTCCATTATAGTATGACAAGCAACACCGGAGGGTTTCTATGGGCTCATAAAAGCAAACGTCGAAATCTTGTGTAGTCCGTGTTGAGGAAAGAAAATTAATAATAAAAGCAAAAGCAGTTTTTAATAAAATAAAAACAAAAATATTATTATCCATTGGATAATAATATAATAACGAGCCTATTGGATGAGTGGTTAGGGTGCTTGCCTTAACGCCCTGTTCTAGGGTTCCCGGGTTCAATTCCCGGCAGGGTCAACTTTGAAAAATGAACTTTTCAAATTTGTCTCCGGTCTGGATCTAGAAAGTAGTGGCAGGGCACACTGCGTTTCGCAGTCATTTGGGCAGCCCGTCTGGCGGCAGTAACCACCCCCTTACAGAAGACCACCGTGAAATAACAGCACATGTGCTGTTATGTTTCGGTGAGTGAGTAGGGGATGCCAGACTCCATTTCTTTATCCCCTCCTAATCCCTTAACATAAAAAAAACATGGAAGAAACAAAATGAAAATCCTGTAGACAACTTTTTAAATAAAAAATGGGTCTTTCCTCACGCGATAAAAATTGTCATTATGTTCTAAAATTTATGTTTAATAAATAATTAGTAAAAAAATAATAAAACTTCATTTACACGATATTATACTTTTGTTTTGAAGCACGTAACCATGCGTGCATCTTCTCTCTTGCGCTTCCACTTACCTGGAGCGAGAGTCGTTCACAAAAATCATGGCAACCTCTGTTTGCGGCCATTGTCCAACTGGCAACCATGGATTTTCGTGATTAATATAGTTGAAACTTTAATTTTGCATTAAAATAATAAAAAAAACAGGTGAGTGCAGTCAATTAACAGTAATATACCTGTTCAAACCTGGCAACCCTGACGCTGCGGCCGACTGAGAGCTGGCAACCATTTTTATTTCAATTCGTTACATCATTTTCTTTCAAATGACGTGAAATTGACTAAAAAACATATAGCTGAAAATTACATCAATGAATTAATAACATTAAAATTAATTACAAGTAATTGCGGCTAATTTAAATTTAATTTTCAAGATTCATTTAAAATTAATTTCATCAAAAAAACAGATACCTGCAGGATCAAGCAGTGGGATCTTAGACTATAATATGATTATAATTAAATTGACAGATAAAGTATAATTAAGCTTCCTCATAAAACACCGGTTCGAAGCGTTTAAAATGAAATTAGTTGAGACAAATTTAATTAAAGATTTTCAGCTCGGACTGTAATCAAATTTGAGATACTGTTTCATGGAATTTTTTTCCTGATAATTCATGAAAATATGAAAAGTTTTTTTTTTACTTATGTAAAAGCCTGACCGTCCACTTGACGGCTACCGTCGTCTATTGACACTAATTGGAGCTGCAAGTATGCTGCCTACTAAGATAAAAGGTTAGGATACTCCTTACAACTGTCGCCAGATGGGCTGCGAAATGCAGCTTGCTCTGATACTACTAAAATGAAACCAGTTGAGACATACTTAAGGATTGTGATATTACTTCATCTATTTGTGAAAATTCTTTTTAGTTCTTTTTAGATACTTTTATTTACTAATTTCTGATCTACGATTCTCGTCATAAGAACAAGTGAATTCTTGATGTTCAATGAAGCTTCAGTTCCTACAGAACTCTTTAAATTTGCGGTTGTATGGCCGCCCTCTTCAAATTACATGTAAGGTAAATTAAAGAAAAAAAAAATTGCAAGCATTTATAATCTTATAACAGCATCTAATTGTTAAAATCTAACCTAATGCCATATAGTATTTCTATAAATAATAAAAAAATATTGAAATAAGAACCAAAATATGTTATTTTCCTGTAAAAATAAAATAATAAAATCACATCAAGTAAATATATATCTACTTTTTAAGAATTTTAAAAATATACTTTTTATATAACTAAGAGCCAAAATAAAATCATTAATATTTATTGATTATAGTAAAAATAATAATACAAAATTATTCTACTGATAATTTATTTTATTAAAATTTAAAACGTATATTAATTGGAGCTTGTATGTTTGCTATTCATGTACATCTATAGCTATATATAATAACTCATCATCTATTATATAGTTTACTCGCATTCTCCATTTCACGTAATGTAACAGCTTGTTTCAGGCATGAAGACGGTATAAAAAAATTTATAGAAAAAATGATATTAAATAAATATGTATGTTGAATTTTCTAAAAAAATTACTCAAATTTAATATAAACATTAACATTAATAAGATTTTCAATAAAACAAAAGTATAAAGTACTGCAATCCACCACGTTAACTGAAACACCGATCACAGCGAATGACGTCACGCTTTCGTAATCTCACCGTGGCGCTTGAATTGTGTAAACTGTTCCCGAGTTAGGCAAGCGTGACGTCAGAGCAGACGCCATTGCTATTCTAGCGTTTTGGCGCACAGTTTAAATTTTATTATTTAAAACATGAATTTTTCCTTTTTCCCTAGTGCCCTAGTGGTAGGGCACACTGCGTTTCGCAGTCATTTGGGCAGCCCGCCTGGCGGCAGTGACCACCCCCTTACAGAAGGCCACCGTGAAATAACAGCATATACGTGCTGTTGTGTTTCGGTGAGTGAGTAAGGGATGCCAGAGCCCATTTCCTTATCCCCTCCTAATCCCTTATCCTTAATCCTACTGTAGTCGGCAGCGCACTTGCAGCACCTGTAGCGTTGCTTGTGTTATAGGCGACGGTAGCCACCTACCATCAAGTGGACCGTCAGCCTGTCTGTCGACATAACATAAAAAAAAACCTCAATTAAATATATATATATATATATATATATATATATATATATATATATATATATATATATATATATATATATATATATATATATATTGTGTAGAGAAAAGGCGCGGAAACACAGTGGAAGTAGTTTTTTAAAATCAGTTATCATGCGTATTGTCAGAACAAGATTTGTATGACAGATTTTTTTGGAAAACACAGGGGATAAGCCGAAAAAATTGATGGTAATTTTATACGAAATCGACAGGGCAATAGCTGTCGGAGAAAATAGAATAAACGACTTGCGTGATGGATAGTAATCTCTATATATAAAAATGAATCCCCATTTCCCTTGGTCACGGCATCACGCGTGAACGGGTAGACCGATTTTAATTCGGTTTTCGCTAATGGAAAGAGGTATAAACGGGGAATGTTCTTATATATAAAAATTGCACCCCGTGCGAAGCCGGGGGCGGGTCGCTAGTTCTGAATAATAACAGGAATTGTGTAGATTACGGGGTGACCAACGCTTAATGTTAGCCGCGAGTATTACAAAAAAAGTGGGACATCCAGTACGTTTGGAACTAGGGCACTGTAAAAAGTTTCCACCACAATGCGGTGTCTCATTTCAACCTACACTAACAGTGCATTTAAATTCACAAAACAATTTCTATTCTAACAATCCGTTTCGTCTTCGCGCACCAACTATAGTATTTTCACTGTATGATGATATGCGTGACAGTTCTCACTTTTTCATGTCACGCATACTGTTATCGACTGAAAAAAAATAACTGGAACAAAAAAAATAACAATTAAACAAACGTATGAAAAAAAAATCTTTCAACACTTGTATCCTCCCCTGCATGACATACGGCAGCGAGACATGGATACTAACGGAAAAACATAGAGAAAAACTTGCCAAAACAGAAAGAGCAATGGAAAGAAGTATGTTGGGAGTCAGGCTTAGTGATAGAATCCGAAATCTAGAAATAAGAAGGAAGACAAAAATAGCTGATATAATAACTCGCATAGACCATCTAAAATGGAGTTGGACAGGACATATGCTACGTTGCAAAATAAATAAATGGAGTAAACAAGTAACCTTATGGTACCCAAGAGGGGACACCAGAAAAAAGGGGCGCCCGAAAACAAGATGGAGTGACGATATCCGCCTAACCCTAGGACCATACTGGACCAGAGTTGCAGAAGATCGAGCTCAATGGAGAGAGCTGGAGGAGGCCTATGCCAGAAGGCACGCCGAACTACGAGATATACTATAAGAAAAATTCATAAAAGCAAAAACGTTAAATTGTAAATAGTTCGGAATAAAAGGGCTTTATTATTATTATTATTATTATTATTATTATTATGAAAAAAAATCTATTCGAGAAACACAAAAGGAATTGTCACTTTTATAATTATTTTATTATTATAATAGGTAAATGTAATAAAAAACATAATATTTTAAAAGTGTCAAACGCGTGGAACGGAGCTTGTTTCAATAGGGATTGACACTAGGGATATTCACTTATATTTGATATATCGAAAGTACTCTATGTTTACCATTGGATATTCGGAGATTTAACAAATATTTTTTCTATTCCATGTATTTATAAAACATCGTATTTTGATAATAAAACTAAAGCTGACTAATAATAACAATAAAACAAAAGTAAATTTTGTTCTGAGTCTGATACGAGTTGTCAAGTTTCAAGTTCTGACTGTAACGAATAAATAAACTAATATTTTAAACAGACTGCATTGTATTCTATAATTTATTTAACACCTGTTTTTTTTTTAATTTAAAAATTTATTTCTAAATCTGAAAATCTAAAACCGGTAGTTCGATTCCATTTGCTCGATATTTTCAATAACTGATTCGATATTTTCAAACAATCGATTAAATGTCGTTAGGTTGCATCACTAAAATTGTCAGTTACGAACTGTCACGCATATCATCATACAGTGAAATTACAATAGAAACTATCATTGCCAAAGCAACTATCTCCAATAGTTCAATTAACGAGGACATTTTGTTGTATGGAGACTTTCGAGAAATACCTCCGCCTATGAAATTTGGCATGAGATGAACTTAGGTAATACAGATTATAAATGTACATTAATAAAACAAATTTTGTTACCGGAAGTTAAGTATTAGTATAAGTACAAGAAAACATAATGTACGTTCGTTAGATTATTGACAAATTTAAGAAAAACACTGACTTCCACATTTTATACTCGTTGCTCTTAGCTCCAGGATTCATTAATTTTTTTTTAAATATTATTAAAAATGGCAGGCAGGCTGACGGTCCACTTGATGGTAGGTGGTCACCGTCGCTTAAAGACACAAGCAACACCAGGGGGGGTTATGTGCGCTTCCGACCCTAAATTAAAAATGCTTTTAAAGTACAATGCATAGCAACCATTTACAAATAAATTATCAAGGTAAAATTGTAGTTAAGGAGCTTAGAGCTCTAATTCAGGGGTCCCGGGTTCGAATCCCCGCACGACCAAATTTGAAAATGAACAACTTTTTAAAGTTGGCTCTGGTATAATATCTGGTAAGTAGTGGCAGGGCATACTCCGTTTTGCAGTCATTCGGGTAGTCGGAAGTAACAACCGGATTATAGAAGAGCACCGTAAAATAACAGCATGTGTGCTGTTGTCTTTCGATGAGTCTGTAAGAGTTGCCAGAGCCTACATCCCTACCTCTTCCTAATTGCTTATTTTAACCCACTAAGGTCAGCAGCGCTCTTATTCACACATAGCGTTGTTCGCGTTAATGGGCGTCGGTAACATGGTAAGTGGCCAAGTGGATTGTCAGCCTGTCTGACAACCTTTACTTTAAAAGAGTAAATTAAAACAACTATGTACTGAAGTAGTACACGAAAAACAAAAGCAACCTTCGGTTACGCTCATTGAGAATAATATTCCCTTGGCATTTTCTTGCATATTAAAAACAAAATTCTTACAAAAATCCTTTCAAAAAAAAGTGCGATTATAATTTACAAAAAAAGAAAGAAAATTCTAATAACTAGTGGATTACATTGGATTGGAAGTGGATATCCGCGTTTATTTTTAAAATGTAATATAACAGCACACATGCTGTTATTCCACGGTGGTCTTCTGTGAGGAGGTGGTTACTGCCGCCACACCGGCTGCCCAAATGACTGCAAAATGCAAAATCCATATACTCCCCATAATCGAGTTAATTATAATGATTAAAGGGGTCGGAGATTGAAGTAAATTGATCCCTAATTGTAAACTGAGTCAACTCCACGTCGACTTCCTCGGCGTAGTAACTTCGTTGTAGCAAGACTTAACTTCGTTTGATAATAAGTTACATGGACTTTTATTTATACATATTTATATCTATGGTCGACGCTTCTGGGAGAAAATAGAAATTCTGTAGACACTTGTGGAAGTAAATAGCCGTAATATATCAGTTAATATTTTAATTGAAGTCTTAATTTTTATAAACCAATTTGGTAACATCAAACAACTAATTGAGAAACTAAAAAGGCCAGTGGCTCTAGCATGAGTTTACGATACTACACTCGCTAGCGAGAGCGTAAAACATTTATATGGAAAATTGATAATTTGACATTGACAGTTCACGATTTTCCATACAAAAGTTTTACGTTCTAGCTAGCGAGTGTAGAATTGATGTAGTATCGTAAACTCATACTAGAGCCTCAGATTATTTGAAAAAAAAAAAAAAAAAGGATTTTCTGCTTTCTTTGGATTACAAAACAACTGGCTTTTGCCCACGAATTCAACCTCGCTCCCTTTTTTTTAAGTGTTTAAAAGTTTATTCAATCATTTTGCTCATATATTTTTAATAGGCGTTAAATTTTTATTTGTATCTTTCGTTGAATCCTCGGGAACAGTCCTTTTTTTCACCATGAAAGGTATCCTATGCCCTTTCCTGTATCCCTGACAATGTCTATGCAAGATTTCATGATGATCGGTCCAGTAGTTACGGCGTTAGTCAAATTTACGCGTCCTTATATGCGACCGCGCCGCATACGGGGACCAGTGCACCCGATTTTGCTGGACGTCGAGAGTGGTTGCAGTAGCCATCCCGTGACGGAAGCTGTAGCAGCCCCTTGTCGTGGGATGAATCATAGGCTCAAACACGCACTCAAAAGACGGACTCTCGACACGTCAACTCTCGCCGGTAGCTCACGTCTCGACTGACGTGGTGCGCACGAGACTGTGTTGCCCGTGTGAGGAAGAGAGTAAATAAACGCATCCTACTCCTTTATCCCGATGTTCGTCCTAACTAGTCCTACCACGGGAAATTACAATCCCTACCAAAGGTGGTCTAAGTCTATGCCACATCTATGTGGCATAGACTTAGACATGTTACTCTGTACCTTTGGAATAGGTACAGAGTAAACATGTTTCTAAAGAAAGTGAAATAAAAATATACGTTTGTAAAACTCAAAATTAACCCCGATACAATAAATTTATGTACATTCGCTATTGTCGCATAAACTTTTATAATACTCTAATATGTACACACACAATGGAGTATTGTGTACACATGCGTGTATACATAATAGAGTATTGTAAGGGTTTGTCGAGTAAACATCAACATTTTTATACGAGCGCCGCAAATGCCGAAGCATTTGTCATAAAACGCACATGTTCTCGAGAGGGCAAGCCATGGAGGTACTTATAACCTCCATCACCAGAGCCAAGAAGCCTCGGGTTATATTAAACTTATGTAATGTTATGGAAAAATTTGCATATCTCTGTACAAGAATTTTATGCTTTGAGTATTTTAAGGAGTAGATAATAGTTAAATAAATAAATAAATAACGCCTGATTAAATATTTCTGAAGGTACCCTACGTCAAAAGTATCGTTATAGTTCAATCACAACGTTTTATAAGGGATTATAGTGCCGGAAAATATATGCGCAACAATTTATCCAATCTTTATTGCTGTTTAGTAGTGGCAGGGCACACTGCGTTCGCGTGCCGCCTGTCTGGCGGCAGTAACCACCCCCTTACAGAAGACCACCGTGAGATAACAGCACGTGTGCTGTTGTGTTTCGGTGAGTGAGCTTAGGGATGCCAGAGCTCGTTTCCCTATCCCCTTACTCTTAATCCTACTGTAGTCGGTAGCGCACTTGCAGCAGCTTTGGCGTTGCTTGTGTTATAGGCGACAGTAGCCACCTACCATCAAGTGGGCCGTCAGCCTGTCTGCCGATCTTAACATTTAAAAAAAAAACAGGCGTTGAATTTTTATTTTTAAATGTTCCCTCGGGAATATCACTTTTTAGATGAAAGGTACCCTGTGCCCTTTCCTGTATATGCAAAATTTCATGATGGCGGTTTAGGCGTGAAAACGTAACAGACAGACATATTTCCTTTCATATTTATATTATTAGTATGGATTGAGTTATCGTAAATCACATTCCTTTTTAGACGACATCAATGCAATGATAATAATCGCGCGACCCAAGCAAAGAAGTGGAATTATGCGTAGAGTCAAAATGTTTGGAACTTAATGCAAATGTGCTTAATTGGGCGTGCCCATAATGACGCCCTCACTCCTACTTGTAATTCAGCGCTCAGAATACATTAATATTATGTTTGACTGTACGAACTGAATTTGAAAACTTCAACCAAATTTTCGTATTTTAATAATTCGTCATAGTTGTATACAATTTTAATTTTTTTTTGCTTTAATGAGATAGAGTGGGTTTAATTTTGAGTGGACTTTATGCGGTTTGAACATAGTAGCGAACGGAGCGGTGTAAAAAATATAATAGTCCAAGCTTCGTACACATGCAGTTATTATGTATAAACCTTTCTCGTTTCTCGCTCTTTTCATTAGAAGAAACCGTATCAAAATCCGTTGCGTGGCTAAGAAGAAGTAAGCGGAGAAATACAATGTATCCTGTCACTACTGATCTATTTTACGGGAAGGTCGCCAGAGAAGTTGACGGTCCTGCAAGTGCTTTGCCGACTGTAGTAAGATTAAAGATAAGGGATTAGAAAGGCATACTCACTCATCGAAACACAACAGCACACGTGCTGGTTTTTAACGGTGGTCTGTAAGCAAGTGGTTTTTGGCTCAAATGGCTGCGAAACGCATTACCACTACTTGTCAATAAGAACTAAATGAACTATGAAAATTACATTTCCAAAATAGGCCCTGCCAGGAATCTAACCCCGGACCAATGACACAGAGCCTTAAAGCAAGAATGTTAATCACTCGACCAAGGGTTTCGTCAAGTATTTTTTTATTTTTATTAAAGATGGGTTCGCTCAAATTTAATATTAAATATTATTTCATTTGTTCTACCTGATATTTTTATACGGAATATTTTGACGGCTGACGATCTACTTAATATTTAATGGTTACCGTCACACAAATAAGAAGTTAGGGGTCGCAAATGGAGTGCTTACTCAGTCAGCACAACAGCACACGTGCTATTTCACAGTGACCCTCTGAAAGGGCCGTAGAATTTTCTAAATATTCCTGAGTTACTAAGAATTTCTTATAAAACACTTTCCGTCCTACACGTATTGTATGGCCATGAAATGGGAGCGAAGTGGGCTGTTGTCGGCTGAATATACCAATTACGGGCATCTCAACGACTCAGTATCGTGCTCAGCAAAGTATAAAACGACACTCCAGCTGAATTCTTATTGCTCAATTTTGTAAATTCAATTCGAGTACCTTTCAACCAAGTTATCTTATTGCGAGAAACATTTCTGCAGTTTTAAAACTAAATTAAAAAGCCAATCTCTTTCGAAAACGAACGATGTGTTCGTTATTTTCAAAATATATATAATTATGTCGGAGTGTAAGGGTGGCGCCACCAGTTGTGGTCTATGGGTGGCGACATCGCGTTGTTTTCTATCTGGCAGCATAGTTTTTCTTTATTTTCTATATCGCTGCGCTTATTATTTAGAATGGCAACATTTCATTTTTTTAAAATTAAATTGTTAAGTTGGTCAATCTGAAAACATGACCGTATGATTTTTCTGATTGGACGTCAATTAAGATTGTAATGTTGGTTGACTGGAAAGAAATTGGAACACGGCGAGGGTCGGACAGCGCGGATTGGCTAAACTCGCTTGGACATGGCTTTTGGCGGGGGACGGGGGGAAAGGAAGGACAAGTTTCAGTTTTCAGTCGGATGAAGACGAAAAAACGTTGCTCGCCTTGAGACTTGTCGGTTACCAAACAACCAACTTTGCAAATTGAGATTGAACCGTGGTGTAATGGACTATTGTAATAGTTTAATAAACTTTAATTTAGTCATTTTAAAAAACTTGTTCGTTGTACGAAGTGTTTTCCAATATCGGTGTTGAAGAAAATAAACGCCAAGTGATTGTAGTTAACGCATACTTTGATTTAAATAAGTGATCGAAAAGTCCTTCGCTATGTCCGATGCCCATGATAACGCCCCGATACCCACTTCGGCCCGTCCTGATCAATCATATATATTTTTAAATCGTTCTCATAGTATAAGCGCTATGTCTTAGGCAGTTGTCCCACCAACGACGAGAAAACGACTAACTATCGGCTATTTTCTCGCTCAAGAAACGTACAATAGATATACTTTCTGTGTGAACAAAAGAGATGCATATACAAACAGTTGATCGCTGACTGTTCACACTGCCGGCGAGCACTCGCTTCACTAGTTTGTCGCTGAGCGACAAGAGCTATGAAAGATAACACTCGCTCGGCGATACTCGCCAAGCGATTAGAACTCACGCCGAACCACCGCCAACCAGTGGTCATTTCTCTACAGTGCGTATCTGAAAGTACACGTTTTTTTTTTAATTTAATATGAATATCGAAAAATCATTTGAATTATCATTGTTATCTAGTTCAGACGACGATGATGATGAATTCTATGATAGGATTTGTGTAGTGGCTGCGGCAATTCTGAATAAACGTCTGCGGCAATTCTGAATTCTGAATAACTGCCGCGAGCGAGTGATGCGAGTAATCGCCCGCCTCACTCGCACACTCGCTTATAGCCGAGCTACACAAATATCGGAACTACGCACTCGCTCCCCGCGTCTCGCTAAACTCGTTTCTAGTTCTAGCTCTACTCGTTACTCGTTAATCGTTGCCGGTGAGACAAGTGCCTTACTGGCAATATTACAAAAAAATCACTTATGCTTTCTTTTTCGTTGTCCTTTACATTTTTAGAGTAAACACAGTTTCGTTTTTATTATTTTTAATTTTTATTATTTCAATTATTATGACTATAATTTATCATTTGTAGTGTTTATTATTATTTGTATGACTGACATTTATTATTGGTCACGCGGAGCAGTTATAAAAGTGGTCTGTATCTATTTTTCGTTGGTGGTACATGTAATCAAAGGACGAGGAAACGAACGAAGTCTGTCATTTACCTCTTTCCCTGGTCCTCCAGAGGCGAAGACTCAACGGGCCCGTCACACACAGAGTCCAGAATCTCCAGCACTTCACCTCTTCAATGATTACACTCGCGGAGCGGGAAGCGTGACCAAATAGATAAATTACAAGCTAATTGTCTGAAATAAATTCAAATCTCGCATGTCGAGATCGGCGGATGAGTCCACGCGTGTTAATGTTGCGATGTTTTTTCTAGACTGACTCTGTTTCATAAAATGGCCCGTCGCACTGGTTGCTGTAGTGACAGACTATGAATAGATACATGGTGGGAGCGAGACAGAACATACCATAGCGAACTACTATTAATTAATTTAAATTCACAATTGGCGTCAACAATTATTATAAAATCTTAATTATAGCTGTGTATAGAACTAATTAGTAATTGTGATAATTGACACTCATTTCATCTAATTGTAATAATTGTGACTCTATTAAAAATTATTTGTATTTTTTTATTACATTTTATAATCGTAAGCTGGTATTGTTTTATGGACAATACTTTTAGCCTTCGCAACGGTATACTTACCATAAAGAGGACTTACCGTCGGTGGTCTGTCATTTTGCTTTTCATCTTAAAAACGTATTTAATTTTTGATTTTTCAAAATAATCTTTAACCCTTTCGCATTATCAGTTTTAATCGAGTGGAGCGTGGAGCGTCAGTCTGCCTTTAAGAGCGCGTATAAAGAGAAATAGCTAATCCTAGAATTGAATTCTATCTAAGTTTGTAAAGTCCAAATAAGAAAATATTTATATATAGATTAATACATTATAAATAAAAGTGAAATGTGGAAAAGAAAATTTTATACGATGAAATTTTTTCGATAGAAAAAAAAAAAACACCAGATTACCTCTCATTTTTACCGTTTTTTGTTTTCAAAATGACACATATTACAAACCTAAAAAATGATCAGTAATCTCACTTCCCAGATTATTTAAGGCTTTGAGGATTAATTTTTCATTTGACATTGTAGTTTACGAGTAATTAATATTTAATACTTTTGGCACTTATAACATTTTTATTGCGCGAAATGCGCTATCTTCCATCTCATGTTATGCATACTTCAATGCGCATTGTTTCACATGATCAGTCACAATCGCTTATGTCTTATGGGGCCACGCGGGTGAAATTAGAAATATTTTTTGCTTTGTACGCAGCCTTAAGGGGGAGACAAACCCTAAATACTAAAAATATCCATTGTTTAATGAAAATGTTACAAGAAATGGACAAGACAATTGCTTTGAAAAAAATATATATTATACTTAAACATGTGAAGAACCAATTGTATTGATTAGAATTTTCGTTAAAGTAATAGAAGAAACTCCACAAAAAAAGTTAGAAAACAAGAAGAATTTGACTTTTATTGAAAATTCTCTCTAAAACGGCTTATTGCACGCATATGAATCCTGTACCTATTAATAAGTTAATATCAGATTAAAAAATTGTATTAATAAAATTTATTTTGTGTATTTTTCTAATGGTAAAAACAAAAAAACACCATTTCTAGGCCTGTTGAACTGGAACCGCCGCCAGCGAGTTCTATAGTAAATGTCATTTGCCTCAGTGAAGCCCTTAAGTGGCTAATGTAAAAATGACATTTTTGTTTCAAAATATTATTGTTCAAAGTTAAATTCAAAGTGTAACGTTACGGACCGCTATCCATTCCCAAAAATATCACTTTCAGTTATTAGTAAAACGCAGAGAAAGGTAAATCTCTATTCCAATTTGAGTAATCCCACCAGGTATTGGAGAGGTCCCACTTTGTGTGTTTAAATATTTTTTTAATCTTCCAAAAGCCTTTCTGCGCCCCAGGGTGTACAAGGAAAGGCTTTTCGTATACCTTTTAATACTGTTTCCCCCCTGGCGATGCTTATGAGAAGATTCGAATACAACTATCTATGATGGAATAAATTTGAATCTATTATTATTATATAAATAAAAATGGATCTTCGAAATGTATGTACGCCCATAACTTTCGAACGGGTAGACCGATTTTAATTCGGTTTTGACTAATGGAAAGAGGGATAAACGGGGAATGTTTATGTATATAAAAATTGCACCACGGGCGAAGCCAGGGGCGGGCCGCTAGTAGGAAATAAAGAATTTGAAATAAATATTATTTATTATGCTACCGCTGACGATTTAATGCTCATTTTTTTTAATGTTAAGGTCGGCAGACAGGCTGACGGTCCACTGGATGGTAGGTGGCTACCGTCGCCTATAACACAAGCAACGCCTAAACTGCTGCAAGTGCGCTGCCGACTGCAGTAGGATTAAGAATATGGGATTAGGAGTGGATAGGGAAATGGGCTCTGGCGACCCTTACTCACTCACCGAAACACAACAGCACACGTGCTGTTATTTCACGGTGGTCTTCTGTAAGAGGTGGTTACTGCCGCCAGACGGGCTGCCCATATGACTGAGAAACGCAGTGTGCCCTGCCACTACTTTCCAAATCCTGACCAGAGCCAAATTTGAATTTTAAAAGAAGCCAAATTGAAGTCAAATATAGTCGTTTTATAGTAATAAAATAAACATGAAGAGTTTGTTTGTTTGCATGCTTCTACCAGTTGGTAGCATAGCATAGTTCTATATCTTGAGGAAGAATTACTGAGAATTACAAGAGCTGATATGTGCATGCCATTGGCATTTAAATATTTTTTCCAAAAAAAATTAAATAAAAAAAAAACAATTTGTACACCCATGTTACCGAGGTAAAAAAATTAGATTTTAGAATTTGTGTCTGTTTGTCTGTGCGTTTGTGCACGCTAATCTCAAAAACGGCTTAACCAATTTGAATGCGGTTTTCACTGATGTATTCTAGCAAGCTTCCAGTAACATTCAGTGTTTGTTACATCCCAATCGGTTTACAAACAAAAAAGTTACGCGCTATATCGTGTACCACGCGTGCGAAGTTGCGGGCATAACTGTCTTATAATATAATAAATAGGTGTAGAATGTAGATATTTTAAAAACAAAGTAGATATCAACATAATAAATTTATTTTCAAGGAACTAAGCTAAAATTTAAAAGTTTTTACATCAGGTAGTGTCAGCTAAAATTTAATAGTTTTTACATCAGGAACGAACACATGAATGGCGCTTGGTACCTTTTAGTATCATATAAGTGAACATACAAAAATCATTCTCTCCGCGTATAATGTGAATTAATTTTCTTTTTATAATGTTACTAGCTGGTAACCGCGCTAGTAGTAATATTAAGTATGGATTAAATTTTTTTCTGGAAATTAACACAAATATTCCTCGTTTGTCGCTCTTTTTATTTGGAAAAAATAATTATTAAAATAATTTAGACGGACAGCGACTTTGTTTTATAGAATCACTATAGAATATATTATATAGTGTGGGAGTTTTTATAATATTATAATATAATATTGTATAGTATAGGTCCTATTGGAAAGTTATGGGAAAGAAAATTTACGACGAGACACATCGGTAAAAATCATTGATGTGTATCTATAAAAAAGGCAGATAAGCCAAAAATACCAATTGCTGAAAAGACAGTGACAGTATAAATTTGATTTGATTTGATTTAATTTAATTTAATTTAATTTAATTTCATTTAATTCGATTTGATTTGATTTGATTTAAATTATAAGTTAATTTATAATTTAAATCAAATCAAATCAAATCAATTCAAATCTGTATATAAATTATAAGTTAATTTATTATTTATTTATTTATTTATTTATTTAATTTAGGTTACATACAGCCATTATATAAAACTAAATTATGTATTATAATAAAGTACAAATAGGCCTAAAGAACCATAATTTGATTAAAGAGATAACTAAACTAAGATAAGAAAAGGAAATTAGAATGGTATGTAGTGATAAATATTGAAAGAAAAAAAAATTAAATAAAAAAAATTAAATAACTATTTTTTTAAAAAGTAATTCGCCAACTTTCTTTTTGAATGATGTTAAATTAATTGAGAATATGTCGAATTAATTGAAAAACAGTTTTTAATTATTTCACGTCGGAAGAGATTTCACTGAGAAAAATATGTATAATTAATCTTACTCACATTTCTTAACGAAATTGAAGAGGTCATGCGAAAAGAATTGTTCCGGCTCTGCTTCAGCTTCAGACGTTGGCAAAAACTGTTTCCATTTAGTATTCACCGTATGCAAGATTCCTAAGAGCCGGGGAACTTCCTAAGGAACTTTAAGCTTGGTTTCTTTTAAGATTCCAAATACGGGGTGCTAAGTACACAAAGTCCATTTTATCTTCATCCGATATCAGCCTGTTTCAGCCCTTTTCGTTAACGGCTCACCCAAGGGACGGCCCTTTCGCATTAAACAGATATCTAACGTCGTATAGGCTAGGTACTGAATGACAATTTATTTTATGTTTAGTTAGATGATCTAGGTCTAGTAAAGGTCTGCTTTCTTCGCCCCTTTTTAATACGTGTTAAAATATTTATTCAATCTTTACTTATATGTTTTTTGGCAGGCGTTGATATTTTTATTTTTATATAATACTCGGGTACAGTACTTTTCTTCCCGATGAAAGGTACCCTATTCTTTTTCTGTATCCCTAATAACGTGTACCCAAAATTTCACTATTAGGTAGTTAAGGCGCGAAAGCGTAACAAAGAAATTTAAACTGTATAAATAACACACAGTGTACATGTTATCGGTAATGTGTGAAACCTAAATATTGTTATGACTCACCAGGGAACGTTCTAGTTATGACTCACTATGGAACGTTCTAGAAAAGCGACTTCACCTGTCTACAATTTCTGGAAAAATTATTGTCAAGGGAAATTAGTCCTTATGCACACAACATAGAGCTCACATTCAACAGAAATAGCGTTCCCGAATTTTCAATGACCTTGTTTACAATACGTGTTTACAAAAGTTGTTTACTTCTAATTGTTTGTTGTTTGTTTGTACTAAATTCGAGAAAGATCTAGACGATTGGCAGTGGGTATAAATAGGCGAAGTGGCGAGCTAGCGGGACAGTTCGACTCTGCGATTCGAATGCGATAATACTTCGGAACTTACCTGCGACTCATTACGGAATTACTGACGACTTTTGGCAAGTTTAACGGATTTAAAGAAGAAGTTTAGCCCTATTGGAAGTCATCTTGGTTTGTGGCAATAAATAGTTGATTTTCGCCCTTACACGGCAGATTGACTCACCCCACACGTAACAATATTATATACAATTGTATACGATACATAGGAAATATGTATACAATTCCGAGCTTAATTACCAAATGTGTAAAATAATGTTTGAATAAGTGCCTATCGATTTTCTATCGTCTACATACTATGGAGAGTGTGAATCTATTCTGTACGAAATCCAACCGGAACCGTTCCATTTGCGGAAAGGCGTGGGCGAGGGTTTCATCCCTTCGCGGTCGATGTTCCTCGATCGCGCACGAAGCGTTTCAGTTCCACCTTCCTTGTTCGGACTGCTAAGGAGTGGAACTCATTGCCTGCGTCTGTGTTCCCACAGGACTACAACCTCGGGGTCTTCAAAACCAGGGTAAATGGGCACTTACTGGGTAAGCGTGGTTCACCTTCGGCCGCATCTGCACCTCACATCAGGTGAGATAGTGGTCAAGCGCTACCTTGATTTAATAAAAAAAGACATTTCCTGTGAAATGTATATATTTCCTAGGAATTGTATGCAATTCCGAGATGATATGTAGGTATAAAAACTAATGTTTTCTTTGAATAAAATGAAGAAAAGAGGATAGTAAAATAAATGTAATAAGTCTTGTAACACATTTTGAAAATGGGGCTTGGCATCCCGCCCCGCTGTACCCACTGACGCTACTACATCCCGAATATGTAATACATGTCCAATTGCTGTTTAGGAAAAGTGCATAATATATTACAAAATATAATCATACACTAGCCGAACCCGCTACTTCGTACGAGTGGTGTTCTTTATAGCCTGTAATTTTTTTGTTTGTAAACCGATTGGAATTAAACCAAACTAAATATTACGAGAAGCTTGCTACAATACAAAAGTGAAAACCCTATTCAAATCGGTTAAGCCGTTTCTGAGATTAGTGTGCACGCACAGACAAACAGCCAAAAATACTAAAAACTATATTTTAAACATCTTCTATTATATCTTATCTTAGTGGCTATTTCTGTCTGCTAGAGCACCAGTATCACTTCGTCCATTGCTGAAATATTGTGATCGCCACGTGAACTAAAGCTCTCTACCTATACCTACCACGTTAAGGAACTGTAGTACTTTTTTGATAGAGGCATTCTTCACATCTTCACAAGCCATTGTGTGGCTTCCTAGGATGTGACTGCGCTTGTGCATCAGGGGGCCACACTCGCACAGGATATGCATTGGTGTTTCTTCTGCCTCATGGCAGAAGCGACACTCTCCCGTACTAGTGAGCCCCATTACTTTAAGGTGCCTATTGAGGCGGCAGTGCCCCGTTAGCGCCCTAGATAGCATACACAAATTGCTCCTGCTAAGCGACATAGCGGGGGCGGAACGCTAGTTAATTATAAAAATTCATGAAGCCTGGAAGCTCCCAGAAATAGGAAACAGATGCATCATTAATTAACTAAAACATTTTATGCTACATTTTATGCTGCCAAATTTCAAAGCAGGTGAAGCCGGTGCACAGCTAGTATTAGCATAATTCGAGTCTTGTGCGACTTGTGGCAGTTGTGGTCCCGTGTGGCAATGCTTTTATCGTCCCCCTTTTTGACTGATGGAACAAATTGTTGGTACACTCCGTTGGGAAATCAATTCTTTTGAATTAACTCCAAAATTTCCAGTCGGTGATATTATAAAAAACTCTGCTTTGCTGTCACAAATAGTTCAATACAATATCCACATTTGAACAACTTGCAATTGCACTTTCAATTGGATGAGTGGCAAGGATGCTTGCCTAACGTCTCAGGGGCCCCGGGTTCGATTCCCGGCGGGGTCAACTTTGGAAATTTTAATGAAATTTTCAAAAAATGACTCTGGTCTGGATTTGAAAAGTAGTGGTAGGGTACACTGCGTTTCGCAGTCATTTGGGCAGCCCGCCTGGCGGCAGTGACCACCCCCTTACAGAAGACCACCGTGAAATAACAACATATACGTGTTGTTGTGTTTCGGTGAGTGAGTAAGGGATGCCAGAGCCCATTTCCTTATGCCCTCCTAATCCCTTATCCAATCCTACTGTAGTCGGCAGCGCACTTGCAGCACCTGTGGCGTTGCTTGTGTTATAGGCGACGGTAACCACCTACCATCAAGTGAACCATCAGCCCGCCTACCGATCTTTGCATCGGAAAGACACTTAAGGGGGAGACAAACGCTAAATACTAAAAATATCCATTGTTTAATGAAAATGTTACAAGAAATAGACAAGACAATTGCTTTGAAAAAAATATATATTATACTTAAACATGTGAAGAACCAATTGTATTAATTAGAATTTTCGTTAAAGTAATAGAAACTCCACAAAAAAAGTTAGAACACAAGAAGAATTTGACCTTTATTGAAAATTCTCTCGAAAACGGCTTATTGCACGCATATGAATCCTGTATCTATTAATAAGTTAATATCAGATTAAAAAATTGTATTAATAATTTTTTTTTTTGTGTAATGTTCTAATGGTAAAAACAAAAAATCACCATTTCTAGGCCTGTTGAATTGTCTCCGCCGCCAGCGAGTTCTATAGTAAATGTCATTTGCCTCAGTGAATCCCTTAAATATTATTTTGTAATTCGCAGTTGTCCAGTTCACGGTAGTGATTCCATTCTATTCCATAATATTTCCATTCTATTAACAATGACATTATTGGCTTATCCGACAAGGAGTTTTTCGGCGATTTTCCTGTATCGTAAATCAAATCATAAATAATAGCCGGTCTCCTAACAAGTAACATAAGACGGATGCTCTCAAACTAGTCGGAGTCGAAAAAGCGTGGTCAAATGGGAAAAAGATGGGAAAAACGCTCGGGTACAGAACTGGTAAACACGGCTTCGAATCCCGGTTCGGCCTGCAAAGTAGAATGTTAAATTTTATGTTTACAATAATTAGCAACCCGCTACCGGCCTGGCATGGGTGCAATATTTTCATGTTAATTATACATTAAATCTTCCTCGTTTAACGCTTTTTCCATTAGTGAAAATCACATCGAAATCTGTTAGGTGGTTTAGGTGGAATTGAGAACATACAGACAGACGTGGGCATTAACATCAGTATATACGTACTATGTAAGGATTTATGATATAAATTTCATAGCATATTAGATCAGTATAAATTTCAACTTGCTCTAACGGTAAAGAAAATATCATCAGAATCAAAAAAATCAAGTGAATCAGCGTGGTATAGAAATTCAGGAGTCATCAAAGACGCTAGTCATTAGTTTTTTCCCCTAATAGTCATTATTTGAGAATATTTACAAGATGGATTTTTTTCTATTCACTTTGCACCCAGGGTGTACAAGCGAAGGCTTTCGCGTACATTTTTAATGCTGTTTTCTTCCCGGCGATGATTATGAGAGGATACGAATACAATATGTAATCGAAGATTTGACATTCCCTGTTTATATTGTTATGACTCACCATGGAACGTTCTAGAAAAGCGTTCCGCCTGACAACAAAATCTGGAAAGTTCCACCGTAGAATAGAAGTCACGCTAAATAGGCGAAGTGGCGAGCTAGCGGGACAGTTCGATTCTACGATTCGAAAGCGATACTTCGGAACTTACCTGCGACAGTAAACCAGCGACTCATAAGGGAATCATTGACGACTCTTGGCAAGTTTAACGGTTTTATCGGACCTGTTTAGCCCTTTTGGAAGTCATCTTGGTTTGGGAAATAAATAGTTAATTTTCCCCCTTACACGGCAATTTGACTCACCCCACACGTAACAATATCTTGATATGTTAAAAGCTATTAAAAAAAAACTAGATACATAAAAATAAATTAAATGTGTTTTATAATAAAATAAGCTAAAATGTTAAATACATTTGGCAGCGGCAGTAATTTTTTTTAAAATGTTATGTCGACAGACAGGCTGACGGTCCACTTGATGGTAGGTGGCTACCGTCGCCTATAACACAAGCAACGCTACAGGTGCTGCAAGTGCGCTGCCGACTACAGTAGGATTGGATAACGGATAAGGAGGGGATAAGGACAGCACGTATATGCTGTTATTTCACGGTGGTCTTCTGTAAGGGGGTGGTCACTGCCGCCAGGCGGGCTCCCCAAATGACTGCGAAACGCAGTGTGCCCTACCACTACTTTTCAAATCCAGATCAGAGTAATTTTTTGAAAATTACATTAAAATTTCCAAAGTTGACCCCGCCGGGAATCGAATCCGGGGTCCCTGAGACGTTAGGCAAGCATCCTTGCCACTCATCCAACGGGCCGTCATTACAGTTATAACTTACTAGAGAACTTACTATTTGTTTATATGGAATTTTTTAACCGCACAACGAAAGTACCACCTGGAGGTAGAAAATTTAACTCAAAGGAAACATTCTTTTATTTTTTAGAGGAATCAAAACCCTGAAAGCCGATTTGTTGAAATGATTTCGTAGCCTTCCTTTTATTTAATTTTCAATGTTTGTTAGATATATTTCACCATTTAGATTTATGCCATAAAAAGGACAGGATATTATTTTTTAGAATTTTATCCAGTTCAATTCATAAGGGTGTAAAAATCTTTGAATGCAGTTTTGCTTCTTTAAAAAAAATATAAAAATAAAGGAATGTTTCCTTTAACTAAAATTTGCTATCTCCAATATTTAGAGTACTTTCCCTCTAGATTCGGTTAAAAAAATTCCACCCTCTATACATATACATATATGTATACACAACAAAATATACATAAAAAACAAACAAAAGAAATAAAATATACACAAAATTCCACGACATTTTCTCATAGTTATAATAAAGAGAGGGACGACATTCTTTAGACAAAATAGGAATTCTCTTCATTTTTCATCCGGGAAATTTCGCCAAAGCACATAATATTATTTTTTTCGGTTTCAATGGCCGCCCGGCCGCTTGTAGACAACACGCCATTTGTCAAACGCCCCACTTTTCCGCCACTGTACAATACAAACGTTTTATTTTAATTAACATAAATATAAACGTGTAACAAGTCTGGATACTTATACACATCCCACTTAAGTAGACTGAGAAAGCTTAGCTGCAAAGCCCTATCTCGTCTCCGAACGTAGATAGATTTGGAAATTCCCTTCCATAATGTAGATACACGTCTACCATATCCGAAAAAACAATATTTCAGAAAAAAACTAAACGGGAGTTATTGAATGTTTTTAAAACGCTCTTAGGTGTCATGGCGTCGCGTCTGATGAACCGTGACGTCACCGACATCTCATCAGATTTTTCATTCTGTCAAAGCAAAGTGAAGCAACGCGATGGCACTTACCTGGGCGTGACGTCATTCGCTCTGATTGGTGTTTCGGTTAACATGGCCGATTGCAGTTATTTATACTTCTATTTTATTGAAAATCTTATCTCAATTTTAATACAAAAAATGAGTAATTTTTAGACCCCTTTCAACATATATTTTTCCCCAAAACCATTTATTTTTTGATTCTTTAATACCGTCATCATGCCTATTCCTTCATAAAACTTTTAAATGAAGTAAATAAAAATTTAACTATGTTTTGTTTTTGCATAGAGTGTTTTTTTTTTCTTTTCATAAAGGCATAAAGGTTAATGGTGTACCTAGTAGCAGCACCAGAGTGAAAGTTAATTGCCTACCATGAGAAGAATTCTCTCTTTGAGGATAAAAACCCGTTGGATGAGTGGTTAGGGTGCTTGCCTTAACGCTCTGTTCTAGGGTTCCCGGGTTCGATTCCCGGCAGGGTCAAGTTTGAAAAATGAACTTTTCAAATTTAGCTCTGGTCTGGATTTGGAAAGTAGTGGCAGGGCACACTGCGTTTTCTCAGTCATTTGGGCAGCCCGTCTGGCAGAAGTAAACACCTTCTTACAAAGACCACCGTGAAATAACAGCACGTGTGCTCTTGTGTTGAATAAGGTGAGTGAATAAGGGATGCCAGAGCCCATTTCCCTATCTGCTAGTCCCTTATCCTTAATCCTACTGTAGTCGACAGCGCACTTGCAGCTTTGGCGTTGCTTGTGTTATAGGCGACGGTAGCCACCTACCATCAAGTGGACCGTCAGCTTGTCTGCCGATCTTAACATAAAAAAAATGCTTTTTCATATTATTATGAAGGTTGGCAGGCAGGCTGACTGTCCATTTGAAGGTACGTGGCTACATTGGCTACGCTACATCATGGCAAGTGAAAAATAAACGCCGACCTTGATATAAAAAAAGGTAAGAGGCAAGGAAAAAATGGAGAGATAGACAACCATAATAAATACGTACCTGTTTTGTTTTCAAAATTCTGATTTTTATGTTATAGGATGGCAGATAGGTTGACGGTCCACTTGATAGCAGGCACCAAGGAGATGAAATGGAGGCATTGAGAACCTTTACACATATAATCATTATATCATTGTGGTCTTCTGTAAGGGGGGCAGTTATTGTCGCCAGAAACCACTCATCCAACATTATCCAATCCAACGGCTCGTTAACGGGCATAAAATGTAAATTAATTATAAATATAGGATTATAGTTTAAATTACTAATATAAATAATAATAATAAAACATTACGTACCTTATATGTAGAAGACTCGATACCTAATATCGAAGATCGTGCTCAACTTTCTAAATGAACTGTGAGAAGCTGATAAAGATTAGGTGCATCAAGGCTTGAAGATGACCACAGATTTATCAGGAACCCTTTGATACCGATCCATTGACATCGACTTCGCTTACGTTGGCATTTTTCTCACGGAGTCGGAGATTTCTTCTAAAGATTATCTTTTAACAATTACGAAAGAAAGATTTTTACATATAGCGAGCTCATTTTGTCTGCAGTTTCGACAAATTTTGTGAGGATCTTTTCAAATTGCTCTTGTGGTATTGAGCAACTTAAATATACAAAATTTTGTACACACTTTAACAGACGGTGTTTTTGAATCTTGATAAATTGTAGACCCTTCGGCTTCGCACCGATCCAATTCTTTTCTACAATATACATACACAAACCTTTCTCGTTTATTACTATTTCCATTAGTGAAAACCGTATCAAAATCTGTTGGGTAATTAAGAAGGCAGAGAAATAGATGGACGCGGACAGCGACGTCAATTTATAAGATACTAGCGATCCGCCCCCGGCTTCGCCCGTGGTCCAATTTTTATATATTCACATTCCCAGTTTATCCTTCTTTTCATTAGTGAAAACCGAATTAAAATCGGTCTACCCGTTCACGCGTGATGCCGTGACCAAGGGAAATGGGGATTCATTTTTATATATAAAAAAGAAGATAGATTTATCAATGTTTTTTTAATGGCATCTGCAATGTCATTGGTATTAATATATTTAGTTATTGCAAAGCAATACAAAAATTATGTAAACTTCCAATTTATGGGAAAAAATAATGAAAGGGAACACCGGAAGTTTCTCTGGTGGGGAAGTTTTGAATAGAAATAAAAAAAAAAGGAAATTGACGTTGACAAATTGCTACATCCAGCTTCCTGTAGAGGTTCAGTCTTATTGTATAACCTTTTTAAAAAATGGGAAACTTATTTTATTGTTTCGATGTTAACGCTTTTTCCTAACTAAAACAAATCTTTTTTAAAGATTTTGTTCGCGATTTCAACAGAAACCTTTTTCTTAGTTGAAATTTTTATTGCTCATATATTTTTATAATATTAGTTAGTATTTCATAATTCAAGATAAAATTAAAAATACTCTCTGCAAAAATACTCTCTCTTCCACTGAGAGTCTCTAGAATGAACTAAAAGTATTGCAATAATTTAGGAATGAACTACCAATTTAATGAAATAGGTCACTGGTTTATATTTGAGAGTTCACAAAGCGTGGACTCTTTTAAAAGTATATGTGCTTTGAAACTCAAATAGAATTGTTTTATATTTATTTTAATTTTAATCTTTGAATTATGTCTTCTTTTAATCTCTTTGATAGAACTTTATTCGCAACTGTTATCCATTTATGGATTTACACAGCCATCTTAGCTTCAGCCAGAATTCCAGGTTCTGGTCTTGTTATTTGATGTGCTGTTCTTTTTGTTTAATGTCCAAGCTAGTGTATTCCTGATGTTTCCGCACCTCTCACTGTCTTGAATAAAAAAAAGTGTTTTTTTTTTTAATGTTAAGATCGGCAGACAGGCTGACGGCCCACTTGATTGTAGGTGGCTACCGTCGCCTATGACACAAGCAGCGCCAAAGCTGCTGCAAGTGTGTTGCCGACTACAGTAGGATTAGGGATAAGGGATTGGGAGGGGATAGGGAAATGGGCTCTGGCATCCCTTACTCACTCACCGAAACACAACAGCACACGTGCTGTTATTTCACGGTGGTCTTCTGTAAGGGGGTGGTTACTGCCGCCAGACCGGCTGCCCAAATGACTGAGAAAACGCAGTGTGCCCTGCCACTAGTTTCCAAATCCAGACCAGAGCTAAATTTGAAAAGTTCATTTTTCAAAGTTGACTCTGCCGGGAATCGAACCCGGGAACCCTAGAACAGAGCGTTAAGGCAAGCACCCTAACCACTCATCCAACGGGTTTTTATCCTCAAAGAGAGAATTCTTCTCATGGTAGGCAATTAACTTTCACTCTGGTGCTGCTACTAGGTACACCATTAACCTTTATGCCTTTATGAAAAGAAAAAAAAAACACTCTGTGCAAAAACAAATCAGCAATGCAAAAACAAAACATAGTTAAATTTTTATTTACTTCATTTAAAAGTGCAGAATTTACACATATATCTAAAAGTTTAGTAACTATATCTGTAAGCTTATAAATAAAGAAAGCAGACACAATGTTTATGATTCATTTGTACGCTTCTGTGGCGTCGTTCCTGCAAGTGATTGACGGCGAATAAGCTTGAAATATACGTGATAAGCTTATTCTTACGCAACAATACAACCCACGATAAATACATTTTTTTCTTGCTGTTCATATTTTTTGTAAACACAATTATGAATCTTCCCTATTTCATTTCTTATGTTAGAAGAGTGATAAGCAGGTTAACGTCCACTGGATGGTAAGTGGTTACCATCGCCTAAGGACACACGCAACACCAGGAAGGGTGCAAGTATGATGCCCTGCAGAAATTTATTTAAGGCTCGCTTTTGGCGGTCATTGCGTATAACTTAAATTGCTCATTAATAATTCAGTATACGTATATGTATAAGTGTTGGTAACCAGTAGTTGCCTTTTTTAGACCTTGAAACATTTATTTTATTTTATTTTTTATGTTAAGGTCGGCAGACAGGCTGACGGTCCACTTGATGGTAGGTGGCTACCGTCGCCTATAACACAAACAACGCCTAAGCTGCTGCAAGTGCGCTGCTGACTGCAGTAGGATTAAGGATAAGGGATTAGGAGTAGATAGGGAAATGGGCTCTGGCATCCCTTACCCACTCACCGAAACACAACAGCACACGTGCTGTTATTTCACGGTGGTCTTCTGTAAGGGGGTGGTTACTGCCTCCAGACGGGCTGCCCAAATGACTGCGAACTGCGATTTGGAAAGTAGTCCACTCATCCAACGGGCTCGTCAATCAATCCTTATTGCTCCTATATTTTTGCCAGGCGTTGAATTTTTATTTTTGATTATCGCTCCCCACTAGTACTTACTTTTTATCTGGATAAAAAGTATTGCTTAAATCTTATTTAAGCAATATTTAAGCAAGTTATTTAAGCAATGGATAATTGCTTAAATCTTATTTCTTGCTTTATTATATTAAAGGAATATTTAGCAGAATAAGCTAATTGCAATATGAATCCAAAATATTCTCAAAAAGGTGCATTATTGCTAAATTACATAAGTTCAATCCCGTTGTTAGTCTGCCATTGTAGGGCGACATTCTGTGAGTGATGTTCCCTAATGTAACCTCCAGAGGCTCTAGTACGAGTTTACGATACTACACCAATTCTACACTCGCTAGCGAGAACGTAAAACTTTTATATGGAAAATCGTGAACTGTCAATGTCAAATTATCAATTTTTCATATAAATGTTTTACGCTCTCGCTAGCGAGTGTAGTATCGTAAACTCATGCTAGAGCCACAGGACCTTTATCAACGACTGTACACCCTAGATCTCAGTTACGTGATAAAAGACAGCAATAAAGTCAGAGTGACTTCTTAAAAGCCCGCACGAGAACAATTTCGACAAATTCAATTTACTTTTCTTATTACGAATACTTTTTATTATATTTGAACCTTTGTTCGTCACGAACTGCTTTTTTGGACAGTACTTAACAACTTACCAAGATTTTGACTAACAATATGTTACATTTAGCAAGGGAATCCCATAGAAATGTGTGAAAAAATTAGGTAAATTCGTTATTTTTTTTATATCTAGGATACAAACATATTTACATAAATAGAATCTAGATTACCAAATAGATAATGATATACATTGACACCATATTCTAGAAGTTTATCCCCAGAAAATATAAATTGAACAGGGACAAAACAATAACGAGTAACAAATAAACGATCAAAGTAAAGCAAAACTACAACAATATTTAAATATTAACTTCAACCTCAACTAAGTAATTTTGTGGTTAAAAGAATATAATACTTAAGAAAGTCAAATGCATATTGTTACGTTCGGGGTGAGTTAAAATTCCGTGTAAGGGTGAAACGAACAATTTATTTTCACAAACCAAGATGACTTCCAAAATCACTGAACTTGTCGGATGAAACCGTTAAACTTGCCAAAAGTCGTCAATGATTCCCTTAATGTGTCGCCGGTTCACTGTCGCAGATAACTTCGTAAAAGCTCCGAACATATCTCTGGTTATCGCACAACTAAAACTCAAACTCTTATTTATACTTGGCGCCAAACGCCTCGATGTATTTCGATTTAACTAGAAATATAAACAAGATTGTAAACAAACCATTGAAAGTTCGATAATGCTTTGTCTATTGTAATGTATACGCTATGTTGTAAACAAAAGGACAAATTTCCTTTGACACTAATCGGAAAGGGGCGTGGTTACCATCGAAAGGGTGGCACGTTCCGGATTTTCGGCCGGCGAGAACGCTTTTTCCAGAACTTTCCATAGTTAGTCGTAACATTATTATATAGTCTTACAGTTATTTAAACATACAAATTGGCCACATAGTTATTTTTATAGGTGGATATTGAACAAATTCATACATTTAAAGCTGTTCTGGATGCCAAGTAAATAGTTATATTATCTATATTATTAGTCAAAAGTTTTAGCGAAATTGATCTCTTTCAATTCTCGAGTAAATAGGATTGCAACATCTGAGGAGACGCCAACCTTTAATGGGCATACTTAAATTTCCTAAAAATGTAATAATTTTATTTTGAATCAAAATCAAATCAACATATTTATTTATAAATATTTTTTTAATTTTTTATTTATCAAAATATTTATCAAAATATTTATTTCACGTAAAAGTCATGTATGTATATTATATCTATTAATTGATCAATTAAAAACTTCAAAGAAAGTAGGTTATATTTAAATGAAACCAAACATTACAGTTCAGAGCTTTTCGTAAGTAGCTTTAAGTTATGCGAAGCAACGGAAACAGTTGCTTTCTCAACAACTGCTGCTCTGAAAAAGAGGAAGAATGAATTAATAAGAGTTTTCTTTTGTTCGCAGGTCAAGAAGGTTGCAACTTTAATTAATGGACTGCCGGTGGACACTATAAAAATGAAGTGAAACTTTCTCAACGAAACCGGTATGCAATTTACTTGACTAGCAGACGGAAAAAGGCGAAAATGACGAACGTAAAAATAAAACTGATGTTTTTCCTACTGAACACTCTACTAACAGCTGATATAGTTCAAGCTCGACCCTATTCCGACAGAAACACGACAGATGTCGTTATAAAATTCACAAACAATGACACCATAACGTTTCCCATAGAGTCCGATTCTGACACTTTAATAGTGGCCGACGATGATGAGACACCAGAAGAAACAAATAAAAATTCAAATACCCAAATGGAAGCTATTGTAAATGCCGAACAAGATAGAGATGAAGCATTATCTAAAAAGACCATGAAGGAGATAGATTTTGAAATTCCCCAAACCGACGCAGTGGCCATAGAACAGCAAAGAAACATATCAAGTCCCCTTCTAGAAGAAATTATTGATTCAGAAACAGATCGAGAAGAAACCCTAACAGATATTTTATTCAGACGTCAATCACAATTTGAGTGGGAACCGCCAAGATTTGAGTTTTTGATTGAGGCAAAAATTAATGGAAGTGAAACGAATAAAAGTGTAAATACAAAACGCATTAGTGAGAATAACTTAAGTAAGGTAGACATAAATAATAGTGATGTTTTAAGAAAAATAGATTATGTAGAATTAGTTGAGATGGACAAAGCGAAGCACGGTGAAAATAAAAGCGCTTACAGTATGGGCAATATAACAGGCCATGAGGTCGATAACGACGCGGCACCTGATACGAGTGAGTATTATATTTTTATTACTCTTAAGAGACATTAAAAACGTCCAGCACACAAACCAGTCACCGGATGTAACTTTAACTGTACCACAGAAGCTGTATATTGAGAAAATATATGTCTTTAACAAGTAGAAATAGCTTGAAAAGTGTATTTAATTTGTTGAAAAAATAAGCACAACAAAATATACAGAAATTAAGAGACTATTTGTAACAAATATTGTAACACTTTTAAAAACGCGGTTTTAAAGTTCAAATATAAGACATTTAAGACGCCTTTTAAGACAAGTAACGTTATAGGTATTACACATGAGCCGCCGACCTTAGTAGGATGAAGGATAAAGGATTAGGAGAGGATAAGGATATAGGGCTCAAACATAATATGTACTTCTCGATTAGCAGAGCTTTTAGAGCAAGTTTTAAATATATCAGGAAGATCTGTCCTAAATTTTCGTCAAGATTCGTAAAAAAAAAAAACAGCCGTTGAAAAAATCAGATCCCTAACCGTCCGATTTTCCAATTTAGTCTCGGAAACCTTTTCAACAAATTAACGAGTCGTCAGTGGGAAATTTATGCCGTTACTAGGGACGGACGGTGCGGGAATTTGTATTCAAGCCCCAAGATACGAACCTTTTATTGGTTGCTGTGCAAAGTATGAGCGGTAATTGACAGGTGAAAGCGTAAACAGTCTTTAGGCGAAAAACCGTTCTCACATGTGACAGAATATAAAAATATATTTTTCTTCAAGTTGGTTAGGAATTGTACAGAGTTGACACAATATTGTTATCAGAATAAAGTGATTTGAAATAAGAGTTTTTAGTTATGAAAAATAAAGACTGCCTTTGTATTGACTCTGACAATAGGCATGACGACAGATTTGGAAATTCCCTTCAAAATGTAGATACACGTCTACCATATCCGAAAAAAAAAAAACAATATTTCAGCAAAAAACTAAATTTCAACGCGAATTATTGAATGTTTTTAAATCTATTTTGAATTAGGCGCGAAAACGCTCTTAGGTGTCATGGCGTCGCGTCTGATGAACCGTGACGTCACCGACATCTCAACAGATTTTTCATTCTGTCAAAGCAAAGTCAAGCAACACTATGGCTCTTACCTGTTCGTGACGTCATTCGCTCTGATTGGTGTTTCAGTTAACATGGCCGACTGCAGTTATTTATACTTCTATTTTATTGAAAATCTTATTAATCTCAATTTTAATACAAAAAGTGAGTAATTTTTTGGACTTAGATTTAATATATTTTTCTCCAAAACCATTTATTCTTTGATTCTTTAATACCGTCATCATGCCTGTTATGCCGACCAGCTCTGAAAAACATTTAAAAACTAATGAAAACAACATGGGTATGTTTGTAGTGTATGTTATTTTAACGCCATGAAAATAATTCCATAGATCAACGTAGATTAAATGAATAGAACATAGATTAAATGAATTAAATGACTGAAATTTAGACCACCCCCTTACAGATCACCGTGAAATAACAGCACGTGTGCTGTTGTGTTTCGGTGAGTGAGTAAGGGATGCCAGAGCCTATTTCGCTATCCCCCTCCTAATCCCTTATCCTTAATTCTGCTGTAGTCGGCAGCGCACTTGCAGCAGCTTTGTCGTTGCTTGTGTTATAGGCGACGGTAGCCACCTACCATCAAGTGGACCGTCAGCCTGTCTGCAGATCTTAACATAAAAAAAATAACTTAGACATTTTTGATACTCGTTTATTTCTAGTAACTTTAGTATCAAATTCAAATTCAAATTCAAACCATTTATTTGCCTGTACATGGGTGTATAACCAGATTTTACAATAATAACCTCCCAGCATGTACTACCACATATGGTGTGCAAAATATAAATCATAAGTAGGTATAATAAAAAAAGTCAATCATAATTAAAATAATCTACGGTCAATTAATAATAGCAACAAAAAATAAACAACAATCTAAAATAATATAAAAGTCAGACAACATAAAAGTTATTTGTAATTGAGGTAAAAATACTAGCTAGTCTTGACTGCATAATCCTATCACAAAGTATGGATATAAAAGATCTTGTACACGGACTAAATTGAAACTATAAAGAATTGGAATAAAGAAAAGAATCAATTCACTTATTGTTGAATTGTATATTTATGAGTGTATTATGTAGTTATTTTTATGGTGGTTCAAGGCAGCTCTGTATCTTTTAAAACGAATTGGACTTTTAGTACCGAGGTAATGTTCCCTGAAAAATGTGCATGGGTGTTATCTGTATCGCTGGTAAATTTGGACACGTGACCTGTCGCAGTCCTCTCTGTGTTCTCAGGATTCACTGATATGCAGACGTTGTTCTTCGCGTGCGTTGGAACGCTTCTGCCGCTGCTGGCCGTACTTTTCGCCACATTACTCATCAGGTCAGTTCATTTCTTATTTAATTATTTAATTTTAATTTATTAGCTTTAATTTCGAAAGGCAGACAGCCATGTCTGACTGTGATTCCAGGGTGCTGACGGTCAAGTGCTTTGCAATATCAGGAAAAAACGCGACTTTTCGAAGTCAGATTCCATTATATTATGGTTAAATTATTTTATGGTCAGTGGAATTAATTGAATGTTATTAATAACTAGCTGACCCAGCAAACGTTGTCCTGCCAGAATCCGAAAATAATTTCGTAACCCGATTGTGGCGCCACCTATCCGGTCAAATTTTATTTTCAAACCATATGTTAAAGTGATGCGTCACTTCACGTCAATGAAGGACGTTTAAGTTATTTGAATATTTTTCGTACAAAAAGACTAAAATCGCGATTAAAAAATGGGGGTGGGGGTAGGAGGGTGAAAAATACTTTACGACCTATTCTAGGAAAAACTGCTTGGGGAACATTATTGATGGCGCCATCTATTAGACTACAATAGAATTAGGGAACGCGTCCTTAACATCAAATAGTTAATTTTTTGACAACAGATGTCTCTGGGCCGGCAGTTTATAACGCGCTATCGCTTCGTTTTTCAATGCGGACTACAATTTTTATACAAGATTTCGACGTTTATAATAAGCTCTCAGCTTTTACTGTCGCACAGATTTTAAAGTGACAGTAACAGATAACGTAACGCTTTTTAGGTAACGCTTATATTAATTTTACTCCTCATAAAATTCCCATACCGCGGGCCTTGTATGAAAATCGATTCTTAAGGGGGAGACAAACGCTAAATACTAAAAATATCCATTGTTTAATGAAAATGTTACAAGAAATAGACAAGACAATTGCTTTGAAAAAAATATATATTATACTTAAACATGTGAAGAACCAATTGTATTAATTAGAATTTTCGTTAAAGTAATAGAAACTCCACAAAAAAAGTTAGAACACAAGAAGAATTTGACCTTTATTGAAAATTCTCTCTAAAAATGGCTTATTGCACGCATATGAATGCTGTACCTATTAATAAGTTGATATCAGATTAAAAAATTGTATTGATAAAAAAATTTTTTTTGTGTAATGTTCTAATGGTAAAAACAAAAAAACACCATTTCTAGGCCCGTTGAATTGTCTCCGCCGCCAGCGAGTTCTATAGTAAATGTCATTTGCCTCAGTGAATCCCTTAAGGAAGGTAGACTTCAAAAATATATGAGGAATAAAGATTGAATAAAATGTTTCTAAGCCTAAGAATAAGGGGCGCGGACAAAGCCTCTCACAATATAATATAATATAATTCTCACAAGTATATAGCTTGAATTTCAATGGAATATTCTGCTAATATTCTGGGGAGAGAATAACTTTCTGATTCATAATATATCAAGGTTAAGAGCATCATTATGCGCGGCGAAGTTTAAACATATATCTCAAAGTGATCCCAGAGGGCAAAGTTTCTATAGACTTCGATATCTAACATAAGGCTTGAAACATATAGAATAATGGTTCCCGATCGGTTTTAGTAACATATAAAGAATGATTCCCGTTCCCGTTGATGTGTGAAAATAAATCAGGAATGTATAATACAAATGACAATAAACACCTATAAATATGGCGCACAGTCAATTCGCTGTAAACGAATTCCACCTAAGACCTTCCCAAGTAGACGCCTTGTGTAACTAATACATAATTTCAAAATCAACCTTAAGCCTCTGCGAATAAGAATCGTTATTTATTGCGATATTGCGTCATATAGGTATACTACATATTATTTATTTGAAGGTAAATTCTTATTACGGGAGACTGAATTTGCGTTCGGTAATATGAAAGGCCTTTCTTTTATATATGTAGGTGTATGTTAGATAAACTGTTTACTGTATTTTACTTAATCACGTTTTAAGAGGCTCATTGGCGATGATACACTAATAAGAACTAAGCTGCAGAGCCTAGCACATAGACGCAAAGTTGCCTGTCTGTGTGTATTCTATAAGATGTGCTTCGGAGAGTGTGCTCGAGAGCTGCATGAGATCATACCGCCTTCCCCTTTCTTCTATCGGACATGCAGACGTACGGCTGGTTACCATCCTCACCTTGTCGAAATCCCTCTAATTCGGACCAAGCGCTTTAAAACATCTTTTGTGATGCGCACTGCTAAGGATTGGAACTCCCTGCCAGCAGCGTCTGTATTTCCGAGCTCGTATAACCCAAATCTTTTCAAGGTTCGAGTGAATAGGCATCTTCTGGGTGAGCTCGCTCCATCTTCGGCCTGATCCTTCCTACATGGATAGATGCTGGTCAAGAGCAAACCCATCTATAATAAAAAAAAACTTATTCTTGCAGTGACTACTTAAAATTAACTAATGAACTTATTTGTTAGTTATGTAGTTACCGTAACGAGTGAAGGTGTGGAAAGGAAGACTACGTTTTTGACGAGCCCGTTGGATGAGTGGTTAGGGTGCTTGCCTTAACGCTCTGTTCTAGGGTTGCCGGGTTCGATTCCCGGCAGGGTCAACTTTGAAAAATTAACATTTCAAATTTAGCTTTGGTCTGGATCTGGAAAGTAGTGGCAGCGCTCACTTACTGCGTTTCGCAGTCATTTGGTCAGCCCGTCTGGCGGCAGCAACCACCCCCTTACAGAAGACCACCGTGAAATAACAGCACGTGTGCTGTTGTGTTTCGGTGAGTGAGTAAAGGGATGCCAGAGCCCATTTCCCTATCCCCCCGCCTAATCCCTTATCCTTAATCCTACTGTAGTTGGCAGCGCACTTAGTGCAACTTTGGCGTTGCTTGTGTTATAGGCGACGGTAGCCACCTAGCATCAAGTGTACCTTCAGCCTGTCTGGCTGACGGTACACTTGGCAATGTTTAAAAAAAAAACTGGCAATTATGTATGAAACTGCCCAAATGACTGCGAAACGCAGTATGCTGTGGCACAACCAAAAAAAAAAACTTCAAATTGTTAACCGTTTAGTTAACTTAATTAAAGCGCAATTGTATCAAGTTAGAGCAAGTTGCCCATCTTTCCAATTCCCAAGATAGTTGAAGGTTGTATTGTAAATTCGTACCGGATGTGAGCGCGCTACTTCCGTCCATCTCTATCGCAATTCAACTGGACTGTGGCCAAGTTTTTGATTGAATTTCCTTTAAAAGTTTCGTATTTGGATTCTGAAGCTCTATTACACTTTATTGTATTGTTAAAGTTTATTCAATTACTTCCATAACATTTTCATCTATTCAAGAGTTGAAGTTGTAATTGTTTAAGTCCAATTGTTTAAATCACTCAATATTGTGCGGATAGGTAACATGGTACGGAACCCTCTTCACGCGAGTTCAACTCGCACTTGTCTCGTTTTTAAATTTTAACACAGTCTGTATAGGTAAATTTTCTAATTACTTTTCCTTAATCACCCAGAGCCGATTTTGGCCTGTTCGGGCTTTTAATGTGCGATTAACAATATGAATCTTTTATTTCTGGAACGGGATAGACATTTTAATAATTGAATTTATTAACATCATTAACTCTATCTTTAAGTACGAAACCGGATAGTTCCATTTAGATAAATTAAATTATCCTGTTATTTCTGGCTTTGTTCCAAATATACGTATATCATTTAGTGGATACACTAGCAAAGTCTATATCAATAACGATACATAATCTATATAAATGAATATGAACGACTAAATGTGTTGTTAGGAGTAAAACTCGAGGACGACTGCGACAAAACGAGGTTTTTATGAAGATAAAAATGGACAAAATTCCCGGAAAATTACATTCGTCCGAACCCGGGAACAGGTTGCTATTAAGGGTCCTCAGCAAGCTCAATTCTCCATACAAACGTAGTTACGTCCTTATTTTAAAATAACGCATTGCATTATCATGAAATTTTGTAAATACAATGAGATAAGACATATCTATGCCTGAAATTAGTTAATGACTCTTGAAATGTTATTAAAAAGAAAATAGAAAGAGTACAAGCTTAGCCCCCAAAACCCTGTTCAGTTCGGCTGAATACTACAGCCAAAATATAATTTAGATCGAAGTCAAAATCTATTTCCGACATCGATTAATCTATGTTAGTTTCATAAGAAAAAGCATTTTTCGAAATTGATTTGTGGTTTTCAAATGAGAACGAAACTACGAAAATCAGTTAAAAAACTACAAAGTTTTGATGCGGATCTGCAGCGAATCACTCTAGCGCGGGGGAACGGTATGAGGTAGGGCGGTAGGCGCCGCCCTTTGCCCTTGGTTTACGCCCTGTCTCACTCTAGGTGAAACAACAACATTTTAAAGCGTTAGCGCGTGATCTCAACGCGGAGTTGAGCGCTGCTTACTGGAGACTCTTAAATTATAGATTATTTGTGAAAGTTCCGAGCCAAGTCGGAGGCGGGTCGCTTGTATATAATAGGCATATTTTACAGTGAAGTGTGATATTGGCTATTTGGTTATTCACATACATACCCACTTCGGTTATTTTGAAGTTTGAAGGACAGGCGATATGATGTTGTTTATAGTGTTGTGATAACCCAGTAGGATGAAATGGGTAAATATAATTACTTACGAGTAAGGGATTTGATGAAGACAGTTAAGAGGTTCTGACAAGAGTATGAAGCTGTGGTTACTGCTTTCAGACCCACTGCTTAGTTTATCACTGCCGAACATATTGTCTACGGTTCTAAGCAATACTTCTTCTAACAACTCTTGAGAATATAAATATTATTCGGTTAGCGCGTAACATTTTTGTTTTTGAACCGATTGGAATGAAACAAACACTAAATGTTACGGGGCGCTTGCTATAATACATCGGTGAAAACCACATTCAAATCGGTTACCCCGTTTCTGAGATTAGCGTGCACAAACGCACAGACAGACAATATTTTTTTTTTAATATTTAAGGTATGTACAGACACGGCTCATTTACGATTTTATTATATGTATATAATTTGATATAACCGCAGATGTATGTGCCGGCGCTGGTGTCCAATGTGCTGCAAGAAGTCCACCGACTCGTCCGTGTCCGAAAGCAGCGACAAACAGGATCTTAATCACCAACAGGTAATTTGACTTTTTCGATATTAATAATGTCAAATTTTTTTGCTTTATTATAAACTAGCGGCCCGCCCCCGGCTTCGCTCGTGGTACATTCCCCGTTTATCCCTCTTTCCATTAGTCAAAACCGAATTAAAATCGGTCTACCCGTTCGAAAGTTATGGGCGTACATACATTTCGAAGATCCATTTTTATTTATATAGATTAAAAAACTTCTACACAATGGAAACTGAAAAATTAAACACTTACAGTGTTATTACAAAAAAGATAAACATACATTGAACATGTGTCTAAAAAAATGTTTATTACAAAAGCGTGTTTAAACAGTTAGAGTTAGGCACGGTTTAAATAATACTTTTCATATTTATAACATGTCAATACTTGTCGAAGACTCAAAGTTAGTCTACTGCTTTGTCTCTAATTTTCGCAAGTTGTATTTAGTTGTGTGGTTATGATTATGATGAAATATCGGGTTGTTTTACCTTTTATTCTTGAACCCAATTTTCTTCACGTTCACGAATTTTTATTTTAATATTGCAATTGTCCATTTTTTTCCATAATTTTTATTTATACTACTCAAAACAAAATAAGGGCCACTAGTTTATTTACATTTAAGTGCACTTTAGTAAACTGAAAGTAACTGATAAGTAGCATTATATTGATATTACGAACTCTTTGGTGTTTGATGTCTTTTATGCTTCCTAATTTGAAAAACATTGGCCATCGTTTTAAGAAAAAAAAAATTGGAAATTATTCTTATGTTTTTCTTCGATTGTCTTTTTAACTTGTTTCGGTTATTTTAGGAAAAAAGGTTTACTTTTTCAATTTTAATTGATTCATTTATCATCTCGCGTTAATCATGCCACCAGTACGAAGGCACATGGTTACAATTACAGCAACCAGAGCCATAACTATGATTCAAGAAGGACGTTCTCAGCGTTACGTGGGTTTGCAGTTGGGTTTTTCTCGAAGAGCTGTCCAAAATGTATGGAATCGCTTCCAAGAGACCGGCAGTGTTGCCAGGAGACCCGGTTCAGGTACAGTTCGTGTAACAACGGCGCACGAGGATCGGTACGTCCAACTAAGTGCTCGTCGTGATCGTACAGTAACGGCCCGTAAGTTACAACACCACCTACGGCTGACAACGGGTACCCGTGTCAGTGATCAAACTATACCTAATCGATTGCACGAATACCAGCAAATGTCAAGAAGTCGAGTTGTTCGAATTCCTCTGACTAGGGTTCAACGTGCAAACCGTTTAAGATTCTGCCGTCAGTATTTGAACTGGGGGATTAATCAGTGGGGCAAGATGCTTTTTACAGACGAGTGCAAAGTAGAATTTTTTAATGATGATCGGCGTGTTAGGGTGTGGAGACGACGCGGCGAGCGTTTTTCGGAGTCCTGCATCCTCGGAGTTGACCGTTTCGGTGGTCCCAACGTAATGGTTTGGGGTGGGATTAGTTTGCACGGTAAAACCGAGCTCACCATTTTAAATGCGGATACCGTAACTGCAGAACGTTATATCGAAGACGTCATCAGGCCTCAAGTGATCGCATTTGCACAGCGAGTGGGGCCTGGATTCATCCTGATGCAAGACAATGCCCGTGCACACACAGCTCGATCGACCCAAACTGTCCTAGAAGGGTCTCATATTGAGGTATTACCATGGCCAGCTAACAGTCCGGATTTAAATCCAATCGAGCAATTGTGGGACCAATTGAAACGAAGGGTTAGAGAGGATGAGCAAGGGGTCTACAACCAACAGCAGCTGATTGACGCTTTAAAACGTGTCTGGGAGGAGATTCCAGATGAAAACGTGAGGAATTTGATCCAGAGTATGCATACTAGGCTTCAGGAGTGTATTGTTAAGAGAGGAGGACATACTCGTTACTAAAAATAAGAAACAAAAGTGACAAGAACAGTATTTTGTCTTTTTCCGGTGATTTCTTTTGTTCATGTTTTTCATTCAAAATGGCCAATTTCATTATGAACTTTAAAAAAACAGTTCATGATCATTATTTTAAACAATTGTTAGCCTATATTATAACCAATAACATTATTTTGTAGTTACATAAGTTAAACAATTTAATGTCTTTATTGTTTTCATGGTACAGCAAAAAATCTTAGTGGCCCTTATTTTGTTTTGAGTAGTATATATTATACTCATTTGACAATGAGTAATGACGATTGACAAGTCTTGATAAACACATTCCATTCTTTCAACCGATCACTGTTCTATGTGTACAATGTACTCATTATATACGTAAGTTTTGGTTCCAAAACATACTTATGGCGGTGTATTTAGAGCATAATTAATTTATAATCACACACGTCACTGTTTTATTTATATATAGATAATTTTAAAATATTTTCTGCGTAGGATATTCT
Source organism: Bembecia ichneumoniformis (assembly GCA_910589475.2). Lineage (NCBI taxonomy): Eukaryota > Metazoa > Arthropoda > Insecta > Lepidoptera > Sesiidae > Bembecia > Bembecia ichneumoniformis. The sequence goes on from OU342532.1 coordinate 17,893,845, forward strand.
ATTAGCACATAACAAATTTGCATAGAAAGGAACGTTTCGGATTGAACCAAATGAAGTTGAACGAACGTTTTGTAATGTTGCTATTTTATTGTTACTATTTGCTATTTTATAATTTTAAAATAGCAACATTTGGTTGCCTATAGGTTGCTCAGCGATGTTTTGGTAAGTCAAAGGACAAACACTATTTTGTAATAGCGAAGGTTAAACATTATTTGAGGCAGGGTTTAAACTGTGAAATTGTATACAAATGTCAATAGACGCTGTTTGACAAAACACGTGTTGAGACATAGTTTAGTATTTTTTTTTGTAATAACACTGTTACCGTCTTACTACAAAAGATTAAATAAGCACTGTCTAAACACGTGCTTACGTAGACAATGTATAACTATTTAAACATTGTTAGGCGAGCGCTTAAAATATCCTTACCACAAAACCTTTTTTAGCGCTTGTTTTTGTAGATAGTGTTAAAGTACGAGAATGATATTGCATTATGGTAACCCTGACAAACATTCATTCAGTCACTCGCCCTGAATTCATGTCGTTTTCATTTTACGCAGATTTTGGTTTTCACAAGCTATTATTACGGACTATAGTAACGATATAAGTAAATTATCAAATTGGAATAAGGCACAAATTACAACAAATACTTAGATTGTTTATAAAATTTTGTTATATCAAAAAACATTGCGCTTAATGGAACGTAACTGACACGGGCGTAATTGTCAAATGTCAAGTTGGATTTGTTAATTTAATATTCTTATTTTCATAAATTCCAATTATTATTATTAACATGGATAAAAAACGTGAGGCGCGGCGTTGCGTCATAGTAATATTCGAATGGATTAATTCGCTCGCGATGTATCCTATCTCACAAAATTAATATCCTTATAAATAATTCATATCCTCCATACGTAATCAATTAAATTTAAAATATCCATAGTCATTTCAAAAATCAAAAGAAATCTTTAATATTACGCAAAACGATTGCAATTTTGACAGCACGTCCAAGGAGAAGCCGCTAACTAGATAGACACTTGTTAATCAAGCATCTGGCGGTATTTAAATTTAAATAATGCTCAAGCATTGTCTAACCCTAAACAATGCCTAGACACTCTTTTGTAGTAAAGTTTTATTTAACCACGTGTACAAAGCCTGTTTAAAGTATGTTTAATGTTTTTGTAATAAGACGGTTACAGTGTTATTACAAAAAAGTTAAACATACATTGAACAAGGTTCTAAAAAAAAAACTTTATTACAAAAGCGTGTTTAAGCAGTTAGAGTTAGGCACGGTTTAAATAATACTTTTCATATTTAAATACATGTCAATACTTGTCGAAGACTCAAAGTTAGTCTACTGCTTTGTCTCTAATTTTCGCAAGTTGTATTTAGTGGTGTGATGAAATATCGGGTTGTTTTACCTTTTATTCTTGAACCCAATTTTCTTCACGTTCACGAATTTTTATTTTAATATTGCAATTGTCCATTTTTTTCCATAATTTTTATTTATATTATACTCATTTGACAATGAGTAATGACGATTGACAAGTCTCGATAAACACATTCCATTCTTTCAACCGATCACTGTTCTATGTGTACAATGTACTCATTATACACGTAAGTTTTGGTTCCAAAACATACTTATGGCGGTGTATTTAGAGCATAATTAATTTATAATCACACACGTCACTGTTTTATTTATATATAGATAATTTTAAAATATTTTCTGCGTAGGATATTCTATTAGCACATAACAAATTTGCATAGAAAGGAACGTTTCGGATTGAACCAAATGAAGTTGAACGAACGTTTTGTAATGTTGCTATTTTATTGTTACTATTTGCCATTTTATAATTTTAAAATAGCAACATTTGGTTGCCTATAGGTTGCCTAGCGATGTTTTGGTAAGTCAAAGGACAAACACTGTTTTGTAATAGCGAAGGTTAAACATTATTTGAGGCAGGGTTTAAACTGTGAAATTGTATACAAATGTCATTAGACGCTGTTTGACAAAACACGTGTTGAGACATAGTTTAGTATTTTTTTTTGTAATAACACTGTTATTGTTGCAATACTTTTGCGACAGACAGGCTGACAGTCCACTTGATGGGTGTTTACCGTAGCCTATCGATCAATGGTGTCGACCATAGGGATTGCAAATGCGTCGTTGTCCTTGACAGAATAAAGGATAAGTATAAGGGCGAAACACAAAATCACACTTGCAGTTATTGTACAGTGGTCTTCTGTAAGCTGATGGTTACTGCCGCCTGTGACAATACCCGGTAAATGACTTCGGAACACAGTTAATCCTGCTACAACTGAACGTTCGCTCTCAATCCGGGTAAAAAGGTTTGTAAGAAAATTGTAAATAAGACTACAATAATAAGTATATTCTCTTACAAAATATAGAAAAGACAAATAAATCAATATCCAGCTACAAATAATTTAAATGTGAAACGTGATAGATTTTGAAATTGTCGATACCCGCATTCTCTCCAACAATTTCCCCCAAACGACTCGAAATTCCCCGCATTTTGGGAAATTTCTCACACATTGGCGACGCTGCTCGCAAGTGAACAATAGGTACATACCCTCTAATATAGAATGTACCTATATGTAATTGCCATCGAAATTTTTATATTGCAGGTAATATTTGAAGAATAACAATCAGTAGTTAGTAGGTATTTGAATAAAAAGATTTTACATACCGTATGTACTTCATAGTTCTAAAAGTAAATTTAGAATAAGTAACACAATTGCATTTTTTTCTAAAACTGAGATTATGTTTAACTCACGATTGCGTTGACAATAGTTAGCGCTAGGTGGCGAAAGAGTTGTTATTCGTTTGACGCTAAATTGGTCCCACCTTGGAGTGACAACCGCCGATTGGCGTTGCGCGGGAGCGCTCACTTACTATAATCAAAATTTATAGTAGAAGAAACTCACACTTGTAGAGTATGATAATAATATTTAATGGTAAATATAGGTAGGATGTATCATGACATAGGTAGATCCTATTGTTGAGTTGGCAATGAAACCAACGAAGGTTTGATCTGTGGGCAAGCCGTAGAGTTAGGGTCTGTGTAGTCTATGACACCAAGAAATTGTCATCACAGTTCTAATAGATGTGTACAGAAGTATTTAAAAGAAATCAATAAACAGTGAATCATAACAATCGCGGTGTATCTATCAAAATCTCCTGCTCCCCAACACCTATGATCTACCTACGCAGTGGCGTATAGTGATACTGACATAGGTAAAGATCCCTGGGGGAGGGATGTACATTGTACAAACGTCGCGCGCCGTGGCTTTTCTTCGATAAATATCTCGCGTTCAATTAATTAGGGGTCAAGCTGTCTCTCTGCTAGTAAGGAGTTACTCCGATATAAAAATGTAATTAGGGGGTGTATTCTGGTTTAAGGCTTTGGCCGCACTACGGCTAACCGTGTGATTTTGTTAGTTAAGAAAACTAATACAAGCGGCCGCACTTACAGTTTACTCCCGCGACTGATTTTAAAACCGTGAAATGATACAAAATGGCTAGCGGGTAAAAAACCGCGACAAATTTGTAATCCATAGAACTTAAGTCGGTGCACACGCACTATGTATTCACCACTAGCGATTTTTTGACCAAAATTTGGTAGACCGCCGCCAGGCACGTATCCAACCATGTGAACTGTGTAAAAATCGCTGTAATCACTGGACTTTACTCTAATTTTTCTGAAAAATCTTTCACAGGCTTTTAGAGAAATCAAGAAACTACTCTTTTCCATCGCAGCTATGAATGTAGACGCAGTTTGGGCAACAGTTCGGTTTGTGCAGGATAGTTCTCTCAATGTAATGACAATAGGTTTGAGTAACTCACTTTTTTATTCCTTTCTGAATGAATGACATCTATCGTTTTTTTTTTCAGTCAGATTTCGGGGGGGGGATAAATCCCAACTATCCCCCCCTCTGTATACGTGCTTGACCGCCGCCGCGAAGGTGATGTTTGGACGCACAATTTTCTTATGAAGTTATTTCTTATGATATCCTGCTAGTGAGTGGATTGACCCAATATTTACGAAATTTGCGTTGACTTTCTCTTTTTCTATTACGGTATTGCTCTCTTGAAATCCATATTGAAACTGTGAAAATCGCAGGCAGTTTCGCGGTTTTTAATCGTAGTGTGTGCGTCTCAAGCGGTTTCGCGGTTGTAGCGGTTGCTCGCTCGCTGGAAAAAACTGTAGTGCGGCCTAAGCCTTGAATCAACTTAACTGTGAATATTAAAAAAAATTGTGGATGGACCGAAATTGGGCAAAACTTTCGAAATTTACTTTGAGCGTCATTGTTATGGATACACCATTAACAACACGCCACGGCCTTTAGAAGCTGAACAAAAAAATGCTATGGGTAAGAGCGGCCGCCAGACGAGAACCCAGCATTACCTACTACATAACTTTTTTTTTATGTTAAGGTCGGCAGACAGGCTGACGGTCCACTTGATGGTAGGTGGCTACCGTCGCCTATAACACAAGCAACGCCTAAACTGCTGCAAGTGCGCTGCGGACTGCAGTAGGATTAAGGATAAGGGATTAGAAGTGGATAGGGAAATGGGCTCTGGCTTCCCTTACTCACTCACCGAAACATAACAGCACAAGTGCTGTTATTTCACGATGTTCTTCTGTAAGGGGGTGGTTACTGCCGCCAGACGGGCTGCCCTTGACTGCGAAACGCAGTGTGCCCTAGCTCTGCCACTACTTTTCAAATCCAGACCAGAGCCAAATTTGAAAAGTTGATTTTTCAGTGTTGACCCTGCCGGGAATCGAACCCGGGAACCCTAGAACAGAGCGTTAAGGCAAGCACCCTAACCACTCATCCAACGGGCTCCTATGTAAATTTAAATTAAAAGACAGGTGCAACAGCGGGGTAAAGCTAGATGTTAACAAGAAGTTAAAACTGTAATAAACCCACTCTCTATTGTACTATTAGTTAAGGGATTCACTGAGGCAAATGACATTTACTATAGAACTCGCTGGCGGCGGAGACAATTCAACGGGCCTAGAAATGGTGTTTATTTTGTTTTTACCATTAGAACATTACACAAATTTTTTTTTATCAATACAATTTTTTAATCTGATATCAACTTATTAATAGGTACAGGATTCATATGCGTGCAATAAGCCGTTTTCGAGAGAATTTTCAATAAAAGTCAAATTCTTCTTGTGTTCTAACTTTTTTTGTGGAGTTTCTATTACTTTAACGAAAATTCTAATTAATACAATTGGTTCCTCACATGTTTAAGTATAATATATATTTTTTTCAAAGCAATTGTCTTGTCTACTTCTTGTAACATTTTCATTAAACAATGGATATTTTTAGTATTTAGCGTTTGTCTCTTCCTTAATGAAGTAATGTGAAAAATAAATATTCCTACGTCTAGTTTTCAACGTATGCATGAGCGGCAACCATTCACTGGTTTTATGCTAGGGTTGCTACACAAGTAGAAAAATTAGACAATTTTTACAATAAATCATCGCAGTTATTAGGATATTTCCATAATATTGAAATCATAGACGTATTCTAATTCCGCTTATAAAATTAATGGCATCTAGTTGCAATGTTAGCTGTTTAGAAAAAACTAGCTTTTGTTCGCGTATCTCGGGAACATTACTTTAAAAAATTTCATTATGATTGGTTGAGTAGTTAGGAAAGGACCATGCGTAATAATATGGGTACTATCTCCACCTACCAACAGACGTGACACTAGTTTCAATATTATTAGTTATAACGTTTTATAAAACGACTAATAACCATTTTGAATCCAAAAATCGATGAGGTTTTTAAGCAGAAGGCACCAGCCCATGGGCGTAGCGAGGTACAGGCAGGGAGGGGCCTGTACCCCTTAGAAGAACGGTCGTTCGCTGGTAAACTGTAATTCTGACGAGCTTCATAGCTTGCGACGCTTCTTCTAAAACCTAAGAAACTAAACAGCCTTGAAGCTGGTTTATGAAATCCAACAATACGGGATGTGATCTCTATAACCTCAAAGGTTTTATTGTTAAGGGTTCACTAGACAATTGTTAAAAAAAAGGTGACATTGTACGACAAGTTTTGAGAAGATTTTGTGTAGGGCCTCGTCGATTGATTGTCAAGTAATAAAGCTATTTCTGATTTTTATATATATTTTTTAATTACTACCTCCACTGCTCATGTGAAACTCATATGTTAAAAACAACGACCAAAACAATATAATCTAGGATTTTCTTTGTCTCCCCCCCCCCCTCCCCCCCCTATACACAATCCTGGCTACACCCTCAACGACAACAGAAGAGCTGGTGGTCAGAGAGTGGATACGGTAAGGCGAGATAAGATCTTTTTTTTTATCTGCATCTCACAAACTTCTGTTTTCTAACAATTAGCTTTTTTTTAGTTGGACAGTGTTTCCACGCCAATTTGCATATCGTCGTTATTAAACTAAAGTCAGTTGTGCAAAAAGTATAAGAATCTGCCATTTAGCGAATATTCGATACTTTTGAGATATGACGAATTAAAAAAATATATATATTTGAAACCAAGGGTTTTTATAAGTAAACTTATTGGTATTTTAAAAGTGAAAATTATTTATTTACTAGCGGCCCGCCCCCGGCTTCGCCCGGCGTGCAATTTTTATATACCCTAAAACATTCCCCGCGCATCCCTCTTTCCATTAACGAAAACCGAATTAAAATCGGTCTACCCGTTCACGCGTGACCAGGGGAAATAGGATTCATTTTTATATATAAGATTTATTATTATTTATTATTTTGATAATGGGGTAAATTTTGCACAGAACAGATTCCCAGCTATTGCACAATGCACATAGCATATTCTATTAAGAGGTCCTAGTTCAACAAATAGTGCTTATAAGTATTTTTATACGATAGATAAGGCAGTGAACTGTTCATGTTGGAATCTGAAAAAGCACATTTTGGGTTGATAACGACCATATATTGCAATACCTATTTTTTTTCTATGTCGACGTATCTGCAGTTTCTAAAGGCTCGTTGCAATTGCAACGAATATTATGCTACACAAGTTGTGTTCCACGGTTTCACTCGGCTCGAGTTCTAAGGGTCATAGTGTGATGATATCTAAGGGTCATAGGGCTGTTAAGATAACGTTTTTCTCTCTCAACCCTCAATAAGTACTCGCGAGAGTGTTTTGGTTGTTTATATATTTCTTGTAGAAATAGTCGTGTTGATGTCACGTGGCCTCAGGGCCAGAGACCCAGAGTGGTCCCTCTGCGGACAGCCGCAGAGGGACCACTTTGATGCCTCGCCGCGTCTGCCTTCTATATTGTATGTACACTTTATATGCAACTGAGTTGAGTGTCAGAGCAACTTGATTCTTTTCTGCAACATTTTGCTTTAATAAAAATAGCAGGCGTTGAAAGTTCTTTGATTTTTTTAATAATTTATTTATTTAACGCACAACTTATATAACAGAACTTACATTCTTACAATACAAATTATAAAGTTTTACAAATGAAAATCAAAAGTAAAACCAAAAGAGTAACAAATTATAATATCATAATCATAAAAAAATACCCAGAAAAATTATCTCTCTCTATACCTCTCTCTCTATCTCTCTCTCTCTCTCTCTGTGTGTATGTGTGTGTGTGTGTGTGTGTGTGTGTGTGTGCATATGTGGAAGACTTGGAAGAAGGATAAAGGTGGATTATTATTTTTTTCCAGAGCAGTCATGCCATAGAACTAAGTCATCAATTTCCATTTTAGATAATATCAACAAGTTTCTTTAACATCTATACTAATTTTGGTAAGACTGATGGTGAGTAGAATGTTTCTATAGGAGAGATGCGGGTTCGGCTGCCGACAGGGTCGATTATTATAGCAAATGTTGGCTTTAATTAGGCGTATGCGTATCTTAAGTATCACAAAATACCTAGTAAGTTCGGAGTTGGTTATTACTCCGAACTTTTGAACCGTTATGATTTTTATTTTATATTAAAAAAAAACAATAATAGTTATCGTAAACGGTATTTATATTAACTTTTTTTTGAAATTATTACTATCATAATACTATTAGGTACGACTAACTATGGAACGTTCTGGAGAAAGCGTTCGCGCCGGCCGAAAGTCTCGAACGTCCCACCCGATGGTAGCCACGCCCCTTCCCGACTAGTGTCAAAGGAAATTGGTCCTTATGTTTACAACATAGAGTTTACATTATTTTCAACAGTAATAGCATTCCCCAACTTCCATTGGCTTGTTTACGATCTTGTTTACATTTACTGGAAAATACGAAATACATCCAGGCGTTTGACGCCAAGTATAAAGAAGAGAGCAGGCGGGCAAGATGAGTTAGTGGTGCGACAACCAGCGATACGAAAGCGACTCTTCAAAGCTTTTGCGAAGTTACCTGCGACAGCGATCCGGCGACACATTAAGGGAATCATTGACGACTTTTGGCAAGCTTAACGGTTTCATCGGACAAGTTTAGTGAGTTTGGAAGTCTACTTGGTTTGTGAGAATAAATCGTTCGTTTCACCCTTACACGACATGTAAAATATACATTATTATAAGAACATTATTTCGAAGGCCGCGAAGGCCTCGTCAAAATACGAAAATACAGACAATATTTTAACAATAATTGTGTAGCGACTTTTTATTTGACCTTTTTGTATTATACTGTTGTAAATTATTTATTGTGTTATAAAATTTTTCGTATACTTTTTAATTAATTTTTTATGCCATCTGTACATTGTCACTCTTTAATGCCATGTTCTGGTAAATTTTCCGTTGTAAATGTGTGCTCTCTTGAGGGGTTAATGGGGGAGATGGGGGGAGGGTGAGTAGCCAATGTTGAAAGAATTTTTAAAATCGGTCCAGTAGTTTTTGAGTTTATTCATTACAAACATATAAAAATACATACATACAATTTTTTTATATAATATTAGTATAGATTACTCCCGCACAAGGCAACCACATTTATATTAGTGACAGTCACCTTCAGGTGGACCGTCGGCTTGTCTGCCGACCTCTATACCTAAAAAAGGGTCCCAAACAAACTTATTCGTGTTTCGGTTTGCGATGGGTCATGTACAAAGCCTTTAACTGCGCATATGAGATTTCATGCCCACCTGGATAGGATTTGGGTCGGAAGGAACAGTGTATTAAATTTTAATGTTACCAAAATCACAGGTTTACAACATGCGTTACAATGAATAATTTATTGAACGCGTTAAACACACGTTGCGGCGTTTCGGACGGTCCCGTTTTGAACGAAGGACGTGTAAATGTTGGGTTTATAAATATCATCTGTTATACTAACTCTTTGGACTCATGCTCTATGACACCCTCTTACACTCCATCTACACTCTTGAACTAGAGCTGTATCCCAGCACAGTCGCAACAAATGAGAGAACTGCCAAAACTACCTGTCACGTTGTTTTGATCAGAATTCCCAAAATTTCTGCAGCAACGGAATCATGTCACTACCTACAAGATGGCAAAAAGTCATTGAACAAAATCATTGGCGGATACAGGGGGGGGGGGGGAATTCCATATTTTTGACTTAACTTTTCAATTCAATTCAAGTACAATTCAATTCATATATGACCTGAATATAGAATAATAATAATCCATATCAATAAAAGTTATCGAAAGTTTCATAATTCATGTCAGACATTTGAGACAGTTCGATTACGCGGGTTAAAAGTATTTGCAATACAACCATAATGCATCTCAACTAGTAAAAAAAATACACAAAAAAATTACTTGTGATATTAACCCTAACTCCGAACTTTGTCAGAATGCCCAAATGAAATCCTGGATCCGTCCCTGAACAAAATGGCACATATGTATATACTGTAATTAAATGTAAATAAACTTTGAAAAAGAAAAATGTCTTAAGTTTTCATATAAAATGAACTTTTCCCCGACCTATTATTCCAATTTGTCATTTTAACCAACCTTTTAACATTTTCTAGTATTACTAAAAGCACAGGATGAATTTCAATATTCAAAAAAAATTAGGAGTAAATTTATTCAGAAGACTATTTTACAAACAAAATAACAACAGTATAATGCTTATAAACATTTGCTAAATTAAGAACAAATAAGTTCAATTTAATTTTTGATTGCACTTATAAAATTGAGTACGTAATATTTAGCTAATATAATATTTTGAGAACATATGTATTTCGCAAATAAGTTATTTAATTAAACATTTTCAGCCGTGGTTATCCAAAATTTTATATTTTAATATAAAATTTTGGACTAATATAATATTTTGGGAATATAATAATTTGCGAATATAATATTATGCTCAAAAAGAATGCAACAATATTTTCTATAATTGATTCAGTCAGGAATCGGGTTCTAAATTGTTTGACTTTTCAGTAAGAGAGCTTAGCGTCGACCATTGACGATCAAATTGTAGAATTAGTTGCGTGTTCTGTCTCTAATAATCGTTGCGTCCGTGTCCACGATTTCGTATCGTATGTTCCTAACCATTGTTGTATAGACTGTTTTTCATTATTTAGATGTTGCACCCAAGAGTCCGATATAAGTTTGCGTTTAGGGATGAATTATCTCGTAACACTACTATGCAACGGTGGACTAATATCCTATATTCAAAACAATGTTACATATGCCGAAAATTTAAAAAATGGATATATAGTATAAATTCTACAGATTTTTTCTAGGGAATGGGTCCCATCTGGTTCCGCTCACTGCAAGAGTCGAGGCGGAGGCGTCGCGGAATGACATAGGCCCTCGCCTCGACTCTTGCAGTTATCGGACTTTAACGGACTTTATTTTTTGCAGTTATTTTGCATAATTACATGTATTTCTATTCTATACACATAAAAAGATTGTTTCAAAAAAAAAAAAAAAAATAGTTTTTAGTTATTGTCTCTGATTGTCGGTTTGTCTGTGCGTTTGTGCACGCTAATCTCTGAAACAGCTTAACCTATTTGAATGCGGTTTTCACTCATGTATTATCCAAACAAAAAAGTTACGCGGCTGAATATCACGCGTACGAAGTTGCGGGCTCATCTAGTAGGAAATATAGAAGAGGCCGCCTCTTGATCTCTTCTCGACTCTTCTCCAGTATGCGGAGTTCCTCAGATTCACAATTGACTGGGTAGGTGGTGCTGTGATTAGGGTTGCCAGGCCTCAAAATCGAAAATCCGGACACAGACTCATATTTAGCCGGACATTTTGCCACAAAAGCCTGACACACTGGTTTTTAAAAGAAATAGTTGTTTTTATTTGTGCATTTATTACTTTAACACTTGCTCTAACTCTTTATAATACCACATATTGTTTTCTTAAAGTAATTTGTAAGATCGCTTATCATGCATGTCCGCATGACTCTGGCTACTGCGGGGTTGACCAAAGCCTAACAAAAACCGGACGGGCCGGACTTGTATATATTTGGCCGGACACGACTCTAAAAAGCCGGACATGTCCGGCCCTGGCAACCCTAGCTGTGATCAACTTAGAAACGTTCGCTGAACCACGTAATAGTTGCAAACCAACGTTCGGGGAGGACATCGTAGAAAAAAAATATGTTGCTATCACCGACGAACCTTGGACCTAATTAGGATTAGCCTTCATTAAGAAATCAACCAAATATGTTCATGCTCAAAAAATCATATGAAATATGTTCGTTATCAATCCAGCCATTTGGTTACCTACCTCGGTTGTGTTAGTCCACGCGTACGAAGGTCATTTAAATACTCAAGTATCTTGAAATACTGGATCTCTTAAGAAATGAGTTAAATAGTTTCCCCGAGGAAGAGCGAAACCAAATAATTCTACAGCAAGATGGTGCTCCAGCCCATAATTTCATTTAATTTATCAAGTTTGTTAGAGAGATTTCATCCTTATAATTGATACTAACGATCGATGCAATAATAGTACAGGGTGTATTTTTTGCAGATTTTAGTCGGTTCGATTCCCGGGTGTGGCAAGCGAATTTTCGAAAATCTTTGAATGTAGTTTTCTTTCTTTTCAAAAATAAAAGAATGTTTTCTTTGTGTAAAATTTTCTATCTACAGTATTAAGAGTACTTTCCCTTCAGGTGGCATTACAAAATTCCACCCCTATGTAACCCTAACGTTGTTTTAATTAGAATTGCGAATTTTAAAGGAGCAAGTTGTGACATTTTAAAAGCGTGTTCCGTTTTTACAAAATGAAGATCCCGAGCTATTTAAATTTAGGAATAATTATTAGCTCCACTATTTGATTGTTACAAAAGACAGCAAATTTTGATTTGAATTAATTGGTATTAAAATCCTCATTTTTTATTAATATGATTTTTTTGTGTAAAGGCTGACGAACAACTTAGTAGCCAGCCTGTAACACAGTAACGACACAGGTGTTGCAAATGTGTTCAAATCATAGTAGGATTAAGGATAAGGGATTAGGATAGCATAGGGAAATGGCTCTGGCCTCTCGGCTGATTGGTGCCCTGCCACTACTTCCCAGATCCAGACCAGAGCAACCTATGAAAAGCTCATTAGCAAAGTTGAAAAAAATAACTTCGATAATAATTTTGAATTATTGTCGGGACTGTTTCTCTGAATCTCTAACATCGAAGGAAAACTTGGTAACGTCTGAAAATCTCCCAAGACATTTAAATTGGACTAGTATAGTAGTCTTCATAAAGAAGACACTACTCACATAAGGAAGAAGCATTTTCGGAACTGCGGATGTCTAATATAATGTAATATGTTCCAAGACATTTCGGAGAGTGTGCATCTATTCTGTACGAATGAATCCAACCGGAACCGTTCCACTTGCGGAACACTAGGCGTGGGCGGGGGTTTTATCCCTTAGTGGTCGATGTACCTCGATCACGCACGAAGCGTTTCAGTTCCACCTTCCTTGTTCGGACTGCTAAGGAGTGGAACTCATTGCCTGCGTCTGTGTTCCCACAGAACTACAATCTCGGGGTCTTCAAAACCAGGGTAAATGGGCATTTACTGGGTAAGCGTGGTCCACCTTCGGCCACATCTACACCTCACATCAGGTGAGATAGTGGTCAAGCGCTACCCTGATCTAATAAAAAAAAAAAGCCTCTCAATCGGCAGTGACAGCCAGTACTTACCTTCCTACGACGAATTAACGAGAGGTCTGGGCGTTAATTAAGATATATGTAAGTATGGTGTATCATTGTTCATAACTTGACTTGACATTTTCCATCAATGGAAATACGCCATGGAAATAGTTGGATACACACAGTTTTATAAATTGGAGCAATAAATTTTTCGCCTTAATCACTGAAGCGGAGTCGAAATGTTCGTCATAATTCAACAGAATGAAGTTACACAAGCCAAAATACCATAAATAATGCAGAAATTCTCATTACTCTGTCAATTGCGCCGTGGGTTGGTCTGCATTTTTGGGTTGCAAGTTCTAGAGAGCAGCCCGTGTTATGTGTCTCATTCGGGTCTGTGGGTTAGAAAGGGAGAGGTAGAGTGCGCTTGACCTATGCGCTTGGGCTGCGTCGACCGATTTTGGCAGTTCAACTCCGCTTGGGAGTGCGCAGATTCTCGCCAAACTGTACAGTCTGCCACACATGTTCCTCTTTGTATTCTGACTAGTTGTTGTCACCAGTTTGTTTTTATTTTTAAATATTGCTCTACTTATTTTTTTTTAATATCGCGTTACAATAGGGTATTTTAGTCTATATGAAAAAAAAATCTAAAAGTATATTATTGAGATAGCTTAGACAAAAAGCAGTCGGAAAATGTTAGTTTTAGTTCGTAAAATAACAAAATAAATTTTAAAATTAAATTCAAAGTTTTCAGAATTTTTAGTCTGTTCTTAAACACAATGAAATAGTAGCCGCCATGTTTACGTCATACGGTTGTGTAAACAAAAAAGTGTCAGTCAGTGTCATGTCAATTACCGGCGCATTTGTTTACACAGCCAACTGACGTCATGACCACAGAGCAAAATGGTTTCCAGCGTTTTCGTCAAATTACGCGCGAAATTTGAAAATGTAAATTTGAAATGCATTTTTATTAAACTTATCGATTGAATAAAAATTTGGTGTTTTTTTTAGTGGTTCATTAGCACTACAGAATCTAATTGAGACACTTTTTAAAATACCCTATTGATATTGTTTCAGTAAAATATCTACAATGTTTCCTTTAATAAGTTGATATTTATTTGCAAAGTGTTCACTATTGTTGAACGTTAAAAATTGCTACTGATAAAACTAATATTCTAGTGAGTTATCCATTAAAGATTTCGGTCTATTCGCATTAGTTCAATTCCGAGTTCAATTAATTGAACTATTGAAACTCGAAAAGTCTCAATAGTCAATTGTCTAAATTATGTGTTATGTAAATAATATAAGAAAAACACATTCCATTGCACACCGAATAAATTCACCATTTGTTACATCTTATAAAAATTAAGTCATTATTCATTAAGGGGGAGACAAACGCTAAATACTAAAAATATCCATTGTTTAATGAAGATGTTACAAGTAATAGACAAGACAATTGCTTTAAAAAAATATATATTATATTTAAACACGTGAAGAACCAATTGTATTAATTAGAATTTTCGTTAACGTAATAGAAACTCCACAAAAAAAATTAGAACACAAGAAGAATTTGACTTTTATTGAAAATTCTCTCGAAAACGGCTTATTGCGCGCATATGAATCCTGTACCTATTAATAAGTTAATGTCAATTTAAAAAATTGTATAAATAATTTTTTTGTGTATTGTTCTAATGGTAAAAACAAAAAAAACACAATTTCTAGGCTGTTGAATCGTCTCCGCCGCTAGCGAGTTCTATTGTAAATGTCATTTGCCCAAGCGAAGCCGCTGACTAGAAAAATATTTTTCACTTCTCATGCTCTGAAAGTGCTTATTTGTGCAGGATATAGGCTGCACAAAATCGAATTTTGTGCACAAGTGCATTAACGTATCTACTCATAAATGTATCTATATTAAGGCAAAGAAAATGAGCCATACAGCCAAACACAATAAGAAGTTCATAGATAGAATTTGTTATTTTATAATATTTACTTAAATTTATTTGCCTTATGTGTTTTTTAAGACATAAAAGATATTAAAATTCAAATTCAAGTACGGTAGGTTATTTAATTAATTTAAGAAAATTATTATTACAAAATTAATTTAATAGTAGGCTGTTAGGTCTACAGCCCAAGCCAATGTCAATGTCGTAAGATTTAAAAAAAATAAAGCGGCGGGAAACAGCTCTTGTTTCTTCGTGCGTTTAAAGAAATGTTATGTTATACTACTGTTTTATTTCCTCGCAATCGAAGTGAAAAGCAGAGTTTATAACTCGTCCACAAAACCATTTTTATCCTCGACATTACTATCAGCATTACATATTTTTACCGAGACTTTTAAGTCTCGGATAAAAATGGTTCGTTTTGTGCACTTGTTGTAAAATCTACTATTATTTTTCAGAAAAGTTCATAATTATAACTGAAATTGACACTAACCTAACTAACATTATAAACACGAAAGTGAGTTTATCTGTTTGTGTGTTTTGCATGCAGTCAGGAACACAGAAAAGGGATCATCAAAAATAAAAATTCAATCCCTGAAGAGAAAAAGAGCAAAAAAGATTGAATAAATATTTCAACACCTAAGAAAAAGGGGAGCGAACAAAGTCACGGGTAAAAGCTAGCGTATTTATATCGCCGACATTCCGTTACGTTGTGGATTGAAACTCGATACGAGAAGACATTGCAAAGCGGTCCAATTAAGTACTGTTATCATGTCATTAATTAGAAGTCTCTCTGAGCTTCATATTAACGTCGTACTTTAAAATGACGTCAACAAAACATTGATTATGTGATTTAGAAATTAATGAAAACGTAGGTACTCATAATAATTTAGTCTTCAAATCTCCCTTTGGCTAAACAGTTTTTAGCACAATTAAAACTCTTTTTGTTGTTGTTGATTGTTGTTGATAAAATTAGTTGATGAGTTAGTTAGTTAAAAAACAAAATTTCTTATTGTTGTTCTTATTATTATTCTTATTTAATTATTGTAGATTTATTTATTGGATTACAATGTCTGAAATTGTAACAATCGAAAATCGTCTTCTTTTGGAGCTGTTGGTATAAAAATATTGATATTTTTTACCAGATTTATAGGTATTTAGGTATAATTTAAAAATATTCTTTAATTCGATTATTAAGTCAATAAATTAAATTAAATTTAATATTTACGTTCAAGTTACTTACCGTATAACTTCGCAAACTTTTCAAAATAATTCTCCAAATTACCACAATATGTTAAAAAGCGCGTCAAATCGCACAATACGTAAGTAGTGGCAGGGCACACTGCGCTTCGCAGTCATTTTAGGCAGCCCGTCTGGTGGCAGTAACCACCTACTTACAGAAGACCACCGTGAAATAACAGCACGCGTGCTATTTTCGGTGAGTGAGTAAGGGATGCCAGAGCCCATTTCCCTATCCCCTCTTAATCCCTTATCCTTAATCCAAGCGTTGCTTGTGTTATAGGCGACGGTAGTCACCTACCATCATGATCAAGTGGACCGTTAGCCTGTCTGCCGATTTTAATATAAAAAAAATATTAAAAATTGCATAATGTAGAAGACTGTGTCTACTGTGTCAAACAATTTAAAGTGTCTATTTAGAGAATCACCAATTGAATTCAAACAGAAAAAAAAGTTATATCAAACACCTTTAATTTGGAGGACTGTACAAGCAAACCATATATGTATAGTGTTCCTATCCTCTAGTACTTACGAATAATGATTGCCTTCACCCGGCAATACGCACACATACGCGGGATACACACTAAGAACTCACCCCTACGCACACATTAACATTATACTTTGGAATTATGTTGGCGGAGTATTATGTGTTTAATGAAAGATGGTGCGTTTTCTAACGTCTAGGTACACAAATAGATAATTAATCGGATAATTACGATATTACAATAAATATACGGTTAGATAATAATAGTGGTAGGGCACATTGCGTTTCGCAGTCATTTGGGCAGCCCGCCTGGCGGCAGTAACCACCTCCTTACAGAATACCGCCGTGAAATAACAGCATATACGTGCTGTTGTGTTTCGGTGAGTGAGTAAGGGATGCCAGAACCCATTTCATTATCCCCCTCCTAATCCCTTATCCAATCCTACTGTAGTCGGCAGCGTACTTGCAGCAGCTTTAGGCGTTGTTTGTGTTATAGGCGACGGTAGCCACCCACCACCAAGTGGACCGTCAGCCTGTCTGTCGACCTTAACATAAAAAAAAATAAATTAGATAATAATAATCTATAACTACATGTAGATATTTTAATTCTATTTTAATTCTATTTTAATTAATCCTATACTGTAGACGGCAGCGAACTTGCAGCAGCTTTGGCGTTGCATGTGTTATAGGCGACGGTCGCCACCTACCATCAAGTGGACCGTCAGCCTGTCTGCCGATCTTAACATAAAAAAAATCTATATATACTCGTAGATATAGATAATTAAATTTTCAGACGCTTATACGAGTGTTCTTAAATTAAGTTTATCGATTAAATAGTTATCAAGAAATGCATTTGAAAGTTGGTTTTTCTAGTTTAGTATTAGCTTAGTTGGTTTGAAAGAGTTTGAACGGAAGATTTATGTTGAAAATTACATTGTGATGTGTTTTCTAAATAGTCAGTGCGGTTTTTGCCACAAGTGCACTGTAAACAAAAAACTTTTTCCTATAAAAATTGGAATAATTGACCAACTAATTGTTCACAGTTGGGAACATGAACTTATTAATTATAAGTTCCCCAATTCGGGGGAACTCCCAACATAGTAATTAAAATTTCGATTTAGTGATTAGTAATTACACTAAGTTACTGTTAACAAATTAAATTAATTAAATCAAATAATTTTATATTTCGAAAGAAAAAATAGAGCAATAAGTCCCAATGCGTTTATGTATGTAGACTAATAAAAGAATTCTCCGTATATGACCATTACTAACGGGGCCAAATTTTAGTTAGATTATTTAAGTAAAATAGGGAACTTAATTTGAAATATATTTAATTTTACCATTTTTATTAAATGGTAAAATTATTTCAGTAACAGTAAAAACGATTTCGAAGTAAATAATTGTATAGTAAAATCGGAAACGAGTCGTTTCTGTAAATTGAATATTTTTTCATAAAAACAATTTGTACACGTTGTACAATTATGTTACCGAGGTCAAAAAAATAGTTTTTAGAATTTTTGTCTGTTGTCTGTGCGCGCTAATCTCAGAAAAGGCTTAACCGATTTGAATACGGTTTTCACTGATGTATTGTAGCGAGCTTCCCGTAACATTTAGTGTTTGTTTCATTCCAATAGGTTTACAAACAAAAAAATTACTGGCTGTACCGAGTGTACCACGCGTACGAAGTTGCGGACTCCGCCAGTTGTTAAACAAAAATTCAGATATTCCAAAGAGATCTCATGATACACTTCCAACATAATCGTATCATAGAACTGTTATGCCACCGAGACTATTTTTAGGTTGTGACTTCTATCTACATGTTCTGTAACTTCTGTAACTTATGATATCTGTATTTGATCACACTCTCTGTTTTCGACTATTAAAACTATTAAAACACACCTTTAGTTAAATGTCATAAAAACTATTCAGAAATTTTGAATGTCGCACCACTTTTTAGTGAATGGATAGTAATGTACGAATTTTATTGCCGAAATTTCCCTTTGCCCTTGTTGCGTAAATGTGTGCGTGATGCGCATGAGCGACTACACGACACAAAAATGGGATGCGTGTGTGCGTTTGTCTGTGTGTGTGTTAGTGTTAGTGTGAAGCCGGTTTTGGAAGTGCATTTGTGGTACCTACAAGTAGTTGTACGTAGTTTAAATAGTTGTGTATAGCGAAGGAAATTTTTCGGTGGTACCCTTTGCGGTTGCAACATTGTCGCTTAAAGGCATCTGCTACCTTTCAATAACTACTGACTAAGTTCCCTCAATAAAATTTATCCATATTATATTAGTATTTCTTAGCTTTTCAAATAGTTTCCTTTCTAGGCTTTTTACTACTAGGGGGACCACGTTATAGGTACTATCGCATATCGCAGGTATCGCTGCAAAAAAAAAACCTTTTAACATTTTTTCAGATCAAATACCTTTGAAGCGCACCTAGAGGGCACAGAAAATAGATTTTACATTTTTTTATAATTTTTATTTGTTACTTTTATAATGATCTCTAACATTGGCATCGTAAAAAAGCTCAACGTTGCTCGGGCATTGCTCGGGCATTGCTCGGGCATTGCTCGATCTGCGGATCGAATTAGGAATGATGGGATCCGTATTATAAACAAGATGGACACCCACCAAAGGCTGAATCTAAGCTGCTTCTGACCGGTCCTATTGGAAAATTATAAGAGAGCTTTAGACGAGCTTTAACGAGAATTTAGACGTCTTAGAGCTGACATGATTATGATGATGATGATATTGACATGTAACTAGTCTGGCCATAAATACTGTTACATAAAAACTTTTTCTTTTTTCAACTTTATTCATTTTGAATTTGGAAAGCGCTTATTATGTGAAAAACTTCTTTTGATTTGTCGCCATTTGACATCTTTTTTTTTTTTTCGTGTTTATTAAAGGCCTGTATCAAAGCTAAAGGTGGCCACTTTGATTGGATTTTTTTTTTAATTTTTTTTTGCTGAGACTTTTATAAATATGTATACATAAGTTTTATTAAGATCACCTTACTTCATAAAAAAATAAATACATTTTCGTTTGTAACAAAACTAGTTACATGTCAATATCATCATTTAATTTCTCTCTAAAGCTCGTCTAAAGCTCTCTCATAATTTTCCAAAAGGACCAGTCAGAAGCATGACAATTATTACGTTTCTTAAAATTGAAAGCCTAATAGAATGAATCAGTCGTTTAATAAATGAAAGCTAAGATGACACTGTCTTTAATTGAATTAAGTTTTATTTAATATTGGAATTTAATTTAATACTTGAATATTCTTCAAAAAAGGGTTCATATTTAACCCTTTTTTGATTTAGATGATTTAAATGGTTTTTAGAGTATTTCTAATCCACTAATTAACCAATTGTTAAACAGCGAAAGCTAGAAAAACGCTTTGGGAAATACATACTTTTCCAAGACCTTTTTTTTTCATAAAATAAAGAGTAAATTCAAATCTCTGTATAAACATAAACGTGAATGTACGGTAAATAGGTTTGTTTAGAAACTCTCCGCTTGGAGAAAATTGGCAAAATATGTTATGTAGACACGAAAATATGGTGTCTGAACGAAGTGGAAAATGGAGCATTCAAAGGCTGATTGCCAATTTTGCAATTTCTGCGTTCACAAATACGTGGATTACCGATTACGTGGATTATTTAGTTTAAGAAATTATTCACGCAAGACAGACTTGCATTTCGTGTGGTCAAATACTAATTTAATGAATCGAGCACAAAAAAATAGGATACAAACATCGAAATAGCAAAAAAAATATATTTTTCTGAATGTTGATACTTCATAATTATTTTTTTAAATATTAAGTTCGGCAGACAGGCTGACGGTCCATTTGGAAAATCCCATTTTCTGCATCCCTGGGGGGTGCAGAAGGGGTAGGGGGGTAAGGGATGCCAGGAAAATGGGCTCTGGCATCCCTTACTCACTCACCGAAACACAACAGCACACGTGCTCTTATTTCACGGTGGTCTTCTGTAAGGGGGTGGTTACTGCCGCCAGACCGGCTGCTCAAATGACAGTGAAAACGCAGTGTGCCCTGCAACTACTTTTCAGACCAGAGCCAAATTTGAAAAGTTCATTTTTCAAAGTTGACCCAGCCGGGAATCGAACCCGGGAACCCTAGAACAGAGTGTTAAGGCAAGCACTCATCCAACAGGCTCGTCAATTTTTTGATTTGATTTAATCAAAAATTTTATTAATTTTCATATAAAATTGTGAACTTTATATTATAAAAATATTTAGGTTATTAATACAGTTATTATACAGGGTGATAATTTGAGACGGATCAGTAAGGGCAGCTACCTAAACCATTACAGTTAGAACCCTTAATAGGAGACTATCCATAATTTTAAATGATATTCCCATCAGCATTCAAAGATTTTGGAAAAATGGTAAGGTCAGCGGGAAAAAGGAGAATTTTCCCGTTTTGTTTTATAGCGCCAATCTATTACTGATAAGGATCAATTGACCCCATTAAGTCCCAGAAGTAAGGCAACTAATTTCTCTATTGTTCATTGACTATTTGTCCCGATACTGACTTGTGTGTGTAATAAAAGGTTCAAGGTGATGACTTTTACGAAAAATAATATCAATAAATGAAATTATTTATTTTTTACAAGAACAAAGTGTAACTTTGAATCTCCACCGAGACAGGAGCCGGGTACTTCGACTCCGTCGTAGTACTAATTATTACTGAAATTAAGAAAGACTTTTATTACAAAAATCTCCAAATTGTGAGTTAAAATAAAGAAATGGCCTGGTCTTGAACGATGTCCTTTTGTTGTTTAGAACGTTTACATTTATTTAACACGGCTGTATAATATTGCAACATAAAACAAGGCTTTTCAATAAAATAGAAGTTTAAATAACTGCAATCGGCCATGTTAACTGAAACACCAATCAGAGCGAATGACGTCACGCCCTGGTAAGTGCCATCGTGTTGCTTGACTTTGCTTTGACACAATGAAAAATCTGATGAGATGTCGGTGACGTCACGGTTCATCAGACGCGACGCCATGACACCTAAGAGCGTTTTCGCGCCTAATTCAAAATAGATTTAAAAACATTCAATAATTCGCGTTGAAATTTAGTTTTTCGGATATGGTAGACGTGTATCTACATTATGGAAGGGAATTTCAAAATCTGTCATCGTGCCTATTGTCTCGGCCGCATCATGACGCACGTGCCGATCTATACTAATATTATAAAGAGAAAAGATTTGTATGTATGTATGTATTTTTGTATGTTTGTAATGAATAAACTCAAAAAGTACTGGACCGATTTTAAAAATTCTTTCACCTATAAAAAGCTACATTATCAGCGAGTAACATAGGCTACTCATCCTCCCCCATCTCCGCTCTTTAACCCCCCTCCCCCTCTATTCAAAATTACCGTTGTCTACGAATAAACTCAAAAATGCGAAGCCGGGACAGGCGAAGCCGGACATATTAATAACATGTTAAATAACCTTAGTTGTATTAACACAAAGAAAATTCTATGGGTATGTTTTATAACATATTTTGTTATATAGTCTGGACTCACCTTTACTACGAAACCAAATATATAGTTTAATATAAAACCCTATCTGTGGCAAAGGCGACTGGGAAATTGTAATTTTTGAAATACCTACTATCAGTTTACACGTCAAATATTTCAAGTTGATAGCGCCCAATGAACCACCTCAAAACTTTAACTTCGCCAACGAGAAAGTTTCGACGAACAAATGGCGCTTGTTGGACCGAATTTTGGATTTAGCTTGAAATTTTATTGAATAACAGTCTAGAGTTTAGTTTAATTCACTTAACAATTCATTTCAAAGCTTTTTAAGTTTCAAACAAAAATTGCGGTTACGAAACTATGAATCCATTCGGAGAGCTTTTGTCATACGCGTTCGGAAGTTCACCGGTGTTTTGGAAAAACATTTACTGTCAAAATTAGTACACTATTGTTACTATTTATATTTAGAATAATTTTCATTCTTATTTCTATTTTTTTTACAATATATATCTATCAAAAAATATATACTACAAAAAACTTAAGATTAGTCATACCCTGGTAGCGAGGCAAGGCCCAAGCTACCGGTGTTTAGGGCTGTAGAGTGAGGAACCTCCTGACAAGAAGCACTGCCTTCTGTATCTGTACCTTGATCCAGCCATCTAGCGAGAGCCTCTTGAGATGTTGGTCGAGGCTCTTCGCTATAAGACCGTTCGCCGAGAGACTATCGGGATGATAATTGCCGAATCGACGTCCCACATGGCGGTCACCTAGTGAGCCAACTCTATGTACTTGGTAAAGATTTTTTTGGGTTTTCACGAGGTTTCAGTAGCGGGACAGCGAAGTCAATAAGCATCGTCCGGCGCTGGGATCGGCCAATAACCACTATGTCAGGCTTATTGACGACAATAGTCCTGTCCGTGATTATGGAGCGATCCCAGTAGAGCGTAATATGACCATTTTCGAGAACAGGCGTAGGCACGTACTTGTTATAGCACCTCAGACTCGATAAACCCGTATAGAAGGTGATTTCTTTATCGTTCTGTCTCAGGGGTCCTGGATTTTGATTCCCGGCAGGGGCAATTTTGGAAATAAACTTTTCATTGTTAGCTCAGGTCTGGATCATAGTAGTGGCAGGGCACAGTGCGTTTCGCAGACATTTGGACAGTCTGGCGGCAATAACCACCTTCTTATAGAAGACTCACTGTGTGCTGTGACTCTCTGAGTGAGTGAGGGATGTCAGAACCTATCTCCCTATCCCCTTAATAAATTTGGCAGCCTACTTGCAGAACCTACAAATGGATCGTCAGTCTGCTTGCCGATCTTCATGGGACCTAATACAAGGTTCATAGATGGGCAGAATTATACTCACAAATGTTGGAATATTGTGATGAATTTGTATTTGGGTTGAGTTAGGAATATTCACGGGGTGAAATAAGAATATGGGATCAAATAATCAGTCGAGTTAGGATAAAAATAATAGTTGGGTGAGTCATCATAGTAAATATGCTAGTAATGATAGTGGTAGGCATAGTATATGTATACTATTACTATGACTATATATAGGTTGACGGCCCGTTGGATGAGTGGCAAGAGTGCTTGCCTAACGTCTCAGGGGCCCCGGGTTCGATTCCCGGCGGGGTCAACTTTGGAAATTTTAATGTTATTTTCAAAATTGACTCTGGTCTGGATTTGAAAAGAGTGGTAGGGCACCACTGCGTTTCGCAGTCAATTGGGCAGCCCGCCTGTAGGCAGTAACCACCTCCTTACAGAATACCGCCGTGAAATAACAGCATATACGTGCTGTTGTGTTTCGGTGAGTGAGTAAGGGATGCCAGAGCCCATTTCCTTATCCCCCTCCTAATCCCCTATCCAATCCTACTGTAGTCGGCAGCGCACTTGCAGCAGCTGTGGCGTTGCTTGTGTTATAGGCGACGGTAGCAACCTACCATCAAGTGGACCGTCAGCCTGTCTGTCGACCTTAACATAAAAAAAATATAGTCATAGTAATAGTAATAGTCACAGTAGTCGTGAATACGGAACAACCAATTCAAAGTTTGTAGAAAAGGTAATGGCGTCCTTTATTCATGGATCAAGAATTCGTAAGGGCGAAAAACAAATGTGCTGGCTACTTTAAAACAGGATGTCACGATTTATTCTTAACTATCTGAGCCCGCAACATCGTACGCGTGGTATTTGTTACATCATGTAACTTTTTCATTTCTAAACCGATTGTAATGAAACAAACACTAAATGTTACGGGAAGCTTGCTAAAATACATCAGTGAAAACTCTATTCAAATCGATTAAGCTGTTTCTGAGATTAGCGTGCACAAACGCACAATAAGACTAAAATTCTAAAAACAATTTTTTTGACCTCGGTAACACAATTACGGCGTGTGCAAATTGTTTTTTTTTTAATGTTTAATGTTAATTTACCCTAAAGAAACGGAAATAGCCTACTTGTAAGAGTAAAAAACATAAAAATGTCTATACCTACAATAATTAAAAAACGAGAGGCCTGTTTAATAATTTAATTAATTTATATTAAAAAAAAAAAGATTTCTTTTTTGGCAAACGCATTTTTCTCAAGTCAAGAAAGAAAAATCATTCACGGCATTGTCTCGAACGAAATGTAATAATAACGAAATACCAACCAATGTAGGCACAAGCTTCAAATACCCGGTTTCCGTTGTAATTTGGACTCTATCGCTATTCACACAGTGATCAATGTTATTTCACCAAGCGTAAAGAGTGTTGCCTGAAAATGCGGCTTTGTTACTTACCGTTTGTTCGAGAGCTAACGGTAAATCAGGTTTGGAAAGTCCCTAAATAAATCGAGGTGGCCTTATAGTGTTCGCATAAAACTATACCTTGTTTTCAATATATATAAAAATGAATCCCCATTTCTCCTGGTCACGGCATCACGCGTGAACGGGTAGACCGATTTTAATTCGGTTTTCGCCAATGAAAAGAGGGATGCGCGGGGAATGTTTTAGGGTATATAAAAATTGCACGCCGGGCGAAGCCGGGGGCGGGCCGCTAGTTTTCAATAAAAGATATCTACTCGTGGGCAGCAGATTTTAATTCAGTTGATATTTCTACATGACACATGAGACATGACATACACCGCTGATAAGATAATTACTTTTCTAATAATAATTTTAATTTTTTTGACAATTATAAATATTTTTAGGGTTCCGTACGTCCTTAAAAAATAAACGTATTTTTTTAAGGAGATTTCGCATGTGCATTGAAGCTGTTGGTGGACATTTCGAACATTTGTCATTGAAAAAATAAATCGTTGTTATTATTCTGTTGTTTTATACATATTATTTTGAAACGTTTAGAACAGTTAAATTTTTTGTAGCAAGTAATAATTAAACCGGTGAACTGCATTGCTAGCTTTGTCTTTGTCTTTGAATTGATAGAATAAGTCAAAACTACAATTGTAACGAGTTACACGAAACATTTTTCTTGGAATTTGAAAACAAAAGGCACTTAATATTAAAGTGATATTTTCACTTTCCTAATTTGTAAAGTAGATTTTGGTTAGTAGTTTCGCAAATATTCAAATGAAATTTGTGTAACGTATTGACAGAATGTTAAAGAAGTTTTAGATAGCTTTAAAAAAAAAATTCAGTTATTTTCTTGAGTTATAACCTTAGAAAGTTAAGTTGTTATACTCGCTTTTAGAAAATTTTTGAGAACAATATTTTTTTATTCAGTGTAGTTCAACAGCATCAATTAAATTATGTTTTCGTGTGATAGCTATAGTATCAGGCTATAGGAATAAAAATAAATTATAGCTTTAGTTACAATGGATTACTCACAATAAAAGGAATTGTTTACGAATTCGGAGTTACATAAAAGCAGCACAAAAAGCTGAATAACTCGAAATCTAATAATAATCGCTGAACATATATGGGGGTCCATTGGATGGGTCCACCTTGTGGATGGACATTGGGCCCCGTCGATGCTGGGTCACCCTGTATATTAGTTAAGAAAATATATTAGTATTCTATTTTCAGTTCACTTTTAGAATTTAATTTTCAAACCGATATGGGTATGAGCGGTGTAAAACAAATATAAACAAATAAGTGTGTGTGTCTACGTGTGGCTGCTGTGATGTCGCTTCTATTTAAACTGCAACTCTGTAAATTCTCAGAAGCGGCTTTCTGTCTGCCGGCTTTCTCTCGTTAGCAAAACGTATACCATATAATTTGTGTTATTTAACAGCACTGTGCTGAATTGGGGCCACGTTGCAAGGATAAAGTAAATTTTTAAATTGCGTAAATTATTTACGTAATCCATATATTTACGTATCCATACCTTAGGCGAAAAATTTGGTTCCTTTCCTTACAAAATGAATAGCACAGTTTCGGGTAAATTATAATGAAAAATGTCAAGTGATGTGGATAAATGAAGAAAAAAAAAATTAAAAATTAGAATTACAACCATCGCACCCAGATTTTACGAGAAATAAGTACCGACTAGAGATAAAATCGCTCCTAAAAAAACCACATAAAGACATTTTTACGATTACGTTTATGTTGCAATGAAATTTTTGCTATGCTACATAATGTAAACTTCACGAGAGGACCTTGGATGTCTCTTGTGCGTTTTATATCATTCTACTTTGATGCGATAGATCTTTGATGGGAACTCGGATAAGATGGAGCTTCCATATTTTCAAAATGTGTGGAAATGGTTTCATAGTGAGGCAGAATCTTTGACTATTTTATGTTTACTAATAAAAATTTCAAAATGTCAACTCATTTAACGTGTTTAAATTTTGTTATGTTCACAATTTTGTAGTTTCTATTGACCTATCACTGAACAGATAAGTATTCGATTTTTTAAATTGAACAAATTTGAAATAAGAATTTAAAAGTAATTCTTTTTTCAAATTTGTTCAGATAATATAGAACAAATAATTCAATAAAAATCGTTTATGACAATGACATCAATACGTTGTGATTGATATATTGCAGCGAACTGAAATGAAAGTTATATTATACTAGCGACCCGCCCCCGGCTTCGCCCGGCGTGCAATTTTTATATACCCTAAAACATTCCTCGTTTATCCCTCTTTCCATTAGCGAAAACCGAATTAAAATCGGTCTACCCGTTCACGCGTGATGCCGTGACCAGGAGAAATGGGGATTCATTTTTATATATAAGATTTCGATGGTATATTGTGATTTATAATTTGTGATATTCTGAATAAAGATATTCAAATTGATATAAAGCTTATAGTAACGTCACTTACACCAAATACGTATACATTTTTATACTATATTTAATTGAAATTAATAATTAATTTATTGAATTATTTTACTATTTTTTTTTTATTAACTCTAATTAATTCCATTAAATAAGGGGATATTCAATGAATCTATAGGATTTAAAAAGTAGGCATCGTCCCCCTTGTGACCATATACCTACCTGAGTGACCTTAGGGAAATTTAATTTATTCCATCTAACGTAGTTTATAAATTTTAATAAGGTAGGCCAGCACATCAGAAATAAAATGCGATTGATAAGGAGAGAAGACTAGGAAATAGGCACTTTCATTGCTTACTCAGGCACGCACAACAGCATAATGTTATTCCACCATGATCTTCTTTAGTAGAGACCTAGTATGTAACTACATAGTCTTTCTAAGATTGTTCTGCTTTTTTTTATTAGTTTGTAGCTACTCCACCAATCACAATGAAATTTTTCATACACGTTTTCAGGGATACACAAAGGAACATAGAGTACCTTTCACCCAGAAAGTACCGTTCCCGAGGATCATAAAAAAATTCAACACCTAAGGGCGGGACGAAGTTGCGGGATAAGGATAGTTCAGTTATAATGTAGCTTTAGTAGTTTTTCTACTAACCCATTACTATATGAATATTGAAAAAGTTTTTTTTATATTCTTTTCAACTGACATCAACATTCATCTGGTTGAATCTGATATCAACAACCGGCGAGGTGTACCAAAGGAAAACATCCCGTGTCAAATGTTAAAAGTCTTCAAGTTTAAAGGCCAATAAAAAGAGTAATATGCAAGTAATTTTTTTGTTTTAGTTTTATTGTTTACGTGTGCAAAGCGTTGCGGTGACCAACCGTTCAGTCGGTGGTGAGTGGTGAGGGAGGCATCAATTCTTCGGATTCAGTGGAATTTGGGAAAACGGTAAATTATGGGCGGTAACGGGGAGCCCTCGACTCTGAGCCCTTTTTAGCCAAGTACCGACATCAGTGAAGAGAAATAATCAATTTATTCCTTTCTTGACAAAATTTTAATTAAAATTTGTTTGTTTAATCTTTATGACTTGTGTTCACTCAATTTAGAATTCTTTTCTTTTGTTTACTTATATGTAACTGTAGCTTACTTTAGTTAACTTACTTTAGTTAGCTTACTTTTAGTGAAGTAACTGAAAGTTACTTTTACAGTTTATAATATTGGTTAGGACTGTTTTTTAATCCTCATCATCACCACTGTGTACATAGGACATCCACTGCTGCATAAAGGCCTCTCCCCTAATTTTCCAAAAGGATGGAACAGAAGCAGTCTGGATCCACCGTCGACCCGCGGCCCTTAACAGCTCGTCTGTCCACCTTGTGGATGGACATCCTACGCTGCGAAAGGCAGTGTGCCCTGCCACTACTTTTCAAATCCAGACCAAAGTCAATTTTGAACATATCATTTCCAAAGCCGACCCTGCCGGCAATCGAACCCAGGACCGACTCCCTTGGTAACAGGCAACACCTCGTATAATGACTTGTCATTTATTTACACTAAAAGCTAGCTGCTAAAAGCTAGCTAGCTCAGGCTAGCTGTCCTGAGGTCCTCTTTTTCTCCCTATTTTCGAAGAGAGCTCCTGCAAAATAGTCCTGATTGCTTCCCGATCCGGATTGCTTTTATCTCGCTTTAATATGGAGATTCTAACTATAACATAAATTAAGTTACATGTACCTTATAATATAAAATTATTGAGTTGCGCATTGTCTTTCTGTCCGTACATTCCGACGTCTGCCGCAGGATTATCACCTTACAATCTCTCATTGTGTTCGACTCGAGTTCGAACCCGGAAGGAGACAAACATTTTGCGTTCTTACTCTTTCTTTCTTTTTCTCTTAGTTTTTTAAAGATCTAACTTAATACTAATAAGTTAGAAAGTCCGCAATGGATAATAAATAATGTTTGATATTCTTACAAATACATATTTTACAATTTCAGTAACATTCGCTAAGGCTTTGTGTTATTTGTATTTTCTTAAATAAATTAGTTCTAAATTCAATCTATTTTCGTTGTCAAAAGCAATAGAAAGAAACCATTATAATGTCTCGTATAATCCAGATTTTTTTATGTCAGGTCGGCAGACAGGCTGACGGTCCACTTGATGGTAGGTGGCTACCGTCGCCTATAACACAAGCAACGCCAAAGCTGCTGCAAGTGCGCTGTCAACTGCAGTAGGATTAAGGATAGGGGATTAGGAGTGGATAGGGAAATGGGCCCTGGCATCCCTTACTCACTCACCGAAACACAACAGCACACGTGCTGTTATTTCACGGTGGTCTTCTGTAAGGGGGTGGTTACTGCCGCCAGACGGGCTGCCTAAATGATTGCGAAACGCAGTGTGCCCTGCCACTACTTTCCAAATCCAGACTAGAGCCAAATTTGAAAAGTTGATTTTTCAAAGTTGACCCTGCCGGGAATCGAACCCGGGAACCCTAGAACAGAGCGTTAAGGCACGCACCCTTTTTTTTTTTTTTTTTTTTTTTTTTTTTTTTTTTTTTTTTTTTTTTAAGGAGGGGAAATGCATTTACGCACTATCCCTCGTCGACGGGGACGATCGACGAGGGGGTGTGTGGGACTCACCCGACGGAACGAATCTCCCCGCCGGTCCTACTCCACTAAAACCGCCTCCATGTTCCACCATCGGCAGCGATAATGGGACCCGGAGTCACAGCCAGGCCCTATCCCCGGGCCCCACGCACCGCCATGTCCTTGCGGACCCGCCCCTGTTTTTACACGGCAAGCCGTGTAAAAAAACTCCTCCTGTGGTGGCCCGCTGGAACATCTGCAGGCCAACACACCTACACTGCCCGGTGTTGTGCGGGCGGCGGACCTCCCCGCGTCCGCCGCCCCCGAACGAAACGGCTACAGCCGCCCAAGTTCCTCTCATCAGTCGCAGCGAGCAGTCAGCGAGGGGATTCGTAACCGAATCAACCCCTTACCTCTTCTCCGCGGCACAACCATCCGCGGAGTCGGAGGCCGCTTCCACCTTCATCCCCCGGACGACCCCCGCTCGTGTGGCCGCTCATCTCATACGACATTATGGGTGGGCGGCCCATAGGGGTGTCCCCCTGACATTTCCCCAACAATCGCGGCAGCCCGAGACGGGCTCCACCTCGTGTTGTCGTCGCGGAAGAGCTACTAAGCCGGGTGGCAAGGCCGGGTCTTCACTCTTCCGGACGACTGCGGAGGGTAGTACTAAGCCGGTGCCCGCCCACCGGGTGTTCCACACCCCCCACATGCCACGATTGCAGGTACTATGCCAGTTGGTCCTTCCCAGTCGCATGAGCTCCGTCTTCGCGTAAGTTGCCCGACTACCACTGAGCGCCAGAGCCGTCCAAGAGAATGCACTCGCTGCGACTCACCCGCTGATCCTCATCCGCAGTACCGAGTCCCATACCTCGGTCTGACGAACAAGGACCGGGGTGCCCTCTCTCTCACCGGCCACCAATCGCGCGGGCCGAGTACGGATTCTCGGCCCGCGCGAGCGATGACCGGTGAAGCTCCAACGGAAGGTTGGAGCCTCCAAATTGCAGCTCCGCCACGAGCTCCGCTGAGCGGAGCTCGCTCGGAGCCCACCTCGGTGTGGGCCTTCTTTGTCCCCAAAACCAATCCGATCGGTCGAGCAAAGGCCGGTGACCCCACCGACCCCTGCAACCGCCCGGATTGCCAAGGGTAAGCCCCCCCACCACGACAAGGTCATGGCCCACCTAGGGGGGGAAGGCACGCACCCTAACCACTCATCCAACGGGCTCGTCCAGATACATTGTTAACTTAAATATTTTCTATATTTATTTATTATGTACAACACAATTAATTATTTTAATAAAATTTTTGGAAAAAATATTAATTAATAATCAAAATTATTTACAATATATATATATATCTAAGATATATTTTATATCGTATATACTTGTAAAGATGTAATTTTTTCCTATACACTTGTATTAAGATTTTTTGTGTGGCTATAATGTGTGACAAATAAATGTTAAATAATGTTAATAAATAATAATAAATAATGTTTAAGGCCATTAGCCAAATAGATACATATCTTTTAGTCAGAAAAACAAGGGACATTAGAGGCAGCGAATTGTATGTGCGCGGGGTGTTAACCGGTAGTATACGGGCTATTTATTTCAGTTTATAACTCTCCAGAAATGTGCTTGAATATTTCAAGCCTTAGCCTCATTCGATGGAGGTTCTACTATCAAATATAATAAAAAAGTTCGTGAGGATGGATGTTTGTTACTCTTTCATGTAAAAACTACTAAATGGATTTGGATGAAATTTGGCACACAGATAGTTTATTATCTGGATTAACATATAGGATGCTTTTTATCCCGGATAAATGTTAGATTCCCGAAAGATCGTCTAAAAATATAAATGGTCAGATTCAGCATAATCAAAAGCTTTTAAATACATTTCTTTTGTCGTTTTAGTGTTAAGTTTTGTTTTACGATAAATACTGAGTATCGTATTAATTTGTTGTAAAAATATTGGAACAGGGAATAATACAACGCCTTCAGAGTGTTTCTAGGGCGTATTTTTTTTTGTTTGTAAACCGATTGGAATGAAACAACACAAACTACGGGAAGCTTGCTATACATCAGTGAAAACCGCATTCAAATCGGTCAAGCCGGTCCTGAGATTAGCGTGCACAAACGTACAAACAAAAAATTCTAAAAAAACTAGTTTCTGATGTGTACAAATTGTAATTTTGAAAAAATAATAATATTTAATGTACCAAAGGAGATCAATCAGTTTGACTGATTCGTTTTTTTTTAATGTAAAAAAGGCAGTCTATTGGTTGTTCGTCTATTAATACAAGCAACGCCATAAGTGCTACAAGTGATCTTCTCCCTTAGTGGGATAAATGATAAGGAGTTAGGGAGGGATAGGGAAGTTATCCCTGTCGTCTGCACGTTTTTGTTTCATAGATGTCTTCTGCGAATTGCAGAATTTAGAGCCCGATGATGTGATGGTAATATTAAACAGATTATACGTACTTTACAACTTAAATATATTACACCCATCAAAAATCTGTTTTGGATACCCGGGGGTCAGTGCTGCGGGATGCGGGGTGCGGGGGCAGGGGGCTCGATGCAGTTGTGTGCACTCCCGCGCATGCTGTCCGTTGCCAAAAATCTAGTCAAACTGGCTATAGTGCAACGCACTGTAGCGATGAATACGCTCTTGGACACGGAAGCAATTGAGTCGACATGCATCTAACAATATTCATTCTAATTACATATACACAGTATTCCCCGAACAACGATAAGTACTTGTATTTTTTAGCTAAACAAGAGGATTATTCAGCAGGAAGTTTATTTTATAAAGTAAGCATTCGCAAAGAAAGAAATTTTGAACTTTAACTCTTTCCAAACTCGGGGGAGATTCTCTAGTATATATTGTTATATAATAGATACAACGCCATTTTGGTATTGAGTATAAAAACATTGTTTGAGGGTACCAAAGGAGATCAATCAGTTTTTTATGGAGATCGGGACATCATCAGTGTATGGTATTTTCGTTTTAACGGTTGAAACTTGTACCATCAGTTAAGAAGAAATAATAGCGTCGACACCCTTGCTCCCTCACATGTTGCCTTCTCTGCCAAGGTACCAGGTTCGGCGGCTGAATCAGCAGCTCGTTTAAAAACAAAAAAATATAACTTTATAAAATCTCAAAATTATAATTTCATCCCTTTCGCCGTTGAAACTTTCGGCCCTTGGTGCGAAGAATCCAAATTATTCATTAAAACACTTGGCAAACAATTAATTAAAGTATCCGGCAATAAATTTTCGTGTAATTATTTAAGGCAACGCATTAGTTTGGCTATACAGAGAGGGAACGCGGCGAGCGTTATGGGCACAATACCCGATTCAGTCACTCTGGAGGAGATATTCTAACCAAACTCCTAAGTTTGTGTAGATTCCGGAGCCTCGCCGTGTTCTCACTGAATCACCGTTGTATTTTTTATTATTTTTATCATTAATTTAGCAATTGTTGTATTGTTATTTATACTTTTAAATAAGTAAAATGTTAGTTTAATTTTTTTAAATAATAGATTATACTAGGAAAATATAGTGTAACTAAGTGTACATTAAAATAATTTAAAAAAATGGCCTGGTTTTGAACGATGTCCTCTACGATTTATTCAAAATTCGGTATAATCAATGTCAGTGTCCATAGAGCAAACGATCAAATAGATCATCCTAGAAAAGGGCTAAGCTATCCCTACTAATACAATAAATGTGAAAGTAACTCTGTCTGTCTGTTACCTTTTCACGCCTTTACTACTCAACTGATACTCAACTGATACTCAACTGACACGTGGAACCTTTCATCAAGGAAAAAGTAGTGTTCCCGAGGGATCATAATAATAAAAATCTAAGGTCTCCATAATTATAACAGCAATAAAGATTGCATTTTTTTTCAGCTCGGACGAAATCGGGGGCGCCATTTAGATTTAAATATACAATAAATAATATTTAATCTAATTCAATTGTATGAGAAACGTGCGATTGGCGTTTTAAGTGAATATATTGCCATGATAAATATTTGTAACTAGCGACCCGCACCCGGCTTCGCCCGGGGTGCAATTTTTATATATATGAACATTCCCTGTTTATCCCTCTTTCCATTAGCGAAAACCGAATTAAAATCGGTCTACCCGTTCACGTGTGATGCCGTGACCAGGAGAAATGGGGATTCATTTTTATATATAAGATTATATATTAATCACACTTGCTGTGTCTCACGCTTTCACCCGTCTCGGCTTCTAAGGGTGATAATCTAGCGTGATAAAAAGTGTGAATCTAGTGTGAATCTTCTCAAGAATTGGATGCAAAAAGAATTTTTAAAATCCGACTGGTAGTTTCAGAGTTTAACGCGTTCAAATAAACAAATAAACTCTTCAATTACATTAGTTATAGATAATAAACATGGAATTAACTATTAATGTACAAGCAATTTATTTTTAAGTTTAAAAAAATATTTATGAAAATTTAATTTTTCCATAGTGGCTCCACGGTTTTCATCGTTCGGTCGTTAGATAGTCGTACAGCAAGTAGGCGCATCTAAAAAGTGCAACTCGATTGCAAGAGGCTGCGAGTGGGGGGAAGTGAAAAAATAAAAACTCAGCCGAAATGTGCGCGGGCGTCGACCGGCCAACGACCCTGATCAGTACTAACTTAGACCTAACTTGAGACCTAAGTAGTTACAGCTCACTTTTCGATTATAAATAAATAAGTTCTTAGGGCTTGCAGATGTTTCTTTTTTTTAATTTGATTTAAATTTAGATTAAAAGGTGTAATTATCGTTGTATGCCTATTAGTTTCATTTAATATCTGCTTTGAAATTATTTTCTCTGGGTATACTTTGATGTCTAATAGGTGATTAGACTTACAAATGCGCAATAATTAAAAGTTCTACATATATGCAAGTATCACATTTTCATTAATAGAAAATCTTCTGTGAATAAACATCAAATCAAATCAAATACTTTATTTGCATTAAACATTACCAGGCAGATGTCAATATAATAAATAATTAATGGTAAGTTTACATGTTTAACCGTTGTCGGTATGCAAAATAATGTAAAATAAAAAAATGTCAATTAAATATGTATGTCACAAAGTTAATTACTAATTTTCGTTTTATGTACTAACTTAATTTGATTAATATATTACATTGATTACAAAATATACGAATTACTTAATGTCAAAAAATTGATTCAAACTATAGAAGTTTTCTCTACTCAGCCATTGATGTAGTTCCTTTTTAAATAGTCTAGTATTCATTGTCTTCATAACGTTGGGTATCTTCTGGGTGAGCTCGCTCCATCGTCGCCCTCATCTTTTCCACACGGATAGATGTGGCCAAGAGCAAATCCATCTTTAATAAAAATAAAAAATTAAAAAAGTAAGGGCAGCAAAAATGTAATATAAAAAGTGTCTTAATTATCTACAAAATCATGAAAATATAATAAATATGTTAATATTTTTAAAAAAATATATTTTTTTTACACACAGTATTTTTTACTAGGTTTTATTACTCGATATCAAGTTTTATTAAAGCCTTATTTAGGTTATCTATGATTTATTCGTTCTTTTATCTACAGTGCCTTTGTAACGCTAATCTTAGAAACGGCTTAACCGATTTTCACGTGGTTTCCACTGATGTATTTTAGAAAGCTTCCGGTAATATGTAGTGTATATTTCATTCCAATCTGTTTACAAACAAAAAATTTACGCGTTACACCGTATATCACGCGTACGAAGTTGCGGGCTCAACTAGTAATGAATAAGTTTATTAGAAACGTAAATAACAATAATAATAACGGTAGCGAAGCGCCTCAGTTTTACTAAGAAAGGTCAGGAAAAAAGTACGGTTACCTTTTTATTTATCTTAAGTTCGGCAGACAGGCTGTAAAGTAATTTTATCTTGAGTATCTTTCTTACATATTCCCTAAACAACAAATGGAAATGTGTTAGATTCATAAATTTATTGGTAACTTTTTTTTTATATTAAGATCGGCAGACAGGCTGACGGCCCACTTGATGGTAGGTGGCTACCGTCGCCTATGACACAAGCAGCGCCAAAGCTGCTGCAAGTGCGCTGCCGACTACAGTGGGATTAAGGATAAGGGATTAGGAGTGGATAGGGAAATGGGCTCTGGCATCCCTTACTCACTCACCGAAACACAACAGCACACGTGCTGTTATTTCACGTAAGCAAATATATGTTGTACAATTTATAAATTTATTTATAAACAAATTAAATATACAAACCTCCATTTTTTATCTGTTTCGAAGAAGTGCATAACGACATTTTACTGCACTAAAATGAAATAGGCAATGAAGTTGTTTACGTAATTTTTTGTGATATAATTATTCTCATTGAAATTTGAATTGTTTATGAATGCTGAAAACATGATAAAATTTTGTTTCGACATTAATTAAAATAGAAAAATCAAGCGCACAACAATTAAAAAAAAAAAACTAATTAATTTCGTGTCAAGCGTTGTCCACACCTGGCTTGGCTTCATTAGCTGTCAAAAGCCGAAATACCAAAAGATTATTTATCCTTTTTTTCCATTCGCTCAAATACGCTTTCAAGCGAATATGACACGTAAGATTTTTGCTTAGTGTTCCAAATTGCACAATCAATCGGTAAAGGTGTGATATTAAACGTGGCATACAAGCGTGAACTCCTGCTGCATTCAAAGGCCCAATTTAGTTGGACCTCCGCAACTCGTTGCATAGAAGATTGTTAATTTATAAGATGCGGTTTAGATGGAGATTTGCAGGTCTAAATATAATGGTCCTCTGGTGAGGTTGCATTTTATAAGCTTTAGCGATTGTTAACTGTAATATATCATACAAACAGTTAACATCTTTTTTTTTATAAAATTAAGATCCTAAATTAGTAAATTAGTAACTAATACCAGATTTTTGGAAACCGAAAATTATGTAGATATGATGGTAGTCGTTTGTGACAAAAGGGCGTTATCAGCGTTTTTCCACGAGATTCATATAATTTTCAGGAGACTGTATTTGGCCTATATTGACTTTTGTTACATAGTATTACAGCAAGTTTATTATGGTTTGAATAAAGTGGCCATTTCTTTTCTGGAATTCAAACTTTCTCCGTATCAAATTTTATCAAAATTGGTTTAGTATTAAAATTAACAGATAGAAAGATTTAAAATTAAAAATAGCACATAGACAAACTAGGATTTGTATTTATAATATGTATCAGCTTTTGTTTGAGTTAAAATTGAAAATTATCATTAGTAATATCTGTTATTAAAAAAATAATTCGTAAAAAATATTTACATAGTTGTTTAGCTATAAAAAGTCAACAGGCAAGGTTCTAAATCAACTGACAAAAATCTTTTTTGTCTTTTGGATAGAAAATGTCACGAAGAAAACTTATGAAGCTGCAGTACTTTGGAGAATATCCTGGACAAAGAATCTTGGAAAGAATTTCAGTCTCATTTCTCGGTTTCCCTTTCATGCTGCAGCTCCAAAAGTAGGAAGGCGATGCAGGACGAGAAAAGTGGTACCTTCAAATTATACTTAATGTAATAAAATACTTAGGACTTAATTTCTTAAAAGATGATGGAATTTTAGTATTTAAAAAACCGCTAGTGATAAGTTTGTCAATTAGACCCCAAGCTTACGTGGGCGAAGGTGAACGCTTCGTCAATGCACGAGTCATTAGCGGCCTCCGAAAATGCGCCGATGCAAATACTATTTCTTTTCTTTGTGTTGCAACTGCGAGGTTTCTCTTCTCGACCTTATTACTCACTGCAAGGATTTGTTTTATGTAGGAATTATCACCCGTGTTATGAATGTCGTCATGAAGTTAAAAAAGTACGCAGATTGGACATTTTTTTTTGGAATATTTCTCAATGAACAAACAAATAATTGTTAACGATCAAGATTGCAGATCTGGTGAAGTGGGAATGGGCCAGTGGATGGGATGGATGCGGAGAGAACAGCTTCCAAGCTTGTGGGTTGTTGATGATGATGAATAGATTAAGAATATAGAATAATTTTATTGATAATATATTATAGAGACATGCATACCTATTATATATTATCAGCTCGGCCAGTCCCGGCTTCACACGGGTGGACATTAATTTTTTAAACAATTTTGTATGGAGGGAGGGTAAAGGAGGAGAAATGGGGGAGGATGAGTAGCTGGTGTAGATTTTTTAAAAAAAATTTTCTGTGTGGCCGAGGTGCCCCCCATAAGTGCCTGCAGGGTTGACCATTAATTACCGGACACCCGATATGTATTGATTCTTCCGAAGCCATCATTGATAGTTTTGTGAGTGTGCAAGCTATGGCACAGCAGCCATATCTTCTGAAGTAATGTTACTTCTGCCACTCGGCAAAGCGTTGTAATGCTTCTTTTAATTATTTTTGTTGATTTAGTCAAAACAAGGTAATAGACATAAATTAAAAACAACGCTAATCATCTGGGACCAAGAGGCGAATCCTCGTTTCTTGTGTGACATCGTCTGAAAATGCGAAAACAAATAACCAAATTAAAAACTGTAGACAACAGTACATTTCGCCTAATTTTTGCTATATCGTTTAGAAATTTCGTTCCTTATAAGAAATTTATTTATAAGAAAAGAATAACTACTATTTAATTTGGAAGGCTGTTAAAAAATTGTCACCATTGATTACGAAATTAGATGGTCCCTTAATTTTTGATTCTGTCTGTGACTGTGACTAATGACTTACTAGTGACTCGCTCCCGGCTTCCCGTGGATGCATTTTTTCTGCGAATTATATAAACAAACCTGCCTCGTTTATCGCATTTCTATTAGTGGAAACCGTATCAGAATTCGTTGGGTGTTTTAGTAGAAGTTAACGGAGAAACAAACAGAGGCGGCTATCGACTTGATTTTATATGTTATTGACAAAACTTGGTTGCCGCTGAAATGTTTTCTAAAACTAATTATATATTTTTTCTTTCCAGTTGAAATCTCCAACAGACGAAGAAGGTGAAGGAGACGCTGAAAGTAGTGAAGTACCCACAGCTAATGGTTCCATTATAACTATGACCCTCAAGAATAATCATCTCATCGTCGAGACCGAAGAAAGAAATGTAAGTCGTTTAAGCAATGTCTTTACTTCAATGACCAGTTTAATACTATCACAAACTAAAAAATAATTGTAATGAAAGCCATTTTAATCGCATCAATTAATCTAAAAATTACTGGAACTAGCTGACGACGAATTCGTACGCCATGTCTATTTTTGTGGAAAAATTTGATAACAGGGTTAAAAAATATTTGATTGCATTTCAGGATATAACCAAGAACGGCCGAGAGACCAAAATGAAGTATTCACCAGATAACGACGGCATTTTCGTTGTTGAAGTGCAGCAGTCGGCAGTGTATAGGCCTAACAACAAATCTTTACAAAACTCTCCGCCTCATGATCCTCAGATTTCAACTAATCAAGCGCAAATCCATAGAGTGCCAGAAGAATTGGAGATAAAGACGATCGACGAGGAAAGTGAAAGGAGTAGCGGAAAGTTTGAAAAAGCTCTGGCCTTATCGAGTACAGGTCTTTCAATTTCAGACCTCAGCATGTCTTCAATTGGCTCTCATAATGTAAGTTACTCTTACGGTAGCCAGACTGGATACGAACAGGGACCATTTGGGTATCCTGTGTATGCGGGGTATGATATACCAAAAGAAGACACAGGTAACAGTATCATTCATGACAACTCAAGAGAGCCATTACTAAGCAAAACACCGACAGATCCCGACAGGCCAGTTGTAACAGCGGCCATTTTTAAACAAGATTCAATCATTGGTAATGATGCTCTGCAAGGACCAGGGTATTGTATCGAAGGGTCAACAGATGGACCGTTGCTGTCCGACGTGCAAGCTCGTGAGGTCAGTCTTCAGCATCTCCACGACCAAATGGAGAAGAAATTAGAGAATGGGGTAGCCGTGCCGATGTCTGAGACAATAGAATCTCCTAAGAACAGTTTCAATCGAGCTGACAGTCTTCCTGTTCGATTGGACGACGAAAAGACTTCGGAACCTGTCGTAAACAAGTCGACCGCTATGGAAGTGATTAAAGAAGACGACATGCCTTCTGTGGATGTTCTAAAGATAAAAAGAGCTTCACTGCCCATTATTAGAACCGAAATGTACGAATCCGTTAAAGATGTCATACTCTCGGGTTCACCAAAGTTTGAGAGGTTCAAGAATGAGGCGTCACCGAGTCAAACCTTTTTAGAGAACCCGCCTCCTTTGATCACTATCAGCGAAGAAAGTGACTCCGGGAAACCTGAGAGAACGAGTTAATTAATAATATCGGATACATTCCTAGATTTTATCAAAATTATTAGCATTAAGTAAAATGTGAGACAATTTACGAAAGGCATGACGTAGATTATAAAGATGTGGTTCCAATGCGAGCGATTCAATGTCTTTGTATTATTCCAAAACCTCCTCTATGTTGCTTCATTTATTTTAATTCAAATTAAATTGTTATTCCACAAGAATATGGATTTACAATAGGGGATCGGACAGTAATCAGATTAAAATCTAAAAAGTACTTAGAAAGAAAATATATAATTTTTTACGAATATTTATCGAATAATAATTTAATATAATTCATTTAAATATTTTTAAATGAAGAAATAAAATTTTATTATTTACAATATTTTTAATCTATGTATACTGAAACACCGATCACAGTGCGTGACGTCATTTGTGGGCAATCATTGTCGTATGCCAATGCAGCTGTTTTGTTATGATATGACCACAAATGACGTTACGCGCTCTCAGATGAACTATCGTGGCGTTTTGGCGGCATTTTCAAACAAACAATATTAAAACATGATTTTGAGTACCTAAAAGGCTAAAAATAAATAAAATAGTATTTTTTATGGGAATAAATATCCATGAAGATTAATTTAAAATACTTTCTGCAAATTTGTCCGATCCCCTATTGTTGTTGAAATTTTAATACAATTGTAAACAGACAAGCGGCATGCAATATACAATAAATTAATATACTGCAGTATATTATATTGTAGCTAAAATTATCTCTAAAATAATATTCGCTCTCAAATTATTATATACTAGTTGTTGCACGAGACTTCGTCCGCGTATCTTAAGAAATTATTACTCCCTGATAATGTAATTTTCTATAGGAGAAAGAATTTTTTAAATCGGTCCAGTATTTTTTGAGTTTCTTCATTGCAAAAATACATACAAATCTTTTCTCTTTATAATTAGTATAGATTTCAGTTTTTAATAATCAACATTGATATTCAGACACGTATCTATAAAGGTACTAATTTAATATACAATTTTATTTTTTAGTAAATTAAAACTATAGTTTTTCCCTTTGTCTACAATTTGTATGTGCGTATACGAAGAACAATTCAGAGACATTACCAAAAACATAATTTCCATAAATAGGTATACAAGGTTCGGCAATGGACTATCCAAATACATCTCTCGCAATGCAACCACACAACAAGCTAAATAGATTGTAATTTTGTAAAGTAAATTTTAGATATAGTAATTGTAAATTGCTTGGGTGTTGCCCTTCTTTATTTTATTTTAACAATACTACTCTTCATGTTGCCATTCTTGAAAATTTTAATATAGTTAATTATCTTCGTGTGTCGCTGGATAGGTTATAAATATAAATGATACGTAAATTCAGTATTATCACAGTCTAACCATAATTATGTCATACAGTCAGGCAACGAATGTACTTGCGTAGAGCAATTCGGCGAACTCTCTTCACTTTGCAGGCTCGAACATTGAGCGTTGCCTGATTTTATGACGTAAGTATGGTTAGACTGTGGTATTATCTAGGTTTAGCGAGAACGCGGTTAATTACTGGAAATTTAACTCCTGAGTGGGTTTATATTGTATATGTGAGTTTGTGTTGTGTATATATATAATTAATTAACGGTACGAAGAACTTAAAAAAAAAGCCTTATCGTATTGCTTATGCTTTCCTTGATATCAAATATCAATAATTGTTGAACCAGTTGATTTCGTTAGTTTCATTGAACAAGTATTTCTCCAATGTGAACGTATTGTTTATTTTAATAGGGGATCGGACAGTAATCAGATTAAAATGTAAAATGTACTTAGAAAGAAAATATATAATTTTTTATGATTATTTATCGAATAATAATTTAATATAATTCATTTAAATATTTTTAAATGAAGAAATAAAATTTTATTATTTGCAATATTTTTAATCTATACTGAAACACCAATCACAGTGCGTGACGTCATTTGTGGGCAATCATTGTCTTATGCCAATGCAGCTGTTTTGTTATGATATGACCACAAATGACGTTGCGCGCTCTCAGATGAACTATCGTGGCGTTTTGGCGGCATTTTCAAACAAACAATATTAAAACATGATTTTGAGTACCTAAAAGGCTATAAATAAATAAAATAGTATTTTTATGGGAATAAATATCCATGAAGATTAATTTAAAACACTTTCTGAAAATTTGTCCGATCCCCTATTGAAGTAAGCTCTAAATAATTTTAAAATCTGTGAAATAATGAATTTTAGTTAGTGCCGTCCGTGTTAAAAACGAAATTTTTGAGTGCCAAAATATTCATTATATCTCTAAAGGGTTTAGCAGTTATACATTATGCTATATTTAGTACATTATCAGCTTATTTCTAAATTAAGAAACCGATTTAGATACGGTTTTCACTAACGGAAAGAGCGATAAGCGAGGAATGTTTATCTATGTAAAATTGGATATGTGCAAAGCCGGGACCTGTCCCTAGTATTAGTGGGCACTGAACACAAGCTTAGCAGACCGTATGGCACAATTACGATTCCCTGACAGGAAATCACAATAAAAAATAAACACATATTCAAAATATAACACAATATAACACTTTGACCACTGCACTGCGCGTTATAGTTGCGAACTTCATCCGCATTACTTGGATAAGATGCCGCTGCGCACAGTTCGGATGAGCAGAAACCTTATCCCACGGACGCGCGAACTTTGGAACAATCTCCCCTCTAAGGTGTTTCCATCTAGCTCCAATATGGGCTTCTTCAAGCGAGCAGTAAACAAATTCCTGCAAGGTTGGTAGCGCACTTAGACGACGGTAGCCACCTACCATCAAGTGGACCGTCAGCCTGTCTGCCACCCTTAATAATATAAAAAAAACACATGTGTTATTATGTTTCAAAGCATGAACAGGTACCTAATACAAGCCAGAGCCCATTTGCTTGTCTTCAGAACAGCGATTACGTTTTTCCTGTAAACTTTTTAAGGACACTTACAACTACCCAAGTCAGTGTCAATGTGAGTCAGTGTCAGTACACTTACCCCAAGACTGCGAGTGTCAAATGCCGTTATTTACCATTAAAAAAAATTCGACCATTTATTGATGCCTTACATTGCTAATCATTGCTAATAAACTAAATAGTTACTGTTAGAAAACAAAAATCTGACTGCCAACTATTTGAAAAACAAATTAAAAAACCAATAGGATATAATCGATTAATGCACTACAGTCACAATTTTATGTGATTTTTATTGTTACAAACCTATGGATTTTTTTAAATCTAAAGATATTTTTAAAAGTTACATTATCTTTGTGTATGTGTGTGTGTATGTGTGAGTGAGTGTGTGTGTGA
This sequence comes from Bembecia ichneumoniformis, assembly GCA_910589475.2. Classification (NCBI taxonomy): domain Eukaryota; kingdom Metazoa; phylum Arthropoda; class Insecta; order Lepidoptera; family Sesiidae; genus Bembecia; species Bembecia ichneumoniformis. Next base: position 17,937,541 of record OU342532.1, read on the forward strand.
GAGAGAGAGAGAAATCAGTTTGGAATATATTATTTACTACGTTTATTAAAATAAAAATAGAACTCAAAGCTATTGCGTGAAGTTTACTCAAAAAATCTCCAAAAAGAATTATTTCCTTTTTTTTTTAGGAATTTTTTAGGAATGAATTTTAGGAAATATAGAATTTAAATTGAGGTGAATTCCCGTCATAAGTATAACTGGGAAACCTTACAGAGTGCGAAGACAAATATAGTTAGTAGGAACATAAATTATGATAAAATAATTATGTAGTTATAAATAAATAAAAAACACAGATATCTATATCTTACTTTTTGTTGAAGGTTATGACGATTCGTTTATAGTTACTTTTATAAAATAAAATTTAAACTAATTTGCAAAATAGTTGAAGAGTTTTATTATCCTCAAAAATGGTGTAAAAGTGGCTTTAGTATTCACTATTGTAGTATCTATTGATCGCCTGTAGTCTTTCAAGAAGTTGGATGTCGTAAATGGGTTATACCATTAAGTGATGTTGAACCATCAGTGCTTAAAGACCCAGATAATGTAGACCCTTAGACCCAGATAAAGTAAGGAATCATGCTATAACGAATAAATAAAATATATTATTTTTTGCATATGTCTAAATTTCAATGTCTTAAAATAGATTCTTTTGCATTTCGTAATGCATAATTTTATGATTCAATCTGGAAAGTAGTGGCCTGTCTGGCAGCAGTAACCAACCCCTTACAGAAGACCACAGTGAGATAACAGCAAGTGTGCTGTTGTGTTTCGGTGAGTGAGTAATGGATGCCAGAGCCCATTTCCCTATCCCTTATCCTTAATCCTGTGGCGTTGTTTGTTTTATAGGCGAGGGTAATCATTTACCATAAAGTGGACCGTCACACTCAAATACTAATTCACAAATGTTTTTCTAATTTACCTATAAGTTAGACAGGCTTACAAATAAGGAATTTACAAATATTTTTTCCCAAGTTGGAAAATTCATGAACTCAAGATGGAAAACAGGTGACAGTTCATGGAAATTTCACTAGATGTCGCTACTGGTAGTAACTTTTCTTCACTAGTACAAGTTTAAAGAAAAGTTTAATAGATGTCAGCATTAAAGGGCTGAATAAATTCCATCTAGAGGGTGGTGAAGGAAGTTGTTCCAATGGGAATAGCCCAAGTCGTGACTGAAATGTGCTATTTATTTATAAGTTCCGGGAAACTTGGATAGATGTCGCAAAAGTTGCTTCAAATCTTATCTTTTTCTATATATAAAAATGAATCCCCATTCTTGGTCACGGCATCAAGCGTGAACGGATATACCGATTTTAATTCGGTTTTCACTAATGGAAAGAGGGATGAACAGGGAATGTTCATATGTATAAAAATTGCACCCCGGGCGAAGCCGGGGGCGGGTCGCTAGTTTTTTATAATATAGAGCGTGAATGACAGATTATTCTTTAAAATGAATCTGTCTAAATTTAATATTACCTGTAATATGAAAATTAATAAGTATTATTAGTTTTCACTTTATTATTACTAGATGTTTTATCGTTACTGATACGATTATTAATTATATTTTCATGTAATAAACGACATTATGTCGTTTGATTAAATTTAATATTACAAATCGATTGAAAAGTCTAATATTATTTTTTTGTGAGAATGAGTTAGAGAGAGGAGGGGGTTGTTGTAAATGGTACAATAGCATTCATGGTTTCAAATGGTTTAGGTACATTTAAACATTTGACCTCTAGTAAGGTGGCATAAAAATAAAAGCAAATAAAAAAAATTCGTGAGTCAGATCACAACTACCCTCATATCGCAGCTATTGATTTACTGCGGATAATTGAGTACACGCGTGACACAGGCCCCTGCCGCGCGTCCCCTCGCCTCCCCCTCGGTGCTCGGTGCCACATTGCCGTAGTCCCACATCCCGCACCCCGCTAGCACTCCCGGGCACACTCCCAACACACACGTCGCACCTCATTTGATTACAACGGAAAAAGCGACGAAAAATCGAGTATACACGGTGCAGTAATCGGCCGGTTGCCATGGAGACCGATATTAACGCGAACGGGGGACGGTAACACATAAATAGATCACATAATACGTCCGATTCCACACACGCGGCTGCCTTCCTCGCCTCCCCCTGCCCCCTCGGCGCGCCCTTCTCATTTTTGTACTGTGTTAAAAAGCCTAAATCCAATCCCCCTCCGGCCCAGTTTAAACAACCCCCATCCGCCGGCCGGGGCATGCAGATTAGCTAAAACTACGCATTTTTTACCCCACTCCGGAGGATCTTTTTTTCTCCTCTCGTCCCCCCTCTCGCTAACTACCAAAATGTGGGCGAGGGGAGGGCACGGAAAAGTTTGTGTTTTAAATATGTCCAAAGGCACGCATTAAAATGTTGTACGAAATACGAATCGTTAGTTAAACCCTTCTGCTTTGTCGTGCTTACCTCTCTCACTTTATGTCACGAGATTTTATTCATTTTATTATGAGCTTACGCGAGCCGTAGGATAATACTTTTCATCCCACGGGATATCTAGATCTAGGGTGCAATTTTTAATACCACGTTTATCAGCTGTGCCAGAATAGTAGCAAGTTTGTAGTAGCAGAGCAGCAAATAAGCCCTGCTATGGGGTACTGCAGCCAGCATGCTTGCTACCCCGGAGGAAATAATTGTTAAATAAATTCTGTAAATAATTATTCTGAATTAAATAAATAAAGATTTATTTAAAAAAATATGTTGCACATAAATATTAATATTGTTCCCATGTATACTGATAACAAATTAAATAATTACTATTAATAATTCAAACCAAAGCAAAAACATAACAGCACTTTTCGTCATATTTATTTGAAGGGGCACGATTACGGTCCTCGGTATCACTGATCTTGAAGGGACATGATTAGGGTTCTTCGTATCATTGGTCTCCATATTTGATCACAGATAGGCGCGAATAGTCGGGCGCGGAGAACAAAACGCAACGTTAGGTCATGCGTTGTAATTCTAAACCAAACGCTATAATCGGCACAAAACAAGTCCTCGATCGCATTGTCCACCAGCCAATCACAACAAATCGGATAACACCAAACACGTAGAACAATTCACTTGATGTAAACCGATTGCCTTCTCGTAAGGTATTGCCCGGCTGCCACCATGCCTCTGCGTTAGCGCTCGGTGTTGTGTCAGAGTCCACGACAATGACATTCCGATCCCGCTGTCCAGTTGACAACTGACAGTTGTCATTGCTGTTTATTCTCGTTAATCAAAAGCGCCGTCATATTTATAATTTTTCTTATTGTTAGCACCATTTGGCGCGTGCGGCTACCTTTTTGACTGTTCATTATATTAGTTATCACCAATATATCAATCAGTATAGTGTTATATCAGTATCATAATCTCATCATCGAGCTCTTACGCTCGTTTTATCGTAGAAGTCTGCTGCGTCTGCGCCCAATAGCAAAGTCTATTCAAATCACGTGTTGTGTATGTATCCATATGTTTAGCAGCTTATTTGCACTATATTTGAAAACTGCCGATTACTGTTTTCCGATTGTTGCGTGTCACGTGTGACAGATAGAGCCAGAGCCTGGATTACAAGAAGAAGCGTATACAATTTTCGCATATTTTCTCATTGGTAACAGATTAAGAACGCATAAGATTAACTACATTTTTTAATTCTCTCTACACAATATCTGATACTCAAACATGGAAGAGATTTTTTTTTTACTAAAGATGGGTTTGCTCTTGACCAGCATCTATCCATGTAGGAAAGATAAGGCCGACGATGGAGCGAGCTCACCCATAAGATACCCCTGTACACTCGAACCTTGAAAAGATTTGGGTTATATGAGCTCGGAAATACAGACGCCGGCAGGGAGTTCCAATCCTTAGCTGTGCGCATCACAAAAGATGTTTTAAAGCGCTCGGTCCGAATTAGAGGGATTTCGACAAGGTGAGGATGGTAACCAGCCTTACGTCTGCATGTCCGATAGAAGAAAGGGGAAGGCGGTATGATCTCATGCAGCTCTCGAGCACACTCTCCGAAGCACATCTTATAGAATACACACAAACAGGACAGGCAGATTAAAAATAAAAGAATTCTTAATAAAACAATATAAATTCAAAATTTAGCTCGATATATCTATGAAAATATAGATCTTTTGCTATTATTTCTTCAAAGTCCAATTAATTAGGGAACGCGATTCTCAAATGGAGTTAGTAGTTCAACTCTTTTTGTCGACGAAATACATTAGAAGTTTCAACGAGTTTATAGACTAACTTTTATAAATAAGTGTTTTGGCGAGCCCGTTGGATGAGATGCTTGCCTTAACGCTCTATTCTAGGGTTCCCGGGTTCGATTCCCCGAAGGGTCAACATTGAAAAATGAACTTTTAAAATTTGGTTCTGGTCTGGATCTGGAAAGCAGCTCTTAGCATTTGGGGCAGCCCGTCTGGCGGCAGCCTGTCCGGGGTATCCATTCCCTTACAGAAGATCATCGTGAAATAAAAGCACGTGTGCTGTTGTGTTTCGGTGAGTAAGTAAAGGATGCCAGGGCCCATTTTCCTATCCATTCGCTTATACTTAATCCTACTGTAGTCGGCAGCGCACTTGCAGCAGCTTTGGCGTTGCTCGTGTTATAGGTTACGGTAGCCACCCACCATCAAGTGGACCGTTAGCCTGTCTGCCGATCTTAACATAAAAAAGTGATCTAATCACGTTGATGTGATCACATTTATTATTTCTGAATTTATAAATTAGACATTCCTTCTGGTAGCCCTCTTGGTGCACGGGGTACCGCTTATTATTTATTGTATTAGGGCATTACACCCACTTCTTTTATGGCTAGCCGATCTAAAATAAATTTTAGCTGCAACAATTTTTTGTTTCAGGAACTGTAGTCTACACTTAAGAATGTGTGACACATATGAGCCCTTTAAGGGAATTAATAAATAATTCCAGGGAGTTTTCTCCAGCCGGAAGACCGCTACCCCTTATTATTAAGCAATTTATTAGTTATGCCGCTCGATCGGTACCCTTAATTCCTGTAGGAGCTCTGTACGCGTTTTATTTTCAAAACGATTTTAGATAGGGGTCGAAGGGTCAGTGCATTGTTTCAAGACACAAGCTGAAGCGATATTTGACAGATTGTATTTTTGCTGTTGTCTTGTAGAATTTAAAACAATTGTCGCGTATATAGTTAAAATTTTCCATGGTATAATTGACGAGTTGGTCCAAGGTCTGTATTTGTATAAAAATTGCACCCGCCAGTTCACTGTCGCAGGTAACTTCGCAAAAGCTCGGAAGAGTCGTTTTCGTATCGCTGGTTGTCGCGCCACTAACTATGCAAATAGTAAAATTAATAGAATTTATTTGTGAATTTTAAAATACCTTATTTCTTTTTAAATTTCGATTAATACAATTTATTTATTTATATATTCACTCAAAATCCACAGCTCTCAATATAAAATTTACAAACAAAAATAACAGCCAATTAAGGATTTTACATATGTATAAAAGGAAAAAAGCAATAAAAAGGAAAAAAATAGGCAAAATACACAACTAAGTCATACACCATCACATATCTTATCTTATATATAAAAATGAATCCCTATTTCTCCTGGTCACGGCATCACGCGCGAACGGGTAGACCGATTTTAATTCGGTTTTCGCTAATGGAAAGAGGGATAAACGGGGAATGTTTTAGGGTATATAAAAATTGCACGCCGGGCGAAGCCGGGGGCGGGCCGCTAGTTATATATAAATAGATACACATACAAGCGTGTTACAATACCACTCAATACAATTGACAAGTACAAAAGATATCAAACAAAAAATCGTTTTATGGAATCTACAATGCGATATAGAAGAACGTTTTGTTTGTGATCCATACATCACAGTAATAACCATAAAGTCACTTTTTCGTAATAAAGAATTCTTTTTTTATTATAAAATATAATATTTTATTTTGTGTTAAACTTGTATGTGACCGTTTCAATAAAAATATCTTTCTTTCTTTCTTTCTTTCTTTTTTATCTTATTTTCTCTAGTCTAACCCTAATCCGTTATCCGATAAGGGAAGGCAGCGTACTTTTTTATGTTAAGATCGGCAGACAGGCTGATAGGCGCCTACCGTCGCCTATAACACAAGCAACGCCAAAGCCATGTAATTTTCAAAATTGACTGGTCTGGATTTGAAAAGTAGTGGTAGGGCACACTGTGTTTCGCAGTCATTTGGGCAGCCCGCCTGGCGGCAGTGACCACCCCCTTACAGAAGACCACCGTGAAATAACAGCATATACGTGCTGTTGTGTTTCGGTGAGTGAGTAAGGGATGCCAGGGCCCATTTCCTTATCCCCTCCTAATCCCTTATCCTTAATCCTACTGTAGTCGGCAGCGCACTTGAAGCACCTGTAGCGTTGCTTGTGTTATAGGCGACGGTAGCCACCTACCATCAAGTGGACCGTCAGCCTGTCTGTCGACATAACATAAAAAAAAAGCCGCTGCAAGTGCGCTGTCGACTACAGTAGGTTTAAGGATAAGGGATTGGATAGCTGTTATTTCACGGTGGTCTTCTGTAAGGGGGTGGTTACTGCCGCCAGACGGGGGCTGCCCAAATGACTGCGAAACGCAGTATGCCCTGCCACTACTTCCGTTGCTATTTTACAAATAATTTCTGCCCAAAATTTATGACAGATGCCCTGCAGTTTTAATATAAAAATAAACTGGATTCTCTCTCACTTTTGTCAACCTCGGTAATGCTCGGTTTATGTCGAATGGCCGAACTCAGTGACCGACCCCCCGCATCTCAATTAAGGGGGAGACAAACGTTAAATACTAAAAATGTCCATTGTTTAATGAAGATGTTACAAGAAATAGACTAGACAATTGCTTTGAAAAAAATATATATTATACTTAAGCATGTTAGGAACCAATTGGATTAATTAGAATTTTCGTTAAAGTAATAGAAACTCCACAAAAAAAGTTAGAACACAAGAAGAATTTGACTTTTATTGAAAATTCTCTCGAAAACGGCTTTATGCGCGCATATGAATCCGGTACCTATTAATAAGTTAATATCAGATTAAAAAATTGTATTAATAAAAAATTTTATTTTGCGTATTGTTCTAATGGTAAAAACAGAAAAACACCATTTCTAGGCTTGTTGAATTAGATCCGCCGCCAGCGAGTTCTATAGTAAATGTCATTTGCCTAAATGAAGCCCTTAATTCGTTTTGGGCTCCTAAGGTTCGTATCGTTTAAATAACTTATAACCTTCCTCCTGAATTGAGCTATCAAATGCATCTGTTGTTCCAGATATTAGCGGTTTAGCCAATAAAATACATGTATCATGTTGTGTTTGTTCGTTGTACCACAATCTAACACAAGCTCTAACGTGTAGAGCAGATGGATGTCACCCTCAGGCATCGTTTGCGAAGCCGATGGTGTTTTTATACCCGGATTCTTTTATATACGAGCGGTTCTAACTGAGTTATAAATTGGATCTAATGCTGGATACATCTGAAAACAATATGCTTTTAAACTTAATGTAGAATTACAGTTAATTAACTTATTCCTTGATACATTATGATTATGGTGGAGGTCTGGGAAAACTTTATAAAAAATGCACAACTTTAAGATGTAAAATGGGATAGGTTATTCAAATAATAATAATAATAATGTTATAAATAAAAAATAAAAATAAAATTTATTTATTTCAGCCAGCTTAAATGTATTAAATAAAATTATATTAAAATAATTTATTGAATTCGAAATTTATGCCCATTATACGAAACATTTTTATATTTGAAATTTGTAGATTAATTATATTTAATTGTTTATATAAATAATCCTAAAATAATCAGATTAAAAACATGTAGGTACTGGAAAATTAATAAAACTCTTATTACGTATGTACTTTTAATTTTAATCAATCAACGAGAAAATGCTGTCCTCTCATCGGTTAATATATTTGAAAAAGCATATTGCGTTGAGTGAGTAAGGGATGGCGGAGCATCTTCCCCTATCCCATTCCTTATTTTTTATCCGAGCGCAGTTGTATAAAAATTTCTATTTTTCTGTATAATTATAGATTAGCGTGCACAAACGCACAGACAAACAGACAAAAATTCTAAAAAATATTTTTTTGACTTCGGTAACATTTAAAGTAAAACGTGTACAAATTGTTCTTTGAAAAAATATTTAATGTACAGAGACGGCTCGTTTAAGATTTTATTATATGTATAAACGAATTGAAATATGGAGAGGAAGAGGTATGGATCTGGTATTCCTTACTGACTCACCGAAATATAAAAGCACAAATGCTATTTCATAGCGATTTTCTATATAACAAACAAGCGAAGTCCCCGGCTTCACAAGGATGCAATTTTCCCGGCATTTTATCCCATTTTTTTTCTTTATAAAACTTTCCGCGGCCTTTAACAAATATTTAAAAAACTCTAATTGTTCTAGCCGTTTTAGAGTTTTGTACTTAGCATTTAGGGTATCATTTTTATTTATATAGATAAGTACATTATTATATGGAAATACAATTATTGTTAACTCATTATATAAAACACCGTATTGTAACGGCAAACCTCTACCAAGTATAATCACCTCTAATATTCATCCCATCTTTGCCACTCGACCCTCCCTCATCTGCAGGGAGGAGTGATACAAACGTGCCAAATGAAAAAATAAATAGAACACAAAACATATAACGGTAAAAACGTGCGGTTTCCTAACTTTTCACTTTAAAGGGTTTTTTCGAAGGGCCACGGGGTCTAACCTCCCCTTATCCCGTTTCCGCCTATCCCCCCACAGCGGGGAGGGACCGCGGTCGCCTCAACAAATACGCGAAAGTGGACGGAGGTCGCTAATTCGATTCCAATTTATATATTTACATACGTTTACATATATGTACATATAATGTTTAACACTTTTGTAGGGAGTAGAGGTTTTTTAAAATGTAAAGGTTCACTTCTTGGTAGGTGACCTCTATTAACACAAGCAAAGGCACAAGTGCTGCAAGTCCAACCTTAGTAGGATCAAGGGTAAGGGGCTCTGCATCTCTTACTCTTTTACCGAAGCACAACACTTACATCCTATTATTTATCGATGGTTTACTGTAAGGGGATGATTACTGCCGCAAGACACTCTGCTTTTGTACCCTGCCACTTCTGAAATATGTTATACTAGCTGAACCCTGCTACTCTTCGCTGCGGCGTGCTCCTGGGGTGCTGACGGTACTGGACCCTGCTTATATTATTTTCATTTTTCTAAAATATAAGTAGCCTAGGTTACTCTTTATAACATCAGCTGTCTGCTAGTGAAAATCCCGTCAAACTTGGTCCAGCCATTAAAGATGGGTTTGCTCTTGGCTCTTGGAAAGATGAGGCTGACGATGAAGCAAGCTCACCCAGAAAATGCCTATTCACTCAAACCTTGAAAAGATTTGGGTTGTATGAGCTCTGAAACACAGACGCCGGCAGGGAGTCCCAATCCTTAGCAGTGTGCATTATAAAAGATGTTTTAAATCACTTGGTCCTAGTAATAGGGATATCGACAAGGTGAGGATGGTAACTAGCCGTACGCCTGAAAGTCGGATAGAAGAAAAGGGAAGGCGGTATGATCTCGTGCAGCTCCCGAGCACACTCTCGAGTACATCTTATAGAAAACACACAGACACGCGATTTTGCGTCAATCTGCAGCGTAGTCCAGCGAGTCGAGTGCGGCTAGTTGGTATTTTGCTGAGGTGACAACAAAACTCCATTCAAGATCGCACTTGCGCCTGGTACAAAGAGGTGTAAAGCATCGCTTCACCCTATTTAAGATGCCCAGCCTTTTGTCCACTGTTTGGGCTTTGGACTCGGTAGAAGTGCACAACCTCGTGCCAAGAAGCTTGAGATATCTGGCCACAGTTGCGGATGCACCTCGGAAAGTTGGAGCCAAGTCTAAAGGGCTCCTTTTAGCACTTTAGGGGTCTAAGACACGCGTGACGTTAAAACTAATCAGATTCCTATCACCCCATTGAGAAATAAGAACTAAGCTGCAGAGCCCGGCACATAGACGTAAAGTTGCCTGTCTGTGTGTATTCTATAAGATGTACTTCGGAGAGTGTGCTCGAGAGCTGCATGAGATCATACCGCCATCCCCTTTCTTCTATCGGACATGCAGACGTACGGCTGGTTACCATTCTCACCTTGTCGAAATCCCTCTAATTCGGACCAAGCGCTTTAAAACATCTTTTGTGATGCGCACTCCTAAGGATTGGAACTCCCTGCCGGCGTCTGTATTTCCGAGCTCATATAACCCACATTTTTTCAAGGTTCGAGTGAATAGGCATCTTTTGGGTGAGCTCGCTCCATCGTCGGCCTCATCCTTCCTACATGGATAGATCCTGGTCAAGAGCAAACCCATATTTAATAAAATAAAAAAACCATTGCCTCCCTTTCAGATTGAATTTCATCCGTTTCGGAGATTAGTCGAAACAAACAGACAGACGTAGAGACAGACAACTATTTAAATTTATTTTGTTATAATAAGTAATTAAGTACCTTATATACATTTAGTAAAAAGCAATTATTTTGACATTACAAACAGAAAAATCTATTTTATTTTTATGTTTGGGTCAGAAAAAGTACGACTGCTTGTTTAGATTACAAAAATAGACTCAACATTTTAGTTTAAAAGCTCTTTTTCTTGATTTTATGTATATTTTGTAAATTTCCTCATTGTATAAGTTTGTTTCCTTATTCGGGGAAAATGTTGTTTATTCCACAATCGTTGAGGCGTAGTACGCAGTTTAAGACGTACTGTGTAATTGTTTGTTTTCCCTAGTCAAATAAAATAAAATTTAATAAGCCTTATAACATTTTTTTTATGAAGCAATTGGCAAATGACTTGATGGTATGTGCGTACATTGGTCACGATGACGAATGGGTTCTGGCATACCTTAATCACGTACTGAAACAAAACAGCACACGTGCTATTATGATGATTTGGACGTTGTTCTTTTGTAGTGGATTAGTTACTGCCGCCACCAGATGGGCTGCCCAGTTATTGCCCCAAGCCAAAACCTATATAAAATGTATGTACCCTGCCACTTTGATTCCTGCAATAAAAATGTAGGAGTGATAATCGTTTTTTTTTGTTTCACACACTTTTTTTTTTAAATATTTGTATATTCAATAAAATTGTAAGACATGTGTTTAGGACTTGGTTGTAGAAGCGGCATGTATTGACATTAAAATTAAAAATTAAATTAAAATTAAAAATTGTTATATGTTGCAATAATTCTTGTGTTTAAGTTAAAATAAGGAAAAGAATAATCTGTAATCAATTAATCTTAATATCCTAACATAGTAACATGTTATAAACTAAAATATAGTTTATAACAAATAACATATAGGCTATAATTTATAAAGACCGACTTCGTGAGCGAATCGGGGCAAGAGCTTGTATCCTACTATTATTAATGTTACGTGCGGGGTGAGTTAAAATGCCGTGTAAGGGCGAAACGAACGATTTATTTTCACAAACCAAGATGACTTCCAAATTCACTAAACTTTCCGACGAAACCGTTGAACTTGCCGAAAATCGTCAATGATCCCCTTAATGTGTCGCCAGTTCACTGTCGCAGGTAACTTCGCAAAAGCTCGGAAGAGTCGTTTTCGTATCGCTAGTTGTTGAACCACTAACTTATCTCGCCCGCCTGCTTTCTTATTTATACTTGGCGCGAACGCCTCGATGTATTTCGATTTTTTTAGAAAATCTAAACAAGATCGTAGATAAGCCATTGAAAGTTCGGGAACGTTATTCTCTACTATTGTAAACATAAGGACCAATTTCCTTTGACACTAGTCGGGAAGGGGCGTTGCTACCATCGATAGGGTGGGACGTTCCAGACTTTCAGCCGGCGCAAACGCTCATTCCAGAACGTTCCATAGTTAGTCGTGACCGGTAACGATTAATAAATGCGAAAATTTGTGAGTATGGATAACATCCATACGGATGTTTGTTACTCTTTTACACAAACATTTGATGAAACTTTACATTAATATAGTTTATACATGTAATATAGTTTACATTATATAGTTTATACAGTAGTATTATACTGACTACTAAAGTACTTAGTTACATTAATTAGTATACTGAAATATATTTAATTATTGTAAGCACTGAATATATTTAATTTAATTAATAATAATAATAATAAAAAGGCGTAGGGATGTGACGACCCCATCGCCCAGCGGTGAGACAGCTAATGTGACATAGCTGTTTCACCGTTGCAATCAGTCAACCCGATTCATCCCAGGGTCAGGGATTTAGTTACCCACAAGTGTAAGGACCGTGCTTGTGGGATTACATCTAGCTAACTTGCAACGGTCCCCTCGGGGAATTGGGCGCACCCCGTTGTATACAGCCTAAATAAAATATGCAGATGGATAATGATGAATCAAGTATAGGGCCGCTACCTGGGGGACGCCAGGGCACGTCCAGGTCCCGCGCTGGCACTGGACGTGGCAGAGGGCGAGCCAGCGTACCATATCCATCTCCACCAGCTGGCTTGGTGCCGACAGGGTCTTCTACGACCCAAAATTCGGCATCCGCTACTGGTGGAACAAGAAGGCGCATGGCGTGGAGTACGCAGATGAATGCTAACGCCATGCGCGCTTTTTACAGGGCGACTTCGGCAGTTACTAGCGGCACGGGGTATCGAGCCCAAATGCAACAACAGTTTCTGCAATTGGAGCCGGGAGTTAACGTCACGGAGCAAAACTTGTCGGATAGGGTTCGGTTTATACAGCGCTCTGGGCTTTTTAGCGCAACCGAACTCGAACGACTGCGACGCGAGGCTGTTCCTGAATTGGATTCCGTACAAACACGGGAGGTCTCCCCCCAACCTTCTCTCAATGAGGAGGCAAATGTTGTTCGGAATGACGAGGAAGGAACAGCCACCCAAGATTTAGAGCGGATGAGTGGCATGTTAGAAGAGGCGATTTTGGAGTACCGCCGAACACCTCTTGAAATGAGGCCGCGTCTACCCCGAGTACCTCTTAGCGTAAAGGTTCAGGATGTCGTTGGGGCCATAAATAATATGCTGCCCTCTTATTTAGAGAGCAGTATAGACCTTTGTGATACGGATTCGATCCTGTTTGGCGCGGCTATAGCTGTTTGTCGGATAGTCGGCGCCAAAGTGCATGTGCCGGGTCGCGTGTCTCGCTATAATGAGATACCGGCCTGGCAACGACGGATCGAAGGCCGTATCGCTTGGGCCAGAGTCCTCATCGGCAAACTGACCAGCTTCAGGTCGGGCAACACCAGAACTAGAGTGGTGCGCTTTGTTAGGAAGGCATTTTCGGGGGAGACTGTTAATCTTTCTCACCCGGATATGCCTCGGAGACTGACGGAGCGCATCGACGACCTGAAGCAGAAAATCGCAGCTTGGGGTAGGCGTATCCGGCGGTACTCAGAAAGGGTAAAGAGGTGCCGACAGAATCGCCTCTTCGTGAGTGACCAAAAGAAATTCTACAAAAGCTTGGAGTGTTCCGAAGGCAGAGTAACTGGTCCAATACCAAATCAGGCTGAAACCGTCGCCTTTTGGCGAGACCTGTGGTCGCAACCAGTTACTCATGCAGAGGGCCCTTGGATAGAGACAGTGGAGGGTGCATGTGCCACAATTAGGCCGATGAACCCCATCACCATTATTGAAGACGACGTAGTTGCTGCGGTCCGTAAGGCCTCGAACTGGAAAAGTCCGGGTCCGGACGGACTGCACAACTATTGGTTGAAGGGGTTCTGGCGAATCCATGCTACACTCGCTCGTCAATTCCAGAGGGCTCTTGAAAACGGAACACTCCCAGAATTCTTGACTACAGGGGTCACTCATTTAGCTCCAAAGGATGGTGCTACCGCAGATCCATCTAAATACCGCCCTATAACGTGTCTTTGTACAATCTATAAGACACTTACATCGATTCTGAGCTCTAAGATATATCGGCATATTGCTGAAAATAATATTATGTCAGGGGCTCAGAATGGATGTAGGGGCGGTAGTCGCGGTAGCAAGGAGCTGCTGCTCATCGACACGGCTGTTTCCAGACTGGTAAAACGCAATCGTCGTAATTTCTCCGCTGCCTGGATTGATTATAAAAAGGCATTTGACTCGGTTCCCCATACATGGCTTTTGAGGGTTCTCGAGTTGTACAAGGTTGATGATACGACTCGAGAATTCCTCCGGGCATGTATGGGGCAATGGAGTACTATGCTTAGTCTTTCAGGTCAGCGGATGACCGACGCAGCTGATAGGATAAGAATAAGCAGGGGCATCTTTCAGGGCGATTGTCTGAGCCCACTATGGTTCTGCCTGGCTTTGAACCCTCTTAGTACTATCTTGGAGAATTCAAGGCTGGGCTTTCAGTTTCGGAGAGGAGGCCATCGGATGTCACATCTTCTCTACATGGATGATCTCAAGTTGTTCGCCCCAAATGCTCATCATCTGGAAGAACTGCTGCAATTAACAACCGATTTCAGCAGTTCCATAGGGATGGAATTTGGGTTTGATAAGTGTGGGATCCTCCATGTGGAGAGGGGACGGGTTATTCGTTCGACTAATGTCGAAGTTGGCCCGGGGCAGATGAGGTCGCTCTCCGAGACTGAAACATACCGATATCTGGGCATGTCGGAATCTTTAGGTATAATGGAGAAGGTAGTGAAACAGTCGGTTTGCGAGGAGTTTTGGGAGCGCCTTACAAAAGTTCTCAGGAGCTATTTGTCGGGGGTTAACAAGGTCCGAGCTTTTAACGGCTGGGTCATGCCTATTCTTCTTTATACTTTCGGCGTGCTCAGATGGTCTCAGACAGAACTGGACGCCCTGGATAGAAGGGTCCGCACAACTATGATCTCCCACAGAATGCGCCACTCGAAATCATCGGTCGAAAGGATGTATGTCTCGCGGAAGTGTGGTGGTCGAGGCTTATTATGTGCCAAGACCATGCACAACCGCGAGATATGCAACCTTAGAAATTTCTTCCTAGCTGATTCGGGTGGCGTATTGCGTAGGGCGGTTGTAGAATGTGATAACGGACTCACCCCATTATTCTTAGCCGATCAGCAATGGCGTGATCCGGTGATACCAAGCACCTCTGTCAGGGAGGCCGTATGGAAAGAGAAAGAGCTGCACGGACGGTTTTACAAGGCTCTTTACGAGCCTCATATCGACCGTAAAGCCTCCGTGCACTGGCTGCGCTTCGGTGATCTCTTCGGAGAAACCGAGGGTTTTGTCTGTGCGATACAAGATGGGGTTGTCAAGACGCGGAATTACCAGAGGTATATCATAAAGGATGGCACAGAGGACATATATCGAGCCTGTCGCCATCCTGGAGAGACACTCCGGCATATTACTTCTGGTTGTTCCGCGCTTGCCAACACTGAGTATCTGCACAGGCACAACCAAGCAGCCAAGATCCTGCACCAGGAGCTCGCTCTGAAATACGGCTTCATTGAGGAGAGGATTCCTTATTATAGGTACTCGCCGGAACCAGTTTTTGAGAACAGCCGTGCCAAGCTCTACTGGGACCGGCCTATCATCACAGACAGGACTATTCTAGCGAATAGACCTGATATTGTGTTGATGGACCGGGAGCAGTCGAGGGTGTTTTTAGTGGACGTAACTATCCCGCATGATGACGGTCTCGTGAAAGCTGAAACCGAAAAGAAGAGGAAATACCTCGACTTGGCTCACGAGATTGTTGACATGTGGGCTGTTGCGTCCACTGAAATCATCCCAGTCGTTATATCCGTCAACGGTTTGATCCCAACCAGCCTCAATAGTAACCTGAAGCGGTTGGGATTCCGTGGCGGTTCCCTCCCGGCCCAAATGCAGAAGGCGGTGCTGCTCGATACGGCCAGGATCGTGCGTCGGTTTCTGTCTTTGTCGTCCTGAACCCCGACTGACTGTGCTTCTGTCGGGGGTAACACCGTCTCCCCCTCATTTTGGCTTTTGGAGGGGGAGACGAGAAGAATTAATTAAATAATAATAATAACATCTTAAGAGGCTCTCGCTAGATGGCTGGATCAAGGGACAGATACAGAAGGCGGTACTTCTTGACACGGCACGCATTGTCAGGAGGTTCCTCACTCTGCAGCCCTAACCACCGGTAGCTTGGGCCTTGCCCCGCTACTAGTGGACACCTAATTTTAAGTTTTTTATAATATTTATTGTTTTTATATACACATATATACTACTCAAAACAAAATAAGGGCCACTAGCTTATTTACATTTAAGTGCACTTTAGTAAACTGAAAGTAACTGATAAGTAGCATTATATTGATATTACGAACTCTTTGGTGTTTGATCTCTTTTATGCTTCCTAATTTGAAAAATATTGGCCATCGTTTTAAGAAAAAAATAATAATTGGAAGTTATTCTTATATTTTTCTTCAATTGTCTTCTTAACTTGTTTCGGTTATTTTAGGAAAAAAGTTTTACTTTTTCAATTTTAATTGATTCATTTATCATCTCGCGTTAATCATGCTACCAGTACGAAGGCACACGGATACAATTACAGCAACCAGAGCCATAACTATGATTCAAGAAGGACGTTCTCAGCGTTACGTGGGTTTGCAGTTGGGTTTTTCTCGAAGAGCTGTCCAAAATGTATGGAATCGCTTCCAAGAGACCGGCAGTGTTGCCAGGAGACCCGGTTCAGGTACAGTTCGTGTAACAACGGCGCACGAGGATCGGTACGTCCAACTAAGTGCTCGTCGTGATCGTACAACGGCCCATAAGTTACAACACCACCTACGGCTGACAACGGGTACCCGTGTCAGTGATCAAACTATACCTAATCGATTGCACGAAGACCAGCAAATGTCAAGAAGTCGAGTTGTTCGAATTCCTCTGACTAGGGTTCAACGTGCAAACCGTTTAAGATTCTGCCGTCAGTATTTGAACTGGGGGTTTAATCAGTGGGGCAAGGTGCTTTTTACAGACGAGTGCAAAGTAATTTTTTTTAATGATGATCGGCGTGTTAGGGTGTGGAGACGACGCGGCGAGCGTTTTCGGAGTCCTGCATCCACGAAGTTGACCTTTTCGGTGGTCCCAACGTAATGGTTTGGGGTGGGATTAGTTTACACGGTAAAACCGAGCTCACCATTTTAAATGCGGATACCGTAACTGCAGAACGTTACATCGAAGACGTCATCAGGCCTCAAGTGATCCCATTTGCACAGCGAGTGGGGCCTGGATTCATCCTGATGCAAGACAATGCCCGTGCACACACAGCTCGATCGACCCAAACTGTCCTAGAAGGGTCTCATATTGAAGTATTACCATGGCCAGCTAACAGTCAGGATTTAAATCCAATCGAGCAATTGTGGGACCAATTGAAACGAAGGGTTAGAGAGAATGAGCAAGGGGTCTACAACCAACAGCAGCTGATTGACGCTTTAAAACGTGTCTGGGAGGAGATTCCAGATGAAAACGTGAGGAATTTGATCCAGAGTATGCATACGAGGCTTCAGGAGTGTATTGTTAAGAGAGGAGGACATACTCGTTACTAAAAAGAAGAAACAAAAGTGACAAGAACAGTATTTTGTCTTTTTCCGGTGATTTCTTTTGTTCATGTTTTTCATTCAAAATGGCCAATTTCATTATGAACTTTAAAAAAACAGTTCATGATCATTATTTTAAACAATTGTTAGCCTATATTATAACCAATAACATTATTTTGTAGTTACATAAGTTAAACAATTTAATGTCTTTATTGTTTTCATGGTACAGCAAAAAATCTTAGTGGCCCTTATTTTGTTTTGAGTAGTATATATTGTAAAAAATTTAAAATTAAGAAAAGAAATAAATAAATGAATAATAATAATAATAATAATAATAATAATAATAATAATAATAATAATAATAATAATAATAATAATAATAATAATAATAAAGCTTTATTTATCCCATACATACATAATCACAATAATTACAAATGAAATAATCGAAGTTAACGTTCATTGAAATATTAGTCATACATATATTAGTCATACATAGTCAAAAAGTCAGATAGTCAAGTATAATAATGATAAAATTTATTCTTTATTATTTTGAATATTAGTGATTTTGAGTCATTTGAGTCTAACATTTAAATTACTATTTTTTTTTCTGTATGGGCTCCTCTCGGGTAATTAATTTAATTTAATTATTGTATTATAAAGAAACAGTTCATGTTATTCAGTTATTAATCCATACTAATATTATATATGTGAAAGTAACTCTGTCTGTTTGTTACCTTTTCACGCCTAAACAGCTGAACCGATAATCATGAAATTTTGCATACACGTTGTCAGGGACGCAGGAAAGGACATAGGGTACCTTTAATCCAGAAAAAAGTACTGTTCCCTAGGGATCTAACGCCTGGCAAAGCTATAACTGCAACAAAATGTTAGGCGTTATTGCCTAACGTAATATATTGCTCATATATTTAGTTCGGCGTTATTTTTTCATTTTACAACGCGGGCGAATCCGCGGGCACCAGCTGGTAGTTTATAAATAAACTCAAACGATAGCGAAGCTTATTAGGATGTGTGTTAGAAAAAAAAACACTAAACCTATTTTGATGAAACATTGCAGTAGGATAGCTTATACATTAGAATGACAGACATAAGCTATAACTTCTAAATATACATGGACAAAGTCACGTGTAAAAATTAGTATCTAATATGAAAATAATTATTTTGTTTACTTGTTATTGAGATTGTTAACAGTATTTCTAAATTACTCAATTTAGATTACACTTTTCAACATAATGTTTGTATCTTAAGTACATTCTAATCATCTATGATTTGTTTTCAAGTTGTTAATATAGGTAAGTATATGTTATTATATGTTTTTTAAAAGATTGCTCATTCCAACATCGAGTAAGCTCTGCTTACGACAGTATGACATTGTTACGACTAACCATGGAACGTTCCAGAAAAAGCGTTCGCGCCAGCCGAAAGTCTCGAAGTTCCCACCCTATCGGCTGTAGTCACGCCACTTTATGTTTACAACATAGAGTTCACAATCAACAGAAATAGCATTCCCGAAATTTCAATAGACTTGTTTACAATCACGGAATAGAAAAAATTCCGTATTTACAATTTTGTTTATATTTCTAGTAAATTTGAAATATATCGAGACTTTGGCGCCAAATATAAATAAGGGAGCAAGCGGGCGAGAGCAGACGGTTGTGTGCGTAACAGCGATTGAAAAGCGAATCTTCGAACCTTTGCGAAGTTACCTGCGGCAGTGAACCGGTGGCTTATTATGGGAATCATTGCCGACTTTTGGCAAGTTTAACGGTTTTATCGGATAAGCTTAGTTATTTTGGAAGTCATTTTGGTTTGTGAAAGTAAATAGTTCATTTCGCCCTTACACGGCATTGTAACTCATTCGTTGTGTATGACGCATATAGCTTTCCCTATGGGTTACCACATGCCATGATCAGTGGTGGTAGACTTTTCTACGCTCTTCCAATTAAACTGAAGATATTTTAAGAATCATTTCAGTAAATACTTATCAAGGAGTTGCAGTTTTTTAAATTAATAATAAAAACGGGACAAGTGCGAGCTGAACTCGCATGAAGAGGGTTCCGTACGATGTTACCTATCCGCACAATATTGAGTGATTTACCATGTTATTTTAATATCATGGACTTCTTATAGGTTTTCCTATAATCTATAAGTAGAAAACTAAATTCTGTATTATTTTCAAAATTTTAGGTTCAGTAGTTTCGGAGATAAGGAGGTGGAATGGCCAATTTTCGTCTATTTTCTTGAATAACTTGGAAACTATTTATTTTAAAATTACAAAAAGATACATTTAAGATCTTCACAACAAGATCTTCCATTTGATATGTCACACTATGCAGTTTTCAAATTTTTTTTTTTAATTTTCCACCTTCCCCTCAAAAATGACTTCCCATATACAGATTTCATCTATTCACGTCATACCTTTGCGTTTGGGTCACAGAAATTGATATGAGTACCTACCAAATTTCAACCTAGTAGATTCGGAGATAACTGACTATGACCGACGGATACACGAGTGATCCTATAAGGGTATCGTTTTTTATTCGGACGTACGGACCCTAAAAAAAAACATAGTTCTCATTACTTTAGGTGAATGCGCAATTTATTATGTTTCCATAGTCTAACTAACCCAATGAATGGCAGGATAAAAGATTTGGTTTATTTACGATTTTGTCAGGAACGCTGTTACTTGGCAGTTTAAGTGCGTGAATAAATTTAACTACCCCATAACTCAAGACTAAGCCTCGGCTCGAATGTTCTAAACTATAAACGCAGTTAGGGGTGGCTATTACAGGGCATAAATTTGAATTTTTTTGCCCTTCCTTTAAAACTAAGCAAATAACGCCAAATATAACATTGCGAATGCTTGCCCATTTTGGCCTCTAGCAACACGAAAATAAAACTTATATTTATATCAACTGTTCAGCATTGTTAAGCGAACTACGTTTACATGTTCCTAATAGCTTTACCAGTAACAACTTCGCAGTACAGTTCATATATACCAATTTATCTCATACACACAACACTTATTTTAAAGAGGTTCATTTGCTTAGCGGTTGTAACAAATCGCTTATATGGTTTTGTACCATTCGGAGTCGAGACACTCGGTCCGTGGGGCCCTGCAGCAATAAGCCTCTTCAAAGGCATCTCGAAGAGGCTTATTGATGAAACGGGAGACCGAAGAGCTGGCACTTTCCTCGGCCAACGTATTAGTTTGGCCATTCAACTAGAAAATGCTGCCAGCGTACTTGGTACAATGCCGCAGGGTCCATTTTTATATTATTAGTAAAATAATACTAAATAGTATTAATCTATTTAGTATTATTTTATTTTTAGATTTAAGAAAATAAAATAAAATGCCCCCCGCGAACATTGGTGAAATTAGTGGATTATGTATATCTATGTAATTAAGGAAGCAATTAAGTTAAAATAGCAGCCCTAAAGGGGTCCGCCGAAGTGGCGGGGTCATTGGCCTAGGTACACCCGAAATTCGAAAGCACTAAAAAACTTCGCAAAATGGCCGCCAGAGACCTGTTACCCATGTAACATTACTCTATGTCAGATGCGTTCAACATTTTAATTTGCGCCCTCTCTGTTTTTTTTTTAACATTTTCGCTAATTTGTCTTAACGATACCAAATTATATTCGATTGGTGATATTAGAGCGTCGGTGGCGCTCTTGTACCAATGGGTTTTTTCAAAAAAAGTTCATTTTAATGACTGCTCTCAAACTCTCAAACCTGCTGCATACTCCAAAGAAGAAATTCCAAGACCCATGTAAAGTCCACCAACCCTCGCTGGGCCAGTGTGGTGAACCATAACCCATACGCCCTTGTTGAGAGGGTACACCTGTACTCCTGCAGTGGGGACATATAATATGCTGTTGATGATGATATTAGAGCAACGAAAAATGTAAGAACAATAAAAAAATCGAAGAATACCATTTGTTTAAATGTTATAATTCAATAATTGAGTTAATTTATTTATACAACTACACAATCATTGCCATTAAGAAAAAAATTTTTAATTACTTACCATCCATATAAATTTATTTATATTTCATTCTGCGGTATTGGAATTCCCAAATTTCTAGTGTCACCCTTGCCACTCTACCGGCTTTTCTTACCTACAGTACAGATACTTCCATAGGAAGGATTCTGAAATATACTTCTGCAAACTATGAGATTGCATGTCTTACTGAGGCTAGACATGCCTGGAAAACGATATTTCCTAATATCTCTGCACCATCTGAACTAGAAAATCAAAAAAGCTGGGATAACCTACAATGTGCTGCACTATAATTTATAATGATAATTTATAGTGATCTAAAGGCTTTGAGGCTGTCGCGCGGAAAGAAGCTGGATACTGGTTGCAGGCTCTGACTTCTCCAAATCTTGGCACTTTCCTGGACAACGATACTTTTCGCCTTGCGATCATTCTTCGTCTGAGGGTCGATGTCTGTGTTCCTTACAGGTTCTTGTGACGAGGATGTCGTTCAGTTGGGGCTCCACGACCTCTCTTGAGTCTTCCACGTTGGATGTTTCTCCCGACATGCCACCTTAAAGGACATCCTTCGTCGATCTCTTGCCACCATTAACATATCCGCAGTTTTAGAACCAAACGGTATCATGCGAAGAGACCTAACGAGATGTCGTTGATTCCTTGGAAGATGAGTTAGACCATTAGTGGGAGATTCCACGTGTTTAGATACACTGGCTCTTACTATCATAGATAAGGCTGGTGCCGCGGTAGAGACTTTTTTGTTCCTCTTAGCTTTGAGAGCTGGGCCCGTAGAGTTCCAACGCGCTTCACCTCATCAAAGAGTTTCTATACACGCGCTTGATCGAAAAATCTGGCTATGTAAGGGACGGGCATTCTAGAATTGTTTCTTGAATGTGTATTTAGTTAAATTTTAAAAATAAAATTCTTGACTATTTCTAATATTTATCTACTTATGCTCCCACCAGGCTTCTCACAGCAGGGATGATCTACAAGTTTAGGCATATGGAGCTAGTTAGCGAGGGATATTCGCGCAAGAACCATGTTTATCGATGGGCCGGTCACATCTGTGATAGAGCGGAGAATGGAGACCACGAATTGGAAAGCGCAGCGTGGGACGCCCCCTTTTTTTTATTAAAGATGGGTTTGCTCTTGACCAGCATCTATCCATGTAGGAAGGATGAGGCTGACGATGGGGCGAGCTCACCCAGAAGGTGCCTATTCACTCGAACTTTGATAAGGTTTCGGTTGTTTGAGCTCGGAAACACAGACGCCGCACGGAGTTTCCATCCTTAGTAGTGCTTATTATAAAAGATGTTTTAAATAGCTTGGTCCGAATTAAAGGAAATATGAGTCTCTTAAGTAACAAAAATATGAAGGGAATACACTGCCAGTCCTAATGGAATAGGAAGAGAATAGGTCAAGAAAATAGTTCTAATAGGACAAGGAGAAAATAGCAGAATGTGCTTTGGAATCTCTTACTCACACATAAGCGCAGA
Organism: Bembecia ichneumoniformis; assembly: GCA_910589475.2. Taxonomy (NCBI): domain Eukaryota; kingdom Metazoa; phylum Arthropoda; class Insecta; order Lepidoptera; family Sesiidae; genus Bembecia; species Bembecia ichneumoniformis. The sequence goes on from OU342532.1 coordinate 17,960,604, forward strand.
ATAGGTGTTTTTCCAGTTTTATCTGTCACTCCATTACTAATACCCCATATTAATATAACAAAATTCCTTAATATTGTGAACAAAAAAAATTCAAGCAACTTTTAAATTGAATTTCTTGAAAAACTAGTGATTTTATTACTTATTGAACACGAGTACAGTGAATGATTATTAAAATTTTAATTTAGCCGTAAAATAATATTCGTATGTATTTTATGAAAACAAATTGCAGTAGTAAAATTATTATTATTGCTTAATTGCACCTAAGGTTGGCGACACCTGTCGCGAGTCTACTCCTTAGAACAAGTTGCATTTCACCGACCGATCACACACACACACGTCCTTAATGTAGTGCATATTTTCGTTCTTATGCACTAATATGCACCTGTGGTAAAGAGAGGCCAAGGAACAAATTCGGGACTAGTTCTGAACCAGTTTTAACCAGATCGCGGTGGCTTTAGTCCACTTGCAGTCACTATGAATTTACTAATTTCGAAGACTAATATACTCGTACCTATACAGGTTGCGCTCACGACGGGCAGAGGCTTTTAAATTTCATTAAACTACTGTATATGTAACAAAATTTGTTTGTAACTTTATTAACATTTTCAAGGAGAGTGAGAGGATTTCAAAGTTTTTTGTTGTTAAGCATTCACGCCTTAACTACTTAACCTTACTTTGTCAAGGGTAAAGTGAAGGACATAGGATTTCATTCAGAAAAAAGTTATGTTTAAGTTATCTAAGTCGTAGGCAAAACTTAGTGGTCAATATATTATATGTAGGATTGGATCTTAATGATAATAACTGATTTTCTGCAAGATATTTATTTTCACACACACATATTTTCCGTCGTAGTTATACTTAAGGGGGAGACAAACGCTAAAAACTAAAAATATCCATTGTTTAATGAAAATGTTACAAGAAATAGACAAGACAATTGCTTTGAAAAAAATATATATTATACTTAAACTGTGAAGAACCAATTGTATTGATTAGAATTTTCGTTAAAGTAATAGAAACTCCACAAAAAAAGTTAGAACACAAGAAGAATTTGACCTTAATTGAAAATTCTCTCGAAAACGGCTTATTGCACGCATATGAATCTTGTACCTATTAATAAGTTGATATCAGATTAAAAAATTGTATTGATAAAAAAAAAAATTGTGTAATGTTCTAATGGTAAAAACAAAAAAACACCATTTCTAGGCCCGTTGAATTGTTTCCGCCGCCAGCGAGTTCTATAGTAAATGTCATTTGCCTCAGTGAATCCCTTAAATAATGGCCTCTTTCTGCCTACTCTTTTTCACTATCCTTTCCACTCATTCATTCCATCATCTCTCTCTATCACGCACTGCTTTGTTTAAAAACAATTAAGTTATTTCGTTCGTTACTTAAACTAAAAATAAAATCCTACCTATATATACTAAATAAGTCAATTGTATCCGGGCAAAGCCGGGCGCGTCGTCTAGTAGCTACCTAATGAAACGATTTCATTATGTGAATTTCTAATAAACCCGAGAGTAGATATTATTCTCACAAAGCGAAAACTATTTTTACCTTGTGGATGTATACACAAATTTCAAACAGAATATTTTTTATGAAAATACCGACAGACAGTCTGACTGTCAACTTGATGGTAAGTGGTTTACCGTTGCCTATTAACACAAGCAACGCCATAGGTGCTATAAGTGCTATAATGCGCTATTTTTTCATCTAAAAAGTGTTGGAAGAAAACCAGATGTGCCATTGTTTGGAGAATAGTTTCATATGATATAAGTAGTGAAATGTTTTTCACTCGACTTTATTATTTACTATCGTTCCGCTCCCGGCTTCGCCCGGGATGCAATTTTTATATATAAGAACATTCCCCGTTTATCTCTCTTTCCATTGGTGAAAACCGAATTAAAGTCGGTCTACCCGTTCACGCGTATTGTTATTAACAATATTATGCAAAAAATAGCTGTTTTTTAGTTTTATGCTTATAAAATTAAAACTGTCTTGATAGTGTCAATTTTCTTCGTTTATTCATTCTCTACAATTTCTCTCTTGACACCATTGTAGCTTGGCCTAGTAGAGACTGCAAGTGCACTTGCCTTGATAGGAGATAAAGCGTAAGATATAACGAGGGGATAGAGTAATGGGCTCCAGCATACCTTAGTAACCACCGAAACACAACAACACATAATATGCTGTTGCTGATATTTCATGTTGGTCGTCTGTAAGGGGGTGGTTACTGTCGCCAGACTTGTTGTCCAAATGACTGCGAAACGCAGTATGCCCTGCTACTACCTAAAGTACTAGGTATATCATATTATATAAACAATTATCACAAGTGTTTCATTATCTATAAAGTCATTTCATTTATATATTTTTTTATGTTAAGATCGGCAGACAGGCTGACGGTCCACTTGATGGTAGGTGGCTACCGTCGCCAACACAAGCAACGCTAAAGCTGCTGCAAGTGCGCTGCCGACTACAATAGGATTTAGGATTAGGGATTGGGAAGGGATAGGGAAATGGGCTCCGGTATCCCTTACCTTACTCACCGAAACACAACCGCACACGTGCTGTTATTTCACGGTGGTCTTCTGTAAAGGGGTGGTTACTGCCGCTAGACGGGCTGCCCAAATGACTGCGAAACGCAGTGTGCCCTGCCACTACTTTCTAGATCCAGACCGGAGACAAATTTGAAGAGTTCATTTTTCAAAGTTGACCCTGCCGGGAATCGAACCCGGGAACCCTAGAACAGAGCGTTAAGGCAAGCACCCTAACCACTCATCCAATCCACTCATCATTTTTAGCCGATCCGCCCGCGGCTTCGCAAGGATACAATATTTTTCTGTAAATTATACAAAGAAATCTTCTTCCTATTTCGTTCTTTACACTAGTGAAAACTGTATCAAAATTCATTAGTTAGTTCAGAAGTAGTTAGCGGTGAAACAGACAGGATAGGACAGGACAGGATAGGATAGGATTTGCATGCCCTTGGCGGGTAGAACATACTTTGTACTGTAACTGCTGTATACAAATTAAAATCCTGTAAACATGTGTTCGCGCAAATAAAGATTTATTTTATTTATTTATTTATGATAGGTGATTGTATTAAAAGCATCTAAACAAGGCAAATATGTGTCATTAAATTTAAATGTACCTATTCATAGAAACTATTTTACATTTTTAGGGTTCCGTACGTCCGAATAAATAAACGGAACCCTTATAGGACTCGTGTGTCCGTCTGTCCGAATATTCTCCCCCCTTATCTCCGAAATTACTGAACCTAAAATTTTGAAAAAAATAATACAGAAATTAGTTTTCTACTTATAGATTACAGGAAAACCTATAAGAAGTCTATGATATTAAAATACCATGGTAAATCACTCAATATTGTGCGGATAGGTAACATCGTACGGAACCCTCTTCACGCGAGTTCAACTCGCACTTGTCCCGTTTTTTTTTTTTAATTTACAACATTGAAAATTCATTCTAAATACATATTAGCTCCAAACTATTCAGTGTCGATATTTTAAAACGAATGATGAAATTTTCACCGATAGTCTCCACAACAACCGATAGATGGCTCCACGTAACACATCAAAATTTTCCATTGACTCGAATGAGTTTAAATATGTTTAAAAAAAAATCCATAATTCATATCATATATTATAGTATTTTAAGCCTTATCTATTTTGGTGTGAAAAAAAATATACATCCTATTCATCTAACTTTAAAAAGAGGTTAAATAATTAATGAATCTTATTTACTCACAGAAACTTTAAAGTGAATTAATTAGTGACTCGACAGATTACTAAAGAGCTTAATTGATAAAAGTCATTTTATAAAAAAAAAACATTCACCTTCAAAAAAGGCGAAATTCTACCCAGGACCCAGAATTAAAGAGAAAGTCCTGTAGACAGCATAGTGAAGCCGGTAAAACTACGCCTCGCCGTGTACATACACGGTTATACGCTAATTACACGAATACAAATGCAATCAAACTACGTCTCACCGTATTAGTTGAACAACCAGTTTTCGAGGGTTTCAAAACCATTCTTCAAAAAATAAGAAGCACGATGGAACACATTGCATACGCAAGTAAACTTAGAAACCAATATTTTTAGCAAAAATAAATGAAATAAAATAAGACCGTCTTCACTACCTATGTTGTTCGCAAAATTCTATCTGATCTTATTTGGTCTAAGCAGTTACAGAAGTAGGTACCAAGTATACAGAAGTAGGTACAGAAGTATACAGAAGTAGGTATACGACGAGCCCGTTGGATGAGTGGTTAGGGTGTTTGCCTTAACGCTCTGTTCTAGGGTTCCCGGGTTCGATTCCCGGCAGGATCAACTTTGAAAAATGAACTTTTCAAATTTGGCTCTGGTCTGGATCTTGAAAGTAGTGGCAAGGCACACTGCGTTTCGCAGTTATTTGGGCAGCCCGTCTGGCGGCAGTAACCACCCCCTTACAGAAGACCACCGTGAAATAACAGCACGTGTGCTGTTGTGTTTCGGTGAGTGAGTAAGGGATGCCAGAGCCCATTTCCCTATCCCCTCCTAATCCCTTATCCCTAATCCTACTGTAGTCGGCAGCGCACTTGCAGCAGCTTTGGCGCTGCTTGTGTCATAGGCGACGGCAGCCACCTACCATCAAGTGGGCCGAAATAACTATTAAAATTATGGATAGTCTCCTAAATGTGTTTTTTTTTTTAGCTATAATGGTATAGGTAGCTGTCCTTACTGACCCATCTCAAATTACCACCCTGTATATCCGATTACATGAAAATGACTGTTTGTAATATATGTAATATGTAACCGCAAAACGCAAAACGATTATATATGGTTTCACTCAATATTAGAACTTAAAGATGCAGCTGTGGAGGAGCTGGAAATACAGCTGAGCAAAATAAAATGAGTTAAATTAGTCCGAAGAGAAGGAGAGAACATGATAACCCTGCACTCCGGAAATCAGCTTTACTTACTGATTACGTCAGAAAAGCTGCTTACTTCAGAAAAGGGATCAGCCTTCACGAGGGGGTGTTGGGTTCCTAGTCAACAAAGTTCTCGCTAACAACTTTGTGGAGATCTCCAGTACGTCAACTCGGGTGGCATACTTAAAATAATCGAGAGATATTCATTGAAGGTTGTACAGGTATATGCACCAACCTCTACACACTCGGACGATTAAATTGAATCCCTGTATGAAAACATATCGAAATCTATGGATCAGACTACTCGGACTCAATATAGAAACGTGAAGAATCTAAGGTTGGTCCTTACGGCTTTGGACGGAGGAGTAATAGAGGGCAAATGCTGATTATGGTCAACTTCCTCGAAATGAAAGGTGATGAAGTAGTTTTTCAAGAAGAAACCATAAAGAATGTGTACCTGTAAACCCCTGATAAGGGACAGGTTTAATACCAGTGATCATCGCTGATTACATACATCCACTGAAATAAGCTGTGAGGCCTTTCAACTGGAGTTAAAAAATAGATTCGAAGCGCTGCAAATCGCAGTAAACGAATTTACAAGTAAACTGATGAACACTGTCGGATAAGTGGGATGTAAATTTATTAAAAGGCGGTGCAAAGGTAGGATATCCAAACTTTTGGACGAGACCCTGGATCTTATAAGACAAGGCAAGAACGCGACGTCAGATATGGGTCTCAATAAAACGATCAAGGAACTGATACGGCGTGATCTCCACCTCTTCAACTCAACACATATTGAAGACGCTATCAAACGGACTAAAGGGTTTTCTTAGATATATACACTGACAGTTCATGATGACAACGTCCAGAAAGCTTCACTAAACTGGCACAATTCAGGTGATATTCCTGATATCAGTCTGGGCGTGATTGAAATAGCGCTCAGACATTTTAGGAACGGCAAAGCCTCTGGTGCTGATGGAGTCACGACAGAGCTTCCGAAGGTGGATGGGACTGCGGTCCTGAAGGAACTTTAGAAGCTCTCCAACTCCGTTATACATACCGGAATCAAACCGGAGTCATGTCGTTCTATTCTTTAGTCATGTTTATAAGTGTTCTCAAGACACATAACAAATCGTCTCGCCCGAAAATTCGCGAATTTCAGATCTCAGAGCAGGCTTTCATTTGGAATTCAGCACCGTGGACCAAGAGTATGATCTACCTCTGTGCAGCCTTTGTGGATTACGAGAAAGCCTTCGACTCAGTCGAAACCTGGGCCGTTCTGGAATCCTTGGAACGAGAGATGGCAAAGAGTTATGACATTGATTCAAATAATTTGCAATTAGTCTCAGGCAAATAAGAAATTCCCAAACCAATGAACGTTTTTCCGCTCAAACATATTCGGACAGACACGTTACACGATCCGAAATGGAAAATTAAACAAACAATGAGAATTAAGAGAGGAATATAAATAAAAAGTAAAAAAAAACAGAATGTTCGTAATTTAAAACGTAATGACGTTTCATTTCGCGCGGGACAGAGTACGAAAATTAAACGCACTCTGCTGTGTGCCAGTTAAAATTATTTTTTCACTACTTACCCGGTCTGTGTGCTCGCGACCGTATAAAAAACGAAAGAGACACTAATACAAGCATGCGAATCCATCATGCGGACAACAAAACAGCACACAATCACAAAGACAAGCACACGCGCAAAGCACAACACGATACAACCAACAAGAATGCACTTTGTGCGCCACACAAACTTCGCGACGCACATTTACAAAAAAATTCGGTGTTCGTACAATCAAAAATGTATATGAGTGTGTGTGTAGCATCATTCCCACGCGTGCAAGATCTGTTAACATGCTAGTTCAACAAACGTTCGCTGCCATTCGAATTTCAATCTTACTGCTTACGGTTTAGAATTAAAAATTGAAGCGTAACATTTAATGATTGGGTTGCATTAATCTCCGAGTGTGCGTGTGCGATTCGTTCGTTTTATTCTTTTTTTAAAATTTCACCGTTTAGTTCAATCTACTTATTGGTTGTTGTCGTGTGTGCGTTGCGGTCACATCCGCACGCTCGGTCATCGGCTATGTGTGAGTGCGCGAAAGTGCGTAGATATATTTTTTAATATGTACATAATATTTATTTATTTAACCGTATAGATAAGGAGCCAATCGAGAAACTCATTTTACTACATTTAAACTGCTTAGTGAAGTTGCAATCTTAAACCTCCAAATTAAATGACTGACCGCATCAAATTGAATGACGCCTGTGCCGTCACAGAAGACGATAGGATATTTCTATGTAATTTAGACTTATTTTATTAAATAAAAGTTTTATCATCGAAAAACGTTTTATGTAATTTTAGGCTTTTTTATGTTAAGATCGGCTGACAGGCTGATGGTTCACTATGGTAGGTGGCTACAGTCGCCTATAACACAAGCAACGCCAAAGCTGCTGAAAGTGCGCTGCCGACAACAATAGGATTAAGGATAAGGGATTGGGAAATGGGCTCTGGCATCCCTTATTTCACGCACCGAAACACAACAGCACACGTGCTGTTATTTCACGGTGGTCTTCTGTAAGGGGGTGGTTACTGCCGTCAGACGGGCTGCCCAGTGTGCCCTGCGTAAAAAAAAACTGCGTAGGCTGTAGAAAAAAAAAACAAATTGCGTTGCTCTGAAAAGAGAAATATTATTTTATTACTTACAGGAAATAAATTTTACAATTTCTATTACAAAAATATTGACCTAAAATAATTATAAATCTTACCTGAGAAGAGAAACAACATTTAAGTTTTTATTTCAAAATCTTAATTATTTATTTCAAACTCTTTACGATTATTGATAAAACATTATCTTATTCACACGACTCTTTAAACTTCAATCGTACGTTTTCTTCCCGATGTAGCTAGCAACTGTAAAAAGTTAAAAAGCGGAAATTTTAACTAAATGAAGTGAATATGAAACCAAACAAAATAAACATAATTTACATATATTTTTTTATTACTATGACACATTAAAACTGGTCCCCGGCATGTCCATGCATGCCAAGACTACAGTTTATGCCAAAAAAAGATAATCTTAGCATCATGACTAAATTTCTTTTAGCACTCTAATGGCTCACACTTGTGAAGGTGTTAGGTATGGAGACTAGGATTTAATGAAACGCAAACACAAATAAATCACATTCTTTGTTATGACTAAGAATGCTATTTTAACACAGTAATTTTTATGAGATAATATTATATTACTTCACTTCTAGAACTACCTAGAAGTTAGTAATGAGTATAGCAGGGCACATTTCGTTTCGCAATCATTTGGGCAGCGCGTCTGGCGGTGCAGTAACTATATCTCCTTGCAGAAGACCACCGTGAAATAACAGCATGTTTGCTGTTGTATTTGCTTAATGCTACTATTTTCGGCAGTGCACTTGCAGTAGATGTGGCGTTGTTTATGCTATGCTGTCATCAATGGATCATCAGCCTGTCTAACAACTTTTACATGAAAAAAGTTCCCTTTAGAGTTGTAATCGTATATATCACAAACTGTTTCTACGCAGACAAAGCAGCGAGGAAAGCTAGTCAGAGAAAATTTAATTTAACTCTATTTCTATGTTGAATGAAAATTTTCCTATAAGCTCTTGTGTACTTGTAAGATTTAACTTTTTAAAGTAAACCAAGTCTCACGATTCACAAAAATACAGAAGTAAATATTATTTAGACCGTAAACAGTAAACTATTGTTAATGTGAACATAATTTTGCACTTTCGACGTTATACCTACAGTTATATCGTAAACCCATTAGCAGAGCTTTTATTAATGCTTTTGTTACTTTTAGCATTTTTCGTTTACCAAGGTAAAATATGACCGAGTGTTGTTCTTATAATAACTCACAAATTCAACAAAAACGCATCTACGAATGGAATCGATTAGGATTTTAATTAAATAATCAGCGACAATGGGATTTTAATTAGTAACTAATGATAGTAAAACTGACAAAAAACAACATTTATAGACAACACTGAGTAGATTTGACTGACTCTGATGGTGAAGAGGATCGTCGTGTGAGAGACTAGCATATTCGAATCTGCGTGGTGGTCTTAGTCGATAGACCCTCACAAAGAGTAATTATCTGGGCCCAGCAGTGGGTAATAAAATACAGGATAATACGTATAAAATTAAGTAAAGGATGAACTTGATGTGAAATAAGTATTTATTATTTTTAAATTAGTAGATACTATTTCAACATACGTCAAAGGTAATCTGTTTCCAGATACTAATTTTAAAAATCAACAATTATTTTCAGTAACAATAGAAGATGGTGAGTGAAAACCGTAATTTATTGGTAGTTTTTGAGTTATCATTAAATCCTTTGGAGTCTTGATCGAAAATTTATACTAATGTGAATGTTTGTAGAGATTTTCGGATATTTGTTATGAACTCATTCAGTATAGTATTTGTTTCTATTAAGGGATTCACTGAGGCAAATGACATTTACTATAGAACTCGCTGGCGGCGGAGACAATTCAACGGGCCTAGAAATGGTGTTTTTTTGTTTTTACCATTAGAACATTACACAAAAAAAAAATATCAATACAATTCTTTAATCTGATATCAACTTATTAATAGGTACAGGATTCATATGCGTGCAATAAGCCGTTTTCGAGAGAATTTTCAATAAAGGTCAAATTCTTCTCGTGATCTAACTTTTTTTGTGGAGTTTAACGAAAATTCTAATTAATACAATTGGTTCTTCACATGTTTAAGTATAATATATATTTTTTTCAAAGCAATTGTCTTGTCTATTTTTTGTAACATTTTCATTAAACAATTGATATTTTTAGTATTTAGCGTTTGTCTCCCCCTTAAGTTAGAAATCTTTACTAATCGTATTAGAGAGAGAGAGAGAGATATATAGAGAGAGAGAGAGGGAGAGCGGATTTCATAAATTTCTAAATTCGTGGAGAATAATACTCCCGGTCCAATGCACCTATTTATTTATTTATTTATTTTATTTTATTTAAATTAATTTCCAAACAGTTAAATTACAATACCACAAGTTATCGTTGACCCCCACACTAAGCTGTGCTTGTATCGTGGGAGTCTACTACAAATACATGAACTCTGCATATGCTTACTTAATCTAAAATACCTAATATACAATAATACAAAACAAAAATTTATAGAATACTTAATAATAAATAGAGAGTAACATATTTGAAAAATACTTTCACTATTCAAAGGGTACATTATTTCAAATGAACATAATGTTTAACTATTATATACTATTATAACTATATTACTTACTGCTGTTTATATTACGGTTAATGTAAATCTAAATGTAATGGATTTACGAGTATGAACATTAAAAAAAAACTTGTTAAATATTGCTGGTTAGATTAAAATATTTATTCCCACAAATTCTTAACCACATGTATGTCTGTTAGATTTACGAAAAAAAACGCAAGGAGAGTCTACGAAGTCTAAAAATGATTACAGAGTCGAGTAAGTAAGGGACACTTGTCATTTTAAGCAAACTATTTTTATCACAGCATTTTTTCAACTTTTCAAACAAAATAGTAAACTGATTCAATTTTTATTAAATATTTTTTACGATACGCCCTCTCCTAAAACCTATATTAATAATTAAATTAAACTCAAAGAGAAGAATTATTAACATTTTTACTGAACAAATTTATTTTTACTTATAATTTTTAATGTAAAATAAATTTATATACACTGAGCACTAGAATGTGTTCTTATATACTAGCTGAACTCGGCCACGCTTCGCGGCCCATACGGCGGCGGCTGCGGCGTGCCCATGGGGCGCGCGGTACTGGACACTGCTTATATATAATACTATATATCGTAGCGTGATGTTATATTGCCTATAGCCTTCCTCGATAAATGGACTATTCAAAACAAAAAGAATTTTTCAATTCGAACCAGTAGTTCCGGAGATTAGCGCGTTCAAACAAACAAACTCTTCAGCTTTATAATATTAGTATAGATTGTAATTTTTTGTATGCACTATATGTATTGCTGTATGCAGTAGTAGTCTACGGGGAAAGACCAAATCGGTCGGCAGGCTGACGGTCCACTTGATGGTAGGTGGCTACCGTCGCCTATAACACAAGCAACGTCATAGGTGCTGGATTTGACATTTTTTCTTTTTCTTGACATTTTTTCTTAAAAAGCATGACGGTCTATTTGATGGTAAGTGGCTATTGTTGTCTATTATCAGAAGCAACATCACAAGTGGTGCAAATCCACCGAAGGATGGAGAAATGGTTTCTGACATCTATTACATAACGGAAAACAACAGCTCATCTGTATAAGGGGGTGGTTTTTACCGCCAGACATTCTGCCCAATTTATGACAGCGACACGCATTATCTGTCACTACTAATGAGAACGTGTATGCGACATGATTGATTTATATAATATTTCTGATTTTTAGGGTTCCGTACGTCCGAATAAAAAACGGAACCCTTATAGGATCACTCGTGTGTCCGTCTGTCCGTCCGTCATAGTCAATTATCTCCGAATCTACTAGACCGATTAGGTTGACCCAAACGCAGAGGTGTGACGCAGAGGTGGAAAGTGGAAAATTAAAAATAAAAAAAATTTGAAAACTGGAAGGTCTTGTTGTGAAGATCTTAAATGTATTTTTTTGTAATTTTAAAATAAATAGTTTCCAAGTTATTCAAGAAAATAGACGAAAATTGGCCATTCCACCTCCTTATCTCCGAAACTACTGAACCTAAAATTTTGAAAAAAAAATACAAAAATTAGTTTCCCACTTATGGATTATAGGAAAACGTATAAGAAGTCAATGATATTAAAATAACTTGGTAAATCACTCAATATTGTGGGTAGATTTAAAAAACATGATAGGTAAAATCGTACGGAACCCTCTTCAGGCGAGTTCAACTCGCACTTGTCCCGTTTTTTTTAAGATGTGCCATGAAACCAAACACAAAGCATCACAACGCAGATTAAATCGTGACAGAATCACTTAAAACACTGTGGATTACAGCGCTGATGTTTGGTCAGAAATGACACCGAGACATGACATCGATTCTGCATTCGTTAGTTCTAACCCGAACTTGTCGTTATAACCTTGCTTTAAGCGGTCATTACTCCCGCCCGAAACTAAATCTACGCACCTAATGAGTTCTGATGCATTCCTGTATCTGATGCAAACACACACACACCACACATCACCATCATTACATCAATCCGCAGGTTATGATGTGCATTTATCATGATGCTCATGTTAAATTTAAAAAGGTAAAAATCTCGTATTTTATTAAAAGACTGTTGATGTGATGCATAAACTATATTACCACTATCAAAAACCCTTTCAAAAACCATTATCCTCTAGGCTGACACGTCAAAACGCCAACTAGATCGATCCCCAGCGTCGAATTGTTTGAATAGGGGATCGGACAAATTTTCAGAAAGTGTTTTAAAAATACTATTTTATTTATTTATAGCCTTTTAGGCACTCAAAATCATGTTTTAATATTGTTTTCACCTCTCCAGCACGAAAAGGGTGCTTTTGGTGCCTAAAAACTGGCAGGAAAATAGATTTTTGCTGCGAGCGTGAGGAAAAGTGATTCAAATTTCGAACACGCGATTTAACTCCCTGGAATAACATTATTAGGATTTTATTAGTGTGTCCAGCCATAGCCGACTAGAGTCGGCCGGCCATAGCCGACTAGAGTTGGCCCAGCTGTGAAGATAGTTTTACAGCTGTGAAGATACCAGTGGTGATGGCCTAACTCGCTGTTGAGGTGAAAAGTTGTATGTTTAACACGAGAGCAAATTTTTTTATGTCTCGTGCCTTTAAATCACTCACTTCGCTCAGTAGTCTATATTAGAATCACTCGCTACGCTCGTGATTCAATTCTATAGACTACTTCGCTAGTTCGTGATTTAAAGTCGGCACTCGCAGGAAAAAACAATTTTGCTCTCTAGTTGAACAAATAACTATTGTTTGAAAATGCCGCCAAAACGCCACGATAGTTCATCTGAGAGCGCGTAACGTCATTTGTGGTCATATCATAACAAAACAGCTGCATTGGCACAAGACAATGATTGCCCACAAATGACGTCACGCACTGTGATTGTTGTTTCAGTATAGATTAAAAATATTGTAAATAATAAAATTTTATTTCTTCATTTAAAAATATTTAAATGAATTATATTAAATTATTATTCGATAAATAATCGTAAAAATTATATATTTTCGTTCTAAGTACATTTTAGATTTTAATCTGATTACTGTCCGATCCCCTATTGATGGCGATCCAATGATCACACAAACACCGACTACAGAGGCGACTCTAGCTGTGTAGCGCCCGTGTGCAATCAATACCCTGGTGCCCTCTCCATCATCATGTTGAAACTCATCTAATATGTCTTATTTTTGGTTTTATAACATTTTAAATGCTTTAAACTGTTGGCGCCTTGCTTTGCTACCACGCCCGGCGTTGGTCATAACATGGGGACAGAGTCTTTGAGAGCGTCGTTACAGCGAGCGACAAGAGCTCTTTGGAGGTGTTGCGAATGGGAGTGGCGCTTGCTCGGCGCCCCCTAAGACCCTGCGCCCGTGTGCACGGCACACCCTGCACAATAGGTAAAGCCGGCCCTGATGCTCCGATTCTATAGGGACAGGCAGTCGCACTTGCAACTCCTACAGCATTGCTTGTGTTTATTAGACGAGAGTAGTCTTCACCTACTATCAGATAACAGTCAGCCTGCATGCCACTATTAATCATAAAAATACTTCGTTTTCCGATATCTTTATATGTATATAAAAATGAATCCCCATTTTTCCTGGTCACGGCATCACGCGTGAACGGGTAGACCGATTTTAATTTGGTTTTCCCCAATGGAAAGAGGGATAAACGGGGAATGTTTTAGGGTATATAAAATTGCACGCCGGGCGAAGCCGGGGGCAGGTCGCTAGTCTAAAATAAAACTGAATTAATAGTTGCTAAGCGCTAAACTCGAGAACAGCTGGACCAAATTATACCAATTTTTTTTTTCAATATTATAAGTTCCGAAAAGAAAATTTGGAAAAATTGCCATGCATGAAAACATGAAAACATCGCAAAGATACCGTAGTATTTCAATTTACCGACAAGCACTCTCTCGGTGACCATACCCAAAGTTCAGATGTGTGTATCTACATATACGGCACTTGTACACGTCAATTGACGAGATACACAACAGTGTGTGCGAATATCTTTGAATAGGTCATGCAAAACTTTACTCTCGTCGTGAGAGGAGCGTTTGCATATAAAATATTCCCGATCTAATGCATTCGCGGAGATTTATGTAAAGTAAGAGTCGGGAGATGACCGCATCGAATAAGTTAGCCATGTCACCTTAAGTAAGAAAATAATACATTATTTTCTTATTAATATTTGCAATAAATATTAATAACTTTTTTTTCAATAAATTAAAATTGTAATTTTAATTACAATTTGATCTCTCTTTCCACTAGTGAAAACCGTATCGAAATCTGTTGGGTGATTAGAAGATAGCGGAGAAACAAAGAGACGCGGACAGTGATTTCAATCACTGAAGAATGTAGCGAGCCTTATTCATTGTAAAACCATTGTAATTACCTACATTCAGCAAATAAATCATTATTATTATTATTATTATTAAAAAAAAATCTATACTTAATATTATAAAGCTGAAGAGTTTGTTTGTTTGTTTGAACGCGCTAATATCAGGAACTACTGGTTCGAATTGAAAAATTCTTTTTGTTTTGAATAGTCCATTTATCGAGGAAGGCTATAGGCTATATAACATTACGCTACGATAAATAGTATTATATCAATACCGCGCGCAGTGTCCAGTACCGCGCGCCCCATGCGCACCACGCCGCCGTATGGGCGCAGCGAAGCGTGGCCGAGTTCAGCTAGTTTATAATAATGAACAAATATAGATCTTTCACAGATGGCGTGAGGTGGGATTTCCTATGGGTCATTCTACGGGAGATGGGTGTACCCCAACATCTTGTTGCGAATCTTTATCATCCTTCTATAATAAGAGTTAACGACACCATCTCACGAACGTTCAACCCACAGAAAGAGGTAAACAGAGATGTATTCTGTCGCCCATTCTCTTCGACATATATGGTGAATACATTATGAGAAAAGCCTTAGAGGGATGGTGGGATGTGAAAACTTGAGATATGCGGACGACACCGCACTCCTTGCGTCATCAGAAAGAGAGCTCGCCGAGCTGTTTCGCGGAGTGGAGTACGACTGGTTGGGGCCCCAAAAAAAAAAAAATGTCAACTAGACAAATGCAAAAATAATGCTTATTGACAAAACCTGTCAACTTTCTAGGACTGGTGAACTCTCCAATCTAGAATTCGTCAGTCCGTTTGTTTGTCTCGGATCATTACTGTCCGTAAGTATGTGTGTATATGTAAACATATACATATTAATACTTTAAATTAGGTTTAATAATGCTGCATTTCTCAGTACTAGGCAGCCCATCTGGTGGAAGTAGAAGGTCATAAATTAATAAAAGTAAGTGTACTATTTTATTTTGGTAGAATAAGTAAGGAATGTCCCCAGTACATTTTCTTATCCCTCTTATTTTATCCTACTAAAGTAGCTTCTGTAGAAGCTATAGCGTTGCTTTGTTAATAGGCGAAGGTGACCGCCTGACATCAATTGGGTATTCCGTTTGCTTGCCGACCTTTTTATTAAAAAACGAGTGCGAGTTGAACTCGCGTGAAGAGGGTTCCGTACGATGTTACCTATCACTCAATATCCGCACAATATTGAGTGATTTACCATGTTATTTTAATATTATGGACTTCTTATAGGTTTTCTATAATCTAGAAGTGGGAAACTAATTTCTGTATTATTTTTTTTCAAAATTTTAGGTTCAGTAGTTTCGGAGATAAGAAGGGACGGGGTGGGGGGAATTAGAGGGATTTAGAGGCATCAAAGTCGATCAATGACTATTGACAAGGTCATTCAGTAACTCTAATGTTGTATTGGTGGTGTAAATAATACATCTGCATGTTGGTCATTTGCGAATTGTGCAAAACGAATGCAGCGCGCCATAGGAATGTATGCGAGTTGCATTTGACGATGTCCCAACCGTTACACTTGTGGATAAGCATTGCCCAATGGAGGTTACGCGGAAATTTTAATGAGAAGTCCTAATTTGAATAAGGCTTTGTTGCGACAAACGTTTCAATACATTACTTTTTCTTCTCTGGTAACAGAATGCTTGACAATCTTACTAGTTGTGTATATAATCAGATGCGGAATCACGTTTTTAAGATACTTAAATATGTTTGGTGTCATATTATGAATTAGTGACAATAATGTGTTTAGCAATCACGTTAGCAATCATAAATTGGATATCCCAATTTGTTCTTGTGGTTATAACTAAACCCTGCCAGAAGCCCATGTTCGGTGTGTGTTTCTGTAAGTGAATAAGGGATGCCAGACATCATTTGCCTATCCCTACTTCTTCATCTTACGAAGGCGGCAGTGCACTTGCGACACTGTGGCGTTGCTTGTGTTACAGGCGACGGTAGCCACCTACCATCAAGTGGACCGTCAGCCTGCCTGCCGATATTTACATAAAAATTGGTACGAAAGTACCTACGTTTATCAGCACCGTAGACATGATTTGAATCCCGGTCGGTTCTGCACTTTTTAACTGTGAATCTGTGAATTAAATATTCCATCTTTGAAGATGTGTATCCTGGTAATCAGCAATGGGCCCGTGTCGTGGATTGTGCCCAGTAGTGGGACTCAAACATGTACATGATGATACAAATATTATGTTTTTAAGGCTAAAAATTTTATTTGCCATCTACTTATTCTACGTTTTCGGTTCTGTTAATCCTTTTTTTTAGTAGGGGAAATGACGTATACGCACTTATCCCTCGCCGACGGGGACAGTCGACGAGTGTCCCCGGGGAGTATGAGACTCGCCCGGTGAAGTGATTTATCACCGGGAATACCCACTAAAACCCCCCCGGATTCTACCATCAGCGGTGATGTGCGGGTCCGAGTTCACAGCGAGGCCTTATCCTTATCCCACGCACCGCTATGTTCTCTTCGAACCCAGCTTAGGGCGATGGCTTTGCCTCACTTTAAATGTGGCGGCCCACTGGCAAGTCGGCCAGCCCTTCGACACCTGAGTGAATCAGCCTGGGGGTCTGCCTCGCGGGCTCGGGTTCTGTTAATCCTAACTAACATCATAAATCCGAAGTGAGTTTGTTTGTTATAGCTTTAACGCCCCAACCAATCATCGTGAAATTTTTCATACACGTTTTCAGGGATACAAAAAATGGAATGGGGT
Source organism: Bembecia ichneumoniformis (assembly GCA_910589475.2). Taxonomy (NCBI): domain Eukaryota; kingdom Metazoa; phylum Arthropoda; class Insecta; order Lepidoptera; family Sesiidae; genus Bembecia; species Bembecia ichneumoniformis. Next base: position 17,977,893 of record OU342532.1, read on the forward strand.
TCCTTTCATCCAGAAAAAAGTACTGTTCCTGAGGGAACATTTAAAAATAAAATTTAAAGATTGAACACCTAAGAAAAAGGGGCTCGGACGAAATCGCGTGCAAAAGCTAGTCTTTCAATAAATCAGAAGATTCGATCATAATTTCTACATTGCTGACGATTTGAACTCTTTGATTTTACTGACCGTACTCGGTATAGTTTGCTAGTGTGCCCATGTGTGTGTGTGCTAGACGACGACTAGACGCGATGACCCACTGCCGGACGACCTTGCTTTTCTTATGCTGTCGTGCTTCCCTTTCACTCTCGTCGCTCATCCGTCACCTTTCTCCCTCATGCGTGCACCGACGCATTTCTACGGCTAGCCACGCCAAGACGGCCCTTGTTCAAGGTCGCGTCGGCGTTTCTATGGTGCCGGATAGGGTGATGTAGGGTTGACTATCGCCCACCAAATATTACTCTATATTATATAAAATATTTTATTGCAACAAAGTTTTTCAAACTTTTAGCAACTGAGAAGTAGATAGATTACATTTTAAAACGAAGTCCCACGCCGCGTCTGTCTTTATGTAAAATATCTGGATCTGCAAAATAGTGGCAGGCAACTGCGTTTCGCAGTCATTTGGGCTGCCCGTCTGGCGGCAGTAACCACCCCCTTACAGAAGACCACCGTGAAATAACAGTACGTGTGCTGTTGTGTTTCGGTGAGTGAGTAAGGGATGCCAGAGCCCATTTTACCTATCCCCTCCTAATCCCTTATCCTTAGCGTTGCAAGTCCTGTAGCGTTGCTTGTGTTATAGGCGACGGTAGCCATCTACCACCAAGTGGACCGTCAGCCTGTCTGCCGATTTTAACATTAAAAAAATGTATGTTCGTAATAATCTCAAAACTACGGAACAGAGTTTTCATCTATCAACAGAGTAAGTAATTCTTGAGGATCGTTAAGGTTTTGTCCTAGGTTCTAGCTAGAGGCTTTGCAAATTGGAGCATACTATGCACAGGTGTATTACCAAGCAGTTCTACCCAAATCCGATAGATGTCGCCTTTTCACCTAATTCTATTGTAGTTTAATTAGATGGCGCCATCAATAGTGTCATATTTTTATTTTTGAATGTGGACTAAATGGCTGGCACCAGTTAGTAATGTTTACATTTAAATCAGTTAATAAATGTACAAACGCAAACAACTTCTTGCACTATCTTCTATCTGTTGAGAAACATACACGGTATACCCATTAAGTTGCCATGCTACAAAAGATACAAAAGAAAAGCAATTGTGCTTTTGAGTTTTTCATTCTTACATAACACAATAAATATTAGGCCAAATAGCACAAGAATTTTTTTTTTTTTTTAACAATTTGACTATATACTCAATATATACACTCGAAAAAAAAACATTTGTTACTATGTATATCCATATATATTTAATAAATATTTTTTATTGTTTATTTTACCAACTTGCCGCACTCGACTGGGTGGACCGCAGAGCTAGGAGGCGCCGGACGGTACACTAATAAGAACTAAGCTGCAGAGCCTGGAACATAGACGCAAAATTGCCTGTCTGATGTATGTATAAGATGTACTTCGGAGAGTGTGTTTGGGAGCTGCATGAGATCATACCGCCTTCATCATACCGCCTGGATAGACGCTGGCCAAGAGCAAACCTATCTTTAATAATAAAAAAATTGAACTTTATTTAAAAAAAAAAACAGTACTGAAAAGAGATTTGTTTTACTTGTCCAAATATATTTGGAATTAAGATACAGTAAATTAAGATATTTGGAATTAAGATATTCGTTAGCGAGAGTCCTTTTAAAAATTTCGCCATAGGTTGACAAATTTTTATAAATTAACTAGCGACCCGCCCCCCGCTTCGCCCTGCATGCAATTTTTATATACCCTAAAACATTCCCCGTTTATCCCTCTTTCCATTAGTGAAAACCGAATTAAAATCGGTCTACCCGTTCACGCGTGATGCCGTGACCAAGGGAAATAGGGATTCATTTTTATATATATAGATTTAGAATTTTCAGAAAATCCTAGTTAAGCTCCGCGGCTTCATCCGCCTTGAATTTCATCAGAGTAAGAGCTATGAAAAACTACGTACCAGCCAAATTTCATGATAATCGGACAATAGGTGTTGGAGTTTAACTATTTCTTATAATGTGATAATATTGCCATCTATAAATTACTGGCGGCCCGCCCCCGGCTTCGCACGTGGTGCAATTTATATATATATATATATGAACATTCCCCGTTTGTCCCTCTTTCCATTAGTCAAAACCGAATTAAAATCGGTCTACCCGTTCACCAGTGATGCCGTGACCAAGGGAAATAGGGATTCATTTTTATATAGATAGATTAACAGAATTAATTTTACATTACTCACGAAAACAAGTCATCGATTTAAAAAAGTTTCCCATGGTTTTCTGTATGCTTACAGAATTTCAAAAACCCATAGGTAACAAAGACCGGACCACTATTTGTCGAGAAGATAGGTATGTGAACCTATTTCAATAGAGTTTCATTTTTACAGCGTTTGACAACCCTAGTTGTTGATATATTACAGTGGACCAGTAGCCCACATTGTTATTGTGGGGCATCGATCGACTTACGCTTAAAGGATTACATTTTTGTATGTCTTCCTTCGTATGCTCGTCGATTTGGGGAGCTGCAAAACGCATAGACAGGTGTTTTTTATGTGTTTTTTTTTTCTATAATTTTTATATCTTTTCCTTGTCGAGAAATTAAGCTGTGTTTAAACTTTAATTTTAATGAATACGTATGGAATTAGAAACTGTTATTAAAATCTGCTATGTGCACTTTTTTGAGTTTCTAACATTTTCATCTTAATGAATAGTTCACTAAAATCAAAATAATATGAATAAAAAATAAATGAACATGAAAAAAAAACCACACCTGTCGTAAAAAAATAGCAAAGTGCTTATTTGTCCAACCTCTTAAAGTGCAGACAAACGCTAAATACTAAAAATATCCATTGTTTAATGAAGATGTTACAAGAAATAGAAAACACAATTGCTTTGAAATATATATATATATATATATATATATATATATATATATATATATATATATATATATATATATATATATATATATATATATATATATAATACTTAAACATGTGAAGAACCAATTGTATTAATTAGAGTTTTCGTTAAAGTAATAGAAACTCCACAAAAAAAGTTAAAACACGACTTTTGACTTTTATTGAAAATTCTCTCGAAAATGGCTTATTGCGCGCATATGAATCCTGTACCTATTAATAAGTTAATGTCAGTTAAAAAAATTGTATAAATAATTTTTTTGTGTATTGTTCTAATGGTAAAAACAAAAAAACACAATTTCTAGGCCTGTTGAATTGTCTCCGCCGCCAGCGAGTTCTAATGTAAATGTCATTTGCCCAAGTGAAGCCCTTAATAAAATATGCTATGTGCAGCAACTTAGAATCTGTTATGTGCAAAATTTACTCTATTATAAAAATAATAAACAAACTATAAAATTTTCATGTTTATAAGACTTTAAGCTTAAGGAGCTTAAGAACAAGCTTACGTATAACAACCCTAAGTATCAAAGGGTTCAACCCTAAATTCAAAAGTTCAAATACTTTTTTTTTATATGAACCTTCATGTAAAATTTTACTGAGTTTACTATGTTCAGTAATGTTACTGAGTGTTATTCCTACTTCTATGGCAATAAGACAAAACGTTTTTAATGCCACTAAAATATAAAATAGCTTCAATTAGTGGCACAGCATACTTCGTTTCGTAGTCATTTAGGCAGCCCGTCTGGCGGCGGTAATCAACAAAACTCTGTGAAATAATAGCATATCTGCTTCTGTATTTCGGTTAGTAAGGGATTCCAGAGCCCATGTCTCTATCCCTTCTTAATCCCTTATCCTTTATCTTACTATCGTCGCGTAGCTTGTGTTATAGGCGACAGTAGCCACCTATTATAAAGTGGACGGTCAACTTATCTAAGGATCTTGACATCATAAAGAAACTAAATTATTAATTAGCTTATTAAAAAATATTATTAATTAATTAGGAATTCTCTTTTATTATCACTATATCAATTCCACATAAGGTAGAGAAGATATTGACTATCTTTCTTCTGACGCCATCTGCGATCTGCGAGTGAACTGAATCTTTTTTTTTATTAACTGACCCTAAAATAAATCTAGATCGTTCGAGGATTCTGGCTTTTCATACTAATGATAATACATTTACACTTCAACGATGTAGTGGTTTAAAAGATCTATATAATATAGTTTCCTTCGCCATTGACGGTACCTCTGTGAACTCCGATCCCAGATGTTTTATGATGCACTGGTTCCTAGGTTACTTATTCACAACTCACAACATTTAAAAAAAAAATTGAAAATGATTTGCAAACTTCTCGTGAACTGTCTTGTATAAAGTTAGAGATCTACGGTTGCCAGAGCCCAATTACTCTATTTCCACATTGTCTCTTATATTTTATAAATTTTGCATACAATTATAAAATTATTTGTATCCTTAACTACCGTTACAACGAAATATGTGGGTAGAAGTAGATTAAATCCACTACCAAAATCCGTTAGCTGATTTAGAAAAAGCCCGTTGGACGAGTGGTTAGGGTGCTTGCCTTAACGCTCTGTTCTAAGGTTCCCGGGTTCGATTCCCGGCAGGGTCAACATTGAAAAATCAATTTTTCAAATTTGGCTCTGGTCTGGATTTGTAAAGTTGTGGCAGGGCACAATGCGTTTTCGCAGTCATTTGGGCAGCCCGTCTGGCGGCAGTAACCACAGTACAGAAGACCACCGTGAAATAACAACACGTGTGTAGTTGTGTTTCGGTGAGTGAGTAAGGGATGCCAGAGCCCATTTCCCTATCCACTCCTAATCCCTTATCCTTAATCCCACTGTAGTCGGCAGCGCACTTGCAGCAGCTTTGGCGTTATAGGCGACGGTAGCCACCTACCATCAAGTGGACCGTCAGCCTGTCTGTCGACCTTAACATAAGAAAAAAATTAGCGAAAAAACCGATAGGGGCGAACTTTTTTTGCATTTTTTATATAAGACTAGCGTTCCGCCCCCGGCTTCGCCCGGCGTGCAATTTTTATATACCCTAAAACAATCCCCGTTTATCCCTCTTTCCATTAGCGAAAACCGAATTAAAATCGGTCTACCCGTTCGCGCGTGATGCCGTGACCAGGAGAAATGGGGATTCATTTTTATATATAAGACTAGCGACCCGCCCCCGGCTTCACCCGGGGTGCAATTTTTATATACCCTAAAACATTCCCCGTTTATCCCTCTTTCCATTAGCGAAAACCGAATTAAAATCGGTCTACCCGTTCGCGCGTGACCAGGAGAAATGGGGATTCATTTTTATATATAAGATTTGACATTTTGAAGATATATCCGCTAGTGATATTAATATTATAAAAATAGAGAGGAGATTTTTTTAAGTTTGTTCATATTTGTAAATTTCTTTTTTTTTTAAAGGCTATAAAATTGCACCCGGCGCGGCGGCTTGTCGGTATAGTTATGTTTGGTAAAAAAAATACAAAGAACTTTCTTTTATTTCCGGTTTGCGTCTAGACGTGTTCCCACCTTGACCTATGGGTTGAGGTCGGGAGTCAAATGAGGTCAACTAGGTGACCCAAGGGTACTATGAATAGTAATAGACGAGATTACATTGTGCAGAAAGGTCCGAAAGATTCTTATTCTGAGGGTGAATTCTGGAGGGGGGTTTATAAACGTTCTTGTTATGTTGACCTATTCAATAGCACAAGTTTGTTAGTTTAGGGTAAAAATCTTTATTTTTTAAACTTTTCTTAGTAAACTTATACTTACCCTTTTCCTTTTAATACAAAGTGCAAGGCACTTTTAAAGACAGGCTAACGGTCCACTCAATACTGCAGTTGTCTAATGATATAAAGAAGAGATGAAGAAATGAAGAAATGAGAAAGAAAGAAAGAAAGAAATGAGAAGAAGAGATAGAAGAGATGCAAGTATACGTTGCATCCTGATACGTGAAAGAGTACTTACTAATGTTGTTATTGAAAGATGAATATCATTTACTAACGGAATAAAGCTAGAATAAGCTAAGCTAAAAATGTAGATTTTTACTAATCCAATAATAATTAGTAAAAGTCTACATTTTAAGGTTGAAAAGGGTTAATTTTGGGTTTAACTTTGTTTTAACCTTTTTATTGGAAATCACACATGATGGTGAGTTCAAATTTAACAACAAAAAAAACACATTGTTTAAAGTTATTTTAATCTGTTATTTATCGCTTTTTTTTACAAAACTGTCTATGTATTTGGTAATACTCAAATTGTAGGCTTTTTGAGCAACAGCCTTACCATACATATACAGTAAATGGTTTAAAGTGCGAAATGAAATAAGAGATTTGGTAACACAAACGCGAGAACATTGCACAGCACACATGCGCAGGCGCCGATCTAAAACCTCGTCCGGCAGCGCCGATAATGGCCGCCGGGGTGAATGGCCGACGGTTACATATTTAGAAAAAAATATTTGGCAAATGTTCAGTGCGGCGCACTTTACAATTGATGACAAAAAAAATTAGTCACATACGGTATTTGACTATATAAAACAAATTGTTACTAGACTAACTGTAAATATTTTTTTAAACCGAATTAACTAAGACAGTATTTAAAAATATGTACGATTTTCATAAAAAATCATTATTAAAATAACTAAATTTTCATGTTTTACCGCGTGATTAAAAACGCACGCGATTGGTGGCACATAGAGTTGCGTCATTTGCTTTGTTTACAGTCGATGCTTAGTACCGTATTAAGGAGCATGATTAGGGTCCTCCGTAATGATGGGACATGATTAGGGTCCTCTTTATCATTGGTCTCCATATTATTTGATCACAGACATATAGGCGCGAATAGTCGGGTGCGGAGAATATAACTCAACATTAGGTCAAGCGTTGTAATTCTAAACCAAACGCTATGATCGGCACAAATCCACCAAACACGTAGCACAATTCACTTGATGTAAACCGATTGCCTTCTCGTAAGGTACTGCTCGGCTGACATGCCTCTGCGTTAGCGCTCGGTGTTGTGTCAGAGTCAACGACAATGACATTCCGATCTCGCTGTCCAGTTGACAACTGACAGTTGTCATTGCTGTTTACTCCCGTTAATCAAAAGCGCCGTCAAGTACATGAGCGTACTACGATGTGACAGCTAAATGTTTGTTTGCAAGCAAGTGACGTATTGATATCACGTGACCCACATGTATGGCGTCTCTAGCGTTTTGGTGGTCTTATTTATCATTTAAACTTTGATTGTAATTTTCATAGAAATAAAGCAATTCACAAAGAATGAATCAAAGTATTATGGTATAATGAACAATTTGAGATATTTTCCTAAAATCTGTCAAATACCCTATTGTACATTTTTACTTTTAACCCCCGACGCTAGACGCAAAAGAGGGTTTGTAAGTTTGACTTGCGTATCAGTCTGTGTGTCTGTGTCATCATAGCTCCCGGTCAGCTTATTTCTGAGCTTATTTCCTATTTGACGAAGGGATCTCACTGACTTCCACAGGTTCGATTGATTTGAAATGTGGTATACTGTTAACTTCACCGGTATTTTCATGACATGGTAACCTTGACCCGATGCTGTAGCATTAGTAGTCTGCGGGATATCCGATTCCTCAGCAACCTACAGCAGCAATAGCGTGTTTGAGCACATTAGAATGGTCGGGAGTTAGTTTGTAATTTATAATTATAGCTTATGTTGATTATTTCTTTGTATTGTATTTTATTGTAGGATGTCTTGATATTAAGGGAACATACTATTCAAGAAACTATTTTATTTTAGCATCAACAATTGGACAAAATAACCTGTTGTTCTCTTCAAAACTTTTCGATGTTATCTTGATTACAGCCTTTATAATAAATTAAATGAAATTTGGGACAACGTAGATATTACCCAATAATCTTCTCTGTCTGAAAATTGAGACATATCAGAACATATCATTAACTTATTAGTTACACTGTGAAGGGGTCAATAAAAATATAAAACTTATTTCATAAATTAAATAAAACTAGCGAACCGCCTCCGGTTTCGCACGATTTTGGAATTTTCAAAAATCAATTTTTAGCTGATTCTCACGTTATAATGTAGACTTATTTTCCAAATTTCAACTTTCCAGACTTATTAGTTTTGGCTGTTAGAAAAGTAATTGAAAAGTTCGTGGTATTGGATGCTCTGTGATTTACCTACGTCTGGATTCCTATCAATATATTACTTAGTTAAAATGTCGTCGTTTTATATGTATGATTGTGTGAGGCACGTAATTATTGTCTCGCAGTGTACGAACAGCGGCCAAAGCTCCCGTAGAGATGATATACAACAGCGCCTACGGACTATAGACGCCTCTGTACACGCATTTTTGATGCACTACTGCCATGTAATACAAAAATCATTAATACAGAAGATTAATGCTACAAAACTATATGTTACTAGCGACCCGCCCCCGGCTTCGCCCGGGGTGCAATTTTTATATATATGAACATTCCCCGTTCATCCCTCTTTCCATTAGTGAAAACCGAATTAAAATCGGTCTACCCGTTCACGAAATGGGGATTCATTTTTATAAAGTTGCGGGCTCAGCTAATATGGAATAAATGTATTAACACCTAAGAAAAAAGGACGCGAAGGAAATCGCGGATAAAGGCTAGTTCTTTATACTGTAGATAAGGGTTTCAAAATGAATAATAAATAATTTATTCAAGCCAATTTTCTAAAATTTCAGCCTTATTTATATAAAATACAAATGAAACATCAGTTTTAAAAACATGATAAATATAGACAGGGGCATACTGTAAAGTGCGGTTTTAACCGTGAAATAACAGCACGTGAGCTGTTGTGTTTCGGCGAGTGAGTGAGAAAAGCCAAGGCCTCCCACCCCTCATTCCCCATCCTTAATATCTTCCCACTATTCTGACAGGCGAGCTTTGCCAGTTTCCTGCAGGGACAGCAGCAATCTTCTATCATCGAGTGAATCATCAGCCAGAGCGGTAGCACCATTAGACTATCATTGCTCACGTTTCAAATAATATTATTGCCACAATATAGTTATAGCAAACGATATCCTCGCATGTGCCTCGTATAGGTATGCAGATAACCTTGGTTCTAACAGACAAACACACAGTGCATTGCCCTCGACCCTCGTCTCATCACCAACATTACTACGTCCATCTTTGTCTTCCAATGTTTTGTTTGTACTACATTATGCATGTCTATCCATTACCAAAAAACCACATAAGATAACTAGTATTGATTTTTTTTTATGTTATGTCGACAGACAGGCTGACGGTCCACTTGATGGTAGGTGGCTACCGTCGCCTATAACACAAGCAACGCTACAGGTGCTGCAAGTGCGCTGCCGACTACAGTAGGATTAAGGATAAGGGATTAGGAGGGGATAAGGAAATGGCTTTTGAGTTTACCGCATTTTGAATACGACAATGTGCAGTAACAGTCAAGGACTAGGTGAGGGTGGTTGGCCTCTTACGTGCATACTAAAACACTCTAGTGCTGTTATATGTTAAAAGGAAACATGACCTCAGAATAATTACATAAATTCAAAAGATTGTTGAAGCCCCACTGAAAATGGAACACGAAAAATAAATACAACCTTACTCAAGTATTATTAGAGTTTAATTCGCTTGCCGCATATTCCAAGCAACACAAGAAAATACAAAGTGTAAATGCGACCCTGAACGCTTTGTTGCATGCAGGATCGCCAAATGTCTTTCAGTCTATTCTAACTCCTTGAGAATAGATTTGTATAGCATTGACTTTAAATTAAAATAATAATAAAAAAAAAACTCTATTTGCGCGAAGACATGTTTACAGGATTTTAATTTATATACAGCAGTAACAGTACAAAGTATGTTCTAACCAGCGAGCTCCTAACCTATAGAGTACTAATAATGTGAGCCATCAAACTCCGAAACAAATCAGTGATTTGTCACTAATAAACATCTAATAAGGTGCCTAATAAGGTGTGGAAAAAACAGTAAAACATCGAACTTCAAAACAGACAGAATCACATTTCATCGGTAAGTTACAATAAATACATATATCAAGCTTTTTTTTAATGTTAAGATCGGTAGATAGGCTGAATGACGGTCCTCTTGATGGTAGGTGGTTACCGTCGCCTATAAGCAACGCCAAAGCTGTTGCAAATGCGCTGCCGACTACAGTAGGATTAAGGTTAAGGGATTAGGAGGGGATTAGGAAATGGGCTCTGGCATCCCTTACTCACTCACCGAAACACAACAGCACACATGCTATTATTTCACGGTGGTCTTCTGTAAGGGGGTGGTTACTGCCGCCAGACAGACGGCGAAACATAATGTGCCCTGCCACTACTTTCCAGATATAGACCAGAGTCAAATTTGAAAAGTATACTTTTAAAAGTTGACCCTGCCGGGAATCGAACCCGGGAACCTTATAACAGAGCGTTAAGGCAAGCACCCTACCCACTTATCCAACGGGCTCGTCAGTTTTTAATTCATATTTATATTAACACGGCTCAAGATAAAATGGACATGTGGAGTGACGCTGTGACGCGTATCTTTTCGTCTCGCTTTCAATTAAGCAAAAAGTCCGAATGGCTTGTTTACAATCTTATTTACATCTCTAGTAAATTCGAAATACAACGAGGTGTTTGGCGCCCAAGCGAGCGAGATGAGTCAGTTTGTGCGATAACAAGCGATTCGAAAGCAACTCCTCGGAGCTTTTGCGAAGTTACCTGCGACAGCGAACCGGCGACACATTAAGGGAATCATTGACGACTTTTGGCAAGTTTAACGGTATCATCGGACAAGTTTAGTGATTTTGGAATTCATCTTGGTTTGTGAAAATAAATCGTTCGTTTCTAACGAAGAAATTTCTTTGTACTTACTTATTTTAGTTTTGCGTAACGTGTTACTGCTGAAAAGTGTACATAATTTATCGATTATATTAAGTATGTTAGGATCTTGATCGGAATATGGTGTACGATAATTAAATATTTTTCTTTGTTATTAATTAATAATTTTGAAATATATTTTTAATATAAAAGTTACTATTTAAAAAAAAATCTATTTTAACGTTTGTTAAACTTCACAGTCCTAATTAACATAATTAGCAATGAGTTTCGTAAAAGATGGCGGTAGGTCGCGTCCATATGACGTCATTTATTCTATTGTTCCGATAGTTAGCGTTTTATCAAATTTTGGCCAAACACTGCATTCGATTTCCGACCAAAAGTAAAATTGTTAAATGGTTGAAATTCGATTGACAGAAATGACAAACGAATCTAAATATCATTTAGAAGGCCTTGGAACAGGAACAAATTGTTCCTCTATTTTTTTATCCTTCTCCACTTTGTAAGTTTAGGTGTACAATTTCTCCAAACTATGTAAACTGCAAATTTTCGAGTAACCATTATGATGAATGAAGTCTTTGTGCTTGCACATACATAGCTTTTAAAGCGCTTGAATTCTGACACTATTCTGCGCATATATTTGTAAATAAGTATTCCCACAGCGCTGTTGGGCTAACTGTGAAATTCATTTCAGTATTCCATTGCTGTATTTTTGGCATTTGCCTTTAACAGATTTCAAATTAAGCTTATATGTAAAAGATGGAAACTTATAGTGATTGCAAAAAGATTTTGTTTAATTTCTTTAATTTATCTACAAATTAAGGATTACGAAGGTATAGAGAAACGGTCTCGGGCATCCCTTATTCACTCACGGAAACAAAACAGCACACATGCTTTTATTTCATTGTAGTCTTCTGTAAGACGGGCTGCCCAAGTGACTGCAATACGCAGTGTGCCCTGCCACTACTTGTCAGATCCAACTATGAAAACTATTTTTAAAGTTAGGTCAGAGTCTGACCGTCAGACGGTAATCAAACCTGGGACTACTGAGACAGAGTGCTAAAGAAATCGCCCACTCGACCAAAGGGGTTGTCGTAACATTTATTTTTTAGATATTTCGTCAAAAATCATCAATAAAAATCGTATTATTAACACAGCAGAAGATAAATGAAAGAACTATGTTTGGTACTCAAGTTTTTTTCTCAAAATTAGTCTCCAAATAAGTTTGAGAACCTAGGACCAGTAGGATTTGCAAGACGGCTTTGCAAAAACTCTCTTATTTCACGTTTTAGAAGAGTTAGTCAAAACTATTCTTTTATAACAATTACACGCGTCATTTGGGCAGCCCGACTGGCGGCAGTAACCACCCCCTTACGGTGTTTAAGGGTTCGGTTGTGTTTCGGTGAGTGAGTAAGGGATGCCAGAGCCCATTTCCCTATCCCCCTCCTAATCCCTTATCCTTAATCTTGCTGTAGTCGGCAGCGCACTTGCAGCAGCTTTGGCGTTGCTTGTGTTGGCGACGGTAGCCACCTACCATCAAGTGGACCGTCAGCCTGTCTGCCGATCTTAACATAAAAAAAAAGAAAAACCAAGTAGTTAAGTTAAGTTATGGTTTGTTTAGAGTTTCATATAACATACGGTTGAAATGACATAATGGCTTACAAGAATTGTTCCATTAGTATTGTATGCGCGACTCTAGGCAGCGGCGTTTGTGTTACATGAATCAGCTAAATATGTACCTAACCTATCGCAACGTCCGCTTCATTCGGCGGTGACCTCAAGCCCAAGCAACGTGTAGCCTCGCTCTGCTCGTGTCTAGCGGTCAAACACCCGATACCACCCGAATAGCACGCAAGGTCAACACTGGAATAGTTTCCGCTTGGGTCAAATGTTTTATGAGAAAATTAGCCAACCGCAACATTTATACAGGGGATCCGCTGGATGAATGGTTAGGATGCTTACCTTAACGATCTATCTCAATGGTGCCGGGTTCGATTCCCGGCAGGCACGACTTTGGAAATAAAGTTGGCCCTGGTCTGGATCAGGAAAGTAGTGGCAGAGTACACTGCATATCGCAGTCATTTGGGCAGCCCGTCTTTCTGCAGTAGCAGCACGGTGAACTTTACAAAAGTTCACAGTGAAACAACAGTTGCGTTTCTGTTAGTAAGTAAGGGATGTTACTCTATCCCTTATCCTTCATCCTACTATGGTCGGCAACGCACATGCATAGACTGTGGCGTTGTTATAGGTCAAAGTTACCATCTACCATCAAGTGGACCCTCAGCCTGTCTGTCGACCTAAACATTAAATATAAATAAATAAACTGGGGTTGCTAGTCTGGCTGCAGAAACCATCTTTTTACAGAAGACTGTAGTGAAATAACAGCATCTATCCTAATTACCCACGGATTACTTTAAAAATATAAATTCAGATATCATCAAACTCATCAATTTACTTATTCTAAGTTTTGTGTAAAAGTTAGGTGGTTCTTTTTTGAATAATTTTTTGTGAGCTTATCGCAAAGATAAAATCTAAATATTTTATGTTTTCTAATATATCTTAATATTTCCTACTAATTGTACAGTAATTATTAATACTGCTATAAAATGTAACAATAATTATAAAATTATATTAAATTTTATAAGTATTATAATAAGCATTATTATTTATATTAGTATCCCGTTGGATGAGTGGTTAGGGTGCTTGCCTTGCTGTTTCCACGGCAGAACCCGGTCCACTTCGCTCAAGGGCAAGGGGACACCGAGGAGTTTTAGTGGGTATTCCCAGTATCGCTATTATCAGGTGCTGGGCAACCCCCACATACCCCTATCGCCTGCCAAGCGGTAGGGTATCCGTAAACGGATTTCTCCTCGTAAAAAAAAAAAGGGTGCTTGCCTTAACGCTCTGTTCTAGGGTTCCCGGGTTCGATGCCCGGCAGGGTCAACTTTGAAAATGAACTTTTCAAAGTTGGCTCTAGTCTGGATCTGGCAAGTAGTGACAGGGCACACTGCGTTTCGCAGTCATTTGGGCAGCCCTTTTGGCGGCAGTAACCATCACCTTACTGTTGTTATTCGGTAGTGAGTAAGGGATATTAGAGCCCATTTCCCTATCCCCTCCTAATCCATTATCCTTAATCCTACTGTAGTCGATAGCGCACTTGCAGCACCTGTGCCGTTGCGTGTGTTATAGGCGACGGCAACCATCTACAATCAAGTGGACCGTCAGCCTGTCTGCCGATCTTAACATAAAAAAAATTGATTCCTCGAAAACTGAAGCTTTAAATACACAGGGAAGAACTTAGAAACCTTAAAGCGTTATCGCCTTTGATCACTTTAAGAAGAATCTTACTCAGAATATTAATTATTTATTAATCAGCCTGTCTAACGACCATTATCATAAAAAATAACCAATGAGTTTATCACCTTCGAAACGGCTGAATCGACTTTTTTCATTTGTAAGTGTTCCACTTTTTAAAAAGTAACTATATTGTGAGGGTATTTCGGTGATTCTTCATACGGGCCAAGAGATGATATCATAATCCTAATAAAATTATAAATAGGAAAGTTTGTGTGTTTTGATGTTTGTTCTTCAATAACGCAAAAACGGCTGAACGGATTTGCATGAAATTTTTGCACACATATAGTTTATTACCTGGATTAACATATGGGATACTTTTTATCCTGGACACATGTTAGGTTCTCTAGGGACCTTCTAAAATATTAATAAGTCATCACAACGGCGACTCCTATGTTTTCATTATTCAACGCGTATGAGGTCGCAGGCACAGCTAGTAGTCATAACTCTATCACAAGTATCAACTATATCAAAGTATATAACTCAGTTTATATTCTGTGATATTTTATTTATTTATTTTTATTTTATTTTATTAGGGAAAACAAACAATATTAGACTAAGAAAAAAAAAAGTAAAACATACTTAAACTTAAATAATAGTGCAATCAACAACATTATATATATAGTCTTAGCTCATATAATAGTCTTTTTTAAAAATCACTAAAAGAACAGTTTACATGCTGAACGATGGACAGGCTTATGATGTCTTTATTGCTCACATATTTTTCTCAGGCGTTAATATTTTTTATTTTTCGATGATCCCTCGGGAATAGTACTTTTTTCTAAATAAAAATACCCTATGTTCTTTTTTTGAATCCATGACAGCGTGTATGCTAAATTTCATGATGATCGGTTGAGTGGTTAAGGCGTGAAATCGTAACAAAAAAACTCACTTTCGCATTTATAATATTAGGGTAATTATACGGAATAGTTACGATGTCCAAAATGTTATCCCGTAATCAAAGATTTTCAACTATTTAGATCGGGCAAGACGAAAGAAACCGTAATGTGACATTTAGAACCACGTGGTACAAAATCGCTCAGTCCATCATCAACTTTACAAGGCTGTTTAATTTAGCTACGCCAAGGACATCCAGATTATGGCGAACAGGATCAATATTTTTGTAGGAAAATTTTCCCAATGCCCTCTCTATATATTTAATCTTTTTGTCCGTAATAAATAGAAGTTATTAAAAAGTGATGACTGTAAACTCTAAAAATGATTCAGTCTGGAGATAACTAACCTCCACCAAGCCCTAACCTAGACAAACACTTGACCTATGTCACAGTCATCATTGTGGACAATAAAGTTGTTCAACCGGTCATTGGCACATAACCTTGGAATGCCCCATTCTAGCGCGCAGAGACGTATATTTTGACGCTGTGTTTTTTATGTCATATACCTAATAAACTTGAGGTCTAGTATTTATTGTGAATATAAATTAATTAATATTAAATGTTTTTTTTAAGGAAAAATCCAAATAAAATCAAGGGAATAGAACGCAAACACCAGAGATTAAAAAAATATGAAAAAATGTGATTATATTTATCTGTGACTTTTAGATTATCCAAACTTAAAGTTTTATGTCAGATATCAAATTAATACAATCCCAATAAATATATATATAATAAAATCGTAAAGAGCCTTGTCTGTCTGTCTGTATAGATTATTTAAAAAAAATTGTACACGTTGTACTTAATATGTTACTGAGGTAAACAAAATAGTTTTTAGAATTTTTATATGTTTAATTGTCTCTTTGTCTGTGCGTTTGTGCATGCTTAACTCTGAAACGGCTTAACCGATTTGAATGAGGTTTTCACTGATGTATGCAAGCTTCCCGAACATTTGAGTGTTTGTTTCACTCCAATCGATTTACAAAAAAAAGTTTCACGCTCTACCAAAAACCACGCGGACGAAGTTGCGGTCTCAGCTAGCATTACCTATAATGCAAGTGAATTTGTTTGTTTGCGAAGCTTTCACGCCTTAAACACTCATCCGATCAATATGAAATTTTACATACACATTGTTAAGGATGCATATAAGGACATACATAAAGGCACCTTTCATTCAAGAAAGATTAGATAAAATTATTGGTCATGTTATTTCTGTCAGTCACGGGCAAAGCTAGCAAAGCTTTCCAGAGGCGAAGCTAATTAGAAAAAAGATTTGTGTATAGGTATGTTTGTAATGAATAAACTCAAAAACTACTGGACCGATTTTAAAAATTCTTTCACTTATAGAGAGCTACATTATCAGCGAGTAACATAGGCTACTCACCCTCCCCCCATCTCCCCCTCCTTTACCCCCTCCATACAGATGTATGTTTGTAATGAATAAACTCAAAGACTACTGGAGCGATTTAAAAAATTCTTTCACCTATAGAAAGCTACATTTATCAACGAGTAACATAGTATTTTATAAAAAAACGTGCAACAGCTAAAAAAGAGACACTCTTAATGTAATTTCTAACTCCTACCCAATAAAAGCTATTTTCATTATGAACACAGAAAACATTATTTCTATTATTATTATTCCACGAAAACGTTAAGGAAAATTTATTTAATTCAAAGATAGAACAGTTTGTAGAACTTGACCTAGACAACGTCCGATCTAGCTAACCTTGAGTCTAGAGGTCGACGACATCCCGGCGCGGTGACGTCAGCGGATAGCGTGCACATAGTGAACGCTCACGTCATCGCCACGCGCCTCTACGGATACTAGCTTTTGTTCTCGGCTCTGTCCATGCAAGCCTTTTATTTCGTGGATGTTTTATCCCGTTTATTTCGGATGAAACATTTACCGCATGCTTTCTGGCCGTGAAGCCCTAGTGATGCTTTCCTCTGATGTCCGGCAGGCACTCCAAACTGTCTCCATTCATGATGAAAAACATGTCAAATGGCTTAATGCGAATTATAAATGCGAAACTGAGTGTGTTTTCTTCAGTGCCGGATTTATACTTTTCTTGAGTATGGGCCCATTCGCTTTGTGCCGCCTCTTCCTCGTGGCCTAGACAGACCTAGGCCTTTATTAGGTAATTATTATTATAATTGCATTTATTATCGCACAAGAATTGGATGGCTCCCGAAAGCGTGCGAAAACCATCTAAAATCCGCCGCCCCTAGGCCGCGGCCTATACGGCCTATTGACAATCCAGGGCTGGTTTTCTTCACGCCTTAGTTAAGCTTTCAAGCCTTAACTACTCGACCGATAATCATGAAATTTAGCATACACGTTGTCAAAGATGCAGAAAAAGAAATAGAGGACTTTTCATCCCGAAAAAAGTACTGTTCCCATGAGATCATCAAAAAATGGAAATAAAACTTACAGTAATATATAAGCAATAAAGATTTAAAAAATGTTTTCACAGGGGCGCGGATGATCGGAAGATAAAGGTTAGGCGACATTAAGTCGCATGTAAGTCTTAAATAGAAGTTAAATCATATAAAAAACATCTTATATGCGACTTTGCTACTGACGTCAGCTTTGAGCTTTAAAAGTCAAATTTAGTGTGACGAACAAATTTATTACGAAATGCTAAAATAGTTTGTCTTTAGTAACGACTGTTCTAATGTAACCTCAATGACTTTGTTCTGTGACATCTAGGCAACTCGTACGGAATGCACGCCGATGAACAACTTATTATTTTTAGCATAGTTCATCTTTTACTTGTGGCTTTTACTTCTAACTCTATATAAATATTTAATGTTTTAAGTTTAGAGTAGGCATGATGACGGTATTAAAGAATCAAAGAATAAATGGTTTTGGAGAAAAATATATGTTGAAAGGAGTCTAAAAAAATAGTCATTTTTTGTATAAAAATTGAGATTAATAAGATTTTCAATAAAATAGAAGTAAAAATAACTGCAATCGGCCATGTTAATTGAAACACCAATCACAGCGAATGACGTCACGCCCAGGTAAGTGCCATCATGTTACTTGACTTTGCTTTGACAAAATGAAAAATCTGATGAGACGTCGGCTTGTGACGTCACGTTTCATCAGACGCGATGCCATGAAACCTAAGAGCGTTTTCGCGCGTTATTCAAAATAGATTTAAAAAACATTCAATAATACGCGTTGAAATTTAGTTTTGGAAGGGGACACCTACCATTATGGAAGGGAATTTAAAAATCTGTCATCATGCTATTTAGCTGTGATAATATTGAGCGTTGTGTGTAATGATGGGCGAAAGAGGAAATCGTGGTTACTGGCTGTTCCAATTGGCTCTTACAGAGACGGATTCTGGGATAGGAAGAGAGATCGCTGTGAAATACCATTACGTAATCCGCTTTGTCCCTAAACTTTTAATCAATTAAGTGTTCTTAGGCTATAGTACTTGGCCAGCTACCATCACGAGGACTGTCAGCTTGCCTGCGTCTCTCTATCATTGACACAATCATTCCTGACTCGACCTATTTCGTAAGGTTATTGTAATAAAATTTAAAGACAATATGGTAATTTTGATAAGATGTTATTTGAAAGGTTTTTTTTGTTTCTATTGTTTTGCAAAAACCAAATACCCTTAATAAATAAACTAGATATAACACATTATTAAGCTTAGTTCCCCAGGAAATTTATGCTACTTAATGGCTTGGGATAAGCGATAGCAAAACTCCCTGAAAAATTTACAGAATTAGGTACTTTAAAGTCTGCAATATTTACCGATTATTACCGAATGGTCCCGAAGCGTATTAAAAATAAAGTGCTATTTAAAAATACTATATTTAGGCTGAGTGTACAAGTTTTAGAGTTATATTGTAGCGATTCGCTTTCAGCCAACTACCGGTGGGTTCCACGACCCTCGGCGAGAATTTGGAGAGTGATTGAACCGTGAACTCACACATGCAGAATGCACAACAAACGCACACACAAGAGTACTCTGTGTGAATTGTTAGATACGATGCATACGAGATGAACAAAACGAAAATTCGCCTGTTGGAACTGATTACAACATTTCTTGGAATAATTGTAACACTCGATTCTACTCGTCTTATGTATAAAGGTTAGGTATGATTAAATTTATATTGTATGTTTGAAAGTTTTATTAATTTTAGTAGTGGCAGGGCACACTGCGTTTTCGCAGTCATTTGGGCAGCCCGTCTGGCGGCAGTAACCACCCCCTTACAGAAGACCACCGTTAAATAACTGCACGTATGCTGTTGTGTTTCGTTGAGTGAAGTAAGGGATGCCAGAGCCCATTTCCCTATCCACTCTTAATCCCTTTTCCTTAATCCTACAGCAGTCGGCAGCGCACTTGCAGCAGATGTGGCGTTGCTTGTGTTATAAGCGACGGTAGCCACCTACCATCAAGTAGACCGTCAGCCTGTCTGCTGACATTATCACAAAAATATAATAATAATAATGGGATTCCGTGGCGGTTCCCTCCCGGGCCAGATGCAGAGAGCGGTGCTGCTCGATACGGCCAGAATAGTACGTCGGTTTCTGTCCTTGTCGCCCTGAACCCCGACCAACTGTGCTTCTGTCGGGGGTAACACCGTCTCTCCCCTCATTTTGGCTTTTGGAGGGGGAGACGAGTTAAAATGAAATAATAATAATAATAATTTTAAAAAAAAGTACATAACTTCTACCAATTAAGATAAGTTATTGAAGTTATTATCGGTTACGACGACTCATCGTTCGAGACATAGCCAACTTTTGAAATGAACCTTAAGGTTGGCCCTGATCTCGATGTTTACAGTCATCGGGAAGCCGGTCTGGTGGCAGTAACCACCCCGTTACAGAACACAACAGCATAAGCTGTTATGGGCCTCCTCCAACTTTTTCCATGGCTCCTTTTCTTTTGCCCTGTTAATCCAGTTCCTCCCAGCTGTCTATTCCCAGCTATCAGCCCATCATCAGCCCACCGTGTGTTCGGTCTACCAACATTCCTTTTACCTAGTTGGTCCTTTCCATTTAGGGCTTCTTATTCTCCATCTTTTGTCATCATAACGTGAGATGTGTCTTGTCCATAGCCACTTCAATTTTAAGGCTTCTGTAAGTGCATCCCTTAACTTTGTTTTCTTTCTAATTTGGTAGCTGAAAATCGGTAGCTGAAGCACAACTGAAAATCAGCGCTGTAAAAATGTTGCAGCCTAAGCTGAGTTGTGTCCTTTTGGTGTTTACTTATAATGTTTTTATTTTTTTTTGTGTTCATTTTTTTTTCTTTTAAATGCCAATAAATGTTTCTTTCTTTCTTTCTTTCTTTCTTTAGCTACTCATTTTTTGTGTTTTCCGTACTTATTATTTTGTGAAACTTAGGATATGGAAATAAAAAGGCTTTATTATTATTTATTATTATAATTGAGCTGGACCTACGTTTTGTTATATCTTGCAAGTCTCATTCAGATTTAACTTCAAAAGTGAAACGTAAATTGGATCTTCCGTTTTACTGTGTCAAATGATAAATTTATGTAAGACTAGCTGATGCCCGCGGCTTCACCTGCGTTGAAAAAAAAAACCTCTGACTAAATATATGAGCAATGTAACACCTAACATCTTTATTGCAGTTATAGCTTCGCCAGGCGTTAGATGATCCCTCGGGAAAAGTACTTTTTTCTGGATTAAAGGTACCCTATGTCCTTTCCTACATCCCTGACAACGTGTATACAAAATTTCATGATAATCGGTTCAGCGATTTAGGCGTAAAAAGGTAACAAACAGACAGAGTTACTTTCACATGTATAATATTAGTATGAATTAATAACTGAATACAATAATTAAATTAAATATATTCAGTGCTTACAATAATTAAATATATTTCAGTATACCTACTAATTAATGTAACTAAGTACTTTAGTAGACAGTATAATACTAATTGTTTCTAATAATTGTTTTTATGTCTTCTTTAATTTCTTAATGTGAGATTATTATACAATTTAATATTGGCTTATTGGGAAATTAGTAAGATTGATAATTATGTGTAAATTAGTACTGTTAAATAAATAAAGTAATCCAAATATTTATTAGCGCACTCAATTTTCTTTTGTGCGTATATAAGCCTTTAAGTTAAAGATTTTTAAATTTATGTTTGAGACTTAAAAAAATAAGAGTATTAAAAAAAAAGATTTAATCAATGTAATGATTAATATTTACAGCTGTAAGTACAAATCATTTGCTATAATTATACTGTTAAGAAACGTGAAAAATCTATTGCAGTAACCAAAGTGAGCACCAGTCTATCTAATAATAGAAATAATATGAATTGTTTAAGTAAATATTAGCATTTATTTAAGCAAAACAGCATTTAAACAACATTTACATATATTTAACTAATGACTCAAACAACACATTAATTAACGAACCTGCACTAAAGTTGGTATTAAAAAATAAATTCAAACTAAAAATTAACATCTTATCTTACAAAAAGTCTTGCGCCTAAACCGAATTGTTCCAAAACAAAAGGTGTCTACAAAGCTGCGCAGACGCAAGCCGTGTCTGTGTGAGTGAGACTTGTGTATATTATTATACATAGACTAAAGCGACGTAAACTTTGTAGACTTGAAAAATACACTATGAAACTGTGAAATTAATTTCAGATTTTTTTTTAATTCAAGTTGACCACTTGGTTTAAAATGAAAGCATAGATCTTTCTGAACCATCCTTTTGGAAAATTATGAGGGAGATCTATTTGCAGTTGTGAACGTCTTCAGGTCTTGAAATGGTGATGAATATTAATATAATTTTACAGAAAGTAAAACCAAAAAATAACTGCCATCATTCAGATATCTAATTTAAAAATAAATAAGCAAAAAAAAATTAATGGGAGCATGAAATTAAAACTATAGTTAAAATGTGAACTTTATAAAATCTGAAATTATGGGATGTATTTAGTCTTTTTGAAAAAAGGATTTTAGATGTGTTTGCACCTTACATATTACTACTATTATATTTAAAAAATAATGTTTTTATAATTTAAAAAATATTAAGGGTCTCAGTAATTATTTTTATTAATTACTGAATTATCAAAGCTCTCACTCTTTAGCCAGCACGGGTGATTTTAATTTTATAATAATTATTACTCCTTTGAAAGAATAGACTTTGACTTGCTCTATACTGCATTCATATTATTAGGAAAGTCAGAGCTGATGTTATATTTTTTATGATAAAAAGCGGCAAGCGGACTGACGTGCGTACACTTGACGGTAGTTAACCAGTTAGCCTCAAAATTAGTGATTTATTTAAAAAAATATTTAACTGTTTCCAAAATAAATAAAAAAATATTAACGTCAAATGTAGCTTTAGTCAAATGTATTAAATGTAGAATTTAGTGCTAAATCTCTGCTTAGTACTAAGATACAAGTAGAAACATAGTTACCACCAGGGCAAAGGTATTAGTCTTACCGAAGCACTACAAGATTATTTAGGACAATTAATACCATATGGTGGTTCGGTACTAACTACCCCCTTATACAATATATGCATTCCATCGTGTTTAGGATGTAAGAGCAAATTCCTCTATCCTCACCTTTTCTTTATACTGTCGAGATTGCGCGTAACGTCGAGAGATAGGATGAAATGCATTTCATCCTGCTTGACTATAGTAAATATTTATTTAATTGTCCATTTTTTATTTTAATTTCCATTCCATTTCCATTTCTTATTACGAGAAGGTTTAAATGCATTTCTTATTACGAGAAGGTTTATGTGAATTTTCTTAAGAGATGTTCTTGTCCTTGTTATTTGAACGATTATTAAAAAAAAATAGTCGTATTGGTCCCTTCATTCAAGAGTGTTACACTTTTAGCGACCATTTAGGGATTCATTTTTATTTATATAGATTTAAAACAAACTTAACAGCATTATATGTTTAATAAGTTGTAAAGCTGAAGAGTTTATACGTTTGTGTGTTTGAACGCGCTAGTCCATTTCTTGAGGAAGTTTATAGGCTGTTCATCATCACCCTTACAATCCGAGCATTCCTTTGTCTGAGAAGAACCGAAACGTGCATTCTATCAATTTAAATTAAACAGTAGGTGAAACCGCGGGATACAGCTAGCCTGTTAAAAAATGAGAATCTTAAAATATATGCATAAATAAAAAATTACAAAAAATAAATTTTTAGAAAAAATTTACTCAAATAATTAAAAAAGATGTGTGCGTGTGCTTGGGTGTGTTGTTCAGTAGAAGGACTAAGAAAGAGTTCTTTTTCACTGTCTCCATAATTGAATTTTCCATAATAGGGGATCGGACAAATTTTCAGAAAGTGTTTTAAATTAATCTTCATGGATATTTATTCCCATAAAAAATACTATTTTATTTATTTATAGCCTTTTAGGTACTCAAAATCATGTTTTAATATTGTTTGTTTGAAAATGCCGCCAAAACGCCACGATAGTGCATCTGGTCATATCATAACAAAACAGCTGCATTGGCATAAGACAATGATTGCCCACAAATGACGTCACGCACTGTGATTGGTGTTTCAGTATAGATTAAAAATATTGTAAATAATAAAATTTTATTTCTTCATTTAAAAATATTTAAATGAATTATATTAAATTATTATTCGATAAATAATCATAAAAAATTATATATTTTCTTTCTAAAGTACATTTTAGATTTTAATCTGATTACTGTCCGATCCCCTATTGAAGAATGCTGGCACCTCTATAAGCGTCATGGTTTATTCTATGGCTGTATATGGGTTGCGATGTATAGATGTGAATCGGTTCGTCCTTTTTCTAACAAGGGCGTACGGCCGATAACCTTCGCTATCGATCTAATGCCCACGCGCATCATACCTATCGACGTTATACGAGTACCCATTGCGGACGGTCGGGCGTTTAGCTGTCAAGTCACTGGGTTGATTAACATGTTTAGTATTACTGTTATGTCAAATTTGTAAAATAAGATGCAATGACCTGTTATTACTTTTGTTATGTGGGTTTATATATATATATATATATATATATATATATATATATATATATATATATATATGTTTCAGTGAGCTTACGTGTATTCTTTACGTAAAAAACAGAATTTTAAGAAATTGCACATTGTCCTATTAAATAAAGAATTTCAGTTGTACACAAAAATAACATTTCTTTTGTTTAATCTCTATATATAAAAATGAATCCCTATTTCCCTTGGTCACGGCATCACGCGTGAACGGGTAGACCGATTTTAATTCGGTTTTCACTAATGGAAAAAGGGATAACGGGGAATGTTCTTATATATAAAAATTGCATCCCGGGCGAAGCCGGTGACGGGTAGCTAGTATATTTTAGTTTATATAAATATACTAGCTAAAGAGTTGTCAAATCTATATTAATAATAATAAACAGGTAAAGTTTGTATTTTTGTATGTAGGAGGTAATCTTCGAAACCACTCATTCGATTTAAAAAATATTTCACCAATAATTAGAATTTTAAGTTGGACATTGGCTATAAGTATTATCGTCGTCTCTATAAAAATAAAGGTGTAATGTCAGCCGTCAATGTATGTTAGGCCTTATATCTTTTATTTTTCAACGCGAATGAAATCGGGGACAAATAAAATAATGAAATTTTTAAACCCAACATGGTTAATAAGGTTGTATTTATAAATTATAGTATGACTTCCTAGATATAAATACTAAGTAATATTGTAAAAGTAATAAGATCTGAACTTATAAAATCGTTCGTCCTTACTATCATCGCACATCTAAAATTAAGAAAGATAAGATTTTGAACAATGCAAAATTCCACTAAGAAAGGATTTTTAAACATATTTTCCCCGTGCAAAGCCAGCGGAGGATCGCTAGTTATGTATTTATTTTTTGTAATTATTTAACTGTTTAGTCTATATATATAAAAATGAATCCCTATTTCCCTTGGTCACGGGTAGACCGATTTTAATTCGGTTTTCACTAATGGAAAGAGGGATAACGGGGAATGTTCTTATATATAAAAATTGCATCGCTAGTTAATAATAATAATAATACAATAATGTTTGATTACAGAACTAAGCTGCAGAGCCTGGCACATAGACGCAAAGTTGCCTGTCTGTGTGTATTCTATAAGATGTACTTCGGAGAGTGTGCTCGAGAGCTGCATGAGATTATACCGCCTTCCCCTTACTTCTTATCGGACATGCAGACGTACGGCTGGTTACCATCCTCACCTTGTAGAAATCTCTCTAATTCGGACCAAGGGCTTTAAAACATCTTTTGTTATGCGCACTGCTAAGGATTGGAACTCCCTGCCGGCGTCTGTATTTCCGAGCTCATATGACCCAAATCTTTTCAAGGTTCGAGTGAATAGGCATCTTCTGGGTGAGCTCGCTCCATCTTCGGCCTCATCCTTCCTACATGGATAGATGCTGGTCAAGAGCAAACCCATCTATTGTAAAAAAAAAAACATTATTTTAGTTTACATACTTATATTTTTTGATAAATTTCATTTTAAATTTAAAATCTGTCACTGGCTGTTGGTTAATAGCCTTTGTCTATTATTAAAAATAAAATAAAATAAAAAAATAACTACGTAAGCATTGCAATAAATTTCAATTTTATTATTTCAATATTAGCAATTTAACATGATTGCTCCAATTCTGATTTTAAAGAAAGTTACGATTATTCGATATAAGATGCAATGACCTGTTATTACCGGGGAATATAGATGCTATATTTCCCGGTTTCGTTCAAAATGCTCTATTGATTGAAGAGACTAAACTACTTTATACAACCAAAAACTTTGTCCTAACGATTCAAGTAGGTATTATTTCAAGTAAGAATTCCTATTATCGAAAAGGACATATATATTGTAAAATTTCTACAAAATTTTTTTTCAGTATTGTATTAAATTTTTTATCTTAATATCAATTCAAGTAAAATACCAACTTCAGCAAAATACCAACTTGCCGCACTCGACTCGGTGGATCGCAGAGCTAGGAGGCTCATTGGCGACGATACACTAATAAGAACTAAGCTGCAGAGCCTGGCACATAGACGCAGTTTTTTTTTTCATAAAACTGTGGCTTTTTTTAAAAAATAAAAAATTTTCAAGTAATGTACATAAATTTAGCATCGATTAAATATTTTTATTATTATTTAATTATAGATTAGAGCCGATATAAAGACAATAAAATAGAGTATTTCTGGAAACAATACGAGTCGTTATTATAGACAAGTTTTGATTTTTTTTAAATATAAAAAGTCTTAATTGCTAATATAAAAATAAATTAAAATTGACCTACACATGAATGACCCCATAATACGAAGCCCTCCGTGATTTAGCGACCAATGAATAGTTTCAAAAGACTACTATTTTAAGTCACCTGTCCTTGTGACCTTTTTCTAAACCCTTTCATAGTTCAGCTGTTTTGTTTTAAAAATAAATATACCCGGCTTAAAACTCTCCGATGCAGCAACTATAAGGCCACCGAATATCCTTCTATAAAAAAATTACTAAACTCTACCTGCGAGAACTACTTACTTGTTTTCTAACTACCCTTTTCCCTCGTTTTTCTTAGGGGTTGAAACAATAATTCAATCTTTATCCCTCATGTTATATTTTGGTCGGAAGTAGAATTTTTTAGATGTTCCCTTAGGAACAGTACTTTTTTCTAGATGAATGGTACCCTATGTATTTTTTTGTATGACAACGTGTATGTAAAATTTCACGATGATCGGTTCAATGGTTAATAGTTAAGCATTTTTAAATTAGTAAATTATTTTTAGACAACTATTTTTTTTAAGTAAAAGTCGGCAGGCAGACTGACAGTCCAATTGATGGTAAGTGGGTGCCGTTGTCTATTAACACAATCAACATAATAGGTGATGCAAGTAAGCTGCCGACTTTAGTACATAGGATAGGGAAACGTGCACTAGTCTCCCCTCACTCTTCTGCTGTTCTTTCTCGGCGGTCTTTGTATTGAGGTGGTTACTGCTTTATTGCCGTGTGCCACTATTAACGAATGAATGAATTAGATGGGGGGGGGGGGGGAGTGTGAGTAGCCTATGTTACTCGCTGAGTAGCTTTCTATAGGTGAAAGAATTTTTAAAGTCGATTCAGTAGTTTTTGATTTTATTCATTACAAACATGCAAAAATACATACATGCATACCTACAAATCTTTGCTATTTAGTATCTATTTAGTACTTGTATCATGAATTCTTCCTCATAGATCTGCATTTCAAAACGGTGGTAATAGTCAAATAATAAAGAATGTATTTGATAGTAGAATGTAGGTTTTCTCGGCCGGTATCCATATGAGTTGTGGGTTTCCGGGATGATGGCCCAGGTCTGTTGGAAATTCTTCCAAACGTTTCGTCAACAACTGCGGTTGTGGTGTAGTCCGTGCACTGCATCACTGCACTTCACTTCTGCACTTTTCGACTTCTCGAGCGAGACTGATTTGTCGACTGGAATGTGTCTATATTTAAATTTATATCCCCACCCCGTGGTTGAATTGGTGGGGTGTGGTCACTAGGAGAGGGGTTATAATGCCATCTCTTTCTTTCATTATTATTATTATTCCTGCGTAGTGCCGGATACCAAATGTTGTGTAGCCTTAGATTTTCCTCCTTCCTGTTGAAATTATTTGGATGCTTGAAAATTTCAATGGCTTCCCGATTAAGGCGTGAGTGATAGTGTACCTCGGATGACAGAACTAATGTGTTTTTGAACAGGATTTTATGACTGCCTTCAGAAAAGGCGTGTTCAGCTACTGCCGATTTTTCGGTCTCTCCTCTGCGACAGGACTACACCACTGAGAATGTCAACCGCAGTTGTTGACGAAACGTTTGGAAGAATTTCCAACAGACCTGGGCCATCATCCCGGAAACCCACAACTCATATAAAGAATGTATTTATTTTATTTCACAGTTAACTGACGAGCCTTCTACATAGAACACATATTTTTTCGTTACCTTTAGGACAAAAAGTGGATTAAGCAATTATTACGTATATTAATAATCCCAATCCATGCATGAAATTTTATAAGTTAATATTATTATAGAATTTAATATAGACAATACAATTAGATAAAATATTGATATGCTCCATGGTTTATTATTTATAAAAAAGTTGATCATTGGTTAGTTTCAAAAGTAGTATGTATTGTTACGTAATAAAAGGCTTTCCCATTAGTTGTATCCTTTTAATACAATTTGTATAATTAATTAACCATTTAATTAATAATAAAACAACACAGAGAATTTTATGAATGATGCAATATTTATATATAAATTTATACTAATTAATGACTCCGTTTCGCAGTCATTTGTTTAGCCCGTCTGGCGGCAGTAACCACCCCCTTACAGAAGACCATCGTGAAATAACAGCACGTGTGCTGTTTTGTTTCGGTGAGTGAGTAAGGGATGTCAGAGCCCATTTCCCCATCCCCTCCTAATCCTTTATCCTTAATCCTACTGTAGTCGGCAGCGCACTTGCAGTTAGCTTTGGTGTTGTTTGTTTATAGGCGACGGTAGCCACCTACCATCAAGTGGACCGTCAGCCTGTCTGCCGATCTTAACATAAAAAAAATTACTTATATATATAAAAGTGTATACTAAATTTAAATGACACACTTCTCACTTTTATATAAGTGAGAAGTGTGTCTGTCGTGAAATAGCTTGCAATACATACAATCGCAAACGAGCCGTGTATGTACTTACATTAAATATTTTTCCAAAAAAAAAAAAATTTGTACACGTTGTACTTATGTTACTGATGTCAAAAAAAATAGTTTTTAGAATTTTTGTTTGTTTGTGCACGCTAATCTCAGAAACAACTTAACTGATTTGAATGCGGTTTTCACTGATCAAGCGAATGCGGGATTATTTTCAAGCATCCCGTAACATTTAGTGTTTGTTTCATTCCAATGTATTTACAAAAAAAAAGTTAGGATCTATATTATTATTATTATACATTTATTTATTTCTTTTCTTAATTTTAAATTTTTTGCAATATATATGTATATAAAAACAATAAATATTATAAAAAACTTAAAATTAGGTGTCCACTAGTAGCGGGGCAAGGCCCAAGCTACCGGTGGTTAGGGCTGCAGAGTGAGGAACCTCCTGACAATGCGTGCCGTGTCAAGAAGTACCGCCTTCTGTATCTGTCCCTTGATCCAGCCATCTAGCGAGAGCCTCTTAAGATGTTGGTCGAGGCTCTTCGCTATAAGACCGTTCGCCGAGACGACTATCGGGACGATAATTGTCGAATCGACGTCCCACGTGGCGGTCACCTCGTGAGCCAAGTCGATGTACTTGGTAAGTTTTTGTTTTTCGGCTTTCACGAGGTTTTCGTCATGCGGAACAGCGATGTCGACAAGCATCGTCCGGCGCTGGGATCGGTCAATAACCATGATAGTTTTAATAATAATAATAATAATTATTATTATTAAAACTCTTTATTTGTACTATAATACATAAAAAAAGAAAGAAACAACAAGTAATAGCACAAAAGGCGGCCTTATCGCTTTACAGCGATTTCTTCCAGGCAACCTTAGGGTAAGGAAAATTAAATATGAAAAATTAAACAATGTGGGTGGTAAAAATCATGTCACGCGTACGAAATTGCGGACTCAGCTAGTTTTAAATATATGATTACTGTTACAAGCATTTCTGCTTTCAGTACGACCCATACCCCTACAAATAGTTCGGTATAAATGATAAGAATGCAAGTTTTGTAATCGATTCCCGCTGTATTTCGAATGCTTGCGTCGAATGCAAGCAAACGCAAGCTTCAGATGGCGTAGTAGTAAATGGCGAAACGGATCGTTTTGGTGAAATTAGTCAGAGTTCCCGAAAAACGCGGGCGTCGACCTTTACAGGAGGCAACACCTAAATATGTTGGTCCAAAAAAAAATCACATGTTTACATAACACATTGGATTTTTTTAAACAAGCCTTCCCGACGAAGGGCCACGGAACGCACACTGAGGCAAATTTCGTCTGTCCCGCTCTGTGTGGGTGACGCACACACCGAGGCGTCATAAAAATGCCCAATCGGTACATGTCGCACCACTACAATGAAGGAAGGACATAAGTCGCATACAAGTGCATAATTCGGCCGAGATGCAAAAAAAAATATTTGGCAATGCGGCCCCTACGCGCCCGTCAGTCGTCCGCCCGCCAGGGTTAGGTTAGGTTAGATTTTTTGGCTCAAAACGCTCGTAGTCGATTTTTTAAAAACCATTTTGTCCACATCACTAGGAAGCGATGTCCTTCCTGCAACTTTATTGGCGCGTCAGTACGAAGCGATTTTTTGAATAAAGAACTCGAAATGCGCGCAAGCCGCACACAGCCGCCGACCAGATTCTACTTGGAATATTCTACTCATTTTTAACGAGCGTTTTAGACAAAAAATAGTGCAAGACGGGCGCACGTCGCAATATTGTGTTCAATCGTTATTTGTCTATTTATTTACAGACGTCACCGATGATGGCACGCTTAGATTTTTATTAATTTAATTAGAAAATTCCGGAAATTTCTAAAAGACTTTAGTGCCTTGTGTCGTGTTGTGTTCACATTATTTCGTTTAGAATTTATTTGGACTTTTACGTGTATTTTTATTTTTTTCGTTGGTGAGTACATTTATTTCTTTTTTTTAATTTAAATTTTCTTTATTTAAATTTGAATTTCACTTCATTTATTTTTAGATAAGTGTTTTTATTTTTCATTATTTATAACAATAATGTTCGCACGTCCTGCTCGAAACGAAAAAAGGACTCAAGATTTATTTTCAAATGTTATATTATTAAAAATGTATGATAATAACATTGTTTTAAATTGGTTTTTACCTTTTCTGATCCTCTAAAGTAATAAATCACTCGACAATTCTACGAACGCAACTAAGAATAGTTTTTATCGTTTAAATGCGGCGGCACCTACTCCTAGGCACAAGGACACGTCGTCCTGTGACGTCAGCGTCACTAGGAACTGCTGAGAAAGTCCGCCATCTTGCTTGAGTGCTCTTATTGGAAACCCAAAAAGTGCGCGGACGCAACACCGCCATGTTGAAATTTAATTTGCAAGATAAACTAAATTTTTTAAATGTATTTAAATCTTTATTTTAACACCAGTATGTGCTTATTATAAGTGAGTGAAAATAATTATCTGGTAAAGATATCTGCCAAGTTGAATTTAAATAAAGAATATCTGGTTTTAAAAAACGAACATATCTAAATAAGAATAGAAAATTGAGATTTTCCTTTTTTTTTTAAATATAATAATTTCTTTAAGATACTCAGAAAACTTATTGTAATTATTGACCAAAATGCCTTTTTAAAAATGTATATTATGCGATTTTTATAGCTATTTTCAGTTCCTTGTCCCGCTATCATTAGGCAAAAAAATCTAGTTTTTTTTTTATTAAAATTTTTCGTCCATTTTCAATTTAAAACTTTCAACGTCAATAGTTCTATCTAGTCAGCTTCGCTTTTTATTAAAAAAACATACTTAATGCGAATGCAAAGTTACTTACTTTACTTAAAACTTAATTATAATTCCATCTTCAATTCAACTTTGAATTTTGTGTGTATTATATAAATTTATAAGTTGATACTATGTGATTTTTACACTTATTTTATAGATTCACTTACGCATGAAATCTATATATCTGGGACCCTATTCGACATTGTTGTTATGCGTTGTTGTATTCTGAAACTTAATAAACTTTATATGAACAGAATATGTCCATCTGAATTAATATTTCAAATAGTAAAAGAATAAATTGTTCAAATAATTGTTCCACAGATTACTTTTATTTTACAAAATCGGCTCTCTCTCTTTTTCTCTTTTGTTAATATTAGTACAGGTTGAAAATTAATTTTGGTACTAAATATCAGATATTCATGAAGATGAATTCAATATTTAATTGAAAAATTAATGGCTAGGATGATTTATATTTTGAAATTTAATTTTGTGATGCTCCATGATGTTTTTTATTTCTTATAATTAGTGAGTTTGGGCCAACATTATACCTCGACGAGATGAACCAAACCACCAAAGGCCTCTTTTTTGAAAAAAAAAAAAAAAAAAAAAAAATCTGTATGGTGCTGGGCGACCCCCACATACTCCTATCGTCTAGCCAGGCAGCGATAGGAAATCTGTAAGCGGATTACTCCTCGTAAAAAAAAAAGGAAATTTCTTAGGGAAAATTTCCATAGTAAGTATTTACTGATATTAATAGGGAAATACTAAGTGTACTAATACAAAGTAGATAGGGTGAAAGAGATGAAACATAGAGAAAACAGTTAGAATAAGTTAGCGGAGAAAAAACTACAAAAATATCGACCAGGGATACTACTGCGTCTTACTTCAACACGTATCTTTTTTTATGTTAAGATCGGCAGACAGGCTGACGCACTTGATGGTAGGTGGCTACCGTCACCTATAAAACAAGCAACGCCAAAGCTGCTGCAAGTGCGCTGCCGACTACAGTAGGATTAAGGATAAATGATTAGGAGGGGATAGGGAAATGGGCTCTGGCATTCCTTACTCGCTTCTGTAAGGGGATGGTTACTGCCGCCAGACGGGCTGCCCAAATGACTGCGAAACGCAGTGTGCCCTGCCACTGTTTTACAGCTCCAGACCAGAGGCAAATTTGAAAAGTTCATTTTTCAAAGTTGCTCCCGCTCGGAATCTAACCCGGGAACCCCAGAACAGACCGTTAAGGCACGCACCCTAACCACTCATCCAACGGGCTCGTCAAACAAAATGTATATTAAGAAATGTAGATAGGTATTGCGAATTTTATGATAACGAGAAACTTGCAGCGAGACGATGCCTGATTCTATTTGCTGTACGACCGTTTGGTCTGAAAAGCTACAACTTGAAATAGTTAAAAGTTTTAAAACACAACTTGGTGTAAATAATAAAATGATGTAAGTAATTATTTCAATAAACACCCATTTACGGCATTATATATACATCAGTTACAAGTACCTTAATAAATGAATTTATATTTCGTCGTTGTTAAACTAAAATCTGCTATGTGCTAAAAGTATACTCTTGAGATATTGACAAAAGAAGTTTTCCTGAAAAAATTTGCATGAAGGTTTATTTAAAAAAAAAAAGTCTTTTATTAGAAATTTTTTATGTAAACTTTTTATTTTATTTTTTATTTTTTTTATTTATTTTAAAATTTACAGATAGTTTACACATATGAATAGTTTTTTGGTGACCTTTACACTAAGCATAGCTTGTATTGTAAAGGCCAGAATTTAATAAGATATAAAATTTTAGAATTAAAAATAGTCCTTAAAAGAAAAGGAGATTTGGGTGTCTGTCTATGTGTCTGTATGTGTGTGTGTGTGTGTGTGTGTGTGTGTGTGTGCGTCTTGGTCTCTTGGTCTTTTAAAAATGAGTTTTATTTATTATTTTGAATATATCAGATTTAACCAGCTGCTTGACATAGCATATTTCATTAAGAGGTCTTAATCCGATATCCCATGATAAAATTATCTCATGTTCAAATAATTAAATATGTTTTCATTGTTATAAAATACACGTCACAAATAAATGAAATATTTTTTCTAGCTTCTGTCGCCTAGTAACCATTCTGCCAAAGTAAATTTGGATCTGGCAATTTATTCCAAGTTTTGGGTGGTTTACTGCAAGCTTTAATTTCTATTATATACGCAGTTCTAGACTCCAATTTGGTATTTGCAATAAATTTATCTGCCTAGTTGAATGCTATTTAACTGTCTAGATATCTGTGTAAAATATATTTTCTTATCCCGATGTAATGAAGATCAAACGCTTGCACTTTATGTTACTGGCCTTAGAGTTTTACTGATACATTGATACACAATAGCGGAAGTGTTTTTCAGAGAAATTTCTGTAACGCAGTGTATAGACATATTAAAAATTCCGGCAAATTAAAAAGTTTCTTACGATTTTTATTCAAACAATATAAAGCGTAATTATACCATCATTAAATGAATTTTATTGACCGTTCATCAGTTTTAACCACAATTGCTAGTCCCAGTCTTGAGAACAAATTATTTTTTGAGCTCAATCGCTAATATTTTAATAATACAAAATAATATAATAATAATTTTTTAATTCATTTTAACATTAATATTTGGTAACTGAATTATCAATTCACACTGAATTCGTAAAATCTTATTATAACGTCTTTGTCAACCCAAAAACTGCTATGTGCAAAATTATTCTTTTGAGATATTGACAAACAAGTTTTTTTTTAAAGTATTTTATTTGAAACTTATGATCTTATACTTAAACTTATTGGTCTTTTAAACATGAAAATGTAATAATTTATTTATTATATTGATAAAAGAGTAAATTTTGTACATAAAACATTCTAGCTGCTGCACATAGCATAAGGTCGTAGTTCGACAAATAGTACTCATAAATACTTAGCAGTTTTTTTTTCTACGATGGATAAGGCATTGAATGTCACTAATGTCAACATGCCATTTCCTTATCCCCTCCTAATCCCTTATCCTTAATCCTACTGTAGTCGGCAGCGCACTTGCAGCACCTGTAGCGTTGCTTGTGTTATAGGCGACAGTAGCCACCTACCGTCAAGTGGACCGTCAGCCTGTCTGTCGACATAACATAAAAAAAAATGTGTCAAAAAAGTGCACATAGCAGATTTTGGTTTGACAGCTACGTTAATCTTAGAATTTCATGACATATATCAAGTGTGTCAACAAAGCCTACCTAATGAATAATTTTAATAAATGAAAATCTCTTTCATTAAATTTTTAGTAATTCTCCTATAGTATTCTCCTATAAGTTCTTATTAAGTTGAAAGCATACTCTAAGTAGTGATTATTACCTATACTTATGTGAAATTGGGATTAAAAAATTTTCTTTTTAGACATAAAAAAAATCAATAGTGTAGCCGCACTTACACTCGGTTAAAAAGATAAAGACGCATCTTTCCAATGCCAACTCATTTGGCCTCATGTGAATGATCTGCCGTCCTTTTCCCACTTCGGTGCACCGTGCGCTGTGTCCTCCTGTGTAATCTCTGTGTTCATTTATTCATACAACATACATACGCGCTCGGCTAGTTGGAAAACCAAACTAATGACAAGGATAGATGTTTTTCTCACAAAACCAGCTTAAGGAGAACCCTCGTGTGAATTTTATTTATATTGCAATAAAAGCTACAATCGATCGGCCGCCATGTAAGTACGATGAACGTCATTTGTAGACGCTTTTTAGTGATTGTTTTATGGGCGCTTTGGTTTCCTATGTAATTGTAATCACTTCGACTCGCGCCTATTAAGTGTTTTACTTGAAACAAAGAGACAAGTGCACGTTTGTCTGAAAATAATAACTTTGCGAAGTGGACGAGCAGATTAAGAGAGTTAAGTAGGTAGTTAAGTAATCTAACAGATTTTTTTTAAAAAAAGCTCACAGATTAAGCTGTTTGTCCTCGTCTAAAGAAGCCTTAAAGTTTACACTTAAAGTTTGCCTTAAAGTCTAAAGTTTACACTCCAATCCATTACAGAATAGGTCTTTTGTAACTTAAGGTTATACTTACTAGCTTTTGTCGGAGACTTTATCTGCGTCTCTCTGGAATAGTATTTTTTTAGATGAGAGGTACAGACTTCTTACGGATGCAACTTTTTTCTGCGAATTATACACATTAAACCTCTTTTATCGAACTTTGCATTAGTGAAAATCGCATCAAAATCCATTGTTTATTAGCGAGAAACAGACTCGAGCATTATTTTATAATGTGTATATCCATATAACATATGTATATATGGATTTAGTTATATTAGTATAGATGTAGTCTATAGGGACATGTAGTGGCAGGGCGCACTGTGTTCCGCAGTCATTTGGGCAGACCGTCTGGCGGCAGTAACCACCCCCTTACAGAAGACCACCGTGAAATAACAGCATGTGTGCTTTTGTGTTTCGGTGAGTGAGTAAGGGATGCCAGAGCCCATTTCCCTATCCACTCCTAATCCCTTATCCTTAATCCTACAGCAGTCGGCAGCGCACTTGCAGCAGCTTAGGCGTTGCTTGTGTTATAGGCGACGGTAGCCACTTACCATCAAGTGGACCGTCAGCCTGTCTGCCGACCTTAACATAAAAAAAAGATAAAAAATTTAATAAATTCAGATATGAATAACCGCAAAAAAAGATAGTCTTTATATTGTCGTAGTAAACACTATTAAGTTATTGAATTAAGCCACCTTTAATTGAGGAAGTTAAAGGAAAACAGAGTTTTTATATTTTTATATGGGAATATTTTTCAAATTAATCTCAGACTACTCTATTTTTTTATATTTTTTTATATTAGATATAGAACACTATCGTCCGCGTATCTTTAGGTAATGACTTAAATGAAAAGATAAATTTAATCGCTCTCGAAAACGTGACGTATTTAGACCCACAAAGTTGTTAATTGTTCGTCAAATCAATCATTTTATTATTGTCCATTGTGTTGAGAATTATATCTAATATCAATATGCATATGTTTTAACTTGTAATATATAAAAATATATTTTATCATATCTGAAACCTTTGAACATGGATCTCTCAAGCTATTAATAAATGGTGGATGGTGGATAGCCAACAGTAAAATGATATCGTCTGTATTATCTTGTCTGTCAGCTTGTCTGTCACTCCTTAGTATTAAAAAAATCATGTCACTATTGTAACACAGATATTAATCTAAATGCGCATTAACGATGTGTCTCATACAAAAATAAATAAAACACTTATTGTGTAAGAGTATTGAACTAGACCTTGGATTTATCTGATTACTCGGCGAACAGTTCGAGCGATTAGTTTATGTTTTATGAAAATGATCTTTCGACCTCAGTGTGTACACAATTGTAAGTAATGTCAGAGGCTTTAGGTTAAATTGTTGTAGACTAAACACGACATTGGATCAGATTCACAAAATATACTTATATGACGATTCTATTCTACAAATTTTTGATTAAATTTTTTTCGTTTCCATAATTAAACATTCGAGAGAGCATTAAACTCGACCAAAGATCTCGAAAGAAATCGCGAGTTCTCGAGTATAAACCTCTTAGGTTATACTCTTAGGTTTATACTCGAGAAACTCGTAGTAATACATTTATAGCTTGAAATGAGAAATAACGAGTGTATGTTTAACGTTACATAAACGCGAAAACTGGAAACGGAAATGACGCTGAGTATTTTCGAGTAATTTGGCAAAACATAATAACGGTCCGTTATTATCAAATGGAGCAACGAGTACATCTAGGAAAAAGCGTGTTCTCATTGCGTTCCGCGTTTAAATGGACCTCTGTTCGGCTGAATAATTTTATATCTAAAATGAGACCGAACGGGGAATTTTGAAAAAGTTGTAAACAGTAAATTAGTGTAGCATAAACAGATCGCGTGTGTCCGACCAGTTGTCCTTGAATGGTCACGTATTTCATTACGGAAGAGTATGTAAAGCCGCTTTAATAAAGCCTTCGTAGATGCGTGGCGTTGCAAATTGAACACAATTGCATACCAGTTAGAATCACTATTTAGGAAATCTCTATTTCTATGGTACAACTGGCTTTTGCCTGTGGATTATAAATAAAAAAAATCTAAAAAATAAGAATTATATAAAAAAAATTCAAAAATGTATATCTAATCTATACATACAATAAAACCGTAAACAAGCCGTGTGTGTAAATATAAAAAAAAAAAAAAATAATAATAATAATAATTGTGCAGGTTGTAATTATGTTACCGAGGTCAAAAAATTATTTTTAGAATTTTTGTCTGATTGTCTGTGCGTTTGTGCACGCTAATCTCAGAAACGGCTTAACCGATTTGAATGCGGTTTTCACTTATTTGTTATAGCAAGCTTCCCGTAACATTTAGTTTCATTCCAATCGATTTACAAACAAAAAAGTTACGTTCTATACCGAATACCATGCATACGAAGTTACGGGCTCACTAGTTGATAATAAAAATCGCGTCAAAAGTTTATTTTTGACTTCAAAAAGCCAAAAAGTTTATTCATTCCTTATAGTATACCTATAGTATAGTTATAGACTACGCAACACCGGGAGGTATGCAATTACTTTGTCGACCGACACTTGAATGGGTAAGGACAGCCAGTGGGATCTAGCATCTCTTATTCGCGCAATCATTATTTTACTATAATGGAATCATTTATTTAATATTTATTTATTTATATAGATAAATACATATATAGATTGTCAAACACAACCTATCACCGGTTCCGAAAGCTCCTTATAAACCTACTAGCTTTTTTCAAATAAATCTTCGAATTTCCGTCAGCAACTATAAAAATAGTGTATTTATATAGCAAACTATACGCAATAGTCTATTTATATAGATAAATACACTTTATAGATCGTCAAATACAATCTCAGTAATTTAATCTATCACCGGTTCCGAAAGCTCCTTCTAAAGCTAGTAGCTTTTTTCAAATAAATCTATGAATTTTCGTCAGCAACAGATTTTGCTACGCCATAGTGGGCTTATTACACAAATTATTGACGGTATTATTTATTTTTTGAAGACTTTATACTAGGAACAATAAATTTATCTTCACTTTTTAAAAAAAGTTCAAATAATAGAAGTAAACATTTTATAGATATCACTGTAAGCTCGTTTAGCTCGCATTAATAGAGGCGTCTGAGTATACATTATTTTTTATATAATAACTAATATTATAAATGCAAAAGTGAGTTTGTTTGTTACACTTTTACATCTGTCATGAAATTCTTCATACATTTCGTCAAAGATACAGTACTGCTTCTGAGGGATCATCTAAAAATGAAAAAAAAAAAAAAACCATAGAAAAATATACGAGTAATAAAGATTTATTAATACACCTAAAAAAATGGGCACGGACGAAGTCTCGGGCAGAAGCTAGTTAAATATATTTATCGATGTATAATCTCATCTCGAATCTTAAGCGTGCTCCGTCTCGCTTTTCGTTGGACGTGTAAGGGAGATGGAATTACTTGACGACTCTATTCGGAAACGTCTTGATACGAAGTAATGTGCGGGCCAAGGATACTTATTTATAGTTAGGGAGCAGTTTAG
Organism: Bembecia ichneumoniformis; assembly: GCA_910589475.2. Lineage (NCBI taxonomy): Eukaryota > Metazoa > Arthropoda > Insecta > Lepidoptera > Sesiidae > Bembecia > Bembecia ichneumoniformis. The sequence continues at coordinate 18,017,142 of OU342532.1, forward strand.
CGTTTCGCACATTATTCAAAAATGATCAAGTGCCTTATGGTCAATTATTGATTTATTATTATTTTTTACATCACGACTTTGCTCGTGCGATTAATAGAATCCTGGCTATGCCATGTTGTATTATTTGTAAGAATATTTAAAATTTAATGACTTCCACCATTTAGTACTAATAAAGAAATTTTGTTGTTCCTAATTCAAAGATGCTTAAAATAAGTAATCATTTTAAAGGTCAATAATAATATAGGTTAAGTCTATAATTTATACGGTGCTATAATAAGTTACAAATCGATACATAGCAAATCTATCTAAAATTTATCATTTTATTTTTCACTAGCGTGGTAAACGGTATAGCGCGCAACTTTTTGTTTGTAAACCGATAGGAATGAAACAAACACAAAGTGTTATGGGAAGCTCGCTACAATACATCAGTGAAAACCGCATTCAAATTCATTAAGCCGTTTCTGAGATTAGCGTGCACAAACAGACAAAAATTCTAAAAACTATTTTTTTTACCTGGGTAACATAAGTACAACGTGTACAAATTGTTTTTCTGAAAAAAATATTTACACGGCTCGTTTACGATTTAATTATATTGATGATAATTTATCAAAAGATAAATTATTATTATAAATTTGTCTATCTATTTGTATAGGTTTGTCAAAAGGAACTTGTGTTCATCTCTTTGTTAATGTCAAATTAGTCTAAAATCTTATTCAATGGGATTACATTAGTTACATTAACTTTTTTTTAATTTTATCGCGATAAGACTGAAATATATTATTGGAATTGGTTTAATTTCATTCTAAGTCTCACTTTCAATTAAATCTGATTTTCTTTTTTAAATCCTAAAGGGGTTTTTAGTGATAAGTCCGAGATAGATTCAATTTAAAAAGTTAAATCTATTAAGACACAAACTACAAAAAACAATATAAGAGAAAAGCAACCACCAGCAACTGCCCGTTTACCCTACGCGTTCAAAGCAACGCTCAAGGTTGTCTCGAGTGAGTAAGCAATATACAATACACACACTATAAATGAAGAACAGTAAGGGAACTATCCATAAAATTTAAATATGTCGATATTTTTATTTGAATACTTATTTGCCTATCCTAGGTCAGACGGAATATTCTGCACTGGAGATCTCAATGCAATCCCTGATGGTATGTAGCCAGAATCTCTTCTGCCTTCCAGAAAGTCAACTCCCTTCTATTTTGCCCATAATTATCAACTGAAGCGATTCATACCTGTTGTTGCGTAATGTGTCTCAGATATTAAATTTAGCTTTTTGACGGTATTTTCAAAATATTTTCACTAGTTCTGGAACCAGCTTATGCTATCGATACTAGCTTATCCAGCTTATTGTGTTTATAGAAATTAATTAAAAAATTTTGGAACTGAATTTTTTAATGCTTCCATTTTTATGAAAAATGCGATAAAATAATGTTGCTACTTGCGGCAACCAGTAATAGAGTAATTTTTTTTCCTAATATTTTTGTGAGGCAACTTTATTTTACTGAATGAAAAGTGAATTTTAATTACTTTTTAAAAAACTGTCTTAAATTTTAGACTGTCTGTATCGTAAATATTAACTGTGAAGTTTAACTGTGAAACATAGTTATGTTTTAGTAAAATTTTAGTAAATGTATTAAAATTATGCTGTAAATATTTTTCGTTTAATTATAAATACTGTTAAATAAATATATTAGGAGGTATTAATTTTGTAACGAAATTAGTTAATAATTATTTTGAATGAATACTTGTTACCCTACCGTTTGATTCGTGTACTGCGAAATTAGTGACGGGCGAGGGACGGCTGCAATGCACACTTTTCCTTGTAGCACGCATTAAATGCAGTTTCAATTTTGGTTTTAACCATTTTGGAATTTTGGAACCAGATAGAAAAGGGTCAACTTGTCAACGAAGACGCAAGCTTCGCAAGCTTGTGTTGACACAAGCTGTCGATCTTTCGATCCGCCATCCTAATAGCTTAGACTCGTTAGTATAGGCAAGACTTAGGAAGGCGAAGAGATGACTTGTAAAAATAATATTACAGTCAGAAATATAAGTTAGAATATTGTCATACGCTAAAAGCGAATTCTTTTGTAATTAATTCACAAAGTGTTTTCGTTTTATAATCAATCTTGCATTTTAGTCTGGCGACAGTAACCATCCCATTACAGAAGTCCAACGTGAGATGGTAAAGCTCAGAGCTCATGTCCCTCTTAATCCTTATTTCTTAGTACTAGCTGCATTGCTTGTAACAATAGACGACGGTATCCGCCTGCGATTAAAAGGTCTTACGTCTGCCGAACGATGTTTACATAATAAATATTTCAAATAAATATATAGGCATCATCATATACAAGTTTAAAAAAAAAAGATAATATCTAATGCAATATTAGACCACCATCGCGCATTTTCACGAATTCAACTATTCAAGCGACATGACGTTATACTAAAAACTAGCGGCCCGCCCCCGGATTCGCCCGTGGTGCAATTTTTATATATATAAACATTCCCCGTTTATCCCTCTTTCCATTAGTCAAAACCGAATTAAAATCGGTCTACCCGTTCGAAAGTTATGGGCTTACATACATTTCGAAGATCCATTTTTATTTATATATAGATGTGAGGCCATACATAATTTATGTACAACAAGGAATAACTTCAACGCCAAATGTTAATACTCACTATAAATAACAAAGCCCGATGTTTGCAAGGATATCAACGGACGACAGAGGGGGCTGAGGTTGTGCGAGGGGGGATGGGCGGGACGCAGGGGAGTGGAGGGGGGTGCATTTCGAAAGTTGCACAAATGCATCACCTTGACCCCGATCTGCGCTGGCGTCGATTCCCAACCACTATTATTAACATTTTTTTAGTTTTTAATTCAATTTAGCAGCATATAAAATTGCATTTTTATTAGCATCTTATTTATTTTCTCAATACTTATACTTGGCTATAACATCAACGCAGCCATAGGACGACATAAGCCTCTCCCATAATTTTCCAATAGGGAAATTGCCTATATATATCAGCCTTGATTTGATTATTTATATATTAGTCTAAATAACTTTATACCTATGTTTGCCTATCCTTGGGACCACGATTTCGCAAACTTAGCAAGAAGCTGAAATTTCTCTTCAAACAACTGCACCCCTGCAAAATCTCCCTAGATTTATAATATAAAATTCAAATCCCTTTTTATAATAATTAGTGTATTGTACTAAAAATAGTAAATTTTAAAATAATTAGTATAATTAGTATATAATTATTATATTGTACGGGTGTACGTGTAACCGTAATAATTATTTTTAATTGTTTCGTTTTAATTATTAGAACGTTCACCATATTATAATTATCACTGAAAGATATAATTTTAACATGGGTACATTAAAATTATGTATAAATATTTTATGACTCTAAATAAAATATCTACTTGAAAAGAAACAATTCTATAGTGGCGGGATTGCGTTTAGAACAAAATCCTTTGACAGAGGTCCCGGTCCCGGGCTCGATTCCCGGCAGGGCCCACTTTGAAAATGAAATTTTTGTAGTTGCCTCTAGTTTGGATCTGGCAAGTAATGACAGGTTAGCAAAATCAAAGATAATTTGATTTGATAAGTTTTTAAATTATATTTTTATCAGCAATGAAATTATTTTATTAGATATCCACATATTATAAATACTTAGCTCGATAATTTCCGATAAATAATTAGTCGATAACTTTTGAGCAATAATACAAATAGTAATATAAATGAAATTTCAAAATGAATTTGTTCTTTACTAAATATTTAATTTGTTCCTTACTAAATATCGATTCAGCACTTTGTACATATGACAGACATAAAAAGGTTTGTTTATTAAAATTTTAAAGTAAATATTTACTTTATATTTTATTTAATTTGTAATAATTTATGTAAATCTAGTGGTTCAATATTTGTCAATATTTATTCCATTACTAATGTCTTCCTTATAATTTGTTTTTACTCTAAATTTGCGATTTTTAAAGGTTCACTTTCATCATGTCAAAGTTATAAAATACAAGAATTTCAAAAGGTCTGAATTTTAAAGCGAGTAATCAAGATAAAAATGAGGTAATCAAATAAACTAATGATTACAGAACTTCCAAATGTTTAGAGTTATTGGCTGATTTATTACAATATTATTTGCTCTGTAATTTGTCATGCTGATACTAGGACATAATTTGAGTTATCGTTTTCTGTAATATGTATTAATCTGAATTTTTTGTGAAATAAAATATTAAGTGTAATTTAAGTTTGATTGCACAATACCTAATGAAACTCTGACATTTGATAGTAATGATATTTTGAAACATAACCTAACGCAATTCTACTATCTATACTAATATTATAAAGAGAAAAAGTATGTATTTTTGTATATTCGTAATGAAAAAACTCAAAGACTACTGTACCGATTTTAAAAATTCTTTCACCTATAGAAAGATAAGTTATCAGAGAGTAACATAGATAACTTACTCTTCCCCCATCTCCTTCCTTTTACCCCCTCTATACAAATGCATGTTTGTAATGAAAAACTCGAAGACTACTGGACCGATTTTAAAAATTCTTTCACCTATAGAAAGATAAGTTATCAGCGAGTAACATAGGCAACTCACCCTTCCCCATGTCCCTTCTTTACCCTATCCATACAAAATTGCCGTTTTCCACTAATATTATTTTATATATAAACGCGGACGAAGTCCCGTGCAACAGCTAGTATGCAATATACTAGTACAAATATAAATGTCCCCTTTTAAATTATTTCGAAACTTTTCTCATTAGTAACTTTATGTATAAATTCATTCCATCTTACCAAAAAATCATGTTGAAACTATTTCATTTTTATACTGTGTAAAATCGCATGACTTAATGACTGTACTGTATACACTGTATAGACAATGTAAACATTTTCATTACATTTCGCTGTACATTGGATCCAGCTCGGATGGGCAGCGAGACATCTTCTCGGCCAAGATTCCTCAGTGTCTTAAAAAAAAAATTTCGACCAATGTCTGTTGGCAATGATGACATATGGCGCTGAAACGTGGTCTCTAATTATGGACCTCGTAAGAAAGTTCAATTTCACTCAACGAACTATAGAGAGGGCTATGCTCGGAGTTTTTTTTTTTATTATGTTATGTTGACAGACAGGCTGACGGTCCACTTGATGGTAGGTGGCTACCGTCGCCTATAACACAAGCAACGCCACAGGTTCTACAAGTGCGCTGCCGACTACAGTGGAATTAAGGATAAAGTTTAGAGAAATGGACTCTGCAAGTGCAGGGATTAGGAGGAGATAAGGAAATGGGCTCTGGCATCCCTTACTCACTCACCGAAACACAACAGCACGTATATGCTGTTATTTCACGGTGGTCTTCTGTAAGGGGGTGGTCACTGCCGCCAGGCGGGCTGCCCAAATGACTGCGAAACGCAGTGTGCCCTACCACTACTTTTCAAATCCAGACCAGAGTCAATTTTGAAAATTACATTAAAATTTCCAAACTTGACCCCGCCGGGAATCGAACCCGGGGCCCCTGAGATGTTAGGCAAGCATTCTTGCCACTCATCCAACGGGCCGTCATTGCGAGATCGAATCAGGAATGAAGAAATCCATAGATTAGTAAGTTGAGTTGGCAGTGGGCAGAAAACATAGTAAGGAGAGCCGACGGCCGCTGAGGCCGGAAGGTTCTCGAATGGAAGCCACTGAGCGGCATGCGCAATTTAGGACGTCAACCCATAAGGTGGACAGACGACCTGATAAGAACCGCGGGTCGAATAATGGCTTGAGTGTGTAAGCTCAGCACAAAAGTTTAGACAGCAGTCTCGTAGCTATTCGTAAAATAGACGCAGTTGTCTATGCTACGAGATTTCGTAGCTAGGCTACGATTATCGTAGTAAAGATCTACGCGTCTACGCAATTTCAAATGACGTCATTTTTTGTAATTTTTTTTTATCATAATGGGGTATATGCATGATTTTAATAATTATTTTTTGACGATTTTTATGTATATTGCCATAAAAATGTATCACTCTAAAAATACAAGTATTGAGTTATATTGTATTTTTGTCGTATGTTATTTTGGCAAGACGAGATGTGAACTTAAAAAAACACAAATTCACAAAACCACTCCCAGTCATTGTTTAAAGAGTGCAGGGACTTTACACAAGAAAGCAATAGACATGAATGGTTTTGGAGAAAAATATATGTTGAAAGGAGTCCAAAAAAATTACTCATGTTTTGTATTAAAATTGAAATTAATAAGATTTTCAATAAAATAGAAGTATAAATAACTGCAATCGGCCATGTTAACTGAAACACCAATCAGAGCGAATGACGTCACGCCCGGGTAAGTGCCATCGTGTTGCTTGACTTTGCTTTGACAGAATGAAAAATCTGATGAGATGTCGGTGACGTCACGGTTCATCAGACGCGACGCCATGACACCTAAGAGCGTTTTCGCGCGTAATTCAAAATATATTTAAAAACATTCAATAATTCGCGTTGAAATTTAGTTTTTTTGCTGAAATATTATTTTTTTCGGATATGGTAGACGTGTATCTACATTATGGAAGGGAATTTCAAAATCTGTCATCATGCCTATTATCCGTTATAAATATATAAAACAGGATAAAATTGAAGAACATTAAATAATTCTTCTAATTTTCTTCTGTGTAAATGTATCAATATGTATTTAGTTGGTAAGCCTCTTTAATAAATAAATAAATAAATAAATAAATAAAACATTAGATACGCGCATTCATTACATACGTTACGTTTCGTTCCAACCAAACGTTGCGTTTTGATATTTCGCGTATTTCTCACTTTTTAACTATTAAATTTCATAGTTAAAGAAAGTTTTATCAAAAAAAAAGGTCAAGTTTAATCCTACAATAAAAATATTTTCTCAAACATGCTCGGAAATGTAGGCATTCTTGTACTAAAAACAAGCCACGAAGTTTGTAATTCTGGGCTCATGCATTTCTTTCTCGGCCTAGGCCAAGAATGTTGTATGAAAATTCATTCCTGGCCGCTGCTCAACCCGATGAAACCCGAAGTTTCACGAGTCTTCACGACGCGCGCGCCGCTGTCACATGCGTAGTAGGCGGGGGCGTGTTTCATTATTTCCTCACATTTATTGAGAAAAGCACTATACCAGCCTCAATCGGAATGAGGATTGCCGGACTCAGATCTTTATCAATCTTTCACTTCGTCCGGCAATCCTTCACTTCCTGGTCTCTGCAGTAATGTACTATTGTCCTATTTTTGAATCACATGCGCTGTCCTATTATTATCTCAGCGGGAGGATTCCTTCATAATTTTCCACTAAGACCCGTCAGAAACAGCCTATACCCAGCGTTTACCTGCGGCCTTTATTAGATCGTCAATTAATGTTGTACTATGTCCATTGCCACTTCAACTTACTAATCCGGTGTTGACTTTAGTTTGTCTACGGTTCTTCTCGTTCCTGATTCGATCTCGCGGAGTAGCCTCGAGCATAGCTGTCTTCATAACTCGTTAAGCGACGTTGACCTTTCTTGCGAGGACCAGTGTTAGAAACCACGTTTCAGCGCTATATGTCAATTACATTGGTTTATTCATAAACTATTAAAAAAAATGGTCTAAATGAGAAGGTTGTCAAGACAGCCCTTATTTCAAATTTATATTTAAACTCTAAGAGATACCCTGTCATTTCGAAACTACACGAACACAGCCGAGGCTACGATATCTAAAATATTACTATGCGTAGGCACGCGGCGTCAATCGTCGTCTTGCTTAGATAATAACGTATTCGGTGTGAAAGTTTTGCGAACAATTGTACTTTCTTTAATGTTTCGTCATTACCATTAGAATTAAAAGAAAGTTTTCAACGTGAAAATGTCCTTTACTTCCTTGTAAAATATTCTCTTTGAGATAAATTGAACATAACAGGATTGTAATTTTTAAGTCACAATTTTTTTATGAGCCTCCATCTATTTTACAGTGATTTAAAGTCACTGTAAAATCTTTTAAGCCCGGTTTACATTGGTCAACTGTTTAGCGAAATAGGCAAGTACAGTGGTGTGAACCGATCGGACAGTGGTGAGTCAACTTGGCCTTTAAGTTGACTTTCAAGTGGATCCAAATTGAATGGCTTTCTATTTTTGTGATCCCCCCCGCGCGACACTTGAATCGCCACTTGGCGTAGTGTAAACACTAAAATTTAGTACAGTGCACAAGTGAGCGGCTCCAAGACGTCTTATGTTCATTCGTAGTGTTCTGTTTTTAACAAAATGGCGGGAAAATGGTTCGATGTCACAACAATGCAGTTTGTGAATGAGTACATAAGCCTTGAATGTTTATGAAACTGCAAAAGCCGTTGTATAAAATTAAAATTAAAAATGCCAGGGAAACGGCATATAACCAGATGCAGGAAAACATGGGCATAATAATGGAGAGAATTCTGCCTAATAGCGCACGTATTTTTCGACGTGACTCGTCCATTTCGCCGGAGAAATGCCACTTGGCTGGCCGCAGTGTAAACAGTCACTGTCCAGACTCACTACTCGTCACTGTACTTGCCACTCGCTACTTCGCTAAAACACTTGACCAATGTAAACCGGGCTTTAGAGAAGAGCACTGTAAATATGAAACAACAGGAAGTACGCTGTAATTTCCTATCCCCTCCTAATCACTTATCCTTAATCCTACTAAGCGCACTTATGCCGTTGCTTGTCTTAATAAGCGGCGGCAGCAACCCTGCCATCAAGCGTGAATCTATTTTATGATAAAAAGCAGTAGATTAACTAACGGACCATGTTTGGTCAAATTTGGTTGATCGTCTTGGTACAGAAGCGAATTTAAGAGGGAATTAAATGAGCTTCAACCTTGATGGGATATTAGGATAAGAAAATAGATGAAGATCAGAGAATGGGTTTTGGAATCTCTTACCCACTCAATGAAATACAACTCCATTTATCCTAATATTTTTTATTATTAATGACTAGCAAACAAGAATATATTTAAATCCTCTTTGTGAACCAGGCTATAGTTTCTTTTAAAAGTAAAGGTCTATGCTCAGCAGTGGAATAAGTCACATATGTTGTATACAAAGTCCTGTCTTGCAATTAAAATTAATCAGCAAACTGGGGATATGGTGTACAGAATTTTAGAGTTGCCATCTCCTTTGTGAAATCCCAATGGAATGCATATTATTACAGAATTTGAATTTTCAAAAAACTGAATTGAATCCAGAACAATTGTCAATATAGACATGAAAATAATAGTGAAGAACTTTGTATAGGGTCGCGTTGGACTCGTTACCGCTCCCTAATTATAATGAAATAATACATGAACAGCTGCCATTGTTAAACCCAAAAAAAAAATGTTTTAACGAAACCCAAAAATTGGGAAGACGAAGCGAGCTATTCATAATTAACGAGGTTCCGTACGGCGACATTAATTTTCAACAAAAAAAATCTCCCTGTATGTAACGTAATTCAAATGTTACATAAATTATATAATTGAAATGTAATAAAGATTATTCATAAATCTGAATAAGTAAATAATTAATAAAGATCACAAAAAATCTTTATTAAGTATTTTTGTAATTTTGTGATATCTTTTTTTGTTTATTTTTGTATCTATTTGTGTTTTTGTATATTCAATTAATTTATTTGTTTGCAACATTTACCAAAAATTACTTCAATATTATTCAATAAATTTACTTACTTACTTCAATAAATTTAATCTAAAATTTTATTCACTTATAATGTCAAAATTAGTGTACAAATTGCTTTAATTGAGACAAATATTTCAATTAATTAGTGATTGCTTCGGTATTTAGCTTTAGCAAGCTACTGTTTATGGTCGAATTTTATTACATAAAAATGTATAATTTTATTAATTAGTTGTTTGGTGAGTCTTCGAACTGCAAACTAGTTGTAACTTAAAACTTAAAAAAAAACTTGTAAATTATTATTAAATAAATGAAATAGGAAAAATACTCTTTAAATTTTCAATTTAAAATGAAAATTTTCCATATAAAATAAATAACACAATAAATAAATACACAAGTATAGCACTATATAGTAAACACTTTAAATACTTACTAATCTTGTACACCCAGATCACAGTTGAGATTGTATAGTTCATATCCAAAGTTGGCTCTGCCGGGAATCGAATCAAGGAATGCCTAGTCAAAGCGTCAAGACTTCGATTCAGAACTCACCTTAACCACTCTACCAAAAGCTAGCCAAAAAATATGTTTTCGTAGTAATCTCTATATATAAAAATGAATCCCTATTTCCCTTGGTCACGGTATCACGCGTGAACGGGTAGACCGATTTTAATTCGGTTTTCACTAATGGTTAGAGGGATAAACGGGGAATGTTTATATATATAAAAATTGCACCTCAGGTTATATCTGTAACTATTAAATTGATTTTAAAAATTCTATAAATGATCGATGTCTGCAAATAACTCTAATAAAAGAATTTTCATTCGAAATTTCAATATGAATGTGTCAAGTCGGATCGGAGTCAACTGAGATCGCATTATGTGTGTAACAACTTACGAGTATGCCTATTGATAAGTTCTATACGCATATTGATAAGTCAGTGCTTCAGGTACTGATGAACAATACAACACAGTGCTTCAGGTACTGACTTTAAAAAAAGAAAAGGCTTAAATACATTTCAAAGTCTACGGATCCCTAAAATTGTGGTGCACAATTAAAAAAAAAGTGTGGCCAAGTAAAATGACGAAGCAAGATGGCGGACCTATTTAGACCGTGCCTTCTATTGGTGGGCTAGCTCGAAATGCAATGTCCTTGGCGAGCCGAGTTCGTCGACCTTCCGATGCATTTCGGCGGTATCGAACCAATTCTAAAATGTGCACAACTACTTGCCGCTAATATTGTACGACTTTAGAGCCTATCGCTAATGCTTTAAAGCACATTTTTATTTTTTATGATTTTACACATTGTTTGCGACATCTACATGTGACTTCCAATTGAATTTCGACCAAAGTTCTTAAGGGTAAGATCGATTCTCGCTTGATGCTATCGATTTAAAGCAGTTTCAACCCTAAGCTCCAGGGAATACAATAGTAATTCGACTGAATATTTTATAGTTATAATTTGCGAGCGAAGTCTTATCTTTCAAAAGGTGGTCTAGAGAGGGTTATTTTTAATTTTCGGCTTAGGCAACAATTTCGGGCTTGTAATTAACGAATTCTTTTAACTGCGATGGACAATGTAAGAGATTTTTTATAACGTCTATTTATTTATATACATATATACAAACTCCGTTCTTGCACATTTTTAATTGAATAAATAATTTAGTTGGATAGAAATTAATTTAATGAAAAATTAAATAATTTATTCAGTTATTAAAAATTTTGTTTTTATTTTTAAATTTGGAAATATCGAAATATATGTAAAAATATTGCCCTTCACGACATTTTCCTAGCCATAAAACAAGGGATATGTATTTATTTATTTATTTACTAAAAGGTAGACCAACATCACAAACAAAGAAAAGCTTACTAATAGCTTAAAAATAGGTAATAGGCAATTTTAAGGCATTCACACAGATAAACTACAAACTAGAAATTTGACTAGAATTAGAAAAAAAAGAGAGAAGGACGTGAAAATAAAAATTAAACAATAAATAACTGAAAACAAGAACAAGATCAAAGAAAAATAAACTAATTTATCTTTATGTAAATGAAAAATAAATTTATCTATAAGTATATAAATAATTTGTTTAAACATTTTTTTATAAATAAACATAATAATATTTATTTATTTATTTATTTAGAGGTAGACAGGCTGACGGTCCACTTGATGGCAGGTGGCTAAAACAAGCAAAGACATAAGTGCAGCAAGTGAACTGCCAACCTAAGTAGAATAAAATAAAAGGGAGTAGAAGTGAATTGGGAAAAGGGCTGTGGGAAAATGATCTCAATTAATTCTTTAACACAAAAACAACTCTCATACAATGGCCCGACCGGGATTAAAATCTACATCAGTCATTTAGGCAACGAAACAATCAACCCACGAACAAAGCACTGACATAGTCTATACATCCAATAAAATCGTAAACGAGATCTGTCTGTACACTAAATATTAAAAAAAAAAACCATTTGTACTCGTAGTACTAAGGTGTTGGTTGTACTTATTTACAGAAGTCAAAAAATAGTTTTTAGAATTGTTGTCTGTTTGTCTGTGCGTTTGTGCATGCTAATTTCAGAAATGGCTTAACCGGTTTTCACTGATGTATTGCAGAAGCTTCCCATAACATTTAGTGTTTGTTTCATTCCAATCGGTTTACAAACAAAAATGACACGCGCGTACTTAGTTGCGGGTACAGCTAGTAATTAAATAAAAACTTATTTAATTACTAGCTATTACTGTTATCCATTTCTGACGCAAATCCTTTTTTCATCGTCATATCCATTGATTCATTTACTAATTGTTACTATATAGTAAATTAAAATAACAATAGAAACTTACATTAAAAAACATTCTCAAAAACCTTCCATCCACCTTGGTAACTGTGTTTTATAACTAATAAATTAGTAGTTTCAAGTTTCAAATCTACTAGCAGTATCTACCCTCATACAGAAGACCAAAGTGATATATTAGCACGTGTTGATGTTTCGAAAACCATAAAAAACCATAAAAATGGCTTATGGTTATGGCTTATGGCTCAATGGTGGTACAGTTAAAATGTTATAAAAATTTAATTATTTATCAATCAATCAATAATTTAATTTAACTGCCTATTAATATTATTTAATGACAATTAATTGATTTTGTTACTGTTACATTTATTTATTGGCTTATTTACTAACCTAATCATTTACTACCGTTCATAGACGACGATGGCCACATATAACGTCAAGTGAACCATCAGCATGTTACTGCAATAAGTGTCTATTATTTTTTAATTTGTAAAACAATGCAAACATTTAGAATAATTTCCGAATGACTTTTGAAGGAGGAAAGCTAAATTATTTATAAATTAGTTTTCCGCTCGAGTACCATTAGCCGTCCTGCTCGCACATTGAACCTAACATTACGAAAATAAACCACGAGTTTCAAAGCGAACAAGTAGCGAAACTGAAATTAGTCACTCACATAGCGCAACGAACCTAGTGTTGAGAATAGATATGTGCGTTGACTTTTCGATAAAACATACAGGAGTATATACTTTCCTCACTCTAAGGTGTGAGCAGGACCACACCCTAAGGAAGACTGAAAGAGCAATACCGATCTTGATATAGAATAAATATGGATAGGGTTAAGATTTAAAATTGGAGAAAGTATTGTATCCTGCCAGTGTTAAAAACTATTGCAAATATATGTTTTTTTTTTATGTTAAGGTCGGCAGACAGGCTGACGGTCCACTTGATGGTAGGTGGCTACCGTCGCCTATAACACAAGCAACGCCTAAGCTGCTGCAAGTGCGCTGCCGACTGCAGTAGGATTAAGGATAAGGGATTAGGAATGGATAGGGAAATGGGCTCTGGCATCCCTTACTCACTCACCGAAACACAACAGCACACGTGCTGTTATTTCACGGTGGTCTTCTGTAAGGGGGTGGTTACTGCCGCCAGACGGGCTGCCTAAATGACTGCGAAACGCAGTGTGCCCTGCCACTACTTTCCAAATCCAGACCAGAGCCAAATTTGAAAAGTTGATTTTTCAAAGTTGACTCTGCCGGGAATCGAACCCGGGAACCTTAGAACAAAGCGTTAAGGCAAGCACCCTAACCACTCATCCAACGGGCTCGTCATTACCGTATATTGAGTTTATTTGAAAAATTCAAAACGCGTCCATCGAATGAAATATTTTGTAACAATGTAAGCATAATCACGCCAGCAACGCCCAATTTAGCATGTGCGGCATAGTGTTCGCAGTCAGGAAACAAACATTTTTAACGTTAAACCATCGTTATACATTCAAGCAACAGCTTGTATTTGTATGCAGATGTCGAACGGCCGATGATCGCTAATTCAGCGACGCCGCGCCCGGATTTATACTGCATATTCAAAGTAAACAAATTTAGGCATTAACTTAGTATCGGTTCAACGCACTGCAATAAAATACTCAATTGTTTATCGATATATAATTAAAAAGTTAAATAGATTCGGGTCACCTATTTACTCAAGCTTTTTTTTTTTTTTCAAATATAATTAGCACATATAATGAGCGAACACAATACTTTTTCGTGCATAAAATTGTCACATTTAATTAAAATTAATAATGTAATTTATGTATCGATTTCAAAATTGCATGTAATTTCAAATAATAGAAGAACGGTTAGTCATATTTCAAAAATAGTTTTTTTTTTAAATTAGTCGATAGTGAATATCGACAAAAAGTATCGAGTTGTTGAACGTTACTAGTATTTCTAATTTCACGGTCGACCTGCGTCTATGTGTGCGGCTTTTGCGCTAGTGTGCGTGACCTTGCCGCGCGATGCGTTTCGGCGGTCGTTCACCCCGCATGCATTTCTGTCAACCCTTGACTTTGGCATTAGGTATTTTGGGAACAACACTACCCACTACTCTATGTCTGCTAGCTGATAAGAAAGCGATTTTAAAGTTGTTTTTTATTTATAGATCAGCAGCCAGGCTCACTTTCCACTTGATGATAGTGGCTACCACTGCTACTCTTATCTTAAAAGGGGGATAAGGAAATGGGCTCTGGCATCCTTTCCTCATTCACTTTTGTTGTTTCATGGTGGTCTTCTGTAAGGCTTCTGTTCACGTGGTTGCTGCCGCCAGTAGGGTTGCAATCGTATGTCTGTGTAAATCAGTATGTATAAGATCCTACCATAAATATATTATTAGATATTTTTAGACTACTTTCTTTGGGTAAGAAAATTCCTGCGTTACCTATTGCAGTGCTCTGGTAACGCAAATGAAGTATCAGCCTGTCTGCTGTTTTTTATACAAAAAATGGAATGTGTTAGACTTTATTTTGAGAGATTCCATTATACTCAACAACGTAATAGGAACCGAGTGGAATCCTTATTGCTAATTTTGATGTCTGATGTCAGTACTGTAATCGGCAAGCGAAAACTGTCATCCAGAGAAAATCCTAATTTAAAAAAAAATACATCGAAAAGACTAGGGTTAAAAGCAGCAGCATTTTCTTAGATCTTATTTAAGAAATAGCCAACATCTAGTCCAACTATGACAATCAATGTTTGAGCACATATGCTCAGCGGTAAGAACGCTCGGATGCAAACACGGTATGCAGGTTCGAATTTCATGTTATAAGTATAATATTATTAGAAATGACCCCAAACCACTACTAGGTTCGGTATATTATACCTACGTGGTTCGGGATGAATACCTTATCGAGACTGACAGAAAAAACACTGGCATTAAATTATAAGATACTAGCTTGTTCTTGCGACTTCGTCGGCGTATTTTTAGAAATTTTACTCGCTGATAAATGAAGCTTTCTATGCGTGAAAGAATTTTTAAAATCTGTCCAGTAGTCTTTGAGTTTATTCATTACAAACATACATTTGTATGGGGGGAGGTGTTGGTGGTAAAGGGGGAGATGGGGGGAGAGTGAGTAGCCTATGTTAGTCGTTGATAATTTAGTTTTCTATAGCTGAAAGAATTTTTAAAATCGATCCACTAGTTTTTGATTTTATGCATTACAAACATACAAAAATATATACATACATACAAATAAATCATTTCTCTTTATAATATTAGTATATATTTATAATATTATTTTAAAGGAGCTTTTAAATGAGCTTTAAAGAAAATAACAAAAAAATTGAACGCATCGACAAGCAGCATTGTTACTGCAATTATTCTCATTATTGACAAAATAAGCCGTTCATAAAACCATTTGACATCAGTTTCTGTTTTAATTGGCAAGTCAATCGACCGTTTCTAATGTCAATTGAAAAAATCAAGTCTCTTCTACGACACGAACACGTAGAGGTGTTCTATTTAAATAAAGAACAGGACAGATGGGCTCCAAATCAAATGAACATATTCAATTTCTTCTGCGAATTAATTTCAAATTAAAATTTAATTAAAATAATAAGTAAAAGCGCATTCACAATTAATTGATTGTTAATTGTTTAGGATTAGAGGTAAACCCATTCCCGGCCCAACATTCTAAATTCAAACCATGAGATTGCGTGAAACCGCAACCGTCTACAACTCGTCTAGTCTACTATTACACGTCCAAAACAAGGAGACCTCTCAGACCGTATTGAAGTACACCCGTCTCATCGGGAGTGCGTGCAATCGCGGGGGGAGGAACGTGTCGAGTTAATTTGGTCGTCGGGTGTAGTGTGTGTAGTGGTCCTGACCTAGAGACGATAGTCGCCGTCTCTAGGTCAAGGAAGGATAGACGCACACGTACTTACTTGTGTGCATGTGTGTAACCCGTTAGAACAATTCAAACGTGGCCTCTTAGGTTGCACACATGTGGAATACTGCGTAATATTCAGTTTTATAGTTCTATATGCGAATGGTCAACGCCCATGTGTGTTTATGTGATGGTCTCATATCGTTGGTAATGTTCGATTAGGTTTTAATGTGTGTGCGTTTAAACTTTTGCATGTTTAGTAACACAATTTTAAAGCCTCGTATATTAAATAAGCTATTGTAACTTTACTTTGTTGCGAACTTAGTTTCAAATTTGAATTAGAGATTGATATATTGTTGACCGGGTTGAATGCTAAAATGTTTCTAAGTATATTATAGTATTACCAATACTATAATATACCATTTTTTTTTATGTTAAGGTCGGCAGACAGGCTGACGGTCCACTTGATGGTGCCTATAACACAAGCAACGCCTAAGCTGCTGCAAGTGCAGGGATTAGAACTGGATAGGGAAATGGGCTCTGGCATCCCTTACTCACTCACCGAAACACAACAGCACACGTGCTGTTATTCACGGTGGTCTTCTGTAAGGGGAATTCCCTCCTAATCCCTTATCCTGTAATTCTGTAATTATTCTGTAATTCCCCTCCTAATCCCTTATCCTTAATCCTACTGTAGTCGGCAGCGCACTTGCAGCACCTGTAGCGTTGCTTGTGTTATAGGCGAGGGTAGCCACCTACCATCAAGTGGGCCGTCAGCCTGTCTGTCGACATAACATTAAAAAAAAAAAAAAAAAAAAATTAATGTACCTAGGCCAGTTGCTTAAATCTTTATATATAAAAATGAATCCCCATTTCTCCTGGTCACGGCATCACGCGTGAACGGGTAGACCGATTTTAATTCGGTTTTCGCTAATGGAAAGAGGGATAAACGGGGAATGTTTTAGGGTATATAAAAATTGCACGCCGGGCGAAGCCGGGGGCGGCCCGCTAGTACTTAATATTTGCTCATTAATACTAATTTAATATCTAATTTAATACCTGAATTATTGTTCAAATTATATCTAAATGTTCCGCATACTAACTTGAGGAATCGGTCTTTGCTGCATATAGCTCAAGGTGAAACAAATTATAGGAAAAATTCATTTGTGTTTCGTTCATGTAGTCTTTTTAATGAAATGTTATTAGACACACATGTCGACCTATAGTTAAAGCTAGAAATATTATAACAGAAAAATTCTTTCAGTAACTTGCCTACCATGGATGCTATGGTTGATCTATAAGTAGAAATTTGTTATTTGCTGTCTGTTTCTATTTAAATTATTTATACCTGTAAAATAAAATAAATAAATAATAAACCCATAAAACCCGTCACCTATAAACGCAAACAACGCCATAAGCCATAAATTAGTAGAAAATCATTAGGAGTTAATGGGGACATGGGCTCAGACATCACTTACTCACTCACCGAAACACAACAGCACACATGCTGTTATTTCACGGTGGTCTTCTATAAGGGGTGGTTACTGTTGCCAGACGGGCTGCCTAATTTATGACTGCACTACTGCACTACTGTCTGTCCGCAGTACATTTCTGAAGATATTAATTTATTCATTTAATACTAAATATTCAAAATTTAAGGTTGTGGTCTTTGAAGGATCTGTATGTTACACCTGAACTTCGAAAAAACAAGCTTATCTATTATTCAAGTTTATACTCCCACCTCGGACGCAAAGGAACTGGAAATAAAGGTTTTCTATAATAAATTACAAGAATGCCTTTTAGAGTGTGGTAAAGATATGTTTAATTTATATTTAAATTGTAATGAAACCAACCAAATATCTGCAAGTGTAATCATAAATTGTAGCTTTTTTTATGTTTCTAAGGAATAAACAAGGCTTTATTATTATTATTATTATTATTCAAAATTTAGTTTTAATGTTTGCCGCTAATATAGACTTTTAAGTAGACAGTTTCTTGTGAAATAGTAGCACAAAGAAACATAATTAAAACCGGTTCTAAGCATTATGATCCAGTTTCCCGACCCTCTGCCCTTCCAGTCTAGCTCAACGAGTCCTTGGTGCTTTTTGCAAAACTACAGACCAACTTAAAGGGATCCGTCCCTTCTTTTACATTTCATCTGTGATTACGATGACAATTGACGCGGGGAGGGACGGGGCGGCTCAGCGTATACCGGTTTATACTTTAGAAGTAAAAGTACACTTACAAGGGACGAGAGGGTCGGCTCTTTGACCGAATTAAGTTATCTCTTTGATTCGTGGTTTGTTTGTTCTTTATGACGCAGCACTGAAAACTATCCTGAGTGTGTATTAGGTTTGCAATTTTATGGACATGTTACAATCAATGTTTAGTAAACTTAAGAATGCACCAAAAAAGCACCATGATACAACATCACTAGTGCTGCTAGATAATAAATTATTTATCTATTAATAAATAGTTAAAAACAAAAAAGCTTGCGAAAGGGAATAAATAAATGAAAAGTATTAATTGTGATCGGACGTAACAATGAACTTTCCTCTTTACATTTTAAAATACCTCATTGCAATTTATAAAAAGAACCCAATCAGGATAAAAAAATAAAAGTTCATTTCAAATTTCGAATTCCGTTTTAAAACATTCACTAATTATTGAACCGGTCAGCGTATGTGCCCGCTGTCGGCTCTGATTATGTATTAAGCATTATGTACATATATTGGATGTTTGAGTGTGTGCGTTTTTTGTTGTATATAAAAAGGGTGTTTTTGTCTATGTGCCAAATAAAAATGAGGGCGCAATGGGCGTAATGTCCGGTAGTATACCGTCCGTTTATCGCTCACCGCGCGGCCGAGGACGAAAATGAGATAACGTTTATTTATTCATTTTTTTTTACATCACTATTTCAAATTTATTACCGAGTAATTACTTTTGTGCATTTCGCATTTTATAAAGTTTTTTAATTTTCCAATTTACGTTAATACCGCCTTCCACTTTCTTCTATCGGACATGCAGACGAACGGCTGGTTACCATCCTCACCTTGTCGAAATCCCTCTAATTCGGACCAAGCGCTTTAAACATCTTTTATAATGCGCACTGCTAAGGATTGGAACTCCCTATCGGCGTTTATATTTCCGAGCTCATACAACCCAAATCTTTTCAAGGTTCGAGTGTATAGGCATCTTCTGGGTGAGCTCGTTCCATCGTCGGCCTCATCCTTCCTATATAGATAGATGCTGGTCAAGAGCAAACCCATCTATAGTAAAAAAAAAGCGCTTTAAAACGTCTTTTATAATGCGCACTGCTAAATCTTTTCAAGGTTCGAGTGAATAGGCATTTTCTGGATGAGCGGCCTCATCTTTCCTACACGGATAGATGCTAGCCAAGAGCAAACTCATCTTTAATTAAAAAAAAGGTTGCTCGATTTGACGAATTTTTCTAAATTAATTAATAATAGACAAGATTCGATGATATAAACTATTGACTCTAACTTAAGTGGGACCGCAGTAAAACAATTGTTCAATACCTATAAAAGCGGAGACGAGACGAGCGGAGCGGAGATGTGTTAGAAACAGCCAATAGGATTTCGTTATTTACTTGTTAAGATTAAAATAAAATAAAATAAAACTGGTCCCGAATCTCTGATGTACCTAGGCCGCCATTTGAATTCGCTTTACGAGTAATTGCAGTGTTAAAGTGCATAAAGTGCGAAAATATTATTGAATCTTCGTTGAATCTTCTTAAGGCTCGGTCTCCTAAAAATTAGTGTTCTTGCATAATTTACAGAAAATAAATGTTTTTTTTTACAGTTATTAACAAAAGAATAAATGAAATATATTTTACATTTATTGAAAGTGATGGATTTGAAATTTCAAAAACACTTTTTTAATTTTATTTTGATGCACATTTTAATAGCTCTATTGGGCGTTAAAAATGCCTCTATTTAGGTTGAACGCGTTGAAGGTCTCATTCAAGCACATGCTACGTAAAAATTATAACAAAAACACGAAATATATTCAGTTTACATTTATTCTCATATCGTTAGCAATAATCTAAACTGGTTACTTTTTTGATAAACGCTTTAGTTTTCTTATTTAAAGAGGTTTAAAAAGTTGTAGTTTCATCAATTTTACCACTGCAAATAGAAAAATATATGATTTTTCTGTTGAAAATTTTTTTTAATGCAGTCGCTCTTAAAACCACTTTTTAATAAATTAATGGAAAAAAAAATACAAAAAAAGTACTTTTTAATAATTGCAATTCATAACAAAAAAGACCCGTGAAAGTGCGCTTAGTTCTGTTTGCTAAGGTAGGATCGCAAAGCGAGACCGGAGCCTTAATGTTGTTGATTTTGAGATTTCTAATGAATATGTTTTACTACTTAAATATTTTTTATTGTATAACCCAAGTTATATATTATATACACATGTCGCTACGGTGCCTCGTTAAGGTCCGTTTATTTCTTCAGACAACGAACGTATCAGACACGTAGTGTGCCAGACAAAATAATATTATTTCAAATGACATGTAAAACTAATTTATATCTAGTGTAACGTGTCCGCTTAGATGCCATCAGACACTGTCCGCGCATTCGCGGAGAGAATCTTTTGTCTGAGCCGAAACGTGCCCCAGAATGGGAACCTTGCAAGAGGCGGAGAGTTGTTCTCTGTTTTTGTCTGATATAGCACGTTTCTGGTATGCTAGATGTAAATAAACTGTGTCTGACGGTGTCTGATACGTTCGTTGTCTGAAGATATAAATGGACCTTTACTGTCGTTACGGACAGGCAATTAGGTATACTTTTCCCAGATTTTAGGATTTTAAACATAGTTTTTGAAATTCTGCAATAATTTCATCAAATTAGATATTGTGATGGCCATACAGGCAACTTTTCTAGCTACACTGATTCTTCACGGTTTGGTTAAGGTTTAAGGAAATAAGCAAACATTGGAATACTCAGCACAAGTGCTGTTGCTTCACAATGTTCTTCTGTAAGGTTCTTTCCATTTTATGACAACTTTGACATTTAGTTATAGTCAACTTTGACAGTAAATAACATTGAATTTTCTGTTTGTAATATCAAAATATTTAAACTGATTTTTGCTAAATGTAATATCAAAGTGTAATTCCGGCCAATCTCCACAACGGCTGGAACGATTTTGACTGGACTTTCACTGACAGATAGCTGATGTTGTAAGCAGTAACTTCGCTACTTTTATTTTACAAAAATAAAAAGTTATTACAATAAGCAGTGTGGAGCGAGGCAGGGTTCAGCTGGCTTAAAATATACGTATAAATGTGTCCTTCAAAAAAATGCTTTGGCTAAAACGGTGTTTCGCCTGTATACCGTGTGTGTAATTATGTGCTATTGGAAGGGCCAAGGCGAAACGAAAGGCAAAGGGAACCCTATTTTCATAGTCTGGTGCGTAGATTGCATCTAGATACCTTTTGATTACCATTCACATTTGTATACTCGCTGCACAAGTTTAGGTACAGTTAGACCCTTAATATTGCCTACACTTTTTTAGCTTTTGTAACAGGAGTATAATAGCGCCTTTCTTACTAAGGGCGATGTAACTTTATTTTTATACTTACTTTTTAAATTTCAATAAGCATAAAAGAACAAACTTTTGCCGGCGACTTGAAACATTTATTCAATCTTCATTGCTCATTATATTTTTGTCAGGCATTGGCATTGGATGAGTGGTTCTAGGGTTCCCGGGTTCGATTCCCGGCAGGGTCAACTTTGAAAAATCAACCTTTCAAATTTGACTCTGGTCTGAATTCGGAAAGTAGTGGCAGGGCACACTGCGTTGTCGCAGTCATTTGGTCAGCCAGTCTGGCGGCAGTAGCCACCCCCTTACAGAAAACCACCGTGAAATAACAGCACGTGTGCTGTTGTGTTTCGGTGAGTAAGTAAGGGATGTCAGAGCCCATTTCCCTATCCCTTCCCAAACCCTTATCCCCAATCCTATTGTAGTCGGCAGCGCATTTGCATCAGCTTTGGCGTTGCTTGTGTAGGCGACGGTAGCCACCTACCATCAAGTGGACCGTCAGCCTGTCTGCCGACCTTAGCATAAAAAAAAAAATTTTTTAAAGATTCCCGGGATCAGATTTTTTTTCTAGATGAAAAGAACCCCATAGGTTACTCAGTCTCCCTCATCTCCGCCCTTTAACCTCCCCCCTCCATACAAAATTGCTGTTTTCCACAAATAAACTAAAAAAAATGTTTAAAAAATAAATATACACCAGTGCGAAGCCGGAAGCGGACCGCTATAGTGTTCTAAATGTTCATTGGTACTTACTGTGAAAATGTTATACAAAAAATATTATAAATGATAATGTAATACTTAGTTATGTTAATTAATTAATTTGAACTTACGCTGTTTTTCCGTCTGAACGGCTGACATTCGAAATTTAAATGAAGTAGCTATTGCAATTAGCGCGCACACACGCGCAGCGGGACGCGTACTACGCGACTAAACGCACACAAACGCGCCCAACCCGAATAAAAATGTTGTGATCAAAAATGTGTGAAAGAATGGCACGCGTACATACGTAGCTCGCCACAATTCAATATCACGTATCATTGGATCTGTACAGATAGCAAAAAAATACATTTATTGCTTGCTTAAACATCTTATCCCTATCCCGCAGCAATAGCTCAACTTAACTTCCTCAAAGATTTAGTCATATTTTTCTTGTTATTAGTATAAAAAACACACAATATCCACTGACTGTCCACTGATGGTAGGCGTTTATCGTCGCCTAGAACTAACCGCTTACCAGGCAGGCGCGGATACAGAATTTTTTTAAGGGGGGGGGGGGGGGGGGGGGGGGCTAAAAGATATCTTGAGTTAATATATGGATGTACCTACTAACAAATCATGCAAAGCTTCAGAAAACTTTATTGAAACCGTTTTGAAGACAATAATTACAATCAACCAAATAAAAAATACACATAAAATTACAATACAAAGTAACAATTTGCTCTCATTTCTTTATACGACAAATTCCATGCATCTATTCTTCCTGGCAAATTGGTTAATTACATCGTCGACAGGACAATCGATATCAAGGTGAGTGTTCAACAGAGCTAAACCATTAAGTCGATCCTCTTTCATTGTCGACCTCAGCCATGTCTTTGTACGCCGTAATGCATGTTGAAAAACTTCTCTACTGAAGCAATAGATATAAGTAGGTAGACAAGCAAATATTTTGCAAATACTTGCTTCCTATGCAAGTACAATTATTCGAACTTTGCGGGAAGCGCAGGCGGCGAGGAACGCTCTCCGCTTGCCGTGAACCACGCTTGGCGCTGGACCGCCTGCGTCAAAGGGGGGGGGGCGGGGGGGCGCCCTCTGCGCCCCCCATATGTATCCGCGCCTGTTACCAGGTGAGCTGGATGAATATTCTTAAAACTCATCTATTTCATCTAAATCTTTTGAAATTCCACTGCAAAGAAAAAGAAGAATTATTAAAACCCCATAAAATTATTATATTATTATACTAAACAAATACATGATTTACATAAAAACAATGGAATGTTATATGTATATCCAATCCGACATTATATAAAATAATAATCTGATATAAAATTCTCGTGTCACAGTGTTTGTAACAAAACTCCTCCGAAACGGCTGGACCGATTTTTATGAAATTTTGTGTGTATATTCTGTAAGTATGAGAATAGGTCGTAAAGTATTTTTCAACCTCACTCACATACCCGCACTCGCCATTTTTCAATCGGGATTTTAGTATTTTTTTATGAAGAATATTCAAATAATTCTGTCGTTGATTGACGTGAATTGTCGCGTCACTTTGACATATGGTTTGAAAATAAAAGAACAATGGCGAAATAATTGTTGAAAGAATTTTCAAGCGTCTTTAAATGTCATTAATATAAATAGAAGAAAAATATTTTTACAAGTTTTTTCAAGTTGTCATATCTAAGTCTGGAAATTATTATAAATATTAAATTAAACAATGAATACATCGTCATTATAGTCTAGTATTTGTAATGACTTAGTTTTCTTTGTGCACTCTGTGGCTTAACTTCACAACTTTTAAGCAAATACTTTTTCACAACATTATATAGTTTATTTTGGAAATGTATTTACCTTTTAAAATAATAAAAATCGAACACACAACTAAATGTCATATGTTATATATACGTAAAAATATTTAGTTCTGTAACAATTTCATCTAAAAATACGTTAACCTCAAAAACTTCAAACGAGGATATCTTTAATTGCAGACTTTATTTTAGTATTAATCAGTTCAGGAATCAAAACTCTACACTTTTCAATATATTTCATACATAGACGCAAAAAAATTAAGTCAACAAAAATTTGTATGGGAATTCGCCATTGTTCTTTGACCCGTTAGTATGGGTCAGCTAGTTAAGTTAAGTTATATACATTATAACTTAACTAATACATTATATCTATATACATATATAACAAACCTGAAGAGTTTGTTTGTTTGGTGGAACGCATTAAACTTTGAAACTAGCAGTTGGATTTTAAAAATGCTTTTTGTATTTGATGACCCAATTTTGAGGTACTATCAAGTGGAATGTCAGCCTGCCTGACATCATCTCTACATATAATAAAATCGTAAATGAGCCGTGTATGTTTTTTTTTTTTTTTCAAAAAAAAAATTGTATACATCGTATACTTCATGTTACCGAGGTCAAAAAAATAAATTTTAGATTTTTTTCCTCTGTTTGTGCGTTTGTGCACGCTAACCTCAGAAACGGCATAACCGATTTGAATGCGGTTTTTACTGATGTATTGTAGCAAGTTTCCCGTAACATTCAGTGTTTGTTTCATTCTAAATTACAAACAAAATAGTTACGCCCCATACCGAATACCACGCTAACGAAGTTGCGGGTTCATCTAGTTTATAATAAAAAAATCTTTAACATTTACATTATCATTTAACGTAGGTAACGACAGCAGAGACATAATTAGAATGATAATTTTAAATAAACGTTGAACTAAAACACAGGTTCGGCATTAACCATTTAATTAAACATATAAAATGTAAAATCCAACAAAGCGCTTTTCTGACAGCACATGTCACTGTTTAAAAGGAAATTAGCTTTTTGTCTGACCCTACCAGAATAATAACGACCTGTATAGCGCATACTAATAAAAACTACTCACACATGGACAATAGTGCAACGCGTACATTATACATCAATTTGAGAGATGTGCGTTAACGCAGCGCGGCCATGTGGCGTATTTAGGTCAATTGCTGAAATAAACACACATCGTCGGGCGCGGATCTTGTTTTTTTTTATCAAACTCAAGGCGAGGGAGAGTTATTTACTGTTTTCTTTTTTAAATTATGCTGCTTTAAGCGCCGCGCAATGAGACCGATCGCTGTAGGTGTTCGTGAAGTATAGCAAACATTATCTCTCCGATTAATATAGACCGTAAAACTTTTAATATGCGTACACTAATGTTCATATGTAAAAATGTCAAGGTTCAGTTGGTAACATTCTTCTGTCTCATTAATGACGAATTGTATTATACAATATACGTGCATAATAAGTAAAATTTAAGTTTGTTATTTCGATATAAAGGCTCTTTATTTAATTTAAATGTTACTTAACATTTAAAAAACCAATTTTTTTGTCTCTACGCCTGTTTTGTTTGTTTATTTGTGCTTCCGAAAAATTTGAACGGATTTTAACGTGTCTTTTTTGGTAGATAGGTATTAGTTTGGAGAAGAATTTAGGCTAATTTTATCAAGTAAATATTAAAGGTTTCTGTGCAAAATTTGAATACCATGCAAAATATGTCATTAAGCAGTAACGTTATCAATAGTGCAAAAACGGCTTGGAATCAAAAAGGGTAAGGGGGCAATGTGCTAATAGTGGAATGGATTTTATCTTCCCTTATTTGTACAATGAAAAATAAAGTCCCATCTAAATATTACCACAGAACAGAACCTAGTCCATAAATTTTTTGGCTTTTGGGATTATCCTTTTTCTGCAATTACATCATAATTGTCAGAGAAAAATAATATAGTAATATATTCGCAACAGTTGTAAAAACATACACTTTATAGAAAAACTATACTTAGATAATTGATTCTGCCGAAGATTGGTTATAAAAAAAAACAATGCTTACACTCGTTAATTTTGAAAGCATATATGCGTGTCAAGTGTCGTGTGAAAATTTTAGAAACTATTTTAAAACGACTGTAGCTTCTAAGCCGCATTTTATTGTTTCTAAGCCCTGTTTGTGTGGTTACTTAGTATTGTATGCGGTTTGTACTAGTCTAAAATACTAGTCTTTGTATGCGGTTTTCTATATCAGCTGGAAATTCAAACTTTAAGTTTAGGTGCATAATACATTCTAGATAAATTTAATGAAATCTCCAAACACGTTTTGTCCACTTACATGGCTTATGCTGCCTAAATAATATCGTCAATTGTAACCACGCGAATTCTGACTTGATCATTGGTATTAAACAATCTTAAGTCACTTTTAATTAAAATAAAATCAATTTACATCACCATAAAGTAATGTGTCTTACGTAAATACAGCTCTCTGCGGGTACTTTACTAAAAGGTGTAATTTGAAAAGAACTTGCATCAGCAACTTCATCATCTATCGTGATTGCATAACCAATGTCGTAATTTTGACCCATAATAACCGACCGGTTATTATGGGTCAATTAAATGTTTTAAGATTCATGAATTAAAATAATGCATGCAATTTTACAGGTAAGTATCGTTTGTTGCGTAATTCGCTACAAGTACCTTTAATTATTATAATAGTTTCTGTCAACTTTTTAATGAAACAATTTTTCATTGAATTTCTCTTTTTCCTAAATTGAATATTAAATAATTATATTATTGCTGAATTTGGACTACAGTAAAATCAAATCAAATAGCAATAGTTTTATATTTTATCAATATACACGACTAGAAAAATAAGTACTTCATTAAGTATGAGCAAAAATAAAATAATTACAAATAAAGTTATAGTAATATCCACCCTCTTCATAAGACAATCGTGAAATAACAGCTCCAATGCGGTTATGTTTCGGTTAATGAGTAAGGGATACTAGAGCCCATTATATGCATTTTTACGATTTTAAACGATTTTGTAGTGCATCGGGAATGTTCGTAGAGTCGCGGGTCGACTGTTTCTATCGGATTCGGGCCAGCTCTAGCTGCATCCTGAGCGCATTTGCTGCTAGTTTTAACTGTCAGTACCTGAACCACTGTTGTATGGTTTATGTACTGACTAATAAACTTATGTAAATACTAACATAGCTTTAAGTTTTTACTAACATTATATGATCCTTGTTGGTCCAAATAAATAAATAATTATTATACTATATATTTCGATTTTTTAGTTTTAAATTTTTTATAATATAATTATAAAAACAATAAATATATAATAAAAAATCTAAAACTAGAACTCCGCAGGTAGCAGGGCAAGGCCCAAGCTACCGGTGGTTGGGACTGCAGAGTGAGGAACCTCCTGACAATTCGTGCCATGTCCAGAAGTACCGCCTTCTATATCTGTCCCTTGATCCAGCCATCTAGCGAGAGTCTCTTGAGATGTTGGTCGAGGCTCTTCGCTATAAGACCGTTCGCCGAATTATTATTATTATTATTAATTATAATAATAATAATAATTCGCGATTCAGCGAATTCACAATATCTATGGCATTTTTTGTGTTGATAAGTGATGGTAGCAACCAACCTCCGACTTTTACATGAAAAAAATATTTGGGTTCATTTTACACTTTTATTTTTGAGAGGACCCTTACTTTTTATAATTTTTAAACACATACAAAGAGGTAAATACGAAAGAAGACATTCTCTTAGATTGTGTACTGACAGGGCCGTATATATAATATTTTTTAACATGTTTTGCCGTGGTAAAAAGACAAAGGTCGCTCGTAACAGGTTCTCGGATGCAATTGCAATCGATTTTATGCAATCAATATCGATTTATTACTTGCATTATGGACATTTTCGTGTAAACGGCATTATTATGTGGGATGTTAATACTTTTAGGTGTTTCTTTTTTTAAAAACCCATTTTGATATTTTATTAACTGTTTATTTTACTTTTATATCTTAATTTTTTTTTATATCAAAATTTAATTTAATTTAACTTTTTTTATCATCATCATCGTACGCCCATAAGCGTCCACTGTTGAAAAAAGCCATCCAGTGCTATCGGCCTTCGGGTCTCCGATAGATCTACGTGTGATCTACGTGTAATCCGATAGATACATATCCCTCAGCGAAATTACCTCTCCATAGCCTAATTTTTCGTGTCTAATTCGTGTCTATGTCTCTTTTTTATAATAAATTGGCAACTCTTTTTTATAATTTTTTAATGTGAAACCTTTAAAAATGAGTTCTCAATTGCTAATATAAAAAAGCGGACTAATTAATGTTTTTGAGAATCTACTTTATTATTGTTAGGGCCAGTCTAACGCACATCTTGCTTGTCGATTTTTAATGTGTGTTACGATAAGGCCTGCATTTTCAAAAATATTACAGAAGTATTGTCTAAAAAATAAATTTCTTATTAAATATAGTAGTCATACGACGAATCTATGACAAATATTATGATCTGAAATTAATTGGTTAAAAATAAGTTACATCGGGGATCAATAAATAAATTATAGTAAATAAGTTCAGGAATTTCCTCATTCTGCAGCCCTAACCACAGGTATCTATTTTTTTTTTATTATATTTTTTATTTAATTTAATTGATAGTATTAAAATTAGGCTTTATTTAATCATAGAAAATCATAGCAATAATATAATATTTTTATCGCACATGAGCAAATTGCAGTCACTTATAAACGTTTCTTTTATAATCACCGGCAGCGGTTCAGAATGTAAATTTGATGAGGAAAAATCCTATAAGAAATTTCAAATATGCTTCCTCTAACCATCTGATAAAAGATGAAAAAGCACTTTGACATCTTCACTGATAACATTGTAAATACGAAAGTGAGTTTGTTTATTGCGCGTTTATAACTAACTACTCAATTTTGCATACACATTGTCAGGGGTATAGGAAAAGACATAACCTTTATCAAGAAAGAAAGTAATATTTCATATTACTTCAGAGGGAAAAACGGGACAAGTGCGAGTTGAACTCGCGTGAAGAGGGTTCCGTACGATGTTACCCATCCGCACAATATTGAATGATTTACGAGTAGGTACCATAATCTATAAGTAGAAAACTAATTTCTGTATTTTTTCAAAATTTTAGGTTCAGTAATTTCCGAGATAGGGGGGGGGGGGGGGGGTGGTCAATTTTCGTCTATTTTCAAAATTACAAAAAAATACATTTAACATCTTAACACAAGACCTTCCATTTAATATGTTACACGATGCCCCCCCCCCCCCCCCCCCCCAAAATGACCTCCCATATACAGATTTCATCTATTCACGTCACACCTCTGCGTTTGTGCCACAGAAATTGATATGTGTACCAAATTTCAACTTAATCGGTCTAGTAGGTTCGGAGACAATGTGTCGGACGGACACACGAGTGATATTATAAGGGTTCCGTTTTTTATTCAGGCGTACGGAACCCTAAAAAGAAATACTAATTCAACGCTTTAGGAAGAGGGACGAAAACAAAGTCACAGGCAAATCAAATCAAATCAAAATATTTATTTATCAATTAGGTTTCTCCAAGAAACTCTTATGATCGTCATTTAAATTTACCAGTTAAATTTAATTTTAACAGGGTTTCGGAAAAAAGCCAAGATGACGATCCTGAGAAGAAACCCCGAAAGAAACTCAGGGTACTATTCTTTTTGTCATCTTTAAAATATAAAAATTACAACAATTATAATTATACACTTAATACTTAAAGTACATATACAATACTAAACATAGTATGAGCTCCGAATCCAGGCTTTAATTCCAGGCTTCATTGTCACTTAAATAATCAGTAAACTTATAATAGCCTTTCGAGAGGAGTTTGGTTTTAATGACATATATCAAAAGCTAGTAGGCAATATATTTACGTTTTTTCAAATTGATTTTAAACTTTCAGCAGAAACTTCTTTTGTTTTGGTTTAACGGACTTTTTGTTTTCTTAGAGTTAATCGCCGCCTTTCTTCTCTTTGTAGTTAAACTTTGAGAAACGCTGAAGCAGAGACGCCTGAAATACTGGAACGCTTACCATTTTACAATCGGTGCCCTTATTAATTTAGTTACGAACTTCACAGATAGGCTTCAATACTTTTTGACACTTGTAAATACTTTTTACGCTAACAGTATGTGTACATACCTATTACCGTTGTCACCAAAACGCGGTTATTTAAAAAACATTCTTACAAACGGAGCAGCTTTCACACACAAGATAAATGTTCAGCTTGTGATACCTATCGGGCGCTGTCAAACAATAAACACTTTTAAAGTCTTTGACCCAAATATTCAACGCATCTGTAACTGGTACACGAGTACACTCAGCCACGTTATAGTGTGAACGGAATTTTTTTAAATGTTATTGCTTCGAATAACCTTTTGAAACGCCATCGGAAGATTATCAAAAACTGCTAACAAAAGTTTTTTTTTCTTATGTTAAGATCGGCAGACAGGCTGACGGTCCACTTGATGGTAGGTGGCTACTGTCGCCTATAACACAAACAACGCTAAAGCTGCTGCAAGTGCGCTGCTGACTGCAGTAGGATTAAGGATGAGGGATTAGGAGTGGATAGGGAAATGGGCTCTGGCATCCCTTACTCACTCATCGAAACACAACAGCATAAGTGCTGTTATTTCACGGTGGTCTTCTGTAAGGGGGTGGTTACTGCCGCCAGACGGGCTGCCCAAATGGCTGCGAAAACGCAGTGTGCCCTGCCACTACTTTCCAAATCCAGACCAGAGCCAAATTTGAAAAGTTGATTTTTCAAAGTTGACCCTGCCGGGAATCGAATCCGGGAACCCTAGAACAGAGCGTTAAGGCAAGCACCTTAACCACTCATACAATATAATTAGGCATATTTATATAATTAGGCTGTCTTTCGATTTTCATGAAGATAACATATCCTGACAAATACAAATGCGAATGTGTGTTTGTTTGTTGCGCTTTCACGCCTTAACGATCATAAATAAAATTTGGATATATATTCTCAGAAAATGACATAGAATCCTTTTATCCAGAAAAAGTACCGTTCCTGAGAGATCATTTAAAAGTTAAAATAAAAAAAATCATGTCAAAAATATATGAGCAATAAATCATCATCATCAGCCTGTGTCTCTCTACTGCTGAATGTAGACCTCTCCAAAGGCTTCGCCACCACGCACGGTCTTCTGTCCTTCGTATCGAGACTCTTCCCGCGAAGCCTTTCAGGTCATCTCTCCGCGCAGGACGTCCCACGCTGAGCTTTCCAATTTGTGGTCTCCATCCGAAAACTCTTCTGGAGCGGGTAATCCCATTGGTTATCCTCTCTGCGATAGATGAGACAGGCCCATTGCCAGTTTAACTTGCTAATTCTCTTGGCTATGTCGACAACCTTAGTTCTTCGGCGAATTTCTGACCCTATCCACCAAAGAAGCTCCGAACATAGCTCGCTCTATAGCTATGCTATGAGCAATAAAGATTGAATTAATATTTTAACACCTAAAAAAATGGGTGCGGACGAATTTGTGACTAAGTAATGACTAGTAGTGAATATGCTTTTGAGAGAATTCTCGAGATTTTTATGCGGTCAACTGTACTTGTGAATGTTTGTGCAACATTTTGAAGTAAAATAAATTGGAATACTGATGGAGGCGGAGATGACATAAGGTTCAGATGCATTTCTTAGAACGCGTTACTCACCCTGATGTCAGAAGGTGTGTGTTATTAATAATGAAGGATTTATTTTATATAAATGAGATCCAGGTTGTAAAATGTGCTTTCGCATATTTGATATTTATTTGATATTTATTTTAAACTTTTATAAGCATTTATAGATCGCTATACACAATATACCTAATTAAATTAATCTACATCCGGTACCAAAAAGAAACCTCCTCAGTTGCTCTTTTTAAATAAATCTTTATGTATTTTTATCAAAAAGATAGTTTGTTACTCAATAGTAGCTTCTATAGTACACAATTTTCTTTTGATAAATTATACGTATTTATCTTTTACTTATAAAGAGTTGCTATGATAACTTATTGTAGTATGTTAAGATCGGCAGACAGGCTGACGGTCCACTTGACGGTAAGTGGCTACTGTCGCCTATAACACAAGCAACGCCAAAGCTGCTGCAAGTGCGCTGCCGACTACAGTAGGATTAAGGATAAGGGATTGTTGAAGGGTTAGGGAAATGGACTCTGACATCCCTTACTCACTCATTGAAACATAACAGCACACGTGCTGTTATTACATGGTGGTCTGTAGGAGATGGTTACTGCCGCCAGACGGGCTGCCCAATGACTGCGAAAACGCAGTGTGCTTTCCATATCCAAGCCAGAGCCAAATTTAAAAAGTTCATTTTTTGAAGTTGACCCTGCCGGGAATCTAACCCGGGAACCCTAGAACAGAGCGTTAAGGCGAGCAACTTAACCACTCATCCAACGAGCTCGTCAACGCATTCATGGACCTTTAAAAGAATTACTTACGAAAGCGACTACAAGTTATCTTCATTTCTTAAATTCAAAATTGAGGAAGTCACTGTTCTCCTTAAATATGTCAATATTCTTATAAACTTCGTAACATAGAATACAGTTACTCAGTACCATTAAGTTATACAAAGATATAGTTAAGTTATAAACTTAACAAGACGACAGAATCAGTGATGAAATATTAAAAAGACAGGAAACAGAATTGGACAGGCGACTTAGCTCATAGAACCGAGAAACGTTCTAGAATTTTATGGTCATGGTAAGAAGATGATGCGGTTGGTAGATCCACCTCGGTTACCAATGGGGAGCCCTGGCCCAGCAGTGGGATCTTTTAGCCGATTATGACGTAGATGAAAGTGCCAAACTTTTAAAATATGATTTACCTATTTTATTGCCATTATAAACCTCTGTTATTTAGTTGCACGAACTACTCAAATGGTCTGTGTTTCCTTGTTTAATTAGTAATTTATACAAATGTTAAAAAGTCTTCCTTTTTTAAACTGAATTTCACTATTTTTTTTATTTAAAAAGCAACTTAAATAGCCCAAATTTTATTAGTAGAATAATAGAAATTTTTAAACATAAATGATTTACGTTATGCGCTATTAATGAGTACAAAAAATGACAGCACTTATTTTAATATGAAAAGTGCAACTTATATTTTTTATCTCTCTCACACAACGTTGCGTCACATTCTCTTGCATGTGTAGAGTGCAATGGAAGTGACCTCGATACACACACACAAAAGGGCACGCATGCACACATTGAAGAGGTCTGGTGCGTGTGAGCGATGCGTACTGATTCACTAACACTTATGCATATGCCTTATACAGGATGTTCAGAAACTTTATTGTTTCTGTTGCAGTTATTGAACATTTATTATTATTATTAGTACAGTTGCAATTA
This sequence comes from Bembecia ichneumoniformis, assembly GCA_910589475.2. Classification (NCBI taxonomy): domain Eukaryota; kingdom Metazoa; phylum Arthropoda; class Insecta; order Lepidoptera; family Sesiidae; genus Bembecia; species Bembecia ichneumoniformis. Next base: position 18,051,041 of record OU342532.1, read on the forward strand.
TTGAACAATTATTATTATTATTATTATCAGTAAGACAATTCCAATGTCTTAGCGTTATTTAATATTAGCGACCCGCCTCGGCTTCACACGGGTGCAACCTTCCTGCAAGTTATATATAAAAACCTTCCTCGTTTAACGCTCTTTGCATTAGTGAACATCATATCTAAATTTGTTTCGAAGTTTAGGAGGAGTTAGAGGGCATACGGACAGACAGACAGACGCTGGCAGCGACTTCAATACTATTTAAGGATTAAAATTTAAAACAATGGTATAAAAAAGGATATAACATTGATGAAACTACTTAGGGTTGATGACTGTAATATTTACCTATTTTATAATGATTTATGACTGTTTAATCATTTTTTGTAATTTATTTGAAAAATCTGTGTGGCTTCCTGACGCACTGTTCCTCATAGAATCAGCATTTTGAACCAAAAGTAATTGTAAAAATATGTTGAAATATGTCACTTACAAAGTGTCTGAAATTTGATCCTTCGCAATAAAAATATTTTTACTATAAACTAAGACAAGCAAATATACATACATTCACTGCTTGACAAAGGGCAGGGCTCGCTTATGAACCATTGACTAGCCGTAATCTGTTTCCTTTTCATTCTAACGTATTTACCGCCCAAGCTTCTTAAGAACCCATTTTCCACATTGGTTGGTCCTGTGATCTATATCGATTACCTATTACTACTAAAGTAATTACATATTCGAAATATGTCGCTAATTTTAATTCTCCAAGTGATTTTTTCATTGTCCCCCCGGGAAGTCTAAAATTATTTTTCATAAAATTTAATGTTAGTGACATTAAATTTTATGAAACGTCGATACAAGAGTTTTTAAAATGTAATCTATATTACCAGTCGTGTAAAGACTTTGGGCATTGAAGGGCATACTCATTTCAATGTATTAATTAATTAATTAATTATGTCACGGTAAAACATCACCCTGTGAATCGAATGACACCAATACAAACAGGCCGAAATTTCCTCGCGTCCGATCGGCTCATAATAAAATGTGGCTTTTTTATCACTATTTACTTTTTTCTATGTACAATTTAATCTGTATGTACCTACGGTACATAACGAGCCGCTCATTTCCATATTAACATTAATGACGGTGCAGGCATTGGTCTGTTTGTAAATTTATGTTAAAATGTAACAAATCGACTCGTTTGAAGACTTTAGTCTTGGCACTGAAACACTTGCCCTTGTGAACAATGTCGTTCAGAACACTATAGCAACAAAATGGGTTTTTCCTTATGTAGTAAGAAAAAAATAATCGTTCAATCCTTAAGGACGGGCTCAGCAAACAAATTCAAATTGTCTAAATATCACCTTGTCCAGAATCTATATAACATTCATAGACAAAAAGATCTTATAATAAAAGTAATCTTATTGGTTTTTTTTCCGTCGATTAAAAAAAAAAAATTTCAAGCTCTAAAAATAACAAATAAATTGGCAAAATTTGTGAACTTTTTATTAAATTTTGAGTACCCTACATGTTAATCCTGTACAATTACATGTCTATGTGTGTTTAAGTGTCATCCCAATGCATAATTTATGCGTGATTGAGTAAAACGTTTTAGATGTATCAGTAAGCTTTCATTTTTTTTTTTAATGTTAAGATCGGCAGACAGGCTGACGGTCCACTTGATGGTAGGTGGCTCCCGTCGCTTATAACTCAAGCAACGCAATAATGTGCTGCAAGAGCGCTGTCGACTACAGTAGGATTAAGGATAAGGGATTGTTGAAGAGGTTAGGGACAATGGGCTCTGGCATCCCTTACTCACTCAACGAAACACAATAGCACACGTACTGTTATTTCGTGGTGGTCTTCTTAAGGGGGTGATTACTGCCGCCAGACGGGCCGTCTAAATGACTGCGAACTACTTTCCAGATCCAGACCAGAGCCAAATTTAAAAAGTTCATTTCAAAGTTGACCCTGCCGTGAATAGAAACTGGGAACTCTAGAACAGAGCGTTAAGGCAAGCACCCTAACAACTCATCCAAAGGGCTCCTCAAAAGCATTTATAACATTTATGTACACTAAAATTGGTAGTAATATTATTAATAAAATAATAATATTGTATATTAAATAGAATTACCACATAATTGCAATGCAATGAGGAACCGCTCTACAATATTATGCTCTTAGGAATAAATCGTTAAATAATAATTATCTTATAGCTTTCTTTAAATTAATTAAATTAATTGTGTAATAAACACAATTTATTAGTTAATCTCGAATTTTATGGTCGTTGTTTTAATCTTATAGTTATTTTTCTTAATAAAGTTTAAATTTGAAATAACTGTGCCCTAAGAAGCTACTCTATATATAAATCTATATCTACACTAATATTATAAAGCTGAAGAGTTTGTTTGAACGCGCTAATCTCAGGAACTACTGGTTCGAATTGAAAAATTTGTTTTGAATAGTCCATTTATCGAGGAAGGCTATAGGCTGTATAACATCACGCTACGACAAATAGTATATTAAACAGTGTCCAGTACCGCGCGCCCCATGCGCATGCCGCCGCCGTGTGGGCCGCAGCGAAGCGTGGTCGAGTTCAGCTAGTATCTTATGTTTTTTTAATTTTTATTTTTTATTTTGAGGTCGGCAGACAGGCTGACGGTCCACTTGATGGTAGGTGGCTACCGTCGCCTATAACACAAGCAACGCCTAAACTGCTGCAAGTGCGCTGCCGACTGCAGTAGGATTAAGGATAAGGGATTAGGAGTGGATAGGGAAATGGAAATGTAAGGGTTGTCTTTCGTTCCTATTATTAATTAGCAATATCAGTAAAATTAATTAGTGATAAATAGAGAGCATATCCCGGCGCGAAGCCGAGTCTCGTCACATTATGTATGCCGGCGCATTTTTGTCGGCCATTTTAACTAAATGCACTCATGCATTAATATTTATTCTCGTTTGCGGTAGCACTTTGTTTCAGCGTGTATTTGTCCTGAAACCAAGCCGAAACTAATTTGCATTACGCCCGACAATCACTGTCGGTGGATAGACGGTTTTATTTTTATTGATAGAAGCGAGCCATCCTATCCCATCCCATCCATATCAGTTTGCGAGCCCTTCTCATTATTTAGTCACCATTTGTGCGCAACGTCAGTTCCCACCGTAGGTACCTATCAAAAATAATTGAACGTTAATATGCTTTTTTTTGGTATTTTTTTTTATGTTAAAATCAAAATCAAAATCAAAATATTTATTTATCAATTAGGTTTCTCCAAGAAACTCTTATGATCGTCATTTCGAATTACCAGTTAAATTTAAATTTACCAGGGTTTCGGAAAAAAGCCAAGATGACGATCCTGAGAAGAAACCCCGAAAGAAACTCAGGGTACTATTCTTTTTGTCATCTTTAAAATATAAAAATTACAACAATTAAAATCATACACTTAATACCTAAGGTAAATATACAATACTAAGCATAGTATGAGCTCCGAATCGTTAAGGTCGGCAGACAGGTTGACGGTCCGCTTGATGGTAGGTGGCTACCGTCGCCTATAACATAAGCAACGCCAAAGCTGCTGCAAGTGCGCTGCCGACTGCAGTAGGATAAGGGATTAAAATAATTTAAAAATAAATAAATTAAAATAATTTTAAATCAAATCTGACTGGTCTAGAAACCAGTGGCAGGGAAAACTGCGTTTCGCAGTCATTTGGGCGGCTCGTCTGACTTCAGTAACCACCCCCTTACAGAAGACCACCGTGAAATAACAACACGTGTGCAGTTGTGTTTCGGTGAGTGAGTAAGGGATACCAGAGCCCATTTCCTTATCCTTTCTCAATCCCATATCCTTAATCCTACTATAGTCAGCAGCGCACTTACAGCACCTTTAGCGTTGCTTGTGTTATAGGCGACGGTAGCCACCTACCATCAAGTGGACCGTCAGCCTTAAATAAACAATGAAAGTAAATAAATTACAATTGGTTCCATTCTCTATATATAAAAATGAATCCCCATTTCCCTTGGTCACGGCATCACGCATGAACGGGTAGATCGATTTTAATTCGGTTTTCACTAATGGAAAGATGGATAACCGGGGAATGCTCATATATATAAAAATTGCACGCCTGGAGAAGCCGGGGGCGGGTCGCTAGTATCAAATAAAAACAATATGGCATGACATACCTATTCCTGAAAGAAACAATAATCTTTTAAAATCAACTTTTAAAATCTTTTTTAAAAATCTTCTTGTCTTTCTTATCTTTTTATCTTTCTTTTTTTAATTTTTTTTTAAATCTTTTTAAAAAAATTTAATTAACTTTTTAATATCTTTTTAAATTAATTTTTTAAGAACATTAATCTTCTAAAATCACGAACTCGAAATCGCTGAAATGAAATAGTCAAACGTTGACTATTTAAAAACAAATAAAATTGGTACAGGCAACGCGGAAAAGTTTAGGATAAAATAACATCACCTATCGTGTTGAAACAACAGAGAGAAAAAACTAGTAACAAAAAGCCAGTCAATAAAAATCATATCGCTTCCAATTGAACCTCCAATTTTCGTACAACACATTGTCCGAAAAGCCTTTCGGAAAAATAAAAACGAGGCGGCGACGGCGCGCGAGCAATTTGAAAATAGAACTCTCGCTCTCGGTGGTACGTTGGCCATTTTTTCTTTTTTTTTTTTTTTTTGGCGCCCGCACTATAGAAATAGTGACGTATTTTTTTCAGCCGCTCTCACTTTCACTAGTTGCCAGTAAAAGCAAATAAGGATCGGTAAAAACTCGATGGAATTTTCGGTCGAATCACCGTTTTGAAGGCTTTTCTTTTTTTTTTATTTCTACCTAGCGCCTCTTTTGAACGGCCAACGCATGTTGATCAGCTTCTAAAAAATATAAACTTTGATTTGACAAGTTAATATCGTGACTTAAATAAAAGTACGCTAGTACTGTTATTTATTCTGTACTTATTTTACTAACAAATATCCACTAATATTATCAGTTTTTAAGATTTTCATTGAATAGCAATTGAAACGATTTTATTAACATACCAGCTGTTCCCGCGACTTCTTACGAGTGGTATTCGGAATAACGCGTAACTTTTTTGTTTGTAAACCGATTGGAACGAAACAAAGGTTTCATGTTACGGGAAGCTTGCTACAATACGTCAGTGAAAACCGCATTCAAATCGGTTAAGCCGTTTCTGAGATTAGCGCGAACAAACGCACAAACAGACAAAAATTCTAAGACAATTTTTTTGACTTCGGTAACATAAGTACAATACAACGTGTATAAATTGTTTTTTTTTTTTTTTTTAATATTTAAAGTAAAGACAAAGCTCGTTTACGATTTTATTATATGTATAGATTATAGATGGGGGCCTCTATTTAAATTTTTCATCGGGTAAGTCACAGGAAAAGCTAATAGAGCTTTTCGCCTATAAGTTGCAATTAGTTGATAACAAGAAATAAATATAGTATTTTAAGCTTGTTATGAAATGATTTCATTTATATTTTTCAACCATAAATTATTGTGGAATAAAATTGTAAATAATTTTTACATTACATTACATTTTGATATACAATTTGTCCATTATTAATTAAATTAATTTACACAGAAAAATATTACTTTACCAATAACAAATAGCAATTATTTAAATGAGTTTTTAAAATAAATAAAAAAAAAAAAAAAAATCTTTATTTGCGCGAACACATGTTTGCAGGATTTTAATTTGTATACAGCAGTTACAGTACAAAGTATGTTCTACCCGCCAAGGGCATGCAAATATTTGTGTTTAATTGTTGGTAAACTAATATATTAATAAAGGAATTAATGTTTCTTATTATAAAATTCTTTAACATCATAATAACAACAATCTAATAACCATTTTGTTAATGTTCTTGCAAATTTAGGATCCGGCAATTCTTTTATATTATTAGGTAGTTTATTGTATGTTTTAATTGCCATAACATAAACATTTCTATTAAATAGTTCTAATCTACATTTTGGTCTTTGCAATAAATTACCTTGTCTAGTTATTTTGGTTCCTATTTCGTTATTTTCGACAAAACAGTTCGGATATTTTCTAACATCTGTTATATTGATAAACAATACATTTATCAATATATGAGTGCTTATGGTGGATGCATATATTAAATATGACAAAAAAATGGTATTCTGAGTTCCTTTCGGGGTTTCTTTTCAGGATCGTCACCAACATGGGTAGTTTTTTTCTAAAATCCTGGTATAATATATAATCGACTTCAAAAAGGTGATTTATTTTGATTTGATTTGATTTGTTAGTAAAATCTGTCTTTCTAATTTACTTTTCCATGACGATATAAATTAAAATAAATAAAAATGAAATAATATTTAATGTATATATTCACTTTTAAACTTGTACTTACAGCTTAAGTTATATAATGCATAAATTCATAGTAAAGTTATACTTTCAACTGATATTACTAAGTTAATATTAATAGTACAACTCCTACCAAAAACTATATGCATTCCTGCATATTCCCTTTTAGCATACGCACGTGTGAAATTGAATCCCACGTTACTTGTTGTCTAGTTAATATATGTGAGCGTTACAAAACTTTGTCTTTAGTTAGATATTTAAAGTTGAATTTATTTGGTTATTTCGTAAAAAAGAGTTACAGACAGGCTGACATTTTATTAAATGCCACCGTCGCTTATAAATACAAAAAACACCAGAATAATTCAAATGCGCCACCTGATGGTATTTAAGAAAATTATTGGCCATTTGTAATAATGTGTCACTGTTTAACTAAGTCTTTATCCCTGTAAATATGTCAATTTAATTATACAGTAGTTTACAAATTATCTTCTATTTTTGCCCACTTTCAAAGGCCATGCTTTGTAGCAAAGTCCATGCTTGACAGTATAAAGAAGAAAGCCCAGAATAGACCTACCTTTTTTATGTTAAGTCGACAGTCAGGCTGACGGTCCACTTGTTGGTAGGTGGCTACCGTCACCTAAGGTACACAAGCAACGCTACATCTGCTGCAAGTGCGCTGCCAACCATAGTGGTATTGAGAATAAAGCACGGAGCATATACAAAGAGGAGATGTTGTTATTGAATTTTTCTATAGAGCGGCGCGTGACTACTGCGCGGGGCAAGGAGGAAGTTAGACCCCGCCCAATTATCTTAAATTGCCAATGAAAATTGACTGTAGTCTACAACAAACAAGCGCCGCCACACCGTGACCAGTGCCGACAGCAGACTGACCAAGACCACGCCCACAAAAAATGACGTCAGGACCTAGTTTGAAATCAGTGCACAGTTGTTTAGGCCATCTCCTCTTTGTATATGCTCCGTGGAATAAAGTAATGGGATAGGGAAATGGGCTCTGGCATCCCTTACTTCACTCACCGAAATACAACAGCACACGTGCTGTTATTTTAAGGTGGTCTTCTATAAGGTGATGGTTACTGCCGTCAGGCTGACTGCCCAAAATAACTGCGACAAGCAGTGTGCCCTGCCACTACAATATATATTAATCATATTAATAAGAGCTATAATATAGATATCAATATTTATTATAGTAATGTATATTGCGAACTTAGATGGGACAATCAAAGTGTTGTAAAGGAAAAAATTATATTTTAGCATTTTTATATGCTGTGTTGGGCTTAAGAAACATCATATTAATGGGAATTCCTGGCATTCCTTACTCATGCTCCGAAATTTTTTATGCACGGTGGTCTTCGCGAGGTCTCCAGACTAGCTGCAGAGATATTGATAACGAAATTATTGAATTATTGAGATCAGTGCTGGCCCATGCCAGCAAAATGCTGAGTATTATTTTTGATTTGATTTGATTTGTTAGTAAAATCTGTCTTTCTAATTTACTTTTCCACGACGATATAAATTAAAATAAATAAAACTGAAATAGTATTTAATGTATATTCACTTTTAAACTTGTACTTACAGTTTAAGTTAACTTTTTGTAACTTTCTTTCTTGCTGTTACTGTTATTTCTTTTTTCTCTGTGTCTATTAAATGTATGTTTCATAAGTTACAAATAAATTGATTGATTGATTGATTGATTGTAGAATGTAGGTTTTCTCGGCCGGTATCCATATGAGTTGTGGGTTTCCGGGATGATGGCCCAGGTATTCTTCAACAGACCTGGGCCATCATCCCGGAAACCCACAACTCATATGATTGATTGATTGACTGATTGATTGAAACTTTGTAAACCCCGCCACTGCGAAATCCACTAAGACATTTATCGTTAAAAATACTTCAATCTAGAATTGCAAGCAATCAAAACGCAACATTAAATCAGTTATCACCGGGCCAACCCTAAAAAGTAACGGCAGACGTAAAACTTTACACTAATCCATAAAGCGTATACACTAAAAACCGGAATGGAAAGAGAGAAATACGAACAAGATTCATAAAACCAACATCTGCATAGAAAGAGGCGACTAAGCAGTCACGTAATCTCACCCACACACGCGGCCCGAATAAAAAAACACACTAGCACAAATAATAAAGTACAGCAGTAATATAAAACTAAGAAACATCAACATCTTGCCTCCTCCGCCGCCCGCCCGCCGACCCCGCTAACCCCTCACCCCCTACACAGGGGGTAATTTCCCCCTGAACTTACTAAAATACTAAAAACGGAGATACACAGGGGTGTTTCACCCCTCGCCGTTTTCTTATGCAAGATCCTTATATTTTAACCTAAAATGTTGCCGCTCGAGATTCAGGCACGCGTTTGAATTATAATCATTCTTTGTACTCGCTTTTACAGAGCGTGTGTGTTACACTCTTTTACCATGTGTGTGTTTCGGTGGCTGGATTCAAAAATAAAATTGCAAATTACACAAAACTATAATATTTGTTTATGTTCAATTTATGTACTAGTATTTACTTATTACTGTACTTTGGAGAGTGTGCTCGAGAGCTGCATGAGATCATACCGCCTTCCCCTTTCTTCTATCGGACATGCAGACGTACGGCTGGTTACCGTCCTCACCTTGTCGAAATCCCTCTAATTCGGACCAAGCGCTTTAAAACATCTTTTGTGATGCGCACTGCTAAGGATTGGAGCTCCCTGCCGGCGTCTGTATTTCCGAGCTCATATAACCCAAATCTTTTCAAGGTTCGAGTGAATAGGCATCTTCTGGGTGAGCTCGCTCCATCTTCGGCCTGATCCTTCCTACATGGACAGATGCTGGTCAAGAGCAAAGCCATCTATAATAAAAAATAAAAAAATTACTTATTAGAATGTAAGTTTATGATGATTTTTACCACCCACATTGTTTAATTTTTCATATTTAATTTTCCTTACCCTAAGGTTGCCTGGAAGAAATCGCTTTAAGCGATAAGGCCGCCTTTTGTACTATTGCTTGTTGTTTCTTTCTTTTTTTGATGTGAAACATCTATAGGCGCGGATGAAACTGATTGATAGCGTGGCGACGCAGTCCGTGGCGACGCGTCACCACGTTATACGATGGTATATACATATATGTACATGGTAGTGTGTACGGTGTGGTGACGCGTGCCGTGGTGATTGTTGTTGTGATTGTTGGTGGTATTAAAAAAAAATTAACGTTAAATAAATAAATAAACAGTCATCATTTTATTTCACTCGATGTTTAGATAAGCTGTCCAGTAAAAAAATATCTAATTTAAGACGTCAGACAGGCTGAAGATCCACATGACATCAGGTGGCTACCGTCGCCAATTAACACAAGCAAAGCCATAGATGCTGCAAGTGCAACATCGATCTCAGTAGGATAGGTGGTTAAAGCGGGATAAGCTTGCCCTGACACTACTAAAATGAAATCAATTGGGACATACTTAAGGATTGTGATATTACTTCATCGATTTGTTGAAATACTTTTTAGTTCTCTTTAGATACTTTTATTTACTTTATTTCTGATTTATGGTTCTCGTCATATCTTTATCTTTATCTTGTCTTAGTGGCTATTTCTGTCTGCTAGAGTACCAGTATCACGTCGTCCATTGCTGGAATATTGTGATCGCCACGTGAACTAAAACTTTCTACCTATACCTACCACGTTAAGGAACTGTAGTACTTTTTTGATAGAGGCATTCTTCACATCTTCACAAGCCATTGCGTGGCTTCCTAGGATGTGACTGCGCTTGTGCATCAGGGGGCCACACTCGCACAGGATATGCATTGGTGTTTCTTCTGCCTTATGGCAGAAGCCCCATTACTTTAAGGTGCCTATTGAGGCGGCAGTGCCCCGTTAGCGCCCTAGATAGCATTCTCGTCATAAGAAAATGTGATATCTTGATGTTCAATGAAGCTTTAGGTACTCTGTGCCTTGCCACTGTAAAAAAAAAGTTTAAAAAAATTTTCAATAGGCCAGGAAGAACCTCTAGAGAACAGTTACTAATTAATCGGTATCTCTCTGATTTTATAATATAAAAATCAAAATTTTTTATATATGTAATTCCTAAATTCTAGTACTCTTTGACATATCACCATGAAAGCTAGCGATCGTAATAATTTGTAAGATTGGAAAAAAATGTTTCCAATTTTTTTACCTATGGATAAACACTAAAGTTCATCATTAAATACGAAAAAATATAAGAAGAAAATCGTTTCACATACAACCTTTTTTCTTGACCTACTTGTGTATATGTTACCTATTCCTGTTAACAATGTTTACCTGAATTTATGTATACATAAATTTCTTTGTGATCGTTTCGAGAGTTTGTAAAATGAGAAGAACGTTTTTCGAGTTTTTCCCGAAAACTTTTCCGAGATCATAAATGTACAGAAGAAAAAAGAATTGAGTATGTCCATTGTTGATATTATTAAGTTTATTTTCTTTTCTAAAATATATTTTTTAGAATTTCTTTTTAATGTTAAGGTCGGCAGACAGGCTGACGGTCCACTTGATGGCTACCGTCGCCTATAACACAAGCAACGCCAAAGCTGCTGCAAGTGCGCTGCCGACTACAATGGGATAAAGGATAAGGGATTAGGATTGGATAGGGAAATGGACTCTGACATCCCTTCCTCACTCACCGAAACACAACAGCACACGTGCTGTTATTTCACGGTGGGTTTCTCTAAGGAGGTGGTTACTGCCGCCAGACGAGCTGCCCAAATGATTGCGAAAACGTAGTATGTCCTGTCACTACTTTCCAAATCCAGACCAGAGCCAAATTTGAAAAGTTTATTTTTCAAAGTTGACCCTGCCGAGAATCGAACCCGGGAACTCTAGAACAGAGCGTTAAGGCAAGTACCCTAACCACTTATCCAACGGCTCGTCAATCATGCTTAACTCGATTGTGATATAGCTCTGTTCACAGAGACTTGGTTGTGTGACGGGATTCTGGATTCTGAGCTATGCGATAGTAGGTATAATGCATATCGCCTTGATCGCGGGTCCTTAGGTGGTGGAGTAATGTATTTTGTACTTCACAACTATTACAGACTCGTGTCCGTGTGGAGTGGCTTTTACCCGGATTAGAATGTCTTTGGTTAACTATCTCGGGATGTTCACTTGGATGCTCTCGTGATTTACACCTAGCAGTTGTATATTGCCTCCGAACAATAATACTTCCCAACGCCTTCAGCAGTTCATGAGCGTTCTGAATAATGTACATATTTACTGCAAGCCCAAAGGATCTGCTGTTAGTGGTGGGTGATTTTAATTTGCCTTGTATTGACTGGGGCCCTAGTGGACCACATATTCTAAAAAGAGGATCAATGAAGTTACAGCAAAGCTCAACTGAATCTTAAATTTAACTTCGTACCTTGGTCTTAGTCAATGTCAAAAAATCTTCACAATAGTACTCTGGACTTTATATTTTTAAATTTTTCGCTTGAACTTCGTCATTCTGATTTCCCATTAGTCAATGAAGATAGTTATCCCCTCTATGTCCGCCCACTAAAACCCAAGTCACGCATTAAATACCGGTTTCAAGTTGATTATGATGAAATCAATAAAACTTTCTTGAATCAGGATTGGTCGTTTATCTCGAAAATTAAAGATTTGGAGTTGGTTGTGGGGAAATTCTACGATATTCTGGCGCTCGTTATTGACAGATTTGTTCCTAAAGTGTACATCTCGTACATATCCGGTTTGATACAGCGGAGTTCTTATCAACCAATGGATTATCTAGAGTTCTCCCATTTGCGTAGCAGAATGAGGCAGCGCCTCAAGGATTATTAAAAAAAATCTCAAAGGTGTATCAAATCCAACCCAATTTCTTTTTAGTCCTACATTAAGTCTAATTATCCTGATTCAATGGCTTATGAGAATGCAGTGCTAATTAATTGCTCTGACATCTGCAATGTGTTTGACGATTTTTTTTCAAAGGAACTTCAAGGAGTCTGCATCTTGCTACCATGGTTCTTCTGTTGGTGACGTTCCTTATAGTGGACTCATACATAAGATAGAAATCACCTCTTTATACTTAATTGGATTGTTAAAAAAATTAGATATATCGAAGGAAGGGGTTAGTGATGGTATTCCTCCATCTAACTTAAATGCGAACAGTAATAAGTAGTTAAAATTTTTACAGAAAAAATGCATATTTAGTTTTTCTTTCCCGATTATTATAATTTTTTTAGCAACGAATTGTATTCAATTTTTATTTATCTACAATATTGACACATACATGTCTTTTGTTCTAGTGAGCATGTAATATTAGCCTTCTCAATTTATCGACCACATTTCCGAAGGCTAACCCTTACGTGATCACCGCTGAATCTCATTATCACTTGTTATACAATTAAGAGTAGAAAATTCACTTAAACTGGCAGCTTTCACCTTTAAGTTATTCGATAAGTTGCTCTGTGCTCGTGTGCGCGGACTTCTACGTTCTGTCGATGTGTGCGTGCTCGTGCGTAGGAAATTAATGTATGAATACTTAAGAGGGGTTCCCTTACGAATTTTTCTCCGTTCAAGATTAGTTTTCCGGCCGTAATGCCTCCCTAAGATGTCGCTTTGAAATATTGGCCACGTAACTCGACGCGTTTTACATGAAATGACTTGAAGAATCTTCGTAAAACACGCAAAGGTATTTTTAGTGTATACGTTGTCGTATGTAGGTATTTATTAATTAATTAAACTAATAAATAGTAAATGCGTATATATCTCTGTTCGTCTGTTACGAACCAGTCTATATACCTAATTCATTCCACTAAAACAAAATATAGATTGACTATGAATTATGAATTTGAAATTCTTTTCTAAAAGATATAAATATAATAATATAATAAAATAAAATAAAATAAAAATAAAAATAGCCTTTATTGCTGAAGTTAATTAACATGAAAAGAAAGCATAATATATTATTTATCACCAACAACTCCAACTTGTCTTGCGACATAGGCCTCTTCCAAAGCTTTCCACTTATTGCGGTCTCTTGCCGTTTTTTGCCAAGCTCCGTTTGTTGTCTTGTCCAGGTCATCTGTCCATCTAAGATAAGGTCTTCCTCTTTTCCGTAATGATCCTCTTGGGTACCATTCCACAATGTCTTTGGTCCATTTACTCACGTTATGTCTGATCATGTGTCCACTCCAACGCCATTTTTGTTGCTTTACGATATCATTTATTTTTTTGTTTTTGATTTTTCTTTAATTATTGAGAGTTTAATTCTATCCTTTAACTTTATGTTAATAATATAATATCATATGTTAATATATAATGTCATATGTTGATATGAAACTTATTCACATAGTAAAATGGTAGACTATATTATGCAATATCTGAAATACGAGGATACTGATATCGCATAATATGCGATTCACAGTCTTAAATAGGGCAGCCTGTCTGGCGGCGGTAACCACCCTGACCACCGCAAAATATGTTGTGCTGTTATGTTTCGGTGAGTGAGTAAGGGCTATCAAAGCCCGTTTCCCTATCCCTCCTAATCTCTTTATCCTAAGATAAACATTAAGCTCTACAGCACACCTGAATAGCGTCGCGTGTGTTGATAGGCTATGGTAGCCACTTACTACAAGTGCACGGTCAGGCTGCGACGACTATATATATATGTACCTGAGATAGGTTTTGATGGTACGTTCATAGTTGCTTAACCTATATGACACCGCGGAGTCAGCATAATATAAAAGCAATCTAATTTGATAGTAACAATTTTTTAATTATTTTAATAGTTCCAAGAAGTGATCCTAGTTTATCGCATACATTATAGATATGACCTCCCCAATTGAAATGTTCATCTATTACTATTTAATAGATACCATGAGGATAAAGTATCTTCCCTAGATCCCCAAGTCCCTATTATCATCAATGCAAAATTTTGCTTTGGATCTTACGGGTGGTTACCATCCTCACCTTGTCGAAATCCCTCTAATTCGGACCAAGCGATTTAAAACACCTTTTATAATGCGCACTGCTAAGCATTGGAACTCCCTGCCGGCGTCTGTATTTCCGAGCTCATACAACCCAAATCTTTTCAAGGCTCTAGTGAACCTTGAAAAGACATCTTGGGTGAGCTCGCTCCATCGTCGGCCTCATTCTTCCTACATGGATAGATGCTGGTCAAGAGCAAACCCATCTTTAATAAAAAAAAAACGGGACAAGTGCGAGTTGAACTCGCGTGAAGAGGGTTCCGTACGATGTTACCTATCCGCACAATATTGAGTTATTTACCATGTTATTTTAATATCATGGACTTCTTATAGGTTTTCCTATAATCTATAAGTAGAAAACTAATTACTGTATTTTTTTAAATTTTAGGTTCAGTAGTTTCGGAGATGGGGGGGGGGGGGGGAATGGTCGGACAGACGGACACACGAGTGATCCTATAAGGGTTCCGTTTTTTTATTCGGACGTACGGAACCCATAAATTTTCACCCATTTCAAACACTTCCCGTGTTTTGCGCAATTGTTTCTTTATATTTATATGAAAGCACACTCCTCTCTTCAATCGGTAATGTAACAAAAAGACTTTCTTCACACACTTCATTAGAGAGCGTGTGTGTCTGTCCGTAACTGGGTCACGCGCACACACGTAACATTAAAACACATAATCATATAAGCATTCGGCAACATATTAACATAAATATATGTGAGTACATAGGAAGCAGTACGAGCGCGGGCGGAACATCAAAAACTCTAATCAAAACATTACGACGCCCCGCGACCTAGCGCTACATTCCCCCTACACCGTCGCCCCCCGCGTCTCCACACACCCCCTCTAAGCTGGAAAACTTTCAAGAAGCACCCCCATCAATATTCTTAGTAGAATATAATCAATTCTTTGAGAGAAAGAAACAGTCTACTTGTATTGATAAATGAGTACTCCCTTCATATTTCCGCGTGCACCCTCACCCCACCGGCGGGGGTGAGTTTTTAAACCACCCCGGGGGGCGTCTTAGGAACGTGCAAGATAGTAGGCAGTAGGGTTGCCGAGGCTAATGAACTTTTAAGTTTTTAGGGTGTTTCTTAGAGGGATCTTGAGAGTAGTTACGATTCTGTGTAATAACCCCCGGCCCCCATAAGAGTTGACTTGTATTTAGATAAGGAAGAATCTCTCGCCCCAACAAAACCCATGGAAAAACCTCCGTTAAGCTTGCTTAATGTAATGCATAAGCTTTGTCGTTAGGCTTCTTTAATCACTTTTAAAAAATACTAGCTTTTATTCCCGACCAAGTATCTATATAAAATGTGTTATTCTAATGTATTACTATACTTAAAGTTCATTCATAACTTTTCAGTAGTTTTTGGATGAAAAATTACTAGTAACCTAACTAATAAAGTAATTTGCGTTCATAATATTAGTAGAATCGTAGGATGAAACTTAATTTAGTCACGTTATTTACTTATTTATAAATAGCTCTTCCCACAACTACGTACACGTGGTTTTTGGTATAAGGTATAACGCCTAAATTTCTTGTTTATAAACCGATTGGAACACAAACACTAAATGTTACAGGATAGCGTGCACAAACGCATAGACAAACAGACAAATCGACAAATAAACAAAAATTCTAAAAACTATTTTTTTTATCTCGGTAACATAAGAACAAGGTGCACAAATTGTTTTTTTTTTATATTTGATGTACAAACACGGCTCGTTTACGATTTTATTATAAATATTGTTTTTTTTTAATAAATAAATATAATTAGCAACATGTCCGGTCCAATTTTCTAAAATTTAATCTTCATTAAACAAACGCCTTAAACGATTTAATAAATTAACCTTTACTAGCCAAGTAAGCTTTAAAATATTTCTTTTTTAGTATTTTTAGCAACCGTTCGGTTTGATTGTGTGTAACTCGTATAACTCTGGAATTCGATTTTTTTTAATGTGAATATTTTTCCTGTTTTTTTCCATATAGGTACGGGATGTTTACATCCAAAATTACAGCACACTTTTAATTGAATTAGAGAAATTCTCCTGATTTCACAAATAATATAAGAAAAGTGAAAAAGAAAGATATTTTAATGAATTAATTGTATCAATAAATAAAACTAATTTAGCGATGAACAACGCACCCCTACTGCGTCGTAGAAGGCCTACGCTTCGTATCGCTGTAGCGGCTAAAGTAGGCGCTAGTGCGCCCCATTCCTATACTTTTTACCAAGAACCGCGCGAAATGAGTTGATAAAACATAGGTAGCTTCACCTTACACAATTATCTCATTCAATATTATTTTAAATTGACATTATAATTTATAAATAATTAAATTTAAAACATATTAAAACCAACACAAAACTGTATTAAATATTACTTAAGGGACCGACAAAAGGCCTTATAGGCCGTACATCATCACAATAAATTAAATTATTCAATTAATTTGTTACATTGATTAAATCTATTTAATTAATATTAGTTCTTAACTGAAGTCTGGTCGGTAGCAGGTGTTTCGTTGCTTGTGTTATAGGCGACGGTAGCCACCTACCATCAAGTCGACCGTCGGTTCGTCTGATGATCTTAACATTTAAAAAAATATGAGAAAGCTGGGTCAAACGTTAATTAAAAGTATATTTTGATGCATATATTGAACTTTTTTAAACGTGCATTTTCAATGTCTCATAGCGTTTCATATCATTTATTTCTCGATTAAAAAACAGTCCACTAGTAAATAAAATAACAAAAAAAAGTTAAAACAATCGCTGCATTTGTTTTATTAGAGAAACAAGTTTAAACTCGTCCAAGCGAATTAGTTATATGATAAAATGGCCTTTTTTTTTTGTCGAACACAAATATTAAATAACAGTTACGTAGCAATTGGACGTATAAAAATTTGTATATTTTCGGTACGAGTGGCGTAACTCAATTATTTAACCGATTGGCTAAGCCATAAAAATGTATTATTATGATTTTTTTTCATACTGCGCTCTTACCATAAGCTATTTGAAGAACTCAGATATTGGTTCATCATCAGAGTATAGCACGCGTATTCTTTACACGATTTTAAATAAATACGAATGTTTGTATGTTTGTTACTCAATCACGCCAAAACGGACGAACGGGTTTAGATGAAATTTGGCACACAGATAGTTTATTAACAGGATTAACTTTAATTCTGAAAAAATGTTACGTTCCCGAGGGATCGTCTAAAAACTTAAAAAAATCGGCACCACTTTCGTCATAACGAATAGAATAAAGAAGTCATTTATCAACCATAGTCGCAGACAGCAGCTAGTATAATATAATGGTTGCACTGGGAAAAAGAGTGTTCTAGTAATTAATGACAGTAATTTGACTAAAAACCTGAAATGCTTTCGATTTTATCGATCTTTTTGATTTCAATAATTCTAATCTTAGTCAGATTATCTAGATCAGGTAACACTGGCTATATAAATGTGATACAACACTATTGATACTATGGATGTTATACCTTATTTTTTATTTTTTTTATTAAAAATGGGTTTGCTCTTGAGCAGCATCTATCCATGTAGGAAGGATGAGGCCGACGATGGAGCGAGCTCACCCAGAAGGTGCCTATTCACTCGAACCTTGAAAAGATTTGGGTTATATGAGCTCGGAAATACAGACGCCGGCAGGGAGTTTCAATCCTTAGGAGTGCGCATCACAAAGGATGTTTTAAAGCGCTTGGTCCGAATTAGAGGGATTTCGACAAGGTGTGAATGGTAACCAGCCGTACGTTTGCATGTCCGATAGAAGAAAGGGGAAGGCGGTATGATCTCATGCAGCTCCCGAGCACACTCTCCGAAATACATCTTATAGAATACACACAGACAGGCAACTTTGCGTCTATGTGCCAGGCCTTAATTTCTATGTGAGTGTATCTGTGTAACACTTAGTGACCCACTGGAATCTTTTTCTGCAAATTATATACAACCTCTCTCATTTGTCGCTCATTCAGTTAGTGAAAACCGTATGTGTTTCTGTTAGTCGGATAGAGACTTGATTTTATAAAATGAATTGTTAATTTTTTTTTTAATGTTAAGATCGGCAGACAGGCTGACAGTCCACTTGATGGTAGGTGGCTACCGTCGCCTATAACAGAAGCAATGCCAAAGCTGCTGCAAGTGCCCTGCCGACTACAATAGGATTACGGATAAGGGATTGGGAAGGGATAGGGAAGTGGGCTATTTGTAAAAAATGTTAAGAAAACTAGGATCATTACATGTTAAAGCTATAAATAAAATCTCAACAAATAAAAGTCGATATTTTATAGTGAAAACGTTTTAATAGATTGCATAGAATTTTATTTATTGAAAATATTAGCGAAACGTGTTCGTGAAATATGAACCTCTATTTATTCTATTGGCAATATTTGTTAACTTATTGTATATTGTATTCATTTATTGAATAGCACAGTGGATACTGAAAGTGGTGTGACGAATTTTATTCAAATAAAAGCTATTCATATTTTGCTAATTCAATTGCTAATTCATATTCATACATTAAATGTAGTTAAGTAAGCCAAGATATCTCTAACTATAATTCGCTACCTCACTTGTATGATTATTAAAAAATAAGCTTTTATTTGTCTACGTAGAAAATGTTTGTTTATTCCAAATTCAAATTTAAATTCATTTATTTTCTGATTTTTGTAAATTTTTATACATGTATATGTATTGTACCGATAAGCGGTATGCAAATCATCCCCCCCTTAAATAAATAAATATCCCTTAAATAAATAAATAAAATAAAATAAAAATAGCCTTTATTTTCTACTACAGTTAAAACTTGACATGAAATAGTGTAGATTATAATAGTTTATGACATATGTATGATTATATGTATATAAGTAAATTTATATTGGTAGTAGTCGCCTCTGCGGCATAGGCCTCTCCTAAACCTTCCATAAAGGTCCACATCTCTGGTTGAAAATGTCTCTCCATTACCTTAGAGCTTTTAAAATATGAATAAATTTACCCGGTCCCATAAAAAAAAATTAAAAAAACTCGCCCGAGACCGAACCCGTGATATTTCGTTACGCAACCACTACGCCACTAACTCAATGCCCCGCTCTTATTTTAAACAACTACCGTCTTTATAATACATCCCGTTTCGCGACTAAATATCAGCGAATGTAACAATGTAGCCTAACCGACTAGTCTAGATCCTTTCAAAGCTAACTTTAGAAAATCATTTGTTTTTCTTATATAATATATTTTCGATACTATTATACAGCGATTCTAGCTTTCCTACCAAGTATTCGTGGAGACGTAGTATAACTTAGTATAACTTAAGTTTATAAAACTTAACTAAATTTAACGTATCAAACCAATTTACGACGAGCCCATTGTTTAATGTACTTAATGTAACCTTAGAGTTCTGTCTAAAAGATGCCGGGTTCGATTCCCGTGAGAGCCAATTTTGGAAATGAACTGTCAAAGGTTGTTTCTAGTGTTGGTGTTTTGGTAGTAACAATGCCTTTTGCAGTCATAAATTGGGCAGTCAGTTTGGTGGCAGAAACCACCCCCTTGCGAAAGACCACCGTGAAATAAAAGCATGTGTGCTGTTGTGTTTTGGTGAGTGAGTAATAGATGCCAGAGCCCATTTCCCTATCCCTTATCCTTAATTATACCACAGTCTAACCATATTTACGTCATACAATCTGACAACGCTCAATGTTCAAGCTGCAAACTGAAGCGAATTCGCCGAACGTTGATCTACGCAAGTACATTCGTTGCCTGACTGTATAACGTAAGTATGGTTAGACTGTGAATATACTATGGTCGTAGCACACTTGCAGCACATATGGCGTTGCATATGCGAAAGAAGGCGTAGTGGGTGCTTCCAGATAAAGAAAAACATCGCATGCATACAGTACCTACGCGTGTCAAAAATGAAAACTTCTTTGGCTATCAAATATATAGTAACCGATAGATGTCACGCAGAAACGTTACAAGAAGCGTCACGTGATCATTAAATTGAAGCGTTACATATTATTCGATTTGTAATTTTACTCTCACCACGCCCAAAGAAATTTTACTTCAAAAAACAGAACCCATTGTAAATTTAGAGAAATTGGTATATGGGGTTTGAATGCACCTAAGGAAATATTTATTTATTTATTTACACATTCACTCAAAATCCACAGCTCTCAATATACAATTAATAAACAAAAATAAGGCATCTCTGACAGCCAATTAAGGATTTTACATATGCATACCTAAAAGGAAAATAGAAAAAAAAAAAAATTAAGCAAAATACATACATAAATAAGTCATACACTAACACATATTATATATAAATACTTACAAATACAATTACAATACTACTCACATTAGGTAAATGCCACAATGCTCACTGTCTTAAAAATAAAAAATATTTAACATAACGAATGTACTCGAATGCTATTCCTAAGAAGAATGTTGAAGAATGTCCTAAGAAGAAGTAAGAATGTTGCCAATGCTATTCCTGAACGCACGCAACGAAGAACAGAACAAATCTGCCGAGGAGAATTTGTCATTGTACGATCTCTGAAGACGGCGCAAGACTGAATTTTGAGCATAATTACTATGGACAAACTTACAATTAAAAAGTCTCGAGCGTCTCGATGTTACCGCCGGAGCCCACAAGTTTAATGTGTTGTTTACCAGGTCAGTGCTGTCGACCATGCCATTGCAGATTTTATACAAGAAAATCATATCAAGGAGAGAACGTCTATGTCGTCTTATTATTCCAAATAGGAATATATATCCAAGACTACCGAGTTGAACAATAAAAAAATAACACCTGACCAAATGTAACCCTAACATCTTTATTGCAGTTATAGCTTTGCCAGACGATAGATGATCCCTCGGAGGAACAATACTTTTTTTCTGCGTGAGTCTACACTATGTCCTTTCCTGTATCCTTGACAACGTGTATGCAAAATTTCATGATTTAGCGGTTTAGGCGTGAAAAAGTAACAGACAGACATACAGTTGCTTTAACATTCGTAATATTAGTATGGATTACTTTGAACATATTTGAATATTGTTACTAGAGATCTCGCATTAGACGTGCACGTATCAATTCGAAATTCGAAATAACCTACTTAATTATTCGCGTATACAACTATAGCGTCGGAAGTGGAATTGCGAAGTGTCAAACGCTATCGCTCCCTCTATTTCCGCGTGCCGTATTTACAAGTATTGTAAGTATAGAATTATATATTTTATAACACCACCCCACAGTGGGCGGGCGGCGGCCCACCGCCACCCGCGCGCGAACTAAGTCTTTGCGCATCTTTCTATCCCCACCTTTTTGCCTTCTTCTTTTAAAACCACCCGGCGTATGTACCCCTTTCCCCTCATTCGACTAATTTCGGGGTACAACTGAAGAATTATTTCTTGCAAACCACTGCCAACTGCAAATCAAACTTTAAGGCGCCGCTCTAGAGCACAATTTGAATAGGCTCACACACACAGTCCCGGGACTGTATCTTTTCACTTCGAAAACTAATTCCAAATTAGAAGACGGAAGCAAGTGCGCGTTGCGCGCACGCGATACTAAATCGTCACGGCCACTGTATAAGGTCGAATCTGTAACGGGTCGCCGGAGAAAATTAGAACCGTTTCGTCAAAAATATGAAATTAAAATCTTCATACTAGCGAAAGAAGTTTTAGCATCTTTGTTTTAGAGTGAGAGGGGAGACGCTGCAAGCTTAGTCTCGCTCTGTCGTAGGGGACCGAGAGGGGGGCAAGAAATGGGTAGTTTGGAGTAAAAAGCCGGTTTCTTGATCAATGCGAGGCGCATTTGGAATTAATCATAACCGGGTATTTTCGTCTATGTCCCGCTCGTGGAAGTGGGGGGCAAGTGGTGGGAGGGGGGGAAGTAGGAATCGAGAATTCGTATTCTAAATGAAAATACGGCTCTTCCTGTTTACATTTTGTAATAAATTGTTTTACTCCCGATGTTTGTGTGACGCAAACTGGGCTCGGGAAATGTCGAATTTATTATTTAGGCCGCTTTGATTGCCGAGATGGGCGGACCCACGCCACTGTGGCATTTCTTCTTTAAGAAACTACGCATAACTAATCAATTGAATTAGCAATTGAACAATTAGCAGTAAACAAAATGCTGCAGGGTTCACAGTGCACATGTACCTTCCCTGGTGTAGCTTGTGTACCTACTTAGGCGACGGTAGCCACCTACATCAAGTGGACCGTCAGCCTGCCTGCCACCCTTAATAATATATAAATATTAAAAAAAAAAACACAAATTTGTAATTTTTGAACAAACCTTTATTAATTTGGTATATAAAATTTAATAAAGAAATCTTATAATGTCAATCGATATTCAATCAGATCTATATAAATACAAAATCAATTATCACATGAATATGAGAACATCACTCGAGAGAGCGACATAAGAGATTTGGCATTTTTTTTTATTTTTGTTTGTATGAAAGAAAATTTTTGGAATAGCTACAGTAAAAGTCAGAAATTCCGGATGGTATGTTTATATTAAACTAGCGTTCCGCCCCCGGCTTCGCCCGGGATGCAATTTTTATATATATGAACATTCCCCGTTTATCCCTCTTTCCATTAGTGAAAACCGAATCAATATCGGTCTACTCGTTCACGCGTGATTCACTAAGGGAAATGTGGATTCATTTTTATATATAGAAGAAGATAGAGACGATTAATGATAGCAACGACTGTCGGGTCAGCTAGTCTTCATATAAATATGTAAGCGAAATTGACAAGGTAGAAAAGATAAGTTATTAAAAAAATAAAATAAATATATCATCAATATTAATAAAACACCGTTTCGTACTTACGAGAACGGACATTTTAAAATTTAAAATTAACTAACGAGGATGACATTTCTTGGCGACACAGCAAAATAACCGGACGACAAAATTCAAAAGGTTTGCAGCGAAGGTACAATACGAAATTTTGGAACGCGATTTTTACGTTTTGTTCAAAAAATTATTCCCTCTTATAATACAAAATTAGTTGACTTATCTTAAAAATAAGCAACAAAAGACAATTGACGAGCCCGTTGGATGAGTGGTTAGGGTGTTTGCCTTAACGCTCTGTTCTAGGGTTCGCGGGTTTGATTTCCGGCAGGAATAGGGTCAACTTTGTAAAATGAACTTTTCAAATTTAGCTCTGGTCTGGTTGGAAAGTAGTGGCAGGGCACACTGCGTTTCGCAGTCATTTGGGCAGCCTTTCTGGCGGCAGTAACCACCCCCTTACAGAAGATCACCATGAAATAAGAGCATATGTGCTGTTGTGTTTCGGTGAGTGATTAAGAGATGCCAGAGCCCATTTCCCTATCCCCTCCAAATCTCTTATCCTTAATCCTACTGTAGTCGGCGGCGCACTTGCAGCAGCTGTGGCGTTGCTTGTGTTATAGGCGACGGTAGCCACCTACCACCAAGTGGACCGTGAGCCTGTCTGCCGATCTTATCATAAAAAAACTTAAACTTCTAATTTTCGCAGTGTGTGATATTCAAGTTAAAAAGATCCAATTAGATTAAGTATAATAATTTCTAAGAAATTACTAAGTTAATTTAACATTATTAATATTAATATCTATTTATAAATTATAAATAGATAAATAAAAATACTAATAAGTAGATAGCTAAATTTAAATTGTTATAGGTATTATGGAGGATTTGTCGGATTCCTCACGGACTGATATCTCTATATATGAAAATGAATCCCCATTTCCCTTGGTCACGGCATCACGCGTGAACGGGTAGACCGATTTTAATTTAGTTTTCACTAATGGAAAGAGGGATACACGGGGAATGTTCATATATATAAAAATTGCAACCCGGGCGAAGCCGGGGGCGGGTCGCTAGTTTAAAATAAAAATGCGCGTCATGTATCATTAAGACTTTTTATTATACACTCCGCGCTACATCGCATACACAGGGTTACAAAATAAATCCACACTTGAAAATAAAACTTCGCAAATTAACCATCTCTATCTTAATAGAATACTTAAATATGTACCCTTATTTAAGTATTTACACACTCCAATGAAAAGTCTTTACAACAATACCACAGACAATTAGTGGCTATCGCACAATATAAAAACAATTAAAAATTTCTGGTGTGATTCTGGTGTGATGCCAATGTGATTATTATTTATTACGTTAGATAAACCAGGAACTGCTTCGTACCGCAATTTCGTTGGTTCATATCCAAATAAATCCACGGCGAGCGTCACTCCGCCAACGCCTGACTGACTTATAATAGCAAGCTTTAACAGGGCTACCGCTTGTTATAGCAAAAATTTTAGGAGTCACAAACACACATTTATCACTACTTCAGTATGCATTTCCAAAATGTTTAAGTTTTTTCAAATGTTACATTATATACATATCAAAATAAAATTAAGTAATTATAAAACTTGGTAATATTTGAATTTGATTAAAGTTAGATCGTTCGGCAGACAGGCTGACGGTCCACTATCGTCGCCTATAACACAAGCAACGCTGCTGCAAGTGCGCTGCCGACTACAATAGGATTGAGGATAAGGGATTCGGAATAGGGAAATGGGCTCTGACATCCCTTACTTCACTCACCACACGTGCTGTTATTTCACGGTGGTCTTCTGCAAAAAATCTTTTTTTTTTTGTAGTATCTCAAAGATCAACTATTAGTTCTCCTATGAGACCAAAAACTTTCATCCCGTATTATACCCCTCAACAGGCAAATAAAAAAAAAAATTGAGTTAAAAATAAAGGTTAAACTATTTCCATAACTAGTTCGAAATTAAAATTATGGTAAATATGATATTATTATTTATATATTGCATATTACTAGTAATACTAGTAAAAGTTTACTAAAAGTTTAGTAAAAGTTAAGTAGTAGTAAAAGTTACTGTTCTCGAAAGACGCGAACGAAGTCTTAACTTTAACTTTTTTCTGAATACCCTAATGGTACCCTAATGGTACCCTAATGTCCACATGGCACATAGGCACATAGACGCAAAGTTGCTTGTCTGTGTGTATTCTATAAGATGTACTTCGGAGAGTGTGCTCGAGAGCTGCATGAGATCATACCACCATCCCCTTTCTTCTATCGGACATGCAGACGTACGGCTGGTTACCATCCTCACCTTGTCGAAATCCCTCTAATTCGGACCAAGCGCTTTAAAACATCTTTTGTGATGCGCACTGCTAAGGATTGGAACTCCCTGCCGGCGTCTGTTTTTCCGAGCTCATATAACCCAAATCTTTTCAAGGTTCGAGTGAATAGGCATCTTCTGGGTGAGCTCGCTCCATCGTCGGCCTCATCCTTCTTACATGGATAGATGCTGGTCAAGAGCAAACCCATCTTTTATAAAAAAAACCTGCAAAATTTCGGGACGATTTTGGTTAAGAAATTAAAGCGTGAAAGCGTTACAAACAAATTGACTTACGCATTCGTAATATTAGTTAGGATAAAGAAATTAGGATAAGAAAGGATAAGAAATTAGGATAAGAAGAGAGTTTATTTTGCATTGATGAGATCACTAACAGAAATGAGTAGAAATATAACGTTACACACAAGTTCCCCTAAACCACTTTCACCTTATTTTGTTATTGTATTTCGTTCGCGTTTCTCGTAACCCCTAAAAGAGTTAGTTCACAAATACCTGTTGCGAGCGGTATCATAAAGGAACTGTCATATCAGAGCGGTGTGTCAAACAGGCACGGCATATGTTACCTTAATATTCACTCGTGTCTCGGTGTCAGAGCACTCTCAACTCTCAGTCTAAACGCATAAGGTTGATAATCAAAAGTGCGTGAATAAAGAAAAACTATTCCGCTAAGTTGCTTCGTCGGGGGTATTTGACTACTGGGAAGCTTTAAAATAACATTTTTCTGTCGGGAATTATGCGCGTACTTACGCTTATCGCAAATATTGACAAATTCATATCATAACACTCTCATATTATTAAATTTTATATTAAGTAATTGTAGATATGGATAGTGTGATCGTTTCCACACTTTTTTTATGTTTAGATCTGCAGACAGGCTGACGGTCCATTTGATGGTAAGTGGCTACCGTCGCCTACAACGCCAGCAACGCCACAGTTGCTGTAAGTGAAATACCGACTACAGTAGGATTAAGGGATTGGATAGGAAAATGGGCTTGAGTAAGAGTAAGTAAGACTCAAGCCCTCAAACTAAAGTGGAAATGGGCGGGTCACATTTCACGTAATAACGACAACAGATGGACCATTCACACCACTCGATGGAAGGGACCATTAGGCAAAAGAAATGTTGGCAGACCACATAGCCGGTGGGCTGATGATATTATCGAAATCGCTGGGAAAGACTGGATGACTGCAGCATTAGATAGAGAATCGTGGAAAAAGATGGAGGAGGCCTTTACCCAAAAGGGATCCATATCTCATAGAAGAAGAAGAAGAACTAATAAAATTCTAACAACTAGATCGTAATAAAAAAAAAAAAAAAAAAAAAAATAGAAATAAAAAAATATATAATAATATTACTAACAAATAAAATACTAATATTTTACTAACTTCTAATTATACATTACATTTCTGTTTTCTAGAGAGATTTGGAAATAAAAGGCTATATTATTATTATTATTATTATTATATTATTATAGGAAAATGGGCTCAGGCATCCCTCACTCACTCACCGAAACACAAAAGCACACGTGTTGTTATTTCACGGTGGTCTCTTGTAACGTGGTGGTTAGGTACTGCCTCCAGATGGGCTTCCCAAATTACTGCAGAACGCAGTGAGCCCTGCCACTACTTTCCAAATCCCGATCAGAGCCAAATTTGAAAATTTTTGAAAGTTGACCCTGCCGGGAATCGAACCCTAGAACAGAGCATTAAAGCAGGCATCCTAACCACTCATCTAACGGGCTCGTCAATTAACTGTTAATTTCTTTCAAAAAAATTTACATACTAAATATTCCAATGTCATTACTAAATATTTGTTAAGAAAAGTTGACGTTTTGGTCATCAATTAAAATCCCTTTGGTCAAGCATAAATTCATGCAAGTATAATAGGGAATATGCACATTTTTTTTATATATTTTCATACGATAGGTTATATCGTTATATAACCGAAAAAAATATTCAGCGCCAAAAAACAGAAATTTGGTAACAAAAACAAGTTAAAATTAACTAACAGCTACGGGCACTTTAAACACCCGCCCTTTTGGCGCGCTTGTCGTGACGTCAAAGTCTACAATACAATCAAATGTTCTTCTTCTTCTTCTCTTTAAAAAAATGTCAGGTTTGAAAAAAAAGACTCTTCTATTGGGCTCCGCCACGAGCTCCGTTTAACGGAGCCCGCTCGGAGCCCACGTCGTGTGGGCCTTCTTTGTCCCCAAAACCAATCCGATCGGTCGAGCAAAGGCCGGTGAGGAAAAAAGCACCGACACCACGACAAGATCATGGCCCACCTAGGGGGGGGGCAATCAAATGTTAAAAATCACAAACATCTACACGCTCGTTGACATTTCATAGACGTTGACGTCCCATTCCATAGACTTTGACGTCACATTCGATCTGACCGTTTCAAGTATTTTGAATTTCCCACATTCTTATGCACTTTTTAATAATTATTTTGTTAATGAAAAAGAAATAATATTAAAAAATATTTACATAGACATAATTCTAAAGCAAAAATGTTGATAAAAAAATATATTTAGGCCTTCAGTGCCAATGTCTGAACGTACCTATAGAAAAATAACAGCGTGAACCGTCTGTTACCCGTTAACTGATAAAGTTTGGGGCTTACATTTTATAGAAATTATTTTTCTTATCATGGTCCTACACGAATGACATACCACATGTACGAGGGTAACACTGAAAGTTTTTAGAGACTCGAAAACTAAATAATGTAGGAAGCTGTTTGTATTATTATTGTTTTTCGAAGTAGTCTCCATTCCTTTCTAAGCAATGTAGCATATGATGGAACCACTGACTGGAACAGCGAGCCCACTCTTCTTTAGGAGTTTCTTCACAGCGTTTTCGCTGTCGAAACGCTTTCAATATAACTTCAGGGCTCATAAAGTGAATTTCTCTTTAATTTTTGAGAATAAATAGAAATCACATGGAGCCTAGTCGGCACTAAAAGGAGGATGACTCACTAATTCCACACCTTCCATAGTCAAATATTCGTGAACTGGGCTGGATGTCGTGGTGAAGGAGGATCCTAATTCTTAGGCGCTTCTGTCGAACGTTTTCTAAGACAACTGGCAAACATTACTAATATATCAGTCTGCAGTAACGGTCCTTTGATCCTCTAACACAATGATTATGTCCCGTCCGTCCAAAGAATGAGGTATTCATCTTTTTCCCTTCACTTCTTCACTTTTGTTCTTAAATCCTCGAAAGGAAGAATCCTTTGTGCAGATTGCCTTTTGGTTTCGGGTTTTGCGGCACAGTCAATTTTGATTCTGTCAATTTATGATAGGATATCCATCTAGCGCAAAGCTTCCTCACGTCTAGAAGTTCGTGTAAGAGTTTATACACTTGACTCATGCCAATGCCTAAACTTGACCGAATCTGTTGGTATCAACAGCACTCAAGTTATAATCATTTGTCACCGTAGATGGACTTCCTTTACGAAAATCATCATTATGTTTCAAAAAAGAGATATAGTCAGCTGTATTTCGCGAAGCTCATAACACCTTTAGCTTTAATGAATCAAGATAAAAACTTTAGATTTAGTGACCCTTGCTAATTACTACACAATACCCAAACTTAACAAAGTTTGTCAGAATGTTTCTTTCAGCATCATCAGCAACAATTAAAAAAAAATCTGTGGCTTCTCATTTATAAAGACAAGCGAAACAGTTTGTTGCCTCTTATAGGGAAAAAATTGTACAATTGACAATTTGACTCCAGGACAGTACTAGTAATAATTATTTTTTTATTATTAAATAAAATTACAGGAAATATATTTATTATGTGGATTAAATAAAGTACCCAACATTGATAATTATATTGACCAATAAATTATCTAAATTTGATATTTCGTTTATTTTTTAATTCCGGTACCGGCCGGATACTCGCTTATTATCCCTTATTCGGCTGGATAGTAAATTTCAGCCGGATAGGCCGGATACCGGATAGTTATCGGATATCCGTTACAAATCTAGTTGATACTGTTATCGGTTATCACATCGAATAAACCCCTCCGGAGCATTCCGTCTATTTTCCTAATCGGTCTACTTGTCCAATCGGTCTACTTTCTCTATATAGTCAACTTGTCCAATTTGTCAAAGGCTTATTAAAATAAGCCTTCAATATTTATTATTTTTAAAACTTTATTAATTATTTTTTCTACGTTAATAGCTAAAATTATGAAATACATAAGAAGTATCCAGGGACAGATACAAAAGACATACTTGACACGGAACGTATTGTCAGGAGGTTCCTCACTCTGCAGGTCTAACCACTAGCATCGCTTGGGCTAGTGTTAGCTTGAACCTAATCCCGAGTTTTTTTTAATATTTATTTATATATAATAATAATATTGTTTACTAAGACTGTATAAAGCATAAAAGACAATTATGAGAGGAATCGTCCTGTCACAAGGAGGATTAGGCGAATAGGAGGTGCAAAAAACATTGCGCGCTCCGAGAGCGGTCTAACACTGTCACGAACATTGCTGAAAAACAAACTAAACATCTAGAAACGCCCGCATGTGGGGTATAATTTAAAAATACGCAAAATACGGCTACTTCACTTCTAACCATGGGGTGGTTGTCTCACACTCCGGGCGTTTTGCGTATTTTTCGGTATGCGTGGCAGGTGGCGAACCCCCGCGGCCCGGGGGGAGGTTCGTTAAAAAGCTCCGCGAGTACGTAGTATTATAAAAGTTGTGCCTACCGCGTGTAAGTAGTGATGGTGTGAGGAAGGGGGCCTGTCAAAGGGGGTACGGGGGAAGGGGGTGCTACCCACCTAGTTAGACAGTTAAAAGTATGCGGTATTAACAGTACAGAACGGAAATGAATATACGAGTAGGTACGGGTTTTCGGGAGGCTGTGACGCCGCCGCGGGGTTAGATAATGAAAATACTTTGCCCGGCCGCTTTTTTTTTATTTCGCTCCTCTGTCAGGGGGAGTGATTTGATTTTTTAGTGTGCACCCCTTCCTGTACTGAACTCTAATTATAAACAACTCTTTAGTTAATCAAATTCTTCCATTTATTTCTTTTTTTTTTAATGTTATGTCGACAGACAGGCTGACGGTCCACTTGATGGTAGGTGGCTACCGTCGCCTATAACACAAGCAACGCCAAAGCTCCTAATCCTAAGGGATTAGGAGGGGATAAGGAAATGGGCTCTGGCATCCCTTACTCACTCACCAAAACACAACAGCACGTATATGCTGTTATTTCACGGTGGTCTTCTGTAAGGGGGTGGTCACTGCCGCCAGGCGGGCTGCCCAAATGACTGCGAAACGCAGTGTGCCCTACCACTACTTTTCAAATCCAGTCATTTTTTGAAAATTACTTTAAAATTTCCAAAATTGACCCCGCCGGGAATCGAACCCGGGGCCCCTGAGACGTTAGGCAAGCATCCTTGCCACTCATCCAACGGGCCGTCAGAATTTCATTATTTATTACATTTATTTAAAAAAAAAACTGTACTAACAAAACCAATATTGATTTGGACAAAACGTATTTATCAAATGACAAAACGTTTAAATACTTAATCGATTATCATGAAATCCATCCAGAAAAAAGTGCTGTTCTCAAGAAATGCAGACGAAATCGCGATCTACAACATTAATAAATTAAGAAAACTACAGTAGTTATTACTTTACAAAAATGGTGTGTCCTCTTCTGCGTGAGGGAGGGATTAGGAGTATATCCATAAAAAATGATTTTTTACTCCAAGTAAAGACATCAATATCCCCAAAATTATTCATTAGAAATGTCCCTTCATTTATTTAGGCTTTTAAAGTTCTATTATTTTCCCATAAAAATAACGCCGTAATAATCTATTTTATGTAAAGTTTGCGAAAACTTTTGAATGTTATTGAATTTCTTAAAAGCTGTTAAACAAATTCAGATGAAACTTGGCGATTAGGTAGATCGTGTACTGGAAACCTATTTTTAAAAGCTTTAAAAGCCGTTCCGCGTTGTCGACGAATAATATTAGTGTAAATTTAGACTCGATTATAAAAAGTTATAAGTAGTGGCAGGACACACAGCCCGTCTGGCGGCAGTAACCACCTCCTTACAGAAGACCACCGTGAAATAACAGCATGTGTGCTGTTGTGTTTCGGTGAGTGAGTAAGGGATGCCAGAGTCAGTTTTAATATCCCCTTCTAATCCCTTATCCTTATCTAATCTAATCCCTTATCGGCAGCGCACTTGCAGCAGTTTTGGCGTTGTTTGTGTTATAGACGACGGTAGCCACCTACCATCAAGTGGCCCGCCAGCCTGTTTGCCGATCTTAAAATTAAAAATTAAAAAAATCTGTATACGATTTCACAGAACGCAGTGTGCTTTATAATTTCTATTCGCATTTTCTGTAGACAAGTTAATTAATGCATTTTTACGTAAGCTGTGAATTAAATTTTATTTAATTAATGCAATCTTATAGATTTTTTTTTTAATAAAACTTCTTATTTTTGGATGTTAAAAAATATCTAATCGAATATTCCGAACTATCTTTAAAAAAAATTATTTGTAACATAATTAAATGGGTCTTTTTTGTCTGCTTTCCATTTAACTCAGCTGGATTAAAAAAAAAAAACTAAATCTCTGTAAAATTTTATGCTCCCGCGTTCATTTCTTACTATCTCCATTACAATTATATCTCCATTATTGAATAAAATAAAAACATTAATATTTTGTAATCGCAAGACGCAAGACTTTTATGCTTATTGAATATTATTTCCTCGTACAAAATCAGCATTCTGTGCCGATAGTAATTGCTAATAGAAGTTAAAACAATGTTTCCTTTGTAACTGGTCGAAATTCAATAATGAGTATTGCCAATTTGAATTTTGAATTGTCCTAAAGCAAAGGATTAATTTTGAGTTCGAATTCAGAAAGAGTTACAAAGGGGCACATTGCGTTTCACAGTAAATTAGTTCGCATTTTGGCGACAGTAACCATCCCCTTAAAGAGACCGCTGCGAAATAACAGCATATATGTGTTGTGTTTCCCTATTTCCAATCCAACTAAGGTTCTATCTCCAATCCCTGTCTCTGATCACCCTCTTAAACCCTTCTCCTTTAATCCTACTAAGGTCGACTTGCAGCGCACTTGCTATAGCGTAGCTTGTGTTAAAGAACTGAACCGTAGGCCTGTCTGATGATCTTCTTTTTAAAAAACTTAACTAATTATCTAATTTTAAATAATCTTAATGACAATTGAATCGTGGCAATTATGTTATTAATACTAATGGGGACACTAATGAGTTTAAACGTGCATGTACGGTCTTAGTAAAATTGCATTACAGCACGTTTGTATTTGACGAGCCCGTTAGATGAGTGGTTAGGATTCTAGGATTTCCGGGTTCGATTCCCGGCAGGGTCAACTTTGAAAATTATCTTTTCAAATTTGGCTCTTGTCTTGATCTGGAAAGTAGTGGCAGAGCACAATGCCTTTCGCACTCATTTGGGCAGCCCATCTGGCGGCAGTAACCAGATGATCTTGCAGAAAAAAAAATAGGTAAACGATAAGGTAAAAAACGGGACAAGTGCGAGTTCAACTCGCGTGAAGAGGGTTCCGTACGATGTTACCTATCCGCACAATATTGAGCGATTTACCATGTTATTTTAATACCATGGACTTCTTATAGGTTTTCCTATAATCTATAGGTAAGTAGAAAACTAATTTCTGTATTTTTTTTCAAAATTTTACGTTCAGCAGTTTCGGAGATAAAGGGGGGGGGTGGTCGGACAGGCGGATACACGAATGATCCTATAAGGGTTCCGTTTTTTTATTCGGACATACGTAACCCTAAAAAGGTAAAAAGGTTGTCTAAAAAATGAGTGATAAAGATTAAATTAATATTTTAATATTTTAGAAAAAAAGTCGCCGGCAAATGATAGTACGGTATAATTAGGGAACGAGCAACAAATCAAAGTGTCACAAGTGTTCCTTTTCTTTTATAATATAAAATAGTACTAGAGATTTTCATCGTCGTAAAACATTGCGATGATAATTTCTTGGATATCGTAGACGTTTACAAACTATGGTCCAGTATAAACTATGGTTCGTCACAAGCTAACTGTGGCTGTAACTGGCTTTGCCTGCGTCATAGGGTTTCCTTAGGGTTCGAGCTATTTTCATCATCTGAGCATAGAAATCGTATTTTGTATCCAATATAGAAGCTCTGTGTCGTCTAGTTGAGAATCTAAAGTGTAAAAATGTGTTATGATATTGATTGTCGGGATAAAATGTATATTATGGACATGCAGTTTTTGTGTACTAAGCTTCAACGAAATTCAACGATATATTTAAAAACTCGAAAGGTCTTGTCGAGAGGGTAAGCCTGTGCCCCTGCAGTAGGGATATACATATAATAGGCTGATGTTGTTGTTGTTGTTGTTGCCTCAGCCTAGAAATTGTTGTAATCCCGGAAGCGTCCTGAATTCGAAGCGAAATTAGGGCGGCTTGATGTAACCACGTCTCATGGAAAATCACCATCGATTAACAGCACGTGTGCTGTTATTTAATGAATGAGGATTTCCGGAGCCCATTGCCTTATATTCATCTCATCCTTTCAATTTTGTCCTATTTCCACATAAATTCTATTTTTATTCTTCGACAAGACGTCGTCCCATAGACAACATTATTACGTCTTATCCCATTGATATTGCACATGTTAATATCTTTAATTAAGAAAGATTTGTTACCAGAAATAGTGTATTATCCCTGAAAATTATGGTAAAATATAGTTTTTTTTTAACTAAATCAAAAGTTAATTATAATTACCATTAAGACTTGATGTGTTTATCACTTAACTAAAAGGTTCTGAACGTTGTTTGTGGTTACGGTAATATCGGTTAAATAACAATTAATTAATTAACTAATTGCATTGCAAGCAGACAGGGGTCTCTAAATAGATAGCGATCACATTGTAAACTACCGTTAGTTAAATTTTAACGAAAAAAAATTGCAAACAGTTAATGCAAGACATAAATGTATAAATCGGTTGGAAAATAGAATAATGGAAAAATCATAAAAAAAATTATGATGGCAAAATAATATACCAATAGCAATACGATTAAAATTATATCATACTAGCTAGTGCCCGTGGCTTCATCCGTGTTGAAAAATAAAAAAAACACGCATGATCAATTAAACGCCTAACATCTTTATTGCATTTATAGGAATCGAACCCGGGAATTCTAGAACCCTAACCTCTCGTCCAACGGGCTAGTCAAAATTAATTTAATGTAGGACTAAATCAATAATTCTTTGCGATTAGTGATAATTAGTTAATTATTTGACTTTATTATTAAAACTTGCGATGTATTATTTATTTTATAATCAGTTAGTCAATAATTAAAAACTTATTTGGCTTTAACAAAAATAATTTTCTAAACTAATAAATTAAAATAAACCTAATTAAAAATAAATAATAAATGAAAGAAAAAAACGATAGAAATGAAGAGAGATTATTTTATATTTATTTGTTGTTATAATATTATTATTATGCCTTCATTTGATAAATTAATATTTCATTGATACATTTAGTTTTTAACAATACAAAAATAATTTCTAAATATTAGCAACAAAATAAAACCTTAAGTTACGTTGTTATGCATTTGCGGGTAGTTGGGAGAATATTATTATGCTTAGTTGGGCGAACACTGAAGTCATGTGTGGCGTAAAATCTTCTTTTAATAGAGCTTTTTAAAAACAGATTCGACCTACTTCGAAGTCTATTTTGACCGTTAAGGCGACACTAAAAGCGATTTACAAGTCCCTAATAATGTCATTTAATTCAATATATATAAGACTTTAAATCCATTTACACTTTACTTTGTTTATGAGCTTTTGTAACATTTATTAAGCTTTCGGCATAGCCATAACCAAATTACATAAATCTTATAAAAAATCAATAAATTAGAATTAGAATTTTTTTTTTTAAAAAGGACTAAAATGCCTTAATTAAAAGTAGAAGACAGCAGATTTAATTAATTAATTGAATCGTTTTAATTAATTAATTAAAAGTAATAAAATTGATATTGTGAAATAATTGTAATAAAGCGACATTTTTGAAGCCTAAATTTAAAAAAAATAAAATAAAATAAAAATATGAAATTGTAAAATGCATTTAATTTCTTATTAAACGCTTTGATTTTTTTTTTTATTTCTGACCTAATTTTACATACTCCCTAGGAATTGCATGCAAAGCACTAACGCCATAGGTCTCTTTGAAAGCATGAACTTACATAGCTTAGCATTCTCGATCGCCAATCGAATTAATTCAATCGTGAAATTAATGTTACCACATTAACATATAATAAACAAGGCTCTAATGACGAAATTTAAAAATCGCACGAATCTAATTCACGCACGGGAGGCGAACCTCCCTGACCCCCTTTCCCCACTAACCCCCTTTAACCCCCCACCGCCCACGCCACATGTGTACAAAACGTATACGCAATTTTTGATCAATACTTAAAAATTAACCCACCCAGCCTCCGCTAGTTTTTAAAATTACTCTGCGCATGTCATGACTTTTAATCAGACCCCCTTTGTGACGCCTACATTTGTATACATATGTACAATTGTATATGTTAAAAACGTTGATTGTTGTATATGTTCGGAGTTCGATTACATTTTCGCATATTCATATACATACGATGTATAATCACATATAGTTAGAAGGTGTGTTTAGAAAGTAGGTTGGTTGTGGTTTTCTTATGTCTTAATCTTCACTCAGTGGTAACAAATTTTTCTCAAACGAACTGACTTCCCGTGACTCAGTTCTCATACTTTTCAAATTTTGTTTGTCTAGATTTTTCTTTTAATAGGCCACCACTAAAAAAAATCTTTAAAATCGATTCTGCCATTCAAGCAAAAAACTCAAAAAAAAGCAAAAAGCAAAAAACTTTTTTTCAGAAAAAATGTAAAAACGCCTGTTTAAGTTTTTTAATGTGTTTCTTCTATACATATTATAAGATAAAGTTACTGTCCGCCTCTACATATTTCTTCGCTAAGCTTTTCACTAATAGAAAAAGCTATAAACGAGGAAAGTTTGTGTATATGATTTAATTTGTAGAAAAAATGCATCAAAAAGAAGCCGGGGACGGGTTGTTATTTTTTTTTTAATGTTAAATTTAGGCAGACAGGCCGACCGTTCACTTGATGGTAGGTGGCTATCGTCGCTTATAATACAAGCTACGCTACAGGTTCTACAAGTGCGCTGCCGACTACAGTGGGATTAAGGATAAAGTTTAGAGAAATGGACTCTAAACTTTATCCTTAATGGAATGGGCGGGGAAATGGGCTCTAGCATCCCTTACTCACTCACCGAAACACAACAGCACACGTGCTGTTATTTCACGGTGGTCTTGCTGCCGCTAGAAGGGCTTCCCAAATGACTGCGAAACGCAGTATGCCACTGCTTTCCAGATGCAGACCAGAGCCAAATTTCAAAAATTCATTTTTCCAAGTCGACCCTGCCGGGAATCGAAGCCTGGAACCCTAGAACAGAGCGTTAAGACAAGCACTCATTCAACGTGAGTGAGTCAAAATAAAATAAATTAGTTTTCGATATAAAATAAACATTTTTTTCGATAATCCGAAAATGTTTTTAGAATATATTTAAGGTGAAAAAGTCATAGAATAACTTTTAGAATCATAGAATAGAAGTTGACATCTTCTATGATATATCTTTTATGATGTAAAACATCAAGTCACGAGAGAAAAAAGTCCCACATCGAATGACCATCGTGTGTTTCAATAGGTCGCGAACCTAATTCAATGAATGCAGATTGCAGTGGGGTTGGCGGTCTTATGTGCAAAGGATATTTAAAAGCAGAAAAAGACATAGGATTTATAAATTTAAAGGGACTTTTTAAACAGATATCATTACGTTTTTTTTTAAGAAATCCTATATTTTATTCTAGTTCCGTAAGCAAATTATATCCTCGGTCAGCAATAATACAATAATGAAATATGGGACAATTTTTTGTCTATAGGTAACAATCTAATTAATTAACTGATTAATTAATTACCCTTCAACTTGGTTATACATCTAATATTGCTCAACAAGTAATAAACGTAGACCCAATCGTTATAAAAAAAAAATAGCAGCTTTTAATTTTATATGCAAAAATATATATTACAAATTTTAAGAATACTCTGTAAGTGGCTAAAACGATTTTAATAAATTTTTCCCTGACAATGTCTTAAACTCTAAAAAAATATATAAGCTTCTTTTGAACTTTCAATTCGAGAGAAGCCAATTTTTACACAAAATGCGAAATTTTGACTATTTTAAGATAATTTTGTCAAAATTTATTGAGACTTACGAATATTTGAATTGTTTAATATATTAATGTTGACCATCAGGGTGACGGTCAATTGAGTAGATGACTCATAGAAATACAACGGCACATATTATACTGTTATTTCGCGGTGCAAATGCTGTTATTTGATCTTCTGTAGAAAGGCTGTCGCCAGTTACTGTCGCCAGAGGTTGCGTTGACCCAATTTATGACTGCTCTTTATTTAATTTCAACAAACTTTTCACAAAATTGCATTTTTGTAAATAGATACCATTTGCTATAGTAATTAATCGTATCTAATCCTTTCATTGTGAAAATCAACCAGAATATTAACACACGATTTAATTATTTTTTTTATGTTAAGAACGGCAGACAGGCTCACGGTCCACTTGATGGTAGGTGGCTACCGTCGCCTATAACACAAGCAACGCCAAAGCTGCTGCAAGTGCGCTGCCGACTACAGTAGGATTAAGGATAAGGGATTAGGAAAGGATAGGGAAGTGGACTCTGGCATCCCTTACTCACTCAACGAAACACAACAGCACACGTGCTGTTATTTCACGATGGTCTTCTGTAAAGTGCTGGTTATTGCCCAAAATGACTGCGAAAAACTGATTTGTCATACAATATTTTTGCACACTTTTTCGGGAATATTTCCCCCCGGGAATACGTTAAGTAATCGTATGAGATTTTGACATTTATCTTGTGATATTCACAGCGACAAATACAAGGGGAGCTGTCTCAATAATACAAATCCATTGTTATGCACTTAAATGTTTTATATTATTTTAATATATTATTATTACTTCCTTATTGGAATAGATTTATACTAGTTGTCCGCTGCTTTGTATGTGCCACAAATAAGTTTTTTAAATTTGAGCTTTTATAATGGGATTTTTTCGTATTCATGCTAATTTAGAAATTATTTTACTAACTTAAGTGTATTTAAAAAATACCAATGTTCGTCCAGTGTGTTATTTTTATTTACCGGTTAACAGACAGGCTGGGGTCACATGATGGTGATGGCGCCTAGTAACATAAGAAACGCTATAACTGCTGCAAGATCGCCGCTGAACTTAGTAGGATTAGGGATAATGGATTAGGAATGGCATAGGGAAATGGTCTCTGGCATCTCTACTCATTCACCGGAACAATGGTATTTCACGGTGGTCTTCTGTAAAGAGAGGTGGTTACAGTGTGGGGAATTTTACCGTATTTTTTTCGAAGATGTGAATAAATTGTTTGCAACTTGTGATACTTTACAACTAAAAAATATACGAAAGGAGAATTTACAATTCTTCAATTCATACAAAAAAATCTTTTTTTTTTTAGATGGCCAAATACAAAAAGCTATAAAAACACTTGTCAATTGGCATATGGTAAATCGATAAGTGGGACGTAAAAAAATGCAATAATCATAATAGTTATGAAGATATTTACAAACTTATTTTTATGTCGTCGGCCTCATCCTTCCTACATGGATAGATGCTGGTCAAGAGCAAACCCATCTTTAATTAAAAAAAAGAGTACTTTTTATATTCTGTGTATGCATTGAGTTTATGGAAAATATTTATATTTGTTTTCCAATATTTTTATTTAGTTATTCCTAGCCATCCATGTTATCCTATTATAAGTGGTAAATTATGTATACTACATCATTAATATAATAAAACTAGGTATAAATCACTTTTATTCCGTTCGGTGTCGAATCTTTGACCCCTACGCA
This sequence comes from Bembecia ichneumoniformis, assembly GCA_910589475.2. NCBI lineage: Eukaryota > Metazoa > Arthropoda > Insecta > Lepidoptera > Sesiidae > Bembecia > Bembecia ichneumoniformis. Next base: position 18,090,576 of record OU342532.1, read on the forward strand.
GATTAGCCTTGCAATATAACAAATTAATGCAGGCAATGTGCTTGGAACCTTTCCTAAGGGACACAAGCTTCATTAATTATATACGATTTGTATATAGTTTCTCTAAATAATTTAGATTAATAATTAATATTTTTTTCATAAATGTAGTGACTATAAAAAATTATAACAATTTTATATTTTTACTTTGTTGAAACAAATTAAAATGATTAAATTACAATATCGAAAACAATTTCAATTAATTAAATAGTAAAATTAACAATAAAAATTAAGAAATTAATATATGTACTAGATAGATCTAGATGAAACAATTTTTTTCTAGATAAATTTTATTAAGATTTCATTCTGGGCTTAATAACTAATTGCGTTAAAATACTTCGAAGGAGACTATTTAAAATTGAAAACATTGCAATAACGTTATAAATAATACGGAAGAGACGTAAGTCAACATTTATTTAGGTAGAGTGAAATAGGTCAACGAAGTAAAATCGGTCAAGGTAACTAAGAAAAAGGCTTTATAATTATTACGAAATCTTATTTAACTTTGCAAAACAGTGAACAAGGAAAATATAATACGCTTTTATACAATTTGAAAAATGTAATGAACTTCTTTGCAATTCCTTTTTACTTGCTCTATTGCGAATTAAGAATTAATTAAATAAAAACACTGAACTTCAAATATTGAAAGCTTTTTAATGTGTTTACTGACAAGAAAACTGTACAAGAACCAATTGTCTTTAACGTTGAGTTAAAATAAAAGTATAGGATAAATTATACCTATGAGATGAGGGTTGAGAAATAGTTACTGGTATTCACACACCAAAACACAACAATATTCATGCATTTATTTATTCAGTAAAAGGATGGTTACTGTTGCCAGAAGAGCTGCCTAGTTATATAGTAATATAGTTACTACCTAGTATAACTAGCAGACAGACAGACAGATAGACAAACTCTTTATTACTCACACAACATAAATAAAAATAACAAATAAATACTACAAATAAGTGAGTACAGGCGGCCTTATCGCTAAGAGCGATCTCTTCCGGACAACCTTGTGGCAGAGGAAAAAACAAGAAAGAGAGAAAGAGGTAGAGTGCTAAAGAAACAAAATATAATCAATAATCTATATACTAAATTTTCAAATATAACAGAGAAGAAAAACATACACATATACATAGATAAATAGATAAATACATAAGTATATATACAGAATAATATATATACATATAAAATACAAATACATATATAACATATATACACTTGAGATTAAAACAATAACAACTTGCTAACTAAGCTTGGGACAAGAGATAATTATGCAATTTATTTTTAAAGATAGACAGCGACTTAGAGTGCCGAATTTCAGGTGGCAACTTATTCCAAAGATGTGCGGCTTTAACAGTAAATGATTCTTTAAAATATCCAGAGCGGGTTAAAGGAATTTTCAAAGCACTACTAGCAGTTTAGTAGTTATTAACTAACTGGTTTATTTAATTTAAAATGAACCAAAACAAACTATTTTATTTAGTCTTTTGGTCTTTTTAATACCAATATTAATTATTAATATTGCTATTAATTACTATGAAATCCAATTTTTCTTAAAAAAATTAATTTAAATTGAGTATTTTGCTTTTTTTTTCAAATTAAAATTTACCTGCTAGGAAGGACAAGCGAATTTATGCAATTGTTTTAACCTTGTGTAAGCTTGATTTGAAAGAATATAAAATATTTTTTATTGTTATTTGTTTTCAATTGTCTATATTTTAAATATTTTCAAGAGAGTAACTATGGCTCTAGAAATTTAAGGAACTATGTCATGAAATTCTTACCAAATTATCAGTTAAACCGCAAAGTTTTTAGATTCTTTTAAAAAAGCTTTTAGAGTACAATTTTGTTTTAATTTCAGCCAAAAATTAATTTAATCATGACCCCCATGAACATCCATTCACAACAACCACCTCGAATATAATTAAAGTAAAACGGTCCAAAGAAAATATTATTTTTGCGTAGGGTGGCTACGTCGTAGTACTAGAGAATGCTACGAGGCTACGCGCCGCTACGCCTACGAGAGGTCGTAGTCACGCGTTTTGCGTAATTTCTTATAAGAACCGTCCATGAGTTTATTGATTAAAAACTTTTATGACGTAGGTGGACGTTGGCTGTTAGGATTTTTGAAACTTGCTTTTGATGTACCGAAATTAATTATATTTAGTCATTTGACTAATTTTATAATCAATATTTAAAAACTTGATTATTCAAAATCACCTTCACCTAGCATTATCTTTTAAATGATCTAAGTTTTCAATTATTATTTATCATAATTTATCTTAATATCATTTGAAAATTGTATGACTATGCTATGTTTTATATTTCAAGCTACCGACAAATCTTCAAAGATTTCTATAAAAACTACACATTCCGCACAGTAGACAATCGTATGTAAGGCTTCCCTTTAAGTATTATATAGAATAATATGTACATACTTACACTAGAAGACTCCGATGCTTTTTAAAAGCACAAATTTATTAAAGCAATCGCCTACTAATATAACACTTACATCTCGAAACTTAACAGTTAAGTTGTTCAAAAATTCAAAGTTCACAATAGAGCCTTAATCCTACTGTAGTCGGCAGCGCACTTGCGGCAGCTTTGGCGTTGCTTGTGTTATAGGCGACGGTAGCCACCTACCATCAAGTGGACCGTCAGCCTGTCTGCTGATCTTAACATGAAAAAAATAATAGTGCGATCTCATTTTCATTTTTTTTATTATTCGTCTACTGGTAGGAATTCGACTACAATTATTTCGAAGTTAATTTTTTTTATTGATGCATTTCATCAATAGCTACTTAGCCATTAAAATATTATAAATGTTTTAAAAACTCTAAAAACATTAAGGTACAAAATTGTTTTTTAGAACATATGAACATTTATTTTAAAAAAGTGTACATAATATTTTTTTCACTTTTCTTATGGCCATTACTATCTTAATATAAAAATAGTCGCCGATCGTTGTTATTTTATTGAATTTAAAACCCGATAAATATCTTATTATGATTATTTACGCAACAATTATCATTTACCAGTTATAGTACGTAAGTTAGCTTGTATTAAACTTATATGTCAACCATATACACTCCCCAATTACGAATTTATGCTTACATAACACAACTTCTTGAAAATAACATTCGTAAGACTTCAAGAATTTATTACTTTTAGTTGTAATTTTTGAGTGCCTATATACCATAGAAAAATTTGTGTTAAGTTTCCAAATGCTCCAATGGCAGATAAAATTTTGTAAAAACTTCAAGAGAAATACTTTATTTTCTTTCTAATTAAGATTAATCATAGATTAAAATCTCATTAAATACTACCGTTTAACTAACTTTTGTTCGCGACTTAAGTAAAAAAGTTAAAACCTATCTATGTCTTCCAATCAAATTTTTCTTTGAAAATATATTCAGTGATTTGACGATGACAATGTAACAGAAAAATTGATTTACAATCAATCGCATTTACGTAGATGAAATATGGTGTTCTGGAATTGAATTGTTGGATTTAAATATGGTGTACGCAGAAATATGTTTATTTGCATAAAATTTTATTTAATATTAAAAACGATTTAATAGTAGTGGCATTGAAGCTATCATATATAATTGATATCTAGTAATATTTTTTCGTCGCTATAGTTTTCAAGCAACGCCTTTTTTCATGTAAAGGTCAACAGACAGGTTGACGGTCCCGAGATGCTACAAGTGTGCTGCCGACTTTAGTAGGATAAGGATAGTAGCTATAATTATTAGGCGGAACTATTCGAAAATAAAGTGTCAAAATAAATATACTCATTATACAATTTGAAGTCGCAATTAACGCACACACAGAGGCAACCCTATCTCGGACACACACACACAACGGCACCCAGGGCAGAGTGAAACAAAAACTGGTGAAAATAAAATTAATAATTACTTGCAAATCCCGCCTGGCTCATAGTTTGTTAGAGTAGGATAATGATAAAAATGTTTCGCGCGCTCCTCGTGGGGCCAGGGGGAACCCCCATTCTACCGCGAAAATTTTTCGCTCTCTCCCGTCCGTTTAGCGGGATTCGATCCCGCAATCAGGGGGGTTTGGGGGGCATTTTTTGGCCTCCCCCTCCCACCCCCTTCCATCGTAAATTGGAGCATATAATTTTTATTACAGCGGTGTCGTGTGTGCTCCCGGCGTTAGAGTTATCGCGAGATGAGAGGAATTCGGACAATTTGCTTTTCACCAAAATTGTATTCTCTTATCTAATGAGAATATCTTCTTCTATGAGAGACGATTTTAATCTTCATCGCAAGAAGAAATAAAAAGGGAACATATTTGAATTGGATTATCACGGTAACATTTATTTAAATACAATGATTGTATCTAAAAGTATTTTAAATACAATCATTTTATCATTGTATTTAAAAGTACATTATAAATCATTGTATTTAATGTACTTATGTTGCCATTTAATACGCAATTAGAAGAAATCATGTAGCATAGCATAAATAAAAGAAGTAATCCGAAAATAACGAATGTTATCATCACTTGAAAAGAATTAACTTCATTGCATAAAAAACAAGGGAACAATTAGGTTTTTTTAACGAGTAATTATTTATATAATTAAATAAGTATATCTTTTAATTCCATTCAATAAGAGTTGTAATGGTTACTTGTGGCATTTCTTTTACGTTAATTGCGGTTTATTCAAAATATTACCAAACAATTGTACTGAATTATTCATCCCACTATGTAAGCAACAAAAACGCGATACACGTGTCGGAACTATATTAAAATGTAAATACGAGTATAGTGGAAACTATTTCACGGACAGCATCAAAACAACATTCACTTTCACGGGGAAAAGGCAAAAAAAGCGGACTGTTGTATGATTCGTTCAATTTTTTCGGCCTCTAACATTTCACCGATGCACACGATGTTTTATATGAAAATAACCGAAAAAAAAAACACTCCACTCTCACTTTTGCAGTGCGAACAAAATAAAAAATACACTTCGATGAAGGATTTTTCTATTCAGAGGCTTGCGTTGGACCGAATCACTCGATATCGAGTTTCGGTGAAATTGTACTGGCGTTTAAAATTTACTTTATAACTGTGGTTTTAGAAGAAAAATAAACTAAGAAATATTGTATCCTATGTTTCACTCAATATTTAATATTGACTGAATTTCGGGACATTTCTCTTAAGTATGAGTTCTCTTCTCTTAAGTTTTCTCTTAAGCTTCTCTTAAGTATGAAGGGACAAAATCAGCCACGTTGGCTACTATTGTTAATTAATTTATTAAATTAAATTAAATAATTAATGCCAATAAATTACTTTAATCCAATAAATTTTTGCCTGTTTTAATAAAACATGTAGAAAATAACAGCGAAAACAGCACATGTGCGGAGTAAGGCATGCTAGCTTTCATTTCTCCATTTAGACTTTATCGTCATATCATCTTATTGCGTTCTCAACAGCGCCTGACTTATCTCCCTAGATATACACAAGTACAAAGGCGATAGACTACGTAAAAATTAGTTTTGGTTATTAACAAAACTAATTTTTGTTTTAATCTTAGTAAATGGGTTTCTAACAGTTCTGAACTTAGACAACGCATACTTGTAGACCAACGCGCTTCTGAAGTTGTTACCTTCGACGAAGGCACGCATACAAAAATTATAGGCTTACGGTGGCTACCTACCGAAGACCTTTTCTCTTTCAAAATTAACGCGGAAAATTTTAAATATACTAAACGCTCCATTCTCTCTGTTACCGCACGCTTATTTGACCCCTTATCTCTAATTGGTCCTGTTATCGCTTTTCTAAAATTATTAATCCAAGAATGTTGGAAACAAAACTTAGATTGGGACGACGAGGTTCCTGATTTTATTAAATTTAAATGGACTCAATTTCAAAATGAATTACCGCTATTAGAACAAATAAAATTACCACGTCACGTAGGTATTTTATCAAACTCTAAAAATATTGATTTGTTAGGTTTCGCTGACGCTAGTGAAGCTTGTTATGGTGCTGTTGTCTATATAAGGGTTAGTCAGTGCGATAGTGACACAGGCCACGTGACACTTCTGTGTTCTAAGTCAAGGGTCGCTCCGCTAAAAAACATAAGCTTAGCGCGACTTGAACTGTGCGCTGCGCTTTTGTTATCGAATTTAATTGTTTCTGTGAAAGATGCTATAAGTGAACGCGTTCAGATCAATAATATTTTCGCTTTCTCAGATTCTACGGTGTCACTCTCTTGGATTCACGCACAACCATATAAATTTCACACCTTTGTAGCCAACAGAATCTCAAAAATTAATGAAAATCTCCCCGCAGAACATTGGTATCATATCCCGGGAAAAGAAAATCCAGCTGATATAATCTCTCGTCCTGTACTGCCTAATAAATTATATAATAATAAATTGTGGTTTCACGGTCCATTTTGGGCAACGCTACCGAGCGCAAAATGGCCCATACAAATTTTTATAAATAAATCGTTAGATATGCTTCCTGAATCCAAACCCACAATTCTTCTGTCACGTGTAGAAGAAAAATCTGTTAGTATTTTCTATGACTTAGCCACTCGCATGTCAAAGTGGAATAAATATTTGCATGCTTGTGTATATATATTACGCTTTACAAAACACTTAAAGTCTAGAGGTCCTATAACAGTTCAGGATTTAGACTACGCTGAAAAAATAATAATACGCACAATTCAACAAACTCATTTTTTGTCTGAATTTCATAACTTAAAACAAGGTAAATTATGTAGTACTGGTGTGCAACGGTTGAACGCTTTTATTGACGAATATAATATAATAAGGGTAGGTGGTCGTCTTAACAACGCCCAACTTGAATTTTCACGCAAACATCCGATTATTTTACCCGCTAACGATCTCATTGTACATTTAATTGTAGATTTTTATCATTTATCTAATCTTCACGCTGGCCCTAGCCTATTATTACCATTATTACGTCAAAAATATTGGATTCTCGCGGCTAGAGGCATGGTTCGCAAACGCATACAAATGTGTAACATTTGTTTTAAATTAAAACCTAGGAACACTGCTCCAATAATGGGTGATTTTCCGTACTTTAGGGTGAGCCAAGTAAAAAGTTTTGTATACACTGGCGTCGACTACGCAGGTCCATTCTTTGTAACGCCATTGAAGTATTTGCCCGCAGAGGATTTAAGTAATATTTCAGATAATAGACTCAATCGCTATCAATTATTGAGTAAACTCGTACAATCCTATTGGGACAGGTGGAAATTAGAATACCTAACTTCACTTCAAAACAGACAAAAATGGACCACGCCTACCAACCCGATTAAAAAGGGTTGTATTGTAATAATACGGGACGATAAATCACCACCGCTTTCTTGGCCACTAGCCGTAGTGGAGGAACTTTATCCCGGCAAGGATGGAGTCACTCGTACCGTCAAAGTGAAGACTAAAACTGGTGAATACGTACGGCCAGTAATTAAACTCTATCCGCTACCAACGCAGTAAATTATGTCTAATTTTTTATTTTATTTTCGCTATTTTTGTTCAATTTTTATTTAATCTCTTTTCGCTTATTTATATATTTTTACTCTTTAATATAACCTGTTCTGAAGGATACCTTCAGGCCGGGGGATAATGTTGACGCCGTTTATACTATAAACACTCACACATCCAAACACGCATTACACACATGCAAACATTCGCATCACACTCAACTACCTACATATTATCTATTTATTTTACCTTTTCCTACCCTCTAAATCAAGGCAGACAATTCCAAGTCGTCGCAACGCTCGCAACACGCAGTTTATCCCGCAATTTAGACTATCCGCTAATCTTGTGTGTAGTGTGTCAAAAATCTAAACTCTGTGTGAAACAAAACGGGCTTTCCGGATTAACGCTTAAAACTAATAAAAAACTCTTCGAGTATTGTGGTGGACAACGAACCAGCGCGAGTCGAGCAGGCGAGGAAAGACTCACATGTACCGGTAAGTCTGTCTTGACTCCTCTCCTTGATACACCATAACAGCGTTAACAGCGTTAACAGCTGTACCAGCTCATGGTATAACCTTTCAGCTTCGTCAACAGAAGGAACGGAAGACACGTAGTCGTCCATATAGAAATGCCTTTTAGCCGTCCAAGCGGCTAGAGGCCAGCGTTTGTTCTCATCGTCAACCAACTGTTTGATTACTCGCATGGCTAGAAAGGGGGAGCTTGATAACCCAAAGGACACGCGGTTAAATTCATATGTGGAAATAGGGTCCTTGGAATTAAACCTGAAAAGGATTCTTTGAAATTGGTTATGTTCTGGAATAACTTTCACCTGGAAATACATTTTTTCAATGTCAGCAGTTAAAGCAATAGAATACAGTCTGAAGTTGAGCAGTAAATCGAATATATTTGCCTGTAGGTTAGGGCCTGTATATAAAATATCATTAAGTGAATTATTGTTTGAGGATTTACTACTAGCGTCGAGTACAATTCTAATTTTTGAGGTACTCTTCTCGGGTCGGTATACAGCGTGATGTGGAATATAATAGCACGGACCTTTAGCGGGAGTAGAAACTAAGTTAAGGTAGCCGCCGTCCATATATTCCCTGATAGTTGCGTTATAGCCTTCGCGAAATATTGGATTGGAATCGAGGCGTTTTTCTAATTTTTCTAAGCGTATTCTAGCGTTTCGTTCAGAGTTCCCTAAGACAGTAGGTGAAAATTTAAATGGTAATGCTACAGAGTAACGCCCGGTGTCATCGCGAGTATAATTGTGAGCAAAGTCGCGTTCACAAAGGACGTCGTCAGGGCTCATGTGTTTTTTGACTGGTACAGTTTCCAATTCCCAAAACCGCTGCGTTAAATTTTCTAAGATAGCGTTATCAGTAGAGTGAAAAGATTTATTATTGGCTTGGAAGGTTGGAAAATGACAATGACCCGTCCCCATGACGACGTAGCCTAAGGATGTATGGACACCTGTCACGGACGAGTTAGATGCCGTAACCCTATTTGTACCTAAGAGGATTGGAAACAAATCAATACCTATTAGGCAATCAATATCTCCTGGCGTGTGGAAATCCTCGTCGGCTAAAGGCAGGCCGCGTAAATGCTGTAAATCAGTTGTATTTACAAACGTTTCCGGTAATTTGTCTGATATTACGTCTATCACTCGCGCGCTAAGCGTATACTTGCAGCGGGAGTCAAAGCGAGAAAATATCGTAAACTGCGTATGTCCTATAACGGACCTTTCTGTAAGGCCTATACCCTTTACAGTAGCGGGCGCGGAGAAAATGTTTAAATTTAATCGGTCGCAACACGCCTTCGTTATAAAGTTTGACATCGCACCACAGTCAAGAAGAGCTCGTATTTGAGAGCGTTCCCCGCGACTATTAACAACGTACACAATAGCAGTAGGCAATATCTTCACTGAATTCGTTAAATAATTTTTATTCGAAGTCGCTAGCGCAACATCGTTATTCAGTGAGGAGCGAGCGGGTACAGGCGATGACTCATCGCGTGCGCTGTGCGCGCGGTCCGAATGGTTCAGCGGTTGGAATGACGAAGACGGCTGCATAGCGGGTTCGCTTCTCCGTTGCGTGTGCGCTCTTGGCGTAAAATCAACGTGTAACTTTGTATGATGCGGACGATTGCAAATAAAACATTTATTTGTTGATTTACAATTTTCCAAATTGTGAAATCCCAAGCAATTTACACAGTAGTTATTTAAGCGGACAAATTTATTTCTATCTTTGGGTTCTAATTCCAAAAAAGATTGACATTTATATAGCGGGTGAATATTTTCTATTTTACACAAAGAACATTTGGGTGTATTATTACTATTGACTATAAAAGATTGCGTGTTAAATTTATTTTTTATTTTAAAGGAGTTATTCGATTGCGTTTTATTACTTGAGACTTTATTGTAAATAGCGTTATCCGAGCGTAGCATTAATATTTTGCTTTGTTCTTTAATAAACTTTAATAAAGAATCAAAGGTAGGTATTTTCTGATTTCTATTTGTTTGTTCGAACAAATTAACTGTTTCCTTATCTAATTTAGTTATAGCTATGTGGGTAAGAATAAAATCACCTAAGTCATCTATACCTAGCTGTTTTAAAGCGGCTTGAGATGAGCAAAAATGTTCCAGAAAATTGTCTAACGATTGCGATGTATGACATTGACTGCCCTTGAAATTTAATAATTTATCCAAGTACATAACCGCCAGCGAGCGTTTGTCCTGGTATTTATCTATTAGTGCGTTCCATAATATATCATAATTACTAGCGATCGGAGGGATACCAGCGCAAACGGCAAGTGCTCCATGAGACAATCTACCTATTAAATATTGTACTTTTTCTGCGTCTGATAAATTAGGATTATTATGAATTAATGCACAAAAATTCTCATAAAATAGCGTCCAGTTGTTCGGTGAACCATTAAACGACATTAATTCCAGAGCGGGTAATTTTTTGTTAATAATTTCAAAATTTAAACAAGATTCTACTTTGTTAGCAGAATCATTAAACTTGGGTAGCCTAGGTTGCGATAATACGGGACAGATGTCACTTTCCACGGCTTTGATGTGACAATATAACTCGTCAAATGAAAGTAGGCATGAAAAGTTACACTTGTATGAAGGATCGCTATTTAGGAATGCAATATTTAATTGTTCAGTAACCTCTGTAAATTCTGTCCGCAATTTTTCCACAGAATTCAATCGCGTAAGGAAGAGTTGCTTAACTTTTTCATCAGACACTTTTTTACTTAGGTCGTATATACTTTGAAGGAGTTCGAACATACTTTGCTGTTTGGCTTTTAACATAGCAATTGTGTGTTCTAATTTGACGGTCTTATCATATTTCTCAGCCATTTTAAGAAATAATTAAGCAAATTAATATTGCGTTTAAATATAATGCGAAATTATAAGGTAAAATTAAACAATGTTAACAAACCGTTATGCGTTGAGTAAATGTATTAACTTGTGTGTTATGTTAATAAATAGATAAGGATTTTATAAATATATATATATGCGTAGAACGAGTGTATTAGCGTTTTTTATTTATAAATGTAGGTAGCGTGTGACAGGGTTGCGTGGATTTTATGATTATAGAATTTACGTGAATAATAGAATAGGGAATGCGAAATAAACGGGACTCCGGATCCGGATCGAGGGACCACAAATATTATGGTGTATCAAGGAGAGGAGTCAAGACAGACTTACCGGTAGATGTGAGTCTTTCCTCGCCTGCTCGACTCGCGCTGGTTCGTTATCCACCACAATACTCGAAGAGTTTTTTATTAGTTTTAAGCGTTAATCCGGAAAGCCCGTTTTGTTTCACACAGAGTTTAGATTTTTGACACACTACACACAAGATTAGCGGATAGTCTAAATTGCGGGATAAACTGCGTGTTGCGAGCGTTGCGACGACTTGGAATTGTCTGCCTTGATTTAGAGGGTAGGAAAAGGTAAAATAAATAGATAATATGTAGGTAGTTGAGTGTGATGCGAATGTTTGCATGTGTGTAATGCGTGTTTGGATGTGTGAGTGTTTATAGTATAAACGGCGTCAACAGTTATCCATCTCATATTAGCATTTAAAAAAAAACTACTAAAATTCCTACTACTTGGGTCCTTTTATCCTGACTGAGATTTGTGGCAAGTTTCTAATTCAACTAATGTGTCAAAATTTCAAGTAAGTAGTAACAATTACTATATGATCGTAATAATTGAAAATATTCTCTGCAATTCTCATATCTTGTTATGATTGTTGTTATATCATAATTCTCATATAATTGTTATGTAATGGTAAATATCTTCATAACTATTATGATTATCTATCTATATAAAAATGAATCCCCATTTCCCTTGGTCACGGCATCACGCGTGAACGGGTTGACTGATTTTAATTCGGTTTTCACTAATGGAAAGAGGGATAAACGGGGAATGTTCTTATATATAAAAATTTTATCCCGGACGAAGCCGGGGGCGGGTCGCTAGTTTCAAATAAAATTCAAATAAAATCGTAACGTTAATATGTTAATTGGATCCCATTTACTGATTTTAAGAAAAGTAACGAAATATTAATTAAGATTTGTTTTTATTGTTAATTAATATTTAAACATGACGATACTTAATGAATATTTCCATTATATATTTTCTAAGAAATTAAATAAATAATAATACAAATATGAAAAAGCGTAGATTCAATATTTGAATTGGTGATTTTGTTATTATTTAAGAGATAGATCATGCACGCCCGGCTTTACGCGTAGTTAACTTACTATGCGATTCAATGGGATGGTTAAACATTATTTCTCAACATATTCAATAGATAGATAAATCTACAACATATTAAAAAAAGATGTTAAGGTCGACAGACAGGCTGACGGTACACTTATTGGTAGGCAGCTACGCGCGCCTATAACACAACCAACGGCACAGGTGCTGCAAGTGCCCTGCCGACTACAGTAGGATTAAGGAAAAGGGGTTGGGAAGAGTTAGGGAAATGGGCTCTGGCATCCCTTACTTACACACCCAAACACAACAGCACACGTGCTGTTATTTCACGGTGGTCTTCTGTAAGGGGGGTGGTTACTGCCGACAGTCGGGCTGCCCAAATAACTGCGAAACGCAGTGTGCCCTGCCAAATAAAATCTTTTATTTCTTAAAAATAGGATAACAATTTTTTGAAGTCGATTATATATTTTACCAGGTTTTCGGGAAAAAATGCCAAGATGATAATTATACATATAATAATAATAAATAAATTTATTATTATTATATATTTATTATTATGTAATAATAATTACATTTATTTGTATTTATATTTTGTATATGAAAGAAAAAAGACTTTTTTTTCTAGAAAAATTTTTTGTAATTAGAATTTTCTTTCTCTATCCAAAGGACAGGTACTAGGTTTTACCTGGATGAAGAAATAAAAAATAATATCATAAATAATCTTATTTATAACATTGTTATATATTCTGTAAATGCGCAATTAATATTTATTACTAGCGACCCGCCCCCGGCTTCGCCCGGCGTGCAATTTTTATATACCTTAAAACATTCCCCGTTTATCCCCCTTTCCATTAGCGAAAACCGAATTAAAATCGGTCTACCCGTTCACGCGTGATGCCGTGACCAGGAGAAATAGGGATTCATTTTTATATATAAGACTAGCGGCCCGCCCCCGGCTTCGCCCGGCGTGCAATTTTTATATACCCTAAAATATTCCCCGTTTATCCCCCTTTCCATTAGCGAAAACCGAATTAAAATCGGTCTACCCGTTCACGCGTGATGCCGTGACCAGGAGAAATGGGGATTCTAATTTGCTAACAATAATTAAAATTTACCTAAATCCTCTTTCCTCCTCTAAAATCCCGTGATATATCTGAAAATTTAACTTACGATTAGGTTAGAAACGAATACACACATTCCTGTTTAAGAAAGCTCGCGTTAATACGTTACTAGGCACTTCCCCCTTAGCGATATTTTAAGAGAATATTATGAGTGCAAATTTTCCTCTGTCCAAAGATTATAAATGTCTTATTGGAGCAGACGCGACTTAAGTAGACTTAACGTACGAGTTTTTGAAATTAAAGATATGTGAAAACAAAGTAATTAATATAATATAATACAATATAATATAATATAATATAATATAATATAATATAATATAATATAATATAATATAATATAATATAATATAATATAATATAATATAATATAATATAATATAATATAATATAATATAATATAATATAATATAATATAATATAATATAATATAATATAATATAATATAATATAATATAATATAATATAATAATATACTTAATAAAATGAAATACTATCTGACTCAGCAGACGTTATCCTGCAAAAAACCCGAAAATAATTCTGTAACCCGATTGTGGCGCCACCTATCGGGTCCAATTTTATTTTCAAACCATATTTTAAAGTGACCCGTCACTTCATGTCAATGAACGACGGTTAAATTATTTGGATATTGCTGAAATTACCACCCTGTATATATAATAGATAGATCGATTAGGTTTTTATTTGATCGCCAGTAGTTTATTCCTTGTTCTACGAGTAATTTCAAATAACTATTTTATGTCAATTTTCTTGTATTTATTTTCAAAACTGAGGAAACTGCATAGAAATCATACTATTTTTCATCTCTATAATTTCTTTTTTTTTATCTTAAGATCGGCAGACAGGCTGACGGCCCACTTGATGGTAGGTGGCTACCGTCGCCTATAACACACGCAACGGCACAGTTGCTGCAAGTACGCTGCCGACAACAGTGGAATTAAGGATAAGGGTCTGGATAGGAAAATGGGCTCTGGCATCCCTTACTCACTCAACGAAACACAACAGCACACGTGCTGTTATTTCAGAGTGGTCTTCTGTAAGGGGGTGGCTACTGCCGCCAGACGGGCTGTCCAAATGACTGCATACGCAGTGTGCCCTGCCACTATTTTCCAAATCCAGACCAGAGCCAAATTTGAAAAGTTAATTTTTCAAAGTTGACCCTGCCGGGAATCGAACCCGGAAACCGTAGAACAGAGCGTTAAGGCAAGCACCCTAACCACTCATCAAACGGGCTCATTAGAAAGATAGATTAAAAGAAGTGGATGTACATATACCTTACTATAGTTTCGGCTTTTAAAAAGCCACGACCATTCCATTTTATAAGGAATCATCGTGATATAACAGCATTTGGATGAAGCATCTTATCCGTCATCCCATCAAAGTCTGTAGCGCCCTTGCAGTCCCGTGATGTAGCATATGTATTTGGAAATGGTATACAACTGTTATCAAGTGACCCACCAACATGCCTGTCATACTTTACATGAAAAATATTTGCATCAACTGTGTGTCGCATCTTCATTACAATTCTTAGTCTGAGTTGCCAATACTCTGTGCGTACATTAGCGTCGTATAGATGTGTGGAGTTACCCCCTAAATTATTTCGACATATGCAAATTTGTGCGCACCTACAGATGTAGCCATAGACTGTATTAACAATAGACGCGGCACTTTATGAAGGATTATGGAAGATAACTCGTACAATATATAATATAATATATATAATTATAATATAATATAATTACAATAATTAAATTACCTTAATAATAATAAAAAAAGAAAACACTAACCTGATAAATAAAAAATATATAATAAAATGAAATTTACTGTTTACAAATAATTGATGCAAGTAAATTTTGGTCCAGGTGGCAAGGTACATGCTGGCTGCATTACCTCTCTGGATTGCTAAACTCAATCTCTAAGAGAGGTAATACCCAGCCATGTCTTCGCCAGTTTTGTCTATCAAGCGCTTCTATATGTCTTTAATAAGGTGAAACGCATTGAGACCCCACGCACAGATTAGACAATAGTTACTGCACGGAACAGGCCCCGCGTCTCAAAACCAAAAGGAACGAAAGAGAAGTACTTCTGCTTCTTCCTTTCCTTTCGTTCTTCTGCTTTCTCTGCCGCGGCTCCAGCTTTAACTATGGCACTTGGAAGATGATAAGGAGCCAATGATTAATTAAATTGACATATTTACAGGAATCAAAAACTAGTCAGTGATAATTTTGTTTAAATAATTATTTTTCTTAAATATCATCACTTTATCGCAACAAAATCATAATGCAATAATACTTTTAATTGCAATGTCATAATATTTGTAAAAATGTGCTTGACATTGACTATTTGTTAGTCACTGTACAGTAAACAAGATAGTAATATTCCACTGTGAGCCACGCTCTTGTGAGGTCATAGGTTTACTGAATCTTTTGTCTCCTATGGAGTTAATAATTCTAATTAAGTTTAGAATCAATAGATAAATGTATTTGCAGTTAATGTATTTAATTGTATATTAAAATTGCTATTAAGAGAAGCGTGTCCTAAATATATTTAAAAACCTTGCTGAGAACAGCTGATCTAGCATAAAAGATTTTCCAGACTTTTAATAACCAATGTAATTAAATTAATTGTAATGTGTAAAATAAATATGAAGACAGAATTTTGCAAACAAAAGCTTTTAAGATATTTTTAAGGTAATTCTTCTATTGTATGATTAACATATAGGAGTTAAATTCCAGCAACATGTAGGACTGAAGACAAGTCTTGGATTAAAGAATTGAAAGACAACTTCAATGGCATGTCTATGCTTTGTTGAATGTCTATGGCACATACACCTAGCGAATAGCGTCTCCCAAAAAACGGAACGGCGCAGTTGTAAAATTGTCTAACTACCCCCCGCGCGCACTCATTACGGCGCGTGCGTGGGCGTCACGAGTGAACATATTTCCCCGGATATGTCTAAACGTAGCAACTAATAAATAAAAGTGTTCTAATGAATTTTCGTTTTAAAAATTCACACGTGGGGCAAACAAATGACAGTAAGTTACTATATATAAGATTATAGTTTTTATAGAAGTCGTGGGTAGTTCTTATAGAGCCTAGAAGGTCAGCGGATGTTCCATGTAAATATCCTACAATAGTGAAAGTAGAAACAGTTCTTTATAGGTACTAATTAAATTTATTTTACCTATGATAGATTAAAATTTATTTATATATTTACCTATTTACATATAGACTTGCATTTTGAATACTCGCATATGTATAATTAGTAGGTACGATTATCTATACTAATATTATAAAGCTGAAGAGTTTGTTTGTTTGTTTGAACGCGCCAATCTCAGGAACTACTGGTTCGAATTGAAAAATTCTTTTTGTTTTGAATAGTCCATTTATCGAGGAAGGCTAAAGGCTATATAACATCAAGCTACGGTAAATAGTATTATATAAGTATAAGCAGTGTCCAGTACCGCCGCCGTATGGGCCGCAGCGAAGCGTGGCCGAGTTCAGCTAGTAGTAAATAAATGTGAAATGACAACATAATTCTCTTGTGTTTAAGTAAGTGATGTATAAAAGCTTCTTTTACTTAAAAGTTTGCAGAGAGGCTGACACTCCACTTGAAGTAGGTGGCTAACGTCGTCTATATACACAAGCAACACCATAAGAGATGCAAGTGCGCTCCCTACAATAAAGGAATGGGGATAAAATGGGTTTAGAGGGATGGAGTCTTGCAGATGCCGAAGAGTCAGTAACCATGGCTCTAATAGACATGTAAACTAAGATTATTCTAATTCTTAAGTGTTATTAGTAGTACTTACTCTTAGTAGTACTATACTAGCAACGGTGCTGAAATTATTGCATATAAGCTTTACCCGCGACCTCGTCCGCGCTCCTTTCTTAGATGTTAAACGTTTATTCAATTTTCATTGCTCATACTAGTATATATCAAGCATTGAATTTCTTATTTTTATTTTTAGATGATCCCTCGGGAACAGTAATATTTAGGGTTCCGTACGTCCGAATAAAAAACGGAACCCTTATAGGATCACTCCTGTTTCTGTCTGTCCGACCATTTCCCCCCCCCCCCCCATCTTCGAAACTACTGAACCTAAAATTTTGAAAAAATACAGAAATTAGTTTTCTACTTATAGATTATAGGAAGACCTATAAGAAGTCCATGATATTAAAATAACATGGTAAATCACTCAATGTTGTGCGGATAGGTAACATCGTACGGAACCCTCTTCACGCGAGTTCAACTCGCATTTGTCCCGTTTTTTTTTTTGATGAAAGGTACCCTATGCCTTTTTCTGTAACCCTGACAAAGTGTATACAAAATTTAATGATGATTGGTTGAGTAGTTAATGCGAACAAACAAACAAACTCATTTTCGCACTTATAATGTAACATTAGGATAGAATTTCTTCCAAAAATTTATGTAATCTGATTTTTTACCTTTTTTGCTTTAGTAACCACTTTTAACAGCTTCTGCTAATACATCCTCATAATAATTTTAAAGTATTAGATTGAAAGAAAAAATTGAAATTATAGAAAAATATGTTCAGACATGTCGAGTGACCTCAAATCTCTTGCGTGCGGAGTATGCTGATCGCGATACTAACGCATGTTCATCTCTTTCTAGTTTTGAAAAACCGGGACCCCGCACCCCTCCCGCCGAACCCCCTAAACACGTCCTCCCTAACACCCGCTAACCCCTCTCCTAATTCCTTACTTATTTAAATTCTACTTCCAACGTATTTCAGAGACTTCATATATTGTCTCTCGCGCTCGATTTCCTAGATGTCATTTTATTTTCATTATTTTCCTTACATTTTTTTTAACAGTTAATTTTTACAAATAAGTAATAAATAATAAAACACGCAAATTACCTTAATGTGACTCTCTGTCTGCGAATGCATTACACAACTAAAATATGGTTGGAAATGTACACAGTGAATTAAGCAAATAAAATGTTAATTGATTTAAAATTATTAGCCTCATACAACGCACAGAGCATATGCATTCGTAATGCATTCAAAAATCTATTTGTAACTTTCAGGACATTCCCCTCGAAAAATCAAAGAGCATTGGTATCCTGGGTGTGGACATTTCGACCAAGGTCGAGTTTAAGTGTCATTTGGAAGAAAATGCTACTCTAGCTTTAAAAAAAAATTGGAGCGTTGTGTGGGGCAAAGCAGTATTTCTCATGGGAGCAACGCCTTATTCTTTATAAGACCCAAATAGGGCCCCACATGGAGTACTGCTCTCACCTCTGGGCTGGCGCACCTAAGTACCAGCTAGATCCATTTGACACCTTGCAGCGTCGAGTTGTTCGAATTGTTGACGATCCAATGCTCATAAAGCAACGATTCTTAAACTTAGTTTAAGAAGAGATGTAACCTCTCTTTGTGTGGCAGGGCACACTGCGTTTCGTAACATTTGGGCAGCCCGTCTGGCGGCAGTAACCACACCCTTACAGAAGACCACCGTGAAATAACAGCACGCGTGCTGTTGTGTTTCGGTGAGTGAGTAAGGGATGCTAGAGCCCATTTCCCTATCCACTCCTTAATCCTACTGCAGTCGGCAGCGCACTTGCAGCAGCTTTGGCGTTGCTTGTGTTATAGGCGACGGTAGCCACCTACCACAAAGTGGACCGTCAGCCTGTCTGCCGACCTTAACATAAAAAAAGTGCTTGGATGACTTTTTCCAATTAATGCCTACACACTTTTACCATCGCACTGCGCGTCATAGATGCGAAATTCATCCACATTACTTGGATACTATGCCGCTGCGCACAGTTCGGATGAGCAGAAACTTTATCCCACGGACGCGCGAACTTTGGAACAATCTCCCCTCTAAGGTGTTTCCATCTAGCTACAATATGGGCTTCTTCAAGCGAGCAGTAACAGTTGCAGGGTCGGCAGCACACATGTAACCCTCCTAGTGTTGCTTGTGTCCTTAGGCGACGGTAGCCACCTACCATCAAGTGGACCGTCAGCCTGTCAGACCTTTAATATTATAAAAAATATATTTTTTAAGTTAGTTGTACTCGTATGTACCTTCTTTAGGAGTACAGATGATTTTACTTGTAATTAAATTAAAAAATTCCAAATACTCGTATTGGTGAATGAAGCATGAGTTTCTCAATAAGACCTCATTCAAACTGCTCGCTCCTGATTGAACAAATTAAAGAATCATTTAAATATATTTCTTGAGACTCAAT
This sequence comes from Bembecia ichneumoniformis, assembly GCA_910589475.2. Classification (NCBI taxonomy): domain Eukaryota; kingdom Metazoa; phylum Arthropoda; class Insecta; order Lepidoptera; family Sesiidae; genus Bembecia; species Bembecia ichneumoniformis. The sequence goes on from OU342532.1 coordinate 18,110,184, forward strand.
TTTTGTATGCAAAGGTCGACAGATAGTCGACAGACAGGTGATTTATATCACCTTTCACCACAAGCAATATCGTAGCTGTTACATGTGTATTATCTTAGTATCCTTAGTACCTTATTTAACCTTAGTAGGATAAAATTTTTGGATTAGGATGAGAGATTTGGAGGGGGATAGCGAAATGGGCTTTGCAATTCCTTACCGAAACACAATAGCAGACATGCTGTTATTGAATTGTGGCCTTTTGCAAGGGAATGCTTACTGCACCCAGACGGACTGCCCGATTTAAGACTGCGACACGTTTTATAGCGGGCGGGCAAAAAATTACCTTTTTATAAGGGAATAAAGTAACATCTTTAAAACATCTTTTGTGATGCGCACTGCTAAGGATTGGAACTCCCTGCCGGCGTCTGTATTTCCGAGCTCATATAACCCAAATCTTTTCAAGGTTCGAGTGAATAGGCATCTTCTGGGTGAGCTCGCTCCATCGTCGGCCTCATCCTTCCTACATGGATAGGTGCTGGTCAAGACCAAACTCATCTTTAATAAAAAAAAACATTTAGAATTCTTTAAATGCATTTACTGTAGAAATGTACTTATTAAAGATTATTTATTAAAGAATGTCTATGCGCTGCCATATTTTCATTTTCATCAAAGCGATTAGCGACCTTGTAATTATTTTCCAATTCGAATAGACAATAGTTACGTAAAATGCAGAATAAATTACGAGTTTTGCATCTGTGCAAATATTACATCCGCGTTGCTATTAGAATTGTCGAAAACATCTGTTTCAACTTAGATAAAAATTATTGCGAACAGACAAAATAAACTTAGTTGCGAACTGCACATCCTTTTACATTCTATTGTTAATTATTTTTCAAAGAATTTAATAATAAAAAATAAAAAAACAAGTAAGTTAAATTCGATTCATTGTGATGAAAATGTGCTGATTAGGCTCTATTGCGAATTTAGCCAAAATCTGAAAAAAAATCTACTAGTGAAGTGGTTTCTTAAAAAATAATTTCGTAGAAACATTTTACTAAGACTGAACAACTGTTAGGTACTGTTTCTGTGTTCGGGTTTGAAAATGTGTTTTATATAATACTAGCAGCGCCCGCGCATTCGTACGTGTGATATTCGAAAAAGCGCATACATTCCAATAAAGGATTGGAATGGAACAAACGCTAAGGGCATGTTTCACAATGTGCTAATAAAGTCCCGAATAGTAATTCGACGAATAAAATACTCGTCAGATAAATCCTTCCATTAACTTGCATTGCGTTTCACAATCGTCCAACTCATAACTAAATCTGCTGATTTGGTAGTCGACAGGTGCGAGTTGGCAACGTCTTATTCTTTCGTTCCGTTTCGAGCGTTGATTAATGTTAAACGAATTATTATGCAATAATTTTATTAAAAATTAAATAACTTTATTTTTTCTAATAAAATAATTATTAATGTTACCGGTTTCATCGTTTCAATCTATATAAAGAATATTTTTGCTACATAAACACTAAAAGAATACTTTGGTGCGAAGCATATTTTGCAGGTAACGAAACGTTTCTTCTATATTCTGTGTTATTGAACGTCCTTCATGTTTTGTTATTGTTATTGCGATTCGAAATTTTTAAGGTAATGAAATATTGAAGACGTTATTATAAAACGTAGTATATATATATATATAATGACAGTGATTATATACCCAAATATTATAAAAAGAAATATTCCAGAAATGTGAAAGCGTGAAAGGAGATAAAAAAATATCGTTTTCGTCTTCCATCGCCTCGTAAATAACCATTTTAATTGAAAACTTTTTGAATAATAGCAAAATGTAAAAATAATATGTCAACTGTCAGTGCTATTCGTCGGTTAACTATGATAGTGGCCACATGATCTAATCTATAACTTATTCGGCAGTTTAACAGCTAATCAACGATTGTGAAACGCACACAAAGCGTTTACTGGACAGTTAATCGGCAAATAGCCTAATTGTAACTTTATTCGGACATTGTGAAACAAGCCCTAAGCGTTATGCCCGGTTTACATTTCAATAAGTACAGTAGCGACTTAAGTTGCCTCATCGGCGAGTTAAGTAGTAAGTTGTTGATTAAGTCGAGTTGAATAGAATGCGATCCTATTTTTTGGCGAGTCCAGTGCGAAGTAGCCCCTTTCCCGCGTCTCTCGCACCCCGCCTACTTAACTGACCGGCATGTGAACCGGCGAGTTTAATTTAGTACGCGGACACGTGCAATTTTTGTTAGTGTAAAAATGAAATGGTCTGAGGAAACTACATTTATATTTGTACAAAAATACCTCAAACATTAGTGTTTGTTTAATTCAAAACGCAATAATCATCACAACTGGCTAGAGATGCAGCTATTATTAAAATTTTTGAGGTTATGATATGTTTTAACAACTGATTTCGGATCGAAGGAGTTTCTCTCGAAAATAAAAGATCGACATAGTCTGGAATTAAAATAATAATAATGAATTTGCTGAAATAATTAATAATGAATTGTTGTTTTGGAGGCCCTTTGAGTCTAGTAAAACAACCGTTAACGCGACTAGTCTGACTGACTTGCCTACGTTTGAACGCTACCTACTACTCGCTACTTATTACTTAACTGACTGGTTTCTTAACTCGCTACTGTACTTATTGAAATCTAAACCGGGCTTTACGGGAAGCTTGCTATAATGCAACAGTGAAAACCGCATTCAAATCAGTTAAGTCGTTCTGAGATTAGCGTGCACAAATACACAGACAAATAACGATGTTATTATATATATGCTGAGCCCTCAACTTCGTACAATTCGGTATATTAGCACGTAACTTTTTTGTTCGTAAACCGATTGGAATGAAACAAACACTAAATGTTACGGGAAGCTGTCTATTGGATTTAGCACTTTATTTAAATGGTAAATTAAATGGTTAATGCCGAACCTGTGTTTTAGTTTAATTTAGTTGAAATTATAAATTAGTTGAATGAAACAAACAATAAATGCTACGGGAAGCTTGCTACAACACATAAGTGAAAACCAAATTCAAATCGGTTAAGCCGTTTCTGATATTAGCGTGCACAAACACACAGGTAAACAGACAAAAATTTAAAAAAATTTTTTTTTTCACCTTGGAAACATAAGTACAACGTGCAAAAATCGTTTTTTTTTATATTTAATGTACATACAGACACGGTTCGTTATATGTATAGAATAGGTATGATATATATAACAAACACTGCTGGGCATAGGCCACTCTTAATTATGATAATTTGTAATAATCTTAATTTTTTTTTATTTTTTAGTAGCAAACCTAATAGCTTGATATTATATTATAATAGTTTGATATTATAGTCTACAAACACATTAAAAATAATATTAAATTTTTACAGTCCCCGTTACTAGGTTTGATAAATTTAAAGTTAAGGGCTTCACTGAGGCAAATGACAATTACTATAGAACTCGCTGGCGGCGGATCCAATTCAACAGGCTTAGAAATGGTGTTTTTTTGTTTTTACCATTAGAACAATACACAAAATAAATTTTTTTATTAATACAATTTTTTAATCTGATATTAACTTAATAATAGGTACAGGATTTCTATTACTTTAACGAAAATTCTAATCAATACAATTGGTTCTTCACATGTTTAAGTATAATATATATTTTTTTCAAAGCAATTGTCTTGTCCATTTCTTGTAACATTTTCATTAAACAATGGATATTTTTAGTATTTAGGGTTTGTCTCCCCCTTAAGTTAACTTTCAAGTTTTTGTCAACAGATGGAAGATTTTCTAAGTAAAACTCACAACATTTTTGTTATCAGGTACGAATCTGAAACCGAATTCATCAAGTTAAGGTAAGTTCATTATTTATATCACTTAAATACAAATTGATGTGCGTCCTTTAAACTAGATGATTAATCTAAACACGTATCTGTGCCAAAGTCTCAGAATACAGGAAATAATCGCAATTTTGTTCAAAAGTACTCCAAATTGTAGGAAAAGACTCCTGTTTAGAGTGATTTTGAACAAGGATCGTGTTTCCCGAGGTATATTTTAATCGTATCTGAATTATCCTGCGTGAATTGCTCTTCTGCATTCGCATCCAGCCGCTTCCTGCGAAGCCTTTTAGGTCATCTGTCCACCTGACCGCAGGGCGTCCCACCCTATTTTTTCCAATTCGTGTAAAGTCCAACCGATGGGATAGAACTCGCTATCCCATCGGTTATCCGCTCTTCGACAGTGTGACCGGCCCATTGCCAGTTCAGTTTGCCTGATTCTTTCGGCTATGTCGACAATTTTGCTTCTTTGACGAATTTCATAATTTCTGATTGTATTTATTTGTTTTATTTCAGGTAATTTTAGAAGCACAAATATTAAATAATAAACAATTTAAATAAAACATACACCAAATTTAAAAAAAAACACATATAGCATGAAAGATTAATTACCACCAGCATTAATGGTAAGCAAGTTGCACTACAATATGAGGAGGTTGTAGTTTTAGCAAGTTACTGAAAGAATTTAAGTAGCTGAAGCTGCAGAACAGGTCGACATGTGTATCTAATAACATTTCATTAAAAAGTTGAAATGAACGAGACATAAATGAATTTTTCCTATAATTTGTTTTACCTTGAGCTACATGCAGCAAATATCCACCGAATCACAAATTGTAAGTAGTCCTAAATGACGAATTCTTAGCGCTAGTTCAAGGCATTTGAGACTCCTCTTTGCAACAATACAGTATAAGATTGAGTATTTTTTTATTTTTTTTTATTTTTATTTTATTAGGAAGCCAACGCAGTATTCAATCGCAGTATACTGCGATTGTATATTGTATAAGTATACAATATACAATCGCAGTACATGATATACTGTTTGTTATTCCAGGATCTATTAATAAAGTTTTATCTAAATCGGTTTAATAGTTGCGTGCGTTTGACTAAATTTCGCATTTGTTCTTTGTATATACTATCTTCACAGGGTTGCAAATTTATAATATTACTAGGTGAACTCGGCCACGTTTCGCCGCGGCCCATACGGCGGCGGCGTGCGCATGGGGCGCGCGGTACTGGACACTGCTCATATATAATACTATTTATCGTAGCGTGATGTTATATAGCCTAGCCTTCCTCGATAAATGGACTATTCAAAACAAAAAGAATTTTTCAATTCGAACCAGTAGTTCCTGAGATTAGTGCGTTCAAACAAACAAACAAACTCTTCAGCTTTATAATATTAGCATATATTTTAAAAATTAGGATAATGGAATTTTTAAATGGTATTGTAATAATTTTAAAATCATTTATGTACGCCCATTATCTTTCCAAAATGGCGAAAAAAAAAACTAATTTATTCGTTCAGTATTAAAGCTCATCAATAGCTACTAAACAAAAAAAGGTTGACAAAGAGTGGAGAAAAAAGAGGGAATTGTTATGTCTTTACCTATTTATGTATAGAAATGTGTATTGTGCTTTTTTATAAGCTAAAGCCTTTTAAAATAATATTATTAAGTACTTGCTTTGACATGGTATAATAAATGTTTTAACAGGTGTTAAAACATTTATTCAATACTAGCTAGTGCCTGAGGATTCGCTCGCATTGAAAATTAAAAAATAACGCCTGACTAAATATATGCCTGAGCAATTTAACATTTTTATTGCAGTTACAGCTTTGTCAGGCATTAGATTATCCCTCGGGATAACTTTTTTATCCCCCAGTACTTTTTTCTGGACCCTATGTTTCCTGCATCCCTGACAACGTGTTGCAAAATTCAGCGGTCGGTTCACCGGTTTAGACGTAAGAAGCTAACAGTATATAATAAGTATAAGTAATAAATATAATAATAAGTAATATTAAGTATATAATGAGTAATATTAAATATGGATGGATTTATTGCCCGTATTTTTTGTCAGGCGTTAAATTTTATATTTATATTGTTTGTCTATTTGTTACGATTTCGCGCCTTAACTTACTCAACTGATCATCGTGAAATTTTGCGTACACATCGGGGATACAAAAAAAATAGGGTATCTCTCATCCGGAAAAAAGCACTGGTCCAGAGGGATCATCTAAAAAATAAAACTCTTGACAAAAATATATAGCAATGTTTTTAAAATCTAAGAAAAACGGGCGCGGACGAAGTCGCGAGCAAAGGTTGACGAGCCCGCTGGATGAGTGGTTAGGGTGCTTGCCTTAACGCTCTGTTCTAAGGTTCCCGGGTTCAATTCCCGGCAGGGTCAACTTTGAAAAATGAACTTTTCAAATTTGGCTCTGATCTGGATCTGGAAAGTAGTGGCAGGGCACATTGCGTTTCGCAGTCATTTGGGCAGCCCGTCTGGCGGCAGTAACCACCCCCTTACAGAAGACCACCGTGAAATAACAGCACGTGTGCTGTTGTGTTTCGGTGAGTGAGTAAGGGATGCCAGAGCCCATTTCTCTATCCCCTCCTAATCCCTTATCCTTAATCCTACTGTAATCGGTAGTGCACTTGCAGCAGCTTTGGCATTGCTTGTGTTATAGGCGACGGTAGCCACCTACCATCAAGTGGGCCGTCAGCCTGTCTGCGGATCGTAACATAAAAAAAATATATCTTATATATAAAAATGAATCCCCATTTCCCTTGGTCACGGCATCATGCGTGAACGAGTAGACCGATTTTAATTCGGTTTTCACTAATGGAAAGAGGGATAAACGGGGAATGTTCATATATATAAAAATTGCAATTGGGGCGGGTCGCTAATTATATCATAAAAAACAAGATAAAAATTACGATATAAGCAATATTCTGTTCACATGCTCTGTACATATTAAAAAATAAATTATATTGTGATGGGGGGCGAGGGTGGCCACCCCGACGAGCTTAATAAATTCATTTGCTGTAGTTTTTCCAATAATGCGCCTATTGGTGGAAAAATGACTACTTTTCATTTAGTGCGGATGTGTGCGTGACTGTTTATCTCTTTTTAACACATTAAACTCATTGTTTGTCGCGGTCTCTTTTCCTTTTTGGCTTTTTAAAATAAACGAACATAATATATTATATATCATACTTGTATAGGTACTACTGAATTTGATTTGCGGCTTCGCTTCCTGTTTCATCAGGGCCACATCAAACACCGGAAACAACCAATCAAAGAGCGAAAGCCTTGACGGATACTTGTAGAAAAATTTTAGCCCATTCTTTCGAGACAGTTAACACCTTGAAATACATAGCGCCATATAGCCTCCAACTAACCATAGTTTATACTACACTAGCGGCCCGCCCGCGGCTTCGCCCGGCGTGCAATTTTTGTATACCCTAAAACATTCCCCGTTTATCCCTCTTTCCATTAGTGAAAACCGAATTAAAATCGGTCTACCCGTTCACGCGTGATGCCGTGACCAGGAGAAATAGGGATTCATTTTTATATATAAAGATATGTATATGTACTATACAATTGATAAATATATGATATTCTGTACATATCTATATATACAATAAAATCGTAAAATCGTAAATAAAATCACATCTGAAAATTGTGTAACCCAAAAAGAACAGATTTTTTGCTTTATTAATTATTGGCGACGGTTCTTGGGTGGACAGGTCTATGGTGTTACTCCGGTTGACTTGCCGCCGTCGATGACCATATTATGTATTGTGGACTGTATATTTAAGTTGTAGCCGGACGGAAGATTGAAGGAAACTAGTTGCAAGTGTCGTTTACTTATCAATTAATTATCTACAGCAATTCAAACTAGTTATGTATTACAAATCTTATTGGAAGGTACAGAGACTAACGATGGTTCTTTAGGCTCCGAGTGATTGTAGTTGTGATAGTGGTGGTGCTAATGGATGGTAATGGGTCCTTTATCTCTCGAAATACGGGCCTGGAACCCTCTGCCGCAGTAGCCACCGCTGTCCGCCACAACGGACAGGTCAATGGGGACCCGTTCAACGGGCTAACTTTCTTCGGTGCCCCTCTCGCGGTCAAACCCGCCGGGTGAGACCCGCAACACTGGGAGGCCCAGCGAGCGACCAGCGTAAGGGGACTTGGGTACACGCCGAGGTCCTTTGTCCCCAGTGAACACGTCTTTTATATTCTCTAAACGTGCCGGGCGGGGGCTCGATTTTCAACGTTTCTTTCCGGCCCTCATCGGATCGTTCTCACGGCTCTGTCCACGTGGAGTGCAGTCGGCAAATATTTACAAGGAACCGCAATAAAACTTTACAATATCCTTAAAAATAGTTCACAACAAAATAGACAAGCAAATCAATAAAAATTCCTATTCCATCATACATCCGTCGGACCCTCTTGTTCTATTTTTGGGTAAAAGTTTTATTACCGCAAAAACAAAGTGCATTTGCAAAATATCCTATTGTATCAAACAATGGAACACGTTGTTTGTGGCCCTACTGTCGGAACATTACTTCTTATATCTATTACAATTAACATTCCTAACTAACCATTATTATTATCTTATATTTACACTTACATATTTAGTACCTAATACCTTATACTTAAACTTATGCTACTTTAAACTGCCGTCCGCAACATTAATACTCCGTGTAACATGAACTTAGAAAACTTTGGGGTTCGTCATTCGACCTACTAAACTGTTCAGCAGTGTTGCCTGCATTAAAAACATATAAAAAATTTCAAGGATATAGTGTCCTTTTATACGTCATTTATTTTGAACTGATCGAACGTATTCAGAAAATCTAAATTACAAAACACGAAAGAAGAAGACAGTTTTTCTGAAGAAGATTAAGAATGAAGAAGATAACTAGGTATACGCAAAAAAACTCTTTTGCTTTTGAAGATTTTTAAACTGCATTAAAAAAAGGAACTGTCGCTTTTAATTTTTTTTTAACTTAACTGCAATTTTATGATCACACTACCAGTTTAGAGGAGATAATATGAGTAAGACAAATTAGATTTCGGGATACTGTTTCAGATTTAAATAAATGGAAAATGACACTACAGGGCACACTGCGTTTCGCAGTCTTTTGGGCAGCCGCCTTATAGAAGACCACCGTGAAATGACAGCACGTGTGCAGTTGTGTTTCGGTGAATGGGTAAGGGATACCAGAGCACATTTCCCTAACCCTTCCCAATCCCTCATCGTCATTCCTACTGACATAGTCTGCAGCGCACTTGCAGCACCTGCCATCAAGTGACGATGGCCACCTATCATTAAGTGGACCGTCAGCCTGTCTGCTGATCCTAACATTATGTTGGACACAGACCTTCGTATATTTTTGAGAGCTATAACTCTCATTTTACATCCACGCATTACTGTTCTTCCGAAGACACAAACTTCCGCTCCACGTGTGAATTGTCCTTACCATTCATTATTTGTAATTGATTAGCAGTGACAAGACACACTGTGTTTTTTTCAATCGTGAATTTGGCAGCTTTTTTGGAGGCAGTAACCACTTCCGTACAGGAAAAAACTGCTTGTCTGTTGTTGTGTTCAAATGTGTGATTACGAGATGCAGAGATGCAAGCATTTATGCTGTTGTGTTTCCCGAGTAAGTAAGAGGTTCCAGAACAAAGGGGAGCACACTTGCAGCATTTATAGCGTCCATTGTGTTAATAGCCGACGGTAGCCATTTATGGCGCATCTTTCACGATCCGTTGGATGAGTGGTTAGGGTGTTTACCTTAACGGTCCGTTCTAGGGTTCCCGAGTTCGATTCCCGGCAGAGTCAACTTTGAAAAATAAACTTTTCAAATTTGTTTCTGGTCTGGATCTGAAAAGTACTGGCAGGGAACACTGCGTTTCGCAGTCGTTTGGGCAGCCCGTCTGGCGGCAGTAACCACCTCGTTGCAGAAGACCACCGTGAAATAACTGCACGTGTACTGTTGTGTTTCCGTGAATGAGTAAGGGATGCCAGAGCCCATTTACCTATCCCCCTCCCAATCTCTTATCCTTAATCCTGCTGTAGTCGGCAGCGCACTTCCAGCAGCTTTGGTGTTGTTTGTGTTATAGGCGACGGTAGCCACCTACCATCTAGTGGACCGTCAGCCTGTAAGCCGATTTTAACATAAAAAGAATGCATTGGTAAAAGATTGATTAATTGGAACACTTTGTATAGCCGATAGAACACACAAAGAGAGCCTACATTTCTTCTTTAACTAAAGGATTCTAGCCGATGTTGTATGAGCAGTGAATTGTGTCGTATTATGGAACTATTGGACGCCGTAATGTGACTAACGGATCTAGCTGGTTTGTCGAGCCAATACTCCAAATGGGGACTTATAGAGAATTGGGAGCTGTTCCATTGTGAAATATCGCTTTGCCCCGTTCAGCAACGCCATTTTTTTCAGCACACCATTGCCACGTGTAAAGTCAAACAAAATAGCGATCGTAGTCAAATGTATTAGTAAAAGTGGTAACTTAACTTTTAATATATCGACTCTATGATAATGTTTGTTAATTTCGTGACTATATTATAAACTTTATATATATTTATAACTATTAGCATTAATTTTCAGAGACGTTTAGCCACGCATCGCTACGCTTTCCGTAGAACGGTCCGTAGCATGTCTACGCAACTCGTTATAGAAATCAAATCAAATGTAAAGATAACATTTCGTGACTGTTTACTATAGAATTGTCATCGCAAATCATCCCCGAGCGATGCGGAAAAAAAAACGGAAAAAAAAATATACCGCATTGTTTCTACTAATAAAAACTTCTAATAAACATGCAACTAAGCTACAGGCTTCCGGGGCAAATAAAACATAAAAATATATCCTATTTTCATAGGGCGCGGGTGGTAAAACACCCTCGGAGGTGGGGTGGCCCCCCATCTGCGCAAAAACCCAAAAACATCGAAATGAAAATGAGTGTAGTGGGGGGAGGCGAAGCTGTGTTGGTAATTCATTTTTAACATTAAGCCTGTGTGTGTTTTAAAGTACACTCTTCGGCGTATTAATTAAGTATTTAATAATTACATTATCGTTATTGTCTCTACATTCCCTTTGCACATATTTGATTTCGCTTGATTAACTTATTTGTAATCAGCTTATTAAATGTTTATGTGCACGGAAAATTTATGCATATTTTTATACAAAGACAGCAAATGCCATCGGCCGGCTTGATAGCATCAGAAGCAACATTTAGAGGACGCAGGTTGCGTTAACGTCAATATAAATCACGGTGTGTTTAATATTGCGAGATTGGCTACCTAGTTTAATAAGTTTTAAAGTATTACATTTTTCGGGTATATATAAATATATTTAATTTATTATTCAAATAATTCATTGTTATTATTGATTGAATAAATACTATTAATTAATTGTATAAATCTTTGCATGTAAACTGTATGAAAGTTTTATCATAATCAGTCCAGCAGTTACGAAGAATATCCCAAAAAACCTATAGACAGAAACAGAATTAAATGAATTCATAATTGTGTTTCAACTAAGCATAACAAACGATAGTAATTGTAAAATGCCCATAAAAACTTTAATTATATTTTTTTAGGTTTTTATGGAACTCCTAAATTTCGGCATGCCTCAAAAGTGTATAATTAAACAAGTACTAAGTAAACGTTTATAAATATATTAAAAGTTCAATTTGTGTTTTTTGTAAGGACAGTATTGATTATACCCAATATTTGATCATCAATCTTAACTCAATTGTTATTGTCACTTATAAAGATCTATTTCGGAAATGTTTTTCTTGGGTCGGAATTTAGTAAGATTCTTTCAAATACATACATATATTAAAATTCTTCAAACTGGAAAAATATCACAACTCGCTATTAAACTATCATTTTAATTTCATTTATTTTTCTTATACTACTAAAATTAAATGGACAAATATCTAAGCTTTAAGTTAGATATAACAAAAAAGATATTATTCAAAATAAGCTGAAATGAGGTAGCAATTTTTTGTTTAATAATTATAATAATATGTAGGTAGTATATTAATAATCAGTAACATTACAAAAAAAAATCCATAATAATTATTAATTTGTAAATTTACAACTAAAGAAATGCTAAGTATGTTTTGTCTAAACAGTTGTTTGCGGTCCGAGTGTACGGGCGCGAAGCTGCCGCGATTTCGCATTGTAGCTACCCTACACACACCTACGCGCACTAGCATGAACATAAAACGCAATTTTGTATTAGATTTAATTTGACTCGCACATTCTGATTATGTGTGCGTTTCGACGTCTGTGTGCGAAGCGGAAGTGTTCCCGCTTTCTACGCACAAATTGATTGTGCGTCGCCGAAAAGAGAAATTTGCATACACGTGGAGCTATTTTTTGTAAAAAAATTAAGTTCTATCTCTGTTCGAACTGAAAGAGACATATAGGAAGCTGTGGTCATGAAAATCAAAGTGAAAGGGACAAGTAGAAATCTAGTCTCGATAACTCTCGATCCTTGCTGAAAGTGAAAAAAAAACATATGGAAAACTGGACTTGATAACTTTAGATATCTGGTCGAAATGAAAGAGACATATAGCAAGTTTGGCTTAATAAGGTGCGATCTCTGCGCAAAATTGAAGGGACATATAGGAATCTGGTCTTAATAACGCTCGATCCCTGCTCAATGCATTCGATTTAATAGAGACGATTTCATAAAAATTAATCTTGATAACGCTCGGTTCCTTATCGGAAGTTAAAAGTTCGAAGTGAAAGGGACATATTGTAAGGTGGTCTTGACAACTCTCGTTCCCTGCTTAAAGTATTGAAAGTGAAAGGGGCAAGTAGAAATCTAGCCTTGATAACTCTCGATCCCTGCTGAAAGTGAAAAGAACTTATAAAAAGCTGGACCTGATATCGCCAGATCTCTAATCGAAATGAAAGGGACATATAACAAGTTTGTTTTAATAACGCTCGATCTCTGCCCAAAGTTAAAGGGACATATAGGAAGCTGGTCTTAATAACGCTCGATCCTTGCTCATTGGATTCGATTTAATAGAGGCAAATAAGAAATTAGTTTTGATAATGCTAGGTTCTTTATAGGAGATCGAAAAGTTAGAAGTTATGGGACAAATAGATAGCTGGCCTTGACAATGCTCGACAAGTAAAGGGGACATTTAAGAAGCTGATCTTAACGCTCGCTTTCTACTCCAATTGAAAGGGACATATAGGAAGCTGATCTGATAACATTCGCTCTCTACTCGTCTTGAAAGGGACATACAGGGGATGTTAGTCTTGATAACGTCTTGATATTTGCTCGAAGTGAAAAGAACATGTAAGAAGAATATAAGTCTTAGTATTTGAACAACTCAAGATATCAAGCATTTGCCATCGTCTTTCGAATGCGTCTTTGATGTGGTGCAGCAAGTTAGGCGGAAATGCATGGGCGGGCGGCGCGGGCAGCGGGGGCGGGCAGTGGCGCCCTGTAGTTCAGTGCAAGCGCGGCCTCAGCCCGCCGCGGCACCGCGTCGAGTGAGCACCCGATTTAAAAACTATAGGGGCGAGCCGCGCAGCGAACAGCCCGTAATACCACCCCCCGCGTAATGATTTTTTGGCGATGAATTTATATTCGCGCGCGAGCGGTGCCACTTTTTCGACTCCCCCTCTAACCCCCAACCCCCACTCATTAACGCAACCCAGATATGCAATTCTGATCTTTGACGAGGAGGCTGTAGTGTCGGCGGGCGCCTCGCCGGGAGAGGTGTCCCGTTCTGTTTTTTACCGCCCGGCTTCATTATTGATGGCATCGGTACGGTAATGCGGAAGCATGTGTGAGCGTTACATTACAAAAGGTGGACGCGGCTGTTAATATTGCAGACCGGCCGGACCCGACCGGACGGGTGGACGCGTGCAAAAAAAAAAAAAAAAAAAAAAAAACTTTTCGCTAATAAATTAAAAATAAAATTAACACGTTTACCGCGAGGGATTCGAGTCCGGAGTCTCGCTCCTTTAAACTATCGGAACTGCGCGCCGTCAAAAGTTTCCTGTCGAACTTCGGGTAAAGTTTCGTCACGTGCGTGTATGTTGGACGTCTACATCGAACTAGTCACGTGACCGATTGACTGGACAGTTGCCGCACAAATTTCAATACTTCTCCGAATTCCTAGTTAAGTTTGTTCACTTATCCGCCGTGTTCTGTTTGGGGGACTCTGTGACTCTTGTTAAACTTTGTTGATTGTATTTTTTTTTTTGTTATTTCCTACGGAGCAAACGACGCAATTGTTCAAGGTAAGAGACAAATTTTATTATGCACCTATGTGGAAAGAAACATTCTTGTTGCCAAACATTATTATGATTAATTTTAAAAGTGACATAAAGTTTTGAAACCCACAAAACCTGTTTTATCTTCTCGTAAAGAAAATCCGATCTGTGATGTGTAAAAAAAAATGTCAAACAATTTTATTATTGTGTAATTTGCATTTGAGTATCTTTTAGAAATTCTACAATTGGTCAAGTTATCTGGGAAGAGTTGAAATTTCGAGTTGAAAACGATTAGCTGGTCCCCTTGTTGGTGTGTATCTATTATTATGATAATTCGATTGATATGGATGCAAGGGACCGAGCTATTCTGCAGCACGAATTGTAGCTGCCCATTAGATATTTGTGCATAAATAATTACTCCAATTGCATAATAATCGCACTTCTTAATCTAACTCTCAATTATTATTATTTTTTTTCAATATTTGTAACTGTTACATGTGCTATATCTTAAACATTTTTTTTTGCTATGTTAAATTAAATTTAATATATTAAAACGTCGATACAATTATTTTTAATAAAGATATAATATTTTCAAAATCTCTATGTTTCTAATAATTAAATTTTCTCAATGGTAAATTAAATTTCAAATATGTGAAGTAAAATTCAAAAAGTTCAAATCCAAGTCAATACGTTTATTATGATTTATAAAATTATGTATTTTTTTTTATTTTAAATAAAAAATAACTGTGTTTAATATTTTTTAATATAAAACTAATATATTTATTTACATTATATGCGTGTAGTAAAAATATTTAGCTACTTTGTGAATAAAATTTCGTGAAAACCTGTTTAAAATTTTTTTCCACATAATTAAAATAGCTGTATTATGTAGTTTGCAAAATTTATAATATTACAAAATTTATAATAATCAAATAAACTCTTTGCAAATTATAAATTCAATTCATAACTCATACAATAATAATTTTAAAGTATTCGATTTAAAAATCAGAAGATATATTTTAATTTCGTTAAATGATCACTACATCAAAAGAATAAAACGCTTGGGGTTATTTTTTAAATTCTCACTTGACATAGGATTGTCAAAGTGGATAAGATCTGAAAGACTTAAACTTAAGACGCACTTTAAAAGGTTTAATTTTACATTTTTTATATACTCCAAACATCATTGGGAGCTTTTATAAAAAAAAAACTATTGCTTTTTCTGATGTCCCTTTTATTGTGTTTTCTGATTTTATATTTTACATTATTTCTGATATCCTATAAAACAATTGCTGTTAAAATAAGTAGGTTAGAAATTATAAACCAACTAGCTTTTATTTATTTATTTATTTTCAAGTTTCGAACTTGAAACAAGAAATACTTTTATACAAAGTCTCCCAGTTTTAAGTTGAAATTTTCAAAAATACTTCCTTCGCGGATGCTTACGTTACAAAATAAACGTATTTTCCAAATTTCAGCTTTTTAGACTTAGTAGTTTTGGCTGTGTGTTGTGATAGACAGTCAGGACAAAATATTTTATAAGTTAAAGATATTTTTTGAGCCTTCGCATAGATGCAATTAAGTTCATTAAATTATATATATATATATATATATATATATATATATATATATATATATATGTTCAAAATTTGTTGCGTGGTTTAGGAGATGTTAGCGGATATACTCGTGCAATCGGACAAACAGACAGACGCGGGAAGCGTCTTCAATTTATAATATGTATGGATTAAAAAGTTATTAAAATTTGAAGGCCGTCTGTAGGTGGCAGACTGTATTTTAAAGGAACAATAGCACATGTGCTGTTGTGGAAGTAATGAATTTCATAGCCTATTTCCCTATCCTATAAAAAAATACATAAAAAATGGACTACCCGAAAAATAACCAACCATTCAAAATTTTTCATCTATGTTATCAAACGGACTGTCTACCTTATCGTCACACTTTCTCACAAAATAAATTATAGTATTGAACAATGTTTAAATGAAATTGAATATTAATGCAAATTTTAATATAATATTAAATCTATTATATTTAGGTAATACATTTAGGTAGTTTCAAAATACAAAAGGTGTTAGTTTATACGCGCAGTTACAACAAACAATACGCATTCACATGACACGCACTACACTCACCGTAAAAGCAACCGCGAGCTTTAACGCGTTCGCTCCTCGTTGCAAAGCTCGCGGAGCTCGGAGCTTGCAGCTTTCTTACCGTTGCAACCAACGATAGCCCCTATCCGTTCTAACTGGACCGTACAATTGTCTATTGTGCTTATAACCTGTCATAGACAAGTCGCCAACTGCAAACATCATTTTACTCGTGATTTGTCCTGTTTAATTCTTTATTTATTACAATTTACATTAAATTTAAAAAAAAAATACGATTAATATTAAAATTATCTTAACGCAATTTGTTTCAATTAGTTTCAATTAAATAATTAACTTTGATAGGGCTATTTATTATTAAAAATATATTTAATTGTGTTTTTAAACCCCAGAATAATAAATTAGCATAACTTTATTTCCTTCATAAGTATTTATGCAAGTAATACATTTTTATCAAAATTATAACTATCAAACTATAACTATACAAAATAAATATTTATGTTATGGTAATTAAACCTTATTGACTGATGTGTTATTATGACTTTAAAAAGTTTTATAGTAAAACATAATAAAATTTATTTATTTATGACGCAATATATATTTTTGTAATAATTTTGCAAAAAAATATACATTATGTCATAAATAAAATGAATTTTGTTATATTTAGTTATTGAACAGCAGATAATTTTACAACAATTTATATAAAATGATTAAAAAAAATTTATGATAAGATCGGCAGACAGGCTGACAGTCCACTTGATGGTAGGTGGCTACCGTCGCCTATAACACAAGCAACGCCAAAACTGCTGTAAGTGCGCTGCCGACTACAGTAGCATTAAGGATTAGGAGGGGATAGGGAAATGGGCTTTGGCATCCCTCACTCGAAACACAACAGCACACGTGCTGTTATTTCACTGTGGTCTTCTGTAAGGGGGTCTGCCCAAATGACTGCAAAACGCAGTGTGCCCTGCCACTATTAATATATTTTCAGGCTCATATCTTTTACGACATACTTTGTACTAAGATTTGTATGACAAAATGTATGAAAAATTATAGTTTTCGTTGAAAATATTCATTCGGCGCGAATTGGGAAGGTTTTGCAATTTTGCGAATCGCCCGGCAAGGGCCCAGACACCATCGATTCATCTCGTCCGTGTACTTGTATAGAGAGGCAGACTAGAAAAAGGAAAAAAACGTTGACTAACTCATTCCGTCCGCCCGCCGTCTCCTTTCTAATCGTGCCCCCACACGCACGCGCGGCATTTTAATTGCGCCCCCCACCCCCCGACTGCGAGCCACCCCGGAAAAAAGGGCCCCGAGCACACGATGGATTAGCATACAGCCTCACAGCACCGCGAGAAACGGCACCCCTACAGTTTTTGCGTGCGTCCGTCCCGTTATAATTTTTCGCGGCATATTTTTATGCGGGGTGCGGGACGCGCGGGACATTGCGTGCGCGCCGGCCCACAGTCGGCTGTCGCCGGCGAGCCCGCGATGTGCATAACACACGCTCTACCACACAACCGGAGATTGCACTTACGCCGCTGACATGAGCCTCGCGTTGTCGCAAATTAGTTAGTCGATCGTCAAGTGAATTTTTAAGTGTTGTGTGTTTGTGCACGGATTTTTTTTTTTCGCAAAAATTTCCGGTGAGTTCCAATTTTTAGTCTACATTATCGTCTGACGTTTAGAACTAGCAAAAATTTGGCGATAGCTGGGGAGCAAGGTCGCAATGATAAAATTATTTGCACTAAAAAATGTGTTAGATTCGGATAACCTCAATTTGGAACAACGCGTTGTTGTTTTTACTATCGCATTTAATACCTACAAAGAAATTTAGTTGGGTGCTAATTGTCTGCTTGTTTAGACTTATCGAATGCAACATTTCAGACCAACTTTTTCAGGAATCAAAATTAACCGAAAGGTCCCATTTAAAATATAGCGTTCTTCAAAACTAGTCAATTGAGATAAAAAAGAAAGATTAATTGTTTTCTTTTAAACTATTACAAAAAACGTAAATCTACTTATAAAGCTAGCTTTAGTAAATAACAATTATATTTAAAAACCAAATGAAAATCCAAATTATTTATTATTACTTACTCACATATTTATTTTGTTTGATAATTTGAATTTTTTTCAATACATAAATAAAAAAACCATTACTATTACTATTTTATTAATAATTACAATATTATCATTTAATAAATGCACTTACTTATTTTACATAAATAAATTACTTATTTTTACATAATAATATACATAATAAATTACATAATTACACTTACTTATTTTTACATAAATAAATTTGAACAAGAATATAACTTTTTTTAATTTAAGTTAAACTCAATGATTCCGCTGGATTATGTAATATTTATTTATCATAATAAATACACTAAGTATATATAAATCTTACCTAAACCATATTAAGTGCTTCAAATGTAAAAAAAATATTGACACGAGTTTCTTTGATATTTAAAATATTAGCATTGGTTTAGAGTGAATGTACCTATGATAAATTCTCATCTTTTTTTAGATCTATTTAGATTTAAGATTATTTTTTTAGATATAAAATCTATTCATATTTTGACGTGATTGAATAATAATAATACGTAACAATAAGTTATCGTATACCTATTTCTCTGAAGATATTAGATGAGCGTTTAAAATAGATTCTTATAGGAGGCGTTAGAATAATAATTTCTGGCAATGTAAGTGAAGACGTACAATGCAAAACACTGTATCGAATAAAACTACATATATGATTAGTTCACAACTGCCTTCATTATTTGAATGCGTCGACCTGGCAATCCAGCAATGCATATATCTTATTCAGCATATTATATCTTTACTCAGAAACTATAATTGTAATTAATTACGCTGCATAAATGAACAGGATATAAAAAAAATCTATTATATATTTTCTAAATGAATTACTATATGTTATAGTATAATTTATTATAGTATTGCATTTCGTAACAACATAATAGACAACCCGTCTGTCTGCAGTAACCAGAACAATCTACTTACAAAAGACAACCATGAAATAAGAGTAGGTGTGCTGTTGTCTTTCGGCGAGTGGTTAAGGGATTCTAGCCCATTTCTCTTTCCCATTTATCCTACTGAAATCGGCAGCGCAGTTGCGACAAGCAACACCTATGAAGTAGCTTGTACCATCAAGTGGACCGTCAGCCAACCTGACACTGTTTACAATATTTGTCAATAATCTTGAAGTTTGGTTCGATGGAGTTTTTCTTTAATTACCATAATTATACTACATTTATTTTCCAATGAAAGTAATTACATATATAAATTAAATTTAAAACTGTCTGTACTAAATATACAATTAGTATTAAAATACACACAATACTAATATACTTGAATCACGATTCTTGAATTCTTGAATTAATTCTTGAATTCACGATTTAATATAAAACCAGCTTCTCAATAGGTTTTGTATATAATATATATACAATAATTTCTCACGAACTGATAATTTTATAATATTTATACAATAATGATGGATTTCATTGCAATTTTAAATCAACTTTTTGGTTAGAGAGTCTACTAACTTTTATTTCACTTCAATTAATAATAAAGTTGGCAAGTAAGCTGATGGTTACTGCTGGTAGGTTGCTACCATCCCTTATTTACAGAAACAACGCCATAGGAGCTACTGCCATCCATAGTAAGATTAGGAGGGACAAAGACAAGGGATAAGGAGAGGATAGAGAAGTGGACACTGATTTCCATTACTCACGCACCGAAACACAACAGCACACGTGCTGTTATTTTAAATCTTGATTTTCCGTAAGGGGTATTACATCCGTTATACGGACAACGCAATTTATAACTTTTAAAAGCAGTGTGGCCTGCTATTACTAGCTCAAAATTTTATTCAAAATTGTTTTCTTTTTCGTTTATTTTTCTCTGCTTTATTAATGTGAACGATTCGTCTTTTCTCTCTAGATTTCAAAAAAAGAAATAAATTAAAATCGCCATTGTCTTTCGCCCATTGTTTACGTACAATCAAACTAGACAGTTTTAGCGGAATGGTTTGATTCGGATCAAGTTGCTGTCAGAAGTTAGTTAAACCGACCACGATCAAATGAAAATATTATTAAACTAAGATATATGTATTGGTGTAATATTTGATATGTACGATCTGTCAAATAATTTTTAATGCAGTTGCTCAAAAAGTGGCGTATTGCAGGGACGTATAGCGTTCGGGATGTGGGCTATTACATACTCGTGCTTTTTTTTACCTTTCCCGAACTTGTGCGTTCTCTTTCCCAACTGTCAAAATAATGTCTATTAAAAAGAAAAACCAACCATGAAGTTTTTACTAAAAAATTCATAGAAGTTTTTATGATTCATGAAAATACGTAGGTATATTTCTAATGATTTGATTGAATGAGTTAGGTTAGGTTTTATTTCATTTCATCTCATTAAATTTCATTTTCATTTCATATCAATAAAAAAATTCCACTGAAGACTTGGCCGTATGGGCATAGTTTCCTTTGCCTACCAGAATGGGTGAAGAAAAAAAAAATCTCTGCTTATATTCTACGGTTGGCGCCATTTTCCAAAAATTTTCTTTGCGAGTTTAGTTGTTTGTTTTATTAAATTGCTTCATTTTTTCGCAACTGTATTAAAAATAGTCGTTCAGTACACGTGCGGAACAGCCTTTCCGCACTTGTAATGAAATATACTATTTTCACTTCTCATGCTCTGAAAGTCCTTATTTGTGCAGAATATGGGCTGCACAAAATCGAATTTTGTGCACAAGTGCATTAATGTATCTACTCATAAATGTATCTATATTAAGGCAAAGAAAATGAGCCATACAGCCAAACACAATAAGAAGTTCATAGATAGAATTTATTATTTTATAATATTTACTTAAATTTATTTGCCTTATGTGTTTTTTAAGACATAAAAGATATTCAAATTTAAATTCAAGTACGCGGTAGGTTATTTAATTAATTTAAGAAAATTATTGTTACAAAATTAATTTAATAGTAGGCTGTATAGGTCAATGTCAATGTCGTAAGATTGAAAAAAAAAATAAAGCGGCGGGAAACAGCTCTTATTTTTTCGTGCGTTTAAAGAAATGTTATGCTACTGTTTTATTTCCTCGCAATCGAAGTGAAAAGCAGAGTTTATAACTCGTCCACAAAACCATTTTTATCTCGGATAAAAATAGTTAGTTTTTGTGAACTTGTTGTAAAATCAAATTTTATGAAATAATAACTCAAAATAACAGTTCTAATAGCTGATTATAACTCAAGTTATAACAGCTGCAAAAGTTTTACAAATAAGTTTGTCCTTATGTCCGTCGTGAACCACAAATTAATCGGTAATTAATTTAGAGTTTGACGTATAAAAAAATTTACAATTATAATGTGTACTAATATTATAAAGACAAAATATTTGTATGTATGTTTGTAATGAATAAACTCAAAAAATACTGGACCGATTTTAAAAATTCTTTCACCTATAGAAAGCTACATTATCGGCGAGTAATATAGGCTACTCACCCTCCCCCCATCTTCCTCCCCCTTCACCCCCCTTCCATACAAATTTGTGTTTGTAATGAATAAACTCAAAAACCTCTGGACCGATTTTGGAAAATCTTTCACCTATAGAAAGCTTACATTAACAGTGAGTAACGTTTAAAAATATGTTTGAATGTTTGTTTCTCGATCAGGGATAAACGGCTGTACGATATTGTATGAAACTTAGGATACCGATAATCCTTATCCTGGATATTTTTATGTTTAGACAACTATTTCCTACGGGCTTATCTATATCTAATCTATACATATAAGACATAATAAAATCGTAAACGAGTCTTGTCTTTACATTAAATATTTTTTTTCAAAAAAAAAAAACTTGTACATGTTGTACTTATGTTACCGAGGTAAAAAAATAGTTTTTAGATATTTTTTTTGTCTGTTTGTCTGTGCGTTTGTGGATGCTAATCTCGGAAACAGCTTAACCGATTTGAATGCGGTTTTCACTGATGCATTGTAGCAAGCTTCCCGTAACATTTAGTGTTTGTTTCATTCCAATCGTTTTAAAAACAAAGAAGTTACGCGCTATACCGAATACCACGCATACGAAGTTGCCGGCGCAGCTAGTATTATAATAAAACCGTCGTATTTGCCTATCTAGATAAAGATGTTTAGATCTTCATTGGCCATCATTGCATAGAGCCTGATTTAATCCAAGGCTAAGAAAAAGACACATGCTGCTACTTGAGTAAATACGTAGGTCATCAAGTGGACCGTCAGCCTGTCTGCCGATCTTAACATAAAAAAGACGTTTTCAGCACTTGGGGTAAGGATAACTTACTGTGTTTTAAAATCACTTATTTCTAAGTCTGTATTTCCGAGCTCATATAACCCAAATCTTTTCAAGGTTCGAGTGAATAGGCATCTTCTGGGTGAGCTCGCTCCATCTTCGGCCTGATCCTTCCTACATGGATAGATGCTGGTCAAGAGCAAACCCATCTATAATAAAAAAAAAAAAGTAAAATTCAATAAACAATTTGTGAACATTAAATAGGCACGTCAAAGATAATAGAAGGAATAATACCTAAAACCATTTCTCGGCTGTCATTGGCTTAATTGAGTCTGTGGCCTAACTGATTCACCAATCGAATCTCCGTGCACAGTTAGTGATATTTAATATCGAAAGCGATGCACACACGGACACTGTGTGCATTTGTCTATTAGAAAACGCATTTGACGATACGAGACGCGTGTTTGTTGGAAAAGGTGACATTTAACAATCGACTCATAGTTCTTGTAGTAAGCAAGTTCAAGGACAGTTCATTTTCAACATTATTATTTCCTTTTAGTACAATCAACATGATAAGTGCAAATTTATTGACACTATACGATTCTGCGTTTGTTATTTAGGCTTAATGTCAAATGAAAAAGGCGTGGACAATGGTTTTAACAAAAAAAGTAGTCTGAACATAGTCAAAACGCATTTGACTATGTTCTGACTATAGTGGCAGGCACACTGCGTTTAACAAGCATTTTGGGCAGCCCATCTGGCGACAGTAACCACCCCCTTACAGAAGACCACCGTGAAATAACAGCACCTGTGCTGTTGTGTTTCGGTGAGTGAGTGAGGAATGCCAGAGCATTATATCCAATCCCTTAATCCTACTGTAGTCAGTAGCGCACTTACAGCAGCTGTGGCGTTGCTTGTGTTATAGTTATAGGCGACAGAAGCCACCTACCATCAAGTGGACCGTCAGACTGTCTGCCGATCTTTTCATATAAAAATAATTCATTTAAAACCAAAGTTAAAGTAAACATTTTAAATTGTCTAATTTTACATAAATTCCATTTTTATAGAAGCACTGATCTTGAAGTTTTTAATAGAGTAATTATGGTGATAATATCTATTATATAAGTTCATATGATAAAACCAGCTGAGCCCGCAACTTCGTACGCGTGGTATTCGGTATAGCCTAGTAATTTTGTTTTTAAACCGATTGGAATGAAACCAACACTAAATGTTACGGGAAGCTACTACAATACATCAGGGAAAACCGCATCCAAATCGGTTAAGTCGTTCTGAGATTAGCGTGCACAAACACGCAGACAAATAACGATTTTATTAATACTAGCTGAGCCCGCAACTTCGTACGCGTGGTATTCGGTATAGAGCGTAACTTTGTTTTTAAACCGATTAGAATGAAACAAACACTAGATGTTACGGGAAGATTGCTACAATACATAAGTGAAAACCGCATCCAAATCGGTTAAGTCGTTCTGAGGTTAGCGTGCACAAACGCACAAACAGACAAAAATTCTAAAAACAATTTTTTTGACCTCGGTAACATAAGCTTGTACCATGTGTATAAAATGTTTTTTTTTTCGTTTTTTTTTTAATAATAACAAACCACCCAACAGATTTTACGAAAATAAAAAAGGTCTTAAGATGACACTTTTATAAACTTTTTAAAATATTAAAATTTTATTAATTTTATGTAAAGGTCATCAGACAGGCTGACGATCCACTTGATGGTAGGTGGCTACCGTCGCCTATAACATCAGCAACGCCACAGGGCCCACAGGTGGTACAAGTGCGTTTCCGACCATAGCAGGATTAAGGATAAGAGATTAGTAAGGGCTAGAGAAATGGAATCAACAAACCAGTTAATTTACGAGCTGACCGAGTCATTGCTATGTCAATTTCATATAAAAATAACATCCAATTTTCCGACTTTTGACGTAGATTTTCCAAAAAAAATATTTCATACAAACCTTATCCTAACAGAACACAACAAAATAAAAATTAGCAAAATCGGTTGTGGCGTTTTAAAGTGATGCTCCGTCATAGGTCCCGGGTTCGGCCTTAGGTCCCGAGCTTAAGTTGGCTTTAATTCTCGATAAAGCTCCCAAAAACATGTGCGATAGCTCATTGGATTCTGAATTATGTCTATAAAAAATGTATTAAAATGTTTCACCACCACATAAACAATTGCAAAAGTTATAAACTAATTAGTATTAAGAAAAAGGCATTTAGTTTTTCTGTAATAACTCAAAAACTATAAGGGATAACGAAAATCGGAAAAAGAAATCTTAAAGAGATCTTAAAATGCGATAAAAAAAACTCTTAGCTCTCGGACGTCTATCTCTATTATTTATAATTTTAATTAATTAATATTAATTAATTTAATCAATTTAATATTAATTTATTTTTAGATTAGATAATTTTAGTTTATATGTTAGATATTGGTAAATATCTGAGGTTAATTTAATTCTTTCTCCATGTATTTTATATACCTAGTTCTGATTTTTCTTTTCTAACAAAATTCGTTACTGTAAACCCTTAGCTAATTTTAATTTAACGCTGAAAATAGATATTTTAACCGAGCACGTCACATTAAATATATTTTTTTACAGGAATTCTAATTTTCTATTGTATTACAGGAAATTAAATTCTTTTACAGGATTTTTTTTTTAATATAAATTTCTCAGTGAACTGTGGTTGTTCTCTAAGATCAAATTCGAGAATTTTCATAATAAATTTATATATTTGACTAGTACTATTATTTATTCTGTGACTAAACTGCCAAAGAATTGTTTTCGGAACACGAAAACGTTTATGTTGTAAGTGAGACAACTCCGGATAGACGACAATAAACAAATCGAATGAGGACCAATTATGTAAACAAGAGTTTAAAAAAAAACATTAGAATTATTACGAAGGAAATAATAGCGTTGTACTCGAATAGTTATGTATCTACGCATTTGATCCTTAATGAACCCTTAGCGACTTCTAAGGGCAGTCATATCATGACCAGTATATCATATATATCATATATTCAGTGCATTTAAAAATCTTTATAGCCTTCATTTTTATGTTACGATCGGCAGACAGGCTGACGGTTCATTCGATGGTAGGTGGTTACCGTCGCCAATAACACACATAGCTGCTGTAAATGCGCTGCCGACTACAGTAGGATTAAGGATAAGGGATTAGGAGAGGAAAGGGAAATGGGGTCTGGCATCCCTTACTCACTCACCGAAACACAAGCACACGTGCAGTTATTTCACGGTGGTCTTCTGCAAGGGGGTGGTTACTGCCGCCAGACGGGCTGCCCAAATGACTGCGGAACGCAGTGTGCCTCTCACTACTTTCCAGTCCAGACCAGAGCCAAATCTGAAAAGTTCATTTTTCAAAGTTGACCCTGCCAGGAATCTAACCCGGGATCCCTAGAACAGAGCGTAGAATCCTAACCACTCATCCAACGGGCTCATCAAAAAGCACTAAAAAGCAACGGCTTGTTACGAAATAGTTTTTAAAGTTAATATGTGACGGACAGATCTACAGTAATTATATGCGGTAATTGCGGTATCAATTATAGACATACTAGTCAAAGGGGTTCCATCACAAGAACGATAAGACAGAGAAGTCACTCCACACAATTCAGACGGACTCAACCTTGTTACCTGCAACTTTTATTACTTACTAGCGTTCCGCCCCCGGCTTCGCCCGCGATGCAATTTTTATATATAAGAACATTCCCCGTTTATTCCTCTTTCCATTAGTGAAAACCGAATTAAAATCGGTCTACCCGTTCACGCGTGATGCCGTGACCAAGGGAAATGGGGATTCATTTTTATATATAGAGACTAGCGACCCGCCACCGGCTTCGCCCGGCGTGCAATTTTTTTATATACATGAACATTCCCCGTTTATCCCTCTTTCCATTAGTGAAAACCGAATTAAAATCGGTCTACCCGTTCACGCGTGATGCCGTGACCAAGGGAAATAGGGATTCATTTTTATATATAAGAAGATATAGAAGATTACGGAAGTCTAAAGCAAGAGTCTAAGAGCAAAAAATAAAAAATACCTGTAACGCCTGAGAAAATATATGAGCAATAATTTATGTAATCTTTATTACTGTTATAGTTTTGCCAGACATTGGATTTTTATTATTATTCTAGCTCAGCCCGCAAGTTCGTACTGTTATAGGAGATTTGGTAATGTCAAATTTAAATTCAAATTCAAATTCAAATAATTTATTTACAAGTAACATGTCCTTTTAAAAAAAAAATATAGAAAACACGATTTAATTGAAAGAATTATAACTTATAAATAACTTATTTAAATAAAGAATTATATGCGGACAATGGATATGGTCTGACCGCCGGGTTGAGACCCTGGATGAAGACCGGCGCTCCTAAGGCGTTAGGCAAGGCGTTGAGGGCAGGAAATGCTAGATCAGCGGGATTATGTTGGGGTCATGACTTAAGGTGACATAGGAGGGTTATAACAGTACGCGTGGTATTCAGTATAGCGCGTATCTTTTTTGTTTGTAAACCGATTGGAATAAAACAAACACTAAATGTTACGGGAAGCTTGCTAAAATACGTCAGTGAAAACCGCATTCAAATCGGTTAAGCCGTTTCTGAGATTAGCGTGCACAAACAAACAAAAATTCTAAAAATTATTTTTTTGACCTCGGTAACATAAGTACAACGTGTACAAATTGTTTTTTTGAAAAAATATTTAATGTACTGACACGGCTCGTTTACGATTTTATTATATGTATAGGTATCATCCTCGGGAACAGTTTTTTTTTTCTTAATAAATTTTATCATAATTGGTTCAGTAGTTGAGGCGCAAAAAGGTTACAGACAGGCAAAGTTACGTTAGTATTGGATAATAAGAATTAAATTATACTTTTTCTTTTGTAATTTTCATCTAGCACTGACTTCTTTACAATACTACTAGTTAAATTTCAAATTATATACTAGTTGAAACCGGCCACATTTCGCTGTGGCGTGCGCATGGAGCGCCCGAATTCTTACACAAAAACCGTAATAACTCGGCAAATATAAATAAGATATTCATGAGTTATACACCAAAACCATTCTCAGAAATTTCTCTTTCTACAGCTATAATTAGAAATAAAATCCGTTTACAAATTTCCTAGTTTAGCGCACACATACAGACAGACCGAGAAAAATAAAGACTTAAGGGCTTCACTTAGGCAAATGACATTTACAATAGAACTCGCTGGCGGCGGAGACAATTCAACAGGCCTAGAAATTGTGTTTTTTTTGTTTTTACCATTAGAACAATGCGCAAAAAAAATTTTATTAATACAATTTTTTAAACTGACATTAACTTGTTAATAGGTACAGGATTCATATGCGCGCAATAAGCCGTTTTCGAGAGAATTTTCAATAAAAGTAAAATTCTTCTTGTGTTCTAACTTTTTTTGTGGAGTTTCTATTACTTTAACAAAAATTCTAATTAATACAATTGGTTCTTCACATGTTTAAGTAGGTATAATATTTTTTTTTTTTTCAAAACAGTTGCCTTGTCTATTTCTTGAACATCTTCATTAAACAATGGATATTTTTAGTATTTAGCGTTTGTCTCCCCCTTAACTTTAATCAATACTTTAACAAGTGTCAGATGAGATGAATATTTCTTCTTTTTTTTATGTTATGTCGACAGACAGGCTGACGGTCCACTTGATGGTAGGTGGCTACCGTCGCCTATAACACAAGCAACGCTACAGGTGCTGCAAGTGCGCTGCCGAGTACAGTAGGATTAAGGATAAGGGATTAGGAGGGGATAAGGAAATGGGCTCTGGCATCCCTTACTCACTCATCGAAACACAACAGCACGTATATGCTGTTATTTCTTTTGTATTATTAGGTACGTGACGCACATATTACAAAAATTAAAATTATGGCGTTACATTAAATTGAATCTTCAACAGCCTTAGATTTTGCGATAGGTTTTAAAGGAAAATCGCACGTCTACCGAATGCCGTTGACACATGTTTTCTTGGTATCAATTGGCAAAGAGCGATGTGTCGGCACAAACCATTATGTACTCGGGCGAATGAATGAAAATTCATCGGAACAATTGTTTCTCCATACCGACACAATGGTCAGCGAGTTTTGGGCATTCAGCAGAATCGGTCACAATAAGAAGGCCAACACTTAAAATAATTTCGTTTATACAGATCACGAACATTAATTTAACTATGTATTAGATGATTTTCTTGTATTTCCAAGTATTATAATCTTAGGATTATAATACTTGGATATAACATTATAAATGAGAGCGTGTTTGGTTGTTACCTACGATTTCACGCCTTAATCACGAAATTCACAAAAAAAAATTCGAACACGTTGCCAAAAATACCATTTTATTTTAATATCATGGACTTCTTAGTTTTTCCTTTAATCCATAAGTAGAAAACTAATTTCTGTAATTTCTTTCGAAATTTTAGTTCAGTAGTTTCTGAGATAGGGGGGGGGGGGTCAATTTTCGTTTATTTTCTTGAATAACTTAGAAACTATTTATACATTTAAGATCTTCACAAAAAAGATCTTCCATTTGATATGTCACACGATGCAGTTTTCAAAATTATTTTTTTTAATTTTCCACTTTTCCCCCAAAAATGACCTCCCATATACAAATTTCATCTATTCACGTCACACCTCTGCGTTTGGGTCACAGAAATTGATATGTGTACCAAATTTCAATTTAATCGGTCTAGTAGATTCGGAGATAATTGACTGTGACGGACGGACAGACGGACACATGAGTGATCCTATAAGGGTTCCGTTTTTTTATTCGGACGTACGGAACCCTAAAAATGAGCTAAGGATTGAATAAATGTTTTAACACCTAAGAAAACGGCGCGGGTGAAGTCGCGAGCAAAAGCTAGTAAATTAAGTACGGCAACTACATAATGTCAATGCTAATCTCTAATCTCTTTTCTATCTGTGTTACGGTATCACAGTAGAAAGAATGATATACAAGGAATGTCTCTGTATAATCTATACTAATATTATAAAGCTGAAGAGTTTGTTTGTTTGTTTGAACGCACTAATCTCAAGAACTACTGGTTCGAATTGAAAAATTCTTTTTGTTTTGAATAGCCCGTTTATCGAGGAAGGCTATAGGCTATATAACATCACGCTACGATAAATAGTATTATATAAGCAGTGTCCAGTACCGCGCGCCCCATGCGCACGCCGGCCGCCGCCGATTGGGCCGCAGCGAAGCGTGGCCGAGTTCAGCTAGTATAAAATAAAGTCTGTGCCGGTCTCTGTCTCCTTCTCCGTTTATTCTTCTGAACCACGCAACGTATTTTGATATGGTTTTCATATTAGAAAAAGTGATAAAAGAGGAAGGTGCGCGCGCGCATAAAACTCTATCCATGAATAACCGGGGCGGGTTGCTAGTTAATAATAAAGCATTTAAAAAAAATTAAACGCAATATCTAAGTAAATACTTGTTTTATAAGGGATTGGGAGATTCTGTACAGCGAAACTGACGTAGTCCGTCCGAAAGAGACGTCTGACACGTGCGGTTACGTAACTGTAGACGGTGGGTAACTACTGGGGTGTTATGAACCCTTAATTTCCAAGAAAATACGGACTCGTAGATAAAAAAGCAACATTAGTTATTTTCCACAAATATCATGGATTTTTTAAAATTTGTGTGCTAGCTTTTCTATTATGTTTAGTAATTCTTATTAGAAGTTTATATTTTGACGAGCCCGTTGGATGCTTGTCTTAAGGCTCTGTTCGATTCCCGGATGGGTCAACTTTTGAACAAAGTTAACTCTAGTGTTAAAGTAGTGGCAGGCACACTGCGTTTCGCAGTCATTTTGGGCAGCCCGCCTGGTGGCAGTAACCACCCCCTTACAGAAGACCACCGTAAAATAACAGCACGTGTGCTGTTGTGTTTCGGTGAGTGAGTAAGGGACGCTAGAGCTCATTTCCTTAACCCTTTCCAATCCCTTATCCTTAATCCTACCGGTAGTCTTCAACGCACTTTTTTTTTAATTAAAGATGGGTTTGCTCTTGACCAGCATCTATCCATGTAGATTGTAGAAGGATGAGGCCAACGATGTAGCGAGCTCACCCAGAAGATGCCTATTCACTCGAACCTTGGAAAGATTTGAGTTTTTAGGCGACGGTAGCCTGTTGTCAGCCTGTTAACCGACCTTAACGTATAAACATGTGCGCAATACAACAGCACGTGTGCTTTTGTGCCTCTGTGAGTAAGGGATGCCAGAGTTCACTTACCTATCCTCTCCTAATCCCTTATCTTTTATCCTACGAAGGTCGACAATGCATTTGTAGTGCCAATGGCGTTGCTTTTGTTAATAGGCGACAGTTAGCACTACCATGAGTGGAAAGTCAATCTACCAATTTGTAGTTTTCTAACTTCGTGGCTATGAGTCGACTCATAAGAATAGCTATTGTGTCGAGAACCAGTGAAATAACAACACGTACCTACAGAATGTATTCTCTGAAGCATTATGTCGGTCAATCAATTAATTTAACTTGTTTTTATTTTAAAACGTTATACAATTCCCAGGAAAAATGGTTTCGTAAATAAAAGCAATCTCCGTATTTATTGCTCAATTGTTAGATTATAAGTAATTCAAGTTATGCAAAACTTCGTTCATTACTTACTCATCGCTTACTTAATGTCGAACGATACAAAAATCGTGGAACTTTGCAACAAGATATTGCGTCTAGTTTCACATTGAATATGAGTCCAGTACAGTCGAGCGCATAAGTTGTGTGAACAATATTTAAATTTGTTCATCTTATTTCGAGGAGAATATAAATGTCTAGTGAAGTAATAGAGGTAACATAGTGTTAGCGTTGGCAACACTGTGCGAGTGGTAGCAACACGGGTGGTGTGTGTGGGCAACTCTCAACTAGCGGTGACAGACGAATACGGGCGGTAAACAAAGCGGTTGTTGGGAGTCGTACGTCCACCTACTTTATAAATTGATTATATGGTATACCCCGAATCGTTAATAATAGTAAATAATAGGAACTATTTAAATGATAAAATACAAATTTGGAATGTATAAAATTGTCCTATATTACTTAATTACATTCTGCATACTCAAAAGTCCAGCAAAAGTTATGTTAGTTACGTTCAGTACACACAGATGTCACTACGTTTTAGAAGTTCAAATAGTTCATTTTTCGACGATAGATGTCGCTGCGCCGGCAGGTTAAAACGCGCTATCGTTTTGTTCCTCAACGCGGACTACACTTTTCATACAAGATTTCGACGTTTGCTTTTATAAGCCACGAGAAAAGAATCAGGGAACATAAATACATGCGTCAGTTACTGTCACAGATAACGTAACGCTTTTTAGTTAACGCTTGTATTAATTTTACTCCTCATGAAATTTCCATACCGGGGAGTAAACTCCAAAAAGAAAAATTATAGACTCTTCTTATAACGTTACAATCTGAATAACGAAATCTGTTACTCTGTAGAGAATAAATAAAATCACTCTGCAGTCTTAATGTGTTATTTACACAGAATATCACAACCGACGGGTAAACACTTACATAAAATGCAGTTTTTCATTTTTACGTAAATTTTTTTTCACCCTATTCATTATTATTTTTTTGGGGAAACAATGAAAAAGGGCAACATACAATCAATCATATGCACACACTTTAGTAACCGACTGTACTGATTTATAGAAACGGAAGTTAAAATTCACCATAATCAGACAGACCACACAAATAAGGTTTCACAAATACTTATGAGAATTAACAGTTTTATGTGTGAATGCAAATAATACAATCAGCAAAAATTGTTAACTTCATTTACAAAGAAATGACCCTGTTGTGCAATCACGATAAAAAAATTATATTAAATTACAATTTTTGCGACCGTTTAAGTTTAAGTAATGAAGTTGAAATGTTTTCAACTTTAAAAGTGACTTAGATTTTTCTCTGCAAAATGGTCTACCTACTAGGGAAACTTAATGCAAAATAAGTGTAGCCGTTTCGGAGATTTTTTAAATTTATTTTATAATTTTTTCTGTATGAATTTTCACAATTATTTATAGTTTGTCAAAGTCAGGGTAAGAAAAGGTTCATCACCTGAAAGTCGACATTTGCTTGCACCAGGACAATTGTCAGTCATGCCAAAATATCATTTCAAACCTTAGTGCTTTAGTTTCAAAAGGTACTAAGAGTCTACGACTTGATAAAGGAATTGATTTGAAAACTGACGAAGGTTTTCGTACCCCGACTGTACACATTGAATTAAATAATTAATGAATAAGTTGATCTTAATTAAAATTAAGCTTCCGGTTTAGAAAGCTCTTTCTACGAGAAAGAAACTGGTTAGAAACATCCTTTGTTGCTATTTTCAAATAAATTTTTACTAATTTTATCAGCAAGATTGTTTTCTACGCAGAACACAATTTTCTTTTGATAAACCATTTAAATTTACTTATAGATACTTCATGTACATATTTTTGTAACTTGTTGTAGTACATTTAAACAACGAACCTTATTCCTATTATCTCACTCAAATCGATAGGAAAGTATTATAAATTTACTAGCTTTTGTTCGTGACTTCATCCTCGTATCTTTAGAAATTATAACCTTGATAACCTTTCTATAGGTGAAAGAATTTTTAAAATCGGTCCAGTAGTCTTTGAGTTTATTTATTACAAACATACATTTGTATGGAGCGAGGGTAAAGGGGGGGAGATCAGGGAGGGTGAGTAGCCTATGTTACTCCCTGATAATGTAAGCTTTCCATAGGTGAAAGAATTTTTAAAATCGGTTTAGTAGTTTTTGAGTTTATTCATTACAAACATTAAAAAAAACATACATACATACAAATCTTTTCTCTTTATAATATTAGTATAGATGAAAACTTTAAAAGACATCCTAACATTGTAAATGCAAAAATTAGTTTGTTTTTTTTTTTGTTTTTTTTGCTTGTTTTTTTTTTGTTAACCACTCAACCGACCGTCGTGGAATTTTGAATGTATACATCGTCAAGAATACAGAAAAGCACATAGGGTACCTTTCATCCAGAAATACCCCCCTGTTCCTGAGGGATGATCTAAAAATTAAAATTTTAAGCCCTGACAGATGAGCACAAAGATTGTGTCAATGTTTTAACACCTGTAAATGTTAATTGAATATACTTTCGCACAGATGCGGTGGAATATTTTGTGTTTTGTTAAAAAAATATGCCAACAATTCATGTTTTAAAATTCAAACATCCCAATTTGAATCAAACCAAGCTATAAATTGTGTGTGTGTTCAAAAACGCTGTATTAAATAATTTCTCTTATCTAATGTTTGCAGTGTTTGCTGGTTTCGGCCTATGAAGTATCCTGTTTAGACTGGCCTGACTCAGACACGTCTAGCCAGAGCGTTTGATAGTGAATTTTAAATACTCAGGCGAATTATTTTGTGGTCGCTATTGCATACCTACGAGTACCTACTGGTCATTTATGGGACCGCATCTATTACACACAAAACTGTCACAAAACTATATAATTATAACGTTATTGTTGTTGTTTAAATAAGCGATAAAATAATTATTAGTTTACTTAAATTCTTACACTTAAATGCTTAAACTCAATAAGTAACAGGTTGGTAATGTGTCTATTAAATAAAACACATTGATTTATTTTTTTAAATCGGTTCAAAACAAGTGCAGCGTTACCTAGACCAAAAACAACTAAAATTCTTTTAATTTTTCAGTAAATGATGTATAAATGATGTATATCCTTTATGTATATATACAATACATAAAGGATATTATTTAAAATCTAAAACAGATGTATAAGTCACTAGCTGAACTCGGCCACGCTTCGCTGCGGCCCATACGGCGGCGGCGTGCGCATGGGGCGCGCGGTACTGGACGCTGCTTATATATATAATACTATTTATCGTAGCGCGACGTTATATAGCCTATAGCCTTCCTCGATAATTGGACTATTCAAAACAAAAAGAATTTTTCAATCCGAACCAGTAGTTCCTGAGATTAGCGCGTTCAAACAAACAAACAAACTCTTCAGCTTTATAATATTAGTATAGATAAGTAATCGTTATGATTATAAAAGTTCTCTTTAAATAAACTGCTTCAAATATTAATATTAAGGTTCGTAAAAATAGCTTAGGATTTTATTATTATATCGCAAGATCTAATATAAAATTTTGTGATTTTTATAAAATTTCCGTATCTATATCTCCACAAATTATAAAATAATAATATCACTGTCCGCCTCTGTTTCTCTGCTTAGCTACTTCTTCTAAGCCAAGAGAATTTGATATTGTTTTCACCAATGGTAAGAGCGATAAATGAGAAAGATAATTTGTAGAAACTGTTTTTTTTTTTATATTTTTTAATTTGCTTTACACAATCCTCTTATGAGTGGTAAGTTCTAATAATTCCGTTCGTTATCGGAAACAAACAACTTCGGAATTACAAGAGTGCATTTTATATCTGAGAAGTAGGCTATGTCGAACAACAGGAAGAATAAAGGCGATTTTTATAATACGTACTTCGTATCTAGCCGCGGCCGGTGAGCTAGCTCTTATCAAGGTTCAATGCCTGGATGGATGATAAAAAAAAATATGATTGCTTCCTTTATGTAACACTGTGAACTAGTCACTTTTTAAATAACTACTTGCTTATGTATTCACTTTTACGACAATAAAGAGGAGATTTTTATGATTTTTTTATTAAGGTCGACAGACAGGCTAACGGTCCACTTGATGGTAGGTGGCTACCGTCGCCTATAACACAAGCAACGCCAAAGCTGCTGCAACTGCGCTGCCGACTACAGTAGGATTGGATATGGGATTAGGAGGGGATAGGGAAATGGGCTCTGACATCCCTTACTCACTCACCGAAACACAACAGCACGTATATGCTGTTATTTCACGGTGGTATTCTGTAAGGTGGTGGTCACTGCCGCCAGGCGGGCTGCCCAAATGACTGCGAAACGCAGTGTGCCCTACCACTACTTTTCAAATCCAGACCAGAGTCAATTTTGAAAATTACATAAAAATTTCCAAACTTGACCCCGCCGGGAATCGAACTCGGGGCCCCTGAGACGTTAGGCAAGGACCCTTGCCACTCATCCAACGGGCCATCAATAAGGCACAACAGACAGGCAGATGTCGATAATTCGTTGCCAAAGTGTAATAAACTGAACAAGAGCAGACGAAACTGTATTAAAGAAAATGATAATAGGCAAGTTGAGATAAGACATTCTAAGTTCTCTATATAGGGCTGTATCTTACTTATCTACTGCCCAGCTGATTGCTCCAAATTGCAGTAAATTCTGTCTACAAAATTTCATGTCTACAAAATGTCTGGGAACTCTTCAGACAGGCTGACGGTCCACTTGATGGTAGGCGACTAACGTCGCCTATGATACAAGCAACGCCACAGGGCATACTCGCTTACCAAAACACAACAGCACACATGAAATAACAATTTAAATCTTCTGTAAGACTGACTGCCCAAATAACTACGAAACTCAGTGTGCCCTGCCACAAATTGCCAGATCCAGACGAGAGTCAACCTTGAAATCGGTCCAGTATTTAGACATGGAAGACATGGAAGTCAGACTAACTTTAGTCATAACAGAAATCGTTTTACATAAACAGTCTACTGCTTTACTGTGTGACATTTTACTAAAGATAAAAAAATAAATGAATATTTTATCTAATCTAGGTTACATAAAAGACTAGAAAAAAAAGTGTCACTAAGTCATATTATCATAAAATATAATCTAATACAATTCGGTGCTCACTATCTAGTTTCATATTCGCAATCTTTTGTGACCGATAAATAGCCCTGCCCTAGGTTAGTGATGGGACAATTCTATCGATAACAATGATTATGAGGACATCTCAAGATAAAACATTATGTCATTCTTAATTCACGTCTTTTATACATATGTTTATTTGGAAACTATGAAATTTTAAAAGTAATTAGTACAACTTACAAAATAGAATAGTTTTATTATTATAACAAGTTTCTAATACTTATAGATAAATGTAATACTCATATTTTCCCTTACTGTTCCTCTTAGCGGCACTGGCACTACCCACTAAAACTCCCCGGTGTCTCCTTGCCCTGTGAGAGGGATGGACCGGGCTCTGTCGAGGCAACAACTCCGATCCACCCAGGGGCAGCCTAGCCATTGCTGGCTAGACTAACTCCAATGGAGGATTTCCCGGAGGCACCAGGCACCTTATGCACGCACAGCTAGTCAGACATGTGCGCAGGGCCCCTAGGACATTTGAAGACGGGCTTGATATGCCCGCCTTCTCCTGCCCAACCGCCTGCGTCTAGGGAAGCGAGACCGGCCTCCACCTGTCGCTCCCTCTCAGCTGCCTCCTTCGGTGATAAGACATCTCCGTAGAAGGAGACAACCGCTTTCCAGATGGACACACTCTCAATCATGGCTTTTACTATGATTGGCAGTGTGATCTCTCCACCTCCCAGTACCGCCCTCAACTCCCGGCGCTGGAAACTCCAGGCCGAGCATGCTTGGAGTGTGTGCTCAGCCGTGTTGTCAAGGTCGCCGCAGGGGTGGCACCGCGGCGACTCTTCCCGTTTGATTCGATGCAAACAATGACCAAAGCACCCGTGTCCGGTCATTATCTGCACCATGTCTGTTCATGCCCTAACAGACGATTTTATTTTATAATATATATATAAAGTTTGCGAACGACCAGTAGTGCCAAAGTTAGTTCTTTATACATTTATGAAGCAAGTTACCTTCTATATCTATTTTCTATTACTAATTATAAAATCTAAATAGATAAATAATTACCAAAGCTCTTTGAATTAGCAAGTGACTAAGGGTGGACACTCCGTATAGCTTGCAAAAAGCACCGCTTGGTCGGATGTCCTACATGGTCCAACTACAAAATAAAAGTCGTGAAGTAACACCTGAATACCCTGCTATACCCAGCAGTGGTTATCTGTTGGTTTTTAATAATAATCTTGATGCACAGAAAATAGATAAAAATAATACAAATTCGACAATCGATACAGAGTTCTTAGCACATCACTAATTGTCGCTGCACTTTCCTTATCAGTTTGCGCATTTTTATTACAATTATACCTAGTAAACCAAAAATGTACCTTGCGTTTAAATTGTAGTTCCTAAGGTTAATAATTATTATGGTGACAGAACTATAAAGAAGCGGTTGCCATATATTTTAAATAGTTTGCCCGAAGATATTGTCCACGAGAAAAATAAAACTATATATAAAAATAAGTTAATGAAATATTATCTGCTTTCTTTAAATTAATTAATGAAATTTAGGTTTAGGTTTAGGTTTTTAATTTAGGTTATATTTATTTTTAAATTTAGTCCTATTTTATTTTTGATGTTTAATTTGACATCATTAACTTGATCCCACAGACAAACTGCTTTCCAGTTTTATGGGACTTTGTAAATATTTTTTGTAATTATTGATGTATAATAAATAAATAAAAAAATAAAAAAAATACTAAACTGTGTATCAAATTGAATTAATTCGTGTGCTTTTGTGTTTCGGTGAGCGAGTTAGGGATGCCAGAGCCGATTTCCCTATCCCTTCTCAATCCCTTATCCTTAATCCTGCCGTAGTTGCATGTGTCATAGGCGACGGTGGCCACCTACTATAAAGTGGACCGTCAGCCTGTCTGCCAAAAAAATTTGGTCTAGTTAAGTCCAGGTAAGACTAAATATTTGGTGACATTGCTTTATAAGTAACTTTTAAAAAAGTGAAAAATGCCTTACCAAATCGCTATTCCGATATTTTCTACTAGCTGAACTCGGCCACGGTGGAGTGCGCGTGGGGCGCGCGGTACTGGACACTGCTTGTATATAATACTATTGATCGTAGCGTAATGTTATATAGCCTATAGCCTTCCTCGATAAATGGACTATTCAATACACAAAGAATTTTTCAATTCGAACCAGTATTTCCTGAGATTAACGCGTTCAAACAAACAAACAAACTCTTCAGCTTTATATATTAGTATGGATTACATACTATATTTTTTGATATTTTTTGGAGTTTTGTACTGTTTGAAGGGACCTTTGGTGGTGGTCAGGTTGACTACTGACAATGATTAGTATTAATACACAATTTAATTAAAAGGAAGTTGAAAATATGCGCCAAAGGACCATTGAACCAGCGAGTCGGGTACAATGTCCTACAGTGGCTCTCTTTTATAGTAAACAATGTGACGATACTATACGTACACTATCTTCAACTTAGACAACTTCTTTATTCGTATGAATCATATTTTTTTCCACCGGCTGAGGTCATTCGACTATAAATTGCTTAGTAATCGTTTTAACTAAACTAAAAGGGTTAACTAAAATAAGTACATCAATTAAATCTATAAGAAAAAACGGGACAAGTGCGAGTTGAACTCGCGTGAAGAGGGTTCCCTACGATGTTACCTATCCGCACATCTATAGTTGTCTACTTATAGATTATTTTCCTATAATCTATAAGTAGACAACTAATTTCTGTATTTTTTCAAAATTTTAGGTTTGGTGGTTTCGGAGATAAGGGGGGGGACACACGAGTGATCCTATAAGGGTTCCGTTTTTTTTTTATTGGGACGGACGTACGGAACCCTAAAAATAATTAAATAAACTATGCTATGTTGTAGAAATCGCCTCTAGGCTTTCCTTAATTCCCTGAATGGCCTTTGAATGAGAAGGCGAGGCAGCGACAGCGCCATAAAAATGCGGAGCCAATTTTAGCAGGATGATATATTGGGAGAGCATAGGTAAATAGGCTTTGACATCCCTTAGAGTTAATCACGGAAACGCAACATTCACGGTAGTCCTCTATGAGGGGGTAGTTATTGCCGGCTCCGAGCATTCTTTCCACCGTCCAGGGTTTCCGTAATGCTTTTTCATAAATATCCCTGAATAATGGCTAGCAAAATAAAATTTCAGCTATTCGAAATAGGATGTATTAAAGGCTTTATTTGAAAGCATTATTAGACACTGCTTTTGACTATTATACCTAGGTTGCAACTGCAATGCAGTAACTCATGCGTTACAATGAATTTTAGTATAATAAATACTCTTGTGTGAATATTCATATA
Organism: Bembecia ichneumoniformis; assembly: GCA_910589475.2. Classification (NCBI taxonomy): domain Eukaryota; kingdom Metazoa; phylum Arthropoda; class Insecta; order Lepidoptera; family Sesiidae; genus Bembecia; species Bembecia ichneumoniformis. The sequence continues at coordinate 18,149,866 of OU342532.1, forward strand.
CGCGTGGTATTAAAGGCTTTGCAGGGGCCGATGAATGAATCAGAATGGACCCAACTATTCAATAGTATGTTTCTAGTAGTAAAACGTAAATAAAGCCTTAACGTGAATTCCATTCATGAACTCACACTCGCGCATCCATTTACATATACATACAAGCCACGCAAACAAGGAGAATAGATCTATCATTGGCCAACTTTCACTTTCGTATTAAGCCTACATAGTTCGAATTCCGAAACGCGCGCACCTATTGGCTGTTTAAACTTTGACCTTCGCCGTGATTGGGCGGACCGCTTTCCATATATGCGAAATATTTACGGAAATAATGTATTTGGGACAAAGGTTCTACCGGATATGTGGACGCCTTTAAAACGTAGGTATAGAAAGGATAACTCAACGCTCTCATTGGACACTTACTTTATTTATGATATTATGATATGATTATTTTTCTGAAAAAAATAAATAAATATTTTAAAACTAACTCCGAAATAACACAATTCATACTAAAAAAAAAGGAATTTTTGAATCACATGGATCCAATTTAATTGATATTGAAGTGGTTCTCAACATGTGTTTAAAGAATTACAATTTTTTTTAACGAAATATTTCAATACTTGATTTATTTATTTATTTAATTCAGGTTACATACAGCCATTATATAAAACTAAATTATATATTATAATAAAGTAAAAATAGGCCTAAAGAACCATATTTTCTTTAAAGAGATAACTAAACTAAGATAAGAAAAAGAAATTAGAATGGTATGTAGTGATAAATATATAAAAAAATTAATTCTTTTCTTTTAAATTAAAAAAAATCTTTTCAGTTTGATCATTCTCCTTAAATGAGGATGATATTATTTTAATACTAGACAATCTCTAAATGCGAAGAACCCTCATCCCTCAAGTACCCTCATCGACCCACAAATGTCCACTGTTGGACATCGGCCTTCTTAATTGAAAGCCACCACACTTGCTCTCCGCATTTCAATATAACTTGTAAATGTAGGTAGACATATATGTAGATTACTCAGATTCTGCAATTAAGCCAGAGTAAGCCATTTTCTTTTTTTCATGCCAATCAAAATAAGCGGTCACTTTAAAATGATCGGTCTTTTCCTCGCTAGATAGAGGAAAATAACATGAAAATTTCTTTAGAAAGTTCTTTTTTTCTTTAGTTTTATTTTTTCTAAGTTTTTCATCTCTTCGATCTTTCTATATGAACGCGTCCAAATAAACAATTTTTATGCCTTAAGGGGGAGACAAACGCTAAATACGAAAAATATCCATTGTTTAATGAAAATGTTACAAGAAGTAGACAAGACAATTGCTTTGAAAAAAATATATATTATACTTAAACATGTGAAGAACCAATTGTATTAATTAGAATTTTCGTTAAAGTAATAGAAACTCCACAAAAAAAGTTAGAACACAAGAAGAATTTGACCTTTATTGAAAATTCTCTCGAAAACGGCTTATTGCACGCATATGAATCCTGTACCTATTAATAAGTTGATATCAGATTAAAAAATTGTATTAATAAAAAAAATTATTTTGTGTAATGTTCTAATGGTAAAAACAAAAAAACACCATTTCTGGGCCCGTTGAATTGTCTCCGCCGCCAGCGAGTTCTATAGTAACTGTCATTTGCCTCAGTGAATCCCTTAATATTGAATAAGAGTTCGCGTTTCTGAAAATAGCACTTTATCCTCGTAAGAAAAAGATACATATAAAATAAAGTCGCTGTCCCGCTCTGTCTGTTTCTACGCTAACTTTTACTAAACCATCCGACAGTTTTTGATACAATTTTCACTAATAGAAAGAGAGACAAGCGAGCGAGGTTTGTGTAAATAATTTGCAGAAAAATAAAAGCCTTTTTTAGTATAGTATCGCAATCTCAACGTCTGATTTATTATTGATAAAACATTTTATTAATTGGGATGAATTTTATTTAATCTTACAAAATAATGGTCTAATGACAACATAAATAAGTAAATTTATTCTTGAATCAAGTATTTACATAATTTTAGCTTTTATTCGCGTCTTCGTCTATGTGTATTTTTTTATGTTAAGATCGGCAGACAGGCTAACGGTTCACTTGATGGTAGGTGGTTACCGTCTCCTATAAAACAAACAACGCCATAGCTGCTGCAAGTGCGCTTCCGACTACAGTAGGATTTAGGATAAGGGATTGGATAGGAAAATGGGCTCTGGCATTCCTTACTCACTCAAGGAAACAGAACAGCACAGGTGCTGTTATTTTACGGTGGTATTCTGTAAGGGGGTGGTTACTGCCGCCGACGGCCTGCCCAAATGACTGCGAAACGCAGTGTGCCCTGCCACTACTTTCCAGCTCCAGACCAGAGCCAAATTTGAAAAGTTCAATTTTCAAAGTTGACCCTGCCGGGAATCGAACCCGGGATCCAACGGGCTCCAGCGGCCATTAGATTGTCTTAAAAAACAATCTAATGGCAACATAAATAAGTAAATTTATTCTTGTATCAAGTATTTACATAATACTAACTTTTATTCGCGTCTTCGTCTATTTTTTTTCTGTCGGCAGACAGGCTAACTGTTCACTTGATGGTAGGTAGCTACCGTCTCCTATAACACAAACAGCGCCATAGCTGCTGACTACAGAATTACAAGCATAAAATTTCAATGAAATCAGGTGAGACATTACATGAATGAGCATCGTGACATCTGATTTAGTTATAAAGCGCTATTTTATGATTTTAACTTTATGATTAACTATTTTTTTTTTCATTTCAGATCAAACAAACAGAAGAACTTTTAGAAAAATATTAAATACAAACGGTAAGTCCCTGAATAATCCGTTATAAAAATTTTAAATGTGAATTTTAAAAATGTAGCTATTATAGGTACAACCCAAGAGCTCCCATAATCGAGCAATAGTATTTTCTGGACATCGGATTCGGGATGCAACTACGAGGTTCCTTGCCAATTCTTCCTCGTAGATTATGCATTTAGAACTTTTAGTCTTATGAAAAAAAGATCATTGCATAAATTATTTAAAAAGACACAGAAGTCTGATTGATATCTAGACACAGAGTCATCTGTCCCACTATTCCATTTTAATTGCGAAACTTACCTTGAAATTATCAACTAAACAGTGCTCCTTACAATATACACGTAGTTAAATAAAAAGTAATAATATTTTTGTAATATACCTATTGCTAAACGAAGTCCCAACATTGATAACAAATAGGTCATACTGATAGCTCTGACACTAAGCTAGATAAAAGTCTAAAAATTTAGACTTTAAAGATAAACGCAATTTTGTTTTATTTTTTGTTTTATCTGCATTTTTCAATGCATCGTTCGATATGTCCGGGACGCAACGCAATTTAAATTTGTTACCGAGATACGCAACATCTTATATAATAGGTTGGGGAAAAAGTTTTTTCGCATTTTATATGAAAACTCAAACCTTTTTCAAAGTTCATTTACATTTAATTACAGTATTTATGTGCCATTTTGTTCGATGACTTTTTGCCATCTTTTAGGTAGTGACATGATTTTGGCACTTCTCATCAAAAAAAACGCGACAAGTAGTTTTTGATATTAACCTGACACTGCCTAAAGAATTCTGAAGAAACTGGTGGAAATCTGAAGGTGCAAGGTCAGGGCTATATGGCGGATGCATTAACACCTCACAGACGAACTCTCTTAATTTTTTCTGAGTGAGATGTGTGTGGTCTAGCGTTGTCGTGATGAAAGACCACGCCCTTTCTATTGATCAATTCCGGCCGCTTTATCTCAACTTCTTGCTTTAATCTCATCAGTTGTTGGCAGTAGAGATCCGAATCGATGGTTCTGCGCGGCGGTAAAAGCTTAATACATTAATAAGAAAATCAAATAATATGTTCCAACAATCAATAATCAATTGTTGACGTCATATGCAATGATCAAATCGTCATTAATAATAATTTTATTACCTATGCTTATGGTGAGGTATGATATTTTTTAATTTTCACTTTCAAATCAAATCAAAATATTTATTTATCAATTAGGTTTCTCCAAGAAACTCTTATAATCGTCATTTAAATTTACCAGGGTTTCGGAAAAAAGCCAAGATGACGATCCTGAGAAGAAACCCCGAAAGAAACTCAGGATACTATTCTTTTTATCATCTTTAAAATATAAAAATTACAACAATTATAATTATACACTTACATATACAATACTAAACATAGTATGAGCTTTAATTCCAAGCTTCATTGTCACTTAAATAATCAGTAACCTTAAAGCCTTTCGAGAGGACTTTGGTTTTAATGACATCTTTAAATTTATTTATAGGTTATTATCTTATATTTATAGATAGATCTTATAATTAATAAGCACTATTTAATAAGACGAATTAAACACTAATTTAAGAAATTTCATTAATCAAAATTACTTAAAATCCAAATTAATATCTTAGTGTAGGTTACTGCTTTAAATATTATATTAAGAAATAATATTTTATACAACTAGATGAGCGTAACTTATAGTGCGTAACTTTTTATTTGTATAGTGCGTATAGTGCGTAACTTTTTATTTGTAAACCGATTGGAATGAAACAAACAGTAAATGTTACGGGAAGCTTGCTACAATACATCAGTGAAAACCGCATTCAAATCAGTTAAGCTCTTTCTGAGATTAGCGTGCACAAACGCACAACAGATAAAAAGACAAAAATTCTAAAAACTATTTTTTTGACCTCGGTAACATGAGTATAATGTGTACAAATTGCTTTTTTAAAAATGTAGAAACATGGCTCGTTTACGATTTTATTATATGTATATTATATTTATATGTATATATGTATTATATGTATGTATTATATGTATTATATATATGTATATTATATGTAACAATAATTAATACAACCTATATAATAAATATGCTATAATCTTATATATAAAAATGAATCCCTTATTCCCTTGGTCACGACATCACGCGTGAACGGGTAGACCGATTTTAATTCGGTTTTCACTAATGGAAAGTGGGATAAACGAGGAATGTTTTAGGGTATATAAAAATTGCACCACGGGCGAAGCCGGGGGCGGGTCGCTAGTAACAATATAAATATTATTATTAATATGAACCATAATATATTCTATATAATATTATTAATAAATAATTATTTTTATTAATATAAACCACCCCCTTACAGAAGACCACCGTGAAATAACAGCACGTGTACTGTTGTGTTTCGGTGAGTGAGTAAGGGATGCCAGAGCCCATTTCCCTATCCACTCCTAAACCCTAAATTGTGTGTATTTTTGAATGCTTTGTATCTTGACGAGGCCTTCGAAATACTAATTTTGTAATAATAAGTTATGTATCATGACAGTAATAAAGAAAAAATGAAAAATAGTGAGAAAATCAATGGTACTACTTGGCTACTTTAATTGATGTTTGTATAACTCAGTAAGAACCGTTTGCTAGTATTTTAATTAACAACTTTCGATTACTTATTAAAATTAATATTGACTTGTAATAATATTCTGAAGCGGCTATTTCATTTAATAAAATCAGTCCACTTAATTCACAATAATTATATTTCATAGAAAGCTTTACGTACTTGACATTTAAACGCCAAACTTCCATTCTTTTTTTGCGGTTTAAATACAATAGCATTGTATAATATAATAGTTGTTTGCTAATTCAGTGGCTATAAAAGCGAAAATCCAACTTTTTTTCATAATATACGTATATTCACAATAGCAAATTCTTTCAAAAAAAAGTGATAAATTAATGACATTTTTACGAACGAAAAATTATGACTTACATTTTCATCACGGTAATAGTCCGACTCACAGGTTTTCAATAATAATTTATCTAATTTTGATAAGAATTATTGTCATCTCGATAGATTTAACCCGCTTTGACTTCTTTGTCTTCCCAAACATGAATAAATAGCTTGTCGGGCAAAGTTCTTCATGAAGTTTATTTATAATTAAATATTTACAGTAATATATAAAAACTTAATGTATTTACATTATATAAAAATTTATATATATATATACAGATTACAAAAGGAAGACCCCGTCTTGATGAACAGGTTGTTTTGTGAAGTACTTTGCCCATGTGATACCTGATGGAGTAACCTATTATTGAATGGATGACAATTATTTTTTTTTGGGTAGTTTAAGAAGTCGGTAAGTTGCGCTAAGTGCATAAAAGTTGGATTAGATTACGTAGAGAAATAAAACAAAATTAACCAAAAAATAAGTCACAGTCTTATCAAAAGTCTTTCGTGGGAACGGGCCTTTGCACATTATTTTTTTTATTTGTGGAAAATTACTGGCTAAAATCATCTCCTGATTTTATTTAATTCGAAAAAAATCCAAATATTTTACTTAAGTGATATAGATTATTAGACATTGCTGTTTTTACTACAAAAAAAAACTCTTAAAAGTATTTTGTCATCTTTAAAATAAAATATATAACAAATACTTCTTCAGACAAATAGTTCATAGTGTTTTGGAAAAACGCAATATTTAATTTCTTTAGTAATAATTTTTTTAACATTTTTGTTTATAGTAACTGTCGAATCTCTATATATAAAAATGAATCCCTATTTCCCTTGGTCACGGCATTACGCGTGAACGAGTAGACCGATTTTAATTCGGTTTTCACTAATGGAAAGAGGGATAAACGGAGAATGTTCTTATAAAATCGCTGACTATTTAAGCGATAATGAAGCCTGGACTTGAGGATTCTGTGCTCATACTATGTTCAGTATTGTATATACTTTGACATGTGTATAATTGTAAATGTCATATTTATTATTTTATAGATGACAAAAAGAGTGGTATCCTGAGTTTCTTTCGGGGTTTCTTCTCAGGATCGTCATCATCTTGGCTTGTTTTTTTTTCCGAAACCCTGGTAAATTATACCTATATTGACGGTCATAAGAGTTTATTGTAAACCTAATTGATGAATAAATGATTTGATTTGATTTGATTTGATATATAAAAATTGCACGCCGGGCGAAGCCGGGGGCGGGACGCTAGTTATTTATAAATGCCAAACATTATGATATATTTTTGTAATGTAATATTTTTTTATAACGCGGTTATTTAATAACCACCAAATAAAGTTTGATAGTGTATCAGGTATCCTAGGTTTCTGATAAAACACTGAATGTAAAAAAAAAACTGGAGATAAGAGCGGGCTATCAGCGCCAATGTCACCCAGGCCCGCTTCTGTCTAATGAGTGAGTTTATAACTATTTTATATGAAATTGTTATATATATGAATTTTGAATTCTATGAACATTCCCAATACTGGGCAAAAGGCTTCTCTTCATTTTAAATAATCCTCGATGAAGCCTTGTTGTAACAAGTAATCAATTTTTTAATTATAAAGGGTGATAGACAGGCTAAATGTCACAACGCCTTTTTCAATTCGAGTTGGTTTTCAATCACTCTCTTTTTTTTAAAGTTACATAAATCGGGTAGCCCGTCTGGCGACAGTAACCGCTCCCTTATCGCAAAATTATAAATGATTAAGAGATGCCAGATCCCGTTTTTCTATCCCCTTCTAATCTATACTTACTAATATTATAAAGCTGAAGAGTTTGTTTGTTTGTTTGGTTGGTTGAATGCGCTAATCTCAGGAACTACTGGTTCGAATTGAAAAATTCTTTTTGTCTTGGATAGCCCATTTATCGAGGATGGCTATAGGCTATATAACATCACGCTAAGACCAATACGAGCGGAGCTTCAATGAAAAATGTTGCAAAATCGGGAAAATTTATCCCTTTTGAGAACTTCCGTTGCGTGCGCTGCGTAAACGGTTAATGTTACGTAAAAATGATGTATGACGGAATTGTTCCCCTTTAAAAGTTCTAAAAAAAAGTCCTCGACAGCATATGTCTATCTTTTAAGGTTGACTCACTATAGCCTTTTTTATGGTAATCAAATTTGTTCTAAAATAATGCTTTATTAGCGAAGGTGTCTTTGTAAACATGATATTAATCCTTGTCCAAATAAATAGGTTATTCTTTAAAAGTATTTAATTTTGAACAATATTTCCCTTGACGTCATTTGATTTAATTAATATCTTAGGAGATATCTTAAATTAAAAATTACGCGGGAGAAAATAAATTTAAGCGGTCTCGCACCAACGCGACGCGAACGACGGGACTCGCTTGATGCAGATATTCCTCATTTTTCAATGTGGACGAATTTCAACGCGACCTCAGTGCGATGACCGTTATAATCATCGCACTGAGGAGGGCAGCACACATATACAACCTATGGAATTGCGTAGACACATACCATCGAGTTATTTTTTTTTTTTTTTATGTTAAGGTCGACAGACAGGCTGACGGTCCACTTGATGGTAGGTGGCTACCGTCGCCTATAACACAAGCAACGCCACAGCTGCTGCAAGTGCGCTGCCGACTACAGTAGGATTGGATAAGGGATTAGGAGGGGGATAAGGAAATGGGCTCTGGCATCCCTTACTCACTCACCGAAACACAACAGCACGTATATGCTGTTATTTCACGGCGGTATTCTGTAAGGAGGTGGTTACTGCCGCCAGGCGGGCTGCCCAAATGACTGCGAAACGAGTGCACCGTCAGCCTGCCTGTCGACACATATAAAAATAAAAATCGTTATCGTCTATGTAGAATGATAAAAATTTCATCGTATCCTATGATAAAAAATGTTTTCAAGGTTAGGCAAAAAATACATAAATCTAAAATTGCATTATCTAATGTTGATGGATAATGAGAATCGCATTAATTGATTAGTTTTTTATGATAAATTTATGTCGTTGTATTTAAATTTGTTTTTGTTTTTCTAGTTTTTGTTAGCGAATTCGTCCACGTATCTTTATAGATTATAACCTATGTGTTTTTCTTGTGTATAAACATATGTTACAGGGCGAATATATAAGTTGAAAATATACATAATTATATTAAATTGAAATAAAAACTAAAATTAACTAAACTAAAAATAAATTAACACTAAATCGATTAAAACTAATAATATAAAAATGGACCCTGCGGCATTGTACCAAGTACGCTGGCAGCATTTCCTCGTTGAATGGCAAAACTAATACGTTGGCCGAGGAAAGTGCCAGCTCTTCGGTCTCCCGTCGCATCAATAAGCCTCGTCGAGATGTCTTTGAAGAGGCTCATGTTTGCAGGGCCCCACGGACCGAGGGTCTCGACTCCGAATGGTACAAAACCATATTCGGCGCCGAGGCTACTATATTTAGACATTATGTTACAGTGAAGTTCATATAAAGCGTTCATATAAAGCGTTTTAATGTTTTGAAATTTTTGTCATGAAATGTGGATTCAAAATAGAAAAATCTATTCTGCTGACCGCTTATTTTGTCAGCTACATTTTATATAAGAATTCTCTTTGATACATAATTCGTAGCATTTATTTTTCAACTAGCTTCGTACGCGTGGTATTCGGTACAGCGCGTAACATTTTTGTTTGTAAACCGATTGGAATGAAACAAACACTAAATGTTACGGGAAGCTTGCTACAAATACATCAGTGAAAACCGCGTTCAAATCGAAGCCGGTTCAGAGATTAGAGTGCACAAACGCCCAAACAAGCAGACAAAAATTATAAAAACATTTTTTTTTACCTATCTACAATGTGTACAATTTTTTTATTTTTTATTTTATGTATTTTATGTACGGACACGGCTCGTTTATGATTTTATTAAATATGTATTGATGTTACTTATTTCGTTTATATTGTAGGTATTTCCTATTTAACATTTTGAAATTTAAATTCCTCAACTTTACAAAAAAAGTAGTTCCCACATCAATTTTGAATTATTATTTTTTTTCGGTAAACTAATTCACTATGTAAGTTAAAATGAAAACAAACAAACAAAAAAAACGGGACAAGTGCGAGTTGAACTCGCGTGAAGAGGGTTCCGTACGATGTTACCTATCCGCACAATACTGAGTGATTTACCATGTTATTTTAATATCATGGACTTCTTACAGGTTTCCCTATAATCTATAAGCAGAAAGCTAATTTCTGTATTTTTTTTTTTTCAAAATTTTAGTTTCAGTAGTTTCGGAGCTATGTCACACAATGCAGTTTTCAAAATTTTTTTATTTTATTCACCACCTTCCCTCCAAAAATGACTTTCCATATAAAGATTTCATCTATTCACGTCACACCTCTGCGTTTGGGTCACAGAAATTGATATGTGTACCAAATTTCAACTTAATCGGTCTAGTAGATTCGGAGATAATTGACTGTGACGGACGGACAGACGGACACACGAGTGAACCTATAAGGGTTCCGTTTTTTTATTCGGACGTACAGAACCCTAAAACGTGCCAACGTATCCCGTTGTAGTAAATAGACAAACCTCTGTCTACAAACGAAATAAACGGCGACTTTGTACCCCATCCCACTTCGATTTATGGTTCGTTTCAATACTAAATAAATAAATATATAATCTTTATATAATGTTCAGGGTGTCGCCGAAATCCGTGTCATTAATTATAAGGCGTTAAATGTACAAAAAGCATTGAAAGTCCGACAAAGATAGATGGTTTAAAAAAGTTAAATAGAAGCAAAACGGCCATAGGGAGAGGCAGTTTAGATGGCGGTTGGCCCAAGGCATGAGCAGAAGCGGTAAGTGAGAGCCACTGAACAAAATCTAATGCAATACATTGCTTTGTTCACTGTTAAATTATACATTTAAATGATTTAACAGCTTCAAAAAGGTTCTCTTCACGTGTTAGGATCTCTACAAAACAGTCAGCCCAAAACTCTTTTCGACATAGTATGTAGGAGTCAGTGGCGTAACTATAGGGTGGCAGAGATGGCAAAATGCCACGGGCCCCCGACCCAAGAGGGCCCTCTTGGGGGCCCCGAGAGGCCGCGAGTTCAGAAATAAATTCTATGGCCCAAAAATTTGATGATGTTATAGACACTTTTGCGGTACAGAAAGCTCGAAGGAAAGATTTTTTTAATAAATAACTTATTGAAATTAAATTGTTATTTCATTGTAAATGTACCCGTACTCTTGAAAATAAAATTGTTATTAGTGTTGGATAACTATACTTAAATGGTTTATTAAAATTAAATTAAGTACAACGTGACGATTTTTACTGATAGGGCCCCATCAAAGAAAGAAAGAAAGAAAGAAAGAAAAATTTATTGGCATTTAAACAGAAAAACATATGAACAAAACAAAAAAAAAACATTAAAAGTAAACACCAAAAGGACACAACTCAGTTTAGGCTGCAACATTGTTACAGCGCTGATTTTCAGTTGTGCCCTTGCCGATGTCTCACGACACTCACCCACGCCATCAAAAGAATTTGCCAAGGGCCCCAGATGGTATAGTTACGCCACTGGTAGGAGTCATCATCATTCGCTTTTCTCATTCATTATAAACCTTTTTTTTTTCCAGTTTATAATGTGACCTTCTTATTTACTTATATTACATATACACTGGCCGGCGGGATTTCAAATGAAAAAGAACTACAGAATCGAAGAAAAGAAAAAAGGGAGATTGACAGGTTTTTTTTACGACAGAGGATATTCTGGAGAGAGAGCCTTAAAGAGAAGATGTACGGAATATATATAATTATAATGAAAGAGATTCAGATTTTCTTTAAAAGGAATCAGAACCAGACTGAACGAATCCAACTCTTATTTTCATTAAGTCAACGAGATCCGCTTATACCCTATCTTTACCTGTGATCCTGTCGAAAAAGGGAATAAAGCTATTTCAACGGAAGATCCAACGGAAGACGTGAACAACGGAAGATAAAAATATCTATATATTATATAAGGACTATAGTGTTTTTTGTGTTCTTAGGGACTATAATGAAATTAAAGTGTAGTGTTTCCTTAAAATCTCCATGTTTTCTTATAGCCCGCCACCCCCAACAATGATTCAGAATTGTTACACTACAAGTACAAAACTCAGCCGATGGTGGAACGCTAGTGTGAATATTTCCGGCATACCTCTCGTCACTTGAGTACCGCAGCAAAGAGGGTCTTTTGCAAGTAGTTTATTCAATAGCTGAAAGCAACAATGTGGTGTGTCTCAATAAAACCATTGTTCTTTATAGAAAAAGTGTCGCCTTTACCTATCGCCTTTGCCAATTTGTGTATATACATGGTATGCATATTATTAAATCGGTTTTGGTTAAAAAATTTCTTCATGTAAGTGATGAATTATGAGATTTAACTTAATGTATAAAACGTAATACAAGTAATGAATATACTAGTTGACCCAGCGGACGTTGTCCTGCCAGAACCCGAAAATAATTCCGTAACCCGATTGTGGCTCCACCTATCGGGTCGAGGGTAGGATAGGAGGGTGAAAAATACTACGACCTATTCTCATACCTAACAAATATACAAAAAAAAAAAAACATAAAAAACAGCCCAGCCGTTTCGGAGTAGTGTTGCTACAAACACGGTGACATGAGAATTTTATATATTAGATAAATAAATCTCTAAGTATTACTCACCAAACCTTCCTGCTAACATTATTCTGATAACAAAGTCGTGTAAAGTAACCAAAAAAGTAATTCGATATCGACTTCCGACTTATTTAAACACTAAAATAAATTCATTGAACCTTCAAAAAATATTATTTTGTGAAATAAACGATATTTTTATTAATATAATAATTAAACTCAAATTTTATCAATAAAAGCACACACACAGTAATCTCTCTTAATTTAAGCGTCTACTCTTAGACAAGTTGATGGTGATGGGCGAAGAGAATAGTTGGGCGAAAAAGAAGGTATAGTTGAAGAACATTAGGGAATGGTTCGGGCTAGCCAACGCAGTTGAACTGTTCGACGAAAAAAAGACAGAGAGGACTGTTCCAGGCTGATCTCCAACCTCCACTAGTTGGAGAGGCACCGCAAGAAAAAAGAAGTATTTTTACATAACCTTTCAATAACAACTTTCCGCGTCCATGCGCTGCTAGCCGCTCTCTTGAAATCATCACTCCAAGATATGTCCACCCAAAACACCAGATATGTCTCCAACGGTTCTCCGCATACCGGAGTCGTATCCAACTACCTAATTTCAAAAATCTTAACTCGATCTCGACGATGCACGATGTATCGAAATTAAATTCCATAAACAATCTTATTCGCATTTCAAATCACAAAATTGTGTCACATTTTTAGCATTCACAATTGCAAACGCTTTAGCATTTCAAATGTGAAACCTAACCCTTAACACGTCGCCTTAAGGTCTAAACTGTTCTTTCAAGGCGGTTAATGTAAGTAAGTGGGTTGTAAAAGTTTGCAAACAAAAAGTAGACAATTGGCGAGTTGACCGTTTTCATAGCTGCACTGTGACAATCGGGTCATCAGATTACTGCACGGAGCGGAAGGTGTCGCCGATCTCTCTAATACAACCTGCAAATAAATAACATTTTGACGAATAAGCAAATGTATATTCGTCCATCTATAGAAATCGTCAAAACGCAAAAATATCTCGGATTAACTATAGACGACAAATTTAATTGGAAGCCTCATATCGAACAAGTTTGCGGTAAACTAAGGACCTACCTTGCAAATATTACGATATTAAAAAAATCGCATTCCGTATAAAGTGAAACGTATGCTTTATTATGCACTGGCAGGACCCTATATACAATATGACCTTACTAGTTACGGTAGCACCTATAAAACTCATATGAACAAAATTTACAAAATACAGGTAAAAATTCTAAAAACATTAGTCTCACCTAAATTAAAAAATATATGTTACGAAGATGAAAACGATCTTTTTAAGGGCTTCACTGAGGCAAATGACATTTACTATAGAACTCGCTGGCGGCGGAGACAATTTAACGGGCCTAGAAATGGTGTTTTTTTGTTTTTACCATTAGAACATTACACAAAAAAAATATTTTTATTAATACAATTTTTTAATCTGATATTAACTTATTAATAGGTACAGGATTCATATGCGTGCAATAAGCCGTTTTCGAGAGAATTTTCAATAAAGGTCAAATTCTTCTTGTGTTCTAACTTTTTTTGTGGAGTTTCTATTACTTTAACGAAAATTCTAATTAATACAATTGGTTCTTCACATGTTTAAGTATAATATATATATTTTTCAAAGCAATTGTCTCGTCTATTTCTTGTAACATCTTCATTAAACAATGGATATTTTTAGTATTTAGCGTTTGTCTCCCCCTTAAGCAGTGTAACATATTACCAATAAACACTCAATTTGCTTTTTCACTACTGAAAGAACAATATTTTAATGAATCCTTAAAGAGAGTGGATGGAACACCCTGTATGCACTAGGGCAATTTCAAAGAAGCGGTTATGTACACAGCGTGCCAATAATATGTACGGGGAATGGAGTACCGCTTATATTGTCCCGCGCCTTATCAATAGCCTACCTTCAGATCTGTGTAACAGCATAAACACTAAAAATATTAAAATTAAATTAAAGGAATATTTCTTAAATTGTATTTGATTATATCAACATTGTAATTAATTGTACATAGTTAGATGTTAAATCTTTTAATATTTTAATAATAATTTAAAGCATAGTATGATAGCAAACGGTTAAACCTAGGTGGTTTTTAATGCTATCATTATATTAATGTATATTTAGTTTTCTTTTTAAATTGTTAAAATTATAAATAAATAAATAAAATAAATATTTCTCGCCTAATACAAATGAACAAATCGAACTATTGAATTTGTTGTTTAATTAATAATAAACTATTCTAAACAGATATTAAAGTTTTAATTCCGTTGAATATTTATAAATATAATAAAAATCGTGTATAAGCGAGCCGTGCCTATAAATTAAATATTTTTTCAAAAAACAATTTGTAAAGGTTGCACTTATGTTACCGAGATCAAAAAATGGTTTTAAGAAATGTTGTCTATTTGTCTGTGCGTTTGTGCAAGCTAATCTCAGAAACGGATTAACCAATTTGATGCGGTTTTTACTGTTGTATTGTAGCCAGCTTCCCGTAACATTTAGTGTTTATTTCATTCCAATCGGTTTACAAACAAAAAAGTTACGCGCTATACCGAATACCACGCGTAGGAAATTGTGGGCTCAGCTATTAGTAAATTAATAAATCTTCTCGTGAGCGAACAGAAGCTAAATAGAATTTAAATTTATTGATTGTAATTTTAATTAAATTGATTAATTAAATCAAATAAAATTATATATGAACAACTAAATGAACTAATTAGTACCCAAACAAAAAGTATTGACTTAATATCATTTTAATCAAATTAAAGTGTTCTCATAAATATAATTTTTAAAAATTCAATTTGATATCACACATTCATTTTTTTTTTGTTGTAATAAGTATTTACTTACCTTAATAATTTATCAACTTTATATTCAAAAGACCAAAGTTAAAAACTTCGTCAGCGTTTTAAGTTAAAAGGTGACCAGTGTCATTGGCAAGTAAGGCAGTTTTTAAAATAGAAAAGTTTGTAAACAGAACTCAACCTGGTTCTGAACCTGCATCTGTCGTTACGGCAGCCGAGCGTTAGAGCTACTGGGCTATTACAACATTTAATAACATAAGTGCCCTGGGGTCTTTATTGTTAACAGCTGTTTTTAAGCTTTTTTATTACATTTAATGGGAAAATATAAATATGAATTTCATATTGAAATATCAAGTACTTATCTGTATCCGTTACTTTTTAGGAATCTTTAACTTACATTTTATATTTTATATATATGTGGCGCGCGCGCGCACACACACACACACACACACACACACACACACAGAGAGAGAGAGAGAGAGAGACAGACACCCAAATCTCCTTTTCTTTTAATGACTATTTTTAATTCTAAAATTTTATATCTTATTAAATTCTGGCCTTTACAATACAAGCTATGCTTAATGTATAGGTCACCGAGAAACTATTCATATGTGTAAACTATCTGTAAATTTAAAATAAATAAATAAATAAAATAAATAAAATAAATATTATTTAATTTTATTGCATTAAATCTTAAAGATATGTATGTACCAATACTGAAGATATATACTATTTAAATTAATATTATTTATTTATTTAATGCAATATTAGTATTTGGGATTCTTTATTGAGACGTAATGAAACCGAACCGTTTTTGAAGAGATTGATAACTGGTGATGAAAAGTGGATGACGTATTACAAGAACATGCGAAAAAGGTCATGGTCGCAGATCGGTTAGGCACGATTCTCACTATAAAGCCGTTCACAGTTCGTTCTCGGTCCAATCTCGGTTTGATAAAATAATGAAGTAAAAAATATATGGCTTCACAGACTGTGCCAAAACGCGGGTTAACTCGCAATAAGGTGATGCTGTGTATGGTGGGATTGGAAGGGCATTGTTCATTATGAGCTTTTAGCGCCGGGCAGAACCGTCTATTCGGATCTCTACTGCCAACAACTGATGAGATTTAAGCAAGTAAGTTGAAAGGAAGCGGCTGGAATTGATCAATAGAAAGGGTCTTTCATCAGGACAATGCTAGACCACACCCAAAAATTAAGAGAATTTCGCTGGGAGGTGTAAATGCATCCACCATATAGCCCTGAAGTTGCACCTTCAGAAATCCACCTATTTCGGTCCCTTCAGAACTCTTTAGGCAGTGTCAGATTAAAATCAAGGAAGGGCTGCCAAAACTACTTGTCGCGTTTTTTTGATCAGAAGTCCCACAATTTCTACAGCAACGGGATCATGTCACTACCTACAAGATGGCAAAAAGTCTTCGAACAAAATGGCACATACATACTGTAATCTCTATATATAAAAATGAATCCCCATTTCCCTTGGTCACGGCATCACACGTGAACGGGTAGACCGATTTTAATTCGGTTTTCACTAATGGAAAGAGGGATAAACGGGGAACGTTCATATATATAAAAATTGCACCCCGGGCGAAGCCGGGGTGGGTCGCTAGTTAAATATAAATAAACTTTTCATATAAAATGCGAAGAAGCTTTTTCCCTAACGTATATATCTCTTTTTTATAACTAAACATTTATTGCCTAACAATGTTTCTGTCTCCAAATTGCCACTAAGTAAGCTAGCTCTTATTATAGATACCTACCAATAAGTCTAGACTTTTAAACATATAATGCTTAATGGGGACAAGGTGTTGTTGTTATTAAAAGTGATTGCAGAAAATGTGATTCACATAATTTACACTATGTAGGTCTCTGTAGTTGTAAAAAATAGGCCAATCGAACTATAACTCAGAGTTGTTATTAACAATTGATTACGAGCAAATTAAAGAGACTTTTTATCAACTTTGACCCATTTTTAAACTATACATGTTGCTTATTTATTTTTATCTATGACATGTTTTCTTTAATGAAAACAAATATCTCTGTTCAATTATATTTTTACTTGCCTCTTTAACTAAGTACATACATATATTCAAAACCAAGTAATTTTCAGTGAAGTACATTGGTCATTCACACACCTGGTGTGATTTATTTATTGTTCGAGGTAGCCTCAATAATTTTGTAATTATTTTATAGATTTGTTGATAATCTTAGCATATTTATAATATAATGTATTTATCGCGAATTGCTCCTTGACTTATTTACCTTATAAAAAACGGGACGAGCGCGAGTTGAACTCGCGTGAAGAGGGTTCCGTCCGTACGATGTTACCTAGCCGCACAATATTGAGTGATTTACCATGTTATTTTAATATCGTGGACTTCTTATAGGTTTTCCTATTATCTATAAGTAGAAAACTAATTTCTGTATTTTTCTGTATTTAGGTTCAGTAGTTTCGGAGATAGGGAATGGTCGGACAGACGGACACACAAGTGATCCTATAAGGGTTCCGTTTTTTTATTCGGACGTACGGAACCCTAAAAACGAAAGTAAAATACATAATTTGTTGAGAGCCATTTCTCCTTCGATGTGTCAACGATATAGTTGTAAATAAAGCTTTCTATGTATATGTCAGTTGGACAATTTAAGTCACTTACTCTCACTACGGTTTCTAATATGTTTGAATAGAGCAGAATTTTAGTTCTAAGTTCGCTCGCCTATTAGGAAATTAATTATAAACTAGCTTGTGCTCGCGACTTCGTCCGCCTATCTTTAGAAATTATTACTTGTTGATAATGTACCTTTTTATAGGTGAAAGAGTTTTTAAAATCGGTCCAGTGGTCTTTGAGTTTATTCATTACAAACATACAAAAAATACATACATACATACAAATCCTTTCTCTTTATAATATTAGCTTAGATATAAATAACGACATATCATAGCCAATCGGCTATGACATATCTTTACTTATTACATACACGCATAGAAGAGCCCTGTATCTAGCAGTGTAAGGCTTTTACTTGTACAGTACAGTACAATACAGTGCAATGTTAAAGAACCTTTTCCTCTAAATAATTATCATATTATTTATTCATTAAACAATATTATTTTATTGTGATATTATTATATTATTTATTAAACGATTTTTTTTTATTATAATAATGTGTTATTTTTTTAATACAGATCGCCACACGGACACATGACTCGGTAATAAAATCAATCAAAATGGTCGACACACAGCACTTCTGCCTTCGCTGGAACAACTATCAAAGCAGTATCACAAGTGCGTTCGAGAACCTTCGGGATGACGAGGACTTCGTTGACGTGACGCTCGCTTGCGACGGAAAGAGCTTGAAGGCTCACAGAGTGGTCTTGTCGGCGTGTAGTCCATATTTCAGAGAGTTATTAAAGGTATGATATTTGGCTTTCACCTTGGACCTTATCCGTCCTTTTAATGCTGCTAGAGAAAAGTTACGGCGTGTATTACTACTATTTTTTTTACTACTAGCTTTAGTACGCGAATTTGTCCGCGCCCCATTTTCTTAAGTGTTCAAACATTTATTCATTTTTATTTTTCATATAATTTTGTCAGGCTTTGTTTTTTTTTTTGTGTGTCTCAGACAAGGTTTATGCTAAATTTTGTGATGATCAGTTGAGTACTTTAGACGTCAAAGCGTAACAAACAAACAAACAACTCGCTTTCATATTAACTATTATTTTTAAGCTTGCAACGAATATTCGATTACTATTCGGTATTCGGCCTATTTGGCTGCTTTTATTATATTCGGCCGAATGCCGAATATCTACATATTATTCAGCCGAATACTTAAGTAATATATTTTGTTATAGGGAGATATATATTCATCTTTTCATTTCTCTTATATAATCATTTAAGTAGTCTTTGGTACACAAAGCAGGTACATAATCATCTTCTAAATTAGAAAAGTTAAGAATTTTTCAAAATTTAGAAGGGGAAAGTTATGGTGTAGAAAGACTAATTTTTCTGCATTTTTACGAAGTAGTTTACTCCTTTTTTTCTCGTAGACGACATGCGATATCCACGAAATAAACTTGTCTAAACATGCAGTGCTTTAGCAATATACCGCGCAGAGCAACTGCGGGCTGTACAAGTTTTGGTGCTAGAATCTGGCCGAATAT
The DNA here is from genome assembly GCA_910589475.2 of Bembecia ichneumoniformis. NCBI lineage: Eukaryota > Metazoa > Arthropoda > Insecta > Lepidoptera > Sesiidae > Bembecia > Bembecia ichneumoniformis. The sequence goes on from OU342532.1 coordinate 18,169,334, forward strand.
TCGGCTATTCGGTCAGGGGGCTCGCCGAATATTCGGTATTCGGTATACTGCCGAATATACTATTCGTTGCAAGCCTAATTTTTTTTTTTTTTTTTTTTTTTTTTTTTTCAAATTAAAAAAGAAAAACCTACTTTTAGTAAATCGTAATGGGTAATAATGTGTGTGTGTTCTTTTTATTTTTTTCTATTGTAAACCGATAGCTTTAATAATTATGTAATGGTGTGCATACTATTAAGTTAGATGCATATTCAATAACAGAAAATATACCTTCTATATGTAAATGTATCAGTATGTATTTAGTTGGTAAGCCTCTTTAATAAATAAATAATGTTAGTTTGAATTGTATTACACTTAGTTGGACAAAATATAAAAATAACTTGAAACCGTTTCTTAAACAAATCGAATAGACTCAAACATATAATGATAAAAATAATGACTGACATCGCGTCGAATTTTTATATATTTTTTGACAACCCACATTTTTTTCGGGTACCTAATATATTTTTTCAGGTAAAAAATATCCTATATGTTAATCCAGGCAATAAACTATCGGTGTGCCAAATTTCATCGAAATCCGTTCAGTAATTTTTACGTGAAAGAGTAACAAACAATACATCCATCCTTGTAGTAGAGAAGTATTGGAGAAATCTTTTTTTTTGTTTCCATACTTTTAGTTTTAACAATATATTATATTTATTACATAAGTAGGCACGTGGAAATAATAATAAAATATAATATTCAATCCTAACAAATCTCAAATGTATGGTTCTATAAAATACGTATAATATATTCAAACACAAAATACAATAATAAATTGAAGTAATAAAATGTGATAACATTTGGTCGGGTCTATTTTCATAATTTTAACAATAAATAATAAAATAATAATAAACTGGAAAGAATAAAAAAAGCAATAAACTATTATTTAAAACTCTTGTCAGGTGTGGGGTTCGAACCCACGCTCCCTCTCGGGAACCAGAGCTTAAATCTGGCGCCTTAGACCACTCGGCCAACCTGACTCGAACGCTACTTGCGAAACTATGAATCATATTAAGAGTGTTGTGTTATCAAAACGATTTTTAATTTAGTATTACAAAACATTTCGTTTCATTTTGTTGTTTCTATTTATATTTAATTTTATTAATTTTTTTTATTTAACTTTAGTTTAATTTTTATTTATGCTACTTACAATAGTAATAATAGTACAGTTAGGTAAACCGTCCATGATTTTAGACACTTTAAAAAATATGTCTAAATAAGGTTAGCAATGATATATTATTTTCCAAAGAACTTTTTAATTGTTAACTTACGTCTGGATTGCTTTAATTTATCTTTTTTTTTTTACTTTTTTTAACAATACACATATAATCGCGAATATCTTAATTTCATTTAAATACTATTTTAATTTTGATGCTGACTGTACTCTAAAGTGAAAGGACATACTTTCATATTTATAAGCCATGAGTAAGGCATGTCATCCCTCTTTAACCCTTAGTTCTTATCCGGTTAAGGCGTTGCTTATATTTCTAGGCGACAGAAGCCACATTTGATCAATTAACTCATCAGCTAAATATTGTTGTTTATGCGATATTAGCGATATTATTGTTTAATATGTTATAATGTTCATCACCAGTCAACGCCATGCAAACACCCCGTGATCGTGTTGCAAGACGTGGCATTCACAGACCTGCATGCCCTGGTCGAGTTCATTTACCACGGCGAGGTGAATGTCCACCAGCGCAGCCTCTCCTCATTCCTCAAGACGGCTGAGGTGCTGCGCGTCTCCGGCCTCACACAGAACGATGACGCTCAAGGGGTATGTGGGGTCTCAATGCGTTGTTATTTCAAAATTTTTGTGCTAAGAGTCTCGCTTAGTGAACAGATGTGCGTATGCGACACTACAAGCGACGTGCCAAGGTAGCTGGGTAAGTCACCGAGCGAGTCACAAGCGTAGCGAACGAACGTGTTGGTAAAGTCGCATAGGTAGTGACTTTACAATTTACAATGAAAGAAGTTCTAATTGCTGCTGTTTTTAGAAGATAAAGAGAACCACCATGGAACCCATCGAATAAACACTATTAATCCATTTTCAACTTTATTACTTTAAGCATTGAGTTTTCAATCAGTAGTAATTTTTTAGAGATTGGCATATTTGTTCTGTGAAAATGAATTGTGCGTCACCAAGCTAAATGCCTTGTATGTAACCATTTGCATATATACACAAGCGTAGCTCCTAGCTTAGTTCTAAGCCATACGTATAGTATGGCTTTAGCCTTAATGAAGCATATTTGTGTGCCGAGCTATACAATCTCTAAATATTTAGGAACACAGCTGAAAGCAGCCAAGCAAACGTAAAAGCTGTTACCATCTTTCAAGCACACATAAAAACTAGAAACAGTTTCTATATGTGCAATTTGTAAAAATAATTGCTTATTAATTAAGTTGTGTCAAGTTAATTAAAGTTTCAAAGAAAATAACTCGGTGGCTTCCCAACAGCCTCTGGTGCAAAGGCTGGTGCGTGACGCGGAAGCGGCCGTATCCCCGCACACGCCCCCTCACCCCGCGCACACCCCGCACACACCCCACACCCCGAGTTACAGCGAGAAACTGGAGGAGGCTCTCCACTCTTCGCACCCGCCACCGCCCAGCATGCACCCGATGCTGCGGCGAGTGCCGCTACCGCCCAGACGCATGAGCCGCTCGGCGGACAACTCGCCTGACGTCATCAAGCGAGCCCGCCACGACAACAACAACACCGAGCAGCCGCAGATACACGCCGCTGACTTCTCCACGAAGAACCACTCGCTCGTGAACAACACCCGGGCCCACAACGAGCCGGGCAACAACGGGAACGGCATCTCCAACAGCAGCTCGTCTCCTTCGCCGAGACTCATGGATGAGGTTAAGAACGAACCGCTAGACATGATTTGTGGACCGAATGCTGACATAGACCGGAGCATAGACGACACCCCGCCGCACTCTCATCTGAGACAACTTGTGAGTACTCTTAATACTACCCTCACACTTATCAAGCCTGGACCATTTCTTTTAGTAAGGTCTCGTTTAATTGATCCCTTTAATTGATTTATAAATCAAATCAAATTCAGTCAATTAAGTCTATTTTCAGGCTTATATCACTTGTAATATATTAACGAAATAGTTTGTTTAACGCCAACTGTTGACGATTTTCAATAAAACTATTGCATCAATTATATTAACTATTGCAGGGGCCCCGGGTTCGATTCCCGGCGGAGTCAAGTTTGAAAATTTTAATGTAATTTTCAAAATTGACTCTGGTCTGGATTTGAAAAGTAGTGGTAGGTCACACTGCGTTTCGCAGTCATTTGGGCAGCCCGCCTGGCGGCAGTGACCACCCCCTTACAGGAGACCACTGTGAAATAACAGCATATACGTGCTGTTGTGTTTCGGTGAGTGAGTAAGGGATGCCAGAGCCCATCTCCTTATCCACTCCTAATCCCTTATCCTTAATCCTACTGTAGTCGGCAGCGCACTTGCAGCAGCTGTGGCGTTGCTTGTGTTATAGGCGACGGTAGCCACCTACCATCAAGTGGACCGTCAGCCTGTCTGTCGACATAACATAAAAAAAAAAATGAAACTTGTGTTTGCCAGCGTCATCCAATTTTTTCTTTTAAATCCGGATATACACATTGTGGAATTTCATAAAAATGACAAAAATTACTAACCGGAGATGTAATATTAGTGCTTTAAACGGCTTCGTTATGAAATTGACGTCTGGAGCAATTATCGTGTCACAATCGCGCCACAGTAAACAATCTCTTTTCCAGCTACAGAATGACATTGAGATGATACCGAGTATTAGATCCGTCGTCTAGCTAGTATTCGTACCCGGAACTCGCCGAGTGTCGAGTGACACACAATTGTCACATTACACCAACGACGAGTTCAAGTTGTGAATAGTCGAGCAATGCGAATGCGCCATTTTAGTGGCTACTCGTAATGTAAAATAATACACAAATTCCCATTATTTCAAATCAAAATCAAATCAAAATATTTATTTATCAATTAGGTTTCTCCAAGAAACTCTTATGATCGTCATTTGGAGTTACCAGTTAAATTTAAATTTACCAGGGTTTCGGAAAAAAAGCCAAGATGACGATCCTGAGAAGAAACCCCGAAAGGAACTCAGGATACTATTCTTTTTGTCATCTTTACAATATAAAAAAATTACAATAATTATAATCATACACTTAATACCTAAGGTAAATATACAATACTAAGCATAGTATGAGCTCCGAATCCAGGCTTTAATTCCAGGCTTCATTGTCACTTAAATAATCAGTAACCTTATAATAGCCTTTCGAGAGGAGTTTGGTTTTAATGACATCTTTAAATTTATTTATAGATAAGGTTCTGATCATCTCAAGCAGTTTATTATAAAACCGTATACACTGACCCATAAAAGAATTACTTATCTTGTGGAGTCGCGTCTTATGTAAATCTAAATTATTTTTAAACCTAGTACCTATATTGTGTACATCACATTTTTTATTAAATTGACTAATATTTTTATGCGCGTAAATTCAGTGAGAATTAAAAATTATCTACCCTATTGACATATTTTCGAGATTGGTGCACAATTAATTGAGCAAATAATTATATTAATTATATTTGCCTTATATAACTTAACGGACTATAGCATTTGTAATGCATTTTAAAATATATCTGTAAGTTAAAAAAATTTGCCGAGCCCGTTGGATGAGTGGTTAGGGTGCTTGCCTTAACACTCTGTTCTAGGGTTCCCGGGTTCGATTCCCGGCAGGGTCAAGTTTGAAAAAAAAATCAAATTTTCAAATTTGGCTCTCATCTGGATTTGGAAAGTAGTGGCTGGGCACACTGCGTTTTCGCAGCCATTTGGGCAGCCCGTCTGGCGGCAGTAACCACCTCCTTACAGAAGACCACCGTGAAATAACAGCACGTGTGATGTTGTGTTTCGGTGAGTGAGTAAGGGATGCCAGAGCCCATTTCCCTATCCACTCCTAATCCCTTATCCTTAATCCTACTGCAGTCGGCAGCGCACTTGCAACAGCTGTGGCGTTGCTTGTGTTATAAGCGACGGTAGCCACCTACCATCAAGTGGACCGTCTGCCTGTCTGCCGACCTTAACATATAAAAAAAAAAATTCAAAGCATCTCACGAATTGGGCTGTCATGACAGCCATGACAGTCCCATTTCCTTATTGCCGTCTAATCTCTTACAACGTTTGCTTCTGTTAATAGGCGACGGTAACCACCCACCATCAAGTGGACCGTCAGCCTGTTTGTCGATCTTAACATAAAAAAAAACACATATTAAATCAACGACATTGCGTAAATGTAAATAAATGCTATTTTAGGTTAATGTTTCACGTGTTCGAATGTATTTTGTGGATTGCCTCAGGGTATGGGTCCACCTTCACGCGGCAGCTCCGCCGAGGCAGACGATCGTACACCACCGCCTCAACTTCCACCTTCGCCGTTCATACCGCCACCAGACACGAAGCTATTTGCGCCGTCCAACACATATAACTTCAGCATGGCGGCGTTAACCGATCACCCATCTTTGACAGGTAAATTGACATAGATATGCACAGGAACTTAGAAAAAACTTAGGACTTAGAATTCCTATGGCCGTGAGGAAACAATAATATTTTTTTTACAATATTTGACTAGTTCATTATAATAATTCATTTCTATACACTTTTTAATTATACGGAAAGGTTTATAAGATTATTACAATTGTTTTTTTTTTCTCATTAAAAAAACTTAGGACTTGGAATTCCTATGGCTGTGAGGAAACAATAATATTTTTTTTACAATATTTGACTAGTTCATTATAATAATTCATTTCTATACACTTTTAAATTATACGGAAAGGTTTATAAGATTATTACAATTGTTTTTTTTTCTCATTAAAAAAACTTAGGACTTAGAATTCCTATGGCTGTGAGGAAACAATAATATTTTTTTTACAATATTTGACTAGTTCATTATAATAATTCATTTCTATACACTTTTAAATTATACGGAAAGGTTTATAAGATTATTACAATTGTTTTTTTTTTCTCATTAAAAAAACTTAGGACTTAGAATTCCTATGGCTGTGAGGAAACAATAATATTTTTTTTACAATATTTGACTAGTTCATTATAATAATTCACTTCTATACACTTTTAAATTGTACGGAAAGGTTTATAAGATTATTGCAATTGTTTTTTTTTTCTCATTAAGCATACCTAATTACCTATGTCATTTCCGAGTCTGTTTTGAAGAGAGAAGTGTTAAAATACTCCTCAGTCTAAGAAGACGTCTAAGAGTGGTGCATAAGGGAGGAACTTTTGCTTGTGTGTTTACAGGGCTACCGAACGCGTTGACTCCGGACGGAATGGCGAGCACGTCCCAAGGTGAGTCCGGCTTGTCTAGCAACAAGATTATTTTATGCATACCTACATATTATATTGAGACAAACGATATTTTTAATGCACTGTCTGTCGTATGCCACCATCACCGCTTCCTCTCTGCTCTGTCATTATTAGGTTTATATATCATTATTAGGTTTTATATTTTTTTTTTCAAATGTATGAGGCAATTATCACGTGATATATATAATATATACTATTCTATGTATACAGCATTATCTCCACATAACCCTTCTATATATCTTCATTTTGTGCTCTGTGTTCTGTATTTAATGTTAGCTTTTTGTGTATTGGTTCGATGGGGACACGGGTACGCTCGGTATCTAAGCGCCATCGATGATTGTGTCGGTCATTCTTCACATTGCCCAATATGAGAGATTGTCGATCATTGAACCAAAACGCAATGCGGCGTGCATGTGTATTGTATTGTACCAATAGTTGTATGTATTCTAACTATAATACACAACAGATTTGCTAGCTTGTTTCTAGATGTGACTTTGATACAAGTGTTTTACTAGGCAATCCCTCACTCCCACGTTTCCGCCATTCCGTTGGTCGTTTTTTTATTTTATTTTATTCGCATTATTATTTTTTCTTTAATTTCCATTCAAACATTCCACGTTCGCCGAAACGGATGTACTTAGTCGACCGTTTAGTTCACTATTGGCTGCTAAACACAAAAACACGTTGCGAAGGAAAATTCATTATGAAATTTGTCGAGAACTCACAGTCATCAATAAACATTCACTCGGAGGTTTCCGGATCGAGTAATATTCGCTTTTAGTGTAGCTAGCGGCGGATCCCATGAGTCATTCGCATTTCTAAAAACACTACTCGAATTACCCTCGATCACATTGTCCTGGGAATTAAAATATACGAAAAGTCGGCACATTCAACATTGGACAATGGGCGTCTAGAGTTCGTAACGGTTCGCTTCGATTCAATTAAGAGAAACAGTAATTGTTGGAAATTAATATTTGCGCTCGGCTCGCGTAACACTAGCCGTTTTGTTTGAGCAGTTGACGCGAATGAGTCTCGAGGCTGAACACGTGCTTAGAGTAGATTAGGTGCGGTCGTCCGCTCGTTGCTCGCTCGGATGGCTGTCGTGAAATGTGATGGGGGGTGGCGGTGCTTAAGCGAGAGGCTACGATAGAGAGAGTGCATTAAAAGCGCGTCCGAAAGCTTCGATGGGGCTAACTACTTGTGTTGTGACCAGGTGGCGCCCGCACCCCCCAAGAAGATTACAGATGCGAGCCGTGTAACAAGAGCTTGTCGTCCCTCACCAGACTCAAACGGCATATTCAGAACGTTCACATGAGACCCTCCAGGGAGCCCGTGTGTAACATTTGCCGGCGGGTTTACTCCAGCCTGAACAGCCTCAGGAACCACAAGTCGATCTACCACCGCAAGCAACAGCCCTCCGCGACCTCCGGCCAGGGGCCCTTCTACCCGGTCAACTGACGCCCGCCCCGACGCCAAATCTTACCTTACACCACGTTGCCATTCGAAGAAACAAAGCTGCCATCCTAACCACCCGAATGCCATAATCTTGCCCATAGACACTTATTAATTTAAAAGATAACTTATGTAACGCGATAAATGTTCCTAACACTTGTACATAGCGATAGTTTTACATGATACATGTAATTGCATGCGCATCGAGTCTTTATGTATAATCTTTCTCACCTAATACTAATACCAAGTGCTACGCTGCACCGCCGCCGTCACTGCGACGGCGCCGGTACCAATGCACACCTCTCTGGAACCAATTGGGACATCTATGATCGGTACACACATAACCACCAACGTTCTCTTTCGAATCATTACAGCGCATTAGTCAAGTAACGGTTTAACACGGTCAATTGCCTCTACAAGCAAAGCAGGTTCTCAAAATTCGAAGCCACATTCGAGTGGCGCTTTCATTGTGCCAATTGGTTCCTTAAAAATGGGACCCGTTGGATGCGAGCGGTCGCACTGGTGTTGGATACGATACGGGTAGTGTGGGCTACTGTTGACTAATGCGCTAATGTTGGTTGTTATGTGTGGCGCAGTTGGCCCCCTGGGGGCGGGCCACCGGTGCGAGGTTTGCGGCAAGCTGCTGTCCACCCGACTCACGCTGAAGCGGCACACGGAACAACAGCACTTGCAGCCGCTGCATTCAGCGCGCTGCAGCCTCTGCCACAAGGTGTTTCGTACTCTCAACTCGCTCAACAACCACAAGAGCATCTACCACCGTCGGCAGCGGACCGCACCTCAGCCCGCTCTGCAGGCGCAACCGCAGAATCTCACCACCAGTCCCGACTCCAAGGTCGCTCCGCATCACGCCATCGACTTTTACAAGTTCAAGGACCAGTTCAATGTCTAATTCCCTCTATTCTCCATCCTTTATCCTTTAACCTACTAAGGTGTCGCTCGTATTATAGGCGACGGTGACCACCCACCATCGAGTGGTCCGAATATTAGAAATACTCACTGCTTAATTTTCAAATTGAACTTGTAAACGATCATGACCTTGTACCACTTCAAAGGCCATTCCAATCTGTTACAATGGTGGGCGGAGTTGATCAATTTCTCCATCCCCAGCTATGTGCAATACATAATGCCTACATATGTGCAAACTTCGGTGTGTGACTATAAAATACCTAAATTTTTACACTGCATTAAAATGTGTGACAATAAGTCGAAAAAGAAAAATAATTATTTTGAGAAATGAAAAAAATCTTGGTGCTGTAAATTTAATATTAGGCTTAATTGAAATTTAAAAAAATTGTATGTGTAAGTATCGAAAGAGGCATATTGTTTTAACTCTTGTGTTCATTTTCGGCATCTCGCAATTATTTCCTACATGATCTCACTCTTAGATATTTATACGAGATTACTTAAAAAAAAACTATAACAAATTATATACACAGTTATATAATTGGCTTATGAGGCTTTCTTCAAATTATACTTTTTATCTTTAGGTGTTTATTGTTCTTTTACCGTAAGACTGATCAGATTCAAGACATAGCACCAATAGTGAGAAACAAACGGACATTTATCACATACACACATACAGTCACCATAGATAAAGAAACCGGACATTTACGATAACAACCAAATCATGATTGATACTACAACATTTGCAACAACCCCCCACAGAACCCTTCCCCAGTACAACAAACACACGATTCTATTAATATTATCGCTTATAAGTCGACATTTTTTTTATATATTCCTCTTAAAGTCGAGTTTCATGTTTTGCCAATATAAAAAAAAATGCAAAGTGAATCGAAAGGTGCCATTTTGAATTATTATATATGGCTATAATTTTTATTAATACATAATATACATTATATATTTAGTTTAGTCGGATACTTAGTTACTTTTTCAAACGATTTTATCACAACCTTGTGTTCAAACTATAATTATTATTATTATTATCACTTTTTAGGATTACTTTTTTTATTATTTTATTTGTCGACTCATGTCATGTTTTACTGTACATTCTGTCAGAAATAAATAATTCATTAATAAATTAAAAAATAGCGTAAACGTTTTGAATAATTCTCAGTGTTGAATGTTCCTAAATTTCAGCAATGCGTTTTTTATAATTATCAATGAGAGTAGTTACATACGTGTCTTTGTTTAATATTGCTGCTTGCCATAAATAGTTTACTAACGGAAATAAATAAGGATTTTTTTTTATTTATATAACATTCTCTGAAACTCCACTTGGATTAGAGTAAGCGTTCAATTTGACTCTCTTGCCACAAAACTAACTAAGCTAAGCTAGAACTAAGCTAAGCTGAACTATACTAAGCGAGAAAAACATAGAAGAAAAAATTAAGTTGAAGCATTTTGTGGTGGGCGAGTCAGAGGCTTGTTTAAACTTTAAGTTAAATACGTAATTGTAACTTAAATCTTATAAAGAACAGCTCTTTTGTAATTCACTCTCACATCGACTATTCTATATAGTAAACAATATTTTATCCATCGATATTTTTTCAAAGGACACAATTCAGTGTCGCTATTGTTATATTATTTTTTAATAGTTATAAGAATTAGGTATATTTAGATGGTACATTTGTGTACAGTCGGCAACAGCGAAAGGTACACGAAACTAATGAAAAAATGAACATTATATTCTAGGTCATAAGAACGTGTGCATGTAACTTTCTATGCTGTCGAGTGTACACGTGGGCACTTTATTTGTTTTTAATTTTGTTGCTATGTAAAAAAAAATAAGTGACCTGTCAATAGCGAATAACGAACGAGACATTTATAAAAAGGTAAATAGTTTTATTAAAATTTTAATAACATTTTTCCATAATTCGAAAAAACAACACATCAATAAGTGATCATTTTAAAAATGTATTTCCTATTAACCAATTTTAGGTAATTATTTTTTAATTCATTTGATTATAAAATGCGACAGACATGTTAACGGTTCCATTGATAATATTAGGTGGCCTGTAAACACATCACCAAGTAATATTCTGAGATGAGAAAGAGTAAGACGTAATGGGAAATGCAATAGGATTTGACATAACTGTTGGGTTTCGGTTAGTTATGCCATTGCGTTTCATTGCGGTCTTCTGTACGGGTTTAGTTACTTCCGAGTTTTTTTTTTAATGTTAAGGAGACAGGCTGATGACGGTCCACTTGATGGTAGGTGGCTACCGCCGCCTATAACACAAGCAACGCAAAATCTGCTACAAGTGCGCTGTCGCCTACAGTAAGATTAAGGATAAGGGATTAGGAGGGAATAGGTAAAGGATTTTTGAACATTACCCTGTCATAACGTAGTTATTCTAATGGATGAATTTATCAGTTAACATTTATATTTTAAAACGCTCTGAAGTGTTTAGCAATTGCGCCTTTTTGGTAATAGTCAATAGCGGAATGAAAAAAAAATTAATTGAAATCGGCCATAGCATTTCACTTTACCTATTAATCTAAGACACTAGTTGATGACACGACTTCGTCTCCATAGAATTGCTACTTCAACTAGCCCGTTTTTATCTCCATACATAAAATTAATCACACTGCGTTTCGCAGTCATTTGGGCAGCTCGTCTGGCGGCAGTAACCACCACCTTACAGAATACCACCGTGAAATAACAGCATATACGTGCTGTTGTGTTTCGGTGAGTGATCCCTTATCCAATCCTACTGTAGTCGGCAGCGCACTTGCAGCAGCTGTGGCGTTGCTTGTGTTATAGGTGACGGTAGCCACCTATAATCAAGTGGACCGTCAGCCTGTCTGTCGACCTTAACATAAAAATAATAATAATAATTGATTGGTTGCCCAAAAAAATGTTCATCCTCGATTACAACCCTATAATTTTTATTTTTGCAACAAAAGGTAATGTTCTCCTCAAAGGTTCGATCTAGATATATAGATATAACAAAATTCACTAAAATTGCTTGCGTGGTTTAGGCGCGGAAACTTAAGGCGACGCAGCGATAAACAAATTAATACGGCTGTGATTGCATACGAAAACGAGAGCGCACTTGCTTATACGACAAAACAATTTTTTATTAAAAAACTATAATGTATTTTAAGAAATCCAACTGTAAAATTAAAGTGTATGTTTATACTAATGTACATAGAAAATTTGGAGGTATAAATTGGTCCCGTTTGCCTGTAAAATGTAAATCTGTGTTTTAAAAGAGGTTTCTTTGACGATTTTTTTCTCTGTTATAAAAGTTTACCAATCGTGTAATCCAACTGACAAAATTAAGTCAGTAACATGAAAAAACAGATTACCAAACATCTCTTTCATATGTTTTGTCATTGCTGAGAAAAATCTAAATCCCTGCCCACCAAAATTTCCAATTTCCAATTTCTTAAACGAGCCGTGTCTGTTACATTAAATATTAAAAAAAAAAAAAAAATTGCACGGTACTTACGTTACCGAGGTCAAAAAAATAGTGCACGCTAATTTCAGAAACCACTTAACCGATTTGAATGCCGTTTTCACTGATGTATTGTAGCAAGCTTCCCGTAACATTTAGTGTTGGTTTCATTCCAATCGGTTTACAAACAAAAAAAGTTACGCCCTATACCGAATACCAAGCGTACTAAGTTGCGGGCTCAACTAGTTTATAATATTAATTCAATAAAGTATTTTTATAGAAAAGGCTAATTAGACTAACCATTCGACACTGGTCGGATAAAACTAAGGAATAAGGTAGCGCGATATAAAAAAACCACAATGTAAAATTTGCCCACGGCTTCTGAGTTACCTATGCAAACGCTAGAGGCAGCGTACACTGCGTTTCGCAGTCATAAATTGGACCATAATTTACAGAAGACCACTGTGATAATAACTTTATGTGTTTCGATGAGTGAGTAGGAGATGTTAGAGTCTCTATCCCCCTCATTTTTATCTTTTTACTAGGCATTACTTGTGCTTAATAGGCATTCACATACCATCAAAGTGGGATCAAGTTACTCGGGGTGCCGTTTTTACATAAAGAATTTTTATCACCTATTTAAATGCAAGCATTATACTCAAGCGTAAATTTCAAATTTCAAATTTTCAAAATTTCAAATTTCAAAAGTTTATTCTGCAAATAGGCCGCAGGGGGCTCTTTTACATGTCTTGAGTCTACCAGCGCTTCGGAAGGACCATCATAGCCAAGAACCATCATAAATTACATGACACATTATTTTATTAAAAAATAAATCCATTATTATTCATATTTCGTTCGTTATTCACATATGACACTGTATACGATTCGTCACACTGTTAATTTTTAACACTAAACTCAAAATATATTGAAACTAAATATTTATGGAAAAGTTTTAAAAAAATATATCATTTCTTTTAAAAGAATTGATAAAGTTTGAGTATCCAAGTTCGATATAATTTTATATTTCATATAATACTAAATATGTACCTACGATTAAGTAATAATTATTAGTGCCTGCTTTACATTATTGTGTTTAATAATTGTGACAAAAGACATATATTTTGCGTAAACTTCTAAAATGTTTAGAAAGTTTTAGAGCCAGTGTTCGAAACACATAAATTAGAATAAAATAATGTATGCTTTACTGTACTTCGACTAACACTTACGAGAGGCTTCCTAAATATATAAATTAACGCTATTAGTTAAATGTAAGATTCTGTTGTTATTGCTAGATGCATAAACGCTTAGCCATTTAAAAAAAATGTTTAGTTAATCTTACTCTTAGGCTTTATTGTAGTAATGAGTTATGGAATTGGAAGACTAGTGATTTGGTGCTAAATTGGAACGATTGTTTGTTTAAGAGGCGTTAGGAGAAATTCGTGGAGAAAATTCAAAAATGGAATCTTAACTTTTTAAAATATTTCGCGACATTCCCCCCGTGTGAAGAGAAAATGTTAAGTTTTTATTTGCTTAAAATTTGCAAAGTTTGAGAAACTTAGGATTGTTGTTCTTTGTCTAGTAATTTTGTTAGAGCTAAGTATTTTTTTTTTATTGTTAATTTGGGTTTGGGATTACATTAGTTGACTAACTAGATTTAAGGTTTATCTGAATTCACATAGTATAATAGTCTACGTTATTATTTTACTATTACAGGGATGTGCTGCTGAGTGAGGCGTACGGTAGTTACTTGCTTGTATTGTTTTTGCCTTTCTTTTGAAACGTTAAAAAAATCGTAACGTCTAATAAGCTCATAGACTGATTAGACTAAGTACATGGTTGGAAGTGTACACTATTAGGCGTATTATGTAGATAAAAAAAAATATGTAAAATTATTTACTGAGTAAATTTTAAGAATTTTATAGGGACAAAAATTGTCAAACGTTTTGTGAGCTTGAGACTTTATTGTTCCAAATGATCTAATAATCGACTTTTAGACGCTAAGCTTTTATTCTGTGATCTCGGACACTATTTGGCGAACGGTATTCAGTTTTAGGGAGACGCAACACCGTGTTCTATGGAGCAGAACACATCCCTGTCAGAACTACATTAGTTAGGACCTTAGCAAGTTTAAGACTGTTTCTGTGACCTGTATTTTTTTTATCTTTTCTAACATGTTAAGTGTTTTTCATGTGACGTGTCGCGTGTCTACTTTAAACGATGTGTTCTTATACTTCTTGTTGGCGTTTTTACTTATTTTATAGGGAATCTAAATTATTATTGGTTGTTGTATTGAAAATTTTATATAATTAATTATTTTTCTTCTTAAATTATTATTCTACTGTCATTGGTTCTAATGTTTTTTTTTTTTTTTGTTGAATATTTCGGCACTTGTGCGAGATGCAGTCCATTTTAAGTTTCGAAACGGTTCCTACGGAAACGAAATTTGTGCCAAAAAAAATCTTTGTGTAAGCTTAATTTTGTCTTCCACTATTCTATCGAAGGAACGTAACGCCAGTTGCAAAATTTGTAATTTGTAAATTTTGAAGCAATGTCGCATTGACACATTTTCAAAATAATGGGCTGCAATATCAATTGTATAAACATACGCAAACGAAACAGAACTATCGAGATAGTTTATTCTATTAGTTCACTTTTCTCTTAGGGAATACGTAAAATTAATTTCTCTTTCTTTCTTTTCTTTTAAAATACTTGACATAAACGTACTCGTAAACATTGTAATTGTAATCGTTAAACCGAACTTCATAAATCCTAATATTGATGATAATGGCGTTTTTAATAAAAACAAATACACAAAAATTACTGTCAGTTTCAATTATCAACCCGATAACACCTCTATCGCCTACGTACCGAACACCCGTTTTGGCTTGACACCTTATGAAAGCACTTTTCTTTTAAAAACGCTTCGCAATTACATATTATGTCTTCGTAGTTCGTATTTCCTTTTCCGCCTGTTCGCATGTCGTTTTTAGTCCCTAACAATTCATCGGCCACCTTAGCTTCATCATTTCCATTTATTTTTTTTATTGTTCTTACATTTTATTTTTTTATTTGAGTCACTTTATTGTTTTTTTGTCTTAAAATCTGAGCAATTGAGTTTAAATGAAATGAGAAAGCAGCTATAGGTCACTCTGGTCGCGTCAGGGGACCAACCCCATATGTGTTTTTTGTTTCCGATTTGTTTGCAGGTAAAAAGTTATTCTCGTGCTCGCTTTGTGGTAAAGTGTTGTGCTCCAAGGCGTCGTTGAAGCGTCACATCGCGGACAAACACGCCGAGAGGCAGGAAGAGTACAGGTGTACGATATGCGAAAGGGTATACTGTTCGAGGAACTCGTTGATGACCCATATATACACGTACCACAAGTCGAGGCCGGGCGAGACGGACCAAATGCGGTTTTTTTAGTGACTACTGGAACGGAGTTGGCGGGGCGTGCGGCAGAAATCATCTAGCAAGGAGAACCTCCATGAGTCCAATCGACACTACCCCGCTCTGCCTAACATCGCTCACAAAGGTTAGCCTTAGCTTATAGTCCACACAAGATACACACGAGAGACATATTTGACACTCAGATAACGACGGTTGACACCTTTCAAATAGCGCTAATAGGGTTTACGTCCTTATTCGATTCAGTTTTTTTGTTAATATTTTTATTCAGTTCGATTTTGATTTTTCTACTTTCAAAACCCCCCCAGCCAAAGGCCCCCCTCCCATCGGGTTTCGCAGTTATGACGTTGTTGTGTTGCTTGAAGCATGCTTCTATCATTTTTGTTATCACGTGTTTTTTCTGTGGTCATTGTGGTTGAGAAGATTTCCTTGAGATTTAAATTTTAAATAAAATATTCGTGATTTCTGTGTAGTTAGTCAATGTGTACAGTGCATATATATTATTAGTGTTATAATAACAAGTTTATATAGCATACGGGTTAACGAGTAGAGCGAGCCGGCTTAAACTTGATAGGCGAGACTCTAAAGTCGAAAGTGCAATGTGCTGTGCTTTCTGTTTTTCAGCTGTCCCGCCCCTCCGTATGCCTCCGCCCACCGCCGGCGGCATTAACGAGCCTCAAGAATGTCCGTACTGCCGCAGGACATTCTCCTGCTACTACTCTCTGAAAAGACACTTCCAAGACAAGCACGAGCAATCCGACACGCTGTACGTGTGCGAGTTTTGCCACCGAAGGTACAGGACCAAGAACTCGCTGACCACCCACAAGAGCCTCCAGCACCGAGGCTCCAGCGGGATGCTGAAGCGGTTGCTGAAGACTTCGGCTCTTCAGAGCGCACTGGCTCCCTCGCCGCACCACCTCTTCGACCTGGGCGCCGGCGACCACGCATCGCAGCTGCCTCCCGGCCTTCAATGACCACAGACCATGGCATAAATCGACGGGGCAGCATTATAACTGTGCAATATTTACAAAAGGACAATGCCAAAACGATGCAGGACTTTGCCGCATTTTTAATCGCTAATTGTATTAAGTATATTAATTAGTTAAATATTGACGTTAGGTTTTAAAACTACATACAGTATTGTCGCACGATTCGCGTCCGGCGGTGTTGCCAGCGTCGGCGATCGAAGTTCGCTTTGTAACATTTTAAATGATAAATACCATTAAAGCGTAGTGGCGCCCTCTAGGCGGGGCTCCAGCGGTGTTCAAAGTGACAATGTAATCCAGAGCAATACTAAAGTATTAATATATATCTAGTACTGCCAAAATATTTGCCAACCGTATTCTAAAAGCGATTGTTACATTATTTAATCACTTTTCGATTAACGTCTAGTGTCAAATTAGATTCGGTAACTGTACAAACAATGAGCGTACAAATTTTGAACAGTAAATTTAAAAAGGAAAAAATATTTTTTAAAGAAACTTTTTTCGGAACGCCAAATCTAAATTTAAAGATACAGAATATTTAGGAGTTTAATAACAAAAAAAAAGATTAGAATTAAATAAATAATGTTGATGTTGAAGACTTCTTAGAATCTGATTTCGAAAGTACAAACGATTAAATAATTAATTGAGAACAATTTATGTGTATTCTAGCGTTTCGCTTCAATAAATAACTTAAATTAATGTATAAAATGAATGTGTAAGTAGCCGTGCCTTCGTTCGTCCTCGTGCCGTTTAAATTAACAGTAAAAAAAGTCGATTATAGAACGGATGGGAAGATTGAAAATGTCATGTACGGTTGGCGAACGAAAAACATCGGTGATGAAGTTTCAAATAATGTGGGGGAAATGCCGCGGTGTTGCCAGTGTGCACCGCTCGAATAGAATACAGGGTTCAGAGAAAAATGAGGCGCTGGAGAGACTAATGTAATCGAAGGTCTTCGAAAACGTTCTTCGACGATCGTATACGTGTGCATGATTACAAATCATGAAAGAAAAAAAAAATAAGAAACCGTTTCTTCTGTAAAAATTACGTAGTCGTTAGGGTATTAATTAATATAGAATTATATATAATCTGTATCCAATTTGGACTTTCTCTCTATGAGTGTATAGTGGTTCTTATTTATATGTCGACCAACACGTAGCGGACATCTCGTTATTAAAAATTTATTAGATTTATTATTATTAATTATATTATTGTCGAAAAGAAAAACTTAGAAAATAACCATGTGATGGCTGCAAGTAAAGAATAAATTTTATTTACTTATTTAATGATATCGTAGGAAATTGCTTGAGAGCTGTCATTCTGCCGATTCGACGGTCATACATATCGCACACAGGTCCAGGGTGTATTTTAAAAAGGCATATTACTAATACAAAGTTTGCGTAAACGAAATGAACCAATAGCTTACGTCAGAGTCCTACATATCACGAACATTTAAATCTTGACATTTGTGCACCACAGAGTAAAAAAATAACACAGTGATATTTCAAAAAGCCAAAGAAAAAGAAATGCGGGATAAGATTTGCCAATTTGCATTTATATGATGAAGATACATAAAAAAAAATTTTAAAAAAAAAAACTCTAATTCTGTGCCATATCCACAAATAACAGTCACTTTTCCAAATGTTTCGAATTAGGTACATATCACTCACTCAAAGTGAAGAATTTAAAAAACATAATATCATCGGATATATAAGAGAAAACCTGTTTATTCCATGAATCGAGTACTCATAGACAACTCAAAACAATGCAATTATCGTTTTCGCGGTTATTTCTATACAAATGAAGTTAGAATGCATTTATTTTCGTATGGTAAGCAAATTCGTTTTAAGAATTGACTTTATTCGGAAGGTTGGATGTAATTTTAATTTGTGATAATTAATCCGTTTTAAGTCCAAATAACTTTAACATTAATTAACCTCAGCCTCGTTTTTTAATAACGTTTAAATATAATTTAAAAAGAGGGGATTACCCGACCGGTGTGCGGCCGGGCGGGGCCCGCCCGTGTAACGCAATACCTCCTTCGTTTCATAATACCTCAAATATATTAATTTTTTTTTGTTTTATAACTTTATTTGAATGTTACACTGGCTGAATAGGGTTTGTTGTTTTGAAAATGTAATTTAACATCAGTTTTTGAGTAACTTAATGAAACGTCTTTAGGTGGAGCTTAGTACTGACGAACAAGCGGGTAGATTGAATTGTATATATTTTATAAGTTAGCGATTACAATTTATCATAACTGGAAGTATCGTGGCATTATTTGGGAATACAAGCCTCGTGATATTATTAACTAATAGTAAATAAATAAAAACATTAATGGAAAAGGATTTTTATATATTCTACTAATGGATTTATTAATTACCTAGAATAAAATCTAGACCTAGTTTTTCTCTTAAATTTAGAGTTTGACTTTATTGTTTTCGCTGTGCAATTCATTTTTGTTCGGGTTTTAAAAGCTTTTTGTTGACGGCTACGTTACTTTCGTACCGTTACTCCGCCATTCTGTCGTTCGGACTTTTTTTATTATTGTAAATCAATTTGATCTCAGTTAACAGCTGCGAATTACATCAAATAGGGGAACAGCCGTTGGCGATTGTTAAAATTAAGGTTTTTAATTATTAGTTAATAAAAATTTGTGCGTTAAGTTTGGATTATGTAGATATTGTGTCGGCAAAAACAGAGTTCGAGCGGCTGAGCGATAATTCGAATTAAAAAAAAATCCAATAACAGCGAAGCAGTAATGATATGAATATATTTTATTTTGCAATGTATACCAAAATAATGCATTTTTTAGTATGTGAATAAGTGAAAAGCGATTTTTCTATAAATAACTAAATTGTAGTATAAATAACCTTCTGAACTTGATTATTTTTTGCTTCTTCGCCAGATATAATAATTAGTTATTTTTTTCCTTTCTAAACACGTGAACCGACTGTGTTACTATTTAGGGTAATACAAAGCAGCAACGGGATGCCTTCATTACAGTACAACTACAATAGCCTACAATAAGGAATTATATTAAGATAAAACACGCGCTTTTTCAATGATATTGTGGGGAGTGATAGTGCGCAGACGACGCATTTTTTACACAGACGTTCGCGTTTCTCACAAGGTTTCGAGTCGTCTCCATTTTTATTATAAACAAACTCACAAAATCATTTCGAAAGTGTTTAAAGTTTTTATTTGCTCCATTCATTATTTTTCAAAATTAATATTTCCACCAAATTCAATTCAATTATCTTAAAAAAAAATACTTGTCACAATGTGTACATTAATATTAAGTGTAATAGAGTCGAGAACTAAAAAACAAACAATGGTGACAAGCTCATTCGAATTAATGGAAATCAATCTTTAATATGTATAACATTTTATACAAAAGTGTATAATTAGAATTGAACAATTTGTTTAGTTTAAACGTTCACAAAATTTCACAAACTAATGTTAACTGTTTTGTAAAGAACTTTTTTTTCTATTCTTATAATAAGTATTACCTCTTTTTTATCTTTTAATTATTATTGTATTATTACGAGAATACAGTGCATAGACAGGTTGACAAGCGAATGAGTGTACGTTTATATTTACCTATAATTATATTGTAAATGCTAAAATAAGTTATTGACAATTGTTACATAGTTTTCCCATACACACATTATTTTTGTTGAAGCCATGCCATGTTTAAAATGCAATAGTATTTACGGTCATCGTTTTAACGTTCAGTCCAGCGCTAAACGTTGAAATTGTAACCTACCAGTACCTACAATAGTGATAATTTAAATACCTAAATAAATACTCGGACAGGGATGCGCCCTAATCATAAGGGTATATCGACTTGAAATATTCCAATAGAACTTTCTTATCTTAAAAATAAAGAAAAATGAAATACTATTTAATTTCATTACAAGTAATAGAAAATCTTAAGGCTCTTCCATACGACCACGACCACGATAAATCTTTGTTTGTCAATTAATAAAATTAAATGATTACCTGATAAAAGATTGACCGTATGTGTAAACAAAACCATGTTAATGTTTTTTAACATCTTCGGCCTCATATTTCCTACATGGACAGATGCTAGTCAAGAGCAAACCCATATTTAATAAATAAAAAAATGCGAGTCTCCTAAAAATATTTCAGATTCATTTATATTCAAAAATGACCTCTTTATCGGTATCTAACCCACTGTTGATATTGTCGCGGTTATTCCGATTGTCGAAAGCATTGTAATCGTAAAATTCAAAGGAAAAATTCCAGAAGAATCACCTATTCAAACTCCAATGAGAAACATTATAAATAATAAATTAATAATTGTAACAATAAATAAATAAATAAACAAAAATAATACAGAAGATTCAATAATATTTGAACGGTATATCGCGGATGTCTGGGAAAACCTTTGTTCGAAAACGATTTTTATACTGATTTCTGAAGTCGATGTATTCTTGCCGATAGCTTTAATATTATATCAGTATCTTCCACTTTAACTTAATAATATAATGGTAATAATTAACAGTTATAGCAATAGTTCCCAATCTGCCAACATAAGTACCTCAATAATTATAGTTATATAGTTATATATAATCTGTATAACAATAAGCTCAAAGACGTTAGCAGATTTATCGAGCATTTTTTCCTATTATAATTTTTTTACTCAATATTTGACAAATTCAGTATTATAATTCACATCCATACACTTTTAAATTATGCCGAATGCTTTATAAAATTTTAAAAATTGTCTCGGACCTATTTTGTGGAATTCAAAAGAAGCTATTACCGTTCACAAATATTTTTTAAGTTAGCTAAATGGTCATAGGGGCATTGGAATTACGACAAATCTGCTTCGCTAACGCCTACATAGTTACATAAAATAGTTCCATATCTCAAAGTGCACTTAAATCTTTTTACATAAAACTAATAAGTATTATATATTAAGTGAAACTTCGGCACTCCCTGTTCGAGTATTCCTCGTTGATTACCCCAAAGTATTTACAATATACACATTTCTTATGACTTACAGTTATATTGCTAGATTTAACTTTTTATCTACAGATAAATGAAAGCGGTCGTTGTTATTGTTGAAAATGTCCCAAATAAAGTTAAAACTTATTTTAAATTAAAATTATCAATTATTTAAAATAGTTTAAATTGTTTTTTTTAACTTATAACCTAAGTTTAATATACCCATAAGTTTTGTTTCACATTTGATTTTTCTCAAAAACACAATTCGGTCCATTTCAAGTAAGTGTTGTGAATGCTTCGTAGCCCGAGAGTTGTTTGTAATTAATAAATATTCAAACTCTCACACAGTACATTAAAAAAAGGCATAAGTGCATCGCATTTTTAAACATTTTAGCCAGCAAAGGGACAACTCTAGACAGTCTTTGAATTTACAAGAGACTTCAAAGCCTTCCTCAAAGCCTCTTGTAATAAAACGAGGCCTTCCTCATAATGCGATTTCCGAGTCTTGATATGAAATACGGAAAGGAATACTTTATCGAAACATTTTCAACATAACAACACCGCTCCCAACTTGTTACGCTCGTTTAAAACATTTTATACCTACTTAAACAAGAAATATTTTTATGATAAAAACAGTTACGTATGTGAAATTTAATTAAGCGGCAACATTAATTTTAAATGCACTTTAATTTTGCTGACACACTTAGGATTAGATATTTTTTATTATTATTATTACTTTTTAGTAATTTAACGTACGTATGCACGATCTGCGATTTTATTAAGCAACTTTTTTTTTTTATATAAGCTAACGCGGCTGGTGTTACATGCGCGCAGGTTCAATTTTAATACGCGTTCGTATTGTTTTGATTCGAGATGTTTCCGTGTCGATTTAAAATTAAATGAACCCTGCACGTATGTAACTCTAGACCGGAATTATTACGCCTAAACTAATATTGTGTTAGTATTGTAAAAATATAGTTTTGCCATCGTTGATCAAAGAGAAAAAAAATATGTGTTAAATCCATTTAGTTAATGAGTTTGTTATATTTTTGAATGTTCGGTATTGGGTCGAGGGGTCTTGGATGTACAGAAAATGTTTCTTAATATTGTGTATTGATCGATTTAGGTAGATAGGTGTGAAGGTGGCGCTAGTGAGCGCCGTCGTAGGCAGTCTCTTGAAAAGTTGTTGTAAGATGTTATCGGTCAAGAAACTTAAAGTACTACTGTTGTAAAGTGTAAAGAAACGAATTGTTCAACTGGATCTGTTCAACAATCGCATAAACTGTTCGAAGCATTCGTTTCACTAGCAAAAGGTGTGAAGTGTGAGCTTTTTATGGGCTTTTAAGATCGAGAAGTAAGCATCGCTTTACTATATTCCTGTAACTGTAGACATACAATAGGGGATCGGACAGTAATCAGATTAAAATCTAAAATGTACTTAGAAAAAAATATATAATTTTTTACGATTATTTATCGAATAATAATTTAATATAATTCATTTAAATATTTTTAAATGAAGAAATAAAATTTTATTATTTACAATATTTTTAATCTATACTGAAACACCGATCACAGTGCGTGACGTCATTTGTGGGCAATCATTGTCTTATGCCAATGCAGCTGTCTTGTTATGATATGACCACAAATGACGTTACGCGCTCTCAGATGAACTATCGTGGCGTTTTGGCGGCATTTTCAAACAAACAATATTAAAACATGATTTTGAGTACCTAAAAGGCTATAAATAAATAAAATAATAAAATAAAATATCCATGAAGATTAATTTAAAACACTTTCTGAAAATTTGTCCGATCTCCTATTATCGAAGTTTAAATTTTAGACGCTACAACCCTTTTATTGACACACAAAAAGAGGTCTACGTTTATATTTTCATTCTTTTGAGTGCATAGGGAAAATCTATATATTATAATAAAATCGTAAACGAACCGTGTCTTTGCATTAAAGATTTTTTCAAAAAAAATAAATCAATTTGTACTTATGTTACCGAGGTAAAAAATGTTTTTAGAATATGCACATTTTTTTATATATTTTCATACGATAGGTTATATGGTTATATAACCATAAAAAATATTCAGCGCCAAAAAAACAGAAATTTGGTAACAAAAAAAAAGTGAAAATTAACTAACAGCTACGGGCACTTTAAACACCCGCCCTTTTGGCGCGCTTGTCGTGACGTCAAAGTCTACAATACAATCAAATGTTAAAAATCACAAACATCTACACGCTTGTTGACATTTCATAGACTTTGACGTCACATTCGATCTGACCGTTTCAAGTATTATGAATTTCCCACATTTTTATGCACTTTTTAATAACGAAAAACAAATAATATTAAAAAATATTTACATTTACAACAATGTTGATAAAAAAATATATTTAAGCCTTTTTTGAATTAGACGCATATTCCCTATTGATGTCTGTTTGTCTGTGCGTTTGTGCACGCTAATCTTTGAAGCGGCTTAACCGATTTTCAGTGATGTATTGTAGAAAGCTTCCCGTAACATTTAGTGTTTCTTTCCAATAGCTTTAATAAAAAAAAAGTTATGTCCTATACCGAATACCACGCGTACGAAGTTGCAGGCTCAACTAGTTTATGAATATAAATCTTTAAAAAGCAGCAATTGATTATTTAACATAACTGGATGAAAACAAACTGGCACACTGCGTTTTCGCAGTCATTTGGGCAGCCCGTCTGGCGGCAGTAACCACCCCCTTACAGAAGACCACCGTGAAATAACAGCACGTGTGCTGTTGTGTTTCGGTGAGTGAGTGAGGGATGCCAGGGCCCATTTCCCTATCCTTAATCCTACTGCAGTTGGCAGCGCACTTGCAGCAGCTTTGGCGTTGCTTGTGTTATAGGCGACGGTAGCCACCTACGATCAAGTGGACCGTCAGCCTGTCTGCCGACCTGACATAAAAAAATAAAAAAAATTTGTTTAGAATTGCTCCCACAATGTTCATTCAACCTCTTATAGTGATTGTCAGTAAATACGTTGTACCTTTTACAATAAATTATAATAATTATAACAACAAATTAATTTGAACATGTCTAAAATGAGAAAAAGAATCGAATTCAACGATCGATAAAACAAATTGTCCAAAGTTTTCATTGCGGTTAATGCGATTGTTAGAAGTTCCTGTTTAATTGTTTTGATGTTGTTGATATATACCTGTAATATATTAATTATATATGTGAATAAGGAATCAACTCGGAATGTGCTGGTGGTACATATCAGTTGGAGATGTTAGTACTATAAGTGTCTTTGAATCTGACAACAAATTCGATTATATCAACGTGTATGTTCTGCAACACTTTTTTGTTAATGAGCGATTCGGTAAGAAATCGACCTTTTCAATTCTCACTCAAAATATGACAGTTGGATGTAATAAAAGTATAAAATAAACTCGCAGTGATTCCATTGATCGTGTGTGTTTTATTGCATTCGTTCATAAAATGCTCGTGTCTCCCACAGACTCAAATTACTTCAGGGAAACGCGGCGACCATTCATCAGTATTTATTTGCCGACTTATGTAATCCTACACAGGTGCATAATACCGATTATAACACAAGCCGAGGTGACAAATGGATAAATGCAATACAGAAAACTGTTTTTGCGGACAAATTTTCTATTTTAAACAAGAAGACGAGGATCACAATTGCATAATAATCTACAGACATTGAAAAGAGAAGTATTTTCGACTGAATTAAAAAAACGGAACCCTTATAGTATAGGTTCACTCGTATGTCCGTCTGTCAGACCTTCCCCCCCCCCCCCCCCCCTAATCTCCGAAACTACTGAACCTAAAATTTTGAAAAAAAAAAAAAAAAAAGAAATTAGTTTTCTACTTATAGATTATAGGAAAACTTATAAGAAGTCCATGATATTAAAATAACATGGTAAATCACTCAATGTTGTGCGGATAGGTAACATCGTACGGAACCCTCTTCACGCGAGTTCAACTCGCGCTTGCCTAGGTGATACCAGTGATACCAACACGTACTTCTATAGCACTTTATCTCGCCACATGCATGTGATCCGTTCCTTATAAACGGGCGCTGTGGCATATAACACTGTTAATGAAGGCTCACAAGATATGAACGCGGATTGTAGAAATTAATATGACATATTTTATTTTATAATAAATACATACAAAAATAACATTAAAGCATTTTGTAAAAGTATAAACTATTCCTCTCCCACTGGGCCGACACAGACGTAGATGGTAAAACGAAAAGTGTGACACCCATCTTCTAATTCAACATTTTGCGCCTTTATACGTGCCAAAACATTACTGTCGCGAGACGCTCATATTTGTTTTTGTTTGGGCCTCTCTAGTTAACACAGATTACTATGTACTGTCAAGAGTGTCAAATTGTCAATGTCAAGTAGCTATATAACATAAGACAAGACATAATATAATAAAATAAACAAAACTAAACTAATGGAAGAGTTATGGTAATGATACACGCAATGTGTTTTAAATGCACTATAAAAATTGTCTAATTACTTGATGAAAAGCAAAAATGGATGCCTACGATATATTCAAGAAATTGACCAAAGGCTTAAAATTCAAACATCGTGTACTTGGAGTCAGAAATAATGTAAGTTAATTATAACCTAAAAATTGATTCGGGAATCCTAATACTAGAAATACATGATTTATTTGATTTTTTTCCCTTATTTTTAACAGGAACTGACATCTAAATCTATAGAAATTAAAAAGGAACACGTCCCTGTTATCAAAACGGAGGAATTAAGTGATGAAGAGGAACTACAGAGTAGCGAAGAGGCTACTTTGTCGAACTCAGATAAGGAATCAAATCGTGAAAATGATGATCTTGTCTTAGTAGAAGGTATTAAAGTTAGAGATAAAAAGAGAAGGAATAAAAAGGAAAAAACTGAGGATTTGAAAAAAAAGTTACAATTTGAAGAGGTACATTCCGTTACTTATATAATACTTATATAGTATAATTTAGTTAAGTATAACAGCAGTCTTCTTTCATTCTGTTATTTCAAGGTAAGGGGGTAGTTACTGCCACCAGATAGGCTACCCCAAATGACTGAAATGCAATGCAGCCCTGCCACCACTTTCAAATCCAGACCAGAACCAACTTTGAAAAGTTCTATAACAAATTTATTCCTGCCGGAAATCGAACCTGGGACCCCTGAGACAGAGCATTTTTGAGAGCATCCTAACTCATCCAATGGGTTCGTGAAATGCCATTAAAAAGACAATTCTTTTAATTGATAATGTGTGTTACTCTATACTAACTTTAGTAAGCTATGTGGTTACCTTTTTCTATAAGGATGAGAGTGCACTGCCACCCCTGATGAGATTACGGGTGGATAGGGAATGCACTATATCATTTTATTATTAATTATCTTAGGCTAAAATATTGACAAGAAAATATCGGTCATTTCGAAAGAATTTACTTTGAGAGAAATTTATTCTATCAAGCAGAAAGAATTTGTTAATAATTATTAATATTGATAACTTTTTTACAGGAAAATAGATTCCGCAACGAGCACGGGATCAAAGCAGTGGGTCGACACATACCTCCAGCGCTCCAAGGGTTTACAGACTTGATAACGAGGTACAAAGTGTCACAAGGTCTAGTGGACACATTGTCACAGTGTGGATATACTGAACCCACTCCAGTGCAGAGACAAGCATTAACTTGTATGTTAGAGGTAGACAGTTTCAAATTGTTAACATTTACTGTAAATATTTGGTAATTGTCATATTGTTACTTTTTGTCTAGGAATTTGATGGAAACCAAAGATTTATTTTGAAATATAGCATTGAAAACCAGGACAGCGTTATCAAACACTCAAATCATTAAATAAGTGTTGTTTGTGTTAATTGACAGTGATGGCTACCATTGCTTATAAACACAAACAAGCCAAGGGGAATTAGAAGATAAGGGTCAAGGTTGGTATAGAGATACAGGGTCCTACTCATTAATAAAAACACATCACACGTTCTTTTATTTCAAAGTTCAAAGTCACAGTGGTTACAAACTGCCCCAGCACTACTTGCGAAGTTCTATATCCTTAGATCATTTTACTGGTGGGTTTAAAAGTGGAACAAATGCTAAGTGTTATATATTTTTCATATAAATATATAGTATAGTCCATGTGTGGATGGATTAAAAATATTCCATGTGGAAACGCACCTTTGGGTAACGTATCATAAGATGCAACTAACCCTGGTTAATAGGAGATGAGCAGCAGCGTCTTCTGTGAAAGTTTATACTGAAATCACAAACCTGCCTGCCAAGCGTGGTGATTATGGCAAATCCTCCCAATTTCAAGAACAATAGAATTACGGTCCCTAGTCCCCAGCAGTCCCTCTATTCCTAGTTACAGTAGCGGCCATAGTAATGGAGGAGTAAAGGGGTGCTAAGAATATCTGACAGAGATGCAGCTGCCAAAAACAGCAACTATATCTGGCTACAGTAAATGTAAGACCCTAACCCGCCTTGGGTTGGTTGCTGGTCTTATATAAATATTTACATTATATATGTATTTATCTTTACATCAAGGAAACTAATATTGATTTGTTTCTAATTCACAGGATCGGCAAATTTTAGCTTGTGCCCCTACTGGTTCGGGCAAAACAGCTGCTTTCCTGCTGCCCATATTGCACACGCTGGGAGCCCCACAGGGCGGCCCTAGAGCCCTAATCCTTTGCCCTACTCGTGAACTGGCACACCAAATTTATAGAGAAGCATTGAGACTTAGTGCCTCAACGGAACTAAGGTGTAGTGTGATTAGAAGTGTTAAGGAAAGTAAGGTCAAGGAAAGAGAAGCTACCATTAGGAAAAGTGGTAAGTTTTTTGCTACGATGGTATCTCGGCCGGTATCCATATGAGTTGTAGGTTTCCGGGATGATGGCCCAGGTCTGTTGGAAGACCTGGGCCATCATCCCGGTCAAACATATCTTAACAATATCTTAACATTTTTCATTATACCAATGCTGAAGCCTTCAACTACTAAAACATTTTGTAAACCATAGAAGTGACAATTATACTGATTATTTATCCTTCCTTATTTATATATTTAAATGCATTATTTCAGATATAGTCATAAGTACTCCGAATCGTCTCTGCTATCTTCTTAACCAGGATAATGTAAATTTTACATTAGACAAGTAAGTACATTTTTTTCTTTTTTAAATTTTATGTATTAGTATATTAGAAGGAGCAAGTATTTTTTATTTTATTAAGTTTTTTAAGGGAAAATTGGTAGCAGGTGAGTTGACAGTCAACTTAAGTCAAAAATCAAATTTAAGATTTATCCATTTTAATTTTAATCTGGGCGCATTAGGAAGACACTGTATGCAATGAAAAATGTGAGAGATGTGGCGTGGCCTGGAGTTAAAAAAATGGTTTACACTGCGCTATGCGAGAGCCTGCTTTCATACTGTATATCTGTTTGGGGAGGATCGAACAAAACGGCACTAATTCAACTCGAAAGAGCGCAACGATCTGCTCTTAAGGTACTGTATAAAAAACCTTATCGATACCCCACAACCTCCCTTTTCAGTGACTGCAAGGTTCTCACGGTGCGCCAACTGTTTATCTTGAAGGCTGTACTCTCCGCTCACCGCTTGACCATCTCGAGCAGCGCCTATAAGTCATTGCTTTCCAAAAGGCACTTCAGGATTCCTGTTCCGCGGGTGGCCTCTGGTTTCGGGAGGCGATTTGGCCGATTCCTTCATCCGTTAATCTATAATAGGGTGGTTGATCTTTGCGACTTTGGGAATTTGAATTGCAAAAGGGTCTCTTTTATTGTTAAGGGCTGGCTTCGGAATTTGTCATATGCCGACACCGAGGGCATCCTTTGCTCGCTCTGTTAGAGTAAGTCTGTGTATTTTTTGGGTTGTGCCAGCGTGGCTGTGGTGTGCTATGGTCTATCCTTTTCTATCTGATTTACACCATGATTAATATTTATATCGTAATGCTTTCTTCCTTTTTAATTTTAAGTTTATATATAGGCACTTTTTCTATGTTTTTATATATGTCCCCTAAAATATGTTACTTTCTATTTATTATTAAGTATTCTGTAATTTTTTATTTAATATTATTGTATATTAGGTATTTTAGATTAAGTAAGCATATGCAGTGTTCATGTATTTGCAGTAGACTCCCACGATACAAGCACAGCTTAGTGTGGGGGTCAATGATAACTTATGGCATTGTAATTTAACTGTCTGGAAAATTAATTTAAATAAAATAAATAAATAAATAAATGTATTCCAATTTTTTAAGCTGTAAAGTTGATTACGTAATAGATTCTACTTTGATCATATTCTACACCTTATGGCCAAATGCAAACATACACAGTGCTGCTTACTTATGCAGTAATGGGTGGTTACTATTTAGTTAATGTTAACTATTTAGTTAATATTAGTTATAAAAATATGTATGTTTTTTTAGATAAAATTAAAAATAAATTTCACTTGTGATATTGTGAAGAAAATAATTGTAGGAAAACCTATCTGTCCAAACCCAGGCAAATTTTCATCATACTAATCTACTTACAACCCGGTTATTTATATGCACAAGAGTAGCAAGATTAATTGCAGAGACAACTCTAGAAAACGAATAAAAAACGAAGAACTTTATATAGAAATGAGCTGTAAAACAAAGCTCGTCACAGCATATTTATGTTGTGGGTAGTTTTAGACAGTCTTTTATGTCCTATTTATAATCTCGATTTTAAACATTTTCAATGCCAGGGGCATTGAAAATGTTTTTTTTTGTTGTATTTTTTGCTTAGTTATTTCACCCCCAGTAACTCTTAGTAACTTTCTGATTGGCTTTTAATTATAGTAGCCTGTAACCGTCCTCGAGAATTGGTAAATAAAATGCAAAAAGAATTTTTCAAATCCGACTCCTACTGCCAGAGATTAGCGCGTTTAAAAACTCTTTAGCATTACTATATTAGTAAGTATAATGTAAGTGTGTTTGTAATAGAGTGCGATGGTTGGTGGTGGATGAAGCGGATAAGTTGTTCGAGGGTAGTGCGGACCACGAAGACGAGTTCCGGAAGCAAATGGAGCAAGTGATCGATGCCTGTTCCTCCAAGGGACGCCGGGTCGCCCTATTCAGCGCCACTCATACGCCTAATGTCGCTCGCTGGAGTCGCCGTAACCTACGCGGTCTAATCAACATTACTATCGGACAAAGGTATTTATTGTGTTTATCTGACCGTTAGATACAGTACAAAAGACAGACCGGAGACAGCTTATTTCACTAATGGCTTGGCAAATACTTATAATAAATTATACTTCTTTTAATTACATAATGGATACATTTAGTAGTGCCAGCGCAGTCATTTGGGAAGTTTTCTAATTCATTATTCTTAATCCTTCTATGGCCATCAGAATTTTATCAGTAATATCACTCCAAACATTATGGGCTGACAATGAATTTGTAATAGGTATTTTATTTCACGAGTAATTAATATTTTATAATTTGGGCTTATTTCTATTCCACGAAATGCGCTATCTTCCGTCTCATGTCATGCGCAGGTACTTCAATGTGCGGTGTTTCACATGATCAGTCACAATCGCTCCACTGAGACGGAACGACTTCGACCAGGAATATTTGGACGTAGAAGACTTGTTTACGAATATATTGTTATTAATTTAACAAAAAACTTTGAAAATATGACCCTTAAAAATAATACTTTTGAAAAACGAGACCCGAGGCGTACAGTCGCAGGATGCGCGGGTGAATTAGAAATTTTGTTAGCTTTGTGGCCACTCTTAATTAACGTTAATTAATTTTTTCCAAATGTTACAGGAATGCAGCGACGTCTCTAGTGGATCAAGAACTGATGTATTGCGGCAATGAGAGTGGAAAGTTGGTGGCCTTCAGACAAATTGTGCAAAAAGGACTCAAACCACCTGTCCTAGGTAAAAAAAAAAAACGGGACAAGTGCGAATTGAACTCGCGTGAAGAGGATTCCATGTTATTGAGTGATTTACCATGTTATTTTAATATCATGGACTTCTTATAGGTTTTCCTATAGTCTATAAGTAGAAAACTAATTTCTGTATTTTTTCAAAATTTTAGGTTCAGTAGTTTCGGAGATGGGGGGAATGGTCGGACAGACGGACACACGAGTGATCCTATAAGGGTTCCGTTTTTTTTTTTATTCGGACGTACGGAACCCTAAAAATATCGTACCACCAAATCAACATTGAGAAGCATCTCTAGACTTGTATTGCTTGATAGTAAATTTCCTCTGAAGTAAATGAATATTTTCTGTGACCTTCCCTTGCTTAATGATTTTGATCGATTAAGTAAACGTCTCTTATTAAATGCAAGTGCCAATTTAACTTTTAAAGTATTCAACGTGGTTCTGAATGGTAAATGCGTTTTATCGAGATGAAGTCTTTAGCTTTCTTCGTATTCTTTATTTAACTGCTTAAATCGTCTTCTTAGTGCAAATATTGTATGTACTTTCTGATTATTTTTTATCACAAACGTCACGCATTCATTTAACTAATTCAAAATGGATGGAGAATTATGACAATGTCTATATCTAATTATAGGCTAATTGCATATTGTCACTACCATTTGAAACTAGCGGAGCATTTCGAAAATAGATAAATGAGTTGTGTTGTCGCACATTAAGCCGATTATACTTAAAAAATTAACCAATTTAAAAAAATCAGCAACTGGTTGAAAAGAAAATTTTGTGACGCTTTTCTTTTTCAAATTATAAATTATTCAATTTGTATGCTGAACATCTTTTGAAGACGCTTAAAAGTAGTCATTTTTAAAGAAATTTGAAGCGAAATAATAACTTTTCAAAAACAAAGCACAGAGACGTAAAATGATTGATATCTACATGATATTGAAAAATATTTGCACTATTATTTGGTACTAGCAGGGCCGACTTTACCAGGGGGTGCAGGGGGTGCGGTGCATCCGGGCGCAGAGCGCCCGGGGGCGCCTGCCGAGCACTGAATATTTAGATATTTCATTGAACTTAACGCCATTGCACAGTTTCATATACTTGTTACGACAAATACGTATGCATAAAATTAAATATTAAAAAAAATAGTCATTGACAATAAAAGTAAAAAAGAGAAAACGCAGGCTTTCGGTGTAAAAGAAAACGAAGGCGCAGGCTGAGCCCCGCACCCCGGCGCCGAAAAGACTTAAGACGGCACTGGGTACTAGTGTCATACTTTGGTATTGCCCAGGAAGGATATAATGAGGAAATAAGAAAGAATAATTTCCTCTTAAATTGTGCATTAACTGAGAGCCTTACGGCACCAGGATCTACTCCAGGCTCCCTGGGATGTATCAAAATCGTTCTTCCACACTCAATGGAATAGAAAGAGCCTTATGAAAGAAATATTTGTTGCTTTTTTATCTATTTTATTTATACATCTTTGCTCATCAATTGTTTCGTCTCCTTTACTTCTATCTGCTCTCCCTTTTTAAATTTAATCTTTAGAACGTATGTTTTTTTTATTATTATTAACGGTGACCATTGGTATTGCAGTGTTCGTGCAGAGCAAAGACCGCGCGCGACAACTGTTCAAAGAGTTGATATACGACGGCATCAATGTCGACGTCATACACGCGGACCGAACGCAGGCGCAGGTAATGCCTTATTCGGGATTGTCTTTCTTGTTTGTCAGTACCTGCTTGTGTCTGTCACTGTGGCCATTATTTATATTATATTTTAGTAAATAATGCATCCTAACTAATATAACAATATATATGCAAAAGTAAGTTCGTTTGTTTGTTACGCTTCAAGACATAAAAATATTAATATATGCGATTGAATAAATGTTTTAACACGTAAGAAAAGCTAGTTACTGATAATTCTCTTCATACTCATAGATAAGAATAGAATTTTTTGTTTTGTTTTTTGTTGTTTGTTTTGTTGCAAACTGGAAAATAAAAATGTAACATTTTCTTTAACGAATGTGGTAGCGCGACAACGTGGTGCGCAGTTTCCGCGTGGGACGCATCTGGGTGTTGATTTGCACGGAGCTGATGGGTCGCGGGATCGATTTCCGGGGAGTCAACCTGGTGCTCAACTACGACTTCCCCTCCTCGGCCATCTCTTATGTGCACAGGTCTTGTCGCCATTTTTTTTTAAAGGCATTGAAAATACTCTGCAGCGGATTATTGTACGTCTAAGCGACAGACAGGGCTTAAGCATCAAGAGGAAAGCTGCTGTTCTCACACAGAAGAGTAGGCAAGCAGCTTGACGGTCTATTTGATGGTAGATGGCTACCGTCGCCTTCAAACAAGCAACACCAAGATGCAAGTGTGTATTCCTTAAATAGGATAAAGGAAAGAATAATAATGATAGTTGTTAAGTTTTATAATGTTTAAAAAATTCGGAAAATTTATTGCTCTAATATTCTTTTAAAGAGGCGTTTGTGCTTGTTAATTACACTTCAACCAGGAACCTGAACCTTGCGACCTATCGAGATAGTTAATAGCAACAACTCCTTAACAAAACATTTTAAAGACATAATCCAAACTACAGTTATTGTAAGTCTCCCACTCACAGAATGGGCCTTTAGGATTCACTTCAGGCTGTATTTTTACGCCGGCAAAGTTATATCAACAAACAAACATCAATAAATGTCAAAGCCGTGTCATTACATTAAATATTTTTTGAAGAAAACAATTTGTACACGTACTTATGTTACCGAGGTCAAAAAAATAGTTTTTAGAATTATTTTCTGTTTATCTGTTTGTCTGTGAGTTTGTGCACGCTAATCTCAGAAACTGCTTAACCGATTTGAATGCAGTTTTCACTGATTGTAGCAAGCTTTACAAAACATTTAGTGTTTGTTTCAAACATCCAATCGGTTTACAAACAAAAAAGTTACGCCCTATATCGAATACAACGCGTACGAAGTTGCGGGCTCAGCTAGTAATCATAAGTTTTATAATTCTCTAATTGACGAGCCCGTTGGATGAGTGGTTAGGGTGCGTGCCTTAACGCTCTGTTCTGGGGTTCCCGGGTTCGATTCCCGGCAGGGTCAACTTTTAAAATTTGGCTCTGGTCTGGATTTGGAAAGTAGTGGCAGGGCACACTGCGTTTCGCAATCATTTGGGCAGCCGGTCTGGCGGCAGTAACCACCCCCTTACAGAAGACCACTGTGAAATAACAGTACGTGTGCTTTTGTGTTTCGGTGAGTGAGTGAGGGGTGCCAGGGCCCATTTCCCTATCCACACCTAATCCCCTATCCTGAATCCTACTGCAGTTGGCAGCGCACTTGCAGCAGCTTTGGCGTTGCTTGTGTTATAGGCGACGGTAGCCACCTACCATCAAGTGGACCGTCAGCCTGTCTGCCGACCTGACATGAAAAAAAAAATTTTTTTTTTCTCACTAAAGTGACAACTCGCTAAAAATGTAGCATTTTTCACTCGGGTGTAAAATATCACTTACCACCCTCATATATTAACGCACTATTAATATTCGTATATTGTATGGTTGACGACAGTAATCAAAATTATTACATTCCTGATAAGATTTGCTTCAGTGGAATTGGTTGATTGGCTAATAATTGTTTGCTTTGTAGGGTGGGTCGGGCCGGCAGAGCTGG
The DNA here is from genome assembly GCA_910589475.2 of Bembecia ichneumoniformis. Taxonomy (NCBI): domain Eukaryota; kingdom Metazoa; phylum Arthropoda; class Insecta; order Lepidoptera; family Sesiidae; genus Bembecia; species Bembecia ichneumoniformis. Next base: position 18,204,600 of record OU342532.1, read on the forward strand.
TCAACCTGGCAAGGCCATCACTTTCTTCACTCAGGATGATGTCGTTAATTTACGAAGGTATATTATTTGTTTTAACATCCCATTCTTATTTATATAATATGTTCTATGGATAAATTGGTAAATATGTGTACTAGAAAAAATGAAATTAAATGTACACTTAAGATTTAAATAAGGAAGTGCACAGTGCGTCTCGTAATCGTAAATTATTGATCAGCCCGTCTAGTGGCAGTAACCACCAACTTACAGAAGACCACCGCAAAGTAAAATCATGTGTTCTGTTGTGTTTCGGTGAGTGAATGAGGGATGCCAGAGCACATTTCCCTATCCTTTATTCCTACTAAGGTGGGCAGTGCACCAGTAATAACACCCGTGGCGTAGCTTGCCCTAATAGGCGACGACGTTTTACATAAAAAATATATCGTAGCCGTTAAAATTTTCTCATAAAAATGTTTAATTCGATAGCTCAAAAAAAAATGTGTGTGTCAACTCCGACGCACCACTGGAGATTTGCTACTTAAGTAGGTACGATTTTCTGTGACAGCAATAGGAAAAGAGGGTAAATAAACGCGCCATCTATCATACTACAATAGAATTAGGTGAAGCGGCGACATCTATCGGATTTAGGTAGAACTTCTTGCTCCAAAAATATACCAAACAACACAGTCTAACCATACTTACGTCATACAGTCTGGCAACGCTCAATGTTCGCCGAACGTTGCTCTACGCAAGTACACTTGTTGCCTGACTGTATGACGTAAGTATGGTTAGACTGTGCTAACACTATTGATGGCGCCATCTATTATACCACAATAGAATTAGGGAATCGGCGGCGGATTTGGGTAGAACTGCTTGCTTGCTTTTTAGGTAACGCTTGTTACCTTTTGTGAAATTTCCTTGAGTCTTTTCTTTTACAATTCACTTCACCAGTTCTCCTTACATGACTTAACTTTGTCCGCAACCGAACCACGATCCTTTTACAATATCTCACTCTGTCCACTGTCAGCATTGCATCCGTCATGAAGGCGTCCGGGTGCGAAGTGCCGGAATACATGCTGAAACTGAAACAGGACCCCAACAAGAGGAAGCAGCTCATGAAGAGAGCTCCCAAGAGAGACGAAATTACCACCATTCTACAAAAAAAAAAGTATGTACTGATTTGCTGCAAACGGGCCTACCAATTCATTAAATTAATTTTCCTACATCGTATCGTAATCAGATTTGTATCGTATCGTAATCAGATAATTTTTAAGAAGTTTTTTTTTATGTTAAGGTCGGCAGACAGGCAGACGGTCCACTTGATGGTAGGTTGCTACCGTCGCCTATAACACAAGCAACGCCAAAGGGATTAGGAGTGGATAGGGAAATGGGCTCTGGCATCCCTTACTCACTCACCGAAACACAACAGCACATGTGCTGTTATTTCACGGTGGTTTTCTGTAAGGGGGTGGTTACTGCCGCCAGACAGGCTGCCCAAATGGCTGCGAAAACGCTGTGTGCCCTGCCACTACTTTCCAAATCCAGACCAGAGCCAGATTTGAAAAGTTGATTTTTCAAAGTTGACCCTGCCGGGAATCGAACCCGGGAACCCTAGAACAGTGTTAAGGCAAGCACCCTAACCACTCATCCAACGGGCTCGTCAAAAGTTAGCGGAGAACCAGACAAACGAAAACAGCGACTTCAATTTATATAATGAAAAAAGATGAATTTAAATCATCCAGGCTTAAACTAACACACAAAATATCTGTCCAGTCCAGCTGTTTTAAGCGTGTTTAGTTAAAGAGGTCGCAGCTAATTGTCTTAGCTTTCCTGTTTAATCTCTCCTTTGATGTTAACGTCTCTTTTGATTGGAGATGACATCCGTTAGCCCTTAGTTATACAATTCCTTTAACCCTTATGTATATTTTCTCCCACTTTCTCGGAAATGGCTTCATTACTTTAAAAAAAGAATATACCAATTAATTCTTTTCTGTTCGCACGCCGGCATTTTCCAAGAGGACAATAATGAAGATTTTTGTATTATTCATAGTGTCGATTCTATTCTGAATTAACAAATATTTTGAACATTTTTACATTTAGAAATTGTTACATAAAGAAATGAGTATTTCATCGGTTAAAATATTATCTGAAAACTTATTACCACAAAAATCTAGAATAAAATATGAAACGGCGTGCGAAGATTTTTTCAAATGGCAAACGGGCGAATTCTTTTTCACAAAATGTTCTTTTCTTGCATGTTATTATTTCCTTGCAACCAAGGGAGAAGTACTGTACATTGTAAAAGTGTCGGCCGAAGTAGCAATTAACGGCCTCGTTGGTTTAAAAGGGCCTCGGCCTAAAAAAATTCACTTGGAAAGTTCTCGGCTTCGCCTCGTACTTTCAATACTATTCGGCCGACAATTGCTCTATTTCCGGCCTCGGCAGTAATGTACTATAAAATTAATTTTGTTACAGGAGGAAATTAGACGAAAAGAAAGAAGACAAAACAAAGGCTTCAACAAAAGACGCAGTTGCTATTAAAAGTGGAAAAAGCAATAAAATTAGGAAAATACAAAAAAAAGAATTTAAAGATAAGAAAAATAAGAAATCTAATCAGAAAATGAAAAATGTGAACAAAAAGAAAAAAGATTTTACACAGAAGAAACCCAAATAATAATTGTGTTTTTTTTTAAACTATTTTTTTTAAATAAACTGAATTCGTTTCTTCCAAACGCGTTTTCTTTGTAAAGAAATTCTTATAAATATAGAGGGATAATGGAAGAAAATAACTTTTGTTTTCATAAACAATTTATTTGCCTTTGAGACAATAAAAAATAATTGTTTCACAAAATATACAGTCTTGCAATTATATACATAAATTCAATTTTACAAGTAATGATTTTAATATTAAACTATGACGAATGGCTTAGTCGGAAATATACCTATGCGAAGCTGCTATACTTACTTATATCTATAAGTAATAAGTTTTAACATTAAGTTAAGGACCTCATTAAAAATAAATTTTGCCAACTTTTTAGTCTATGGCACTAATTTTTGTCTGAAATACTCATTAGCCTCAATAAACTCAAAATCAACATAATATATTTGCTAGCCTCTAAGAATTGGCAACATGATCAGTGCGACTAGTTTTTTCAAATACAATTTAATCCTCTTATTTTTTATGATATGTTACATATATTTCACCCTTTTTTTACTAAGTCTTAAATTACAAATTCTATACGACACTTACTATTTTGACCTTAGAGTTCGGTTAAAATTTGGAAATTATACTTTGATCCAACCCTTTATTTTGCATTAGACAGCTTTTGTTTAATGTTAAGCTCATTTGATTGTAGGTGGCTACCGTCGCCTATAACACAAGCAACGCCACAAGTGCTGTGAGTGCGCTGCCGACCATAGTGGGATTGAGGATAGAGGATTGGGATATAATGGGCTCTGCATCCCTTACTCACTCACCGAAACAGAACAGCACACGTGCTGTTATTTCACGGTGGTCTTATGTAAGGGGATGGTCACTGCCGCCAGACGGGCTGCCCAGATGACTGCGAAATGCAGTGTGCATTGCGACTTCTTTTCAGATCCAGATCAGAGCCAACTTTGAAAACCCGGGAATCGAACCCGGGACCCCCGGAACAGCGTTAAAGTCAAATTCTAATTCTAATCAATTAGTTATGTAGTGCGTTCAATTTTTTTTAGCAACCGACTACATTGATCGAAAACATTTTATATTTTTTTATAAACATTTAGACATTAATTTTTTTTTTACGTATTAGAGTAACCATTTAATGTAAGGCACTATGCCCGTTTATTATTTGGCAACATAAAGTATTGTCTTGTGAATTTTAATATGTTGATGCTGTCATTGCAATTAAGCAAAAAGATTAAATATATAGAGAGGGCATTGGGAAATATTTCCTACAAAAATATTGATCCTGATCGCCTTAATCAGGATGGCCATGGCGTAGCTAAATAGCCTTGTAAAGTTGACGATTTTGTACCACGTGGTTCTAAATGTCGCATTATGGATTCTTTCTTGTTGCCCGATCTATACAGTTAAAAATCTTTGCAATGAAGTAACAGTTTATAACTAAACGTATGTATAAACGCGAGACGATTTTAGTTGATTCAACTACCTACAAGTTTATATGACTTTCGATTAATTCATTTGCAGCGATTATTTTACTGGAAACTATAAATAAATTATTTGAGAAAAGTTACGTTCTCAAGCAACTGTCAAAAGTTAAATAAAAGGTTGGACAACGTATAAGTTGACACTTATAAGGCATCTAAAATACAAATATTCTTATTAAATAATGTAATTTATTCGAGATCGAATGCAATATAGACATCAAAAATATTATTTCTGCCCGTAAAGAGAGATTGGACACATTTTACACAATTGTTTATAAGGCACATAGAAATACCTTCGATTCATGTCGTAAGTTGTTAAATTTCTTTAGGCCCATAATTAAGTTAATTAACACGGTTTTTGGCATGCCCATACTTTTTTGACATTTTGAAAATGAACATCATAAAAAAAGGCAGACTAAACATGTGGTTACTAAACTAGTTTTCGTTCATGTGCTAAAAATAATTAAAGTAGGGCCAATCTGTTAATAGATGTCAAATATGATCTATTAAATTGGCCCTATTTTATAATATATGATTCGTACGAAATGGTTTTGATTTTTAAGTCTACCTATATATTTGTATTTTTTGTAAAAACGCCAGTTTACAAAAAAAAAAAGTTTTTCTTAAATATAGCTATTTTTAAAGCGCCATCTCGTAAATATTACTTGTAGTATTGTTGCCGATGGATAATCAACTGTTACCTCAAAATTTTGTGAGATAGAGCTATGTTATAATTCGAATATGTTCGACTTACGTCGTTTACAAACGTTGGTTGCAATGCAATTATTGTGACGATCTTAAGTCCCCAGGTCGCCCAGGTACTGATAATTAAAAAAAATATAACCAAACTGTCATTTCTCTCTAATCTAAAATGACTTGAGTGAAAAGTTAAGGCCATTTGTATACATGACAGAGTGAGATGGAAGGATAAAAACTGTCCTTATTTTTTTTTTTATTGCGATGATGGTTTCTATAATAGGATTAAGTATAAGGAATTAGGATAGGGCAATGTTGCGTCTGCCTTTGTTTAGAAGTCTAAAAAAGGCCGTTTCACTCGCACAGCCAATCGCAAGGCAGCCGAGGCATCTTATTGGCGGGCCACGGCAAGTAGCCGGCGGTTTTGAACACCCAGTAGTCGTAGGAGACCTTACTAATCAGAAGGACGAGCGTGAGTACTTCCATGCCGATGATGTAATAGATGTAGTCGGTCCAATCGCGGGGCGTGTGGCACACCTGGTATTCGATGAGGTCGACCACGTTGCCCAAATTGTCTTCGCACTCCAAACTTCGGTAGTCCGGTATGTTTTTGAAGTTCTCGAGGAGCCAAGGCTGGAAAGTTAAGGATAATAATTTATTATTCAGTCGTACGTACATCAATAGTGACAAAAGATTACCACATTGTTAAAACAAGTTCTTTTTCTCAAACATGCTCGGAAATGTAGGCATTCTTGTACTGAAAACAAGCTACGAAGTTTGTAATTCTTGGCTCATGCATTTCTTTCTCGGCCTAGGCCAAGAATGTTGTTTGAAAATTCATTCCTAGCCGCTGCTCAGCCCGATGAAACCCGAAGTTTCACGAGTCTTCACAAACGCGCCCGCCGCTGTCACAGGCGTTATTCCTCACATTTATTGAGAAAAGCACTATACCAGCCTCGACCGGAATGAGGATTGCCGGACTCAGATCTTTATCAAACCACTTCGTCCGGCAATCCTTCACTTCCTGGACTCTGCAGTAATGTACTATTATCACTTTATATAATCACTATATAGCCCGCCCCGGACTTTTCGCGGAGTTGAAATTTTCAAAAATTATAAAATAAAGCTATATTGTTAATTTCAGATTTTTAGACTTAGTAGTTTTGGCTGTGCAAAACAAAAAAAGAAACACTGGTGAACATGGTTGTAATGCTTAGTCTCACGAATGTTCGCGAAAGCGACATGCCAATCTCAATAGGAGTCGATTAACTTCACAGAACGGAGATAACCAACCTTAAGAACTTTTTCAGTGTTGCAATCGCAATGGATATAGTTGCCGGCTATCGAAAACGTCGTGTACTGGCTCGTTGAGTCGAATTTATTTGACAGGACGTACGTGTGAATCTGCAATAATACATTTTTTATACATAGGTATATATAATTGACACATTCTTGTATCGAAAGATATGTAATGTTATAGTCTAAGCTGTTAGCCTAAGGGTCTGTTCCGAGTGTGGCTCTTAGAAGAGGAATTCATACACACATTTCCAATCAAACAAAATATCTAAAGCGACTCGTTAGATAATATCATTACCTTCAAATTAAGTTTTTCATCACTCCCCATAATCCAATACTATCTGTTTTAATCGTAAATGACGATCGGCTTACCGTCTTAAGCTTATTGTGCGTGATGGAGAACAGCATGAAGTTGTCAATGAACTTGGTCCCCTCGAGTTCTATAATGTTGGCGATGTCGTTGTAATCCACGATCAGCTGACGCAAGTGCTCGTAGCTGGGGTCGTCTCCGACCACCTGCAGTGACGTTATCTGAAAAGGTTTTATGACACGTCTTACTTGATAATATGTGGACAACATTGGCTATAACATAGACAACACCAAGGAATCACGGAAGCGTTACCGACGCAGATACGAAAAAATAAGGGATATCTCAGTAATGCGTGGTACGACCATTTTTTTAAGGTTCACAGACACGCTCACCATACACTTGATGGTAGGTGACTACCGTGGCCTAAACACAAGCAACGCCACAAGTGCTGAAAGTGCGCTGCCGACCATAGTAAGATTAATGGGCTCTGGTATCCCTATTACTCACCGAAACACAACAGCACCCATGCTGCTATTTCAGAGTGATATTGTAAGGGGTTGGTTATTGTCGCCAGACGAGCTGCCCAAGTGGGGCATTTCGGGGTCGGGGTATTTATTATACACACATTAGACAAGGTGATATCGAAGAACAAGTTGTTGGCTACTTGATTGTCTATGAAAATACTCTCCGTTATCAAGATGAAAACAACCGGGAATAATGTCTTAATGATTATCCGGGACGGACGGTAGCTGCTCGACAAATCCTTGAGAATACATTTCCGGTAGTTCCTCGTTTACACAGCTATTACCATTATTTATCTGAAGTAAACTTAATAAATTACTTAAAATTGAAAAAATATGCTTGGATGACTGACTAAAAGTCCCACTGGGAACTCTTAGATTATCCTTTTCATAATGGTTTAGGACCCATTGGCCCGGGTGAAATAAGTATGGGGAATCAGTGTTGCTTTGCGCAATTTTCGTTAGATAAATATTATAGAAGATATTATAGCCAAAAATATTAATATTGATTAATATTAAATCATATTTCATTTTATATTAATATTATCAAAGTTCACCAGATGGCGGTAGTGGTCCGTTATGTATCATCTAGAAAGCAAGTTGTAAGTGGGTATGTGTTACCTAACCTACTTACAATTTCCTTGAATTGTAAGTAGTTTGAGTAGATGCGCAAGGGTACAATTACTATGGCTCACATTATTGTAAGAGACGTTGAGTTTGACGGTGTTGGGCGGCAGCTCCGTGGGCAGTTCTCGCAGATGGCGCCGGGAGCAGTCCACCGCCACCACGTTGGTCACCTCCACGTTGGTGAACTCGAGGCGCTCGAAGACGCACGTGCAGTTGATGTTGGCCGGCTTTATGTTGTGGCAGCTCGCGTTCAGCTCCTTCTGGATCCTCAGGTGGTCGATCTGCACGATCTGCACGTCCTCGAACCAGTTGAAGCGCAGATCTAGCGCGCAGTAGGTGCGCTCGTAGTGCAGGAATGTCACCAGCGAACTGTTGTTGCTCTCCATGGCGCGTTGGAAGTGCTTGCACGGCAGGTAATTGTTGCCTGCGAAAACATTTTTATCTCAACATTATTTGCAAATCTATCCACTCGACGATTATAACAAAAGTACCTACGGTGACAGGAAATTAGGTCAGGATAGGGAAATAAGATTGCAATCAGAAACACGCGCACGAAAACTACAGCACCCGTGCTTTTTATCTTTTGAGAGTATTCAAATTTCTTAACAATAAAATTTAATAACTGAAGTTCAATTGCTATTTACCGACGATAGATGGCGCTTATTTTGAAAGCTAAATCGCAAAAAAGTTTTGGCAGGGTGTTGAGCAAGACCTGCAAAAATAGTAGGACGTAGTTTTTTTATGTCAAAGTCGGCAGACACGCTGACGGTCCACTTGATAGTAGGTGACTACGGTCGCCTATAACACAAGCAACGCTGCAGATGCTGCAAATGTGCTGCTAACTAAATCAGCAGGATTAAGGATGAGGGATTGGGAAGGCTTAGGGAAATGGGCTCTGGCATCTCTTACTCACTCACCGAAACACAACAGCACGCGACTGTTACTTTACGATTGTTTTCTGTAAGAGGTGGTTACTGCCGCCAGACGGGCTGCCCAAATGACTTTGGAAATGATTTTCCAAATCCAGACCAGAGCCAACTTTGAAAAGTTAATTCCCAAAGTTGACCCTGCAGGGAATCGAACCCGGGAAACCTAGAAGAGAGCGTTAAGGCAAGCTCCCTAACCACTCATCCAACGGGCTCGTCTAAAAGGATAACTGTCGCCCACAAAGTAAGTCTGATCGGTAAGTAGACGAGCACAAATATATATTAAGTTTACCCACTAGGAATGTTTATGGTTCGGATTTTTACATAATTACTATTTTGCCGAATATTGTAGGTAAAAATCACTATTTTATTTTTATTATATTTTATCAACATTTAGGTAAGTAAAGCGATAATTATGAATTTATTGGGATCGACTTTCCTTTGATTTAACATTAAATGCCTTCATGGGTCACAACATAATATATTTCCATAAAATATATCATACTTGAACTGATTTTAAAATTAAAAATTTTAAAATTAAAAAAGTGACTGAATTAAAAAATCTAAGCTCACAAAAAATCGCCGATACTCGCCCCTTTTTATTATTAAATTATTATTTATTTATTACCGTCGTTACAAAACTGAAAACTGACCATGATAAGAGATGCAGGAAGATGTAGAGGAACTCTTATGTTAATTACGAACGAAAAGTAAGGAGGTTAGATTTCATACCCGAAAAGTCCACAGAGATCTTCCTATTGCTCTGCACGAGGCTGAGCGGGAACTCTGTGAGGTTGTTAGCGGAAGCGTCCAACACTGTCAGGTTGAAGAGATGAGCGAACGGTCTCTGCGGACGATTCGCTATACTCTGTTCGCCGGCTCGCAGTTTCTCGCTCGTCAAATTGTTGTTCGATATGTTTAAACAAGCTATCGACGAGTATTTTGGGAATTGACCTGTAAAATTATTTTAACTGTTTTATAGTACCTATACCTACTACTAACACGCATTCCTATAGATCATCTAGATCTTTACGATTTGGCGCATGATTGACTCATATTGTGCAGGAGAAGGCCGAGTCCTGTGGCGAAATGTATATTGTTAATACACATACTCGTATTATTCATACTATATTAGTCATATGTTAGGCACCTAAAAGTAATGGGGCTCACTAGTACGGGAGAGTGTCGCTTCTGCCATGAGGCAGAAGAAACACCAATGCATATCCTGTGCGAGTGTGGCCCCCTGATGCACAAGCGCAGTCACATCCTAGGAAGCCACACGATGGCTTGTGAAGATGTGAAGAATGCCTCTATCAAAAAAGTACTACAGTTCCTTAACGTGGTAGGTATAGGTAGAGAGCTTTAGTTCACTTGGCGATCACAATATTTTAGCAATGGACGAAGTGATACTGGTGCTCTAGCAGACAGAAATAGCCACTACTTGTAAGACAATATAACAAGATAGTGATATATACGTATAATTTATTGTTGCGCAGTAACTGTTAGTAACTGTTGGACAACAGCACTGGATATTTTTCGATATGGTACAGAAGTTATTAAGGTACGGAAAATCCTATCTGCTATTCACCCCATGCAATGGGCATTTGCCATTGCCATTACCTGTGCGCTGTAGGTAAAAGAGAGGCAATTTCACCCCAACATAAGAGGTCGCTAATCCTTTTTTATACCTATGTATATTATGTTTGCTGAATGCCCCACGCACCGGGAAATGCAGTGTCGGCAGACCCCCCCTAGATGGATAGACGATATTAAAAGAGTCGCGGGGAGTCGCTGGCTTCAGGCGGCACAAAATCGTGGTGTTTAGCGGTCATTGCAGGAAGCCTTAGGTCCAGCAGTGGACGTCCATCGGCTGAAACGAACGAACGAACGAACGAATATAGGTAGGTTTGGAAGATGCAGTTAAGCTCCTGGAATGGCGAGGACTTGGCATCAAGTCGACGATATGTGCTCACGGCGAAGTCGATAAGAGAACTCAACTAGATGCTCGGTGGTCTCAACCGAGTTTCCCAAAGGGTGGACCTTAAGATGAATATGGACAAGACGAAAGTCATGTCTAATGTCCATGTTGTACCCACTCTGGTGACAGTTGGAAATTCAACAACTATGTTATACTTGGGACAAACAGTCTAATTGGTGAATCGTCGAATCCAGCTCGGCTGGGTAATGTTTGAGAAGCTCCGAGACATCTTCTCGTCCAAAATTCCTAATTGTCTTAAAACAAAAGTTTTCGACCAAAATGTGTGTTGCCACCAGCGTTGCCAGATTTTTTTTTGGCAGAGCGGGATTTTGAAGCTGTTTGAGTAAAAAAAGCGGGATTTTTTCGTCGAAAGCGGGACATAGTAAAAAACGTATATAAACAGTAGTTTTTAAATACTTATCTTTTCATTTGAGTTTTAAATTATGTTTACATGACAATAGTTAGCAAAAAATAGCTATGGGAAATGTAACGAATATACGTTACTTTATCAATGTCTGATTTACCCCATGGTTAGGCAGTTGAGTCTTCAGGAGAATAACCATATTATATAATATAACTAAGTAAGAATTATTTATAAGAATTACTTAATCATATTTCTGTGAAGATTTAGCTTCTTTTAAAGTTTCCTTTTTTTTTTAAATATAGATGAAGAACTCCGCACAGGTTAGCTCTAGATTGAACTGGATGAATAATTCTGCTTTCATTAAATTTACGGAGTATTTATTTCTGGCATCCGACCATTTTAAATTAATTTGGGGAAAAACGCGTTCGGGAAAGCAGTTTGATGTTGGGTTACCGTCGAGTAATCCCGAAAAGCGGGACTGAGCCTGTCCCGCACGGGACATTTCATTTTGATTTCAAAATCGGGACGTCTGGTAACGCTGGTTGCCACAGTGATGACATATGGCGCTGAAACGAGGTCTCTAACTATGGGCCTCGTAAGAAAGCTTAACGTCGCTCAACGAGCTGTGGAGAGGGCTACGCTCGGGGTTACACCGCGAGATCTGATCATGAATCAAGAGGATAAGTTGGTTGAAGTGGCAGTGGGCAGGTGGACGTTCTACGCTCCACGTTTTCTTTGTCCACGTTCAAGGTGGACAGATGACCTGATGAGAGCCGCGGGTCTACGGTGGATCCAGGCTGCTTCTGATCGGTCCTTTTGGAGAATTAGGGGGGAGGTCTTTGGTCAGCAATGGACGTCCTACGGTTGGATGCTGATGATGATGGTTTCACAATAAATAACGCCCCCTAGGAACATAACATAAAAAATGTAATATTCTTACCAACAATCTTCCCAATGTTGCCGTCCGTGAGCGCCATAGACACCAGTCTTCTGAACACAGCCTGCGACACGTCCAACTCGTCTATGTCCGCATTGAGAACGTGCAGGTTAGTCGTATTTTGGGTAACTGTAACGTCACAAAATAGCGAACTTTTAAGCTCCATTTACATAAAGTGTCGTCAGGTTGAATTGCATAAAGATTTTACTCGTATTTGCTTTAAAAGGTAAAGTGTGAAAGATAAAAGTTAAAAGTGCTGCGAATAAAAGCGAGCCTTACTTTAAGGTATTCATTTTAGAAAAACAATTTTCTTTTGACTTACACAAACAAAGAAAAAAGATTTCTTTTTTGGTATGTTTGTAATGGATGACTTACTGATTTAAAGCTACCTTCTCAGCGAGTAACTTAGGCTGTAATTTATTTTCAAAAAACTTTAGAGATTCCTACGAAAATTTGCCTAGGTATAAAAGTCATTATTCCAAAAAGTCACCCACAAAAAAGTTCGCAAGGCTATACTTATGTCTAACTGTTTAGTTAAATCACAATAACCGTTTTCTGTTTAAATTAATGAATCAAAACATGGATAGAATCGAAAGATGATGTCATTTGTATCATTATTATTATGGATATTATATTTATGGTAACCAAATAACAATACAATTTTTCTGTTATTCTATCCCGAGGATAGCGATCAGATATCGAAATTCTACATCATTTACCATTTAACGGAAACCTAAACGATTGCGATCGCTTTAAATATATTTATCATGCAGCAAATTTTAAACGAATAAGGTATTAACTGTGTAAAACTGGGGAAGCAGTGAATTACTTTTATTTTCAACTAGGGGCCAGCCCCCGGCTTCGCTCGTGGTACAATTTTTATATATATGAACATTCCATTAGTGAAAACCGAATTAAAAACGGTCTACCCGTTCACGTGTGATGCCGTGACCAAGGGAAATGGGGATTCATTTTTATATATAGAGATAGATAGAGATAAGTTAATTAACGAATTTGTTCCTAAAAATCACATCAAAATTAACAAATGTTACCTTCCATGATACTCAAGGGCTCTAAAAAAACTTGCCGGAAGAAGAATTCAAGTTCCCACGCAAAAGAGTGAAAAACTTGAAGTTGAATGCTACCACAATCATATTGCATTTTCCGAGGAGAAAATTATCATATCTCCGAGGTACTTTTGGACTTTTATTAAATTTAAATTTTCTACTAAACTTGCATATTAACCGATAGGAGATATGCACTATGTTTAATGACTATTTTATGGCCACAACTTTAATTCTTACATAAATGATGTTTCATCGTCACCGCTAAAGTATCAATACAATCAATATCTCCCAGGGACTAATTATGGAGTTATTAAAACAAACAGATATCAATAATTGACAACTAAATTGGCAAAATAATTATCTGTGCCTCTTACTATATCATCATCCTTCGATCTCCGTTTATACAGAAGAACGTTTTCCTCATATTTGAAAGACGGCATTGACAACCCCAATCTAAAAGACGGTTATAGCCATGATGTTTATTCAGTATAGACCAATCTCAAAATCAAATGTCCTTAAAAAACTATTCGAAAAGATAATCATTAACGAGTTAACTAAATAAATCTCTCGTTATATTGCGCCAGAACAACACGGTTTCTTTCGCGGTCGCTCTGTTGGCTAAATTCATTACACCGGCTCTCGATGATGGCTATGAAGTGGACGCCGTGTATACCGATTTCTCGAAAGCTTTCGACAAAATAAACCACTCCACGTTATTGCATAAGTTATTGAAACTTGGTATACAGTCATGGTGACCTACTCAGATGAATGGATTCATACATCAGAAACCGGAATCAAGCAGTAGTACTTTATGGTTATCGTTCCAAATTTCTTGAGGCTTCTTCCGGCATTCCACAGGGTTCTCATCTTGTACCCTTCCTGTTCACACTTTACATATTAATGACATAGGAACCTGCTTTAGTAACTCTTGCATGTCACCTGCTATAGGTACACAGATTTTGCCTTTCAGGACATCAACTGACATTGTTTCCACAGCGATACAGCCAGTTTATATAAACTGTCATATAAATATTCAACTGAGAGGAAAACAAAAAAAATTTTTTTTTCTTCAAGTCAGCTGACTTTTTTTTCTTCAAGGTTTACTATAATGTAATAAATATTTCAATCGGGAGGAAATGATTAATAATAATAATAATTTATTTGGGATGACCATGGGTAACTGATACTAGAGATGACATTTAGTTTTCTTGTTCCTTCATGACCAACCGATATTCGGTGTGCAAATCTTGACATCTTGAAAATTGAGTTATTACTGATAATACTCGTACCATACAATACCATTCTTATAATACCATTCCTTTATTGACATTATTATCATTTTGACTTTCATAATTCTCACCCTTATCATTCTGTACTTTAATTTGTAGTTGTTGACTTATTGTTGTAATTACTCACAATTTTTTTTTAAATTACCAAGTATTTTTTTTAAATACTAGCAACCAAAAATTATTAGTATATATACTTTTTACGTGTATGGGAGGGTACCGCTACTCGCCCCAGCTGACGTTCACAAGAATACAACTCTCAAAAGCATTTTACATCGCCCGAGAGGAAATTGTTGAGAGGAAATAGTCGTATACCATTAGTATTATGAATAATAACGAATTTCTGTATAATATTTTATGTCAAGAAATATACGCAAAAAAGACGGTCATATTATCAATTCCACTTAGTGTGTTATTGCAATGATGTTTACTATAAGACAATTTTAACTCGATACCTACGATACGGTAGCCACTCGCCCTACATTATTCATGGAGTAGAGTACAAACAATAATGGTGTTATTGTTATTTGGTTGAAATAAGTCCAACGCAGAGTTTTTATGTGTCATCGACATTAGAAATAAGTTTTATACAATAAACAAAGGAACGAAGTACTTGTAGAGGATAAAATGAGCGAGCAATGATGAAATATCGACAATTATGCAGATAATGTATGTCGAACGACAAATACTTACTTACACAACTTCGAAACAGAAATATTTATTTGCAAAAAAATTTAGTACAATTTAAAATCCTAATATTAATTAAATAAATGGCCTATGTACATTCTACCAATAGTAATTTGACGAGTCCGTTGGATGGGTGAATACTCTGTTCTAAGGTTCCTGTGTTCGATTCCCGGCAGGGTCAACTTTGAAAATGATTTTTTCAAAGCTGGCTCTGGTCTGGATTTGGAAAGTAGTGGCAAGACACACTGCGTTTCGCAGTCATTTGGGGAGCCCGTCTAGCGGCAATAACCACCTCCTTACAGAAGACCACTGTGAAATAACAGCACGTGTGCTGTTGTGTTTCGGTGAGTGAGTAAGGGATGCCAGAGCCCATTTCCCTACCCCCTCCTAATCCCTTATCCTTAATCTTAATCCTTAATCCTTATTCTTAATCGTAGTAGATAGCGCACTTGCAGCACCTGTGGCGTTGCTTGTGTTATAGGCGACGGTAGCCACCTACCATCAAGTGGACCAATGTAGTAAGGACCTACATTTTTTAATTTAAATTAACAGTTTTTTTTTATATAAAAGTCACAATCTCTATCTTCCCCAAAATAGTCAAATAATGTGTAAAAATTATTATTTAAAGTCCACTTGTTCAAGCTATAAAAAAATTCTACTGGCAAATCATAAAAGGATTCTAGATTTAGCCACATAGTATGCATTTATCCAATCGGGTTATGGAAAGCAATGGAAGATTTAATTTTAAGTCAATAATATTTATGTAACTATTTGGTTGAGCAGAAAAGTGTGTTAGGGACGCAATCCTAGTTATTAGTTCGTCCTAACAACGCAGTTAAACAAAGAGCTATTGTAATAAACTTAAATGTTTACATGCGTAAGGAGAAAGACTCTTCAATATACTTGTTAGAGTGAGACAGGTTTATTTTGATATATTCCTTCCTGTATCTCATTAATGTACACCTGGGCATAACAATTTCAAGGAAGTGATAAAATTTTAATTTCTTATTTATGGGTCTAGTAATATCCCTACAACACCATGCAATTCCAACCAAAGATCTTTGATTTCAACCAATTTTTTTAAATAAAAATGCATTAGTTAGTACCTATATTCTGTTAGTGAAATAAATAAAAATACAGATTAAACAGGTCGGTCGAGTTTATAAATAGAGTTTAATATTACAAATTGACTAAAAATAGGAAACAGCGTTGTAGTTGTATTGAACACGTGTGACACAGAAATACTCATAACGCGAACACGCCACTAGGAAATTAAATACAATCGATTTATTACATTATTCCTATCTCTTACTTTATTTTATGAGGAATCCGAACGGTGATTAGTTCATTGATAAAGCCTCATTGCCAGGGCCAGATTAACCATGTCAGAGGACCTTAGACAGAGCAAATTTCGGGGACCCTTTACCGTTTTCGAATTGGCTGTAACAACGCAATTTTTCTATATTTTATATATTTGATATTTTTACGTGAATCTTCGAACCGGTCGGCTGTTGTCTACCATTGCCTATTATAATGGACTAGCGTTCCGTCCCCGGCTTGGCCCGGAGTGCAATTTTTATATATAAGAACATTCCCCGTTTATCCCTCTTTCCATTAGTGAAAACCGAATTAAAATCGGTCTACCCGTTCACGCGTGATGTCGTGATCAAGGGAAATGGGGATTCATTTTTATATTTATAAAGATAACCTGGCCTTGATCAATGAGCCTAGATATTTTTTAAATACAATAATATATTCGACTTCGCTTGCTTTGAATTTGCGTATTTGAACTGGTAGGGATTTGATTCTGCGTCTGTTTTTCAGCGACCAAGCTTTCGTCCGCTAGTCTATAGCTTTCTTTCTTTTCTTTCTACATCATCGGCTTCAGCACAAAGAGTTACTTTAACTAAATAGGGGATCGGACAGTAGTCAGATTAAAATCTAAAATGTACTTAGAAAGAAAATAGATAATTTTTTACTATTCTTTATCGAATAATAATTTAATATAATTCATTTAAATATTTTTAAATGAAGAAATAAAATTTTATTGTTTACAATATTTTTAATCTATACTGAAACACCGATCACAGTGCGTGACGTCATTTGTGGGCAATCATTGTCTTATGCCAATGCAGCTGTTTTGTTATGATATGACCACAAATGACGTTATTTTGAGTACCTAAAAGGCTATAAATAAATAAAATAGTATTTTTTATGGGAATAAATATCCATGAAGATTAATTTAAAACACTTTCTGAAAATTTGTCCGATCTATTATCAGTTTACCTAAATTAAGATAAAGGCCTTGAAGACAAACAGTAATTATTTTACTGACAAAAAAGTAAGTATTTTTAACAGATTTTATTTTACTACTTTTCTGGATAAAACCACAAAATATACCAATGAATAATAAATACCTTTCGAAATATATAATTTGAAGTCGTGAAGTCTATTCTTTGTTGCAATTTATAATCATAATCATAATCATTTATTTATTTGCTGATAGGTAATTACAACAATGGTTTTATAATGTATAAGGCTCGCTACATTCTACCCTTTGGGGTGTGCAAATATTTTGATAATACTACATAACATTATACTTATAATAATCAATCACTATCCACCAAGTTATCAGACATATAATCTTTTAAATCATAGTAACATTTATCAACTAGTAGTTTTTTAACTCTATTAATATTGAACTGCTTAATATTGTTTGGAATTTTATTATATATGAATGGTGCTAGACAAAAAACACTCTTATGTATAAAGGCTGTGTGTGCTTTGTGAATACACAGCCTATTTGGATCTCTTTGAGCTCTATTACTGTTCTCTGAAACTCGTCTAAATAAATTAGGATTCGATTTTACATATACTATATAATTGAGTCGGTCATTTCAAAAACCTCATAGGTCACTTAATTAGAATTTTTCAGAAATCAATAAAAACTGTTTCATACACAAACAAATGAGTTTTAAAGGACTTTTTTATGTTCAATTTAGTATTTGAGTGGTAAAAAATTAAAATAGCGAATAACCTTTAAAGCTTATTAATAGAAATAATGAAAAAAACCTGAAAAACAGTTCTTGACTTATGTTGTTTTAGCGAGAAATAGTGTTAGTGGTATATAATTTAACTAAAATCATATTTTTTATTGCTTATAATTGAGAATTACACTTAAAAATAATCTTATTATCATTTTACATGTATTAATTTGTCATGTTTTAATATCTTTATGGTTAAATAGTCATATTCTCCATCATTCTCATCTGGATTATCTTCAACATTTGCAGTTGGCCATCTAAAAATGTTGTTATAAAATGGCACATGCTCTTCCAGAATGCTATCTCGATACCCATCTCTCTTTAAGAAACCATTTTCAGGGAAAAAAAGCATGTTGGAAAAAAATGTGACTTAAGAGGTTTTTGAAATGACCGATTCAATTACATATTTTACATATAAGTAGACTAGCTTTTGCTTTATAAATTATATAATCTTTATAAATTATAAACTATGTATAAACGGAGATCGAAGGACATCTCGTCTTACTCACTGGAATTAGCCAGGCCCTCTTTCAATCTCGTGCCGTTGACGTCACAACAGAAGACAGATTGTGCGTCGACGCGTGCGCAGCCCAGTGGACCCTTGGGACACGCCGAGCGTGGCATGTTGAAACAGGTCCCGTGGGTTATTTGCCATAACGGCGGCTCCGGCTTCTCCGTTGGTGCCGGTGGTTGCTGATCACAGAACAACAATTTTCACCATGAACAATTTTACTTAACAAACATGCTGTTACGTTGTCACGTTGACTCTTGAGCATCCTGAGTAAACTGAGCATGCTCATCATAACTTAGGAGTCATCGTATGTTAAAGTTGTCGTTATGCTTATACAATTAATTCTTGAATAGTAAATG
This sequence comes from Bembecia ichneumoniformis, assembly GCA_910589475.2. Taxonomy (NCBI): domain Eukaryota; kingdom Metazoa; phylum Arthropoda; class Insecta; order Lepidoptera; family Sesiidae; genus Bembecia; species Bembecia ichneumoniformis. The sequence goes on from OU342532.1 coordinate 18,223,337, forward strand.
TGTTTCGGCAAGAGTATTAGAGAAGATAAGTTATAATTTCTTTAATTATTCATTTAGCAGTATGTCATTTAAGCTCTATGTCACTTTTCTATTGTAGATTTATATGTATTCTCAGTCTAAGAAGTCTCGGAACCGATTTTGATAACGTTTCAACTAGGAAAGGACATAGTTAACTTTTTAAGCAGAGCAGATCAAACCGCGGACCATAGTTAACTTCTCAACACCACTATATTAGGTATACTAAAAGAAGCTATTGGACAATTTAAAGATAAAAATAAGATAAAAAAGATAGACAAAACCTATTTTTGCCTGCTAGGTATTTAATTAATATCGAATAGTGATTGAACTGTCACACCTTGAATAATTTTTCACAAGATTGGTACGCTTTTGCGAATTCATATTTTATTACTTTTAAGGAATTGAGAATTAGACGAAAACCTCATTAATTTATTTAATTAATTGAGGAATAAGACACCAGCAGTTGATGAAGTAAACAATAGAAGTGGTGTTTGTAATTAGTGTAGCTGCTGATGCATATAATATGCCTTTGTTGTAATGGTCATACAAAATTGTCGTGATGGACCTTGTCGCGCATTGAAATTAGAAGTGTCCAACTAAGTCCGTCAGTACAATTGACAAAAGTGAGAGGTTGTTCTTGATACATATTGGTGGGCACCGCATTACAGAAATCATTTTAGGTGCAGCCTTAGGCAAGCCCAAAATTGGTTCTTAAAGGACTGCGCAGTATTTTAGTGATTGGGTAACGAGGGAAAGTGTATGGAGCGAACAAAGAGTATTGTAGCAGCATAAGAAGAAATAATAACAAGTAGAACGGAGTCTTCTTTGTCCGAGTCCCAAACGCCGTCATTTATAATAACTACTTCCCCCTTCACGTCCTTACGACCCTCTGTCGTCCAGGCTTGTCACCAGGGTTGCTTACTGTTAAATATTGCTTACGAATAAAGGTAATATCGCTAAAATATAAGTTTTTCTTTACTTTGAAACATAATAATGTAGGTAAGTATTTAATTTATAAATACTTACTTATAATTATGTTACGTACCTACATTAAATATACTTATAAATAATAAGTTATTATAAGACAGTACCATACCAAATGAAGCCATTTAAGTAAGTATTACTTACATACAGGCCCACGTAAAACTATTAAGGGCTTCACTGAGGCAAATGACATTTACTATAGAACTCGCTGGCGGCGGATCCAATTCAACAGGCCTAGAAATGGTGTTTTTTTGTTTTTACCATTAGAACAATACACAAAATAAAAAAATTTATTAATACATTTTTTTAATCTGATATTAACTTATTAATAGGTACAGGATTCATATGCGTGCAATAAGCCGTTTTAGAGAGAATTTTCAATAAAAGTCAAATTCTTCTTGTTTTCTAACTTTTTTTGTGGAGTTTCTATTACTTTAACGAAAATTCTAATCAATACAATTGGTTCTTCACATGTTTAAGTATAATATATATTTTTTTCAAAGCATATATTTTTGTCTTGTCCATTTCTTGTAACATTAAACAATGGATATTTTTAGTATTTAGGGTTTGTCTCCCCCTTAAGTAAGTTTATTCGTGGGGAGACGCCCGGCCGTGACAGACCGACAGAGTATCCCGTTTAACGTGTAGGCTAATATCGTGACCTTGAGCGCATCCGGAGCGGGAGTTTCCGTTCTACGTGTTATTATTTATTCTTATGGTAGCAGTTCACAGAACATCCGTATCATAAGTTATATGTATATTTTAAGTTAGGGCTGTATTATGAAGAAATTTAAACGCAGTTTATATGAGCATCTGTGGGATATCTCGTAAGAGAAATAAGCTATATGTTTATAGCAAAGGGTTCATTCCCTTTTACTGTTTGTAATAACATTGTATATGGTGAAGTGCTACGTTTGGTCTTTATGGCTCAGAAGCGTGAAACTTAAAAGTAAACACCATGAACCAATTGGAGTCGTTTGAAGTGATTACACAGAAGAATGCTTGGAGTCTCGTGGATTGACAGGGTCTCCAATATTGAAATTCTTCGAAAAGCTTATACTAACAGAATTATACTGGCGAATATTAGTGTTCGTAAAGTTGCATATCTAGGTCATGGTCTGAGGGATGAGAAGTACAATTTGCTCGATTTCATCACGAAGGGTGATGAAGACAGATGATGAAGACATATGATGAAGGGTGATGAAGGAGTGGGCAGAAGACAGATGTCATGGCTGAGAAATATCCGTCAATGGACCGGAATTCCGGTGCTGGAAGAGTTGTTCCGTGTGGCATGTGATAATAAGAGGCCTTATTGAGACTGCTCGCCAACGTTTGGGGAGAGATGATACGACACTTAGAGAAGAAGAATATTATATTGTACTCAAAACTAGAAGCATTCGAGATGTTGATAAAAAGGTGAATTATTTACATATCACGAGTGCAAAGGTTAACAAATGTGCGTCGAAAGATAAATAAAATTGGAAATACTAAGAACGATAAAAGAAAATAATATTTTTTTAATACTTTGGGCAGGAATGGGGAAGCGAAAGAGATACCTACCATCAATTAATAATCGAGAAAAAAAAATACAAGATAAACGTAGCAGAAGCTGCTTTCCTGCAGCAGCCATAATTGATGACATTCTCCGAAGAGAAGATACAAATTAAGAAGATGTCAATAAAGAGTATTTTTCTTACCTCCCTGTATTTAAGTGCAGCCTGATCGAAGTCATCTACTCGCATCTCTACTAGAGCCACTAGCATTGACAAGTAAACCTGTAACAATATAAATAAACGTTTAAAAAAATATAAAAAAACAATTTATACACGTTAAAAAATAGTTTTTAAATTTTTTGTCTGTGCGTTTGTGCACACTAATCTTAGAAACGGCCCAACCGATTTGAATGCGGCTTTCACTGGTCTGGATTTGGAAAGTAGTGGCAGGGCACACTGCGTTTTCGCAGTTATTTGGGCAGCACGTCTGACGGCAGTAACCACCCCCTTACAGAAGACCACCGTGAAATAACAGCACGTGTGCTGTTATGTTTCGGTGAGTGAGTAAGGGATGCCAGAGCCCATTCCTAATCCCTTATCCTTAATCCTACTGCAGTCGGCAACGCACTTACAGCTCTGGCGTTGCTTGTGTTATAGGCGACGGTAGCACCTACCATCAAGTGGACCGTCAGCCTGTCTGTCGACCTTAACATAAAAAAAAAATTATGTTTGTTTCATTACAATCGGTATACAAACAATAAAGTTACACGCTATAACGAATACCACGCGTACGAAGCTGCCGGCTCAGCTATCTCTATATATATATAAAAATGAATCCCCATTTCCCTTGGTCACGGCATCACGCGTGAATGGGTAGACAGATTTTAATTCGGTTTTCACTAATGGAAAGAGGGATAAACGGGGAATGTTCATATATATAAAAATTGCACCCCGGGCGAAGCCGGGGGCGGAACGCTAGTTACATAATAAAATGCCATTCGAAACTAAGTTACATCAGTGTCTGTATAATATTAAAAATACATTCTAATCTTTTACCGTAAAGCACTAAAGGAAAAAGTTTAAAATAAATATAAAAAATGTTTTATGGTAAAGGGCAGCAAACAGGCTGATGGTCCAAGTGATGGTATGTGACTTCTTAAAAACTATCCTTCAGTAGTTTTTAAGAAAATTGCTATAATCTCAGCCATTGATTATACAATCGTGTTCTGAATTGTCCCGCGTAAATGTTTAAATGTTTTTTTTTTTTTTTTTTAATATCTGGTCCCTGGCAGAATATCAGTGTTGTGGTCTGCACCACAACTGTATACTGAGCCAGGGTTCCCTTGTTTATATATTTGTTTGTTTGTAATTATTATTTGTTCATATATGTATATTAAACCATGACAGTTTGGCAGTCTTTCGTCGTAAGATACAGAAATGCATACCATCTTTCAGGAATGTTGAATGATCTACTTAATGATTATATATATCGTCTACAGTGCCGTCTTAAGTCTATTCGGCGCCGGGGTGCGGGGCTCAGCCTGCGCCCTCAGCCACCCGGACGTCTATGTCAAAGGGCGCAATTACTCGCCTATGACAGACGCACAGGTGCCACGCCCCGCCGCGCGCCCATTAATGAACTTACACTTTATTGACTTAGAGATCACTATCTTTGGATTAGAGATTTTGCCGCGCGCGTGTTGCATTTAATAAAATTGTTAAAGCGCCTACACACGGCCCTAAAATCGGTGGCAATGTCGGGAGAGTGGTAGTGGGGATGAAATCGGCCGCTACTCAACACACGTCCCTGCCACTAAATGTGAAACCGACCGTGCAACAAAGAGCTCGTCTATTAAGATGCCGCCGACACTCTCAAAACATCAGAGAATAGGCACTTTCTACAGTGCAACCAAGTCAAAGACGAAAAAGGAAGAACTGGTTGATGAAACGCCATGAACTTTTTTTAAATATTATTATTAAAGGTGGCATACAGGCTGACGGTTTGCCTACACATGAAGCGATCAAGGGAGCGATCTGGGGCGCTCCCCACCACTTCCCCGATATTGCCACCGATTTTAGGGCAGTTTGTAGGCGTTTTAATTTGTGTAGTAATAAGTCATTTTAGCTTTCACATTATGAGCGGTATGACAAGCAGCGAAAGCGTAAAAGCGCCTACACACGGCCCTAAAATCTGTGGCAATATCAGGAGCGTGGTAGTGAGGATGAAATCGGCCGCTACTCTACACACGTCCCTTCCACTAAATGTGAAACCGACCATGCAACAAAGCGCTCATCTATCAAGATGCCGCCGACACTCTCAAAACATCAGAGAATAGGCATCACTCTGGCACTTTCTACAGTGCAACCAAGTCAAAGACGAAAAAGTCGCCTAAGGACACAAGCAACATCAGGAGGGGTGCATGTGCGCTGCCGACCTTGCAGGAATTTGTTTACTGCTAGTTTGAAGAAGCCCATATTGTAGCTAGATGGAAACACCTTAGAAGAGAGAGAGACATTTGGAAGCAGCTGAAAACTTTTTAAGAATGAATATAGAATGTGTTGAGGAACTCCTTGAAGAGATCATTGACTTTCGTCCAGACTTCTCGCTTCTTTTCCTTCGCCATGTCTTCGCACGGAATACAAATTAAAAACACAAAAATACGTCTTGTCGCTGCTGCAGTCGCAGACACACTGCGGTGAAATCGGCACCGATTTCGCTATACACGATGCGACAACACTCCCTAGACGATAATCTCCCCTAAATCGTGGGTTCGCCCGACCCGATTTCAGAGTTAGGAGGAAACTGATTACGATTTGCCTACACATGAAGCGATCAAGGGAGCGATCTGGGGCGCTCCCCACCACTTCCCCGATATTGCCACCGATTTTAGGGCAGTTTGTAGGCGTTTTAATTTGTGTAGTAATAAGTCATTTTAGCTTTCACATTATGAGCGGTATGACAAGCAGCGAAAGCGTAAAAGCGCCTACACACGGCCCTAAAATCTGTGGCAATATCAGGAGCGTGGTAGTGAGGATGAAATCGGCCGCTACTCTACACACGTCCCTTCCACTAAATGTGAAACCGACCATGCAACAAAGCGCTCATCTATCAAGATGCCGCCGACACTCTCAAAACATCAGAGAATAGGCATCACTCTGGCACTTTCTACAGTGCAACCAAGTCAAAGACGAAAAAGTCGCCTAAGGACATAAGCAACACCAGGGAGGGTGCATGTGCGCTGCCGACCTTGCAGGAATTTGTTTACTGCTAGTTTGAAGAAGCCCATATTGTAGCTAGATGGAAACACCTTAGAAGGGAGAGAGACATTTGTAAGCAGCTGAAAACTTTTTAAGAATGGATATAGAATGTGTTGAGGAATTCCTTGAAGAGATTCTTGACTTTCGTCCAGGCTTCTCGCTTCTTTTCCTTCGCCATGTCTTCGCACGGAATACAAATTAAAAACACAAAAATACGTCTTGTCGCCGCTGCAAACGTAGTGATTATATACTCTTTGGCTGCAGTCGCAGACACACTGCGGTGAAATCGGCACCGATTTCGTTATACACGATGCGACAACGCTCCCTAGACGATAATCGCCCCTAAATCGTGGGTTCAACCGACCCGATTTCAGAGTTAGGAGAAAACTGATTACGATTTGCCTACACATGAGGCGATCAAGGGAGCGATCTAGGGCGCTCCCCACCACTTCCCCGATATTGCCACAAATTTTAAGGCCGTGTGTAGGCGCTTTAATAAAAGTAAAGCAATGTTTATTGTTGATGACTATTTTTTTTTATATTTAATTTTGCGCATACGTATTTGTCGTAACAAGCATATGAAACTATGCAATGGCGTTAAGTTCAATAAAATATCTAAATACTCCGCGCTTGGCAGGCGCCCCCGGGCGCTCCGCGCCCGGGTGCACCGCACCCCTTGCACCCCCGGGTAAAGACGGCCCTGATCGTCTACTTGATATTATATACCATTTATGTATTTTAAATTGTATCTGATTGCAGATTCCGTTGTCTGCTCTGAGTCTGTAACTATTTTAATTATAACTTTGGATATTGGCATAAGTACTCTTATATTTTATTCTATAAGCCTTTAGGGTCGATAATAAATTTGTAAATGCTGTGTATGGTACCTATAATTGGAACTCACATCAGACTATGACCGAATGTGAATTTTATTATTATATGATTGTTGTGTTTTCTGTTGGTGTACCTATTATAAATAAATAAATAAATAAATATTGTGTGTATTAGAGAAATAAAAGATGCTTTCTTTCTATCTTTCTTTCTTTAAAAAATACATTAAAATGGACAAAACCAGACATGGAATACAGGCATCGGCGTGAGAACAAGGGAACGGGCAACTTTTATAATATATCTCGACAAGACAAGTTTGACAAGACAACATTGAACGCAACATTATAATTTTCTTATGAATCATGTATGTGCGTCTAAATACATAATATACGTGTGCCCGTTAATAGTGATTCCAGATGTTAATGCCATGTTATATGGCATTTGCTGGTTATGCCATTACAACACAGATGTAAGCTCTCAATCTTCGAGACTCGTCGGTAGCACGCATGCGGTTATTCTTGTAGTAATTTTCGCATCAATGCGATGCTAATAGCGCTATTTTGATTCTCTGGTTCCTTTCAATGGAATTTAACATGCGAATAGATCATATCCTAGACTTAATAGATGGTAGAGTATTAAATATCCCGATAATACGTCCGCTTAAGATAATTTAAGGGATTAATAAATCCCTCCTAAGGTTATTGGGATTGGGATGAAAAATTCCTTAGTATAAAAATACAATTTGAGCATGAAATTAACAAAAGGGCTAAAGTAGAAACTCCGTTTCCCATACAAGCCTGGGCTATCACTGCAATTGGCCTGTAATTAGTACATTGGAAAAGATTGCATAAGCCCAATCTTCACATTTATCAGCAATGGTCAAGTTTGTGAATAAATCGTATATGCACATTTGAGGTTAGGTCGTGGATGCGTGTTACGGTTGTTTTTGATACGATGGGCACAACGATGGGAATCATAATTGCAATAATATAATGTCATATTGTGACATTTTGTGTCATATAATTACACTAGCTGAACTCGGCCACGCTTCGCTGCGGCCCATACGGCGGCGGTGGAGTGCGCGTGGCGCGCGGTACTGGACACTGCTTATATATAATACTATTGATCGTAGCGTAATGTTATATAGCCTATAGCCTTCCTCGATAAATGGACTATTCAATACAAAAAGAATTTTTCAATTCGAACCAGTAGTTCCTGAGATTAGCGCGTTCAAACAACCAAACAAACAAACAAACAAACTCTTCAGCTTTATATTTTAGTATAGATTATATGTAGTCGTAGCGTAGCACATACATAGAATACAAATCCTAGGATCAAAACTCAATGCACAGTCAACAGAATATAAAAAAGTAAAAATAAGTTTGTAAATATCTTCATAACTATGTATTGTGATTTTTGAATTTTATTTACGTCCCGCTTATCGAAACAACATTAACTAATCCGATGTTCAAAAACACGTTATACCATACACCAAGACATAGAGTATAGCAAGATGCGTTTATAGAATTTTTTTTGCATTTGACCATTGTCAAAGAGGCTGTTTTAGTTAGGCTAATCTAGAAAATGAAATGAGATTTTTTTGGTATAAGGCTTGTTTATTAATAGCCCAAAATGGGGCTTCTCCTTTCTTATTTTTATTACCGTTATAATTCATTTTTAGTAACATTTTTATGTATACATTATGGACTGAGTCGTCTGATAAATGATTGTTATTTCATTTTATTTTAATTTTATTGCAGTAACGTTACGTTGTTGATAAGATATAACGTCATGTCAATAACGTAACGTGGCATAACGTGTTTTCTATTCCATTTGGCACTTTTAAAACAAAAAATAAAAAAATTGGTAATTTTTTTTTAATTCCACGCCTCCTAAATTTAAGAAGATTATTCCTAAATTAAGTTTCATTTAAAAAATTAAAGTAAACAAAGTTATCTTATGTAGGTATCTACGCGTTAAATAAACATGTTGCGGCTACATCTTGAAGTTAGTCCACGACAAATGTATGTATACTTACTTCGGCCACCGGACAGTCAATTATCCAATATCCTTCTTCCTTTAGAGACGAGCGCTAACTCGCATGAATACTAAAATCGTATAAACGGTGTCCTTTGCCTTGACGTTAAGTAGGGAATTTTTTTATCTTTTCATAAGAACCCTCCTTGAACTTCAACGAAAATTTTAAAAAACTATCAAGCCGTTTTCGAGTTTTGCGATTAGCAACACATTTGACGATTCGTTTATTTTTTTTATGTTAAGATCGGCAGACAGGCTGACGGTCCACTTGATGGTAGGTGGCTACCGTTGCCTATAATACAAGCAACGTCACAGCTGCTGCAAGTGCGCTGTCGACTTCAGTAGGATTAAGGATATGGGACTGGAAAGGGTTGGGGAAATGGGCTCTGGCATCCCTTACTCACTCACCGAAACACAACAGCACTGTTATTTCACGGTGGTCTTCTGTAAGTGGGTGGTTACTGTCGCCACACGGGCTGCCCAAATGATTGCGATACGCAGTGTGCTCTGCCACTAGTTTCCAGATCCAGACCAGAGCCAAATTTGAAAAGTTCATTTTTCAAAGTTGACTCTGCCGGAAATCGAACCCGAGAACTCTAGAACAGAGCGTTAAGGCAAGCACCCTTAACCACTCATCCAAATGGGCTCGTTAAATATATATTTATATAGGTAATGGCTGTAAATGTATGCTAGTTTTGCAACTAGTTGAATTAGTAGGGAAAAAGCAAAACCGAACAATTGGCACAAAATGCTTCTATCATAATCTTTGGACACGACAAGCAATTGAGCTGCCGGCTTCGAAGATTCGTTTACCTTTATCGACAGAATATTTCCTGAAAGTCATACTAAAAATAGTTACTTTTTTGTGATATCGCACATCACATGCGATGTAGCTCAACTAATGATATCTTATCGTGTAGAGAGCTTAGCAAATTCATTTGACAGATTAAGCCACGGTTGAGTACGTTCAAAGTCAGATGCCAAGCTATTTTCTGCCTTCGAAATTTGGAGTAAAAAGATTACCCGACAAACATAATAACCTTTCCCAATCCAGCATTGCATTGTGAAATAGATTTTATAAATTTAACATAGTTCATGCGTTCTATGTAAGGACCGGATAATTGTGAAAAAAAAAAACTTTAATAAATGACGAGAGCTGGTTCCGCAGAGGATATAAATGACGAGTCTCAGAAATATGAGTTCAAAATGAGGTACAAAATGTTTGAATAGCAGGAAAAATCAGTAGAAAAAGGCCAGGACTTATCAGAAAAGCGTTATTTCCGTCGACAAATTTTAACTTGCTAAGTAAAATTAAAACTTAAGGCTAAACTTAAAATTAAACTCGGGCAGGTTTTGTATAAAAAAATTATTTTCTGAGAAAAAAAATTGTTACTGTGCCCAAAGTAAGATTTCTCGTCACAGTAATAAAAGTATTATTATTTAAGCTTATTTATTAACTTAAATTCTGTACTAAAGTTTTAATCGGCTTAATGCCAAAACCGCAAAATTAAGCAAACCGTTCAAACGACAAATATTCCCCATAGATCTCCCCCATAATTTTCCAGACCGGTCAGAAGCAGCCTGGATCCACCGTCGATCCGCAGCCCTTATCTATTAATTCGTCTATCCATTTTGTGAGTCGCTTACGTATTGAGGTACGCTTCGTAAATCGTAATGAGGTACGGTACGAGAGAGTATCGCTAATAGATAAGTTTAGGGAAATAAATGTATACTGTAGCCTCACAATACATTTTTGAAAAATTTTTATTTGCTCACAAAAATATTAGCACTTTCACTAGAAATTGTGGTGTTCATGTTTTTGGTATTTAATGCTACAATTGCATAAAATGTGTACGCTTTTACAACTGGCTTCATGCTAAACATACAACAATTATATATAGATAAATTTAAAGTTTATGTTAAGAATACTATAAAATATTATAAATATTGCAAAAAAGCATTTTTTTAAATATATTTTTTTAGTAAAGATGGGTTTGCTCTTGACCAGCATCTATCCTAGTAGGAAGGATGAGGCCGACGATGGAGCGAGCTCACCCAGAAGGTGCCTATTCACTCGAACCTTGAAAAGATTTGGGTTGTATGAGCTCGGAAATACAAACTACTATAATATTGCAATGTTAATACAATATTATGTAAATTGCTGAATTTTGTTACAAATTATGTAATTGATGATTTTTTTGCCAAGTTCTTCCGCCTAGAAGCAAGCAGCATTCCGAACCGGTGACAGTTTATTATAAAATATTGAGAAATATTGGAGGAAGACAAATTTTTTGTAAAAAACTTACATGGAATAAATGATTTATTATAATTATTACACGATTTACACGAATATTCGACTAAAACTAAAACACACGTGGAATTTTTAAAATGGCCTTTGACTCCATACCAACTTATGTAAACAATAACAACAATTCATTCCTCTTTATCATCTCATTCTATTTTTAAAGAAGCATGAAAATGAGAAAATAAAATGTATAATTAATGAGAACGGAAAGTTCCAAATTCAAATGAAATATTGTTATTTTTTTATTGCCATTGTTTATTGTCAGGTTAATTACATAATGCTTCTGTGACGAGGAATTTATATATCACAAAAAGTGATTACCATATTGATTTGTAATTCAATCACTACGAGGTATAAAGGTATTTAAGACGCTATTTAACTCGCATATAAATTATACATTTACCAGAAGCGTACAGTAATTCAATACTCGTGGCGAAACTCGGCTTGCATACAACCGTGTACTTTGTAATACGAACACTAATGCAATCCGAATGTTCGATCCACTTAAAATCCAATAATAAGTAAATTGTATAATTATTTTAATATTAAAAACTAGCGACCGGTTTCGCCCGGGGTGCAATTTTTATATAATATATAAACATTCCCCGTTTATCCCTCTTTCCATTAGTGAAAACCGAATTAAAATCGGTCTACCCGTTCACGCGTGATGCCGTGACCAAGGGAAATGGGGATTCATTTTTATATATAGAGATAAAGTGTACACAGAGTATATAAGTACGAGTTTTGTACAAAACACGTTCCAAAAAGATTAGCAACTCCTTTATGGGATAATATATGCACCTACATTTTACAACTAAGTTTATAACAATTTACATACAACAAAGTTACTTACTTAACAGTTTTATTTATAACTAGCTGCGCCCGACACTTCGTACGCGAGGTATTCGGTATAGCGCGTAATTTTTTTGTTTTTAAACCAATTGGAATGAAACGAACATTAAATGTTACGGGAAACTGGCTAAAATGCATAAGTGAAAACCGCATTCAAATCGGTTAAGCCGTTTCAGAGATTAGCGTGCACAAACGCACAGACAAACTGACAAACAGACAAAAATTCTAAATACTATTTTTTTACCTTGATAACATAATACAACGTCTAAAACTTTTTTTTAACAGAAATAGCATTCCCAAACTTTCAATGGCTTGTTTACAATTTGTTTATACATATTTCTAGTAAAGTCGAAATATATCAAGGCATTTGTCGCCAAAAATAAATAAGAGAGCAAGCGGGCGAGATGAGAGAGTTTTGTACGTAACACCGATTCGAAAGCTTTGCGAAGTTACCTGCGACAGTGAATCGGCGACTCATTTAGGGAATCATTGACGACTTTTGGCAAGTTTAACGGTTTTATCGGACAAGTTTAGTGATTTTGGAAGTCATCTTGGTCTGTGAAAATAAATAGTTTGACTCGCCCCCGCACGTAAAAATACCATCTGGAAAAGCGCAGATTTGTTGAAATGATCACGGCCCTCATTCTCACTGGACACTCTGGATAAGTGGCAAGGGCCACATCATCAATGAGACCCACTTTCTTACCAACCAAAATGTGACCGAAATAATTGATGATTGCACTTATTTTAAAAGCTAGGAGGGTTTGGTTATAAATTAATAACCACTCATTTAACCAATAATTGACAAGAATCAGGTTTATTTATTTCTTTTGATTGTTTTATTAAGTCAAAGTCATGCCCTAAGAACCTAAGTTACACCAATAGGCTAAAGATGCTGCCGAATCTCAATAAAGGGACAATGCGAATGGGAGTTTAGGGATATACCTATAGGTAATAAGTATAATATTGCTTCGATAATAAACTATCTTGGTACACAAAAATGTACCCATAATATAATGATGACGACAACGCAAAATCTTTAACGCAAAATTTCAAATTCAATTTTAAATTAAAATTAGAAAATATATCTTTTAAAATAAAATGCTCACCCCTAAATAAGGTCCATGAATCTACAAAAATGAATCTTGTTTGAATTACGTTTGCCGTACCATGCGCTCTTTTATTTTAACAGTTATTTTTTGGTAACTTGTAGTTTAACAATGGGAGCGTTTTAAAATTTTTAAATTCATTTCTTTAACTACACATATACATATTTACAAACTGATACAGACATTTTGAAGATACAAGTCCTCGATTAATTAACTACAGTTAAGTATTTACTGTATCTGATCTGTTATCAAATGAACAAATTGTACTGTATACTACATGACCTACATATTATTTTCTCATCGTTACCTTGGAGATAATTGAAAAGCATTTTTACGTGTAGATGTTTAAAACCGTAATGGATAAAAGAAAACTACTTTTATAAAGAACTAGCGACCCGCCCCCGGCTTTGCTCGGGGTGCAATTTTTGTATATACGAACATTCCCCGTTTATCCCTGTTTCCATTAGTGAAAACAGAATTAAAATCGGTCTACCCGTTTACGCGTGATCCCGTGATGGGGATTCATCTTTATATATAGAGATTTTTACAAGTTGGTTGGCAGGTATTGTCATATGTCGCAAACATGATGCTATCAATTTTAAAGGCGGGCGAACAAGCTTGCTTAAGCTAGTGGGAGGCAATAATAAGCAGACCGTAAATAGGCAAATAAATTGAACAATTGTTTCACTGCGGGGGTCCAATTAATATTGTCCGCCCTTAGGAAAGCAGCGCGCCTTGGCGCACCTTGTTTGTTTCCACACTTTTGTTTGTACACATACACTATTCCACAGATTGTTTATTCAAACGCATACCTATGCTAAGTATATGGTAAGTAGACGGTAAGTAAACGGTAACTAGCCGGAGACCGAGCACAACAACAGCTTGGGTGTGGCTTAATAGTGCGGACAATTTTAGACTGAAATATTTCTATACAATATACGTACGCACTACACATAATTATTTGGAAACTAGCTAGCTGAGGGTGGTATTCGGTATAACGCGTAGCTTTTTTCTTTATAAACTGATTGGAATGAAACAAACACTAAATGTTACAGGAAGCTTGCTATTGCTACAATACATCAGTTAAAACCGCATTCAAATCGGGTAAGGCGCTTCTGAGATTAGCTTGCGCAAACGAACAGACAAAAGTTCAAAAAATTGTTTTTTGAAAAAGTAGGTATTTAATATGCAGAAACAACTCGTATAAATTAAAGTAGGTGTGTCCGGCAGCAAAATAGCAGTCAAGGGAATAAAGTTAGCTTATATAAAGTAATTTTATATGTGACTAACTGAACTCGGCCACGCTTCGCCGCGGCCCATACGGCGGCGGCGTGCACATGGGGCGCGCGGTACTGGACGCTGCCTATATATAATACTATTTATCATAGAGTGATGCCTATAGCCTTCCTCCATAAATGGACTATTCAAAACAAAAAGAATTTTTCAATTCGAACCAGTAGTTCCTGAGATTAGCGCGTTCAAACAAAAAAACTCTTCAGCTCTTATAATATTAGTATAGATATATTATGTATTACTCCGTTAGTAATCCTTTAGATATAATAATAATAAAAGGAATAATGTATAAAAATGAGATTTTTTGAGTATTTTATGTCTTGTATCCAGTCTTTTTATGGGAACAAACGTTAGTGAAGCTAAAGAGTGATTCCTTCAATTTAGAACCCGTTTTTTTTTATTTATAAATGATGTTATTCCAATCGAAAAAATTCTCATCAATCAAGTCTCCTCATTTTTTTATAGTCTTCAATTTGCTAAGTATTTATCTAAGTGATACAAAAAAAATGTTGAGGTCAGCGCACTCGTTTGATTGCTTCAAAATTTTTTTAATGTCTGACAGCCTATCTGAATAAGAATACGATGTGTTTTTTTTTTTACTAAAAAATCAATGCGTTGATCCCAACACATCAAACAAAACTGCTATTGTTAGTTAAAAGAAGAGTTTATTGTTAAAAAACGGGACAAGTGCGAGTTGAACTCACGTGAAGAGGGTTCCGTACGATGTTACCTATCCGCACAATATTGAGTGATTTACCATATTATTTTAATGTCATGGACTTCTTATAGGTTTTCCTATAATTTATAAGTAGAAAACTAATTTCTGTATTTTTTCAAAATTTTAAGTTCAGTAGTTTCGGAGATAAGCGGGGGAATGGTCGGACAGACGGACACACGAGTGATCCTATAAGGGTTCCGTTTTTTTATTCGGGTACGGAACCCTGTCCGTCGCTCATAGTCAATTATCTCGGAATATACTAGACCGATTAAGTTGAAATTATCAATTTCTGTGACCCAAACGCAGAGGTGTGACGTGAATAGATGAAATCTGTAAATGGGAGGTCATTTTTGGGGGTAGGTGGAAGATTTAAAAAAAAAAATTGAAAACTGCATCGTGTGACATATCAAATGGAAGGTCTTGTTGTGAAGATATTAAATGTATTTTTTTTGTAATTTAAAAATAAATAGTTTCCAAGTTATTCAAGAAAACAGACCATTTCCCCCTTATCTCCGAAACAACTGAACCTAAAATTTAGAAAAAAAAATACAGAAATAAGTTTTCTACTTATAGATAATACGAAAACCTATAAGAAGTCCATGATATTAAAATAACATGGTAAATCACTCAATATTGTGCGGATAGGTAACATCGTACGGAACCTTCTTCACGCGAGTTCAGCTCGCACTTTTTTTGTAATGTATGTATGTAAACTCTGAAACTATTGAACCGATTTCTACTTGTGAGTACCATAGGCTTAGTTAGTAATGAGCCCGAAGAATCCATTTTCATACAAGGCCCCCAGTATGGAAATTTTATGAGTAAAATTAATACAAGCGTTAATTAAAAAGCGTTACGTTATCTGTCACTTTGATGTTTGTACGACAGCTGAGGCATGTTCCCTCATTATATTCTCTGGGCCTTATGAAATCTTGTATGAAAAGTGTAGTCCGCGTTGAGGAACAAAACGATAGCGCGTTATAATAACCAGCAAGCGCAGCGACATCTGTTGTCGAAAAAATAAACTTTTTTTCATTGAAGATGGGTTTGCTCTTAGCCAGCATCTATCCATGTAGGAAAGATGAGGCCGACGATTGAACGAGCTCACCCAGAAGATGCCTATTCACTCGAACCTTCAAAAGATTTGGGTTGTATCTGTCGTCGAAAAGAACTTATAAAACGCAGTGACATCTGTGTATACCGAACGTAACTAACATAACTTTTGTTGGAACACGTGACATCTGAGTATGCAGAATGTAACTAAATAATATTTAGTAATTAAGTATCCAATTATCTATTGAGGTGAGGAAAATTTTCTACGTTTAAACTTCTGTCGTGTGTCGTAATTGACATACTCACTTTTTTTACCTTATTTTTGATGCAGCCAGTTCCGGGCGACGCTGTGGGGCAAAGCTGGTAGAAGTAGCAACGTTCACAAGTGGATTTTTATAGTAGAAATAAGCTATAATCTACTGCAGCGAAGCCATGGACAAAAACTTGTTCAATAATAAATTACTGTAAATAATTAATGTAATTGTACCTACATACATAAAATATCGAACAGCGGAGGTTAAAAGTCATTGATAAAATAATTTATCCTGTACATTCGTAAACATTATTCCAATAATAAATTATGTCAACGATAAAATATTATAATAGCAGACGGAAAGGCGAGCAAAGAAGCTTATTGCCAACGACGCCTTTGTAGATTCCCAACTTCAAAGCCTGCAGCATCGCCGAAAAGTAGCTCGCCTATCGATTTTCTATCGTCTACACTATGGAGAGTGTGCAACCGGAACCGTTCCACTTGCGGAACACTAGGCGTGGGCGGGGGTTTCATCCCTTCGTGGTCGATGTACCTCGATCACGCACGAAGCGTTTCAGTTCCACCTTCCTTGTTCGGACTGCTAAGGAGTGGAACTCATTGCCTGCGTCTGTGTTCCCACAGAACTACAACCTCGGGGTCTTCAAAACCAGGGTAAATGGGCATTTACTGGGTAAGCGTGGTCCACCTTCGGCCACATCTACACCTCACATCAGGTGAGATAGTGGTCAAGCGCTACCCTGATCTAATAAAAAAAAAAGACTATTTACAGAGTCACCTGAATATTTGAAGACCCTCAATCAGCGAAATTTTAAGAAAGTTATTCTTTTCCCTGTCACCATGGCCAAATTTTTACTATTAGGCGAACACCCAGTATCTACATAATACTCGTAATTTTGATATAGACTTTTACTGAAATAATCAAAGTTGAAGTCGTGCCCGCGTCTTTCTGTCTATATGTCCGCTAACTCCTCCTAAACCACGCAATGGATTTTGATGCGGTTTTCACTATCAGTTAGATCATTTTTAATGAAGGTTTATAAATCTTATATATAAAAATAAATCCCTATTTCTCCTGGTCACGGCATCACGCGTGAACGGGTAGACCGATTTTAATTCGCTTTTCGCCAATGGAAAGAGGGATGAACGGGGAATGTTTTAGGGTATATAAAAATTGCACGCCGGGCGAAGCCGGGGGCGGGCCGCTAGTGTATAATAAAACTTAATAGCAGCCATGTAGAGTAGCTTAGAGTATCTAAGGTTTCTCTGCTTACTTCTTCTAAAAGGTTTCTTTCTAAAAGAAGAAGGTTTTTGTATATAATTTGCAGATAAAAAATTCAACTGAAACCGGGGACGAGCCCGTAGTATAGAGTTATGCTCCGACATTCCTCTCTTGCGCACCTGATCACTATTTTTAAGGTTCATATAAGAAATAGAAACGTATGTGATGAATAAATTGGTATTGTTTTGGATTCTTTTCCTTGAGGTGGTCTTCTGTAAGAAGATGGTGTTGACGCCGTTTATGCTATAAACACGCACACATCCAAACACGCATCACACACATGCAAACATTCGCATCACACTCACTACCTACGTATTATCTATTTATTTTACCCTTTCCTACCCTCTAAATCAAGACAGACAATTCCAAGTCGCTGCAACGCTCGCAACACGCAGTTAATCCCGCAGTTTATAAGACTATCCGCTAATCTTGTGTGTAGTGTGTGAAATATCTAAACTCTGTTAATTGGAAAGGGTGCAAAGATCATTACTTAAAGTGATGTACTTTTTGCGACATAGATTCCCCACTACCGAACTTTATAATTATTGTGACGACCTAAATGTAAGAAAATTATATATCTTAACTGCTACACTTAAACTACATAATTTCATTAAAAAGAGAAGAAATGATATAGTTGTTCAAACAAAAATTGTAAAAACTGCCTTTGCTCGAAGACAATATATACTTATATTACCCAAACTTCTTATTTATACAACATATTAACAATATTATACAACAATGTTGTATAAATATACAACATATTTATACAACATGATATATTCTATATATTTAATCTTTTTGCCTACCATATTTTAATATAATAAGTTTTTCGGCATTGTACATATGTAAATTTTACATATTAAATAAAAAACTTAATATTTATCCTATGACACACTGTAATTGCAAAAAGACCCTGACTGATTGGCTCAAGACCCCAAATTATAATGAAGCCGAATCTTTATTAAAGACTATTACACATTTATTTGATTATGAAAAGGGACTCATGTAAAAGCTACACTTAATTCATATAGATAATGCTACTTCACACACACATTCACACACA
The DNA here is from genome assembly GCA_910589475.2 of Bembecia ichneumoniformis. Classification (NCBI taxonomy): domain Eukaryota; kingdom Metazoa; phylum Arthropoda; class Insecta; order Lepidoptera; family Sesiidae; genus Bembecia; species Bembecia ichneumoniformis. Next base: position 18,241,904 of record OU342532.1, read on the forward strand.
AATATACATTCACACACACATACTCTTTCACACACTCGTACAAACATACACACTTTATTGTATTTTTTGGATTTTAGTAAGGTGTTGGAGAAGCGGGGTTCTCCTGATACAAGTATCTTATACTTAATAGGAGGCCCCCTACACCTCTTTTTGTACCTATGCTTAAGAATATGATTTTCTTAAGCATGCTTAAGAAAATTATTTTGTATTTTTATATTTTGTATTTCTTTGTGAAACAATACGGGCTTTCCGGATTAACGCTTAAAACGAATAAAAAACTGTTCGAGTATTGTGGTGGACAACGAACCAGCGCGTGTCGAGCAGGCGAGGAAAGACTCACATCTACCGGTAAGTCTGTCTTGACTCCTCCCCTTGATACACCAGATGGTAAGAGAGTGTTGGCCGGATTCTGGCCGTTTTGCAGAGTAAAAATCACTGCACATAAAGTAATGAGCAAATGAAATATGTAGATAACGTTATACAATCAGTGCCAGCATTGTATTTGCGAAGCAGCCTGTACACCAATGTAAACATAATTATCATTTTGACGTGACGAGGACCGAACGACTATTTATACAGCGAGCCCCGGTTAGTACATTAAAACCGCACTCATTTCTATCTAATAAAATAACTATTTTTAGTGTAAATATTTTCCGTCGAACTCTTACGGGTTTTCCACGTATGATATACACGTGGAGCTAAGTTTTTATAACCATATCTCTATCTTCTTATATAAAAATGAATCCCCATTTCTCCTGGTCACGGCATCACGCGTGAACGGGTAGGCCGATTTAAATTCGGTTTTCGCCAATGGAAAGAGGGATAAACGGGGAATGTTTTAGGGTATATAAAAATTGCACGCCGGGCGAAGCCGGGGGCGGGCCGCTAGTCTTATATATAAAAATGAATCCCCATTTCACTTGGGCACGGCATCACGCGTGAACGGGTAGACCGATTTTAATTCGGTTTTCGCCAATGGAAAGAGGGATAAACGGGGAATGTTCTTATATATAAAAATTGCACCACGGGCGAAGCCTGAGGCGGGTCGCTAATTAAATATAAAAATATGTAAATCATACAGAACTCTGCGGCTTCAATACAATAATGCGTTCCGAGCGTTGTTAGGGTTGCCTCGATTTTGCGTCGAGAATGTTCGCGAAGGCAAGAGTAGACTGTCTCTGCTATGCAGAGTGAGAGCCAGCCCCAATCGAATCTTGGCTATGATAGCAGGTAGGCTTGACTCTCTTTACATGAACCATTGTTTGAGGATGCATGTGGAGAGAAGTCTTAAATGATTAAAAAACAGTTCATATAGGTTGAATATAATGTCTGTATGATTATATAATGTATGTACACTAACAGTAAATTTTGTAAGATTTTATTAACACGTTGGGTCTGAGTAACCCGAATAATGAATTAACCTGTTTACAGGTGGACAGCGAATGATAATCTTCTCTATATATAAAAATGAATCCCCATTTCCCTTGGTCACGGCATCACGCGTGAACGGGTAGACTGATTTTAATTCGGTTTTCACTAATGGAAAGAGGAATAAACGGGGAATGTTTTAGTATATAAATATTGCACCACGGGCGAAGCCGGGGGCGGATCGCTAGTAAATAAATAAAATAACACTAATTATAACCCACCGTAAAATTCTGCACCTATCTGTTATTTGATCGAAATGTCATATGAATTGAAGGTTACACGTGGGGTCACACAATGCCGCAAGTACCTTTATAATAAATTGTTTTTAGTACCTTTTTTTTTTTAACAATTACACTCATTTGTTTGGAAACTATATAACTAAATAAGTGAAAAAATAAAATAAAATAGGTTGTCACCTCTTAGTCTGCCGTGATTTAAAAAAATTTTATACACGTTGTACTTTGTTACTGAGGTCAAAAAATAGGTTTTAGAATTTTTTCTGTTTGTGTGACTGTTTGTCTATGCGTTTGAGCACGCTAATCTCAAAAACGGCGTAATCGATTTGAATGCGATTTTCACTGAAGTGTCGGGGCAATCTTTCCGTAACATTTAATGCTGTTTCATTCCAATCGGTTTACAAACAAAAAAAATTTTTTTAAGTTAAGATCGACAGACAGGCAGACTGTCCACTTGATGGTAGGCCTATAACACAAGAATTAAGGATAAAGGGATTGGGAGGGAAATGGGCTATGGCATCGCTTACTCACTCACCGAAACACAAGCACACGTGCTGTTATTTCACGGTGGTCTTCTGTAACGGGGTGGTTACTGCCGCCAGACTGTAACCAACCCCTGCGAACTGCGAAACCGTGAAACGCAGTGTGCCCTGCCACTACTTTCCAAATCCAGACCAGAGCGAAATTTGAAAAGTTCATTTTTCAAAGTTGACCATGCCGGGAATCGAACCCGGGAATCCTAGAACAGAGCGTTAAGGCAAGCACCCTAACCGCTCATCTAACGGGCTCGTCAAGTTGCGCGCTATACCGACTACCACGCGTACAAAGTTGCAGGCTACGAAGTCCAGAATAGCCAAGTATAAAAAATATTAAAATCTTCACAAATTCGCACCTAAATCGTCCGCATTTCTCTATAAATTCCTCTAGTTTTCGCATAAAAGAGTAAAAAAACATGAATATCGTACATTGCATTTACTTTCGCGATGAAATACGTATTAGCTGTAAACTGTTAATTTTGCAGTAATAAGTATAATTAATACATCGGAATAACACTCTAACACATACGTACTTTACAATATTTTTAAAATTAGCATTTTATTAAAAATTTGCATTGGTCATGCATGACGTTTCGTAATCATTTACTTTGTTAGCGTAATATGATGTTTAATTCCAACATTTTAGAATTATAATTAGCATAGGTATTTTGCAGTAACATTACAGTTCAGTCATATCATAAATCATCGAGTTAATTGAATGTTATTCAAGTAAAGTTGTCTCCAGTGTTCGATATCATCATTGTTACGTGCGGGGTGAGTTAAAATGCCGTGTAAGGGCGAAACGAACGATTTATTCTCACAAACGAAGATGACTTCCAAAATCACTAAACTTGTCGGATGAAACCGTTAAACTTGCCAAAAGTCGTCAGTGATTCCCTTAATGTGTCGCCGGTTCACTGTCGCAGGTAACTTCGCAAAAGCTCCGAAGAGTCGCATGATATCGCACAACTAAAACTCACTTGACTTGGCGCCAAACGCCTCGAATTTTCCAGAAGATTGTAAACAAGCCAATGAAAGTTGGGGATGTTATTTCTGTTGAAATGTAAACTATATGTAACTCTAAGGACCAATTTTCTTTGACACTAGTCGGGAAGGGACGTGGCTACCATCGATAGGGTGAGACGTTCGAGACTTACGGCCGGCGCGAACGCTTTTTCCAGAACGTTCCATTGTTAGTCGTAACATTATCATGTCACTACGCTGCGTCTGATTATGCGAGTAAAGGTATATATATATATATGTTACGATTCATTAGATTGAGTAGAATGGGTGGGAATAAATAAAATAAAAAAAAAATAAAAAAAAGTAAAAAGCCTTTATTACTGATTTTTTACATGCTTACTTAAAATTTAAAAATTAATGCCTAAATTTTTTTTTTAATTATTATTATTTTACGAATGGGTGGGAATACCTATCAGCAATTTCAGAGTCCATTTTTTTTATTAAAATTGAGTTTGCTCTTGCCAGCATCCATGTAGGAAGGATGAGGCCGACGATGGAGCGAGCTCATCCAGAAGATGCCTATTCACTCGAACCTTGAAAAGATTTGGGTTGTACGAGCTCGGAAATACAGACGCCGGCAGGGAGTTCCAATCCTTAGCAGGGCGCATTATAAAAGATGTTTTAAATCGCATGGTCCGAATTAGAGGGATTTAGACAAGGTGAGGATGGCAATCATCGTAACATGTCTGATAGAAGGGTAAGGCGGTATGATCTCATCTATTCGCAAAACTTATCTATTTAAATTCTAAAAACTATTTTTTTTACCTCGGTAACATAAGTACAACCGTGTACAATTTTTTTTTTTTTTTAATATGTAGGTAAAGTACAGACACGGCTCGTTTACAGTTTTATAATATGTATAGATTAAACTTTAAAAAAATATATAATTTTATATAAAATCTTTTCGAAACTTTTGAAGTTGGGGATAGTTAGTTGGTAATTAAAATGAACATAATCTCAAGACAAGCGAACAAATCTGAGAGCAATTAAACAATAAGTGCGCTTATTGTGTCGCGGTCAAAGAGTCGTCAATTAATAAATTGCATTACTGGTAATTTGATTGATCTGACATTCTCTCAGATCTCTTATTGAAGATACTTGGTTGAATTTGTGTTAAACAATGCTATACAATTTTTTACAAAAGATCAGAGATTCTAGACATTTCAATAGGTTCGTTCATTTAAATTTATTAGGTACACCTACCACATGTTGTCCACGACTCCGTTTATGCAATCCGAAAATTTTTTTTTTTTGAAAAAATATTTAATGTCACACGGCTGGTTTACGATTTTATTATACGAGTAGATAGAAGATGTATGTAAGTACATACTTACCTATTTATTCATCTTTTCATATTAGAAATACATATATTAAAACGTGTCCATGAAAAAAAAACAGGGACATACATTTATGATAACAGTTTATTAATAAGCTTTTTAAAAACATATTTTTGACTCTACAAATACTATACTCCGGCCATTATATGATTGCCGTTTTGACAGATGTCAATCTCCATACATTTTCTATATATCGTTTAATCGGAAATGACATAAAGTCGTTTAGTCAAAAATGCATTTATAGAATGACCTCACATTATTAGTAAATAACTATAGTTATGTTATTACAAGTACCTACTAATACTGTTACACATCGTTTCGTGCATCTATTTTTAGAATAACGTAATCTCGTCATTATTTGTTAAATGAGCACAACGGTACATGTCGTTGTTGCCTAATTACACACATTATTATGTGTTAGCTGAAAAATATTTGACATGCGTCGTATATATACTATAGTGTTGTATACTAATATGTATCTATAGTATTGTCAAATGTCTACGATACCTTTCAACTCGGAAGTAAGTCCTATGTAAGGCTAGTTTATTTTATTTGTCCTGTGGAAGCGGAAGAGTAGTGTTACTTTGTGGAAAAAAATATACCTACAGTCAATACACAAATATCACTTTGGTTTTCAGTGACGGGGTGGACTGCGAAACATAGTCATAATGAAAACGAAAAGGAGATGGAGGACTCACACCAGAGCCATCTTTTTAAAAGTTAATTTCCAAATTTGGCCCTACCGAAAAGCGAACCCGGACTCCTGAGTTAGAACTTTAAGGCAAGCACCTCAACCACTCGACCAATGGACTCGTCAGAGCGTGTATTGATAATTAATAATTATTATATGGTGATATTATAAAAAATGTGTTTTACTTCATTATTAAGATAGTAATTAAATCTTAAATAAAATTAATTTATAAAATCGAAATATAAGTAAATCACATTTATAAGACAAGTTTAACATTATTTTTTAATTCTCACCTGTAGCAACCATTTTTATTATTGATACAATAACATATAACTACAAGGTCACATGAGCGGCTTGTGCACGCCAGAAATAAATAGATGAAAAATACTGCGATTTCAATGATTGTATATTTATAGAGCAGACAGAGACGCGTTTATACGCTCGTATGTCAATACTGAATTCCGCATTGGGGCTGTTTATTTATTGTCTGGTTGAACATTAACTATATTTAATGTCTAGACTCTAGATCCTACTCAAGCACGTATACAGAGGGGGGGATAGTTGGGATTTATCCCCCCCCCCCCCCCCCGAAATCTGACTGAAAAAAAAACGATAGATGTCATTCATTCAGAAAGTAAGAAAAAAAGAGTGGTCGGCATGTGTGACACTAGATTTATAGAACGTCACGACTCTATAAATGTATTTTGTGAGTTACTCAAACCTATTGTCATTACATTGAGAGAACTATCCTGCACAAACAGAACTGTTGCCCAAACTGCGTCTACATTCATAGCTGCGATGGAAAAGAGTAGTTTCTTGATTTCTCTAAAAACCTGTGAAAGATTTTTCAGAAAAATTAGAGTAAAGTACAGTGATTACAGCGATTTTTACACAGTTCACATGGTTGTTTCAATGTTTGTCCCCCCCCCCCCCCCCCCCCCGAACTAAAAGTCTGGATACGTGCCTGATCCTACTAATATTTATCAATGCAACAGTTCATGAGGGTGTATGAATGTTTTTTATTCTTTCACGTAAAAACTACTGAACGGATTCGGATGAAATTTGGCACACAGATAGTTTATTACCTGGATTAAGGTATAGGATCAATTTTATCCAGGAATAATGTTAGGTTACTGTAGGGTTTTCAAAAATGAACTACAGCGCGTACGAAGTCACGGGCACAGCTAGTAGTGGCCCAAGATGGTAGGCATGCCTGACATGACTTGTTTCCTAAAGTACAAAATGAGGGTATCGAGTAGTGTTCCTAATATGTACTTTTAACGTATACATACGTTCCTGCTAATAGATTGAAACAATTTAGAGTTATCAGCTGAGAAAGGTGAATAAAAATAGGACTAACTTCACTTATTTCAATGAAAGCGCAATGACAGATAAAAGCGCCATTTTGTTATTTATAACCAATGAGCAAGAGGTGATTTTGAATATTGAAAGCTGTTTATCGGCTTTTTTAATTTTATTAGCCCATAAATAAAGAGCTCAAAACTTCGCATCTTTTTAATGTGCTATAATAGTATCCTCTTAAATCAACTGAGACCAATACAAAGTGAGCTATCGAACAATTGGTCAGAATCCAAACTAGACTAGCAAAAAAAAAAAATTAACTACTTTCATGTCTCTACACAAATTTTAAAATGCTATCCTGTGACAGACAATAAATAATTATATCTTTTTATTTCAGATTATTTATCATTAGATTAACTAATTAAAAAAATATATGTCTTTATAATAATACATAACAAAAACAAGAAGATTTAATTTTAATTTAAAAAAAACCTTTTAGCCGATCCATCATTTGATACCATTTGTTTACACGTTCAGTTGTGAACTTGATTTTGTCCAGATGTTCACAAATCGTCTAAATATTCCAGAGGGCCACAAATTATCATTTAAGAAGCTATCAAAGTTAGCTCTGCTGACAAATGTTTTGAAAGAATTAATAAATTATGACCAACAAAGACAACATAATTGACTCTCCTGTGGCAGGCTCTATAGATGCGTGATGTTGCGGTCTTTTTTTTTTATTTTATTTTTTATTATAGATGGGTTTGCTCTTGACCAGCATCTATCCATGTAGGAAGGATGAGGTCGAAGATGGAGCGAGCTCACCCAGAAGATGCCTATTCACTCGAACCTTGAAAAGATTTGGGTTATATGAGCTCGGAAATACAGACGCCGGCAGGGAGTTCCAATCCTTAGCAGTGCGCATCACAAAAGATGTTTTAAAGCGCTTGGTCCGAATTAGAGAGATTTCGACAAGGTGAGGATGGTAACCAGCCGTACGTCTGCATGTCCGATAGAAGAAAGGGGAAGGCGGTATGATCTCATGCAGCTCTCGAGCACACTCTCCGAAGTACATCTTATAGAATACACACAAACAGGCAACTTTGCGTCTATGTGCCAGGCTCTGCAGCTTAGTTGTTATTAGTGTATCATCGCCAATGAGCCTCCTAGCTCTGCGATCCACCGAAACAAGGAATATTTTTAAAAAATAAATAATAAAATAATTAACCACTTAAAATAAACAAGCGTAATATTTATAAACAAATTAATAACAAGTAAAACATTGTATGTAGGTATGTCCTCAGTTTTGCATGTAGAGTCGCATGAAATCAGCTAATAAAAGGTTGCAATCATCGATTAATGATTGATCTCCACTGGAGCGCCCCAGCGGGGACCAAACATTAATCTATGGTTGCACTTGATGGTAGGTAGCTACCGTCACCTATAACACCAGCAACACCACAGCTGCTGCTAGTGCGGCTGACTACAGTAGGATTAAGGATAAGGGATTGGATAGGAAAATGGACTCTGGCATCCCTTACTCACACATCGAAACACAACAGCACATGTACTGATATTTCACGGTGGTCTTCTCTAAGGGGGGTCGTTACTGGCGCCAGGCGGGCTGCCCAAATGACTGTGAAACGCAGTGTGCCCTGCCACTACTTTCCAGATCCAGATCAGAGCCAGATTTGAAAAGTTAATCCTAACTGAGAATCGAACCCGGGAACCCCAGAACAGAGCGAGAATCGAGAACCATTCGACGTTATATAAGTAGGAGACAATGCAAAACATTGAGTAGGTATGTATTTCTTGGATGTTTGGTATCTTTCGAAGCACAGAGAAAGAAATAAACAGAATAGCTTTAGCTTTGTTCTTTCTTTCTTTCTTTCTTTCTTTCTTCTTTGAGAAGATATATTAGGGATTCAAAGAATTTATGAAAATACGCGCTGTAATTCTTTTTTTTTTGTAAATCCCACAGGAACGTATCATTCCAGGATAAAAAGCATCCAGATAACAAACTATCTGTGTGCCAAACATGCAAATCCTTTTATCCGTTCTTGCGTGATTGAATAACAAACATCCGAACATACAAACTTTCGCATTTATGATATTATTAGGATGAGTCTAATATACTAATTACGAGGAGCTTCACTTTGGCTGCCAAAACGTTGCTGTTGAGGAAAAAAGCATGTTGTCCGTCAGCGAAAGATCAAAAGAAATTATCTTGTTATTCGGATAGAATAAGAATTATTATTATAATTATTTTAATTATACAATTAAAATAACGGACCTAACAGAAGAATTAGACTACTGAAATGGGTTACAGGATAGAGCCATAAAAGAAGTGAAGCAGCCAGGAGGACAGAAGAAAGGATGGAGAGACATATTTGCACAAATTTTCAGAAAGATGTGGGACAGATTAAATGAGACATGCAAGAAGAAAAGATGATACGAGGAACTTTGAGCGGTCTACGATGGAGAGGCGATTTAAGTAGTTAAAATAAAGATTTTTTTATTTAATATGTGAATACCTTAGTGACACAATCTCCCCAGTCCTACGAATCTAAAACAATGAATGGGTACTTATTATGTCGGTAAAGTACCAAGTTTCATTTTTTCCTCTATTTTTCTTAGAAAAATGTCTGACACATACAAATACCGCCTACTTATTTCCTTTGTCGGATTTTATGTTGTATGGTACAAAAATGATGTAATTCATATTTGTTTATAATTAATTAATTATATTTATTTTTACAACTGTTTGCATAATAATTTATACGACATTAGCTTTTGCGCCATATCTTCGAGAGTATTCTTAGTTATTCATACTAATACTAAAAATGTTAAAGTAACTCTGTCTGTCTGTTACCTTTTCTCGCCTAAACCGCTGAACCGATAATCATGAAATTTTGCATACACGTTGTCAGGGACGCAGGAAAGGACATAGGATACGTTTCACCCAGAAAAAAGTACTTTTCCCGAGGGATCATTTAACGCCTGGCAAAGCTATAAATGCAATAAAGATGTTAGGCGTTACGTTGCTCATTTCATTTTTTTTTTCATTCGTTATTTTTTCATTTTTAACGTAGGCGAAGCCGCGGGCAGCAGCTGGTTAAATATTAAAATTACTTACTTAATACTGTTTTCTACCAACTAAACAAATAAGATCAATAAATTCGTTACAGTACCTATTTCCTAATTTTGAATTATTTTACTGGCTTTTCTTTTTTTAACACCAAACACCAGATCTCATTCATCTATTCTGTGTCAAAATGAATTCTGTGCTTCCAAAACCATAAAGCAAAGCCCCATAGACTACGGCGCGTTTAAACAAATCCATTTGTGCTTCATTTAATTTTAACATAAATAAAATAACTGAAAGTGAAAAGTGGCTTAGAAACGAACAAAGAACAAAATCTTATCTAATTATAGGTATGTAGATAATGTTATTATCGATAGCGATAGTTTGAATTGAATGTCATTGACATAGAGGTGACGGGTAGAGTTTGAAGTTCGCGCGCATTTTTCTAATGTGAAGGTTGTCAGACAGGCTGACGGTCCACTGCAACACCATAAGTTCTGGCAAGTGTGCTGCCGACCACAGTAGGGAAATGGGCTCTGACATCTCTATTCATTCAACGAAACACAAGAGCACACGGTGGTATTTTATGAAGGGCTGCCCAGTTTTGTTGGAAAAGCTGAACCTAGGTACTCCCTTATTGGAGCTTATTCTAAATTGTAAACGAGCCGTGTCTGTGCATTAAATATTTTTTCAAAAAAAAAAAAACAATTTTTACACGTTTTACTTATGTTACAGAGATTAAAAAACAGTTTTTAGAATTTTTGTCTGTTTGTCTGTGAGTTTGTGAACGCTAACCTCAGAAACGAGTCAACCGATTTGAATGGGATTTAGTACCTAGTACCTTCCCGTTCCCGTCATTCCAATCGGTTTACAAACAAAAACGTTACGCACTAGAACTATACCGAATACCACTCGTGCGAGTTGCGTGCTCAGTTATAAACGAAGTTATAAAATATTTTGATACGGTTTTCATTAACAGATAGAGCTATAAATGAGAAAGGATTTATGAATATAATTTGCATCCGCGCGAAGCGGAGAAGTCGCTAGTTACAAAACAAAACAAATAAAGTGTTTACATCTAAGGTTTACATTTAAAATGTAGGCTAGTGAGTGGTAGCCTACATAGATGTGTGATATATGTGAAAGAGAGAAATCATATCTCTACCTACATCATTTACAAATTATCGGCAAATTCTGGGTCTACGCCAGCTGACGCCAGCTCTTTGTCTTTTAAATTAGGTACATTTATTTTACATTTAAAATATTAAAACGCGGTGTTTAACCATTCAGCCCTGTAGAATAAACTTTTCAAAAACATTCTTAAATAGTTAAAAATTAATTATAAATTTGTCTAAAGATACATATATACTGGAGAAAGCAAAAATTAAAATTTTAAATTTATTTTTTTATTGTTCAAATTAAAAAAGAGATATTTTTTTAAAGCAAGGTGGCATTTACTTAAATAAACTAGCGACCCGCCCCTGGCTTCGCCCGGCGTGCAATTTTTATATACCCTAAAACATTCCCCGTTCATCCCTCTTTCCATTGGCTAAAACCAAATTAAAATCGGTCTACCCGTTCACGCGTGATGCCGTGACCAGGAGAAATAGGGATTCATTTTTATATATAAGATTAAACGCGTTCACTACATACCTAAAAAAATAGTAAACATTTAAAAGAAAGTTAATTTTAAGTAAGTACAAGTACCGAATAATGAAAATATTTATTTTAAAATATATCTTTAACTTACCAAGTTTAAAGAGAAATTAATGTTTTTCATTTTAATTTTCACACTTTGACGCACAAAAATGAATACGTGTATTTGCAGTATTTGTTGCACCAACTTTCAAATTCTATCGGCATCTAATAAATGCATAGTTCGCGCGCCACCGACGACGCCACGGTCGGGGGCGCTAAGCATTTTCCCTATTTTATTTTTGGGGAATAAAAGCTATCCCAGCACACTTTGACACTTTTTCGCGAACGAATTGTTCGATCACAACAATGTTGACATTTGCCGCACAACAAAACACATGTAGCGAGTCTAAATCGGACCGACAACAACTTGGCAAAACTTACCAACGCACCGCACGACGGACCGAACAACTCAGCCGCTAGAACCGATGACGACAGATTCGCTCGCGGCACTATGAACAGGAAGACAGCGCTTCATGTTCAAAGAGTGTGCGCGACAGAGACGCGACGAGAGCTATCGAAAAGGAATGCGAACGCAGAACACAGGCTAGAGCGAGACGTCAATACCGCTCCCGTTTGCTACGGTATTCGTTCCCGTTTGAGCAGAGCGAGGTGTAGCGATAATGAACGTATGTGGATGACGGATGTGATCACTGGTCACCGATCAGCCAAGATGACCTCTATAACATAGATAAACCGAGATAAACGCTTCAACACAACTAGTTTTTGTCAACGGTTTCGTTTGCGTTAATATATCTCCGTAATATTTTTTTATTTCAATTTATTTAGTTATTACTTAGCACTATACTTATTAATTTAGACAAATCACAAATATGCATTGTTAATTATAGTTTTTTTTTTAAATTTATTTACATAATTTGACAAATAAGTTCAGAACTTACTTTCATAACTTAAGAAAAAGAAAGTTTACAAATCAAATCAAATCAAAATCAAAATATTTATTTATCAATTAGGTTTCTCCAAGAAACTCTTATGATCGTCATTTGGAATTACCAGTTAAATTTAAATTTACCAGGGATTCGGAAAAAAAGCCAAGATGACGATCCTGAGAAGAAACCCCGAAAGGAACTCAGGATACTATTCTTTTTGTCATCTTTACAATATAAAAAAATTACAATAATTATAATCATACACTTAATACCTAAAGTAAATATACAATACTGAGCATAGTATGAGCTCCGAATCCAGGCTTTAATTTCCAGGCTTCATTGTCACTTAAATAATCAGTAACCTTATAATAGCCTTTCGAGAGGAGTTTGGTTTTAATGACAACTTTAAATTTATTTATAGATAAGGTTCTGATCATCTCAGGCAGTTTATTATAAAACCGTATACACTGACCCATAAAAGAATTACTTATTTTGTGGAGTCGCGTCTTATGTAAATCTAAATTATTTTTAAACCTAGTACCTATATTGTGTACATCACATTTTTTATTAAATTGACTAATATTTTTATGCGCGTAAATTAAATTAGTAGGTAGTATTTTTAGTATTTTTACAATTTAGTAGGTAGTATTTTTACAAAAGCTATTTCATAAATTATTAAGTAAAATCATTTTCATTAAAAAAATTACGAAGTTTCACTATCGTAAAATAAAATAATGAATAATATTGAAATAAATTATGTTTATGTGATAGCTTTGGATAGCTTTGACCTAAAATCACATTCTTGTTTCACACATTTGGTGGTTATTTGTGTTTGAATGCGTCTAGTCTAGTCGCGACTGTTAATCTCTTCATTTCATCAATTGTATCGAAGAACATTTCAAGCAGGTTTAGTTTGATCGCTCTGTAAAAGTGAAATTTAAAAAAAAAATACTAAGAGGCATGTAAATAAATCTCAAAATAAATCAATTTCTTTCGCAAGCTTCGGATCCCGTGTCTAATTTATTTGCAACTGACTTTTTTTGTTGATGTCACGATTGGAAGCAGAATTGTCTTTCAGATTCCAACAACAAAACTAATTAATATAAATATATAGAAATACTAGCTGACCCAGCAGACGTTGTCCTGCCAGAACTCGAAAATAATTCTCTAAAGGCTCCTCTACACACAGTGCCGCCGGCTTTGCCGTACAAAGGAGCCGCCGGTATGGCCGCCATTGTGACAAGACAATTTTATATATTAGATTTACTATATAGCTTCACCGCGACTTCGTCCGCGCTCCTTGCTCTTATTCAATCTTTATTTATTTATTTTTATTTCTGGAAAACAGTACTTTTTCCTGAAAAAAAATATACAAACATACAAAAAATCCAATCAATCCAATCCAACCGTTACCATCCAATCATCGGAATAGTTTCATCGAGATAACTCTACATATATTACTCCTTCTCCTTTTTTCCTCGATGAAATGTAATATATGTCTTTTTCTGTATCTCAGACAAGGTTATGGCTAAATTTCACGATGATCGGTTCAGTACTTAAGGCGTGAAAGCCTAACAAACAAACTCACTTTCGCATTTACTAACTTTTCGATACCTACCAACTTTTAAGTCTATTAAAACAGTCGAAAACTTTTGCATTTACCACCAGTTCAGAACAATGCACATATCAATCAATCAATCAATCAATTTCAATTTATTTGTAACTTATGGGAATAACTGTAACTTATGGGGAATAACTGCATTGAGGAATTCTATTGGTCATTTCAACACCAATTTGCATACTGCAGTCATAAACTGACGACAGCAACCACCTCCTCACACAAGATCATCGTGAAATAACAGTATTATTGTTTGAGTGAATGAGGGATACGAAAGGTTATCCCAACAAAGTCGGCAGCGCAGGCAAACCCTTGGCGTTGCTATTGTGACTATAGCAGCCCTGGATTTGTCAATAGGCCGTATAGGCCGCGGCCTAGGGGCGGCGGATTTTAGATGGTTTTCACACGCTTTCGGAAGCCATCAAATTCTTGTGCGATAATAAATATGCAATAATAATAATAATTACCTAGTAAAGGCCTAGATATACCACCTAGGCCACGAGGAAGAAGCGGCACAACGTGAAGGGGCCTATACTCAAGAAAAGTATAAATCCGGCACTGGACTATAGGCGACAGTAGCCGAATCTAAAAGTAATTGTCTCAATATAACTTGTAAACTATAAATCAATTTTTTATTATTATTAAAATATGGTAAAATTTCTTATATGGTACAAATATGGGGAGTCGCTGGCTTCAGGCGGCACAAAATCGTGGTGTTTGGCGGTCATTGCAGGAGGCCTATGTCCAGCAGTGGACGTCCATCGGCTGAAACGAACGAACGAACGAACGAACGAACAATTTCTTAATATAAGTGGCGAAAGAAATCGTACAGAGTTTTTGATAAAAAGGCTCTCACGTTTCAGCTATGTATGGGTACAAGTTCAAACCGACTGCGTGTAAGCTAAAAGACTTATTAAGCTTCTTATTGATTGGAGGTTCCTGCGGTATCTAATCAAGAATCGATAAATCGTATTTTGATAATATGATTGTACGACAAGGCCACTAAACTTGTAGCTGAATGAGCTACAAAGCCCATGCAGTAGAAAGGAGTGATAGAGTTCTCGGCCTCGATGATTGAAAGTACATAATTAATATAATCAGTGCAGGGGCGTAGCGTCGGGGAGCGGGTGGGAGCAGTTGCTCCAGGGCGCCTCGGCCTGGGGGGCGCAATTTTCTTTTTTTTTAATTTTTGTCAATAGCCACTCGAAAATGCCCACCTACTGCTAATAAGCCCTAATTATAAATATTCATAATTCACTTTTTCGGAACATTTCAAACAGATATCTGTAAATGAAACAAATAGCGGGCAATTATATGTACTTCAGAAAAGGTAGCGGAAAACGGAAATAAAATTAATTTCAAAACAAAAAAGTTTATTATGAGCTTTACTTTTAGCGCCCTGGAGCATAATCTGTAATGTTTCAGCATATTTTTCTTGGTAATAATAATACTTTTATTAGCTATGTGCATGCAATGTTTAGTTAGAAGTTTGCAAAGTTACAGTGTTACAATGGATCGTTCAAAAAGTGAGAGAGGGCGCTTGAAAAATTTTGCTCCAGGGCGCTGAAAGTGTAGCTACGCCCAGCTACGCCACTGAATAAGATTTTTTGTATGTTTTAGATAAACTCAAAAACTAAATTTAACCGATTTTAAACATCTTTCACCTATAGAAAGCTACATTCTCAGCCAGTAACATATAGGCTGTATTTTATTTTCAATAACAAAAATGAATCCCAATTTCCCTTGGTCACAGCAACACAAGTGAACGGGTAGACCGATTTTAATTCGGTTTTCACTAATGGAAAGAGGGATAAACGGGAAATGTTCCTATATATAAAAAAATTGCATCCCGGGCGAAGCCGGGGGCGGGTCGCTAGTTTTAAAATTAATAAAATTAGAAATCCATACTATTTCACATAAACACACACAAAGTATCAAAAATATGTCTATAAATATCATTATTTGGCATAATACTAATACACTTATATAGTAGGTATCTCATAATACCCACAAAAAAATCCGGGAGGCTATATGTATCTGACTATTATCGGTAAGTCAAAATAACCGTTTTTTGTTGAAATTAGTTAACAAGTAGAATCGAAAGATCGACATCATATCATTATCATTTTCAACTAAATAGTTCCATAATCAGAATTGACCATGTACATGTTAATTCCTCTTTAAATTACTGCCATCTGCTAGTATAAAATATTATCAAAATCAACAATGTCACATTCTCTGATTTTTTTTTTATTCTGTATATTTTTATTTAATACTAGCTGAGCCCGAAACTTCGTGTGCGTGGCATTTGGTATACGCGTAACTTTTTTTTTTGTAAACCGTTTGGAATGAAACACGGGACGCTTACTACAATGCTACAATACATCACTGAAAACTGCATTCAAATCGGTTAAGCCGTTTCTGAGATTAGCGTACACAAACGCACAGACAAACGGATGAAAATTCTAAAAGCCATATTTTTAACCTCGGTAACATAATTAAGTACAACGTGTACAAATTGTTTTTTTTTTTATATATTTAAAGTACAGACATGGCTCGTTTACGATTTTATTATATGTATAAATTTTATGCAACTACACTTACTTCTATGTAATAGCAAATAGAAATAGGTACGCATTGCTTGTAACTGTTGCTATGACATTCAATGTAGGCGCTTTATTGTAATGTCTGTTTACAGGTGGACAGCGAATGAATCCCCATTTCCCTTGGTCACGGCATCACGCGTGAACGGGTAGACCGATTTTGATTCGGTTTTCACTAATAGAAAGAGGGATAAAAGGGGGAATGTTCTTATATATAAAAATTGCACCACGGGCGAAGCCCGGGGGCGGGTCGCTAGTTATTTATATTTATTGCAAGGGTGAATCCCTTGGAATACAAACTCAGCAAATTGCAGAAGAAATAGTTATCTTTTCAATGTCAACAGGCAAATTGACTTGCTAGGAAACAGTTTTTCTCCCCCATTCTCCGTCGAAACAAGAACAAACTAATTATTAGGTATGTACAATAAAGCCAATATTGCAATACACTGATTTCACGCAAAGCATAACCCGCAAGAAATTACGTTTCTGCTACTAAGTTTTATCAACAATTGATAAGTGTACTGTTTCTACGGCTCCATGCCTCTATGTGGGTCGGACTTGCACATGTGTTTGCAGCCGGTCGCAGGGTCACCGGGAAATTAGGCAATTCACAAAATTACCGGCGACATTTATAAATTGATTTGAGCTTTATAATGTTCGCCATTCACAAGGGGTGAAATCATAGTGAGTCATTATTTACCTCCTAATATTTTTTTAAACTAGTATAGTTTGATACTTAATTTGACAAACCAACGAACATAAAAAGAGTTTAGCGGGCTGCTGACGCGTACTGTTCCAATATTCTGCAGACTGACTATGTCCACATAGTTAGTTAGTTGTCTTACTATCCACAGACTAATTTTCAGATTTTATAAAACAGTTGCTAAATACGTGTTTTTTTATACAAGTTCGGAACCACCCACGCACCAGTTGTCCCAAAACTAGCTGACTGACGGCGGACTACTGATATTGAACTATTTATGACCTAGTATTAAAATATCAGCTTTTATAAAAGTATTGCACTTTTGGTCCCTCATCTCTCCGACTATAATGGCTGTATTGAGATAAAAAAATTACAATATTTTATGCCAATATCAATTGAAATGTAATCATTTTTTAAATTCAAATTTATTGCAAAAAAAAAATACAATAAGTGACGTTAATCCTCATCTAAGACTGTACAAATGCGCCCAAAAAGTACCACCGTAATCCTACCCTTGGTTTGTCGAGAATGAAAACACAGGTAATTTTAAGGGTAGATTGGTAAAATCTATTTAATTAAATAAACATTTCTTGTGTTTGCAAGACTCGATGAATGGAACGTTCGCGCGTACGTTTACGTATTAACGCCATCTAGTTACCATTCATTGAGCCTTGCTTGTTGTTAAGTATGCCGACTTAACAAAGACCTTTATTATTTTATCAGTTCATGTGAATTGTTCCTATACGTCGACACATGCTTCGTTGTTACACAGACGGACACACACATCTTCTGATGGTAGTCTTGGTCACTAGCCCACTGCCAAATAGTAAGGCTTTGCTTGGAATTCGAAGGTTGCTACGCTTTATCACTACGCAAAATATGTATAGTCACCCTTTTTTCTATGTCTGTCTGTAGTATAGTAACGGGAAGTTGTCAACGGATTTTATTCCTGTTTACATCGGTGGAAAGAGGGATTTCTGAGGATGGCTTAGGTGTACAATTCTTCGTATTTGTTTAACTCATAATATGAAATTAAAATAAAGTTTGTTATGAGTTAAAACTATGTATTTTAAAAGATAAAAATAAAAGACAGCATAGGACTTTGCATAAAGAAGATTTTTATGCTAATTCTTTATAAATCACACAAGAAATCCAAAAAGGCAATATGAGCTGCAGACCCGACCGAAATTCGAACCTGGATGTGACGAATCAGTAGCCCAGGATCAACATTGACTTTCAAAAAGACAGAAGACGTGACAAAACAGCACGTGTAATGGTTTTGTTTCGGTGATTAAGGAATGCCAGAGTCCATTTCCCTATCCCTTCCTAATCCATTATCCCTCATCCTACTAAGGTCGACAGTGCACTTGCAGCACCTATTAACAGGTGACGGTAGCCACGTACAATCAAGTCGACCGTCAGCCTACCTGTCGATCAAAAAATTTTACATTCAAAATTTTTTAAATACTTTAAGGTGGATAATGAACAGGAATATTATACCTACCCTTGAATAAAACAGATGAAAAGCCATTTAAAGAATTAATTTTCCGGACTTTACCGAAGATGGCCGAACGTTAACAATAACAAGCACATTACAAAAGTAATAGTAGAAAACTCCTTTACGTGTTACTGAAAACACTTGGGCAAACAACATTAGGTTTCGAAGCAGTTGTTCGTTACGGTCCAAGCTGCGCGGGCGCCTGGCGACGGCGACCGACACCAGCCCGCATGGCTGCTTTGTTTTGAGGCTGTATGGCTACCCGAGCGGTTTGAGCAAACTGTTGATACGCTAGTTTGTTCGCCCCGGCTCGAGTTGCTATGGGCCACTAACGCACCGTGCCTAACGCCGAGGCGAGGACACGCAATTTAACCATACATTTTTCAAATTGCGACCTATTTTTGTTCTTCGAAGGCTCGGCATTCTTTTGCATCTTTCTTATGGAAACAACTCATATTGAATCGAGCAAAAGATAAGTAAGTACCCATTATATTTTCCTTCTTATTAAGACCATGTTGTTACAAAAAGTAGAGATTTGCTTACAAAATACAAAATTTATAATTGAAATTGTCAATAGGTATTTGCTTAAACTTTAGTTTAATGGAAGAGCAACCTTCACGTTTATTAAGAACTAGCTGAGCCCGCAACTTCGTACGCGTGGAATTCGGTATAGCGCGTAACTTTTTGTTTGTGAACCAACTGGAATGAAATAAACACTAAATGTTACGGGATAAGCTTGCTGCAATGCACTAATGTATTAGTTCAAATCAGTTAAGCCATCTCTGAGTCTAGCGTGCACAAAGGCACAGACAAACAGACGAAAATTTTAAAAACAAATTTTTTGACCCCGGTAACATACTTACTATTTTTTTTTTTTGAGAAAATATGTAATCTAAAAAACACGGCTCGTTTACGATTTTATTATATTTTATGTATAGACGTTGTGACGCAAGTGTTATTTTACCATTTGAAAAAGTAAAACTAGTCTATGTCCTTCCCCAGGGTCAAAGAAGTCTTCATCTTGGATATATATCTTGGATTTATAATAGTTGGCTTTGGCTCAGTGAAAGGTATATGAAGCCAAAATTCGATTCCTTTAAAGACCCTACCATACTAACATGAAGGAACTTTTATATAGGGCAATCAATATATGAATTTACTTATATTAGCTGTTGCCTACGACTTCGTTCGCGTTGAATAATAAAAAAAATTCGGCGGTGGGGCCCAATTTTTTTATATTTTTTAGTCGATCCCTCAGGAACCTAACACTTTTCCAGGATGAAAAGTATCCTATGTTTTAATCCAGGTAATAAACTGTCTGTGAGCCAAGTTTCACGCAAATCCGTTAAGCCGTTTTTGCGTGAAAGAATAACAAACATACACCCTCACAATTTTTCGCCTTTATAATATTAGTGGGAAGTGGGATATTTTTAAAAGATTTTCTTATTTGTGAGTGACGGTACTGCGTTTTGTAATCATAAACTGTTTGGCGGCAGTAACCACGCTCTCCATTCCTCTATCCTTATTTTCTATTTCCTTACTAGTAAGTCTCTACTTGCTACTCTTGCTGGTTCGATTCCCTGAGGTTGAACCGGTCTACAGGTGAAATTATATCAAAAGGAATGCCCGCCTGCCCGTTACACATTCGCATGAATAAGAGAGCCCTGTAAAATATTTAATATTATTTATAACAATTAAATTTTATATAAATGTGATCCATATTTTATCAAAAATTATTATTATTCTTTACAATGATAAATAGTTTGTAATAGATTTTTTTCTAGAAAACTCATTAGATTATTATTTTTCAAATATCAATAACGGGCGTTACAGACATTAAATATAGTATAGAAATTAAATCCAGTGTATTTTCTTTACTCAAATAATCATTACCTACTAGAGTAGGTACTGAACTGAGGCAGCGTAGATCGTCCACCCACAAAATGGAGGCCGACGCTGGATCCGGGGTGCTCATGACCGCTCCCACTGGAAAATTACGAGGGAGGCCTATGTGGACATCCGACGACTGAGATAATGATGAGTAGGTAGTATGAGGCTGGATCTTTGTAAAACTTTCACGCAAAAGTACTCTATCATTTTTATGGAACTATTACAGTAATGTTTGTTTATACATCAGTGTATACCTAATACAGTTAATAAAGATAGCACACGAAGTCGCGAACAATAATGGTGCCTGCGACTTAAGAAATAGTCTTAAGACTTAAGAAAGTCCGCGTTAAGAAATAAAAAAATATTACACTATTAATGGCGCCATCTATGTATTATACCACAATAAAATTATGTAAAGTGGCGCCAACTATTGGATTTGGGTAGCACTGCTTGGTGATTCACTTATGCATTATGCTCTAATATGCAAACCCTCGGGAACCTAACAAATTATACACCTATAGATTCTCCTAGAAAATCCATTCAGTAGTTTTTGAGATTATCGCCAAATAGACGCAGTGGAGAATTTGTTTTATAATAGACTAGCGACCCGCCCTCGGCTTTTTTTAATGTATATAAACATTCCCCGTTTATCCCTCTTTCCATCAGTGAAAACCGAATTAAAATCGGTCTACCCGTTCACGCGTGATGCCGTGACCAAGGGAAATAGGGATTCATTGTTATATATAGAGATATCCAAGGATAAGACTTGAGATCCTTGTTCAAAATAAAATGTAATAACCAAATAATAAATTGTTGCTACTCATGCCTTCGTCGTCTTATGTTTACATAAGTTATATTATTCGGTGTATACTTAAAGTATTGGATGGTATATATACAAAATTGTGTGATTTGTACCTACTATCAATTAACCTAATTAATAGTTATGTTACACTTTTCGATATGTACATGTAACTTAAAACTATAAATCCTGTTACATAAGTAACAATTATAATTAGCCATAAACCTAAAACCAATATCCATAAACCGCACCGTAAGAGAAAAACAAATTTCCATGGCGTAAAATTGTCCGCCATTTTATCAAAGCTATAAAAAGTTCCGTGTAGAGAGAATTAAACGATTCGTTGAGTAATAAAAGTATTGCTCAAAATCTAGATTTTTTCTAATAAACGTTGATATTGTGAAATAGTTTTCTTTATCGAGCTTTTTCGTTTTATAGCTTTCGTTATGGAGTCTTGTAGGCATAGGTAAATAGCCAAAGTATTAAACAGGTATTACTTTACAATACCTATTGGCTTTGGTGTTACGGTTACGGTAGAACTCATCGAGTTCTACCGTAAGCAGAATAAGTCAGGTGCTCTTAAGAACTGCTCCGCAGATATACGGCAATAATGGTTCAACAAAATCATTAGGCTATTTTTGAGTTTATAATTTACTAGCGACTTGCCTCCGGCTTCTATTAGTAAAAACCATATCAAAATCCTGTGAGTGGTTAGAAGTTATTAACTGTAATATTTGTATTGAATTATAATTCTTCGTTCAGTACCCTAGCGATTTGTAATAAATGGAAGTTTCGTCGAATCTGGAAAAAAGTTTTTAAGAGGCCACAGTAAGAGCTCGGAATAATTTCGTACACGAAAATTGATAACCAAAAGTCTCTAGTTAAGCGCGATTAGATGTATCAATATTATTGTATTTTCAATATTATTGTAATATCAATATTGTAATTTTTTAGTATTGTTATTATAATTTTTTTTATGTTAAGATCGGCTGACGGTCCACTTGATGGTAGATGGCTACCGTCACCTATAACACAAGCAACCCATAGCCATTGCAAGTGCGCTGTCGACCACAGTAGTTTTAAGGATAAGGGATTGGATAGCTGTTATTTCACGGTGGTCTTCTGTAAGGGGGTGGTTACTGCCGCCAGACGGGGGCTGCCCAAATGATTGCGAAACGCAGTGTACCCTGCCATTTTGTAGTTTTAAATAAAATATAGCCTACGTTACTCCTAGTTTATCCATTACAAAAAAACATACAAAAAATCAACTCTTTCTTTATTTTAGCTTCAAATGTTTCAGAGTATTATTTATTTGTCTGTGAAGGTTAAGTCTTTCTAGACTTAACCTTAATTAAATATTACTTGAATTAGAACAGATATGTTTTCCTGATTGTTTTTTTTTTCACAGTAAGTACCTATTCTAGTATCGTCAAAAGACTATTACAATAATCCCCTGACAAACAAACAAATCGTGTGACTCAACACTAGTTTGGAATGTACTAAACTTATAACCAGCGCACTGGGAACGAGACCAACTAAATAGTTTAAAAATTCGTTTTAATAATTGGCCTTTCTAGAAATCGAATACAATACCCTGTGGCTCTAGTATGAGTTTACGACACTACACTCGCTAGCGAGAACGTAATACTTTTGTATGGAAAATCGTGAACTGTCAATGTCAAATTGTCAATTTTCCATATAAATGTTTTACGCTCTCGCTAGCGAGTGTAGTATCGTAAACTCATGCTAGAGCCACTGGTGTCACTAAACGAGCAACTTAACTACATGCCCTGAATTCAATAAAAGAATGTGAATGATGAAGAATTTGACAAAATGCAGAATTAGCATTTTGCCCTCAATAAGCTTTTAGGTGGCTAATCGTGCTTTCGCATAAAACAATGGGTCGAGCCATAATTGCTATTGATTGGGTTCAACCAGCGATAACGTTACGCCCTATCGGACCTTTACTAGGGTACAACACAATATACCTATTGCTTACTTAGTTTAGTGCTATGTGGCTATTTTGTACGGGTAGTAGAGTTCCTACAGAAGACCATTTCGGTATTCGAGAAAGATATTTTCATAATTCTCTGCCTTTCAAGTGGGCTAACAGCCTTCCTGCTTTCCATTCAATTTGTTAGAATTGTGGCCACACTACTATGTCTTCTTTTTCTTCGTGTGGTAGTAAAATAAAATCTTAAGTAAATAGTAAAAATGATTAATTTATGTTGCGTGTCTAGTCTATTAAGGAGCCTCACCCAGAATACCAAAACAGAGCTTCTAGAACAGACATCAATTTCAGTGTTAGTCTTGTTTCTATGCAAGCAAGAAACGTTTAACTCAGTTGAGCCCAAAGATTCCTTTAAAACTGCGGTTTAGTTTTTTTTTAATGTTAAGATCGGCAGACAGGCTGACGGTCCACTAGGTGGCTACCGTCGCCTATAACATGCAACGCCAAAGCTGCTGCAAGTGCGCTGCCGACTACAGTAGGATTAAGGATAAGGGATTAGGAGGGGGGATAGGGAAATGGCCCTGGCATCCCTTACTCACTCACCGAAACACATCAGCACACGTGCTGTTATTTCACGGTGGTCTTCTGTAAGGGGGTGGTTTAGTGCACTCGTAGCTATTTACTCCTACATTTAAGACAGAGTAGTTACAACTGAGACATTATAATTACAGTGTATTAAAGTCCAGTCAGTCAGTACACAAAATTTGAAACTATAAAAAGTTCATCTTATCCATAATCGTTTCATTACACAAGTAGTAACATATATTTTGTAGCAAAAAAATTGTAAATTAAACTGCTTTAATAATAAAATTACATTATAATTTTTATTAAAATACCTAACAAACAAGTTTAAAGTTCAGTTTTCATTGTAAAATAATAGCGTTCATAATACATACCCTGGTATGTTAGTGGCAGAACATCCCTATATCCAATGAGACTTTTTTGAGACATTTTTGAGAATGAGCCATTGAGTAGTTATTTAATATTATTTTTTCAGGCAAAAAGCATTTTTATGTTGATAAAAACAAAATAAATTACTTAAATACCGATAGCATTTATTTTTAAGTAACCATTACATTCAACTACATAATTTTTACTTAAGATCAATTCGTATAAATATCTATTTAGGACCAAAATGTGGTACCAAGAATAACTTAAATTATAAAATTACTATTGACAACGATTGCTTGGTGAATTTCACAACACATTGTGTATAATTTCTAATGAATTATAAGAAATTATATCTAAAATATCAGAATTGGAGCCCAACGATTATCCGACCGACAATCTATATACAATAAACAAAAAATAAAATAGCTTTGATTATTCATGTTGTTTCGATAAATTTCGATATTTCATGTTTGTTTTTCAAAATACATTAGGTATTACAATATTAATATTAAATATCTATTATTAATTAGTTCATAATACACACAACACACAATTCCATGTCCGAAGTAAATTTTATAATTCAATCAAATTTAACTAATGTAAAAAAATATATTTAACGCTATTAAAATGAAAAAAGTGCGAAATAAAAAAACTAATGCATATTTATGTAAAAAACCTTTTATGCAAAAATAATTTGTATATTACTCATAAATGGCTGGTATTATTATCCAACAGGTACTTTTCATTATCAATAATTACATTTATTTTATTACATAAAATTTGAATAGTGCAATATTAGTTTTTATTAATTTCCCTAATAATTAACTAATTAATAAATTATTTTCAGGCCCTATGCATATCGTCATGTAAAATTAAGAATAACGTCCAATACAACATGTATTAAAAAATATTAGATTATGCTTCGACGAGAATAATTGCAATAAACGGCCGATTGGAGAAAACAACATAACACAAGCAATTGTAGAACTAGTTCGTGTAATATAATTTATTGTTATATGTTTGTTGGCCACGTATCCCTCTTTTTATAGGTTGTGTTATCAGTCCGAGCGTTTACGTAATCCGCGTACGGCGGACATTAATCGGAAAATAATTGAACACAGCCCACAACCGTAAAAACAACTTTATTACCACGTCATAGGGCACAAATCTCAATGCCTCATGTGACCGTACCATTTTTCAAAACTGTTTCAGGACAACCTTCAAGAAACGCTGGCATTTCTACGAATGGAAATTTTTTAACATTTAAATTTAAACTCAATTCGTTTTCAATTAAAGTTTGTTTTTAATTAACACGCACAATAACATTAATTTACGCTCATAAAAATATTAGTCAATTTAATAAAAAATGTGATGTACACAATATAGGTACTAGGTTTAAAAATAATTTAGATTTACATAAGACGCGACTCCACAAAATAAGTAATTCTTTTATGGGTCAGTGTATACGGTTTTATAATAAACTGCTTGAGATGATCAGAACCTTATCTATAAATAAATTTAAAGATGTCATTAAAACTAAAGTCCTCTCGAAAGGCTATTATAAGGTTACTGATTATTTAAGTGACAATGAAGCCTGGAATTAAAGCCTGGATTCGGAGCTCATACTATGCTTAGTATTTATATATGCACTTTAAGTATTAAGTGTATAATTATAATAGGGGGTCGGACAAATTTTCAGAAAGTGTTTGAAATTAATCTTCATGGATATTTATTCCCATAAAAAATACTATTTTATTTAATTATAGCCATTTAGGTAGGCTCAAAATCATGTTTTAATATTGTTTGTTTGAAAATGCCGCCAAAACGCCACGATCGTTCATCTGAGAGCGCGTAACGTCATTTGTGGTCATATCATAACAAAACAGCTGCATTGGCATAAGACAATGATTGCCCACAAATGACATCACGCACTGTGATTGGTGTTTCAGTATGGATTAAAAATATTGTAAATAATAAAATTTTATTTCTTCATTTAAAAATATTTAAATGAATTATATTAAATTATTATTCGATAAATAATCGTAAAAAATTATATATTTTCTTTCTAAGCACATTTTAGATTTTAATCTGATTACTGTCCGATCCCCTATTGTTGTAATTTTTATATTTTAAAGATGACAAAAAGAATAGTATCCTGAGTTTCTTTCGGGGGTTTCTTCTCAGGATCGTCATCTTGGCTTTTTTCCGAAACCCTGGTAAATTTAAATTTAACTGGTATATTTAAATGACGATCATAAGAGTTTCTTGGAGAAACCTAATTGATAAATAAATATTTAGATTTTTGATTTTTGATTTTGATACATCAGGATGCAATTCAAAATGTGTCTAAAGGAGATTACATTAAAAGCTTATTTACAATGCAACAAGATATGGAAAAATACGATTGTTTTTTTTTCTGCCAGACAACACAATAATCCTACACTCAAATATTGAGATACTTCACTTACGTTCTTTTACGTAATATTATGCACCCTTCACTCTCAACTATGATATGATATCAGTATATGTAGTTCAGTGTAATAGGAGCTTTATTCGTATTCAATTAGAAATCCAACATAAGTGTTGCCAATATAAAATCTGATTAGTTAAAAAAATAAAATTTGTCGCTACATAATAACGGTGATGGACGATTCGATGGTAAAGTGGTTTAATATTAACACGATATGTATTAAAAAGCAAATAGCTTATGTTAGATTTCCAACCAAATCCTAACTCCTAACGTTTCTTATACGATTTGTACCCAACCTCAATTATTATTTTACCTACACAATAATCCTGAGCAACATTTTGGCCGACATTTACTGAAAATATGATTTATTAAACTAATTTTTTTTTCCTAATTGTCTATAGGTATAGTTCAATCTATTTTTAAATCCTTTTTTTATAATCAATTTCTCTACTTACTAAGCTAACTTCTACTTTATATATGTCTACTAGAAACAACGTGGTCTAAATTAATAAGGGGTCTATTAATTAATAATTCACCGCCGCCGATTCATCGCCGCCCTTTCACCGCCGCCATTTCATCGCCGGCCAATCGACGCCGGCCATTTCATCGCCGTTTAATTTTATTAAAATATCAACATTAGCATCACTTTAAAAAATCAATTTCACACATGTTCTCAATACAATAAGTCTTAATGGACAGTCTATTTTCCAAAACCAGTTGTACTCGCTCCGCTCACGTTTAATTTCAAAAAGACTTCAAAACCTAACCCAACATTGTTTTTAGTACAAATAAGTCTTGTAACACATCTTGTAATAGACATGGAATGCTGATTTTGCTAAAATCATCATTCCGTTCATTCCATAATTACATTTATTAAAATTAATATAATTTCATATTAATTATGTAATTTGCTAAAATAAAACTAAAATGCATCATATTTTATCATCTGGTAGTAATAATTATTTTGCTTTCTACAATACAAAAATAGAGCACAACAAACGGCGATGAAATTGCCGGCCTTAAAATGCGATGAATCTGCGGCGGTGAATCGTCCCATCCCGAATAATAAGTATATCCATTTCGTCATTTTTATTGAGGGTTTATACATAATTAGTATAAATGATATTTTTTGTCGATTACCACCCAAATTACTTACATTTATAAGTAAACTAGCGGCCCGCCCCCGGCTTCGCCCGGCGTGCAATTTTTATATACCCTAAAACATTCCCCGTTTATCCCTCTTTCCGTTAGCGAAAACCGAATCAAAATCGGTCTACCCGTTCACGCGTGATGCCGCGACCAGGAGAAATGGGGATTCATTTTTATATATAAGATAAGGGTTCATTAATTTTAAGTAAACAATAAATTAACATAGTTCGTTAAATCCGACATTAATGAAAGTCGAAATTAACTACATTATTGTAAAAACATGTTATTGCATTGTAAGAACATATAAGATGAATTTTCTTTCCATGAAAATGAGCTAATTGGCACATTTAAGTTTTGTTTTTCTCGGACAAGTATTTTATGCTACATTTAAAGGCAGGCAAAGCCTTGGAGCATAGCTAATCGTTCATAAGAAATAAATGAAAATGAATAAAGCATACATAATGTAATCTTAGCTGAGAGTTTTAACTCATTTAGCATAATGGTAAATTAAATCACTATTGATAACATTCCCTTAATTTATATATACCATTACATGGAATTTCATCTAGACAATAATAGAATATGTTGCCATTATTAATATTGGCGATTTCGTATTCACAAAAATACACATCAATATGTCGATTTATGCTCATCGTCATTAGACACAAAACATATTCGCGATATCACAAAATTGAACTTTATTTCCAATTCCCCAAAGTGTCTTCTTGAGAGACGTCAACCGATTCCCTTTATTAATAATAGTAATATTTAACGCTACACAATTTACTTACTTCTATAACGTCTATACTCAAGAGTAACTCTCAAATAGTATTTCTGCCAAGTTTCTTGTCCCTACTGGTAGACGTTTATTCATTATAAACGCCACAATGATCCAGTGAGTCAATTTAGCCTTAGGGGCAGTAGTGGGGCTGGCCAGACATTATCCGGCGGGTGCACCCATAGCCACCAAGCTATCCCAACCTATGGACTTAACTCCACCCATCATAAATTTTCAGAAATACGTGACATTAACATAGCATCAACTGAACTGGACTGGCGAACCACTTACTCCATTCACTGGACGATTTTCGTCACACTTACACTTTTCATTATAATATAAATAATAAGACAGGTCAGGCCAGAGTTGAAATTAAAAATAGCAGCTGCTGAATTTAAATCTGGGGCTGCTTAAAGGGTTAAACGTCACATTGAGTTGGCGAGGCTGGGGCCGCAGCTTGAAGCGCTGCGAGGACTGTTAGGGGTGGCGATCACCGCGACGGGCACGAGCTAGCCACCGATTTGCCACTGAGACACGAGAACCCGCTGGTCCCGGACTGCAAGCTCGACATTGAACCCCTGGACACGAGTGAGTTCAACATTTAAACTGATTCTCATTATTAAATAATAATTAAAATTATTATAACAGTCAGATCCATACCGATCACAAATGGCTTAAAGCTATGTTAGTAAATTCAATTGAGTAAATAAATTAAGGCAGATTTGGCTAAGAGCTAAAAGCACATTGAAATTTAAGATGTACTTCAAGAAGTTTTCAGTTTTGACTTAAGTACATTTTAGAAGAAATGCTCTCCTAAAATGAAAGTAGTCTCTTCTTGTGAAGCTCTTTATATTTGGATGCAATGACAGTTTCGTGTGCTCGAAATAAAAATGTAGGAAATAATATATTTCGAATTTAGAATTATTGAACCAGATGGCGCTTTTGCATTTTTTGCTTGCGGTGACAGACTTACTTGTAATGGTGGCTCGCGAGAGTGTCGTGGAAGTACATGAGTTGTGCGGCTCGATGAGAGCTCTCCACCGTCTCGCAGCGCCATTGCAGCACGTAGCTGCCTCTTTCGATCATCACATGCGAACCCTGTCATCATCGTTATACTTAGTACTCAACTATTGTCCAAAATTCTTCAGTGGACAGATAAAAGGCTTATATCCACTAGTGGACTCCTATTGCAGAGATGTTGTTGATGAATGCTGATACCAGACGACTGATCCCCAATGGTGGACATAGACAACCAGAGGTATGTCGCCTACTATTGCCATTTCATTATTTTTTACGTGCAAATTTATGCTGTGATTTTTATATAATAATTTTTTAAAAAAAATTACAACTATTCGAATACACTGGTGTCATTCCGCATTCGTTGAGTGAAACATTTATAATATTAACAAAGTACGAATTCAGACTGTATTATCAGGGTGTACATTTGAAAATGCCCTGACCTGTATGCTCTCCCCGTCGTGGCAGACGAGAGTGGGCTCCACGCGATGGTAGTGGTGTCCCTCGCGCCACTCCTTACGCATCAGCAGCGACCCCTCGCACGCCGAAACCCCCGACCCACACCCCGCTGCAACACACCACGTCAATCACTTACGGTCACATCAAGAAAACGACGTCACGAATGAAGAAGTACCTGTAGCGTCCGCTTCGTCGTCGCCTGCGGTGAGGTCGTGTTGGGTACGGTAGACGGTGAAGGCGATGTCGTGACGAATCACGTCAAAGTCCCACGTGAGCACGCTCTGCGGGTCGTTGTTTATCACCAGTACCTCGTGGAGCTGAAACGAGAGTGACCAATTCTGATTCACTGTGAGATATTATAGCTTATATTTATAAGCTAGCTTAGCACTGTTCTCCAAATATCCAGGCCAAAGTTCAAAATGAAGAGTATATAGTCCGGTCAAATTAGACCAAAAAATGAGAGTGAAGTTACATCAATTCTCAATAAGCTGAAAATCGGTGAAATCGTTCCAAATATGATTATAAACAAAATCAGAAAGTTCCCCATCCCTCCCCTTTTTGCAAAATTTTTTATTCAAGGTCAAAGGTCGAAAAAATGAGTTTTTTGCGATTTTCAGCAAAACGGTAAGTTTTATCATAAAAATATCTCAGACAAAAATTGTAGATCATAAAATTATCTACAAAAAATGTATAAATACTTTTTTCCTACGAGCTACCGTTTCTGAGATATAACGAGAGATATTTCTGAGAGTTTAAAAAAAACGCGCTACCTCATAGGTGGCGTGGAAACGTGTGCATATTATGACGATTACAACTTTTACAACTTTTTGAATCGTTATATCTCAGAAACGGTGGCTCGTAGGAAAAAAAGTATTTATACATTTTTTGTAGATAATTTTATGAACTACAATTTTTGTCTGAGGTATTTTTATGATAAAACTTACAGTTTTGCTGAAAATCGCAAAAAACTCATTTTTTCGACCTTTAACCTTGAATAAAAAATTTTGCAAAAAGGGGAGGGATGGGGAACTTTCTGATTTTGTTTATAATCATATTTTGAACGATTTCACCGATTTTCAGCTTATTGAGAATTGATGTAACTTCGAATGTCTAAATTGACCGGATTAATAAAGGAATCTAGTGTACGTATATCATGAAAGTACAACAACAAGAACAATTCAGCCAATTAACTTACTTAAGAGTATTTAACCTAAGCCACCCTCACTGAAGTTTGTACTGTGAAGCAGAAACAGTCCCCGAGTCATGTTAAGATCGGCAGACATGCTGTCGGTTCACTTGATGGTGGAAGGACACGCCTATAAGACAAGCAACGCCACAGCTGCTGCAAGTGCGCTGTCGACTACAGTAGTATTAAGGATATGGGATTGGAAAGGGTTAGGGAAATGGGCTCTGGCATCCTTACTCACTCACCGAAACACACGTGCTGTTATTTCACGGTGGTCTTCTGTAAGAGGGTGGATACTGCCGCCAGACGTGTTGCCCAAATGACTGCGTAACGCAGTGTGCCCTGCCGGGAATCGAACCCGGGAACCCTAGAACAGAGCGTTAAGGAAAGTACCCTAACCACTCATCCAACGCTATTTACTGTTACTACTATTTATTGTTATTTTTACATTATTTGGCTGCTTACTTTCATTTATATACTATATTGTCATTTATATTGCTGAGGGATACGATCAGTAGATCGAAACGGGAGGGTGGGACACAGGGAAATTATTTAAAACAGAATTGTTTTGAACCAGTCGTGAGTAATATAGTAAAGGAGACTTTGAAGTCTTCCTCTTGGAAGTTCTAATTATATTTCATATACAAAATATAAGTAGATAGTCAAAGAGATAAAGCGTTATAACACGTTAAAAAGTGTACCGGAAATTAAAAAAAATTGTAGCTTTTAAATTTATAGAGAAGAATTATATACATCTCCACATGTAGTTATAGGATGAAAACAAGCGTTTAGTATTAACCAATGCGTAAGGTATCTTACCTGTCCCTTAGTGAGACAAACGGATTTATAAATGCTATCCTCGCAAAGTGGATCGCCATCCCGCTCGGTGAAAGCGCCGCTCACGTACAGACTTTTGGGCACCAAACCACCTTCGTGGACGAAGCTCTGCAAACGAGACCACACCCGTAACCATTCTGTATTTTCCATTGTGTCATTTCATTTTTAGCCTTAAATCAATGTCTAACTTAGAATTTTTTACGAAGGCAATAAGAATGAATTTAGAAAAACAACAATTTAATTTCAAAAAGTTTTATTCAAATAAGAACCACACTTATAGTACATCTGCTAGATGGGTCATTAAGTCCCGGGACTGACACGCAGATGACGCCACCAATGCCTACAGCTTTTCTTTTTCGGTCGTCGTCCAATTGAGGTGGTTACTCGGGAAAATATGAATAAAATTCTGGAATTTTTTTTTTGTCCGATTGAAAAGTGAAGATAAAAAAAAGTGAAAATTTGGATATGAAAAAAATTATTCCCATGTGAGTGCCGCGTCAGTGGAATAAAAACAACAACGAATGATGATTCGGAGCGCTGGTTAAACTATTATTGAACATATATTCATCACTACACGCCGGAGTGAAAAAGTCTATCAGCCAATTGGAGATGAGAAAGCGAAAGCCGGTCAAAGCATCTGAAGATACAAGAGTCAGCATGGCATATGTATTTTGGGACACGCACGGAATTTCGCTCATCATCAGCGAGTTTTACGTTATTGAATCGACTGAATGATGCAATCAAGCATAAAAGATCT
Source organism: Bembecia ichneumoniformis (assembly GCA_910589475.2). Lineage (NCBI taxonomy): Eukaryota > Metazoa > Arthropoda > Insecta > Lepidoptera > Sesiidae > Bembecia > Bembecia ichneumoniformis. Next base: position 18,274,793 of record OU342532.1, read on the forward strand.
CACATGGCAAAGAAAAAGCCGATGTTTTACCAAGACCAATAAGTCGATTGGTAAAAATCATGGTAAAATCTGGCCCCATTTGACTTCTAACTGTTCGCAGATCTCAAAAAGATGCTTCTAATAGACATATTTGGCTCCGATGATGAGGTTATAGCCGCAAGAGAAGAATATTTTGAGGCAAAAGACAAACTGTTTCATAAAAAAAAGGATCAAAATTTAAAAAAAAAATGGAATGATTGCAAGATGATATGTTGAGGAATACATACGAATTTTGCAAAAAAAAAAAGTGTTTTTACTGGTTATTGCCGGGACTTAATGACTCATATGGTAAGTAGGTGGGCAAATTTTATCCATACCTGTTTAGAAAAAACATTATTGCCAACACTTTCGACAATTGATTTAAGGGTAATCTGTGATAATGGTGTAAAAGTGATTATTTTAATTTGAAAATGCATTATTTTTATTTATCCTAGCTCATTTACGAATGAAACTTATTTCACTGTAGCTTAGTGTGTCGCTACGAAAAATATCAAGTACCAAGGTCACTTGGTACTCGATACTGTTTTTGTGAAGAATACGATACACTGGTGTGAAGGTGCGTCCATTTTGATATCACGATTCACAAACGAACATAGTCATGTTTAGCTACGCATTGCTAAAGTACACATACATCGTACGGAGCGCACGATTCATTATCGCAAAAAAAGCTTTCGCAAGACTATTTCAATTCAATCACTTGTAAACTTCTCACAGCGACGAGTCCTGCGAAAGTTGCATGGGATCTATGCTTTCGTGCGCACTGTACTTGAATTAAACTTTTAATATTGAATCTCACGTATTTTCGTACAGAGTCGTAATAATGGTGAGGCACGAACTTCGTCGGGTCTACAACGTCACTCTGTGTATAAAAAGTGGAAAATACATATTTTATAATAGTAAAAAGATCCACATCTATATAAATACTAGAAGACAGAGAAAGAGCAAAAGAGAAAGGGGATTTTGTAATGCATTGTTCATATGAGAAGAGGATATCCCGGAACCACTGCGTCTATTCAATTGAATCATACATTATTCTAGATAGATCTTCCCGTTGCACCCGGGGGAAACCGAAGCGCCTTGTTCCAATTATAGACAAGGGATGATAACCTAATGAGAAGAACCTGTCTGATTCTTCTTTCATGTTCATATTGTTATATTATATGGATTAGAAATTACATCATTGCAATAGCGATGAAAAAGAATATTAAGTTTAGATAAATAACAACAATAGGGTGTTATCCTGTTATTTAAAAAGTGTATATGTAAGCTAATAATTTTTTGTTTTGCATAAATAATAACCGGATAACAATGAAAAAAATCACATTCAAATTTTGACGTCATATTACTCAAACAAGGACTGACGAGACGGAAAAAACTATATTACCAAATACAATGTACTTTTGTGATGATAATTTCGAAGTATATATGTCGGCGGCCGATCGTATAATCCTGCAGTTCGTGAGTCAGTCAGTTCGACTAAAATCGTCAAACATCCTACGTTGATCAATCTGCCTGAATTTTAATTAGCCATTTCATGAATTGGCTGGGTATTTAAGCAGAAACTTCATGAAACTGCGCCATATATAACGATCTGCCTAGGCGCATCACAAACTGCCGGATTATACGATCGGCCACTGACATATGTATATATTGTGAAGATAATTTGTGTTCCTCTTGAAGTTACGATATAATTAATATTAAAATTAACTAAACGCTTTATTTTGTTTGAGTAATATGACGTATGGGTGTTTGGGAGGCAAAATTTAAATGAGATTTTATGTGCGTTTTATTAGTGTTATCGGCTTATTATTTATGAAAAACGAAAAAAAAAATAGCTTAAAATTGATCAATAATTAAGTTTATACACTTTAAACTTAATCATTGAAAAATAGGCAAATACACTATTCTCATTGACCCATTATGTTGCACTATAGCATGTACCTCCTCATACAAAAACATTTTGTTTAAGTAATAATAATTGTTTAAATAATATGTAATGTTATATCAATATCAACATAATGTTATTATATCAAATAAGATCAATGGGCCAAGCGCCTTATGTCATTAGAGTTCTAAAGCTTAAAACACTTGGCACCTTTAGTAAAAATGAAAACAGATATGGGAATTTTACCTTGCACGGTCCTCCGAGGAAGTCTGGAATCAAGTCCTTCGGGATGTAGTCGAGCAGACCTCCAGGCTGGAGGTAGTCCTTGCCGCCGTAGAAAAGGAACTTACTACGTGTGTTCTCATCTGTAAAAATTAAAAAAATTCGTGGAATAGAGATACTAAATTTTTCTTTCAGTAAGATTATTTTAAATTTACTGCGTTATCACAATCTCAACTTTCGCTTTCTTATTAATGCAGTACGAGTCGCTCGCTAGACTTACCAATGAAGGTGCTGACGATTGTCCACAATATGGGGAAGACCCTGGGCGCCCTGACGATGAGCACTCTGCCCATGGTCTCCGGGTAGTTGGCCTCCACGATCTGGATGATGCGCAGTAGAGCCCTGACTCCAGGCCTCCACAGGTGGCGCATGTTCAGCCCGTCCAGGTCTACCAGCAGGCACCACGAGCCCACAGCGTGCTCCGACGACCGGGTGGCCTCCTCCAGCAGTTTCAGTCCTTCTTCACACACGTGAAGGGTCTGCATAGGTTCAAAATAAGAATTACAATATTTAACTGTCTAACTTCTACCAAATCGTCTTTTTCGTGCGTGGACGTTTAGAAAACCCATCGCAATCGTCAAAAACTTCTTTTCGTGACAACTCCAAAAATAAATGTTTACGCGACATTTTCTTAATTGACTTATTAACTTAACTGCAAAGAATCACGTAAAAATTTATAAAAAGTAGCTGTATTTTTCTCTGCCACTCTCGGCCCGCTAAGAAATTGCCACCATCATTTCAGTAATTGCCATATGTTAATAGATATAGTTAATACCAGATAATAACTGAAACCGCATGAAAGAGACCAAGAATTAGAAGTAAAAAATTGTTGAAAAGGTTAGTAACTTATATTCACAAACGCAAGAAACATGTGAACGGATGGAAGGTACTTCATCACCTTGACCTTACTTCCTCCGCTTCTATCCTTCTACCTAACTATCCCATTAATATTCCTAGTTTCGTTACCTAACGCTAGTGTATCCGATTATATTATATTTAAGTTTAATATTCTGTTTTAAATTCTGTTGTCGATTCAGACTTTAATTTATCATTTTAATGTACTGGGCAATTACTGTGTTTTGATGTTGGCAATGACTGTACTTTTTGGATGATTTTTATTTCGTGCCATATTTTTCTATTTTATGTAAGTTTTAACTAAAAGCTGTAGACAATCTATAGGACAATTTATTAGGTCATTAATAAACAGTTGACAACTACAACATATATTTTTATTTTTGACAATATTTTTGAAATCCTTAAGTGGGGAATAGCTATATGGATCAGATCACCCTATATGTCGAACTAAATCTCTTAACTATAACTTACCAACTTCAAGAGGCCATCCTCTCCGATAGATTTCAGTAGCCCTTTCACATCCATCTGACCCAAACGAAGAATGTACAACGGTCGTCCATCTGTATGAAAAATACTTAATTGAGTAAGACAGACACATATTTGACGCATTTTTTAATAGTATAGGACCTTAACGGTAAGTGGTTACCGTCGCTTGGACTGCGGGCAATGTCAGAGTGAAGCAAATATTTAACCATCCCAACGTTTAATAGATAAAGAAATTAAATAAAATTGTAGAAAATGTACAATTTTTACTTCAGAGATAACTTTGTAGACCAATATAATATTGGTGTGTTAATTCAGCCTTTGTTGTAATAATTTTAAAACTAGATCAAGGCTACATTTGGAAATAAAATTCTGAGACATACAGCACGACTAAAGAAACAAACCAGTTAACAAAGAAATATTTTATATTTAGGAAAAAATATATATAACAAAACTGATTATAGTCTTCTCGAAGCAAATAGTAACTCGGTAAACGTAAGTAAAATAAGTCAAGGAAGTAAGAAAAATAATCATCAAGCGAGTGTAGATATTGTACCTTTGTCGTGATGATGCCAACCTCCCGGGAAGTACTGTTGGACAACCTCAGGGGTTTCGTACTCGGAGAGGATTCGGTCGACCTGATGTTTCTTCCTCCAGAGCAAAGATTGCGACAGCATTTCCCGAGCCTTTTCCACGTGGAAATCTCGCGCGCGAAGGAAACGCAGCAATGTTGTGTCGCTTGGTACCTGAAAATCATTTCAATGGTCGATTCGATCTTTTTGATTTTGTATCCCGGTATCCCGGATATAAAAAGTTCTGGAAACCTCTGTTCCTTTTTAATTGCTCATATAGTTTGTAATATTCTAAAAGTAAGGATAATACTTCAAAGCTGTGTGTGCTATAAACAAACAAAAGGTTGAGTGATTTCCTGCCTACCCAGTGTGGAGATTCTAGAAACGGTTTTAACACTTCGTTTCTATAATATAACAGAATATTTCGTTTAGTCACTCAAAAGAAAATAAATTTAAGTCAAAATCACATCAAAATGAATACAGCGGAAAATGAATGATGAAAATTTAGAATTTAGATGTGTTGCCCGGTCCATCCCTCTCAAGGGGCAAGGAGACATCGGGGAGTTTTAGTGGGTAGTGCCAATGCCGCTATGACCTAGCATAGCGTGGAGCACTGGTGACCCCCACATACCCCTACCGCCCCTTTTTGAGGAGAAATCCATCTGTAAATGGATTTCTCCTCAAAAAAAATCCAGGGAAATATTAAAAAGCATCAAGATCACTTGTAATGCCTAACATCGTCATCATCTTGGCTGTTTTTTTTTTCGAAGCCCTGATAAAACATATAATCGACTTCAAAGAGGTGATCTTGTTAAATCCTATTTTTGAGAAATAAACGATTTGATTTTGATTTGATAGAAATTGTTGTTAACAATCTTCATTGACTTGTCGAGTGGTTCCGTAACCTACTTTTAAAATGTTAAAAATGATACCCTTGCAATGTTCGCTTATAACGCCAACAAATTCGCGGCAACGACTAGCTTTTTACTTAAAACAATGAATTTTCTTCACCTTGCCCTTTTGCAAATCGGCGATCCACTTCCTCAACTGGAGCAGCCGTGACTCTTGAATAGGAGTCAACTCGCCCAGGTACCGTTTGATGTATTCGCTGTCCAGGGTGAACTGATCTGTAAGGGAAGAGCAAAAATTAATTATTTATTTATATCTATTTCAAATGGTGGCAGGCAGGCCGACAGTCCACTTAATGGTAAGTGGCCACAGTCGCCTAAGGATAAACGCAACACCAGGGGGATGTAGATACACTGCCGATCCGGCAGGAATTTGTGTGAGGCTTGCTTGAAGAAGCTCGTATTGAAGCTAGGTGGAAACACTTCCGACGGCAGATATGGCGCGCAGTACGGCGATGAAATCCCGTGGTAGTCATCAATTAGAACAACTCATCAGAGCACTCACCATTGTACAATCTGTAGAATGCATTGGGTGCGCTTCTGACCCACCATACCACCGACCATACCCTCAGTGGTACGGTGGGTAATTATCTTTCCCTTCAATACCACCTTAGTGCTGGGGGTATGGGGTGTATGTTGGAGTTTGTATTATAAATTGACAACCTGTCACTAGATGGTTTTCTACTTTCAGGCTATTGCTACTTATTCGTAGATGTATATAAAAAAAATCTCAGTGAGGGCTGGTCTTAACAGTCAACATTTTGTCAGTGAAGAGTACTAACAAATTTAAAACGAACGTTACCAAGAGGATGGTTAGCAAATATAAAATCAGCTCTCCAGAAGGCCGGAGCCGGGATATTCCCGGCGTGGGGTAAACTTTATCTTAACCCCGTCCCGTCGATGTCACGGCCGCATTAATACTAGTGTATTTGTTCGAGGCTACAAAGAGCTTAGACGAGGAATATGTTGTATAACGCCTTCGACATTTTGTGTACTTCAGACATATATTGTACTGTAATTTTACTAAATATAATTTATTGTAAAAGAAAGTACAAAAAAAGTCTAATGTTTACACTATCCGTGATAAAAGTAGCGCAAAATCTGAATAAAGAATTTGGTTCGATTAGTTTATGTCTGTCTACTAACCAAATGGTTAACAAGCAACAATAAACCCTTAAACCTTTCGTTTTAAACTTAAGTATAGCGATATGTGCAATGCAATAAAAGCATGCATGCATTGTGCTGTCAACGACGCTAACAGAACGGTTTCCGGTGCATGGCAATGAATTTTAATCGCATTTCCGCCTTCAAGATTCCCCTTGAGTTACTTACTAAAAAGATTACTCTTTCGCCCTGAAATAATAAATTCATCTTTGAAACGAGACTGTCAAATTTCACAGCGTGACTTCAAACTTGTACATAATTCACACTAGCATTAAAGCTCTATTTCCCTTGTTAACCAAACGTAGATATTACTTTACTAAGATGCGACGCGTAAAACGGAGATTGGAAACGGTTCAATCGGAATCCATTTGAAGATAAATCTGGTGCGAATAGTTTTATGGAACAATTTTAGTTAGGGTCAAGGTAAGAACCGTCTTGAAATACTAAACTAAATCGTGCATTTAATTTTCTTTTGGGTTTAAATAGTCAAATACAAACTTTAATTGGACAACACCAGGTTCATCTCTTGTAAATGATCAATTCGGAATGCTTAATTCTATGAGAACTGGCAAGAAATGCCATAGTTCAATATCAATTTGCTATACAAATATTCAGCCATCAGTCAAACAATCATCATACCTAATTTCTGTTTTACTAAGCAAGTAGGTGTATTATTATCTTTTAAATAAGTATGTACTTGTGTCCTAATAACTAATAATAAGGATAACTATGAGTTGGGTTGATTTGTTCATTTTCTTAGGCCAATTTTAATTCGATATTACTTTTACGTCTTCGCAGAATCGAACTGTGTACTGTCACCTTGCCACTCTCCTATTTATATTCCCCGTCAAACGTCTATCTCGAATTTACTTCAAACAAACAATAAACAAATACAAGTAAACAAGTATTGTAAACAAGGTCATTGAAAGTTCGGGAACGCTATTTCTGTTGAATGTGAACTCTATGTTGTGTACAAAAGGACCAATTTCCTTTGACAATAACCGGAGAGTGGCGTGGCTTCTATTCTAGGGTGGAACTTTCGAGAGCTTTTGACAGACGTCAACACTTTTCTAGAACGTTCCATGGTGAGTCATAACAATATTTATGTACCTATAAGATATCTTAATTTTCTTTTAAAGTAAAAAGTTACGAAACAATTCTAACCAAAACCTCTGTAAACATTGGTGACACACTAATCTCAACTCAAAATAATATATTTTATACGTCACAGTCTCGCCCCTACCGCGCCAGTGCGTAATCAGAGAGACCCTGTGACGTCACAATAGGCCCGCGTGGGCGGTTCTGTGTACGCCCACACTCATTGCCGGGAATAGTGTACGAGCACCGAGAGAGATTGTTTCACGGAATCAGCTTTTCTATTAACGCAATTCGTATCGACCTTGTTACAGTCATTATGAAATTGCTTTCACTGTACGAGTAAGTGCACTACAAAATCATATCATTTTTGTAATTTTACATTATATCATTAATACATACATATGTATGTATTTACTTGTATTTTATTTATCGATATTAAGTGCTGTGTGACTTTGTATTAATTAAAAATAATAATAAATAATAAAATCAAACTGGGAACCTTGCATAATAGGATTTTGATTAATTTACAAATAATAGTGATTTATTGAATCGTATTGAATACTAATATTGTAGCTTTCTATTAATAAAATAATTTTTTAAATAGGATGATTAGTTTCCAAGATTACTTTGTCCTAAAATTTACAAACTTTAAGAATATTAATGTATTTTTTATTAGTGTAGATAATGTAGATCGACGGCTTAGTATGCTAGCTTTTCATACATCTATACATATAATAAAATACCGTAAACGAGCCGTGTTTGTACATTAAATATATAAAAAAAAAATAACAATTTGTATTATACGTACTTATGTTACCGAGGTCAAAAAAATTGTTTTTAAAATTTTTGTCTGTGCGTTTGTGCATCTCAGAAACGGATTGACCGGTTTGAATGCGGTTTTCACGGATGTAGTGTAGCAAGCTTCCCGTAACATTTAGTTTTGTTTCTTTCCAGTCCGTTTACGAACAAAAAAGTTACGCGTTATACCAAGCGTACGAAGTTGCGGGCTCAACTAGTTTATCAAATTATAATTTGTAGGTAGGTACTATTTTCATATATAATTTCAGCAAAAAATAAAAAATTCAGCAAAAATGTCATAGCAAAAGAATACGATACAATTCAAATTCAATCCCTGTTGTATATTCTTTATCCAATTATTGACGACAAAACATAATTTAAGCAACGTCAAACTTCAAAAACTTAAAATTATTAAATTCTTTTACTAGCGATATGTTGTTGGCGAAATTATTTAATGAATTTAATGAATTATTGAAAACTATGGCATAACATATTCAATTTTATATAAAAAATATATTTTTCTTTTTTTTAATTTGTTAATATATATTTTTTTCATTAAAAACAGCGCTATTGTAACTGCAATATAATTCTACAATAGTGCAATGCAGCTGTAGGTATTGCAGACTCAAATTTTCACCCACTACAATTCAAACCAATATTACCTACATTAAAAACATCATTTATTTATTAAAACGAGCGTTATAAAATATATACCTATGCACGTGCTATCTGTAAACGGATGGTGGCATATCCGACATTGATAAAACTCCTACACCGATCACCATGAAAATTGGCATGTTTAAGTGTTTCTTGATGCAAGAAGCCCTACATTATTTTAACTTACCAACATAACAATAAATCGATTTTAACTAAATTATTTGATACTAACGGCCCGGCTTCAGAGTTTCATTTTTTCGACAAATTACATATATACCCTTTTCGTTTATCGGTCTTTCCTTTAGAGAAAACCGTATCAAAATTAGTTGAGCGGTTTAAAAGAAGTTAGCGGAGAAAGACACAGAGACTTTATTTTATAACTAGCTGAGCCCGCAACTTCGTAGGCGTGGTATTCGGTACAGGGCGTAACTTTTTAATTTTTAAACCGATTGAAATGAAACAAATGTTACGGGAAGCTTGCTATAATGCATCAGTGAAGACCGCATTCAAATCGGTTAAGCCGTTTCAGAGATTAGCGTGCACAAACGCACAGATAAAACAGACAAAAATTCTAAAAACTATTTTTTTGACCTCGCTAACATAAGTATAAAACGTGTAGGTACAAATTGTTTTTTGAAAAAAATATTTAATGCGTAGACAATCGTTTACGATTTTATTATATGTATTAAATCATCGACGTAATATCCAAGCTATAGATATATGTTTACATATAGGTGAATTTGTGATAATTATTAAAACTTTTATTATAATCTCTGATATAATAAAAGTTTTCTTCGTTTCTTTGTTAAAAAATAAAAAGATTTCTTCGTTCTAAAATAAGAAGTTAGTATAAGCCGCGCCAATAAAGAAACGAAGCTAAAATGGCGGCGGCGATCATGCGCTCTCACTCTAAACTATTGCTGTCTTTAGTCGCACACGGCGCGTACTGCATGCAAAAAAAATATCATACCACATATTTCGACATCTCTTGACAATTATCGTCCCTAAAAAATTGCCCATGATTTCAATTTCACCCAGAATAGTTGTCACAGTTTTAAAATAAGGTGTTATATGAAATTAACATTCTCATTTGTTTTTTTTTATATTTGTTTACAATAAACAACTCTTTCTTTCTATCTTTCTTTTTATTTGTTGACCCTACTATCTGTCAGTGCAGGTACATAGACGCCATTTCGATTCGTTTCTTTATTGGCCCGGCTTATGCACGATTAAATTGACACGACACGCTACAAGCACAGTTTTACAATATTGTAAAACTGTGCTACAAGCGAAGGCGCGCTCCAAGGTTATTGTTGAAACGGTTAGATTGCAAGTATTAAATTGATATCCACTCAGAACTGACATTTCCTACTGACTAGATTCCAAATCTGGACCGATTTTGACTTTTTTTAGTAACTGTAGATATGAGATGAAATATCCTACGTTGGAAAATAAAAACAAGCAAACTATATCTTCACGTATGAAAATATTTGCATTAAAAAGACATTCGCACTAATGCCAGAACCTACGAAGGATATAATGGACTATGTTTGTATAGCCTTTCTCTTTAATGCCCAAAAAAATGCCCATAGGAAGGTCATATACTACTTTTACTTTTAATAGTCTGTAGAAATTTCTATACAAAAATTAAAACGAAAAATAGTTTTAATATTATCTATTCGGATATCACCCTATGTATCTAAACCTATCGCTGTGCTCCAATGCGTACCAGACGATTAGAAACATCAGAAATACCAAAAATAGACCAAAGATGATCATCTTTTCTGATTCAGAAATCCCCACTCCACTTCTGCTATTTCCATTTTCTGAATCTCTTTTCACTTCTTTTGAATCGTTCGGATCCTCCGTCTTTTTTCTTCTGGACTGTGCAAACTTCCATCTTGAATCTAAAAAACACTTAGAACCATTTCTTCTTATAAGTAAGGTTTCATTTGATTTTTGAGCATCCTTCAAATTTGATTGAGACATCGTTAGGTTTCGGTGGCGTGACGAGTATCTTGAAGTGCCTGGGAACAAAGGAGTGGAATAAAGAATGGAGGGTCGGTAAGAATTGGGAAGGTAAGAAGTCCATAGGCATGTAAATCATCAATATTGGAATGGATTTTGACTCGACTTTCACCGAAACACAATAGCACAAGTGCTTTTATTCTTTGCGATTAAGTAAATCGTGCATTGTTTGATTTGTTTAATCTTTTAACAAGTGGAACACATAACATATTTCGGTATTCGGTGCTACCTACTTGATAATAATAATAATGTTTTTAAACAATTATTAAAAAAAATTGTATTACAAATGTAAATTTTACCATAAACTATGCAATTTACACAAGTTAGGAGTGCAATTTAGCAATTAATTTTTAGTTTTTATTAATTGCATTCTGTTTGTGTACTTCATTAAATAAATAAATAAATGAATAAAAAGTAAATAATAATAAAGTCATTGTATTCAATTTTTTTTATGCTAAGGTCGACAGACAGGCTGACGGTCCACTTGATGGTAGGTGGCTACCGTCGCTTATTACACAAGCAACGCCATAATGTGCTGCAAGTGCGCTGTCGACTACAGTAGGATTAAGGATAAGGGATCGGGAAGGGTCAGGGAAATAGGCTCTGGCATCACTTACTCACTCAACGAAACACAACTGTGCGCGTGCTGTTATTTCCCGGTGGTCTTCTATAAAAGGGTGGTTACCCAGTGGGCTGCCAAATTGAATACGAAACACAGTGTGTCCTGGTCACTGCTTTCCAGATCCAGACTAAACCATCTTTGAAAAGTTCATTTCCAAAGTTGACCCTGTCGAGAATCCTAGAACAGAGCGTTTAAGACAAGCACCCTAACCACTCATCCAGCGAGCTCGTCAGAGATTCGTATCCGAAGTAAGTAATTCTGATTTGCTTATGTTATTATAATGCTTATGATAAAAGTTGGAGGAGGCCTCAACTCAAAACCTTCTGTTTTCTGCCTTGTTCATCCAATACAATAAGATAAATAAGATTGCCCAACCCAATCGGCAATCTTTGAGACTTGGAACATTAGCCTACACTTATTAAGGGATTCACTGAGGCAAATGACATTTACTATAGATCTCACTGGCGGCGGAGACAATTCAACAGGCCTAGAAATGGTGTTTTTTTGTTTTTACCATTAGTACATTACACAAAAAAATTTTTTTATTAATACAATTTTTTAATCTGATATCAACTTATTAATAGGTACAGGATTCATATGCGTGCAATAAGCCGTTTTCGAGAGAATTTTCAATAAAGGTCAAATTCTTCTTGTGTTCTAACTTTTTTTGTGGAGTTTCTATTACTTTAACGAAAATTCCAATTAATACAATTGGTTCTTCACATGTTTAAGTATAATATATATATTTTTCAAAGCAATTGTCTTGTCTATTTCTTGTAACATCTTCATTAAACAATGGATATTTTTAGTATTTAGCGTTTGTCTCCCCCTTAATGAAATAGAAAGAATGTACCAGCGCCTATTATCTATTGTCATTTTCACTAAAACGGTTTTAGCGTCTAACTTAAAAGGCTATAGGTAGTTGAATTGTTGACCCTGGGCTGGTTCGTATAGTTTAACACCTTTTCTCAACTGCAAGAGATCAACATTTTTTGGATGTTTTTTGGATGAAAACAGTAGCGGCTCGTGCTGGCCATTTCGTTCCCCAACTTAAGATAACAAAGGAAACAGTCATAATGACTATACATCGAACGATGCTTACGAAAATCAATAAATCTTTTATGGCACCATTCATACACATTCATAATAAGGTCCCTAATCATATTCAAGCACTACCATTAATTAGAATCTAGGACAATTCACCGCCGCCATTTCATCGTCGGCCATTTAATCGCTGTTTAGTCACTCAGGTTTCCAGTACAATAGGTCTTGAAACACATTTTGTAATAGACAGTCTATTTCCAAAACCAGTATTCCGGGTGTACTCACATTTAATTTCATAAAGATTCCAGAACCTAACCTAAATTCGTTTTCAGTACAAATAAGTTTTTTAAGAGACGGTCTTTTTCCCAAAATTATTCCGAAATCACATTAATTAAAATTGATGTGATTTCAAATTAACTATGGAGTTTGCGAAAATAAAATTACATTTTATGAATAATAACGGCTTTTCTGACAGTAAACATCTGGTAGTATAATTATTACGCTTTAATTTGCCCATAACAGACCACAACGAACGGCGATGAAATGGCCGGCGTCGAATCGGGCGATGAAATGGCCGGCGTCGAATCGGCCGACGATGAAATGGCGTAGCGGAAAATCGGCGGCGATGAATCGTCCCATCCCACATTAATTACACAAAAATGTAGTAAAACAGAAATTATACACAAAAGGCTGATTATTCGACTGATGGCTGATTATTTGTTTATTATTCTTGTATAGTAAACTGATATTGAAAAGAGCAACTATGAGGTTTCATGCCATTACTTTCCTCATAGAATTTGAATTTCGAACTTATTTGAAATGCAAAAGATTTAGCTATTTTTAGAGACTGAAATTTAGTCCTATGCATACATTAGTAACACGTTTAAGTTCAGATGTCCACTAAGGACGCCTTCGTTTAGTTATTGGGTACTTTTATTCTACGAGTACAGTACTTTTTAATTGTGAGAACGACGTACGTTTCCCATTCGTTACAGCTGAATATTTAACGACATTTAATTATTAAGAACGCGGGCGACGTTGTTGACTCCGCCTGTAAGTGAGGTGAGGGTTTTCAGTAGTCAAATCCCACATAAAATATTAACAGAAATTTTACACGGTAGAATCTAGTATATTCTAATGACTAACAGCTTGATGGTGGGTGGCTACCGTCGTTTGTTAATATAAGCAATGCATGTGCGATGCCGACCTTAGCAGGATGACGGATTAGATGGTGACAGAAATGAATTCTGGCATCCGTAACTCGCTAAACAAAACACAACTGTTATTTCACGGTATTCTGTGAGGAGATGGTTACTGCCGCCAGACGGGCCGTCCAATTTATGACTGCGAAATGCAGTTGCATGACACAGAGTGGCGGAATAATTCACTCCTTTAAAAATACACCTCGCTCATATTTGTCTAAATGCCAAATGGCTATAGCCTACTACTGGGAGTACTGGGCAATAAACTCCAAATTGACAAGGGTCGTGTCAACCCTTACAAATCCTGTAATTCGGCTTGTTTCACGAGGCAATTCACATTTACGAGGTCGTTTCGACCTCTGATCCCATCCTTGACGTATGCTTAATTTCGTTTTTTATCGATAAAGATAATGAAAGTCCAAATGATAGAGCAACACTGAAAGGAATACAAGTGCGCTGCCGACCCTGATAGGATAACGTATGAGGGAAAAGTTGTGGTTAGGGGATAGGCTTTTCTATTTTCAAAATAAACCTAAAATTGCACGAGTAACTATTTTCAAAATATTTTCTATTCTGTTTATCAACTTTCCTTCGTTATTTTTTCTTTAGAAGCTATTGACGAGCTTTAACGTTACAAAAAAAAACTATAAATTTTAGCTCTTTTTTTTCGCCTTAGAAATTATTATCGTCAATTCGACCAGTAAGCGAATAGCAGTAAGAATAAATGAAAGAATGCCGTGTCAAAAACACACTAACAGCAATTTGAATTTAACCTGAATTCCTAAATTGATTAATAACTAAGATTAATCGATTAACCCATTACCTCGATTCTTATTGTACCTATCAAGGTAAAAAAACTTATTTTTTTTTTGTTTTTTTTTAATAGGTAACTTAACTATCTAGCTGTGTCCCACCGTTTTATTTAAATTGCCAGAGACATGCACGTGTCTCTGGCACGTGCATATGCCAGAGACACGTGCATCTTCTTGATAATTCTCGGTAGCCTCTATAAGCTTCCTTAAGAATAGGGCTATCGAATGCAAAAAGATTTTTTTTTTAAATATACCGACTGCTAAATCCAGAATAAAAGACTCCACTTACAAATTTGTAACTAAATTAATTCAAAAATCGATGAAGTCTTTGTTGACTAGCCTCTGCATTTTTTTTATAACGGGTGCATTTGTAATTTCTTTTAGTATTTTGTTCTGGACAGACGTTGAGAGTAAGACCTGTGTCAGGCTGTGGGGAGTAGTGATACACGTCATATGAAAAAGTAGCTATGGTCATACCTGGCTGCGAGGTCCGATGAGTGTCGGGCACGGGACACGGCGAAGTAGGTTCGGCCCCTCGTGACACGATCTTGCGCAACCTCCTGTTGTGCACTGCATCGGAGTCCTTCCAAGGTTGAAGGGATGTAATGCCGTCGGAGTGTACTTCGTTCATGAACGCTTCGATGAGTTCCTTGCCTAATAGAGAAATCATAAAGATGGCTTCGTTAATTTACTGACATCATTCTAAACTGTTTTCCTGTTCGGGCTAATTTATAATTTATACAAATTTTGACAGTTATTTCATCGGTAGATAAAGAAAAATCTAGACTATAATACTTAAGTACCATGGAATATTTAGGATTCCGGGGTAGAAATTTAAAAACTGTTCTCGAGCGGCGGGATTAGGGTTATCTTTAAATTAACAATTAAATGCGTAATTTTTTATAAAAATACCATTTTACCTTTAGCAACGTTAGCCGCGTACTGTTTCATCGCAATCTTTTCCGCCGTATTCTCCAATCCGAAGAAATTCTTAACGTCGAGAGTCGCGAACTGCTCGAAACACGTCCATTTCGGGTTCTCTGGGTGAACCTGGTCAAATATATAATAAATCATAATTTGTACATTCTACGGGCAATATGGGTATTGCATAATAAACGCAAATAGGGAATTGTACCTCCATTTGTTATTTTAAAATTTTCCACAATCAAAATATTTTTAGGGTTCCGTACGTCCGAATAAAAAAACGGAACCCTTATAGGATCACTCGTGTATCCGTCCGCCCGACCATTCCCCCCCCTTATCTCCGAAACTACTGAACCTAAAATTTTGAAAAAAATACAGAAATGAATTTTCTACTTATAGATTATAGGAAAACCTATAAGAAGTCCATGACATTAAAATAATATGATAAATCACTCAATATAGTGCGAATAGGTAACATCGTACGGAACCCTCTCCTCACGCGAGTTACACTCGCACTTGTCCCGTTTTTTGTCTAAGGATCCAACATCAAATTCTAATCTAATAGAATGTGACAATTTTATGTACATTTTGTCACATTATTATGCTTATATATTTAAAATTTTCATTTAAAATGTTTGGGGTAAAAATACTAGATTTAAAAATAATAAAACGCATCTTCATAAGATTTGTAATTCTTTTTATGGGTCAATGTGTACGATTTTACAATAATATTCCCGGGATTATCTCATAGGAAATTTAAATAATGAATAATGAAATAATTTGTGTATACCAGTTGTAAGTAATAATATTGTATTTTGATTTAATTCAGTTGAAAAATTACAAAAAGAATTGTATTCTGAGTTTCTTTCGAAGTTTCCACTCAGGATCGACATCACCTTGGCTACTTCTTTTCCGAAAACCTGATAAAATAACCTGACGATAAAGATAATGTTTCCTTGTAACCCTATTTAACGAATTTAATACTATCTTACTGTTTCAGTTTATTTTGTATTATTATCATTACCACAATTATTGTTTGTTGTGGTTCTTGTAATATCTATATTTAAACAAAACAATACAATTATTGTTCTGTCATGTAAAACAATTAATTATACATAAGAGAAGAGTACCCACTTAATAAGTTGTACAAGGTTAACGTGAATTTCCTAACAAATAAACCAGTTTCAGGTTCATTTTATCAGTCGGTCTTCCGTGATTAAGAGTTACCTTCAACGTAATTCACATCACATTTTTAATATGTTTATTCTCGACTTAGAACCAGGAAAACGGAAAATAAATATTTTTTCAACAAAACGGATGTTCCGTCTATTACCTACTGTGTTCGTTTCTTTTTTATCACTTGATCTATTTTATTACTTATCCGCTTGTCAACGTCGAAGACGAGTTATTGAATTTATGAGGAGTTGGAAGTTTTAAATAAGTTTATTCAAGGCTTAGACGTTCCTTAATACTATTATCTGAAATCTATTATTAGTGATCACAATAGCATTAATAAAATTATATTAGTAATCGCTACTGTGCTAGGTTTAAGATTATAGATTCTCCCACCAAAATTACTAAATGTTTATTCTTCTTGATTAAATCTGAAAATTGAGTTTTTGAGAATTTATATTTTGGAGCCAAATCGAAAAATTGTAAAACCGTAGTCGTAAAAACACATTATATTTTTTCACAGGGGCACAACGTTATACTTTTAATTTCAATACAGAGGCGAGAGAAAATCACACCATAATGATTCTGTCCATCCCACCAGAATGATATTAATATTCTCTATATACATAATCTATACTTATTAATATTAATAATATTATAAAGCTGAAGAGTTTGTTTGAACGCGCTAATCTCAGGAACTACTGGTTCGAATTGAAAAATTATTTTTGTTTTCCTCGATAAATAGTCCATTTATCGAGGAAGGCTATAGGCTATATAACATCACGCTACGATAAATAGTATTATATGTATATAAGCAGTGTCCAGTGCCGCGCGCCCCATGCGCACGCCGCCGCCGTATGGGCCGCAGCGAAGCGTGGCCGAGTTCAGCTAGTACAAAATAAAGTCGCTATTTGCCTCTGTCTGTTTCTCCGCTAATTTCTTATAAATCAACCAACGGATTTTAATGCGATTTTCACTAAAGGAAAATCTAATAAACGAGGTAGACTTGTGTCTACAATTTTCTGAAAAAAAATTGTATCCGTGCGAATCCGGGCCGGGTCGTTAGTGGTCTATAAAATAACAAATTAAATTTTTAAAAAAACCAGCTGTAAACGATTAAATAGCCCTTCAGCAGATATGTAATTACGAGTGAAAGTTTCACAAGGGAAAAGATAACTGACGAGTTGACCTTTCTAGTGGCCAGCTGGCGAGTCTGGCGACGTTAGGTCCGTCCTTGGTTCGTCCTTTTCGAGTTTCACGATGTAAGCAAGAGTTATATCTGGGCGCCTCTCCAAAACGATTCTTTGCGATCCGAGAAGGCAAATAAATTTTTCCAAATATCCATAGAATTTGCAAAATGTGTACATATGAAAACAAAAGTCAATCTTCTCAAAGGAATACACAAAAAAATAATAATAAAAGAATCATAATCCGACTGTTCATTCAACCTCTAAACATAAAAAGGCAGAAACAATAGACGACTTCTAAAGTAACTTTTTGAATCTACTAGATCTACCATTTGATCACAATTTGGTCTTAGTACTCAACACGCATGGTTTCACTGTTACATTGATTTTAAACACGAAAACATTAAAAAAAAATCCTTTGTTCAAAATAACATTTCTATGGAAAAAAGAAGAGAAAAATCTTTGCTTACAATTGGATTCCTTTCTGACATGGAATTCTCGTATAGATTACTTTAGGTCCAAGTTTTACACGGTTACTGTGTTATTTATAATATTATTATTTTTTACAATTTAAAACCATTTTTATTAAACCTAATTGATAGTGCCTGCCAACAAAAAATAGCCAAATTACAAAATTTGCTCAGGAAAATTAATACCTACTCTTTCTCCATCCTCATATAACTTCTCTTAATAACGTTCATAATTTATAAATTTCTATACAAGAATTATTTATAAAAATATATTATGTCCCATATAATTTTTAAAATTTATGTAAAAAATATTCTCATTCATTTATTTATTTTTCCTATTAAAAAAAAACTTTTTACCACTCCTAGCCGTCAATAAATTCTGTGTCACTGAATGGCGAAAATAGATGTCAACGCGGTTGTTGACTTAAGGTTATCTATGGCTACTTGCAAAAAAACATGAAGGCGAAATTGATTTGAACGCGAAGGGCGTGTTTTTCTTAATCGGGAAGAATTTTAATTGTTGGAAGTGAATAATATACGAATTTTGTGCGACTTTTTGTAACGGTTTACGGTATGGAGTTTTGTATCCGTGTCGCGAGACATAAGAAATAGCGATTTTAGTTTCGATTTATGTGAATTGATGTCGAATGGCGGCCGTTTGAGATTTGGGACAATATTAGCACTAAAGACCTTTTGAACCGTCTGAGACGCGAACGAATAGTGGCACGTAATACTTCTTCTATTGCAGCTACCTCTTTCAGATACCAACGAGGGCCCTCAAGGTTAGAAATGTAGCAGAAGACGGTAAGCGACGATATTTTGGTGAGTCTTTTGTTTTAGTAGCAAAGTCCAGTATTCATATTTAATGGTTGATTTCGCCTAACAAATCTGGTAGCAGAGTTGTGTGTTTGTTTATTTTGGAGTCTACGAATCGTAGACATTTGCATTAGACGCAAACATAAATTAATAATGCTTTTTGGAAAGTTCAAATCCAAGCTGTGCAATGTAATTTTTAATTCTTGAATGGAATTTTTCGACGGCAGTAACTAGTCATGAACAATAATGTTCTTTTTAATGTCTCATTATTAAAATTTAGTTAATTTATGATAAGAGCTAATACATATAAAACTATTTAGTAGGAACCTAAATTTCGCCTACAATTCAACTGAGTGAAGTGATTGTGCCGTCGAGCAATAGAAGGAAACAACAAGGTTAAATTATAATTTCCACTTTGTAGAAATATGAGGATTCCAATATTGATGTAATGACGTATGTTGTAATGATTTATTCCTTTTAACTCCTTATTTTTCATACATGAAACTCGGTTTGCTTTACTGAACAAACCGAGTTTATATTTATTAAAACAACTAGCCGATGCCTGCGACTTCGTCCTAAAATATTAACTATATAATAATATAAACAAAAACTAATATCATAAACTAAACAAGAAAAAAAAGTGGATATAAATAAAAATGGATCTTCGAAATGTATGTAGGGGTTTAGAACGGGTAGACCGATTTTAATTCGGTTTTGACTAATGGAAAGAAGGATAAACGGGGAATTTTTATATACAAATGTTTTTGTATTATAAAAATTGCACGGGCAAAGCCGGGGGCGGGCCGCTAGTAATAACTAAAAGACTATGCGTAGGGCTCACACCGCGGCATTTTTTCCTTTTAGCATTTTATACGCGCGGTAACCTTCTAAACCTTCTAAGGATTAATATCATGATACGAATATCATCATATTTCGATACTACCGCAAGTTTTGATTGACTAATTTTTAAAAAAAAGGCGGTTATTGTGATTAACTATGACAGTTAGTAATATTATTTTTGCCTCGCGAATTATATGTGGTACATTATTTTATGTATCGTCAATAGTTTTCGCAGCTCACGCTTAATAATGAATTTTATGGGCAAACTATTTTTTGATAACTGTTACATTATTATAATTTTCTCAGCTATTTCTATTTTTTTTTTTTAAAGAAAATAAAGTGCATGTTACTCGCTAATTAGTAATTTTTGAGTTCAACGATTACAAACAAACATACAAAAATTCAAATATTTTCTCTAAATTACAATATTAGTTTAGATATACCACAACAAATTAAAAGTATTTTTATTCAGGCCGGGTCCTGAATTGCCGTATAATTCTATCTTACCTCTGTGAAAAAAAAATCATAGTCAGGAAGCCTAAAAGACTCAGCTATGTCAAAGAATAGAACCAGTCATTTATTACCTATTCGCTAAGTATTATTCTTTGCATATAGTGAAGTCCGGATTCCGGACACGTTATAACATTCCGTTTAATGCAGCCTCCGGAAATGAATTAATCGATTCACTATTGAACGGTAGCGGCGTTCTGTTTTCCAATTCGCATATAATGTAACGTTTGCATAACGCTGTTTGATAATAGCCATTACGCCGAAATAGGTACTACATATACCCGTTGAACATAGTTACTGTTTTAGGTACGCTTTTGTATATGTCAGAACATATACAAAATATCAATCTACATATAAAAAAATAATTCCCACCAAAGATGATTTTAATACCAATATTAAATACTTACTATTTAAATTTGAATAATGTTGAATTTGAATTTGAATAATTTGAAAAAAAAAATATTTTTTCAAATTTCTGATGCCTAGCTAATTTTAACGACATTGATGTATACGCTCTATTGGACCTTGAAGGGGATTCCATGATCTTCAAAATTGCTTATCGGGTTTTTTTATGTAGGTCGCGCTGGTTCACGTGTTTAAGTATATTTTTTAAAGAAAATTGTGATTCTTTCACTTCTTAGAACAAATCGCTTTATTAAAGTATAGAAAAAAATTACATAATTTCAAAGGAAACTTTATCCTCTCCAAAAAAGTCCGTATACCCAAGTTGCTCCGACCAATAGTTTATGAATAACAGCAACATTTATAACTGAAAATCCAAGATTTTATAAAAAATAACATAAAAAAAATCCCCTACAATATCCAATATCGAAAAAATGATTAGAAATTTGAAAAAAAAAAAACATCAAATTAAAATAGTAGCCCTCGACTAAATGTTGCAAACCCCAACCCAGAAGTGAAATCAGTACCTACTCCATATGGGACCTAAAATCTAGGCCTTATAGACTTATTAAATATAGAGAGATTTATAGTTTATTTAATTTAAAACCGATTAAATGTAATCAGCTGGAGAAGACATTCGGAGTGTACGTGACTAATATTAAAAAGTTTTTTTTAGTGAATCGACGTTATCCCTGGTAAATTTAAATGATGAGTTTCTTGGAGAAACCTAATTGATAAATAAATATTTTAATTTTTTGATTTTGATATATCTGCCATTCCAAGTTTGATTATTCAAACTGACTGTGTGCAACCGAAGCACATTGAAATCAAATCAAACCGAGTGAAATTGTCATCGCCTCTGAATGCTAATTCTATAAGAGGAAAAATATGAAAACACTTGTCATTTACCAACAGTATTAGATGTCTATTTTACAGAGAACTGTTTCATATTTATATCAAACCAACTTTTGCCGGCGAACTTGTTAGCGCTCTTTTTCTAAAGCGTTGATATTTTAAATATTTTTTTTTAGATGGTTCTTCGGAACTGTATTTTTTTTTGTGTATGAAAGATATCCTATGTCCTTTTCTGTACCCCTGACAATGTGTATAAAAATTTAACGATGATCGGTTCAGTAGTTAAGGCGTGAACGCGAAACAAACAAACAAACAAACACATCAATAGCTTTATTATAATTACTAGCAACGTAACGCCTAACATCTCTATTGCAATATAGCTTTGCCAGGCGTTAGATGATCCCTCGGGAACAGTACTTTTCCGGGATGAAAGGTACCCTATGTCCTTTCCTGCATCCCTGACAACGTGTATGCAAAATTTCATGATTATCGGTTCAGCGGTTTAGGCGTGAAAAGGTAACAGACAGACAGAGTTATTTTCAAATTTATAATATTATAAAATAGTTTGTATTAGTAAGTATATCGATTTTAAAATTGTATAAAAGACATACTTACTAATTTTAATAAGAGTGTGGCATGATGAAAAAAAAGACTATTAAGACTCTCTTAAAAGCCTTAAAGTCTTAAGGACCTGCAATACCTGGTCCACATCAACTATCAAGTAAGCCTCTAATACTGTGTGCTAACGTCTGTTCCCAAAAGGTCCATAAAAGAAATCAATAGTTGATATCAATCAAGAAGTAAGTAGATAATATTTTTAAATTTCTAGCTAAATTTATAGAGAACATTACAAGATCAAATACAGTGATACAAGAAAAAGTTTGCTTTGGACTGTTAAACACTTACGTAATATTTGCAGGTTTCAACTACGCTAAATCTATTAGCAAACGTCTCGTTGGTCGCTTCAATGTCCAAAACTCTGTTCTTCAGATCCAGATGATTCTTCTGGACGAAGAAGATGTAGTCGACGCCCAACATCTGCCAAGTTCAAATCAATCATTAAGTTCAAATGTTCATACTCGTGTCCATCCTCGTGCATAGGTACTCAATATTATAGACAAGTAAAAAGATAGGCATTATAAAATGTCCCAAAGTATAAATCTTACAATTAGATCTACTTCGAAAGTATTATTTTTCACATAGTTTAGGAGAAATCAGATAGTTTCTGGATTTGTTCAATGTCCATGTCGTCCAAACATTTCTTTCCATTTTTAGGGTTCCGTACGTCAGAATAAAAAAACGGAACCCTTATAGGATCATTTACCCTTATACCCTTATCGGAACCTTATAGTAAATTTAAATTTAACTGGTAATTCCAAATGACGATCATAAGAGTTTCTTGGAGAAACTTAATTGATAAATAAATATTTTGATTGATTTTGATCACTCATGCGTCCGTCTGTCCGACAATTCCACCCCTTATCTCCGAAACTACTGAACCTAAAATTTTGAAAAAAATACAGAAATTAGTTTTCTACTTATAGATTAAGTATATTAAAATATATTAAAATAACATGGTAAATCACTCAATATTGTGCGAATAGGTAACATCGTACGGAACCCTCTTCACGCGAGTTCGACTCGCACTTGTCCCGTTTTTCTTTTATCTTTTTAAGTAAGGATTAATATAATGAGTTCCCTTAAAAACAGGGTTAATTGTGATAAAGAAGTACAGATCTAGAAATTGGCCATCAATTAGAACATTGAAAAAGATTGCATGAGCTCAATCTTCACGATTATCAGCGTTGGCCAAGTTTGTATAAAAATCTTGCAACAGGTATTCATGTCATGGATGCGTGTTATGTTTTGTAAAATATTATGGTAATTCATTTGAATCTTTGATGGTAATCATAACTGCAGTGATATAATGTGATAAATTGAAATATCACTTGTCGATTTATGCCAAATTTATAGTTTTTTGAGTATCAAACGCACAAGAGTATAATATGTATTCACAGAATACTTTATACCAGTATACCAAAGTTCATTCTGCGTTTGGCCATTGTTAATGAGGCCACATTTTAGGCGGGGTAATCAAGTAAAAAGGGAGATATTTTTTTTTTTAGATACATTTAGTTTGTACAACCATGCCCCAAGAAACGGGGTTCTCAGGATTATTACCATTGAAGTATAATGTACTAACGTATAGTACATTATACCTCAATGATTATTACCCGACTCCCAAGGCGCGTTACGTAGGTACGAATGTAATATCATTGTCAAACCAAAATCTGCTAATAGGTGTATAGAAATGGCCCTTCCATATGTAATTTCTATATGTAATATATTTTTATGTAACTAAGTTGTAACTAGATGTCGCTATCTGAAATAAATGCTAGGTAACAAAGTTGGCGGCGACATTTGGTAGGTATTATCTATACTTTTAAAAATATATCTTATCTTGTCTTACGAATAAAGAAGTTTTATTAAAACCCAGTGCTGTGTTCAAGTGAAGTGTAGAAGCTAAACAATAGGTGTGTGCTAAACTTTTTAGATATAGAAAAAAACAGCATTCCTAAAAAAAATTACATGAAGGTTAATTTTAAAAAAAAAAAGTATTTTATTTCAAACTTTCTTTATAAGTAAATTTATTGGTCTTCTGATCATGAAAATTTAATAGTTTATTTATTATTTTGAATATATCAGATTCTAGCCGCTGCACATACATAGCATATTTTATTAAGAGGTCGTAATTCGACAGCACATAGCATATTTTATTGAGCACTATGCTGTTATTTTTCACTTCGCCATTTTTTATGCTATAGATAAGGCAGTGATAGTAGAATGTAGGTTTTCTCGGCCGGTATCCATATGAGTTGTGGGTTTCCGGGATGATGGCCCAGGTCTGTTGGAAATTCTTCCAAACGTTTCGTCAACAACTGCGGTTGACATCCTCAGTGGTGTAGTCCGAGTTAGAAGAAAAAGTACATCACATCACTGCACTTCACTTCCGCACTTTTCGACTTCTCGAGCGAGACTGATTTGTCGACTGGAATGTGTCTATATTTAAACTTAAATTTATATCCCCACCCCGTGGTTGAATTGGTGGGGTGTGGTCACTAGGAGAGGTGTTATAATGCCCTCTCTTTCTTTCATTATTATTATTATTCCTGCGTAGTGCCGGATACCAAATGTTGTGTAGCCTTAGATTTTCCTCCTTCCTGTTGAAATTATTTGGATGCTTGAAAATTTCAATGGCTTCCCGGTTAAGGCGTGAGTGATAGTGTACCTCGGATGACAGAACTAATGTGTTTTTGAAAAGGATTTTATGATTGCCTTCAGAAAAGGCGTGTTCAGCTACTGCCGATTTTTCGGTCTCTCCTCTGCGACAGTTGCCCTTGTGTTCTTTAATTCGGGTGTTAATGCTGCGTTTTGTGGTGCCGATGTATACTGCGCCACATTCACAAGGTATTTTATATACCCCTGTCGAGGATAATGGATCCCTTGGGTCTTTAACTGAACCGAGCAGGTTTCTGATTTGGCTCGTGGGCTTATATATGGCCTTGATGTTTCTGCTCTGTAACATTTTTCCTATGCGATCCGTTACTCCTTTAATATATGGGAGGAATGCTCTGCCTTTATCTGGGTTTTTGTCTTCGGTATTAGTCCTGTTTCTCCTCGGTTTTATCGCTCGCTTAATTTCATCACTGAGGATGTCAACCGCAGTTGTTGACGAAACGTTTGGAAGAATTTCCAACAGACCTGGGCCATCATCCCGGAAACCCACAACTCATAAGGCAGTGAACTATTCACTAAGGTCAAAATGTTGGAATCTCAAAAGTGCACATAGACGATTTTGGTTTGACAACGACGTTATTCGTTAGTTCGTATCATTTAGAATCGTCTTGGCAACTTAACTTTTTATATGACTGTACAAAACTACTTCTTTTTATGTGTCCGAATTGTCAGTGAAAAGCAAATAAAAGACGTCAATTCGGACAAGTGTCCGAATCGTCACATAGCCTCCTTTACAATAAGCTTATAGAATTTTCGCCACAATCTACACAACAAAATCTACACAGACGTAAAAAATCTCTATTACTTTTCTGAAAGCTTCGCTTTTTTCCTTCAGTTCACCTTCACTAAAAGCTCATCGAGCACAAGTAATTTCTCCATGGTAACCCCAAACGATAAAATATGTGGGAGTTGAGATCGGGTGAGCGTGAAGGAGGCTGTCTTGTAAGTGAAATCTAATTCTGGTCAGTACTTACTTTACTATTTTACGCAGAAATTAGAAATTATGAGCAGAACGCAGAAACCCGTCTGGCTGCAGTAACCACCGCCTTACAGAAGACCATCATGAAATAACAGCCCATTTTCCTATCCCTACTGAATCCCTTATCCCTAACTCTACTATGGTCGGCAGTGCGTTTGCAACACTGTGGCGTTACTTGTTTTATAGGCGACAGGAGCCACCTATCATGGAGCGTCAGGCTGACTGACAACCTTTACTGAAAAAAAAACTCCTAAACTACTTAAAATATACGTGAGGCATCTAAATTTAATCTTGATTAATTTAATATGATGTGATTTATAAAAAAATCATTACAATTTTAATGAACATGGTAGTCAGTATAAAAAACATTTGCATTCGACAACGAGTTCAAATTTGGGAAATAAAACCTTTTTGGTGACATTTTTGGCCAATTACTCTAAAAAAAGAACCGGATGTGGGCGATATGATTACAAGCGCGTCTCTCGAGCGACAAACACATTTGAATGTATATTAACAAATTATGCACAAACTGAACTCAATGCATACATTATAATGATACGCGTTAATTACACGCTGAAATACAGGACCGTAATATTTTACCGCAACTACAATAATTGCTTAAACGATATAATACTTTAAAACTGTTTCATATTGAGCAATAACCTAGTTTACACGTGATTTCTTAGAAGATTTCATATCGTACAGTATCGATTGTAATTTTCCACCAACGTCTGCATATCGAAGTTTTACGATTTCATATAGCTACAAAACTACAGCGCATTAGGAGTTTCCCCCTAAAGACTTTGCGCATTGATTTTAGGCTAAAGTCAATGCGCAGAATGACCTGGACATCTGGACATACTAGTGAGCATTCTGTACTGTCAAATTACCAGGTTGTGTCGTAAGTTTAACAGCAATGTCATGTGTATGAGAGTACAGCCAGTCAAGTTTACAGCAAAAAAAAATATCTCTTTTTACAAATTAAAAAAAAAAAAAACAAAATCTAAAATCCAGACTAGTTTTGTTTATATGACTAAATTTAAATAGGTAATTACAAGAATTTTTCAAAGACTGCTGGTTCAGATCTAATATACTCGTATATGTAGGTATGAAGATATCGATCTAAAACAATTTTTAAATGATCTTGGATCCAGTACTTGGACCAACGTGCTAAAATAATTTTTGAAATAGGATGAGTTGTATTTGTATGAATTACAATAGGTAAAATTATAAGCCAAATACAGACAAATTGAAGTAATAAAGTAAAATAGCTTCTAACTTTTAGATATCTCTAGAATATCTTATAGAATTGAACCAATACCTTCTTGAGGAGATAGGGAGCTTCGACGTTGAGCTGGCAGCGTCTGGTGGTATGCCGCTGGGCGTCGTCCTCGCTCCAGCTGTCGTCCGTGATGAGGCATTCCACTACGATTGGAATCTGCGGACAGTTCGGGAACCTCCTTTCGTACGCCTACAACAAAGGATAAGCGAAAACTTACATAACATAAACAGCTACTACTATTTATTTATTACACTTGTTACACCGTGCGATTGTGACACACTGTAAGGTACGCTTTCAAAGATTTACATCTAACTCAGTAACAAATATTAAATAAGTAATAAATTAAAAATAGGGTTTAATATAATAAGTAATAATTAAAATAATATAAAAAATAGGGGATTTTTTTTAATATTATTAAGGCTTGTATTATTGATGTTAGCAGTCCACTTGATGGTAGGTGGCTACCGTCGCCTACTATAACACAAGCGACACCAGGGGGATTCAAATGAGCTGCAATCCTTGTAGGAATTTGTCTATCGTACGTTTAAAGAAGACCAAGGTGGAAACACCTCAGAAGGGATATTGTTCCACGTCAGGAGGCCTGTGCGCAGCGGCACCTTATCCAAATTAAGCAGATGAACACCGCATCTGTGGCGTGCAGTAAGATGGTAAAAACTTGAGATAGGCATTAATAAAATTGGATCCTTGTGAAAGTAGAGGTCTATTACGTATTGGCCAGCCAAATTTGGCGAGACAACACTTCAAAGTTGAATCTATTAAGTCCCGTGGTAATATGCTTGTAACTATAATACTCGTACGTTATCATTATCAAAGTATTTATTACCCAATAAACCTTCAACGTTATTGCTTGAAGGCAACTTTAACAATTATGAAAGCCAATCGATTTATTATTCAAGACCCGTAAAAGTTTTGCTGTAATACATTTTATAATAATTATTATTATTGTATTGACAGTTATTATATTGTGTAAAAAGTTATTTAAAAAAAATACTCAAAATTTAGTTTATCTTGTGCCTTTGTGCACCACGTCAAGTCGTCAACCCACCGCGGATCGACTCGCTGGACGTGTCATTGTGGACATGTCATGGTAAATTGCTCGTCTTCACACATTCAACGCATACATCATTAGAACGTTAGTCATCATTTTTAAACCCGATCGGATTCGAATTTGCGGTTGTCTTTCGTCAGCCTATCGTTTATTACATTGGGCTTTCACTGCTTCTAAAAAATGTTTGTAATTTTCTGATTCGTTTTTCGTAGTTTCAGTTATTAAAAATACCAATTTAACAAACAGTTAAAAGTAACTACCTACTGTGGTTACTTTATATGTGAAAAACAATAGATAATAATACACTATAAAAACATCTAAACACCAGTACCTTTACCATGAGTTTGCAATGACCGCACTCGCTAGCGGAAGCGTAAAACATTTATATGAAAAAATG
Organism: Bembecia ichneumoniformis; assembly: GCA_910589475.2. Taxonomy (NCBI): domain Eukaryota; kingdom Metazoa; phylum Arthropoda; class Insecta; order Lepidoptera; family Sesiidae; genus Bembecia; species Bembecia ichneumoniformis. The sequence continues at coordinate 18,303,443 of OU342532.1, forward strand.
TCAACTGTCAATGTCAAATTGACAATTTTTCACATAAATATATTACGCTCTCGCTAGCGAGGGCGGTCATTAACTCATGGTAGAGGTACTGGTCGATTTTTTCCAACCAATTTGTGTTTAAAGAACTGTATATTGGTATGTATATATGTACATATATGTATTTATTACCTATTATTGGTATTCAGAAATGTATTGGGTGAAAAGTCGGAGCAATATCAATGCAAAATTGCTACAACACATCAGTGAAAAGCGCATTCAAATCGGTTAAGCCGATTCTGAGATTAGCGTGCACAAATGTACAGACAAACGGACAACAATTCTAAAAACTATTTTTTTTATCTCGATAACATAAGTACAACGTGTACAAATTGTTTTTTTTTATATTTAATTTACAAACTCGGCTCGTTTACGATTTTATTATATGTATAGATAATAGGTATAATATTTTAAATAATAAAAGAGAATTAATGTGTCTAAAATGTTAACAATTGGTAGGCACACTGCGTTTCGTTACCACACTCTTACAGAAGATAACAGCATGACGTGTGCTGTTGTGCTTCGGTGAGTGAGTAAGGAGCATCCCTTTTCACCCCGTTTCCTTGTACCCCCTTTAATCTCTTAGGGGAGACAAACGCTAAATACTAAAAATATCCATTGTTTAATGAAAATGTTACAAGAAGTAGACAAGACAATTGCTTTGAAAAAAATATATATTATACTTAAACATGTGAAGAACCAATTGTATTAATTAGAATTTTCGTTAAAGTAATAGAAACTCCACAAAAAAAGTTAGAACACAAGAAGAATTTGACTTTTATTGAAAATTCTCTCGAAAACGGCTTATTGCGCGCATATGAATCCTGTACCTATTAACAAGTTAATGTCAGTTTAAAAAATTGTATTAATAAAATTTTTTTTGCGCATTGTTCTAATGGTAAAAACAAAAAAAAACACCATTTCTAGGCCCGTTGAATTGTCTCCGCCGCCAGCGAGTTCTATAGTAAATGTCATTTGCCTCAGTGAATCCCTTAATGGTTGGCAGAGCGTACTGATAGCGCGCGCCTGTGGCATTGCTAGTTTTACAACCGCCAGTGATCATCGAAAAATTAGGTACTTAAACCATTTCAAATACGTTCTGTAGTGTGACAAACTTCACTTCTTTGTAGAAATATACGAGAGATAACATGTAAGAGGAAAATAGGAATGACAACACGTATTTATCCGTTGTACAACGACGGATACAACACCCTTGTCAACATTACAAAGCGCTCTCTGTCTGTGTCTACTGTCTTGTTTTCGAACTCCGAGGATGTTGAACGGTTGAAACGTGGACCTTGAAATTCTCACGAACTACGAGACAATAGCGGAACATCGCACGTGACACCTTGTTGGCATAACACGAGCTGCGACAGCGATATTACATGGTAATGCTAAACAAGACAGTGTTAACTAACATTAAACGAAGCTAACAAAAACAAAACATATATGATGAATAAAATTTACAGAATTAATTTAATAAAATTTAAAATACAGAATCCTCTATCACTTCCCATAACAGTGGCCCTTGCTTTATTGCACTATGGATATTCTACGTAGACGTGAAAGTGGGTCAAGCATGGCCATTATAGGACATAGTTAATTTAAAGAATTTATGCAACTACTCGTAAATAAAATATATTTGTATTGTATGTATTTGTTAAAATACAAAATCAATATGTATTTGTAAAAATGAATCCACAATTGTTTATAAAAATTTCGGATGTCACTTTACACAACGGTCGTAATCAACATAGGTTGTGTATGCACTCCTCGAGGACGTCACTTTTAAGCAAGAGCATTATTTGTATGGCTCCCAAAATTTATAACAAAATACCCAATGCATATAAAGACCTTAATGTTAAACTATTTAAACGAAAAATTAAAAAGCTACTATTAGATAAATATTATTATAGTGTAAATGATTACTTAATTGATAAATAATACAAAATTCTCTTTTCTTTAACTAATTTATATTCACATGTAATGTAGTATTAAGAACATAGTTATTATTTATTTTAATTAACTTTAAGTATGTTATATCAATAACATAGAATTTATATTTCGTCGCCTTAGTGGTGAAGTGAGCTATTCCACACTAAATTGGTTCCAAGATAATGACAATTGAAATAAATAAGCAAAAAAAATGTTTTTTTATTTTATCTTCTCTATTTGTATCCAGAAGATTCACACAATTTTTTGTGAGAAGGTAATAATGAATATGTTTAAATTAAGGAAGTTCGATTTAAGTGCCCTTTTTTTTGTTTTTCTTTTTTTTTTGTTCCTAGATTCATTTAACTCCTATCACGTCTGAAGGAAAAAAACAAGTTCTATTTGAGCTATCTCTTAGATCTCTTCACCACTAGAATCTCCGTTTAACGCTGAGTATGATGATGTTCATAACTCAATTTAGTCAAAAGTGTGGGTTAGCTCTTTTCATCACCAAGGCGACGATTTGTACACCGAGTTTTTTTCGGTTGATCATGTTTGGAGCAAGAAGAAAATTATTATTATTATTATTATATTATTATTAAAAACAAGCTGTTTCACACGTTCAATTTAACAGAAATTAATTCTCTCTTTTATCCAGTAATAGTCCAAGCGCCGGAGCAAAAAAAGTAGGTTCGTAAAAAAACGTTCGGGACCGGCTATTTTTTTTTTGGAATATGTTCAGGGGTGTCCCCTGATTGTAAATCCAAGTTGGCGTCATCGGGGGGGGGGGGGGGGGGGGGGGGGGGGTGAGCGTCAGCCGCCATCTTGAAAAACACGTTTTATTGAATATCTCGCGAACCGCGCATCGTACGACAAAAATAGTGCAGATCATTTTTGTAGATAATAATATTTGCCATCTTTTTTATTTAAAACTTTTTTCTGTAAAATGCATAGTTTTTTATTTGTAGCGCTTCAAACTTTTTACAATATGGTTTTAAATATATAGTTAACGGTTCATGATAAATGAAAAATGGTAATAACTATATTTGTAGAGCATGAAATTTCCTATAAATTTCATTCGAAACTTTTTCCCGTAGCGTTTATAGTTTAGGAGCTGCAGCTAGGTAAAACTTGCACCTCGTACATTATCAGTGACAATATTGCTCGTTTGTATACAAAAACTATTTCATAACGCATAAAATGGCATAAAGTGTTCCAAAAAATGTCAATGCAGCTGTGTAACGAATCAATTAAAATTATAAATAGTGTGGAGAACAACGAATAATTTATCATCATAAAAGTTATTATGTAAAAACGTGGCGCATTATTTTACAGGGCGAGTCTAATTCTTTTCGATGTCGACGGAAGACACTCATCTCCCTCTGAATCGATTTCTTCTGCCTCCGCCATATCCGAAGGAGACGAATCGAAGGCTGGGTCTTCTTCGATTTCGTTTTCGATGGCATCTATTACGTCTGGCACGTTGTCGCATGTTTGGCCACTGCAATTCGAGCAAATGATTGAACATTTCAAACCAGCTTTTCAGCATCCACAAGCAGCTCCGCAATATTGTAGGAATGTTGAGGGGGGAAAGTCCGAACGACCCAAAATAAATACTACAACTCATAGGCGCATGATTGAATATATAGCATTATAATCTCGTGAATATTTTGCGTTCACTCGACATTTACAGCGTTTTAGCTCCTAAACTATAAATGCTACGGGAAAAAGTTTCGAATGAAATTTATAGGAAATTTCATGCTCTACAAATTTAGTTATTACCATTTTTCATTTATCATGAACCGTTAACTATATATTTAGCAAAAACCATATTTTAAAAAGTTTGAAGCGCTACAAATAATAAACTATGCTTTTTACAGAAAAAAGTTTTAAATAAAAAAGATGGCAAATATTATTATCTACAAAAATGATTTGTAGTATTTTTGTCGTACGATGCGCGGTTCGCGAGATATTCAATAAAACGTGTTTTTCAAGATGGCGGCTGACCCTCCGATGACGCCAACTTGGATTTACAATCAGGGGACACCCCTGTACATATTCCAAAAAAAAATAGCCGGTCCCGTACATTTCAAAAAAAAACCTCTGGTGCTTGGACTATGCTTGCTGGTTATCGTCGTGCGGCCAAACTGGTTCGCCGACCCACCCCATCTTATCTCCCGCACGCGCATTACCTACTTCGTTTTCGCTGAACGTTGTTCCTGACTCCTCTTCTTTTTTTTCTCGGCTCCTAAGGGTCGTAGCACGATGTTGGTTAAACCTATAACTTTCCTCAAGAACTGGGTTATCATAGGCAAAATTAATTTTAAAATACGACTGCTGGATTATGATTAGCAGTTTAGTTGAGGAATTAACACATTCAAACATAAAACAAAACAAACAACTCTTTAGCTTTATTATATTAGATTAGATCCGCACGAGTACATAAATGTTTCTCACAAACTCTGTGACTCTAGACTAGACAGTTTTCTCACATTTTTTTGCAGTTTGCATAACTCAATTATTGTCATAACCTTGAAGACAGTGTACAGGAAAAACTCGCTGATATATTGAAACAAACATTATAGGTGAGAGGATTCCTATATATGATGTCAATGAGGAGATGATCGATCTTTCATTTTAAAACGATCGAGGTGGCAGAAATCAGGCATATTTGAAGATTATCTTCAATTCATTAAAACATAAAGAACTACGTATTGAACTTTTAAATGTAAATGGATTTTTTAGGGTAGATCTAGTAACCTTCGTTTAAACTGTTTTCACATCAACAATATTTTCACTTGACATTGAACAAAAATCTGTACCCATTATAAGCAGCTCGATTTTAGGATTTCGACGTTGTGGACGTTGTATTCGAATTATTGTGAACTTTTAGTCTATTTTGAATTATTGAATTATTTTGACGAGCCCGTTGGATGAGTGGTTAGGATGCTTGCCTTAACACTCTGTTCTAGGGTTCCCGGGTTCAATTCCCGGCAGGGTCAACTTTGAAAATAAAAAAATGAACTTTCAAATTTGGCTCTCGTCTGGATTTTGGAAAGTAGTGGCAGGACACACTGCGTTTTCGCAGTCATTTGGGCAACCCGTCTGGCGGCAGTAACCACCCCCTTACAGAAGACCACCGTGAAATAACAGCGCGTGTGCTGTTGTGTTTCGGTGAGTGAGTAAGGGATGCCAGAGCACATTTTCCTATCCCCCCCCTAATTCCTTATCCTTAATCCTACTGCAGTCGGCAGCGCACTTACAGCAGCTTTGGCGTTGCTTGTGTTATAGGCGACGGTAGCCACCTACCATCAAGTGGACCGTCAGCCTGTCTGCCGACCTTAATATAAAAAAAAATCAGACTGAATCCTCGCATACCTGTTCAAATATTTTGTCAATCTGTTTCAATTTAAGGTTGCAACTAAAAATTACATCCTCGAATTATTAGAATTTAGTCGTTACAGTTACTAATTAGCAATTTGAATTTAGCCTGACTAGAATATGTATTGTCTCCGTTATGGGGAATACACCCTTTTTAAAAGGTAAACTTGTTAAATATAAGTTGACACCATGTTGACCCGCATACTTGATAGTGTCTGAATTTGGAAATGGCCTTCTACCGCTAACTGTGACAACACGGCGAACGGGCGAATGGCTATTTCTTTCTACATCACTGTACATCACGGAACGGTCGGAAATGTCTTAAATGTTCTACGCTTCACTTTATTTTGTCGCAACAGAATAAAGTGTTATTTATTATTTACTTTGGATATTTAAAAAAAAACTTATCTTATAATAGGTTGGATATAAAAAAGTAGACATAATGTGAAATTATTGCAATTATTAAAGTAAACAAAATAGAAAAGGAGTGTGGAATCCTACCACAGGCATTTTAAAAAATTATAATAGGAGATCGGACAGTAATCAGATTAAAATCTAAAATGTACTTAGAAAGAAAATATATAATTTTTTACGATTTTATTTATCGAATAATAATTTAATATAATTCATTTAAATATTTTTAAATGAGGAAATAAAATGTTATTATTTACAATATTTTTAATCTATACTGAAACACCAATCACAGTGCGTGTCGTCATTTTTGGGCAATCATTGTCTTGTGCCAATGCAGCTGTTTTGTTATGATATGACCACAAATGACGTTACGCGCTCTCAGATGAACTATCGTGGCGTTTTGGCGGCATTTTCAAACAAACAATATTAAAACATGATTTTGAGTACCTAAAAGGCTATAAATAAATAAAATAGTATTTTTTATGGGAATAAATATCCATGAAGATTAATTTAAAACACTTTCTGAAAATTTGTCCGATCCCCTATTGTAATCAATTTTAGTTAGATATATATGAAAACAGACTCTATTCGCACTGATTTCATCGTTACTATAAGAAAAGTGCATTTTTCGTTATTTTCTTTAAAGAACCATATCAAGATGGAAAAAATTTAACAAGCCGACAGACATTAACCAAGGTCAGGTTGTCGGAAATTTAACTTTAAATGTCGCCAGTGATTTCTTTTTCCGTCTTATTATTTACTTAACGATAATTGCGTGTCCTTATAAATTATATCCATCTTGACACATCGTGACAATTTTATAGAACATCGTGACACCTGACATTTATATTAAAATAGTACCATGAAATGACCGCACAACTAGTTGTGCGATCGAGTTGGTCCGAATACTTTCATTCTAAAGAACTACTAATTTTGTGATTATAAAAATCATTTAGAAATCAACATCAAACAAGATAAATGCATTTAATTGCCACATTAAAAAGTGCAATTAATTGCATTTATCTTACATTAAGGGGGAGACAAACGCTAAATACTAAAAATATCCATTGTTTAATGAAGATGTTACAAGAAATAGAACTGACAATTGCTTTGATAAAAATATATATGTATTATACTTAAACATGTGAAGAACCAATTGTATTAATTAGAATTTTCGTTAAAGTAATAGAAACTCCACAAAAAAAGTTAGAACACAAGAAGAATTTGACCTTTATTGAAAATTCTCTCGAAAACGGCTTATTGCACGCATATGAATCCTGTACCTATTAATAAGTTGATATCAGATTAAAAAATTGTATTGATAAAAAATTTTTTTTTTGTGTAATGTTCTAATGGTAAAAACAAAAAAACACCATTTCTAGGCCCGTTGAATTGTCTCCGCCGCCAGCGAGTTCTATAGTAAATGTCTTTTGCCTCAGTGAATCCCTTAAACTATATACGTTAAAATCGCTTCATGTTATTTCTACATAAAAGCATGACGGACAGACAAGCACCCCATAAGGTGAAATGTAGCACGTAGACTTGTGCAACGTCAGAGAGGTCGCAATGAGTTGCTTTTATTTCAAGGTGGTCTACTCCAGGCAAGGATGGATAAAAGTGGTCTCTAACAATGGGCCTCGTAAGAATGCTCAGTGTCGCTCAACGAGCTATTGATAGGACTATGCTCGGGGTTACCCTGCGAGATCGAATCAGGAATGAGGAGTCCGCAGACGAACGAAACTTACCGACATAACAGGGCGGTAGAGTTAGTTGAAGTGGCAGTGGACGGGACACATAGTACGGAGATCCGATGGCCGCTGGGGCCAGAAGGTTCTCGAGGGGAGGCCACGGACCAACGAGCGCAGCGTAGGACGTCCACCTGCGGGGCGGTGGATTCAATCTGCTTCTAACCTGCTGCTGCTGGTAAATTATGGCTTTTACCCATAATTTCTATTGGTAAATTATAGGTAAAAGCCATAATTTACCAGCAGTTTCGGCTGAGATGATAACGATGTTAGGATGGATAATAAAATGAATATAAACTCCCATAGGAGTAGGAAGACTCAGTAGAAACAGTTTCTAAACTCCCTATAGCAACCATAAAACATTAATTACAATATATGAATTTCGAATGTAGATATTTACATAAACCCATGGTTATCAGAATTTCCGCAGTTACGGTAACACGTGATCCCGCTCAAAATACGATTATTGTAAACAAAGTGCGAACAACGGCAACGTTTACACGCTGAATTCCTTTGCTATTTTAGGACGACCATATACAACTAATAAAATTATACTTGAAATACCATGCCGGACTCGACATAGCCGAACTCGACGGCGTACCATGGTTGTCCAAAATAATGAAAGATAAAATAAGCTATTGATATTTACGAGATAGAAGTCAGTGGGAACCTTTCTATATGAAAATGAGTTTAGTGTTGAAAGAATTGTAAATTACTCGCTTTTGCGCATCTTATAAATTATATTATACTAGCGACCCGCCCCCGGCTTCGCCCAGGGTGCAATTTTTATATATATGAACATTCCCCGTTTATCCCTCTTTCCATTAGTGAAAACCGAATTAAAATCGGTCTACCCGTTCACGCGTGATGCCGTGACCAAGGGAAATGGGGATTCATTTTTATATATAGAAGATATATAGAAATGTATATAAACTGCATTCCAGTTTTATGGGACTTTGTAAATATTTTTTGTAATTATTCATAAAAATAAAAAATAAAATAAAATAAAAAATAAAATAAAATAAATCTTTATTTGCGCGAACACATGTTTACAGGATTTTAATTTGTATACAGCAGTTACAGTACAAAGTATGTTCTACCCGCCAAGGGCATGCAAATATTTGTGTTTAATTGTTGGTAAACTAATATATTAATAAAGGAATTAATGTTTCTTATTATAAAATTCTTTAACATCATAATAACAACAATCTAATAACCATTTTGTTAATGTTCTTGCAAATTTAGGATCCGGCAATTCTTTTATATTATTAGGTAGTTTATTGTATGTTTTAATTAATAATAATAAATAATGTATTATTCTGACGTATAAACTATATCATAGTAATAAAGTTAAATCAAAACCAATTGTGAAGTTTTTGCGTGAAAAAGTAACAAATATCCACCCCTCACGAACTTTATTATTACTTTTTCGCATTTATAACTAGGTGAACCCGCAACTTCGTACGCGTGGTATTCGGTATAGCTCGTAACTTTTTTGTTTCTAAACCGATTGGAATGAAACCAAGACTAAACATTACGAGATGCTTGCTACAATACAACGAAAACCGCATTCAAATCGGTTAAGCCGTTTTTGAGATTAGCGTACACAAACGCATAAGACAACATTTGACTTTTTTGAATTTTTGACCTCGGTTACATAACTACAAGGTTTACAAATTGCTTTTTTTTAATATTTAATGTACAGATACGGCTCGTTTAGAATTTTATTATATGTATAAAAATAAGACTAGTGCCCCGATATGAGATGTTCTGACAAAAGCTATTGGATTGTGGCAGCTGATGTGTAAACACATTTAAAAAAAATCCATTATTTCTCTTCGTAAGAACATTGTCAGATTTCTCACTCTGCAGTCCTAACCACCGGTAGCTTGGGCCTTGCCCCGCTCTACCTGCGGAGTTCTAGTTTTGTTTTTTATAATATTTATTGTTTTTATAATTATGTTGTAAAAGCTAAGAAAAATAAATAAAATATGTATAATAATAATAGAATAATTGGTCCAAACGTTCTCGATTTTAGCACTTGCCTTAGCAACACATTTAGCAATTTCTTTTTTTTTATTTATATATTATGTAGATTATGTAGGACGTCGCAAATAATGTTGGTGATTAACATTAATTATATTTATAAGCAAACATTTCTCGATAAAAAAGTTTATCTGAACTTATTTCCAAGAGTTAAAATATTAATTGATTATAATAGGAACGAAACTCACGCAGTTAAATAATTTTAACTTACGACCTCACTGATTCAGGGGGCAATAGTTGATACTTTATCGCACGACGTTGTACATACTACAACAGATAACTTTATCTAAATTATTTTTAATTTATCTCTACTACATTTCATTGTATACAATTAAATGCATGTATTATATGTTTTTTCGCCATTCTATTTATTAATACGCGTCTATTTATTAATACGACAGACATAAGGTCTATAATATATATAATAGGGTATTCAAGAGTATATAAAGATATCAATGTACTTATAGTTACCATAATTGGCAAGTCGGCTAACTCCATTCCAATATTTTTTCAGGAGACACTCAAAACGTTATGATTTTTTTATGAAGAAACTTAAAATTGCGTTGATAAATATGTAGTATCGTTTACTATTATTTTTAGTACAATTTTAGTAGTCCATAAAAAATATTGAATGGAGTTAGTTGACTTGCCTATCAAGGTAACGTTGTTGTGAAAATTTACAAGTTTTTTTTTAATGCACTGACTAGTTATTTCCACATATAAATATATATAATCAAAAGTAAGTATCTGATTTGGTGAAGCGAATGTTCGACGACAACAGTTGAATTTCACAAATGCGAGACTATAGGAATAATGTGGTGTTGCTGGTTGCCTGTCAAAGTGTCAATCCAACCAATTGTCCAAATTTACAGAATATCACTTGAAAGTACCTAGATTTATTTATTTCAAGTTTTTCTTGATGGAAAAAAATGACTTTTTTTTTTCATTTTATATATGTATCCCAGTATTTTCACAACATTATCATGGCAGAAATTGTTAATGCAGCCCTCGGTAGTAAAGGTGTTTTTTTAAGATGCTGGTCAAGAGTAAACCCATCTTAAATAAAATTAAGATGGGTTTACTCTTGACCAGCATCTATCCATAAGGATGAGGTCGACTATGGAGCGAGCTCACCCAGAAGATGCCTATTCACTCGAACCTTGAATAGATTTGGGTTATATGAGCTCGGAAATACAGACGCCGGCAGGGAGTTCCAATCCTTAGCAGTGGCAGTGCGCATTATAAAAGATGTTTTAAAGCGCTTGGTCCGAATTAGAGTCATAAAGAATATTTTTTAATAACATATTTTGCGAATGAATAAACATAAACGCATATATTTCTTAAATCATGATTCAGATTATACTCTGACGATACTTGTACAAGCCCTACCAAGTATAGGACCTAGGTTATAAATCTTATTTTCTGTAAAATAATTAATAAAATACAAACAGCAAAGACTTACTGTCATCGTGCATCTACAATTTGTTTTTCTCTCGATCAAGGAAATAGTGGATGGAGGCAAAAGCGATTAAAAACCAGCTACAACCAGTTAAAAGGATTGCAGGGCCGGTTCGCGGACCGGTTATTTAAGTGAACGCCGCGCAAACTACTTTGTATATTATAAATATAATATATTTAAATAACATATATGTATACACTCGCTTACAATAAGTACAGTCTCAAGAAATCATTTTTTTACACCTCTCGTCGTTGAAAGTTTTCAATAGATTTAACTAATGCATTTACTCGTAATGTGACATTGAATATATAACTGGCCATAAATACTGTTACATAAAAACTTTTTCAACTCTTTATTCATTTTAAATTTGGAAAGCATTTATTTCATATATTTTTTTTGTGTTTCCTTCCTACATGGATAGATGGATGCTGGTCAAGAGCAAACCCATCTATAGTGAAAAAAAAAAATGGAATGAGGTGTTAAAGAAAATAGCATTGCAGAGAGTGCAGAGAGTACAGAGTGCACAGAGTGCAGCCGTATTTTCATATATCGTACTATCGACAGATATATATGTACCAACACTTCGTCTGTCGATGACCATAAAAGATCGGGGCGGCCGCGTGCTGTCAGAACTACAAAGGCTCCAGAATTCGCCGAAACCCCACAAGCAAATAAAAAACTTATCGCGTAAAATGAAGATTCCCGCTATGGCTCTGTCGCGTATAAACAAGACCTGAAGCTCGGTACTTATCGTCGATATACAGGCATGCCCTAAATCAATCCCTACAGATAAAGAGAGTGAATCGATCAAAACGCCTTCTTTCCCGATACGCAGGTGAAAGACACAGAAATATCCTCTTTGATGAGCGGTCATATGAGCAGGGGTTATACGAGGGTTTCAGGTGGAAGCGGCCTCCGACTCTGTGGTAGGTTGAGACGCAGAGAAGAGGTTATGGGTGATTATGCTTCAGAGGTGAAGCCCTTCGCTGATTGCCCGCTGCGAAAGGTGAGTATGGGCGGGTCGTGCCGCTTCGCCCGGGGCGTGGAGTCGTCTGCCGTCACAGCACCGGGCAGCGAGGGAAGACGTGCTGTGTGTTTCCGGCACGTCTCTCCACGGCGCGGAGATCAAACTCCGGTGGCAGATGCATGTTTTCCACGATCCCTTAGAAAGGAAGGGGGTAATAGCGATCGGTCTATAGTTGGCCGGAGAGGGATACGTGTGGTCACCCTTTTTAGACAAAGGGTGGACATGAGCCAATTTCCAAGCTAGACAGCTGAATAAAAAAACGGGACAAGTGCGAAGTGCGGCTCGCGTGAAGAGCGTACGATGTTACCTATCCGCACAATATTAGTGATTTACCATGTTATTTTAATGTCATGGACTTCTTATAGGTTTTCCTATAATCTATAAATAGAAAACTAATTTCTGTATTTTTTTTTCAAAATTTTAGGTTCAGTAGTTTCGGAGATAAGGGGGGGAATGGTCGGACAGACGGACACACGAGTGATCCTATAAGGGTTCCATTTTTTTATTCGGACGCACGGAACCTTAATTGTTGAAAACAAAATTAATTGTGTTTATTTAACAGCGCATATGATTTTAGCTTTATTAGGATAATTCATAGAAATCAGAATCCTATTCACACGAATTGGAATATTCAGAATAACTGCAGTGAGCGAGAGCTGCATTATTGACGCCCAATTTAACAATCTCAATAATCTCTATATATAAAAATGAATCCCCATTTCACGGCATCACCCGTGAACGGGTTGACCGATTTTAATTCGGTTTTCACTAATGGAAAGAGGGATGAACGGGGAATGTTCATATATACCCGCCACCGGCTTCGCCTGGCGTGCAATTTTTAATTCTAATAAAAGCGAAAGTTTGTATGTTTGTTATTCAACCACGCAAAAACGACTGAACTGATTTGGATGAAATTTGGCACACACATAGTTTATTACTTAGATTAACATATAGGATAATTTTTATCCTGAAAAAAATTTAGGTTCCTGTGGGATTTTCAAAAAAAAAAAACAACGCGTACAACGTCGCGGGCACAGCTAGTGTAAATATAAAATTAGTTGCCGCACTACAAAATCGACGGTGTGAAAACCAAGTGAAAACATTTCCTCCCAATTTAAAAAACGTGGTGACCGGTGATGCCGGTGACACTCGAAAATAGACTTTGTCAACAAAAACATATAGCGCTTTATTGCGAAGACGACGATCAGCAATTTAGCAATCAAATCATAGACTGAGCTTACGTCACAGATTGAAATCGATTTATGGCCGGTAATCGGCTCTATGTCTAAGCAAAGTTTAATTAGCTGATCTATCATTATAAAAAAAAATACAATCAAATGTCTTACAAATGTTCCTGTCTTTACTCTTAATAATACATGACTACACCTGTCTGTGGCCTACCTAATTCAGGTTAGGTACAAGAAGGTTTGGGGTCACCATTTCTCATCCCTAGATGGTCGCCGAGTAATCTCCTCGTCATTGAGGTAATGTTGAAATGCCAGCTTGCCACATGCCACATTAAACTTTGGAAAAGATTACCTTATGCAAAATAAATGGGTAAATATAATAGGCTTGTGAACTGAATTTGGAAAATTGTATAATATTTTAATACTTATTTTCCCTAAAAACATATTATTTATTAAATAACAAATTACATATGTATATTCTGCGTTTTTAATAGTAAATTTAAAATTTTCCTCGAAAACACACAAAAGTGTCATGGTGCTTAACTAAGTCACGTGCTAAACAATAATCTGTCTAGTGTTTAGTTTTCTCTTTTTTTTCCAGTTTTTGGTGGTTTTGGCTAATTAGAAATGAATCCCTCGTATTACAAGTACTGTATAGTGGCACAGTGTAAAAGCACAACCATTAACACTCTGGAAAAATTATTTATATACGTTTTTTTTTATGTTAATGTTGACAGACAGGCTGACGGTCCACTTGATGGTAGGTGGCTACCGTCGCCTATAACACAAACAACGCCACAGCTGCTGCAAGTGCGCTGCCGACTACAGTAGGATTGGATAAGGGATTAGGAGGGGATAAGGAAATGGGCTCTGGCATCCCTTACTCACTCACCGAAACACAGCAGCACGTATGTGCTATTATTTCACAGTGGTATTCCGTAAGGTGGTGGTTACTGCCGCAAGGCATCCCAAATGACTGCGAAACGCAGTGTGCCCTACCACTACTTTTCAAATCCAGATGATTGTCTTACACTAATCATCAATTTTTGAAAATTACATTAAAATTTCCAAACTTGAGCCCGCCAGGAATCAAACCCGGGGCCCCTGAAACGTTAGGCAAGCACTCTTGCCACTCATCCAACGGGCCGACAAATGATAAATAATGTTAAACAAATGATAAACAAATAATGAAAAAGTGGCTAACACTTGCGAGGAGAGATGATAGTAAGTAGTTTATCAACAAATACAACGATGTATTTTTGTAAAAATCATTTTGATGTAAGTACTTCACATAACACAATCTGATAGGTTGGGGAAAAAACTTCTTCGCATTATATATATGAAAAAACGCGACAAATAGCTTCGCATTGCTTGTGTTATAGGTGATGGTGGCCACCTACCATCAAGTGGACCGTCCATCTGTCTGCCGATCTTAACATTAAAAAAAACCTCCCGGCCAAACTCTCCTAATTTTTGCTGAGTGGCTAAATGACACACCAAATATGACTAAATGACTATGACTCACTAATTGGTTGAACTCACCAAATATGAGTTCAACCAAATACGAACATTAGACAGAATGTTCAGTCCCAAATGTACCCAACCAAATATTATAACCACCAAATATATTTACCAGAAATATTTGGCCAAATATTCCATTATTTCTGGGCATTAAATAGGTTTATAGAGGTCAGCGGAGCCAGAGCTGTGTGTGCATTTCCTCTCCCGCATGTCCTTAGCTAGCTCGCCTCACTCAGTCAATACGCCATTATATAAATGTAAAAACAAGTTTGAGATATTCTTTAAATGAAAATAAATTGTTACCACACAGGACAGTTTCTTTTTTTTTTAACCCGCAATTAAATTATAAATTTAACTTTTGACTGTAAAATTCTAAATTAAATTACATTGACAGTATGTGCTTCAGCCTTATTACACATATAAATGGTAAAATAATACTGTTTAAGTATTCCGCAGATTAACTGAATATTCTGTCTATTAACAACATGGAAAAATTTGCCTAATATAGCAAATACAAATGTTCCGCCATACATTCGAGGCATCTGCAATAAATAATAATAATATACCAAATGATATTAAACTGTTGTCCTTGAATTAATTTTAAAAAAAGCTTATGACATGGCTGAAGGGTACAAAAATTATAGTATTGATGAATATCTGAAATTTAAATGAATCAAATGTTTTTTTTTTGACATAAATAGTTATTTGACATGATATCTTATCATTTATCATATTGATAAATGTTTACTTACTCTTGTTAAATTAATTTTTGCATTTTATGCGTTGTTTTAAGCAAATAAATAAATTATTATTATTATTATTATTATATGCATATTTGTAGTTTATCCTTGACTTATCCTTGACTCGGTTTTAATTCCAAAAAGATTAATTCAGATCCTCGTTTTTAAAACAGTTGTCTGTATTTTAACTCAATAAATCTAAACCGATAATAAGTAAAAGGTAATTTCAAGAGAAATCAAATAAAACAGGATCTTAAATACATTTCTACATAAAAGACATGCATATTGATGTAAAAAAAATAAACTTTTGTTTTATCATGAGTAATGGCAACAAATTAAATGCAAAAGAAATGTACACAAATCAATAATAAACAATAACAATAACAATAGGAATACAGTAGCATTATAGAAATACTCACAGCCATGACCATTTCGAAGGGATATTTGTACACCCGCAGAGGGGACACGTATTCTTGAACCATGTTTACTAGTCACTCGATTCAGACACACAACAGTCAAAACATAATGTCTTACACTAATTAATTGTGTACGGTGAATTATTCTACTCAGACAATAAAGTACGTCTTCCTTTCACTCCTAACTCCGGATGTACGTTTGGTACATAAAAAAACTAACAAAAACCGTAACGTCAATTGATAAAAATGGATTATAAAGAATAATTTTACAAGAAAGTATAAACTACAAGTGAGAATTCATACAAAGAACAACACAAATTATAATAAGTCTCGAAATCGAACAACAAACAGCGAAGCGAATATGACTTGACTACCAAACTACCATTGACTACGTCTGTGTCTGTGTAGTGTCTACCCCCACCAGTGCTGCAAACTCCTACCTGCAAAAAAAAAGGAGATCATGGTAGCAAAAATCAGGAGATGACAAAAAAAAGTAGGAGAAATAAAATTACCTAGTTTACAGGCAATCATGCGGGTTAATAAAGACAAACTCTTATCAAATGTGCATCATGCATTCATAATTAAGTGTATTTAGTATTTATTTAGTATATTACATGTATCATATAACTTAAATATTAGTCCTTATTTATTCATCATCGTCGTACATATTTGTATTAAATTTTGAAAGCATTTCTTTATTTACAGTGTGGGACACATAGAAAAAAATAGACAATAAAAATTAGTAAGTACTTAAAGCTATGTACTGTAATGATTTACTTGACAACAGAACTTAATGATTTATATCTTTGAAAGCATTTTACTTTACTCTATCTATGACCACAGCACAAAAGCTCATATCAAACAACATGCGTTAAAAAATTATATTTAACCACAGAACATGATTATTTTCTAACAACTATACCACAGATTGTATTACACTGTATATGTTCTTGTAAGTTTCTGAAAATCAGGAGATTATTCCAAATAACGGAAATAAACCAGTAGACCAGGAGATAATGCTAAAAATCATGTAATCTCCTGATAAATCAGGAGAGTTTGCAGCACTGACCCCCACTCTATTTCTCTGTTCCTCGGGTTTCTGTTCTGTCAAGCACAAGCACTCAGATGGCACTTAGTGCCAGAATTGCCAATCTCAATTGTTTAATTTCCCCAAAACTATGTCAAAGACGACGAGCCCGTTTTAAGAATGGGTAAGGTGCTTGCCTTAACGCTCTGTTCTAGGGTTCCCAGGTTCGATACTCTGTAGGGTCAACTTTAGAAATTAACTTTTTTCAAAGTTGCAATAATTTCAAAATTTTCGAACTTTTCAAGTACAATTGAAACTTTTCAAACTTATTGGCATGACATACTGCGTTTCTCAGTCATTTGGGCAGCCCGTCTGGAGGTCTGGCAGTAACCACCCCCTTACAGAAGACCACCGTGAAATAATAGCACGTGTGCTATTGTGTTTCGGTGAGCGGTGATGCTAGAGCCCATTTCCCTAACCATTTTCATCTTCTTAATCCTACTGATGTAGTCGGCAGCACACTTGCAGCACCTGTGGCGTTGTTTGTGTTATAGGCGACGGTGCATGGCCACCTACCATTAAGTGGACCATCAGTCTGTCTGCCGACTTTAACATAAAAAAAATCCATGTATATTTATTTGTTAATTAATAAATTATTTTTTATATTTAACGCTAGTATTTCCATTATTATATGAAATTAGGCCAGTATTGCATACAAAATTTCAAGGGTTTTAACTCATTGGAATTGATTTCTTAATCACTAACCATTAAACTGTTGATGTATCAACTATAGATAAATTAATAAAATAAGAAATGTTAATAACCCCGCTTTTGTCAATCCCCACAAAATCCCTAATAGATTTCAGATTCCCCGTAAATTGGGGAATTCACCACAAATCGGCAACACTTGTTAGTGCAAATGCTGCAATCAGTATTACACATAGAACAATATATATGCGCAAGTCAGTCTCCATCAGAGGCTCTAGTATGAGTTTACGATACTACACCAATACTACACTCGCTAGCGAGAACGTAAAACTTTTGTATGGAAAATCGTGAACTGTCAATGTCAAATTATCAATTTTCCATCTAAATGTTTTATGCTCTCGCTAGCGAGTGTATAGTACAGTCATTCTATGAATGCGTTTGTGACATTTCTTTATGTCCATTGCATAAAGTTTATTTCCGAATAAACGATACAGAAAATGTATGGATTTGACACCTGTCAGAACAGCACTCTTATAATGGCCGGAGTATACGTGACGTGACGTGACGTGAACCACTGCGGTGGCTCTAGCATGAGTTTACGATACTACACTCGCCAAGCGAGAGCGTAAAACATTTATATGGAAAATTGATAATTTGACATTGACAGTTCACGATTTCCCATACAAAAGTTTTACGTTCTCGCTAGCGTGTGTAATATTGGTGTAGTATCGTCATAGAAAAATAATTATTTTTCTATGAGTATCGTAAACTCATGGTGACCGTTGATTGGACGATACTTACACCAACTTACACATTGTGAAGTTATATACCAAAGATGTTGTATTAGTCTGTATATACTAATTCAAATTGAAGTTGACGTTGACAAATATAAAAAATCATTTCCAGCGTAGATAGAATAATAAATAGGATGCCAGTGAGCATAAAAAAAATTGGCCGTAAATATTAATATTAATTAAAAAAAATTGTTACAAGGAAAGATCTAAATAAAATTTGAATATATCTGACGGATGGATGATTGAACGCATTAATCTCATACCATCATATTACAACGTTTTCGCATGGTTTTCGGTTTTCGCAATGTTGTGAGTGAACGCATCTTTAGCTTTGTTTGTGATTGTGATTGATTTGAAGTTAGATAGAGGTGGAGAGGATACTAGGATAGATATTTGACTTTGAAGTTTGATTTCATAGAAAGAAAAGAACCGAATGAAATTGAAAAGTACCTAATAATAACCATTAGATAGATTAAAAAAAAAGTGAAAAAAATTGTTTTTTTTTCTACAATATTTTAATATCGTATTCAATTTGTGTTGTACAGATTTTATTAGGCAATATACAGATAATTTTTTAGATTCTATCTATAACCTAAAAAATTTCCATACCGTTTGTAGCTAACTTCAACACAGTGAGTAAGCGAACTTCATCGACGAAGCGTGAATGTCGCTATTTAATAATTGAAGAATTTTTGACTGTCTCGACGTAAAACGCAAACCAAAATTCTGGCAAAATTGTGCGCGTTCGTGCCCGATGTCTAGTGCTGAAGTCGCCGATAATTCCGTTGACCCCCCGGCGAAAAAGCGGAAGCTTAACACAGGAAAATCTCGTTCCAATTGCTCAGCAATGGCGAACAATGGAACGCGTGTGGAAGATGAAATCGACGAGAGTTTGTATTCTAGGCAGCTTTACGTCTTAGGTCACGATGCTATGCGGCGGATGGCCAGTTCCGATGTATTGATTTCGGGACTCGGTGGACTCGGAGTGGAAGTCGCCAAGAACGTTATCCTCGGTGGTGTCAAATCTGTTACTCTACACGATGATCGCAATTGCACCGTAGCCGATCTGTCCTCACAGTTCTACCTGTCTGAGAACTCTATTGGACAGAATCGCGCTTTGGCTTCGTGCGAACAATTATCTGAATTAAATCACTATGTGCCTACCACAGCATACACGGGACCCTTGTCTGAGGAGTTTATTCGCAAATTTCGTGTTGTCGTGTTAACGGGAGCTCCTAAGGCAGAACAGGAGCGTGTTGCTGCCATTACCCATGCAAACAACATTGCTCTCGTCATCGCAGACACTAAAGGATTATTCTCACAAGTTTTCTGTGACTTTGGCCCTGAGTTCACAGTACTAGATGTTACAGGCGAGAATCCCGTATCGGCTATGATCGCTGTTATCTCCCATGACAAAGACGGTGTTGTAACATGTCTAGATGACACTCGTCATGGTTTAGAAGATGGGGACTATGTTACTTTCAGTGAGGTCAGTAAAGAATGTTTGCATATTATAAGTCTTAGATAATAAGATTCTCTTTTACAAGCAATTATATAGTATTCTCGTTGAATTCAATTTAAATAACCTAATAGCTTGTGTGGAACTTGCTCAATCTATTAAGTGATATTTGATATTTGTTACAGGTGCAAGGTATGACTGAGCTGAATGGATGTGAGCCTTGCAAGATAAAGGTTCTAGGTCCTTACACTTTCAGTATCGGTGACACCACAGGCTTCTCTAAATACATACGTGGAGGCATTGTCACTCAAGTTAAAATGCCCAAAAAACTCACCTTCAAACCTCTGAAGGAGTCATTTGAAAATCCTGAGTTTGTTATTTCTGATTTTGGAAAATTTGACTACCCACAACAGTTGCATATTGCTTTTGCTGCGTTACACAGGTTTGAAGAGGCAGAGAAACGTCTCCCAAAGCCTTGGTGTGATGCTGATGTAGCTAAGTTCCTGGAATATGTCAAAGACATAGATATTTTCAAGAATGGAGATTTAGAATTGAACACTGATCTATTAGAAACATTTTGCAAGGTAAGAATTGTTATTATTATTTGTGACAAGGTATACTGCATAACACAGTTTTAAATTGGGTGGTAAAACTGGTGGTGGATTATGGAGTAACTACCCTTTTACAGAAACTGTTCTATTTTGGAGTGTAAGAAATTCCAGAGCCCATTCTTCTATTCCTACCTTTGCCCTTACTTAGAATCTTATTGAGGTTGTCAGTGTACCCCTCAACACACCAATGTGTGTTACCATTAAGTGTTAGATTTCTTGCTACCAATTTAACTTTAAAAAATGCTTATTATACTTGACCTAACGATTGATGACACTATCAGACAGTTAGTGTAATAATAATTTTTATAAGCAACTCCTAGCAACTGTAAATATTTCACACAACTAAGCAGATTTTGATGAAACTTCACAGTAATATAGTTTGTATATCAGAATAACTCATAGATATGCAAAAAAGGTCACATTCAAAAGCTTGTTAGGTAATAATAACTAACAAGTAGTTATTTAATATTTCCTAATTTGTTAATTATTTTGGCACATTTTCTTTTATTCTTGTCTCAGTTATTATTATTATTCAAATACACTAGCAGCTTTAAACTGTTGCGTGTATATTGCTTTCAGTACACTTCAAATGTTTATCCAGTCTACCCTTGAAACAGTTCACGGACAGGGCACTAATCACAGATTCCGGCAGTTTATTCCATTCTTTCACTACACGGTTAGGCAAGAAGTGTTTTTTGGGATTACTTGAAAAAGCCCGAGTGTTCATTTTCAGCGAGTGTCCTCTAAGGTTCTTATTTTCATTTAGCATAAATATATTTGCCATGTTTGGCACGTTATAGTGCCCATTTAATATTTTATATGCCTCTATAAGACCACCTCGCTGTCTTCATTTCTATAATCTAGTAAGGCCTAGTTTTTTAAGTCGAACCTCGTATGAACAGTCACGCAGAGATAACACCATCATTGTAACTTTGTGCTGTACCTTCTCAAGAACTTCAATATCCTTCTTAAAGTAGAGGGATTCCAAATCTAGAATGCATATTCGAGTAAGGGTCTTGTATATGTCTTGTAGACCTTTAAAAACAGTTGCTGGTCAAGGTATAAAAAAGCCTTCCTTACTATGTATAAAATGGAGTTTGTTTTTTTTTGTTATGTGTGTCTCCCATTTTAAATTGGATGTGATGTGGATTCCAAGGTCCTTTTGGCATTTCACAGTTTCTACTGCATTATTATTAATGTAATTATTGTATATCAATTTCTGTATAAATCAATTATGTTGATTGCTTCAGGTGTCATCTGGTGACTTAAACCCAATGAACGCGGCAATAGGTGGAGTGGTAGCTCAGGAAGTAATGAAAGCATGTTCAGGAAAGTTTCATCCCATAATGCAATGGCTGTACCTGGATGCCATCGAGTGTCTGCCAAAAGATAGGTCGGTACTATCCGAGGAGAACTGCAAACCGACTGGTTCTAGATACGACGGACAAATTGCTGTATTTGGAAAAGAGTTTCAAAACACACTGGGCAAATTGAAGTATTTCATCGTAGGTAAGCATTATTTTCAAATATATTTGGCATCATCTGACATCTATAAAATCATCGCTCTCACTTCTGATATTCAACTGGCTATGTTGTGTATGCATTGAGAATTTGTTTACTATATAAACGATATAAAAAAACAAAATCATAGAATTATTATATTTTACTTATTGCACAACATATCAAAGTTGTGACGTCATAGCAATACTGTCATTCTAATGTAAATGCCGTACCAGGTGCACTACTGAATGAATGATATTTAAAAAATGTACATTCTTTGTACATAAATAATGACCTACATAATGTATATTTACATGGAAAAACTAATGGATATCAATACTAGCTGTGCCCGAGACTTCGTACCTGCGGTATTCAGAATCCGTTCGACCACAGTGCGTTGCTAGAATATTGTGTATTATTTCAATTAATTTAACTTTTTTGTTTGTATAAACCGATTGGAACGAAACAGGGGGGGAGGGATTTGTAAACCGTTTGTTTAGGGAAGCTTGCTGTAATAAATCAGTGAAAATTGGTTAAACTGTTTCTGAGATTAGTGTACACAAACACACAGACAATCAGACAAAAATTCTGAAGTACAATGTGTACAAATTGTTTATCTAATATATAAAATTCTCGTGTCACAGTGTTGTAACAAAACTCCTCCGAAACGGCTGGACCGATTTTTATGTTTTTTTTTTATATTCAGTAGGTATGAGAATAGGTCGTAAAGTATTTTTCAGCCTCCTACCCCCACCCCGCATTTTTTAATCGCGATATGGTTTGAAAATAAAAATGGACCGGCCAATTGTATGGTACAGTTGTAATCCGACGATAGTGCTGCATTTGTGTTTCAGTGAGTGGGTGAGGGATGCTTTTCCTCTATTTCCTCCTTATCCTTTTAACCTTTATGATGTTGCTTGTGTTACGTCAAGTGTTACTGTCAGCCTCAGATACCAACACACAATAATAATTTTATTATTTCACTGTGATTTTCTATGAGATGGTGATCACTGCCACTAATGTATTCTATAAGATGTACTTCGGAGAGTGTGCTCGAGAGCTGCATGAGATCATACCGCCTTCCCCTTTCTTCTATCGGACATGCAGACGTACGGCTGGTTACCATCCTCACCTTGTCGATATCCCTCTAATTCGGACCAAGCGCTTTAAAACATCTTTTGTGATGCGCACTGCTAAGGATTGGAACTCCCTGCCGGCGTCTGTATTTCCGAGCTCATATAACCCAAATCTTTTCAAGGTTCGAGTGAATAGGCATCTTCTGGGTGAGCTCGCTCCATCTTCGGCCTCATCCTTCCTACATGGATAGATGCTGGTCAAGAGCAAACCCATCTATAATAAAAAAAAAAAAAAAAAAAAAAAAATGGAGCACCGAGGTTATCACTATGGAAGTTTGTCCTAACATCATTATACTGACATGGACACTTGGCTTTCCTCACCTTTTCCTTCACTGATTAAGCGACCATAATTATTTCTAATCCAGTGAAAATGGTTTATTATTTTATTTTTATTGTTGTTGAAACATAGCTTAAAATTGCTCATAGGTGCGGGTGCTATTGGATGCGAGCTGCTGAAGAATTTTGCAATGATTGGTGTTGGTGCCAATGGTGGACAAGTGACGGTTACGGACATGGATCTCATAGAGAAGTCTAATTTAAATAGACAGTTTCTTTTCCGCCCATATGATGTACAGAAACCCAAATCCAGTACAGCTGCCAAGGTTAGTTGATGTTACAATCAATCATTATTATAATAATCTCTGGACAATAGTAGAATGTAAATTATTTAGTTATTTATTTTCTTTTCTTTTAACCAATAAATACTGGGTTATAATTTTAATCTTAAAACTACTAATAAATACTGACGAAAAAAGATCGTTTCTTGTTTATTTTATTACTTTTACTGAAGACAGTAAAAGTGATAAATTTCGCAGTTTTCATGAGGTAATTATTAATACTAACTACACTAATTACACTTACCGTAACATATATATTTATAGGAAAACAAACATTAGTCATCATGTTGTGAAAGAGGTGGTAAGTAGATTACCATAAATGTATGGTTTCCATGACAAGGAAACGACTTGTTAATAATGAATTGATTAATGTAGGTAACGATTTTACCGGTTACCACACATTACAATTATTCATAGATTGTGCCACTGTTCTAAATCCTATTGTTGATGGAATGGATATTTTTATATTTCAAAAACTTTAGCAGTTTAATTTTGAAGACTTTTTTAAAACTGTTGTTTGTTAAACGCTTAACAAAAATCCTAACTAATAATTTTTTTGTTCTAATAACTAATAATTCTAACTAATAATCCTAACTAATAACTTAATAATTTTTGTCAGATGTTTAATTTTATTTTTACATGATCCCTCGGGAACAGTACTTTTTATACCCCTATGTACTTTTCTGTATCCATGACAACTTGTATGCAAAATTTTATGATGATCGTTTGAGTAGTGAAGGTAACAGACAGACAAAGTTACTTTCACATTTATAATATTAGTATGGATAAATGCCACACTAATGCCTCGAATGCTAAACTAAAACGTGTATAAAATGACAGGCAATCAAACGCATGAACCCAAGCATGAACGTGGTCGCGCAAGAGAATCGCGTGTGCCCGGAGACGGAGGCAGTTTATGACGACCAGTTCTTCGAGGCTCTGGACGGCGTCGCCAACGCCCTGGACAACGTGGACGCTCGCATCTACATGGACAGACGTTGCGTTTACTATAGGAAACCACTGTTGGAAAGTGGAACTCTTGGCACCAAGGGGAATACTCAGGTGAGCATTTTGTTATATTTGAACAAAAAATTTTACATGTTACGTTTTTATAATATTTTTGTGTAAATTTATATTACGAACTAGCTGAACCCGGCATGCGCATGAAACACGCGCGGTTAAAAATATAAGGAGCCTAAGTTACTCCTTATAACATCGGCTATCTGCCAGTGAAAGGTCCGTCAAAATCGGTTCAGCCGTTTCGGAGATTAGCCGGAACAATCAGACAGAAATCAGTTATTTTGACATTACAAACGGACACTTCAATTTTATTAATTATCTAGCTTAATTATCTAGCGACTTCGTCCATGTTGGAAAATAAAATATGTAACGAAATATTTAAAGGAATATAATGCCTGATATCTTTATTTGCCCAGGTGTTGAATCTTTATTTTAAGATGCCACATGGAATATTTAGCCTATGACCATCCTGAAATAAAATTCCATTCTAATTATTGGTGAAAGATTTTTTTAAATCTGATGAGTAGTTTGGAAGAATTGCCTTCTAGATACAAACAAATTTTACCTCTTTTAGGATAATATTTATAAGAAATTTCCAACAAAAACAAGAGAATGATAACAATTTTTATTTGCCATTACTTATGGTAAATTACCAGATGACATACTGTTATCGCTCCATGACTAATATAAATTCTCTTAAAAAGAAAAATAAATGGCCTCTAAAAAATTGACATTGAAAAATATTGAATCTTAAAGTTCAAAAAAAAAGTTCATCTAGCAATTTGAGCCATATTGTACAAGAATATACAGCCATTGTGTAGACGCTTGCAACTTGCTTTTATTTATACAAATGCTCTGAATTTTTTTTTCAGTTGCCTTTTTTTAAAGGTATTATTATTATTTTTTGTCTAATTATTTGTATTTTTTTTTATAAATGAAAAGAATCAAGATATTTAAAATACCCTCAGTGCCAGATATAAAATGTGCATTAAGATTTAAAGCCGCCTATCACACTTTCAGGTTGTGGTTCCATTCTTGACGGAATCGTATAGCTCGTCACAGGACCCGCCCGAAAAGAGTATTCCCATTTGCACCCTGAAGAACTTCCCTAACGCCATAGAGCACACGCTGCAGTGGGCCCGCGATGAGTTCGAAGGTCTCTTTCGTCAGGCAGCCGAACACGCTGCCCAGTATCTTCGGGATCCAACTTTTCTCGAGAGGACTATGAAGCTGCCAGGAAACCAGCCGCTCGATGCCATCGAAAGCGTCAGAGTGAGTTTACCGTTTTTTAACTAATTAAATACTACGTGTTTCACTGTAAATGGTATTGCATACTAGTAGCCACGCCACTGTATTGCCAAATACCATATTATCTATATAAATAGATACAAAAGTCATTTAAATAAAGCCCTCGGCACACATTGCTACCAAAAGGAAAGAATTCATACATACAACAACAACAGGATAAAAGCACCATTTACATAGGTTCTTTGAGTTCCAATTCACGTGAAAGTTTATCTGAATGAAATATGTGTATCATTTTAAATGTTTTTTTTTTTAATGCTGAAAAAAATAAAATTATTTACCATATTGGTGGCATTGACAACTTTTCACATAAAGTGACTCCCCAACACCACAACCGTCAATTACCATGACATAAATTTATAAAATATGAAAACCAGTTAAGAGCCATTTTACATAATTCGCTTGATTTATACAATTTCGAGTGTTAAATTTTCCAACCTATAAAAGAAATATATGATATTGAAGTATTGTTTCAAATAGCTCAATTCTTCGTATTGACATTTAGTAAAACAGATTTTGAAATATTATTCTATTTTTTGAGTAGCAGCCAAAATGCTAGGGCTAATTTTGTCAAAAACACGCGCAGAGGTAAGTTCAGAGACGTTTTTGTACCATTAAAATTATTAAATTAAACTGAAAAAAAATACCCATTGGTCACAAATATAAATCCATTGACACATAATAAAACCGATTTTTGATACCTAGTTTAGAACACCAAAAAAAAAAAATAGATATGAGGTATAAATTTCTACGATTTTACCTTGACATTTTACAATTATACTGAACGATATTTCCAATGAAAACATGCCCCAAATGAAATTGGAATCTTGCCTAATCAGGATACTAATAAAAAAATATAGTTTTTTAATTTACAATACTACATTATTTAGTTATATTCGGATGCATTCGTGCGCACTGACTACTACTGCGCCTTTACCTACACTTGCGCAGCGTGATTTTGTGAAATGGCTCTTAAATAACTAGAGCAACATTCTTTAGATGAATTTTAAAATCAGGATAGCAGTGGAGGAGCTCCTCGTGCATACGGTCTGGGTCCTCTATTTCTTCTTTTTGCACTGAGAGACTAGGCCCTTAATAAATTTGCAGAAATGATCCTGCCAAAGCATGTTTACAAGACAACACGACTCACAGAAGTCTACACATCACTTGTAAGCCTCAATTGATAGGGAATCGATTATACCTATACTTTGCAATTTTTTTTCCACCAGAACCCAGGCCTTCAACAGCAAGAACGAGCCTCTTGATATCTCATCCAAATTGAAATCCAGAAAAATACTATCATAGAAAAATCCACATCATAAAACAACTTGTTACATGAACAACTACTTCTATTAATGATCAAAATCGAGAAACTAAATAATGTTAACACAACTGACGTTAATTGTTTGATTTAAAATGTTGTTGAATATTTGTCATAAAATTTCAAAGTTTGAAATTGGAACCTGATTATTAGTGGCCAGTACAAGTAATTTAACATGGAACAAAATTCAGAGCAAAAAAACTCATAATTTTAAATTTAGAATTTTTGGCAGCAAAGTTAAAGATATTTCTATTGGAAAGGTACTTTATTTGATTTTTCCCCAAACAAAAAATTGCAAAGTTAACCCTCTAGCCCACTGGCCGAAATTAGACCATTAGAAGTTGGTGAGAAATAACTGTTTTCAGTTATTTTTGATGGCACGAAAGCTGTATAAACAAGAAATGAGAAAAATCAGTTCAAAAGAAGGTTACTAAACTATTTTGTCAGTTAGTTTTAAGAATTTGTTTAGTTAATAATTAAGTTCAGTTAGACTAGCGAATTTTCTTAAGAATTTGACCTGTCAGCTTCTCCAGTAATTTTTTCTTTTCACGTAACAATGAATATTTGAATTTCCAGAATGCAATAATGGAGCGTCCAGTGAACTTCGAAGACTGCGTGAGGTGGGCTCGACTACATTGGGAGAACCAGTACTCCAATCAGATCAAGCAGCTCCTGTATAACTTCCCTCCGAACCAGCAGACCACGTCTGGCGCTCCCTTCTGGTCGGGTCCGAAGCGGTGCCCTTCACCTCTGGAGTTCGATCCCAAGGATGACCTACATTTGGATTACATAGTGGCGGCCGCCAACCTTAAGGCGACAGTGTACAGTATACCCAATTGCGTCGACAGGGAGGCTATCGCGCAGATGGTCTCCCAAGTGAACGTGCCCGAATTCAGAGCCAAGTTGGGCGTCAAGATTGCGGTGACCGATGCGCAGTTGCAACAACAGAACAACGAAGAGATGGATCAAGATAGGGTTCACAATATAGTGACGGAGTTGCCCACTCCCGCCAAACTTGGCAATCTAAAGATCACACCGCTCGAGTTTGAGAAGGACGACGACACCAATTTCCACATGGACTTCATAGTGGCGGCGTCCAATCTGCGAGCCGCCAACTACAAGATACCACCGGCCGATCGTCACCGTTCGAAGCTGATCGCCGGAAAGATCATACCGGCGATAGCGACTACCACTTCGGTCGTAGCCGGTCTCGTCTGCCTCGAGCTCTACAAACTAGCGCAAGGCTTCAATACCCTCGAACTCTTCAAAAATGGATTCGTAAACCTCGCTCTGCCGTTCTTCGGTTTTTCGGAACCCATTGCCGCTCCCACAAACACCTACTACGACAAGAAATGGACCCTCTGGGATCGATTCGAGATCAAGGGAGAGATCACGCTGCAGCAATTCCTCGATTACTTCAAGAACGAACACAAATTGGACATCACAATGCTCTCACAGGGCGTCTGCATGCTGTATTCGTTCTTCATGCCGAAGTCCAAGTGCCAGGAACGGCTGTCGCTGCCCATGTCCGAGGTGGTCCAGAAGGTGTCCAAGAAGAAGTTGGAGCCTCACGTGAAGGCTCTCGTGTTCGAGTTGTGCTGCAATGACGAAGAAGAGAACGACGTAGAAGTGCCGTACGTGCGATACACGCTGCCGTAACAAACGCACAACGACGCAAGCGCACCGCCGGCAACAGTATGTCGCGACGCATTTTCACTTGGCATTTATACGGGAATAATAATAACAAAAATAATTAATACACTCGTCTGTTGGTGCGCGGGCGCAGCGCGGTCCCTTGTCGTTGGATTGTGATTAATTACTCTGTGCTTAGAACACGCTTTCAAACGATTGAATTGTCATATTGATTATTATATTTATAGGAAGTATCTAGTTAATTTTATGCATTCATTGAATGTCAACGAGATGCGCGCTAACTTTTTATTTATGTCGTTTGTGAAATCAATATTTCGAACACCAAAATTAAATGTATTTTTTTTATCATTGGCAAATTAGGAGTGGTCTGAAATTACTGAATTAAAAATAAATGACATTTTGAGCAGGACGTGGGTTTCATTGAAACGAATTGATACATTGTTGGATTAATTTTATTCTTGAACTAATGTTATAAAATGTCATGTCGCTACAAAAGTTGTACAACGTGGACATACAAAAATTATATAGAGGATTAAGCGGTAATCGGTTACAAATATTTTGGCATAATCTTGCATTGATTCACAAAAAAAGCTTTAAAATACACACACATAAATAGTAGACAGATCTGTGTGACTAGATCACAGAGTACTACTTTTGATCTTAAATAATATGAAAGTTAAATTGGTTTAGTTGGTACTTTTTATAGGTTCATATAAAACACTAACAAATACCACAATTACAATGTAAAAATAGGCACTTGTGCTTTGGAAGCATTCAATGATTTTACAACTACCTTTCGTTCATTTATATTAGGCCTTTAGATTCTTTTTACTCTGTAGTTGTAGCTTATAAGTATTTACAGACAAATGCTAGTAGCATTATAAGTTACATTGCATATTAAATATTTACATAAGTTATACGGTTTTGAAAATTTTTCTTTTATTACGAAGGACATCAGTCAACCTCAGGTCTACCAGAGGGAACCGATGAGACTAGGGTGATTTATACTGCTACAAGGATCATTCGGGACATCAGTTATAAAATGTCGGCTGACAATTCACTTAGTCTTTCAAAGCTAATTCTATGATCAGGGGGCCTAGCCAAGATGCACAAAATGCAAACGCTTCCTTTGCGTACTTACGAAACGAAAGAAATGAAGCCCGGTGATTGGTTGTTGATGTTACAACTGTCACAACAACCAATCACCGGGCTTTATTTCTTTCGTTTCGTAAGTACGCAAAGGAAGCGTTTGCATCTTGTGTATCTTGGCTAGGGCCCCAGGGCACTAGATTGTTCTATCGTAAAAAACTTCTTTTTTTTATTGAAATGAAGGCACAAATATTTCACAACTAATAGCTAACCTGACATCTGACTTATCTTGTCATTATGTAACGTTACAAGATGGCGGACTTAGTTCCGATTTTTGTCGCGGTTCAAAATGTCCTTGTAACACTATAGTATGTTCTAGGTGCGTCATCAAATTAGTAAAAACACAGCCCAATTCACGATAACCACTATTTTTACTAACGGTACCAGCGGTACCACTAAAAGAACATTTCATTAATTAAAAAAATATATAATTGAAAACAAAACTCGTTTAGAAAAATTTAAGACTCATGGTGAAATAAATATCCTTTAACCGCGGTGCGTGGCCCAGCAGTTGGTGATGAAGCGAGGCACAGACGGACAGGGTCAGCGCCAAGGTTTGCGGCGCGGTGGACTCGACCGACTCACCACCGACACGCATTTCTCGCCGCTAAAAGTCTCTATAAAAATGGGCACACTATCAAATATAATATATTTGGCTTAAAGCTGTCACTGTAATGGTTACCCCATGAAACAGTGGCGGCCTTTCGCTTTTATACACGTTAAATTTTCATGGGTTTTAGAGGCGAACATCAATAGCACCAATTAGCTAGGTGATGCGAACACTTGAGCAATGGGGTGAGCCACCCATCACTCATACAAATTACGACAGACACATTTTGTTACTTCGCGAGTGATTCGACCAATTATCGACTTTTTTCCACAAGTTGGTTCTCGAAATACCGAAATGGTCCTGTTTAGAAATTATACCGTAAATCTGAATTACAAAAATGCTTAAATTTCAACCAATTTTTTTTCGACTAATTATAGGTAGATAGCGGCCCGTTGGATGAGTGGCAAGGGTGCTTGCCTAACGTTTCAGGGGCCCCGGGTTCGATTCCCGGCGGGGTCAAGTTTGGAAATTTTAATGTAATTTTCAAAATTGACTGGTCTGGATTTGAAAAGTAGTGGTAGGGCACACTGCGTTTCGCAGTCATTTGGGCAGCCCGCCTGGCGGCAGTAACCACCACCTTACAGAATACCACCGTGAAATAATCGCATATACGTGCTGTTGTGTTTCGGTGAGTGAGTAAGGGATGCCAAAGCCCATTTCCTTATCCCCTCCTAATCCCTTACCAATCCTACTGTAGTCGGCAGCGCACTTGCAGCAGCTGTGGCGTTGCTTGTGTTATAGGCGACGGTAACCACCTACCATCAAGTGGACCGTCAGCCTGTCTGTCGACCTTAACATAAAAAAAAAAGAACTCCAACAGCGCGCTAATCGTATTCAAATAAGGGCTCTAGTTATACTGGATGTTTAATAAGCTCCAACAACACACTAAACGGGCGTATAAAGCGTTCTAGTTATAATGGTCATCTATCATCCGCTATTTGGAAATATATTAGATCTCGGACAGCATACATGTGAACTGCGTAAGGCGCTCTAGTTATACTGGTTTTCGCCATTCCGTAATATAATTTAAAGTTCTTGTTGAATAAATAAAAAAACTGGGTGAAATGTCACACTACTAGCTTTATTAGTGTTTCTGGTATTATTAAAACACATTCTAAATGAGCAATTTTGAGTAAAAGCAACTGAAACAATATTAATTGTAAACGACCGTTCGCTCAGTGTAGTTGGCGTGCAACTGGAGTTGGTTGAGCGCCTGCGCCCAACTCAATGTTAACAATTTTCGATGCGTTTTAAGTATAGCGCGGGTCGATAGGGGCGCATCTCTGATTCAAATCTTTGCTTTTGTGTAAAAAGAAATGAACTTCTTAATAGTTCAAATTTCTTTAATAGCACATTGCAATGCGTGCCTTAATGATTTGGATACAAGACTTTTTTTCCAATCGGACGTTTTCGGCTCCAAAAGCAATGAAAATTAACTGGGCATACAGGTGAATTTGCAATCATTAAAGCAACATTTTTTTAATCGTAACTTTGTTAAACATAGAAACACGCCTTGGTCTCTCTCGTAACAGTTAGTAACGAACTTTCATATGTGATTTTAAATGCAGAGCATGTTTTAGTTCTAATAATTCGCCTATTATTCAAATTTTAAAGACAGTATGTAGTCATTGCGGTTTCAAGCCTGATGAGACGATGACGTATGAGATCAGACATTTTGAGTAAAGAAAGTGACTTAGTGAAAAAGTTCGCATGGAGTACAAATTCACTTGTATGAAGATTTAGAGAAAGTTAAAGTAAACCTTAAGCAACATTAAACTTAATAACAAAAATGTATATTCATGCTATGACCACTAAAATCGTTAAGTTAATTAGTAAACTGTATTAATAACAATAAAACAAAAAGCCACATAAATAACAATATTTTGATATTTGATGCACAAATTAATTCAAAAAATATCTCAGAACAGTTTTTGAAAATTATTTTTTGAGTCATGTATTTTTCAGGCAAGCAGGCATTTGAGACAGTTTTATCGAAATGGAACAATGATAAATGATAACAAATTCTCGTGTCACAGTGTTTGTAACGAAACTCCTCCGAAACGGCTGGACCGATTTTTATGTTTTTTTTTGTATATTCAGTAAGTATGAGAATAGGTCGTAAAGTATTTTTCACCCTCCTATCCCCACCCCCCATTTTTTAATCGCAATTTTTGTATGAACAATGTCCAAATAATTTAACCGTCCGTCGTTGATTGACGTCGTGTCACGTCACTTTGACGTTATGGTTTGAAAATAAATTTGGACCCGATAGGTGGCGCCACAATCGGGTTACAGATTTATTTTCGTGTTCGAGCAGGACAACGTCTGCTGGGTCAGCTAGTTTACAATATTTTTCAGCTATTAGGAAATCATTGATTTGGATATTAAAAAATACTTTCAATAATATGATTATAACGTCAAAAATAATAAGATTTATCTATTATGTAAAACATTACCCAAAAAAATGTGGGCTTAGTTATTATTTTTAATTATGGTTCCAAATCGATGCTTTTTCTTTTACGGGAAAACACAATATTTAATTGGATGATATTAAGACCTTTAAAAAAACCAGCTAATCACTAATATCATAGATAAAATACTACTTAACCAGTATAGATGGTCACTCACGTACATTGAATCCGTACCCTATCCAATTTCGCTTATATCTAGATGCCGCCTGTGTAGTTTGTCGCTTATTTGTTGTCATTAAAAATCCGCTAGAGTCGCTGCAGTCGACCATTCAGTCAATTCTCATGTACAAGAGATGGCACTACTAAAATTTATTTAAAATATGAAAGTGGGCACGAACAACGATAAAAGGGCCGTATGAACGGTATAGGTTCTGTTCTAAAAAATAGGGCAATAAGGAACTAAAACGTTAATTACTGCCGATTATATCCTATAATAGAAAAACGTCTTGTCAATCGATAAAATATTATTAATTACCTATGTTTTTTGTTATTTGTATTCATAACCTTTACATACTTCGATATAATTTTGCTTAGGTACGTATGTTTGTGTTCAGAAAGCTGAAAAACTGGGTGATGGATTAACTTAATTTTTTTGCAAAACGATGCATTTTATCACAAGAGTGTTTATATATACTTTCTATTCCGAAGATTCAGCGGAAACGAAAATAAAAATGAGCTTACAGCAAAACGTGGCCAGGTTCAGTTAGTTATAACATAGATAAAAATTAACCAGTTTTTGTCGATTGTGTTACGAAGAAAAAAATGATAACTCACACATTTTAATTTGTTATTTTTGTACTATGGTCATTATGAATTATAATTGTAAAACAAATTAATAACATAATGTTTTCTGATATAATAATATTAAATATCTAAATAAAATTGTTCTATCATTTTCATTAAAATATGCATTAAATGGAACAATATCATACATAAAAGTACTCCCAGCAACGTCGCCCTCTAGTTATTACCACGATAATAAGGAACTATAACTGCGTGATTGAATTTGTTGGTTATAATTTTTAACAAAATACACATTAATGTTAAATTCGAGACTATTAGTGACATCTAGGGAGTGGAAATCCCAATATGAAATTGGCTTCAGGCCCAATATGAATATGGAGGTTGACCATCTATACTGGTTAAGTAGTATTTTATCTATGCTAATATGTAGCGCCGAGTCTGCAACGAGTGTTCTACAGAAGATTTTGACAAAACCGATGGAATAAATTCCAGCGACAGGTTAATCATTAAGAAGAAAGCGGGCGAATGCAAAAGAAGTCCATTATTTGCTTCATCGGTACTAGAGAACATAATAGGCATGATGACGGTATTAAAGAATCAAAGAATAAATGGTTTTGGAGAAAAATATATGTTCAAAGGAGTCTAAAAAATTACTCATTTTTTATATTAAAATTGAGATTAATAAGATTTTAAATAAAATAGAAGTATAAATAACTGCAATCGGCCATGTTAACTGAAAGAAACACCAATCAGAGGCTCTAGTATGAGTTTAGGATACTACACTCGCTAGCGAGAACGTAAAACTTTTGTATGGGAAATCGTGAACTGTCAATGTCAAATTATCAATTTTCCATATAAATGTTTTACGCTCTCGCTAGCGAGTGTAGTATCGTAAACTCATGCTAGAGCCACTGAGCGAATGACATCACGACCAGGCCCAGTGCCATCGTGTTGCTTGACTTTGCTTTGACAGAATGAAAAATCTGATGAGATGTCGGTGACGTCACGATTCATCAGACGCGACGTCATGACACCTGAGAGCGTTTTCGCGCGTAATTCAAAATAGATTTAAAAACATTTAATAATTCGCATTGAAATTTAGTTTTTTGCTGAAATATTGGTTTTTTCGGTTATGGTAGACGTGTATCTACATTATGGAAGGGAATTTCAAAATCTGTCATCATGCCTATTCAGAACGTGCGAATGTTGCGAAAAAAGGTTCGCGGCGGCAGAGAGAGAAGCAGAGGCGTTCGAACGGAGAGATTGTCGTATGTTCGCGCATCTTATTTAGAGAATTATAGTCGTGAAAATTTGAAGCTGGGATTAAAAGGTACACATTGTGTATAAGTATACACAATGTAGTGTGTGGTCTTCATTAGTGTACCCCGAAGTAGGGAGTTCCTACAAGAGTGAATATATTTTATAGAATTTATAGATGTCAACCACGTACGTATAATCCATTTTTTAAGAATGAACAAAAAGGTGAACAAATACGGCGTCACCAGGGTCAGTGATCTGTTTTAGAGATGGGAATATCAAATAGAGTTGACTCAGTGAGTAACTCATTTAGAACTTGTTCGTATTGTTTAATGAGATGAATGTCTTGTCTTTTCACTTGTTATTTGACACAATGAAACAACAGTAAAATGATATATTTAGTTTGTGTTATTTTACCATTTTAACTAAATCTGAATAAAATATTATTACTAATAAGGATAATCAATAAAATACGAATGATTGGTAGTAATTTCAAGTAATCTATTTCATTAATGCCATTTAATCAGAAATAATTTCATGAAGTGTTTTCGTCTACGGTTATGAATTAATATACTAAAACATTAAAATGTATGTAGAATTGTGAACTTGATCATTTATGTAGCAATCAAAAGCTCATGCGATTCAAAATGCCTCAGAAGACCATAGACAAAAACCCACTGTGACGTCCAGTGATATCGTAGGTTATGTGACGATTTTATCGAGTTTTTTTACCTTTTTTCCTCTGAAAATATGCAATAATTTTGGATAAATATTGTAAATAATAATATGTTTAGTGAGTGCAAATGAATACATATTTGAAGGTGTGATTAAGGTTAAAACTTAACTTAACTTAAAAGGTTTAAAGTTTTTGTTCATTCTTAAAAAAATATATTATAGTAGGTAAGCTTCACTGAGTACTCCAATATTGGAGGTAGGGGATATTCCAAAAGTTTCTAAAATTGACCAATATTACAAATAATAAAACATTTTTAAAAAAGGTAAACGTACAGGCACAGAATTCGGTACCCAATCCCTCATCCTTAATCCTACTATTGTCGGCTGCGGACTTGCAGCCACCTACCAAGTAGAAGACCCTCAGCCTATCTGTCGACCTTGAATTTAAAAAATAAAAATATTTGGTACAGTTGCTGTAACAAAATCTAAGATGGGTTCAGTTGTCTCTTTCAGCAACGTATCACGAGTAGCGCGACTACAACACAACCCATTAAGGGCTTCACTGAGGCAAATGACATTTACTATAGAACTCGCTGGCGGCGGATCCAATTCAACAGGCCTAGAAATGGTGTTTTTTTGTTTTTACCATTAGAACATTACACAAAAAAAAATTTATTAATACAATTTTTTAATCTGACATTAACTTATTAATAGGTACAGGATTCATATGCGTGCAATAAGCCGTTTTCGAGAGAATTTTCAATAAAGGTCAAATTCTTCTTGTGTTCTAACTTTTTTTGTGGAGTTTCTATTACTTTAACGAAAATTCTAATTAATACAATTGGTTCTTCACATGTTTAAGTATAATATATATTTTTTTCAAAGCAATTGTCTCGTCTATTTCTTGTAACATCTTCATTAAACAATGGATATTTTTAGTATTTAGCGTTTGTCTCCCCCTTAAGACAAAGACTAACGTCAAATGTATGCAATAAGGTGCAATATTGCACAAGTTTTTGTAGTTTCCCGAAGATAGCCGAACAGGTTTAAAATTGGAAGGTTTTTCTTAAATATTGTGTAAAATATGAAAAAAAAAACTATCGCATTACAGAACTTTCGCTGAAAATTTTTATTACTGTGACGAGAAAGCTTTTCTTTGGACAGTATTAACTATTTTTTTTTTTGCAGAAAATATATTTTTCTTTATAAATCTGCCCAATTCAACATTTTTTTAATATGTATAGTCTATTATGCTCTGTATTTCTATCTATTTAATTTTAGTCTAATAAGTCAAATTAAGCGCAGAAAATAATAAAATTGTTTTCTGCTGAGTCCTCGCCTTAAATCTACTCTCGAAATGTTGATCTAACACTTTCTTTTTTGTTATTAGCATTGAATGAAGTTTCAAATACCTAATAAGGTTACTCCATATGTATTATAGAATGAATGTGATGTAAAAATAGTTAAGAAACGGTGTTTCGTTTAGGTGATTTCTAAACACGGAGCATATACAAAGAGGAGATGGCCTAAACAACTGTGCACTAATTTCAAACTAGGTCCTGACGTCATTTTTTGTGGGCGTGGTCTTGGTCAGTCTGCTGTCGGCACTGGTCACGGTGTGGCGGCGCTTGTTTGTTGTAGACTACAGTCAATTTTCATTGGCAATTTAAGATAATTGGGCGGGGTCTAACTTCCTCCTTGCCCCGCGCAGTAGTCACGCGCCGCTCTATAGAAAAATTCAATAACAACATCTCCTCTTTGTATATGCTCCGTGTTTCTAAAAAACTAGATCTGTGCTTAAGATTTAGATACAAAATTAACCATAGCAAATTGTCAGAACATAAAAACAGAGCGAATGAAGGTCAAGCTGTTTGGTGTTGCCATAACGAAATCTGCGAATAGCATGCCATAAAACTACACAGTAAGCTGGCAACATTCCCCATGTATACAGTGTTACCATAGTTAGACTGTGTCATTAATGCAGACGGCGACTGTCGCTTGGTGCGCGTCGGAAACGAGCCGCTGTGGCTTTGCGACATTATGTCCCTGCTTTAATGGTAATTATCACATAGAATACCTTAAAAAAGAAAACAAACACTTTGCACATTTTAAGGGTTTGTTGATCAAAATCCCCAATTAATTTGAATTTTACAGATTATAATTACATATAATCTATTAATATTAATATATTGATACTATTTATATATTTTTTTAAATTCACGAAAAAAGAACGTTTCACATTATTTTTTATTTTTCAATATGATCGCCCTTGAGTGAAATACGCTTTTCATGAATAAAAAAAGCCTTTATTGATATTTTTTTTTATAAAATACTAGTTGTGCCCGCGACTTCGTACGCGCTGTATGTAACAAATCTTGTCCAGATCAAATTATGCTCGAATGGAGTGCTGACACGGTGTATATCCCAGGTTATAGCAAAATTAGCCTTGACCGAAGGTGTGCTGGAACAGACCCCAAATAACAAACTATCTGTGTGCCAAATTTCATCGAAATCCGTTCAACCGTTTTTGCGTGATTCAGTAAAAAAAAGTAAAAAACATCCATTCTATAGAATTGCTTATCTTGCTATTTAAATTTCTCAGATTCATTCTTTACTAATCAGTAACACTTCAACTACTTCAGTCACAATTCAATGGGGTTAAAAACTGAAACCTAATCGTAGGTGGCGCCACTGTTGATTGATCCTAATCGCCGTCATATTGTGTCATATGTATTTATCAGCGAATTTGCCTTTATTTCTACAAAAGAGTGTTAAGCAGTTAAAAGAACAGTTGAGGAAAAGAAAAACATCTACTGCACCATAACCTTGAATATTTAGACTGCTTCCAATTTTTTCTTCATAAAGCTTTTATCCATTGTTTTCTTCTTTTGAAATCTTTAGGGAATATATGGATTCCCGTCTATTTGGAATCAAAAGCTAAACATAGCGTCATGTTAATTAAATAAATTCCGTTCTTTTTGTTTGTTTACAAAATTACTATGGAAAATGATAGCTACTTGTCAGATTTAGGGAACAACCAACAGTGCTGCCATCTGAAGTGAGCAAAAGGCAGTTTTTTACCCCATTCTAGGGTTAATTTTAAATTAACATTAATTAACCGACAGATTTAATTTTAAATTTTATGAACATTATCTTAGTCAGTACGGTTACTGTTGATCATTCGGGGCGAGGATTTTATATAAGAAGGTCCGGATTTCTAAAGAACTGATGAAATCTTTTCAAAAATCTCTTTTGGGCGTGGCGTCAATGG
Source organism: Bembecia ichneumoniformis (assembly GCA_910589475.2). Taxonomy (NCBI): domain Eukaryota; kingdom Metazoa; phylum Arthropoda; class Insecta; order Lepidoptera; family Sesiidae; genus Bembecia; species Bembecia ichneumoniformis. Next base: position 18,342,675 of record OU342532.1, read on the forward strand.
GGCGTGGAGACCCAAATCGCGTGAATTTCCGATCATCACTTGACATGGTGACACTGTTTATTCAATGGGTCATTGAAAATGAATTCATTTAGAAGAAAACTTAGCCGCCCCTCTTCTTATCATTTTCTATTAATTGTATTTCTAGCTTTGTATGGAGATCAGGCCATCAGTTTATTTTTGTTTTAACGATTGAAATTATAGATTTTACAGGGAAATAATCTTGTAATTTGGTAACGGGGTTTCATACATATTTAAGTTTGAAAGTCTGTTCTGTTAAATCTTTTTAAACTGACTGACTCAACATGTCGATTACGTGCTTCAATGCGTTAATTTTAGTTATCCTTACAAAGGAAATTACTGAAATTTAAGAAAGACCTTTATCACCAAAAATGTTCAGTGTGTGATTTCGAACGGATGTTCTATCACTTACGTGTTGGAGGGTGCGCGGGGGTAAGATTGTCTGTGGGTGGCGTTGAGAAGAGAGCGCCTTCTGTGCCGATCGGCTGCGATGATGGCGCAGCGCTCCGCCGGAGTACTCGTCACGAACGTCTCGTGTAACTTGTAACATGCAGCCGTTATCTGAAGATGGTAAGTTTTCATTGATATTGACAGAGCGCTGCCACAGTGAAGTGTACCTCGACCACCCCGCCTTGACAGAAAACCGGTGCGTGAAAAATGCGAGAGCCCAATTCCTTAATCTCACTGTATCCCTAATATTATTCATCCTATTAAAAATGAATATTATTCACCCTTTAATGTGAAATAAAGCATCTGTATGTATACTAGGGCCCAAAAGTATTTAAAACTAGCGATCCGCCTCCGGCTTCGCCCGGAATGCAATTTTTATATATAAGAACATTTCCCGTTTATCCCTCTTTCCATTAGGGAAATGGGGATTCATTTTTATATATAGAAATAGATATATTTAAAAAATGATGACGTTTGACAGTTGTAGATGCTTGTAGCAAAGATTTTGTATTAGTCTTGGCTTGTAGTGTAGAGTTCACATCACATGGATTCAATTCTCTTATTTGACTCTTAAGAGCAAAGTCATTTTATGTCAATAAGTTATCATAGCCACGAATTTTCATAATAATGTTTGATTTGATCTATAGAGATCAAATTAGGCCAAATTATAAAGCGGGCGGGTGGGCGGCGGGGGCCACTTGTGTATCACACTACGCGCGCGCGCCGCCCACACCCCTCTCGGTCACCTTTGTCATCATACCCCCGCCTCCCTGTACCGCGCGGGCGAGGACTTATTTAAACGGTCTATCTACATATTTACCAGTGCATAAACTCAAAATACAAAGTAGTGACTCATTCACGCGAGAGTTTTAATGAAGTTCTTTAAAAAAAAAAACAGTAATAATTAAGTCTATGAGTTACGATATAAAAGGTTTTTTATTTTTATTTTACATACATACATATTTTTTAAATAATTTTGTGCCCTGTTTTTTTGGCAGGATAAAGAATAACGAATAAAGGGAGGATAGGGGACGGGATACTGGCTTACTTAGGGCACACGCTGTTATTTCACGGTGGTTTTCCGTAAGGGGGTGGCTGCTATCACCAAACGGCCTGATTGAGCAGTTGAGCACGCAATGTGCCTTGGCACTACTTGCCTGAATAAAATATGTAGTAGTAATCTACCGAGCCACAGGCTTAGGGCTAAGTGTCATCATTAGTGCTGAATATACAATAATAATATAATATGATTTACATAAAAATTGTTACACAAATTAAACTATTAGAAAACCACTATAAGAAACTGCCACCCCATCTTATAACATAACATACAAATTTAAAATTTTGTTAATTTTGTGTAATATAAAGAGGCTGAATATGTAATCACTATCACTATTGGGTTGCCATCATCACTTTATATACAAGTTTGGTTCTATAATATAAATTGTAATAGTACTATAATGTATATAATAACAGCACTCAGTGCTATTAAGTTTTTGTTAAAAAAAATTGAAACACATTTTTATTATGGAAATCCAAAAAATTGGATAGTGATTACAAATTGAAGTGTATAAAGCGTTCTACCATAAAATTGTTGTGTTAGTGACTATTTAATTTCGACCCAATTTTTTTTTTCTGTTTGTTAATTTGTCCAAGCTAATCTCTGAACAACTTAAGCGACTTTCATTTTTAGTTACAGGGCTATTGAGATGAGAATCTCGACAAATTTAAAATAGCTAACAGGGAGTTTATAGCAATTTTTATTATAAATATTTGTTTACAATAAACAGGTATTTATTAAATAATTATTTCTAGATCAGTTTTACTCTAAAATTATCTGGTTTATAAAATCCATTGATTGACCACTGACTTATGAATGCGGAAAACGACGCTTCGCTGGCGCCATCTAGAACTAACAGTGTTTAAGACCAGTCACGCTTTAAAGGGTCAAAAAAATCGTTAGGCGGTCAGAGATTCAGTAGGGGTGCTCATCACCTGCTGTATGAGCCGACGATGCAAGTCTACGTCCGCGCCCCGGATTCCCTCGCGTTCCTGGTGCAACTGCAAGGCGCACAGCAATGCGTCCCGGATGGTCTGCACTGTGCTCTGCACTCGCTCAGTACGCATCAACCGTCGCACCAGGTAGCCCTTCGCGTACGCCGCTATGGTCGAGGCCGCCGACTGCTACAACCACCGCAACACTCGCCACACTCAACACATAATTTCACCACGGACACGCATCATTCAAAGCATGGATGGCTCGAAAGGATTAGCGACAAACACAAAAATTATATACACTTTTTGGGACACAGATATTCTTTAAAAACAGACAGTAATAGAAAAGCCGAAAGAAACTTTAATATTTTTCCAATACAAGGTTACATAAGATATGAGTGCAGTAAAAATATATACTAAATATAATATCTAATACTAAAAAGATAAGAAAGTGTTTTAGATTGACAAGAATATAAATATAAAAAAATCGGCGCCACCGTCATCACACAGTGTAGTATGTAACTCACAAAGTAAAAGGTTTTTCAATAGAGACGTTCAAACTTTGAAAGAGCGTAGCGGCCATCTTGATAAAGCGATAATTGTCTCAAATTTGACAAGAATACTTATTTAGTCTTGAAATTTCACTGTGGAACGTTACACGCTTCAACAATGAGTTGAAATTGTTAAAATGTATTATCAAAATCAGTGCTCTGTTCGCCAAACGTTATACCGTGCGTTGCGTCTAATTTATGGCATCCATGGCTGTCCTGCAGTCCACAATCTGACGTTTAATGCATAAATTTGAGACAACCAGATTGGTGGTCGATGATGCCTGTATTGTTGCCGTTCAAAATAGTGTGCATCAAAACCCCAGACAATCCATCCCAAGAGCTGGGTCTTTTTGCTACATTAGCTTGGCGAATTTTGCATCGAGACTTGGGTTTTCGTCCATACAAAGTTCAATAATCTCAAGAGCTAAATCAACGACCTTAGACAGCGCCGTGTATTCGCTGATTGGGCTTAGAGCATTTGCTGGCTGACCCCGCTTTCTGAAAAAAATCATCTTCAGTGATGGGGCTCATTTCTGGTTGAGTGACTTTGTAAACAAACAAAATTGCCGGATTTGGAGCGACAAAAATCCACAGGGCATTCATCAGGTGCCTCTACACTCTGAAAAAGTTACTGCTTGGAGTGGATTTTAGTCCGGCGGTATCATCGGCCCTTATTACTTCTAAGATGTGCAAGGCGCCGCGCTCACTGTCAATGGTGACCGATATCGGATGATAAAAAAAATTTTGTGGTCTAGGATGGATATGGATCTCGCAAACATGTGATTCCAACAGGACGGCGCCACTTGCCATTTTGCACGGGAACATTTAATTTATTGGATGAGTAGTTTGAGGGCTTCCTCATCTCACACGGTGAGGACATTAATGGACCACTGAGATTGTGTGACTTAACACTGCTCGACTACTTTCTGTGGGCCTATGTGAAAACCAGGTCTATGCAGGCAAATCACAGACAATAGCCACCCTGAAGGCCAACATAACTCGCGTTCTTAAGAAGGCACTTTCCAACTCGAACAGCTTACTTATTCCATACTACGTAATTCCATGATTACTCATTAATTATACGTCGTAGCAATACATAAAAAAACATGACATTTCTGGGACATAATATGAAGGTTTGCATCGCAATAAAAAAATTGAATTAATTTTATATCTAGTATAATTAATTTCTAAAATGTGCAAAATTTGTTACATTTTCGCGAGTTGTATAAGTGGCGAGAATGTGTTGCGTCGCATTCGGTCTTCTCCCAAAAACCTATTACCGAGCTCTCACGCTCGTACAGCGCCACCTTAATGAAATTGAGCCTGCAGCGAAGCCGCGCCGACCATTTAGCCGAGATTACCTATATTTCGTATATAATTTCATTGAATGTCCGTTAAAATAAAAAAATAAATATTGTGGCAATATCACTTAGGTTATTTTATTTCATTTCAAAGTTGGAACGCTCTTAACGAAAAACCCTTTATAAGAGAAGCATCCAGTGGAGTTCTAAATGTTTAACTACTCGGGCCAATTAGCCAATCTGAGTTGATATGTTAAAAAGAAAATTTAAATATTGTAACTGCCCTAGTGATTTAAAACTGACTTTACATTTAACCAAGTACAAGTCGGCAGAAGTTTAATTTATAAATTATTGATAGTTTTAAAGTATTTCAAAAATCTGTCATGTATTATAAAAGTTTATTTAAAAAAATATGTATATTTCTTTATTTTTTAATTCTATCGGTAAACAGTATATGGAGTATAATCATTAATCACTCCAGCCAACAAGTTTGGTTGACAGAATTCATTGCCATTTATTGTTAAAATACTTTTTTTATTTATCATAAGAGTATAAAAAAGGAATTTATAAACAATAAAATTTATTAAACAGACTAAGTGTTGTTTCGGCTTTCAATTCTCAAATATAAATTTTCTCATTGAAAATTGCTTTATCAAACTTGTTGGGTGCCATTATTATATTTCTATGGAAATATAATACTTATACTCCACAAACTGTTTACCGATAGAATTAAAGAAATATACACAGTCTTTACATAATTATATATAAATTTATCTCGGAAACGGCTCTAAAGATTTGGATGAAATTTTGTATGTAGATAAGATATTGTCTAAGTCTAAGATAAATGTAGATTTATGGGAAATTGGGTTTTTATGGGAAATATAATTATATATGTAGATATATAATTATATTTCCCATAAAAACCCAATTTTAGACAAAAAAGTTTTTATAACTATTTATTAAAGCGCCATCTCGTAAGTGGTACTTGTATTATTGCCAATTGATGTTATTAATCAACTGTTACAAAATGCGCTATATGAGTAAGTTCACATCAGCATAAAAAAAACGAGCGCAGCTTGGTCGCCCAGGTACTTATGTGTTACATAGATAATATATGATTTACCTCTCGTGGTGTAGGCTGACTTCTATGTGCACCATATTTGGGATGATTGTTCACTTTTGTTGCTGTACTTCGTGACCTATCCTCCATCCTTGAGCTGTCTTTTGGGATGGTGCATGTTGGTGTCAGTCGATTTATCACTGTAGACTCTTTAACTAATGTAGTGTTATTGTTGAAAGGTACAAAATCTTCACCACAATCAGACGGGAATGTAACATTTAAGTCCGCCATTGTATCGTTCGTTCGATCGCTTAATAAAGGTTCAAACTCTCTATCTGAAGTGCTGGAATCATATTTAAGTCTTCTAGATGTAGGTGTGCTTCTATTGAGAGGTGAAAATGTTTTATTGCCATCGGATTTTGTTTTAGATGTCTGTTTGGGAATGGATTGCTGTCTCGTCTGCTGTTTCCTCAGACTTCCACTTATATCTCTACTCTTACGAAGAACATTGTCGCAGTGACTTATGTAGTTATTAGTTTCCGTTAATGTTGCAGCCACGGGGCTTGTACTTGTGTTACGTTCTGGGGACTTATGGTTGATCAGTTGGCTGAGACTAACTGGTCCTCTATCAATTTCTAAATCTTTATTTCCCCAAGCCTCCTTAACTTCTATAGGAGATGTTGGACAGATCGACTTAAGTTGTTTGTACAGTAAGTTATTCTGCTCCTCAAAGACTTGTTGTAAAAGCATTTGCTCCTTCTTTTGTTTCTCCACTAGGCATGCCATCTGGATGAGTTGTTGCTTCTGAATTTTATCATAAAGTTCTCTAACTCTGGTAGCTGGGTCTTCAGACTCTGTCTTTGTTGATACCTGCAAAACTTCATTCGGACAAGTACTTCCCTCATTTTTTACTTTAATAGATTCTTTTTCCATTATTCGGTTTGAAGCTGTATTCCTGACAGGACTAGCTGCCTTCTTTTGTATTGGCTCAGATTTAGGTGTGGTTTTACGTTGCAACATAGATTTAGTTTTGTCAGCAGCCACCGATCTGCCCCTAAACTGAGGCGTCTGTGGTGTCTTCTTAATTGTACTTCTAGATGCATATGTTTTCACTAATTCACTGACCTTAGCAGTATTCTGTTTTAATTCATTAGCCATTGAAGACCATTTTACTTTAGCAGTTTCCAAGTCCCAGCTCCTTCGTTTCTTACATGGTGAACTAAGATTAGAGAGTGATTCACTCATAGAGATTGCAGTCACATCAACACCTGTACTCAGAGATTGTATTTCTAGGTGAGCCAGAAGCTGGGGACTCGGTGTCAGCACTGTGTAGGATCTTTGGCGTATTAGTTTTGGTATCTGTGAATCTTTGGTGCTACTGGTGTGTATATCATTAAGAGAACCTGTAAAACTTTTAGAACTAACGAGTGAAGAAGGTCCATCTTGATCCAGAGACAGATCAGAAAACAGTGTGGGTTCCTTTTTACTTATTTTATTGTTAGACAGAGTTATTTCTTTGTGTTTGTCATCTAGGTCTAATAATATTTCTTTTTCTAGTTTTTGTGTGTTATCGCAATCTCTTTCAGGTAAATCTAACATTAGTTTAGAGTTGAAAATTGTTTCTACAGAAGTGTTTGCGAGTATATTTGCAGTTATGCTATTATCTCTAGAAGGACTAGACTTTGTGGAATCTGTGTGGGATTCTGGTAGAGATTTCTTTTGCAGTGAACTGTTTTTGTCGATATCATTGTTAATTTTAGAATGTACTTCAGCAGGAGGCGGATCACAAAGCTGTTCAGATTCAGGTAGCTCTGGGGCATCAGTTATATCCTCTGCAGAGTCAGAATCGCTGGTATAATGTGGTTTTAATAGTGAAATGCGTTTCTCTACCTCCTTTGCTAAAAGTTTGTAATATTGCATTTCCTTGCGACATTCTTTAGATAACTGAAACACAATAACAGTTTTATTAATATTTCTACAAACATTCAACTGATTCAAATACATCTTTATGAAAAGTGAATGGCCACTCACAAAGGTAAAACATTTCAAAATAAACTTGTATACCAATTTCCTAATTATTAACAATGACAACTCTAATTTTACATGCATAGTTTTTTATTTGCTGGTGTCTGCAAAACAATGTTAAACGAAATTAAGTATCTATAATTTTTGGTGACATAAGAAAGAACTATAGACTTGGCCAGACTTACAAGAGGTGGCAATAGAGGAACTCCATTAATTTTCATGCAAGAAAGATACTGTCCAGATTGTCGTACAGACTTGACATCCCACGGATCATTCATTTTTATCTGAATTTTAACTTTGATCTCATTGGATAAATTAGTGTTGCACTACCAGTTGTTATTAGCTGAAACACCGCAATATCACACACAATTTCAATAGGTAGACATAAAGAAAACAGAAAAAGCATTTCTTTGGTCCTACCAGTGTATAGACATTTTGAAGCTTATATTTTATGAAGATATTACTTTTAGATAACAAATCGCAAGCTAATCAAGATGATGCGGTCACGGCCTGATTACGTCAGATATTATAGATTTATAGCATATAATTATGTAGAAACTTGCTTCTTTAACTATTTTCACGTATTTCTATTTCTAAACATTCAAAGATAAAACAAAATAAGTATTACTTTTTAGTGTTACTTTTGCTGGAAATGCAGTTCAGTTCAACAAGAAGATACAAAAATTTGAGAATTGGAATTGTTTGTACTGGACTGCTGTAAAAATTTGAAACAGGCAAAACTGTTTTCTATGTCTGAAAACAGTTTTGCGTGTAAAAAATGTCTGTGTGTCCAATCATTTCAAATTATGAAAATGTTATGCTTCAATCAGCCAATAAAAGTGTTCAAAAGAAAGATTGCGTGCCAAAGAAAACAAAATGTCAAACTGGCAGGTTGCCATGGTTACATCTAGCCTCATCTAGCCAAGGAACATAGTACTCTCTAGCGAGAGCATCTAGCTAGGTTAGATTGTTTTATTATTACTATACTTCATGTCTTAACCACAGACTTTTGAACTTGACTGACTAGGTTTTAGAAAAATATAACTCGGGATCTACAATTTTTTATTTTTATTTTGATATTGCTATTTTTAAAACTGATAATAGTAAAATCATCGGAGAAGATCTGATGCAGGAGCTTTGTAAAAAAAGTAACCACAGATTTTATTAGGTATATACCTACATACACTTTTTATGAAATTCTTACATTCACGACTAATATAAAGAATATTATTTTGCGGAAATTTGTATTAACTTTGACTGAGCTAAAATGTCGATACAGGCATATCACTAGCTCGAAAGGAACTACTGCTGTTGGTCTATCTAAGCTTGTCTGATGCCCTTAACATTAAAATTAATACTCGAGGAAACTTCTCAAGGCTGAAAAGAACAAAAAAAGGTGAGAGAGAGATCCAGCCGTTCTCGAGTTATAAGTGTTCGAACAAACCCGACTTTGTTTTATATAACGTCTCAGTTTTACCTCTAACCAAAATCCTTGTGTATTCTAAAAATAAAATATGTAAAATTGCTTTTAATATTTATCTGTGGAAATTAAACTTTGCTGGAGATAATCGATAATCTGATAAAATATATCTGAGGCTCTAGTATGAGTTTACGATATTACACTCGCTAGCGAGAACGTAAAACTTTTGTATGGAAAATCATGAACTGTCAATGTAAAATCGTCAATTTTCCATATTAATGTTTAACGCTCTCTAGTATCGTAAATTCATGCTAGAGCCACTGTCAAACTTTGGACCAATAATCACATTGTGATTATCATGGGACGAGCGTCTCGCAACGGTAACGTTTTGGCACCCGACATCTGAAGGCGCGAATTTTTGAATTAGAAGATGGGTGACATACACATACATCTGTATTCCTGCGTCGGCGCAGTGGGAGGAGAATAGTTTATACTTTTTTATTATTATTATGTATTACGTAAATAATTCTATGGTTGAAAATAAAGACTACAATTACTTATACATACGGGTTTGAAAATTTAAAATAGACTTTATATCGTGTTTTAGTTTTACGTACGCAGTCGTAAAATAAAAAATTCGAGTACTTAGTCGACTTTATCTAGTAGTAAATTGTAGTAAGTAGGTAAATGTTTATGAATCGTGGTAAAAGGAGTAAGTGACATTCTCAATTTCTCCTGCATTCTCCGTTGATTCAGTGATATATAAAAATAAATATTCTTTTGACTGTACTTGCGCGAACTGACGTTTACCCAACTTAGTTGTTTGGTATAATTGAAATTTATAGAACTATGAATTAAAATTTTATCCAGTATAAGTAGTCATACTTTCTACAATTAAAAACTGGATTGAATAATGCTATGGCGAAACAATCAATGTAAGTACATAAGTTTGTTGTCTGATTAGTAAAACATTATTATTATATTTTTTGCAATATAAATATAAAAACCTATAAATATTACAAAAAACTTAAAATGTGTATGTCTCCCATCTCCTAATTCAAAATTTCGCGCCTTCAGATGTCGGGTGCCAAAACGTTACTGTCGCGAGACGCTCGTATCATGGGTGCATGTAGGTACAGACTAATACAACATCTTTGGGTGCATGGGTGATTATTGTCGAAGTGTCAATGTCAAACAGTCTTCATTTCTCAAGTTGTCATTGTCTTGTCTAGGGGTGTCCACTTTGAAAAAACATCGATGTTTTCTTTGATTCGATACATCGCAACTATACATCGATGTCTCTCGATGTATCGGATGAAAACATCGATGTTTTTTAAACATCGAGTACTTTTTCTAAAATTTTATTACAAAACTCAACTAATGTGGAAAGTGACCCATCTCAAAAGAGGCCATCTTTTCATAGTTAAAATTTTTACAATTGAAGTTTACGAAAAGAGCTAAATCCATTATTTTATTATAGTTTAGATATTAATTTTTCATAAAATAATAGAATTAACTCCTTTCATAATAAGTTAAAAAAAATACAAGTAAAAGCCTTGTATCAGAAAAATCTGTATTATATTTTACAAAAGATTAAATTTAAAAACACTAAATAACCCGCAACATTTTTGCTAAGTCTGTCAAAAGAATATTAGAAATATAATAGAATTAACGTCCTATGTCCAGTGTTCTTTTGGAAGACTTTGCAAGAACAATAGTTTATTGGTCAAACTTAAGTTTTTTTTTACTATGGTCAAACCAAAGAGGATATAATATAATCACTACGTGGTCAAACTTGCCTATCACCAATTCGATGTTTTTTTAAAAACATCGATGCATCGAGTATATTGAAAACATTTCAAAACATCGGATCGATTCGATGTTTTTCATTGCAAACATCGATGTTTTCGATGCATCGATGTATATCGAATATCCCTAGTCTTGTCACTTGTAACTTTCTTTCTTATCTGTCTAAAGTAGTTTAAAATTATAACATTTTTAAATTATCTGTTTAATTTATTTACAGTTTTATTTTTAATGTATATGTATATTTGCATTATATTTAGTTTAATAGTGTTTGTCGTTGTATAACGACATGGGTTTAATATTTTTACTGAGAAATTTATGTCCTGCCGCAAAGCAAGCCCTCGCCTGCTTCGTTATTTCTGCTTCAATATTTTCGATTTCATACTTCTCTGGATTTATACTTGGATTCACATCGGAGCTGTGGGCACTAACTTATTGGGGTCCAGGACTCTATTTCTGTTTGTTCAATTTTATATTAAGATATTGCTACAAGGGTTTTATCTATGATGTAAGTAACACACTAGATTATTAGATCTATCTTTAAGAATTCTTGTCTTCTCTGGGTTGAAAGTGAATTTTATTTTGTTATTGTCCTTGGAAAAAAATTTAATGTAGAATGTGTAATTTGAAAATGTATTTAACACAAACTGAGCCCGCGTGGTATTCAGCATAGCGCGTAACTTTTTTGTTTGTAAACCGATTGAATGAAACAAACACTAAATGTTACGGGAAGCTTGCTACAGTACATCAGTGAAAACCGCATTCAAATTGTTTAAGCTCTTTTATAGATTAATGTGCATAAACAGGTGATAATTCTAAAAACAATTTTTTGACATCGATTGCATAAGTAGAAATTGTTTTTTTGAAAAAATCTTTAATGTGCACGACACAGCTTGTTTATGATTTTATTATATGTATAGATTAGAAATTTATTAGACAAGAATTGTAGTATAACCAGAGAACTAATTATTTCAGCCTTACTTCTCAAATCACATTGGAACCGATAAAATTAATAGAGAATTGTTTTCAGAAAAGGCTAGTAGAGTTGGCAAGTGTATTAAATTAACTGATAAAAGTTAAGAAGCTCTGGGTTAAGAGTTCTTAACCCAGAAGTATATAATTATGATAAATATTTTTTTTTATATTACAGGTGTCTGTTAGATCAGCATTCCTGGGCACAGTGTTTGCCACTGGTTTATACTTGGCCACATTTGATGATGGATGGAGGTCATTTGGACTCTATGTCATGGTGCTAAGCATGTTTCACTATTCCGAATTCATGGCAGTGGCTCTGACAAATCCTAAGGCTGTCACTGTTGAGTCTTTCATTCTTAATCACAGTGTACAATATGCGGCTGCAGCCATCTCCAGCTGGATTGAATGGATGGTTGAATTTTACTTCTTTCCTGGTAATTTTTCTACTTTATATCTTTTTTTTTATTAGAAACATTTTTTTGTAGTTTTTGCATTATAAAAACTTTAATAAGTAAATTTTATTATTTTTCATCAAATATATAAAATACAGTTGATTATAAGGATATATTCGTTCTGTAAAAACTTTTAAAAATATTATACCTAAGAATTAAATCAAAACAAAAAACACTTAACATTTAAAATGGAAATTGCAAATATGATTTAACTTAATTTGACAGGTTTGAAAACTTATTTATGGCTATCTGCGGTGGGATTGCTGATGTGTATAACTGGCGAAGTGCTGAGGAAGGCGGCCATGTTTACAGCAAAAACAAATTTCACTCATACTGTAAGTTTCCTTGTTATGATTTGAGAATCTTGTGAATAGAACCTGAATTTATGGGATAAAAATAAGTGATTTTAACGGACTGTAATTTAATTTAAAAAAAAAACAGCCGACTTTGATTAGGTTGAACATACTAAATGAGATCAACATAACGGGATTAAATATGTTTAAAGAAGTGTGTCAGGAAATAATTGATTCTGTTTATTTAAAGAACATTAATGTAATTATGAAATGACAATTGTATAAAGTTGTCAACTTATTTTTTTTTTTGCATTCAGCCAGTATAAATAAGTCGGAGCTGTGTAATAACGATTAAATAACACATACTAAAGTAGTAGTAGGGCACAGTGCGTTTTGCATTCATTTGGGCAGCAATGATAATCATGGTGGCACTAACTATCCCCTTACAGAAGACCACTGTGATATAGCACTGTGCTGTGATTATATGTCCTGTTTTATTTTGGTGAGAGAGTAAGGAACCTACTGTGGTTAGTAGCGCATTTGCAGCACTTATGGCATTGCTTACATTATTGGCGTTGGTAGCCACCTACCATCAAGTGGACCATCAGCTTGTCTTTGACCATAACATAATGCCTGCAACAGGCAAGCACAAACATTAGGTTAGTATTTGTAATAAATTGAAAATTACAATGCCATTTAGCACCAGTTTGAATTATATATTTATGAATCAATACTTGGAGTATCCTATCCCACCGGTTGATTCTCACCTCTCTGGATCAGGTGCAGTATGTGAAGAGACCTGACCACCAGCTGGTGACTCACGGCGTGTACGCTTTGTGTAGACATCCGAGCTACGTTGGATGGTTCTACTGGTCCATTGGCACTCAGGTATTATTATTTTTTCTTTTTTTTTTTTCATATTATTACTTTGGAATTGAATCAAGTACTTTTTGGATGAATGAATGACATGGATACCCTATGTTTTTTCTGTATCCCTGACATTTTTCTGTTAGGATTACAACTTCTACAAATTTGCTATAATGACGTGGTCATATATAAGTAGTTTATTTATTTAAAAAAATTAAAAAAATTAATTAAATATTCTACAAATATACTTAAATATTTATCAATACCACAGTACTTAGTATAAATTTGGTACTCAATCAAAACAATTGACAAAAGTGAGAGGTTTATTGCTTATTAAATAGGGAATAATATGCGTGTAGTTTAAATTTCGTTCAAATTTTTTTTTTTTCGAATCTTTATATGTATATCTAAACAATCATTTCCTTATTTTATTCCTTCAAATAAAAGTGCAAATTATGCCAGGGAAATTCAAAATTGCGAAACGAACGCCATTGGTTGAGACAACAGACTCGTATCGTTAATTAAACGTTTTGAGGTTTTTGACGTATCTATATTTTAAAAGTATTTATATTATCTATCATGCTAGAGCGATGTAAACGATAGGTTGAAAAAATAAAAAAATGCATGCATAACGACGGTATTGACGGTAGATATCATTAAAAATATATATACTGGAGCTGAGAGCTGACTGTTTCAGGCCGAAATTGATTCCTGACCGAAAACCACAAAGAACTGAATATTTTGGCGATGGTCAATTTTCGTCTATTTTCTTGAATAACTTGGAAATTGTTTATTTTAAAATTACAAAAAAAATACATTTTAGATCTTCACAACAAGACCTTCCATTTGATATGTCACATGATGCAGTTTTCAAAATATTTTTTTTAATTTTCCACCTTCCCCCCAAAAATGACCTCCCTTATACGGATTCATCTATTCACATCACACCTCTGCGTTTGGGTCACAGAAATTTATATGTGTACCAAATATTCGCGTTCTCTTTTGTGGTTTGTTATAAATGAGTCAATTTTGTTTTTCAGATAATCCTACTAAATCCAATCTGTTTTATCATCTACACACTTGTCTCGTGGGAGTTCTTCAGGCACCGCATCTACGCCGAAGAGTTGACTCTTCTTTCGTTCTTTGGCAGACAGTACTTGGATTACCAGAAGAAAGTTGGCACAGGTTTGCCTTTAATAAAGGGTCACATACCTGAAAACACGAGGGATAACGTTCAGTATGATCACTGGAGCTATTGATGAGGATCAAAGTATTTTTGAGTGACCGAATTAACCGAACGGTATGACGCCATATGCAGTCCAAGGGTATGCCAGTCGTATGAAAACATACTTCAAAATTTTCCAATTTTAATATTTTTAATGGGTTAGGTACTTAAGCGTAAGTACCACAGCAACTACACAGATACATTTAATTTCGACATAGTCATTTCTTACATCCTGTGTTTAATTGATGAACATACTGCATAGTCTATTAACCACTTGCTACAAATTCTACATATTTATAAATTACTATCGAACCACCCTTTTTTTTACGTTGGGAAATCCATCATGGATACCCGGCAGCGAAGGGGACGCTGGCGGGTTATGCCGGACTCCTACCGGCTAAAACTCAACGACTTTCTAGAGCGGCCGTAGATGGGGCGGGGTCGCAGGAAGGCTTCGCACAGAGATGAAATTTTCAAAAATCGTTTCTTAGTCGGTGCTTTTGTTATGGTTTTGGCCGTGTATTGATAGTCATTCAGGACACGTCATTTTATAAGTATTGATTACACCAAATTGTCACCAGTTAGATTTATGTTGATTGGGAAAGCTAATTCCGTACTTGATCCTCGTCAGCCACTGAAGCTGTACAGTATTTTATAGGTTAGTTCGAAATAATGATTTGTACACTACTATCAACTTTTTTTCTAAAAGTTTCAACAAATATATAGTTTAACACTGATTTAGTGATAACTTTTGATGCAGACGAATGAATTCCAAATATACAATAAATTTAAATGTATTCGTTTCCGCCATATTCTTAAAAACTATCCCTGTTGTCACTTCATTTTATTTGTTGATTAAGGTTACTTAGTTCATCAAAATTGCTTTTTTAGTATACAAAATATGATATAAAAAAAGTGTATGTCAGCTCCGACGCACGACTAGAGTTTACTCCTTTAAACGTATAAATTTGAATGTATAAAATTTTCCTATATTATTTAGTTACATTCTGCGTACTCAGATATCACGTGTCCCAACAAAAGTTATATTAATTACGTTCGGCATACACAGATGTCACTACGTTTTATAAGTTAGTCAATGACACATGTAGCTGCGCCAGCAAGTTATAACGAACTATCGTTTCGTTTCGTTCCTCAGCGCGGACTACACTTTTAATACAAGATTTCGACTTTTTTTGCTTTTGTTAGAATTAGGAGCATAGCTGCCGCACAGATAACGTAACGCTTTTTAGTTAACGCTTGTATTAATTTTACTCCTCATAAAATATCCATACCGGGGGCCTTATATGAAAATCGATTCTTGAGGAGTAAACTCCAAATTTTTTTAAAAATACGCCATTGAAGTAAGACGTGGTATATGTCACACCGCACCACGGCGTCTGCGGTTTTTTAATGCTGCGGTCTGCGACAAATAAAGGTCTGCGAAATCATCTGGTCTCAACATAATCCATTTTGTTTGAGTCGACTCCGAAAAATGTCCTATTTCATTGAATACTTTTTGTCATAATCCTTTTACAAGATAAAAACAGCATCGAATTTGACCAATACCACAATACCACTAAATCTGTTCTTTAGTCGTTCCATATTAATCGAAAATGCAGTTTATAAACAACCTCAAAATGTTACACTAATCTCTCAAACGCTATACAGCGGAAACTGGAAAAACAAACCAATGCGAAGTGGCGTGTCAAGGGGGTTGTAGAAGAACTCCCTGTTATAAAAAATAGATAGTAGTAAAAAATAGATGAAAAAGAAAAGAGAGAGAAAATCTTAAATTACCTTATAATCGAACTTATCATCTATATGTTATCTATATAACATGTGTCTTGATCTTGCATTTTATGTTTTTAATGTGACACTGTGAGTATGTTGTTGATCGAGAACATTTTATATAAGTATTTGTATATTCATATATTCTAATTGTTATTTAATACAAGTATTCAAGTGTTCTGATTAAAGTTGACAATAGTTACATCTTCGTATAGTCTTCCTATGATTTATGTAAGTAAATATTTTACAAAGTTACATTCCAGCACTATAACTAACTTGTTTATCTATTTTATTTATACATGCTTGACTATTCACTTTTAATTTGCGTTGAGTATTTTTAGATTTTCATATATGTGTTCCATAAACCTAACGGCAGATTTCACAAGTCTGCCCTTTTGAGCAACTGTCGTGAAATCAAAAGGATCCACCCCGCTCCAAGAACAGTCAGCCAGATATTGATGGCGCTTTGCAGAAAAGCGCGGACAGGAAATGAGAAGATGCATAGGGTCTTGCGGGGTTGATGCATCACAAGGGCAAAGTTCATCGGGGGCGATTTTGAACCTATGGAGATAAGTGTGATGCGCACCATGACCCGTGAGAAATGGCGTGAGAAGAAAAGAAACGTTGGAGTGAGCGAAGAAATCTTTAATATGCTGTAATGTGGGAAAAATACTGCGCGTGTGACTGCCCTGCGGGGCCTCCAGGTAACGTCTCTCCCGCTCCCTGTCAGCCCGGGTGCGAGCGACACTTTTGACATGTAAAATGGGGAAATGAAGATAGTCAGGCAACTTTTTGAGACTAGCGGCGGCGCCTGCCTCCATGTCGGCTCTCTCGTTACCCGGAATCCCCGCATGGCCCTTAACCCAACAAAAGCGGATCGCGCCAGTGGGCGCGTGTTGGATAATTGTTTAATGTATTTGAAGAATAAGAGGGCTGGTGCTGCTACGGCACTGTAGAGCAGAAAGGGAGTCAGAGCAAATCAAGGCGTCGGAATTAGGGTTGCCAGGTAAGGTGCAAAAAAAGGTGACAAGTTTTTTATTTATTTAACAAAATTACCAAATTACAACAAAACTTAAAATTATCTTACTGGCAGACATCGGATTCTATATTAAATCCTCTTTTTTATATATTTTGCATTCGATGTAACTGCCTTTAATAAAACTTTATTGCCTGAGATGGCTTCTTTAAACTTAGTGCAACTTTCACTTATATTGAAAAAAATAAACAGATCACTTTTCACTGTGTTTACGGCGAGACGATTCCTTTCATCAGTCCATACATTTCCCATGACGCTGAAGATTCGTTCCACAAAAGCATTTGATATAGGAATGCTACACACATACTGCATGATTTTCAACAAATTTGGTGCTGCTTCTTTGTTAAAAAATTTGCACCACATGTTTAGGCTGTTGCCTTCAAGTGCAGGGAAAACATTTTGAAGTGCAGCTAATTCTTCATAAATATTTTCAGGTGGACTTTGCTCCTTCCAAGGTGAAAGTGACCATAATTCAATCAATTGGCCCAGCGTAGGCAATCTTCCAGATTCGAGATCCAAGCAACTAAAGTTTTTATAGTTGTTGTTTTCAAAGGGATACCACTTCTCTATATAAGATAGTGCCCTTTGGTAAACATTCAAGGCGTTTTTAGTGAATTCTTCCGTTTGATTATCTGAAAGATAATCTTTTCTTAATGCCATATGGACTTTCATTCCGAAATATTTGTCATTCATTTTCTTTGAGATGGTGTCACGGAATTTCACCATTATGTTATGCAGATTATATGCTGTTGTTGTAGTATGTTTCTCCAACAATAGCAAAATTTCTTGAAAGGAAGCCATAAAATGATGAGTGAAGTACAAATATAGTTCACTGTAAGTGGGATTGGTCTCATTTGCAATTTCATGTTCTTGATCTGACAAGATAGCCCAAAGAACTCTTGAGCAATTATCAGAACCTTGTTCTAAGAAGTACTTTTTCAGTGGTCCCCATGATGATAGCATATCCTATCCAAAGCTTTAAACAAACTTAGCCACCTTGTAGGAACATGTCGGATGACTTCTCTATATTCGCTCTCAAAGAAATCGAAGCACTCCTTCAACTCTTCTCGTTTCTTTGCGGAACAAGAAAACTGCGAATACTTTCATCACTATATTTTCGACATCAACAGGCATTATTTTTAATGCATTTTTTGCGCAATTATAAAATATGTGCTCGTTACAATGAGCAGCTAATATTTCACTATTTTCTTCAGACTTTAATTTTTGATAAAGGGAATTATTGACTCCGAAATTGACAGACGCGTTATCTGCTCCATAAGCTGTTACTCTGCTCCATGACAGCTGTGATTTGTCCAAGACTTCACATAAATGTTCCTTAATAGATCTTGAATCCTCGAATGAATCTTCGTAAAAATCCAAAATTTTATGATTCCGCCTTTTGGTGAGAAATACTGAATTGCAACTGGAAAAAAATTTCTGTTTCCTTTGTTAGAAGCATCGGTTGCGACGGAAAAGGGTACTTCGTTTTTTAAATCTTCCTGCACAAGTTCTATTGAATATGGATATAAAACTTCGTTTACCAAAGCAGTACATTTAGTGCGTCCTCCAGTCATTTGCTTTACGATATCTGAATCGGTAATTACCTGTTTTAATACTTTCAAAGAGCAATCTTGAGCAACGTATGAGATGTGGTGCTTGATGCTATGATAGACCTCAGTCAATTCGGCAATACTAACTTTTTCACTTTGCGCGCTGCCTTTTGGTGTAAAGAAAGAATGCATTCGCTGGGACATGGCTGCTGCACTTTCAGAATTCTTATGTTTCTTTGAGGCAGCGTGGTGTGTTAATGCTTTTAAGCCATCATAAGCTACAGTGAAAGTATTTTTACATAATTTGCAATAGCCTTTTGTGTTGTCTTCGTTACATTTATTTAACCATGAAAATCGCGATTCCCAGTCAACATTATAGTAACAAACTCTTCTCACTTTCTTTGGTGGAGTTGCTTTACTGGTAGATGCGACCTCGTCTTCCATTTTGTTAAGAAATAATTATCACTCGTGGCGTCGATATATTTATGTAGGAGCGCCGCGCTCCGAACACGAACGGCACGGCTACTCTCTCGTGTAACTAAATAGCGACTGAGTGGGAGTGATTCAAATGACTGGTCTGAAAGAAGGAATGGAAAGAGCGGGCGGGCGCGGGGCTAGACGGGGGATGCAGCGCCACGCGCTCGCGTGCTTTATCTAGGTACTCATCGTACGGTGCTTTTAGGACATGTTTTCATTAAAAGGTTTTCTTGACCGGACAGACATAAGGAAAACCGGACTGTCCGGTCGAAAACCGGACTTCTGGCAACCCTAATCGGAATATCCCTTGGCTGCAGCCAGCTGGCACGCCTTCCAGATGGCAAACAGCTCTGCCTGGAACACAGTGCACACGCTGTGCAGTTTGAACCTTTGGACGTATGTGATGTGTGCGTTGGTATCCGCACACACTACCGCAGCTGCCCCAACCGTGCCGTCCTCTTTTTTGCTGCTATCGGTGTATATTTGTACAGTGTTTCGATGACATGCTGTAGCAATCGCTCCCGAGTCGATGGCCACGCTGTAATTCTGGGATATTCGTGAGGCTGGGTGTGGCAAGTCGGATATGGAAGTGGGGGGGCTCCAGTGACAGATCCTCCGGTAAAAGGCTAGTGGTACCTCTGAGGCGAGTCCTTTCAGCCTCAGCAACACGCAAAATTTCTAGATCGAGTGGCCGAAACGAAGCCAGGGCCAAAGCCGCATTAGCAGAGACGGTGCGGTGGGCGCGAATTGCGCGTATGGCGAATCTTCTCTGCAACATGATTAGGAGTCTCTTGTGAATAGACTGATTGACAACGTGTCCCCATATTCCGGCGGCGTATGTCACCATTGGGACAATCGCATATTGGTAAATGGCGTTGATGTTTTTTGGATGAAGGCCCCATGAGGGGCGGACGAAGAGAAAAAGCCGTTGAAATAGTTTTTTTGCTTTAGTCACGATATGTTGGACATGAGGTCCGAAGTTTTTTTTTTTTTTTTTTTTTTTTTTTTTTTTTTTTTTTTTTATGGTTTCCCGCGGAGGGTACACCGCCCCCACGGGGAGTATATTGTCATTTTAAACAGAGTTGTTACTTATTGTAAACGCAGAGTTGTTATGCTTAAATACTAAAGGGAGGGAGGAGGGGGCCTTTTGCGATTTGATACAGCGGGCCTCCTGTCCCTCCCAGGGTACTTAAGACTAAAATTTTCACAGAGGTAAAAGCTTAAACTAGACATTGAAGGGGAATTTATACAGTAAAAAAATTATCTTAAGAACTTGGGTTATACAATATCAATAGCAGTGATTAAAGTATACATAATATCGTACCTTTGGATTATAACTAAAAACTTATAATTAAATCTTAAAACTAACAATGTTGAGGTTGTAATCGCAAGCATGCGGGAAATCATTATTATGAAGAGAGAAAGAGTTTTACATGAATTAATAACTGCTAACATGTATAATGGTAAGTAATAAATCCTTAATTAATAAGTTATATAAAAGTGAGAACATTGAGAAAAGAGGAGGAAATTATGCACGAGTTTATAGGGACTATGATGTACCGTGATGTGTGAACATATTAGTCTATGGTTGTAAGGTGTTATTCATATTCGATCCGGCTATCGATACGGATTTTCATAGAGATGAGTCTGGGGCATTTGGGAGAGGTGGCGAAATGGTGGATGTCAGTTTTATCTTTGAATTTGGTGTTATGGGTGATGCAGTTATGACACTTGTGTTTTGAAGTTTCGTCTTTAAGTGGGCAGTTATCGGAGTCATGTGAGTTATCGGCACAGTAGGAACAGTTGGTGGTTTCGGAAGTGCAATGGGTTTTAAGGTGACCAAATTGGAGGCAGCGACGGCATTGGACGAAGGGAGAAAAATTGTCAACGCGTACGCGCTGATGGTCCACGCATATACGGGTAAGTTCGAGCATCTGTTTGTGCAGTTGGGGGATAGCTGAGAGGACGGCGTTATACAAATATTTGTTACGGTTGTTTCTTTTGAAACGTAATTGAAGGTCCGAGTCGCTGGTAATGATGTTATTGAGAGTGGGGTTTTGGGCCCGAATGACGTCGATGAGTTCATCGGAGGGGGTGTTGGTAGATATACCTTTCAAAATGATTAGAGGGCGGATTCTTCTAGCCGGTTCGGCGGAGACGGATACGGAGTTTTCAAGACGGTGGAGGGTTTCGGTTGCCTGATCCTGAGTGTCGAACTCCACCCGGAGTTTATTATTGGAGACTGCTTGTACTTTTGTTGGTGCAAATCCGGCAGTGCGGAAAGAAATACTTTTCCGAAAAGCTTCTACCGCTTCCTGCCGGGATTTGGGCGTGATCTTGGGAGTAATTATGATGGCTGGTTTGTTTATGGCAGGTGCAGTGTTGGGGGTGCTTCGTGAGGAGGGAGGGGGGATACCGGTGGTGAGTCCAGAGGCAGCTATACTAGCATAAGAAAAAGGAGTTGAGCCGGTTTTTTGTATAACGGTGGGGGTGATTTGTTTTTTGAAGACGGTGAGTTCGTTTCTGACTGCGCTTATAATCTCGTCTTTGAATTTTTGTACGGTCGTATCTGATAGAGCAGCTGGGTCGGGGAGGTCGGAAGTTTGTGTTGCCATTGTTCGGCGTTTGGGCTTCGGGGCAGTTAATTTGGGTGGATCGGTGGTTTGCGTTGCAATTGTGTGACTATCATTGATGGGGGTAGGTATTGCCGCTTGTTCGGCTTGGCGAACAAGACCGAGAAGTGCGTCGAGGGCTGATGTTATGCCCTTTTTGAGGTCGTTTTGGAGGTTTTTCGACTGGTTTAAGAGAGAGGTGCCTATTTTGTTCTGTCCGCGTGCTTCGTTGGTTAGTTCGGTGATGGTAGGTGGGGGAGTATCGGAATTTGGGTACATTGCATGCCATAATTCATCGGAGGTAGGCTGAGTTTTGGGATTGTGCGAGGAGGTAGTTGAGATAGGAGATGGCGGTCGTGGAGGTGGAATATAGTCGGCTAGACTAGAGTCGGAGTCATTGGGGTCGGAGTCGTCGTAGAAGTCAGGCTGTAGATGGGGGTAGTCTTCTAGGAGGTTATTAATAAAAGATTGTGCGGGGCGTCTGGACGTTGATGGAGGAGGGGGTGATAAAAAAACTGGATTATCGGTGACAATTGGTCCTGTGATGGGGATTGAGAGATCTCTCACAGGGGGTGGAGAAACCTGCCAGGCCGACAGCGGAGGGGACACGGTTAGTGCTTGTTTAGAGCGAATGGAATTGTTGCGGGTGGATACAGATGAGCTTGGGTCTTGGGGAGGAGGTGGTGCTGGTGTCTGCACAGTGGGCCTAGGCCGCCGAGCGGGCGACCTGGCAAGGGGCATCGTGAATTTGAGTTTGAATTAATTAATGTGGGCGGGTGTATTTTATATGACTTATTAAAATGATAAATTTATGTTTAAAAAGAGTATACAATAGCTTAATACTAGAGATAGTTCATGACTTGTCGAGGTGCGACCTGAAGCACCCAAGCAACCAGATGCAACCGGGGTCGAGAGCGCAGCCGGCTGCAGCGGAGTGGGTGACGAAAATTCCTGTTCTCTTGTTGAGGTGCAACCTGAAGCACTCAGGCAGCCAGATGCAACCGGGGTCGAGGACGCAGCCGGCTGCAGCGGAGTGGGTGACGAAAATTCCTGTTTTCCCTGTTGAGGTGCAACTTGATGCACCCCGGGCAACCGGGGTCGAGGACGCAGCCGGCTGCAGCGGAGTGGGTGATGAAATTTCCTGTTCTCTTGTTGAGGTGACACCAGATGTACCAAGGTGACACCAGACGCAACCGGTTCAGTACAAAAGTCTGAGGGCGCAATCGGATGCAATTGGACTCAACCAATAGCAACCGGATGCAACCGAAGACGATTTATGTGCTAACTAAGTTTGAACACTTGGAACTCAAAGCCGGGTGGTGGAATGTACATAAATTGAATTTACGGCGCAGGGCACAGTCACTTGATGTTCAGGGTGCAGTTGCACGCAGCATGGTTGGTGAGTCACTTTGAACGCAATCACTTACTTGATGTCCAGGGTGTGGCCGAACGCAGCAGGGTTGGTGACAAGCAAGTGTTTATTTGTTGAGAGGTCAGAGTTTAATGGTGCAACCGGATCCATCCAGCAGCAGTTGAAGTACTCCGCACAGCGTCCGCAAAGTACACCACAATCACTTGAGCACAGCACAGCACGGTCACAAATCACAGAATTAGTACTTTGTAGTCATAACACAGGGATGCAATCCGAAGGTGCAGCCGGTTACAGCATTTGCAGCACCTGACAGCTGATTCCCAGGGAGCAGCCGGCTAACAGCTGACTTCTAGGTTGCAGTCGGCACAGCCGCTGTGTACCAGATCCAATATAAGTCCTAGGTGTGGTACTTTGGAACATTTAACAACGTCTTGCAGCGCTTTGCAACCGCAACCGCAGCACATTTCCCGGGGTGCAGCACTTTGCCGTAGCAGCACATATCACCCAACCCGGCACAGTCACTAACACACCAGAGTCCAGGGGTGCTGTCAACCGCAGCCAATGGGGTGCACCTGCAGCCGCGACTTAGATCCCGAGGCTTGAAAGAGAGCGGCCGAACGCAACCGATCGCGACCGGTCGCAACCTTTTGCAACAATTTGCAACCTGCAACTTAATGGCAAAACCTAGGAGTGCAACCAATTGCATCCGATCGCCACATTTTGCAGCTGTTTGCGGCGTTTTGCGTCCAAATGCAACCGCGTGATGAAGGAATTGCACTATTTGGTGAATATGATGCGCGGAGCGCCTGATGGGCGCGTGTGCTCGCGACGGAGGTTGGAACGCGACTTGAGGTCCGAAGTTAAGTCGGTTGTCAATAATGACCCCCAAAAGCCTAAAGTGCTGAGTAAAGAAGATGTGGCTGCGCCTCATGCACAGACGGGGCCCTGGCGGATTTGGATGTAAAAAGCCGGTGCTTGCGTTTTATTAGGACCAAATTCTAATTTTACCGTTCCCTCATAGTTGAGTAGAACGGTGCGATCTTGGAGGTAATGAGCAATTAGTTTGAAGATATTGGCTGGGCAGTTGGTGTCTCTAAGTCTTTGAAGGATGGAGGGCCACCAGGCCCGATTGAATGCAGATTTAATGTCGAGGGAGATAGCGACACATAGCGAACCAGAAGCACGGCTACGCTTGATAAAGTCTAGCGTCCTGGAGTGCATGAAGAGAGGAAGTGTGGCGCTTGAAGCCATACTGTACTGGGGAAAGATTGCCAGTGGTGACCAAGTGATGGGTGAGGCGATTGATGAAGAGTTTCTCCAGCAATTTGCCAAATACGCTAAACAGATGAGCGCCGGGCGCGTTTGACGGAAGTGGGAGGGGTAGTGATCGGCAAACCTTCTGCTTGCGGCTAATAGGTGACTAAAAATGCAAATACCTGCAGATAATATTGGGATAGCCAAACTGCACAGGCGAATATTTGGGTAATAGAATGCTTGTGATAAACATGCCTGTTGTGGAGGATTGTCACACTATCTAAATCAGATAAGTCACCGCCAATTTTACAAATCAAGTATATCTCCCTATCAGTTTTTGTATTGAGAAAACGATGAAGAAGTACGTCTTTAACAATAGAAATGACTTTGCTGTTATTTACTACCTACACTATTTAGAAGTTAAGGTGCATTTAATTGGGACCTGTTTTGCCCTCAACGATTGAGGCTCATCACTTGATCAACCCAAATGGGTCCGTGAGGCAAATCTCAAACCATAAGAGATACGAGAATTTGTGCTTAGGAATTAAGGCTTCGATTTTTTTTAAATTGCAATTCAACTTTTTTAAATAACCCTCATAATACATCAGGAATAGAACCTGATCAAATTTCTATAAATATTCGCCAAAATAAAAATCATAAAAATATTATTTTTTATTTTATTACCCTTGTTATAAATTATTTTAGTCATATTTGAAAAAGTCAAATAATTGATTCATTTACGCATCCGTATTCTTTTGAATCCCTTATCCTATTTCTTCTCGACAGTACCGAGACATATTCCAAAAGACGAAGAGAAGTAAAATAGCTGTCATAATAGAGCCTCAATTTCTGGTGCCTTGGAATCATACGTGCTAACCTCATGTGGACGTTAGATGAGCCTCACCTTGTAATATGACATTTTCTTTGCTTGTTTCGATTTCTGTTTTATAGGAAAAGCCGGAAACGCCACTGAACACTAACAGTGTTATTACAAAAAAAAATACTAAACTATGTCTCAACACGTGTTTTGTCAAACAGCGTCTAATGACATTTGTATACAATTTCACAGTTTAAACCCTGCCTCAAATAATGTTTAACCTTCGCTATTACAAAATAGTGTTTGTCCTTTGACTTACCAAAACATCGCTAGGCAACCTATAGGCAACCAAATGTTGCTATTTTAAAATTATAAAATAGCAAATAGTAACAATAAAATAGCAACATTACAAAGCGTTCGTTCAACTTCATTTGGTTCAATCCGAAACGTTCCTTTATATGCAAATTTGTTATGTGCTAATAGAATATCCTACGCAGAAAATATTTTAAAATTATCTATATATAAATAAAACAGTGACGTGTGTGATTATAAATTAATTATTGCTCTAAATACACCGCCATAAGTATGTTTTGGAACCAAAACTTACGTGTATAATGAGTACATTGTACACATAGAAGAGTGATCGGTTGAAAGAATGGAATGTGTTTATCGAGACTTGTCAATCGTCATTACTCATTGTCAAATGAGTATAATATAAATAAAAATTATGGAAAAAAATGGACAATTGCAATATTAAAATAAAAATTCGTGAACATGAAGAAAATTGGGTTCAAGAATAAAAGGTAAAACAACCCGATATTTCATCACACCACTAAATACAACTTGCGAAAATTAGAGACTACATAAAATGCTGCTATCTTTATGAAAGTTGACTCTTCATGAAAAAGTTGCATACAGGTTGACTTAAAAATCGTGGATCAAACGAAACGGTTGATCCCAAATGTCGATTATAATCAAATTAAAGTAAAATAAGTGGGCACATAATGCTGTATGATGCAGAAATAAGCATATTCAACATAACCGTGTCGCAATTACATAACCTCTATTAAAAATATAAACCATACTATATCTAATCAAACACCGCTTTTTTATTAATAGAAACACTTTTAGCAAGGGCGTTTAACATTAACCACATTAATTTTACACACTGAAATTCTTAAATTCGAAGTTTAAATGGTGGATCCGCATTTATACAGACGATGTTAAGCTTCTTGTACATTTAGTTTCTATGTTTCTACTATACAAATTAAAGCATTTTAATTTGTGCCCCAATTGCTTCAATTCTGTGTAAACCAGTTATACAGAGATTAAGCAATCAGCTATGTCAGCTTGAAGTTTCCAGAAATGCATTCATTCAAAGATTACTCAGCCAATCTGTGTTGCTTGAGACATATGCCATCGCGGACTCTTTTGTAGACATATAAAAGAGAAACAATAGGGTTTTCGATGAAAGCTTCCAGACACAGATTGATTTATTCCGACATCTCCAACAACCATCGTCATATTTCATCCAATTTTCACAAAACCCTTAACTAATTATACACCTAAACCTTCCTCAGGAAGCGCTCTGTTGATAGATGAGAGCCGCATATTATCCGTTCATTAGTTTTTGAGGTTATGGCGGAGATTATGACGCGGCGGGGGACATTGTTTTATAATACGTAACTAAGGATAACATGCTGAGAAATAGCTGTCTGTCCCCATTACCATCCAGGACTCATACATTTCTATTAACTTATAATTAGTTTAAGTACCTGTACGGGTTCTGCCGTAACTACTACGTTGATAATTGTTATGAAAAGAGAGTATTGATTGTAAAAGGATAAACTTGTAATTTAAACTGATTAAAGTAGAAATGGATGATTTGTAATGAGGACGCACGACGTATTGTTTTGGTGGACGCGAACGAACTAACTTGATTTTTATGAATAATTAATTAAATGTAGGTCAATATAATGATGACGAGACGTGTTGTACGCGCTTGCCCGTACAGTACCTATGTATACATATATAGGAATTCCATTGTCTGCCAAGGCCTCTTGGTATGTTCATTAACTACATTCTCTTCTTGCACAGTTAAAGCCGTATTTCTGTATTCTTGCTTTTCTGTATTCTTTGCTTGTAGAGCATATGCACTCAGTTTTCAAGACCTGACTTTTTCCAGGCATTTCTCTAAAGTAGCTAATGTCTAATTTGATTTCGTGCCATATTCGCGTGTGGCACATGGTTCCGGTACTTTCCCATTACCGACGACAATGCCCAGAAAGTAGTTCTGGGCATCATCGTTGGTAATGGATTGCTATTTAACAAAAATGTGAAACTCCTTACTTCGGGGTACATTAATGAAATCTACTCTGCATTGTACACAAGTACCTTTTAATCCCAGACTCATGTTTTCACAACTGTAATTCTCCAAACGACAACCTCTTTGCTCGACCGCCTTATACCGTTATAGTTATCGTTATTGTAATGTTATAAATTGATGTAATTATACAATTTGTATAAAAATAATTAATTTCTAAGTGTTACCTTGTGTATATGTTGTATAGTAGTTTAAGTAACTTGATCAAAATGTCAAGTCTCCGTAGAGAAAATTAAATGCTATATTGTAATCATCATGATGGAAAATCCTAGTGTATGAACTCCAGTATTCAGCGAATATCCAGTTTTCTCTCAAATAATACACACATTTTAGCCGCTATGGGGTCTTTGCCCTGTATTCCAGTCGCGGCGTGTGTTAATGTCAAATCTGTTTCTAAAGAAATAATTTTTCATAAAAGTTTACAATTAAAAATTCGATGGATAGCGATTACAAACCGAATGGCAGATTCTGGAAATGGCGTTCAAACCTTTTGACATTTTATTTTCAACCATGGGAAAAAATATAAAATAAACTTTACTCATTAAGTATAATAAAGAAAACATAACTTTTCTTTTTCTGCGTATTTTTCCTAGTTTTTTTTTTTTTTTAAATCGAGCGTTGATGTACTCGCCAACTTTCTTGTTTTGAGTACTTTAATAGTAACTCCTACATGTTCTTCTGTTTTGCCAACTTTTGTAGGCATTCGTATTAATATTATTATTTTGTCAATTATTGCACCAATAGGAATATTATTTCTTAATTATGTTACTTTTAGAAAAAGTGCATAATTTTGGAACATTTTGCCAACTGAGGTACAGATAGCTAAAAAAAACATGGAATTTTTTCAACATGGATTTTTTTTAAGAAAACACATGACTTAAACGTTAGCGGCAAAACTACAAAAATTGATAATAATAAAAAAAACTATTTCTTTATGGAAACAAAAAAAAAGACCGGCATTATATTAATTTTACTAAAATAATGTAACTAGAATTATGTATTAATTAATAAATTAATATGCAATTCTAATTTTACTTAACCTTTGTAGGCATATCTTTAACGGCAAATTATTGTTAATATATTCATCTACCAATTTTTTAATTCGCTCATCTGTAAGCCGATCCTTCAGTGTCCTTTTTCTTGTGTATGAGACATAGATATTGTGGCGTCTAATATTAAAATCTTGATAACTTCCTTCCTCGCGAGTTATATTAAAAAGCTAGAAAAAAATCTTTTAGTAAGTCTATGATGCCAGCTTTTGGCAGGATTAATAGTTCGATGTCTACTTTGAAAACAACTGACGATATTTATAATGACTGGTTTCATTCATATCGACAAAATACTTCAAAAATTTAGTCCAACAATCTGATTCCGGAATTAAATTTTGCATTGCCAAAAGAGCTTCACTCATATGTGTGTATGGCAAATGAGCAATGGCCGCAAATGAGCTTTTTATAAACATTGCGAGAAGTGAAAGAAACATGCCGCTTTATCAAAATCTGCTCGAAATAAGTCTGGTTTGAATGATGGTATGCGAAGTTTAATTAGTTCAAAACGTATCTTGTTGTTTATTTGGCAGCAATGCAAATATCAGCGTAGAAACCTTAGTCACCTCATCTGAGCTTCCTATGTGGTCCTATGAAGTGCATAAACTTATAAGAGTAAATACGAAGACAAGATGCATTAACGTGCGTAGAACTGTACTTATAGTTGGCGAAATAATACTATATTAGTCTCTATTTAATAATAGTGTACGTAACAAGAGTTACTAATATTAAATTAAATAAAAGTTAACGAAATAATAAATTTGACAACATGGAACCTTTTCTATGAAGATATATAAAAGTTGGCAAAACAGAACAACATATACAAGTTACTATTAAAGTACTCAAAACAAGAAAGTTGGCGAGTACGTCAACGCTCTCAGGGTAGCGCTTGACCACTATCTCACCTGATGTGAGGTGTAGATGTGGCCGAAGGTGGACCACGCTTACCCAGTAAATGCCCATTTACCCTGGTTTTGAAGACCCCGAGGTTGTAGTTCTGTGGGAACACAGACGCAGGCAATGAGTCTGAACAAGGAAGGTGGAACTGAAACGCTTCGTGCGTGATCGAGGTACATCGAACACGAAGGGATGAAACCCCCGCCCACGCCTAGTGTTCCGCAAGTGGAACGGTTCCGGTTGGATTAATTCGTACAGAATAGATGCACACTCTCCATAGTGTAGACGATAGAAAATCGTTAGACATAATATTTAAAAAAAAAGAGGTGGAACACACCTCGTTTTTTGCACTCGTCCATTACTTAGTCAATAATATTTTGTGTTAAGTTCGGTCTGCAGGTGTGCTTGGCTTCTCTAATAATATTGTTGTGCCTACTTACACTCATTCAACCATATTAGTGCATCATTCTTCATGCACTGATCACGCAGCCATGTATGTAACAAATATTTAGGACAGATTAATCATATAATTATTCCATTGTGATTTGCGCTCGGCACCATACCCAAATTTGTAATACTCTATATATATATTCTATATTTAATAAGTTGAACACTCACTCTCTGTATAGCTCTGACACGAACAACATCAAATATATTTATCAAAAATTGTCCAGTGTCTTTAATCTACAAATCTCCAACTGATCACATTGTTTTCAACATCTAAAGTGATAGAGGTGTTGCACTCATTTTTTTTATTGCAACGGTAATTCGACGTACCGTCATGTACCGTTCATGTTAGTTTTTACAAAATTGTATCTTGATACGGCACTATGTCCAGCTCTGCCCGAATTCATTTAAGAACATAAGTGTGTATATTATTTATTAGCTAGCCAGATAAATCCCTTATACAAATATTAATAGTGCGAACTAAAAACAATTTTCAAATATCTTGACGTGATATCAAAAAAGACTTATCACCTATCAAATTGGCGTAAGTATGTAGATTGCAATGCATTGCATTTGATTGCGTTTGGAATATGTAAAAGATTAATAATGAATATTAAGTAATTTATTGAAACGGACTGTACAATTTCTGTCATCTACAGAATCTGCCATTTAGCGAATAATCGTTAGAAACATGTCTATTGTATAAGTATTAAACCAACATATTTTATTCATTTTCTTGTATTGGATATAAGGCCATATTGTATTTTTGTATTTTGAGTTTATTATCAAGTAAAAACGTTTTATATAATACACTTTTTTATTTTAAACACCCTGAGTCGAATACATACCTTACTTGAAAGATCAATGTTACCTTTTTTGATTGTTAAATCAATTAGGTTTTTTTTATGTTAAGGTCGGCAGACAGGCTGACGGTCCACTTGATGGTAGGTGGCTACCGTCACATATAACACAAGCAACGCCAAAGCTGCTGCAAGTGCGCCGCCGACTGCAGTAGGATTAAGGAGAAGGAATTAGGAGGGGGATAGGAAAATGGGCTCTGGCATCCCTTACTCATTCACCGAAACACAACAGCACGTGTGCTGTTATTTCACGGTCGTCTTCTGTAAGGGGGTGGTTACTGCCGCCAGACGGGCTGCCCGAATGACTGCGAAAACGCAGTGTGCCCTGCCACTACTTTCAAAATCCAAACCAGAGCCAAATTTGAAAAGTTAATTTTTCAAAGTTGACCCTGCCGGGAATCGAACCCGGGAACCCTAGAACAGAGCGTTAAGGCAAGCACCCTAACCACTCACCCAACGGGCTTTTGTATAGATAGTTGTTTTTTAAATTTCCTCCTTAAAGCACTCCATATATAGTGGTACGTTCATAGTAAAGTAACATTACATCAGTAGAAAAGTTGCAATTGAGCGAAACATCCGGAAAGAAAATGTCGCAACTTGCTTCCATACACGGAGTGGAAAAGCTCTGGGTAACTTTTTCTTATACCTCGCGTGTTACGAGCCAACTTGCGAATGCGAAGTCTTTGACATCAGAACGCAAATTATATAATTAACTAGCGTTCCGCCCCTGACTTCGCCCGGGATGCAATTTTTATATATAAGAACATTCCCCGTTTATCCCGATGATACACTAATAAGAACTAAGCTGCAGAGCCTAGCACATAGACGCAAAGTTGCCTGTCTGTGTGTATTCTATAAAATGTACTTCGGAGAGTGTGCTCGAGAGCTGCATGAGATCATACCGCCTTCCCCTTTCTTCTATCGGACATGCAGACGTACGGATGGTTACCATCCTCACCTTGTCTACAATCCCTCTAATTCGGACCAAGCGCTTTAAAACATGTTTTGTGATGCGCACTGCTAAGGATTGGAACTCCCTGCCGGCGTCTGTATTTCCGAGCTCATATAACCCAAATCTTTTCAAGGTTCGAGTGAATAGGCATCTTCTGGGTGAGCTCGCTCCATCTTCGGCCTCATCCTTCATACATGGATAGATGCTGTCAGCGTGTCGTCGCAATGCGCAGCGTGTCGCAAACAGATTATATATATATATATTTGTCTCACTGTTAACAAATTAATTTGTTAACATTATGGACACATTGTTAAATTAATGGACCGATGACCTCAAGATGCGAAAGACAGACGTCGAGTGTGGTGGCGCTGAATTAAAAAAGACCACTCCAATAGGACCAATCAAATTTTTATGGGGTGATTGATGACAATGATGTCTACTATGGTAGTCCATTACATTGGCAGGACCTAACATCTCTTCCAAAGGGGCTAGTTTTTTAAGACACTCAGGTTCCCTCATGTTTTCCTTATACACATTTTGAAATCGAAAAACAAAGGTTTTTGGAAAAACTTTTACTCCGGCCGGGATCCGAACCTGCATCTGATATTACGGTAGCCAGACGTGCGGTACACTGAAATGCAATGCAATTATGCTATACGTCCCAGCTATTCCTTGCGTTCACAAATGCAGTATTATTATTTTTTTTATGTTAAAATCGGTAGACAGGCTAACGGTCCAATTGATGGCAGGTGGCTTCCGTCGCCTATAACACTAGCAACGCCACATCTGCTGCAATTGCGCTACCGACTATAGTAGGATAAGTGGGAGGGGATTAGGAAAATGGGCTCTGGCATCCCTTACTCACTCGCCGAAACACAACAGCACACGTGCTGTTATTTCATGGTGGTTCTGTAAAGAGGTAGTTACTACTGCCAGATGAGCTGCTCAAATGACTGCGAAACTCAGTGTGCCCTGCCACTACTTTCCAGATCCAGACCAGAGCCAACTTTGAAAAATTCATTTTCAAAGTTGACCCTGCTGGAAATCGAACCCGGGAACCTTAGCGTTAAGGCTAAGCACCCTAACCACTCATCCGGCGGGCTATCATTGTCGCACGATACGACAAAAATCTTATGTAATTTGTCACTGAACTCCTAAACGGCTGAATCGATTTTGATGTCATTTTTTGTGTACTTTTGAATGGATTCTGGTTCCTGAATGGTTTAGCAGGTGACTTTGCAATCGGATTTAAAAAGGTTTGCTAAAACTGCTAGTAAGTTTAAAGCCAACATACGGTCAGAACAATCTTGCAGGTCCGCTGATATTTATACAAAAAAATTCCATTCAAAAACAAGAAGCACGATGAATAAATTGTACCTAAGTAACCCCATCCGGTGCCATTGATCCACTGTTAGAACTTCCGAAAACAGTTTAAAATCGTCTAACACTGTTCAGCCGCGTATCGAACTTCGGAAAAGGGGACAATTATAATTAGCAGTCAGGTAAGGTGCTTGCCAGTATTAAGAGATTTGCTGTAAAATATTGAAAATAATACTATAAAAAAATAATTTGGGACATAGGAGGTATTCGTCGGATTTCAAAAATTGTTTCACTAATGGAAAGCTAAATAATCGAGAAGTAGGTACCTACTGCAGGCTGTATTTTATTATAATGAATATTAGGATTCAATACGAAATCAAGATATTTGTAACCAAGTCGAAGAGAAACTAACTGGCCATCAGTATCTTCACTGGCGTCGCTGACGAAATGGTTTGATATAATAACAATATGTGAAAAAGTCTACATCAAAGTCCAACTTTTATATTTCAGCTAAAATAGTTAATGAGGGCATCAGCAATAAACTAATGAATCCTTATCAAAATAAGCTACTCCATCATGACAAGTGGATTTAATTGGAGATAAAATTAGCTAATTACGGTTAATTGTGAGGTGCTATAGTTTAAGAGATATATTGACCCAAACACAGCACTAACCATTTCTGACATTGTCCACACTGTCCTCTTCATAGCAATGAATCCTTGATGGTGTTATATTTTCTTTGTGATTATTTTTATAGGGACGCCAGAGCCCATTTTCCTATACCTTCCTAATCCCTTATCCTTAATCTGAGATTGGCAGTACATTTGCAGCACCTTTGGCATTACAATGCGTTAATAAACGTCGGTGGCCGATTACTTTTAAATGGACCGTCAGCCTGTCTGACGACCTATACATAGAAAATTGTGTTTTAGTTTCTCTTCATCATTAACATCTCAGTCGTAGGAAGACCATTGCTGATCATAGGACTTCCCCATAATTTCCCGGCAGGACTTCCGAATCCACCGACGACCTGCGGTCCATATAAGATCAAGTCTGATTGATCAGAAGCAACCCGAATCCACCGACGACCTGCGGTCCATATAAGATCAAGTCCATTATATTTTCTTTATTATGAATAATTTTAGAAGACATAAAGTAGGATTTCCTATTCTCCCGCTATCGCATGAGTCACGAGGAAATAGATTCAAGTGCACCACATAGCGAAGTAATAAATCGCGTCTAACGGAAGTACAAAGATCGGAACATTGGAACGACGACGCGGGTGAAACTACCTTTCATTACGCACTCCGACCGCGACCGCGAATCGCGACCGAAGAAAGTTACCTGCTCATCCACACCACACAATCAGTCGTGCAGTAGCCATCGCGCGACGCGGACGTGGTCATGGACGAGCGCGCGTAACGATGGCCTTCCGCAGAGTGCTAAGTGCGGTTCGCGCCGCTCGGGAGTCTCTGACGCGCGGAGCTCCTATGGCCGACAGACTCATCAAATCCCTAGTGTCCATCATAGTTATATGTTGCATAGCGGTGTCTTCGCCGCCCTCGGCGTCTGCGAAGCCTTTCGCTTTCAGTTTCCCGGCTGGCTGGTCTTTGGCCGGGCTGGTCGGCGTAGGTGCGAGGGCCGATAGCGCCGAGAGACGGGAGCCAGCCGCAGGGGTGAAACCGTATACGGGACGACGAGTCGGCAACGACACCCTCAGGATGATCTATTACCACGACCAAACGGTGGCTGTGGTGGAACTGGGCCCTGGGAAACTTCTGCTCAACTGTGAACTCATCGAGACCATGTAAGTTCATTGTTTTTTTTTTACATCAGAAATTAATAACAAATTTTTTTTTTCTCATTTGAAAGCTAATCAGAAAAATGGATTTTTTTTTCTTATTTTCTCTTTACGATAGTATATTAATTATAGCATGTTAATATTAATAGTATATTAATATATACTATTAATGTTAATTCTAATATACTAAATATTAATATATTAATAGTATATTAATATTTAGTATATTAGAATTTTTTCTTTACGATAGTATATTAACTCCCAAGTGTTCGTCAACTGGTCCAAATGGTCTTTGGACTAACTTTTCATAAAATTTAACATTGTAGCCCTTTAATAGGCGTCGTACCACTAGTCTGTGTCGTCTAATTTTGTGTATCATCGAACTAGATACACAAAATCGGACTACTGACATAAGAATAAATAAGAACACTTGTTATTATGCTACTGAGCCTATAGTTCGACTTCTTTCGAGAGTCTAATAATACAACAGAGATAAGAAGAAAATTAATTTCTAACTTCACAAACGAAGTTTTCGCTTCACGTATTTATATAATTATGATTACTTTTCTACCGATTTCAAAAAGTAATACGCAAATGCTCACTAATGGCTGTTTTGGCTCATCGCAATTCAAACTAAGCTAATTGGTAATCTCGTTAGTAACGAGGTCTAGATAATTATTTATACATTTACGCTTTTTTTGCTGAAAATGGTTTCTTAAAGAGAGATGCGTATCGAGATAGCATTCTGGAAGAGCATATGCCATTTTATAACAACATTTTTAGATGGCCAATTGCAAATGTTGAAGATAATCCAGATGAGAATGATGGAGAATATGACTATGTACCAATAAAGATATTAAAACATGACAAATTAAATGTAAAATGATAATAAGATTATTTTTTAGTGTAATTCTCAATTATAAGTAATAAAAAATATGATTACTACTATTGTTTTGGTTAAATTATATACCACTAACCCTATTTCTCGCTAAAACAACATAAGTCAAGAACTGTTTTTCACGTTTTTTTCATTATTTCTATTAATAAGCTGTAAAGGTTATTCGCTATTTTAATTTTTTACCACTCAAATACTAAATTGAATATAAAAAAGTCCTTTAAAACTCATTTGTTTGCGTATAAAACAGTTTTTATTGATTTCTGAAAAATTCTAATTAAGTGACTTATGAGGTTTCTGAAATGATCGATTCATTTGCATTATGGGGCAAATGCAAAACAACTCAGAACCATATGGTTCTCAGAACCAACAACTCAGAGCCAGTTGCATCCATTCTCTACAACATACCACTATATTCTGCTATTTTCTGTGTATATTAAATTTTTACTCAATTGACTATGATGATGGACATATGGGTCTATTTATCTGAAATAAATATAATTTCTCTTATGTTTTCTATAAAACGAATTAAAACTTTCTTTATGAGCAAGCGATATCGTGACAATGCAAGCGTCAAGTTGCAAAATGTATGTTTGGGGAAAGTGTCATAATGCACGTACGTTTGCCGTCATTGTTAGTTGCAATATCTTCGTTAATTTAGGATGGAGTAAATCGTACTTTGATTTTCCTTATTAATAAGACTATTTTTTTTTATATTAAGATCGGCAGACAGATTGACGGTCCACTTGATGGTAGGTGGCTACCGTCGCCTATAATACAAGTAACGCCAAAGCTGCTGCAAGTGCGCTGCCGAAACAGTAGGATTAAAGATAAGGTACTAGGAAAGGATAGGGAAATGGGCTCTGGCATCCCTTACTCACTCAACGAAAAACAACAGCACACGTGCCGTTATTTCACGGTGGTCTTCTGTAAGGGGGTGGTTATTGGCTGCCTAAATGACTGCGACAACGCAATGTGCCCTGCCACTACTTTTCCATATACAGACCAGAGCCAAATTTGAAAAGTTCATTTTTCAAAGTTGACCCTGCCGGGGATGGAACCCGGGAACCCTAGAACAGAGCTTTAAGGCAAGCACCCTAACCACTCATCCAATCGGACTCGTCATTAGATCATTTTTTCCAGCTATTAAACTGTGTGAACGTTGGTTCTAAAGCAAGTTTCGCCATAGCAAGTTAATAACACGCTAGATAGGCAAGGCTACTCGCTTAACTGAGCTTCATTGAATTTATTGTTAGTTTTGATTGTCACGATTATAATTTGTAAGAGATTCATTCGCCACCACGCCAACATAATTATTATGTAGTCGACAATTTGAAAGAGAATATTGTTTACTGTAGCAAGAGACTAAGCCATTTCCGTATGTTTTTTTTTGGGTAAATTGTGTGGAGAAATGGATCTGTTTGTCTAAACTTGTTACGAAGTAATTGAATTTGAAACTAATTGATGTTTTACAAGCGAGGACATACTTTAATAAATAAACAAGAAACAAAACTTTATTTACAATCACTTTGAATTTACCGACCTCTATTACTGTTTTTTAACTATGTTTAAAACGAATAGAGATTACATTTAAATATTTTATTAGGAACAATCTACTTATATATTTAAAATGTCATAGCATTTATTTTTTTTATTTCTCCTCTTATAAAGTGCAAACTGCAAATGCAAAATGGTATATATATATATATAGTTTTTTTTTTATGTTAAGGTCGACAGACAGGCTGACGGTTCACTTGATGGTAGATGGCTACCATCGCCTATAACACAAACAACGCCTAAAGCTGCTACAAGTGCGCTGCCGACTACAGTAGGATTGGATAAGGGATTAGGAGGGGGATAAGGAAATGGACTCTGGCATCCCTTACTCACTCACCGAAACACAACAGCACGTATATGCTGTTATTTCACGGCGGTATTCTGTAAGGAGGTGGTTATTGCCGCCAGGCGGGCTCCCCAAATGACTGCGAAACGCAGTGAGCCCTACCACTACTTTTCAAATCCAGACCAGAGTCAATTTTGAAAATTACATTAAAATTTCCAAAGTTGACCCAGCCAGGAATCGAACCCGGAGCCCCTGAGACGTTAGGCAAGCACTCTTGCCACTCATCCAACGGGCCGTCAAAAATCGGCCAAGAACAGAGTGGACATAAACGAAGAGTTACACCCGAATGGACATTGAAAAAACAGAGATACAAGTTTGATTTAATTATTTAATATCATTACATATGAATATCTACATAGTTACAAAGTATGTATTTTTTAAATATACTTTTAAAATAAAATACATACTTTTGAACAAGCACACAAAAAACATAAAAGTTATCTCAGAAACGGGTTAACCGATTTGAATACGGTTTCCACTGATGTATTGTAGTAAGCTTCCCGTAACATTTAGTGTTTGTTTCATTCCAATCGGTTCACGTACGAAGTTGCGGGCTTCAATATATTTAAAGGCAAGGTTTGCAATGCTCCTCGCGTCCTTGTGTCCGAACTTGGTAGGTTCTACATATTAAAGCAGGTGGTTAGTCGCACGCCTGTTTAAAATTTCATTGCTTCGTGACGTGGCTTCGGTAATCGATAGCCGTTCAATTGCGACAACTCACTGCGCGACCCACATAAATATACCATCAACACATTTGTCACGCTGCATACCTACAATAGCCGACGAGGAGGAAAGATGACCTCCCCACTGGGAGATCAGCGAACTGGCCTCCATTTACAATTACTAGAACTCATTATAAACTCATTTTCTTATATAAGTAATAAGGTCCACTTTAAAAGCCAGGCTAACACACACATTAAAAATAAAAATATCACAATATTAGCCGAACATATACATGACTTAGGAGGAGATAAGGAAAGGAGCTCCTGGCATCCCTTACTGGCGGTAATTTCCACGGTGATCTGTAAGGTGATGGTTACTGCCGCCAAGCGGTGTATTTCATTAAGTAGGGAGTTGGGTACATAACGCATAGCTTATTTGAAAGGTACATTATTCCTTATTTTTAATAAAAAATAGTAATAAAATGACGAGCCATTTGATGAATGGTTAGGTGCTTGCTTTAAGGCTTTGTTCTAGGGTTGCCGGGTTCGATTCCCGGCCGAGTCAACATTGAAAAAGAAAAAGTTGGCTCTGGTTTACTGGATCTAAAAAGTATTGGCAGGGCACACTGCGTTTCGAAATCATTTGGGCAGCCCATCTGGCGGCAGTAACCACTCCCTTACAGAAGACCACCGCGAAATAACAGCACGTGTGCTGTTGTGTTACGGTGAGTGAGTAAGGGATGCCAGAGTCCATTTCCCTATCCCCTCCCAATCCCTTATCCTTAATCCTACTGTAGTCAGCAGCGCATTTGGAGCACCTCTGGTGTTGCTTGTATTATAGACGACGGTAGCCACCTACCATCAAGTGGATTGTCAGCCTGTCTGCCGATCTTAACATATTTTAACTTGTAATATAAATCTTATATATCATGTTTCTTAGTAAGGCGCAATGGTATGTCTTGTTAATTCAAATTAGTTCCGCGTTGAACAGGTGTCTTGAACAGAGGAAAGAGTAAAATGTTAGTAATACTTATTACTCTTATACTATTAGTACACTACTGTAAAGTTGAACCTTGTCCCACCTATAGTTAGTCAGTAGAGAATCGCTTTATTACAATTTGCGAATTGAAAGGATAGGCCTTATAATCTGTTTATCAAAGTAATCGTTCAAACTTATTACCAATAATGCACAAACAACTTTGTATATTTCCGTTTTAGAAATGATATTCGCGTGCATTCAATTGCGTGTCTAAGTAAATAACTTTAAACTTTAACATAAGATGATCGTAATAACAGATTCAGGATTACTCTTGCGTACCTAACAGCTTATTATTCGTAAAGTAGCTTGTCCGGCAACAGGCGTTCCACTTCATAGCATGCGGTTGTCCTTAAATTACTAAAATTAAAAGCTTAAAACTTCAACATCTCAGGAAATTATTATACAGTTGGTTGCTTACATCCTTTATGCAATGTGGCTACTGGCCTTGCTTCTAATCATTAAAATAAATAAATATAAATATTCTATTAAAGAAACCAAATAGTCTCTCATCTTCTATATATAAAAATGAATCCCTATTTCCCTTGGTCACGGCATCACACGTGAACAGGTAGACCGATTTTAATTCGGTTTTCACTAATGGGAATAGGAATAAACCAGGAATGTTTATAAATATATATAAAAATTTAACCCCGGGCGAAGCCGGGGGCGGGTCGCTATCGCTAGTTTATAAATAAACAAATACTTAATCATTATAGCATTTTATGGATAATTTCTGTTTTACAAGTCTCTTAAATACCGCAATCTTGCAATCGTAACTCCTCGTTACAGTATAGTTGGTGAATTCTAGCATATTCTAACGTGGCTCTAGATTTGTAGTAGGCCCGAGTAGACTGAAAGAGAGGAGGGCCGCCACTCGCTCACTGATTGGATCATTGAACAATTGTCGCATCGGAATCTGCGCGAGCGCAATCCCGTATTATGCAACACTGACCCATCACTATTGCAAACACGTAGCAATACTAAGTTTTTACCTTGCCTTTTATACTAAATTACAAATAAATATCTACATATTGCATAAATTTTTCTGTATATCCGTATGTTTTCATTGCATTCGTGACGATAGACACGCGATTCTCGGAATTAAAGGCCGTGCGCGAGCTTTGCTTTATATAACGTTTAGTAGCAATTTTTCTACTGTGCGTATTAAACCGACCTTATTCATAGTAAAATTACAGTCGATAATAATTATATTCTGGCCATACTCGTGGTAA
The DNA here is from genome assembly GCA_910589475.2 of Bembecia ichneumoniformis. Taxonomy (NCBI): domain Eukaryota; kingdom Metazoa; phylum Arthropoda; class Insecta; order Lepidoptera; family Sesiidae; genus Bembecia; species Bembecia ichneumoniformis. The sequence goes on from OU342532.1 coordinate 18,383,456, forward strand.
TTAGAAATTATAGTCCAGAAGGCTATTATGAAGCACCTGCGACTGATGGCTAATTATTTGCTTAGGTATTATTGAAAAGAGCAATTATGCCATTTCTTCCTCATAGAATATACCTACTTGGCCTATCGCGACTATCTGTCGCTGCGTGCGCCCGCGCCGCCCGGCCATAAAATGCACTGTGGAGTCTGCTATTCCAAAGGCGCCCGGGTTCAGAAGAGTGGGAGCACAGTGAGCATCAGGAAGTAGTTTCCCGTGTTTTTACAGGTTGAAACACGGCACGATGGTTCGAACAAAGAACATCAAATTTTGTGTGCGGCTTGAAAAGAATACAATGGAAACCTACCAGATGCTTCAATAGACTTTCAACGATTATTGCTTATCGAGATCACAAATCGTTCAAGGAAGAGGTCGCCGATGAACTCGCTCTGGACGCCCAACAACGGCAAAAAGCGTGTGCACGAAATTTTGCGTCCAAACCGTCGTATTGGCATCCAATAAATCGCTGACTACCTAAACTGTTACCATCTGCGGTGACTCGATAAATCTCCAGCCACACGGCCTTCATCGTCATCGAATATCTGGCTCGGTGCAAGACCCCAGTGGTTCCCCAGCTCACTTGCAGTCCTAGCGTAGCTTCCTGTGATTACTTTTTGATTCCCTCTTGAAGGGAAAGCTCAAAGGAAATCATTGGTGTCCGTGGAGAACATTTTAGCTCACGTTACAAGGTTCCTAAAACTCAAGGACTTCAAGGCGCGGAAGCCTGTAAGGAAGATACATTTCCACAAGTTAATAGGACCCATTTGAGGAATTTTAAAGATTTTTAAAATCGGATCAATAAATAAGTTTTTATCCGCATTATTTTTGGAATTCATTCCATATACCATGTACCGACCTTCATTCCGAACTGGTGGTAAATGCAAAATAATTAACTAGATAGGGACCAAAATTTAGTTTTATACAATGAAATTATTTTTATTTTATTAAATTTATTTGAAGCGGCTTTGTAACATTCTAACATTCGAAATTCCGATGCGTGATTGTTCCTTCGCCAATACAGCCGTTTGTGAGGAGATGTCCCCAAACCGAATGACAAACAATGTAATTAGACTACATTTTAAAAATAGCCTTTTGTAACCTTACAAAAAGGTTTTTGTTTTCAAATTAACTTAATATCGACTTAATTGATTACATTTTTAATAAGTTTCCTAGAATGTACCTACAGCATTAGAGCCGTTTATTTTTCATACTTTTGTTCTTATTTTAATGACAAATAAATAGGAGATAATACAATATTTGCAGCCTAGAAGTTTTATTTTTTATTATTCTTTTTTAAAAAGGGACGGCAGGCAAGTTGACGGTCCACCTGGTCATAAATGGTTATCGCCTTTTATAAACACGAGCAACGCCAAGAGCATGCAAGTCGCGCTCCTTTTTTTTTTTTTTTTTTTTTTTGCGTGGGAAAATCTGCGAGCCAGATCCCCACCGACCATGGGGACATCAGTGGGGTATGTGGGACTTCTACCCACTAAAAACCCACGGTGCTTCCTCGCGCCGTCTATGGGCGGGGGGGTAAGGGATCGTGGAAAACATGCATCTGCCTCCCCCGCCAGACGAGGCCCGCGCACTTGCGGGCTCCACCTCGATTAGGCGCGGAGTTTGATCTCCGCGCCGTGGAGAGACATGCCGGAAACACACAGCACGTCTTCCATCGTTGCCCGGTGTTGTGATGACGGCGGACAACCCCATGTCCACCGCCCCCGGGCGAAGCTGCACGAGCCGCCCATTCTCACCTCTCGCAGCGGGCAGTCAGCGAGGGGCTTCACCTCTGAAGCACCCCATTACCTCTTCTCTGCGGCACAACCTACCACAGAGTCGGAGGCCGCTTCCACCTGAAACTCTCGGATAACCCCTGTTCATGTGGCCGCTCATCTCTACGACATTAAGGGTGGGCGGCCCAAAGGGGGTTTCCATCTGACATTTCCACAGCAATCGCGGCAGCCCGAGAGACGGACTCCACCTCGTGTTGTCGTCGCGGAAGAGTTACTAGGCCGGGTGACGAGGCCGGGTGTTCACTCTTCCGGACGACTGCGAAGGGCGGTTACTAGGCCGGTGGCCCTAACCGGGTCTTCACCACCCCCCACAAGGCCACGATTGCGGTACTCTGCCAGACGGTCCTTCCCTGCCATAAAGCTCCGTCTTCGCGTGCGTTGCCCGACTACCACTGAGCGACAGAGCCATCCGAGAGAATCCGCCCGCTGCGACCCGCGCCGGTCCTCATGCGCAAAACCGAGACCCATACCTCGGTCCGACGAACAAGGACCGGGGGTGCCGTCTCTCATCGGCCCACACCCGCATGAGCCGAGTACGGATCCTCGGCTCAGCGAGCGGTGACCGGCGAAGCTCCAACTGACCGTTGGAGCCTCCCAGCAAACGCTCCGCCACGAGCTCCGATGTTCGGAGTTCGCTCGGAGCCCTCACGGGTGTGCTTCCTTAGTTCCCCAGCGACAATCCGGTCAGCCAAGCGAAGGCCGGTGACCCCACCGACCCCTGCAACCGTCCGGATTGGCGAGGGTTAAGCCCCCCCACCGCGACAAGGTCCCAGCACACCTAGGGGGGGGTCCCAGCACACCTAGGGGGGGGCAAGTCGCGCTCCTAACTCTCGACAGAATAGGGAAGAGAAACTCTGGAATCCTTTACAGGAGTAAAGAATGATACTTTACATCTGGAATACTTTACATCAAAACCACACAGCACAAAGTTAGTGCAATGAACCCTCATATCCTAACTATTTCATAAAAGAAAAAGTGGGTTTGTTTGTTTGTTTGTTTCTTACGCTTTCACGCTTTAATTACTTAACCGATCATCATGAAATTTTGGATACACGTTGTAAGAAATATAGAAAAGGACATAGGCTACCTTTCATCCACAATAAAAGTACTATTCCCGAAAGATCGTCTACAGATCAAAAAATCAAAAATATACTATGAGCAATAAAGGTTGAATAAATATTTTAACAACTACAAAGGGGATAAACTACATAATAAAGGGGAGCTGACGAAGTCGCGCGCAAAAGCTAGTCGGAAAAATTCCACTCGTTAAATATTAAATTGTGTTACTGAACCCTCGTCCACAGACAAACGCTAAATACTAAAAATATCCATTGTTTAATGAAGATGTTACAAGAAATAGACAACACAATTACTTTGAAAAAAATATATATTATACTTAAAACACGTGAAGAACCAAACTCCACAAAAAAAGTTAGAACACAAGAAGAATTTGACTTTTATTGAAAATTCTCTCGAAAACGGCTTATTGCGCGCATATGAATCCTGTACCGGACACGTTACCGGCACCGTTTGCTGGGATTGGAGGAAAACACCACGTAACTAGATCAATGTATTCAGAGCGGGCTTAGGCTCAGAGTCTCAGCGGGAGCGGTCTGTTCGTGCCACTTCGCGTCCTATACCCCGACTGGTTGCCTACTACGCGCACTACACTATTCTTCCCGGTCTCTTCATACGACCGCGTTGTTCAGGCCTCTTCATACGGCCAGGAATTCACACACACCTTTTCTTCAGCCTTTTCGCGGCTATTCTTCGGGCCTCTTCATACGGCCAGGTCGGTGACTCCTTTGCGATCGTGGAAGTGGAAGTGAGTTTGGCTAGGAAGTCGGCGCGTTTATGTAGAGCGTATCCCCACCAAGATTCTCTCAATTCGCGGAATTATCCCCACTCTTCCTAAGCCCGCTCTGTGTCTTTATTCATTATTTACATCTGTGAGTTTCATTTTTTATCTTATCCTAATGAAATTTCTACAGGATATTTCCCCTATCTTATTCTACATATTTACAATTTATTTACAAGAAATATCCGTTCTAAGGACGTGTAGCGAGACGGCAAAGGTAAAGTTTAGGGTCCCCCTGTTGCCGTCTCGCTCTAACCTGTTGTCTTCGTCTTTTTATTATTATTATTTACAATTCTATATTTCGTCGCGTACAAATCCTGTACCTATTAATAAGTTAATGTCAGTTTAAAAAATTGTATTAATAATTTTTTTTTGCGCATTGTTCTAATGGTAAAAACAAAAAAACACCATTTCTAGGCCCGTTGAATTGTCTCCGCCGCCAGCGTGTTCTATTGTAAATGTCATTTGCCTCAGTGAAGCCCTTAAGTAATGATTCTGCTGCAACTGTGTTTGTGGCTCATGTAAGTCCTTAGACCGATTGGTGTCAATGCCGAAATGGTCGGTTGCTGCTACCAATTATGTATCAAATGTTAGATAACATTTGATCCACATTGAAATGTCTATCGCAGAAACCGATGGTATGGACGAGTTGTCTTCTTCTGAAGCTTTTCACTAAATTAGTACTAATTTAGTAATGGCATGGCACACTGTGTTTTGCAGTCTGGCGGAAGTGACCACAATCTTACACAAAACCACCGTGAAATAAGGGATGCCAGATACTCTATTCTCTGATTAATCCCTTATCCTTATTAATCCTACTAAGGTCGGCAAGGCACTGCAGTCCCGTGACGTTGCTTGTGTCGTTGTTATTTCTTCTTTAATTCCTAGTCATCATTTCGTATCCAAAGAACTTCAGCAAAATACAAACTTTCAGATATACGCCTTGTAATCGTCTAATCAAGCATTTAAAAAAAATACTGATAATACCACAAAAGGAGCGCACGTGCGCATAGACACATAGACACATTTTTTCAATGTTAAAATCGGCAGACAGGTTGACGATTCACTTGATGGTAAGTAGCTTCCGTTGCCTTTAACACAAGCAAAGGCACGGGTGGTGTAATTGTTGCTTTGGACTACAGTAGAATTAAGGATAAGGGATTGGGAGTGGATAGGGAAATGAGCTCTGGCATCCCTTACTCATTCTCCGAAACACAACATCACTTGTGTTGTGTTCACGGTGGTGTTCCGCCAGACGGGCGACCCAAATGACTGCGAAACGCACTACTTTTCAGATCCAGACCAAGGCCAAATTCATTTTTCAAAGTTGATGGGTGGTTATGCAAGCACCCTAACCACTCATCCAATGGCTCGTCTACATTTATAAATATATTTACCACACATTTTCATCATCACCGCTTTTAATCATAGGACGAAGGCTTCCTCATAAATTTCCAGTAGGTTTCACCGTTTACCCATAGCTTAGATCATCTGCTTATTTTGCGAGTGGACGACCTACGCTGCGCTTGCTTGGCCCGTGGTCTCCATTCCAGGACTTTCCTCTTTTAATTTAATTAAGTAATCAATACGTACTTATCTAATTACCACACATTTTTTTACATAGGCAATCATATTGTCATTGATAAAATAGATGTTTAGAAAATAGAACTTTGGGGAATGTAGATTTTTAAACCTGTTTTTGTTTTTAAAGTTTTTATTTTTCAATTAATTTCTTAATATTTTTGATTGCGACTGTACAATGTTGATGGAGATTGAATGGAAACATAAAATTGTGCAACTGCAACCAAATCTAGCACAAGGATGGCGACCGGACCGACTTAACATACACTTAACATTCAAACCACCAAATCTACGTTATATCTACCAAACTCGCTTTGACTTCATAGACTAGTTTCTATCGTCATGCATCAGTTTCATGGCATCTTTTATTTTTCGAATTTTTGACGTGGATGTTTAAATCATTTTGATCAGCCCCTTTGAATCTTTCGGCAAATTCAAAAGAAAAAACGTAACACATCTTCAAGAGTCGTCGATAACAGTTTTGCTATTTTCTGTGCGAGCGAAAGTAACATTTTTGTTGTTTAGTAAAACTGAATTGTGAGATTTTTTATTTTTTTTATCTTGACAAACTTTCCACAGTTCCATACTTAGGTAATTCGCAAAGACATTCCAAATTTAAAATTATATCCATCCTCCATTCCATCCACTGGATTTCATGATAAATATAAGTAACATGGAATCCATAATATTATGCCTAAATGCGATACTGGGTTGTTTGTTATGCTTTCACGCCTTAACTACACAATCGATCATCACGAAATTTAATGCACATTGTCAGAGGTACAGAAAAGGACATTAAGCTATCTTTTTTCTAGAAAAAAAAAAACGGGACAAGTGCGAGTTGAACTCACGTGAAGAGGGTTCCGTACGATGTTACCTATCCGCACAATATTTACTGATTTATCATGTTATTTTAATATCATGGACTTTTTATAATTTTTCCTATAATCTATAAGTAGAAAACTAATTTCTGTATTTTTTTTTAATTTTAGGTTCAGTAGTTTCGGAGATAAGGGGGGGGGGGAATGGTCTGATAGACGGACACACGAGTGATCCTATAAGGGTTCCTAAAAAAGTACTGTTTCCGAGGGGCTCGGTGAAGTCGCAAGCGAAGCTATTACAAAATAAATCAGTTTTCAATTTTCAAGTAATAATAAGTTTTAGTACGGCAGTAGATATAACCATTCAATCTTTATTGAGCATTTATTTTTGTCAGGCGTTGAAGTTTTTTAGATGATCCCTCGGGAACAGTACTTTTTTCTGGATGATTTTTTTTTAATGTTAAGATCGGCAGACAGGCTGATGGCCCACTTGATAGTAGGTGGCTACGGTCGCATAACACAAGCAACGCCAAAGCTGCTGCAAGTGCGCTGCCGACTACAGTAGGATTAAGGATAAGGGATTAGGAGGGAGGATAGGCAAATGGATCCTGGCATCCCTTACTCACTCACCGAAACGCAACAGCACACGTGCTGTTATTTCACGGTGGTACTGTATCCCTGACAATAGGCATGCGAATTTCATTGATGACAAACAAACAAACTCACTATCGCATTTACATATAAGTTTCGTTAGGACAATACCATTACATAGAGAGTAAGTTGAATGTTTTCTTTACATTTGCATTCCTAAAACTAATTAACAGTGTACACCTAATACTGATTTCTTAAAAGAGAAACTGCGGTTCTCTTCATTTTGTATGCATTAAACGACATTGCGATGCTTGAAGATTTACGTGGCAAATTGACGCGATGAAAACTATTCTGCGAAATACTTGTTAAACTTTTAATAGTCTAATTAACTTTTAACGACATCATATTTAACTAAACGGGCATCAAATTTCATACTAAATATTGTGGTTAAGTACATTTTATGAAATAATTTTGTATTTTCACCTTTGACATCTTCCTTCAACTCTTGCAACATAATGTATGTATGTTGCTCGTATGATAATGTGACACATTACTTTAATTTTTAGCTATGTATATATGGGGGCCTAGCCAAGATGCAAACTATTGCAAACGCTTCCTTTGCGTACTTACGAAACGAAAGAAATAAAGCCCGGTGATTGGTTGTTGTGACAGTTGTAACTTCAACAACCAATCACCGGGCTTTCTTCAAGCGCTTCCTTTGCGTACTTACGAAACGAAAGAAATAAAGCTCGGTGATTGGTTGTTGTAATAGTTGTAACTTCAACAACCAATCACCGGGCTTTATTTCTTTCGTTTTGTAAGTACGCAAAGGAAGCGTTTGCAACAGTTTGCATCTTGGCTAGGGCCCATGATCTACATTAGATAAGTATAAAGAAGACATATAAGTATTCGAGTTTTAAAATTTGTTAAATTTGTTAAATGTTCTATACGAGGGGTAGGTTATCTAGTTATTTCGTTCTTCTCGAAGCGAGCTGTAAAAAAAATATATCTGCAACTGTATGTTCGGCAGAGCAAAAAAAAAAAACAAGATCCCTTTTTCAGTTGTTATTCAGACTTGTTTTGGGTCTTTACGATCTAGAAAGGAGATTAATCAGTTTTGTATGGAGATCGGGCCATGGTATTTTCGTTTTAACGGTTAAAACTTGTACCATTAGGTAAGAAGAAATTATAGATTTTACTAGGAAAATATCTTGTAATTTGGTAATAGATATATTTAACTTAAAGTATTAACAAATCCAATTGTTTCAATAAAGTAATTAATTTTTAATTTTTGAATTTTATCCCCATTTACAAAATCTGAAATATTCACAGAAAGTACTGACTTTTATTAGGTACCAAAATCTCCAAAGTGTAAGTTAAAATAAAAAAGTGACCTGGTTTTGAACGTTTTGTTTTTCGCTAAGAATTCAAGCATTTCTTTTGACCTGATTGACATTGGCTTTCATTATTTGCAAGTACTTTTAGAAACGCATCTGTTTGTTCGTCTCGTTTAGGCTGCTTACTTCTCATAGGTAGGTACATGTCAGTGGGTGATACCTTACACGCCTACTTAGTTAATATTAGAGTTGTCACACTACGACAATACCTACTGACATTTCCTGGTTTTTTATTATTGTTTTTTTTTATAACCTTGTGTCAGAGACTCTTAAAATTAAATAAGAAGCATGGATAACTTAAACATGTATTTTATATATAAATAAAAATAATGTTAAAGGGCCTTTTACACACATTGTTTTTAAGTTAAAGTCAAATAACTTTAGAATCACGTTTCCTTTGGGACAAAATATTTGTAAGTTATTTTATTTAATATGAACTTCTAGTTTCACAGTTTAATTGTTAATATGAAACCATATAGTAACAAAAATACTAGCTAATGGGTGTATGGGCTGACGTTCACAAGGCTTCATATGCAACACAATGTGTGTGTGTCGGGTGTGTGTGAGATGCAATGCTTTATTAAAAATAATAGAATACAAACGTCTAAGTTGAATCAGTGATTTCATTAGTAATTGACTAAGAATATTTTCTAAAATGGTCTAAATAAGCGATTTTATTTTTTATTTATTCTTCGAGACACTATCTGCAAACTTAAGGTTGTACGGTAAATTAAGGGGATCGGACAGTAATCAGATTAAAATTAGAAAGAAAATATATAATTTTTTACGATTATTTATCGAATAATAATTTAATATAATTCATTTAAATACTTTTAAATGAAGAAATAAAATTTTATTATTTACAATATTTTTAATCTATACTGAAACACCAATCACAGTGCGTGACGTCATTTGTGGGCAATCATTGTCTTTTATGCAAATGCAGCTGTTTTGTTATGATATGACCACAAATGACGTTACGCGCTCTCAGATGAACTATCGTGGCGTTTTGGCGGCATTTTCAAACAAACAATATTAAAACATGATTTTGAGTACCTAAAAGGCTATAAATAAATAAAATAGTATTTTTTATGGGAATAAATATCCATGAAGATTAATTTAAAACACTTTCTGAAAATTTGTCCGATCCCCTGTAAGTTGTGAGGTGCTATAGTTGAGCGAGAGTAAAACCAGGTTTGCAAAAAAGCATACAATTTCCGAAGAATCGCGCAGATAAAACTAAATGCAAGCAGAAAAGCATACAATTTATGAAGAATCACGTAGAAATCAACGGTACACTTCCAATGTGTCCCACAAATGCGGCAACTGATACCATTTCCAAGTGAAACGCGACACGCGCGTCTTGCAACTAAATACATCATTTTCCGCAGTTTGCATGTCATAAATACAATAATATCAACACAAACCATTGAGTAAATCTAAGTATACGTTGTAGACAATAGTTTCGTTCATAATTAGCTAGCTTTTGCTCGCGTATCTTCGCCAAACCGGAAACAATTATGGACATTCACAAATTTGGCGGTTTTGGAAAAAAGACAAAATTTAAAACTTGTCATTTTTTGGCTGCGACGCTAACATTATTAAGTGCCTAAGTATTATTTATTTATTTATTATTACATGGCCTCCAACGAGGCAGACATCAAACAAAAACACACAACAAAGGACAAAAAAAGTAACACATGGCAGTTGCCGTCGCAATAGGGTATTACATCCATTTTTAAAAAGAGTCTCAATTAGATTCTGTAGTGCTAATGAACCACTAAAAAAAAAACACCAAATTTTTATTCAAACAGTAAGTTTAATAAAAATGCATTTAAAATTTACATTTTCAAATTTCGCGCGTAATTTGACGAAAACCTTAGAGTAATAATTCCAACAAGTAGGTACTACCTACTTGTTGGAATTATTACTCTAAGACGAAAACGCTAGAAACCATTTTGCTCTGTGGTCATTGCTCTGTCGTCAGTTGGCTGTGTAAACAAATGCGCCGGTGATTGACATGACACTGACTGACACTTTTTTGTTTACACAACCGTATGACGTAAACATGACGGCTACTATTTCATTGTGTTTAAGAACAGACTAAAAATTCTGAAAACTTTGAATTGAAATTTTAAAATTATTTTGTTATTTTACGAACTAAAACTAACATTTTCCGACTGCTTTTTGCCTAAGCTATCTCAATAATATACTTCTAGATTTTTTTTCATATAGACTAAAATACCACAGGAGGCACAGCTTGCACCAACAAAAAGTCTAGAGTAACATCTTAATAATAATAACAATTAAAAAAAAAAAAAAAAAAAAACACTGAGTGTTACGGGAAGCTTGCTACAATACATCAGTGAAAACCGCATTATTTGAATGCGCCATTTCTGAGATTAGCGTGCACAAACGCACAGACAAATCGACAAATAAACTAAACTTCTAAAAACTATTTTTTTGACCTCGGTAACATAAATACAACGTGCACCCTGGGTACAGAGGCTCTAGTATGAGTTTACGATACTACACCAATACTACACTCGCTAGCGAGAACGTAAAACTTTTGTATGGGAAATCGTGAACTGTCAATGTCAAATTATCAATTTTCCATATAAATGTTTTACGCTCTCGCTAGCGAGTGTAGTATCGTAAACTCATGCTAGAGCCACTGGAGTATCATAACGAAAAATATTGTAAAATTTACTAAAATATGCGATAACTCAACATGCACAAACTTTAAGTGACGACACTATCGATCTGTTACGTGAGCAAACGGTAGGTAGAAAAAGACACGTGCCCCACGTGCCCCACGTGCCCCACGCGCCACTAACCCACTAAACTGGATCTTTATTGAATTAACAGCATTTCTTCTCGTTTGCATACACAATCAATAAATAATCGATAAACTCCCAATGAAACAGATATGTTGGTGGTCTGATGATATATTTCATACTTAATTATTTACCTATTTAAGTTTACATAAGTAGGTATGAACATGATCCATGATTTATGATCAACAGAAACAACAAAAAATCTAGCAGTGGCTTCAAAAAGTTGTTTCTACGTGGCACTCTTATTGTTGCTCTCTTAGGCATTCTTATAAGCAAGATTGTTTGCTATGCAATTTCTACAAATTGACCTGAACTGCTACTTTTACTTATTTAGTTATTTCATGGAACTGGGAACATCTCTATTTTATCTCTATTTCTTAATAGTCTAAGATCCCACTGCTTGATTCTGCAGGTATCTGTTTTTTTGATGAAATTAATTATAAATGAATCTTGAGAAGGTATGCAATGGATTAACGATAGGTTGCCTTGTAAAAATTAGCCGCAATTACCTGTTCATTAAAAAATAATTTCAAATTAATTTCATCAAAAAAAAAAAAAAAACAGATACCTGCAGGATCAAGCAGTGGGATTTTGTACTAAAAAGTTCCATTTTTGTAATTATTTTTGTTAAATTCATCTATATTAATGTATAAGTTTCGTTTTTACCTATTCATGTTTTTTATTTTTTATTTTATGTGAAAATTGCGTAAGTCATTATTTTTCATTAATATTAGGTATGTCAATATTTTTAAGATAGTACCTATATTTCGTTTTCAAGTAATTTAATTATCTAAAAAAATGTAATCGTTTGCGGAAAGTAATAGTTATGATTCTAAAGCAAACGAAACAGACTATATAAGTGGGGGTTAGATAATAAATATGGTGTGGTAAATGGTAGATGACTGCGACTTAGCCGCAGCTGATTGTTTCGTGCTAATTTGCCGCATTTTAATGGCAACATGACAGCAACACCCAGAGGGACGTGAAACGCTGCCGACCTGGTTAGTAAAGGATAGATAGGTTAAGGAACAGGGTTTATATAGCAACCCTTACTAAATGTCACAAATACTACGCGTTGTAATAGGCGTTGTAATGCAGCAGCATTCAGCAGACCTTACTGCCACAGAGAGGATGAACGCGTTTCGTCCGCCCCAATTGGTAAAAATTAGTATCTCATATTAAGTCACAAAAAGAAAAACCCTTGACTGAGTCAATAGTCTAGTCGACTGAAAGTGATTTTAAGGGACTGTCCAGGAGTTGTGTGCACGATGTCCATAACACCTTATAAGTAAGGTTTAAAAGTGTGAATATGATATCACATCTCTCGTTACTTCTGTACGTACAACGGGGTGGTCAATTCACGTCCCTAGTTGAGTCGCAATTAATTGACAATAGCAACGAATACATGACAATGCACTGGACCCGAGAGACGGTTGAATGGTTGCGAATACTACGGCTGTGTTTTTTTTTTTTTTTACTTTGGATGAAATATCATCAGAAAATGCTTTTTATCCTATCAATATCCAGGTCACAGCGCAATATCATCCCTCTGTTTCATATCTCCTCTCTCTCGGTTGCAAGCAAACAAATACATAAAACGAAAATATATTTAGCGGAACAGAAAAAGATATTCATTATCGTAATCTCCATATATAAAAATGAATCCCCATTTCCCTTGGTCACGGCATCACGCGTGAACGGGTAGACCGATTTTAATTCGGTTTTCACTAATGGAAAGAGGGATAAACGGGGAATGTTCTTATGTATAAAAATTGCACCACGGGAGAAGCCGGGGGCGGGTCGCCAGTATTTCATAAAAACGGGAAATCGAACATTAGACGGCAGTCACTTTTTCCATCAATTTGTTTTTATTTCCCGCTAATACAGATTTGTTAGTGATACGAGCTCAGCCTGTGGTTAATTTTTAAATTAAAATTATTCTTTTCTTGTCAATCTTACGACATCTCAGTTGAAATCACCTAAAATGTCCGATTTAACACCACAAGAGATTATTAGGGCAGATGAAATGCGAATAAACCTACAAATCTATTGCCGCCAGACTACAGCAATGATTTATCGGATTATCCAACGGTACGTTGACTGATTCTCTTGTAAGGAGGAGAGGGTGTACCTACTTCTAGGCGGGATGACCGTTTTCTGCAAATTAAAGCTCGTAGGAACACGTAACGGCTGTGCAAGCCCGATATGAACTTGATATAGTACGAGGAGTGTGAGTGAGCCAGCGTATAGTTCGCTGAAGATTTGAAGAAGTGGGCATAGGTTCGTATATACCTGCCAAAGCCCCAATACTTGAAATACACAATCGTGTACATTGGTTAAACTTTGCACGTGAACATCGCTTTTAAATCAGAGGAGTGCTTTTAAATCAGATCGGTCAGTTATGGTATGGGGAGGGATATGTTTGGGAGCTCGTAGGGAGTTAGTGGTGGTCGATGGAGGGAATATGACTGCTGGTCGGTATATCCAGGATATCTCAGAAGAACACTTTGTCCCATTTGCCCCCAATAATGATGACGGCTTTATTCTGATGCAGGATAATGCTCGGGCTCACAGTGCTCGCTCAGTTCAAGCATATCTAAACCATGTGGGTATAATAGTGATGCAATGGCCAGCACAATCCCCGGATATGAATCCCATAGAGCATGTATGGGCTTTATTTAAAGTTAAAATCTCACTATTATTAAATTTTCAACAGTGTTTGTGTTATCACTAAATATAAAAAAGTGCATTTTGTTTCAGTTTTAATTATTTAAAAAAAAATTTAATTAAGACTTTGTTAAGTCGATTTTAAAAGATGTATATTGATTTGTTACTTCATGTTTGATTATTATTTTTTCAATATACACTTTATTATTTTATACTCGGCCTTCTTTTCTGTTAATTTAATTGTGCCGATGTATATACATATATGTATATGCAGTTTATATATTTTTATTATATATTCTACTAGCTGGTGCCCGCGGCTTCGAGCGCCTATGAGTAGCCTATGAGTAGTTTTTAAATCGGATTACTTCCTACATACAAACAAACAAACATACAAATTTTACTTGTTTATAATGTTGGTAAAGATATAAATTTTCTCACCTGTACTGCATCTAGGGACAATATAAAATATTCCATACAATGAATGGTAAATTGATTTGTTTTAGAAATTAAAACAGTCTTTATACAGTTTAGTGTAAAAATATGTATCTACTAAACCATTATTTTGATTTTGATTTGATTTTGATTAAAAAATAGATAAATGTGATAAACACCTAAGAAATTAGAAAGCGGACGAAGTCGCGAGCAAAAGCTAGTATCTACGTGTTTAGAGCTTCCCTTACTATCCGAGTCATTGATGTGTCAGAGTTCATAGAGAAGGTAATAATAGGTGTTGTTGTAGATAATGCACGGAATTAAAGAAATCAATACAGTTAAGCTAACTTGGTTCGTGGAAAACTGTTAAGTTTAATTGAATTTATGTTTAATGCCAACTAAATTATTTATAATTTCAATTTATTTCATTCATTTAAGTAAATTTCTCCTATTCGCGAAGCCTTGTCAACTAACATCAAAAGTCACTGGTGTAAAAGTGATACGCAACTACACACAACGCCATAACTGGGTAGTAGGAATAGTAAATAAAAAAAAGAAACTTAATTTTATTGCGTAAGTGAAATAAAAAAACTCTGAAACGCGTCAGTGGCCTGAGCATGGCCTGAGCTAATCTCAACTCAACACGTAGGTACCTAGTGAAAGTGATGATGAGGCCGGTCGCTGCCCGGATACGAACCCCGACGGACACCAATTACATCAGATCAATTTCGCGCCAATATTCGAGTCAGCTATTCTGGTATTTTCTTATCCTTGAAAGAGGACTTGCTAAAAGATTTAGGATAATTTGTCCATGTCATTTTCAATTGGGAGGCAATTTAATGCAACAGCGCGCTACCATAGAATACTCGGCAACAGCAAGGGTACCTACATCCACAGGCGACATGTACAGGCGACTTAATAATAATAAGTATTATTATTAAGTTACAGACATGCGAAATACATAGAGCAATTAACCTAGTTATCTATTTCGAAATAAGTATATAATATTACTGAACGGGTGGACCGATTTTAATTCGGTTTTGACTGATGGAAAGAGGGAACTTGCTGAAGAACTTTGCGCACTCTCGGCACAAGAAGCGGAAAGAATTCGATTAACGCGAACTCTCAAGAACCAGCCTGCGAACGCGAAGCAACATTGTTGTGCTGTGTTCACGCCCCAGAAAGGGGAGAGGTGAAATTGAAATAGGGACGAAATAACTTGTAGGGAGTGAAGAAAGTGCGCGCGGGAAAGAGCCCCGAGCAAGTACCACGTGCAAATCCCGTGATTCGGTCCGCGCAAGGCGGGTAGGACCATGGGTGGAAGGTGGGTCATGATGGAAAGAGGGATAAACGGGGAATGTTTATATATATAAAAAATTACACCACAGGTGAAGCCGACGGCGGGTCGCTGGTTAATTTTAACGTAAACAGGTACATTCGCGACCGGAGAGAGATATTTATAATAGTATGTATATAATATTAGTGCTTTATGTATTGGCCCTACCATCACTCACTAGCGGACATCACCAGTAGGTACATACCTATAGAACAGACGACAATGGCCTCAATAAACGATGACGAAAATATTGCATTTTAATGGCCGCTTTGGACGATAGTGATTTCGCTGGCTTTCAAAATTTAACTGATTATTTTTGTGATGTAACTAGATTTGCTTAGGCATTCAAAAATTTATTCAATCTTTATTTTTGTCTAGCGTTGAAATTTTTGTTTTTAGATTATCCCTCGGGCACAGTACTTTTTTCTAGGTGAAAGATTTATGTCCTTTTTTGTATGGTCCCTGATGTGTATTCAAAATTTCGGGTGTGGACACGTGATTCGATCGCATAGTTCGATCGATCGGATTATGTGAACTTTTTATCCCGTTGGTTCATAATGATCGGTTGAGTAAACGTAACAAACTCACTTTCGCGTTCATAATATTAGTTTCGCAGGATAGGTAGTAAAAAAAGATTCAAAATTAATATAATTTTTTGTTTAATTTCAGTGATGAAGAGGATACAGAGCGACTACTCCGTCAGTTGAGCGTCATCAACCGACCGTATGGGGTATCTTTCCCGCAGATGATCAAGCTGATGAGTCAATGTCAGCAGGTAACCCCACGACGCACTGATAAGGTACAAATTAACCAGAAATTATCATTGTGACGTAATTTTTTCATGAGGCAAGTTGACCGATCTACTTTATGGTAGGTAGCCAACGTCGCCTTCAGCGGCGTAGAAGATTGACTTGCGATGCCGAACTCGATAGGATGAATGGAGAAATGGATCCTGGCATCTTTTACTCACTCACCCAAAACTCAAAGTAATGGCTACTAACGACTGCGGTCATAAACTTGGACAGATGGTGTGCCCTATCGCTACTAAATATCACATATCTACTAGTAGATATAGTACCTATTACCTATCGGTTTCGGCTGCGCATTTGTATTTGCCTATGTTTACTTGTCTTCCTAACTAAACCATAATAGCCATATACCTTCAAAAAGGTCGTAAGCCTAAACCTGCTGCCTTTTACATAATAAAAAAAACGTAACATTAATAAAACCGGTCAAACTTATTGGCATTTTATGATCCCAGCTTTGGGAAGTCCTGCTGCACAGGCCTCCCCCATAATTTTCCAGTAAGACGAGTGGCATCTTAATAAGGGCCGGGCCCTTAATAAGATGCCACTCGTGAACTTTCCAGCCCTAGCGGAAACAAGTCACTTAGAACTTAGATAAAAGTAATAAACTCTCATTCGAAACTAACTTGATGTGTCTTAAATTGACTAAAAATACACGAGGATGAGTGGTTAGGGTGCTTGCCTTAACGTTCTGTTCTAGGGTTCCCGGGTTCGATTCCCGGCAAGGTCAACTTTGAAAAATTAATTTTTCAAGTTTGGCTTTGGTCTGGATCTAGAAAGTAATGGCACACTGAGTTTCACAGTCATTTGGGCAGCCCGTCTGGCGGCAGTAACCACCCTCTTACAGATGACCATCGTGAAATAATAGCACGTGTGCTGTTGTGTAAGGGATGCCAGGGCTCATTTCCCTATCCCCCCTCCTAATCCCTATATATAGGCGACGTGCTTGTGTTATAGGCGACGGTAGCCACCTACCATCAAGTGGACCGTCAGCCTGTCTGCCGATCATAACAATAAAAAAAAATATTTTTCACTAACGCGCCAACAGAAATGTAACTTCAAAAAATATATACATAGATAGGCTACGATATAAAGTTAACATGGCTTATCGCGTGTAAATAATGAATTTGATAAGATGCACGCGCATCGATAAGTGCATTAATGCACTTATCGATGCGCGATCTGCGTGAGCGCATTACCCATCACTAATAAGATCACAAACGATCACAAATGGTCGAAGTTTTCTCGAAGTTTTCTCGTTCAGTAAATATGGTATGATCGCGATCGTACAATGACAATGTTGCTCAGGATCAATTTACAACTCGAACACAATAAGGCTCCGGAATTTGTGTTGTCGTTGGCTACGCGCGGACATGTTGGATTCAAAGAAATACTTATCACATGACATGGTACGTAATTTTAACCAGTAGCGAATTTCCTTATGAAAATAATACCAATATAATCATGAATTATTATTGTCCCCGTATCAATATAGAAGAGACCGCAATGAAAGCCATTAAATTGTAATACATATATACCCAATGTGCTCATATCAACGTCTAGGGGTATACCTAGGTATTCAATTCATCATCATCACCTCAGCCCTAGAGCGTCCACCGCCTGACATAGAGGCCTACCCCATAATTTTCCAATAAGACCGGTCAGAAACAGCGTGGATCCACCGTTGACTCGCGACCCTCATCGGGAGTCTGTCCACCTTGTGGGACGTCTTACGCTACGCTTGCCGGTCCGTGGCCTCCAGTCGAGAATCTTCCGGCCCCAGCGGCCGTCGGTAACTTACTGATCCACCAAGTTATGTCGGTAACTTTCGTTCGTCTACGGACTCCTCATTCCTGATTCGATCTCGCAAAGTAACCGCGAACATAGTCCTCTCCATAGCTCGTTCAGGCCTACATTAAAGACCACATTTTCAGCGTCATTATGTCATCATGGGCAACACACGTTGTTCGAAAACCTTTGTTTTGAGGCACTGAGGAATTTTAATAAAAAATTTGGAATTTATTTTTAATTGCAAAGAATTTGTAAGTAATTATACTATGTATGAATTATGTTTTATTCGTCTGTCCGAAGCCTTGTACGAGCTTTTTTTTAAAGGTCGGAAGGCAGACTGACAGTCCACTTGATGGTAGCCTATATTAACTCAAGGAAAGCCATAGCTGCTGCAAATGCGCTGCCTAGTATGATAAAGGTATTTATTTAGAACCTGAATATGACTTCAGATGTTAAGGTATAAATAGATTAGAAGGAGATAGAGAATTGGGCTATGACATCCCTCACTCACCTAAACACAACAAACACACATGCTGTAAATTGATTGTAATTGCCGCCAAAGAGGCTGTGCCCCACCACGACTAACACTCTTTGGCTGTATGTTTAAGATCGCGCGTCAAATGTTGCAGGTGGAAAACAAAAAGCCAAAAGAGATGCAGCGTCGTTCTGACGCGTGGAGCGACAATGCAGCGCGGGCTCGACTGGAAGCGGGAGGCGCCCACGCGGGCCTCCTGGGAGGCAGCCCACTGTCTCTGCTGCAGGGCATCATTCCGGGCACCAAATGGTGTGGGACCGGAGACATAGCGGCCGACTACCACGATCTAGGCTCCGATCGGCGGCTCGACCGATGCTGCCGGACGCATGACCTCTGTCCGACCAAGGTGCGAGCTTTCTCTCAGCGCTACAACCTCACCAACAATTCGCTGTACAGCAAGTCCCACTGCACTTGCGACGACATGCTCTTCGACTGCCTCAAGGCGACCAACACCTCCGCGGCCCACGTCATGGGGCACATCTACTTCAACATAGTTCAAGTGCCGTGTCTAGAGGACCTGCCCGCCGGCAGGAAGTTCAGGAACGCCAAACAAGGCTTCTAGTGACATCTCGTGTACAGCGCCGTATAATCCGTACCGAAATCGAGCACGGGCCGACCGAGAATACTTTTCATTCGGAACACTTGTGAATAGAACGAGACGATCGTTAAATTTAATTTAAATGGTGTATTTGTCATCAAACTGTGATATGTCTGTGCCTTTGTTATCCCAGAACGGATAGTGAGACGTTGGCGCTATGTTATCTGTGTGAAATTTAACATATTTAGTGCGTAGGTTAGAAAAAATTATTTATTTTCTTAACATAAAATTAATGACAGTTGACCAATTTCAATTGATATTCGTATGTATATCCGATTCGAATCGTGAATTTTACTTGTTTACCTACTCTCTAGATTTAAAAGAATATGTGACAACTATTGATACCAAATAAATATTTATTTATTAAAATATCTTTCTCTCTAATTTAAATCTCTTCCAATTCCTGTCATCCAGGAAGTTGCGAGTTACGTACCGATAAAGCGGTTATCCGCAGTGCTACAATTTGGTATCTGCCTGACGTTCAAGGGTCAAGGGGGCATACAGAGTTACTTTTATTAGCCATATTTATTTACACTAGAAAATAATATGGAACAATTTATAAATAGTCTATACACAACACACTTATAATAATCTACTTACAAACAAGTCTTATTAAATTTACGTATAAATATTCTTGCAGAAACATAGTCTTCCCGTCTCAGTGGAGCGATTGTGACTGATTTTTTATATATATTATTTAACTCTATCTCTATGGTGACTGATCATGTCAAACAATGCACATTGAAATATGCATGCCGTAAGACGGAAGATAGCGCATTTCGCGGAATAAAAATGTTATAAGTACCAAAAGTATTATATATTAATTACTCGTAAACTACAATGTCAAATAAAAAATTAATAAACGAAGGCCTAGATAATCTGTGAAGTGAGATCACTGATAATTTTTTAGGTTTGTAATATGTGTCATTTTGAAAATAAAACAAAAAGCGATAAAAACGAGAGGTAACTTGCTAAACTAGGATTAGCTATTTCTATTTATGCTCTTAAAACATGCTATAACCAACTCTGCAGATGGGATGGGTTAGTTCCTTATTTGCTATGTATACATTATCTAAGCTGTCCCAAAAGTCACTGTACATTTTGGTAAGTAGCGTTCATTAATTTTCAAAGTGAAGCAAAAGAGATAGGTAAATAGCTTTTACATAAAGCCCATTTTGAAGATCAACCCATTTTGAAGAACATAGCAATGATATTCGGGAATGCAACTAAAACTGTATTTGATGAATGGAAAACATAAGAAAATAACGCAAGTACTGTAATCATAACTCAAAAAGGTTGATAACTCAATAACTCCAGAGCAACATCCCAATAATAAAAATAATCAAAAATAATAATAAAAACAAAAAAGAAAATAAAGAAAGATCAAAATATCAAAATATTACCCATCTAAATTTGGTTCTCAGCGTGTGTGCGTGTTGTATGTGTACTACGCTGCGTTCCGAAACACGCACCGTTCATTGCTAGTTTGTTTTTTTAGAGATTGGATATAACATCAACATAATTTATTCATTTATTTTTCCATATAAGTTTCCAATATAAGTTTGATATGTAAGTTATAATGAGATATAATAGTGTAACATAATAATATGGGTTTGTACACAGAACAGAAACGACGAGTTCAGCTTTAATTGGCTTGCACACTGGACCATTAATGTTGAATATTAATGCTAGTAAACGCTAAGTGTGCTAAGCTGTTGCTGAAATAAATAAATAAATAAATAAATAAATAAATAATTCAGCATATCGACCCCAATTATTAAGGTTGCGGGCATGCCCATCGTGCCCAATACGCTGGATCCGCTCTTGGCGTCAACCACTGAAGCCATGTGATTCCTTCAAGGGAAAAGTGATTACAACTGAAAAAACTCAACGTACCTGTAACGTGTTCAGTTGTAACTGCACAGTCAGACTGTTCAGTTAAAATTGTGCAGTTAAAACTGAAGGTCTGGAGCCTGCTTAATGAATATTATATCACAGTCTAACTAACCATACTTAAGTCATACAGTCAGGCAACGCTCAATATTCGAAGCTGCAAACTGAAGCGAGTTCGCCGAACGTTGCTCTAGCCAAGTACATTCGTTGCCTGAATGTATGACGTAAGTATGGTTAGACTGCGGTTCTATTTTAACACCTACCTCAAATGTAATTGCAATTTGTCGTTCTTTATCGTTAGAATTTGTTATTCAGACGTCACTATAGGTACTTCGGTTGAGAAAAGATCTTTGGAGGCTGCCAATTCAGCTACTAAATCTTTGTTCAGTCCTTTATAAACATTATATTGTCATTTTAGAATTAGATACAGCCTTGATACCGCCAAAATGCGCCAATACTTGGCGTTAATTTGCGGCTTTGGATTTTTTTTATAAAGATCCGATGACCGTTCAAGATTTTCTAGAAATAATCAGTGCTCCCGCCATTTTGGCGAACACCAGACTCAAACAAAGGTATAAACGTAGGTATTCTATATTATCTGTGTTATGTTATTTCGTACCATTATTATTGGTACTTTCAGATAGGTATTGAAAAAGGAGGCTAAATAGAATCAGTTTGAATCAGTATGGTTCCTCTGAAGCAGACAGAGCCGGGCAGGAAAATATAGGAAGCAATAATGAACGAAATAATGAATGTTGATTGTTCAATTATTTATTAATAATGGAATTAATATGAATGAATTTCTAATGAGGATTTCACTATCGCGGTAATGAGGATTGGTATTTATATGCAGGATTTTACATAAATATAAACTGTAAGTCAACTGCTTAAAGATGGAACTTGTATTAATGTCCTTAATGTAGTATATACATTACAGTTAGTAATGTCTTTAATTAAAAATCTATTAAGTAAGTCGTTGAGGAGTGGTTATCACGCAGACAACTTGATGCTGCAATATTAGGCCAAGGTTACCAAGTACATCCAATAGTGGATTGAGAGAGCCCAAGACAGGGGTGTCTATGGAGGAGGCTTTTACCCGAGAGGGGCCCATACAGAAAAATTTGCAAATTGTATAAATTTTAGATTCAAGTGAATGAGAAATTGTGAATATCATTATTAATAACCAAATCACTAATATTTAAAATGCATTAAAAACTAAATTTTATCATTATTATACTTGACTATCTGACTTTTTGACTATGTATGACTATGCTCCGGCCATTATAAGAGTGCTGTTCTGACAGGTGTCAATTCCATACATTTTCTGTATCGTTTATTCGGAAATGAACTTTATGCAATGGACATAAAAAAATGTCAAAAACGCATTCATAGAATGACCGTACTATAATATATGTATGACTAATATTTCAATGAATGTTAACTTTAATTATTTCATTTGTAATTACGGTGATTATGTATGTATGGGATAAATAAAGCTTTATTATTATTATTATTAATAATAGTACATCAAATTTCAAATCAATCGAACCCGTGGATGTTAGTGAGATCCGTTCGTGGAAATGAGCTGATGCTCTTCAAACGCCTGAAAAGATCTTCATAAATTATAGCTGAGAACCATCTCGACTACGTGAGTTTTAAACAAAAAAAGTCGCTTCTCTTTGTAACTTCTTTAGAAGTGTAACTTTGTTTCCCGTCATGACAATAAAATTTCAAGGTCGAATATTGTGTGACGCTTCAATGTAATGATCACATGTCACGTGACGCTTCTTATTTATAACGTTTCTGCTTGACATGGATATTCAAATTTCAATCGCCATAGAAATTTCACTTCTGACAATACACGCACATGTTTTTTGAAATAAAACTTCTTTGTGCACGACGAGAGTAAAATATCAAGGTCGAATTTTGTGTGACACTTCAGTGTGATGATCACGTAACGATTCTTGTAAAGTATATTTGATCATACAAGAAGTTTCATTTCAAACACGCGTACTCTGTAAGTATACGCGGATTTTTTTTAATACCTTTGGCATGAAAAGAAGACAGAAAAAGCGGCATATCATTTATTTTATTTTTATTTTTAACTTTTGATAATTATGAAAATATCAATAATATTTTCCCGTTATCATAAAATCAGTAAAAAAAAATTAAAAATAAAACTGTAAAACACTTGAAAAGGTGATCAGGGGCCTTAGACAAAGTAACATTTTAAAAACCGATAACGAAGTTCGAAAACAATAAAATGTATGGGATTGACATAAGCCGTCGCTAAATCACGTGATATCTCCCATACATTTTATTCTTGCGAATTTCTTTATCGTTTTTAAAATGTTACTTTGTCTATAGCACGGTCATTCTATGAATGCGTTTTTGACATTTCTTAATGTCCATTGCATAAAGTGTTCATTTCCGAATAAACGATACAGAAAATGTATGGAATTGACACCTGTCAGAACAGCACTCTTATAATGGCCGGAGTATAAGGCCCCAGGGGCCTTAGTCAAAGTAACATAACGATAACGAAACGAAGTTCGCAAGAATAAAATGTATGGGATGTATCACGTGATTTAGCGACGGCTTATGTCAATCCCATACATTTTATTGCTTTCGAACTTCGTTATCGTTATGTTACTTTGACTAAGGGCCCTGAACTACTAGACATAATTAATACAAATACATATTTAAAAAATTGCTTTCGACTTTCAGTGTTGCCTCATGGTAACATTTGCAGGTTATGAAATGGCCGTTTTATCGCAATGACCATTTAAAATTAAAAACCTGCATGGTGTCACACAGAGAGTGACCATAAAACCATAACATTTTAAATAAAACAAAAACATGACATTTGATTGTTCGACATTAATTTTTTTTTTTACATTCAGCATTTAACATGGAGATGGATACAGCGAAAATCAGAGTAATTTCGAATACAAGTTCCGACGTAGGACTAACGCAGCAGAAACTGCTCGTAATGTTGTCAATGCTCCTTTTATTTATAGTTATGCTTGACAGATAGGATGACAGTCCATTTGATGGTAGGTGACTACTGTAGTCGCCTTTAACACGAGCAACGTTACAGGTGCTGCAAGTGGCCTGCCGGCCATAATAAGGATAGGGAAATGGACTCTGGCATACCTTGCTCACTAACACAACAGTTCACATAGTGTTATTTTACTGCAGCCAGACGGAGTTATAATGCAAGAACCAGTAATTAGCACTGGGCTGTGAGCACCCCTTTACAGAAGACCACCTTGAAATAACGCACATGGAGCACCTGTGGCGTTGCTTGTGTTATAGGCGAGGGTAGCCAACTATCACCAAGTGGACCGTCAGCCTGTCTGCCGATCTCAATTTTTTTTAAACACCCAGTTGGTGGAGTTCAGGTCCCCAGAGTTCTATCGCCAAGGTTTAAAAGATCTTCCGATTAGATAGCAGAGATGCATAGTCAAAGAAAGTAAATACTTTGATTAAATAAATATATATATTGTATATAAATATATAAAAACTGTTTCAATAAATTAAATATATCCTACAAAAAAAACTGTTTCAATTTCTCATCTTAAATTAAAACACTCTGGCGGAGATGTTACTGCTGCTGGATTGGTTTCATTACTATCTCCAGACGGAGTGGTGACTGTCACCAGGCGGAGTAGTTAATGCCGTCCACGTAATGGTACTGTGGTTACTGTTGTGTCGTTAAGGTGTTCCGAGCACTAAATCGAGTTTTTATTCGCTTTTGAGTTGTATTCGCTTCTGTGGCTTCACTTTCATGTAGCGCAAGGCTCTATCTGTCTTTTATGTAATATTAGACATAATTTATTCTTCTCTTGATAATTTACAATGATGAAACTTTACTATCACCCGTTGCTGCACAACCAAAGCTCATTCCTGTAACACAGTTATTTCATGGTCATAGGCTATATATACGTTATTTCTCCTATAGACAAAATAATAAGTTTTCTTTGTCCTATAGACTCCTTGTTCTTAGTTCCTAGAACGGCCTATGTCAAATGAAATGTCATTGTCATACATGTCAGTCAGTCAAATGTCAATACATGTTTTCCTTTTTTGTCAAACAAATCATAATTATAATTAAATTAAATATTAAATTAAATAAATCTGATTTGATTATACCATTAAAATACTTATGAACAATTAACATGAACATTTTAAGATTTATTCGTGAAATTGTATCACGGCCTCGGTCGTTGTGATTACATGGAATGATAAAATTTTCAAAATTGTAGGTATAGGTAGTTTTAAATGTAATAGGCAGCCAAGGACTGCTAGATAATAAAAAAATAATGACTAGCGAATTAAGTGATGACCTCAAAGGTGTGTTTAAATTATGACTGTTTACTTTATTTACACGGTGTCGGTAAAATGCGTGTTAACAAAAAGTATTTGTTTTGTAGTCGAAGGTGAGAGCGACGATGCGACATCGCTGGACCAAATGCGTCGAAAGTTAGCTGAAGAGTTTAATGTCCAACGAGCGAAAATGAAAGAACTTTTCTTACAGAAAGAAGGTTGGTTATTCTGCTATTTGACACCCAATTCTATGAATTATAGAATTTTATATTTCTAATGAAGAATAACATTTCAAGAAATCTCATGATCTTGAAACGCTATCACTAGGTATAACATAAATGTTTAAGAAATGTTGATAGGTATAAGAATATAATATGCCTACAACACTCATAAACACACATTTTTGGTGAAAAACAAATATACAGCCACACCGTTAAGGCATTCAGCAGAATATGGACAAGCATTTGCAGATAAATTGTTAGCGAGATAGAATGTATGGATCACTGCAATAAAGCACACACAGAACAAATGTACTGCAACACAGGTGATGGACAGTTTGGTCCAGGCGTCAAAGTCTGGGACACTATTTAAATCAAGTTCTTATTACTGAATTTAAAAAATGATAATAAATTTATATTACATCCTACAAAGAATGTATGTAGTGATGAAAAAAAATAAAGAAAAAGCCGATTTAAATTTACAAACTTGAAGAATCTACCATGATAAAGTTTCAGTTCATGTTTTGTGTTAGATTTGTTGCAATGCATCCTTTTATAGTACATTAAATGTACAATAACTCGTGTTCTTTGTATATCCATAATTTTCATTATGTGCTCTTCACAAGAGCTTCTCGAATAAATTGTCCAGTGTGGGGAATGTGACCTTGACAATAATGGGCAGGAGCGGTCATTTCTGAAAAGTCCATCATCTGTGCTATGCCTAAAACCACACAAAATTTAAGTAGATTAATTTAATTTAAGTAGATACTTTTAAACTTGAGAATGACATGAGTTGAGATTGCAATTACTTGATAGGTTTGAATTAATGTAAATAATAGAAAACATATTGCAATTAAATAATCAATTAATTTCATTGCATTCCTGTAAAAACCCATGTATGACATTTAAAAGATTGATCTAAGCCTATTCTGGTGTAATATTAATTACAACGACTAATGGTAATTTTTATAGTCCCTTGAAGGTAGCTAAAACCAATTTTCATTGTATTATGTTTTGATTAATTTTATTTTATATTTATGTATAAGTTCTTAAGTATGAAAATGTAAAGATTTAATGTCATTTACTGATTCCAGAGGATGTGAGGAAAATTGTTCAGGAGAAAGAGCAGCTAGATTCAGAAGTGCTGGGACTCCGAGAGGAATTGCAGCAATTGCAAACACTTAGCCAGAACCAGAAGTCAGAAATACAAAGTTTACAATTATTAGTTAATGGTAAACTATATTTAAAAAAGTATTTTAAATTTTTAATTTACGCTATAAAAATAAGGTTGGCTAATGGTACACTTGATGGTAAGTCGAAGCCATTGTCTATCACACAAGCAACAAAAGGGTATTTGGATGCACACTGTCAACACTGACAGAATAAAGGATGTAAGAGATAAGATAATAAATAGAAGGTGAAACTGTATTTTATTTAAAAATGGCTTTTTATAAAATGGCAATTGGTGTATTTAGTGTTGTGTATACACTCAAACAACACCAGGGGGATCCACTATGCAGCCATCCCTGATAGGATAAGTGAAAAATGAATTCTTAATCTTAGTTACTTACACATAATAGAGAAAGTCGGCACGACTTACGTGTGTTACACGTTTATTTGAGAATGTGCCCACTCATTATTAAGTGAACACTCTGGGTGCAACTCAGGCGAAGCTACATATTATTTATTTCTTATATGATTTACATTATAAATCCAATTTAAAAATATTTAATTGTGTTGAATACTAGCTTCTAAACTAGACCAAGCTTGTATCTTAGACGCAAATCAATCAATTTTGAAAAATAAAAAGAATTCAAGCAGGAAAAAGTGTACCTTCAAGGGTAAAACTCTTTTACGCAAAGCTAGTTCTGAATAGATCCAAATTGTTTTCCAGTTCAGACACTGAAGTGTATCCCGTGATAATTGATTCCATTAAGTTAAAATAATCTTTATTTGCCATAACTGATAAATAACAGGTGACATTTTTTCTTGCTCCTCGAAACCTCAGTTGAAATTACATTTATATCCATGCAGTTTCATCAAAATACATGCAGCAATTTACCTAATATTGAGTAAGAAACATCTTCACAATATTTTAAGAACATTTGTTTTTGTGCTGCCAACACAACAATAAATGTGTTTATTACAAACACATTTTTTAAATAATTAATGAATCCTTATCAGCTCATTAGTGCAAATGATTTTCATGTTGCCAGATTGATTAATATTGGTGCATTGTTGTATTGTTAGTTGTAGTGTTAAAAAGTATGTTACCTTCATTTTGCCTTTTGTGGGGCGACAAAGGTGAGAGGCTGCTTCTCCCTTTCTTCCGTGTCAAGTATAGTTATTAGAGTCTCCCATTGACTGTTTGCAGAGACAGTGGAAGCGTCTTCGTCGGGCTCGGAGGAGGTGCGTCGTCTGCGCGCGCGCAATATTGAGCTCGAACACCAGCTGATGCAGCTCAAACAGCAACAGGTTTTTACTAATCTATACTAATAAAATAAAGATTAAGAGTTTGTTTGAAATTGGTAATCTCTGAAACTAGCAATTGGTTTTCCAAAGTTATAGGCTACGCTGCTTTGCATAGGATCGGGGACCATGAAGAGCCGAAATGTGTATGCCTGCGACATTTTAAATCAAATGACGGTTGAAACCGCAGTACACAGCTAATGTTTAAAAATTGTTTTTATTATTTACATTTCTGTATGCTGTGTCAGGCTATATACTGTCTCCATAATTAAAAAGTATAATTAAAAAAAAGTATTTTGAAACCTTTCACTCTCATAAAGGGATATTAAAAAAAATTGATTAGGTTGATGAAGTGAATGAATTGTACGAAGAAGGTAAGGAGCCAAATAATAACCCTCCATCAGCTTTTTTTTAGAATAAAACGCCTATTGAAAGGTACAATAAAACGTCCCCTGTTTGTGACCAAAAAGATTATAGGCAGCACACGTAATATTCACAATAAAAAGACGATCTAAAAAGTTACCTGCAGACACTAGGTTTTGTCGGCGACTTCGTCCACGTTTCTTCATAAATTATAGTTATTCTGATGTTTATAAACTATTATTATTATTATTGTAAAGTTTGTTTAATATCCATTAGTTTTTGCATGAAATTGTAACAAACGTCCACATATATCCTCACGAAATTTCGCATTTATCGTTATTGAAAAGTATAAAATGTGTACGTACATATGATAAAAGTCGCATCTGCCCGGATATGTCGTTGTTTCATTATGTTTCAAATTTGTTTGAAACAAATCCTAAAAAGCATTCTTATGCAACTTCAAGGTATAGTTAGTTGCAAACAAAGTAAGATGTAGCTGTGTTTTCACATTTTGTAAAATGTGAATTAATTCGTGCGCGTGCTATTGACGCGTAGACGATAACAGGTTTAAATAATACAACGCCGTTAAGTCCTCGTTCACACGTTTTGCCCTTCGACGCAAATATGTTTTCTATCCTATGAGATCTTAAACGCTACGTTATATCTTCATAAAGTACAATTTGTCTTATCAGGCCCCACTTTTCCAACGAGCACTCTGACAAGTGCCCAAGGCCCCGCCGTCAATGTGACCCCCTAGTTCCTGTCAGATCATAATTTGATAACCAATATTATCGATAAGTAATAGTTTGAAAACGATAAGTGAAGCAGTGATGAAGATGGAGTAATTTGACTTTGCCTATTTTAATAAATTAACTCTTTATCATAGTCGTAGGGGGCCACCAATAGCATAAAGGCGGCCCTGTGTCTTAAGCCTCTGTCTTGGTTCACAACTAATGAAGCAATAATTTGGTCTAAACATAATTAAGTCAAGTATCACTCGTCGCTTTATCGACGTGTGAAAACAGCCTAACGTTATCGTTTCGTTACATATGCATATCGACTCTACCATGCACGATTAAGTCGTGTTAAACGGATGTCGACGAGTGTACATTCGAGTTCGGCTTCTAGACTATTTTAATTTTATAAAAAATATTTGAATAACTGAACTTCAAAATTTGTTTAGAATGGGACAGCTATTTTTTTTATCTGTAACGCAAAATAATATAAAATGTATGTAAATAAACTGGTGTTGAACGGACGCGGTCTGTGGCAGGACGTGTCCATCGCGCCGGCGACGTTTGTGCGGACTTTGGCGCGAAAACTGGGGGCCGACTCGGACGCCGAACAAACAAACAGAAAGGTTACAAATTACCTCTCTATTACAATAGTTTATATTGTGGAGTAAAGGGGAAAATATTTGCAGGCACGTGAAGGTCGCCGACAAGTTTCAAGGTTCTCGATCGATCGGACTGCTGTAGTGAATTACTTTTTGCAAAAAGTATATTTCTTTATCATTTTCATGAAGCAAAAACCTCTCTGTTGCCGCGTGTCAAACTAAGCGTGACATTTTAAAACGAAAATATGTAGTACATATTGAATTAGGACAGCAACAATTTGTTAATTAATGTTATCTACAGAATGTGGACGAGAATGAACTGATGAAATCCGTGGTCCAACCGCTGGAGATGGAGATATCGGCGCTCAAAGACAAGCTCCGATTGACGGACGCTCAACTGCAGGAGGCATTGGTGAGACATGGTTTAGAAATTGCATGACAAAAAACCTCAACAAATTTATCCTCTAGCAATGCCGCTAACAGAAAAAAGTGATATTGCCACGAGAGTGATTCTTGTCACGACCACACTGTAAACAAAACACTACTTTGTGAATACTACTTCGTCTGTGTTTTTTTGTAATACAGCTAGTAACCGCATTCTAATGAGGCACAATATATTTAAAAAATAGTCTCGCATTTTCAGTCTCATCTATAGCGCCTCAATTATTAAATCCCAAATTGATAATTTACTGCTCAAATTGATGTAAACTAATTTCAGTGTTTTCTTCCCTCTATGCAACACAACCCTGTGCTACTTTGTGACGCACTTATTGCAAGTAGAAGTCGCCCAGTGGTCGAAATTCGATCATATACTCTTTAATATAATGTATTTGTAATGCATGTTATAAAAATATATGCGCTTTCCACATGAACTTTAAGTGTACGCACTCCTCAAAAAGGATCCAAAATTTTCGCTTTACGTACATATATAATATACTGCGCTTGCAGAAAGCGCAGTGTTCGGGGGCGAGCGAGAGGGGCGACTCTGGCGACAGGGGTGAGAGGAGCGAAATGCGGTCGTGCGATATGTGCTCCAACTACGAAAAACAGCTGGTGACGGAGCAGCGAGCGTCGCGGGAGGCGACCGCTGCGGCCGAGCGGCTCGAGCTGGCGCTGCGATTAGCGCGCGAGGAGTTGGAGGGGGTGCGGGGGGTGCACGAGGAGACGGTGCGCGCGTGGCGAGGCGAGCGGGCGGCGGCTGCCACCTGCGCGGACGACGCGCGGCGCGCCGCCGACGCGGCCAACGCGGCGCTGAAGGCCGCCAGAGCCGACGCCAACGCGGCCGCCGAGCGCACGCTGCAAGCGGTCACGGCGCTCACCGTCAACCGCGAAATCCTCAACAAGAAGCTCGAGGCGTAAGCTTTTTTAATGCTTTTATCTCGGTCACAATGACGACACACCATTGACACAATATTCGGCGCTTTTCGTTCCAGATTGGAGCGAGACAACGCTATGCTGTTGGGCAAATACACCAAAAAGGCAGCCGACATTCATAGCGAAATCATTGACTTACCGAATGACGTGGAGGTACGTGATTGCTAACATTACCGCCCATCTTTCGCCGCTATCGAAGGAGTCATCTAAGATACATGTAATAAAATCGTAAATTAGCCGTGTCTGTACATTAAAGATTTTTTCAAAAAAAAAAAAAAAAAAAAATTGTACACACCATAACCGAGGTGAAAAAAATATTTTTTGAATTTTTGTTTGTTGTGTGTTTATGCACGCTAATCTCTGAAACGGCTTAATCGATATGGATGCGGTTTTCACTGATGAACTG
Source organism: Bembecia ichneumoniformis (assembly GCA_910589475.2). NCBI lineage: Eukaryota > Metazoa > Arthropoda > Insecta > Lepidoptera > Sesiidae > Bembecia > Bembecia ichneumoniformis. The sequence goes on from OU342532.1 coordinate 18,414,923, forward strand.
TAGCAAGCTTACTGTAACATTTTGTGTTTATTTCATTCCAATTGGTTCAGAAACAAAAAGTTACGCGCTATATACCGAACACCACGCGTATGAAGTTGCGGGCTGAGCTAGTTTAAAAATATGTAGTCTATTAAAGTCAACCATAATAAATACTATTTGACATGGTGTTCTTTTTCAATCGGAAGTAAGGTAAAAATATGATTCAACTGTGGTCACCAGTATGAGTTTGTAGTTGCTAAGGTCCAATTGCGACGTTACTACAATAAAATTTCCCTATCTCTTCCTAATAATAGCACGCATTTATAGCACCTTGCTTGTGTTTTAGGCGACAGTAGTGGTCCGTGAACCTGTCTGACGACCTTAACATTAAAAAAAATGTAATACTATGTCGTAAATAGAAAAATCTAGTTATTGTTCCGTTACAAAAACAAAGTTCGTTAGTTCAAATTTCTGTAAAATGTCATTGTATAGTTGATTTGTATCATCTACAATTTAAAAATGTTAAGGTTGGCTATTTTCTACCCTTTTTAAACTTTGACTACAATATTTAAATTTTACGCGTACCATTCAAGTTAGTCCAAAAAATAAAGGTAAGGTTACATAAATTCGTATAAAGCTCAATCTTTGTTTGATTGTTTATATTTATATATTGTCATCAATATAAAAGAAATGTGCAAAAAAGTTATTCAAGGTGAAAGTTCGCAAAAATGGTTTTTTTTTTGCATTTTTCAGTCAAATGGCAAGTTTTATGACTAAATTGAGATATAACAATCAATTAACAAGTTAAAGTTGTGTTCTCCGCCACCTTTTAGATAGCGTGCTTTCCCGGTAGGCCTATTCCACGATATAAATAAATTGTGGTCCTATTTAAATAAATAGTTTCGCATTCAGTCGAAGCTTGTAAATATGGGATCTGGCAATTCCTTTACTACTCTTACAATAAATTATCGTAAATCATAAACATTTCCTTTTGAAACCTAAATTTGCATCAAGAAACATTTATTGGAATTTAGAAAAAAAAAAGAGCAACATTATATGAACACAAAAACATAAATAAACACCAAAAGGACACAACTCAGCGTAGGCTTGCAACTTATTAAACAAAAAGTTCATCAGTCTGCCGCCCGTGTATGCAATTGTTTTTGCTCCCTCAAAAGATTTTACTTAATTTTGTTACGAAAAACTTTCATTGAACTACACTCTTATGGCGCCAAACTTAAAGGCCCTTATTGTGAAAATAGAGGTTAACATTCATAAAAATTCACACACTATTCAAAATTAATTTGTCAACTCTCTTTAATTTTATGAAGAATAATTTTATGTCTTTAATTTTCTTTAGCTGGACCCGGCCCACGCTACGCTTATTTCTAAAATAAAAGCCCAAATTACTCCTTATAACATCGGCTATTTGCCATTGAGAGTCCCGTCAAAATCGGTCCAGCCGTTTCGGAAATTAGCCGGAGCAGACAGTAAAATATTTAAAGATTTTTTTTTAAAGTACTGTATATACATTGGTATACATTTAACACATAATTCAATTTTATTAGTATAGAGTAGTTGACCCGAGAGTTGGTGCCTTGTCAATTTCATATAAAAATAATTTCAGACTTTTCTCGTGCATTTTTCAAAAAAATCCTTTCATACAAACCTTGTAAAAAAAAGCAAAATCGGTCGTTTCGTTCTCAAGTGATGCTCCGTCATAAATTTGGTTGGCAATTGGTTTTCATTTATATAGATAAATGTTATTCTAGCATTTTTAGAACATTCTATTATACGAAGGGGTATGATTGTTATTTTAGTTAAGCTGCATTTCCACTCGTCACTGTTGATTTTGTGATTGTGTGTGTAGGAACTGCAGCTGAATATTCTAAAGCTGCACGAACAACTGCTGATGTGCGAAGTGGGGCGCGAAGAGGCGCTAGACTGTGAGACGGAGCTGCGTCGACAACTACTGGAACAGGCCGAACTGCTGCAACGCCAGGAGACGAGGATGCAGGAGGCTGACCACCAACTGCAGCGGGCGAGGTTGGAGAAATTTTTCCCAGTGATCACTAATAGAATCGAATACTCCAGCTAGTTAGGAGAATTTCTTATTTATATGTGCCTATATATTATATCGTATATTGTGGGGTATGCTATAAGACATATACATATGTATTCAATACTAGCTGAGCCCGCAACTTCGTACGCGTGGTATTCGGTATTCCGAATACCACGCTATTGCGCGTAACTTTTTTGTTTGTTTGCAAACAAAAAAGTTACGGGAAGCTTGCTACAACCACACATACTGCTACAAAACAATAAGAACACACAAACAGATGAATACAAAAATAACAAGTGTGAAAAAGGTACTCAGTATATAAAAGACACAAAAGTAAATAATAGTCAAAACACATCGATTAAGTCACAATCGACAGAGAGACTACAAAAATGTGCACAAAAAAAAGATAAACAATTAACAAACAACATTAATGTTAAGAGTAAAATGATATTTTTATCTTCCAACACAAATAATAGAAATTTTTTACATTCGACATTAGATAATTTCCAGAACTATGACATATGTCATTACTTGACACCAAACGGTGGGATTAAACAATTGTTATCAGGTCTAGAAACAAAGCTTAAATATTTTAATAAAAACGATTACTGTATATTAATGATAGGTGAAAGTGACTTTGAAATTACACAGAATTATTTAGAACTAATACTAGAAATTCGTCGTACCATACAGAATTTAACTAATACAAACATCATAATATGCTCCCCGACCTATAAATATGGAAATAATACATACATGTACAACTCAAGAGTAGAGCATTTTAATAACCTACTGTATATAGACTTATTATCTAATAAAGATGCTTATTTTATAGATAGTAATAAGAACCTGCAATGTAATTATAATATGTTCAGATACAATGGAAAAATTAATAATCAAGGAATAAAAACAATACTAAAAGATTTATCTATTACAATACAAGACATTTTAAATACCAATACAGAAAATAAAAATTTAGAAATACCCTCTCAGAATGACACTATCAACACACCCTCGATAACAAAACAGGTTTTTCAGTAAATAGTCTCCACATTCTCCATCAAAACGTAGCTGGCCTCCTTCATAAAACAGACTTGCTCATTATAAATCTACAAGAACTTGCAGATAATGGAAAAAGTATTGATGTGTTATGTCTTACGGAACATTTTATGCAGGCCGGATATGAAGCACTCTGCAACATACCTAATTATAATATGGCTGCATGTTATAGCCGTAATAATGTTAAAAGAGGTGGAGCATGTATACTTATAAAGAGGCACTATCCCTATAAAGAACTTAAACAAATAGGACAGTTTACTATTTCAGGCATATTTGAATGTTGTGCAATAGAACTCCTTGATTATAAAATAATAATTATATGTATTTATAGAGTCCCAAAATCAGCAAATATAAACATTTTCTTTGAAAAACTTGAGCAATTATTGACTTATTTACAAAATATAAAAAAGAAGAATATTGTTATAGCAGGAGACTTTAATATAGATATTCTCAAAAATAATAATACTACATCCGAGCTCCAATGTCTCTTGCTTAGTTTTGGTCTTAAACTTGAAATAAGACAACCAACAAGATTGGTAAGCGATACGTGTATAGACAATTTTATTCATGACCTAAACAGATGTAAGTCAGAAGTAATAGATCTAGCAATGTCAGATCATACTGCACAGATATTGAATACTCCAGTTGAACCAACTAACTTATGTACATTTTGGCGTTTTAAAAAAAGGGATTTTGGTAAAGAAAATTTAGAAAAGTTCTATAAATATATTAAGAATTGGAATTTTTCAGAAATGTATACTACGGATGATCCAAATATGGCTTATGATATATTTATTGATAATTTCAAACTGTTGTATGAACTTTGTTTTCCTTTCAAACTAGTAACAATAAGATCAACTTATAAAGTTAAATGGTTATCAAAAGGCTTAAAACTATGTAGTAAGAAGAAAAGGAAATTATTAGAGGTTTACCGAAGAAGCCCGAATGAGACAAACAAAAATAAATATGCAACTTATTCATCATTATTTAAGAAGATAATTAGGTTAACTAAAAAGTCACAAAATAATTACGCTATTATAAATGCTCAGAATAAAAATAAAACAGCCTGGAAAATTATAAACAGAGTAAAATTAGATCGACCTAGAGAAATTATTACAGAAATTAGTCAGGAAAACAAAATGATATCTGATCCTGTAATTATGACTAATATTTTCAATGATTACTTTATAGATAAAATTAAACCATTTTTGAATACAAATCCATCCACCTTTAATACAACTTTGAGAAGTAATTCTATGTTTATAAAACCTTGTACACCAATAGATGTAAACAATATAGTGAAGACATTAAAAAACACAAATAGTGTTGGTTGCGATGGCATTGATACGAAAGTAGTAAAATATACGATAAATAATATAGCGGGTCATCTTAGCCACATTATAAATCTTAGTATTAGTGAAGGTCTGTATCCCGAAAAATTAAAGAAAGCCGTTATAACACCAATATATAAAAATAAAGGGGACAGGAACCTTTTGATAAATTATAGACCTATAGCACGGCTCTCAGTATTCTCAAAAATATTTGAAAAATACTTACATAAAGAAATAAGTAGCTATATGGAAAAATACAATATTTTAACCAGTGAACAATACGGATACAGAAAAAATAAAACAATAAATGGAGCGCTCTTTAAATTCTTAGATTTAATTATGACAAATGTAGACACAAAATCCTCTATATGTGCTGTGTACATGGACATGACACAAGCATTCGACCATGTAGACCATAAAATTCTTCTTAAAAAACTCGAAGGTTATGGAATAAGAGGTAACATACTAAATCTAATGCAATCTTATTTATGCAACAGGAAACAAATTACAGAGATTACTCGAGTAAACAAAGACAACAAAACACACGAAAATTTCTTATCTAGAGAACGTACTTTGACTTATGGTGTCCCACAAGGCAGTGTTTTAGGACCTTTATTGTTTATAGCCTACATTAATGACCTACCAAGGGCAGTTGAGCATCCTATGTGTCTTTTTGCAGATGATAGTACCATGGTAATAAAATGTAAAGACAAAGATACCTACAGTAATGATATTAGTATTGCTTTGGCAAGTATTATACATTGGTTAAATAATAATAATTTAAGAATTAATTTGCTGAAAACAAATATCATGTACTTCAGTCAAAGGATACCTGCCATACCTTACCAAGAAATACATTATGAAGACCAGACTATAAAAGAAATACACTTAACGAAATTTTTAGGATTAGAAATTGATAGTAGATTAAATTGGAAATGTCATATTGAAAGTGTTAGAAAACGTCTAAGTAAACAAGCATATGCACTGCACGAATTAACTAACACTTTAAGCATTGATGTGCTCCTATTAACATATTATGGACTTGTCGAATCTGTGTTAAGATATGGAATTCTATTCTGGGGCAACTCGACAGACATAAATTTGATTTTTAAGGCACAGAAGAGGTGTATTAGAGCCATGTTTAAATTAAAGGTTATAGACAGTTGTATGCCCTTCTTTAAAAAGTATAGAATCTTGACACTTCCATCGCTCTATATATATGAGGTCGCTGTATATGTAAAAGCCAACTCCAACTTATTTAAGCGAGTCTCTGAGGGTAGTAAAAGAGAACAAAGAGATCCCAATAGATTATGCATTAGAAAAGCACACACAGCCCTGATGCACAAAAGTGTTTTTTGTCAAGCGCCAGTTATATATAATAAAATTCCAAATGCCATTAAAGAACTTAATGTAAATTTATTCAAGAAGAAAATGAAGAAACTACTAGTCGACAAATGCTATTACAGTATAAAAGATTATATGTCTGATAATTCATTGTAATAATTAGTTATATTAATTAGTTTTACTCTTTTATGTAGTGTACTTTAAACATTTGCACACCCTCGAAGGGTAGAATGTAGTGAGACTTATCTATTTATTGTAAAACCACTGTAACCTATATTCAGCAAATAAATTTTATTATTATTATTATTATTATTATTATTTGATTACTGGAGTGCAACACTAAAAAGATTAGAATGAGACGACTTAATAGGGCTTTTAATTAAGTGAAAGCATGACGAAAAGATACGCGTCACGTCCATTTTATCTTGAGTCGTGTTAATATGAATATAGATTGGTAACTTAATATGAAATGTGATTCTGTCCATCTGTTTGATGTTTTACTGTTTCCCACACCACCCAATAGAACAACAAACCTTAAAGTATTTTTATTTTATTTCGAAATAAATGGACACGTACGAACAGATCTGTTACTGGCTCAGTACTGTTTCGTAGCGAACGAGAGTTGATGTTTATAAGTGACAAATCACTTATGTGTTTCGGAATTGGATGGCTCATATTAGTACTCTATAGGTTAGCTGCTTCAAGGCTGTAACTATTTTTTTCACTTGTTCAAATTTCGCTTTGATAGTGTAAATTGTATATGTGGGACGTTCCTTGCAGAGAGGAGATCGACAGATTGCAGACGGAGCGGGAGCAGATGAAAGAGCTCGCGGACAAACTGAGACACTCCAACGACCTGACGGACAAACTCCTCGAAGATAAGGTGGGTGATTGCAGTCGCTCGTGGGACGTGCGAGCGATCGGGTGGCTAAAGTAATGGGCGGTGGCTCTTTGTGCAGAAGCGGCTGCAGACGAGCGTGAGCGAGTTGCGCGGGCGCGTGTCGGTGCTGCAGCAGGAGCTGGACAACAGCGAGAAGGTGCAGCAGGACTTCGTGCGGCTGTCGCAGTCGCTGCAGGTGCAGCTGGAGCGCATCCGCGAGGCCGAGTCGGAGGTGCGCTGGCAACACGACGAGGACGTAGAGCAGTGCCCGGCGTGCCATACGCCGCTGCCCAACAGCCGCAAGAAGGTGCACTGCCGCCACTGCGGCCGCATCTTCTGCGGCGCCTGCGTGGCGCACAGCGTGCCCAGTGGGCCGCGACGGGCGCCCGCGCGGGTCTGCTCCGTTTGCAGCACGCTGCTGCAGCCGCACACCGCGCCCTACTTCAGCACGGAGGCTCCGCAGACGCCCCACTGACCGCCAGAAACTAATAAAAACCACTACCAGTAGAAACGAATCTTTTATTGCTATGCCTTAAATGTAAAACGATGTAAACGCTACAACGGCCAGTCCTCGAGCGTGACGGTCATGACCTCGCTGACGAGGCAGTCCGCCGGCTCCGAGCAAATCCCGACGAGCGCATCGGCGCACCCGTAGAACTCCTCCTTGAGCGAGATGACGATGGTCTGCAGGCTGCCCTTTTTGGAGCGGATGTAGGAGGCCACCTTGCCGATGTTGGTGTTGTCGAGGGCCGCGTCGATCTCGTCCAGCAGGAAGAAGGGCGCCGGCTGGTAGCTGTGGATGGCGAACAGCAGCGCCAACGCCGCCACCGTCTTCTCGCCTCCCGACAGATTCGACATCTGCTGGAAGCGCTTGCCGGGCGCAACGCAGTTGTAGTTTATGCCGTCCAAATAGGGCTCCTCCGGGTTCTCGGGCCCCAGGAAGGCCTGCGCAGACTGATTCATCGCCAGCGCCTTGTAGATGGCGTCGATTTCGTTCGCCACATGCTCGAAGCACGCCATGAACTTGTCGTTGCGCTCCTTCTTCACCTTCTCGAAGGCCAGCTTGGCCCTGTGCGCGCGCTTGCGGGCCATCACGAACGCCTCGTTGGTGGCGTTCACCTTCTCGCGGACCTCGTTCAGCTTCTGCATGGCCCTCATGTTCGGCGCCTGGATCTTGTCCACGGTGGCCTGCAGCGCGTTGATAGCCTTCTGAAGCTTGTCGCCCTTGCGCTTGATCTCGTCGGGCTCGTCGAGATCTTTGAGCGAGTCGGGGAGGGAGGAATAGTCGACGCGGATGCGCGCGCCGCGTCGGTGCGAAGTGGAGGTCGAGGCGGAGGTGGGCTCGCTCGAGTCCGCCTCGGCGGTGTCGTCGAGGCTGCCCTCGAGCAGCGGCACGGGGACGTCGTCGATGCGGCACTGGCGCAGCGCCGCGTAGCGGTCGCTACGGCGCGCCTCGGCTCGCGCCTCGATGGCCGCCAGGGCCTTTTGCAGCGCTTGCACGGCTCTGTGCGCCTCGGCTTGGTCTGCACGCGCGCGCGTCACTGCCTCTTCGGCCGCCTCGGCACGCGCCCGCGCGGCCGATCGCTCCGCCTTGAGCTCCTCGGCGCGTCGCAGCTCGCGGTCCACGTCCTGCCGCTGCTTGGTCTCCGCCTGCCGCCCCGCTTCCAACTCGTCCTCGTCGTCCTGCACGGTGCGCTCCCACCGCGTCACGTTTTTCTGCGTGTCGCGCGACCGCTCAAACTCCAGGTTAGAGGCGATGCGGTCCAGCTGCGCGTCGAACTCCATCCGCCTCTTGGCGCGCTCCTGCTGCGCGCGCAGCTCCCGCTCCTCGTACTGGCGTATGTTGGCTACACCGATGTCGTCGCAAAACCTGCGGAACACCACATCCTCCACCGTGTTCATCTTCTCCTTGATCTCCTGGATCTTGGCGTCGCGCGCGCGGATCGTGCGCTCAATTTCTTCGATTTGCGGCTGCGAACCAACACACACACAAACATTAACATCATTATACCTAAAGATCTTCTGGAAAATAAAAGAGCTAAATGTCACGATCACTGAAGTCATTTTATACTAGCCGAAGATCTTAAGATATGAATATATAATTAAACATTAATATCTAAACTAATGTTTTGATTGACTAATTTGAACAAAAAACGGTTATCATAACTATTAGGTCGGGGGAAAAAGTCTTTTCGCATATAGTATGTATAAACTTGTAATAAAATCTCTTTGGCTGTACTGTTTGTATCTGGCTGGTTTTGATGACATTAAAAAGGATATATTTCAAAAAAAGAAACAAATTAGTAAAATGTTGTTTCCAGCTATTTTTCATTTGTTTTTCTTTCTGTCAAAATGAGTGAATCTAATGAAGAAATTCCATACATTTTAAAATTTTATTACAAAAAAGGAAAAATGCAACAAAAGCTGCGAAAAAAATTTGTGACGTTTATGGACCTAATACACTCAATACAGAGTAGCACAAAGTTAGTTGCGTTTTCAATCCGAGAATTTTGATGTCAAAAATGCACCTCGCTCTAATCGTTCTGTTATGGATAAAATTGATGCCATTTTTAAAAAAAACGGGACAAGTGCGAGTTGAACTCGCTTGAAGAGGGTTCCGTACGATGTTACCTATCATGTTTTTTATTTTAAATCTACGCACAATATTGAGTGATTTACCATGTTATTTTAATATCATGGACTTCTTATAGGTTTTCCTATTAATCTATAAGTAGAAAACTAATTTCTGTATTTTTTCAAAATTTAGGTTCAGTAATTTCGGAGATAGGAGGGGGGGGACAGACGGACACACGAGTGATCCTATAAGGGTTCTGTTTTTTTATTCGGACGTACGGAACCCTAAAAGGTGGAGTAAGATCGGCATATCAGTAGTTACGACATAGCTAAGAACTGAGAATTGACCACAAAACAGTTTTGACCCATTTGAAAAAAGCTGGGTCCACAAGAAAGCTCGATGTTTGGGTGCCACACGAGCTCACTGAAATAAACCTTATTAACCATGTACTCCTGTTAAAGTGACTGATAACTGGTGATGAAAAGTGGATCATATACCACAAGAACGTGCGAAAAAGGTCGCGGTCAAAGGTCGATCAGGCTGCACAGACTGTGCCGAAATCCGGGTTAACTCGCAATAAGGTGATGCGGTGTGTACGGTAGGATTGGAAGGGCATTGTTCATTATGAGCTTTTACCGCCGGGCAGCCATCGATTCAAATCTCTACTGCCAACAAATGATAAAGCAAGAAGTTGAGAGAAAGTGGCCGGAATTGATCAATAGAAAGGGAATCGTTTTTCATCACGACAAGACCGCACACATCTTTAGCCACTCAGCTAAAATTACGAGTTCGACCGGGAGGTGTTAATGCTGTTGAATAAATAAATATATAAGGTAGTGTATCTTTATAAATGTTCAGGTTTTCTGCCACTGTGGCGCTGTTGTTCTTGCGAGTCTCAGAATGCTTGGTCTGTGGATGCGTGGCGTCTGTGTGGTAATCTGTGTTCTGTGATTAATAGTAACTTAAGTAAATAAAATATTTGGAATGAAGTATCCCTAATATTTTCCTGTAACAAGAGTTTCATTGAAATACTGCTTAAGAAGAACAAATACATCCGCCATATAGTCGTGACCTTGCACCTTCAGATTTCCACCTGTTTCGGTCTCTTCAGAATTCTTTAGGCAGTGTCTGGTTAACATCAAGACAAGACTGCCATAACTACTACTACCTACAAGATGGTAAAAAGTCATCGAACAAAATGGAACATATTACAGTAATTAAATGTAAATAAATCTTGAAAAAACGTCTTGAATTTTTATAGAAAATGTGAAGAATCTTTTCCCCCGACCTATTATATCGGCAAAGAAATGTTTAGATGCGTTTCTCATCTTTAGTTCGCGGGATGATTTTCTCCATTATAATATGGTAAGTCTAGGACAATCCCCAAAACAATAGACTAAGATATCGCCACCTTCCCACTTATCTTTTTATATTTAGACTCAATTTTAAATTTTATTTTATACTTTCAAAATAGGCTTTCCAAAATCCTTCCTAATAATTGCGTTGTCCAAATGCCAAATTTCAAATCAATAAATTAATCTATACTAATATTATAAAGTTGAAGAGTTTGATGGTTGAACGCGCTAATCAAATAAATATGTTATACATCACAAGTATTTAATTTTGAAAAATTTGCCCTTGCCATAATTTGATTTCAATGAATATCTTAGGAGATATCATAGTATTAAAATAACTTCACAACAAAATAATGATCAAGTACCAGCCGCCGCGCCGGTACTTAGTTATTTTAAGCATTTCATACACATTATAATAGCCCTGTGCACCATACAATTTAAATTAATATCTTAGGAGATATCGTAAATTAAAAAGTACGCGCGAGAAAGTAAATTCAGGCGGTCTCGCACCAACCCGCGAATGACGGGACTCTCTTGATGCAGACGCAAGCGTTATAGTACTAATTTATATTTTTCATTTTTCAAACGCGAACGAAGTCGCGAGCACCAGTTAGTAAGGTATAAATGTGAAGTTACCTTCCAAACCAAACTTGTCTCTGTTCATCTTTAAAATAACAAAAAAGGCCAGATATTTCTTTAACAAAATCAACATAATGGTGATAATAAAAAAAATGCGGTATTATTGAGTTGAATATATTTTAAACTTTTAAAGTTTTAAACTTTCAAACTTGAGTTTGAATATATTTTAACTTCATTTACGTTACGCTCCTAGTAGCTTGATAAGCAACACACTCACCCCGAACAGATCCATTTTTCTCTCTAGCTCAGCTAGCTCGGCGTCGAGAGCCGCGATCTGCTTCATCTGTGAACACAAGGAACGCTATAGAATGTCACCGAGTGCGAAATGTCGGGTGGACACCGAGCGGTGCCTCCGCTCCCTCACCGTGGCCTCTTTGTCGCTGAGTGCGTATTTGAGACGCGATTCCAGGCCGCGTATCTGCGAGTCGACGGTGGTCAGCTCGGACTCCTTGCGCGACTTCTTCATGGCTTCGCGAAGTTCCTCCGTTAATTTTTCCTGTTTTGTATAACACAGTAATGGCTCTTAATGTACACATCGTACAAGTAACACGGGCATTATTCAGTTGCAGTGATTTACACATAAATATAGTCTATGAATATGAAGATAATTTACCTTCTTGGCCTTGAGCTGTGAGAGGTGCTTCTCGTCCCAGCGCTTGGCCTTGCGCGCGAGGTCGAGTGAGCCGCCAGAGATGATGCCGGACTTCTGGTAGAACGTGCCGTCGAGGGCCAGCGCGTCGTAGCGGCTGTTCTTGGTGCGGTCCAAGTCGTAGGCCACCCGCGAGGCGTCCTCGGGCGTCTCGCAGACCAGCGCGTTATTGGTGACGAAAAGCACCGCGCGGTGGATGGCCGGAGGCTCGAAGCGCAGCACGTCGAACAGCAGTTTCACGTTGCGCGGCTCCTTGATGTCGCGCAGGCGCTCGCGCAGCGGCTTCGCCTGGATGTAGTCCAGCGGTAGGAAAGTCTCCGGCTCCAGCATGCGCTCCTTGAGCACCTGGATGCAACGTCGCGCCGTCTTCTCCGTATCCACGACGATCGCCTCCATGTACTTGCCAAGCACCTTGGTGATGGCCACGTTGTAGCGCTTGTGCGTGGGCTGGCACATGTTGATCATGCGGTCGTAGACGCCGGGGATGTCGCGCTTGAAGCTCTCGACGATCTCCTGCTTCTTGCGACGGCGCGCGTCCTCGTGCTTGTCGACGCGCGCGTCGCCCAGCTGCACGGCCACGTCGTCGAGCGCCGCCTGCAGCTCGGCCACTCGGCCGCGACACTCGCCCACGTCCGCCTGCAACTCCGCGCGCAGCCGCCGCTGCTCCTCGAGCGCCTGCTCCGAGCTGCGAATGTGCTCGCTCAGCTTCTCCACGCGCTTCACGGCCTCGGTACGCTCGTGCCCCTTCTGCCGGTGCTTGTTCTCCAGCTCGCCCTTCTTGCGCAACTCGTTGTCCAACCGGTCCTGATCCGCCTTCTGTTCACGGTTCACCGAGTCCAACTCCTGTAGGTAGCGCGCCGCCTGCCGCGACGCCTGCATCTTCAACTCCTCGTACTCGCGGATTTGCGCCGCCTCCAGGTGCACGTCGGCCTGCCCGCTGTGGCCCGTCGTCGATACGGACTGCTCCCACGCCTGCTTCTGCTCCTCGATCTCCCTGTACTCCTCCTCCAGCTTCTTGATGTCCGCCTGGTGCGCTTCATGCGCCTTGCGGGCCTGCTCCAGGGTTTTCAGGTTTCTCTCCAGCTTTTTCTGCGTGTGAGTGACTCTCTCCTTGGCCTTTATAAAGGTAGGCCTCTTCTTCGTCACCTCGGCTTCCTGCCGACCAAGCGACGATTACAATAGTCGACCAATCGATGGTGACAAAATAAAATTAGGAGTTTGCTGCACTCACCACTTCCCTGAGCTCCTGTTCGATCTTCGCCAGTTCTCTCTGCATGGCGCCGGCTTCCTTCTTCTTCTCCTTGAGGACCTCCTCTGCCTTCTGTTGCTTCTTCTCCGCCTTCGCTATCTCCTGCTGTTTGCGCTGCAATTCCTCCTCGCACGTCTGAATGTCTTTCTCGTTGTGGTAAAGGTGGAACAGCTGTAGTTCTATCTTTTGGTCTTGCTGTAATTATTGGCGAAATTTTACACAAATTATATTATTATTTAAGAATACACTTAAAACAATTGCAATCTCTGATATCAACAAGAGACGTACAAGTTCTTCCTTAAGCCTGGTATACTTCTCCGCTTCCTCCTTCTCAAATTTGGCTTCTTTCCTCTCTGCCGCCACGCCCTTCTTCTTCTGATAGGAATATTGCGCTTCCTCATCGGCCCTGTTCACTTCTGCTCGACAAGCTTCATATTGTTCCTTCAGCACACCGGATCTACAAAATAAAAAACAATAGCATCAAATTGACACTTTGATGGCCTTGCAAGGACGAATATTTAATACAACACAGACATGGGGGAACTACTAAATAATAATTTTCGACAGAATAGCCAATGGTTTTTGACAGAATCACGTTTGCCAGGTCAACTAGTTTTATATAGATGTCGCTGTACGTTAGTTGAACGCGATATCAACAAGTTGATTTAGTTTACTTATAAGCATGCTTTAATAAAATAGATGGAGTCCGTCACCAGATCTAAGGACACTGAGTTTTTGTTGAGACAGTTTCAGTTTAATGTAGAATATACAAGTTACATTGTAACTTGTACAATGTAACTTGTATTAGAATATTACGTTCTAATGAAAGTTTACATGTGTATACCTAATCCCTCATTGAGTTTGAAGTACATGCCTCAAGGATGTCATAATTCAAGAGAAAAAAAATGCAAAAAATAAGTTACATACCCACTGATTTCTTCAAACAGTGCTGTTCTTTCCTTAGGATTCTTCATGGCAATACTTTCAACGGCTCCTTGAAACACCAAGAAGTTTTTGGCTTTCACATTTATCCCCAGCTTCTCTAACTCAGCAAGATAGTTGCTTACCGACACTGACTGCAATAACACATAAATATTATTAAATTATTTATAGAGGATATTTACAAATTACACATAAGTAATATCTAGCTTGGTAAACTTAGGCAGGATTCCAAGTAAGCAGGCTGCATGACCACACTATTTGCAGACTGAGATAATGTCAAGTGGCATGGCGAGGCTCTCGCTGTGCCACTTGACATATCGAAAGCCTTTGACAGGGTTTGGCATGCAAGTCTACTTGGCAAGCTTCCTACATACGGCATCCCCTCCGTTCTTTGTAGCTGGATTTCTAATTTCCTGAATGAATGGTCAGTTCGAGGCGTCATTGATGGCTGCTCCTCGGACCTCATGGTAATTGATGCCGGTGTTCTCTCTGCGACTCTCTGAGAGGGAGGCAATGGCTAAGCAAATTAACTCATCCTTAAATCTTTTAACACCACCAAAACGCAAGCGTGTTTGTTGTCTGCAAAAAGGAACCCTTTCAATTTGGCTCCAACTTTCCAAGGTTCATCCTTGGAAAGTGACTATTGAAGTCTCCCGTTAGGAACATAGTTTTGTGTATTCTCTAATGCTATTGCCAATTCGTTATGTAAAGTGTCTTTTGTCTCATCTGAGTCAGTTTCTGTAGGAGTGTATATTTGTATAACGGATAGTGGTTCCAGTCCAGTTATTGTTATATTTAGTTGTCCAAAGAGTACATACCTGTCCATTAATCTTGTGATCTGAGGATTGTCCAATAACAGATCTCTGAAAGCATATTTCGGTATTGTCTTCCAGCACAAATGTAGCAGTCACCGAAGCACTAAAATCATTAACATAATTCTTTGTTTTATTTAGGATTAGCTGTTGCACACGACGTCATCCGCATCTCTTTATAAAATATTATTCGTGGAAAACGGCAATTTCGGCGGTAAAGGGGGGAGATGGGGAAGGGTTAGTAGCCTATGTTACTTGCTGATAATGTAGCTTTCTATTCGCCTAAGTGGTGAAGTGAGCTATTCCACACTAAATTGGTTCCAAGATAATGACAATTGAAATAAACAAGCACCCACAAAAAAATGTTTTTTATTTTATCTTCTGAAGGAAAAAAACAACTTATATTTGAGCTATCTCTTAGATCTTTTCACCACTAGAATCTCCATTTAACGCTGAGTATGATGACGTTCATAACTCAATTTAGTCAAAAGTGTGGGTTAGCTTTTTTCACCACCAAGGCGACGATAGGTGAAAGAATTTTTAAAATTGGTCCAGTAGTCTTTGAGTTTATTCATTACAAACATACATTTGTATGCAGGGGGGGTAGAGGGGGTAGATGGAGGGAAGGTGAGTAGCCTAATTTAGCTTTCTATAAGTGAATTTTTAAAATTGGTTCTGTAGTTTTTGAGTCTTTTCTCTTTAAAATGTTATAGTATGGATAACAAGCAATTGTACAATGTCAGTCTAACATGTGGGAATATGTACAAAGTAGTAAAAATTTTACAACTGACTTAAATCAATATCTACCATAACAACTTGAAATTCTCTTTTATAAGAAGTTCAAGATGATTTTAAATTATCAATCTTTGTAAAATAGCTGGCGACACTCATTTAACGTACTCACTGAACCGTGTTCCTTTACGTGTAGTAAATAGGTTCTATATTGTATTGCTACCTTAAAACATGCACTTAACAATAAGTTATATTTGTGTGCACTTGTCTGGATGTATTTTACACATTTTAGTCATAATTGGTGAGGATGTTGCTAACATTATGTGCTGCAAATGGTATTACGCTGCTAGGGTCCATTCTACTACTTACGAACTACATATAAGAACAAGAATAAAAGAAATAAAACAATCAATGTAAGCAAAGAATAATTCATTATCAAGTGTGAATAACTATTCCATAAACATAAATAGAAAGTAACTTTGAAAACTGGCGACACTGGTAGAGTAGTAAGGTAAACTCTACCACTTAATGTATTTACATTAAATAAACACTAAATATTTTTTTGATTAAGAGATTTAGTAGTGGCATGGCACACTGCATTGAGCGGCCCATTTGGCAACAATAACTACCACCTTTTGGTGAATGGGTATCCTTAATATACAAAGGCAGTACACCTGCGCCATTGCTTGTTTTATAGGCGATTGTAGCAACCTAGCATTGAATGGACCATCACCAACCTTAACATTTAAAACTATAAATGAGCATCCATATATTTACTTTCTTTCTCCACCTTCTAGTAATTTAAATATTAAATTGAATAAATTTATTTGTCCTGGAAATAAACAATTACTCTTAAAAGGTATACCTTCGGGAAACAGGCCTGTTAATGGAAGCTCCGTGTATAAGATCACTAAGGCGTTTCACGCGCAATAGAGATGTCTTTTCGCCCATCACAAAACTAACAGCATCCATGAAGTTTGATTTGCCTAAATGTGAAAATTGAATATGCAGTTAAGATTGTTATCGCGCAATGAAATATAAATTTGGAGGAAAGCATATGCTGGCTCTATACAATCGTCCAACACCCAAACTGATCGTCCAACCGTCGATGTGTAGAGGAACTGTTTGAACGCGTTGGCGATAGTTCAATCGAGTTGGCTCGAGATCGCTTGTGGAGCGGTAAATAGACCCCGAATCAAAGGAGTTCGGACAGGTTCGCGAACTTGTACAAACCGTCCTCCACACAGAAAAAGACGTCAGTATGATCCACCATCTTCGTGTACGCCAAATTTTTTGAACTTCATGCGCCTGTAAACTTGGATGTAATAATTATAAGCACAAATCAGATACAGCGAAGGTGCTGCTATCGCTTCCACGTCTGCCATGATTATGAACATGAACGTTAGAACGAGTTCACCCAGGTTCGGAGGAAAGTTCGGAGTTCGAATGATGGACGATCGTGTGGTGGACAGGTTTGAAGATCGATAAAGTTTGGCCTGGCTTGGACGAAAGTTCGGAGTTCAGGTTTTGGACGACTGTATAGAGCCAGCTATACGTACCTGAACCATTAGGTCCTATGACGGCGGTAAACGTTTTCAGAGGTCCTATGCGATGTTGTCCAGCATAGGACTTGAAGTTTTCCATGTCTATGTATTTTAAAAAGGCAGGCATGATGCCTCCGTATTAAAAGTAAGTTTGAACGAGTGCAATATATTCTAATTTTCGAAAGTTATAAGTAATTCAAATTGTTAGCGATTGTAGAGACGACGCCAAATCAAAATTAAAAACATAATAAATAATACCACAAACTACATAGAAGATACTATTTATCAATACACAAAATCGGTGACAGATAGACAGACAATGACACAATGAGTTTGGATCAGTGTTGTTATGTGAAAAAAAAGAAAAATCGTACAGCAAACCTGAAACAATCGTATTTTAAGGCGATATTGACAAAAAAAATCGTACATATACTATTTAATAAAATATAATATTTTTTAAATATATTTTTTAATATAATATTACCGAATGTTGTTTTCACTATACCTGACTTAACCACAGAACACTATATATTATTTTTGGATATAAAACACACAAAATTCAGTTCTCAGAGTAAATTAGTCATTGATTCAGTTCTCGTCACTGTCACTTTCGAAGTTTTCATTAGTACCATAGATAAGTAAGTATGTGTATATTAGGAAAATTAGTACTACTTCTTAGTCTGTGGAATTTAGAAATAAATAAACATTATATTGAAAATAATAAAGTTGCTTTCATTTTCAAATAGCTATTTTCATTTTATCGTTGTTTATAAATCAGTCGCGTTTACGGTACAATTGACAAGAGAAAATAAAGTGAGAGAACATTGTAAATCCACAATTTAATAATTATATGTAACTGATGCCCCAAAATGAATGGAGATCACAGCCCTGGTAGCCCTGTAGATATTACGGATCGTGAACAAGCTGTGCTAATGGATCCCATCGACAGGGACCGTTCCAGATTTCCATACTGTATCGTTTGGACTCCCATTCCTCTATTGACGTGAGCGATTTATAATCTTCTGCAAGTATTCTAAAATACTTTGGCAAGACCTGCAGGAGCTTTCCATATTGTTTTACTTTTTCAGTTGGTTTTTTCCCTTCATTGGTCACATGGGCATTTGCACATCTAATGGAGTGATACGTGATTTTGCTGGGCCTTATTATGTATCCGAAGATCTGATGGCCTTCGGAAAACCAACCAAGTACTG
The DNA here is from genome assembly GCA_910589475.2 of Bembecia ichneumoniformis. Classification (NCBI taxonomy): domain Eukaryota; kingdom Metazoa; phylum Arthropoda; class Insecta; order Lepidoptera; family Sesiidae; genus Bembecia; species Bembecia ichneumoniformis. Next base: position 18,433,286 of record OU342532.1, read on the forward strand.
GCAATTGTCACCTCAAAAAGCTAACAATGGTCAAGCCGGATGGGATGCCGCGGTCGCCGAAGCCTCGGACATATACAAAAAGAGAATGGTAGATATCAAAAATTATTGCTTATGTTTCAGAATTAGCCTCTTTTAAAAGTTTATATTTTTGTTATAGCATATAATATTCTCCGACAATTGTCATTCTCATGTCGCTACCGCACTCAATATAATGAGCTACAATGGTTGCAAGAATTGGAATATGGTAAAATTGGCGTTCTACATGGTGCCATATTCGAAATATGTCAGGTAATATTCAATAATACCAAATATCTTTTTATAAATATCGAGTAATATTTCAAACTAAATTAATTTGTTGTCTCCTTTTCAGCTTGAGTGGATTCTTGAAGACAAACTTGCCATTCTTAATCATCTTAATTGTAATATGTAGCATAGCAGCAGTTATATAAGGACTCAGTCCTTCCCATGCCAACATAAGTTCTATAAAATGATAATTTTAAACTTTTATACTTGTTTATGTCTCTTTTTTGTATATATTATGTGCTCTTTCATACTCCAGTTTTGAACAGTATTTAAAGCTAGTATGTGGAATTGAAAAATAATAACTCGAGTGATCTGATGACTCCGTTTTTAGATTAAAGATAACAAAGACATTTGCAACTTGGCACTTGGGCTGGTAATAATAACTAGAGCAACCATGAAAGGTTGCAACTGCCATATGTGCGGTACCTTTTGTGGTGTATCAAATATGTGGAGGTAACATTAATATCCTGAGGAATATTACAGGTAGTGCAGTAATGGCACAGCACACTGCATTTCGCAGTCTTTTGGACAGCCCCTCTGGCAGTAATAAGCACTCCCTTACAGATGACCACTGAAATAACAGCATGTGTGCTGTTGATTTCTGTGAGTGTGTAAAGGATGGTAAAGCCCATTTTCCCTATAATCCTAAATCCTAAACAGGTCAGCAGCACCTGTTGCATTAGATAGCACTGCATTGCTTGTGTTTAAGGCGACGATAGGCACTTACCGTCAACCTGTCTGTCGACCTTAATATAAATAGAAATCTAATTAATAAGAGTACTTCACTAAAACTAAAACACTATTGCTCATGTTTTTGAACTTTTCTGCTTATTGTTTTAACAAATCACATTTCAGGCAACTGCATATAGGTACATCAATCAATACATTTATTACAACTCAAAAGTAACAAATTTTTGGAGTTTACACCTTAAGAATCATTTTCATATAAGGTCATGGAAATTTTATGAGTGAAATTAATACAATCGTTAACTAAAAAGCATTACGTTATCTGTCACTTTGACATTTGTGCGACAGATAACGCATATATTTATGTCCCCTAATTCTATTTTCTGGGCTTATTAAAGCAAACTTCAAACTCTTGTATGAAAAGTGTAGTCAAGTTGTTTGTCGGAGCAGACACTTTTTTTTTGTTTAGCGCCATCTCGATAATTCCACACAAATGATTGAATAGAAATCTTTATTAGCTGTTATTGCTACTTCTAATATATAAAGCCCATTTTCTTATCCCTTTCTGATCCCTTATCCGTTATCTATGGATCGTCAGCCTGTCTCGACCTTTGCTTTAAAAAAAAATCTATTAACATAAACGACGCTAAAAGCTGCAAGCGCTCTGCTAACCTTAGAAGGATATGATTAGGAGAAAATGGGAAAATGTGCTCTGGTATCCCTCATTCACTGTAGCAGCAAACATGCTGTTTTTCACTATGGACTGCCGCCAGAAGGGCTGCTCAATTTATGACTCCATAATGCAGTTTTAACAAACTGTAAATTTAAGGCATATAATATTTTCGGAAATTCCTGATTCTTATAATCAAGAATTTTCATGGAAACAGTATTAACATTGCTCTTTAATTAGTATTAAGTTTTCAAAAAATATAAAACAATGAAATACATGATCCATAATCATATATTTCATTGAATCACATCGATTTTAGATAGACATCTGCAATGTCAAACATTTTGATTATTGTGCAGATGCAGCACAATTAATCAATGTTAATATGGAGATAGTCTGATTTAGATCCGTAACTAAATCTCGCAGATTTCCCCAGGATGAACTATTTTTAAATTTAAATTGTTTCAATTTTCTATTAAAAGTTTGATTACTTAATATTAATTGATTAAAAATCAATTTCAGTAATTTATTTCTTGGACGCACTATGAAAAAATAATACGATTGATGTGATTCGTACGATACCGACCTGTGGACGCTTAGCATAAAGATTTCTATTCTTTTCTGCATCCGCGAAAATTTTCAACTGTATAGATCGGGCAAGACGAAAGAATCCGTAATGTGACATTTAGAACCACGTGGTAAAAAATCGCTCAGTCCATCGCCAACTTTACAAGGTCATTTAGCTACGCCGTGGCCATCCTGTTCACGGCGATCTGGATCAATATTTTTGTAGGTAACTTTTCCCAGTGCCCTCTATATTCTATACCTGTATTTAATCTTGTTTTACATCCGCAACAACCGTGCATCATACTTCGATATAAGTAATAGTAAAATTTATTTGCGATGGTGTGAATATTCGTCGTAAGCAAAGTAAGGTTTTTTTGAAAATGTTGTTTTGTCTGTATAGCAATTCTAGTACAGTACCTACCTTAAACAAGTTTGTATACCTACTAAATACCAAATTATTAAAGAAATTCTCGGTTTCGTCAAATTACAAATTTACTTTAAAAAAAAACTAAAAATATATTTATATTTAGACCTTTTAACATAAAATAGGAGTCATTTCATTGACGTCTATATTACTAGCTTAGAATGGCAAGTGCATTAAATGTTGGCACACAACCTGATGGTGATAGCTACCATAGCCTATTAACACAATTCTCTTTGTTTCTTCTAAAGTTTTTGTTTAAGGCTTTTAAGTTTGTTTGTGCAAAGTAGTAAAAAAAAAATCAGCGGTTGTTTTTTTGTGAAATCAGTGTGAAAACTTCTGCAAAAATAAATAATTTTATTTTTACCACAATTAGCTGCTGGTAGGCTAACAGCTCACTTCATGCTGCACTAATAAGTTGCTGACCCACTGAAAAAGAGTGTACATTGATTTGCCTCAGAAGAAATAACATAGTTTCTAAGGGATTAAAGTCAAACTAAAAATCCTACTATAGTTGAACTATACTATGAATGTTTGTTACAATTTCAAGCAAAATCTACCAAATCGATTTTGATATAGATAGGCTAATACAATAGATATGTTGACGAAGTTACGGGCATAAGTTACTACAGAATAAATGGGAAAATGTGTGCAAGATGGATTCAATCCATAAATATATACATGGTCACAAAATATTTTAGCATGAAGAGATCCTATTTCTTCAAAGGTCTAGGGGGCATTTTACATGTCAATATGACACAAGGCAGCATTGCTTTCATAATAGTAAATTATTTAATAATTTAAGCATTTTTTTTTTCAAGAAACAGTCATAAATATATACACATATATGTAGGAAGATAAATAAATTAAAAACTTTAAAAATAATATATATTTATATAATGTAGGTTACACTGAGTACTAGATAAGAAAATTACTTCAATTAACAAGAGTAGTTTCTGTTGCACTGTTATTTTGTTAAGTATTCTGAGATTTGGATAACAATAAAATTCCTTAACTCGATGGGTATGTGCATCTTTATTTTTTTTTTACATTTATCTCTTAATTCCATTTACCACCTGTCAGTGTACATATGAGTAAATTAAAATATTCTTATTACAAATTGGTATTATTTAGTGAAATGCTCATTGCATACAAAAGATCACTATTAAATCTAGAGGATGATGCAAAATGTTTTTTGTTCGGTATGAAGACTGATGGTCTTCTAGATGGTAAGTATCAGCGCCTAAGAGCAAAAATAACTGTGTGCTACCAACCCTGTAAGGGATTTGATCAGCCCATTTTGTAGCTAGAGTGAAGTGTCACATTTTATTGTTTTTTATTTTTCAATTTAAGAACTAGCAGATATCAATAAATAAGGTTGAATTGAATTTCATACTTATAAGTAGCTGCTGTTATTTAATTTGTTACATGAGTCCTCACTCATAATTGGCTCAGTATAGTTCTGTAGCTGAGAGACCTTAAATGACCTTAAACAAAATTTAAATTTTGCAGAAGTAAAAGAATAAGTAAAATGAATGCTTCAATAGATTTAATATTATAGTTTATTATCCAACATATGTATCAATGTCAAGCATTGTTTATATTTTAAATTTTATTAATTTTTATGACAAAAAAAGGTAAAGAATAGTATAATCCCATTTAAGGTTTTTGAACACAAAAGAAACCCTGGAATATATTTTATCAATGAACTTAAGAATTGCGTTCTTTACCATTGCAAAGATTACATTCTTATGGTTTGACGTCAATTAAAAACATGATTTAAAAAAAATTGACTATGACTATTTGACTCTCAGCTACAGAGTTATATTGGCTGTTGGTTTAACAATAAAAGAAAAAAGTTTGAAGTTTCTACATATCCAGCCTATAAGCAATGGTTTTTAAAACCAAGTAGAATAGCCCAAGGTAATAACCCAAGGTAGACTTTAATTGGACCAACAAATCAGAATTGTCACTACACTTGACTTACGTTAATTTTAATTAAAAACCTGATTGTGATGACATTAACTCTTCTGTATGGCAAATAAGTATTCTCTGGTAAATTCTTCCACAGTATTATTAACAATAAATGTTAATTAATCCTTTCAGAGGTTAAATATACTTTTAAAACATCAACATTCTTTTAAAACACCTTTTTCAACAGAAAAATCATAATGGAAACCACTCATATTGAGTTTACTTGTTAAAATAGCCAAACAATCTCCAATTTCTGTAGCAAATGCATCTTTGTTTGAAGCCATTTGGAGTTCACGAGATAGCACAAACGGGACTCCTTGCAGATAATGGAAGGTCTGTTCTGTTGATTTCATTCTCGATATAGGCGTCGGGGGTGCTGGTCGCTGTGGATACGATCTGGGCATTGGGGATCCTCCGCCGCTGACATCGGGGTAAAGAGATCCTCTGGGGGACAATGGATCGACTACGACGAAACTGTCATCTGACTTTGGTCCAGGAATTGGCGGCGTGTCATCGTCTTCGGGAGAGCTTTTTCGTTTCCCAAATATTGAAGAAAACATTACTATAGTTATCCTCACTTATTACAATCTTATTTTGAAGATGATGTTTTTCTTATCACAGTTTTAGAATATGTCCAACCAATATTTTGAAGTTTCTATAATGTGAGCTACTTCGTCTTAGAATATTTTTATCGACAAATATTTTTTATTATCGCTCACTCGATAACTTGTAATCAAAAAACACTTATTTCAAATAACTAAAGGTTGCTTGCTGTCTATATACGAAATGTAATGAAATCCACACATTTTACACTCCATAAAATAAAAATTTATAAAGCAATTCCTTACTTATATCCACATCATGATCTATATCAAAGAGAATGTAATCACTACGTATCTATATAATATCTATAGTTTGTTTGTGATCATGATTCACTCCAAAGAGTATATTCACTCACAGTTCACAACACAACAAATTACAAAAGTCAGCAAGTCACAAATGTCAAACTTCAAAGACAAAGTCACGAATTCACGATAAAAATTTTGAGCAACGCGAACCAGTGTGACCAGATTTAGCAGAATTCTGCGATTTTAGCAGAATATGACCCTCAATTTAGGGCTTAGCATATTATGTCGCAGATTAGAAAAAGTTGGCAGTTTTTAGCAGAATTTAAAAAACCTTAAAAGAAATTTAGCATTATTCGACATTTTATAAGTTAATCGAGATTCATTTAGATAGTTGCCCAAAATCTAAATTGCGCATTTAAAAAAATCCATCATTTTCCATTATATTACATAATGAATTACTTATTAGCTCAAGATCCCAGGCAAAAGCCAGAAATCTAAACTTTCCTGCAACGCATTCAATCTTTTCTGACCGAACTATGTGTTGAACTTAGATTGCGTTTAGGTCTAAATAAAAAAATTGAGCAAATGCAATTTTCTGATCCTCAAAACGTTGTCTGGCCAATACGGTTTCTCAATTTCCCATATTAGTCCATGAATCTGACGTTCAAACTATTAACACCGAATACAGGGAGCTGAAATTAGACAAAGCAGTGAGCGATCTGCTGGAAGAACCCCTGATGCTACGCCTATGAACATAGAAACATTTTGGGGCCACAAAAATGACTAAAGGCAGTTAAACAATATAAAAACGGACCGACAAAACAAATTTATAAATCAACATGTTTCTGCAATCCTATACAAAAACAAGCTTTTAAGGAGCAGGACGGGTGCGTAAAATTTTACGCCTCTAAAAAATATGATTAAGACAACCCAAAGCTCCTACAAACCTATATAAAAATCTTGACACGACCACGACAGAATAACTTTAAAGCGTTTAATTTCATATATTTCCATACAAAATATAAATTATTTCGTTAGCAGAATTTTAGCATTTTTTAAAAAAGTTTAGCATATTTTAGCAGATTTTTAGCCGAGCAGCTAGCACAATGACTAATTTAAATATGGTCACACTGACGCGAACGTCACGTACAAGAACGGGAGGGGGCTAGCGATAAGTTAAAAACGTTAATAATGTGTAATTAATAACTATCTAGCTTAAAAAAGTTATAAAACGTTTTTTATTTAAAAAATGTAACTTCTATAGTTACCAAACCAATCAGTTTTTTATAAACTTCTGTTTCAGTACAACCAACTCTTAGCTGATTTCTATTGACAATTTTATAAGAGAAATCATTCGGTTTCGCTACTGTTCTTAATAGTTCGGTAGCTCTAGCATGAGTTTACGATGACCGCACTCGCTAGCGAGAGCGTAAAAAATTTATATGGAAAATTCTACAGCGCCTCTAGCGGTCACTCAAAGAACTAAAATCGGTAGTATGACTTGCATAAGTAAAAAACCTATCGAAACCGTAGTCGCGAGCGAGAGCGTAAAACATTTATATGGAAAATTGATAATTTGACATTGACAGTTCACGATTTCCCATACAAAATTTTTACGTTCTCGCTAGCGAGTGTAGTATTGGTGTAGTATAGTAAACTCATAGTAGAGCCTATGTTTTCAACGTGAGAAAACTAAATCTATTGCAAATATAGACGATATTCACTTTTAATATTCTCTATATTGTAGTTATTATCATTGAAGTGCTAGAAATTATTTTAAATAGCGTTGGAAATTAAGGAAATAGGCGTCCACATTTCAATGAACATTTTATTTTTTTGCCTTTGTGATTATACTAATAATGCAATATCTTTTCAACATAAACTAAGTTTAAACTTACCTCTCTATATATTCTACCATTAAGATGAACTGTATGGTGCTAGTTCTAAGCATATTAAATATTTTTCCAAAATTTATTCCAAAATTTTAATAATCATGCAGTCACAATCACAAACAAACGTACTTGTAGATGTTAACTCAACAAACCTCAAACAAACGTACTTGTAGACGTTTAAACCAACAAATTCAAAACTTCTATAATTCCTATGAGTTATTTATTGTATTGCGCGCTCGTTAATTTCCGTCTTTGTCTCGTCGGCTCGGCTCGTAAATCCGCGGTCGTCTTTGTCTTTCGTGTAACGTTAGAAAGAGACGATGAATGGGTGTGTAGCGCGCACGGATGCCATTATACTACATACTCTATCGAGTTGACCGTAGTGACTGTAGTTAATTACAGGATGACTCGTGGTAGGTATATTAAATCCGACTATACGAATGGCGTTCGCTCGCTTACTGCATTCGTCGTGTCACTTGAATCAACTATCGAAACTCATACTAGAGCTACGGTTAGTATATTCACGTCATCTACACCATATTAGGGGGAGGTTTAGGTGGCCTTTGTGGGTGAGTAGAAATTCATTATCAACAAACAGTTCCTTGTATCTATTAGAGGTGGTTTTCTGTGGTGAGTTATTTGATAACTTTTTCCTCTTAGAAGTTCTTGATGTAGGTACTCTCTGCCAGTCAGTGGGCACGCATTTTTACTCTGTTTATTAGGCTCTGTGTACTTGGGTCTCATGGATGTACCTCCAGTATAACGAGGTACAGGTCCTGCAAATTTCCTAGGGTCGCTCTGTTTATTCCTTAATGAAGCACTTCTTGCTCTCGTAATAAATAATGGGGGTGGAAAGCTTGTTGTACCAATATTTGCTTCGAGTGCTATTTACCGATGCAGAACTTTAAGTTTATTAGATTCGTGTCGATGGCGAAAGACATTGGAAATAAATATTAAAGTTATTTGAAGACAAAACGTTGTTTTATTTTATAAATTATATTGACATATATCTTTTGTTATTCTATCTAATAAAAAACATCATCCGTTCCGTGACAGCCTTCACTTCAGTTTTTAATGTACCATAGCTTCACCAAAGAGTATGCTATATTAATAAGCAGATTCTAACACAGAAGCCTGGTTACCCGCTCCTAAACCGTCCTCGGTTGCACATTTCTCACTCTCCAGCCCGGATACTGGCGCCGGGGGTTAGCCGGGTCGCATAACAAATCACATTTCTTATTTCTAAAAACATCAACTGGGACAGAAGCCTGGTTACCCGCTTCTGCACATCGTTGGTAAATGGTAAAATATTTCCCACTCTACAGCCCGGATATCGGAGAGCACCGGTGCTCTCCACTTTAAGCTTAAGCCAGCTTTAACTACTGAAAAAATTGAACCATCCGTTTAAAAGAAAAAAAATGTGCAATATTATATTAATAACATGTTCATATGTTTTAAAAATAATAACATAAAACATAACAATAATTTTGTTGCCATCCTTGTTACTCACATAGAACAACCGTATGTTCTATGTGAGAACCGTAACAATCTCGATGAGATTGCTCACGTAGACAACGTTTTACTAATTCTCTCAACTATTGATAGAGCCATACTTAAAATTAGTAGTATCGATTCGGTGTTCACTACCTCAACTTTTCAACAATTCACCATAAATTTTTAAAACTGCTAAATTACCTGACATTTACATATGGACCATTTACGATAGTCTGTGGCTAAGGCAATATTCATCATCAAAACACATATTATGTGCATATCAAAGAATATACTACTCTCTAGCGAGAGAAGAAAACCAACTGACGTACACTCACAAGCGACATACATGAATACTACAGCGCTACTGTTTTTTAGCAGTAAACTAATACTGACAAGCGGGAAATTCGAACAGGTTTGATTTTGTTGACAGTTAGATAATTAGATATAAGGAAAACTTGCACAGGACTATGGAAGAATACTCGAATAAATGTGTTTAATAAAGTTTTATTTAGTGATTACAAAAGATTAAGAGATTACAAAAGATATTAGTTATTATTATTATTATAGTTATAATATTTTATTTACTTGAAAGCAAAGAGCATTTAAAAGAAAATCAACGAAGTTATTGATACTTACGTATGTAAATACTTACGTATTTATAATTAGTTTATTTTGCAGACGGTGTCGGCCGAAAGTTTGTTGCAAAAGCAGAATTCAAAATTAACTAATTTTAAATAGGTATTTTTTCCTTTGATGCTCTTTGCTTTGAAATAATTAAAATATTATATTACATGTAGTCTTGAAATCGGTTTTTGTTTTTTTTTTTTAAATAATATACATATACCGACTTGCAATTTTGCCAAAACAAATTATTTATTTTTTAAAATACGCATTTTCTTCCGTAAGGATTTTGTTTTATCCTCTTCAGCAAATTCTCTATTTTTTAGAGTAATATATCTTTTAAGCACAATGTAAAAAACAGAATTCTTTATGTGATTAATATTTAAATCTTTGTGCTCTTCACATATTATAAAATCAAAATTAACTTCAGAAAATATGTGCATAACTTTTTCTTTAATATTCTCAGCCCAAGGCTCTTGAATTAAAAAGCTATTTAAAAGGGTTGCACATATTTCGACACAATTAACGTAGTTTTTATTAACATAATTCAAGCTATCACTTAAATTATCATACTCTTTAAAAGTCGTGAACATGTGTATGGTTGCATGAGAGACATCACTTAAGAAAGATTTCATGCAATTAACACATTTACTACTTTTTAACTTCTTAAATATGAACCCACAGACATAAGCACAAGCTTGAGCTTCAGGAGTAGCTTGATTTACTGCTTCTGTTGCATCAGCTAAGATATTATCAAAATGTATGTCAAGTATACTTCCAGTACTTTTGGGCTCCGGTTGTTTTTGAGATGGGTCTGAACCAGATAACAAAAAGGTGTTCAAATTATCACTCAAAACAGCCGTGTCAGCCTCACAATTTGTTTTATGACCGGTGTGTCTTAAATTACTAATGATAGCAGTTTTAATCCCAGAAATAAACTGAACTATTGTGGGATTATCATTAGAACCACAGTGATACCGTATGCAACCGAAGCAATTTTCAAGCGGATCCTGATTTAAACGACGTGTAGCTAGGGTAGTAATATTCAGTGCATTCAAATTTTTCCACAGTCTCTCCACAGCATTTATTGTGTGAATCCATCCTAATTGAGACGGTGGAGGTGACTGCAAACCTATGAATTTTAGATTTTTAATATATTCCTTCATATAGTTAAATAGATTTAAATGTGGACTGTGACGTGTCATATTTGTGGAATACTTCTTTCCTCCACGCAGGTCCGGACTGTCAGCATTTAGGGAATCAAATAATTCATCAAATTTATTGAACATTGTTGCAGTAGCATGTGCGTCAGGAGCAAGTTCACCTATAATTACAAAAATTTCGATTTAAAGGCTTATTTTCTTGGACTATAAATGACATTAAAATACCCTATTATTTCAAACAGATAAATTATATATACTTTTATTACCTGATGCAATTTTTGATAGTATTCCAGCTGTTACAGAATGGCTGAAAACTTGGGCAGCTAATTTCACCCTCATTTTCTGTTTACTGTTAGGGTTTAAATGTTGCTCTGTTAAAGCTGGTGCATAAACGAAATTTGGATTGTCTTTGTCTAATTCGTAAAATGATCGCACATGACTCCATTTTGCTACACCTGAAAAATAATTAACACAAATCAAATTTTAGTCATAAAATGTTTAACATTTGTTAATAAGTTGTCCTGTGAGTATAGTGGGAAGAAACAATAACTTTTTAACAAAAAAATTAACCAACTTTAAGCCTTATAATCTTAACTAAGTTATCTATCTAATAATCAAATAAGATGATTCAAAACTAGAAATCAGCATACTTAATTCATAATAAAACTTTCTTTTTAGATCCCTTTTACCCTTGTATCTAATGTATTGCATTGTTTTTTCTTTGGCACAGATTCCAAATTTTGATTAAATTCATTAAATTTTGGTTAAACTCCAAACTCCATTAAATTTTGGTTAACTTAATTCAAAGAAAACATAGTCAAATTGAAAACCTCCTCTGTTTTGAAGTTGGTTAAAAAGAGCATAATTCAGTTTTTGCTTACAGCTTAGAATAAAAGCCATAAAAATTAATGATTAATAGCATTCTTCCTCATATAGTTGCTTTATAATTATATCATAGAGATGTTTATTCACCTTCTACAATGTTACTACCAACTTGAACATTTGTTGCACATTTAACATCATATTTCATTAATAGATTTCTTGTACATTTTAGCAAATGTGGAGGGTCGAAAATTGTTACAATTTCATGACCTTCTACTAAAATATATGGCGTATCAATAGATGATCCCAGTTTTTCTAAAGCTTTTATATTAACTCTGGACATATCACATACAGTAGCCACTATGTTTAGTCCTGTTTTATTACACTCGGACAACACCTGCGGAGAAAGAAGATGTATATAAATTTCAAATTAAGATAATTAATGTAGGATGTTGTAGAGTATTTAAATGGAAGTAGTTCGTACCTCTTTGATTACAATGGACAGTCTGTCAGATGTGACTGATTTGCCAGAAAAATAAAAGGCTATTGGCTGTTTCCATTTCTCTCTAATGCCTGCCAACATAAATACTAGTGCATTGCACGCAACCTGATTGCTGCGCCCATGATTGCCATGATCTTGGAAACCATCAATGTGATCTTTCCTCTCATTGTACTGAAAATTTTTCTTAATTGCCATTTCATCAAATGATAAAATAGCAATATTTTTCTCATCAACTTGTCTCTCTGCCATTTTTTTTAAACTGGCAAATATTTGCTGATTAATGCCAGCATTCAAGGGAACCCTATTTAATAAATTGTTCAATGTAGTTTGGCAAGGAAGAGAGAACATTCTCCTGAGAAGACGATAGCACGCTGGTGATTTTTTAAATATTGTTAAAGCCATTATTTTCATATCCAAGTTATATCTCCTTGCTTTAGGTTTCTTTGGAATATTTAACATTTGACTTTGCAATAGAACAGCAAATGAACTTGTTATATTTAATTCAAGCAGTTTTTTTAAGGACTCATTCTCATGCAAGGTTTTTATAGCATCTACTTTCTTCTTGAGTGTTAGCTTCTTTCGCAGTCTACTCAGTTCTTTGGTGTAGCGCCGACATTTTGCATAAAGTATTTGTTCTCTTTGATTTAAGTCTTTAATCTTTCTCACATTTATAGAGGTTAATATACCACTACTAGATATTCCACGTGTTATAGTGTCATCCTGAAATAACAAATTAATGTTTAACATAAAATTAATTATTCAATCACTATTATGTAAGCAATTTACTCACACTGGATTTAAGTTGCAATTAATTAATCTAATTTGCTGACTAGGATAAAACACTAGTTCTCAGGTATGAGTTATTAGTAAAAATAAAATATAAAAATAACTGCTAACCTGTTGCTTAGAAGTTGTTGGCACTTGATAAGGAGGTGGTGGTGCTCGTATTGTCTCAATAGCAAAGTCAACCTGCTCGATCGTACTCTGTAAAATATATAATTTCCCATTTTGAGAAAATTTATGAACATGTTCTAAACATATCTTTTATGGATATATTCACTCTTTCAATAATAAACCATTACATTAGATGTGATATTCCTATCCGGATAATGTTAAAAAAAATATTAATTAAAAATTATTACCTCATGCCTTTGGGAGGTTGTAGAAACCTCACAGTATTGCGAAACTTGTTGAGATTCTACAGTTTTGTCAGCCTGTGAGAGTGTACTTGCATTCTGAAAATGAATTATTTTCATTAAATCAATTGTGGATAGTGTAATAAAAACAAAACTATATATTTTAATTTTTTAATAATGTGACATACCTTCTCCCTTTCTTCACTTTGATATTTTATTTCCCGTCGTAAAGAAGCCATCAATTCTATAACATATTGTTTCTCTCCCGGAACAGAAAACTTTCTCAATCTAGTTTTAGTGCTGTCAGTGAAACAAGAGTCCTCAAAGTGTCTTTTACATAAGACTTTGTTGCTACTAAAGAGCTTATTAAGGGATTCCAACGACCAGGATTCCTTTTCTGGCCAACAATATATAGCCCATGCTTTAGCCCTAAAATAAAAATTTAATAAAGCACTTTTGTAAAAAAATTACATATATCTTTATATATAAAATTCCATTGTGTGTGTGTTTGTAATTCTTCCCCTAAATTGCTAACCAAAAATTATTTTTGTATTTTATATAGCCCTTTTATTGAGGAAGGTTATAGGCTATATCAATACAATTTTTTGAGGGCAAAACCGTTGGACACAGCTAATAATCCTGTAAAAATGTTTTACTAGACAAAGACGTAAGTAGGTGATTAGGTGATTATAATGATCATGCTTCGAAACAAGTCATGGTGGTTTGTGTTAGTGGAATGAAATGTTAGTATTTGTTTACATGCGATGATTACCTCTCGAGAGATGAAGAATTTGCATTAGATATAAACTACAACATTAAGGTGTAAAATAACAAAAGCAAATTTATGTATTTCTTTAATAAAACTCACCGCAAAATATTTGTTTTTCCAGGCTTCGGAAACCGATGAAATTGTAATGATTCGTCCTGATACGGAGTGATGCCGCATTTGGAACATTTACGGTATAAATTAGTAGACATATTCCTCAAAAATTTTCGTTGTTAAACTCAAAACTTGTAGCGAGACTGTAGAAAACTTTTAAATTATACGTTAACTAAAGTGAAAATTGAAATTAACTTTGAAAGGTTCGCAACAATGTTGCTAGTTATAAATTTTAAAATTTTATGTATAGGCCACACTGGATTTATAGCAACTCACACTAACGCAAAAACCGTGTCGCAAAAATTTGTTCTACAGTTGAGACCCCCTGGTGCATATTATTATGGTTTATGGCGATTGACGATGTGTTGTGTGTGTACGTAACTAAATAAATGAAAAATATAATAATGTGTTATTTCTAATGAGCCAATTAATTGTAGACATGTCTGTTTACAATTCACATTATATTGTTGTCATAGCAAAACGATGAGGAATCTTAAACTCAATCAACCAAATCAAATTAATTTCAAAGGGAACTTGATCACTTGTTTTTAAGATAATGTTTAAATCCTATAGTAAATTAGTAGAAGAATATTCGCTGATCTTAAAAAATGTAATGTGCTACGTGTTTGAAGTGCTACGGTGTTACATATGTTCTCATAAGTGCGGCCTGTTCGATGCCCAACTGGTATGTCATTTTTCTTTTCATTTCTGTATACATAACCTTTCCTCAAATACATATTTTCAATTAAATAACAGTGAAACCTATATTACTGACCCATTCTATTTTTAGGTAAAACACAGTAGAGTTTTTACATTAGTTTTCCATTTAAAAAGAATGATAATTTGCTACTATCTACTAATTTTCCATTTTTCTTAAATAAAGTTAAATAATAGCGAAAAGGAATAGTCTTTTTTTTTATTGAACTGGTTTAATAAGTTTTAATGTTTAATTACTTGTTAAACAAGTAACCTTATAGTACCCAAGAGGGGACATAAGAAAAAAGGGGCGTCCGAAAACAAGATGGAGTGACGATATCCACCTATCCCTAGGACCATACTGGAGCCAGAAGATCGAGCTGGAGGAGAGATCTGGAGAGAGCTGGAGTAGGCCTATGCCAAGAGGCACGCCAAACTGCGAGAGATAAGAAAAATTCATAAAAGCAAAAATGTTAAATTGTAAATAGTTCGGAATAAAAGGGCTTTATAAATAAATAAATAAATTATAAAAAATGTTTAATTAAAATTTGTTTTTTGACAAATTCAACTTTATTTAAAAAAAAAAATTTTTAATGAAATACTATACATTATTAGTATTGGAGATAGTTGATATCTGTGGATACTGTTTTATGAAGCTTCAATGGTTTTATCATTTAAATTCAAAAATTCCAAAAAATATTAACGGTTATTATATGATAACTACCTAGTGATGTCCTGAGGACAGAAGGTTATGAACATTTTATAAGATCTGCAAAACTAACTAAAATTATTGTTATTAGAGAAGTTTTTGATTTCTGTTTAGAACGCCATACAAGCTAGATCATTAACACAATTTCCATCCTTTGCTTCCCTGAATGAATCCTTTTCACCCTAGGGGTTTCTTTTTGAATAGTTTCGAATTAAATGTATTAGTTAGTGGTTTGAGAGGTATACAATTTTCAATAGATAAACATCTTATAAATGTATAATAAAAACTGTAAATCGGGATAGAAGTGCTAAAATAAGTAAAATGAGATACACTAGTTGCTACAAGGATGCTATCGATTGTCACCGACCTGCCTGACCATAAAAATGCCCAAAATTATCAAAGTGCACTTTTAAACAAAAACCTGTTTTTAAAAGTTTTTAAAAAAGCTTGTAGTCAATTTTTAATTTAAATAATTTTTAATTTATTTTCCAGATGTTTGCTAAACATGGCTGAAGATCATTCCCGTCCGCAGCTTTATAAAGGTAGGTAAAATTATAATTGTACCTATTAAAAAATCAAGCAATCAGTCAATAATATCAAAGAATTTGAAAAAATTAGAATATATAAAAATAATTATATATATATACACCGAACTCAAAATGTGAATTTCACCTTCCACCTTTTAGACAAATTTATTCAATTCACGGGTACAACACTCCTCCAACAAAGAATTTGTTTGAATTTATGCCTTCTTACACAATAAAAATCAGATGTTATGAGATATAGCTTATAGTTTAATTAAGAGTCAATTAACACTGATCAATTAAGATCAATCTATCAATTAAGATAGAACACTGTAAAATTTCCTTTTCATTATGATTATGCATGCTATTCAAAAGATTTTCCCGCAACAGCGTAAAGATTTTTACAAAGGCTGTTTTTGTAACGCAGTTGGGCGCTCAATCAAGAGTACAAAGGAGACATGTGGTGGGTTTTTTTTTACTAGAGGAATCCATCATGGATACCCACCGGCCTGGGGACAGACCGGTGGGTTATGTCGGACTCCGGCTCCTAGATGGTATTGGGGTAGACCTACCGACTAAACCTCTTGGCGTCCTCCTCATCCGCTATTGGTGAAGTTGCGAGGTCGGACTAACACTCTTCCGCAGCTCCACCGCGGGTAGTCCGCAACCGGACACGCCTCATTTGGACGGCGCACCCGATCTGCCAAGGTGCGCCGTGCCTCTCAGGATGTAGCGGGCGCTAGAGTCCCCATCTACCGCCCTAGTCCTGTCAGGGGTCCAAGTGGCGGGCGTGCGCCAGCCGCCTGCGTCCTGTTCGTCGGCGACGGAGCGGATGGGACAGATTGGGGCTCCGTATAGGGCCATCGACCGCACTGCCCCCGCATACAAGCGACGACTGGCGGCGTTTGGCCCACTTATGTTTGGGAGCAACCTGCCCAGGGCAGCAGCGGCCCCCACCAACTTTGGCTCCAGGAGCCAAACCCTGTGCGAGTTCTGAGCTACAGTCATTTTTTTTACGCCGACGTGGACTTTAGATCGTCACAATAATTGCGTTGCAACCGACTCACCCTGGGGCTGATTTTCTTATGCATTAAATTTGCCCTCAGGGAATATTTTGGTTTCTACTTAGCTACAGTATTATGATTATGAATGTGAGCAATAAATTGCGATATGCTCAATGCACTTGTAATCGCGCCACCTGTTTTGGTGTTTTGGTGAATTGGATCGTAACGCACGTCGCACAATTAACGTAATATTTTTTAAATTTAATTTAATACTTTTCTCCAAATTAATTCTTGTATTCATTTCTCAACAATAGACAAAATTTTCTAATAGGTACTTCGTACACTTCGCGTGGTAGAATTTTTTCGAATTTCGAATTTTTTACTTTTTTAAACATAATAATGTATGATGTTCATATAATTTTGACATTACGTAATTTTGAACTTTTTACAACCGTAATAGCTAGATTAAAGTATCATTTGCAAAAATAAACCTAAATGAAATGAATGTTATTAAAGTTTTTTTTTAAATTTTGATTTAAATGTCAAATTCTGGCTGATTGGTAAAAAAACCACACAATACAAAAATCTCTCTAAAACGACTAAATCGACCATACATAATTATGGGGGTAAAAATGTTACATTTTAACTCCCCTTTCACACCTTGGTAGGTATACGGCGCGTTACCAGAAACCCTGTATATATTTTTTAAATTTTTATTTACATATTTTCTTTTACTTCATTCCACAATTTTATTTTTATTTTTTCCGATACATTGTTTGTAACACGAAAACGATATCTAATATTAGTGAATGACTCCTCCCTACATGAAAATTTGCAAAATAAGATTTGCTACTTGCTGTGGTGGAATTTTCTCTAAGTTGCAAGGAAATAATAAGCAAAAACATTTTGCATTTTCCAATTTTTTTTTGTATAAAATTCCTTTTTTACGAGAAATACAACAACAATATAAGCAAAACCTTATCTAAATACAAAATTATAACATAATGAATAGAACTCTAAAAAGTCGCCAAGTAGATAAATTCAAATCATATTTCAATAACTACTGGCTATGTGACATTGAATTTGTAAAAAAATGGTGCTGTTACGACGAAGATATTGGAACCACCAATCATTTGAAGTTCAGAGGAATTCTCGTGAACGAACGAACTTTGTAAAGTATGTATGGAAATAAATTGCTCCATATTTACTATTTAATTTTCTTCAATTAAAATACCTATGTTTATTGTATCATTTTATTTTTCTTTCTTCTAATTTTCAACAAAATTATTTTCATATTTTCATAAAATTGAAATAAACATTGAAAAAGGAATATTCTGTATTTTTATTGCTATGTCCACTTAATTGTTTTGCTTGAGTGGTTCGGTTGGGCTTATTCGTTATGAAACAGGGAAGAAAAACTCCCGTGTTGTTAACTTGTTCTGAGAAATGGTTACCTACGCGGACCAAAAGGTTTTTTGTTGTTGTTATATAGCATCACAAAATTGAGACCAATAATAAGGTGAAAAATTGCTAAATTTTTGTTAAGATGCGAGACTTCAAAAAATGCTACCGTGAAAAGTGAAAGCTTCGTGCTATTGGGAATGAATATCCATTATAAGGTTGGTAAAGATAATGTTCGAAAGTCCTAGTTAGAAAATGATCTGTTGATATTAAACGCGATAAAGATTGTTCGGGGTTGGGAGTCGGTGCGGTGTGCCGTCGGGGGCTCGTCAAACACACCCCACTCGCCACGATCGATGGCCACAAGGCCACGGCCGGGCTGCTATCGATTCTATATAAATAGAATCAGCCCTGCCGCCCTCCGACGCACCGCCGCTCCTCGCTTATCCGCCCAACACAACGTCCGCCCCGTCCCGCGCCCCACCATAGATGGAACACCAGTTCGACGTCCCTACGACCTTGAGAATTGTCCACGTGTAAACACCCCCCCACCGTGCGGTGATTAGATTTTCATCAGGATAACTTTAACGATCAAAATGGAGTTTCGGTTTGATTTTTTGTCTTTATTTGCACAACTCTATATACCTTGTTTTTTTGTAACCTCCGTAGAAGATGTCTCCGTGCCCACTGAAAAGTGATTGAGCTTTAAAAACCTATTAAGCATATTGTGGCCCTGGCATAAGCATAAGTCATTATCCTACTCATAATGGATGGATGGTTACTCTTTCGTGCAAAAACGGCGCAACGGATTTGGATGAAATTTGGCACTCCGATGCATTATTGAATGGATTAACTTGTAGGATACTTTTTAGCCTGTAAAAATGTTATGATACTCATAAATTTTCTCAGCCGTTATATTTTCATATTTCAACGTGAACGAAGTCTCGGGCAAAGTTCACTATTTCCTAAATTTTTAAATGACGAGTTGTTTCCCTGACATATCAGACCCCATTGTCACAACTCCCAAAAGTTCCCTCTCGATTCATTCAGAAATAACTGGCAACTATTTTACGCAACAACGGTTATGAAATTATATTGTGCTATTTTAATTAGCCTCGTGATTATATCACAGTTAATCCACACTCGATGTACTGGCTAAAAATATGGAAAATCTGAAAGTGACCGGTGTCAGTCAGAATCCATTTATAAACTTGTGTTGCTTGTATAAACTTGGTTTGGATTAACAGGGCTAACAGTGAACTTCCTCAACACATCATCCCATCCTATGTCCTGCAAATTGTTCAAACGCAGGTTCTACCTATAAAGCGACAATGCAGCATATGTTATGATTGCTGTAGCTTACACTATGATTTTTTTTAATGTTAAGTTCGGCAGGCAGGCTGACTGTCCACTTTGGCTACCGTCGCCTATAACACAAGCAACGCCAAAGCTGCTGCAAGTGCGCTGCCGACTACAGTAGGATTAAGGATGAGGGATTAGGAGTGGATAGGGAAATGATCGAAAAATTCTACAACAAAAGCACTATTTACACCACCCTGACCTTCCTTCTATATCCTATCGAAGTCAATTGATTTATTATTTGCTAAAACACATTACAGTCGAGCATAAGAAATCCCGCACACTAGGCGAGCCTCATTTGTGGGGTCCCGTAATATACGTTACAATTTTTGAGACAAAGGACTTATGGTCTAAGTTACAGTTCAAATAAAATGAGAGAGCAGCAAAGAGTAAATGTTACATTGTTTGGGCGTGCATAGTCAGCGCTTACAAAATTGTTCTTTCTCTCGGTGGATCCGCACGAGAGCTCTGTTAGCCAGGAGCTGAGTTTGGTTTTTGATTCCGCCACTGAGCTAAATCTTACACTAGCATTGATTGTGTTTGTAAGGGAGGGAACCACCTACCATCGAGTGGGCTTTGTCTGGCTGCCGCTCTCTCTAACAAAAAAGTAATTTGTCCAGCTGTGTCCGTGTTACCACTGATGCGATTCAAAGCTGTCTATTTTTTTCCTTTTAGACAGCTTGCCGTCGCCTATTAATACAAGCAACGCCATAGGAACTGGCAAGTGCGCAGTTGTCCTAGATAGTCTAGACTAGAGTAAATGGAATTTAACATAACTTTACTCACGCTCCGAAACGTAAAACACAAGCCCTGTTATTTACTTCTTTAAGAAGGTGGTTATACTACATATTAATGTAGGTAACAATATGTAAGTAGGACTGTATTACTTTGGCATAGCTGCAGAACTTCCAAAGTATCATAGCTCCTTAAAGAAGTCCTTCACAAGGTGTGGCCTATCACCTAACCATCCATTTGCAGATGTAAACGTGGAAATGACGACGCAAAAAGGCTTTTCGTTTAATCTAGGCTGATTGAGAAGTTGTCTTAAGAGTGTTAAACCATTTTGAATATCCTAACGGGTTGGCTGGTCTAATTCTTCTAAATTAAACAATAGATTTTGGTGCGCTTTTATCTATTATTTAGAAAAAAGTAATCCTGTGTCCCAGTAGATACTTACGAGGGCGGGCATGGCTTCAATATGCTGGTTCAAACTTAAAAATTCCCAGTTGATATCCATACATACGAAAGGTGTAATCGATACATACAGGGTTGTTCATTGCTGGTGCAGGAAAGTAAATGCTTATTAAAACTACAAAAAATCATTTTGGAACCAAGTTGGGTATTTTCAAGGCTCATTTATGTATGGAAAATTATACTCAAAAATTCACCATGACTCGATTTACCGACGTTAACGCGATGGTCGAAATTTTTTGATGACTTTTCCAATAGGATCATTTCTATAGCGTTTATCTCGGCAATGATGTGGTTTTTGAGGCGGCTGGCTTATTAATGTAGACTTTGCTTTTCAAAAATCTCCATAAAAAGAGTCCAGCGTCGTCAAATCGCATGATCTGGGAGGCCATTTCACTTTTGCATAACGTGAAATTAAGCCATCACCGAAAAATGACTGCAATTGTTCCATATGGGGGTGGGTAACGTGGACTGTTACATCGTCTTGTTGAAAATAAACGTCGTCCGTATCAATGTGCTCAAGTTTCGGCAAAAAAAAAAACATAGTCCCGTTTCATTGCATGGTACTCAGTATAGACATGGTAGTACTCAGAATTGATGGTTACGGTGCTTTCAGCATCATTTTCGAAATAGTAAGTTCTAATGATGCCTCTGGACCACAATGCACACCAGTTTTGTGAGGATGCAAGGGCTTCTCTTGCTATTCACGAGGATTTTCGTTGTTCACCGTCCCATCCAACGTGTATCTTCATCTTCAATCGCTAAAGATGATTTTTGATGAAAAATTGGCATCCATTCTATGGTGTCTATCACCCAATCTGAGGAGAAATGGTCGCTCTTGAATTAATTGGATCTTATAGGCTTGTAAATTCAAGTTTCACGGATATGTTCCGGGCTTAGCCAGATCAATTTTTTTAACAACATCTTAACCACACTGCTGACTCCGGCCTATATAAGTTGCAAACATGTAGATTTTAAATTGTTAATCGGGTATCGTGGACCATAAATCCACCTTCCCCACAGCACATCTAGCAAGGTCTGGGTCATAAGAACCCTATAGTTTTCTCGACCACCATGACATTCCTTACCAGGTGTTTGTGTTTGTGACACATACATATTTTATATGTTACAACCTCAATGCGGTCTTCAATCAAAAACGACTTCACACCGATAAATGGCAAACATTCAACTAACGAAATGACATAGCGATGACAGAGAAAAAAACATGGAGTCATTGTGATATTGACGTTTATTTTCATGCGTCAGTAATGAACATATTAGAATCGTAGACGAACCATGTCTGTACACAATGATTTTAAAAGTAAGGATACGCCCAACGGAACATTTTACACAAAGTTACTTCTTATAAACTTACACTACACTAAATAATATACTTACACCTACGTCAAAATTCTAAGAAAAAAAAAGAATGACGTTAATACAAGGTTAGGTTACTGACTGAAAACTGAGATTTTAGGGCCAATGCCCTGGTGCCATTTCGCCGCGCCGTTTTGGCCCGATCCTTACGCTAGTAATATCATAGATAAAATACTACTTAACCAGTATAGATGGTCAACTTCCATATAACGATCTGAAGCCAATTTCATATTGGGATTTCCACTCCCTAGATGTCACTAAGAGTCTCGAATTTAACATTAATGTGTATTTTGTTAAAAATTATAACCAACAAATTCAATTCCTTATTATCGTGGTAATAACTAGAGGGCGACGTTGCTGAGAGGTACTTTTATCATTAATCTGTGACTTTTATGTATGATATTATTGCCCTATTTTTTAGAACAGAACCTATACCGTTCATACGGCCCTTTTATCGTTGTTCGTGCCCACTTTTTTTATATTTTAAATAAATTTTAGTAGTGCCATCTCTTGTACATGAGAATTGACTGAATGGTCGACTGCAGCGACTCTAGCGGATTTTTAATGACAACAAATAAGCGACAAACTACACAGGCGGCATCTAGATATAAGCGAAATTTGATAGGGTACGGATTCAATGTACGTGAGTGACCATCTATACTGGTTAAGTAGTATTTTATCTATGGTAATATGTATAATATTTTATAATGTACAAATATTTTTCAAAAAAACAATTTGTAAAAAGTACACGTTGTCTAGGAATTTAGGTCATCGGTCATAGTTTCGTGGTTAGGCATAAGAATAAGGAAGAACCAAGGTTTAGGTCAAAACAATGGTTTTATAGAACAGACAGAATTATTGTCTATCTTTGCCTTTGTGCAAGGAAACCGCTTAACCGTTTTGAATGAAGTTTTCACTGATGTATTGTAGCAAAGAACATTTAGTGTTGGTTTCATTGCAATCGGTTTACAATTAAAAAAAAAGTTAAGTTAATTGAAATAATACGCGCCATTCTAGAACGACGCGTACGAAGTGGCCGCACAGATTCCTTGGGAATAGTAAGTAGTTTTTTTGTTGAGATGAAAGGTACCCTGTGTTCTTTTCTGTATCCCTGACAACGTGTATGCAAAATTTCATGATGCTCGGCCGAGCAGTTAAGGCGTGAAAGCGTAACAAACAACTCACTTTCGCATTTATATGTAATATTAGTTAGGCTGTTCCTGTGAAATTCAGATTTCCTAATAACAGAAGCGACATTCCTTCCGTCACTGATGCTGAACATATAATTAGGTATTCATTCCAAAATCAAATTGTTAGGACATAGACGATTATCACTTTGGTCGCACTGCTTGTTGTTGTGACTGCGGTTGTTTGGATACGGAAGGTCAAGGACAGTTTTAGGAGAGGTGGGGGAAGGAAGAGAGGCGGCGGGAGGTGTGCGGGAGGGGTGGCGTTGTAGGCGGGGCTTCAACTTGAAATAGAGCCAGCAACACTGTTATTTTTGTCAACACACGCCTACGCAGCGAGGACTCTCGCCCCTTGGTGGTTTAGCCGGGCGTGGAGGGAGCCGGCGGCGCCGGTGGGGTGGTGGCATCGAATTCCGAGAATCTCGGAGCAAATTTCAGTAGTATTGTGCTCGTACATAATAGTAATGGTAATAGACGTGGAAATGTCCAGTTTTCGTGTTCAACTTTGCGTACATGTGACTATTGCCGCTCGTGATAAAAGGCCACAATGATTCAACAATATTAGTTATAGAATATCGTTGTTCACCTTTTTGTTATCATTTTGACATTATTCTATTATGTCGATAACAGTAGTAAATTAAGTAAAGTCAAAAAGCACACAACTGGTACTTACTCCTAATACAAAATAATTACTTGGTTAGCAACATTACAAATAATTACTACTACAAAATCATGATTATCTTGCTTGCTTAACTTGCTTATCTTAAAAATATTATCTCGGGAAGTTTATTAAAAATCGTATACATTTACATATAAAATAACTACTTATCTTGTGGAGACACGTCAATTCCCCTGCCATAATATTAGTCGGTCTTTTTCATTGTAAAATGTACACATGAATTGATACCTCTATTGTTTATAAATGCCTAGTTTTTTGATTAACTTTTTTTCCATCTTCCAACATTTTCAATCTTACAAGACTTTCATTCACCCTCCCTTCGGGTAGCTGGCGCCTTGGAAACTAGTCACTGTGAACTTTCTGAGAATTCGGTGAGGTAGCTATTACTATTACGTTTACTCAATTTACAAATTTTATATTATTACAATTAGAAATAAAATTGTACGTCTAAATCTATTTGTAGTGATAAGTGCTTGTTTTGAAGACCTCTCCTCGAACCTTGACCTTTGGCTTTGGTCCAAAAGCAACAATTCGAGCGGACTCTTATTAAATTCCATCACTCAATGGTGGTGCGTTCGTCTTACTTTCTCTGGAATAGAAATACAACGTTGAATTGTTTGCTCTTTATTAAGAAAAGACTTATTATAACGCAATTTACGGTAAATAATAATTCGTTGCTTATTTTGTTTTCACACTGATTCAATAAGGAGGCTTTCTTGTATCATCTGTACAGTTTATAAAGTAAAGTCGCTCTCCGCTTCTGTCTGTTTCTCCGGTAACTTCTTCTAGACCACCCGACGTATTTTAATATGGTTTTCAACTATTGAAAAAAGCGTTAAACGAGTGTATCATAAATGAAAAATACGTTAATTTTTCATAATACTAGGGGCGTATGAAAAGTTTGTAGCCCAACGAAAATTGGAACGATATTTTTCAGTCTACCCTCATTTTAAAACTACATTATTAAATTTATTATTATCATTAAATAGTATCCCGTCGAACAATTACGATTTTTGAAAATGGAAATAATCGAGTATCGCGTGCACTGATGTTAAGTACTTGAATAAGAAGGGTAGAGATTTATGAAGACATGTTAAAATTTTAGATGGCTCAGCGCCTTCGTACGCTACCGTGAAAAGTGGGTGACGGAGTTCAAACGTGGTCGTGAGAGCGACCGTCGACGGTGACATTGAAAAAATTGTGACACAATTTTATCTGTACGAATGTACCACATAATTACCAATGAATTACATTGTTCCAAAGTGTCTTCTGCGCGATGGGTGTCTCGGTTACTTTCAGTTGAGCAAAAGACTATTTCGCGCGATTGCTTAGAATCTAAGCAATCGACCCTCTGCGGGTCTCTGCGCCCCCCTTGGGGGGCGCGCCCCCCACTTTGAAAACCCATGGCTTAGATGAAACCTGGGTACATCACTATGCTCCAGAGACAAAAGTACAGTCTAAACAGTGGAAAAGTAATGGATTGAGTTTTTTAGGATTCAAAGGGTGGATTACTGAGAAAAAGGCGGAACTATAAACTCTGCTTACTATTGCAGACCTGGTTTGCTGAGAAGAATAGTTTTGTTTCACTATGATAACGCGCGAGTTCACACATTAGTCGGAAAACATGGCGGAAACCATCAATGTGGCTTTGAATACCCCGCGCCCCGTATTAACCTGATCTCGCGCCATCGGACCTTAGACGAGGGCTTCGATGAAGTCAGTAATTTAGACCGTACATTCTTTTATCGAATTAATCTGCTTAAAAAGGGAAGCTCCTACGTTTTTATTACATGTACTAGTTTTTGCCAGCGACTTCGTCGGCGCCACTTTTTCGTGAGAGTTAAAGCAATATTCAATCTTTGTTTCTCGTATCTTTTATCAAGCGACGATTTTTTTATTTTTAGATCCCTCGTGAACAGTACCTAAGTAATTTTTTTGGATGAAAGGTACCCTATGTCCTTTTGCTCACTTTTGCATTTGTAATATTGGTTAGGATTATACGAGTTTAAATATTACTGTTCTCGTCTCATCTTTTAGAACTTCATTTGAATTGAGCTTAATTTTAATTCCACCTAGTGTAATGTAGATTTTATATAGCTTACAAACGAGCACATTAAAACTGGTCAGTTTCGAAACGAGCGAAGCCGCGTTGAAGTGTACCAGAAATAGACACGGCGCAGAACAAATTGAAGTTAAATATTGACTATAAATACTAGATTGTAACAACACTGCAACGATACGAGCCGGTTCTTACTTCTAAAAATAGCAGTAACCCTCTTACATAATTATTATTGGTCGGAGGCTGTGCTTCCTGCCCGCTACCCCCACGAAGCGACGCCTCCTTGCCTCCTACTACCCCCGAAGTCCAGAGCGGGCCCCGACGCTCGCCAGTCGCACCGGAGCACTTGCGGCGCTAGAGCGTCTCCTCTGGCTCCTAAAAGCTGGAACGGATAGCATGTACTACGATCAAACACATGTCATTTTAGTGCTAGTATTCATTTAGTGCTTCGGACTCTTTATATGAAGAAAACTCTTGTTACATACACTATTGTCTTTTTTTTTTTCATATTGTATATCCAATTTATATCCATTCTATTAGTTGTGAAATGTCTCAATGTGCTATTAAATTTGAATAGAAGTACGATATAATGCCGTTGAACCGGACCGCAGTGGCAGCTAAAGGTAAAATGTGTTATAAGATCGTCGAAACAACGAAATTGAATTAATCTACCCCCGTTTCGAAAAGATTTCAATAAATGTTCCATTAACAGAAATTATTGTGTCTATAGTTTGTTTGTTTGGTTTTATTTTTATGCATTTGATAGCCCAATTCCTAAGGAAGGTTAGAGGTTATCGAGAATTGCCGAGAAAAGCCGACACGCGCACGCCTTAGCTAGTTTGCTTCGCCTCAGTACACAATTGCTTTTCGATAGTTAATGGTGTGCTACTGTACATCGTTTGCTAACTTATAGTGCTTAAATAATTGCTTACAATTTGTTTGCAGTTAATCTGCTTTCTTTTTATATGAACAATCGCAATTAATCGCGTTAGTAGTGTACGGTGTCGACAACATGAAGTTCTTGTTAAACTAGTACAAGTAAAAATTGAGATTTTTTTTATTAAATCATTGTCTAGACCAGAGGTTCACAGACTTTTTTTTCTCATAGGCCACTTTCAAAGTTTAGCTGGTTCCTAGAGTCCTACATTTCTACCATATTTCCAAAACTCGACAGAAAATGTGAAGATAGATCCAACCCAGGAATGAGGAATTTTCTAAATGAAATAAGTGAGGATTGATTTTTTTTGTCACGCAAACGTAGAGCCTCGTCGAGTCTCCCGTGGACACCTGGGGTCCACCTGGACCACTTTGGGAACTAAGAGTCTAGACTTTACCCAAAATATTTGTACTTAACGATAAAATTAACCATAAATAAAATATCGTTGAAAACGTCTTTCTAAGTTCAATCGGCACCTGTTTTCTTTTCATAGAAAGTTGGTTTTTGTGCAGAGATTTAAATTATAAACATATTTTGTTTCAAATTTATTTATATTTTCATACTTATCCTTGTACTTGGGCAGACATTGTTTATATTGCCGGTAACACATGGAACCTTCAGTGATCCAGTTTATGGCTATATTGCTGGTTGACTGGGCTATTGAGGGATCTAATTTACGTACTTGACCTAGTGCAACATTATAAATTTATATAGGTTTTTCAGTTATACCACTAATTTAAGTTTTTTCACCACTTAATTGCCTCCAATAAAAAAACAACAAATTTAAAATTCATTCCAATAACCAATACTATACAATACGACCAATACTATACAATACAACCAATACTATACAAAATACATTAATGTAAAAACGAGAGGGATTATCTCGATTGATTTAATATGATAAAAATAGTTAATTGTTCAAAAGTTAAAAAGTTCAATTTAAAATTTGTTTTAGAAATTGAAAAGAAGTGTCAGCAAAAACATACTAAAGTCTCAAAAAGAAGGAAACAAAAAAAAAACAAGATAAACGATAAGAAAGATAAGATAAAAATCTACATTTTGTGTATTTTATCCTGTTTCAATATTTTAGTAGGTACGAAACGATAATTGAATACTTTAATCTCTATATTTAAAAATGAATTCCCATTTCCCTTGGAAAGAGGGATTCACTAATGGAAAGAGGGATAAACGGGGAATGTTCTTATATATATAAAAATTGCATCCCGGGCGAAGCCGGGTGCGGGTCGCTAGTCTCTAATATAAACACCTAAATTACGCTATACATTTCCTTAGCTAGAAGTAATTTCATTTGGAATACGCGTGTAATAATAGTGCACAGTATGGACCTTTTAATACTACCTACTCATATAGACAAATACACATATAATAAAATTGTAAACAAGCCTTGTCCTGTACATTAAATTTTTTCAAAAAAAAAAAAAAAAAATTGTATACGTTGTACAGTGTACTTATGTTACGGAGGTCGAAAAAATAGTTTTTGGAATTTTTGTCTGTTTGTCTGTGCGTTCATGCACGCTAATCGGCGGTTTTCAGTGATTTATTGTAGCAAGCTTCCCGTAACATTAGTGTTTGTTTCATTCCAATCGGTTTACAAACAAAAAAGTTACGCGCTGTACCGTATACGCGTACGAAGTTGCGGGCTCAGCTGGTTCAAAATAAGTATTTTTTTTTATGTTAAGGTCGGCAAACAGGCTGACGGTCCACTTGATGGTAGTTGGCTACCGTCGCCTATAACACAAGCAACGCCAAAGATGCTGCAAGTGCGCTGCCGATTGCAGTAGGATTAAGGAGAGGGGATTAGGAGTGGATAGGGAAACGGGCTCTGGCATCCCTTACTCACTCACCGAAACACAACAGCACACGTGCTGTTATTTTACGGTGGTCTTTTGTAAGGGAGTGGTTACTGCCGGCAGATGGGCTGCCCAAATGACTGCGAAACGCAGTGTGCCCTGCCACTACTTTTCAAATCCAGACCAGAGCCAAATTTGAAAAGTTGATTTTTCAAAGTTGACCCTCGAGAACCCTAGAACAGAGCGTTAAGGCAACTCATCCAACGGAGATAAATTTTGAGAAGACCAGGATATAAATTTGAAAATCCATCACCTCAAGTCTTTTTCACGACAAATGCGACGTGAACATCTATTGTTTTTGTATAAAATTATTTTAAATGAACTAAATATATTAAAAATCATTTTCTAGTCCTAGTTCAAAACTTAGCTTAGCTAGTTATATTTGGTTCTAGATTTTTTTTTTTCTGTTAAAAAAGTTGATGTTTTCAAAACCTTAATCTTCTAATATAATCCTAAATTTTCGCTAGTTTAAATGTTTTATTCTTTTTTTTTTTGTCTTCTTTCTAAAGTGTAATGTTATACGTAGTGGTTGTTTCCTTTATTATTAAATAAATAACAGTAACTAAAAGTAAATATTTATATATGTATGTACACTACAAAATATATATTTTTTTTAATTTAGATTTTCCGTTTCTTCGTAGATACAATTCATACAATTCCACATCTTGCCACAAAGGTCTAATTTCTAATTAACAATATTATAAAGATAAACGAATTTCGGTCTGTAAATGAAGGTTGTTTCTTTTGGAGAATTTAATCTACATAATGCGTAAGAAAGCCGAGAACTCAGTTTTGTTTGATACGATGGACTTCGACTTTATTAACTGGAGAGGACAACTTACTGTAAACTTTTCCAGTGAAATAATTTTATTGAGAGACCCGCGTGTCGTTATCTCGGTATATATGTCTTTGTTTACGTCAATACCTGTCAGTACGTGCACCACCGGTCGGCGTACGGAGGCACTAGAACAAATTCCGACGAACGGGTGATTGTACGGCGATTTCGTGAAATGTCAAACTGGTTTTCGGATTTTGGTGACCCATAAAATTTGTCGTAGAATGTCGTGAGCAGAGCTAACGCCGTCGGCACGGCTAATTAGCTTCTTGGAAATTCGCACGAAGTAAACAATGTAGCAATAAATCCAGTCGATGTTGTCGTCCGGTGGGTACACATCTGTTGCCTAATTCTTTTTTGTAATATTAATCGTAATGTAACAATCGACCGTTTAAGTAAACTCTTAAAAACACCAACAGGATTTGTGTTAAGAGAACATTTAACGAAAGTATATCGCGGCCAAACGTTTAATGTAGTTTTAATAACACTATAGAAACATAAAAGAAGTTTGTTTTATTGTAAAAACTACAAAACTTTTGATTATGTATACTATAACACTGACAGGTGAAGTAAAATTGTGACCGCGATAACGTTGCGACTTCCTGTGATTGGACTTGCCGATTCATTGCAATGAAAATACGACTATTAGCCATAGAACATTAGTAAAAGAAACAAAAAATCGTAGAAGTACTATAATTAAATCGCATACAACCAAGCGTATCTCTAATTCATTGTAGCGAACATTATTGCCACTTCAGCATTTTATTCTCACAACTCACAATAATATGTAATGTTGAAGCACCTAGTCAAACGAAAGTATATCGGGTGTGCAGAGTTTCGACGGGGCCGTGTGTTTCTCTCAGTACCGTGCCTTCTACAGATCGATCTGCAGTTTGCCGTATGATGGAGACAGGCACGTGATCTATTATGAGATTCAGGCATTCTTAGGCATAGCCATAAGTCAAATACAATCAATCCTGCACAAACATTTGGGTGTGAAAAAGCTCTGCTCTGGGTGGATCCCACACAATTTGACTGAGGGGGGCTGAATGTCATGCTTACCAGATTCAACGAAGGGGCGTCATATTTGGTGTGGGACACAGTAGCAGGTGACGAAACATGTATTTATTGTTACAATCCCAAAACAAACCAGGCAATCGAGCGTATGGGTCTTTCAAGATGAGCCGAAACTAAGCAAATTAGCGTACCTGCAATGTGTCTCTAAGCAGATGATTGCTTCTTTTTTAATAAAACTGGACATGTGGCTACTGTTGCTTTGGAGAATCGTCGTACCGTGAACAGTGATTGGTACACGACAATTTGTATGTCTGAAGTTATTGACGAACTCCGTAAAAATAACCGTAAACGCTGGTTCATATTCTACCACGATAATGCCAGTTCTTACATAGCCAGACCGACAAATGAACCGAAAAACGTAGAGCTTACGAGCCATCTTGCATACAGTCCCGACCTGGTACCTTGCGACTTTTTTTTGTTTTTAAAAATTAATAATAATAAGCGCCTGACGATGTTTGTTGACATCGCTATCGCGCATGCGAAAATCTCGTGAAAGCCGGGAAAGATAAACTTACCAAGTACGTATACATAGACTTGGCTCACGAGGTGAGCGATATGTGGGATGTCGATTCGATAGTTGTTTCGGCAAACGATCTTATATCGAAGAGCCTCCACCAAAATCTCAAGAGGCTCCCGCTAGATGGCTGGATCAAGAGACATATACAGAAGGCGGTAGACACGCCACTAGTTCTCAAGAGGTTCCGCACTCTGTAGCCCTTGTTAAAACATAGGACGCAAAATGTCTGTAACCAAGCCACACGAAGTCTTTGGTTGCAGACTGATGACTGACAACTTTTTTTTTTCAATATTGAATTTATCTTTTCCTTAAGAACGCTAACGTATATTTTTCTGTTATAATTAAATCCATCTTAATTGCTCGCAATTTAACTTGTTTCATTTTATCAGGTTATGGGCCGCCCCATACCACAAAATTATAATCATATAAAGTCATTCTTTTATCTAAAATCAAAGTTCAATTTAACCAAAAAATTTCATCACGCGCTATCGGCTAGACTTTTCTTTTCAGTAAAAAAAAATGGCATCAATGCAATCAATGGCTATGGAACGATTAACTGGAAGAGAAAACTATGCGACTTGGAGTTTCGCCGTAAAAGCCTATTTACAATTAGAAGATTTGTGGGAATGTATTGAACCCGAAACCGGCAGGATATTCGACGCAAAAAAGGACATTAAAGCTAAGTCAAAACTTATTCTACTTGTTGATCCCATGTTATATGTGCATGTTAGAGAAGCAAGCACAGCAAAAGAGGTTTGGGAGAACTTGGTGCGAGCTTTTGAAGACTCAGGCCTAACGCGTAAAGTTGGTCTGTTAAAGGATTTAATAAATACTACTTTAGAAAGTAGCAGTAGCATAGAAGACATAGCATAGAAACATTGGCTTTAAAGTAGACGATGAATGGCTTGGAACATTAATGTTAGCTGGTTTGCCCGACGTGTATAAGCCAATGATTATGGCCATAGAGAGTTCCGGAGTAAAAATTTGTGCCGATTCCATTAAAACAAAATTACTACAAGAAGTAAAAACAATGGACACAACCGCATTTTACTCAAACTCCAAAAAACACAATAAAAATTTTGAAAAAGGGCAAAATAAAACAAAGGGACCGAGATGTTATCATTGTAACAAATATGGGCACTTGAGCAAGAACTGTTGGTACAAAAAGAATAAAACAAATAATAAAAATAATGGCTTTATTGCAGCTTTTTCAGCCACCACATCGAATAACTCGCTCGACTGGTACATTGACTCTGGCGCATCAATGCACATGACAGCACACAAGGAATGGCTCGAGGATGAAATGGCAGCACCTGTAACAACTGTCAGAATTGCTAACGGCAAAATACTCAAAGTCAAAAGTTGTGGTAATGTAACTATAAAGGTACCAGATGAACAAGGCAATATAAATAAAATTCAGGTAAAAAATGTTATTTATGTACCCGAATTATCTACAAATTTATTATCAGTGAGTAAAATAATGAAAAGTGGTTGCAATGTCCAATTTGATGGCAATGGCTGTAAAATATTTAGTAAAAATAATGAAAAGGTAGTCGATGCCTATTTAGTTAATGAAATGTATAAGCTAAATATAGTAAATGAAAATGCTCAAGCTATGCCTATTATTACTGAAACTGATAGTTACTTATGGCACCAAAGAATGGGCCACTTGAACTTTAATGATATTGACAGAATTCCAAAATGTACTTCTGGTGTGAAATTGTCTCCGTCTAAAAATAATATAACATGCATAAGCTGTATAGAAGGAAAACAAACCAGACAACCATTCCCAAGTGAAGGCTCCCGAGCAACCGAGTTGCTAGAAGTCATCCACTCCGACGTATGTGGACCGATGCAAACTGCATCACTTGGAGGTGCCAGGTACTTTGTTACCTTCATAGATGATTTTTCACGCAAAGTATATACATACACAATGAAAAGTAAAGACGAAGTCTTTGATAAATTTATAGAATATAAAAGTAGGGTTGAAAATGAATTAAACAAAAAAATTAAGAAATTTAGGACAGACAATGGCAGAGAATACGTTAATAAAAGATTTGAAAATTATCTCAAGAAATCTGGCATATTGCATCAAACCACAAACCCGTATACACCAGAACAAAACGGCTTAAGTGAAAGAATGAACAGAACTCTTATTGAAAGATCTAAATGTATGTTATTAAATGCTCAATTACAGAACAACTTTTGGGGTGAAGCAGTAGTCACAGCAGCCCACATCATAAATTGTTCACCGACAAGAGCCCTTTCATACATTACACCGGAGGAGATATGGACTGGCAAGAAACCAGACTTAAGCCACTTTAAAATATTTGGATGCAAAGCAATGGTACACATACCTAAAGAACGCCGACTGAAGCTAGATGCAAAATCTCGTGAGTTAATTTTTGTTGGATATGGTGACTGTGTAAAAGGTTACCGTTTTATAGATCCTAAGAACAAGCAAGTTGTAATTAGTAGAGATGTTGTATTTCTTGAAGCCACCGTGAAGAGAAACATTATATATAATGAGTCTGTACCTGAAAAAGAAAATATAATTAGTAATGAAACAAAAAATCACACATCTGAAAATAAAAAAGAATCAAACTTACCTGTCTCCAAAATTTACTTACCTTTGTCCATTGAAAATGAGAAAAAGGATGATGAAGAAAATAATGATATCAGAAATATTAACTCTTCTTTCTCACCTGAGTCAACTCTTGATGATAAGTGCTACGTTCCTGAAAAAGACTTTGACACTCCACAATTTAACATGGAGCTTCGACCGCGACGTCGAATAGAAAATTATAAAGCTGATCCCCCTCAAGATAATGCATCTTTTATGTGTATGAATGGCGAA
Organism: Bembecia ichneumoniformis; assembly: GCA_910589475.2. Taxonomy (NCBI): domain Eukaryota; kingdom Metazoa; phylum Arthropoda; class Insecta; order Lepidoptera; family Sesiidae; genus Bembecia; species Bembecia ichneumoniformis. The sequence continues at coordinate 18,467,549 of OU342532.1, forward strand.
TCTGCCATGAGTATTTTAAACAAGGACCCACAAAGCCTTTCTGAAGCACTAGAAAGCAATAAGGCAGACCTATGGATACAAGCAATGGAAGAAGAGCATAAATCATTACTGCTTAATAATACTTGGACATTAGTCGACTTGCCAAAAAATAAAAAAACAATTCCATGTAAATGGGTATATAAAACCAAAACAGACGAAAAGGGTAACGTGTTGAGATTAAAGGCAAGACTTGTTGTGAAAGGTTATCAACAGAAAAAGGGCATTGATTATCACGAAATATATGCACCTGTAGTTCGTTACACTTCTATAAGATATGTAATTGGCTTGGCTGTAAAATATAATTTGAAAATTAACCAGATGGATGCAGTAACAGCGTTTTTGCAAGGTGACATCGAAGAGAATATATATATGTCACAGCCACCATATTTTGAAGAAGGTAACAAAGTATGCTTACTCAACAAATCCATTTATGGTCTCAAACAGGCGAGCAGGCAATGGAACAAGAAACTTAACTCAGTTCTATTTGAAATAGGAATGAAACGATCTAAAGTAGATCCTTGTATATACCACCGTATAGTTAATGAACAGGACATACTAATTCTTACTGTCTATGTCGATGATATTTTATATTTCTTTAACAACGAAGAAACTGCCACAGCTATAAAGAAGAAGCTAAGTACAAAATTCCACATGAAAGATTTGGGTGAAGCCAAATATTGCATTGGTTTTAGAATTATATATCATACTGCCCAGAGTGAAATATGTTTGGATCAGTCGCTGTACATTGAAAAGGTACTTACTCGCTTCAACATGAGCGATTGCAAGCCAGTGCATACGCCGTGTGAAGGTAACCTACAATTGAAAAGGGCTGAAAACGACGACGATGTCTTGAAAGATATACCATATCAAGAACTAATAGGGTGTCTTTTATACTTGTCACAAGGTACCAGACCGGACATAGCCTATATTGTAAATCAACTAAGCCGATTTAATAATAAACCTACAATACAACATTGGACAGCAGCGAAAAGGGTTTTAAGGTATCTAAGAGGAACACAGAATTTAAAACTTACCTTTAAGAAAAATGATGCAAATATTGCAGGTTATTGCGACGCTGATTGGGCAACAGATACCGAAGATCGAAGATCATGTTCTGGTTACATTTTTACATTTCAGGGCGCCGCCATTAGTTGGTGCTCCAAAAGGCAACCTACGATAGCTTTGTCCACCACCGAGGCAGAGTACATGTCACTATCTACGGCAACACAGGAGGCCATTTGGCTCAAACAATTGGAAGAAGACTTCTGGCCAACCATGTCTAGCATACCAATTGTTATTTTCTGCGATAATCAAAGTGCTATCAGCATTTCAGGTGACGACATCTACCATGCAAGAAGCAAACACATTGATATACGCTATCACTTTGTGAGGGAGCGTATTTCTAACAAGCAAATCGCTGTTCACTATAGAAGCACTCAACACATGTTGGCTGATGGTCTCACGAAGGGGCTACACCGGCCGAAGCACCAAACTCTTACAATGGCAATGGGTTTGCGTCCAGGGGAGGATGTTAAAACATAGGACGCAAAATGTCTGTAACCAAGCCACACTAAGTCTTTGGTTGCAGACTGATGACTGACAACTTTTTTTTTTTCAATATTGAATTTATCTTTTCCTTAAGAACGCTAACGTATATTTTTCTGTTATAATTAAATCCATCTTAATTGCTCGCAATTTAACTTGTTTCATTTTATCAGCCCTAACCACTCTTATTGGGCCTTGCCCCGTTACTATAGCTGATATTTAATTATAAGTTTTTTATTATAATTTAAAAAGCTATAGACACAGTCAAGTCTTAAATAAAGTTATTATTATTATTATCATTCATTTTAACTCGGTCTCCCCCTCCAAAAGCCAAAATGAGGGATCGGGATCAAACCATTTACGGACAGAATAACTGGGATTATTTCAGCGAAGGCCACAGCCCACATGTCGACCATCTCGTGGGCCAAGTCGAGGTACTTCATCCTCTTTTCGGTTTCAGCCTTCACGAGACCATCGTCATGCGGGATAGTGACATCAACCAAAAACACCCGCGACTGTTCCCGGTCCATCAACACGATATCAGGTCTATTAGCTAGAATAGTCCTGTCCGTTATGATGGGCCGGTCCAAGTATTCTCGCCCATCGACTGTTTCACAACCGTCACCCTCACACCCAATGACTCCGACAATACCCAGATAACGGTACGTTTCAGTCCCAGAGAGTGACCTCATTTGTCTCGGCCTGCTTCGACAATTGTCGAACTAATGATCCGATCCCTCTTCACGTGAATTATCACGCATTTGTCGAGACCGAACTCCATCCTGATGGAGCTGCTGAAATTTTCAGTTATTCGTAGCAGCGTTCGGTGCAACAACTTGAGATCATCCATGTAGAGAATCGTCGAATCCTCAAAGACAGTGCTCAGAGGATTCAACGCCAGGCAAAACCAAAGTGGACTCAGACAATTTCCCTGGAAAATACCCCTACTGATCCTTTTCCGATCAGTCGCATCCGTCATCCGCTTACCGGAAAGACTAAGAATTGTACTTCATTGCCCCATACATGTCTCAAGGAAGTGTCGAGTTGTACTATCCACTTTATACAACTCGAGGACCTCAAAAGCGAGTCAAACGCTTTTTTATTGTCGATCCAGGCAGCGGAGAAGTTTCGACGGTTGCTTTTAACCAGTCTGCAAACAGCCATGTCGATGAGAAGCAGCTCCTTGCTACCGCGACTACCGCCCTTACATCGATGCTGAGCTTCCGATGGAATGTTGTTATCGGTGACGTGACGATAATTCTTGGAGCTCAGAATGGATGTAAGTATTTTATAAATTGTGCATATATAATTCAGTAATAGACCGAAAGGAAATGAAGCTGCTTGTTATTACATCTACATTTAAGTTTATTTTATATTGTGAAATGGCTCAAAAACATAGACTTTCCATATTAACAAATACGGTCATTGTTTTGGCCAATCATTATATTCATATATGAAGCGATAACTTCGCAACAGTACTAGTTTTAATTAATAAATTAACATCATAGTAGAACTTCACCTCAAAAAGGTCAAGCGATGACGTCATTTTGCGTGTCTTGAGAGCTGAGTGGGTCTGTCTACGCGACATGGATCGCGTGTCGACTCAGCCGCTTGCGTGTTTTCAACTTGTGATACATCAATCGAATTCGTAATGGCCTTTTGTGTGCTAACGCTAACTTGAAACAACGCGAACTTTACATCGAGCTTATTATCGCAAATTACCTTCAATTTCAGCTAGAACTTCACCGAAGGCTAGATTTTTGACATTTCATTTCTAAACGTTAGACACAATAAAAATGAATTATTCTATCACCGCCGGTTTGAAAAGCTGTTTCTACAGGGAACAAACCGCCAACAAATAGTCGCAGGAACTCTTTTAAAGCAATCTTCAATTAACAACAGAAGATAGTTTTGTCGCTATAGTAGGTATGACACAATTGATTTAAATTTAATTATAGATAGTGATGGCACGTCCTTTGGTAACTTGTAGTATCGTATACACATAATTATGTATTTAATATTGCAACAAGAATAATTTGATTCGCACAATGGTGAGTAACGTGACGCATCAACACGGAAGACCAGTGTTAACATAATATATTTAGTTCTGTTTGACGCACGAGCGCCGTAATGCCAATGCTACCCGTCTGGCGCTAGGATGGGATGAGCGCGTGTCACAGCGAATCCGGGATTTCCCAGGAGAGCGATGAGTCACAGACGTGTGTTCGGAACGGCGGCGCCTCACTATCACCTTTCAAGTTAGAAACACAACTTTCGATTATATAATCGAAGCTGATAAAGCGGTTAAAATAGATTTTCTTCTGATGAAAGAAAGAGATATAAGATGTTAAGTATATTTCTGTGTATATCACTTGAACAATCGAGTAAGCGCACTAATCAGCGGAACTCGCCTGAACCCAACTTAAATGAGAGATTGTCTAAACAAAAATAAAAATTATATGTAGATGATTAAAATTGAAAATATTTTTTCTAATTTCTTCTATTAGGTAGCGTTTGTAGTTGAGGTCTCATCAGTAATCATTAGATATAAATAGATTAATTAATAATTAATAGATATAATTATATTTAATAATAAAATCGTAAACTATGGCCGTGTCTGTACATTAAATAAGTTTAAAAAAAAATCAATTTGTACACGTTATGTTACGGAGGTCAAAAAAATAATTTTACAATTTTTGTCTGTTTGTATGTGCGTTTATGCACACTAATCTCGGCTTAACCGATTTGAATGCAGTTTCTATTGAAGCAAGCTTCTCGTAACATTTTGTTTCATTCCATTTGGCTTACAATGGTTACGAGCTATACCGTATACCACGCGTACGAAGTTGCGGGCTCAGCTAGTGTTTAATATAGTGAAAATGGTGTGTGTGTTAGGTACATTTTATGTAAGCAACAGCTTAGATATTTAAACCATTTATTTGTAACAGTTTTGAATTCACAATAGTTTTCCGAGTAAATTTGTACTCTGTTAAGTTGCGTGTATTTTTGTCGGGGTACCTCATCGTCGTGACGATGATGTAATAGGTCAACTCGGGGGTTGTAATCACCACTTTGATTGTAATTGTTACGGTTTCAAATTGCGTGGGCGAGTTACGAAAGGATTCTTTCTTTGGTCGCTTAATTTCAGCACTATTAATTGCCATTTCTTAGAAGGTAATCTCTTTGTCTGTAGTTATGAGAACGCCTATATGTATAATCCCCGTTTTTAGGAATTGCTTCAGTTGTATATGATAGCCTGTAAGCTCACCTTTCGCCGTTGCTATTCCCGCGATATGATATCACGAAATCGTAATAGCAGGTTGAAATCCCGTCGTGTCATAACAGCACGTCTGCAAGCAAGTAAGCTGTATCTAGTTTTATAAAGGTCGGCAGCGCGCTTGCACCCCTGTGGCGTGGCTGTATAGGCCACAGTAGCAGCCCACCATCAAGTGGAGTGTATAGCTGCTTGATGATGTTTATGTACATGAAAACATTAAAAAAAGGCAAGTTCAACATCTAAATAATTTGGTAATCGGTTTTTATTTTATGTGGTTATAATGGTATTTTTTTTCTTTAATACTTTACAGTAAATATAATTATTCACTTTAAAGGTCATTTCCATATTCCTATAGGTTCATATCAGTATTTGTGAGCAAATTTTTAGAATGCAATAATTGATTCCCATTTATATATCTATCATTTGACTCTTAGTGGAATGTACCACGAGAGTGAATTATTATGTCATCATTCTCACCTCAGCCTGAGGAAGTTGGACATATGCCTTCCCATGACTAAAACCGTGTGCGTGGTTTTACAAGTGAGTAAGTTGGCTTATTTGAAATTGCTCTAGGCGACAGGTCAAGACTGAGCGGTTTGTTTACGGCGACGGTGTCGTGAGTAACCAAGGAGTCACCGGCGCCGACTCGCTTCATCATCAGATAAATTTACGCGATGACTCCGATACTTTCCTTTTAAAATATCAACTCTCGTTGATCGCAAGAAGCGGCCGAGGTTCACGCGAGCGAAGCGTGAGATACATCCCATCTCGACGCGAACGAGTTAATATTGTATGTATTTTTGTTGGTTATTTATTTGCAAAGTCAAAGTCGAGGCCGGTTGTATCATCGTTGTTTCGCGACAACACTCTTACACATTGTGAGTTAACAGTTAATTTTGACTCGTTGACTCAACACTCGTCGGTTACTCTCGCAGTTTACTGAACGTCTATTTAAACTAAAGTATCTTATTTCTCCTTAACCGCCTACCATCTTTTATTTAAGATTTTAATTGTGAAGATTGGTGAGCATTTGTGGCAGTTTTTATATAATCTGACATAATATACCTATTGTAGGTATATGTGTCTGTAGCTTCTTGTACAAGAAATTCGTGAATAGGTTTTCATGAGGGAAAGTTAAATTGCTTGATCCATCAAGCAATTTATCCCTTAGATAACTTTTTTTAACAATTTTTTTAACAAGTCATGATTTTTTTAGTGTAAGTAAATTATTTTCTTGTGTATTTTCATTTTTGAAACTTTTATTTCTATTTCTATCTCTTCGTAATTCGAGGGCTACCTCAAATAGAAAAAAATTTCTTTTTTTTTCTTCAAAAGCTTCCCTAGAATATTGTTTGATTCAAGTTCTTATTTATAATTTTCTTAAATTTTACTTTCCCGCATAACTGTTTTAAAAGTTTATACCATTCATTATACATTGAATGTATAATTATTTGTTTTACCGCCAATATTTTTTTGTTTTATAACGTTAATAGTTTTTAATTTATTTGTCGGTTTATTAATCATTCTTTTTAATACTTATTTTAATAAGTATGTTGAAATTTCACTTAATTATTATTCCCTTTCATATTTACTTTAATCGATGGATGACTATTGCTAATTATTTCGTTAAATGTAAGAAAACTCTCTCTCTCATAACCCCCATCTCCCTTCCTTCTTAGCAGCGGTCTATTCTGTAATGGAGTATTAAATTACTTAAATTTAACGTCAAACGTTTACATGTTAGTGTCATCACGTCGTGTAATTACATAAAACCCTCGAGCGGTAATCTGGTGTAATCTACATTCGAGTAGGTTCGCGTTACGCAATATTTGCCATGTCATTGACCTTATAACTCGTGTGACCAATCTACTTATTGTGCTCGCACTCCGGACACCTGTAAGAGCCTCTGTCTGTCACCGACCAACGACCATTTAATATTCGGCTAATCTACATCTGTCACTCTGAAAACTACTTCGATTGTCATAATCATTTCCAAAGTGAAAAAAAAAACTGTGTCCAATCTAAAATCTTTTCATGACAACGCTAAGCTGTTCAGTGACTCCTATTGTTTAGGTTTAGGCAATAGTTCACAAATAAATAAGAAAAAGGTACTCGACTGTGATGTCTTTACCTATTTATAAAATAAGTAAGTATTTACTGTTCGTATATTATATATGTAAATCTATATGTCTATATGTAAAAATGAATCCAATTCCCTTGGTCACGGCATCACGCGTGAACGGGTAGACCGATTTTTATTCGGTTTTCACTAATGGAAAGAGGGATAAACGGGGTATATATATATAAAAATTGCACCCCGGGCGAAGCCGGGGCGGGTCGCTAGTAGTATATAGGTAGATAACACTGTTCTCCGTGAACTGCTAAAATTGTTGTCGTAATGACGTAACGTCACGTAGATTTTTATAAGATTCTCTAGTTTCAGTTGTCATTGAAATTTTAAATGAGGCATATTTAAACATGCTATATTATGAAGTAAGGATATTCAAAGATGAATTGAAAATGGTGGGGCTTGTAACAAGGCTGAACATGAACTTTGTCTCAATGGCAAACTAAACTCGAAATTTGTAGCGGAATTGGTTAGAACAGTAAAAGACGTAATCCAGAGAAGAGTTATTACTGTCCTGAAAATTAGAATCCTAAGTGAAAAGTAATATTTGAAGTACTGGTTAAAATAAACAGGAATGCCAATGGGAAGAATCAAAGGATGCAGTATTTATATCGACGACATCGTAATAACTTAGTAAAGTTAAGAAGAAAACAAGATAAGTTTGCGCTGTGTTCTGTACACGTGGCTTTTTTTAAGTGTCACTCTTTCAATGTTATTTTCAATCCGCCGGGTACAAAAAATACACATCCAAAGACATTGATTACATTTCATACATACGAAGAGATTTTCTCCTTGACCTGTTAGGTTTTCACTTTGTTTTTTAATTATATTATTTAAATATGCCATACGAATAAATTTATATTATACAAGCGACCCGCCCCGGTTTCGGAGTGGAAATTTTCAAAAATCCCGTGTTACAGTTTTGGTAAGTTTTAAAAGTTTTGAGTGTTTTGCGGTTCTTTCCGTGCATTCGAAAGCGCTACGATTCAAAGAATTTATAGATTCAGAGATTCGAGAGTTGAAACTAGAAACCATCTTCCAGCTACCGTTACCAGCAACGAAGTCAATGTTTGGAAAACGCCATTAATTATATTGCAATATCTTGATTTATTTAACCAATTATTTAATCATTAAATATAAGGGAAGGGGGAGACCGGAACCCCTAACATAATTAGGGACCTTGAATAGCCTTTGCTATGTTGAACTTAGTGACTATGTTGTCCTGTTTAATCTCACCGTTGTTTCAGGTATGTTGTTAGAAAATTTTATAAATTTTCTTTAGCTAATTTTTCATTAATTTCTGTTTCCAGTTCCAGACGTGCCAGCGGCGCAAACCTGGGGCACTGGAGCAGTAGATTTTCTACCGTTTCCTGTACCCCAGGCTCGCACAGGCAGTCTGGACTTTATTTCTTTTTGAACTTGTATAGATAGGCTGAAAATCCACCGTGACCAGTGAGCACCTGCACGAGCATTTGTGGCATGTTTATTTTCCTCACCGTTCTATAAGGGCCGTTTTGCTCCCTCCTGCCGTCTCTCACCTTTATTATACATGTTCCACGCGGCGACAATCTTGCTCCTTTTTTTTTAACGTTGGGAAATCCATTATGGAAACCCGGCAGCGAAGGGGACGCTGCGGGTTATACCGGACTCCTACCGGCTAAAACCCAACGACTTTCTAGCGCGGCCGTAAATGGGCAGGGTCACGGGTACGTTGTTAAACAACTTCGGCGACCCGCCACGGCTGTCCAGCGCGGGGAGGGCTACGCTCCCTGTCGCAACCTCGGGCGTACCCGAAAGTAGGAAGTACGCTGGCCATCTCGTGGACCTCACAACGGGCGGTAGTCTCCCCTTAGACCACCGTCCAGGTCCTTTTTAAGGGGGAAGGTGGCGGATATAGGCCAGGACGGTCTCACTCCTGACCAGACGTTTGACATAAGATAAGAGGCATCTGTCATAAATAATTGGGTACAGTTTAACTCCCCCTCCTTCGCCCCTCCTTCTCTGATATTCCCACGTGAGTCCTAATCCAGGATTTACAATCAAAAAAGTTGTTTAAGCACGCATCATATTTTCATGACTATGAAATATTTTATTTTAAACTAAAATAATCGTTTGAATAGAGGCGAAGACAACCAAGTTTTGGCTTCCTCGCTTTGGCAATTGTATTGGCTCAGTTTTTTACAACTCTTCGTGCTCAGGGAGTCAATGACTTTAAAAAACGGACACAATCACTTCAATAGAGAGGGAGTTAGTGTTAGGTTCCGTTTCAATTATTTTTTGTTGGTTTCCGCGCGTTGTACTAACCGAAAAGAGGTAATTAAACTAAATAGCTTATTTAGTTATTAACTAAATAGCTTATTGGACTAACCCAGCGGTCGTTCCAAGAGGAGTCTGCTACACGATAATGTTTATAATGACTTTATAATACTTACCTACTTTCCTATTTGATTTCATTTTTATTATTCTTTTCCTTTAAGACAACATCAGAAACTTTCGTTATCCCCTTCGAAATATGATAATATTAATCAGAAATATGATTAATAGGACTATGATTTAAAATAATAATTGCTTTGGTTTTATTGAAAATGTGGATTTATCACTTTTGTATAACAATGGTTTGTATTTTGTATGTTTGTAGGGAGTTTTATATTGCGTTTCTGTATGAAGACAATTCGAATACATTTGTGGCTTTTTCCTGTCCGAAGTTTCGTCAGTGTCTTTTTGCAGCGATTGGGTACCTAATTCTCGTCACGTACCTCGCAAGGTTTTATTTTTTAAGCTTGTTTGTTGATATATTACAATAATGGATCTTATTTCACGTTCAAAATTAAAGCCGCATAGCTGTCATCGCTTGCTGTTTTGTTTTATGCGTTTCCTTGAAATTTTCAATTAGCATTGTTTCTTAGAAATTGCATCTTAAAGGAGAGTTTGCGTCTTAGTGTCGAATGTAGTGCCAAGTTTTGGTAAATTTGAAGAAAAAAATGTCGCCTGTGTAAGTACCACTGGTGGTTAGAGTGTTATCGAAGTCGCTGCGCTCGCGTCACTGCGTGCGCAGCTCGCGGCTCGCCCACTCCGCTCTCCGCTGCGAGTTGCGAGTCAGTGTCCGTTCGAGATCCGCGCTCACCTGACGTCCCGTTCCGTGTCACAGTAGTGTCCGCGCCGTTCCGTTCGACGGCAGCGCCAGTGCCAGTGTTCACAATAAGATGTTTGCGTTTGTCGCAGTGGATCATTGTTGTGTTACAGTTGAAAACAGTGTCTAAAGTGGATTCCGGTGGACTCTACCGGGCCGTGGAGCACGCGCAGAGGCTCGAGCGCTCCCAGGCCATGTATGTCATAAATTTAGGTGAGTCCGCGATCCTCGGAACGTTCTCTCGCCATTGATCCGCATACTTTCGACGAGTCGCTCGATCCTATAATTGGAGCTAGACGGAACCGGTACGGGCTTGGCGAAAGAGGTTCGACCCATCGTGCCCGACGCTGACATGCCTCGTGCGTTCGTTTTGGGCGCACTGTTTACGGTATATGCAAATAAATGACTTCAGCGACGAAGCTGGATTCGCGAATCGACTTTCTCCTGTAGCATTTTAGCAAGTGGTGGATTATATTTTATGACCATTTCGCATTACACGCGTCGCAGCTCGGCGTGTACTTGCGTGTATTTCTCGTGGAATTTGGTTCAGTGGTTCGTTAACTCGGCCAAATAAACAACTTGTATGATTCCATTCCATTTCAATTTGTGTCTTATTCATAGCGCACTGCGTGTTGTGTGTGTATGTATGTTTTTATTACAGTTCACGTACGACGTGTGGGCGTGTGTTGGTGTGTTTGCGCTATCGGTGTTGCTATTTTTGTCCCGCGTCTCTGTGTGCGCGCCCGCGCTCGTGTAAACACACGAGTGATGCTGCGAGCGTGTGTGTGTCGTATCCGCATTCGTTCTCTTATCATTTTCTTCGCTTCGGTCGATCGCGAATTATGATACCATGTTATTGTATAGTGGCATTATTATAAAACTGCATATACAAGATAGTTTATCCATCTCCTCGTCGATTATGGTAACTGAAAGTCTTCTCCTCGTTAAGTTTTGCTTATCTCACTTAGATATAAGGTTTTATTATTATTGTGACATTAAATATTATTTGACCATTCGTCGACTTTACACAATTATTTTGTGTGACGTGCGTGACGTCACGACGCGTTATCGTAATCGTTTTTTGTTTATCTTTACAATTTCCTATATGTAGATAATAAAATTTGATTAGTTAAAGAATATTAATTAATTTAGGTACTATTAATAGTGAGATGACGCCACACAAATAAACATTTTTTGTGCCAATTGGGCAGGTATTGATGTAATTATTAAGTCATTGCAAATATTTAGATACGCCAACCGGTCTATAGTGTATTTTTTGTGACAGCTCACATCGCATAGAGGGAAGGTTGTATGTTGTACGGCATTTCCACGCACGCATTCCCGATAACCCCTGTTTGTTCCACATTGGTGCTTTATGCTTATAATTAAATAAATATTTGTGGGTCGTTATCGTATTGTTATGCCGTCATCGTGTAATCTCCTTTGATTGCGATGTGTGTTTTCAAATATTAATGGCTGTGCTAAAACGATTGAAAAGTTCATTCATGCGCCATTAATTGCGCTATTTTTTTTATACGTTATTGGTTAATTCAACTTTTCAAAAATTTGCACATGATATCTTTAACGGAATTGAAACGACTAGATACATCATTTTTTAATGTGAAGGACTACAGACAGGCCGACGACGGTCCACTTGATGGTACATGGCTGCCGTCCCTTTATAACACGAGAAACGCCACAGATGCTGCGAGTTGCAAACCTTAGTAGGATTAAGTACAAGAAATTAGAAGGGGACAGGGAAATGGGCTCTGGCATCCCTAACTCTCTACTGAAACTGCACACATGCTGTTGATTTCATGGTGATCTTTTGTAAGGTGTGGTTGCTGCCGCCAAACGGGCTGCCCAGATGACTGCAAAATGCAGTGTGCGCTGCCACTGTTAGTTAAAAACAGATTTTAACGCAAGCAAAGCCACATAAATGTAGAAATGAGCTCTATGCCCTGCCACTTATAATATTTAATGGCCCTCTTTGGTATTTTGAATGTGACGATGACCAATGCTTTTTAGTTTATTTGCTCCCGTGGAAATTGACGATCGTAACGTATAATGGAAAATTAGTTGTTTCCGATAACCGTAAGCGGAAAAACCTGCGATCAGCAACGAGTGAAACGAATTACCCCAAAAGGAAACAAACTCACAAGAAGGCTAAGTGGGATGTCTCAGATATTTATACTCGTTTCATATGATTTATTGTAAAATAAAAGAGTGCGAGCTACGCAGAAATGGGTGCTATAATATATTCCCAACGATACATTTATGAAAATTTAATGTAAAAACTCGATCTGTCTTTAATTGTACAATATTTTTAAATCTTTCTGAAATGATAGGTCAGGTTTTGCTCTCATTACCATCTTCTAACCCTAGAGTTCAATTAGAATATAGAACATAGCAAACAGTATGCTCGGTCGATAGTACCAGCGCGTATGCGGCATTGCTTATTATTAATTTGTATTGACAATAATAAACGCTCGCATATTATCATAAAGCCGACATATTTATATGTCAATCTCAGAGATCCTACGCACCAGATACAGTCAATACGTTCAATGTTAACACGCTAATCTCCATAGATTTTGAGGACTGACAAAGAAATGACACTTGCTGTCTACGTCTGTGTAATCGCTGTCGTAATAATAGTCTTTGAACTTGTGTCGCCCCGTGTACCATGTTTACAAGCGTCCCACTTCCGATAACGGACCGCAGCTGAGCGGTTCACAATAACATAAGTGTGTTGCTATGTTTTTAGGAGTGACAACAACGCTCCACCATCAAAAATTAAATTCAATTTTATTTTCTCCTGGAGAAACATCAAGTTTCTTGTTCATAATTATATCCTACAAATATTATAGTGGAGCCTTCAAAACGGCTATATGTCGTTTTGACTGACTAAATAAAGGTACTATTTTTTTATGTTTAGGTCGGCAGACAGGCTGACAGTCCACTTGATGTTAGGTGGCCACCGTCTCCTTTAACACAAGCAACGCCTAAGCTGCTGCAAGTGCGCTGCCGACTGCAGTAGGATTAAGGATGAGGGATTTGGAGTGGATAGGGAAATGGGCTCTGGCATCCCTTACTCACTCATCGAAACACAACAGCACACGTGCTGTTATTTTACGGTGGTCTTTTGTAAGGGAGTGGTTACTGCCGGCAGATGGGCTGCCCAAATGACTGCGAAACCCAGTGTGCCCTGCACACACTGCCAAATCCAGAGCAGAGCCAAATTTAAAAAGTTGATTTTTCAAAGTTGACCCGGCCGAGAATCGAACCCGGGAACCCTAGAACAGAGCGTCAAGCAAGGCAAGCACCCTAACCACTCATCCAACGGGCTCGTCCAAGTGAATGCAAAATTTCATGATGATCGGTTGTATAGTTAAGGCGTAAAAACGTAACAAATAATATTACTAACCGATGCCGGCATATAATTTCATTAACAAAAACTAAATTGTAAAATAAACAAAAAATAAAATGTGTAGCCTACTAACAGGCTAAAAGTGTAGGGCTGTTCGCTCACACAGCGCCATTTTATTCACTTTAGCATTTTTATACGAATCGTAACTTGTAAAAAAATGGTTCGATTCGAATAATTTGAATAGGGATGTACTTAATCAGCCTTCAATATGGAAACTACACTCAGAGGCACAATTAACCTCCCATTTAAATTTACCCATGTGACTTAAAAAATTTATTTTGGAATTTTTTTTTTCTGGCCATATTATAGGTGGATCGGATAATTTTAGATGAAAAATAAAAAATAAAAATAATTTGCTATTAGTAGGAGGTAGGAGCCGGAACTCGACTTCGTACACGCCTTTTAAGATTCTTGTTCGTTAGGGTTTAGGTCCGAGCTGCGAGCTGGCCATGGTAGTCGCGCTATACCCATGCCATCAAGCTGCTCCGTAACCAATCTAGCGAAGTGCGCACGAGCGTTGTCGTACATGAAAAGCAAATCTTCCCCAATAAATGGGGCAAAAGGAATGACCTGATGTTCTAAGACCTCTTCCACGTACCTCTGAGCATTTACGCTGTGTATTACAAACAAAACCAACTTTGTACGAACCTCATAAGAACCACCCCATACAATTACTGAACCACCTTGATAGCCCACTGTTTTGATAACAGCACCCTGTGCAAACATTTCACTGGGACGTCAGTACACCTGGCGTCCATCGGAACCTCTTAAAGCTAATCTCGGCTCATCCGAGAAGAGAACGTTCTTCCATTGCTCCATGCCATGGTCCAGTTTCGGTATTATTGAGCAAATCGAAGTATAGCTCTCCACAGGGTCAACGCTGGACCTCGAGCTGGCCGGAATCAAGCCAAATTACGCTCTGCAAGTCTTCTTATCGGTCTAATGCTAACGCTTACATTCCGTACCTCAAATAGGCGATTACGATCCTCGGTAGCCGTAGTGAAGCAATTTCTTAGAACACACACTTCTCGCACAAGATGAAGCGACCATCTCGAGGATATCCCAGCATACGGCCTATACGACGTTGGCTGCACCAGCTGCAGCACCAGGTGAATTGTCTTAATCTATACTAATATTATAAAGCTGAAAAGTTTGTTTGTTTGAACGCGCTAACCTCAGGAACTACTGGTTCGAATTGAAAAATTCTTTTTTTTTGAATAGTCCATTTATCGAGGAAGGCTATAGGCTATATAACTTCACGCTACCATAAATAGTATTATATATAAGCAGTGACCAGTACCGCGCGCCCCATGCGCACGCCACTACGCCGCCCGCCCGTATAGGCCGCAGCGAAGCGTGGCGGCCGAGTTCAGCTAGTACCCACTTAACAAATTGTCATTGAATATTATAAACGTCTAGTTATTGTAAACAAAGTTTCTGACTATATTTAAATGGTTAAGGATCAATACCCGTGTTTTGATTGACTGGTTATTGTGTCTTAACTTAAGTTGGATTTTTAGCCTCGCGAACTTTTTTGTGTAGTACATTTATTTATAGATTGTCATTAGTTTTCGCAGCGTACCCTAAATAATTACTTTTATAGACAAATTTTTGATGCTTTGTATTTTGAATTACATTATTCATTTATTTTATTTTATTTATTTATTATCTGATATATAATTGAATACAAGATGTCTTACTTTTACTTCACGCATGCACGCAATGCATTGTAATTTTCATATTTGATTTGATTATTATTGTCTATCGGTATAAAAATTGATGGGTCTGTCATTCATTTCTGAGATACGAGTTCATTATGGTGTTGAATGTGTTAAATTGAAGCCTTAACAGTATAAGCCGTTGACCTTGTTCGCTCGTCGCACTCGCGCCTCCGTGTCTGCTTCGCATGCTATGGGGCTGGTTGAGCAGTTCCGTTAACGGGCGTCTCAGGATTAATGCCAGTCTAGAAGCGTTTATCTTTAGTTGAGTATTTTCAAGAAAACACCCGGTTAGAAACACTCTGTGCTGGTTAAATTTTTCGAGTTAATCAGTTGGCGTGGTGCATTTATCGCGTTATTTTTTGGCAGGTACGTCACGGCGAGCGGCCCGATGACGCACGCGCAAGCGTTCCCGCGACCGAAATAAACGCGAAATGTCATCAGGACTAGTGCGATATTATATTGTTTAAACGTTCACCCTTAGCAATTTGATAATCATTAATTTTTAAATGTAATGAATGAACGAATGACTCGACGTGTAAATAAATGAAATGACACACGGACGAAACACAATTGAATATGTTGTGGTAACCGCCAACTTATGAATCACTTCGGTTAACTTAACATTGCATTTTGTCCATTCCTCCAATATTTACTGTACCTATTTTGTGTCGGGAAGGTTGTACGCCAATAAAAATTAAATTCAATTATAAAAACATAATATACATAGATATAATTTCAGGAAATTTAAAATCTTAAATAAATATATAATCTGGTGTCATGACTTTTTATCACATTTATTCTTCATGAGGTTAGATAGTTTTAAGAAAAACAATGTGATTACTTGAAGCGTTTATATCTATAAAAAAAGATGTATTGTTTTTTAATGGTTATTTTTTAATTTTTTACCTGTAATAACATGATTTAATGTCATCTTTTTGTTCGTGCGACCTTTTAGTAGGTGACTACATGAGATGTAAGTATCTCTTGACTTTTTGTAAAAACACTGATAAGGTGTGTAAGTCGCATAATCTTCTCATTGTATTAAAATTGAATCCTTGTTATTGGACTAGTTGTTGTCCACTGTTCAATTTTGATTAGGCTTAAGGTAGTGTTTAACTACCTTTTAGAATGTAAATTTAATATTTTTCGACTATATTTTATCTATGCTCGGACGAATGATCGTCCGAGCATTCTAACTAATATTATAATGAGTTGTTGAAAAATGGGCGCGGAACTACATCCTTTAGTTAGACAATAAGCATTTGTAAATAGTTTAATTGATCGCTTTAGCTCCAATTGTTTACATTTTAGGGAAGTGTCCATCGTTTCCTTGTTGCGAGAGCTCATTTATCGTCGACAATAATAACGGTAGGTACAGAGTTGTTGCTATTCTAACCACAGATACATACGTCAATGGTCGGTGCCAAACGCGTCATTTGTGAATGGAGTGACACATTTGCAAGTTTTATTCATTGCCTATACCTACATTTCATAACTTACCTACCGTTTTATCGCCTTCAAGGGAAATACACTTTCTTCAAAGTCAACAATTCTCGTCATCATTCACCACCGTTTCGCGATACAATCACCAAACTGATATCAACAATCAATTCCAACTGTTTTATTAATCAGATAATAAATAATTACATAAGTAAAATATTTTTTACATAGTTTTTTTATGTAACTTCAATCATGTACAGATTTCATAATGTTTTTTGTAAAAACCTAATTCTATTGGCTACAAAGCAACATTACATCCCCTTGGCCGAGGGATAGATAGTTAATCAAATTAAAAGGGATAAAGAAAATGCTACAAAAGCAGAAAAATAATCTTCATATTTTGGCGATCTCCTACCGGAGGTTGGCTATCGTCGTGGCTATCTCAGCCTTCGAGGCTGTCTGGTACTCCGGCTATACCATTCACGGAGTTTCTTGAGCGTCGTCTGCTCGGCTCGCGTCTGCCTTGTATTTTTCTCTGCACGATCAGCTGCAGCAGATCATAGGCCAAGAGAGTTCTTCCTCGACAAATTATCTCCAATTGTTATATATCTTATACTGTTTTTTTCTTTTGCTTCACTGTTATTTGTTCAGTGACATTTTTTGCATGCGTTCAGCGGCATTCAATCTATTTGCGTAAATCGTGCTTCCGACAAAACGAAGGAGACAAAAAAAAATGGAAGACCATGATTTCTTTTTGTCGCGTTTTAACGGGTTTCCGCACTCCACTCACGTCACTAAATCGTAAGGACGAAGGTATATTTTATATAAAAAAATGCAATGAGGGTTTTTTTTTCTTGTCACTAATTAATTTTACGCCGGCTCAGAGCTTGTAAAGTTCTTTTTTTAATGTAAAGTTCGGCAGGTAAGCTGACGGTCCACTTGGTAGTTGTTGGATGCCGTCTCCTGTTAACACAAGCGACGACATACTCGTAGAACTGACTCATAGAAACATAACAGCACACGTGCTCTTACATACAATTTAAACTGTTTAAACTAACCACTTAGTATGTATAAAGCGTTAATTTTTTTTAAGTGAAAAAGGGACTAGAATCGACAGTGGTACATCTAGTTGTGCATCCAACCATTAAATTACTTCTTTTTTAAAGTACTCGATGGAAAAAAATGTTAAAAACACTTCCCGAAACAAAATCCTCAGACGGAATAGGAAATTCTTGTGTTGGTTTTTTTACTTATCTGTAATTTGTTCAATTTACTTATTTATAAGAAGGCATACAAACAGACTTAAGGCTGCGTACAAAGCAAAAAATATTTCTAATTTCACCCGCGTGTGCGATTGTGACTGATCATGTGAAACAATGCGCATTGAAGTATGCATAACATGAGACGGAAGATAGCGCATATCGCGCAATAAAAATGTTATAAGTGCCAAAAGTATTAAATATTAATTACTCGTAAACTACAATGTCAAATGAAAAATTAATCCTCAAAGCCTTAAATAATCTGGGAAGTGAGATTACTGATCATTTTTTAGGTTTGTAATATGTGTCATTTTAAAAATAAAACAAAAACGATAAAAATGACAGGTAATTTGGTGATTTTTTTCTGTCGAGAAAATTTCATCGTATAAAATTTTCTTTTCCACATTAAAATTTCACTTTTGTAATCTTTACAAATTCTGTACAATCTTAGATAAAATTCAATTCTAGGATTAGCTATTTCTCTTTATACGCGCTCTTAATTGATATCGTCCTGGTATTCTCATTTTTCCGGTCCATCAAGCTTGTGTTCGTAGGAGATGTGCAACCATCAAATGACTGTTCTCTGCCTGTCATCCTTTACGGATTTCATTTTGGCTGGCATCCCTTACTATGTTATGTTGCGTCCGTTTGCGTGTTCTAAGCAACATAAAGCATGTCTTATTACTTGTGCAACTTTTGTTTGGAACACTTGCGTGCATTTTGTTTACCAGTTACATCTCTCAGGTTGTCGTTAAACAGCGGTGACATCATCGCCCGACACTTGTTCTTCTCACTTAGGGCATAGATAAAGCAATAATATTAATGCTTAGGCTCCGTCCGCACTGCGACATTTCACCGCGCGACTTTTGTTCACCGCGTTTTATATTCGGTGATAGGAATTACACCTAGTTACGCATTGCGATGCAGTTCCCGGCGGGGCGGGGCGTGTCAGACGTATCAGAAGATGTCATTAACATTGGATTCACCAATTTACGGCCTTGAGACCTATGAAAAAATTTTCTACATAAAACATCAATAGCTGTGAAAATACAGTAAAATGTTCCTCGGATAACAGAATAACGATTACTTGGTCAATAACGCCGGTGCTCGAGCGAAACGCCCAAATTTCATTTCGCAGCGCGGCCATAGCCATAATAACTACTTTATACTGTACAAAACATTTGCACGAAATAATTCCGCAATTTGTTGAAAATGTTCAAAAAAACACAGTTTTTTTTCCTCGTGAATTTTTAACCGCCAGTGCGGCTACTCCTATACACTACTCCTTCAATGTATTTTAGAATTGCGAGAAAAAAAACGCGCGATAAAATATCGCAGTGCGTGCAGGCCGTTAACAACTGGATTTTTATCTTTTATTTACATGGAAAGTTCTCTCAGCTTGAGGTTCTTAGTGAAGGAACGACCTCTAGTTCAATAATATGGAAATTAAGTTCTTAAATCGTCTATCTAGCTACTATATGGATAAAAACATCGAATGTTTAAAATGTACGGTAAAGTCGAAACTTCATCAAGTTCCATTGGAATAAAACATATAAACCTAACTATTATTAGAAAGTGTTAAGATTTATATTTCAAAGTTCACCACTTTATATCAGTATTTCTTTTAGTATCTTAGACAAAGCTCTTGTAGGCGTCACCAGCCTTAAGTTTTAAGTTGGTACATTTTTTTTAGTATATTTGAAAAGATAATAAAATGAGATAATGGACATGATTCTTATCTTGACTAGTTATTGTCGGAAAAACATAGTTTATGCCACTGTGGCTCTAGATCTATCTTACAACATAATATTTTAAAATAAAGTCGCTCTCCGTTTCTGTAAACGGGTTTTGATGCGGTTTTCACTATTAGAAAAAGTGATAAAAGGTTTGTGTATGTAATTTGCAGACAAAAAATCACTTAAGAGGAAAGAATAGTACGTACTCGTCCATACAAAAAGAGAAAATGTTTTTCCACTTCTAAATATTTTCCAATCTCCATGATTTTTTAATATGTTATTGCAACAATGAAAGACTAGGTTTATAGGTTTTCCTTTTTTCAAAATTTGCAATAAATTCAAACTTATAGGCACCTCAAATAACTTATTTTTTGTGATTAAAACTTTGTCTAATTAAACCGTTTGTTTTATAAAAACAATGTAATTTAAAAAAAAAACGAAACCTATAAACTTAGAATATATCATGCTGAAACGATCGACATCAAAATCAAAGTGATTTGTTAAGATTTAGTTAGTGGAAAACGTTTTCTCCCGAAATGGAAATTTCATCAAAAAAAGTACCTATTGTCAGTCGCGAGCTGCAACGCTCTCTATCGCACGTTTGGGGGTCGGGGGGGGAAGCAAAGCATCACGTATTATAGGGATGACAATGGAAAAGTCGATAGTAGAGATGGGATCCCCACCTGTGTTATCGATATCTATTTGTTTCAAAAATGTTGGGAGTAGGAAAAGTTACAATAGTTGGTTTTCAAGAAAAAAATCATCAATTGATTATTTATTTATTAAAGAGGCTTACTAACTAAATATTAGTATGTACATTTACATATATAAGAAATACTTTCTGTTACTAAATATGCATCTAACACTAAATATGCACATTTATGAAATAATTGATTGTATTTTTTAATAGTGTAGTTGAGAGGTGTAACACTACCATACCTACCATACCATATCATATCTTGTTTTTGGTGAATCTGTCTGCAAACGGTTTATAGTTCTGAGGTCTAGCCGAAGTTCTGGGTACATTTATAATTATTTGTGATAACAGCGGTGGACAGTCTATTAAATTATTAATAACTTTTAATAAAAAAACTAAACTCAGAAAATCACTGCGCCAATGTAAAGATTTCATTTCAAAGTATTGCAACCTGTCTTTATATTCTTTGATTGTGTAGCGCACTCCTGATGTGAATACAAGTCTTTTGAGGAACCTTTTTGTACGTTCTCTAGTCGCTGTATGTTGTTTTGAAATTTGGGGTACCAAACAATAGAGCAATAATCTATATGATATCTTACTAAGGAGGAATATAAGGTCTTTAACCGTTTCAATGCGGCGGCCTTTTATACAAACTTACGCTCGTGGCGGCTAACAAATTTTTCATGATGCCGCAGGGGCATCATCCGCCATACACGATAGTGATGCCTCTCGGACATCATCAGCCATTCACGTAAAATTTTCGTTTTTTTTATTGTTTCGGTATTGTTTGGACCACGGAGACTTCATTCCACTGCCAAAACTGGATCTAAAAGGCTTTTTCTATAATTTAAAAGTGATTTTATGTGTGTTTTCCTGAAATGGACCGTAATTCATTTATTTAAACCAGGTGTTTGAAACAGTTTGTGTAGCATGTCTTATTTTAGATTAATTGGGTATTTGTTTTATCAGATAATCATAACGCGCTGATATCCTTAGATGTCGGTGGTTATATCTTCACAGTAAGAAAAAACTTTTGGCGAAACCCTCCAGAACCATGAACTTAAAAAAAAAAAGCAACGGACAGAAAAAACAATTGTCACTGTACCACTGTACAAAGTGAAGCGCCGTAATGGCGGCGCATTTCTATCAGGGTTGCCAGATGCCAGACTTTTTTTCTCGTACCAGGGATAAAACGAGAAAAAAATATATCTCGTAATTTCAGTACATAATCTCGTAAAAGTATAAATTTGAAAAAAAAAAAACACAAAATCCATCATTTGAAATATTTACTGTTATTTATATCGTATAAATTTGAGATTCGTACAAGTATAAATTAAAAAAAAAAAATTACATAAAAGCCATAATTTAGACTATTTACTGAGGACTATTTACTTGACGTCAAATGAACAATTAGGTAATTCATATTCTAATGATTTTATTTACATACTTCCTAAAAAAAATAATTATGCAATTAAAGAATGAAATGAATTTATGTAGTACTACTTGTAGATAATAATTGTCTTCTTTTTTTATTTATATCTGATGTAAACGTCAATTACCATTCAAAAATTAGAGTAAAATGTCGAAACGCTTTTGAACTTGAAAAACTTCAACCAGTAATGTGTCGATCGTTTGTGGCGTGGACATATTTATTTTATTGATATTTTTTTAGCTAGTATGCATGGCGCAGCCAGTGAATGTATGGCAACCCTGGTTTTTATGGGTGCGTGTTTTCAGGGTTGCCAGCCGAAAAAACTAACCCTAACTTTTGATACATAATAATATGTAGTGAACTATGAATTTTTTGTAATATTGCCTCTTGCTTTCATGTGTTCTTTGAATTCCTTCCATTTTTGACATGTGGTGAAACCTAATGGATAGACTTTTCCGCTATGTATTTTTTTCACAGCTATATACGTTCGCACTGAGTAATAGGAATGGGCCATAATAATAAACGTCGATACCTGGTGTCATTTTTAGTGTTGAAATATGGGAGTTTCGGGTGTTGAAATACAATGTTCACATATCACATAATGTCTATGGCAGTATCTATGAGTAGTCTAGAGTGTTTATGTTTTTTATTCAAGAATTGTCAAAAATGTGAAAATTTATGTTTGAGGAATATTTTTATTTTTTTATTTATTTATTTATTATCTAATACATAATCGAATACAAAATATTAAAAAATGTCTGTAAACCATTATTGGTTTGTCTAGACATTTAGATATGTAATAAGTAATGTAGAAAATGTTTTGTGTTATAAATATAAAATTAAAAATTATTTATTATCGGGCACGCGATAACAAATCACTATCCGTATTCAGTAGTTACGTAAATAAAAACAGTCCGTCTTCGGCCGTAATTGCTCGTCAACTAACAGTGTCCGTCGATGTGTGCGTGAGATTATTTGTATGTGTTGTGCGCGATGCCCGCGGGGACATGAGCGCAGAGCGACAGCATGTGTTTTCCTAAATACCTATTTCGTTAGGATCGCAAAGCTATTCTTTTCTCTTAAGAGACACCACTCGTTGGATGCTTGCTCTTCCTCATAGAATATTTAGAAATTGTTATAATACATCTATACAAATAATAAAATCGTAAACGACCCTTATCTGTACATTAAATATTTTTTCAATAAAAAAAAATTAAAACATGTACTTACTTACGTTACCGAGATAAAAAAAAAATGCTTTTTAGAATTTTTGCCTGTCTGTGCGTTTGTGCACGCTAATCTCAGAAACGGCTTAACCGATTTGAATGCGGTTCATTCAATCGTAGGAAACAAGAGTTTCATGGTCGTAAGTATTTTTGGGTTGTCCCTCACTTCCAAGGTACGATATAGAGTTTTTGAAGATCGCTGTAGCACTAAGCAGCAGATAATTAATTCTAGCCAAGAATACATATACAATATACATCTATAGTTGCAAACAAATAAGACATTGCAGTATACATAGGTGATCACCTAAATGAAGAACCAATTTTATTGTTATTGACAGTTTGTAATTTCTAAGGCATTCGAAATTTTACAAATTACTAAACAAGAAATATTTATTTCTTTATTTAACTAGAAAAACAACTGCAGTACTAGTAAACACATAAAAAAATTAAAAATACGATTCCATTCTGAGGTATATAAATGTTATAAAGCTTGTAAATGCTTGACGTGTGTCAATTTGATGTGGGATTTTGGTCAAAATAAATATAGTCTAGTCAATGTAATGATACACTATCTAAAATCTAACGATTAGGCATATATGTTAATCTGCTCAATCTAAAATGTCGTATGTCATTAGAATTCTTGTTGAGGAAGCTCTTCGACCTGTATTAGATCTACACATCGTGAGGCAGGGGCGTAGCGTCGGGGAGCGGGTGGGAGCAATTGCT
The DNA here is from genome assembly GCA_910589475.2 of Bembecia ichneumoniformis. Lineage (NCBI taxonomy): Eukaryota > Metazoa > Arthropoda > Insecta > Lepidoptera > Sesiidae > Bembecia > Bembecia ichneumoniformis. Next base: position 18,491,335 of record OU342532.1, read on the forward strand.
CCAGGGCGCCGAGGCCTGGGGGGGCGCAGATTTTTTTTCCTTAAATTTTTGTCAATAGCCAATCGAAAATGCCCACCTATTATAAATATTTATTATTCATTTTTTTTTTTTGGAAAATTTTAGCCGGTATTAAATGTACTCCAGAAAAGATAGCGGAAAACGGAACTAAAATCAATTTCAAAGCAAAAAAGCGTATTATAAGCTTTATTTTTTTCTCATATGGGCACATGAGGAATTATACACAAACCTCGAAATGAATCATCGGGAGTTTTGTGTATGATTTTTTTATAGTGTATGTGTATGAGTGATTGTGTATGAGTGTAGTATTGGTGTAGTATCGTAAACTCATAGTATTGTAAAACTGTGCTAGAGCCTCAGGGCAATCCACCTCAGAGACACAGATGTTTCTCAAGGTCATCGCGTCCAGATACAGACGACGATCGACAGAGACGGTCATAAGACCACATCGAACTAGTATTTAGTGGTATATTCACACTTTTAACATACAAAATATATGTCACATGTATGAAGGCATGACGATTATACCTATTTTTAGCACGTTAACTGATATCTAAGTTATCTTAAAAAATGACCTCGACGGAGCCACCGCATAGTGGTACTCATCGGTCGGTGGTCACACAAGAGTGTGGCGTGGCGGGAGACGTCTAGACATAATAAAATTAATAACCGTTTGACGAGTCCCACCTACTTTCTATTAATAATTTCTGGCGACATACAATTCGTCATTTATTATTCAATCTAGTCTAGTGCGCCACTCTGCTCCTACGTGATACTACACACTTAAAAATAATCTTACCCAAACGAACAGTTGCATCATTAGACGGCCAGATCCCATCGACTCTCACTGGCCAAAAAAACAAAGACACGCTCATTAGCAATTGATTTCTTTCTCGTTGTTTTGAAAAGATTTCAAGTAGTATGATTGACAAGTAAACTTCTTCTTCTTCTTCTATTTTAAAAGATGGCGATTCGGCTCATCTTGAGGATGGCCATCGTCCGCCAGTGTCAAGTAAAAAGACAACTCTTCTGTTGGACTCCGCCACGAGCTCCGTTTAACGGAGCCCGCTCGGAGCCCACGTCGTGTGGGCCTTCTTTGTCCCCAAAGCCAATCCGGTCAGTCGAGCAAAGGTCGGTGAGGAAAAAAGCACCGACCCCTGCAACCGCCCGGATTGCCAAGGGTGAGCCCCCCCACCACGACAAGGTCCTGGCCCACCTAGGGGGGGACAAGTAAACTTATTTGCTACTTACTACACGCTGACGGCCTGCTCTTCTTTTTTCACGAGCATAGAGGGGAATCGCACATAATGAATATTCATTTGTGTGATTGACAGGTTGCAAATTCAAATTTGAGATTGTTTTATGCAAATTGAACAATAAGATTGTGCGGTAACATTATTTCGGTGAAGAGTAAATAAAAATCGATTTTATTTAGTTACCTTGCTCCTCGAAAATTTTATATTTTTTATACCTATCTTTAGTTTATCATATAAAACCAAATTAGTATGAGAATTGATTCTGACTAAAACGCACATGGGCACTAGGCGAACGGTACGCTGCTGGTCGGTAGCTACACATCCGAACATTTGTACTCTGTGGTTTCACCCACCGTTTAATTTAAAAGAAATCGGATTTAGTCACCTTTCTCTTTTTTTGGTATCGCAGTCTTTTTCTCGGCTCTTTAGGGTCGTACTATTCTGATTAATATCATGTAGGCTTCTTCAAAAATTGGACTATCAAATAAAAAAAAGGTTTTTTTTTAAATCCGACGTTGAAACCGTCTATTCCTATTATGTCCCTAAGAAATGTCGCGCTTGGGACATTTAGAGAATTAAAAAAAAATTTAATGTTTCCAAATTGTCTTAAATGAGAAATTCTCGTGGGAGATTTTGCAACTTCCAATAAATATTTAGTTTACTGTTCCCAAAATGTACTGTGCTTAATTTTTGTACAGTCAGATACATTTCTAAAAATACCTTTTGAAAGTAGAATTTTGAAATACAATGTAAATTTCAGTATGATATTTTTTTAAGTAAATAGAGACAGATTTATAGCAAACAAGGTGAGAAAGAAGCATAGCAAAGAAGGGATGCTTTTTCATTGCCGGCATATAAACGTTGGCAGTCTCAACGATAGCCAAGCTGACGGTCTACTTAATGCTACCGTTGCCCGATAGCCTACCTGCTTACTTGGAAGACGAGCTGTTATTTCACTGTGGTCTTCGGAATGGAGGTGGTTAGCACCATCCCTTACAGATATAATAATTATTTGCATATCACAGTGATTTTCTGTAAATAGGTTAATCTCGCCGAAAGACTGTCTATTTTATCATTGCGGAATGCAGTTGTGTACTCCAAAAAAGTAAATTTAAAAAATATGTAATGACTTTTCAAATAAATTCATACTGTAGGTATTATAAATTAGAAAGCAACTCTGTCTGTTAAATTTAATGGTACATTAGATGTAATAAGTTAAACGGTAAGGTGCAATTCCAATCTCCACTAGGATAATTTAAAAAATTGTTAAAATATTAATGAATATTTGAACTCTACTAGATTTATCAAATTAAGAGAGACTTGATTAAACGATTGGCTTAAATTGATTTGTTATTTTTTTAAAATAAATAGTTATCTTTTTACAATTGTTTATGACTGCACAACTCAAGAAATTTTGGGAACAGTAAACTAAATAAAAGTGGGACATTGTGCGAACATTCAAAATACTTATTTTTGCATTTCTCAAAAATGTCTCAAATGGGACGGACGTTTCTTGTGGGACATAATGGGAATAGACATTGGAAACGAATTCTTCAGCTTTATTATGCTAGTGTATATTTAATAAAATATCCATGCGTGAGTGTGTGTGTGTGTGTGCGTACGTGTGACAGTTATAAATTTGGTATGATTGAATGATTGACCCGCGGGTCCGCTAGCGTGCAGCGCCACGAATTAAAACCGCCTCGACCGACTCTTATCTTTTGCTCAGTGAATGTCACTTATGCTCAAATTACAACCACAACATACGAGGCAAGTTGAAATGTCGAAGCGACTCCGCTGATAGAGTGGGGTGTTGCAATTGGCAAGGTTCATTTAAACATAATCCAAGAGTCCGCACAGGCAAAATATTCTCGCCGGAGAATTCGGTGTTGGTCGGTGTTGGTCGGTGTTGGTCGGTGTTGGTCGGTGTCGGCCCGGCTCACTAGTAGTGGTTTGAAAGTTTGTGAGCATGGATGTTTGTTACCGTTTTTTTGGCGGGAAAATTTGATTTTGATTGTTAACATTATAATTTTTTTTAATGTTATGAGTACCGTATATGCTTTGATATATAAAAAAAAGGTACAAAAAGGGGTGCAGGGGGCCTCCTATTATTAAGTATAAAAATACTTGTATCAGGAGAACCCCGCTTCTCCAACACCTTACTAAAATCCAAAGAATACAATAAAGTGTGTATGGTTTGTATGAGTGTGTGAATGTGTATGCGTGTGTGAATGTGAATGCGTGTGAGTGTGTATGTGAAGTTGCATTATCTATATGAGTTAAGTGTAGCTTTTACATGAGTCCCTTTTCATAATCAAATAAATGTTTAATTTAGTTAAGTAATAGTCTTTAATAAAGATTCGGTTTCATTATAATTTGGGGTCTTGAGCCAATCAGTCAGGGTCTTTTTGCAATTACAGTGTGTCATATTAAGTCTTTTTGCATATTAAGTTTTTTATTTAATATGTTGTATAAATAAGAAGTTTGGGTAATATATATTGTCTTCGAGCAAAGGCAGTTTTTACAATTTTTGTTTGAATAACTATATCATTTGTTCTCTTTTTAATTAAATTAGGGTCATAATTTAAGGATTTATGTAGTGTAGCAGTTAAGATATATAATTTTCTTACATTTAGGACGTCACAATAATTATAAAGTTCGGTAGTGTGGAATCTATGTCGCAAAAAGTACATCACTTTAAGTAATGATCTTTGCACCCTTTCCAATTCTAAAAAAATAATTTTAGATGCTCCGCCCCATATTGGAAATAAGACAGAACTGATTGAACTATATTTTATTTAAAAGATCTTTGTTTGCAACATGGCGAAGTGTTTTGAAAATCCACAAGATAGAGGCTATAAATTATAGGTATGTAGATGGTATGTAGTATCAACGGTGGTGAAATATGTGTATTATTATTCCCTCTATACTTTAATACGGTCCCATTATGCTAATGTTATGCTAATGTTGTCACTTGGTATTTCATTTTAATTTGATTGACAATGCGCTTAATTTTTGTGACATTCGATAACCTTGGACACAGATTGCTGAGAATCTCCATACAAATATATTTACATATATGGGTGATTCTCTGCTATTTGGAAAATCGTCCATACAAGACTGTCCTAAGCAAATTTTATTAAATGTTGAGAATGTTTGTTAATAAAATGAAGGGCAATAGTAAATTAAATATATATCTTAAAAAAGCCCACACATTTTCCTCTTGGTTTTTGAATTATGGACGATTTTATGCAAAACCGTGACAGGGGACTGTTGTAACCATCCAGGGGAATGTTTTTATGGACAAAAACAAGTATTTTTATTTATAAAAGTAATCAAAGTCTTTATTTTTCTTTGTCGTTCTCAAAATATGTATTTTTTTGGAATAAAACAACAGTATTAAAACAGATTTTACTTATTATAGTGATTTTTCTTAAGGCTAAAACATTTGTGTTAACTTAACAAAATCAACTTCTTAGTTTAACAGTATTTTTAAGACTCTAAATGTAAGACACTTAAAGTTAGTCTTTATAATAATAAAAAATAAAAATATAAACAAGGAAATATTACTACTGCTAATTAATTATCGCAATTTCAAACATTAGTACTTTTGAAGTAACTAAAGTAATTTACATTAATTTGTACACCTTACAAAAATTGCATTGCACTTCAGGAAAAAATCTTTATGTTATTACTCAAAGACCGGTACTTAGATCTGGATCTGGTAACTTCTCCAATATTTGGTTAAAACTGACATCAGAAATATCATCTTTGTCCATTCTGAACTTGTGGGTCTTATTATCATAAAGTTTCGTAAAAGTTACTGTTAGTTCGCCTTTATCATTACTTCTTTATTAATAACAGTTACAATTTGACTGAAATGTACCACTGTTATACTGCTATTGGCTGATTGTACTGGGCTCTACAGTATTCTCAAAATCAGTATTGAAATTGTCACACGGTCGTGAAATTCCAGTTTCTGTTATGGGCTGGCCAGGTTTCGTCTTCGGATTCTGAGCCTGTGTAAACGTCCTCAACGTGAACTTGGTAGTTCATAACCTCTAGATTAAAATGCTGACACTCTTCTTCACAAGAGCAGCTTAAACTTTTCGTTATAATCTTCTCAGCACTTGCGGTAATCCGAAAGGGCATCGTGATACACTTAATCTGATGGATATTGAGGATACCATTGAAACTTTTAAAATTCTTGGCGTCTTTCTAAATATCGTTAGTCATATTATTAATTGCATCATCGTCAATCGTAAACATTGTAATTGCAGGACATCTTTGTTGCCCAGAATCAATAAAAGATTCCAAATTCTCAATGTCACCTCCTGTAGCAACAATGGCGTTTGCAGTTCTTTTGCACAGCGCCATCATCTGCTTCACTCTTGCTATGGCCACTCTCTGAAAAGTTCCAGGAAAACTTTTGTATATTTGGAACCTCCACACATGCATATGGATGAACCTCCACATTCCTTGAAGCCAATATATGGTGTCTCATCATTTTTACTGTTATTTCCATTTTCTGTTTGTGTTTCTTAATCTTAAGGTCTTTTTCTTTCACTATATTTTTGCGTTTCTTTTTAGCCTTTTTCTTTCTTGCTAACTAATGTACTTCTGATGATCTTAATGGTGCCGGACGTTCTTCCGCGGGATCCTCAGAATCAGGTGATTTTCCCTTACAAAAACTATTTATTATGTCTTTCACGACTTTTATCTTTGTACGATACTTAGAACAGTGCCCTTTTTATAGCCTTATGCTCACGACGACTCATATCTTTAATTAATTTTCTTGTCCCTTTTTCTTTTGGTATTTCCGCCTTTTTTTCTTTCATTGCTTCTTTTTTTTTATAATCATTTTTAAATCGTTGGTATCTCAAACGTTCAGCTATACGTTTTTGTTCTAGTATTTCTTCTCTTGTTTTGGGTAGCTTCTTTTTCGGTGGGCATTTTGAGATAATACCTACAAAAGAGACGATACTGTTAATAGTCATAGATGCGCAGTCTGGCATGTCAGACTTGACAAAACCTAAGCAAACAGCCCTCCCCTGTGGTATTAACAGTCCCCTGTGGTATTAACAGTCCCCTGTGCTATGAAATGACAGGGGACTGTTGGTCAGGGGACTGTCATTTTGACATAAATATTTAATAAAACAAAATCGTTTAAACATATCAGATTAACAAAACAGATGTGGCTATATACTGGTAAATCAATTATTTTTAACAAATTGTCGATATTAAAACTCTCAAAATAGTAAAAAAAAGGCTTACCAGTGGACTGTTTCCCCTAACGGCCGAGACGCGTTATTCACCAGCAGACGCAGTCGTAGCACTCAAAAAATGGCGGCTGCCCGTTTAGCTCCACAACTGAATGAATTTTACACCAATTGAGTTCCTTTGCAGGATCTAAATGTTTTGCGCCAAAACAAAATTTGACTTCAGCGCTGTTTTCAAATTTTAACAGGGGACTGTTTTAATAATTTGAGGACAGCATTCGCACATCGATATTTTTATTAAATTTCTATTGTAAAATATAATTAATGACGTATAAAAATACTTATTGTTTCTTTTATGTGTTTGGATATTTTTTATTCAGTTATCAACGGCAAAAACATAACTATTGGTAAAAAGATTTATAATTCTGGAAAAGGGACATACCAGGGGACTGTGTTTTGAGGTGTTTGAGGTTCATTTATTCAAATATTAAGTTACTAAATGACTAAATAAGCTGTGGAGTGCCAAGAATACCTAAGTCTACGTCGTTATTTATACAAAAATCTGAGAAATATTAAGATTTATTACATAAAATTAGCTTGGGACAACGATTTTCCATTTAGTGGAGAAATTCCCATATAATAAAATCGTAAACAAGCCCTGCCTGTACATTAAATATTAAAAAAAAAAAAAAACAATTTGTACACGTTGTACTTTATGTTACCGACGTCAAAAAAATAGTTTTTAGAATTTTTGTCTGCGTTCTTCACTGATGCAAGCTTCGCGTAACATTTGGTATTTGTTTCTTGCCAATCGGTTTACAAACAAAAAAGTTACGCGCTATACCGAACGAGTCCCTTGGATGAGTGGTTAGGGTGTTTGCCTTAACGCTCTGTTCTAAGGTTCCCGGGTTCAATTCACGGCAAGGTCAACTTTGAAAAAATACTTTTCAAATTTGGCTCTGGATTTGGAAAGTAGTGGCAGGGCACACTCCGTTTCACAGTCATTTGGGCTGCCCGTCTGGTGGCAGTAACCACCCCCTTACAGAAGACTACCGTAAAATAACAGCACGTGTTAATATTTCTCGTTGAAGAACAGTCAAGAAACAAGCACATAGTTAAGAAAAATCAGCCATCAGTTTTTTGTACACTGTTATGTTTTACTACTCTTTTAAATTTGTATGTAAATTGCGGGGCTCGAATATGAAACCTTGTATTATACTCGCAGGGCACACACTGCTTTTGGCAATCATTTGAGCAGCCCGTCTGGCGGCAGTAACCGCCCCCTTACAGAAGACCACTGAAATAACAGCACGTGTGCTGTTGTGTTTCGGTGAGTGAGTTTAGGGATGCCTAGTTAGAGTTAGTGAGTTTAGTTTAGAGAGCCCATTTTCCTATCCAATCCCTTATCCTTAATCCTACTGTAGTCGGCAGCACACTTGCAGCAACTGTGGCGTTTTTGTATAGGCGACGGTAGCCACCTATCATCAAGTCGACTGTCAACCTGTCTGTCGATCTTAACATTAAAAAAAAACCACGCGTACGAAGTTGCGGGCTCAGCTAGTTATAAGTTGAATTTTGAGTTTGGCTCATATTATGCATCGAAAATTGATAAGAATCATGATATTATGTCATATAGAGTCCAACATAATTTCGACTTCAGTCAACTTCATGGTTGAAGCCATCCGAATAGGCGTATTGATCGTGTCGTGTCGTGTTGTGATATAGCCGACCTACCGCACACGCAAACGCCTCCGCCGGCCGCCAAGTTCTAGGCCCCACTAATTTATTAACGTAAACACATCAGGCGAACGCGACGCCAACAGGTGAACCGGTCTCAATCGACTCTTCAACTTCTTCCATTATTATTAACTCAATAGATTATTGGGTCTCGTAGAGGTCTTTAGGCGAGCTGACGGTTGATGAGATGTAACTCCACTGAGCCTTACTAATACTTCGTGATACTATTAGTATAATGAAACGGCACTAATATTATAAATGCAAAAGTTTGTATGTTTGTTACTCAATCACGCCAAAACGGCTGAACGGATTTGGATGAAATTTGGCACACAGATAGTTTATTGCCAGGATTAACATATAGGATCATTTTTATCTTGGAAAAATGTTAGTTTCCCGAGAGATCGTTTAAAAACGTTAAAAAAAAATCGGCGCCACCGACGACGTCACGGCGATAAAGATGTCAGGCGTTTTACTCAGGCGCGGACGCAGTCGCGGGCATAAAGTAATTATTAAAAAAATGTATGTACCTAGGTACTGTAGAGAGTGAAAAATATTCGCCATCATAGTGATATAGTAACTAAATTTGACTTACTGTTTTATTAAAAGTAATAAGGATTAGTGCCATAAATGGAGTTCCCATCGCGAGATGTGGTGCGTCTAAATCGGGCCCGTCATTGTGTCTATAATAAGTTCCCTCGGCGGGCTATTCTCGTTACTCTATAAACGGCAACGCTCCCGGCTCGGTATAATTAGAGATGGCCAAACGACTCTTCAATATATAGTCTTCGCACCTGATTGGATGCAAGCCAGGATTAGCTCCCGTTAGGGCTGGCCGTTCACTTCGCTTATCGAAGTGAACTTCCCTCTACGATGGAAAATTAGGAATCACCTACGTAGATGACTCGGTCGCAATATCGCATCATTAAATAAATACACTTAAAAACTAGAAACTTTTTCTACTTGTGGAAAAAAAATACCTATGTTATGGGGGTGCGCAATATAGCAGGCTTCTTAATATATAAAACAGGCAACAAACATTTACTCATGAATTTACAATAAGTTATACATTCAAAAATTATTCAAAAATTATAAAATTCAATATTTTTTTAAGACTATATTACGAAATAAATAAATCAAAATCGATATATCACCTTACATATAGCTATATCTTATATATATAAAAATGAATCCCCATTTCCCTTGGTCACGGCGTCGCGCGTGAACGGGTTGACCGATTTTAATTCGGTTTTCGCTAATGGAAAGAGGGATAAACGGGGAATGTTTTAGTATATAAAAATTGTACCACGGGCGAAGCCGGGGCCGGGCCGCTAGTTATACATAAAATATTGAATATTGTACTTTATTATTTATTTTCTCTAGCATATATCTAAACTAGTCGTTGCCCGCGATTTCTATAGCGTTGAAAAATAAAAAATACTTATAACAACCGAGAAAATATATGAGTAATGTAACGCTTGAAATCTTTATTGGCGCCGATTTTTTTAATATTTTTAGACGATCCCTCGGGAACATAACGTTTTTCCAGGATGAAAAGTATCTTCTATGTTAATCGGTGTAAAAAACTATCTGTGTGTCAAATTTCATACAAATCCGTTCAGCCGTTTTTGCGTTATTCAAGAACAAACATACAAACTTTCGCTTTTATAATACAGTTATTAGTTATATTTTATAATATAGTTATTGATTCACAGTCAATAGCATTATATATTTTAGAGCAAAACTAACATGTTTTGTTGTTTTTTTTTTATTATTTTCAAAATTTACTGGGATTTAATTTACTAGTACTCATATCATAAATTATAATTTTCTCACGTGAGTGAATTTCGTAATGCATGAATATTTTTAACGAAAAATTGCACCTGACAAATTAATTCGAACGAAAGTGTTAATTAGCATTGTGCAGAAGTCGGTACACGCAACACGTAATCAGACGAATTTCCTTCAAGTGAATTAATTGCAAAGCGAGGCGCGCGTGTATGACTCGCTTCGTCTGGGTTTGTTTTAGTTGGCGTTTAACCGCACGCCACGAGGTCGATTCGACCTGCCATCGACTCCTCGCCAATATACACAATTTATACGTAGCGCAACTCTAACGTTGCTTGGCCACTTCAGCCATCCATCTTTTTTTTTTCATTTCACAAACTGACAGTCTTGTTACTACACTGTTTTTGCACGGATGCATTTTTATATACACAAACCTTCATCGTTTATCGCTCTTTCCAATGGTGAAAACCGTATCAAAATCTCTTGGGTGGTTTAGAAGATGTCTCTCATTATCAAGAAGCGGCAGAGATATTGAGCGAACATGCGTTATCATTTAAACCTATTAAAAATAAATTGTTCGTTTATTTATTGTTTGTAATGGCCTACATACAACCCCACATGTATTTATTACAAGGCGAAATATAATATTGTCATCCGCGACTGTGCATTTCAGCATCATCGCTCACAATGCGACTCGAGTTATTTGTGCCGTAACTTACAAGCGGTAGTGTCACATAATATTTAAAACACGCGGTGATTTGGTAAGCGTTTCTCACATTTGTCTATTCGAATAAATTAAAGTATTAAGTGATATAATTATATGAATGCGACATCGTAACACTTACGATTTATTTCTAATGACGTAGTTATTGTTAACATATCGGCGAGAACATGTCTTTGAAATTGGAAAAACAATTAATAATAGGCAGGCTGTGCATCGAACATGACTTAAGGATGATTTATATTACACCGGGCCGTGCCCCGTCCGTGCCCCGGCCGGAGCCCGGTGAAGATATTGTTAGTATGCTTTTGTATGGATCAATTCATATTACACCGGGCCGTGTCCGTGCCCCGGCCGGAGCACGGCCGGGGCACGGCCGGAGCGCTCCAATCTCGAAATTTCATAAAATGTTTGTTTTCACAGTGCGCTCGTAGACAGCTTCGCGAGGCCCGCTCGGGGTATAGTACCTATTAGTTTTTTTAGTGGTATCATTTAATGTATATTTAGTTTCTTTTTTAAATTGTTAAAATTATAAATTAATTAATTAACCCGAGGCTGACTGCCTCGAAGTATAATATTTTTTAAATAATATATGTTAATATATTTCTGGTAGGTATAATATATTTCTGCTTAAATATTTTTTCAAAAAAAAAGAATTTCAAAAATATCTCGGGAGCGTGTTGGTACTCATTTAAGAGGTCTCGGGGAAAGGAATTTTTCGGTGAAGACGAAATTTCGAAATTCGCATTTTTGGACTTTTTCAAAATTATCTCGGGAGCGGTGCGTCGCAGACCCCCCGTGTTGGTACTCATTTAAGAGGTCTCGGGGAGAGGAATTTTTCGGTGAAGACGAAATTTCGAAATTCGCATTTTTGGACTTTTTCAAAATTATCTCGGGAGCGGTGCGTCGCAGACCCCCCGTGTTGGTACTCATTTAAGAGGTCTCAGGGAGACGAATTTTTCGTTCACGACAAAATTTCGAAATTCACATTTTCGTTGAAAAACAAAAAAAAATCTGTTTAAAAACAAAAAAGTTACACGTTTTTCCGAATACCACGCATACGTAGCTAGTATAGTAATATTAATACAAAATAGTATAATAGTACTTGGAAATGACAAGGCACGGGCAACGCCCGGTGGCGGCCCGTCGGCGGCACGGTGACAAATAGCAAACCCGGCCGGAGCACGTTGAGAAAAACCCGGTGAGCGCCCGGCCCGGTGTAATATGAATCATCCTTTAGTCTCTACTCATATTCAAGTCCTACAAATAATTAATATAAAACGGATTGACTTATAAATATTATTATTGACTGATAATTGATATATTCATTTATTGTAAAAAAAAAATTTGTTAAGATCGGCAGACAGCCTGACGGTCCACTTGATGGTAGGTGGCTACCGTCGCCTATAACATAAGCAACGCCACAGGTGCTGCAAGTGCGCTGCCGACTACAGTAGGATTAAGGATAAAGGATTAGGAGGGGGATAGGGAAATGGGCTCTGGCATCACTCACCGAAACACAACCGGTGGTCTTCTGTAAGGGGGTGGTTATTGCCGCCAGATGGGCCGCCCAAATGACTGCGAAACGCAGTGTGCCCTGCCACTACTTTCCAGATCCAGACCAGAGCCAAATTCGAAAACTTCATTTTTAAAGTTGACCCTGCCGGGAATCGAAGCCGGGAACCCTAGAACAGAACGTTAAGGCAGAACGCACCCGAACCACTCATCTAACGGCTCTCATTGTTCATAGAAAATGCATACTGAACATGATTGATGGGGGATGCAAAAATATTAAAAAATCGTAAAAGATATATCCACTGAACAAAAAATATGTTGCTTTATTATTTTGGTATGTCCTTTTCTATTGTTAAATTTAATTTTAAAAATTTATATTTTTCGATAAAATACATTCTCTGTTTTCAGTGTTAATTTTTAAAATCTAAATTTATTAAAAAAAAAAAAAAAAAAAAAACACCGTTATTTCAATCTAGTCGCATCACTTAACAATTATGTCGTTAGAAACTTTTTTTTAGGTTGCCAATTTATAAGTATTCTGAATCTGTATCCAACCATCAACGAGGGTTTCTCTGGACGCAGCATCGCTAATCACTTATGACTTGCACTCGACTAAGTAATTAATGCCCCGTAGGTGTGTGTAGACCGCAGTGTGCAGGAATTTGCGGCGCCTTGACCGCGATGCGACAGACTGTCGGTCGCCCGAACATCACTATGCAACATAATTCTTCATAGGGAATAATTCTTTTAATAATGATAAACGTTGACATAATAAGATATTAACCGCGGCGACAATCGGGCTGCCGACCGCCCGCTGCGTTGCGACACGATGTGGTCAGTGCAAGGTGATGCACCAGAATAGTCGCATGTTGTGCAAGCGTTGCGCACCCTGTCACCGTGACGGACGCAAGGTCCCCCGAAGCGGTTTAAATTAACCGTTCGCTTGACACTTTATTTCTCGTCGGCGCGTCATCACCTCTAAATGTCATCTCTAATTCGATTCTTCCAAGCTAAGTTGTAAGTGTTAAAAGATACAGCTTTTAGATTGACGCCACCATCATGTGGGAAATCACTTTAGCGACTCGTTCTCGTCGTCAGATTGATTAGCGGCCGTGCGTCAGTCGTCAGCGGGCGCCAAGTGTTCGTGAACAATGGGGAGGGAATGATCAGATCCCACGGGAGGACATTACGCTTACACCAGCATTAGTCGTGAGAACGTTCGCTACTTCAAACGACAAACTCTCGCTCCGAACAAGTGTTTATTTTCAATGTTTTTTATTAATTATATGGGTGTTTTTAGTTGAAATTCATCAAAACTTATTAAGAACTAGCTCGCAACTTCGCACGCCTGGTATTCGGTATAGCGCGTAACTTTTTTGTTTGTAAACCGATTGAACGAAACAAACACTAAACGTTACGGGAAGTTTGCTACAATACATTAAAATCAGTTAAGCTGTTTCTGAGATTAGGATGCGCAAACGCACAGACAAACAGACAAAAAGTCTAAAAACTATTCTTTTGACCCCGTACATCGTGTACAAATTGTTTATTTTTTTATTTTATTTTTTTTAATGTACAGACAGACACGGCTCCTTTAAGATTTTATTATATGTATAGATAGAGGAGAACTCTGTGAGTGCTCGCGCTATGAGCATTTTGCCGCTCGCGGCGAAAAAACTTCGATTTATTAAACACTGTCAAAGTCAAACGTCCTAGAATCTGTCCCCCTGTTTTACTATTAAGTGTAAAGCTATAATAAAAGTTACTTTTTCTAATAGTTTATGATTTATTAAAACCATAAAAATTAGGCAAAATGCTCCCCACGCGATCAATCGCGTTTCACGGAAAGGCGCTCTAGGGTTAAGGGAGAGACAAACCCTAAATACTAATATCCATTGTTTAATAAAGATGTTACAAGAAATGGACAAGACAATTGCTTTAAAAAAATATATATATTATACTTAAACATGTGAAGAACCAATTGTATTAATTAGAATTTTCGTTAAAGTAATAGAAACTCCACAAAAAAAAGTTAGAACACAAGAAGAATTTGACTTTTATTGAAAATTCTCTCGAAAACGGCTTATTGCACGCATATGAATCCTGTACCTATTAATAAGTTAATATCAGATTAAAAAATTGTATTAATATTTTTTTTTATTTTGTGTTATTGTTCTAATGGTAAAAACAAAAAAACACCATTTCTAGGCCTGTTGAATTGGATCCGCCGCCAGCGAGTTCTATAGTAAATGTCATTTGCCTCAGTGAAGCCCTTAAGTAAGATACCTATATAGGTACCTACTCTTATTAGATAATTTAGTATTAGAAACATTAATTTCAATAACAGTTGAAAGGGGTGGTTCCTGATTCCTGAAGTTTTCTTAGAGTTAAGTAGGTACCATAAATTGAATATTTATTGAAAAAATAAAGAAAAATTCGTAATTTCTAGTACTGTGATTCTATAATTACATTAAATTCATTCATGCTTCAAAAGACAAATGTGTGCTCTGTTGTTACTAATATTGAACGAAAAAATTATTTGAAAAAAGCAAGTACGAGTTTTTCCCCATGGAAGAGTTTTCCAATAAACTTCTCATTTTAAAATGAATAATTATTAGTTGTTGTTATCGAAATAGTGATAATCCCGTCGCCACTAGCATAAATATTATGTATGTAATTATACGAAAGGATGAACAACACGTCGCATAAATGTGTCAATCGACACATGTTTCATATTTTTTGCCCGTTAAGGAATTTCCCAACGGCGATGTTTACGGTATGGCTCGCATGTGATGCGCGATCGTCGGTGGCGTTAGGAAAATCACCGGCGACGATCGGCTCGCTGCTCGTATGCAAGGTGCCGTCGTCGCACAGCTGACTGATAGCGGACACACGGCGGAAGTGCAAGGACCTCGCCGGATGCGCTATCGCACTTATCTCTGCTGAATGTTTGGCTGCAAACGATTGCACGGAACTCGCACACGTGACTGCTACAATTATTTTGGGGCATATAATTAATACTAGCTAGTGGCAGCGACTTCGTCCGAATTGAAAAATTAAAAATATATGCGTAACATAACGCTGAAATTTATTTACTCGCGCGTACTTTTTAATTTACGATAAGCTCTAAGATATTTGTTTAAATTGTACTGTGCACAGGGATAACTATACCTAACTAATACCTCGCAAAGCCGGCCAGTAGCGCCCTCACGCCTTGTTGTTGTTATTTTAAAACTATGATATCTCCTAAGATATTCATTGAAATCAAATGATGTCAAGGGCAATTTTGTTCAAAATTAAATACTTGTTATGAATAACGTTTTCATTTGGATAAGGATTAATATCATGTTTCTAAAAACACCTTCGCAAATAATGCATTATTTTAGAACAAATTTGATTACCATACTTACCATTCCGTCGTACATGATTTTTCAGCGCACGTTACGGAAGCTCTTTTCCCGTTTTTGCACCATTTTTCATAGCTCCGCTCCGGTCGTAGCGTGATGTTATATAGCCTATAGCCATCCTCGATAAATGGACTATTCAACACAAAAATAATTTTACAA
The DNA here is from genome assembly GCA_910589475.2 of Bembecia ichneumoniformis. NCBI lineage: Eukaryota > Metazoa > Arthropoda > Insecta > Lepidoptera > Sesiidae > Bembecia > Bembecia ichneumoniformis. The sequence continues at coordinate 18,507,152 of OU342532.1, forward strand.
TTCGAACCAGTAGTTCCTGAGAAAACAAATTAACTCTCCAGCTTTATAATATTAGTATAATAGATAATACATTACCTCAAATCTTCTTGTATATAAATAAAAACGAAATAATATAAAAAATTAAAAAAGTCATATATGTAGAAACACGATTAGAGTCCCCGGCATCATCGGTCCCGAAAGGACACGACCAGGATTCTTCGTATCATTGGTCTCCACACTTATCACAGATAGGCGCGAATATTTGATCCATATTTGATCACGTTAGGTCACGCGCTGCAATTCCAAACAAAACGCCACAATCGGCACAAAATAAGTCCTCGATCGCATTGTCCACCAGCCAATCACACCAAATCAGTTAACTCCACCAAACACGTAGCACCAGTCCCTTGATGTCAACCGATTGCCTTCCCGTGAGGTACTCCCCGGCCGACGTGCCTCTGCGCTAGCGCTCGGTGTTGTGTCCGAGTCAACGACAATGACATTCCGATCCCGCTGTCCAGTTGACAAATGACAGTTGTCAGTGCTGTTCACTCCCGCAAATCAAAAGCGCCGACACGGCCAGACTGACATGCGCACGCCCTCGTGCGCCTCTCGTCTCCGCCTCGATCCACGTTCGGTTAATATGCAAACAAAGAAAACAAACTATCTGGCTCACCACATTCATTATGCTCGTCCTATCCTGACCAACTAGATACAACTTCACACATATGCACTCACGCGCCATGTTGCGTTGAGGGCTGGTCGAAAGTGCCTAGCACGCGCGGTCCACGGCCATGCTGTGTTGAGGGTCGGTTGCTGGAGTTAATATGATCCTTACAATCAAAAACCCCATCTGTTTTAAGATTCCACAAGAGTATCACAGCTTGTACACGCTGGTCTAGACCGTCATTTACTAAAAGAAATGAGATCCCCACAGCTGTCTATCACTGGACTAGATCATCGCCCACACAAGCAGGTGAGATCCCTACAGGTTTCATTAAACAACAACTTGCTGGACCAGATCGTCACCCACAAAAGCAGGTGAGATCTCTACAGCTTTCATTAAACAACAACTTGCTGGACCAGATCGTCACCCACAAAAGCAGGTGAGATCTCTACAGCTTTCATGAAACAACAACTTGCTGGACCAGATCGTCACCCACAAAAGCAGGTGAGATCTCTACAGCTTTCATGAAACAACAACTTGCTGGACCAGATCGTCACCCACAAAAGCAGGTGAGATCTCTACAGCTTTCATGAAACAACAACTTGCTGGACCAGATCGTCACCCACAAAAGCAGGTGAGATCTCTACAGCTTTCATGAAACAAGAACTTGCTGGACCAGATCGTCACCCACAAAAGCAGGTGAGATCTCTACAGCTTTCATGAAACAACAACTTGCTGGACCAGATCGTCACCCACAAAAGCAGGTGAGATCTCTACAGCTTTCATGAAACAACAACTTGCTGGACCAGATCGTCACCCACAAAAGCAGGTGAGATCTCTACAGCTTTCATGAAACAACAACTTGCTGGACCAGATCGTCACCCACAAAAGCAGGTGAGATCTCTACAGCTTTCATGAAACAACAACTTGCTGGACCAGATCGTCACCCACAAAAGCAGGTGAGATCTCTACAGCTTTCATTAAACAACAACTTGCTGGACCAGATCGTCACCCACAAAAGCAGGTGAGATCTCTACAGCCTCCATCAAACAACAAATGGAACTCTCTCATAACAGTTAAAAAGAGCAAGCAGATAAAGCTTCCTCGGAATCTATGGATAGGGCCTCTTCGGAATCAATCGATAATGTTCCCAAACCATTAATTAAAGGTTCCCCAGAATTAGTACGTCGGCAACTGCTACAATGCGAGAGCCCGAAGGCTCTCCAAGTTTCTCTCTCTCTTTTTTTTTTTTTTTTTTTTCGGTCAAGAAGAAGAAAACGAGTACTGGTAATGACTGATAATATTAACTAAAGCAGGGGTCTCTTAACTCGTAAGTATAGTAACGACAAGCGTTCGATATGAGGTCACTAGAAGTACAGTATTTAAATAAGAAAAACAATCAGGTCGTATTACATCCGCTTGCAATAATTAACGATCCCTGTCCATAACACATTTACATTCCACTACACTGATACGGGATGGGCGTCGCTGAACAATGCGCAATTCATCAAAAAAAGGCGTATTTCTAACTGTCCGGTAGCTACACTGCGTTTAGAAACCTCTTTAGCAAGCAACAATACTCTCTGCGGTTATCCAACAATCAGAATTTAGAACTATCGGAGTGCAATTAACAATCACTCTTACAGGACTACTAATTTTTCCAAGTCTAATCTCACTTTTGGGTTCGTTTGGGTGTGATAACTCACATTCTAGTACTTTAAGTCCATCTAGAAACAAAACACGGTCTATCCCCCGCTTCACATTAAAATTTTTAAGATAATTATTCTCGCATAACAATAACTGGGTGGGTAGATCGAATTAGAAGTAACAACAGATCTACATGAAATAAAACCTCAATTAAATAACTCTCATTTAAACAGCTGATAAGATTTTTACTATTTTTTTTTGTTCCAGTGTTGTAGGTAGGCTTAGTAAAACTGCGCGATTAGCAAGGCCAGCCAACGTTACAACATCATAATGTCGATTTTCGCCCAACTTATGGGCTGTGCTCTCTACCCCAAAATGAAAACGACTCACCGTTATTATTCACGAGGATCAACCTCACTGCATAGGTTAAAGCCATCGAACCAAAAGCGACGTCTTCTCGAAGTCGTCATTGCGCTCGGACCCAACAAGCCGCCAACAGGGGTCCCACAGCACCTCCACTCCGAGTCGCGGCCGCCTCGCGACGATCCATTGACCATGCGGGTCTTGTTGCAACAAGAGCAGATCCTGCCCGACTTGTCCAGGATGAGCTGCTGCTGCAACATCTTTATATTTTTTTTTGCACGGTCATCTGCAACTACTTGTAACGGTCCCTCTGAGAGGCACAGGTCCATGGCGCTGCACCAAGCCCACGCATCGACGTCGGCAGCCTCAAGGTTGAAGTCTGACAACTTTAAATTCACTCGTCGTAACCGGATCCTTTATGGCTTCGATAAAACTGACGATTTTCCATCACACTGCACCACATGATTGCGTAGTTTTAATTTTCATAGCAGTGCCCGTGAGACAATCCCACTTCTGATGTAGAAACACGATTAGAGTCCCCGGCATCATCGGTCCCGAAAGGACACGACCAGGATTCTTCGTATCATTGGTCTCCACACTTATCACAGATAGGCGCGAATATTTGATCCATATTTGATCACGTTAGGTCACGCGCTGCAATTCCAAACAAAACGCCACAATCGGCACAAAATAAGTCCTCGATCGCATTGTCCACCAGCCAATCACACCAAATCAGTTAACTCCACCAAACACGTAGCACCAGTCCCTTGATGTCAACCGATTGCCTTCCCGTGAGGTACTCCCCGGCCGACGTGCCTCTGCGCTAGCGCTCGGTGTTGTGTCCGAGTCAACGACAATGACATTCCGATCCCGCTGTCCAGTTGACAAATGACAGTTGTCAGTGCTGTTCACTCCCGCAAATCAAAAGCGCCGACATATATATAATGTTCATTGAGCGTCACGTCATAATGATAAACTTTGTATGGTCCCTGCCAAAACTAGAATGAAAAAAAGTGTCTCTTGTATGGCACCACACTTATATATTAAAATTCCAATAAATATAAGAAATATTAGATATCTGGCAGTGTTCAAGGAACACTTTTCTGGTGGAAAAAGAATATTATTCTCTCAACGAATTTCTAAGTGATGCGACTATACAGTGCAAACGATGCAATCTATGTCTTAAAATAAATACATTTTATTAAATGATATAAAATTTGTCTTTTAGATTTGCATACCGCTTTTCGGTTCAATATGTGGACATATTAAACCGGTATAAAAATTTACAACTTGCGTATGCCATATTCAGCAAATAAATTATTTGAATTTGAATCGCTAAATGTGTAGTCAAGCGTAAAACTCGATTATAAATATTCTTTGAGGTTCGTTGAGTTCTTAAGATTCACCACGCCGATTTTTCTCTATAGAAGCTTTTCGTCTAAATAATTTTAATAATCGTACATAGAAATATGGACCTCTTTTGGTTTTGTTGGCGGAAAAAAAAAACATAAATAAAGCAGAGTGGAGATATGAAGCCAGTTTGTTAGCTACTAAATGTGCCCCACGCCTTCACCTACATTTGTATGCACTCAGCCATTCTCGATAAGGCTCGTTTTTTGTCCAGCGAACTCTCGCATCGCAATGTTTTTTCAGTTTGTCCACGACGCCTCGGTGTAATTTATGTAGTCGTATAGTTGCGTAACGACCTAACAACGGTCACAAATCCACCTCGTATTATCTTATCTGAACGCGAGTATTACCCAAGCGGTAATTAAGTTCACGTTACGTCTTTTAAAGGACACATTCGGCCAAATATGTAGGTCAATTGAAGCAAATTGCGTGGAAGTTATTTCGGTACGTCATTATTAACGTCAATTAAGTGATATTGACGTGCTCTCGGTTCGGTCGGTTTCGAAATACACCATTGTCGTCAGACCAGTGTTAGCAGCTTTTTTGCTGTTTTAACTCTTACCTCTATCACTCGATTTCTTGACAATATAAATATTAAGGATTGTGTTTATGATGGTAAAATGAAGTTTTGTTTGTTAGCTCAGTAACACATCTTAACTATACCTTTGCAGAAGACTTCTTTAAATGTATTGCAAAAGTATGTTGTGTTCCAATGGGTGACGCGCCTAATAAATTCTAGCTGTTGAATATAGCATATTTTATTAAGAGGTCGTAGCACGACAAATTATGCTTATAAACACTTAGCAGTTTTTTATATCATAGACTAGCGTTCCGCCCCCGGCTTCGCCCGTGGTGCAATTTTTATATATAAAAACATTCCCCGCTTATCCCTCTTTCCATTAGTGAATACCGAATTAAAATCGGTCTACCCGTTTACGCGTGATGCCGTGACCAAGGGAAATAGGGATTCATTTTCATATATATAAAAGATAAGGCACTAAAGTCAAAATGTTGGAATCTCAAAAAAGTGCACATAAGTCGATTTTGTTTTGACAACGACGATATTCGAATATTATCTATTATAAAAAAGTCGCTGTCCGCCTCTGTCTGTTTCTCCGCTAATTTCTAAACCACCCAACGGATTCTGATACGGTTTTCAGTAATCGAAAAAGAGATAAATGGGGAACGTTTGCGCATATAATTTGAAGAAAAAAAATGCATTCGTGCGAAGCCAGGGGGCCAACTCTAGTAATGAACTAATAAAAATATTTTAGGATTAAATTTCAATCACTTTAGTGTGCATTGCATCGAGAGTACATTCTTTTGCATTTACCACCAGTTCCGAATTCATATTTTACGTTGAAGAACAGTCAAGAAGCCTCAAATTTGCTAAACAAGCACACAGTTAAGAAAAATCAGCCATCAGTTTTTTGTACACTGTTATAATGGCGGGGCTCGAATATGAAACCTCGTAATATACTCGTAGTGGCAGGGCACACACTGCGTTTGGCAATCATTTGAGCAGCCCGTCTGGCGGCAGTAACCACCCCCTTACAGAAGACCACTGAAATAACAGCACGTGTGCTGTTGTGTTTCGGTGAGTGAGTAAGGGATGCTAGAGTCCATTTTCCTATTCAATCCCTTGTTCTTAATCCTACTGTAGTCGGCGGCGCACTTGCAGCAGCTGTGACGATGCTTGCGTTATAGGTGACGGTAGCCACCTACCATCAAGTAAAAATCTAACATAAAAAAATAGATGTATCAAATGAAAATGGAAATTTGTTATTGGTGTGTGTAATTCCGTTTAAGTTATATATGTGTATGTCTGTAAGTCTGTAATGTACCTGTAAATTTCCTTAATAAACAAATAGTCAGTGTGCAAGCCTTGTTCGACTTGGAGCCAACTTAATGCTTATTTAATGATTTTCAATAACACCACCTCCCAGATTAACATTACTAAAAGTAAATGTATTAAAGTACCTACATAGTTACTGCGCGCCTATTTTTTATCACGGTGTGATAGTGATAACGGAACGAGAGTAGGCACATCTATTTATAGCAAAATTGTTATCGCTAATATAAATAAAGATGTTTTCCAATGTTGCCGCAAAACAGTTGCTCAACAAAATATTAGCATGCAATGAAATCCATTTCCACGGTTGTTCGTTGATAAAATTGATTCAGACAATTATTATTATACAAGAGACCACTTGCAATCCTTTTACTTATAGTGTAGTGTTTATTTAATGGAAATATGAATGGCATCTATAAATAGATTTTACCTGCAGTAATTTGCTTGAAATCAGTCTTGTATGGTAAGTCTTTGCTTTGAATTCTTTAGTGCAGTGTCGTGAGCACGTATTCGTCGACGTGCATCACAAACACGCACACATCGAGAGTATACAGCAATCCTATTGCCCCACTCCATCTAACCTCTTTGTTCGTGAGACATTATAAAGAGGAAAGATTTCGATTTTTTGTATATTTCTTGGTAAAGGATAAATCAAAAATTACCTACTAAGCTAATTTTAAAAGTCTTTCACATACATTATCAGCAAGTAACGTGGGCTCCCTACGAAAATTAAAACAATCTAACACAGAGTATCAGCCTAATTATTTAGCGTTGTGTCTAAAAGGTAATTATTTAGCGTGCGCTGCGAGAATTATATTGATGATATATAAAATAATGTACTACATTTATGTAGTATTCGTCATTACCCACAAAAGGTTGTTTTTTGTCCAATTTGTTCAAATTAGTGTTCAATCAAAACACGAGTGGAATCGAAAGAATTGTATCATATTATTATTTTATCCTCATGCAAATAAATAATAGTTTCATAATCAAGGTTGATTAGTTCTTTAAATAATTCGAATGGGACGTTTTGTTTAGAAGGTCCGATCGTAATTTTTTTTTATAAAATGACGTAAAGTCCAATAACTAGAATACATAACTTCCTCTGGGTTAAAAAATTAGTAAGCTGATAATGTAAGTAATAAAAATACTAGCTAACAGTATGCTGATGGAAAACTCGATAGGTGCTCCCGTGTGGCTCCTGCGTTACACCCTTCAGGTCATCAGCTGACAATGTTTCCACCGCGATACAGCCAGCTGACATTTTTATTTTTTCCTAATAGCGTATAAACTGTCATTTTTTTTATTCAGGTGACCAGCTGACGCATAATCCACCACTTTATAGTCAGTTGACTTTTTATTCCTTAAATATATTAGATTAACTATAATTTGATAAATTTTCAATCGGGAGGAAAGGATAATTTTTTTTCTACGTTTGTGGGGGGAGGGTACCGCTACCCATCCGTCCACGGAGTCGCAGCTAAAACTTCATGATACAACCCTGAAGCATTTTACGAGTTATCGCCCAAGAGGAACTTGGTCGTGAAAATTTGTTGCTGGCTCACGGTCCATAGTCTGTTGGTTATCTACATATTTTATTGTCTGTTTAATTTATAATCTTAGTTTTTGTTTATAAAATTATATATCTTATACGCGTGCAACAGTAAATAAATACAATTCGGTAATGCAGATATAAATAAATGTTTTTATTATTTATATCACACTAGCTGATCCGGCGAACTTCGCAACGTCTCAAAATTCCTGAATATTTTCGTTATTTTAATACTTATATTCGGGGCGGAGACAAATTCAACGAATCAAACATCGTAAATACCGTCCACCCGTTCTCGAGTTATTTCTTTCTTTCTTTTATAAATATTTAAATGGTTTGTGAGAACACTGTGATCGATTGGAGGAAGATCGATGAAATTCCTCAGGTCTTTTAGACCACTCGTACAAATCAGATCAGTCGAGTTCTGCTTTTCTTATATAAAATAGAAGTTTGCAAGTGCAAGAAGTGATTGTGTAATATTGAGCTAGCAAACGCCCTTGGCACTAGCACCTCAGTTCACTCGATCGGCTAAAAATAAACTATTATAAGTAAATGAACACACCGACACACGGACACACCAATGCGCAATTGGTGCAATTGTTGAACACTTACGCCCGAGTAAAATGCATTAAAAATGATACTTACATTTTTATATTGCCTATTACTAGCGTTGGCAGTTTTATAGCGTTTATGGTTGGTGCGATAACTATAAAAATTCAAACGATTCATTGCATTGGGATCCGAATAGAGCATTTATTTTGAATTCATTTTTTTTATCATCGTTTACTCTAAAATTTGTATAAAAATACTGGCTCGACTTCTACAAGCATAAAACATGCGCGTGTCAGAAATTTGTTTGGCGATCAAATATATATAGTAAACGGCTCCGATTGTTAAATTGACTTACACCCCTACCGCGAGCCCTCAGACCAAATAAGAGCTAGATGCAGAATTTTGCGAACAACATAGTGAAGTTAGTTTTATAAAAAATGTGTGCGTTACATTCGTCGTATAGGCCGGTGTTGCCATCATAATTCATAGTACGCCAATATTCGTTGATGAAATAAAATTATCGGCTAATATTTTTTTGTGTGAATCGATTTCTTGTAAGATTGCATGTTAGGTACTTTTACCTACCTAAAGAACGAACGAACAAACAAATATATAATAAAAAATATGTATCAAATCTACACATCTATATAATAAAACCGTAAAAAAAAACAATTTATACACGTTGTAGTTATGTTACTGAATTCAAAAAAGTAGTTTTTAGAATTTTTGTCTGTTTGTGCGATTGTTCGCGCTAATCTCAGAACGGCTTAACCTATTTGAATGCGGTTTTCACTGATGTATTAAAGCAAGCTTCCCGTAACACTTAGTGTTTGTTTTATTCCAATCGGTTTACAAACAAAAAAGTTACGCGCTATACCGAACGAGCCCCTTGGATGAGTGGTTAGGGTGCTTGCCTTAACGCTCTCTTCTAGGGTTCCCGGGTTCGAACTTTGAAAAATAACTTTTCAAAGTTGGCTCGGTCTGTATCAGGAAAGTAGTGGCAGGGCACACTGCGTTTTGCAGTCATTTGGGCAGCCCGTCTGGCGGCAGTAACCACCCCCTTACAGAAGACCAACGTGAAATAAAAGCACGTGTGTTTCGGTGAGTGAGTAAGGGATGCCAGAGCCCATTTTCCTATCCATTCCCTTATACTTAATCCTAAGTAGTCGGCAGCACACTTGCAGCAACTTTGGCGTTGCTTGTGTTATAGGCGACGGTGACCACCTACCATCAAGTGGACCGTTAGCCTGTCTGCCGATTTTAAAATTAAATAATAATAAGGGTTTGAAGAAAGCATCTCATAAATACGATAAGTAAGTTCAATACATAGGTATGATTAATGTGTCCAGGTTACTTCTACAATATAATTGAGAAGATTGCTTGAGGTATAGGTTGATGCATATTTAATTAAAAAATAATTGTGCTTGCCATTTAATGTTCATTGAGACGTTTTGGTACATTATATCGGGCAGGTACATATATGTTGCGATAGGATTAGACTGTGATCACGGCTAGACTGTGTTAATTATTCACATAGTCCAATAGAAGGTATTATTTGAAATGGATAAAGTCTGTTCAGAAATAGGAGCGCATTATCCGAACCGAGAATAACCGGCCAGTGTGAAAGTATTGAACGTCTATAAATAGAGGGCGCAGGCAAGTTGCCTTTGTTGCTTCAACAATTGCCCTGAACCCCCTCCCAACTCGTGGACAACGTGTACTTTTTAGAACCCAATACAAATTATAAATATGTAGAAACACGATGGTACAGTCGCGTGAACTCGGACCAAAGCGTTTACACTAGTTTAAACGGGGAAGGTTTGGATTACATATAGGTTTCTGATTTCATTTGTTGTAATAAGGTCTCTTGACCACATAAACGCAACACAAAAATTCATACTCATTCAATGACTGTCGAAACCTTTAGGGTCACTCCCAATTCAATTTATATTGAATTTGTATTGTTAGATCTTATATAATTTTATTATTTAACTGAATTATTGATTTTTGAACGAATTTTGCTTCTTATATTTGTTATTGTGTTCTAAATTCTAATTTTTTTTTCTTTTCGTTTTTTCATTTTATTGCTTGAGCTTTGAGTAGAAATAACATAACTATTATTAATTATGACATTTTTTTATTTAAAAAAAATTAAGATATATTACATGACGTAATATAGCTGTAGATACCAGTAATTGGTACACAAATGTAAACGTGTCTATATAATTTATGAATGTGACTTAGTGAATTTTGATGTGCTGTTGGTGTCTCAATTAAATAAAATAAAACTATAGTAATTCCTGAAAGGTAGATCTTAAAATACATTTACCAGACCAGGTGCAGATTACAACGGAGTTATAAAAAGTGTTCGTACGCTCTTTAATGTAATTCAGTCTAAATAATATGATGTTTAAAAACTGTTTATGTAATACCAGCGGCCCGTCTCTTCTTCGCACGGGTGGACATTTATTTTTTTAACATTTTTGAGTTTGTTCGTGGAAAACGGGTAAAGGGTGGAGATGGGGGGAGGGCGAGTTACCTAAGATGTTACTCGCCGCTTCTATAGGTTAAAAAGCTTTCTATAGGCCGATCTACGTAGCTTTTTATAGGTTAAAAATTAAAATCGGTCCAGTAGTTTTAGATTTTATTCATTACAAACATACAAAAATACATACATACGTACATACAAATCTTTTCTCTCATAATATTGATATAGATAGTGAGCTTGGGAAGGAGTCAATTTGAATTTTTTAACAAGTCTATTGCTGAGACTAGACTCTTTTTGATTCGTTTTCAATAGCAATAATGTAATTGAATTTGGTCAGCGGAGTCCATAATAAATGTCCACCGTGATTCTCGAAGCCAGACTTAAAATTAGACCACATAGTCTACAGATCGCATATTAGTTGTTAAGTTTAACCCTTTTTCGCTGCTGCAACACAAACATTACTTTTATTTATAACTAGATAACCGCCTCCGGCTTCGCACAGAGTTTTTAAAAATCCTTTTTTAGTGCATGCTTGCGTTATAAAATAAAACTATGTCCCAAATTTCAGCTTTCTAGACTTACCTACTAGTTTTGGCTGCCTTTTTGACAGTCTATATTCTTCACACATATTTTTATTATTAACTAGCGACCCGCCCCCGGCTTCGCCCGGGTTGCAATTTTTATATATATATATATGAACATTCTCCGTTTATCTCTCTTTCCATTAGTGAAAACCTAATTAAAATCGGTCTACCCGTTCACGCGTGATGCCGTGACCAAGGGAAATGGGGATTCATTTTTATATATACAGATAAACCTCACAATAAAGGATGATTGATATTACACCGTGCCGCTACCGGGCCGTGCGCTCGCCGTGTTTTTCTCAAAGGCCGGCGCACGGACACGGCCCCGTGTAATATAAATCCACCTTAACACAGCCATCTGTAAAATGATAACATTTTTTACCAATGTGCGAAGCGTTTGCTGTGTTCTTATTGCACTGAAATGTTTTTGTTATGAACGTGACTGTACCTAATTTTATTACGTAGATGAGTGGAGGTTGCAATCTCCTTTTTCGTATTGCATATGGATAATTGACTAACCGTCCGTCGCCCTTTGGCCGTTATCGTCGGTCGGCGCCGTTATCGCGCCGCCCATTCCGATCGGACGTCCGATGGTCACATGGCATCCTACAGGAATTAACTTTAAAAATTTATTTAAAATGAGCTTACGACATTCATACATACAGATACTTATACACCACTAGCAGGGTCCAAAAGTCCAAAATATATACCTGTCGTTTTGTTATACAATTTTTGTAATTTTCAAGTTATACTTACTGTCATTAATTTAGCTTTTACGACCTTTTTAGGAATACTGAATCGCAAAATTTTAATCGTGTTTAAATTCGAATTCGACCAGTGACTATTATTTAATTTAATAGCTGAAGTCTGACTTAAGAGGTTTAAGATTATGGTTGGAAGAAGTGTTAATTAAACGATTCGAAAAGTTAAAGGCCGAGGCTATATTGAAAAATAAATATAAGTTTATGTATTACAATGCCTTTTTTTTGTTACAAAAATTTTTGGACCCTTCTACGTAGGTACTTCACATATTTACTATATATTTATAAACGATACGAAACTAAAACTCGCTTATTAAGACTAATTTTACTAAAAGATATGTTTTCTGTTTCGCAATAAAATAAATAATTCCATGGCAATTACCTACTATTCTATTATATCTGAATTCAAATGTAAAGCTATCAATTGTGAGTCATTTCGCATTGCCGCCCATGTAATGAACGTGACTGTGGAATTGTGTGAAAGAAGCGCTTTCACGTGGCGGACAAGTGTGACTGTACCCAGATTTAGGTGCCGCCGCTAAAAATAGCACCGCAAGGAATGCGCCCATCTGTTTATAGAGTAGACGCGCGAAGCGGGGGAGATTTACTTGTCTATTTGTGGACTACAAAGGGAACAGGTTCCAGCAGGTTGACAAAAAGTTTTTACTAAAAATAAATGGCCATCTTTTAAGACTATGTTTTACTTATTTAGTTGAGTGTAATTAGATTTTGAGTTAGATGATTGGTGGTCGAACAACAATCGAACCGGACGCCCCGTTCATACTCGTGGCTAGCCTACATACTTAGTAAGATACGGCGAATAATGCCAGCAATGTTTCACGGACGCACATTGCGTGCGGAAGCGACGCGTCATCACTCGTCCAAATCAATGCTTCGCGTGTGTAATGTGTAATCGGTCGCCTTTGCTCGTTAATTTATTTTTTATTTTTGTTAAAGATTGTTAAGGGTTTGCTCTTGGCAAGAAAGATGAGGCCGACGATCGAGCGAGCTCGTCCAGAAGATGCCTATTCACTCGAACCTTGGTTCCAATCCTTAGCAGTCCTCATTATATTTACTTGTTAAGTACTCATAAGGCTTTGTTACTGTCTTGTCGCGTTTTTTTGACCAGAAGTCCCAAAATTTCTACAGCCGTTGATTATGTCACTACCTACAAGAAGGCAAAAAGTCATCGAACATACTGTTTTTGAGTTTTCATATAAAATGCGAAGAAACTTTTTCCCCAACCTATCATATAGATATATACTAATTTTATTATACATGTATACACGTTTCCTTTTTTTTTACTCGAAAAATAAGAAAGTCAAAATTCATATAATTATAAAGACAATTTAAAGAAATAGTGACCCCCTACAATTTTATCTTAAGGGGGAGACAAACGCTAAATACTAAAAATATCCATTGTTTAATGAAGATGTTACAAGAAATAGACAACACAATTGCTTTGAAAAAAATATATATTATACTTAAACATGTGAAGAAACAATTGTATTAATTAGAATTTTCGTTAAAGTAATAGAAACTCCACAAAAAAAGTTAGAACACAAGAAAAATTTGACCTTTATTGAAAATTCTCTCGAAAACGCCTTATTGCACGCATATGAATCCTGTACCTATGAATAAGTTAATATCAGATAAAAAAATTGTATTAATAAAAAAAAATTTTTTGTGTAATGTTCTAATGGTAAAAACAAAAAAAAAAACGCCATTTCTAGATCTGTTGAATTGTCTCCGGCGCCAGCGAGTTCTATAGTAAATGTCATTTGCCTCAGGAATCCCTTAAGAAATAAAGTTAAACTGGCATCATATCACAGGATATGGTAAAAAAAGAGGTTTGGTGAAGAGATATTTAATGAAATAACGAAGGAACGTTTCTATTGAAAAGGTTTATTTGGTAAGACTCAAATTAGATATGTATAATGTGACATTGAACTCAAAAATCATTTCGCTCGACCGGTTTTCGGATTGCGAGATCTTTTTCTTCACTCGTTTCACATTCATATTTTACTGAGGATTTATGATTTTAATGTTACGTTACACATCATTTATGTATATATTTCCTAAAAAAAGCCTTTAAAATACCTATCATAGAAACAATATTTCGCGAGTTCGCCGGACTGGATCAAAACTTTTATCCTAACCCTAGATTAATTTAGGATTTTACCAAATCTCGTAATACGGTGTAATATGTTACGATGTTACGATATTTTGTTCCTTTGGAAGCCTTTACAAAGCGACCACTACTCATATGTATTTTTATTGGAGTTTAAAGTTTTATATTTAACATTTACTACCAACAAAGAACCGAGATCGTTAATGGATAAATCTTTCCGGTGGCGGCCGAATTTAGACGCCTGGAAATAGCATCGCCACGCGGCTGCTGCGCGCGCGCACTTTCAAATCGACTCTTTGTGTAAACACATAAATAGAATCTGTTTCACAACGTCTTGTACGAACCAAAATCTTAATAATAATAATAATTTCAACTTGAAGGTTAACCGGAGTGCTTTCTAATTTCTAGTGTTCGCCCACTGGCTATTAGATTACGAAGACCATCGTGAAAAACAGCATGGGTGCTGTTTTGTTTCGGATGTGCATGTGCTTCTAACGTCGTCGGCGACGCACTTACACCACTTGCGGCACTTGCGGCGTCGCTTGTGTTGATAGTAGACGGTGGCTCACCTACGATCGAGTGGACCGTCAGTAAATTAAATATGAGTGGGTATTAAAAACTAACAGGAAAATTGTAATTATAATATTAATAAAATTTATAATCAAAATGTAAAATGGTTCGCGAAGGATGAACAACAAAACAACTAGTAGTCGATAGAGACTCGTTGTTGTCGTTGCGTCGTGACGTATCGCTCGTGTTCTATTTATAGATTTGAAATTTGCATACACGTGTCCTTTTCGCTCGCGCAGTGCCTGCGGTGGGTGTGAGCGAGAGGGCGCACCGCGAAGCCGATCGCGTCCTTCACTTGTCGCGACTCGCGCAACACGTTACCGGCTGTTCTATTTTTAAATCGCGGACTGCGGGGAAGGGGGTGTGCTTTGTGTCCAATATTATTTATTCATTCGGTTGATTTTATTTATTGAAACTCGCTTGTTCTTCATTGCAATTTTAATTATTATTTTACTTATTTGAAAGTAAGCCTGTCTCACTCTGACCTCATTGAGAGCCTTTATCCTCCTTCGTTTATTAAAACAAGTCTTTGTTTTATTGAGTTCTGCTATTTAGTTTTGTTCGAGATTTACGCCTGTTAGTAGGTTCTATCATTATCATGTCAGCCGTAGCGCGTCCGTTCGGCCTCTCCTATAGTTGTCTCCTATAGTCCTATAGTAGCGGTCATATGTAGTCTGGACCATATTAACGCTGCAGTCTCGCTTTGCGACTCACTGTAGAAAACAGAACTTTTCATGCAACTATTAAAAAGTACATAAACATTTATTTTTGTATTTTTTTTTATTAATTTATTACAAAATAAATAAATTATAGAAAATAAAGTGGTTTCCAATTTCTCAAAAAGGTTCATTTCTAAAGAAAGTAATCAATTTAGATTATTGTCAACAATATGGGGGATTAAAAGTAAATTGAATAAATTTCGAGTTTTTGTTATAATTTTTACGTAGCATGTGCTCCAGCGTGACCTTCAACGCGTTTAACCTAAATATAGGCATGTTTAACGTCTAAAGTGGTCACTAGACATAGACATGCCGCATTTACGTGAATTGTCATGCTGCATAAATTATGATGTACTCTCATGCTTGCAATAATTCATTTTGTTTAATGAATTTTTTTATTTCATGTACCTACTTACCTATGTTTTTCTCTTCGATTCCCATAATTTGGGACAATCTTTATACATAGATATAATAAGATGAACTCCTTAAAAACTGCGCTTACGTTCTCATTGTGCCAACATGTAGTTTGCATGTCATTCGCATCAATCAATATAATTAAACATGCATGCATGACATCACGTAACGCATTTCATGCCGCATGACCGTCTAGGGTCCGCCTAATAGAGATATTAAAATGTGTATCAAAATAAAATTAAAAAATGTTTTAGAAATTTCAAATCCAACACTTTAAATAAATTTAAAATATATTTCCTTTGTCAATAACTATAAAAAAATATATTTCTTTTCTGTAAATTATGCAAGAACACTAATTTTTAGGGGACTCGGGCCTTAAGTCGTCCATCCATTTTCATATTAGTAGGAAATACGTGCACATTTCCTATGAAACCACTATAATTCATTAGATAACTTCAAATTAAATTCCCATAACACAATAAAAGAAAATTTGTTATTCGTAGTACTACTACAATTAGTATAACCTTTTGAGAAATGCCTAACCGATCTTCGTAGAGCCGTAGAAAGTGCTACGCTCGCCCCGTAGCGGACTCGTAGAGATCGTAGGACGTAGACGGTCACGGGGATTCCGGGGGTAATATTGCGTTAGTGTGTGAAAGTGAGTTTGTTTATTTGTTTGTTGCGCTTTCATCTCTTTAACTACTCAACCGAGCATCATGAAATTATGAATATAATATCTACGTTGTCTATACAGTAAACTATTCATCTCGAAAGAAGTATAAAAAGAAATCATCTAAAAGTTACAAGAATTCAACGTCTGACAAAAATATATGAGCAATAAAGATAGAATAAATGTTAAAAAGGGGCAAGAATAAAAGCCACGGGCGAAAGTTAGTTATCAATAAATTATTATCACAACTTGAAGAGCAATATTACTGCATGCTGCGTGCCGTTCTTTTTTTTATTTACTTAGACAGGGACGCACATAGGTCACAGTAGGTACAGTTTATCTGGGTGTCGCCGTTAATTATTCAAAATGAATAGGTAATTCCGCTAATGAATAATTGACGCCTGCCTTGTTACCGTCTGCTATGGGAGAGGTAAAGACAAATATGTATTTGTATATCCTATTGGGTTCGCCAATCGAAATAGTATGACAATAGAAATGTGAAGTAATGGTAAAAAAAAAAGAAAACGAAGGACGTCCCATGAGTCCCGGGCGGCAGCGGCCGTCAGCTTCTAAATATAACCCAGTCCAAAAATAGCTCCACCGCCCCACCGCCCACGCGGGGGCGCCGCTGCCTTCGCGCTCCACCCCGCCTCGCCCCACCCCTGCCAGCCCCCGCCGGACGACCTACATCCAACACCAGTTACTGCATACTATCACACACTACAACACGAATTCAACACCAATACAATAATCCTACTAAGGTCGGCAGCGCACTTATGGCGACGGTAACCACCCACCTTCCAGTGGAGCGTGCCACGTTGTTCTGCTTCTAAGTTTAAATTTGTATATAAACTGGATTCATGCAAATTTATGCGCAATAGTAATGTCGTATACCTAAACGTACATAATTTTTTAAAGTAATATACATAATATCTCCCGTTTCACCCCCACAGTGCGCCACCCCGGGTCGCGTCAGGTGATCTAGGTCACGGGTTTACCTAGGAGCAGATCGTTCTCTGACATTAGCCGTGGAACACATTCGGGGAAAACATTCGGGGTAAATCAGGTCCACGACGGGAATTCAGTTTGGGACAAGCTGATGAACGTTTATACATATACGTAGTCGTACATATTTGAAGGTAAAATAAAATTAAAAACGTAACTGCCAATTTACTGACCCCGATAGGATAAAGTACTGTGGTATAGGATATAGGACTGTGGTAAGTAGTGGCCACTGTCAACTTATCATTAGGCAAAAAGAAAAAACGCTCGTAGACTTTAGGTTACACTCTTGGGATAAAATTTTCAACAGTAAATTATGATTCGTGGATCGCACTGAAAGTTTCTGGAGAGAAGAAAAAGTTACCAAGTGAATGGTCAAAAATTAATTTATTTTGAAAACGTTTATGCCAATCCTCCGTGGTGACCTCTTAAACATGTTTATAGTACTCTCCGACAGCCTCTTCTGGTGATGAAAATCGTTGATCGCGTTAACTGGTTCAAAAAAAGGTCGGGGTTGTATGCAGGATGGTTCATAAGTTCTACGTTTTTCACTTTCAAAAATTCTTTTGTCTGTCTGGCCGTCCGAGAACGAGCATTATCGTGGTGCAAATGGTGCAATATAATAAGGCGTTTACGGTAATTTTTACAGAGTTCGTGATTAACTTCTGGCAAACAAATGGTTGTGTACCAATCACTATTCATGGTTCGACGATGCTCCAAAACAACAGTAGTCACGTGTAGTTTAGTAGTTTAATTTAAAAAAAAGAAAAAAAAGAAATAATCATCTGCTTAGAGGCACTTTGCACGCCCGCACTTTGGTTTTGGCTCATCTTGAAATCTCATCGCTTTCATCGCCAAAAGCATTTCGAAGACCGAAGTCAAATTACACTTAAAATTGTAGAAAATCATACTACGAAAATTTTCTATAGTTGTGTTAACAGGCAATTTTTAAAATGACACCACAATTTAATAACAAGTGACAATCAGATGAAACGAAACTTTATTCCACATCCAAAAAGTTCCATTTTCAAATGTTGTAAATACGTTTTAAATATTGTTTATGTAAATGGCCAGTTCCGGAAAGATACAGTATGCCCCCTATGTATGAATAACATGTTAAGAAGGAATTATTTAACCTTTTATTTCTCCTGCGTTAACGTCAAAAAATACAATTTAACATACAACAACTACCTATTTAAATGTTTCGTTTTTTTTTTCAAGCGTAGTTTTATGAACAGTTATTTCTAGTACCTATAGCATAAATTCTTTTGGCAGCAATTTTTTTTTCTCTTTAGAATTATTTAATTTCTATATTAAAGTATAAAAGGATGACGACAATATTATAATTTAAATATTTCTTGGTGCAGATAATTTTATTAATTGGGGATAGTCTTAGTGAGAATATCGATTCAGCATTTCCTTTTCTTCTTGGAAAACTTGGCTCCCAGAGCAGTAAAGATCTTGGTTGATTTGTTGAAATTACGAGAGGATTGGGAACTTTGCGACAATTCTCTGAAAAGAGAAACGATGTATTATTATAATCATTATTACAATCAATGTTATACCTATTTATTAAAATTATATTGAAAAATGACCCAGCAAATGTTGTCCTGCCCGAACCAGAAAATAATTCTCTAACCCGATTGTGGCGCCACCTATCGGGTCCAATTTTATTTATGTGTCAAAATGACGCGACACTTCACGACAATGAACGACGGTAATTTATTTTTATTTTTAATAAAGATGGGTTTGCTCTTGACCAGCATCTATCCATGTAGGAAGGATGAGGCCGACGATGGAGCGAGCTCACCCAGAAGATGCCTATTCACTCGAACCTTGAAAAGATTTGGGTTGTATGAGCTCGGAAATACAGACGCCGGCAGGGAGTTCCAATCCTTAGCACTGCGCATCACAGTGGATATTGTTCATACAAAATACTAAAATCGCGATTAATAAAGGGGGGGGGGGTAGGAGGGTGAAAAATACTTTACGACCTATTCTCATACCTACTGAATATACAAAAAAAAACATAAAAATCGGTCCAGCCGTTTCGGAGGAGTTTTGTTACAAACACTGTGACACGAGAATTTTATATATTACAAAATTATATTATAAAAAGTAAGAAAACCAATAATTTCTGGCCTCAAAAAAAAAAGAATTTAATACCTCAAAAAAGAAAAAGCCACATTTTTTTTTAATTTTAATTTTTAACTTTTTATTATGGGATGGGGCCATTAGAAACCCAACAAAAAATGTTCATTCAAATCCATTGATTATAACTTGATTCCGAGGTTTGACTACTAATGTGTTGTCACCTTTCGGGATAAATATAAATGGTGAAAGAACTTGATTTTGGTTGTCAGGTTAGGATTCCGACAAATAGCAAAACAGTAAAGTTAATTCTCTAAAAACAGGCTCACTTTATGAACACATTGTATTAATAGCCCACTATTTATACAGACGCCCTTTACGCGGTAGCCCTTTAGTAAATGTCAAGGCTTGCTTATTGGGTTACCCCCTTCATATTACACTCGTTGTCAACGGTTTGACGTAAATTTCTTGTTATATAAACTAGGTTACGCCGACTAAATGTAGCCTTATTTAGCAATCGGCAAGAAATTCATTTGTTATTTTAGTGTTTCAGGAGCGACACTTTGAATTGCTATTACAATAGGGGATCGGACAGTAATCAGATTAAAATCTAAAATGTACTTAGCAAGAAAATATATATTTTTTTACGATTATTTATGGAATAATTTTATTTAATATAATTCATTTAAATATTTTTAAATGAAGAAATAAAATTTTATTATTTACAATATTTTTAATCTATACTGAAACACCAATCACAGTGCGTGATGTCATTTGTGGGCAATCATTGTCTTATGCCAATGCAGCTGTTTTGTTATGATATGACCACAAATGACGTTACGCGCTCTCAGATGAACTATCGTGGCGTTTTGGCGGCATTTTCAAACAAACAATATTAAAACATCATTTTGAGTACCTAAAAGGCTATAAATAGTATTTTTTATGGGAATAAATATCCATGAAGATTAATTTAAAACACTTTCTGAAAATTTGTCCGATCCCCTATTGAAAATGAACCTCAATCAACCTTATCTATATGTATAAAAGAAGATCTGATTTTTATAGTCTTTGACTTGTTGAATTTGCCTCCGGCCCGAATAGCAGAATAACTATTAAAACGACTGAAATATTCACGAAAAAAAAATTCCATATATTTTGTATGGAGCGGCTTTTTTGTTGATATATCGAAAACGGATTGACAGATTTTTTTTTGTTCGTCTCGGCCTCGAGAACTTTCCTCGCGCATCGGAAAGTTTTTTATTTATGTTAAGGTCGTCAGACAGGCTGACAATCTGACACAAGTAACTCCACAGGTGCTCCAAGTGCGCTGCCGACCATAGCAGGATTAAGGACAAAGTGATTATCAGAGAGATAGGGGCAATAGGCTCTGACATCCCCCAGATATGGACCAGGAATCGTTGAGACACAAACCTGCCAAACGCAGTATGCCCTGTCACTAGTTAGAGGAAAATGTAGGTAATTAAAGTAGATTTAATTTTGATTTTTGTATACATTCCTTTTGATAGCAAAATCAAAATAAAAATATTTATTTATCAATTAGGTTTCTCCAAGGAACTCTTATGATCGTCATTTACATTTATGGAACTTGATTCATTTTGAGTATTCATTTATTAAGGAATTTAATTTAATTCAGTTTATTGATTCTGAGGCTGTCTGTACGTGAAATATTTAAAAAAAAAAAAAAAAAATTGTACACGTTATACCTACTTATGTTGCCGAGGTCAGAATAATATAGTTTTTGTCTGCTTTTCTGTGAGTTTATGCACGCTAATCTCAGAAACGGCTTAACCGATTTGAAGCGGTTTTCACTGATGTAATGTAGCAAGCTTCGCGTAACATTTAGTGTTGGTTTCATTGCAATTGGTTAACAAACGAAAAAGTTACACGCTATACCGAATACAACGCGTACGTAGTTGCGGGCTCAGCTAGTAGTAACATATGTAATTGAGATGGTCATAATTATGTCCTTGTACCTTCTATTGTATATAAAAGAAGGTCTCGCTCAACATTTCGGTTCACTTATAAGAAATGTAACTTAAAATAATTTAAGTAATTAATTTTTTTTAGCACTCCTCCTTTTATCTTTAACATATTAAAGAACTTTTGTTATATTGACGCCGACAGAGATGGCGCACGAGGGCGCGGGAGGCGCGGAGGCCTCACCTCAACAGACTCCGTCGCCACCTCACGTGCCACGCCTCCCCGAGCCCGACACCAGCTTCCACCATCAGCTGATGCAGGTGGGAAATATGCTCCGCTTTTCATTCGCCACCTCGACTAATAAATTGTAAAATCGCCAGATCTCTCGTTTTACGAGCGATCCGTTTTGTATTCAAATCGGACCGAGCGTTATTTATAAAAGTTCCCGCGCGACTCTAAAAATAATACCGATATACACGAATATACGCTATAACGACCTGTATACCTATTTATTTTATTTTTATATACAACTCTGCGTCCACATGTGTGGATACTATATTTACACGCGCGCTCATAATATACATATTATACACGGACGAATCATTAATGTATGTTGATTCATGTAACAATTAATAATACAAGTGTTTCTTTTTCTTCTATTTTTGAAGAATTAGGTACAATCGTTTCAAGTACGGGAGTTTTATTACCGAGTTCGGAAAATTGACTTGTAAAAACTTTTTCTGAACATTTAAGTTCCATACAGTAACGACAAATGTGTTTAACTATTCATAGAAATGTTATTTAATTATATTTATGGAATGTAGCTAAAAGACATTATCGAAGCTCAAACCATTAGTCACCGAGCGACTAGGAAACTAGTTCGCAACCCTTATAATGTAATCGATTGGCACCCGCGGAGGATCTATCCCCTCGCGAAAACAAGGCAGCGATCTAACGAGGCCGCGGAGCACTGTAATATCTTTAGCCCGCCCACACTTGCGCGCAAAACATCCGTTCGCACGGCTATTCGCGGCGTGCGCGCATTCCGACGCCCGCCAATTTTTTTCCATCGCACCAAAATAAAGTGTGCGCCGCCAGAAATATTCACTACGCCCTTCCCGTCGCTGCGTAATCGAAGCGGCATCGTAAGACGCCGTCGAACGGCCGGCGGCCCCACGACTCCCACGAGTAGCACCATGTTACCTATATGTGTTTCCTCTCTCGTCAGAATCAGAGCCCGCGCCCGAACCATATCGTGGAGAGAGCGAAACAATCCTTAGAGAGTAGTTTCCTGATGCAAGTGAGTCAAAATTACTATATCATTTGTGTGACACCGTCCGTGTCGAGTTCAACTGGAATCCCGTTGAACGCGACACGGCGCTTTGGCTAATCAGAAGTGTTGCGTGCTTACTAATCAATTGATCACTCGAGCTTATTATGTTTAAAAGTCTACCTGCAATAACTTTTGGAAACATTTCAACTTGGAAGGTTTCCGTTCGTTATTAACTATATTGGTTATGGATATCAATTTTGTGAGTTTGTGTGTGTTTTTTTTTAAGTGTTAAATTGCAATAACTCGGTGGTGTAGTCTGTGACAGTGTTTTTTTTTTTAAATTACCATGTCGAGAATCGATTTGCAATTGACAGTGAATCGCATCGATTGCTATTTTACAGATTATGATCCGTCACATGAATTTCTTTATAAATTTCACTCGAAAGTGATAAACTCATTCACTTCCAATTCATGTTACGGCATCTTAATCTCTGCCTGTAGAAGTATCCCTCGTGTTACACCCGTTAACACGCATCCGGTTTCTCGTTACAGTTGAAAAAGCAGCAGCAACTGCAGCAGGAAATCCTGCTGCAACATTTCCAACAACAGCGGCAACAACTCGCCGAACAGCACGAACAACAGCTCAGGCATCACTTGAAGGTAATTCGCACTTAACGGAACATCTCGCTACTGCCAATCTAGAAATTCTAAAAATATTCATCTATAATGGTTTAGTTGAATTGACAAGTCAATAACAATTTGTCTCGATATAAACGTTGGGATTGTTGGCTCCGAAACGAACGCGAGCGTCCCATCGCCTCGTCTATTTCTACGCTTTTATTAATACCCATTTCCACTGTTCACTAATAAGACGGTTTGCATTTAATGCATTCGCGAATCCAATGCTGAATGGGCGCGGTCTCCGTGCGGCGCTTTCGGTGCCATTTCGGAAGTCTCGGTACTTCTTGGAAGTGCGAATGAAGCGTGTTTCAGTTGTAGCGTGCGCCCGCTCATTGATAAAAGATGACGCACATGAGCGATAGCTTTATTGAGATGGAAGTGTTGCGTGTAGATGTGGGAGCAACAAAAAGCGATGCAGGAGGCGGCCATGCGCGAGGCGAGGGAGGCCCGAGAGGCGCGCGAGGCGAGGGAGCGACACGAGAGGGATCGCGTGGAACTTCTGCGCAAGAAGGACAAGCACGAGCCCAGCGCCAACGCCTCCACCGAAGTCAAGCAGAAGCTACACGTGAGTGACGGTCGCGTAGTTCCCGTCGGAGAGGGGATGACGTTATTGTAACGATTGCTTTTCCTCTTTCAGGAGTTCCTCAAGAACAAACAGAAACAAGCAGCCGCAAGCGCCAACGGCACAGTACCCGGTTCACCTTACAGAAATTGGCAAGTACTTCTTGTCGTTGTGATATCGCACAGTCTATTTAGGGCTTAGGGTGATCGAGAGTCACGTGAACGATGTTTTCTTTTCCAGGGGTATAGTGAAATCTTCGTCCGGGGAGTCGATAACGTCGACGGGAGCGACCGCCACCCACCCTTATCGGCTGGCGGCGCCGCTGCCGTTGGCCCTCAACGCCGCCCCGCCGCAGCCTTCGCCCGCTGATTTCCCGCTCAGAAAAACAGGTCAGTAGTTCGCGAGCGCTCGCTGCACTGTCGACGCATGCAGTAAAAACGGTGACTACCGTTGTAGTCGTCGAATTAACCAGCGTAGTCCGTTCTCCTGGCTCAGAGGTTCCCACCTTTTTAGGACGTAGCCCCCTTTGCGAGAAATATGGATTTCATCAAATGTAGTTAAACCACATATATTCTAAAAATATTAATGTCAGTGTACAATGTACAGTATCCCCCTAGTTCCGCAATTTACACTTTTCCTTTGGAGGCCCGGAGAAAACCCTGAAGGGTTAAACAAGATCTAAATCTCGTTGGGGCGGGATTGCGACAGTTCACGCCATGAATCCCTGCGGCGGTTTAGTGGACTGTATATTGCGGCTGTAAGCGAACAGTTGACTGTCTGATGGATAGGATAGGTAGAAGAAGGAATGCACGTACCTTCTAACTGGTGCTCTGGTGCGATCTCCTGCAGGATTCTCCGTTGCGTTCAACTGGCCGACACTGTTCGCTTGCGGGTTTTGCTGTACACGTTAAGGCGCGGATAATTTATTTATTTATTTATTTTCTAAAGGTACACCAACAGCACAAATAAAAGAAGTTTATGATAGGAATAGGTAACACAAGGCAATTTTAAGGCATACACAAATAAACTACAAACTAGAAATTAAGACGATCGATAATACACGCACAGCAACACGCAAACTCTATACAAAAAAAAAAAAAAAAGGACATGAAAATGAAAATTAAACAATGAACAACTGAGATCAAGAACAAAGAATAATAAACTAATTTATCCATATTTAAATAACAAAAATTAAATTAAATACTAATACACTTCGAGTTCAATTTGGTTCGAAACACTTGAAGCGCGGCGTGAGCGTTCGCGGCGGCGGTATCATGCATTATAAGGATGTGGGTAAAAAGGGAAAAATGGAGGGCTATATTTTAATGAATGCGGGTACAAAGGGAAAATGGACTTGACAGCCAACAATTCGATTACGGCGCAAACATGCCCAGTTCAGCATTAGGGCTGATTAATTTACCGATATTGGTCAAATCGTAAGCCAGTTTATGGAAATTTATGTAGAAACATAAATATAATTTAACATGACAAATAAACTTTATTGTGACGTATGTTGACTGTGGTCTTCATGCACTACCTCTTAATTGGCCCTCCGGATTCCAATTTTGGTAATTCTGGATCCATTTATTGAATTTCACTTATAATTAATTTGTCCTAAGAGTTCTCCCAAATTTTGTAATTCTACCTTATCTGCAACGCATGTGCAAAAGGAAAATCCAACTTCACATATAAAATATTCTGAGGTCCCTCCATAAAATAACCACGAATAA
Source organism: Bembecia ichneumoniformis (assembly GCA_910589475.2). NCBI lineage: Eukaryota > Metazoa > Arthropoda > Insecta > Lepidoptera > Sesiidae > Bembecia > Bembecia ichneumoniformis. The sequence continues at coordinate 18,532,791 of OU342532.1, forward strand.
CGTCCAAGTGCTGACAGTAGGCCGTTTCCTTTACCTAAGTTTACTCTTTTAAGTTGAAATCTAACTGTTTGAAGATTATTTACAATTTATTTACGGTCACCTAGTCAATAATCTCAGATAGATGGCGCTGGTAAATCGATACAAAATTTCTTATATCGCGCAAGCGTTTATTGCACGAAAGACTAACAGCCTCTCGTGATGTAAAATTTTAAAGGAGAACGGAATCAGGCGATCCGACCAATAAAGAAGTAGCCAGTGATTGGTGTTTCATTTGTCGTTGTACACTAACATCATTAATTGGATTCATCCCTCAATTTGCATGTAATTAAGTTTGCACAAAGTTCTTTATTTCAGTCTTTCGAAGAAGTCCAGTGCTACTGAGTACTAGACTCTGAGGAGTGAAAAGTTCATTCAAGGACACTTCGAAACACTGTACTGTATTGTCAGGCCCCTGTCACTCGCGTCGCCGGAGCGCTTTAAATACCTACCGCTAAGTAATTCGCCGGCGAACCACGCGAGAAAACGCAGCGATACTTACATACATATTATATTATTATCATAAAATTCTTGACTAACTCATACGATGGTTGCCTATTGTGAAGTCGTTGGATGTCGTAGTCAAAAGACAAATAAATATTTGTCTTTGTTTCGCTAACGCGTACGTCAATGTTCTCCGCAAATACTAAATTAATATCAGTAAATAAATTAATATCTCGATAATTTTAAACATTTTTTATAAAATCAATAGATGCCCAGTTCCGTCGCTGTTTTTCTTTACTCGTCGGCAACTTTGATTGCGCTAGCGGCACTGACATAATCCAATCGAAAAATCAATTAGCAGGATTTTTTTGTAGACCTAATATCTAAAAATCTTTGTAGATTTTGTACAACCCTAAAACTCGACGATGCATTCATCATCGAGCGGGTACGCGGGAATCTCGATTCTCGGTGCGCGTCCGTAGAGTACGTTTCATCTTGCAGCGTCTTTTGTAGGCTAATATGGAGTAGGTATTTTAGCTTTTGTATGGGAGTGATGAATCTGTTACGTAGTAACTCTTATATTTAATCTGTGGTATTGTAGGCAATTTTTTCTTAGAATTAATGTGGTAAAACTACATATAATGACTTCCATAATTTATCACTCGCAGTCTATCATTAAATCTTTTAAATTGTTGTAGAATCATTAAAAAAATAACATTACATTTTATAGATTTGATCTCGTGCACGAACTTATTTACCAAATTGAGTATGTATTTGTAGACTATGCTAATTTCGATGTTTAATGTTCATTAACATTTAAGCAATAACAATTAGGTTTTAATATTCGATATGCAGCTAGATAAAACGTTTGCTAAATAAAAAGAGTAGACTTTTTGACTCGAGACCGAGCATATAGAAAAACACTATTGTATTGTCTTACAAGATATAACACTGTGGTTAAAAAGAAGTAAGACTTTTCAAATAACACAAACTGAGCCAAATCAAGTGAGAACGATATAAGTGGAATTTTTAATGAAAACCTGAAAAATCGTGATAAAAACTCAGTTGTTGGTTCACAAATTTGACCTCTTGAGGCGTATTTATTGCATCACGTAAACGATGCATAACACTCGGAAATAATATTCCTTGATAATAGTTTGAGCAGGCGCGAGGAACAACACCGCGACATTCGAAGGAGACTGTCGATACGGTCTCAGCTCACCTTACGACATTCACTCGTTAGTCGTTAGTCGTTAGACATAGTCAGAAATGCACACGACGTCCTTTTTCGAACAAATTGAGCTAATGAAATTTTGATAATCGAAAACGTTTATTGTCATCGATGTGTACCAATCGACAACATTCGCACACGACATTGTCTTGTCGCCAAAAGCTTTTCCTAACATTTCCAAAGTTTTAGAAGCTGAAAAACCGTTTTTAAAACGAAATTTATAATTTTCAGAAATTTTCACTCACCTTCAAAATTATTTTTTGGAGGCAAACTCTTCAACAAGCTTAACTCAACGACTGCCTTTCCTGTCATGAAATTTGAACAAAGTTGTGCCAAAATAAGAAAAGAAAAATGCATTTGAATAAATTTGGGACTTTTAAATTGAAAAGTCTTACTACTGCTTGATCTCGGGAAGTAAACGCAAAGCAATACAATTCTCAATTATAAAAAATGTAATACATATAAACTTAAAGGCAGAAGACTCCGAAAGTGTGTTATTTAATTATAAATTATTCGTCTGAAGAATAGGGGGAACCTTTAGCCTCGACTGTAGCCTTAGTGAATAACATGCATGAGTGTGACGCGTTGTTTGTTGTGCACTAACGCAGCCTCCGAGCCGAACATGCTCAAGCTGCGGCTGAAGGCGCGCGTCATCGAGCGCCGAGCCTCGCCCCTCGTGCGCCGCCCCGTTAAGACCAGAGTGAAGCATCGCAGTAAGTCTCCGACGCGGATCCCCTCCCGCGGCTCTGCGACTCTCCCGCTGACCGATTTCCCACTGTGCAGATTGCGAGGGCGGATCGCCGCGAGGATCGCCTACGGCGGCGCCCATCAGAGAGGAGGAGGAGCCCTGCGCGCGGGCGCCCGAGCTGCTATTCTCGTCGCCGTCCATGCCCAACATCTCGCTGGGCCGACCGCACGCGCCTCCGCCGCGTCACCCGCCGCCGCCGGTCGCGGCCGCGTCGCTGCCGCCCGTGTCCGAGGCGGAGGCGTACACGGGCGTGGCGGCCGCGGGGCCGCTGCCCGCGCGACTCACCAAGCGGCCGCTGGGCCGCACGCACTCGGCGCCGCTGCCGCTGGGCGATCCGGCGCTGCAGCCGCCGCCGGCCGCACACTTCCAGATCCGCGACCAGATTCGGAAGACGGTTCTGACGCGCGCGCACGATGCGGCCGCGGCGCAGCTGCGCGAAGAGGAGGCCGAGGTGATCGACCTGACGGCGCGGCGGCGCTCTCCCGTCGCGCCGCCTCCCGCCGCGCCCCCGTTATCGCGCGCGCTTTCCTCCCCGCTGGTGGGCGCGCACGCACCCGCCACGGGCCTAGCCTACGACGCTCTCATGCTGAAGCACGGCTGCGCGTGTGGCGCGCACGCACCCACTCACCCCGAGCATGGCGGCCGGCTGCAATCGGTATGGGCGCGTCTTTGCGAGACGGGGCTCGCGGCGCGCACGGAGCGCACGCGACCCCGCAAGGCCACGCTAGAAGAGCTGCAGTCTGTGCATACGGAGGCGCACGTACTCACTTTTGGCGGACGTTCGCGCGATGTGCGCGCGGGGGTCGCCGGGTCCCCGGCGGGGGCGGGCACGCCGCGCCAGCTGGTGCGGTTGGCGTGTGGCGGCCTCGGCGTCGACTCGGACACGGCCTGGTCGGAGGCGCACACGGCGGCCGCGGCGCGGATGGCGGCCGGTGCCGTGCTGGACCTGGCAGTGCGCACGGCGCGAAACGAGCTGCGGAACGGGTTAGTTACACTATTTTATGTTACACTAAAACTCCCTATATCGGATATACGAGGCTAACACTGAAAGTTTTAAGAAACCCGAAAACTAAATAATGCAGGAAGCTGTTTATATTCTTATTGTTTTTCGAAGTAGTCTCCATTCCTTTGTATGCACCGCTTTTACGGTCGACACATAAACAAATGTCAATTACATCTATAGTCTTCCTAAAGAGTTATAATTCGAAATTTATTTTCACTTCTGTGTTTCCTTTCTGGCCAGTTAGTTCTAAAAACTTTCAGCGCGACCTATGTATGCGAGAGAAACTTTTATTGATATATTTGGTAACTGGAGTTCCGCAACACGGTGTGGAACCATTAGACTCTCTTCGATCGTTCTATAATAATACATTTAATTCGAGACAATAAGGATGATATTGATACAATTATTTATGATGGTACAAGTGTTACGTACGTCCATGGTAATATGTACGTAACACGTAAACGTACGCGCGAAAGTTCATCATCGAGTCATTGTCATCATTGAAATGTTTAGTTAATAAAGAGATTTCCCTATCTACTCATCCTACATTAATTAAACATTTTTTTTTGTATGAAGAATTTGTGCACTAACGCAGCCTCACTGCATTAAATAAATATAATATTTTTAAACAATCCCATCTTTCCCCTTGTGGTAATATCGACGGATTATAGTGTGCCACAGCGTCAGAAACTTTCGCTGCGTTAAAACATGGTTTATTTTGTTTGCGATGGAGCTAAATGTTGTAATAATAATATATTAGGGGCTGAAGTATGAAATTGTTCTTGTTAGTCATTGTTTGAAAAAATGTTCACCCATTTTCTCCATGGCATCATGGAGATTTAATTTTAATTGAAAGCGGGCACCGGGCAGTGCAATAAAACGACATATTGAAAGCCCTATTACATGAAATAATTGGCATCGCTCATAGTGAAGCATCATTAAATATAGATAACAACCTATGACAGGTTCGCCGTAGTGCGGCCTCCGGGTCACCACGCGGAGCCGAACCAGGCGATGGGCTTCTGCTTTTTCAATTCGGTGGCCGTGGCCGCGAGGACTCTGCACACGCGGCTGAGGCTGCAGAGGATCCTCGTGGTGGACTGGGACGTGCATCACGGCAATGGCACGCAGCAGATCTTCTACGAGGACCCACACGTGCTCTATATGAGTATCCACCGGCACGACGACGGCAACTTCTTCCCGGGCACCGGCGCCGCCAGCGAGTGCGGCGCCGGCGCCGGCCTCGGCTACAACGTGAACATAGCGTGGTCCGGCGGCTTGGAGCCGCCGCTGGGCGACGCCGAGTACCTGGCCGCCTTCCGCTGCGTGGTGATGCCCGTCGCCAAGGAGTACGACCCCGAACTGGTGCTGGTGTCGTGCGGGTTCGACGCCGCGCACGGCCACCCCGCGCCGCTCGGCGGCTATGCGGTTTCGCCGGCGTGCTTCGCGCACATGACGCGTGAGCTGATGCAGCTGGCCGGCGGTCGCGTGGTGCTGTCGCTGGAGGGCGGCTACGACCTGCCCGCCGTGTGCGACTGTGCGCAGGAGTGCGTTCGCGCGTTGTTGGGTGAGCGCGGCGCGGAGGTGTCGCCGCGCGAGCTGGCGCGCGTGCCGGCTCCGCACGCGCAGGCCGCACTGCGCGCCACGGCCGCCGCGCACGCCCCGCACTGGCCCGCGCTCAAGCGCTTCGTCGACCTAGCGGCTGTGAGCGCGCTGACGGCCGCGCCCGCCGTGGCAGCGGCGCGCCTCGGGCGCCTGCAGACGGAGCGCGACGCCGCCGATACGGCCGCCGCCATGGCCACGCTCAGCATGTGCGTGCCCGCGCCCGCTCCGGCGTCCGCGCCCGTCCCCGCCCCCGTCGAGCCCATGGACCAGGACGACGCCAAGTGAGCCGCCACATTCCAGCGCGACCTCGATTCAACCGAAAGCTTTAAAGTGACGTAACGGCCACGCCGCAGACGTCGAGTGGCGACGCGTCGCGCCGCCAGAGTCGCGCGCGTCGCGTCGTCCGTTCGCTGTCCCCGTAGTTAAATGTGATTTTTGTACGAATATCTACGAATTAAGTCAATGTTGTTGTTGTGAGCCGATTTCTCATTTGTCGGAGGTAGGGTAAGGTAAGGTAAGGTTCTTGTATAAATAAGAGATATAAATATTTTTATTGTTAGTCGATAAGGTAGCGCTGACTTTTGGCGACCCTTTGCCAAACGACGAAGCGGCGACCTCTCGGTGCTCTTCTGCCCAAATTGAGGATTATGTGCAATCGTTATTGTTTATTGTGACAAAGATAACTTTATATTCGTATTACGTATCGAAATATGTATATTTATCGGCGACGTATACTACTCGGAAGGTCACCATGACGTCCTCTCATCGCATCACACGTGGCTGAGCAACTCGAGAGTTATAAGTGAGTAGATTGGATATCTCATTCCAACCACACGGATGGCAATTATAATGGCAACTCTCGCTTTGGTGTAACATCATATTCTGAATGTTCTACTTAGGGATAAGATTGCCGATACTTTTAGGACCGCTTGCAGCATATTTGTATAAATCTCCAACATAGCCCTAAACTCAATGTAAACCAAATGAACATCTCTTGCAAATGCCAATTTGACATTCATTAAAGTAAATCGGGATTTAATCCATTTCGCTATTGCGTCAGCGTTACGTTTCCACATAAAATGTGCAAAATTTTGGCATGAAAAAGGCACGTCGCCATTTCGTTTATATTGTCGGTTTTTTATTGTGTGATTCGATTCGTGTATTATATTAAATTTTTTATTCATTGTTTGGTTCATAGAAATTACTTATTAGTTTTTCCACGAGAGATAAACGATATTTATTTACTGCGCGATCTCGTCATCATCTAATAATAAATCACGATCGCTATACGAAAATAAATCCATTTAACAAAATGGCGTGTCATTTAAATCAAATTATATTAAAGTTAAGGGCACCCTATACGTGCCGAGCTTAGCTCTAAGCTAGGAGCTACGCTTGTGTACAAGATGCAAAAGATCACATACTTCGTATGAGGCGCTTAGCTTGGTGACACACAATTCACTTTCACAGAACGAATATGTCACTCTCTAAGAAATTACAATTGATTGAAAACTCGATGCTTAAATGAATACAATAAAAATGAATATATGGATAGTGATTCTCTTCTAAAAACAGTAGCGATTAGAACTCCTTCCATTGTGTTTGATAGCTCACTTTGTATTGGTCTCGGTTGATCTAAGGGGATACTATAATAGGCAAAAACTTATCCTGATCTATTTATTTGATCTAAATGCCTTGACAAAACAAGACCGGAATTAGACAATACACTTTACAAACAAAATCCTCCATAAAGTTGTTCTTAACAGAGACAAAAATGAAATTGAAGATAAAATATCTTTCAACTTCACTACCATACACATTCCTTGTGATAGCGACATCTAGGCGTAGATATGTCGGAACACATTGTTTGCTGAGCGACTTTACAGACATATTCGTTTTGGTTTTAACTAGGCACCAACCTCAGCGTGTCGCTTACAATCGCTTAGGCCAACGCCATAGTATGCAACACGCACATTCACTAGGATTAGTCACTAAGCGAGTAGCTTGGCCGTAGACTAACTTTAGCTGACCTAGATGGCGCTTTGTTTTGTTAAAATCGAGTTCTAAGATAGAACTGTTATCGAGTTTATTTTGCACTAAATTGAGATTAAAATAAATGCTGCAAGCAGCCCCAAATGCTTTCTCACTAGATACACACGTATTGACGCACACAAGTCTAAATCCAATTTGTATTATTTATTAAGAGAATGGTGTGTTTGTGCGTCCGTCCGTGCGTCGGTGCGGTGTGTGGCGCGATGCGGTGAGGGGACGCGACGGGTGGGAGCTAGAGATAGATGGATATATATTTTTTTGTAGAGCGGATGGAGGGAAAACGGCTGTCGATGTATGTCGTATGCGTAGTACTAAGAGTACGATCCCGCTACGAATAAACAAATTAAAACAATGTTGTGTCTTTGAAAATTTTATTGTTAAATTGGAATACAAATATAATGATTATTGAAGAAATGTATATATGTATACACAATATATATATATTTGGAAATACATGTGCGTTGTCATTTTTACCCTTATTTACTAGTTTGTTTTTATGTACATGCAGTAAGAAATGAGTCAACCAATATCGTTTTATCAGGTTGAGGTAGTCATAGAAAATTAGATTCAAAATAGAATTTGACTAGATAATTCCTATCGAGTGTTTAAAGACCATCAATTTAATTGCAATGTTAATCTCGTTTCGAAGAAAACAACCGCGAGATAAGGTGTGGAAATACGATATTTCTCTCGTAATTGACATTTTCACTTATCCCGTACGAAATAATAACAAACCGTAGGTAATAGGGGATCGGACAAATTTTCAGAAAGTGTGTTAAATTAATCTTCATGGATATTTATTCCCATAAAAAATACTATTTTATTTATTTATATCCTTTTAGGTACTCAAAATCATGTTTTAATATTGTGTGTTTGAAAATGCCGCCAAAACGCCACGATAGTTCATCTGAGAGCGCGTAACGTCATTTGTGGTCATATCATAACAAAACAGCTGCATTGGCATAAGACAATGATTGCCCACAAATGACGTCACGCACTGTGATTGGTGTTACAGTATAGATTAAAAATATTGTAAATAATAACATTTTATTTCGTTTAAAAATATTTGAATGAATTATATTAAATTATTATTCGATAAATAATCGTAAAATATTATATATTTTCTTTCTAAGTACATTTTAGATTTTAATCTGATTACTGTCCGATCCCCTATTGTGGTCGCTCATTCATCTATTTTTTAAATTGTTTGTCCTATCAACGCACAGCCAAAGCTTTTACAACTAGCGACCCGCCCCCGGCAGCGGAGGAACAATTTCAGTATCGTCCCACTATCGGATATCGTAGAATTTTTTATGTGGTGCAGGAAAATATGTTATCGGGAGTATTTGAAGACCTCAACTATTGTGCGTTTAGAGTTGACGACAGTTCAAGTAAGAGAATTAGCATATCATTATACTTTGAAATTAAAAATTGTTCCCGATAATTGGCATGTTAACAAAATAGCAACAATTGATTGGCTAAACAAGTTTTTGAAGCGACAAGGTACATTAAGCGCTAGAGACCCTAAAAACACATCCTTAGCTCGGACCACTGTTTTAAGTCAATGTGACTAATTTTTAATTATTTAGAAGATTCTCACCAAACAGGATTAGGAACACCAAACCTATAGTTTTAAAGTTTTAAAGCATTTTGTACAGCATATTAAGCCTTCAAAGGAAGAACCTGCATTAATAGTACTTGACAATCACAAAACACATATAACGAAAAAATAATTTGATTTTATTGACTTTTCCACCTCACTGTAGGCATCGTCTACAACCACTGGAAGTTACAGGTCACGCTACAGAACCTCAATGAATAATTGGATGACATCCGACCTTCATAAGGATTTACTATTAAAATTTTTATTGAATTTGCAAAAAATGCATATTTCTCCGCCTTTAACATGAATACAACGTCAGGTTTCAAAAATACAGGAATTTATTCATTAAATACAAATATTTTTACTGATGATGACTTTTTGCTATCTGAAATAAGTAGGTAATGTCCATTGGAATCAGAAACAGTACAAATCAATGACAACCAATAAACGCAGAAAACCATCAATAGTAATGAGCGTGTCAGCTACTAATAATATCCTCAGATTTTATCTCTATGTTCCTGGCATGCGAACTACTGAACTAAATACAAATTTAGGGCCTGGTACAACATTATCAACATCAGTTATGGAATTGATATATAATAATCCTGTGCCATCGACGTCAGCTGCTTTGAGTTCAGATATAGTGAGCCTATTTCCTAAGGCACCACCCCGAAAACAGAAACAGAATAGAACAGAAGAGCCACAACTAAAATAATTACTTCAACTCCAGAAAAAGACAATTATGGCAGAATCCTAACAACCCTGCTAAATAAAAAACAGAGCATCATAGATCTGTCACAAGGTATTTTTAAAAACTTATTATCTGACGAAGAGAAGTCCAAGGAAAAAATGACAAAAAAAAAGGTAATATTAAGGTGCAAAGCAAGGTACGATTCATTGACACTGACCGATAAATTTAAGATTTAGATTCCAGTGATGAATTTTGCGATTGAAATTATGATTATGAACCCTTTCAAAAACAAAATAATGAGGATATATGCCATGTATGTAACAAAAATTTTTTACTAGTAAGGAAGCTGGTTCAAATGTAAAGTTTGTCAAAAATGGGCAAATGAAAAATGTGGTGTAAGTGCACTTTTTTTTGTAATTTCTGTCACTAGACTTGAGTTTAAACCGACCTTAATAAGACTAATTGTGTCGATATCGCTAAAACCTATATGTGATAAAAAATATTCCAAAAAAGATTAGTATGTCATTGATGAAGGTAACGCAAGAATGAGTATCAATGTCCCACTAAATTTGAATGTTTGCCGGTGCTAGCGGTAGTGTTATGACAAGACTGACCTCTGCCAGGCACTAAAACCGAGTACGCCTATTTGGTTACTGGGTTCCACGTCATTAATCAGACGTACATTCTTCGTAGTTAAAATGTTTACACAAAATTTTATATCTAGTCTGATACAAGTCTGAATCCGATTAACATTTCAAGTATTTATACTTTATTTATAATTTGAAAAAAGGTTTGCAATCTCTAATATATAAACATAATTAATATTTCGTTTATTTATGAATATTACGATTATTAGTCTATATTATCACTAATATTATTAGTCTAAGATCTTCAGAACAATTTGTTCTGATACTGTAAGATCCCACCGTAAAATTCTGCACCTATTATTTGATCGAAATGTGAATGTGATTCAATGTGAAATCTTTTATTTAAAAGGTTACACCTGAGGTCATCCAACGCATAATCTTGCCACAAGTACCTTTACCATAATTATTTTTTTAACAATTGCACTCATTTGTTTGGAAACTGATCTAAATAACTAAAAAAATAAAATAAAATAGGTTGCCACCTCTTAGTCTGCCGCAACTCTTGGGTTGGCAGTTGCTAGAAAAGAGAAGAGACCAATCTACGGTCTCTTAGTTTAAATCACATTTTGATCAAGTAATAGTGCAGCATTTTACGGTGGGATCTTACACTATGAGAACAGATGTTCTAAAGAAAGCAATCCGATATTTCTATTATATATTATTTAAGAAACAAATAAAACTTACTTTAACTTTTTGAAGTTAACTTAATCTAAATCTCAACGTCGAGTGACGTATACCGCAAAAGAGAATTGAATGAGTATTGCTCCACGAGTCCATTATTATCAGCACCATTTTTTATCAAAATAATATGATAGTTCACCTACCTTTCATTGGTTCAATAATTACCAATTCAGGACTAAAGGGTTAAACATCTACTCGTATTAATAAAATAGGAGTTAAATATGAAATTGCTGTTTTATCGCAGTGCCCACTTTCAATTAAAATTAAACCTGCACGGTGCCAGATTTCAGAGTGAATTATTTTTCAAACGAAAACTGAAACAAATGGCAATTTCATACTTTAACCTCTGTTAGATACAAGGCACCGAGTCAGTCGTCGGGAGGGTCCAGCTGGCTGCATCGACAGGAGCAGGAGGTGACGGGGCACTCGGCGTGGTCTTGGAACCAGTGCAGCAGGTGGCCGGCGTGGCCGCCGTGGCGGCAGGCCACGCACCAGCTGAACCAACCGGCGAAGGGCGCGCCCGCAGCGCCCGTGCCCAGGTGTAGTGCGCACACGCCGCAGCGCGGCAGCGGCTTGCGGCAATGCGGGCAGGCCGCCACTGCCTTGGCCTTGGCGGGCGGCGGCAGGCGCGCCAGCCGCGGCCTGCCGCCGCCCGCCTCGGCCGCCACGGATTTCCCGCAGTACGAGCACGCCACGCACACCAGCCGCGCGGCCGCCTCGCCGCCCGCCGCCGTATCCAGCGCGCACCGCGCCCACCACAGCTTCCAGCTATCCAGCACCCACCGATAGCTGCACGACAATTTTTTTATTTCTCTTAGTCAAAAGTAGATGCGTGAATACAGTCTGAAGGTGTGGTCTGGCTTTCGATTTTAAGGTTAAGGCGGTTAAGGTTGCTAGTAGCATTTATCCAGAAAAAAATTTATCAGTTCCCAGGGGATCATAAAAGCAAAAACCCAACGCCTGGAAAAACTATAAAAGCAATAATGATTGAATAAATATATATTTTGTCAGACGTTTTAACTTTTAAAAGGGGCGCGGATGGACAATTTGCTGTGGTTGTTTGTTGGCAGAAGAAGAAGAAAACGAACACATCAAAACACATCAAAAATTTTCATGAAGTTCTGAAGTGTTGATGAACTGTGGGATGATATAAAATTGAGTTTCAGGGCTCATTTTCATTTCGATACTTCACTTGATATATACAGCATGCAGAGTTGCAGGAATAGACCCAACTCGGTGCAATCACAGTTGTTGATCTAAGGTCGGTACTTGTAGGCTTATTAATTACCATTCTTTCAAAGAGAACTATCTTATAATATTTTTATTGTAGCTGTTTCCGCTTACCAGAGTATTTGCCAAAAAAGAAACAATTTCTATAAGATCACTTTTATGATTAAAACTACCCTTTTCCAACAAACACAGCGACATCTAAATGTTCTAGAGTAGCTATTCTTCAATAGTAGACACCAAATGAACTGAATCCTTTTCTGAACCACTAACAGATGAAGAGTCCAATGATAAAATTGTGGAGATTACTAGGTCATTTGAAAAGTTCTTAGCCTAACATACTTAATGAAACCACACGATTTTGAGTTTATTTTTATTTTTCAACATACTCTCCTCGGAGCTCAAAACACTTTTTCCATGGACCCGGTAAGGCTTCGATACCCGTTTTAAAAAAATCTTCGTCTAACTCCTCAAAATAAGCGTCCACGGCGGCTATGACCTCTTCATTTGTAAAAAAATGTTTACCACCTAAAAATGTTTTCAGCTTTGGGAACAGATAAAAGTCGGACGGTGCTAAATCCGGTGAATATGGGGGATGAGGTAACAATTCGAAGCCACATTGATGGATTTCTGCCATGGATTGCACAGAGGTGTGAACGCGCGCATTGTCCTGATGAAACAAGACTTTTCTTCTCAATAAACCTGGACGTTTTTCTTTGATTTGCAAGGTTGCAATAGTAATCGGAGTTTATTGTTTCACCCTTTTTTAAATAATCCACGAGAATTATACCCTTTGCATCCCAAAAAACGGATGCCATGACTTTGCCCGCCGATAAAACCACCTTTGCCTTCCTTGGGGTGGGCGATCCTGCTCTTTTCCATTGTTTCGACTGTTCTTTTGTCTCGGGTGTATTGTGGTGAACCCAGGTTTCATCCATGGTTATAAATCTTTCAAAAAATTCTATTGGGTCAACTTCATATAACTCTAAACAGTCGCGAGAAGTTGCGATTCGGTTGCGTTTTTGTTCCACTGAAAGCAGTCGCGGTACCCACCGCGTAGACACCTTAGAGAATCCAAGTTCAGTAGTAATTATATGATGTGTTCGCTCAGATGAGATGCCTACAGTCTTAGCTATCTCCTCGATAGTCAATTTTCGATCAGATAAAATTAAATCACAGATTTTTTCTTTGTTTTGATCAGTGGAAGCAGTCGAAGGCCGGCCACTACGGGGCTCATCTTGAATGGTCTTACGACCACGTTTAAACTCTGCCACCCAGTTTTTAACAGTCGCATACGAAGGAGCGGACTCACCCAAAGTAGCAGACATGTCTTCATGTATAGCTTTTGGAGTTAAACCTTTCAAATTCAGGTATTTTATCACTGCACGATGTTCAATTTTATCCATTTTCAAAAATAGCTCTGACTTGACTTACGGTATCACGTGTAAACGAACAATGAGTTACTGTGAATAAACTAAACTGTGCATACTTTTTGCTAAATAATGTAACTACAAAATGAGAGTAGTTATAAAAAAAACCAATGACTTTAACCATGTTAGGCTAAGAACTTTTCAAATGACCTAGTAATATGCCATGTATTATTTTTAGATTGACGTTGACCCCAGAAGGGGGAGAACGACAGGGGACAGAGGAACGAAAAAAACAATTTGTACATGATTCGGCCCGTATGACTTGACTGTCGATAGGGCCATGGGTAGGTGGAGGGTCTGACGACCCTAAAACTAAGCGACGAAAAGTAACACTTTTCTGCTAAGTCCTCACTATAAGGATCCAGTAGCCAGAATCTCACAACACAAAATTATGAAAAATGACGAGGTAACCTCTTGTAGGTTTTTCATTATCGCCTGTGCAATGTTTACGTAAATATTGCGAGTGCTTATCGATTCCGTTTCCGGAGATTCTGACGTTCCAGGTGTGATTGCGTCATTGTCTACACTATTTGTTTTTCGGGCTCTTGTTGTGGTTAATGCTTGACACGCTCAAGCATTAAGAGTCGAGGAGCCGCCGAAGACTCCTTTGCCCTTCATCAACCTTTGCAATGATCGTCTCCAGACTGCGGTGCGCAGCATCATTCATCTTCGCATTTCTGAACCTGATCTGAAAGTGAATCTTAAATCCTAAGAGAAATAACCAAATAGAATAGAGTCACACACCTGTCGAGCCAGTTGACCACGCGAGGGTCGCGCAGCAAATCGGGCGTGAAGCAGCGCACCGCGATCAGCGCCGCCGACTGGACGTCGCCCGTTCGCTCCAGCCAGCGTTGTAGCAGAGCCAAGCCCTCGGTGCTGGCACCCGTCAGCAACAACCCCGACAAGTCGCCGCTCTCCACCAGGCGCTCTGTGGTGCGGCGCACGTAGTCGTGCAACTTGGTGTCAGACAGGTACACGCAGGCGAAGGCCACGCGGTCCTCCAGGCGCATCTCGGTCTCTTCGAGCACCGGCTCCAGATCGACCGTCGGTTGCGGCTGGTGCGGCGCGTGTGCGGGCGCCCCGGCGCCCGACGCCGCCAGGAAATGGAGCAGGGCGCGCAGGTAAGCGTCGGGCATGGCTGGCGCGGCCGCCGCCAGCGCCTCGCGCCACAGTCTTTCGTCGCTGAGGCCGGCCAGCGCCAGCGCCGCCACGCGCAGCTGCGGCGAAGAGGCTCGCGTCAGCACGTCCAGTGCGGCTCGCAGACGCAAGTGGAACACGGCCAGAGCGGCGGCGCGGCACGGCGTTCCCTCGGCCTCGGCGCGCTCCACTCCGACGCCCGCGTTTTCCCAGCCCCAGCCCCAGCCGCAAAGCTGTAACGCACGCGTCCGCTCTCCGCTGCGCCAGAGCGTCACGCGCCGACTCGGTAGGTCCGGTAGCAGCGACGGCACCGCCTCCGAGCGGTAGCCGCCCTCGCCCGGCGCTCGCAGGACGCTGCGCACCCCCGGGTGCCGCCAGGGCCCGTTGCGGATGCACCCGTCCTCCACCAGCGACTTGCTCAGCGCCAGGAACGACCACGCGCCGCTCAGCGCCTCGTCCGACGCCAATTCGGCGACCTGCCACAGGTCCGGCGCGAGCCCGTAGTCGGTCTGCGCGCGTTTCTTCATCGTGTAGGACACGTCCTGTAGCGCCGCGTAGAAACTGTCGCCCATGCGGCGCAGCGTGCCTCCTCCCGCGCCCCCCGCCGCCCACGCCAGCCCCGCGCCCGCCCCCCAACTAAGCGCAGCGCGCTCGCAAACACCGTATTCGGTCACCGCGTCGCCCGCGCCCAGCGCCAATAGTCGCGCTTCCGCCGTCGGGTGCCAGCAGAAGCCTACCACCAGGTGTCCGGTGGGCGACACGTCGCGCTCCAAAACCGACGGTCCGCGCGTGTGCTCCTCCGCTTCCGCTTCCTCGTCCACCGCGTGCGTCGCCTGCTGCAGGTCGTGCATACGCAGCGTAGTAGAGTCGCGCTGCAGAGACAACAGCAGGTTCCGCCTGGTGGGACACCACTGCATCTTGAGCACGGGCCGCTGCTGCTGAAGCGTGAGCAGCGGTCGCGAGAACCGACGCGCGTCCCACACGCACAGCGCGCTGTCGCCGCGCGTCGCCAGCTGCCACCAGTTGAAGGGATCGGCGCAGACGCCGTAGCAATACCGCGACGTGGCCACGCTGACGCCCTTGTTCGACCACTCTGCACAAACCCACTTTGTAGAGTGATCGCTCATGATATGCACTCTAATGTCATGATATGTCTCAAATGCATTACCTCTCAAGTCGAAGATCTTGATGTGTTTCAGGTTCATGGAAGCCAGCAAAGTGCGATCGCTACATTTAGCCCATGACACACTATGAGCAGTATCCGTAAGTCCCATTTCAGCTATGGGCTTTGCGCCACTAACTGTACCTTCTATAAAAAAATATATAACTATGAAACATAAGTGATACATTATAATAGTTTTATTTTTTAAAAGAGATGGAGATAAAAATCCATCAAAACTTGATTTCGAGTTTACACTATCGTCGATAGATGGCGCTTCTATGTACCATCTGTTAAATCACGTTAACCCTTCACCTCTCATGCCTCTTGTTTTGTAATCAGTTATTATAACACAATGAATACTTTCGCTCTCACCAACACCATTGAAAATAAACAATAAAAACAAAGCTATTTATTACGATATAGGATAGGATGATAGGATCCTTTAAAGTTTTAATAGGGGATTGCAAAGTATACATAAGCACTAAACACATTGATAACTTTATAAATTACTTTGGTGATCTTTCATAGTTCTTTAATGAATTACCTAATTATTTCTCTCTGTACATCTTTCATTGGCTCTACATGTTCCTCATCCAAGACTGTGCACATAACTATCAAACATATTATGTTTATAAGTTGCAGCATCCTTAAATCAATCTCCTAGCTAAATTTGACTCTAGTTCACACCTGTGGTTTCTTCTGTCGGTGTATTACTCTTATGGACATCCCATACAAGTATACAATGTTCGCTGCGGTACTTCTCCATGGCACTCACGAGAAGATTGCTCTCCACTGGGTTCCATGCTACTGAATTGCAGAGACGAGGGAATCGAGGAACTAAAATAAAAATTATGCACTCATATGGTTGTCCTCATTTAATCTGTATTTAAAAAATATATAAGATAACCTACCAAATTCATTGCCCACGAGTCCTAATGGGTCATAGGTCTGCTTGAGACTGGTAAGTGTGACTTTGCCACTGGCGTGGCCCAGAGCCAGCAGAGGGTCTGGTTGATCAGAAATATGACTGATATCTACAGAACGAACGCCGCTCGCACTCTGTGACGCAACCACGGTTGCTCCTCTTGTTGCTGATATTTGCACATCTAAAAAACATAAGTTTGTATATTGTGCGGGCTATTTGATTAAATTCTTAATTTGAACGAAAGTGAACAAGAAAAACAATCGGACACCTCACTGGGTGCCTCAAATATCAGAGAAAAGAGAAAAAAATAGAACTCACAATTTGTTTTCTTTTCTATATCTTTAATTGGAGCCACTTCATATAAGGTTATGTTGGAACCCCAAATTATAAATTTGTCCTTGTGTACTGGAGACCATATTATATCTTGTTTTAAACCTGCCATTATTTAAGAATATTGTAACGATCGTCCTGTTTGTCACAAAAGTTAATATTTGCTGTTGATAAAAATAAATAAACATTCTTCAAAATAACAAATCATAGAACACTAAATAAATATACTCCTTCCCTTAGTTCCCAGTCCCTTCATGCGCTAGCATCTATGATAGTCTGTGGTTCCCTTCGTAGAGGGAAAATAAATAGTCTATTCTTGTGGTCTATTCGATTCTCCCATATTACTTTACTCTATGATTCTCCCTCTACGCTCCCCTTCCACTTGTGATTACATAATATACTATTCTGTGTAATTTCGTGTTCACTTGTTAGCACCTCGTTAGCAAGTAGCTGCTGTGCCCTATGATTTTATTACCAGTTTAATTTAAAATAAACAAATTAAAAGAAATTATTTAGAGATTAGCATATTTAAATAAAAACGAACAATTTTTAGTCTTGATGTCGAACTTTAAATTTCGAAAATACACGTCTTCCTTGAATAAACTAACTAAAGTTGATTGTTACATTATTCTATTAATAGCTCCGTTAATTTGAAAATGGTTGTGCTTTATTTACTTTATTAGTAAATAAAGCATTGCACTTATTCAATATTTATTTTGTATATATTTCTGCATTGTTATATATTGATTATTAGCCTTGTGATAAGTTTAATATAAATAAGTAAGAGAGATAATCGTTGGGATTTTTGGTATCACTGTGTTGCCAGTGTGCCACTGGTAAAAGACTGCCATGGTTAATAACTCATAAATAAAATCATAATAATATTTTGTTTTCTAATTTGCGTGAAATTATAAGCCAGTAAACGTTTAGCAAATTTCCTCAAAGAGAGTTGGCAACCCTATGTAAATCATCCATCAATGACATCAATCCATCCATCATCCCATCCATCTGTCTGCTCAAGTTTCAGAAAATCATTTTTCTATGGCTCAAGGCTCAAGTGCTCACTGCTGTATTCGTTTTATGTCACTCCACTCCGTTGATGGTTGATGAAATCTGTGATATTGGAAAGACTTCTAAATAAAAACAGCTTTACGTAGCAGAATTTTATTTAGGTAAGTCTAAAGTACTGCTAGATATTACTTCCTCTTTCTTAAAAACGTTCCCTATTTAGGGTCAATGACGTGATTGTTTACTATAAAGGCAACGCCTCTCGTTCTCTCACAGTTTCGTGCATTGTTTTGCTGTTCTCACGCGTAAGATGCACTTTTCCCGACCCGGTTTGTTGGCGAAACTGCAATTAACTAAGTCGTGGTCATTCGCCGTACAGTTAGATCGATTACGCGCTGGTTCAGTGGCAGACACTGGGTTGTGAGTCACGCATCTACGATTGATTTTCCGCGAATTTCCTCATCAATTTCACATAAAAGCGTCGCCTTCGAACGTAAATTACTTACTTTACTTACATGTTACCAAGTAAAAGTTAAGTGTTATAAACGATAGTGTATTATGGGAGCATCGAGGCTTATTCTAACACCTCCTTTGCGCTGGAGCGTGTGTTGAGCCAGCTTAGTGATGTTCCAGGCACTAGCATATGAATTGTCTACTACGTTCCTTGAAAAACAAAAGGTGAGCAGCCGAAACTTACAGTAAAGAACACAACAATTTTTACTGTTCAGAATAATTTTGTTTTAATTGCCTGTTAAAAAGTATTTTAACATTGTTACATTTATTTATATGCTTCTAAGAATATTAATTTCCATTGGCAATAATTTTGTAAAAAAAGTGTTGTGTTGCCATAGTTATTATTTTTTTGCATTAAATGGTTAAAATTGAAATAATTGTTGGTTGCCTCACACTGACCTTGCATGATGCCGATTAACTAAAGAGCAAAATTAATGTCTCCATGAGCCATGTATTGTAACCAACCTTTTGTTTGGTCTATACTTACATAGTTATAAATTGAAGTCTCTGCTCGCATCTGTCTATATATCCACCAACTCCTAAACCACGTAATTTTGATGCAGTTTTCACAATTAGTTAGATAATTTTTCACAGAAGGTTTATATATATAATAAAACTAATTGCATCCGTGTGAAGTGAGTAATGGGTGGCTAGATGTCTATAAATTAATGAATTATAATGTATAATAGGCGTCTTTAGTGAGTAACACTAAGTTTGTCTGTTACAAAGTCAATTCTTTTGCATTTAGGACCAGTTCAGAATGCAAATTCTATAACTGTCTTCACTTCCATGCAACTCCATCAGTTAAATAATCACTATACAAGATTATGTACAAGCCATTTATTTATTTTACTAGTCTTAAATTTGTACCATGATCCTACCATTAAATGAATAGGAGTTGGTACATTATTATAGAAGTGTATCCATTCACATTTTGTTATAGTCGTGATAGTTACCCAACTTAACAAATAAACACTACTTTTTTCATATGTATAATCAGTATTGGCTGCACATAGACATCAAGCTAATTTCTTTTAATTGTTTTCTCAAAGAATGCCTATTTTGTACCCTTTCCCAAGTCATAAAATTATGAATGCAGCTAAAATATACCAGCCTTGCAGTGGCTTATCAAAACAGCACCAGATGTAATGCATAGCTTAGTATAAGTCACTAGACAAACAGACCAAGAAATGATTTACAATGAATTCCCTACTCTTAGTTATTGTCTGGCCAATTTAGAACCACCCAATGAGTTCTTATGTGTCAATTATTTAACTGTTAATACTCTTAGATCTTCATTCAATACAATCTGCCATGACTCTACAAGCTGTCTGCCAATAAAAATCCTTAATCCCTATCTGCATAATGCAACCAGAAGCAGATTCAAGTTAAATGCTATACAGATTATTGCCAATTACAATGTTTTTAAATAATATTACATTCATATAACAAAACAACTTTATATACGTATTATACACACAGTTGCTGACATATTTAATAAAATTAAAGAGCATGTTCCTATTATTATGTTTCAAAAAATGTGTGTGTGTGTATTTGATTTTCATGTTTTTGTTGATTATTATAATCATTAAATTAATGATAACAGTCAACTGATTCCACTTGTTGAGTCAGAGGCCTCTGGACTAGCACCTGAATCACTCAAATGATCCGCTCGGGAGCATTGAATGTTTCACAAACTGTTATTTTTGCAAAGGTCACATACCTTTTGGAGATAGCCACTGAACGCACTGATCAAATTTTTGTCATACTTTCCCACTCATTTTATAAAAGTATAAAATTGTAATTTTTTTATATTTATTTGTTAAACAGATAGCATATTGATTGTAGCAGATAAAACTGAAAAATGTAGTCGATGAGTGTTCATTTTTTGCACCTGCTGTCGAGCATGTTAATTAAGCCAGGCAAAAATGCACCTGTCACTTAATGCTTGGACAAAAAATTGGTATGAGTTTAAGAAATTGTATGCAATTAATTGGTGCTATTTTTACCTTATTAAGAAGAGTACACAATAGCCGATACAGATGTTATTAATTTTCAATTATCACAATTTAAGCTTATCAACCCCGTAAGCCCTTGGTGTTGCTTGTGTCAGGCTGCCAGCCACCTTTTGTAATATAAAAAATAGCATGATACTGAGTGCCCTCTCTGCCATATGTGTTTTTAAAGTAACATTTATATGCGTGAAGGAGACATACTCTCAATATACTTGCTAAAGTGAGACAGATTTATTTTGGTATACATATTCCAAACTTAATGTGTGTCTATGCAATTTTTAATTTATGTAATTTAATTTAATTTTTATTTTATCAGTACATCCGCGCTTCAATTCTAAAAACCAGCTTCTGCTGAGACAATAAATAAAAACGAAGTTCACCATGGAAATTACGTCACATTTAAAAAAGGACTTATAGAGGAAACAAACTTTTGTCAGTGAGTTTGATGAGTTCAACGTCTTTAATATTGTTTAGCAAAAGACAGTTTGTCCTTTATTTATTATAGAGCCGTGTACATTAAATATTTTTTCAAAAAAAAATTTAAAAAAATTGTATATGTTGTACTTATGTACCCAGTTCAAAATAATCGGTTTTAGAATTTTTGTCTGTTTCACTGCTTGTGCGTGTGTGCACGCTAATCTCAGAAACGGCTTAACCGATATGAATGCGGTTTTCACTGATACATTGTAGCAGGCTTCCCGTAACATTTAGTGTGTGTTTCATTCTAATCGATTTAGAAACAAAAAAGTTACGTGCTATACCGAATACCACGCGTACGAAGTTGCGGGCTCAGCTAGTCCGACAATATTTTTTGTGCTATTTGCATCTACTTATCAACCTTTTAATATCCTATTGATGGAGAGTGAGTTTTCATTGTACATTATTGTTTTTTATGTTTAATTACGACAGGCAGGCTGACAGCTCACTCGATGGCAAATGGCTATTGTCGCCTATTAAGAGAAGAAACGCCATAGCCATCGACATTGCCATCTTTATAAGGTGAAGATAAGGAATTAGGAGTTACCTCCCTCATTGGCTCACAGAAACGCAATAGCACTCATGCTAATAGTAGAATGTAGGTTTTCTCGGCCGGTATCCATATGAGTTGTGGGTTTCCGGGATGATGGCCCAGGTCTGTTGGAAATTCTTCCAAACGTTTCGTCAACAACTGCGGTTGACATCCTCAGTGGTGTAGTCCGAGTTAGAAGAAAAAGTACATCACATCACTGCACTTCATTTCTGCACTTTTCGACTTCTCGAGCGAGACTGATTTGTCGACTGGAATGTGTCTATATTTAAATTTATATCCCCACCCCGTGGTTGAATTGGTGGGGTGTGGTCACTAGGAGAGGGGTTATAATGCCCTCTCTTTCTTTCATTATTATTATTATTCCTGCGTAGTGCCGGATACCAAATGTTGTGTAGCCTTAGATTTTCTTCCTTCCTGTTGAAATTATTTGGATGCTTGAAAATTTCAATGGCTTCCCGATTAAGGCGTGAGTGATAGTGTACCTCGGATGACAGAACTAATGTGTTTTTGAAAAGGATTTTATGATTGCCTTCAGAAAAGGCGTGTTCAGCTACTGCCGATTTTTCGGTTTCTCCTCTGCGACAGTTACCCTTGTGTTCTTTAATTCGGGTGTTAATGCTGCGTTTTGTGGTGCCGATGTATACTGCGCCACATTCACAAGGTATTTTATATACCCCTGTCGAGGATATTTTATATACCCTCCCATATACTCCTTTAATATATGGGAGGAATGCTCTGCCTTTATCTGGGTTTTTGTCTTCGGTATTAGTCCTGTTTCTCCTCGGTTTTATCGCTCGCTTAATTTCAGTGGGTGTGTATCCGTTGCACCGTAGAGTATGGCTTAAATGTTCCAGCTCTTTTTGTATCTGTGTTGGTTCGCAGACTCGTTTCGCTCTATCAACCAGCGTCTTAATCATAGCTCTTTTTTGTTGAGGGTGATGGTTGGAGTTTTTGTGTAAGTACCTATCTGTGTGGGTGGGCTTCCGGTAGACTTTATGTCCCAGGCTACCATCCTCGTTTTTAGAGACCAACACGTCCAGAAATGGGAGTGTGCCATTTTTCTCTGTTTCCATAGTGAATTGTATTCTTGGGTGGATGCTATTGATATGTTTAAGAAACATATTCAGTGCTTCCTGTCCGTGGCTCCATATTACAAATGTATCGTCTACGTATCGAAACCAGCATGAAGGTTTCTGAAATGCTGTTTCTAGAGCAAGTTTTTCAAACGATTCCATGTAGAAGTTGGCCACGACAGGGCTGAGCGGACTCCCCGTTGCCACACCATCTACTTGTTCGTAGAATTTATTATTCACTTGGAAATAGGTGGTGTTCAGAACATGTTTGTATAATGACACTATGTCTTCCGGAAAGATTAGGCTTAGCTTTTCAACTGTCTCTTTCACCGGGACCATTGTAAAAAGGGAAACGACGTCAAAGCTCACTAGAATATCCGTTGGTTTTATTGTCATGTTTTTAATCTTTTCTACGAAATGCGCCGAGTCTCTGATATGTGATGATGTCTTCCCGACAAAAGATAGCAGTTGCTTGGACAAGTACTTGGCTAAATTGTAGGTTGGTGCCCTGATAGCACTAACAATGGGTCGTAATGGTACTCCTGGCTTGTGTATTTTTGGTAGACCATAAAATCTTGGTGGAAGGGCTTCGCTGTCTCCTAGTGACCACACCCCACCAATTCAACCACGGGGTGGGGATATAAATTTAAGTTTAAATATAGACACATTCCAGTCGACAAATCAGTCTCGCTCGAGAAGTCAAAAAGTGCAGAAGTGAAGTGCAGTGATGTGATGTACTTTTTCTTCTAACTCGGACTACACCACTGAGGATGTCAACTGCAGTTGTTGACGAAACGTTTGGAAGAATTTCCAACAGACCTGGGCCATCATCCCGGAAACCCACAACGCACTCATGCTGTTATTTCACGGCGGTCACACATAACGTAACGGCTGCCCAAGTTATGAGTGAGAGATGCAGATAGTATTATCTAATTCGACGTAAGGCCATCTTTCGTATAATAAACACGCGATGCGCGTGTTGTGCTGTGAATGCGAAATCTGGAGAAAACGTTTCGGTAATGAATTATTGAAGCGAATTGGTTGAGCAGCGAAAGTCATGTTAGTGATCGCCCAGCAGTCGATAAGGTATCTCGCGAATCATACATTAGTCCGAGGTCGATTAGTTCTTTACGCACGTCTCGCGCGTGTGTATAGGGTTATGAGCATGAGCACGGGAAAAATGTCTTTCAAATGGAACAAAATGGTTAATATTCAATCCATTACAATTAAACGATTGGGTGAAGTTAGATTAGGATATCGTTTTTCGTAGGCAGAAGAGCAGGAAGATATGTTCTTTCTCTTTGTGTGTGTGTGTGTGTGTCTACTGTAGAACTGGGAACGATTTCACGTATCCCATCAGTTCCCCATGGCTGAAAAAAATATCGTTTCTCAAACTGGGATCGCGGTGATATTTAAGAAGACTCGCGAAACAAACATTTGGCTAACCCCATGTAAACAAAATTAATTATTGTGATGCAGCCAGCATTTGCTTTTATTTTTAAATTTTCTCCATTCATGATCTATTTTAGAACAAACAAAATATTTAACTGTTTTCATAAATGAAGTTTCCTGTATCTAGGGGGGGCCTTGATGTCTAGGGCAATTTTAACTCACATTAGTTAAATATGCGAGGAGTTGAGTCAGGTGTCTATTTAAAGACAGCTAGGGATCGTTTGCACGATACGGAGTTATCGACAGGTATACTCGTAAACAGTCTCGCACAGAATGTAGTCGTTGTTGCCTTAGCGGTCAATACAAAAGGGTATTGACTGCTAAGGCAAATATATAATATAAATTCTCAGTTCTAACGTCGAAATTAATTTGTGCTTCGAAACTCTGTTACGACACCAAAAAATAAAATAAAATGGAAACTACAAGCGGAGCCACCCGCCTAATTATTATACAAACTACCATCGGCTGCGACACAACTGTATTTAGTACCAAATGTCCATTGAATAAAGCTGAAACTCGCTTGTCGATCAGGTTGTGATCCGCGACAGAGATAATGGGACTATTGTGAAAAGTTTTGTTATTGTGGGAAACTCATCAGTGACATCGGCACAGCAATTAGACGCGAGTCCAATATTTGTCTTTCGATGGCGTGTGGCAGGTCTCCTGATCGAAACGTTTTTTCCAGTGCTCCCGTTTAGTGCCGCAGAGGGCGCCAACCATGTCGAAGAAGCCGGCCGCGCAGCCCACGCTGCACAAGGTGATAATGGTGGGCTCCGGTGGAGTGGGCAAGTCGGCTCTCACCCTCCAGTTCATGTACGACGAATTCGTCGAGGACTACGAGCCCACCAAGGCGGACAGCTACAGGAAAAAGGTGATGCCAAGGTTCCACTCGTTCGGTACAGGTTATGATAAATTAATAAATTGAACCTGAAAATAGTTTCTAACCTATCTTAATTGAAATGAACGCTTCGATTGAAATGAAATTTTTTTATTTTAAATTTTAATTTGAGTATTTTATAATATTGAAGAAAAAATATGAAAGCATTAGAAACAATAGGTAAGATAGATATTGATTTTAGGTTAAGATAGATATTGTGACTATATTCTATTATTGAAAACAAAATTTGTTAGTTTAACTGGTTTAATTTGTAAAAGTGGAGAAAAATGTAATGAAAATGTGTAGGTAAAAACAACTATAAATACAATCATGAGAGATGAATTTTGGCAGGAGCATATTGTAGATAGACCATTTTATAAACCTCGATTAATGTTAATTCATCGTAATGAATAACACAAATTAATTATAATTGCAAAAATACTGTTGAATTTGTCGAAGAGATTATGTCGGACGCTAGATGTAATTGCTCTTCAGGAAACTTGGTTACATGTAATTTGTACGTACTAACATAGACATAAGTAAAACTCTGGTTCGATAGATAGTTTATTATTATTAAATAATTAACAATGAAGTAAGGTTTATTTCTTTTGTGGATATTTAAATTTCGTAATCTGTATCAACTACAGAACAACTGTTTTGGTATAGCTTTCTCTGCTTTCGACTGGCGATGTGGTGTGTGTGGTGGACGTGCGGAGGCACCAAAAGAGTTACAACTGAATTTCACAAGTTAGATGTTCCCCATAAATCTCCGAAACCGTCCCTACAGATTTCAGTGAATATTTCAGCTTAAAATATAGGACGGTAAATAAATATACGCGGACGAACACGCAAGAAAAACTAGTTACATAAAAAAAAAAAAATTATGAGAAGTTACGAGTTTTGATTTCATCATCGATTGACATAGATGTTGTGATAACGAGATAATTTCGCAATACGATCGTTGACTGCGTATTATCTTAGTGAGAGGAAAAAATATTCGTCTAAATCAAGCAGACAGCTAAAATAGCACAATAAATGCACGTCAACATTCCGCAGGCTTGGTCGATTATGACGAAGGTCGCCAGATAACGCTGCGTTTTGTCTGAAACTGTGTTGACCTTAAGTTCACAACTGTGGCAGCTGGTTTGTTTAACAAACTACTCACTAAACTTAGTTTCTTTTTTTCCAGCATCCATACTTTAATGATTAGGCTGTCCTCCATCCTTTAGGACTTTAGGCGAATTATCTTCACATTTTTTTGTCGTACATAATCTACATAAATGGTGGTTTCAGGTGGTGCTGGATGGCGAAGAAGTGCAGATAGATATCCTAGACACGGCCGGACAGGAAGACTACGCCGCCATTAGGGATAACTACTTCCGGTCAGGCGAAGGTTTCCTGTGCGTCTTCTCCATTACGGAGCCGGAGAGTTTCGACGCTACACAAGAGTTCAGGTAGGTTCGGTATTAATGAGACCGAAAATTGTTAATGCCGCGGGATCCCGAAGGGTACATACATACGAGTATCTAAAACATCTCATATTGATGGTTAGTTGTAGTTTGTATGTCTACAACAGACTAAGAATTCCCGGGAATTCTCGTATATTGGAAAAATATGTAAGACTCATCGTCATCATCTTCATCTCAGCCATAGGACGTCCACTGCTGGACAATGGCCTCCTCCCTACTTTTCCAAAAGGACCAATCAAAAACAGCCTGGATCCACTTTCGATCCGCGGCGCTTATCAGGTCGTCTGTCCACCTTGTAGGTGGACGTTCTACGCTGTGCTTGCCGGTCTGTGGCCTCCACTCGCGAACCTTCCGGCCCCCCACTGACACTTCACTGACACTTCACTGACACTGGGTTATATCAGTAACTATCGTTCATCTAGGGATCTCCTCATTCCTGTTTCGATCTCGCAGTGTAAGTCCGAGCATAGTCCTCTCTATAGCTCGTTGAGCGACGTTAAACTTTTCTACGGAGCCCGGAGCTAGTGATCACGTTTCAGCGCCATTTGCCACTGGCAAAACACATTGGTCGAAAACTTTTGTTTTAAGACAATTTTGGACGTGAAGAAGTCTCGGAGCTTCCCGAACGCTGCCCTTTCGAGTTGGATTCGACGATTGACCTCCTATGAATTATCACACCGTGGGGTACCCGAAGCTTAGAATAGTATTCCTCCATCTCAGCCCGTGGGTGCCGTAGAAATCGGCTTAGGAAAAAATCGCCAAATGAGTAGCAGCAGCAGCCCCTGCGGACAATTATATTAAACTGCGCTCGCCAACCCGCCTGCCAAGCGTGGCGAATACGGACAAAAATCCCCTATGACCATATTAACACGATCAGGTCCCGAGTTCCCGGCGGCCTAGCTATTCCTAGCTCCGGTAGCGGCCAAGGTAATGGCGGGGCAGGGGGTGCTAAGATGTAAGGCTATGTTCGATCTTAACGTCAACCCACACCAAGACCCGACGCTGCGTGCACACTTTAAGACAGAATTTCAATATAGAACTAAATCACTACACAAATAGGTATACAGTTCATTTGATACATCTGCGTATCGCGCGTTACTTACAACAACATTACTTCTTACATATTGGATTAGTAGTCCCGGTGATTGATTGCACAGTTGTCATATTTCAGGGAACAGATCCTCCGCGTGAAGAGCGACGAGAACATCCCGTTCCTGTTGGTGGGGAACAAGTCGGACCTGGCTGAGAAGCGCCGGGTGCCGTTGGAGGCCTGCCGGGAGCGGGCCACCCATTGGCAGGTCCCGTACGTGGAGACGTCTGCCAAAACGCGCGACAACGTCGACAAGGTAGGTACCACTTCCCTTTGTATGTCTTTTCTTATCCCATTGTGCTCGTGTTGTCCAGTCCGAGGGTGACGGTCGCCTCTGCCCGCAGGTGTTCTTCGACCTGATGCGAGAGATCCGCTCGCGCAAGTCTGACGACAGCCGCACCACCAACGGAGACCTCAAGGGCAAGGGCAAGCGGAGGAAAATCAAGTGCTCGATCTTGTAGGACTGTGTCAACGCATCACTACGACTCTGCCACCGGAAACGGACAGTTGAATGAAAAGATAGCTTTAGAGGCTGCGGACTAATATCCCGACGCCCCGGATCAACTCGTTCAAGTATTCGCGATGACTTTTTACCTTTTTTACGAACTTTAGAGCGTCTGGCGCCAATTAGGGCCCACTTCCAGGGAATGGGCCGCGCTTAGAAGCTAGCGAGTAACCATGTGACAAAGTGAAACGGCCGGGCTCGGGGGCGTTGGACTGCACGCGATCGCGCAACGTCCGTTGGTTGCGGACGAAACTGTTATTTATTGTTATAGTAGAAAGTTTTGCGCTTACAAGTGTATTACTGTATTTTGATACAGAGGTCCAGGGCCCTGTACGCTCTGTATTCATTATTTGATATTTGATTGCGTCACAGCGACATATGTATGTACATCTGTCGTTTGTAAATTAAAATATGCTTTCAGTTTATTCCAAAATTTTCTCTCTCATATCTATAACAGTTGTCAATATTGCGAACACAGTTAAAGATATTGGTTCCTGGTTAAAATTTGTATCCTGATAGAATATTTTTTTATTGAAACATATTTTGCCATCTTAAGATGAAAAACAATAACATAGTTGAGAAATATTAAGAATAAAAATTTTGTTTTGTTTAATGATTAGATTTTGTTTAATATATTTACATTTTGTACAATCACAATGTCTCGTAAATTATAATGCCAATTCAAGCATTATCCACTTGAAGACTTTAAGTATATTTACGCTTACTTAAAATCTTCTCTTAATAATTTTTTTTAACTTAAGTCAGTTTCTATTCAAAGACGGCTGGACGCTCTTTCTATGAACTCGTCGGTAAACACAGTTCAATCTCGCTAGTTAATGTCAAATAAATGTATAAGCACAGTCTAACCATACGGGCGACGCTCAACGCTAGGCGTTGCTCTACGCAAGTACATTCGTTGCCTGACTGTATGACGTAAGTGTGGCTAGACTGTGGTATAAGGGTATAGTATTTATTAAATGAATTATTGTGTAATGAGAAAGAGATTCCACGCACCAGATCAAACTTATAAACATTTTCAGATTTGCATCTTTATCGGAACTTCAGTCCTATCAATCACTACGCTTACGACTGTGAGGCGAATTTTGAAATTTTGCAAAACGCTAGCATAATTCTCCATAATATTAAGCTTTAATTGTCATGTAGATCGTTGAAATTGGTTCCACAATGTGGTTTTCTATTTGAGTGAGTGAGACGGATAGAGTGATTGGTTTGCGACAGCGAAGAATGCTCACAATGGCAACATTGAAGTCGTGTCATTCGCAATTTTGCATTTTTTTATAATAACTGTGTAAATGTTTGTTAAATGAACTGCTGTAGCGATATGAGTTTGTTCACGGTCGCATTGGCAGAGTGAAAGTGTTTTTTTTGTTTACTTGGTCCTAGAACTTTAGAGTTAATTGTGAATCTCGTCGTCGAATATCTGCCACTTGTACACTGAAACGAGCTTTTCAATTAAGGGTACAATCGGTACTCTGTTTTGTCTAATTTGTATTTGTCACTATCACTAGGGACCTAGCTAGTGCATACTGCATAGCATAAAACTTGTCAGCAAGTTTATAATCGACAGTACTATAATATTGGATATGTGAGTGTATATTGAATGTGAAATTAAATTATGTATTAGTATTTAGCCATTTTAAGTACCACATTTTATGATTATATGATATATATATATATAATAATAGTATCGACTGTATAATACCGGCCCGTATTTTTTTAATCAAGAATACATTAATTTTAATAATATCTTTTGTAATTATAAATAAATAAGAAAGAAATTTATCGTAACTATTGTGCTATCATCAATTGTAAAAAGTGTTCACGAAATGAAATATACTGATAAAAATAGTTAACCGTGTCAATAGTTGGTTATTTTGCTGTATTTCGTAATAATTTGATTAGATTTGGGGGTAATTTGTATTAATGAATTATTATACGATCTTTTTGTGTAAATGTTGCTTCGTCCCCAATTGTACGTGCGATTGTGTCGTGTCTTTTCCCCGGCTATACTTGTGCTGTGACAATACTCAGTCGAGGACAAGTTGGGCCATCATTAAGTCGGAGTTTCATTGTACAATCGAATATAAAACAACATAATTTTTACTTGTTAGATAAACTATACCTATATATCGATTATTTGTAATGTTTTTTTAAAAAGAAACTCGCGACTCAATGAGAGTAACCCGGCTGTTGAGGGTTTTCTATAGATTAGTTAAAACTAGGCAATGCAGTACCGTGTATGACGGTTACTCAATATTATGTTCATGGGATTGCATTCTCTAGTTGACACATTGACACAAATGCGAATGGAGACAAGCTGAAATATAAGATTTGCAAACTAGCCTGTGTGTGGTTTTTATTATCGCCGCTTGCCCTCACTGGGATTGTTGAAACCGGCAGATATTCTTGGCGTTGGTGCGTGAAATGTCTCGTGCTAAGGAGAACCTTCCCCCGGGAGACCACCTCGAGGAGCACCGGCGGAGGACGTGTGCGAAACCGTGCTGCATACTTGTATAGGGCGAATGGGACCTGCCGTTTCGAATGTACCCTGTGTGCCTTCAAATTGAAAGATCTAATTACTGTAATATATTTTTGGTTTGAATTTGAAGCGAAAGTATTTTTCATTCGGACCTGTTCTCACCGTTCGCGACCATTTGCACTCATCAGTTTGTCAAGTGGCATGCAGCTTACGCAACAGCACACATGCTTATTTCACAGTGGCCTCTTGTGTAAAAGAGTAGTTACTGCCGCCAGACGAGCTGATGTGTGCAGCGCCATCTTCTGACCTCTCTGGTAACCATATTGTAATGTGAGTTGTCACTCTAAGTAATTGCTCGTCATTGCAAGAAAACTAACTCCCAAGCTTCTTACTTAATTATGAAAAAGATATTGAAAGGCGAGATTCCATTGCTCAGAATGGAAAACGCAGTACCGCCTCTCGCGACGCTCGTTCCCGTGGAACTTGATTTTTTTTATGAGACATACCGTTCTCATAAAAAAAATCATTAAAATGGGTCACGTTACATTGAAGAATGTTTTCATGTGGTATGTACCCTACGCACATTTTGCGGCGCTACCGCAGGCATTATAAATGATAGCTGAGCGAAGTCGGCATTACGGTTATTGGCTGTTTAGCAAGAAGCCCGGATGTGAATCCCATAGAACACTTATGGGATGAGTTGAAGAGACGAGTCAGAGCGAGAAATCCCACTCCGGAGATGCTTGGCCAGTTTAAAACTGCTATACAAGAAGAGTGGGAATAACAACCCACAATATAAGATTGTGAGTCTCATCCGTTCCACGAGGAACTGCATGGAAGCAGTCATTAGAGCCCAGAGAGGAAATAAGAGATACTGAATAAAAACATTGTACGATCCATATCCTACATTAAGCAGTTTTGGGGTTTTTAAGGAGTCGGCGTCTGGGATACCGATAAATCAAGTATCATTAAATCAGGTTAATCAAGTAAAAGATGTAGTCAATCAAGGACGCTACATCCTTTATGGTCCTTCGAGCCGGATTAACTTGTTTAACTTTGTTTCTAACATTTTACAAATTGTTCTTAAGGGTAAAAATATATCTGAAAGAAATTTAATTTGAAACATTGATATTCGTTAAACGATACCTTATAATATCCGCAATTTACTGGCTTTTATTTTTTTGTTTAACGTAAAAAAAAATACATAAAACTCATGCTAAACCAAACTTCAGAGGTGTTTCGATTTTTTAGTTGAGAAGTGGATTCTTAGGTACTTATAGGGAAAACGAACAGCACAAATAAACTGAAAGCACTACTGGCTATATAGAAATCAAATTGAAAAAGTCAAATCAAAAGAATAGACAGACGGTGTGATAAATAACGTAAATCTATACTTCAATACTAAAAAAGATTTGTAGGTATGTATGTCTGTTTGTAATGAATAAACTCAAAAACTACTATACCGATTTTAAAAATTCTTTCGCCTATAGAAAGCTATGTTATCAGCGAGTAACATAGGTAACTCATCCTCCCCCATCTCCTTCCTTTTACCCCCCTCTATTCAAATGTATGTAATGAATAAACTCAAAACTACTAGAAAGCAACATTATCAACAAGTAACATAGCCTCTTCATCCCCCCCCTTTACCCCCTCCATACAAATGTATATTTATAATGAACAAACTAAGACTACTGGATCGATTTTAAAAATTCTCCCCACCTCCTCCCTCCATACAAAATTGCCGTTTTCCACGAACAATATTCTATAAAGAGACGCGAAATCACGTGCAACAGCTAGTTGGTTATAAACATGATTTCTTCACTCTATGGTAAACTGTAGATACTGTGATGCGATTAATTCGTTTTCCTATTCACACATTTTAGCTCTGCCGGGTGTGTGAGAGAGAGGTGAAACGCATTGGAGGCACAGAACCTCTTAAGGTATTCACTAATATGTTTTAACGTACAATGTGTACATGAAACCCTACTAATTCAAACACAATAACATAAGGCGCATCGAATTTGAAATTTATAGAAGAATAGCTGTGCCTGCTACTTCGTACAACGCGTTGCAACGGTGGCGCCAGGTGATAAATTATCCGTGTGCCAAATTTGGTCCATTGAAACTTTCGCATTTATAATATTATTAGGACGCGTTAATGCTTTTTTTGCTAAACGGTCAGAACAATACACGCGGAGGCATAAAAAAAATCAGTTATGTTTAGAAAGAGACTCATAAATTGAACAGACACAGCACCAGAATGGAACTGCTTACATGCTACATGTGTCGAGTGTTTTTCCTAAGAAAGTTAATAAATCAAGGGATTTCATTTATTTAATTAAATTATAAATAAACTAAAAGAAATTCATGATAGCGCACGGTGACATCGTGCTGCCAAAAATTAAAAGTTAAATTTATATAACAAACGTTTATTTTGTACACGAAAGAGTCCAGTGAATAATGGCTAAAGCTGACAGTGGTGGCCGCAGCCGGCCGGGCAGAGCCGGTGCTGTTTCAGCCACAGGCGCACGTGGTGCAGATGGCCGCCGTGAGCGCAGCCCTGGCACCAGGCGTAGAGGCCGCGCACGAGGCGGTGGCACACCGAGCATAGCGCCGGGGGCGGCGCGGGCGCACAGCGCTCGCAGGGCGCGTGAGGGCGTGCGCGGCGTCCGCAGCGGCCGCAGCACAGCACCACGCCGCTCGACTGCTGCGACAGCGCCGCGCAGCGCACCACCTCCGCGGCCGCGTTCCACAGCCGGTGACGCTGTAGCAGCTCGATGTAGCCCGCCAGCCACTGCTCCTGCACGGGTTCCTCCACGTGCGCGCACAGCTCCGCGCGGAACTCCTGCAACACCACCATCACCAGTGCCGCCGTCTGCACGTCGCCCAGCTCCGCATGCTGCCGCAGCGCGAGCGCCAGCAGCGGCGCCGTGTCCAGCGCCCGCCGCGACCCGGAAGCCCCGCCTTCCACCACCTCCTTCGGTTTCATATCATTTACTAAATTTCGGCACGTAAAGATATTATTCTGATTGTCGTAAAAGTCGTATCATAGAATAGAGCACTTACTGCATTCGAAGATGTATAGTGTGCGAAGGCCTTGTGGTGTGTGGGCGAGGGCAGATGCGGGGCGGCGGCGGAGGGGGCGGCCGAGGCAGGCGCGGAGTCCGCCGAGGAGCCGGTGGAAGAGGCTGACGTGTCGGACGCATCGGCTGCGGAGCCGTCGGGCGCCTCGCGGTCGTCCAGGTCGGGCGGGGGCGCGGGCGGCGTGCGGGGCGTGTGCGGGGCTGCCGGTGGCGTGTGAGGCGCGGGAGGGGCGGCGCGCAGCGGGAACGCTTCCTCGGGAAGCGTCCAGTCGGCGGCGTCTACGTCCACGTAGTGAGCGGTCGCGGCCGACACCCAGCCGGTGGCGAATTTAGCCGGCGGGATGTAGATGCTGTGCGTGGGTAGGCCGAGCACGCCGCTGTTGTGGAACTGGTTCTCGGGCCACTCTTCCACCTCGTCGACGGGATCGTCGGGGGGCGGCGCGAGGTGGGCGAGCGGCGGGGCGCGAGCGGGCGGAGGGACTGCGCTAGGTGGCGCCGGCTCGGGCGGAGGCGGCGGGCGCGCGTCGGCAGCCCGCGCCGCGCACACTGCCCCGACCACGTCCCAGACGTGGGCGACGACGTGTCGGCCGTGCGCGCGTGCCACGGCCGCGTTGTGCTCGGCGAGCAGATGTGGCGCGTCACCGCAGATGCGATACTCCAGAGCGCAGGCCACCGCGGGCGGCGCCGGCGTCCGGCAGCGGTAGAGCACGGAGCCCGCGCCTCCCGCGAACGCTAGCTCCAGTGCCGCCTGCGCCGTCGCCGATAGTGCGCCCGCGCGCGGCTGCTTGCGACTGAGTCACAATAGAATGGAACTCGTCATCTACGTGCATATCGTTTAGTTAACGCTGAACAAGTAGGGAACTCACCCGAGTGCGGGCAGATGGCGATCGCAGGTGGCGTCGGGGGGTGCGGGCTGAGCGGGCAGCGCGGGCAGGGGGCGATCGGGCAGCGCGTAGGCGAGGTGGCCCCGTGCGGACACGCACACGGCCTGCGGGTTGGCCCACAGCACCGGGTGCGCCGCCTCCGTGAACCGGTGTCGGTACAGGCTGCAGTCGCGGCTCGTGGACAGGAAGGCGTGCGGCGAGGCCTGCCACGCGATAGCCGTGGTCACGTCGCGGTGCTCCGCGAACGTCGCCAGCGGCACGTGGGGCCTCCGCACGTCCCACACGTGCACCGCGCAGTCCAGCACGAGAGCGCATGACGCCACCTGGTACTTCCTCTGCGGCCGCCATTTCACGTGGCCCACAGATGCGATCGTGTGTATCGTGTACTCGGGTGTTGGCTTGCTCTGTACGTCCCACACCTTGATCGTCTTGTCCCTGGACGCGGTGGCCAGCCACGGCACGTCCGGGTGCCAGTCACACGCAAACACGGGTCCCGAGTGAGCCGTGAAGTGATGCAGACAGCGCTCGTGCCGCCGCACGTCCCACACTTGGACTCCGCCGTTCTCGGACACGGCCGCGAACGTATGTGCCTGGTGCGGGCTGAACTGCACGTCCCGGATGGACTCTGTATTGCTGCACACACATGCCCCACTCTCAGTAAAAGTACACTGAGTTTACGAGACTGATTATGGCGTCTCACTTACCTGATAAACGTTCTGGCAACTTCCTTCATGCGTAGATCGAAGCACTTCATCATGCCATCCTGGGATCCGGAGATCAGCAACGCCGGATCCGTCAAATGGAAACTCACCTGTGTAACGGAATAAACCTCATTACTTATTGATTTATATTTACCGTCATTAGATGTCTTCTTTTAATAAATCTTTATTTTTGATAAATTTCTGACATCAGACCTTGTTAACGGTCCTCTTGTGATCGGAGAAAACATGCTCCTGTTTGGAGCGTCCCGACCTACCGAGGTTCCATACTACTACGGCGCCATTTGTCGCCGCCGTCGCCAGAGTATTCTCTATAAAGACATGTTTGTTTAATTGAAAAAAGAATTTATTTATGGTCAACCACATAGTTGCCGAGTCAAAGAAAACAAAAAAAATGTCTTATTTGCGTTCACTGCACACAATTCATTTATAAAACTAAACAAAGTACATATTGCTTTTACACACTTAGCCCCTATGATTAGACCTTAACAGATTTTTCAGATATATTTATTTATATAAATAATTTTGTTATTAAATTAAATTTTACATTTTTCAATAAGCAATAAAAAGTTATTGAAAAAATCAAATTAATAATCGTTTTTTATAACAATAATATTTATAACAATAATTTACATCTAATAAATAAAAAAATCATTATATTTCTATACTAACAGTGTTAAATGTTTGCTGAGAAAATATAGATGTCGCTCACGCGATTTAAAACACGCAATACCATGTTTTAAATCGCACCACTACCCGACTATCAATTCTATTGCTGCGAAATTCTGAGAAATCTAGCAAAACTCAACTGAAGGCAAATAGGAATGTGTCTTGAGTCCATTAAAACTAAGAATAAAATCTCTTAAGGAGTTGAAAAATGTGTGTAGTTGTATTGCAACCAATGGGACCTACTGTGAAGGAGATAAAAATATTTTAATAAATAAATCATATTTTGACCCATGAGCATTCGCCTTGTGTAAAATTTCAGATTGAATTTTAAGCATTTAGTCTAGTTGATTCCACAATGTCAAAAAAGCAGTCGTTGTGTTGACCGCGGCAATATTTAATTGATATTTATCTAAAAAAAAAAACTAAGAAACTATATTATTAGTGTGATGAAGTATTTCAAAACTATACAGTTGGTGCACTGCAATGCACGGTTCTCCTCCCTCAGGTTACATTACAGGCGAATGCTCACAGTGAGGGAGTGCTTTTAGAAAATTTTGTATTATTATGATGCAAAAGTTGTATTTATTCATTTAAGATACACCAACAGTATACATGTTACACATTTACAATACAATGAATCACAGCGCATCTCGGCCGACATGTATGCCAAATACAGCATTAACTATAAGAACAGTAACAAAACATTTCACTATCAACTCAAGAAGTGTCTGAGAAGACATCGAGGTCCCCCACGCGGCTGTTAAAGTCATTGTATGTGCATATTTTTGTTTATAGTTTGGTTGACTGGTCATGTAAAAAATAGTTGTACTGATAGGCACATTTATCAAATTCTCCTCTGACCACTTGGTTGGCAAATTGGTTCGAGGATCGGAAACGCTCATCTCAAATTATAATACATTTGGTGTTATAGATGTCTTGAATGTGATTCTTTTAAATAAATTTAAATCACTATAATCAGAAAGTAGTTTACTATTAATGATACAGCGTTTTACAGTTATTTGGGCAGTCCCTTACAAAATACCACCATAAAATAATGGTATGCGTGCTGTTGTGTTCAGTGAGTAAGGGATGTCAGAGCCCATTTCCCTATTCCTATCCTTAATCTTACCACGGTTGGCAGTGCACTTGCAGCACCTGTGGCGTTGCTTGTGTTATAGGCTACAGTAGCCACCTACCATTGAGTGGACCGTCAGCCTGTCTATCGAGCTTAACAAAAAAAGTAATTCTTTTCATTGCTGAAGGTCATCTCCTCCTTGTAATGGCTTGGTTATTAAAAGTAAACATTAATAAAATTATTTTTTCACACTTTGGACATAATTAAGTTATTTTGTCACTTCCATTGTGAACGAGCACTGTGCTTACTCAATTCCTAAGTATTTTAACTTTGAATGAACTTAAATTTAAGATAAATTGTAACAATTAAAATGTTTTATTAGAATATGTATGTAGGTATACCTATTGGCAGTATAGTTATGACTAATACAAAATTAGAGCACATCCGCCCATCCTGTTGTGGGTTTTTTAGCTGTTCTCATTTATAGTACCCACTAGTTTAGATTATATCGTGCCTTACATATTATATGTAACTAAAGTATAAAGAAATTTTTCATACCCTCAATGGTGCTCCATGCCACATCGATTGATGAGAAATTAAGGTTTAAATTTTTCCCTACACGCAGATTGCAAACTTCGGAAAATTCATTTTCACTTATAGAAAATACTTTGAACACTGGAAAAATAAGGAGGTAGGTTAATATCCAAATTGTGATTAATGGTCTATATCCAAATTGTGATTAATCCAAATTGTGATTGGTGGTCTAATAAAGATAGTTACCATTTCGTCCTGCGATAACAACCTGTGTGCAGTCTTTATTGAGTGCTAAGGCGTTTGCGGGCCCTTCTTGGGACACGCAAATTGTGTTAGACGGTATCATTGTAAAAACTTCTCAACTAAACAAAATAACACGTCGTTGTACATATTTCGGCTTTAACTTTGATAATGTCAACAAACATAACAAAGAAAAAGAAATAAAAACAGTAGGCATAATACAATATCATAGGTTTTGAGATCACAATCACATCACACTTTAAATCAAAACACAGTTGAAATATAATTTGATACGCAAAATTCGTTTTGCTATCTAACTAGGTTATATGTAATTTGAGCTCTTATCTATTAGTATTAATTAATAAAACAAAATGCACAATTTTTGTTTTGATTTATCTAATAATAATAAATAACCTCGTTTCGCTATATATAACAAA
This sequence comes from Bembecia ichneumoniformis, assembly GCA_910589475.2. Lineage (NCBI taxonomy): Eukaryota > Metazoa > Arthropoda > Insecta > Lepidoptera > Sesiidae > Bembecia > Bembecia ichneumoniformis. Next base: position 18,570,916 of record OU342532.1, read on the forward strand.
TAAACATAGGTTTGACAGCTCGAATTTGATATACAATTATCAACTTTATGCGTACTTCTATAAAGACGAACTTTATTTTGTGGAGTAAAAAGCTGTAGTTTCATATTAGTCTTGAAGTTCTTGGTTACAAAATATATAACTAACTTTAAACGAGTTCTCTGCTCTGTATTATTATACTCTTTGGCTAATTAAACTAAAGGTAACAGAAAAATATAAAAAAAATAAAATTATTCACTATTCTCTTTCCAATTTAATTTGGTAAGAAAAATAATTATGAACATTAAAAAACTTTTTGGCATTAAAATTTTTTTTCATAATTTCTGATTTTATCAAAAATCAAATAACTATCTACATTTCAAATAATATACAAATTATAAGTTATTATAACTTATAAAGTATAGATGAGGTAATCCTAAACTATATATTTAAAGTACCTACTTAACAAGTTTAACTTTAACGTTTTACAAATTTTGGTACCTATTATTCTTACTTTACAACTTGCTAAAATGTCTTTCTTTTCCAACAGGAATCTGTTGGGAAAACTGTTCCAACAGAATTCTCAAATAATACTCAACAACTATGACATTCCTATGACTATGATATTTGTGGTATTTGTGTGTGAGACGCAATGATAACATTTGTACAAGAGAGGAAGCAGTTGCGCCGTATTGCTTATTCGGATTTCGCAATTGTACCTATATGCGCAAACGAAAGACCCCTGCTCAAGGTGAGAGCCCAAGAAGATTTGCGGTGATTATACGTGTAGACATGCATGACCGAGCACTTTATCGATGATCCACCCTGAGCCTGACTGATTGCGTTACTGAAAGTTTGCGTTTACTTTCAGTAACTTCAGGTGCGAATAGATTAAAGTCGTCCAAGTCCATTACGCGGATAGACTTATCTCTTTCGGTCTACTCTCGCTAGAAGACAGGCGGCTGGTTGCAGACTTGAAGCTTCTATTCGATGTGGTCAACTCTGCAATAGATTGCCCATATCTAACCGAGCGAATAGGATTGCGCGCAAGTGCGGCTCATACAAGGCGGAAATGTCTTTTGGATATTGGAAATGCGCATAGTAACTACGCCAGGAGCTCAGTGGCTCTAGCTACTCTGTGGCTCTAGCAAAGCATGAGTTTACGATACTCATGGAAGTAATAAGTACTATATGACGATACTACACTCGCTAGCGAGAGCGTAAAACATTTATATGGAAAATTGATAATTTGACATTGACAGTTCACGATTATGTTAAACGCATATATGCGTCCAAAGCATCCAATGGGCTAACCTAGTATTAAATTTCTCTACAGAAGTACAGGCCACTTTAAAGAAGAAGATTATAATGATTGTACTTTATTTTATTACTAGCTGGTGGCCGCGACTTCATCAGCGTTGAAAAATGAAAAATATAAATTAGTAACATAACGCTTGCGTCATTTGCGACTGCATCAAGCGAGTCCCGTCGTTCGCGTCGCGTTGGTGCGAGACTTCTTCAATTTATTTTCTCCCGCGTATTTTTTTATTTAAGATATTCATTGAAATCAAATGATGTCAGGGGCAATATTGGATAGGCACGGGCCTTATTTATTTGGATAAAGATTAATATCATGCTTATAAAAACACCTTCGCTAATAATGCATTATTTTAGAACAAATTTGATACCATAAAAAAGGTTATAATGAGCCAACCTTAAAAGATAGACATATGCGGTCGAGGCCTTTTTTTAGAACTTTTAAAGGGGAACAATTCCGTCGTACATTATTTTTATGTAACTTTAACCGTTTACGCAGCGCACGCAACGGAAGGTCTCAAAAGGGATAAATTTTCCCGAATCTGCAACATTTTTCTTTGAAGCTCCGCTCCTATTGGTCGTAGCGTGATGTCATATAGCCTATAGCCATCCTCGATAAATGGACTATCCAACACAAAAAGAATTTTTCAATTCGAACCAGTAATTCCTGAGATTAACGCGTTCAAGCAAACAAACAAACTCTTCAGCTTTATAATATTAGTATAGATTATTCGTGGAAAACAGCAATGTTTTCAGCGAGCCTATGTTACTCGCTGATAATGTAAGCTTTCTATAGGTGAAAGAATTTTTAAAATCGATCCAGTAGTTTTTGAGTTTATTAATTACAAACATACATACAACATAATATGTATATACATACATATGTTCAAATTTTTTCTCTTTATAATATTATTATTATTACTAGTACTAATATGGAATAGATTATAGATTATCCTGTCTGCGTACTTTTTGAAAATATAGTATTCTGTGGTACTCTGGTACGAATTATAATTTTAAAAACATAGTGACACAGAGTAGAGTGATATATACTGATAACCTCAGATTAAATACATGAATCCAAAGTGATTATTTATATCACATTTTGACATTTATATTTATATTCATATTCTCTTTGCATGAATCTCGTTTACGCACGTAATATTTTTCTTTACTTACTTTTCATTTTAAATAATTAATAAATAATTGCATAAATACCAAAATAATATTAAAATGAAGTTTTATATTCCGTAAACAAATTTTTTATTATATTATGTTTTTAATTGCACTACGCATGTAATACGAGTTTTTTTCATTCTGCTATCATCTGAACAACTCGATAATGGATAGCGGGGACAGGATTCTGGTAGCAGCTGGATTAACTGCGGCTGTAGTAGTCGGAGCTTTCGTCCTGTGGGGTCCAGGCGGAGCTCCACGGGTGAGGAAGCGTCGAGGACAAATCGCTGGTCTTCAGAATCTGGGACGAACGTGTTTCTTGAACACGTTACTTCAAGCGCTAGCTGCATGCCCCATTTTCATCGAGTGGCTTAAAAAGTATGCAAAGGCAGACGGTCACAACAGCATGATAACCACACTGTATACTGTTATTGATGGTTTGTATGAGATTGTTTTCTTTTTGTTAGAAAAATAAAAGTTTTGTTTTTGTCATAATGAATATTAATTTAGGTGAATCTACTATAATTGTGAATTAATTAATTTCATATTTGGTCTGAATGTAATTTTACCAAAACTCTGCTACATAACTTAAATAATACTGAATGCAACAGAATGTCAATGAACAGAAAGAAAGAGCATGTTACACTCATCAAATTTTAGTATTATCCTTCATTTCAACATTTATGTATTTAAGCTCTTCTTTCTGCAATCAAATGTTTAGGAAGCACTGCTTCAATGTACTTACATATTTTTTATAATTGCAACTGACCATCATGATGGTAGGGCAAGCTGTCTATAGTGATAAAACTGTAAGTCTGTTGGTAAACCCTCTATTTGCAGAAGAGCACTGAAGTAACACCATGTGTGCAATTGTATTTGGCAGAATGCCAATCACTATTCTTACCATAACATGCTCTGCTGATTACTTATTATTTTCATCAAGTGGACAAGTGGATGATGAAAAATACAATATATTATTCATGTGCAAGGATATATGAGCACAAACTATGTTACTTGGATTCTTATTAAAGCAGCAATTGAACACCATTAAACACCACTTCTGATTGGATGTTTTATAAAAAGAAATTGTAGTTGTTACATGCTTTAACTTCTAGTTGTAAATGGCACTCATGAGTCTGCTCGCGGCACTCCTGTGTGTCCACTGGGCGTGTTGCAAGCGCTGAGAGCTGCTGGGTGGGTGGTGCCAGCAGATCAGCAGGACGCACATGAGCTACTGCATGTTCTGCTGTCTTGCATCGAAGAAGAGATTAATGCTCTTTCTAAGAAGGTACAAAGCTAATATTGCTTTTCTTTATTCTTCAGTTAGCCTAGATTAGGCCTATATAGTATTCCATAGTGCTGCTCTCACCTCGGGGCTGTTGCACCAGAATAGCAGCTATAATAGGGTATTTTCCAAAAAGTGTTTTCTTTAAATTTAATTATTGATCAATTTTAAGCTATTAATTTTTTGTTTTACATAAATAATAACAGACAGAACACAAATGACGACGTATGGACGATTTTTTCTATGTTTTATTATTTTATTTTATTTTAATAATTTATTTCAGTACAATTTTACAATTAATTACAAGCTTAATTACACATTTTATTAGTGGATGCAAATTATTTTTACTTATCCGCTTAGCTTTAGCTTATAATTGAGCAATAATAATTAATGTGTTTAACTTATCCAATTTGGTGACTGAATTGGTACTACAAAATATGTATACCATATTAACAACTACTGTGCACAATAAGGTGGTTTGTCCGCCTGCCTGCCACCCTTTAAAAAAAATTAGTGTTAAAAAACACTACTCCCACCTAACTTGTACTTTTTTTATGAAAATGAATTCACCAAAACAATAACACACATGTTATTTCACAGTGGTTTTCTGTGGTAATAATATCCAATTTGGTGTGTCACAGCCGGGCTGCCTTTCCGACGCTTTAGGTCTGGGCGGCGGCGCTCGAGCATGGTCCGCACTGGCCTCACCTGCGTCTCCGCCTGCGCTTACACAGTCTCTGCGTGCCGATTCCACTCCACCTACACCTAGCGCCTTGGCTGTCCGCCCTGCGTCCGCTGCGCCCGGCGACGAGCCTGACTTGGCGGAGCCCGAGCCGGCTCCGCGCTTGTCCAAGGGCGTGTCGCGCTCTCTGTGTCATCTGAGTTCGATGGGACGACGTTGGGTGGCGGCTGCGCCGGCGCGGGCTCCTCCGACGCCGCCTTTCCGCGGCACGCTGGCCTCGCGGCTTCAGTGCACCGTTTGTGAAAACAAGAGCCCCATTCGCTACGATAAGTTCGACAGTGTTTCTCTGTCGATGGCAAACGCCAGCATCGGCCTCACCGGCTCTTTCAGTCTGCCCGGCTTGTTGCGCGCTTTCACGGCTCCCGAGATGGTTCGCGGCGTGCGTTGCACGAAATGCAGCCCGGGCCCACCGCCCGCCGAGCCTGCCTCAGAAACTGCTCCAGGCTACACCAAGCACATTCGCACCGTTAGCTTCGGGAAGTTGCCGGCGTGCCTGTGTTTGCACGTTGCCCGAGTGGAATGGGCAGGCGGAGGGCTGGCCAAACGCGGCGAGCACGTGGCCTTCCCGGAGATGCTCTCGATGGCTCCATACTCCACCGTGCAGCCGCCCAAGACAGAGTTAGTGTCGCTAATGACGGCCACGGGCCGATTGCGCGGGGGGTTGAGTGCGCTAAATGCGGCCGCAGCCGCTACAGCGAATAGTGAGCGCGCGCCGTATCGTCTAACGGCCGTGGTGGTGCACGTTGGAGGTCCTCGTTCCGGTCACTTTGCCACATACCGTAGAGGCAACGGATTCGAGGCCAACCGTTGGTGGTATACATCGGACACTCTGGTACATGAAGTATCTCTGCAAGAGGTGTTACGCTGCGCCGCTTACATGCTCTTCTACGAGCGCACCCATGCGCCCCAACCTCCAAACGCACACCCTGATGATCATTTCTAGGTGTCCCATCCAATGTAACTCAAAACCAAAGATGTATTGTGTGAATTTTGATTCCGTGTTATGATGTTATAGTACTTTAGTTGTTATTTAACTTCGTGATAAGGTTTATTTCTTGAACAATGACTTTGTCAGTGTGGGATTGATGACTAGAAGAAAAGGATCCTCCTATACTAACAATTTACAGTGAAACTGTGTGACATATTAGTAAAGGTATCATTTACTTAACAAAACATATACCCGTAGTTATTATCAGATAATTAAATTTATAAAAAAAGCTTAAAATCCATCCCCATATTATGTGCATTTGTTGTATTTCAATATTTATATCTCTTATGAAAATAATTTGTTTTGCAAAAAAAATCTTATAAAAATGTCTAAAAGGATAATTTTAAATTATCCTTATTTTAGCGAAATGTATTGTTTTGTCCAGATCTTAGATAATAATTATGTATACTATTTTATTGAATATCTTAGTATAAATTAAAAATAATATTATAAATGTGATAGGATTTAACATTGGTACAAGGTACCTGAGAATGTGGCCATTTCAAGAAAAATATTAATAACCCTTGAGATCAAAAGTGCAGTCCACGGACTATTTAATGTTGACATTGCCAGACTTAACTTAATGGCTTCAATAAATTAGTAAAAAAAAGCTTAAAGCTTTTACACCTTTAGAAATAATGGCACTGCTGTGTACATAGTAGTCTGTATGGTTCCGATTATAGATTAAAATATAACAACACTGTATGCCAGTATTTACACCAGCTCCCTATAGAGCGATTGTTAGTCATACCTCTTATTATAATATATAGTTATGAAGTAGGTTCTCCCTTGTAAAATAAACCTAACTGTTTGGTAATAAGGTATTTTATTCGAAATCATATTGTAGGTATTTTATGGAGGTAGCTTTCACATTTCTTCAACTCAATTTGAAAATCTATTTTTTATCATCTTACCTATAGATAGATCTAAGTATTACTCTTCAATGGTTCAATGATATATTACAATTTAATTAATTACATTTCTCTATGGGAAGCCCCGTAGGGATGAGATCTCAACATTACGTGTATAATTTTTACCAGGAGGGGGGCTATACTCCGCGAGCTTTGGAAATCTACTTACCTATGTGTGCTATATTTAATTTATTATATTATGTGGTAATAAAAAACAGATAGTCTGCTATAAAATAAATAATATCCAGTCATTGTTTTTAAAATTGTCAATTAGACTAACACTTGTATAGATTTTGATCGAGTGTTGTAGTCTGGGCTATAGTAGGCACTTTTTGGTATTTATTTTGTCTACTCAATTATAAAGATACCCACATAAGATTTTTTGCTTATCTCAAACTACCTATATCTCCCAGTTATTTTTTGCTCAAATGTGCATTTATTTAAAATATTCTTGTATTCACATTTATCATGTTTTAAATAATATTTACTTTTATGTAAAATTATAGTTTACTAATATAAAAGTTTTTCAGACAATGGTATTAGACAGACAATATATTAGAACTGAAATTTCTAAAAAATTTGACTTTCTTAAAGTCATCTCTGTGGGACTACTTGTTTTGTAAATTGGTGGAAATATGCAAAGAAAATATAATAGCATAAAATAAACTTGTATTTGTTCCACAATAACATTTGAGTGTTTAAAATTGCCAATTAGTGCTTCCCGTGTGATTTTTTTTAAAGTTTAAAAAGAAAGCCTAAGACTTGTGCTACGTGCCGATTTGATGTTGATGTTGTAGCGGTAACTATGGTGCAAATACCTGCCATAAAATTGGAGGTTCATAAAAATTTTTATTTAGGGATATAATCATTTTAATGTTTTAGTTGTTTATACAATTACAATAAAATATTCTACAATATCCAGATGTTTTATTTTTGTTTATTGTGTGGCAACATTAACTAATTGCATAATAATTGAATTAATCTCAATAAATACATTTTCTATGGAATAGAATGAAACAAATGTAAAATTGTGGTGTAATAAAAATTTCTTATCAAATAAAACATTATCACATAAACATATGTAATTTGTCTACAAAAAACTGTTATGACATGCTGTCAATAAGGGATGCTCTCATATTAGACGTGATGGCGGTAGGTTTTGCATCGTTTAATTTAAACACACTTTCTATAACCGAGATTTCTGTCGAAGTTGTGTCCATACCACAGAAAGCACACCAGTCATTTACCACCATACCAGCGGCCACCACATCGCTGCCCCTATTCACCGTCCCAGCTACTAACGGCACTTGCAGCAACGATGAAAGCTCATCTTGATCTTGAATAGCAGTCTTGGGATGTACCAATCCACCGCGGTTGCTCAGGGCGGCGTAAGAACCCACGAGTACATTTCCCGCGACGGTTTGTCTGAAAACTTCGACGTTAAGTGTATCGGCTAGTATTTCTTCTGTGTCGCGATCCAGATCGGGGTGGACTAGGGCTACGTAGTCGTTGCACGCGATGACATTGCCCAGAGCGCTGAGTCTCTCTTCCACCCGTTGCACCTTGACATTGTCGGGTAAGCTGTTCCTGATGTGTTGCAGTTCTGTGTCTGCGGTGGACGAAGGTACGAGCAATCCGTTTTTATTAGCGACAGTCATGCGTCCGATGATACGACACCCTGCGATGCTCGCGTGCACTACTGGAATAGTTTCCGCGAGCTCTGCTTCAAACACGCTATAGAAATTCTCCGATCCGCCGATGGCGACCAAACAATATGCGTTTGTAAGTTTACTAAATACTCCCACTTCGTTGTTGTTTTCAAATTGGACACGTACCGCCATGATTTCAATATTTGATTTTCTTTTTGATCGCAATTTCAACAAGTTTCACAATAAAATTAAATCTCACGTGTGACGAATAAAACCAGAAAAACATACAAGATAGATATCAACTCTTGGAGTAATAGTGTTCTGTGGATATCAATACCAAATTACCATATTACTTCCATGCAAATTACCAATAGATATGTTATAAGTCACCACAGAACAATGAAAATGAATAGACATTTTAAGATTTCTATATAATCTGTGCTGTTCACAGCACGATATCATTCAAAACCATTTTTATAGTGTTCAGAGAGATTCTAATAAGATTAATACTTTCTGTTCTTTTATGATTTTTATATTTCTATATTCGTTCAAAACAATCTCATTTATAAGTTGCATTAGAAATTAAAATGTAAATAATTGTGAGGAATAAATAGTAAAAGTTTTATTGTAAACAGAATTGTATAGTAGGTAGTAGTCCAATGTGAACGCGAAAGTCCACTTGGAATTTTCATAATTAATAAACTGTGGCCATACTTTGCTTCTCGCGCTGCCGAGATGTTGCCCTTTCTGTCCATATCCATACACTGGTTTAATCGCGACGGACCGCACTAGGTCGATTGCCAAGTGCGCGTGCGCGCTATGCATTTTTAGTATAAGTAATTATATCAGCTATGCTTATTATTATAATACATTATTTATAATGATATTAATTCTTTTTCTTTAGACGGCGGTGACATGCATGATATTAAAAAAGCGTGTTAAAAATGACTCATGACGTGCTTCCGTAACGAGGGCTCGATTCGGTCGCGCGATTATGTGGCCGGCTACTCACGCTCATGCCGATCCTTGGACTTGGGCCCAAAAAGCCGTCAAAACAGGGTGGTATGACAATGAGAAAAGGAAAATTGAAAGGTTTACACCAACGTTCGATAGATGGCGCTGTAACTGGTATATGTATATGTATATAATGTCTCGCGCTTCTGACCAGGATACATCGCCTGCGACGGACATCCCGACCTGGGACCACTTGCCTAATTATGAGAGCCACCGCCCTCATAATTGGGCACTAGTTAATAAGGTTTCCTTTGTAAGTGCCGGGCGCGTCTCGTCACCACCCGCCAACACACGATCGGTGACGGTTCCAAAGTCCCCTACGGACTAGAACCCATCTCGAGGTGTTTTTTTAGTGCGGTAAAAGTTACACATAACCCTATGCGCATTTGCATCATGCGGCATTTGTTCATACAGTATCTTTTGAAGCCTTCACACTCGTAAAAAAAGAAGGGTGCACTTCGTTAGGCGCACGCCGCAGCGAAGCGGGACTGCTGATATATCCGTAAATTTAGATGTCATCATAATTTGTTAATTTTATTTTTAGTTTAAAGTAGCTTTCAGTTTAGTATGGAGCATTTGAGCTGTTAGCTTAATGATTAGCGCACCTACAATAAATTGGCTTGCACACTTTATGTCTTGATCTACTTATTATTTATTGTATTTCATTTACAGAATATTTGTATTTCATCGCACATGTCAACCTGTTGGTGTGTCAATAAGTGAAAGTAACTACATATTGTTTTCCCTTCTTAGTTTTATAATTGTTCGAATAACAGCTGTGATAATAATAAGTAGCTAGGTACCTACTGTCCGCAATTTAACTTACGAGTTTATATTACCTAACACTGGTTTTGAAAACTTTAAATGGTTTTATTAATGAAATATTTAATCACATTTAGGATTAAAGCATTATTATTTCGGAATACGGCAACTTTTAATGCAATTTAAAATGATAAATATATGTTGACCAATTCTCATTTTCAGCGACAAGATTTAATTAACCTTAGAGTGCTCGCGCTATGAGCATTTTGCTGTCCGCTGCTGCATATCTGTCAAGGTCAAACGTCCTAGTAGCTGCCCCCCCCTTTTTTTAGGAGGGAAAATGCGTTTACGCACTATCCCTCGACGAGGGGGTGTGTGGGACTCAGCCGACGGAACGAATCGCCCCGCCGGTCCTACCCACCAAAGCCGACCAATCCAATCGGTCGAGCAAAGGCCGGTGATCCCACCGACCCCTGCAACCGCCCGGATTGCCTAGGGTAAGCCCCCCCACCACGACAAGGTCCTGGCACACCTTGTAGTAGCTGTCCCCCTGTTTTATCTACTATTTAGTGTAAAATGATTGCAAACTGATTTATCTGTTATGGGCGGTAAAATGCTCCCCGTGCATCATTCGTTCACGGAAAGGCGCCACTACTCCAGGATTAATTGATGCAAAATAAAAAAAAAGTCCACAATCTGAAATTGTTACCTCTCTTGGTGGCAATGCATCTGTATCATCGGTGATCTGTATCATTATATGATCTGTATACACTTCTCGAGAGTTTATTTTGTGACTACACGAACATATCCGATTTTATCCGAAGTCGAATCCTATTCTAACTGCTAACGGACTATACCTACTTTTACTTGTAAAACGGTACCTACACAGAGTATAAATTAATTCAAAGAGAGAAAATCATGGATGATAAATTGTGACAGGTATATCTGTCAATAAACATTATATTGTTACAAATTCAATTATGCAACAATTTCAAAAAAATTAATAGAATTGAAATAAAACATAGAAGCGCGTCAAAAAATAAAAAAAAAATGTTCACATAACATGCACAAATTTGCAACATTAAATTGTTTCAGTGATTCCACTGAAACCAGTGCACTTGGTAATAATGTTACACAAACCCTGAGACACGCAGTCCTCTTCCCTTTAGGCCACCGACCGAACATCCTTAGAGCACTACAGAGCGCTGACTTCCAATATCATAGGAGTTGCAGCTTGTCCAATTTAATCGGGGTAATGATTGCTTTTGAAGGTACTTAGTTATTACTTACTAGTTGAACCCTCAACTTCGTACGCGTGGTATTCGGTATAGCGCGTAACTTTTTTGGAATGAAACCAACACAAAATGTTACGGGAAGTTTGCTACACTGCATCAGTGAAAACCGCATTCGAGATAAGCGTGCACAAACGAACGAACAGACAAAAATTGTAAAAATATTTTTATTGACCTCTGTAACATAAGTACAATGTGTACAAATTGTTTTTTTGGAAAAAAAAAAATCATCAATGTTTCTTATATTTCTTATTGTAGGACTGTAGTGTCGGCGAAGGGCAAACATTTCTGATGTTTTGGGGCTGTGAACGCTCCGACAGCAGAATTACCACAAGCATGTCCACCTCGAGCTGTTCCACGATACACGTCTCTGTATGTTTTCTTAAACATTGCATCTTAAAGTGATGTATATTTATTGGTTCTTATATTAATTTATATAAAAACAAATTTAAGCCAACCGTCACCAACGTGAATGCTCAAGAGAAAGAGGTACGCAGTATCAGCCAACAGACGGATATCAGTTGTCGATATTCACCGAGTGTCTGCTCACCAGGTATCCACGATAGTTCGCATTTAGTCGTATAACGATACCCTTTACAGCAATTTTTTAAATTGTAGATCATGATGTCATGATTACGCGGATCGCTGACTCCCTTACGTTCTCGTCGCCCACTTCTCCGTCCCTGGTGCAATCTACCTGCCGCTCTAACTCCATTTTGGGATCAGTGTGCGCTCTGCTGCTTAGTAAACAGGTACGGAAACCGTTAAACAAAGTTGAAGGTAGACTAAGTTAATCGAAGAGTACGAGTCCAAAACATTTAGGTATTAATTTAATGATATATAATAAAAAGAACAACAGAAAGCCCTCGACAGTTATAAACCGACAAATTTTAAATGGCTGAAAAAAGCGGGCGCGAAATGTTTAATAAATGATGATAAAAATAAAAACCACATAGACGTAATCTCATCTTAACGGATTTTTTTTGTACACTTTAAAATTGAAAAAAATGGGGGTGGGTGTCAGGTCAGGTACAGACATAAGAATAAATAAGAACAAGTAGAACGGAATCTTCTTTGTCTGAGTCCCAAACGCCCCATTTATTCCCCCTTCACGTCGTTACGCCCCTCTGTCGCCCTGTCGCCATCAGGGTTGCTTACTGTTAAATATTGCTTACGAATAAAGATAATATCGCTAAAATATAAGTTTTTCTTTACTTTGAAACATAATAATGTAGGTAAGTATTTAATTTATAAATACTTACTTGTAATTATGTTACGTACCTACATTAAATATACTTATAAATAATAAGATATTATAAGACAGTCCCATACCAAATGAAGCCATTTAAGTAAGTATTACCATAGATAAAATACTACTTAACCAGTAAGTATTTTATCTATGGTATTACTTACCTACAAATATAAAATAAAAACATACAGGCTCACGTAAAACTATTAAGTAAGTTTATTCAGCGTTAGGTAAGCTATGGTATAGTCCGAGAGCTAAACCCCATAATGGTCTTGGAGTACGGCACAGCGGTCAGGGCCTTGGGAGACTAAGGGGTCACCACCGTAGTATAGTCCGAGAGCCAAAACCATAATGGATATCTAGAGAAAATGAAATAGTTTCCGCGGATGAAGTCACGGGTAAAAGCTAGTAGAATAAAATGAAATAAACATTATCATGGTTAATACTTATTGTCAGAAAAACATGTTGACTGGTAATAGATTTTTTGCATCAAGACGCCGCCGACCGTGACAGCCCGACTGAGTATCCCGTTTAACGTGTAGGCTAATATCGCCGACCTTGAGCGCATCCGGAGCGGGAGTGTCCGTTCTACGTGTTTTTATTTATTCTTATGGTACAGGTGCGGTAGGAGCGAAATTGACGCGATCACGCAACCCCAGAGAAGGAAATTTTATTCCAAAAATTATAATAAACAATTATTACACGATATTTGAGCTTTTCAAGTCATTATTAAACAAATTAATATTCGTTGTTAGTAGCATGAATCCCCTTTCAGGTAAAGGCCTCCTCCAAAGATTTCCATTCGTCTTTATTCTCGGCTGTCTTCATCCAACTCGCTAAATGTAAAATGTATAGATGATATTAGAAATAAATATAGCAAATAAACTTTTATCAATATTGAACAAAGAAAAAAAAAAGAAAAAACCTAACGAGGTTACTTATGTAGAAAAGGATTGTGCATGAAATAAAAGGCTTTTTTATTTTATTTTATATTTTTTATTTGAGCTTTTAAAAAAGCCCGTTTCAATTCGTAGTCCAATTCAAATATGACTTTTATAGTTAAGTATTGAAGGTTTGTAACAAAATGTATTTAAATATCAATTAGTCACTACTAGCGCCATCTGCTATAAACTACCTTATCCTCTGTCGTATGGCGTTCGTTGCCGGTAGTTGGCGAGATGCAATAGTGATATCTTATTGATAAATAAAAATAAATCAAAGACTACGTACCTATCTTGGTCTTGCAGTGTATACCGTGGAATTTTATCATCACTAACTTATGTAGGGAATTCTGAATAACTTTGCATTTGAACAGACGCCATCTAGACAATTTGTGCGTAAACAGTGTCTGTGAAATACGTGAAATAAACCACGCTGTTCATTACAATTACCTATTTCAAATATTTAGATGAGCGGTTAGGGTGCTTGCCTTAACGCTCCGTCTCAGGGTTCCCGGATTCGAATCCTGGCAGGGTCAACTATGGAATGAACTTTTGAAAGTTGGCTATGGTTTGGGTCTGGGGAGTAATAATGGCAGTGAACTCTGCAGTCATTCGGGCAGACTGTCTGGCTACATGAAACATGGCAGAAAGCGAATTTCAGAATTTCTGATCTTATTTTTTTTATTTTTATTTTTATTTTATTAGGAAGCCAACGCAGTATACAATCATCCTTATACATAAACACATTCAAAAATTAATTTACAATATCGTATACTCCACTTATAGGCTAACTTGGCATGCACTAAGATGAAAACACAAATAAACTCCGAGCGTAGCCCGCTGACCGGTCTTTTAACTTGTGGACCAGGAAGCACTGATTGTAGAACTTAGTCTTCAGACATTGCGGCAGTGGTGAGGAGAAGAAATGACTTCCCGAAAGTATCCGAAGTTGCTAGATCGCTATTAGTATACATTGCACAAGTAAAATGTACCTAATCCATAGAATACTATTAGAAGGGAATCTCTTGGAATTTCTTTTGATGTCGTGCAAAAGCCGACAAAATAATCGTCTAACATAAAGCGCGTCTCTCCCAGCGAAACCCCTGATTCGCCTGACACGTCCAGTACAGAATGATATAAATGTGAATCTAGAAAATTATACTAGATTGTCCCAGAAGGAGAGAGTACCTAGGAATCCGAAAGAAAGCAGCAATAACTACCACCGGGCATCTCTCAAAACAATGGCGACGGGTGATCGAGAGTGAAATTATAAATAGTATACAACGCAACCTTCGGCAGCGTTGCTGCGTTGCAAAACCCTTACTGCCATCCCGATTTCGTAGGTAATCTTCTATATATAAAAATGAATCCCCATTTCCATTGGTCACGGCATCACGCGTGAACGGGTAGACCGATTTTAATTCGGTTTTCACTAATTGTAAGAGGGATAAACGGGGAATGTTAATATATACAAAAATAGGGGATCGGAAAATTTTTCAGAAAATGTTTTAAATTAATCTTCATGGATATTTATTCCCATAAAAAAACTATTTTATTTATTTATAGCCACTTTTAATGGAAGCTTGTTTTGTCTCAAATCAAACGTGTTCTCTTTCTTCCTTTCAATATTGTCGTGTGTCGCATGAACACAGGGTTCGACGGTAGCGCCCAAGCCGGTCTCCAGTGTGACGGGCAGCTTCGGCACCGACAACATCTGCCGCATCTGCTTCGGCGGCGAATCTGGGGAGCGTCTGGTGCGACCTTGTTCGTGCCGTGGGACTATCGCAGCTGTACATCGCTCCTGTCTCGAGAGGTGGCTGCTGCAGGCCGCCACGTCTCACTGCGAGCTCTGTAGACACCACTACATCGTCACGAGGACTCACAAGTTAGATTCTAACGGCAGTAATCACCCCTCCTGCCCCTTAAAAGTGAAGTACCTAGATTCATTAGATACTTACGACTGGAACATGAGGAACTTCCATTCCAGCCGCTGGCTGCGCGAATGGCTAATTCTTTTAAAGGTGTAGGTATCTATAGTGTAGCAAACTACTTTGCTGATAAAAATGCGAATATTTAATAAGAGCGTAAGTTTCTTTCCCGTAAATACAGCTTTAATTGTGTTTGACAATCTATCTATTTATATAAATATAAAATAGGTGAATACCAAATAAATAACTAAGCCGTAGGGTGTCCCGTGCTAAACGTAGGCCTTCCACATAATTTCCAGGTCAGAGACAGCCTGGATAAAGCTATCTTTAATTGAAATTGACCGCTTAGGTGGACGTGGATACAGTCTGCATGGGAGTGGGCGCGATCAGGTCGAGGTCGCGCCCTAGCAGCCGACGCGTGGCGCGCAGCGGCGCTGGGCGCGTTAAGCGTGGTGGGCACTGCGCGCGCTCTGCACGCGGCCGATCGTGCGTTGCAGGTCGGCGCCAGACGCGGCGGCGCAGCCGCGTTAGCGGCCAACTTCCTCTCCTCACTTCTCATTGGAATTATCGGTTCTCACTTCTCACTGAATTCCTCTAATGAACTCGATAACAATGATAGCTCATCAATAAAATCTAAATCAATTCATGGCGTGCACGTCTCTATTGTGTGAACGGTGAAGTGAAACACGCGAGAAAAATCAGCAAACGCGGATTGTGAGATGTCCTGACAATCCGTAGTGGCTTCCATGGTGTACAATATCCCATATTTCCCCATGGAGACATATATATAGAGTAATCACTGCTCCTATTTGAAATGTATTCTACCCGAATTGCACCCAGGCAAAGCAGGATTACGCCGATCTCTACAAAGACGTCTATTTATAACTGAGGTAGACGTGGCATACCTATGCACCAAATCTTGAATCGTTCAAACTCAGTGTTATCTTTAGCGCGCTGTGCGTAACACGCGTATACTGAACTGAATCGACTCTGAAATTTCGGCTGCTTTCGACTGTACGTACGAGTGGTCCAATGCCACGTCTTGTTGACAATATCTATGTCATTTGATTAGAGTACACCACGTCTACCTCAGTTATAATAGAAGTCTTTGGATCTAGTACCTATGTAGTACACGTATTAATACTGAATGGTGTACCTGCATTTACATTTCCGACTATTAATTGTCGGTTTTAGTAATTAGTTCTTAGAGCTCAAAGTCACAGATAGAGGCTACAAGTCTCGCACATATATAATTACCTATATTTTTAAATTCATTACTGAGGTTAATATTTGAGACAGGTAAACGCTTTATAGTCTGACGACGTACAAGAGGTGGCAATGTGTAGGTGCTCTGAACGGTCTGTTGACTACGTGGATGCTGCTGAAGATTCAGGAGCACCAGATGTCGTGGCAGGCGTGGCGCGACAGCACTCTGCACGTCCACGTCACGCTCTCCGAGGAGGAGCTGGAGTCGGGCCGGCCGTCGGACGCGACGGTGGTGGCCGACGGAGCGTCGCCCACCGTCGATCGCAGCACTAACGTCGCCGACCCTTTCATGGTGGCTCCTCTGCCCGAACCCTAATGTCTTTGGCCTTCGCTCTGTTTGCGCTCTCATCTCTCTTTTGCATTATTATCTTCTCGATCGCTCTGTTTGGACGTTCCGGAGATGCACCGCTCGAGCGGTGAACTTAGATATTGTCAATATCGAAAGGAACAATAAATAGTACAATCGCTTCGTTAATATTTATTCCATTTTATCAGTTACGTGAATGACTCGTGGTTATTTAAATGACATGAATTATATATGAAGGCTCCGTTGTTAATGAAATTGAATGATTTCAGTATAGTTTGTTAGAGATTAGCTACATCGTTCGCTGCACATGATACATTTGTCGAGGATACAACTTGCAACTTATGTCTAACGGTATAAGCATAAGCGATCCGACGCGACTATGACCTACTCTCGCTTATATTAGATAGACTTAGGGTTAGTGTTTTTACAAACTAGTACGTAATACTAATCACAAGTTTGAGATTACAATAATTAGGAAGACTGTCGACGAGACGGCGCGAGCGCCGAGCGCTCGGAGAAACGACGAGTCGGGCGGACGACCACTCACATAAAACATTAACAAACAAACAATAACAAGATACGCTCTTTGGAGTCCACTACGTGATCGACTAAGGCACTGTGCACGGGGCGCGGACGTCAGTCGTCTTTGAACCGGCGATGGATCGCCTGCACGTATGTGAAGACGCACTTCCAGTCCGGTTTGCGCATCGACACCATGTCGTCCACGTCCAGCAGTGGGTAGATGCCCGCCTTCTCACTGTGAACACACGTGAGTAGTGAATAAGACGTCTTCTGGAAATCCCAGCAAAAGGCTCCTACTAAAAGAAGAGGATAGCAGAATAAAACGATGCATTTAATTCAGATATCACACGACTAAACATTATGAAATATCTATAGAGTCGTTAGTAGAAGTAATCCTAAAGCAAAGTTAGTGTAATGTATAATTAAATTTAATTATCGTAAATACTGAAACTACCATCGAGTGGACCGTCAGCCTGTCTGCCAATCTTTACATTAAAAAGCACAAACTAGTTTAAGCACAAAGTATTTCACCCAGAATTTTGGTCTTCAAAATTCTGCCACTCTACCTTGCACCCTGCTCAGTGGAATTGCATAAAGTATCATCAATGCAGAATGGGGAGCGCAGACGATTGTATGCTTTTTAAGTATAATTCACTTACAAACTGCTGGTGTCTTAAAAAGCGTGATTTTAACATTCTTGGAGCATGGAGACAATCTAAGAAACGGCATTATAGTCCGCACTGCCAACGCCTTTCCTTCGTTCAAAGCGCTCCGCCACTGAACGATAGGGCTCGGGGGACGGTAGGTAGGAAAGTCGGGAGGTCGGGAGGCACTCACTCGGCAAGTTTGAAGGCGAGCGTGAAGTTGTGGCGCCGGCGCTCCGGCGTGAGCTTGCTGTAGTCGAACGCGTCTGGCAAGAAGTGGTGGATGAGGGCGCAGAAGGCCAGTCCGTCCGCCCAACTCGTGGAGAAGTTCTCCAGCTTCACATTCTGAAACACCATTCGTCAAATTCCATTGGCTGACACACCGACAGTATGCGGACACATATATTTACACACGCTACAAACAGAATCTCAGTCATTAAACACAATTAGAGCGTTGGACACCGTGCTATTTGGTAATACCGAAATATGGGTAATACCGGTTTTTTTGAGTATTTTCTGAATACCGATACTGGAATTGGTAGTACAATAGAAAATGCAGTGAAGTAGATAATGTTATAAATGTGGATGAAAATTGGTTAAATATTTGGACGTGTCGTAGTAAGATCTCATCTTTATTTCCTCATACTTAGAAAATCTAATCTTGTCTACTATACCAAAAGGACAGACCGAGTTAAGAAAATGATTTTGGCGTTTAGAGAATGATTCAATTTTTTTTTTGTTTTAGATAATAGTAAAAAGGTACTACACTTATAATATTTTCTACGCATCATTAGATATTCAACCTTACGATGATAAATGTAATTATGTCAAAAAAAAAAAATAGAATTGAAGGGTTATGATGATGCAAATTCTTATTTTTATAGAGAATACCGAAACACCGGGATTTCGGTATTAAAATGTTAATTCCGTATCGGTACCGGTTTACTCAAAAAATCCAATAGCGCCAAGCCCTAAACACAACCATGCACGTGTATTTACAGTTTCCTTCGGCCTCGCAGGTCGGTCAAACGCCATGCTTTCAAAAATATTAGTTTGAAACACACTTGTAAAAACAGTCAAGTATTCCTCCGAAACGTTTGAAGACCGAAGCGATTTAATTCGGTGACAGGTATTTGTTATTTATAATATACGGTTACATGATTTAACCCAATGTAAGATATATGTGCAGCCGTATGAAGCGTGAGGATAAGCGTGGCCGGCGGTATGTGGTATGTCCGTAACGAACGCCGCGTACATTCATGCATTAAGTTCAGCCGTCGGACGACGGCGTACCTCATAGTCCCGAGTCTTGTCGCGACACCATTGTAGCAGCCGTTCTTTAATAGTGTTGGCGCTGGCCTGCAGCGCAGGGTCCGTGAACTTGAACAAGGGCTGACCAGAGCCCGGGCTCTGCGGACTCGCGGCCGAGCTATGGGCGGCCGGGCGTTACATGGTTAGTCTAGTCTAGTGGCTGATCGTTCTATTCGTGAATACTCTGTCGCAGCCGACTAGCTCGTCTAGACGCTCGATTAACGGACTAGGTCTTCAATTTAATGGCTATATAGGTAACTAATTACATTTTCTGCCGACCTGCTCCTCGCTTCGCACAGACTCAAACTCAACACTTATCTTACGAATTTCAGCTGTACGACACTAACGATTTTATAAATACATATTACGTAACAAAATAATGATAGGGATTGCTTACAAGTTTAACTGGCGTTAACAAATGATATTTCAATAATTTGATCTCAATGATTTATCAAATAATGACCAAATAATTGTGATTACGATTGAGTAAGTTAAACTATTATCACTTCTCACTGCTTTCTGATAATTTGTCTTTTTAAAATTTCGGTGACTTTTGTAAGAGTTAAAGCTTAATGTTTTAAACATTACTTAATGTTTCTAAAAAGTTTAAACAAACAAGATTTCTTAGTATTCTTAACTGCAGGTATACTGAACCCTCTTTATATTGCGTTAATTTGGCTAAGCTCGGCTAGCCGGCTCATAAGTTGTAGTATGAGGACGTTGGTTAAAGGCGCCATTAAATTGACGACCTAGTTGTTTAATTGAGTGTCTGATAAATCTAATTGGCCGAGTATAGTAAATGTTACGCTTGTGTGCAGACTAAGCGCAATGTTTTTTCAAACGTGAGTGAAATAATGGCATCTAAATATACTATAACGTAATAAAGCAGCTAATATATACTATATTTTATTGAAATATTTACTTGTATAAATTATCCGCGATCCATAGACATGGCTGCCGGGAATAAATAAAAACATAATAAATTATAATGTTATCTATGTGAACGGTGGTTTCGTGTGTTCGTGTGTTCGCGTGTTCGTGTGGGGTGCACTCACTTGGGGCTGTTAGTGGAGTTTTGTTTCTCGAGCTGACGGAACTTGGCGAACGGCGAGACCTGCTTCGGCGCCGTACGACTCGTGCTCTCTCTCACTGGAACACAAAATGGCGGACGTGTAACGTTCGCTCGCCGCGCTCGAGCCACACTCGTCGAGAACTCGATCTCACCTTTTGAAGTTTTAGTGGTGGTACTAGTGCTAACAGTTTTTTCCGAAGAGTTCCTCCTAACGCTCGATGTCACCGTCGTTACTTCCTCCTCCTCTGTAAATCAAATGAACGCGTCAATGGTCACGTTTAAACGGCTGCTCGAGGGCGGACGGTCAGGTGGATGTCGGAAAACAACAGCAAGACAATCGACAGTGGAAGCTATTAGTGAAATAAAAACGGTTATGCGGGGCGCAATGACATGATGCGTATTATGTACATTTATGCGAGACGTGTGGGGGAGCGGGGCGGGGCGGGGTCATGCGCGACACAAGCGGCAGGCAGCCCACACACACACCACTCACGCGCGTCTCGCTCGTCTCCCGGCCTAACTAGTGGAATGTGTGCGCTACGCGAGCGCCGACACCAGGTCTTCGAATGCGTCGTCTGCGTTGCTCTCGTCCAGAAACTGCAGCTCCGACACGGACGGCATCGTCCGGCTGCGGCCCAGGCTGAACGACTGCGTCTGCACGGTACTGCGCGACGCTTTGGCCTTGATGCCGGCCGCGCGCGGCGATCGGTCTCGCGGCGATTTGGCGCCCTGCGTCGCTTGCCCGGTGAAGTACGCCTCCACCGACCTTTTCTTCTCGGTGAGCTCGTCGCGAGCGATTCCGCCCTCGAACAATTTGGGTACGGACAGCAAGTGCATCGACTTGGTGCGCGACACCACCCGACGGGGTGACGTCGTTTTGCCGCTCCGCTCTATGATCTGGTGCCACGATTCGGACTTGCTGAGCGCGTTCGACGCCGGACTGGATCCCCGGCTCGCCGCCGATTCGCTCGAGAAGATGGACTCGCGGGACGCGCCGATCGCGGGGCTGCGGGGCGAGCCCGCGGGAGATAGGGGAACGGGCTCGTACTTGATGACTGGGGGGTGCGGGCGGGGCGAAGAAACGCTCGCAGGAGGCGGAGGGTGACCGTTCTGTACAGGGGGCGTGGCCTCCGGCCGTACCTGGTTTGTAGTCTCGCGTTTCTTCTTTTCTATCTGTGCGATCACATCGTGTTTCGGCGAGGAGAACTTCTCGAGGACTCCTTTGAGATTCTTCGCGGCGGCCAAGGAGGGCACGCTGGGCTGATCCGAAGCTCGCGTGCGTACGCCGGCGGTTATGGTGGCGTTTCCGCACACGGGGCCGCGCATCACGCGCGTCACCACGCTGCTGTGCTCCGTCGCCTCGCTCTCGCCGTAGTCGCCGTTTTGCGCGGCCGGAGGACGGCGATTACGCGGCGAGCGCGGGCGCCCGGGGTGCTTATTCGCAGTCGGCGAAGCGCCGGAGTGATTAGTGTTGTGATGATTGTTTTCGTTCATGACGACGTCGGGCAGATAATCTACTTTGTGCGCTTTAGCTTTCTCTATGTCGGGCGTTTGTTGGAGAGGAACGAACGTGGACACGATGTTGACGGGCGTGTAGTCGGTCACTGTGTAGGTGAGGTGGGGTGCGTTCGCGGTGTGTGTGGGGAGCGCAGACGCACGGTGCCCGGCCCCCTCCTGGTGACCGTTCGACGTCGATTTGCGGCGACGTTTATCAAGGATTTGTTTCTCATAAAATTCTATCTGTAACTGTCGCGCATCCAATTTCGAAGGAAATTGTTCAGCGAATTCGCGCTGTTTTTGGTTATCAATTTTTTTCACAAGTTCTGGAGCTGATAAATTGTTCTGACTCGGAATTGACTTTACAGCATAGTTTTGTATTGTATGAGACGGATACGCCGTAGGTTGAGGGGGATTGTACGGTCTTTGAGAAGGTGGAGCGACCGGAAGAGGTGCAACGCGAGAATTGAATCGGTCGCCTTCGAATTTCGACGCAGCAATGCTCAATACTCTTTTAGGCTTTTCCATCTCGGCGGCCGCCCATGGAGCGCTCGCTACCGGTGGACTCGGCGGGATCGGCTTAGGACTGACCATAAAACCGGGTAGATTTTCTGTCGTGGGTGATACCGTACAGTTAGCGGACGGTGGACTCCAAACATGTGGCTGAGCGGGTACAGAGGTAGGAGACATTACCTTCTTCAAAGGTTTAAATGCGGACATCGGCGCGTGTGAGAATTGATTTACTGGAATGGGTTTTGCGACGAACGGTTTCATAACGAGGGGTTTCGTCGGTGAAGTAGGCACAGAAGGATGAGAATGTGCTACAGGAGGATGAGAGTGAGGTGCGGGCGGATGAGAGTGTTGTACGTGTGGATGAGATTGAGGTACAGGAGGATAAGAGTGAGCTGCGGGCGGATGAGAGTGTTGTACGGGTGGATGGGATTGAGGTACAGGAGGATAAGAGTGAGCTGCGGGCGGATGAGAGTGTTGTACGGGTGGATGGGATTGAGGTACAGGAGGGTAAGAGTGAGATACGGTTGGATAAATGGTAGATACGTGAGTAGAATGTGGGGGCGTTGGGTGGTTTTGTGCCGTGTATTGTGTTTGGGGTGCGTCACGGCGTTCCGAAGACCAAGGAGCGCTCGTTCGAGGTGCGTTTATTTCCCCGAAAGATTTTCTAGGGAGCCTCACGGCGGGGATCGCGGGAGTCTCGTCCGAAACCTGCCAGAATCGTTTGGCAGACGATGTACTAGAAGACCTACTGCGGTCTTCTCGTTCGCGATTTTCAAAAGCGTTCTTAATGTTACCGAATCTGTTGCTCCAATTGGAGTGTCCGTTTACTACACCGCGCTGATTTTCCTCATTCTTTTGCATAAAAGCCAAAAATTTTCTGTCATTGTCTGTCTGAGGTTGGAATTTAGGCACAATGGGTCCACGATTTGGATCTAAATTTTCATCATCCGTGTCGCTGTCGAGACGGTAGCCGCCGAGAGGTTCTCCTATATTTATAGTATTAGCGCGTTTCATCCTGTTGCGTTTATTGTTGGCGAATCTATTGAGCGGTTTCGAGAAATCGTCGGCGGTCTGAGGAGCCGCAAAGTTGAAAGACGGCGGAAGAGGTCTGTAAAGAGGCGGTCGATTTAAATCTTCCCTTGGAGTCGGTTTCTCTTGAAACGTTGGCGCTACTACAGATGCTTGACGGCTTATCTTAGTAGGGCGACGCGTCGGCGCGCTACTGGGCATCTCTTTTTCTATTTGAGCATTAAATTTGTTTGCTAATTTAGTAATGCCGCTTTTAGAGTCCGAAGGTCTTCGGTCCACGCGTATCTGGGATGGCTGCGACGGCGCAGGCGGAGCAGCCTGCGAATGCTGAGACTGAGGAAACTGAGGAATAGGCTCTCCCATTGAATGTCGATAGAAATCTGGTTTCCGAGGCGTGGGTTCCCTTCTTTCTACGACCTTCGCTTCTCTATTAACTATAGGAGCGCTCTCGTAGCTGACGGAGTGCGCTATGGGGGGCGGCTTATGCCTGGCCGCTACGGCGTCGTGGTAGCTCACTTCCTCGTCGGCTGTATCGAAGCTCTCTTTGCGTTCCGGTGTGGGAGGTTCACTGGGCGCGGCCGATGTAGTGGTGGCCGCACCGGAGGGCGGCGTGGAGGACGCGGGCGGTTCGGCCGAATCCGGCGCTAGCGCCAAGTGGTCGCGATCTACGAGTCTTCTCGCTTCCGCCAGCTCCTCGTGAGTGACGCCGACCGTGTGGCGTGCGGTGCGACTGCGTCGGCGCGGTTTCTTCTTGCAGCCGTCCAGACGGTCGGCGGCATCGAGCGCATCCTCGAGCCTGTCGGCGAGGGATAGTAAGGCCCGCGCCTGCGGGTGGTCGGTGGGAGGGGCGAGGGCAGCGCGGAGCCGAGCTAAAGAGCGACGCACGTCGGCGACTACGTCCGCCCCCGCCGCGCCGAGTCCGGCCAGCAGTCGCTCTCCGCCGCCGCCCAGCAGTCCCTGTAGCAACGGAAGAAGGAGAGACTCACCGCGAGGGTCACCGCCTTCGGCCGCCTCCGGGGATTCTCCGGCCGCCGCCAGCGCCTCGGTCACGGCGCTCGCACACGCTGCAAATTCACCAATACCATTGTTACCACTATTAAATTATTGAAATTCTTCATATTTTTTTTATTTAAATAGATTTATTTTATGAATATTATTTTGCTAATATTTATTGAAGACGCGAGGGAGATCGAATAGCTTTTAAATAATTTATAAGATGTGGAAACAATTAGCCCAATTTTTGATCAATTGCGACTAGATCGTATTTTTGTAAGTATTGTCTTAAAAGATAAGATAAGATATAGACAGCGAACTGCGGGAAACGGCCCTTACATTTTCACATTTTCACGGGTGTCGAACTTAGATAATTGAAGTTGAAAAAATTGTCGACCATAAAAGTGAATAGGCTATTAGGAGCTAGGAGTCTTTTAGGAGCTACCTTCTTGTTCAGCCATGAGGGTCCTGATGCGCGCCCTGAGACGCCGTCTCTGTTCGTAGTCGGTGCACTCCTGCAACTATACAAACGTCTTATATTAAAACGTATACCACAGACCACGACAGCCGTTACCGTCGTCATTTACTCAGGTGTCGCATGTATCTGTCGCTTATTCGTTGTTTAATTAAAAATTACAAATAATTTAAGAAACAGATGTGGCAATGAAGCAGTCAATTTCGATCGTATACTTTTTGTATACTTTATATATAGTGGCCGTATAACATATTATTTATTATTGAAATAATTGTAAAGAATGAACCACCACTGCGAGGGTTGCTACCTAGATGTATTGGTCTTATTCTCCACGATGATCGATACACTTTTGTGTGCGTTGGAACCAATTTTCGAAGCAGTTTTTCCATTCCGACTGAGGTACCTGTAAAACGCGGTTTTTCAACAGCTTCTTGGCTGAAGAAAATTGTTGTCCACGCATTTTGTTCTTGATGTTTGGGAACAAAAAAAGTCATTAGGTACCAAGTCAAGACCCGTCAATTGGATGTTTTGGCCAGTTAAAAATTCGTTTGTTTGATCCGATGTGTGGTGAAGAATGATTCGCCTCCGTTTCGTTTTTTTTTTCGGATTTTTCCGAAGACTTCTGGCAAATAAAGAATCTCAGGATAGTCATTCAGAATTGACTATCCTAAGATTCTCCAACGGCATTGCTGCCACACATTATCGGTAATTTCGAAGAAGCAGGCAATCATCTTCTTCGGCGGACAAGTTTTGTTGGTTTTGCTCGTTTTGGAATGCTTAGATCTATGATTCGTCACCGGTGTAGATGTTATACACAGATGTACCTTAACTGTATTTTTTCCCAGTTTTCTTGCATCAATCGACGCGAGCTTTCTTTTGAGTGTTTGTCAATAAGAACAAAATATTTTTATGGACAAATATCTTATTGATGCTATTCATACTGCCTAGAGTTGCCTTTATCATGTCGGTCTAGGACGACCTTCTTTGGGTACATCCTGGAGGGAAGCCGACCACGATCAATCTCATTACAAGCGTTTTACAGTGGCTTAGAGTGGAGTTTCATAGCCAAAAGTTAAAGTAATCCAGGACAAAAGTTTAAAAAAATCATGGCATGAAAATTTTCACTTTTCACGAGGTAATTCCATTTTTACTCTGAGATTTTTTTTCGAGTCACTGGAAATCTGTCACTAGAGATTAGTATATTTTTTGCTATAATAAAACACAATAGCGTTCAAATAATAAATGTTATAATTGAGGTTATGTCAAAAAAGTCAAACTTCAATGGAAATCCAAGATGAAGCCTTAAGCGTTCAAGGCTTCATACATAATTAGCAACCTAAGTATTGCTGGTGAACTTCGTAGGCGACATTTTTCTTTGTACAGTGTTGAACTATTGCGAGAGCATATCATAAGCTATGGATGGATGAGTGTGCACATATTTCTACTTTATTGTACCGTGTGTATCTACCGACCGCCTCGCCTCCGGAAGTAACGGCGACGAGGATTACGGAAATGTACCGACAATAACACACTGCCCCAAATTCCACGTGAAATAATTGTCAATTATTTCACGTGGATAGAGATTTGAGTGTATTTATTTACTTTAACTTTCTACGATCAGTTAAGTAACAATGATGAGGGCTACACAAACATAATTATACTCCAGCACATTAGTTCACTTGTCTACGTGAGGATTCCAACTTCGGTCTTCTGTGAAGCCGCAGTTGAGCATTTTATATAATCGGTTTATCATTATAGAAAACCAACTGGTTTATTGTTAAAGAGATGAGCAATCTAATCTAAGGATTATGAATACACAAAACCATTTAATTTATTAAGTAGATAAATTTATATTTGATTTTATGCAATATATTGTCAAATACAGCCTCTTCTTTATTAAATAACATACAAACTTAATAAAAAAATTGTGTATTTTTGTGTGTATGGACACAACACACACACACATACACGCGTGGAGTTAGTTTGTGGGTTCTTATGAGTGAGTATTCATAACGTATGGTATATAAAAAATTATTCATCTATGGTCATGGACACATAAATTAAAAAAAAAAATTATAGGTAAGCGGACGATTATAGGTAGGTAGGTAGGTAACGTGGCTGTCAGCTGCACCGTGGCGCACTCCATGTCTCCACTGATCCTTACCCGCCGCCATTTCAATGCACTCCTTACCACCAACCCTGACATTGATATTTTTTGTGACAATTGGTCTACTGTAATTAAAACTTTTCGGACATATTGTGAAAATTTAATAGACCAATGGGACAAAGGCATGTAAGCCGTTAGTTTAATTGACTAATATTGTAATGTAGGATATATTTTTCTTATTATTGATTATTATTATTATTATTTTTTTTAATCATATTAACTACTAAGATATGTATTGTGAGATAAATGTTAGTGGACCTCTCCGTTTTTATCTCAATAAAGAATTTGAATTTGAATTCGTCTGTTGTGTAGGTTAGCATAATATGTTAATCAATCGTAAACGAATCGTGATGTACATTAAATATTTTTTCAAAAAAAGGAAAAAAAAAAAAACAATTTGTACACATTGTTCTTATGATAACGAGGTCAAAAAAGTAGTTTTTAGAATTTGTCTGTTTGTCTGTGCGTTTGTGTACGCTAATTTCAGAAACGGCTTAACCAATTTGAATGTGGTTTTCGTAACATTTAGTGTTTTTTTCATTCCAATCGGTTTACAAACAAAAAAGTTACGCGCTATATCGAATACCACGCGTACGAAGTTGCGGGCTCAGCTATTAGCACAGTAAGTAGTGTGTGGCTAGGGAATGATTTTGTACTCACTAGTTTCTTTAGGACTCTCTCGTCCCAGCACTGGTCGATGTCCAAATGCGCAGTGTCTGTGCGAGTAGTGGTACGAGTGGTGATGCGAGTGGTGTTCGCTTGTCCGCCTTCGCCACCGCTGCGCACTGTCTCCTGTGCACAAGAATTAAAAAAATGACCAGTCAGCTTGCAGTGCTTTCTCGATTGCCCGGAACCGCCTCCTCTAAATGGGTCAGCATAGCGTGGTTATTAATAGAAAAACTATCGTAGTGAAAAAGACCTTGTAGCCATGGAGGCCGCCGACTGCCCTTCGCCCGCCTATTTATACGATACACTCCTTGCTACAATTGTATACTGCAACAGAGATACTTCCAAGAGTGGGTGTCGCCATTGACCTTGTCGCAAATTTACATTTTATTAGTTTCGCAAATAAATTCGGACGTCACTCTCGACCGGAAAAATATTGCAATAAAATCTCTGGCGGCTCCCTACATACAGATTTAGTTCTCGGAATTCGGCTCTCGATGACTTTCAATGACTCCATTAGCGTACCTAGTGATCTTTTCTGATGACGTCTAAATGTGGAATGAAAGCGGACGTAATAGGTATTATACACAGATAAAGTAGGGACTTATAATGTCCGTACAAATAACAAAACGACGGCGACGTCTGCAGGCAGCACTTGAATTTCAATGGAAGCGAGACAGAAGAATAAGAAAATGCGACTGGAGTGAGGATCTATCTATATTGCGCTTTTAAAGTCCTAGAACTAAAAACTATAGGCAAACCGAGAGAGGTTTTAGTGCGGTAAGAATAGTCATAACCATGTGAATATGAGCAGCCCAAAGTGCTGTCTTGTCTCTTCGCTGGTACTTTTTTTTCTCATAAAAACATCTATCTATATACACAAACTTTAACAAATAAATATTTATAGATGCTGAAACCCAATAAAACAGAACCAGAGAGTTCAAATATTTCAGTTAAATATCTATTTGGCACCAAATCGGAAAAGTGTTTTTACCTACTTGAATCTTCCGCAGTTGCTCTTTTCTTTCTTATGCGCTGTCGACTACAGTAGGATTAAGGATTAGGGATTGGATAGGAGAATCGGCTCTGACATCCCTCACTCAGTCGGTGAAACACGACAGCACACGTGCTGTTATTTCACGATGATCTTCTGTAAGGGGACGGTTACTGCCGCCAGACGGACTGCCCAAATGATTGCGCAACGCAGTGTGCCCTGTCACTATACTTTCCAGATCCAGACCGGAGCCAACCCTGCCGGGAATTGAATCCGGAAACTCTAGCACAGAGCGTTAAGGCAAGCATCCTAAACACTCATCCGCAACGGGCTCGTCATCGTTTTCAAATAATGCTTCACTTGACAAAAATATTAAAATTAAGACTAAACTAATTCATTACTAAGTGACAACTAACATCAAATAAACGAAGTTTTTTAACGGCATATGCTACCGCGCTGAGTCTGCTGGATAAACTACTCTATGTAGACTCCATATAAACTTAGAATCTAGTGTGATGGCAAGATAAATGTTCTTTATTTTGGTGTAGAGAATCTAATGCATTTGGATCAAATATAGTGTTCCGCGTGCGGCAGTTCTGTGGTATTTTCATGTGGGTATTTACGTCGCCCCTTGTGCGTTCGATTCACCGATAGAAGATCAGTGGGTCACATTTTTGGCAGGTCACCGCCATCGCGCACCGTCCGAAATAACCGGCGCGCACCAAACAAGCACCTCCGACCGAGTCGGACATCAAAGTGCGCATCGATCGAGGCGACTCGCACTTATTCATATTAAACATGAGTTTATTGTAAATTATTGTATGTTTTGGTGCTGTGTGCCAAGCCGGCGAGATGACACGTCGCTTTGTGATCTTGACAGTGAGACATGTGTACGACCGCCTGGCCTTATACGGGATTGACGGGATTGACGGGATAGCGCTACAAATAGCGGATAGTTTCGGCACGACGACGTCCCGTTTCTTTGTTGTACCGAACTAGTAGCGAGTGGCGGGTCATACGGGTTTTAAAGACAATGTTTTTCAAAACTAGCCTAATGCTTTTGGCCGGAGGACCTCAAAAGTGACACGGGACTAACAGACGGGCGCGAGACGGACTTAGTAAACGAAGTATTACTAATTTAACTTAAGCGACTCTTAGTAGAGACCGCTTTCGCCGCAGGTTACCGTCGGTGGACCGAATACCGTAGGGGGCAGAAGTTCCACAATGAGTCCCGATCAGCATGTCGAAATAACATCATATTATACTCGCATGCTAAAGAGTAGGGATGCCACGGCCCATTTGAAATGTAGGCATTTGGTCTTTATTTTCTTTTTTTTAGTAGCTGACCCAGCAGACGTTGTCCTGTCGGAACCCGAAAATAATTCCGTAACCCGATTGTGGCGCCACCTATCGAGTCAAATTTTATTTTCAAACCATATGTTAAAGTGACGTGTATCACTTCACGTCAATGAATGACGGTTAAATTATTTGAATATTCTTCATTCAAATATACTAAAACCGCGATTAATAAATGGGGGGTGGGGGTAGAAGGGTGAAAAACACTGTGACACGAGAATTTTATATATTAGATGTAAAAGAAATTTCTTGAGCTAATTTCTGTTCAACTAAAACTAAAGTAATAAGCCACTGTATTAAATTCCCAATAACCAAGTTATGAGTTTAAACTGAGAGGTTATTTCCTTTTTAAATGTTAGTATAATAATCGCAATAATTTTAACTGTAGCTCATAGTATACATATTTCCTGTCTCTTGTTTATTATTAACTGAACTTTCACAAGCGAAAACATTTACTTATTATGTCCACTTTCCTTTACTTTTTGATTCGCAAATATTATGTCCCGGATTTTTTAAATGGTATACCTTTAGTCTTAAAGCCTACATAATTTGATCTTTAAGGAAAGACTGTTATGTAGATACTGGTTAAGTAGTATTTTATCTATGGTAGATATTATTACAATCACATTAATTTATGTTATATGAAATAATTAATTTAATTAATTTAATTAAGTAAAGAGTAAGCTCTAGCGTAGCTCATAAAATAAGACTACAGTGAAATCACTCACAATTTTACTTTTACGAACAAAATAGACCAATTTCAGATGCACATAGGACGAGGGAATTTAGACTTTATTACATTCGGATAGGATTGAAATGAGAATCGCTTCACGCTTCACGTGACGACCGCCAAACGTTCATCGGAGCGGTCGGTGCAGTGTCGTGCGTGTCCGATAACGCATACTTTTAGTTTTTAGCGTTCCTCGTCACAGTCCATTTCTCTCCAGATATTGTATACATTTTCCATAAATTTGGTTGGGGAAGTGTATACAGGTGTAGGATATATAATTAAATATACATAAACTAGTTGCGTCCCGAGGTTTCACCCGCCTCGGCTTCTAAGGGCTGCAGAAAACGCATTTTTTTAAAATCTAACTAAGAATATTAGGTAGCAGTTATAAATTAGGCAATCCAGCGGCAATAACCACCCCCTTTCAGAAGATCACCGTGTGTTTCAGTGACTGAGCAACTACCTATTATCTAAGTCAGTTTTCCCAATAAAATAAAAATAAATTACCGTGTTCGGAAAAAGAACAGATTCGGTTTTCGAGACCTGGATGACCTGGATTTCTTAATCTGCTTGGATAATTATCTAACTAGACAAACTTTTTTGAAATAACATCAAAAAAAAATTGCACGAGAGTGAATGTAAGAGTGAAAATATCGGTGTGACAGAGGATCAAGTTGTGGGATCCTTTATAGAAAAAAAACTAACGTTCGCCCGCTACTTCGACCGCGACGCTTTTTCTTAGGCGTTGAAACATTTATTCAATCTTTATTGCTCATTTATTTTTGTGAGGCGTTGAATTTTTATTTCTGATGATGTTATTTGCAAACAGAATTTAGCGTGAAAGCGAACAAAATAGACAAACTCACTTTCGTCATTATACATGTCTGTGTATTAAAGATTAAAAAAAAAAAAAAAAAGTTTGTACACGTTGTACAGTGTACCTACTTATGTTATCGAGGTCGAAAAAATAGTTTTTGGAATTTTTGTCTGTTCGTCTGTGCGTTCGTGCACGCTAATCGGCGGTTTTCAGTGATTTATTGTAGCAAGCTTCCCGTAACATTATTAGTGTTTGTTTCATTCCAATCGGTTTACAAACAAAAAAGTTACGCGCTGGACCGTATACGCGTACGAAGTTGCGGGCTCAGCTATAGTTTGTTTAAGATAACGAACTATACATAATTTATAGTGTATTGTTTAGTCTCGACCTAAGACTATATAAGTATATTGAGAGTAGACCTTATCTGAATGACAATTGAAACTGAAAATAATTCCAGATGAATTCATTAGAACAATTCCTTCAAGAACACTTTTTTTTTAAAAGGAAATTAAAAAAATCCTCGTGTCTTATGTAGGTACGTAAACAGAGTACACAATTGCTTTTGTTTGAAAAAAAGCGGCGGGAATTGGGTTTTCACAGAATTGGAGCGTCCCGAGCCAAGAGTTTGTTGCGAATACAGGAAGAGCTGTGGGGTCGTTAGTCCCCTTGGCAAACTACCAGACCACTAAACAGTACAAGCTACATGTTTATCACATTAATAGTATTTATAATAATTATTTATATAAGTTACGTACTAGGCGACCGGCCCCCGGCCTGCCTGTCCTCGTTTCTCGCTCTTTCCAATAGTAAAAACCGCATTAAAACCGACCGAGAGCCTGTATTTTAGTTGTAAGTCAATTTCCATTGGAATATACTATAGTTGCAATTAAAATGAATTTAGTTTATTGTAACAAAAAATATTTACAATAAGAAATTTTAATAATATTACCTATAGCAGCGATTGTGTGGGTAGGCAGAAATTACCAATGGTACATTTAGGTTAATTTTTTTACACACATTATATAATGTTTACATTTGAAGTTAAAGCCAAAGAATTTATCTTTTATAAAAACTTTGGATATATACTTCATCATGGGATAATCGGATGTACCTATGAGTGAGTGTATAATCTATACTAATATTATAAAGAGAAAATATTTGTATGTTTGTAATGAATAAACTCAAAAAATACTGGACCGATTTTGAAAATTCTTTCACCAATAGAAAGCTACATTATCAGCGAGTAATAATTTCTTAAGATACGCGGACGAAGTCGCGAGCAAAAGCTAGTCTATTTATATAAACCATTGAACAAGTCTAAACATAACAATCCTTAACTGCGTAATTGTGTAGCTAAATACGTAATTGTTATCAATTGACAAAAAGTGGTAAGAAACATTTTTTTTGTTTGCTTTTTAAGCTGATTAAGATATCGATTTAAAATACGATTACGACTAACGAGTTTTCTTTTTTCATGCATCTTCGACGGGAATCTCATTTTAGTTTCCTATGTAACTAAGGACTGTAGAATCTTATTAAAATTTCTAATATTTTGAAAAGGCAACACTGATCTTTTTACCAAGTGTATCCGTATTGATCGTTGAAAGGGATCAACATAGAGTACAATGACTCTGATGATATTTTTGTGTCAATGAATGCATTCAACTCTCCCGACTTCGGTTGACCTATATTATTCGATGTTATTAATATTTGGCATAAGTATCGGCTTATAATTAGAAGGGGTGATTGCCCCGCGAATCGACTAATACGCGCGTTCGATCCAACTCATCATATTTTTATTGCCAGACGACCACAATGGAAACTATTTTATTATGAGCATGAATTATTAGAAACGCAACATCGGGCCTATGATTGTATGACGCGATACAAACATACAATCAGTGTCGTTAAAATACACACATTCCTGATTGACGGTTGGCTTAGAGTTTAGAGGTAGTAGTTGTGCCTGCTATGTTAGAGATCGCAGGTTCTCGAGACAAACATTTGTCAGGTTCTTTTTATATAAAAAAGTATATATGCAAGTATATTTATCAGTTGTCTAACAGCCACAGTACAAGGACTTCTTAGTCCAACATAAAAAAGAAAAAGAAAAAAATGTTTTGGCACTTTGGTATTGCAACCGAGACATCTTCTCTGCTCTATATCAATGTTTTTTTTTAATGTTAAGGTCGCAGACAGGCTGACGGTCCACTTGATGGTAGGTGGCTACCGCCGCCTATAACACAAGCAACGCCAGAGCTGCTGCAAGTGCGCTGCCGATTGCTGTAAGATTAAGGATAAGGGATTAGGAGGGAGATAGGAAAATGGGCTCTGGCATCCCTTACTCACTCACCGAAACACAACAGCACACGGTCGTCTTCTGTAAGGGGGTGGTCGCTGCCGCCAGACGGGCGGCCAAAATGACTGCGAAAACTTTCCAAAATCCAGACCAGAGCCAAATTTGAAAAGTTGATTTTTCAAAGTTGACCCTGCCGGGAATCGAACACGGGAACCCTAGAATAAAGCATTAAGGCAAGCACCCTAACCGCTCATCCAACAGGCTCGTACTTATACTTCCTAGACAATGCAACTACAGTCAATGAAAGACTAGTAAAAGTCGCTGCGCAGACGCAACTTAGTTGTCGAATGAATATATTTAGACAGGAAACGCGTAATATCTATCGACTACTACATTGAAATAGATGTATGAGATGAAATCATAAGTGTAAACTGGGAATATTTCATTCGCGAAGCGTCAATTGACGTAAACCCAAAAATGTGACAATCGGTGGTTAGAGAGCATCATTTTGGACGAAACCCTTCATCTCTTAGCAGAAACGACTTCCAAGGCATCTAAGGCATGCCGCGAGCCACAATATGTAGTTTAAAGAATTTCAATGTTTAAAATTTCGTTATATTTTTATTCGAGGACGCTCGCTGGGGATGTGTCGCAACCTGTGCTCGCCGTATCACACAATCAAACTCGCCGAACGCTACGACCGTGTGTAGTGCGCGCCGAAATTACTCACACGACAATTAATATTTAAAAAATGTATAAATATTAAGGAAATAAATAGAAAAAAATAAATAAATAGAAAATATCTCACCTGAAATCTCGTACGAAATGTGGAAACGCAATCCTGATATTTTGAAAATAGTATCACAAAACGCCGACGCTGGAAGTGTTAGTTCACTCGACGGTAATTGAAGTACACTGACTTTAATAACATAGGGAGTATTTTAATACCATAATATATGGATATTATTTGTATTAACCGTTACCTATTATTGAATAATAATTTTCTTTTCGGCGCGAACCGTTCTGCGCGGGCGTGCGGCACGGACTGCGCGCGCTGATCTCTCCGACGTCACCGCGCCAAATATAGCCCCGACACGTAAACGTACGATAACTCACTCTAAGCGCAGGGAATAGAGTAAAAAGTCGAGGGCGCGCGTCGGTGAAATGTCGGCGTGGTGTTATTTTTGCTGGTGCTTTTCGTCGCTTTCCGCGCGGGTGGCTTAAAACGGCAATACCGTTGCGCTCGCGCACCTCCACTCGCGAGCTTTTGTTTTTGGGGGAAATATTAAATGATAACTTCGACAATAGAGCACCGAATAAGATAACTTATTATGCGGGAAGTGCTCACTTAAATTTAACTTAAAAACTGACGCCGTTGGCTCAAATTCAAGAAGCGTGAATTTTTAAAATTCATCCACTAAATAAAAATCAATTCGACCAGTTTAAAAACGTAATATATCACAGGAGCATAGTTCTCTGTAGCAAATATTGTGCGCTTTTTTATGAGGAAAGGCTGACGGTCCACTTGATGGTTGGTGGCCACCGTTGCTAAAGAACATAAGCATACGAGAGACGATCATAGTGTATTTCACTCACGCACTGAGACAAGAGGATATATTTTAAAGATAACACACAAAAAGCACGTCTAGAATATTTTAATCGATTCTTATCGAACAGTGGAATTTTCCAAAATGTAAAAGTATTGCTTTGGCTTATATTTTGCTTTTCAAAAAAATCAAAATATTGCTCACATGTATGAAACTCTCAACAGAACCGAAATGACACAAAGAAAGTTCTTGAGATTTTAACGATTACCACGAGACCACGAGGCTTAATGCCGTAGACGACATTGATCTGATTTCCCTATACCTACGTAACTTATTTTCTATTATTTAGAAGAGCGTAAGTGCCTATTATTATTGTAGGTACAATTAATTCTAAGACAAACTTTTCCTAGATCTTTAAACCGTCATAATAATTTGACGAGCCCGTTGGATGAGTGGTTAGCGTGCTTGCCTTAACGCTTTTTTCTAGGGTTCCCGGGTTCGGCAGGGTCAACTTTGAAAAATCAACTTTTCAAATTTGGCTCTGGTCTGGATTTGGAAAGTAGTGGCAGGGCACACTGCGTTTCGCAGTCATTTGGGCGGCCCGTCTGGCGGCAGTAACCACCCCCTTACAGAAGACCACCGTGAAATAACAGCACGTGTGCTGTTGTGTTTCGGTGAGTGAGTAAGGGATGCCAGAGCCCGTTTCCCTATCCACTCCTAATCCCCTCTCCTTAATCTTACTGCAATCGGCGGCACACTTGCAGCATCTTTGGCGTTGCTTGTGTTATAGGAGACGGTAGCCACCTACCATCAAGTGGACCGTCAGCCTGTCTGCCGACCTTAATATTAAAAAAAAAATAACTTCAGTGCACGAAAATGCAGAGAATAATATCTAAAACACGGTTCGGTGGTTTTTTCTCTGCTTTTATTGTTATATTTGTTTTGAAATTAATAAGTTACTCTTTAAGAAGAGAAGTTAATTTCGCCACGCCATTTTCCTTGTGTTCATACAAATTCGTATTTAGTTGAAAACAAAATGACGGAAGTGGAATGAACTACTTTCTAAGACGTATTAAAACGCAAACGGTACTAATTAAACAAAGCTCACAATGATTTCGCGTATCTAAAAATGTTACAAGAAAAGTTTATGTTCCGGCATAAACACGGCGCAGTGCCAGAAATCGTAAGCGATCGCCGTGGAGTGCGCAAATGCACATTCTCTGTGGTACCTATACGCTCTCACTCGTCATTCCTCGGATTTTTAGATCCAATATCAAGCAGTCAGCAGTCAGGCTTCAGTCCACAGTCTTTTCAAGTCGCGAACGTAATGGCCCCAACGTTTCCCCGCCCATCTACTAAGTCAGCAATCTCCACGTTGACAGGCATTCATAAAGAGGATGTAAAAAAGGGCTCTTTTCAAGCTGAATTTCGACTACGAAGAAGACTTTTAAATAGTATGAACATGGTGATCATTATCATCATGTCAGTCGTAGGACATCCACCTCCCTCCTAATTTTCCAAAAGGATCGGTCAGAAGCAGCCTGGATCCACTGTCGACCTGCAACCCTCTTCAGATCGTCTGTCCACCTTGTGGGTGGACGTCCTACGCTGCGCTTGTCCGTGGCCTCCACTCGAGAACCTTCCTGTTATGGCCCACTGCCATTTCAACTTACTAATCAACGGATCTCCTCATTCCTGACTCGAATGCTTAATGTAACCCCGAGCATAGCCCTCTCAGCTCGTTAAGCAACGTAGAGCTTTTTTACGTGGCCCTTGGCTAGAGGGCAGTTTCAACGCCATATGTCATTACTGGCAACACATATTGGTCGAAAACTTTTTTAAGACACAGAGGAATTTTGATCTCGGAGCTTCCTGAACGCTGCCCATCCGAGCTGACGTTAAAAAACTACAAGTTAGATGCAATGCGTTAAACTAGCTAAGTGTTTAGATTTTAGGAATTTCTTTTTCAAAAATCTAATAATTTTCAAATAGATTGCAGACCAAAACCACAGTATAATAAAGAGTACTAGCGTACCAAAACTAAGGGTGATTCTGTAATGAGTCAATTAATAATCTTTTCTTTGTCTATTTTAGTAACGATTTTAGAAACTATGCATTTATACTTCTCATCGAAAAAATAAATGTATAAAGGGTTCAAGTTCCCACGTATTCTTCAATACATCATTGTAATAAAATTTAATAATTGGTTTATGAAGAGTACCTGGCGCTGGTGGGTGATGAGACCTGACGCAGGGGACTCGGTGACGTATGACTGCATGCCGGCCATGAGCACAGTGGCGCCCAGGAACTTGTTGAGCAACGCGCGCGCCTCGCGGTCTTCGCTCGAGTCGCCTTCGTCGATCACTGCACCCACAGGCGTTTTTATCTCATCATCGTCGTCATCTTTATCATTCGCACCTCCAGTGACGCATATCGTCCAATCTACTCACCGATGTCTGCGTTCTTCATTCTGGTGAGTATGTCCTGCACGCCCGTGACCTTGGTGGTGCTGTCCAGGAAGGACTTGTGCTGGCTCTGCTGCGTGCTGCTAGTCATCGTCTCCTCGAGCGACGCAAGGCTGTGCTCACTGTCGGTCCGACCCAAGCCTGTCCATAAAAATAATCGATTTAGCGCCTACCAATCAATGAAGCGTTTCTCATTAGAAATGCCAACGCCATTGGTTTCGATGTGTACCTGCGTGGACTGATTCAGTGGAAACGTTGTCTTTGATATTGTTGGAACGCAGAATGAGGCCCGCCTTCGGATACGCGCTGCGCTCCGACTTGCCGGTCTCCGCTGCACAGAGTATACAATATATTCTGTTATATACTTGTCGTACGTATTGGAGCATTTCTCTGAAGGTGTGAGTGTGTCATACTTACTTGCGCTCTTAATGTACTTCTCCGTGAGCGACTTGACGGAGCTCTGTCTGACCGTCTTGCGGTCTTCGCGATGGGTGGCCACTCGTCGATCGCTGTGCGTGAATTGTTCCAAACTGGCGTGCTCTTCCTTCTGGACATATTATTGATCTTTTTTAATAAAAATTAAAATTCAGAATTTCCAATATGAAAACAAATTTACCGTTCTTGTTAGGTTTTTACAGTTAAATCACTCTGATAACCATGAGGAAGGAAACACACTCTTAAGGGAGCCCAATAGTATGATCTGTTGAGCTCGAAGAGTTGCTTTGAATCGTTGCTCATAAGGCGTTCGTGTTATCGAAGATAGAAATTTGAAACACTCAAAGAAAAAAATTGTGCAGATTTGTTTAGGTGACTCACTCTATATTGAAGTTTATCTATATAATGAAATCGTAAACGAGCCCTTGTACACCTTGTACTTATGTTACCGAGGTTAAAAAACTAGTTTTTAGAATTTTTGTCTGTTTGTTTGTGCACGCTAATCTCTGAAACGGCTTAACCGATTTGAATGTGGTTTTCATTGATGTATTGTAACAAGCTTCCCGTATAATTTTGTGTTTGTTTCGTTCCAATCGGTTAATAAACAAAAAAGTTAGGCGCTATAGAGTGTAGCTAGTTATAAAATAAAATCGCTGTCAGCTTCTGCCCAACTTACATTGCTCCTTGTTGTTTCAGCTTCACAATTTACATTCACATTCACTAAATTTTATTTTAATCGTTTGAGCTATTTCGTGGTTTAGCGTGAACGAACATCGTGACATGCGAATTTTATATATTAAAATAATATATAGAACGAATTTCCTATTCTATTTAATTTTAATTAATTAATATAAAATTTAATTAATATTATATATATATTAATTAATTAAATAAATTTATTTAACTAATTAATATATAATTTAGAAGAATTGCTATTTGAATAAAAACAGTAATATTTATGAAATTTGACCCCAATAACATGTAAAATAGAGGACAAAACTAAACCAATGTTTCAGTACGACTAATCACCAACCCTTACTAAGTACGTATCGATCGGGTGAACTCGTTCAAATTGTTTCCAATTATATTGGGTTTAGATTAATACCGAAGTAAAAAAAAAGAAGATTGCTATAAGACAGAAGTGAGGTGCGAACCGTATGCGCTTGAGCGAGTGTAGTGCCGGTGTCTCCGCCGAACTTCTTGGTGGTGGTGATGGCCGCCAGCCCGTGCATCCTTCCCGGGGGGCGGTGGCCTTGCGTCTGCAGCAATTCTTGCAGCTCTTCGGGCTTCGTCGAGTAAGCGGTCACGGAGACCGTGCCTTCCGGCTCGCCGCCGTTCCGCGAGTGATACTCTTGCCGTATTACGGTCCCTTTCACTAAAAAAGTGGGGCTTATTATGGTAGCGTGACCATTCAAAATGCGGTCTTGGTTTCAGACGCTGCAGTAAAAAACTACTTTGAGAGGTTTATAATTTTTATTGTTTCCTAGATGACTTTAAACATCCACGAAGATAAAATGGGAAATGTAAGACAGCTATACATAGGTATGTATAGCCAATATTAGAGATTACATAATTTTTAGGGTTCCGTACGTCCGATTAAAAAAACGGAACCCTTATAGGATCACTCGTGTGTCCGTCTGTCCGTCCGTCACAGTCAATTATCTCCGAATCTACTAGACCGATTAAGTTGAAATTTGGTACACATATCAATTTCTGTGACCCAAACGCAGAGATGTGACGTGATATGGGAGGTCAATTTTGGAGGGAAGGTGGAAAATTAAAAAAAAAATAATAATTTTAAAACTGCATCGTGTGACATATCAAATGGGAGGTCTTGTTGTGAAGATCTTAAATGTAATTTTTTGTATTTTTTGTAATTTTAAAATAAATAGTTTCCAAGTTATCAAGAAAATAGACGAAAATTGACCATTCCTCTCCCCTTATCTCCGAAACTACTGAACCTAAAATTTTGAAAAAAATACAGAAATTAGTTTTCTACTTATAGATAATAGGAAAACCTATAAGAAGTCCACGATATTAAAATAACATGGTAAATCACTCAATATTGTGCGAATAGGTAACATCGTACGGAACCCTCTTCATGCGAGTTCAGCTCGCACTTGTCCCGTTTTTTTACAGTAAATAGCATTTTACTAGAGCTTCGCCTGCTCTATAAGAAAGAAAGAAACATTGTTTATTTTGTAGAGTTACATCTTACTGTTTATATATTACCTTGATAATTAGTGGTTCCGTTCCTGAGGGCTTTGATGCCGAAGAGAGGTCGTCCGTCGGAGTCGAGTGGGCCGGGGCCGTAACTCGATGTGATTACGTCTGTAGGTTTGTTTATAACCTTTGAAGGGCTCTTTGAGCGGTATTTAGGTTTCTCAACTTCCAATTTCTTGTTGCTGAACGTTCGCGTCTCCGTGGTCACCTTCTTGAGATTTCTATTCGTCACCCAGGAGGGCTTTTCCTCTTGAATTTGTTGCGGTTGAATCTTTTTCTCAACGCCGTATGTTGATTTTGAGGTTGCTTCTTTTTTAATGTCATCGGTCGTCGGTCGTTTGAAATCTGGGCTAGGAGTCCTTTGCTGGAGACGTTCTGAAGAGTTTTGCGTGCGCTCGGGACTGCGTTTCTTTTCCGGAGATGGAGACCTCTTTCCATTCGTATTCAATGTTTCCGTTGTATTTTTTGATGACGATCTGTCTGTAAATGTTTTAGACGTTGACACCGACTTGGTTTCCCTTCGTTTAGTTTCTTCAGTTTGGCTCGATTCCTTTACTTCGACGCTTGTCGTCTTCGTAGTTTTATTTTCAGATATTTTCAATTTATCTGCTTCGTTAATTCCAACTTTTTTCATATAAGCCGTTGCGTATTCGCTGAAACGACTTGTTATAGGTTTAATCGCTATTTTATTAGGAGAGATTGCTCTTGTTTTTTTGCCATCTGGACTAGTGTGGCGCGAAGGACTTTTCGTCTGAACCGTAGATTTTTGTACCACTTTATCGGGGCTATGTTGTCTCTTTATCTCAGGCTCCGCTTTTAAGTCCAAGTTCTTGGAATGTCCGTTCAGAATAGGTTTCAATGACTCTTTCGATTGTGAACGAACGGGTGACACAATTCGTGCTTTCGATTTTGGTATTCTCTCTGGAGACTTAGTATTTGTTCGACGTTCTGGCGACCTAGTCACTGTGGATTGTTTAACAATCTTAGCGTGAGTGGTTTCAACTGTACTTTCGATTTCCATCTTCCTCTTAGCGACTCTCATTTGAGCTCTTATTCTCCGCCTCTGCTCGTAGCCCACGACCTTTCCTAACTGAAATAGAGATAATATAATATGACAATCGAAACGGATATGATAATTAAAATCATGCAAATCTTATGCTTACTGACCATTTGTTCCAGGAGGTCCAGGTCGAAAATGTCTTCGATGCAGGGCTGATGGTGTTCTACGCTACTACGGCGTCTCTCACTGCTAACCGTCGATCTCTCAATGCTCG
Organism: Bembecia ichneumoniformis; assembly: GCA_910589475.2. Taxonomy (NCBI): domain Eukaryota; kingdom Metazoa; phylum Arthropoda; class Insecta; order Lepidoptera; family Sesiidae; genus Bembecia; species Bembecia ichneumoniformis. Next base: position 18,612,745 of record OU342532.1, read on the forward strand.
TACGACGGAGTTCGACTCCAAACTTTCCACTTCCGCGCCGACTACTTATTTCCGTTTCTTCAGTAGTCTTCGTTTCCTCTTTTAACTGACTCGTTTTAGTGGGGCGTTGATAACCTGGAATCTTATTCTCTTGTTTGGTAATATCATGATGCGTAGACTTCAATGATTCATTTATCTGAAGACCTGCTTGTTTTGGTATTTCAGGCTTCATTAAATTGCTAAAGTCAGTAGGTGGAATCTTTGTTCTCGGTACTTCAGGTGTAGAATTGCGGGACGGACTGCTTCTTACTTTGCCGTCAATCTTTTTTTCTGGTTGATTAGGACGACCCAGAGTGTTGTCCGTTTCGCTATCCACATCGGTGTTATTAGGAGAGCCATCTTCAAGAGAAGGATGAAGAACAATAGTAGAATCTGTTATAGGTGACTTCTTTATAACCCCGATATCGGTTAACTTTGTCGTTTTTCTGTTTGCGGTTTCATATTTTGTTTTATGTGTTGTGGATGCAATATTTTCAAAATGAGCCTTAGCTTTTTTAACAGCATCGCTGCTGCGTAACGTTGTTATCTTCGTTGTAGAAGTCTTTTCAGTTTGTTTTAAGTTAGGACTTACGTAGTCTTTAACTTTTGCATGAGATGATTCAGTTTCTTTTGCAAATGAACCTAATTTGTCTTCTTGGTGTAAATAATCCTTTTTAACTGTATTACTTTCTTCAGGGTTCTCCATTTTCTTTATGTTAATAGTGTCCAAGTTTTCGCTATTATTTTTAATTTCCTTAACACAGCGCGCTGTTGTCTTCTTTTCTTTGTTATCGATGTCTCGTTTTTCGATATGGGATTGTTCGGCTGATCTTACGAATTTATTCACTTTGTCCGAAACGCTTAGTAAACAATCATCACTTTTTAAAGATTCGTCAACATTTGTCAAATCAGGTCGTTCTATCTTATGTGTTGATTTAGTTTTTTGTGTTTTTAAATTTTCCGCTGTTTCTACAAATAAATGAGCCTTATCATTGACACTTAATTTAGTGTAATCATCCTGATAAACTGTATTAGTATCGTATCCATCAGTTATTCTTCTCTGAGGACTGCGATCTTTCGTCTCTGGTGTTGCTTTCGCGAATTTGTTGACCTTTTCAGAAACTGTCAATAAACATTCATCAGACCGTAAATCTTTGTTTATGAAGTCGGAATGTACTCTGATTTCGTTGTCTTTAAATATCTCAGCAGTGTCCTTTCCTTTAGTAATAACATCGATTTTACTAAATCTAGAAACTTTATCAGTCACGCTCAAGAGGCATTCATCGGTTTCAGTGACACGATCAACGTTGGACATTTTGGAAAAAAGTTCGTCTTCTTCGGATATTTCAACTATATCGTCCACTATAGATTCTGCTTCATGGATAGTGTGGTAAGTTCGTTTACGGAACTCATCATCCGGTTCACTAACTTCATCTGGAAGCCTAGGAGTACTTATATCATCTAACAGATTGACTGGTGTAGGACAAATACGATCAGGCGAGTTCTCTCTCGATGATTTAGCTTGTTCAACATCAATAATAATATCATCTTCGTCATTAGGACTGTTTAATGTAGTCGCTGATTTAGGTTTACTTGTTAATTTTTGTGGTTCTTTAGAAGTGGATATTTTAGTTTTTGTGGTAATATTTTGTTTCGATGTTTTTGTAGCAGACAAATCGTTAATTTGTATTTCAGGTTTAGATCTCATCCGTTGAGGAGAAGTTTTCTTAGTTTTGATGGACATGTCACTTGCGGTACGCGTTACTTTAGTTTCCGAATCTTTCTTAGTTATGGAAGTATCTTTAATGGCCTTAGTTATTAATGCCCCTTTGTTTGTTACAGTTTTAGTCGCGGTGGGTTTGTTTGCAAAACTGTTCTGTTTAATAACATTTGAAACTTTTCTAGTTTCTGCTGAGACTATGTTCTCTGTTTTGGAAGTTGATATGTTACCAGACGAAAGTCTACGAGTAGTGATCGGTTCTTTATTTTTAAAATTAGCGGGCTTTGATATTTGTGGTGATTGTGGTCTTTCCGAGTATGGTTTTCGTGGTGAAATACTTCTATGTTTAGTTGGTGATTCTGGACACTTTTCGGTTTTTGAAGTTGTATTAAATGGCTTTTTTACTGGTGAAGTATTCCTAGCTGAAGATTTTCCAGATGTACTCATATGTCTATCAACGTTTTTCTGTTTTAGATGTTTGGAATCTTTTGCAATAACTGATTTTTCTGTACTTGTATTCTTTTTGTCAGACGTTATCTCGTATATGTCAACTTTTTCGGTTTTAGTTATTTCCAGATCTTGTAGACTCGTGTTCGTTTTACTTGGACTTTTTTCACGACTGGGTGATTTTTCTTTGCGATCCGGAGAAAGTTTTCTGAGCGATTTCTGCACCTTATCTAATATTTCTTGTTCTCTCTCTGAGGAAATGAGCTCCGTGTTTTCATCGATGAGGGATTTCACTTTTTTGGAAGGTGACGGAGATCGCGAAAGTCTGTTTTCGTCTGGTGTCTTCGGTTGTCCTAATCTCGTCGGAATATTAGATGGTTTCTCAGGCGTTTTTCTGATGGATTTCTCGGGTAATATTTTGCTAACTGAAGTCTTATTAATGTTTTCTTCTGTGGAAACTTCCGAGTTGCTTTTATTACTTGGTTTTGAAATGATGTCTTCTAATTTAGTAGGTGAAGTTTTCCTTAAGGATTCTTTTTCATGTGAAATAAAGTCGGTAACGTCATATTTTGTTTTAATATCATTTGTTGAGATTGTTTCTTTTGTAGGTGTAATTTCTTTCATTTCAGGACTAGGACACGGAGACACACTTGTTGAACTTGTTTCAGATTTCAACACATTTGTTAACAACGCCGTATCTTTCTTGCTATTTGATGTATTGTCAACCATCATTCCGAGAATTTTTCGACATCTTTCCTCATAAGTTTCTCGTCTTTCTAACGGTGGTTTAGTTTTAGCAGTATTATCATCAGGTTTATCAGGTCTATCTTTTTTAATGATTTTGTGTTCTGTCATTTCCACAGTTTCCATAGGTGGTGATACTCGAAAACTAGTGGGTGGTTTTTCGATAGGGGAGTCTAAATTGTTTTCCTTGGATGGTTTCTTTAGAGAACTTTTTCTCGGTACACCGTCGTTTGTTGAATGAATACGTTTGTCAGGAGAAGGGGATCTACAAGGTATTTTAGAGAGTGAAGAAATTTTGGTTGAATTACGAGCCTCGTCACTTATAATTGAGGCAGTTTGTTCAGTTTTATCGATTTCGGATACGAGTTTCTCGTTTTCGGTAATTTGTTCTGTACGAGGAGAACTGAAATAAATAAAACCACTAACAGATGTGGTTGGAGAGCTTTGTCCGGTTGATGGAGCTGTTTCTGCAGGTTTAGGTTTTCTCGTTGGACTTGTAGATGGAGTTAGTAGTTGCCGGGGACGGTTTTTAGGTGATGTTGTTCTTTTATTTTCTTCAGACATTGTCTCTGTTGCAATAAATTCTCTAGTCGTTTTAAATTTGGAATCTTTAGAGGGAGACTTTTGCGGCGACACGCTCTCTCTAAACGATTTTTTAGGAGATTCCGATGATCTTCTGAATGTACTTGACTTTTCTTGTCTAGGTAACGTATTTTTTTTATCTTCTTTGTAATCCTTATTAATAATTGATTTACTCTTCTTATCGTGTGTTTCATTTTTAGTTTCTGTGATTTCTATAACTGATGTGTCTATTTCAGAAGACGATTGATGCTTCAAGGAATCATATTTCTCGTATTGTTTCTTAGTGTAAGTTCCAAACTTCGAAGGGGAGTTTCCCCGGGGAACTGATTGTTTTTCAGAATTTTCTTTAATACTCTCACTTGTCTTATTCTGGTTCTGATTAGTATGATTAGAGATAATGTCGTACTCGATTTTATTATCAGTAACAGAAATTTCACTGTCTCCTTTTGTAAACGTAACAGGTCCTTTTGCGGGAGACGGCGAACGAGAACTTGTTCTTAAAGTTGGACGAATTGATTGACCAGTTTCTACCGGTTTTCTCTCATCTGAGCTCGGATATATTCTGGTGGGGCTTTTCCGACTTTCAGTGTTTACAGTAACGGCGTCCTTACTACTACGAGTTTGTGATTTAATTTCCTCCTCAACAAATTTATTATGATGTTCTGTAATTTTTGATATAAAAGAATCACACTGCGGTTTTCTTTCTGGGCTTGGAGTAATATGCCTAGCAGTTGTTTCTTTATCAGTGGTATCGTAGTGTCTTATTGGCGAGGTATTCGGTTTGTCAATTGTCTCATTAGTATTGATGGATGCAGTGGGTTTCATGTAACCAGGTTTTCTGTCTGGACTGACACTTGATCTAATTTTAGTGAATACTGTGTGTGTTTTTTCAGGGCTCTTTCTTGATGGAGAAGAGGCAGGTTGATGTTTCGGTTTTCTTTCAGGACTTGGGCTAAGGCCTGATTTATGGTTATCTTTAAAAGATGGTTTCGTTGGTGAAATGCTGCGTGATTTATTTGAACGTGAATCAGGGCTTCGGCTACTGTTTGAACGATAAGATGAGGTCATACGGCTTTCGAGGCTAGAGATTTGTTCTGTCCGAATATTTTTATCATTAGGTCTTGTTGGAGAAATATTTCTAGGAGTACTATCACCAGTAAAACGTGATTCAAAGTTTGGTTTTCCATCAGGGCTCGCAAACGGGCTTTGTGATGTTTCTGAGAGTTTTTTATCTGGACTAACGCTCAGTCTTTGACGGAACTGATTGGGATATTTTGTTTCTGGAGCAGTATCAGAAAATATTGTTTGGGGCTGATTTCTGTCTGGACTTTTCGTTGGCGAAGATCTATTTAATTTAATGGGACTTTGACTGCGACTATTTGGTTTCTTATAGGTTTTGTCAGGACTAACGCTGCTTCGTATCGAGGAGGTGCTTGATTTAAATGTTCTTCCACCCGGAGACGATGCTCTAGTTGAGGGTCGAGTCGTCGGAGGTGTATCAGCACGTAGAGTACTAGCCCAGGCCTGATGTGTTGGGCTCCAATCCATGCTTACTTTTTTTTGTGAAAACTCTGACTGATAGGTCGTCTGATATTCATCATTTGCCTTTTGCTCTTTATTTTCATTTATCCTCACATCTCTGTTAATAACATGAACTCGTTGTTCATTATCATTAAATTCTTTCACTTCGTCATTCCTCGCCTTATGCTCAATTTTGTTGATATGGTGTGATTTGCTAATTTCACTTATGTCCGATTCAATAAGAGTTTGCTTAGAATTATCCACTTTGCTGTCATATAGCTTTCTGTCAATTATTTCGTCATTTCGTTGTTTATTATCAATCATTTTAGTTTTAATATCTTGTCGATCGTAATGTTCCTTATTAGTTGTGTGCATATCAGTTTCATAACGCTGCTGATCAAAACGATGACCAGTAGTTTGCGAGAAATCTTCCTTCGAGAGGTCTGTTTGGATATTTCTATTGAAATCATAGTTATCTCTATTCCTTTGTGAGTCGACAATATCATTCCTAATGTTACTAATATTATCTCGAGTCGTTTTGGCAGATGACTCCTTGACATCAGATATTGTATGAATCGAGGCAGAAGATGACTTGATTTCGCTTTTAGATTTTTGTATTTGTGAGTGGTGTTCAGAATGACTCGATTGAACCGCTGGTCCTTTCATTTCACGGCGCGTACTGGTTACGGTGCTTCCATCGGGTAATCGCCTGGTTTCTACTATTACTTTGGTGTTACTGTCGGGATATTCTACTTTTCTCGATTCCAGTTCTCCATGTTCAAATTCTGTCCTTAAATTTTGCTGGTTATCGTTCTTTATAGTTTGTTTGTTCGTAAAATTTTCTACAGTTCTGTTAGTGTCGTAAGAAGTTTGTCGAGATGAGTCATAGTCGTCATTGCTTATATATGGGACTGTCTCATGTTTCATCGAAGAAACTTGTTGGAATTTTGATGAGGAAGTCGAGGAACTAGTTTCGGATGAAAATTGAGTCCCATCGTCGGTTTTCCGAACCACTTGCTCATGAGCAGCGGTATGAGAAGTAGTTTCATTCTTTTTGAGACTAGTGTTGTCGTCACGATAGTCGGTGACGGCTTCCTTCTGCACGTCTATGGCCGAGAATTGGCCTTTGCCGCCATCCACGTCGTATCTTCCTTGGATGTTTGCTTGAACCGATTTCAGGCGGACGTGTCCGTCGTCGGCTGTTCTGTCCTCCGACTCCACATTCCATCCCGCGTTCGATAACTCTTTTAGTTCTGTAAAGAGGCAATCTACGTATTAGTACAAATGAAATGCTTTTTGGCGATTATTTGTTATCAGTTAATGAGAGTTAGTGGTTGTTAAATTGATATCGGTGTTGTTGGTGCACCTTGGCCGCGGTACGTGAAATCCTTGGGCGGGGAGCCCGCGTCGCGGACCTCCTTGCTCTTCATGGACTGGAAGCTCTGGTCAGCGAAGGATTTCACATGTCCCTGCGTCGACGTGAACTCACAACCTGTTGAATTTGGTTATGACTACTCTAATAGTTTCACGAACAAGGGGTCTCTTTCGTTAAGATAGTTCAATGCGGTCTAAATGGTTGGTTTCACATGGCTACATACCCTTTCCTGCATCGAGCGGTGGTTCCGGGGAGTACAGGTTCCGCAAACGTTCTTCTCTCAAACGGTACATGTGGGAGCGAATTTCTTTCTTACGAGAGAAGTCTTCCGTTTGCTGCCACTGTGAACGTTGCATATTACTTTTTAAATTCTTATAATTACTAATGAACACCGGGCTCAATTGTAACATCAGCTAGGAGGAGTGGACCATCAGCCTGTCTGACAATCTTTACAATCAATCCGCATTTTTATCAGCTAAATATTTTGCGATGCTGTACTAGACGCAATTTTCTTTGCTGTGTTTTTTTAGATAACGTCGTATCTTTATTTTCCTCAAACGAATGAACCAATTATAAATGAACAATACAATAGGAAATAAGCTAAACTTTGGTTTGTTTATGGCAACCCCGTTGAAGTGAGTGTGTTCGTTACTTTTAATATTTATGTTATTTAACGTCGAGTTTTAAATAAATCATTAAGGAAACAACGAATGAAACTATCATAACAAAGACTAAAAGTTAAATCCGAAACGAAAAATTGTACCGCCAAAGAAACCACCTTCTGTGGATATTTATTACTTCTTTTAATTATGTTTTTTTTGTGTATGTACCTACTGAGCGTTTTAAACTTGTTGCAGAAAATATGAAAATGTGACGTAATTAAAAGCGAAAAAGAAGTGTTAAGAAGTGGACCATGATGATGAGTTTATTTGAAAAATTCTACGCATAGGAAAAATATTATGGGATTGATTCAGTTGCATGATGTTAATCGACGTCGGCATTCCACCTGTACCTGTATTTCGACGACAAACGACCATTTCGATGACCACAGGTGTTGGAATAATAAAGAAAGAACAACCGAAACAGCTTGGCAACACATCCAAGTGGTAATCTCATAAGGCTTTAAAATATATCAAACTCGACGTTTTTCGACTCAAAGAGCATTAACAATAATTTCCCACTTATTATGTTAGCAAAATCAGTTATAAATTCAGCAGCTCTATGTTTTCCTATATTATAGTTGAAGAGACCTTTCATCTCCCATAATACATTGACAAAATTTTGAAAGTCGGTCATTGATAAGGAGCAATCTTACCTACCAAATAGTAAAAGTTTTAAATCTTTAGCAATACAACTACTCTTGCTCTGAAATGTTCTACAAATGTCAGTTCAGCTGTTACAATTTGTTGCATCAATTTATCTCATATTGGGAAGAACAACAATCTACAAACAAGGATCCTCTAATATTCTGTGGTCTAATAAATTAATGTTTATTTGTAGTCATTTTAAAACTATCTTATACATAGGCCGCACTGAAGGTTTTTGAACTGGCCAGGAAGTAAAGATAGAAAAGAAAAATAAATATAAATTTCGAATTAAGAACTCTTTAAGGTGCTAGACATTCAGTTAACATTTGTTTTTACAAATTTGTGTTCATTTAGAAGTGTGTGTCTTGCGACAAAATGAATTTGACGAGAGTTTAGGCATTGGCATGAGTCAAGTGCATAAACTCTTACACGAACATCTAAGCGTGAGGAAGCTTTGCACAGATGGATACCCCATATTTGACAGAAAATCAAAAATAACGGAGGCGAGTCAAATGCTGTATTTGACATCGTCACAGGAGATGAAATCTGGATATATTGTTACGAACCCGAAACCAAAAGACAATCTGAACAATGGGTGTTTTCTTCCAAGGTTGTACCAACAAAAGTGAAGAAGGTAAGAAGTGGAGGGAAAAGGATGCTCGTCTCATTCTTTGGACAGAGGGACATTTTGCAACCATTGCGTTAGAGGAACAAAGGACCATTACTGCAGACTGGTATATTATTAACTAGCAGAGCCTGGGACTTCGAAGCTTGGTATAATACATCAGTGAAAACCGCATTCAAATCGGTTAAGACGTTTCTCAGATTAACGTGCACAAACACACAGACAACAAAGGGACAAAAATTCTAAAAATTATTAGAATTACAATTTTTTACGGTAACATAAGTACAACGTGTACAAATGATTTTTTTGAAAAAATGTTGTACAGACACTACTCATTTACTATTTTATTAGATGTATGGCAACAGGTGTGCCCAAGAAGTAGGATCCTCCTTCATCACGACAATGCTCCACTCCACAGAAGGTGTGGAATTAGTGAGTCATCCTCCTTATAGTCCCGACTTGATTTATATTTATTCCCAAAAATAATAGATAAACTTCGGAATTCGCTTTATGAGTCCTGAAGATGGAGTGAAAGCGTTCGAAAACGTCGTGAAAGAGACCGTTAAAAAAAGAGTGGACCCACTGCTTAAGTCAGTGGTTCATCGTATGCGACGGTGCTTACAAAGGAATGGAGACTACTTTGCAGCACAGGACAAGATTGTGACTAAATATCTCAATATTTCAAGTACCTACATCCTATCTTGTTATGAGTAGGTATGACACATCGCTCAGCACTAGTCAATATGAAGGCGGGCTGTCAAAATGGCATCTGAACGACGGAAAATCACTATTGCTGTAATATTTAAGGAGATACAAAAAAACCACGTTTAATAGAAGTCTAGTTATTATTATTCATGCAATTAACTGAACAACACATATCTTAAACCAGGTTTCGTGCTTTTTATAGAAAACTTTATAGATCTCGAAACCTGAAGGAAGTTCATGTCTTTAAACGAGAGAGAGTTTGAGAATATAATAAGCAAAGAAAAGAAGAAAGATCTAGAATCTATGATTGAATAGAATTTTATGAATAGTGGCACTTGAGTCTTGAGTTGTCTTGGAACTTAGTTTCTTTGAATTTTAGTTTGTGTATTGTATTTGTTAGCCCAATTCGATGTCTCAATTAGGTGCTAGGTTTATTTAGGGAAAAAAATTACTTATAATTAGAGAAAACAAAAATGGTAGTAAAATCATCAGCCCCGGTTTCGCACGGCACCCACGTTTGTAATAGTGGGTGTAGGTGTCTTCTTTGTGTTTCCTTTCTTCATAATATTTTTGTTTAACTAAAATCCAATTTTTTTACGTAACGTCGAGCAAAACCAAAGGCTTCGGTAGCTTGGAAATTTCCGTCTTTTACTGTTTACTGTATCATTTGATATAGAACAATTCTGACGCTTACCATTCGTCGCAAGAGATCCTCGTCTTGTATGAGCGTCACGTCCCCCCCTTCCGACATGCTGTGGACAAAAACACAACATTAAATAAAAAGAATACAAATCTACATACACTTCTAATATTATTGTATTTTAAAGAAAAGATTTCAATTGCGAATGTCAATCCTTGCCAATCGACCAATGATAAATGAGAAGTGACAATAGAGGTCGCAACGAGCCAATCGCAGCGTCGCCATCTGTTCTCGCGAGGTCATCTGATTGGTCGATTGATTCGCGCCATTTTAGTCGCGACCTCAAAATTGTGTTAATCACATTTCATTTGGTGCACACTTTGAGTTAATTTATTCATATTAGGCGCTCGGTGAACGGTGATGGATGGACATCAAAAGGCAGTTCGCAACATGTATCTATGTGTAGCTATAGAGCTGATTGTATTAAAGTGTTGGGAGTGACCGAATTTCTATTGGAAATTCGTAATAAGCAGTCACTTTATGAGGAAGGTTAAAAAGAAAGAAACGTAAAAGATTATCCATGCGGTTTTTGCTAAAGGTATACAGCTTAACGGCTGTAACCGTCCTCTTACAGATTAAACTCCTTGCGAAGGAAGGTGTTAGCCCAACCAATATTAAACAGCGATTTAAAGTGTACGGGAAAGCAATTCCATTTAGGAAGATAGTCTATTGACGATGACCTTCGCTCCGGTCGGCCCGTTGGGGCACCCACATCAAACAACATCAAGTTAGTGGAAGAAGAAGTACTATAGGACCGACGTCTAAAGACGAAAGAAATAGCGGTAAGGATACGGTCTTGACGATTCTTTCTCAAGATTGTATCCTTGTGAGCGAGTATCGTGCTTTAAAGAACTTTTTTCGCCCAAACGGGAACGATTTCTTGGTGTCCCTTGTAACTAGGGATGTATTAAATATAACTGTTATAGTAGTGTCGGAATGATCTGACCCCTCTATGAAGAATATTGTGTAAAATATCTAAAAAAAGAAAATTAAAAGTAACAGATTTAAAAAAAACAACTGTCGCTGAATTTTTTTATTACTGTTACGAAAAAGCTTTTTTAGGTAGTAATTTACTATTCTTTTCTCAAAAAATATAATTTACTGTGTAAATCTGCCCGATTCATACATTTTTAAATAAAGTCTATTATGCTTTTCATTTTATCTAAGTTTTAATTTTACGACGAGAAATTAGGCGACGAAAATAACGCCTCAAGCAGCCGTCAAAAGCTAAATCACTTAATGCTTGGAAGAATTATAACTGTATGTACTATTTGTTTACTTTTCACCTACTTTTATTATGAAAGAAATTAAATGAAATACCAGCCACTTTTCATAATCGACTTTCTTTCGTTAAAAGCGAAATGCTCAAAATGATCCTTCGCCTGCGCGGTACAGGGGCGCGGGGGTATGACGACAAAATGGACTAGACAGCTTCTACTCTGTTGAATCTGGTCATCTAAAACCGACTCCAGGAATCACTACATACGACTACCTATATTAGGAACGCAATATTTCGTAAGATTAGCCTAAGCGATTTCAGTGACAATTGAATCCGTGTCCGAGATTTCGTTCAGTCGCGTCGATTCCCCGACTGTCTATTCTCTCCGGATAGGGTGAATCCAGTAACGGTGGTCGGGATTGCACAATAATGCTAGCTTGGGCTTAAAGGGAACTTTATCTGACAAGCTCTTGATCACATATGAATCGAGTATACCCATACTTTTGCCCATTTTCAAGATGTATGTGCCAAAATACTCATAACTAAAATGAGCCAACATTTGTATGTGAAACATTTTTATTATTATTATTGATATATTGTTTAAAGACTCATTTAGACGGTCTATCTATGTACCAAATTATTTTTTATATAAAAAATGGCGTGTTATAGAAAATGAAAAGTAGTTTATTAATTAATATACAAAATTAATTAAAAGCGAATTAATTTTGTAGTCTCGGGAGGATTTTGCATGGAAATTTTGTGAAAATCAACCAGATGCTGCAGGTACGGTTAACCTTTCGGACAATTGCGCAACGCGTACGTAAGGCCATCACCATTTACGGAACAAGCCACCGTCCAGCCGCCCTTGTCCTGGTTACCGAAGCGTCACCACCCGACACCGGTCAACCCTCGACGCCGCTCATACCCTAAATGGCTACTGCCACTTCTCAACTTTTTACGACTATTTATACACCGTCAAACAATTAAATTAAATTAATTTAGCACCACCGTTTCGGAAATATTATTACGTTCTAATGAGCATTTTTCTCCGTAATGTTTTTTTTTTTTCGAAATCCTCAATTATAAAAAAAATTAAATCTATACAAATAATGAAATCGTAAATGAGCTTTGTCTGTAAATTAAATATTTTTTCAAAAAACAATTTGTACTTATGTTACCGAGGTCAAAAAAATAGTTTTTCAATTTTTGTATGTTTGTCTGTGCGTTTATGCACGCCAATCTCAGAAACGGCTTAATCGATTTGAATGTGGTTTTCGCTAATGTATTGTAGCAAGCTTCCTATAAAATTCAGTTAATATACATTATAGCTAGTAATTAATATACATTAAGGCGACGCCAGCCCCTAATGATAAAAAAAAACCCACTTATTTGTAACCGTTTTCCTTTTAAATTATCATAATAATTATAATTTAAAAAATACTCAAATCATCTGCAGGATATATGAAAGGGGATCATCATAATTATATTTAATTATATATATACAGGGTGGTAATTTGAGATGGGTCAGTAAGGGCAGCTACCTAAACCTTTGTAGCTAGAACAAAACACTCTTAGGAGACTATCCATAATTTTAATAGTTATTTCCATCGGCATTCAAAGATTTTGAAAAAATGGTACAGTCAGCGGGAAAAAGGTCAATTTTCACGTTTTGTTTTTATAGCGCCAATCGATTCTGTTACTTATAAGGATCAATTGACCCTACGGGACCACCTGAGCTTAGAGTACTAGAAACGTCAAAAATCTCAAAAAACTACTGCCATACATTTCTTACGGAATGAGATTGAAAAATAAGTTCAAATATTGTTTTTAATCAAAAAGGCGGCAATCACTACAATTGCCAATCTTTAAAAACAAGTAAAGATCGTAAGTAATAAATCTACGATAGTAGTTGCTCTATTTGTTTGCCGTTTGGACGGTTTCTGCAATGAGCGTGTAACCGCTGATATTTTGTTTGCGTTAACTCCATACACCGTTGTAGTGACAATTCTTGAACTGTAATGTACCTAATTTTTCTTGTAAATTCCATTTTTGAGATATCCCAAAAAAAATATCAAGAGGTCTCAACGACCACAACGACAGCATTTGTATTTGTACTTTTTCCATATCTTTAAAACTTGGTTATGGGAAATGCCTACTTCGGCAGCGACTTCAAAGCTTCTAACGACCGAGTGTTAAAATTGCAACCGCTATTTTTTATCAAGATCATTGTTGTCGTAAGGATTTCTCTTAAAGGAGCTACACTCTACAAGAATATTTAGGAGATTTTTTATAACTTTTGATATAGGGTATAGGGTATTTAATCTTATATCATTCCATGGCAGTTGATATTATTTATAAAATAAGCTTCTAATAAATCTATGCGATCTAAATGAATCAATATTTTCACAATTTAGCTGACATGCAAGAATAATAATAAATAACATTTGTTTCTAAAACAATGTTTTCCTTCCAAATTCAAATTAATTTAAAATAAACATTGCCTAGCCAGTTTCCATTGTAGTGATTGCCGCCTTTTTTAATTAAAAACAATGTTTGAACTTATTTTTCAATCTCATTCTGTAAGAAATGTATGGAAGTAGTTTTTTGAGTTTTTTGACGTTTCTAGTACTCTAACCTCAGGTGGTCCCATAGGGTCAATTGATCCTTATAAGTAACAGAATCGATTGGCATTATAAAAACAAAACGTGAAAATTGACCTTTTTCTCGCTGACTGTACCATTTTTCCAAAATCTTTGAATGCCGATGGAAATAACTATTAAAATTATGGATAGTCTCCTAAGAGTGTTTTGTTCTAGCTACAATGGTTTAGGTAGCTGCCCTTACTGACCCATCTCAAATTACCACCCTGTATATAAAAAATTACTAATTTTCGGTCCAATATGGATGTTGTAACCGTGCGATTTGCTTAATAATCAATTTTTTAAATAGCTAATTCTTAAGATAAATTTTAAGATCCACTATCTGAAGGCTCATCAAAAGAAAAATTGGAATTACTACACTTTATTTAAATAAATATTTCCGAGATTTGCAAGTCCCGTCAATTCAGTACAGAACGAGTTTTGCGGCTGGAGTCGCCTTAATAATAAATTAATTTTGACTTATTTAGCAAAACAGTTTGCTGCACTAAGTACATATAATACACTAAAACAGACTAAGTGAGCACTAACATCCGTTTAATGACGCGGGAGTCACTTGGACAAACTACTTAATGTGGACCCCATTGAAGTTTAGTATCTGTTGCGATTCCAAGAGTCATCTTTCCTTGAATTTGGTTGATGCTACATAATTGACGAGGACTGTAACGTGCAGCAGAGATACTTTAAAAGTTGCATAATACGGTAGGAAGGAGGAAGGTGGAAGGCGCAGGCGGCCGAGTGACCCATATTAAGCTAATCTCGTTGACTGGCCACCCGTAAGAAGTTACGACACGCCGCTCGAGGATTAGTCAGATAAAATCTGAGTACGTCTACCAACAATCACAGGCATTTCTCCCTCATCCTATTACAATAATAAAATCGTAAACGAGCCGTGTCCGTTACATTAAATATTTAAAAAAAAATGTTGTGCTTATGTTACCGGAGTAAAAAAAAAGTTTTTACAATTTTTGTCTGTTTGTCTGTGCGTTTGTTCGCGCTAATCTCAGAACGGCTTAACCTATTTGAATGCGGTTTTCACTGATGTATTAAAGCAAGCTTCCCGTAACATTTAGTGTTTATTTTATTCCAATCGGTTTACAAACAAAAAAGTTATGTAAATTTAAAGAATCACGTCCAACATTTTTCCGATAAAAATGCAATAAAATAAGTCTTCGGTTGAATTGGCTGAAACTTTAGTAAACTGTATATGTATAATCATCTGTAAAACAATGATGATTGAAAGTTTAAAGTTAAAAATAGTAATTTTATGTGATTTTCAGTGTTCTTATTTAAGTTGATCTCAGATCTATATGATCAGTCATATTAAGTAGGTCGGCTCAAGTTGGTGACGCCTCATAAGTAATAAAATCGTTTTTTGCCTACTATGTGTTTTTGCACGTTAATCTCAGAAACGGCTTAGCCGATTTTCGTGTGGTTTCCACTGATGTATTGTAGCAAGCTTCCGGTAATATTTAGAGTTTGTTTCATTCCAATCGGTATACAAACAAAAAAGTTACGCTTTATTCCGAATACCACTCGTACGAAGTCGCGGGCACAGCTAGTATTATATAAATGTGTCTGTTACCTTTTCACGCCTTACTTACTCAACTGATCTTCATAAATTTTTTCATAGGTACACGTCAGAGATGCTCAAAAGAACAAAGGGTACGTTTCATCCAGAAAAAAGTATTGATCCCCAGGGATTAATAAAGATTAAATAAAATAAAATAAAAATACATTTGTTTATATATTTTGTAAGGCGCGACAGCTCTTACACTTACACTTGCAAGCTGCTGTCGGACAGACTGTCGGACATTTCTCGCGGAAGTTTTCTTGTAGGTGGAAAGACGGCCTAAGAACTTGAAATGTCTGTTGTGATCATTTCAGCACATCTTATCATATTTCCCTTTTAGCCCTTTTTCATCGTAGCTCCCGTAAATTTAGCCGAACCTAATATAACCAGTGTCAATTTATTGCTGGTGTCCTATTCTTAAAATTCAGTCAACGTTATGATGTCTTTATCTACTGAAGATGTTCAGGGACGTTGGTGTGAGACAAACTCATATTTACGAAAGCGTCTAATTTAACTTGAATCATGAAGGCACGCACATAGACATAGTTGTGTATTATACAAGTACAATACAATTGTCTGACGACAATGAGTGCGTGCGCTGAAACCCTTTCTCCTATCCCTCGGGACCTTATCTAGGGGAGTAGTCAAGTCACCTACCATCAAATGGACCGTTAACGATAAAATTCTATTTTTCTATTTGTAAAATTAAAATTATATATTTAAAATTTAGGTATTATTTGTTATAATGGGTCAATATGAGGGATAACTCTGTATAAGGTACTTCTGAGAAAACTGTCTGGTGGGTACCATTAGCTTAACATTTTTAGACTAATAAAATCTAAACGAAAAATACCGTCTTTTTATTTTTTTAAAACGAATTTTGAAGGATCACAATTTTTTTAAATGTAATTAAAATTTAATATTTTTGTAACGATTGTCACAGCACCTCAAAAAAAAAACCCACTAAAACTCGTCAATAGCTACTAAACGAAAAAAGAAAATCGATTAAATGTGAAATGCTTATAGTTCCATCAATAAGAGACAGTTTGGACTGCGAGTGGCAGCCTTTTGAATATAAATCGCTGTTATTTCCGCGACTAAACATTTCCAATTTTACTTACTCTATAGTGAAAGTTTAGATACGCCAAGCGTATACAAAATGAGTGTTTTCGTCATAAAATAGGACGGCGGACGGATGAACAGAACAGTCAGTGTCACGCGAAACTATACACTCGGTCGGTATGTATACAATAATGAAAACCATTATTACATTCCACTTAACATAAACACGATGACGACATATTTACTAATCAGGTAAAAACACACAGAGTTAAACGGAGCGAAATGATCTCAGAACCGGTCGAGGCTTTATCACACAAGATAATATCGTGAATGGTGTTTATTGTTTTAGGATGGAGGGCACGTTGACGAAGCGGAGCGTGTAGCGAAAGCGGATGACTGACAAATATCCGTCGTGTCGTAAGTGCCGCAGGCTATACGGTTATACGAAACAATTAGTTAATTAAATCGTTATCTAAACACACCAACCGCATGAATCATATTTCTAAAAAGATAACATTTTACTGAACTATATGTAACTAGCTGGTCGCGGCTTCGTCCGCCTTGAAAAATGAGCGATGTAACGCCTAACATCTTTATTGCAGAAGCTTTGCCACGCGTTACCTAATCCCTCGGGAACAGTGCTTTTTTCTGGATCAAAGGTACTATGTTCTTGCCTGCATCTCTGACAACGCGTATGCAAAATTTCATGATGATCGGTTCATGAATTTAGGCGTGAAAAGGTAACAGACAGATAGAGTTACTTTCACATATATAATACTAGCTGAACTCGGCCACGCTTCGCTGCGGCCCATACGGCGGCGGCGTGCGCACGGGGCGCGCGGTACTGGACACTGCTTATATATAATACTATTTATCGTAGCGTGGTGTTATACAGCCTATAGCCTTCCTAGATAAATGCACTATTCAAAACAAAAAGAATTTTTCAATTCGAATCAGTAGTTCCTGAGATTAGCGCGCTCAAACAAACAAACAAACTCTTCAGCTTTATAATATTAGTACCTATGGATTTGTAAAGTTAAAATCTTTACGGAATCTCCTGCAAGAAGTAACTTATCAAGGAGACATTCTAGTAGTCGACAGCTGTCTGTACTATATTATGAATTATTTGCACTAGCGCGGCATTCCTTTTAATTATAAACATTAAACAAACGCAAAATATAAACTTATTAATTGCAATCATTACAAAGAAGTAAAATGAATGCTATTGATTTCCAAATAAAGTCGAATGCGTCACAGTGAAACGGTTGAAATGAATTTGAATGGAGTGTCGGCGAGGCGGTAACAAAAGCTATTGTCTTTCTTCGTGTGACACGGCGAATAGACGAGAGGACTTTTCTATAGGCGGATAGAAAGAGTAAGAAATAGTGCGGTAAGCATCAGAAAGAGTTACAAACTTAATTAGGGGCTTTTATACTGTCTGCGTTTCTGTTTGGAGAGCTTTACGAAGCAGAATCTACTTTTTGATCTCCAACTTTGCTGCTAACATATAACAAATGTTGACATCTTTCATATTTATAGTTAAAAAAAATGGAGACAATTTTATGAAGATTTTGTAGAGACATTTTTAATAATAATAATAATAATTTATTTATTTTGACCAACAAGGATCATATTATGTTAGTAACAACTTAAAATCTATGTTAGTATTACATATGTTTATTAGTCAGTACATGAACCATACAACAGTGGTTCAGGTACTGATGCAGGATGCAGCTGGAGCTGGCCCTAACCCTATGCACCAGGGATGCACACCGCTTCCGGATTATCGAATAGAAACAGTCGACCCGCGACTCTGCGAACATCCCCGATGCACTACAAAATCGTGGAAGCCCCATCAGCACCCTAAACGCATCATTGTACTGAACTCGCAGAGCGCTGTACTGCCTTCGGGTATACTAATTATATAAATAATAAGTATTAAATAATAAGTTTGTAAGAAACGATAATTTAGCTTTTAGAGGAGTTTGCTCTACTATCGGTGCTGTGCTGACTCTGTTCAAGTTTATTTGTTAAGTTGGGAAAGAGCCACATCATTCTCTATGTTTGTTTAATGATTTTTCAATATATTTGACGACGTTCAGCACGTGAATCTTTAAGAAACATTTCGTTACCATTGAAAGATGCTTTTCTTCTTATATTATTATTTTAGATAACAAGAAATAATGAAAAAATCTTCCGAATGTGATGAATATGCACTTTTGTAATCATATGAAACACTAAAAGGATGAAAGCACGTTGCCGAGGGAGTACTAAGGCGTATGATTACTATAGATAGACCATTTAAAAGAGTCCTCGCCGGCGCGGTACAGGGACGCGGGGGCAGCGGGGGTATGACGACAAAGAAGCCTTTCTATTTATCTATACCGTCAGAAGGCTGCTTGAATGAAAATGAAAGGACTAAGGACGTTTCAATTTTGTCTTGAATATCTAATTTCTTGAGATTTCCATTTGCCAAAGGTTCTTAATGAGATACACGTCTCAATTCAATATCTACACAAAATGTAAGGTTCTGAAAACTTACATTGTTTTTCATTACCTTATTTCTAAGTATTAAACAATTAGCCGAGCTCGTAACTTCGTACGCGTGATATTCCGTATAGCGCGTAACTTTTTTGTCTGTAAACTGATTGGAATGAAACAAACACTAAATGTTACGAGAAGCATGCTACAATACATCAAAGAAAACCGCATTCAAATGGATCAAGCCGTTTCCGAGATTAGCGTGCACAAACATACAAACAAACGGACAAATATTCAAAAAACTATTTATTTGTACAAATTGTTTTTATTTTACAGACACGGCTCGTTTAGGATTTTATATATAATAATTACATAAATAAAACCTATATAAAATCGCGGGCGAATCGAAAAAAGTAATACTTAGGTTGTTGGGAACAGTAGGTCAATATGGTCATAATGTCGAATTCCGCTCATTGTAAGTTAAACGCTCACCCGAGCACTGTGAACACGCCAGGATATCGCAGTGCAGTACGGTATGAGTCACACATCCCCACCCACTATCCATTGTCACCTGCTTCCGATCGATTGTCTCAATCTCGAATGTGTCTGCGCAGCCTTCGCTGCCTAATGGCTCTTGCGATGCCTTATGATTGAATTTGTGTCTGAGTATAAATGAGATGCATCTCTGCAGCGTAATATAGACTAGTTGTTCGACGTGGTGCGTTTGAAACTGGTTTCTAGCGTCGGCGACGATCAGGGACCGCGAATAGGGTTGTTTCATTTACATATAAAACCCAGTCAGCCGAAATATTCTTTCTTAACTATCACTCTTATCAAATAATACAGAGATCTTTTGTTCGACAACTACAGGTATAAAATATTAATTTTAGTCGTGCCTAATGCCTAATATTTATTTGTGATTATTGCAACACATAGCGTGGGATTTAAGTATAAATCATATTTGAACAAAGATGAAAAATTGTTAATGTATTGTTTGCTTATCGTAAAATATACAGTCAGTCCTCTTATGGAAATAGCATAGGTAAATACCTACAAATTAGTTGTAGGAGTCTCAATTTAGCGGCTGGGTCAAACCAAGAAGACAATAAAAATTTGAGCCCATTTCCCTATCAATGGCCGTCGGCTTGCCTTTACGCGAAAAGTTCCAAATATGGCCGTTTTAATTAGTTTTAATAAGGCTGAAACAAATTTGGTCTTTTTTTTGAGGCAAAATCTTCAAAACTTGAAATCTATATATATAAAAATGAATCCCCAATTCCCTTGGTCCGTATCATGCGCAAACGGGTAGACCGATTTTAATTCGGTTTTCACTAATGGAAAGAGGGATAAACGGGGAAAGTTCTTATATATAAAAACTGCATCCCGGGCGAAGCCGGGGGCGGAACGCTAGTATAATATACAAATCCTTTTATTAACGTTGCTTTATTTTCAATCGGTGACAGCATACTTATTGCTGTCAAGGCTCCATTAGCAATTGGATAATATAATATACGTGAATCATTTATTTATACGTGTGCAGTTAGGTCATATTGTGATAAGCGAGTTTAAAATAATTAAGCAAAAAAGTATCATCTTATTTGACGAATTTATGACTACCATCGTTCAAGTGGTAAGCAGCAATCGAGAGGACAAATCCGGGAACGAGTCCAATTCAATAACTGATAAATAGTTTAAAACAAATTTGAATTTTGATAATAGACCAATCAAGAGTAAAATATTTGAGGGTCCAAAAAAGAACAGAAGTTTTCAATAGTTACATACCTATAGTTCTTTAATTTGCTTATACATAAACACAATTATGTATATGTCTCAGAAAAGATTTATATTATTAAAAACATACATATAGGTATCATAGAAATGTTTAAATTATGGCAAAACAGAACTGTGATTATCGATCGTTATTATGATTAGGCCCCCTGGGGCCCTAGCCCTAGGCAGACTAGACTGCAGCGAATAGATAAAGATTGGAGACTCACCGACTTTGACGCGAACTTTACAATAAGCACAAGCGATGCACAGACGAAGAGACGGACGAATGTTAAGTTCAGGTGGCTAGAACTAGATAATAGTCGATGCGGGGGTGGTAGATGAAACCATCGCTCGATCGGCACCGGTCGCCTCGCCTACACTTGCGATACGAGGATACAGCTCATACGGCGCGACAGACGGACGGACGGACGGACGGACGGCGCGGAAGAAAAGCCTGCGAAGGTCGCGCAGAGGTTGCACCGACATCGTAAATGTCTTTTACTTTGCTATTACGATATAAATATGTATGCACTATACTATAGGCAACGTTAACAGTAAACGCAAACGCAACATTTTAATAAACTGTCATTCGAAACTATCGTCATGGTGTTTTCTACTAAAAATACACGACAAAAGAAATTTAATTTCAATCAATACTAAATAACATAATTATGAAATATTGCTTATTATTAATAATATTAATATTATTATTATTAATAAATTATTAATAATTGCTTATTATTAATAAATTCTCATTCTTATTCACGTTAAAATAACTTAAAATTGTTACATCGGCGCGAACAACTTCAGTAACATACTAAAAAAACACATTCTTATTTTTTACCCTTCAAAAAAATGTTGAAATCTTCGAAAATAACAAAATCTTCAAAAATTGTCGGTCCTTAAAAAGTTCAAAAATGTTATTTAAAAAATATATATCACCTTTCGTTTCATTCATCTTCAAAATTTATCAACAAAAATTTATTTTCATCTTCAAAAAATATTAAAACAAATTAAGTAAATGACGTGTGATGTGTTTTCGCATAATTTTGAAATTATGCTTTCTGAATTGTGGTTCGAAAAACGCTTTGTGTCTACAAAGCCTAGATCTTTATTCTAAATGAACAATATCAACGTAATTACGTACAATTTACACCTGCATACAGTGGCTCAGGGCTTACGATTACATCTATTTACACCTAAACAAATCATAAACCCAGGTGAGTGGAGAGCAGACCAACGGTGGACTCTATTAAGCTGATCATGAATCGCTTTATCTGCAAAATGGAGCTGATATCGCCAGACTTAACGATTGCTAGTCTGATATTAGTTAGGAGTTCTACTATGTGCAAAACTAAGCGAGTTAATGAAGACTGACTCTTCGCTACCTAGACCCAATTCAGTAGTGTTAGCATCCAGAATTATTATGAAATTGAATAGGTATCGATTTAACGATTCAATATTGAACGAGTTGTGGTAACCCTGTGCCTTGTGAAAAACGCATCATTGCCAGATTTATCGCCGCTTATGGACTATCAAATGAAGACGTGGGCGCAATCGGTTTACGCGCTGGACACCATTCCAACAATTGGATACTTGCGCTTGCATATTAGCAAAAGTGATCAGTTTGCTCTGGGACTTCTCAGAATTGCCTCAAGCAAATCTTCAAAATAAATGGAATCTTGTCGTTTGGTGGTCGATTTGGTGTATCCCACAAATTCGGGATATAATTTTAAATTCCTGGTTTCATATGGTAAACAATCACCCGTTTTGATACACTCATAACGAGAATGTTTGTATCTAGTCCCAGAATGAATACAAGAAACCTTCAAGATGTTCTGTTGGGTAGGTGTAGTAAGAGCTGCAAAGCGATTAGTGTAATCAAATGTATTTGTCTGTTCGTATTATCTGTCCATTAAGGTTGCATTAGGTGCATTCGATGGATAATGGTAATGGGCCGGTTTACGACACTCGTTGTTATTTTAAAAGCCATCGTGACAAACGATACTGTTTGGCTGTAACGAGGAATTTATTCCCTCCCTGGTTGCGTTGCGTTAAAATTTAACTTGGATAGCGGATAGCCTTTAAGATGTGTTGAGTTGACATGTCAAATCGTATTACATTTATCTAAAGAGCTAGATAAAGATCAACTTTACTTTTTTTATGTTAAGATCGGCAGACAGGCTGACGGTCCACTTGATGGTAGGTGGCCATCGTCGCCTATAACACAAGCAACGCCAAAGCTGCTGCAAGTTCGCCGCCGAGCACAGCAGGATCAACGAGGAATTAGGAGTGGATAGGGAAATGGGCTCTGGCATCCCTTACTCACTCACCGAAACATAACAGCACAACACCTTTGAATTTTTTTTTAAAATTTTATTAAAGATGGGTTTGCTCGTGGTCAGCATCTATCCGCGTAGGAAGGACGAGGCAGACGAAGGAGAGGGCTCACCCAGAAGGTACCTATTCACTCGAACTTTGAAAAGATTTGGGTTGTATGAGCTCGGAAACACAGACGCCGGCAGGGAGTTCCAATCCTTAGCAGTGCGCATCACAAAAGATGTTTTAAAGCGCTTGGTCCGAATTAGAGGGATTTTGACAAGGTGAGGATGGTAACCAGCCGTACGTCTGCATGTCCGATAGAAGAAAGGGGAAGGCGGTATGATCTCATGCAGCTCCCGAGCACACTCTCCGAAGTACATCTTATAGAATACACACAGGCTCTGCAGTTTAGTTCTTAACTTAGTCTGTGGACACAATTAAATTAATAAATGCTCTTGAAAAAAATATCTACGGAAACTATAGTATGGAATGGTGATATTTTACGAATGTCGAGAAGGTCACACATTCAAAGTATAAATGTGCTGAAAATGGTGCCCTGGACAATTTCGAAATAATTTATTAGTGGACAAATTAGTTTATTTATATATAATTTTAGTCTGCACATAAAACAAACTTAGTATGTATTTCAAGATAGATTTATTGTTTTAAGTGTGCGTATCGAAGGCTATTTAAATCTTTTCGATAAAAATAGAGTCATCGCTTCGTAATTGAACAGTTGAAGCAAACACAGACTCCGTATTTGCGATAGTGCACGCGCAGCACATAAGAACGTGTGAGAGATATGCTTTTTGGAATTTCAAAACCTTCATCGTCTACTAATAGAAGGAGACAAAGAAATCGATACTAGAAAAAAAAACACGTGCGAATTAATAACGAAATTGATATGATTGATATAATATGTAATAGAAAATATATAGTTCCAAAGATGCTGGCAATACCTCGTTTTATTGCTGTTTTAAAACTGATTTGCTCACCGAGATACCAAAGCTTGGTTATTATTTACAATTAGTGAATTATTACATTTCTAACTAGCTGAGCCTGCAACTTCGTTCGCGTAACACATATGTTATGGAAGGTTGCTGCAATACATGAGTGAAAACCGTATTCAAATCGGTTAAGCCGTTTCAGAGATTAGCGCACAGACAAACAGACAAAAATTCTAAAAACTATTTTTTTTATCTCGGTAACGTAAGTACAACGTGTACGATTTTTTTTTTTTTTTTTTTTTTTTTTAATATTTAATATACAAACACGGCTCGTTTACGATTTTATTATAACTTTAGATATTATACCTAGATTAATGTTTTTTTCTTGCGGACAAAAGCTAGTTATTCTGCTAGTTATTGCGAAAGTGAGTTTGATTGTTTCATGAAATTTTGCATACTCGTTGTTAAGGGTAGAGAAAAGCACATAGGGTGCCTTTTATCCAGAAAAACAGCACTATTATCGAGGAACGTATACGGTGTCAGGGCAAGCATTGACATTAATTCATATCCTCCTCCAAAAGTCCTCCTCCAAAAGCCGCATCGAGCAGAAACGGCACAATTAAAATAATAATAATATTTATAATCGTCGAAGGTGTTGTGTTAATTGAACTAATTGAATTTGATAAGTTTGGAATCGGAACAGACATGTTAAATATTGACAATTTGCATAACGATCGCTCGACGACCGACTCATCGAACGGAACGAGGACAAAACAACATAATATCACTTTTATTTTATTCTGTAGCCTCTCCTTCCTAGTGTTTTCGTCTATATTCAGCCAAATTAACACTCGGGATATGTCGTTTAGCTACGAGTAAAGGTGACTTGTTTGAAGACAATGACGGTAAATGGTAAACAAAGACACATTCCGATGCCGACGACCAAACAAACGGAGGCGTATCATCCGGCGAACCATTCCTTATTATTACGTATGCGACAGGTACGGGAGTGTTATGGGACATTTTAATTTATGCACAGACACGACCATCGCGATACACAAAAAATCGGAGTCGGTAAATAATATTATGTTCCCTTTTGTATTAAAAGTTAGCAGGCAGGCTGACGGTCCACTTGATGATGAGTGGCTAAGGGAAGGCATCCCTTACTCACTCGCCTGTTGAAGTAGAAATGACTCACCTGTGCGCCGGTGCGAGTTGTATGTGCGCGTGCGCAGTTAGTGGCCCTCTCGACGGGCCGTTACCATTTAAAAATGGTCGTTTTCTGTGCACAGTTCCCTGGTCTTCGTCGATGATGTTATTAAGTTAAGCGTTGGTGTGTGTTATCGGTGAGTTCCCGTTCGCGAAGTCGTTTCGTGTCGTGTGGCCGCTCGGTGTCGGGTGTGCACTGTTGGGGTCACTCGGGGTCAGTCGGTTGAGTCGTTTTTTCGCTTGTGCGCTGGGAAGGCTGTGTGCGCTGGGAAGGCTGTGGCGGCGCGTGCGGCGCGTGGGGCGTCCGAGCGATCACTGAATGAATTACAACATTTTCAACTTAGCTCGCCTCGTCGAGGGGCTGAGGGGCTGTGGGAGGTCGAGGGAGGCCGAGCCGAGGGTCAGGACGAGGGAGAACCGGTGCAAGCGCAGCAGGGCCGAGAGGCGAGAGGCGGGCGGACCCTCCCGCGGGCTCACAATTATCGATTACATTCCGAGAAGCCCGACGTCTGCAATCTCACAGTCTCTTCTAATGCTATGCATAAATATTTATTGCAATTTAATAAATTAGCAACAATTTAGCAAAAATACTATTTATCTACTTGAACTTTTACAAGAAATCAATCTATTACCTATTGATTCAGAGAAAGCTTCTTGTGCGAAAATAATTCATGTCAAGCCAGATAGTTTGCTGTAGGTAATTCGTTTGACCTTCACAAGGATTACTGATTTTATGGAGCCAGGAACTAGGAAAAGTCACCGTTTTGGAAGTACAACTTCAGCGTTTTTATTTTTTGGTTTAGATAAAGAGTAAGGTGATTTCTTTGTTAACTTTCGGTATTAGAGAAGCAATTGTTCTCAATTAATAGGATGTTTGTAAGTGTGGCGTCTCAAAGCATAGGTATTCAAAGCATAGGTATTGAAAGATAAGCGTTCAAGGTTCCCTTGCGGAATTTGTGAGTTTCGCTTGACGCCTTATTCGGAAATCGATATCTAGATCTTTTTCGTTTTAGGTTTTATGCATCGTATATAAACGCCTTCATGTTTACTTAGGAAAATAAATGTATCGGAATAAATTAATTTCTCATAGAATATTGTGTGTAGGTCAGTTTTCTACTCCAGTGGCGATTAGGTTAAAAAAAATGCTTTTTACGAAAAAGATCGGCTATTGTCGTCCTGAACAAGGCAAATGTTGGTAGGATCTTGATTACCTACTCTTGAATCAAAATCGACCCAATCCCTCCCTAACATTTTTTTATTAAATCAAGGTGCCGCTTGACTACTATCTGACCTGATGTGAGGCGCAGATACGGCCGAAGGTGGATCAAGACCCCGAGGTTGTAGTCCTGTGGGAATACAGACGCAGGCAATGAGTTCCACTCCTAAGCAGTCCGAACAAGGAAGGTGGAACTGAAACGCTTCGTGGGTGATCGAGGTAGTTCCGGTTGGATTAATTCGTACAGGTTGGATTAATTTCTAGTATTTAGGAGATCTTTTATGTAGAGGTCGTCAGACAGGCTGCTTCGGCGACCACAGCAGAGATTGGGAAATGGGCTCTGGCATCCCTCACTCACTCCTCGATTCACAACGACACATGAGCTGTTATTTCATCCGTAAGGGGTTGATTACTGTTACAAACTAATAATAATTTTGCCTTACGATCTCTAAGCAAAGAGCCTCGACTAACACCTCAGTCGGCTCTCGCTAGATGGTAGAATCAAGTCGTATTGTGAACAATTGTACCGTTCTGCGGTAAAGGTGCAAAGTCAGTATCATCTCCATCAAGGGTGTAAGACGCCTACGCTATGACTTCATCCGAACGGCAGACAGATAGTGAGGTCACACTATTTACATTACAAACGACAACAAGCAAAACGACCATTCTGCTTCCACAAGCAAAGAACCCTTTTGGTCATAACTGAATTAACACTTGACATTGCACATTTGGACATGAGAGTAGTAAGTGGCACCTTCCAGAAGACCACTGCGTTTCGGGAAGCGAGTAAAGGATCCCAAAGCTCATTCTCCATAAGAATGTAATGCCATCAAGGCTTACAGTAGGTAATACTAAAAGGGTGATTCATATATATTTTTTCTAATTAACGATTCCCAAAATTTCTGTTCAAAAATGACGTTTTACCAACAATTTTTGATGCTATTTTGCCATAACTAATACTGACTTAATCCTAAAGGTGATGATTGCGTCATTTACTCGTATCTTTTATCTTTTGTGTACCAATCCTTGACGAGAGTCAAATACGCATCAGGTCACCTAAATCATTTTAAAAAACCTTCAAAACACCAACAACTAAAAGAAGTGTCAAGAGTAATAAAAGAAGCAATAAATTAAATTCCGTTTCTATGATTTTTGTTGCACATATCGGATGAAACCGAATTGTGTAGGCTGTAGGTAATGAATGTGGGCATTGCTCGTGATGTCTCTATCTCCTTTTTTTAAATTCCTTATAACCTATCAAGGTCGGCAGCGCTGTCTGCTGACTTGTACTAAAAATTACTGGTAGTAGGGTACACTGCAGCAGCCTCTGCCAACATGAAATAAAAGCATTTGTGCTATTTTGTTTCAGTGCGTAAGCGAGGGTGGCTCTGCTGATGTTACAATGCCCTTTGGTGACGGTAGCCACTAGCCACCTACCGCTCTACTTTGTTGCGAATCTTTATCGTAAAATTAAATGTATCATTAGTGTATCTACTTATTTAATCTACTCATATATATTTTTTGATTTTTTTTATGTTAAGATCGGCAGACAGGCTAACGGTCCACTCGATGGTAGGTGGCTACCGTCGCCTATAAAACAAGCAACGCCAAAGCTGCTGCAAGTTCGCTGCCGACCGACTAAGCCGACTAAGGGACTAGGAGGAGATAGGGAAAAAAATGTGATAGATTTATCTTCATGTATTTACTATAAATAAATAATGTAACAGGACGAGTCATATGCTATGAGGATTTCATGATAAGTGGAGCAAAATATTGACAGAATGGTACCTCAGAAACGGAAAACGAAATAGAGGTCGACAATGCAAAAGATGGGAGGACGAACTCAAATTGAGAGCAGGATACAACTGGAGAAGAGTTGCAAGGGATAGAGAACAATGGAAATCGTTGGAGGAGGCCTTTGCCAGGAGACACACCGAACTCCGGGACATATTATAAACAAAAACATGTATAAGAGAAACTACAATATACATACATAATTTTAATAAGTAGGTATAAAGAGTCCTGATAAGTACACCTGAGACAAGTCTATCCAATAAACAACGTTGTTTATCTCACAAACAACAACTTCTGTGACATCTCCTTGCAGAGCCTAGATAACATGATTGCCTAGATACAAATTGCCGAGTGTTGTGTTGTGTATGCTCCTCGACGGCACAAACAGCTGGCTAACAGCGAAAAATTACTTCATTAAAAATAGAATTATTGATAGTTTTATTTTCTTTTAATTATTATTTTCATTGTCCTTGCAGTCGCCCGACTGGAATTACAATATGAGACTACACCCCCGAAGCCAGCGTCGCTTGCCATGTATGGAAGCGCGGCCGAGTGACGTCACCGCGCCCACAGCCTTCTTGTTTATCGATCATAAACAATACTCTAAGTATATTCTTATTTCACTTGAGAACAAATACCAGTTTAAGATTAATAAATTTGTATAAGACTTAATTCGTCAAATCGGTTGCTAATCTGCAGGAATCTGCTTATAGCTCGCTGCTTATTGCTCAATGCACGTGTGCTCTTGTGTTTCGGTGAGCGAGTAAGTGGTGCCAGAGCCCATTTCCTTAACCTTGCCCAATCCCTCATCCTTAATCCTACCGATGTAGTCGGGATCGCACTTGCAGCACCTGTAGCATTGCTTGGGTTATAGCCACCTGGGGTTGAATTCGAGCAACCCCAATTTGAGATTTGTCTTTGGCGGCCTTTGTATTAATGATTGTCATCCAGTGCCGTTGATGACTGTTCTAATGAATCCTATCGGGTTCCGCTTTCGCTTTTAGAGCGTGACCAGCCACTGTGGCGACACTTCCCATCGCCTCGGTCTGCATCCTAAGAAGCCTTCCGATCGCGACATATCAATGCGATTTTCTGGTCAAAGATAAAGGGATTGTTTACAGAGTGTCGCAAGCGCACTGCGCAGCCGCAGCCGCCGGTGTAACGGAACACCCAACTATACCGATGACCGCAACAAAACAATTATACAATACTTATTCGTGTCAATCGATAGGTATAATAGAATGCAATCGCAGCAGCTCCGATGACAATGGGTGACCATTATATTGCACTGCGACGTCGCCCGTTGGTAAACAGGAAGTGAGTTTTGTTCTGAGCTCGAATTGGTCATTTATTAATGACTAATGTATAGATCGTTAAAAATAATAAAACTGCACGCTGATTGCTGATTGGTCCTACTGACCACATAAATATAGGATGTAAGGTGACACCATTACTATTATGATTCCTGATGGTTGCGCGTCTTAACGCTCCGTTCTTCCCGGCAGGGTCAACTTTGAAAAATTAACTTTTCAAATTTGGCTCTGGTCTGGATTTGGAAAGTAGTGCCAGGGAAAACTGCGTTTCGCAGTCATTTGGGCTGCCCGTCTGGCGGCAGTAACCACCCCCTTACAGAAGATCACTGAAATAACTGCACGTGTGCACGTGAGTGAGGGATGCCAGAGCCCATTTCCCTATCTCCTCCTAATCTCTTATCCTTATCCTACTGTAGGCGGAAGCGCACTTGCAGCAGCTGTGGCATTGCTTGTATTATAGGCTGACGGTTAAGTCAGCCTGTCTCCCGATCTTAACATAAAAAAAAAAAAACTAAATTAATCTAGCACGGGTTCGGAAAGCTGTTCGTACGGGGAACAAACCGACAAGTTTCCGCACTATTAAACAAATAAGTATTAATCGTAGTTTAATTTTAGTAATGGATAGTTGGTGTACATCGTTTGGTAACTTACTGCACATGTATCGTATACATGGACCTTTAAAACACTTAAATTTCATGAGGTTGAAACTAGAAATAACGAGTTTATTATTAACTAGCTGAGACCGCAACATCGTACGCGTGGTATTCGGTATAGCACGCAACTTTTTTGTTTGAAACAAACACTAAATGTTACGGGAAGCTTGCTAAAATAAATCAGTGAAAACCGCGTTCAAATTCTGAGATTAGCGCGCACAAACGCACAGACAAACCGACAATAATTCTAAAAACAATTTTTTGACCTCGGACAACGTGTACCTACAATTCGTGGGGTTTTTTTTTAAATACTTAATGTAGCGATTTTATTATATCTTCTTATATATAAAAATGAATCCCTATTTCTCCTGGTCACGGCATCACGCGTGAACGGGTAGACCGATTTTAATTCGGTTTTCGCTAATGGAAAGAGGGATAAACGGGAAATGTTTTAGGGTATATAAAAACTGCACGCCGGGCGAAGCCGGGGGCGGGCCGCTAGTGTAAAATAAAATAAAGTATACGGCTCGTTTACGACTTTATTATATGTATAGGATTCTCAAGTAAATTAACAACGCTAAAGCAATTTTTCTGTTTAGATACATAGCCTTGTTTGTCAAGACTAAGGTTATTATTTTTAACAGTATATTTGCAAAAGTAAAAAATAATAACCAAAATTCAATTGCGATTAATTTTGGTTTTCGAAATTCCTTACCCACCCCACCTTATGTAGTATTTGAAGGAAACATAAGGTAAGTAACTACTCCCTCGACCTTCCTCGGTGAGGCTGTTTATCTAGTGTAGCTTTATATATAAGCGCTGACACAATTTGTCGGGCGGCCGCTGCCACTCTCTGCCCATTTTCGTCAAACGTCGCGCGTCGTTCAACGTCACGCCTAATAAGGATAAATATTACTAACTTTTAACTGGAATTAAA
Source organism: Bembecia ichneumoniformis (assembly GCA_910589475.2). Classification (NCBI taxonomy): domain Eukaryota; kingdom Metazoa; phylum Arthropoda; class Insecta; order Lepidoptera; family Sesiidae; genus Bembecia; species Bembecia ichneumoniformis. Next base: position 18,643,642 of record OU342532.1, read on the forward strand.
CTCGAAGGAAAATAATTCTAGAAACTCGCGGACTGTTTATAATATTTTGTATTTCGGACTACTCGCATCACAGCGGCCGTGACCCCATTCATTTTTACCATCAATTAAACCGCCAGCCTGCTTGTCAGCGTTATTGTACAGCCAATTATTATTTTTTAGTAACTTTGACCGTCTGCCTGTCTATTAAAGACGTCATAAGATATTTAAAAAAAAAAAGAAGTTAAACAACTAACCAGAACGAAGTAAACAGGTAGGATATGTAGTGCTCCTGTATTAGGGAAGAACGACTACGTACTTAGATTTTAGTTTTGATCCCCATGGGGTTACAAAGACTAGTTTCAATGAAAGAACATTATGGTCTTTGGAAACAATAATACTTATTAAAATAAATAAAAATAAAATAAAATAAAATAAATCTTTATTTGCGCGAACACATGTTTACAGGATTTTAATTTGTATACAGCAGTTACAGTACAAAGTATGTTCTACCCGCCAAGGGCATGCAAATATTTGTGTTTAATTGTTTGTAAACTAATATATTAATAAAGGAATTAATGTTTCTTATTATAAGATTCTTTAATATCATAATAACAACAATCTAATAACCATTTTGTTAATGTTCTTGTAAATTTAGGATCCGGCAATTCCTTTATATTATTAGGTAGTTTATTGTATGTTTTAATTGCCATAACATAAACGTTTCTATTAAATAGTTCTAATCTACATTTTGGTCTTTGCAATAAAAATACCTTGCCTAGTTATTTTGGTTCCTATTTCGTTATTTTCGACAAAACAGTTCGGATATTTTCTAACAAATATACACAACGTCTTTATATACAAGCAAGTATATGTAACTTTTTAAATAGTGGCACACAACTCTCCATAAAGCCCACGCCACATATTGCTGATGCATTTTTTTTGGGCCCTAAAAGCTCTTATTATTTCGACAGAGTTACCCCATACCAATAAACCGTATGTCAAAACCGAAGAAACGTAGCCATGATAAGCAGTGATTGCTGCTTCAATAGACAGTCAATCTTAACCGACGTAGTGATTAACAAATCTGTCTTATCACAGACCAGACCGACATGAGATTTCCAATTACAATGTTTATCTAGCATTACGCCTAAATATTTTATACTTCTTCAATAATTTTATTGTTGTAATAAAACAAGTACGAGGCACAGATAGGTAAGAATTGTTATCGGTCATAAGTAATCTCCTTTTCTCACCAATCATAAATCATGCAGCCAAAGTTACTATCTTATTCAATTAAATTAAATAGTTATAAGTGTTTGTGGATACAACGTCGTGTTGAATGCACTTTTGTGAAGGAGACTGTTTATCGATACGCGAGGCAATGACGAGCTCCGTATTGGGCGACAGGCCGCCCTTGTCCCACTGCCCGGATAGGGTTCACACCACATCCACTAAAAGATAGGAAATAATCGCTCGTCGAGACAGCGGACGCTTCTAAAGCCGGCGGTGGTCGTTCTGATGACGCACCAGAATTCACAATCTAGAAAATCCCGATAGGAACAGTATACCACCAAAAATCTAATGAAGGCAGCCCTAAGAAATGTGGAATCCGATTATACCCTTTTACACTTAGCAATAAAATGTCGATGCGACTTTTTACCATTAAACTATGTTCTTGGAACAAAGATTTATCGACACTAAAGTATTCATCGGTGCCTATTTCAGAGTTTTTTTTACTGCGTAGGCAGGAACGTGCAAATATAAAATTAAATATGTCTATGGGTGTGTTTGTTAATGATGTGTCACTGAAGTGGCGTTAGCTGAAGACTTCAAGCGCTGTATTGATAAAAGAAACAGATGGACGATAGTACCTACTGTTGTGAATGTTGGTGGTATACCTACACGAAGTATTTTAAAAAATTGGAGGAGCCCTTAAACCATAAGAGGGTCTACTAAAGTGTTATTGATGTGAAACATCTATAGGCGCGGGTGAAAAAGATTGATGGCGTGGCGACGCGTCACCACGCTATACGATGGTATATACATATATACAGTCTATACGTAGTAGCATAGATAAAATTAGTATTTTATCTATGGTAGTAGTGTGTACGGTGTGGCGACGCGACGACGCGTGCCGTGGTGATTGTTGGTGGTTGTTGCAACTTGAAATAAATATGTAAATTTTTGTATTCAATAAAAACAAATGTTAAATAAGTAAATAAACAGTCATCATTTTATTTTCATATCTACCAGGCGTCCCGTGACGGCAAATTTTTTTTTCTTGTTTAAATATTTTTTACTAATTTAAATAACAACTATCAATCAGCCCCCGGTCTTTGCACTGACACAGTATAATAAAGAGTACTAGCCTAGCACTGATGTATACTTCTTCAGAACAATTTTTCTCTTCATAAGAACTTTAAATTAGCTTTTCTCGAGAACTGTTCTGAGAATTAATTTTTATTTAAGTAGATATAAAGAGCTACATCGGAATTAATGTTACTTGAGATATGAAATGAAAGGCTTTGCCCATGGTATGTCTACAAGAATGAAATAGTATCGTGGTCAGCGATGGGTCAGCGCGGCGTGACGATTCGCTCCGACACCCACAGACCAGTTCTAACGTCCTTCAGGCTTTAACCACTTCTTGGAGCGACAAGTGACTCTCCGCTTTTCAGCAACATTTCGCATTATGCCATAATAAGGTCTTGTTTTTCGTTCTACGGCAAGAAAATAAAGTCATTTTTTCAATAAACATTGCTGACGGACGGACGTGTCACTTCGATGGGAGCACCAAAAATCAATACAACAAAAGGATGTCGCTAAGAAGTCATTAAGGGGATGGTAAAATAAGGCCTAACAAGAATAGTGTCGATATAAGCACTTTTATAATAATTTATTTTCTGAAATTTCATCTTCTAAGGCGATGGCCACTGCCGACAGACAGCTGCTCAATTGATGTTGTGAAAGGCAGTGTATCATCCGCGGCAGGTAGGTACCATAGGTGCTATCTATAAGTACCTAAGTTAACCTAGATAATGTGCAAAGATACACACAAACAACGGTGTGGACACATTCGTTATACATTTACGTAAGCCTCATGAGTCCATAGATGGCGGTTGTCGTGTTGAGCGTGAGGTGACGCTGCCATATGGCACTCGATGGCTAACGATACCTACTTATTTCTCGGTGTTAACGAATACGTTTTTATTTTTCCCATTTTCATATCCCTTATCCTATCCTACTAGGGTCGACAGCGCACTTAAAGCACACGCGGCCTTTCATAATAAAATAGCAACATTTTTATAGAATAAATATGGATAATGAAATATTTGTGGGAGTGTTTCGTTTGATTGACGGATACTTACCTATTTTTTTTCTGTTTTATTAAAGATGGGCATCTATCCATGTAGGAGAGATAAGGCCGACGATGGAGGGAGCTCACCCAGAAAATGCCTATTCACTCGAACCTTGAAAAGATTTGGGTGTTATGAACTCGGAAATACAGACGACGGCAGGGAGTTCCAATCCTCAGCAGTGCGCATTATAAAAGATGTTTTAAAGCGCTCGATCCGAATTAGAAGGATTTCGACAAGATGAGGATTGTAACCGACGTACGTCTGCGTGGCCGATAGAAGAAAAGGGAAGGCGGTATTATCTCGTGCAGCTCCCGAGCGCACTCTCCGAAGTACATCTTGTAGAATACACATAGACAGACAATTATGCGTCTTTGTCTACCTGAAGAGAAAAGATGAAGGTGGACTAGATAGCTTCTACTCTGTTGAATCTGGTCATCTAAAACCGACTCCAGGAATCACTACATACGACTACCTTACATTAGGAACGCAATATTTCGTAAGATCAGCCTGAGCGATTTCAATGACAATTGAATCCGTGTCCGAGATTTCGTTCAGTCGCGTCGATTCCCCGACTGTCTATTCTCTCCGGATAGGGTGAATCCAGTAACGGTGGTCGGGATTGCACAATAATGCTAGCTTGGGCTTAAAGGGAACTTTATCTGACAAGCTCTTGATCACGATGAATCTTGCCTTCTTTAATCTTCCGATAGAAATGGTATTATCAAAACGATTTGTCGTATGGTGCTATGGGTGGGACAACAGATGCCATATTACCAGGATATAGTTATCTAAGTAAAATCTCGTCTAGGTCTCCTTAGACCCTTCCACAGTATCCTCAGATACGGTAAGTATATATCTGTCGATAAACTCCTGCGAGACATTCAATTGTCTACTCTTGTAGATGTGGCAGAGGCGCGCCTGCTCCAACACAGGTTCATCCCTGTCCTCTATGTACTTGGAGTAGGTGTCGGGATCGTCGAAGGTCCTCTGCGCGGCTGCCGGCTCCATCAACACGAACGGGAATATCACCATCGCTTCTAACATTCCGAAAGTGCGGGCTCTTTCGCACCACTCCAGGAGACGATTCCACTCGTAGCGCAACTGCTGCAGACGCTTCTTCGTGCAATCGCTTAACTCCTTTGTGAACCATTCGTAGTAATGTCGAATCGCAGCCCTCTCGTGGGCGTCGCGGAAATCCTTCGAAGTGTTTAAGTAGAGAAACACCATGATGTCGAAAGCTGGCGGGCCGTAACGGATGCACTGGAAGTCGATCAGAATGGCGTTGGTCGGTTTGCCATTTTCATATTTAAACATGATATTTTTCACCCACAGGTCCTTATGTAGTAGGACGTTGAGCGTCTCCTCGTATACTGTAAGGCTTTCGCAGGCTTTGATAAATTGTTCGCGCAATTTGCTCTGCGGAATATCGATATACGGTTTAGTAGAAAACTCGTGCAGCAGAGCGCCAGTCAATTTGGCCGCGGCCGCTATGAACGGCGTGTCTCCGAAAGCAGGCTCCTTCAGAACCTTCTCGTGCTGATGGAAGAAGCCGAGAGTGACTTTATCGTCCCGGATTCTCTTTGTCTCATAGTTGGCGAAAGCCGCGTGGAACCGAGCCAACGATTGCATCGCGAGGAAGACGTGGTTCAGATCTAGCTCCTCGTGATGTGGTCGCGTAGTGTATCCTTCGAAAGACACGTCGGGCATTACCAGTAGACGGTCAGTGTAAATGTAAGCCTTCGTACGCCAAGGATTCGGTCCTGGATAAAAAGTAAAGTGCTTCTTAGAACGTCTAGTAAAGAGCTCACGGTTATAGTTTAGGGTATTCCCCCAAATTTAGGGGGTAAACGAATGGTATAAAATTTTTAAATTTCTTTTAGTGCAGGTATGTTAGGTAAAGTGCCTATAGGGCACGGGTTAATCAGGAAAACTCAGTTATCCGTTGAGATGGTGACTTCGCGACATCTTAGTACAAATTGATCGTTACAAAGCATGCGAAAATAACGATGTCGGGTGTTATTTAGGTATTATATTTTTCATTTTTCAAGGCAGACAAAGTCGCGGGCACAAGTCTTTTAACACTATAAACAAAGTATTGTCCGCTTCACATTTCATCTTCAAATGTATCTTTTTAAGAAAAACGTAATATTTGAAATAAATAATTATATGGGGCTTCCAAGTACTTATGATAATTTTAGGGATGAAATTGTAAGAGACATGACTGTTCAAGGTTGGGATCGTTACGTACCGTCAGCGCCTCCTAACTGTTCGAAAATTTTGAAAACGAGCATCTCCCTCCGGTTATAATCGAATTCGTCGATCCATTTGGCCTTCGGTTCGTTGCGTGTCGGGATGCTTTTCACGAACAGTTGTACCGTTTTTGTGACATCTTTCAGTTTAACATTTAATGACACCCTAAAGTGGTCCCCTAGGAACCCAGCGAGGCCTTCGGCGGCCGGCCGTTGCTCGTAGCCGATCACTTCCCATCTCTCCGCGCCGAGTAGCTCCCTTAGTACATCCCGGATTTGCTTCCCACTTAGGATGCTTATTCCTGAATCGCTCATTTTGTGAATCACAAAAGTGCTCTTCTTCTTAGAGCGTTCATGAGATTGTTATGTCTTAGTCTTAGACTCGATTTCGCAAACGAAACGAAATTTACCTCAAACAAACATACCGATTGTTCTCTATTGAAATAATAATATTTTACAAACAAACACAACATAGTTCTTTACCTCTACTGTGGGTATTATTTTCATTGGATTGTCGACTCTATGCCCCATTGATAACGATTATTTCGAATGTACCCAATGTGACCTGAAGGATTACGTTTGTTTAAATGAGTAATATAACATTATAAATTATTCTAATTTCAACGTCAGCGTCTAACACATTTCATAATCTCTGTATCTATTGCAGTGATAAAATTTAATAGCACTAGACGCGGCCCGCGGCGTCGTTCGGAAACAAAACTTGCTCTTCCGATACCAAAAGGGGAGAGATGCTTAATCCCGGATTTATTGTGACCGAGTAGGAATAAACACTAGTAAGCTTAAATCTTAAAATTATGAATGAACGTTTATTATAATGTTTAATTTAGGTCTAGGCTACTTTTGGCACTGGTTCCAAAATATATCAGAAGTATACTCAGAACAGAACTTTCTCTCTCCCATTTTCATAAATCCTAGCAAATTCTTAGTATTGAGCGCTCTATTGTTTTACAAAATTGGTGTTCAGAAAACAAAGACGTAAGAAAGCCGTTCATCTGACAAGAAAAACACCAAAACAGTTTTAGCAGATAAAACTGCTTCCACAAATGAAACCCTACCCATCAAACTAATCATACATAGGTATACTAAAATCGTTGTTTATCTGTACGATTGTGCACGCTAATCTCAGAAACGGCTTAACCGATTTGAATGCGGTTTTCACTGATTTATTGTAGCAAGCTTCCCATAACATTTAGTGTTTGTTTCATTATTGGAATGAACGGTTCACAAACAAAAAATGTACAACACTATTCCAAGTACCACGCGCAAGAAGTCGCGGGTGCAGCTAGTAGAGTACTACTCCTGTTTAACTCACGAGAGTAACATAAAGATAGAAAGGCTTTGTTACACAAGCTCGCCAGATGGCGCTAGTAGTAAAATTAAGTCGCTAGCGTTGTGTTTTCGTGTAGATATTGATATAATTTGAGGCAAAATGTGTCCTCACAATAGTCTTTAATTTATCAACTCAAGTCTATAATAATATCGGTGCACAGCAGATTCCTGAAGGATGATTTCGTCGCGGCTGCGAAGAAACGTACTATTGTTCCATCTGAGCTGGGCCTATGTGGTAACAACCGAATATATATAAACGATCACTTGACATTGCAGAATAAGCTTCTATTGAACAAGGTGAAAGTTTTAGCAAAGGAACGAAATTTTGCATTCACATGGGTCAAAGGTTGCAAAATTTTTATCAGGAAGAGCCCCGCGTCATCAGTCTTGGCTATCAAATCGGAAGAAGATCTAAAAAGACTTTCAAATTAACATCTCATATTCTTTTAATTAACGTTTGCTTTTTTTGTATCACTGGCTCGCGCAATTTGAGAACCGCTTGTTCCTTATATTCTTACGCACAAATTACTGACCATTTGCCACGAAACATTATGTTCTACCCACCTTATTTATTATATGTTTTTCGCTTTTTGTACGCTGCTGTCTGCCTTAATACGTTCAACTTTTTATTTAATACAAATTTATGCCTAGTATTAAATAATATTACGCTCACTATGTTCCCGTTTTCAGTGCGTTATGTATGGCACTATTGTTATTCTGCATTTCTATTGTATATTATATTAGATATAGATATAGATAGGATAGATAAGAGCTAATTAATATATTTACAATGTATCAATTAAGGATTTTCTACCAAAATGTACGAGGCTTGCGCACCAAAACAACCGAGTTCTACAGAAATGTGTGTATTAACAGCTACGACATAATCTGCCTCACCGAGACTTGGCTTTTGGAAGGTGTAAGTAGTTGTGAATTGTTTGATGAACGTTATCTTGTATGGCGACGTGACAGAAATTATAAAGCAACCGAGCAGTCGTTGGGTGGGGGAGTTCTGATCGCTGTCCATCGAAAGCTTGCAGCTGAAGGTCGCGATGACTGGTGTTCCTCCGTCGAGGATCTATGGATAACGCTCTCGCTCAACAGTCTTGAACCTAGGGTCAATCACAAAGTTCACATCTGTGTGGTATATCTCTGTCACCATAGCCCGATTAATTCAATTGCTTCACAGATCATAAATTTTTCTAATTACCTTACAGATATTATCTTAGGCTGTCCTTTAGATGACTTCTTAGTGTTGGGGGATTTCAATATGCCTAATATTCAATGGATACCATCAGGAGATGGAAGTTCATATCAAGCCCTCAATATTCAAGGTGCACATCAGTCCCAACTAATTGATAACTTCAACTTATGCAATTTATCCCAATATAATTACATTACTAATGTCAATGGTCGTATATTAGATTTGGTTCTATCCAATAATAATACGACATTGGTGGAGTATTCTGGTACCCCGTTGGTTCCAGAAGATCCTCATCATAAGTCTATTTCCATTTCTGTTAATTTTGAAAGGCTTCACACGTTAAAGTGTAAACCATGCTTGAAATATTATTATCATTCCGGAGATTATGAATCCATTTTATCTGAACTAAATTCAATCAACTGGCAAACCATGTTTTACAATAGAACTCTGGATGATGCTGTTGACTGTTTTTATGATACAGTATATAAAATTCGTAATACCTTTGTACCTTCTAAAATCACCATTCCAAAACGTAAATATCCTCCTTGGTATAAATCCCCTCTTATAAAATTACTAAACGAAAAAAACAAACATCGCATTAAGTATAAAAAATACGGAAATATAAGTGATCTTAATTCCTACAACATATTAAGGGAGCGCGCTAAACTAATGGAGACTGATATGTTTGAGGATTATATTGCTGGTATCGAATGTAATATTGGGAAAAACCCTAGAGCCTTTTGGTCATACGTTAAGAACAGAAGGCAAACTAATGCATATCCCTCAGTTCTCAAACTTGGTCAACGTTCTACAGACCAAGGGGAGGAAATATGTAATATGTTCGCAGAGTATTTTCATTCTAACTTTCTCGAACCTGTTTCCGCTAACAGTGAGCTAGCCATAGATGACCTCGAGTTTCCCGAAACTTTGGCTGATATAACTGACATTGAAGTTGCAGAATCAGAAGTATTGAAACTGTTTAAGTCGCTTGACCTTAGCAAATCTGCTGGCCCAGATAACTTACCTCCTATTTTCATCTACAAATGCGCCACCAGCCTGGCACCTCCTCTTACCTTAATATACAGACGATCTCTAAACGAGGGGGTCATTCCCAAACTGTGGAAGTCAGTATACATAACTCCCATACATAAAAAAGGTACCAAAGATAACTGTGAAAATTACAGACCCATTTCTAAACTGTGTATATTCGCCAAAGTTCTTGAAAAGATTATATATCCGCAAGTGTATTCGTCATTAAAACATACATTTAGCGAACTACAACATGGCTTCCTCAAAGGTAGATCCACAACGTCTAATCTGCTTCTTTGTAGTGAGTATATATCAAAGCATATATCTGAACCTTCACAGGTAGATGTTGTATACACTGACTACAAAAAATGTTTTGATAGACTTGATCACCTAATTCTTCTTAAAAAGCTTAATATGGTCGGCATTCGGGGGAATTTATTCAGGTGGTTTACGTCATATGTGATGAATAGGTGTCAAACGGTGGTTCTTAACGGTTTTACATCCTCACTAATGTACATCCCTTCAGGAATTCCGCAAGGATCCTTGCTTGGTCCTTTACTGTTTATAATCTTTGTATATGACATACATAAATGCTTTAAATCGTCTAGAGTATTGCTTTATGCTGACGATATGAAAATCTTATGCCCTATCAGATCTTCCGAAGACGCTTCGCGTCTTCAAGCTGACCTGCATAGTTTTCAGAGTTATTGTAGTACTAACAAACTGGAACTAAATATATCAAAATGTTACGTATGTTCTTACACGCGCAAACCGAATCCAATTGTTAATACGTATACCATAAATAATTCGCCACTTACGAGAGTAACATCTATCAGAGACTTGGGAGTCATTTTTGATTCCAAATTATTATTTGATAAGCACATCGATAACATAGTAAATAGAGCCTCTAAAGCTCTGGGCTTTGTACTAAGGATGTCTTCCGAATTTCATTCAATCAAAACAATCAAAATATTATACTGTGCATATGTACGTTGCCACCTTGAGTATGCCTCTCAAATTTGGAACCCACGCTATAATGTCTACATCTCACGCATTGAAGGGATTCAAAAACGTTTCTTGCGTTTTTTGCAATACCGTGCTAATAAATTCCTTCCTGACTATCGTTCTCAATGTAAACACTTTCACTTGCTCCCTCTACACAAGAGAAGACAGATATCCGATATTGCGTATCTCTTGTACGTGGCAAGCGGTGCAATTGATTGTCCTGAACTGTTGGAACATATTGGGTTGCGAACCACTACTACATCTTTAAGAAAACGTAATTTATTACACGTCCCATTTGTAAAAACTGGTTATAGACAAAATAGTTTTATGATTAGAGCGTGCCAGTGTTATAACTCAATCTCAGTGAGCACTATAGATATAGACTTATTTAATACTAGCGCCTATAAAGTCAAGCGAATGCTTACTGATAATTATTTCAATGAGTGATCGCTCGAGCAGTGTTTGTGCTTTAGTGTTGTATAATATTAATGTTATTATTATGTTAATGTTATGTATTATTTAATACCTACGTAGTAATATTTGTGAAAACTTTTAAGTGGCCTTCTGATGTATTTTCTTTTTTTTTAACAACCATTGTATTAGCCGTTAGTTTTCCTTCATTAATAAAATAAAATAAAATAAAATAAAACTCCTCTATAGTGTGTTCATTTGCAATCAAATACAAGAAGCTCCTTGAAAAATATATTTCATTAAATACAAATGCACAAACATGGGCCGATTCGTATTCGCCCTCATCTTAACTGGCCATTATCTATCTTACATATTCTAAATATGAAGAGGGGGAATCCCCCGTTCGATACGGGCAACCAGCGCATTCCACTATTTCCACCGAGAGATTCCATAGATAATTGGGACTTCACTTTCATAGTAACGAGTATTAGGCGTTTTTAGATATTACTGGCAAACAAAGCTTTTTGTGTTCTATATAAATGCAAACAAAATTGATGTAGATGTATTTAAAAATAATAATGGATTAATGGTAAGGCAAATGAGGAGAGGAGTGGGGATTCCCAAAGGAATTTGTGGGATGCACCGGAAGCAGTAAAAGCAAGCAACATTTAAATCTATAAACTATGAAATTCAAAGATGGAAGACCGTTTGCTTTATTTGGAAGACAATTCAATTGGCAGATAAAATGTGTAAATATAAAACAAAACTACTTAATACTAAATTCTTATACATAACATACAACGAAGAGCACTTCGGGAATTTATTTCTAACAAATTTAATAAAAAAGTCTTCATATATTTAAATTTAACGAGTACAAGGCGTAAAAGTTCCATCCGACCAGTAGTCAGTCTTATCTTAAAATAAACATACATTTATGCGGGATCACACACGCTTTTGAAAAACTTCTTAAAGCTCTGAATTCTTTTCAAGCCTAAATGTGTCCTTGAAGAAGTCTTAGTTTGAGTCGATTTTGTGGGGCATTTTTAGATAAAAACGGCATCAAGAACGGACTGATTATTAATAGCGAAAGCTACTCATCCAGGAGAGCGCGCAGACGCCGCAGCGCCGCCTGCAGCACGCGTTCGGCGTGTGCGGGCGGGTAGTGCGCGCGCGCTGACGGGGGCGGGGGCGCGCGCCACGCCACCACGTGCTCGCGACCCGTCGTGTGGGAGCGGCTCAGCGCAAACAGCGCGCGTCGTTCCCAGCAGGCGCGCAACGCCGACAGCACCTGGCGGCCGAGCGGCGTGTCGGGCAGCAGCGAGTGGCGAGGGAAGCCCAGCGCGTAGTAGGGCGCGCCCGGCGCCGGCTGGCGGGCGCCCTGCACGCCCGATCGGAAGTCGTACGTCACCAGAATGCAACCGGATCCGGCCGCGTGGCCCGGCAGCGAGCCCGGCTGCAGCGTCCACGCCATGCTACCGGGCGGCTGCTCGCCGCTCGGCAGCTGGCGCCCGTACACGCGACCGCACACTAGGCACTCCACGTACGGCGGCTCCCCGCCGCGCGCTAGCCGCGACAGGTGCGCCCGCAGGCACTGCGCGTGCATCAGGTGCTGGCATGGCCGCAGCGCCACGGCGGCCGCCGCGCCCGCCTCCAGCGCGCCCATGCACGCCGGGCACAGCGCGCCCCACTGCGGCCGCGGCTCCGCGCGCACCCAGCGCCTCAGTGCCCCCCACTCACCCTCCGCCGCTTCCGTAGCTTCGCTCGCTTCCGTCGCCGCGGCCGCCTCGAACACGTCGTCGCTGCCCGCGCTGCAGTCGAGCAGCTCCCCGAGCGCCTCCTTGCTCTCGTGGCTCAGGTATGTGGACACGGTGTCCACGCTGTGTCGCCGCCCGGACCGCGGGCTCTCCCTCTCCGAGCACTTGCTGTTGTTACTGAATATATTCAAATTGTGCAGGATTTGTCGAGCTAGGCCGGGTTTGCGGTCGCGCGGAGAGGCGCTGCGGGCGCCGCTCCTCCGCTGTTGGCTCTCTCTCGGCGGCGGAGGCGGAGGAGGCGAGTGGGCGGGCAACTGGTGGAGGGTGGGAGGCGGGGGAGGCGCGTTGGATCGAGTCAGCGGATAGGGCGGCTGCGGTGCGCGGCGCAACAGCCGCACGGATCCCCCCGTGCGCGCCGTCATGCGCGACGGGCACAGCGTCCATCCGTCGAAGGGCACCGCGTCGCCACCCCGCGACCAGGACTCCTCGAGACGCCCCTGCACCTCCATGGGGAGTGGCTCGTAGAGTAACGAGGCGGGATGAGGCGGTGCCACCAGGCGAGCCCACTCCCAGCGCGCCCCACGCCCGCCGGGTGACTGCACGCTGTAGCACGCCCGTCGCACGCGACACTCCACGCTGCCGCCTTCTGCACCAAACGCTCAACTGAAGTCTCGATAAGACCAATTGTCAATATTTAGCTACATGAAAACTTATTCTCTCATTTCATATACAGTGTTGTGGACATCCATTTCCATCTAATTTTCTTCCACCTCTCAATAGCTCGGAAAACATTAATTTATGTCCAAATGCATAGTAATTTTATTTGGCAGAATGCAAAGTACAATAAGACATGACTATACTATGGACTATATATGGGGCTCCTATGAAGAGGGTGAGAGGCAAAAGACCTTGGTGTCCATCTGGACTTCCTCCTAAAATTTCTAGGTTACAATGTTAGTAGGGCTATTGTAGTACTAGGGCAATAGTAACAGTTTATAATATACTTGAGAGTAACTCAATCTTGTGGCCCCCTCATTTAGCCTAAATATAACCTTATGCTAAAACATATACCAAATAAGATTATGGTGTATATCCTTTTTCCTCTAATATACCGTACTCTGTATGAGGATTTGTGGGGTACAACTAGTTAAGGGTCAGAAGAAAGCTGGCTCTGTACCTAATGTTTCAGACCTAAACTAATTAATGTTGAGAAACGGTTCTACCTAGAATGCCAACGGGCTGACGGAACGTCGTCAGGAACTTAAAATTTACCTTATAACTGAGAAAATCGACATTATCTTAATATCAGAAACTAGATTTACCCCTAAAACTCATATGGCTATTAAAAACTATATTATCTACACCACAAACCATCCTTCAGGAAATACACACGGTGGAACTGCCATTATAATAAAGGAGAACATTAAACACTATGTGCTTGCTGAATACTGTAATGAGAAAATTCAAGCAACTTCAATAAAAATCCAGGACAACAGAATCGAAACCACTTTGTCCGCTGTATATTGTCCATCAAGACATGCCATATCCTCAATCGACTTCAAAGAATATTTCTCGATGCTTGGAAATCGTTTTATTTCCGGGGGCGATTGGAATGCCAAGCACGTGTTCTGGAGTTCTAGACTCACAACAACAAGGGGAAGACAGTTGTATGTTACTCTTAAAGATCTTAACTTAGAATGCAATCTCACGGAGAACCAACACATTGGCCAACTGCTCAGACAAAAATACCGGATTTGCTTGACTTCTTTGTTGTTAAAAATATCCCGATGACAAATATGAGCATTGAATCCTGCACAGATTTATCTTCAGACGATACCCCTGTCATACTCAATGTGAGTTGCAGGGCTATACTCTTAGAAACCTTATCTAAAATGTACAACAGGGGTACAAATTGGGACCACTATAGAGAAGTGATTACAAGTGAAATTAATTTAAATGCTCAAATAAGAGACTCTGAAATGGTTGAAGAGGCAATAGAATTTTTCATTAAATTACTGCATAAGGCTATTCATGTCTCCACGCCGAAAACTAACCACAAGAAACAACCATATCATCAATACCCGAAAGATATTAAAGATAAAGTTAATGAAATGCGTAAGCTATGTAAAGTTTGGCACACCACTGGTTACCCATCCGATAAGAAGGCGTTCAACAGGGCATCTGAAGAATTAAAACGGATGATCAAACGAGCTAATAATGACAATCTTCAATTTTACCTGGCAAATCTGAATCCCACTAAAGATACTAATTACGCCCTTTGGAGAGCTACGAAACACATTAAAAGTCCGAAAATGCAGGTACCTCCAATTAGAACTTTAACTCGCGGTTGGGCAAGATCCGATCTCGACAAAGGGATAAGATTTTCAGAACATCTTAAGTTGGTATTTCAACCACATCCTAGTATATACTTGGACCATGACAAGGATGTCAACGAGTATTTGAACACGCCATTACAGATGTGCCTTCCAATAGAAAGTAACTCCTGGCTATGATATGATTGATGCTACCTTGCTGAAGAACTTGCCTAAAAAAGGAGTCCTCGTCTTGACAAAAATATTTAACTCCTGCTTAATGTTATCTTTCTTCCCTGGCCAGTGGAAAATTGCACAGGTAATTATGATACAAAAACCGAGTAAACCACTGTTTTTCTGGACATTGGTCAGGCTTTTGATAAAGTCTGGCATGAAGGCCTACTTTACAAAGTTAAGAAAGTGCTTCCGCATTCATTCTTCAGCATCATAAACTCATATTTGACCTCTAGATGCTACGAAGTTTTATGTCATACCGAGATTTCTGAACTGTGCGAAATCAAGTCGGGAGTTCCTCAGTGCAGTATCCTGGGTCCTGTGCTCTATCTGATCTACACTGCAGATCTGCCAACACATGCTGACATTGTAACCGCAACATATGCAGACGATACGGCGCTATTGTCAGTCCACAATGATCCGGAAGAAGCTTCGACAAAATTACAGCAACATCTGAATTTACTGGAAGTATGGTTGAATAAGTGGCGCATAAAAGCGAACCAATCTAAGTCAGTTCATGTTACATTTACACTAAGAAGACAAACATGCACACAGGTGACTCTGTATAACGAAGCAATTCCACAGGCTGATGATGCTAAGTATCTTGGTATGCACCTTGACAGACGTCTGACTTGGCGCAAGCACATATGGACAAAAAGAAAACAACTTGATACCAAGCTAAGAGGCATGTACTGGCTGACAGGGCGTCAATCACAATTACCCCAATCTAGCAAACTGGCCATTTACAAAGTTATCCTCAAGCCTATTTGGACTTCGGTATAGAGCTTTGGGGTACTGCGTGTAACAGTAACGTGGAGATACTGGAAAGATTTCAGAGTAAAACCCTCAGAATCATGTTAAATATCCCATAAATACAACAATATGGATTTGAAGATAAAAACAGTAAAGGAAGAGATCGCAATCTATAGCAGGAAATATCAAAACAGACTTTTTAATCATGTTAATGACTTAGCATCAGGGCTGAGGGGCGCAGGAAGCGTATCGCACACCCGACTAAAAAGGCACAGTGTTCCTACATTGGGTACTAGGTTCACTACACAGATGTAGGAATGAGAATAGCCGATGAACCTACTTTCATTCAAATAAAATCAACATAACATCGAAAGAAACCAACAGAGTGGCTTATTGTTGTTTCTGAAACAGATCGCCATGTTACAGAACAGAAAAGAGAAAAAAAAAAAAAAAAAAAAAAAAAAAAAAAAAAAAAAAAAAGCGGTTCCATCTGTGGCTTTTTAAAGCAAATCAAAGTAAATTGGTCCATGTAACTTTTATTCCGGTCACTCTCTATAACGAAAGCACTCCCCAAGCTGATAAAGCAATCTCGGCATGCACCTCGAGAGACAATTGACATGGAAAAAGCATATTTGGAGCAAATATAAGCAGTTAGACACTAGATTAACAAATATGTACTGGTTAATTGGACGAAAATTACAACTGTCAGTTACAAGCAACATTGTCATCTACAAAGCAAGTTTGAAGCCAATTTGGACATGAGTACAGCTTTGGGAACTTACAGCAACATCGAAATCCTGGAAAGATTTCAAAATTAAGCCATAAGAACAATGCTTAATATACCGCAATACATAAGTAATAAGTTTACACAAAAGGACCTGAATATTAGCATGGAAAAGGAGGAAGTAACAGTTTCCAGCAAAAAATATCACCAAAGATTATCCAGACACATCAACTTTCTAGCGAAAAACCCGTGGAGCACTGGGGCAGTGCAACATCAGAAGTGTTCTAACTCACAGCTAGCTTGAAAGCTAGAACTAGCTCACTGTAGGGAAATGGTGCAGAATATTTACAGGTAACCCAGATATATTCAGTGCCCATGATTGTGGTATCCATGAGTGTTTGCACACCCAATGATTACATAAGACAGAGGTGGAGGCTGTGGCTGCTGGTAAGAGTGCTAGGTGGCAAGCAATAAGGATCCGTTCCACTGTAATCTAAGTGATTAAACACGAGGGTTACTCTGTATGTTGGCTCTAATTTAATTAGATAGATTTGTGTCAAGTTCGTTACTATATTGATATGGCACGTGGAGCATAGGTGTACGGAGAGGAGATGTTGTTATTGGGTTTTCCTATAGAGTGGTGCCTGACTACTGCCCGGGGCAAGGAGGAAGTTAGACTCTGTCCAATTATACTTAAATTGCAAATGAAATTTGACTGTAGTCTACAACAAACAAGCGCCGCCAATCCCTGACCAAGACCACGCCCACAAAATATAACAGCAGGACCTAGTTTAAAACCAGTGCATAATTATTTAGGCCATCTCCTCTTTGTATATCCTCTGTGATATGGCATCAGGGAAAAAGATAAGAATATTTGTCATGTAAATGAATTAATAAACTAATAAATAGGTATTTAATTATTCTGTATTGCTGTGTTAATGTACGAACTGTAATTTTAATTTTAAGCAATTAAAATTACCAGGAATTGAAACGGGAAAAAATAGTAAAAGTGCCATGAATGTGTATGATAGATATATGTGAAAATATTTATTGCTTTAATTGGCAATGACAGTGACCCCCTTTTTTTTTTTTTTTACGTTGGGAAATCCATCATGGATACCCAGCAGCGAAAGGGGACGCTGTGGGTTATGCCGGACTCCTACCGGCTAAAACCCAACGACTTTCTAGCGCGGCCGTAGATGGGCGGGGTCGCAGGAACGTTGTTGCACAACTACGGCGACCCGCCACGGCTGTTCAGCGCGAGGAGGACTACGCTCCCTGTCGGAACCTCGGCGTACCCGAAAGCGGAGGTACGCCGGCCATCTCGGAGACCTCACAACGGGCGGTAGTCTCCCCTTAGACTACCGCCCAGGTCCTGGTCAAGGGGGAAGGCGGCGGATATAGGCCATCCGCCTGCGCCCGAGCCTTCTCCGGCGGATCGGCTGGGAGAGGGGATCCTCTTCCCGTTGCCTCTCCGCCGCTTCCTTGCGCGACATAACGTGCTCACAAAACGTGAGTATCGCCTGCCACGCAAGGTCGCTGCCGACCATCACTTTCACGACGGCCGGCAGCGAGAGGTCGGCGCCCACAACGAGAGACAGAGCGGCGCGCTGCTCTGCCCATTCGGGGCAGTCAGCCAAAGTGTGCTGCGCAGTGTCAACTGCGCAGCCACAGTGGTGGCATTCCTTGGTCGGCTCTCTCACGGCCACTCGATGAAGGTAACGCCCGAAGCAACCGTGCCCCGAGAGCACCTGCACCAGGCGGAATGTGAGGGCCCCGCGCCTCTTTGCCAGCCATCCCTCTAGGGAGGGGCGAATGGCCTCGATCGTCGGGCGGCCCGCACTGGGCTCCGCCAACCTGTCTTTCCAGGTTTGGAGGAGGATCGTCTGGGAGTATCTCCTCAACCTGACGATCTCCTCCAATATCAAAACCGAGCCGCGCGACCGCGCGTCTGCGACTTCGTGGTACACCGCCGCAAGCACTTCGGCCTCCAGCTCCCATGGAGGGGTGCCAGCCAACACACACGCCGCCTCAAAAGAAATAGTGCGGTACCCTCTCACAATCCTGACCGCCATGGCCCGTTGCGGCGCGCGCAAAAGGGACCTGTTACGGACGGTCAGGCGGTCCACCCAGATGGGGGCCCCGTACAGGGCCATGGACCGCACCACGCCAGCATAGAGGCGGCGAATGACAGTGACCCCTAGTGTTGTTTACAACTAATGACACTACCAAGCCTATTTTGGATATAATTGTACGGACAACATGGCAAATTTCAGAAATATAACTCATTACTAACTGAAATAAAAGCAAACTTAGTTATTTGGAAAATAACTCCATAATGTGGGAATACAAAATTCACGCTAACCTTGAATTCATACTAAACTCCAGTGCTTACAAATAAGCTCACATTTCAGAGAAAAATTGTATCAAGTGCAACAAAAGGAATCAAAACTATTCATAATGACACTGCTTCAAAAGGAATATAGGGGCCCATATTGTAGTATGAGAAAGTGCTACTTCTCTGAATCTGTCTGTTTACCTGGAGTGTCTGAGCATTGTGTTAATGTGCGTAAGTTCACATAGTGGCCTCTGAGAGCTGGCTCGGCATCCGATAGTACCACACGGGTCAATTTCTTTGCATGCGCTCTCTCCAAGGTGCGGGAGACGCCCGGCGTGTGTGGCAACCATTGTCCATTGCAGTGCCACTCCCAAACCACCACACAATGGACCGAAGACATTACTATCGCTTTACCTACAAAAAAACACCAAACACTTTTAATATGCAAGCGTAATCCTAGCAGATACATTTTGACATTGAGTAAAAGTAAACAATAAACATTTCACTTCGTGGCACATATACTACGAATCACAAGATAATAAATATGATATTACTTACATATTTATCAGTAAAATATTTGTCGTAATGCCTTCTCGATATCTAGGCAGGCTAGGTTAGCTAGGCAAATAAGTTCCATGTTTAGTAAACATTTGCCACATATTATCGTAAATAATCAAGATAAGTAAAGATTTCGTCTTAGCTGCATTTTAAATCGTCCTAATTGTAAGATTTATTGAAAATATCGATGGAGAAAATTTAAAACTGAATAATATTATATTCCAAAGAATTTAATAAAAACAAATTATAATAAAAAACGTAGTGATTATATACTCTTTGCACAGACCGTGTGTGTAGTCTCCCTCTACGTGTAGAACACAGAACCACAGAACATTCATATATACGATATATATATATACTCTCTAGGGAGCACAGAACACTACGTAGCATAGGCCGTTAGGAAAGTTTTGTAAATAGTAAGGACACAGTGCACTTAACTGTGGAGTACAAATAGGAGCCATTCAATTCCAAAACACAATACATCAGTGATTTGTCACCGATAATAATAAACTCTCACTCGCGGCACTGTAACAGTACTGCGCCAGTGACAGATATGTTCGTACGTGTCCGTTTATTTCGAAATAAAACAAAAATATTTTGACGAAACCTTTTTGTTCTATTCGGTGGTGGCCGTGAACACGGCTCAAGATAAAACGGACAAGTGGAGTGTGGCGTATCTTTTCGTCTTGCTTTCACTTAAATAAAAGCCCTATTAAGGGGGAGACAAACCCTAAATACTAAAAATATCCATTGTTTAATGAAAATGTTACAAGAAATGGACAAGACAATTGCTTTGAAAAAATATATATTATACTTAAACATGTGAAGAACCAATTGTATTAATTAGAATTTTCGTTAAAGTAATAGAAACTCCACAAAAAAAAGTTAGAACACAAGAAGAATTTTACTTTTATTGAAAATTCTCTCGAAAACGGCTTATTGCACGCATATGAATCCTGTACCTATTAATAAGTTAATATCAGATTAAAAAATTGTATTAATAAAATTTTTTATTTTGTGTATTGTTCTAATGGTAAAAATAGAAAAACACCATTTCTAGGCCTGTTGAATTAGATCCGCCGCCAGCGAGTTCTATAGTAAATGTCATTTGCCTCAGTGAAGCCCAAAGAGTGAAGCCCTTAAGTCACTTCATTCTAATCTTTTTAGTGTTGCACTCCCGTAGTGAAATTATGTATCGATATTTACCAATAAAGTTGATAAAAATAGTTACATATTTTACACATATAACGTTATAACGTATAAATTACTTTTTATTGGGTTTGCGTGAGCTGTTACTGCTAAATAGTGCACATAATTTATCGATTATATTAATGTGTTAGATATTGATTGGAGTATGATATGCGTTAATTAAATAGTTTTCTTTGTAAGATATGCTATTGAAATACGAGTATCTTTGTAGGAACTTAACGTTAGGTTAGAAATTTTTATTGATTTGTTTGTTTATTTTACGATAACCTGCTTTGTAAACAGACCGCGAGAACGATTCTGTACCTTCGATTTGAAGAGTAAATACTTTTTAGTATACATACTTTTAAGAATTCGTTTTAAGTTTTGCAAATGAAAAAGAAAAAGATGTTGTCAGTATTATTATTATTATTCTAATACACTAGCAGCTTTAAGCTGTTGCGTGTATATTACTTTCAGTACACTTCAAATATTTATCTAGTCTACCCTTGAAACAGTTCACGGACGGGGCACCAATCACAGATTCCGGCAGTTTATTCCATTCTTTCACCACACGGTTAGGCAAGAAGTGTCTTTTGGGATTACTTGAACAAGCCCGAGTGTTCAGTTTCAGTGAGTGTCCTCTAAGGTTCTTATTTTCATTTAACATAAATATATTTGCCATGTTTGGTACGTTATAGTGCCCATTTAATATTTTATATGCCTCTATAAGGTCACCTCGCTGTCTTCGTTTCTCTAATGTAGTAAGGCCTAGTTTTTTAAGTCGAACATCATATGAATAGTCACGCAGAGATGACACCATCCTTGTAGCTTTGCGCTGTACCTTCTCAAGAACTTCAATATCCTTCTTAAAGTAGGGATTCCAAATCTGGAATGCATATTCGAGTAAGGGTCTTATATACATCTTGTAGACCTTTAAAAACAGTTGTTCATCAAGGTACAAAAAAGCCTTCCTTACTATGTATAAAATGGAGTTTGCTTTTTTTGTTATACTGATAATGTGTGTCTCCCATTTTAAATTGGATGTGATGTGGATTCCAAGGTCCTTTTGGCATTTCACAGTTTCTACTGCATTATTATTAATGTAATATTTTATTTTAGGATTCTTATTACCAATGTGCAGTACTGTGCATTTAGTTTTATTCAAGCTTATTAACCAGTCTTGTGTCCATTGGTAAATATCATCAAGATCCTTTTGGATAATGTTGTGGACTATGAGTGGGTTACCCATAATTTTTGTATCATCCGCAAAAAGTGATAGCTGTGACTGCACACACTGCCTGAGATCAGTCACAAAAACTCCAAAGAGGATAGGTCCAAGTACAGAACCCTGCGGCACACCACTAAGGACTTCGTGGCGGTCAGATAGGGACTCTCCTACTCTTACTTTGAAACTCCTGCCCGACAAGAAGTTTTCCATCCATTTCAGGAGCTTGCCACGTATCCCAAGGTGTTCAAGCTTAGAAACAAGTCTCCTTATAGGCACACGGTCAAAGGCTTTCTCATAATCTAAGTAAATGACATCTGTTGGTTGACCTCTGTCCCAGTTTTTGGTCCACATGTCAACACACAAGAGCAGGTTTGTTACCGTTGATCTCCCTGGGATAAAACCATGTTGTTCATCAAGCACTATCATTTCCTTGGCCAAAAAGGTTCTTAGTTCTGTGGCTATAATTTTCTCCATCGTTTTGCAAATAATGCTTGTGAGGCTTATGGGACGGTAATTAGCCGCAATCCGTTTATTTCCCTTTTTGTATATTGGTGTTACCACCGCTTCTTTCCAATCCAGTGGGAGTGTAGCTTGTTCAAGGGAGAGTGTCATCATGTTGGCCAACTGAGGACTTATAGTCTTACTGCATCTCTTTAATAGGATAGCTGGTATGCCATCAGGTCCCATGGCAGAGTCATCCTTGAAGGTCATAAGGGCCTTCTCCACCAGGTCTGGGGAAAATGTTACACTGTCTATGCAGTCATGGATTCTTGGAGATCTTATCATTGGAATAGATGTGCTAGTTGGTTCTCTTACATAAGATTGTTCAAATTGCCTTGCAAATATGTTTGCCACTTCATTATGATCATACACAACTGTTCCTGTAGCATCATCCTTTAGTGAGGGGGGAACCGATACTTTAGATGACAATTGTTGACGCATATACTTGTAAAATGATTTGGCTCCACTACTGACTATTTTAGTTTCAAACATAATTCTTGATTTTCTTACCTCTGCAATTAGTCTATTGTTTGCTTTTCGATATTTATCATAACTTGTTGTAGTATTTTCCAAGCGATACATTCTCCATAAGGAAGCCTTTTCTCGTGACATTTTAATTATATCTGGACCAATCCATGGCTTATTAAGGTTACATTTCCGAGTTTTGCGTTGGAAGGGGATGTAAGTTTCTATTGCACAGTGGATTTTTGCTTTGTATGCATTCCATACATTAGTAACTGGGGTGTTCAGGTCTGTCGAAGGGCTCGTCTCTTTTTGTAGAATTGGAGATATTAAGTCGTAATTTGCATGAAAGAAGTTTCGCCTTGGAGTCTGTTTGAGTTCCGTACCTGGATTTTGTGATGTTATCTGCATTGTTGCGTAGAGTACCAGGTGGTCACTCTTTCCTATGTTTGGGTAGTGTTCTACATCTATGCACAAGTTTTCCTCATTACACAATACCAAATCCAAGAGAGATTCCTCTTTATTTCTTTTGCGAGTAATTCCTCTTACAAGCTGTTGGAGATTACTGTCTGTAAACATTTCGACAAATTTACAGTGCAACAGGTTCAGTCCGTCAGATGTAGAAAGTGGCCATCTTATGTCCGGTAGGTTAAAATCACCTGCAATGAAAACTGTTTCTTTGCTATCTGCTTTCTTAATAGTGTTAAATAATATTTCATCAGTTTCTTCAAAAGTGTAATGAGTAGGGCGATAAATTCCAGCAATTAGTAGTTTGAAGTTACCGTAGGAAACGTTCAACCATAGCGCTTCAACGTTTTCATTATTGTTGTAAGAGTCATGTAGGGTAACGTGAACAGGAATTCCTAAGTGTTCCTGCGCACAGTAAATAACAACGCCGCCATACCCACTCCCGCCCACTCTGTCCCGTCTAAAGAGATTATAGCCTTTAATATTAATAATGCTGTCGCTAATTGTAGGTTTAAGGTGAGTTTCTGTTAATATTATAAATGTAGGTTGCAATTTATCTATTTCAATCAATAAAAGGTCTCGTTTTGCCATTAGGGAAGCCAGGTTCGTGTAGAAAAAAGTAAGTTCTATGATGTCATTACTAATTACCTTTCGGAAATTTCTTTAAGTGTACTATTTTAGGCGTGTTATTAACATACTTAATAGTCAGATTTGACTCACCATTTCGGGTTCTTTCGTCGAGTTCGTTGCGTAATTTTTTAAGGTACTCACTCTGGTATGGTGTCAAGTCATTTTTTGCAGTAACTCCACTACGTAGCATTTTCCCGTTTTTAAGTATACGGGTAGCCAGTGTTCTGTTTGAGAATACTAACTTGACAGGACGAGGTGCACGCCCCGATTCTTGCTTGCCCAGCCGAAAGACAGCAATTGGAGGCTCCGAGTCGGGTATGACAGCTAGTGCCTTTTTGACCTCATCATGGTCGTGCTGTTTGCGAGCATCACTGTCATGACCAGGAGGCGCCTCTACGATACCAAACATGACAACATTTCGGCTTCTCCTCTCACGATCGCTGATTTCAGACAAGATACTCTCCAAATTAGTACCACTATTCCGTTGATTTCTTATGGCCTCGATTTCTTGCTTCATCTCCGATACCTGTCGCCTCAAAGCTGGTAGCTGACGTACTCCTAGGGTGCATTCAGGGCACAGGAATTTTAATATCGGCGATTGCAGTATGACGACTCGCAGTTCGGTAGCACATAGCCCACTGCACTTCTCACAGATTTGCCTTTCACAACCGTGGCACGTAATTTTCGGATTTTTATCATCAACTTTTGGCACAGCTTTATTACATTGAAAACATGTGGCCATATTGAAACACTTTTTGATATGGATTCACACCAGCAGCGTATTATGTTGAAAAAACACTTATACTCGCGAGTTAGTAAATTATTATCACGAATCTTCGATAATTAGCGTATAGAATTAGGTATATTAATTATTTAAGGATTTTTCGTAAGGAAACTTAAAAACACAAGTGCACTGAAAAATAGTGAGGGTAGGAAAAAAAAAGTATGAAGTAATAAAATATACGAATGTGGTGTATCAAAGAATATGTGTATTTAATTTATTGGAATAAATTAACGAAAGCCTTTTAAGGATTAGACTTTACAACTTTAACCTGACATTGCCTAAAGAATTCCGAAGAGACCGAAACAGGTGGAAATTTGAAGGTACAAGGTCAAGGTTATATGGAGGATGCATTAACACCTCCCAGCCAAACTCTTAATTTTTGCTGAGTGGCTATAGATGTGTGTGGTCTAGCGTTGTCGTAACGAAATTTCTATAGATCAATTCCGGCCGCTTTCTCCAACTTTTTGCTTTAATCTCAATCTCATCAGTTGTTAGCAGTAGAGATCCGAATCGATGGTTCTGCCCAGCGCAGCGGTAAGAGCTCATAATGAACAATACCTTTCCAATCCCACCATAAACACGCCATCATCTTATTGCGAGTTAATCCGGGTTTTGGCACAGTCTGTGAAGCCTGACCGATCTTTGTCCACGACTTTTTTCTTACGTTCTTGTCGTACGTGATCCACTTTTCATCATCAGTTTTCAATCTCTTCAAAAACGGTTCGGTTTCATTACATATTACTAAAGAATCGCAAATGAAAAATAAAACTTATGAATCGTGTAGGTACCTACACGATTCATAAGTTTTATTTTAGTAAGCTCGTATGACACCCAAATATCAAGCTTTTTCGTGTACTCAGATTTCTTCAAATGGGTCAAAAATGGTTTGTGGTCAATTCCCAGTTCTTCAGCTATGTCGTAACTACTGATATGCCGATCTTGCTCCGCTTTTTCAAAAATTGCGTCTATTTTTGTCCAGGCAGGGTCAGGCAGGTAACAGGGCGTCCAGAGCGAGGTGCATCTTTGAAATCAAAATTCCCGGATTGAAACTTTGTGCTACTCTTACTGACACTGACACTGCATTACATTCGAATTTTTAATGGACTAAAATGACAGCTAGAATCGACCTTTTTTTTAAATGTTGCAAGCATGAAGCGTAGTGTTGTAGTATGACTAATTTATAAGCGAACTCGATCATTTATAAGTCGATGGTCGAGTTGTATCGATCAGGTTACAAAGGAAGAGAACAAAATGATGCAACTCGACCACCTTATTGATAACGTGACAGAAAGTTTTATAATAAGTGTAACAGACTCGGATTCTGAAACTGATTATTCAGAAATAGATTGTGATTAAGAAAGTTCGGTTTTTTATTTATTTTTTCCATTTAATCTTTCGATAAGGTATTTGCCTATTTTCAAAAGGTGTTTAATCTGTGGGGATACAGACTGAAGCGTCAGCAAATTTCTTCCGCCGGCGCCCGCCGCGAAGCGGCCGCAGGGGTCAGTCGCTCTGAGTCGCTCTCAAAGAACGTGCATGCAACACGCATTGTTACGATTTGTATTAATATATACGTAAAGTGTAGAGTCAGTGTTTCATTCGGTATCTACCGTTCCCAACAAGCACTTGCTCACACGCTTAATTATTGATCAATTTTAAGCTATAATTTTTTTGTTTTATATACTAGCATAAATAGTGTGGAGTAATTATAAATTCACGCTACTTATCAACTTTTATTATAAAATAAAAAAGATTGAATCACGATGTTTACTTAATACTCGATCACTCAGAATACAACACTATTATTACATTACAATAAAATGGCAACCCACCAAATTTCATTTTAGTCCATCGAATTAAAAATCAGATCAATAGGTCCATAATTATAAACATCACAAATTTTTTTCGCGGCTTGCATTTTTTCCTTTTTTGTAATAAAATTTTAAAATGGATCGAATTTCTTCATTAGATTCAATCATTTTGACAGAAAGAAAAACTAATGAAAAATAGCTGGAAGCGTCATTTTACTAATTGTTTCTTTTTTTTGAAATGTGACCTTTTTATAATGTCATCAAAACCAGCCAGATACAGTAGTTTTAAGTTTTCATATAATATAATTTATGTGTACCCCGTAGTTTAGTGATTTAAAATTTTTCATTTCATCGATATCGATAAATTTTGTATATTGATGTCGTAAATTTCTTCGTCCCCCGCGGTGAATGCGTGATCCGTGTCTCCTTCATTCATGTGCCTATGCGCTCTCAATTGGTTTAGTGCTCGGTGGAACATACCATATGCGAAAACACTTTTTCCCCGACCTCATATAAGAATTTGTAATACTTAGTTAGTTATAATATCGTAAGTATAAATGTCATACTTAACTTCATTGTTAAGTGAATTGTTATATTCGATAAAATAATATCGCTATTATAGTAATCACATTTATTTCTCATTTCTACAATAATTAAGTGTGTTCTAATCATCGAAATCGATAATAATATTTAATGTCCAGCTGCCGCCATTGACCAATCGGAGCCCAGCGTTTGCCACAAGGATAGGATGAAATCGTTTTCGAACTAAATTAATTTAATGAATGACATTTCGTCTTTATAGGTTGGCTGCTCCGTAGAGAGAAAATACTATATATATATACCTCCAATGCATAAGAAAATAGTAGGTATATATCTCGACCTGACGCAGTCGTGTCAATAACTTATGATTTGCAAAATCCTATCCTATTTTAAGTGTAAAGGAGGATGCCAGGAAAAGTACTATAGGTACATTACAGCTAGTTCCGAATGTTAGTACTTTCAGAGCAGAGTTATGCTGTACCACAGATTGTTATGGTCCCGGTTATCAAATAGATAACCGGGGCCGGGATCAATCAGAATAAACTGTTAACAAGAGTCTAAAGAATGGCATCTCGAAATAGTCGCTGAATAATAAAGAGCCAGGGCGTAGTCACACACGTAATACGTCAGGTAAACGAACCCAACGCGAACGCACCTGCCCGTCCGTCCTGTCTGCCGCTAACCAGTTTCCATGTGGTCTACTCTGTAGATCATTGGTAACGCTAGCAGGTAGATCCCCGTGTTTGGGCTCATTTGAAAGGTCCCACCGAGAACTTGCGCAACTACCCACTTCTCCCCCCTCAGAAGTGAAAATTTGTTAAGTGCAGTCCTACGACTAACACGTTTTGTAAAATTATTTGCTAAAATTACGAAACAAAATATTTCTGAAAAAATTTAAGGCATTTTTAAAACTATCTAGGGCCTGTCCCCGGCTTCGCATTGAGTTGAAATTTTCAAAACTCGTTTCTTAGCAAATGCTTACGTTATAAAATAAACTTATATTCCAAATTTGAGCTTTCTAGAGTTACCTAGTAGTTTTGGCTGTGCGTTGATAGTCAGTCGGGACAAACGATTTTATTAGTTTCTTTGCAGGAAAATAAAGATTGCTTTATTTCAAATTTAATTTTTAACACTAAGCTGCCAGTACTTTGTAGTTACACCAAATCACATTCACATTATGTATCGATATCGACGGTAAACAATAGTTAACACGTGGCGCAGCACTATTACACGCACCCATTTGCATTTTGTTTATAGGATCTCTTTCACTTGCTCCTATATAAAAAGATACTCTGTGCACTTGCTTAGTGGACCGAGTGGTCATTGATCCAGGGCATTTAAGAGATGTTCTGTTCCGGGTTCCATTTCCGGTGGGGCCAATTTTGGAAGTGAACTTTTCAAAATTGGCACTGATCTGGATAGCAGTAGCAGGGCACACTGCTTTTTGCAGTCATTTGGGCAGCCCGTCTGGCGGCAGTAACCACCCCCTTATAGAAGACCATAGTGAAATAACAATACGGTTTTTTTACTGTGTTACCTTATTCTTACAATAATTATTAAAGTAAATACACTTTAATTTTAAGAATAAACTTACTTATAAGTAAATCGGCGTGTTGCGGCCATTCCACCGTCAATTTGAATTATTGAATTAAGCTTTGGTTAAAATTGAACATTGCGGATTTTAGTATTAACTTAGCCTAAAAAAAAGCGCAGTTACGATTTCATCATTTTATTGAGGGTATAAAGAGTGGGTTCAATCGTGCAGGGGTCGCGTAGCGGTCGGCGAGTCCGCGAAAGTGACGCCGAAGAGGTCGGCGCAGGCTGCCACGGCGGCCGCCTTGCGCGCCTCCTTCTTGTTGCAGGCGCGGCCGATGAACGTGGTGCCGTCCACGTCCACGCCGAACGTGTACACCATGCTCTGCGGTCGGTCGCCCTCCGCCGCCAGCTCGCGGTACTCCAGCCGCGGCCGCATGTAGGTCAACAGCATGCACGGGTGCATGTCGGCCGCGTTGGTAGGAAGAACGCGCGCGGCGGCCTGAGCGACCGGCGGCTGCGGCTTCGGTGCGGCCTCCGTCTCCATAGGCTCGGCGGAGGCCGACGCCGAGGCGGTCGCCTTCATCTGCGGCACCTTGTGCCCGTCCTGCTCCCACTCTGCGAACAGCTTATGCAGTGCGTACGACGCCAGCTGCAGCATCGGAGGCGGCTCGTCGCCGGAGGGCGAGGCCGGGTCGGCGCGCGCTAACCGCTTTATGACCAGGTCGCGAATCGCTTGCTCGGCGGCCGCGTTGCGAGCCAATATCTTGCTATCTCCTACCCCTCGGTAGGTCAAGCCCTCCACGACCAGGTTGGCGCAGAACTTGGGCGACGCGTTCTGGTAGTACGGGACGTCAATGTCCACTTTGAATTGCTGCAAACAAGTTCAGAAATTAGTGGCCACCGACCGTCGATGGGATCGACCGCTAACAGTGGAGGATATACTCACGTTGGCGATCTGTTCGTTGGGCATCATCTCGTTGAGCACCATGAGTGCGTTTTTGGGTGTGATGAGTCGCCGCAAGCTTTCGTTCTGCCGTCGCCGGCGCTCCTTGTTGCTCAATTTCTTCACTGTGCCAACATTATAAATGATATGACGTTAACAGGAAGCGGCTGCGAATAAACCATCAAAGAGAATGAAAGAAACGCACCTCCCTGTAGCTTGCTCTTCATCCAAGGAGGGCGCGAAGCATCTTGGCCCTGCTCCTCGGGTTCCTCCTCCATTGTCTTTTCATCCTTAATGTCCTAGAAGTACAATTCCATCAACTCGCCTTAATTAATTAATAATATTTCGAATTTTGCAAATAGAATATTCGAAACCATTAACTGGGATGGATTGCAACACAAGTGGCATCACTTGACATTAAACAAAGTAAAGTGCCTTTTTATGTATTAGGGTCGTTAAGTATGCGTCGAAATAAATTTACTAAAAGGCCAACTCCTTATTATTTAGAAAGTAAAGTTCTTTTGTTTTATTTGCAAGAGAAGATGAGATTCAAGTGAGTGGAGATAAGGGTTACTATAATATGCATGTCTATTAACAATAAATAAAGATTGTTATTAGATTGTTGTTATTATGATGTTAAAGAATTTTATAATAAGAAACATTAATTCCTTTATTAATAATAATATAGTTTACAAACAATTAAACACAAATATTTGCATGCCCTTGGCGGGTAGAACATACTTTGTACTCTAACTGCTGTATACAAATTAAAATCCTGTAAACATGTGTTCGCGCAAATAAAGATTTATTTTATTTTATTTATTTTATTAAAGAGCATATTAATAAAATATAAATAACTGAACTAGATTACAAATAGTACATTGAACTTAATACGTTCAGTCTCAATTAGACATTTTTTCTTCAAATAGCTTCAGTGTCCTAAATGTTTCAAAAACAAGAAAATAGATAGGATGGACATAGGCCTACACCGGATAAAGTTGAAGCTACTTAAGTTCACACTTTAAGTTTTCTCCTAGTGACCCCAATAGGGCACTTCAACATTGACTGAAGCGTCACTAAAGCGCTGAAAGGAAATTCCAAATTTGAGAGCAGTAACCTCGACTTGTTGCGGGGGTAGCGGTTGCTGAAACGGCGGTAAAGGCTCGGGCTGATGGGTCCCATGCGTCCCTTGTTGCTGATTGTTGTTAGGCTTGCGGTTGACCGATTGTTGCATCGGCGAATAATACTGTTGCGCATTCTGCCTCGCTTCGAGCTGTTTATACAAAATTAAAGCATTGTATTTCTTACACCCCAATCGAAAAGAAGGTCCCACCTTGTTCAATTTAAAATATATATAAAAAGTTTCTTCTTTGCAAAAACTATGCAACTTGAACAAAATTTTAAATCAATAATGTGAACGTTTAACTCATTAAATTGGGATAGTCACTAACATTTTACCATAGGAGGCCCACTCCCTCTTACGTGTAAGTTAACGCATACCATGATTGACTTCACATCAATAACTCACCAAATATTCACTGGTCTTCTAGGTGCCCCCGACATGCAGCAATTGGCCTCCTTCAGCTGTGTGGAATAATATGCGAAACAACCCACCACTTACTTACATCAAGGACACAAACACTTATCTATGCTTTTTTTTAAACTATACTGACTGAATCTTACCTGACTTACATGGAATGTAACAGCCAAAGATCCCAGGCATTACGGACATAACTTATTTTCTAAAGGACAAAATGTGGGGAATCAAGTAGTATGTCTATGTACTTTTAACGCATGAGTATCTGCTAAGATAGGTAGATTGGGGCAATTTAAGCTATCAGGTGAGAAAGATAAGTAAAAATAGGATTAACTTCCTTATTTTCTAAAGGCTGATTTTAATATATGTTTTCTGTGGGCCATAACTCCTGGCAGATGCTTTAAGACTCTTTTCATGAATTATTATTTTGCATTCAAAGTACATAGGGCATACTACTTGATTCCCCACATTTTTTCCTTTAGAAAATAAGTTACGTCTGGCATGCCTGGGATCTTACTCTATAATCAGTTAAAAAACACGTATATTGTAATGATCACATGTAAATGTGTGCTGCATTGAGTCACTAAATTGTTTGTTTTGCAGTAAAATTGATGTAAAAAAACATTTTGCAGTTTGACATCAACAGCACTCTTCCATCTCCAGACATTCGGTGAGGTTGATCACACATCACTCATCTCCAGCCATATTCCCCCCATGTCACTTGCCCAATGACATTACACCACCAATTTATAAAGGCACTGAGTGAGTGCACTGAACAGTGACAGTGACCTAATGTCATTTGGTATTAAACACCCACAGTAACCCAGTCGTACCAACTTGAGTTATTTGGGGCTACTGTGGCCACTCAATACCAAACACAATTTTGATCAAATTTCCCACCTAACGCCTCTACAAAGTAACTCTAGATATACTAGGCTTCTTCAGTTGCAACTTCATTGGGCTATCACATGCTAGGAATCTGGGGCAGCTTACTATCTAATTAAGTTTAGAGAACTCATTATGGACACAAAGTGTTTCATCATTGTGTACATAATTCATTCTCAACTCGTAGAGTTAATCTCTAAAAGTCTCACACTGTCATCCCATCGTCGACTTACTATTGGCAAACAGCACACGCGTGCTAATAGTATGACACGGGTAAAATTTTACCAATATTGTAAAAGTACCGCTCGAACATTTATGCATTGATGCTACACAATTAAACGTGTTTAGGGTCTTCCAAAACAATAATTTCACATGTGCACTATGCACCAAAAGCAATTAATTACCTCCACGATATGTACTAGTATCTAATACAATATTGGCATTAAGTGGATAAACAATGTTTAAGGACAATTAGAAAATAACTTGAATTGTTTCCAAGTGGGTACCAGGTCTCACCCAACAGCCGCAGCGCACTGTAGTAACAGACACTAAGTTAAGTCAACGTTTAAAACTAGAGCCAACCAATTATTAAATGAGAGGTTATATATCTTACACAATACATTCGGTTTCACATTT
The DNA here is from genome assembly GCA_910589475.2 of Bembecia ichneumoniformis. Classification (NCBI taxonomy): domain Eukaryota; kingdom Metazoa; phylum Arthropoda; class Insecta; order Lepidoptera; family Sesiidae; genus Bembecia; species Bembecia ichneumoniformis. Next base: position 18,676,050 of record OU342532.1, read on the forward strand.
ATTTACCTCTCCGGCAGACACGAACTGCCCTGTGTTGTTATAGCGACCGGAGTTACGGGTGTTATCTGAAAATAAAGCAGTACTCACAATGAAATTTATATCTATGAAATGTTGCGCATATGTTTGTAGCGGCGAGCGAGTTTGTTATTTGGATAAGCCATAAGCTAAGAATACACTGAATAAATAGCCAAAAGACTTATTATAATTACTTTTAAATGAAAACCTAAAACACACTAATATAGTATATATACAAACCTACATTAAAGACAAAATACTTACATTTGTTGTAAGACATGCTTATGATTACTTAATAGTTCAGAGATTTGTAAATTGATTAATTAAATTGATTTGATTCAAAGATTGAATTGTAAATAATATAAATACATATGATTAAATTAAACACCACTGAAATATCAACATGATATCAACAAGAAAAAAACGCGGATCGATCGATCATCTCGCCTCGCCTCACTTGGCCTCACAGAACCACAGAACACATATACTCGCACAGAACACTCTTTGCTTTGCCTCATTGGCCTCCCTCACTCGCCTCGCCTCGCAGCACAGAGAAAATCGCCCCACGCCCCACAGACTATATAAAACTCTTAACTTTAACCATAGTTACAAATATAGTTTGTCACTTTTATTTTTGTCTTTTCTTTCCCCATGGAAGTATTATAATACTACGAATACCTAGTATATAATACTTCCATGTCTTTCCCATTATTTTCAGCACTGTGTTTTTAAATTTTACACAGATATTTTTTGAGCATGTTATTGCCAGAGCAGCTGGCAATAATTGATATTTTGGAATTTTTATTTTATTTTATAATTTTTATTTTGGAATTTGATAATAATTGATTGAAGAAATATCATCATCTCCCTCATAATTCTCCAATAGAACCGATCAGAAGCAGTCTGGATCCACTGTCCTTATCAGGTCGTCTTGGCTTGTGCCTAGGCGTCAGGTTTAGGTTTTATGAGGCTCATAGTTAGAAATCATGTCATCACCACTGGCAACACACATTAGTCCGGAGGAATTTTAGACGAGAAGACGTCTCTGATATGGTGGAATTGGCGGCTTTAGATTAATTAAAACGTAAGAATGTAAACATTGTGTTTTTATTTGTATTTGAGAAAATAGAATACAATCCTTTTTTTGACACCGTACATCAAATCAGTTGGAATGGACAGCATCACGACCTTCCAACAGTCTCGGAGCTTCTCGAACGTTGCCCATCCGAGCTGAATTCGACGATTGAACTCCTTCTCGAATTGTATTAGTAGTCACCTGGTTTATCCCATGTAGTTGTTAACAACTTCGACATTTTAATTCCCAACTGTTACTGAGGTGGGTAAGAAACATTAAGGTCCACATTAAATGTTGAATCGAATGTACCATAGATAACTTTCATTAGCTGCCTACTAAATAATAGACCATAAGCCTAACATTATCGCTAGAACTACTACAAGGGTCAATATTATGTCAGTTATTCAATCAGTACATAGAGGGTGCAACATAAACCACCAGTAGACTGGACCGACTTAGTATGAAGAATTGTCAATCGGACCACCACTTGGATACTAGAAGAACACTATGCTAAACCTACGTAGGAAACAGTAATATCGCCTCAGATAGTGTTACGGATTAGCAACACAAACCTATGTAAGGTACGTGGTATACACTTAGGTACTAACACATTTTTATTCCACCCGAGATAAGCGAGGCAAGTTTTTCAAGCTAGGATAGCAAGCTAGAAAACAGTACTGCCGTCCTGGCTTGCCGTCCTGGCTTGCCGTCCTGGCTTGCCATCCTGGCTTGGAACATCAAGTGTTGTTTACATGAAGTCAGTTAATTTTAAGCTCCATTGCAGGGACTGAGGTGACAACACATCCGTTGCAGAGTTGCGAAAACGAACTGCATTCGTAAAAGAAAAATTATTCGACTGAATTACTTCGGAAACTATGACAATTCGCACTTGACCAATTATTAGACGTGTATGGATAAGAGCATGGATTTACTTTTAAAGGAACTACGCAATGAAGATCTAGGCGGATACAAGAGTGTTTTGCGAATGATGCCTGATAATTACCTTTGATATTCTGTTGAGCCTTATGTGCCGTGCCTAAAGTGCCCGACTTTAAACACCCGCCCTTTTGGCGCGCTTGTCGTGACGTCAAAGTCTATAATACAATCAAATGTTAAAAATCACAAACATCTATACGCTTGTTGACATTTCATAGACTTTGACGTCACATTCGATCTGACCGTTTCAAGTATTTTGAATTTCCCAGATTTTTATGCACTTTTTAATAATTATTTTCTTAACGAAAAAGAAATAATATTAAAAAATATTTACATAGACATAATTCTAAATGTTGATAAAAAAATATATTTTACCCTTTTTTGAATTAGACGCATATTCCCTATTAGTTGTTCGTAAATTTTTTATTTTATTTTTTCCGTCGTTGTAGTCCTGTACACCCATTACCCATACTTTATACTCCCATACTGTGCTGAATCACGCATAGACTTATCTTTATAAGATGGGATGGAATGGGGGCGTTCCATAGACATTCCACCTCAAGCTTTCAAAATACAGTTGCCGTCAGAAAAACAAAATGCGCGGTTCACTGTTCACTAACCAAACGAATGCTAGCTTCGCCGGCCACATTGAAGCTAGTACTCAAGTGAGGATAGTAAAATCGGTGGTGGGGGCGCTACTAGCTCAAAGAATAGAACGCCATCCTATTAAAACTATGCTAGCTTGAGACGCTAGCTTACTAGCTTAGTAACATTAGCTTGCTATCTTAGCTTGAAAAACTAGCCTCGTGTAACTCGGGCCTTATGTATTTATTATACATACCTGTTGTAAACTAGTAAGCAAATTGGGTTCCGAGTTTGAGCCTGAAAAAAATACCGTACATACGTAAACCGATGCCAAGCGTCAGTTTATTCTAGTACTTAATATTTTTACAAAGGTCATTAATCTTTTTAGTGGCAGTGATCGAGCAGGTGCCGTGCATGCGCATGCCTATATTGGTCCACATGGCAGAGGAGGGAAGTAAGGACTGTCATCATAACTGAATATGTATCAATTACCGTTTTTCCACAGTAGATACCTGATTTATATTGACGACAGAACCTATCGAGTTATATCGGCTAGGAGTTTTCCATATTATGGGGCCTATACCGACTTGGGCCAATAGAGGCCATCGCTACTCGGCGCTATAATTAATGAAACAAAATGTTTGGAGCGAAGTAAAGTTTAATAAGTATTAAATTAAGTTTCTTAATTTAAACAAATGGAACTAAACAAAATGCACAAATTGTAACGACGACGAACAATCGAAAACAGCCACAAGTCGAGTATACAAACGATTATTCCTAGAATACTACTCAGTCTTAGTTGAAGACAAACATTAACGAACTACACTTGTATGAGTTTGAGCATAATGCTAGTTCGTGGACTTGGTGGAATTATTCATTTATCCCTTCGGACGGGCACGAGGACCTTCGGGTCCATCTCTAAACAAATAACGCAATAACATTAAATAATTAATAACGTGTAAAAAAACTGTAGTAAAACTGTAGTAGTTCCCGTGAGATTTTGTTTAGTTTATGATTTTGAGGTAATGTAAAGCTTCAAGAATAAGCTAGTATTTATTCGCTTCGACGCGTACGAGTAACACTGATTTACTCAAATCTCTGAGGACTCTGGGATCTTTGACTGTATTCACTTATGAAGTAGGCAATGAAAAAAAAGATCATTCGTTCCCCAGCCTATAAGAGTCGGTAGCTCCACATCGAGAGCGGACTCTGCAGGAGTGCAGGGTGCGGTGACTCTTTACCGCCGACCAGCAGCAAGTGAAGTTGGCGAGAGGGGGGAGCGCGTTGGCGTAGCTCGTGCAGCTCGATGTCGCCGGGACCTAGCCCCGAATCGGGGGTTAGAGCTGCTCCTAGTTTGCGTATGTCGGGACCCAAGTAGTGCGGGTTGCAGAAGCCCAGAGACGCTCGGCTGACGCGCTCTGCGCTCGCGTAGTCCGACGTCGACAGTTCGGCTTCGTCATCCGTGACGGTCGCGGTCTCTTTCGAGAATCGCACTGACGCCGACTTCGGAAACGCTACCACCGTCGCTCTCCCGTCGACTGCGTCGCCTCCGTTCGTTTTGGTCTCGCGGCCGAGGTCCTCTTCGTCCTCCGAGTCGAGATACACCAACTTGGCCGCCTCGGCCGGAGACAGCACCGGTGTCGGCAGAATCATGTCGGCGAAATCGGGCACCGAGATCGGCTCCCGTGACATGTCCCCGCTCGACAGCTGACAGCCGTCGATGACGTACGCCGAACGCGACTTGGATATGCTGAGAGTGGGATCCTGGCGTACGAGACTTTCGGTGGAGTCCTGATCGGCGGCCAGCACGGTGTAGGAACAACGCGCGGCGCGACGGATGTGGAAGGAGGAGAGCTTAGAGATCTCCTTGAGTAGACTGGCGGGAGGGTCGGGTCGAGGCCGTTCGGACGAGGAGGCGGCGGGGGCCGAGCGGACGCGTAAGGGGGCGGCGGGCACCAGTAGCGCCCGGCAGTCCACCCGCGGCGAAGGCCCATTCGACCCTTGCGCCATGCGCTCCCAGCTCTCCGTCGCTGAAATATTAGTATTCGTCAGCTGTTGTCGAGCGATTCGTCCGTTTCATTCGGCGAGTTAGATGGCAATTACTTTATTCAAATCATGAAGGTTAGGTGCTGCAATATTGGGCATAATCGTATTATGAAACCTTTTATATATTTTCAACAACTGGTTGTTTTTTTTTTTTTTTTTGAGTACCTTGCAACAGATAATGTAGAAATTATGGTTCCCTTAGTCACTAGTAGACCACGACACACGTGAAGTTATTTCAAGGAGGTGTGTCCTGGCACTACTTAAAGCATCCAGACCAGAGCCAACTTTATAAAGTTTATTTTCAAAATTGGGCCTGCCGGGAATCGAAGACGGGATCCCAGAGTGAAAAGGCTAAGGCTCGAAATTATTACATTATTAAGTTCACAGCTATCCCTAAAGAGAATGTGGTTGCTAATGTAGGTTCACATAAAGGCTTATAGAGAGTTATGGAGTAGTTACCGAAGTGGAACCGCCACAGCTCATTGGTAGGGTGTCCCTGCGTCTCCCCGCCGAAGACGTAGAGATGGCTGCCGGCGCGAAGTCCCGCGTGGCCGCTGCGCGCGCTCGGCGACAGCTTGGGCGGCGTGCGCACTTGCGTCCAGACTCGCGATATCGTGTCGTAGTGCCACAAGTCGGCGCAGTCGCGCAAATCGCACTGGCCGCCGTGCACGTACAGCCGATTGTCGTGCAGAGCGGCCGCGTGTCGGTGTCGCGCCGGACCCGCGACGCCGCGCGTGCGCACCTGCTGCCACGACTCCGACTCTGTCACACGATTGATCAAAGAAATTAATCAAAAGACGGGCTGGCCATCGACCGTTAATATCAGTTAAGAGATATGTGTCGTCTGATTAATACATCTCGCACACAAAGCGAAAGAACTCGACTGCAACTCGGTACTAAGCAATGACTTCGGCCTATTCAGGTACCCTTATTCCAATCTCGGTTGAGTTTTCACCTTCTGAGTCCTCCGAAATCATAACTCGCTCTAGCTGTGTGAAGAAGGTTTTGTTGGATGAGCAGTCGGTCATGGGTATAAAGCATAAGTATTACCGTAGTGGAAGGCCCATAGCTCGTTGCTTGATCCGCGCAAGTCCTTATATCCGCCGTAGATGAGAAGACAGTCGTTGAGCGCGTGCGCCGAGTGACCTCGACGGCCGCGCGGGACCGAACCGCCGGCGGCTCCCGATCCTTTCGGGATCTTTCGGCGCGCGCCCGAAGCTCCGCCGGACAACTTACGCCACATACCGTTCTGGAATCCATTTCGGACACACTCACTTTTTTGATATGGTAATGGCAGGGCATACTGCGTCTCGCACTCATTGATTGGTTAGCCTCTTACCCCAAGATCTAGACCTTTTTTCCAGCCTTGTTCAGTATTATTTATCGCTGTGAAATGGAGATACACAGTGTACCTACACGCAATCTCTCTGCCTCTGGGCTTTTTTCAATATGGTAACTTCGAGTTTCTCGCCACGGACTCTCGTTAAACATTCGAATTGATTCCATCGAATCTTATGGTGATCCATTAATAATAAAGTCTTTAAAATTTCTACTATTGAATATATGTCTTGGAAATATGTACAGAGACGCGAGATTAAGTCAAGTGTGATGGTGTATATCCAGTACCTCCGTATCGTATATCCACAGCGGCGTTTCGTTGGAGAGCGCTCCGGCTTCGCCGCCGAACACATACAACTTGTGGCGATGCGAAGTCGCCGTGTGCTCCAGTAGTGCCGGGGGCGGGTCCCCGCGCGACTCCAGTCGCTCCCATCTGCCACTGCCTGAAATAAAGACACAAAAGCACAAATGCTCGACCTAATTACGGCTCGCGTTAGAGTGTGCGGGTGACAGAGTGACACGCTTCGCTCCGCTCGCCGAGAGCCACTCGACGGCGCGACGGAACAAAATTGATGACCCTCGAGCGGTAACTGTCGGCACATGGCGCTCGCCATGCAAACATTTACACACAACGCTTGCGTCGATACACCAATCTGACCTCAAAAGCGTTATTTTTAGAGTTCAAGTATTTATGCGGCAGACTGACAGTATATGACGGTAGGAGGTTACCTCGTACTGGCTGCCCGTTTTAAGATTGCAAAACGTATTATGAGCTGCCATACAGCCTACCGGGAGGAGTAAAAGATAAGATGACGATAACAGAATAGGCTCTGTTATTCCAGAAACAAGAAACGCAGCAGCGTTCGAGTTGTCATTTTAAGAAGATCTATCGCAACGGGGTGGATACCGTTGGATGCGACTGCAGAATGCAGCTGACCCTGTCCACTCGAAGTATGTAAGGAATTAATAGGTACCGAAGCAATTCGAGGCCTACTCACCGATACAATACCTCCAGAAATCCCTCAGGGGCACCGCGCCTCCCGCGCCTCTCCCGCCCAGGACGTACACGTAACCTCCGAGTAGGGTCGCAGAGTGCTTCCCGCGGGAACAAGGCGCCGCGACGGGATGCCCCGCAGCGACTCCGCATTCTACCGAACTCCACATTTCATCTGGAACACATTGTGCATGCAATCACTTTTTGGTCTAAAACATTAGGTACCTAGACTAAACCGGAATGACTCGCCTGTTGGCACCCACAAAGGTTAACCAACGCGACTAACAATCGGCAGTATTAGTATAGTGAATAGAATAATCCATTAGAGCAATGACTACTTGCGACGCCCTGAACCTCGCCGTGCCTCCCCGCCCCTCCCCGCCCCGTACTCCCCAATATATGAATCACTAATAGCGATTGGTTATAAAATGTATTAATAATCCCGGAACACGCACGAAAAAAACCGCACGTTATACATAAACCGGGTAACAAAGAAAGCGGTTCTGTTAACTTCGACTTGGCTCCAACTTATGATCTCGAGCTTCTATGAGGTTGTGCTCAAATTTCAACATCGGCACTGCTATCGATTAAATAGCAGCCGAAAAGCTGGACATCCTAAACAGGGCGAAGCGATGCTTCACACTTGGACAGCTCTTATTGCTTAGTAGAATAATTTACCCACATTTTGCATAGGTGTATTTTTATTTAATAGGTTTTGTAGGTATTTGTAAAGTATTCATGTTTTTGTTTTATATAAATCCCACTATGTATTTTATATTATCAGATTGGTTGTACGCTCGCGATGCGAACTAATGTTTATATTGAAATTTATTTTGTAATTCTTTTGAAGAAATAAATATGATTCTAACCTTTATTTCTCCATAAGAAATGCCATATTTTTATGATAGAACAGAAGAAAAAAAAAAGGTTTCGAAATTGTTGTTCAAATTTTAAAAATAATATTTATTTTTATCACCAAAAAGAAATAAAAAAGGTTTCACTCCTTTCTGTAAAATAAATTTTACTTTAGTTTTTATTTTAAACGGACAAAATATATTTTAAAAGTTTTCGCATTATTTTTATAACTGATCCGCTTTCTTTGCGGTGAAGATGAACCAATGTAGCTGGTATAGAAAACTCACTCATATACACACACAAATAGATACAGATATGTGTGTTAAAGATGTCATTTTATTACTTTCAGGGCCCGATCCAACTATTTAGCCGCTCCGGGCTAAATAGTAATAATAGTAATTTACTATTATTAAACAAAATTTTAATATATATATATATCCATGTCAATAATAATAAATAAATAAAATGGGTGTTCCCCTCGTAGAAGCGCGGACGAGTCTTAGGTGGGGCGAAATGAATTGCGACAGACTCCCCCAGGGCTCGTCGCCATAAGTATTGCTCATTGAGGAGTTTGGAGGGTTGAGGGAGTCTCGCCCTTGTAAGCAGTTGCAGCTACAACGTGTAAATATCGGTTCAACGAAAAGCAATGTCGCTTTTATTTGCTCGAAGGGAAACTAATCATTTGCTCCTGCTTATCCCGACGAGACAACATTTATTTTTCTCCGGACAAACTACTAATGTTTAAACACTTGTTTATTCACTTGTGTATTAATAGATTAAATGTTATTATAAACTTTGATAATTTATTTATAAAAGGTTGGGGAAAAAGTTTTCTATGAAAAGACATTTTTTAAAGTTCATTTGCATTTAATTATAGTATTTATGTACCATTTTGTTCGATGACTGCCATCTTGTAGGTAGTAACATGATCCGTTGCTGTAGAAATTTTAGGACTTCTGATCAAAACAGGTGGAAGATGGAATTCTGAAGAGACCAAAACAGGTGGAAATCTGAAGGTGCAAGGTCGGGGCTATATGGCGGATGCATTAACACCTCACAGCCGAACTCTTTTAATTTTTGCTGAGTGGCTAAAGATGTGTGTGGTCTAGCGTTGTCGTGATGAAAGACCACACCCTTTCTATTGATCAATTCCGGCCGCTTTCTCTCAACTTCTTGCTTTAATCTCATCAGTTGTTGGCAGTAGAGATCGGTATCGATGGTTCTTCCCGGTGGTAAAAGCTCATAATGAACAATGCCCTTCCAATCCCACCATTCACAAAGCATCACGTTATTGCGAGTTAACCCAGGTTTTAGCACAGTTTGTGGAGCCTAACCGACCTTTGACCACGACCTTTTTCGCACGTTTTTGTTGTACGTGATTTACTTATCAATCTTTTCAAAAACGGTTCGGTTTCAATACGTGTCAATTGCAAATGAGTACATGATTCATAAGGTTTCTTTCAGTGAGCTCGTGTGGCACCCAAATATCGAGCTTTTTTGTGTACCCAGCTTTTTTCAAATGGGTCAAAACTATTTTGTGGTTATATCCCAGTTCTTCAGCTATGTCGTAACTACTAATATGCCGATCTTGCTCTACTTTTTCAAAAAAAGGCGTCCATTTTATCCGTAACATGGCGACCAGAGCGAGATTCATCTTTGACATCAAAATTTCTGTAGATTTACATATATCGAGGGTTTTTAGTAGCTTAATTTCCTCACTCTTACATACTCTGTTAGAAGCGACGTTATGAATAGTTGTAGGATGTAAGCAGCTTGCGTCATTAATAAGATTGCTTAGTGAATCGGCAAATGTGGACTGAAAATAATTTGAAAAAAGTTCTACAATCCCGCATCCAGCACTGGCGGCAGAGTCATAATATTAGGCATTGGGATGAGTTATTTTTACTTTTAACGTATGACCAGAATCTTCAACATATACAGCTCAAAACAACGTAGTTAACCAAGGTAGCTATGACGTTACAAGGTGAAAGGCTCATAGGCACTAATATTATATTTCAATTGTATCTACGGTGACACTTAAAGTTTTCTTTATTAGGATGGACTCCTTTATCCAAGGAGGATAAGATTTAGTTAGACAATTTTTTATCTATCGCTTGATCTAATGTCAATATTCCTACGAAAGTTCCTTAAGTTTTCACAAATGTAATGTGATTTCTTTAAATTGATACAATAAAATCCTTATTAGGCATTTAATTATCTAAGTATTCATGGTTTGAGTCTGTGACACATTTATTCCGAGTGCAGGTCGTTCCCTCGTCGGATGTTTTCCCATTGTCGCGGCTGCAATCTGCTGCTAACCCTTTGTTTGCGAGCGAGTCATTTAAGTGAGTCTTCCTTGTTTGCGATGTGGTTTGTATTTAAAATGTGAATTTAAAAAATGTACATTTTGCGACTTGCACATGATGCTGTCGTTCCAAATTTGATAATTGTCAATGTTTAACAGTAACGACCCGCCCGCTCGGCTTCGCTCGGGCAGCAAAATATCTAAGAACAAGCCTGATTCAAGATTCGATTGAAATCTTTGATTACTGTGAAATAGAACGTTAGGGACACCAAATTTTTAACTCCAAATTCTAGTAGAGTTTGTGTCGCTATCTCGTCGGAGTCCTGTAGTGATTTCGTTACTTATATTATCAGAAAGACTGTTTTCGATTCGATATTAAAAATAATTTTACTAAAAATAAGCAAATGAAAAAATGAAGGCTCCAATTGTAACGAACGTACGAAGTTTCCATTATGATAACCAATTTTACGCAGTAAAAGGTCTTAATAGGCGGTTGAAAGCCGTCTACAAAGAAACGTGACGCCATGACGCGACAAAGCGTCGCTTTGTCGGCTCACACTAATCTATGTACATTACCTTATTCATTAAGTTGAATATTCGCCGTGATATCTTCACTCATGGAGTTACTCAAATCAATAAGAGTAAATACATTACATCTTCAAATATTGCAAGAAATATACTCTTTTAACAAAGAGAACACTTAGATTTATTTTTCAATTTAAATAAATTTTACATTGAACGGAACTAATAATAAATGTTTTTACGAACCTAATCTTTAACCTATACCTAATAAACGAAAAAGTTAAATCACACAGACTAAAAACTTCTGTTTTTATTTTTAATCGCGTTCTTGTTCTCGCTTGCAAACTAGTTACGGCTACTTTATTTTTAAGTTGGGTCTGGTTTTTAATTTTTAAGTCTGGGTTTTTGTCGAAGACAAAAACCCAGATAAAGGCAGAGCATTCCTCCCATATATTAAAGGAGTAACGGATCGCATAGGAAAAATGTTACAGAGCAGAAACATCAAGGCCATATATAAGCCCACGAGCCAAATCAGAAACCTCGGTTCATTTAAAGACCCAAGGGATCCATTATCCTCGACAGGGGTATATAAAATACCTTGTGAATGTGGTGCAGTATATATCGGCACCACAAAACGCAGCATTAACACCCGAATTAAAGAACACAAGGGCAACTGTCGCAGAGGAGAGACCGAAAAATCGGCAGTAGCTGAACACGCCTTTTCTGAAGGCAATCATAAAATCCTTTTCAAAAACACATTAGTTCTGTCAACCGAGGTACACTATCACTCACGCCTTAATCGGGAAGCCATTGAAATTTTCAAGCATCCAAATAATTTCAACAGGAAGGAGGAAAATCTAAGGCTACACAACATTTGGTATCCGGCACTACGCAAGAATAATAATAATGAAAGAAAGAGAGGGCATTATAACCCCTCTCCTAGTGACCACACCCCACCAATTCAACCACGGGGTGGGGATATAAATTTAAATATAGATACATTCCAGTCGACAAATCAGTCTCGCTCGAGAAGTCGAAAAGTGCAGAAGTGAAGTGCAGTGATGTGATGTACTTTTTCTTCTAACACGGACTACACCACTGAGGATGTCAACCGCAGTTGTTGACGAAACGTTTGGAAGAATTTCCAACAGACCTGGGCCATCATCCCGGAAACTCACAACTCATATCTATTCTCTGGGCTTATAAAAGCAAACGTCGAAATCTTGTATGAAAAGTGTAGTCTGCGTCGAGGAACGAAACGATAGCGCGTCATAACTTGCCGGCGCAGCGACATCTATCGTCGAAAAATGAATTATTTAAACTTATTACAAGAAAAATATTATACATTTAATTTTATATATTTAATTTTATACGTTTAAATGAGTAAACTTCAGTCGTACGTCGGAGCTGACGACACACAAACTATTTTTTTCAAAATGTTATTTAACTGTACATTGATTCCGCACAGAACCAGAATATTTATTTGTATTAAAAAAAATATACAAAAGTAATAAGTAATAAAAGAAATCCACGAAAACAACGAATTATTCTCTTAATACCCGATATTTGAACATCAAAACCATCTCAAACTGGTCGCAGTAATTCTAGTTTGTTCATTTTATGCGTCGTGTAGCTGAAACCTGATGAAGAGAGCTTTGCGTGTGAGGGGGAAACTATTATGACTTTTTTTTGTGCATTTCCAGCGCCGTCTAAGTGGACGTGGAAACGTTCACTTTTTCGATGCAACACTGCTGTAAAAAACTTTAGGTACACTGAAAACCGGGATTACAGAGGCGAACGTGAATGCCCCCAGGATGTTCGAATCGGTAAGGGTGGTAAGGGTGTGTGGATGGAGACAAATTGAATTTAAACCCACTGTCTTAATGTTGAGTCGGTACTTATTCAGTATTGTATTCACATAATAAGTTAAACCGAAAGTAGCAGATATGTTAGACAGTGATAAAATATAAGATATCGCTTAAAGTTTACCGAGAAGTGAAACTCGATACTTTACTTACTTATGCGTACAATCGAGTGATATGAAAATAAATTAATTTAGTTTTTTTCCTAGCTCTACACTACGAAGTTCGTTCACAAGTTACAATTAGGAATAGGAGCTTTACAACCGTATTTTTTGGCAGAGAGAACCCCTCTGCGGAGAGCCCAGGGTGAACAACCCCCGGGCAGACCCCTACGCACGGGGCGGTGCGGTGACATGCAACAACAGGCTAGCTGTCAACAAGCCGAAGCTCAATGTTTTTTAACATTAGCGTTATACATTTTCTTCTAACTACTGTCTGATAAAACCTTAAAAGACAAGGAAGAAATCATGTAGACAAAAGATATCATTGATATCAAAGATCTTTCGATATCAATATCGTCATGATATCAAATGATATAAAGATATCATAGGTAGCCTATATTTTTTGCATGTTAAACAATTTTTACAACGGAAGGCTTGAATGAGGACATTGCAATGATATAAGTACCTAACTCTAGTTCCACCGAGAACGAATGAGGAGGAAGAAATCGTAGAAATATTGAAATCATTGTTGAAAGCAATTTGAAGAAAAATTACAAAGGACAGGATTTGCCCTTTAACTAGTTTTGTAGTGTTATCGACTAAAATCCATTAGGATTTACTTATATCCATACAATTCGCATAGAAAATCCTCTGAATAATGTACACTCTTAATGAGTGCGAGGGTGCAAGCAAACCGACGTTTTAAACCAAGTCAATTCGGGCACGAGTTATGCTCCCCTTGCCTCGAGGCATCATCCACTAGCAAACCTATAGAGCATTATAATTCATCTAAGAGCTGTAGAAGTAGACAAACCGGCTAGAACGTTCGATATTCAAAATAACAATTGTTAAATATGAATGTTATATAAGCCGTGCCCACATTTCTGATTTACGTAATTATCGTACAGTTAACGTATTAAGACTACCGGGGACGAAATAGTCCCCTTCTGCCCTAAATTCTGACACAATGATTTAAGTAAACCACGGCACGCGTTACGTTAACGACCGCGTCGTTCGACAACCCCCGGAGTGGTCGGTTGCGCCATAAACAAACTCACCGGCCCCTCGGCATCCCATCCGCTGGTTTGGCCCCTGTCCTATTTCTCAATGAGCAGCCAAATATTTGAGACCGAAATTCATTGCGATCCAGTCACAATCCCATCACTTCACATCTGACGAACACTTTTTAATTTGACACCGACTACGCCGCGGAAGAACATCGCAGACTGTTCTTCATGTAATCCAATTTATAGGGAGTGCGTTGAACCAGAAAGTGAACGCGATAAAACAGTCGACTGTGGCGGAGTCGCGCGACGTACTGAATTACTGAAGCGGCGGGGCCTGTCGCCCGCAGGCCGCCGCCGCTGTCGAGGGGGCGTTCTGAACGTGAACTTATTTTCAAATAATTTCAGTCTAAGCTAATTACACTGATTATGTGTTCCTAATGCCCGGTACAGTAATATGTGCGGTCGGACCAATTTACCAATTTAAAGAGAATCATGTCTTTAAGATGTCGATGTAATGGGCAATACGTTGCTCTTTGCATTTTTTGTTAATAAAAATACTGAAATCTTTAGTCACTGTTATCAAACATGGTCTCAAAATCGTACATTATTAATTTTTTTTTTGGGAATTTAATATTATTCTTATAACTTGCAACAAACTCAAACATACATTTATATTATGTAAAAGAAAAAAATCTTTACGGGAATATTTAGAGCAAGAAATACGTAACATACAATCGTTTTTAAGTGAAATCACAGCCATAGTGAAACAGCCTTAGGCTGAATTCCAATTTGCCATAATATATAAATGTGAGTAGTTCTGAACGCAGCCGGATCGATAGGGCGGGAAAGCGTGGAAAACGCGGGAAGCCAGCACGCGACGCCATGTTGGTCGCTGCGTTGTCATGACAACTACACTCGCACCTCCATTCACTAATATCCTTACGTAAATATTATTATTTATGTTCAAATTAAAATTGAACATTACCTTTATTGCACATTATGAAACATTGATCGTTACTTGTTACATTCTTTCTCATAATAATAACAAAATGTTTATATTATACTAGCGACCCGCTCCCGGCTTCCCCGGGGTGCAATTTATATATATATATATATATATATATATATATATATATATATATATATATATATATATATATATATATAAACATTCCCCGTTTATCCCTCTTTCCATTAGTGAAAACCGAATTAAAATCGGTCTACCCGTTCACGCGTGATGCGTGACCTAGGGAAATGGAGATTCATTTTTATATATAGAGAAGAAGATAAAGACGTTATTATTGTTTTAGTAATAGACGAAGCATGACAGTTTCTGAATTCTGATAAATATTCGTGAGACTACAAAAAGAGGCTTAATCTTCAAAGGAAAAACCTAATAGTTTGTCTTCATTTCAAAGCACTTCAATCGAGGCTTCGCCACCTGTCATATTATGTTATATATAGCCAACGGATATTTTTAGCTTTTTCTATACGTCATTATTCATAATAAATTTTTTTACATTCTGCAAGAACCCCTCCGCAATTGAAGGCCTCCTCCTAAGAAGCCAGCCGGTCTTTATCCCGGGCAACTCCTGTCCATCGTGGGCCAGCCGTCTTAGTTATCTCAAAAAAACCACGTTTTACAGGTACTTCAATGGAAGTGGACAAAAAGTGCTTCGAAAATTGGTTTCAACGCATACAAAAGTCCTTGAAAAACAATTAATATTTGTTTTTTCATTAGTAGGCTCAATACATTAGTAGCAACCCTCGTATTTGTTCAAGCGTTTTGAGTTCTTCGATCTATTTCTAGTTCCTTTTGCTTTTGCCTAAATATATGTATTTGTCTGTATCGGCCAGTATTTCATTGTCCTCTAATACATTTCTTACTGAACTGTTTGCTTGTGAAATTTAGTGAATTGGATCTGTTCATTCGATTCAGAAAGGACTACTGAGTGAGTCATCCGCGAAACGTTTACCGTTGACATTTATTCCTATTATTTTTTTTTGCATTATTTGTTCCACTATATTGTGTAGACAATAGATCTCACCCTGTCTAACTTATAATAATAAGGGCAGAGTAAAAATTGGAGAGAAACGACCCAGCTTTCCTCATAGAACATAAGTACTTGCAGATTGCATAATCATAATATTCGCCAAGAGTTCACATTTCAAAAATATTTACATAATCTAAAATAAAATAACATTTTAATTGTAACTACAAATGTAAAAATTCAAAAGGGGAAACAAAGAATATTTTGCGAACGCACTTCACCCGAAACGACCCTCGCAGGTGGACGTGTACTAGTTGGCGGATATTTACGAGCTCCGGAACGGGTGGCATGTTTAACTGGGAACTGACGCGTTAACTTGTTACCGAATACACTCGAGCTTCTTCCCCTGGGAAATTCACTAAAAACCACCTCAATAAATGATGAAAATGGCTTCTATTGTATTCTTGTTTACGACGTGATAGGTTTAATAAAAAATAAATGAATCGAACGAGTTTCGTCCGTTCCCGTGGGAACAAAGTATCTGTTAAAATAAGCTTTGATCGTGTCCGATGACCTGGATTATGAATGGACGACAACGATTAGTGCATTGTCTCTCAATCGTTTAGCAGTGAGCCTCCGAGTTGACCCAGTGTAAGCACTTTTCGTAGGCCCGCGTAGCGTTTTAGTTGTAGCAGCCGTAGCCGCAGCCGTAGCGCATTCGCTTCCGCTACAGGGACACATCTCAACGTGCTACGAAGGTTACGTTCCTCTTATCTGAAGGTAAATTCAATGACGAAAGTAGATCTAGTATAAGGTACCCTAGTAAGGTATGAAATTAACATCTACACAAGCCATAAATTTCATTTAAATGAGTCCAGCCGTGTAGGAGGAAATGAGTGAAATTTTATTTATTTTATTTTATTTATGAAACATTTTTAATGAAAGTATGCTCCTTCCGGATGGTCTTTTATCGTCCGATATCGACGATTGAAAAAGTTGCCAAGACGATTGGGTATGCGAGAGTTTCTAATTGTGCTCGTTGTAATTTTGGTATTTGTTGTGTATCCTAACTGATAAACTAATAAACAAAGTCACAATCTCCTTTCGAGTCATATATGCGTACAACCATTGATAAGATCTTTGAGGATTATCGCATATACACTTTTTATTGCAAGTTACCATACGATATAAAAAAGCTAATCTTTTAGACATAAAAGTTAGCCTCCGCCGTTATTTTAGTAACACGACTAGTTCGTGTCTAATTTTTCTTTATTAATTTGTGCAATAGATTTAATATGATGGGTATATTGATTGGAATATTGAGATGGAATGGACTTAATAAAATCTCTTAATTTTTCATTGTCGCGTAAACATGGCTTAAATCTCTAGCTCTAATCTAAACTTCTTTGTCAATAATTAATAAAAAAAATTAGTAGGTAGTAGAACCATCACCTAACATATTTTTAAGTAACCGGTCCAGCAACTTCGTACACGTGGTATTCGCATAGCGCCTAACTTTTGTTTGTAAACCGATTCGAATATGGAAACCGCATTCAAATCGGTTAAGCCGTTTTTGAGATTAGCACAGGCAAACAGACAAGAATTCTAAAAACTATATTTTTTACCTCGGTAACGTAAGTACAACGTGTATAAACTATTGTTGATATTTTTTGTAAAGTCTACCTTACTATCATCTACCTTGATTCATAAAAAAGTTGTTAAATTGTTCGGAAATATCTGCGGAATTTGTATATTCAACATTATCAATTTTAATTTTGTTTATTTTATTAAAATCACTTTTACTATAAAAACTGTCCTTTATGATATCCCATGAGGCCTTACATTTACTTTTAGATTTAGATATTATCTCGTATTATCAATTTTTTGATTATCAATTATCATTTTTTAAATATTTTTGTGTAATAGTTTTTAAGGTTTTTTTTATTCCGAGAATTTAAAGTGTATTTAAGATACAACAGTCTTTTAGTTACACAAGATTTTTTCAAACCTTTAGTAAGCCATTTGTTCCTGGGAGAGTTATTACTTAGTATTAACAAATGAAAGCAGAGATCATAGAATAAAGTAATAATATTGTTAAATGCTATTACAGTCGATGATTCACATAAATGTCTCTGCGAAAGATAAGGCCGATGGGCAATTTTAAAATTTGTTTATATTGTCTCGGCCTAGGTCGCGTCTTGTTTCAAACCAAAAACCAGGCTTTTTATTTAGCCTCGCATTAATGTCTATATCTGCTGAAATAGTTTGGCACGTCTCGTCATCGGAGAGTGCGAGATAGTGAATTTTAGGAGCAACGTCTACTAATTACAGATAAGGTCCACGCAAGCCCTTTGTCTTGTAGGCTTTAGAATAGGTAGTATAGATCCTAGCTCTAAAGTAGTTTTATTATCTTTTTTCATTATACATATATTAATATTCCAATCGCCACGCAAAATAATATTTTTATTTCTTTTTTTAATTAGACGTGAGAGCAATGCATCTAATTCTTTATAGAATATGTTTATATCAGATATAGGGGTCCTATATACACACATAACAGTTCCACACCACAAAAAGGTATGCACAAAGATAAGTGTTTATAATGAAAGCCGCTATTATTACTTAAAAGATACATACTCCTCCTGGTCTGACCGTGAGAAGTAAGAGGCTAGGTTGTTTTCAGTTCCACGAATTAAACAAGTCTGGATCTATGTAATCTTGCCGTTTAAGATTACCCAATATTTCTCTTAACGATTTATTTCTCGCCTGAATTAAGGTTTTTATTTTATTTTTATTGCTTTTTAGTTTTGTCTCCAAAACTATAATTCTTTTCCGTGGCTTATGCATCTCGGGGTTTTCGAAATTTGATGAATCTTGCTCTGACAAGTGCTGCACTCGAAGTAAAAGGCTGGGTTACATGCGAACATTGTAGATCTGGTACGACAGTTTCAACAGCATATATTGCAGTGGGATGGATTGGACTCGGATCATTTGATAGATCTGGTGCAGCAGGAAGATGATCATCGGGACGTTGGCTCAGGTCTCCATTATCCAATTGCTCTAGTATGCCTGGGAACCTCTTTGGATATTCGTTTTGTATTACTCGACGTAATACTTTTTTTGTGTAGTACAAATCTTCGCTATACTGAAATGAGCCGAACAAACTACACTGCGGGAAGTTAGGTGCCATAGTGTATCATTTCGATTATCAAGAATAACTGAAATCCTTTCAGATTTTGATATCGATTTGGAAATCTAAGAAAAAAGCGTAAATGACCATTTACACTCATACATAACTCGTACAGGTAGTGTAATACAACATCGTCGTACACACTCATACAATCTCATTCATACTCGTACAGTATCATATTATTATATCACATACCTACATTCTCTGACATCATGTATCATGAGTACATATATATGAATATATATGTACATATATATGAATATATATGTACTCATATATATTCATAAAATAATGAAATATTACTGGTTAAGTAGTATTTTTCGATGCTCATAGCCATATATCTATCAATTATTGAAATAAATGAACGAATGAATGAATGAACGAACGAACACACAAGCAAACAAACAAATAAATAAAAAATAAACGTTCTAACGTTATAACGTAATAAACGTTCTACACAAAAATCACTCATACAGCATCATACGTAATGCTTTCGCGTAATCACTTTCTATATTTTCACTGGCCCATTTGATAGACCGATATTTTGCGGTTTAGTAAATAAGTACCTATGATAGTACGGGACACTAATTTCCCATCCCAAGTCCCGACTTAGACTAGGCCGATTTTTGTATAATACAAATTGTCATAATCAGATAAGTAAAAAGAATAAGGTAATTATAATTGCTTAATAAAAGCAACATCATATTGGAGTTTTGTGTTCCAAACTGTAATCTAATTTTTTTATTGACAATATTGGTTGTCAAGTTTACTTACGACTTTTTATTTTTTGAAGATTGATTTTTAACCCTTTCACTACGCAGTTCGGCATTTTCACTAGTAATAAGTATTTTTTATTATTATTTATTATTACGTCAAGCTCCACGCGCTGATATTGCTCAACTAATAAGGCGAGGCGTAGTTTGATTGTATTTGTGTGCGTGTAACCGTGTAACACGGCGAGGTGTAGTCATACCGGCTTCACTCTGCCGTTCATGCGGGTCTATCTTTAGTTCTTATTTTATCTGAGAGTAATAATAGCTCGTAAATTAAAAGGAATTTAGATATTATTTTTATTGTTATACGTCAGAGTGCTTTAATGTATTCGCTGCGAAATAGTCACAGACTAATTATTGATACTTGTCTTTTTTGTCAATGTCAAATGAGGCATTGACAACCGTACGAAAAGCAATCTGTGTAATATGAAGGCTAGAACGAAACGAAACAAACTTCAATTTTATAGTAATAATAATCGGAAATGAAATGTTTTTCACATGTTTTGTATAATTGGACAGTTTTGTACAAAATAATTCCGTCCTAGAGCGAATCAAAATAAAAGTAAAATACTTACAGTGAGGTGAGTTCTTCAATTGAATAAAATCCTTGTGAAACTTAAAATTATTTGTGCACTAGTTGGGAAGGGCGTAGGCCTAGAGAATGCTTAGAGAAATAGATCGCGATTGGTCGATTGACTGACTGCCCGCTGTTCTGTTGCTGTGAAGCGACCGGTGGCTGTCAATTGCGACTACCACTATCCATCCACGAATGATAATGTGATGAAAATACGAATTTGTTGTTTGCAGATGTAATAAATGAGATGAATGTAATCGTAAGTGAAGATTGGCCGCCGCGGTACAGAGAGTAGGCTGTCATGACGAGGCCGGGTCCTCCGAACGAAAATTTGCCTACGGTATGTTTATTTAATGATTACTAACAATAGGCAACATGGGCATATATATGTTTCATCTTTTACTTTATTGTTTGCAGATTTTAATATTTTGTTGTGGGGCAATGTCGATATTTAAAGACAGTGATGGTGTATGTAACGTGAAGTCTCAAATAAGACTTGTAATTAGTCGTTGTGTAGTGTTTTCTGCTTGAAATCATTCGGTCAGGAAATGTAACCATCGTAGGCCCCTTGCACATCTTAAGTGGGTGAAAGCTATCCGTTTCCATTAGAACCGTTGTCTTTAGAATGTTTCCAACTGATTACTTCAATATCCTATCGAGTAATATAGTTTCACAGTCCAGATTATTTAGTTGAATATTATTATTGTAGACATGTATGGAGAGTTCATGAGTGTTTAAAACAATATTCCAGGTGAAGTTGGTGGTGGTAGGAGATGGCGGTGTTGGCAAGAGTGCCATAACTATACAGTTCTTCCAGAAGTTGTTTGTGACCGACTATGACCCCACCATTGAGGATTCCTACATCCAGCACACGGAGGTGGATGGGCAGTGGTGTATACTCGACGGTAATACTTGAAAACTTATAAACTAAGTACTTATAAACTAAGGTAGCTTCACGGCTGTTACCCTACCATACTAAAAGAAAAGTAGTCATAAATGTTTGAGCCATAATAAGTAAATATTTGATGCCAATATTTCAGTGATAGTACAGTCTCCTATAACACGAGTAACACCACAGGTGCTATCGACCAAGATAGGATTAAGGATAAGGGATTAGGGAGGGATAGGGCAATTGGCTCTTATCTATTTTGTTATATGTATAGCT
Source organism: Bembecia ichneumoniformis (assembly GCA_910589475.2). Classification (NCBI taxonomy): domain Eukaryota; kingdom Metazoa; phylum Arthropoda; class Insecta; order Lepidoptera; family Sesiidae; genus Bembecia; species Bembecia ichneumoniformis. The sequence goes on from OU342532.1 coordinate 18,697,444, forward strand.
TTTTTTATGTAATTTGCATTGAATAAATTCCTTATTAAAGTACAGAGGAACATAAATTTGGCGTTTTTGGAACTCAGGAATTAAGCCTACACTGTTAGCTATCAGAATAACTAGTGTAATGATGTTTTTATGGAAAGGACAACTCAAAATGTGAAGCTTTAAAATTGATAATACTGTTTAAATTTCATTATTTCCGCATATACTTGATTTATTGTGACCATTCTTGAAATGATTCTACCATCTTTGGCCTTATTTACCTTTAATCTCTGATAATTTAGCTAGATGGTTTTGTTGCAGTGATATAAACAGCCCTCTACATTTTTTTGTCCTAGAAGAATCTGCAATGTGTCATGGATTCTCTACATTAATAATTACCAATCATTCGGGCTATTCAGCTTTTTAGTTTATGTATAGGTTGGCAGACAGGTTGACATTTGATGGTATATATACCATCAATGTCAACCTGCTAGACCAAATGTTATGTTAGGAGAGTGGGCTTTGGTATCCCTTAAGGCCCAAGTCTCCTGAAACATAGTGTTCTTGCATAATTTACAGAATATTTAAATTAAATTATTGGATTTGAATGTCCAAAATACTTTTATTTTGATGCACATTTTAATAACTCATGCCTATGTTTAGGTTAAAAGCGTTTGAAGATCTCATTCTAGGCATTGAATGTTCTGTAAAAATTATAATAAAAACACGAAATATATACAATTTGCATTTATTCCCATATCGTTGAGAATGATCTAAATTGGTTACTTTTTGAGAAATGCTTTAGTTCTCTTATTTAAAGTAGTTTAAAAAGCAATTTCGTGAATTTTACCCACTGCAAATATACCTAGTCCAGCCGACCAGCCATAAATTGCAATGCATTTATTTTTTTAATGAACTAATGTGATCTTAATAAAACTTATATATACATATTTATTGAAGTCTCAATAAAAAAATAAAAAGAATTCTATTCAAAATGGCTATCTTCATTTCTCGCAATAAGTTTTTCGTTTCCTTAAATCCAATCTTTTATGGTCATCGACACAGGAAGTGTTGGTGTATCTGGTTTGACCATTAATACTACGTAAGTATTTATGATCAGACTGGTTATTTCTAAGAATTATTTAGAATTAAGCTCAGTCGCTCTTAATAAAGAAAAATTAAAAAAATAAATGTTTATGTACCTTTTTAATAGTCCCAATTTATAAAAAAAAAACGCATGAAATTTCGCTCAATTATGTTTGCTACAGTGACCACAGCCTTAAACATTCACCAAAACAAAATAGAGGACATAGTCTTATTTCATTGAGCTTGACTGAATTTATGACTTAAATACCTACAAAAAGTACAAATAGCATGATTCCATATTGTTTTAATATTGTCTTAAAGATTGGAAGTGTCACCCCTCTGATTTAGCACTCGAGGTAGACAGTTATTTGGATAGATTTGGTAGCTCCGGCTTTGAGCCTCATCATTTTAAGTGTTAACTAACTGGATTTGTATCCCTGGCAGGAATTTGAGTATTGTCAGATACCGCTTTGCTTTAATTGTTCCAGTGTTGTCTGTTGTGGTCTAATGAGTAATAATGTCCTAGAACCCTTACAAGAGTCCAATACATCAAGTAACATGTAGGAGAAAAATTTTGATTTTTCAAAGTAGGCCTCTGTAGTAGGCGTTCCAAGTAACTTATACCAGATAATTGTAGAAACACATTGAAAGCGATGCTATCATAGAAAAGTCATCTTGTAATCACATTCAGTTGTTGGCGTCGGTAAGCCAATCTGGTTTTTCATCAATTGCAATAATCGCCAATTAGTGCAAGCAATTGTTGATCCGAGATCTATTCATGGTGGAGACTCCTTGTATATTTTTTAAAAACAAAGTTGCTTTTATATTGCAAATTGTTGACATTCCACTTTTTTTTTGCTTCATATAATTTATGTTTTGGTAACAGGGCTTAAATTCCTAAAAAATTATTATTTGGTTACATGAAAATTGAATTGTTGGAGGAACACCTTGCCTTCCATTCGAGAACTTTTCTACTCCATTGGTTATCTGCTCTGCAACAGATATGACCGGTCCATTGCCGCTTCAAATTTTTAATTCTCTTGGCTATGTCGATAACCTTGGTTCTTTGGCAAATTTCGAAATTTCTGATGCTATCCACCAAAGAAACTCTGAGTGAAGCTCGATCCGTAGACTCGCTGAGCAACTTTAAACTTGTGGATCAGTCCTGCCATGAGAGGCCACATTTCGGTACCATATGTCATCACTGGCACGATGTATTGTTTATATAATGATGTAGCTTCCCGAATGCAACTCAACCCAACCGGATTCTTCCGGCTTTTGATTGTGGTTGCATTGAGGAAATATTCAAAAATTAAAATATAGAAAACCATTTTCACTCTAGCTGCACAGTAATAACCACGCGTTGTTTACGTGCAATGAAAAGCCCACTCGTTAGTAGGTGGTCTCCGTCGCCATTAACACGAGCGACGCCGGAGGACCCTCGGTATTAAGTTCGGGGAATGAGGAACAGTGGTGTTTTCCAGTGCTCGACACGGCCGGGCAGGAGGAGTTCAGCGCGATGCGGGAGCAGTACATGCGGAAGGGGGACGGGTTTCTCCTGGTGTACTCGGTGACGGACAAGCAGAGCTACGAGAACGTGAGGCACTTCCACACGCAGATCCTGCGCGTCAAGGACCGCGACTCGTACCCGATGCTGGTGGCCGCCAACAAGGTGGATCTGGTGCACCTGCGCGTCGTGACCGAGGACATGGGCCGGGAGCTGGCCGGCCAGTTGGGCGCGCCCTACATCGAGACGAGCGCCAAGGAGCCGCCGCTGAACGTGGACGCCGCCTTCCACGAACTGGTGCGCATCATCCGCCGCCACCCGCAACAGCAGAAGCCCAAGAGGCGTCGCAGGGGCCTCTGCCGTCTGCTCTGACCGTTTATATCTCCTATTATGCAATAAATGTACCGCCACTATACCATAGCTCGTTTCTTTCTAAACGATTCTTTCTTCCAGATTTGGTGCGTATGTCACGTCTACCTCGGTTATAATAGACGTCTTTGGTTGGCTTTAAAAATACATAATTGTTTATGTTGTTGACGAAACACGGTGGAGAACTAAATCTTTTAATATGAGTTCAGACTAATATTTGAGCCACGCTGAATGTGAACTCGATCGCGACAGGTGCTGCAAGTGGGCTGCCCACCTTAGCGTCTACTTTGTGCTAGTGATTTTCCGGAGGCATTTTGTCCTATTTATTATTTATTAGTAGCTGCCGCCCGCGACTTCGTCCGGTCCGAGTCGAACAACGATAAAGATGTTAGATATCTTTAGCGATGGGACGACGGTGGCACCGCCGCGGCGAAGGTTGTGTCAAAATGCGATTCGGATGTTGATGAGGCTGCCCCGGTTCTGTAGCGTTTCGGGAATGTTCGCAGAATGGCGTGTGGATTGTTTTTACGCCATCGTGCGCAAACGGTGCACATCCCTCGTACGCAGGGTTCGGGCTGGCCCCGGCCATATCCTCCAAGCCTTGGCTGGGAGATTAGATGGGCGGTACTTGAACCGTCGCTCCATGATTCATGTATTGACCACCAAGTCATGATTGGTTTATTGTTTAGTGTGTAAGATTTTATTTTATCATTATGTACATATTTTATTTAATTATCTTAATTTTAATTATTTTATTATGACCTTCGATGGTTGATATAAATTGAATAAAATAAAATAAAATTTAGGATTCAGAGAGATTAATGGTAGTACCGACCGACGCCATCTGTACGCTCCATGATGAAATCGAAGGTAGATCCTGATATTCCATCTCCATCTCCTGATACCACATGCTCTGATTAATAAGGGATATCACTTACCGAAACACAAGGAAACAAGAATAACGACTAATGTTTAGTTCAAGAGTGGGGTGATTTTGAACTCTAAAAGTAATACGGTATAAGTGCATATTATAGAATTAGATTAAAACTATATCAATTATTTGATGTGGTAAATTGAAGCGCCTTTAATGACGAAACCCCGAGCGTATCATTGGTGCCACCAGTCTATGGATTTTATTGTATCATTCCAACGATGCGAACAGGATCAAACTTCTGTTAAGCCAAAAATAATGTAGTTTTTGTTTGAAAGCCGTAGGTATACTTAGGTGACCAGGGGCCCTAGCCAAGATGCAAACTGTTGCAAACGCTTCCTTTGCGTTTGCATCTTGGCTAGGCCCCCTGGTGGTTGTACTTTTTTGCATTTTTGTCAGCGAAATAGGTAAGTTTGACTACTATTTAATTTTCGTTTTCACTCACCACTGCTACTGCACATGCTGTGCATCGTTTTGTAACTAATGTAGTAAGTACAGCTCGGGAACAGAAACTACGAGGTTATCTTTATCTCTTATACTCCGGCCACTATAAGAGTGCTGTTCTGACAGGTGTCAATTCCATACATTTTCTGTATCGTTTATTCGGAAATGAATTTTATGCAATGGACATAAAGAAATGTCAAAAACGCATTCATAGAATGACCGTACTATAATTTAAAATTGTGATGTCTTTGTACACAAAGAGTTAGGACGTATGGAGATGATACCGTATATTCTTATAATAACCGTTTATTATACATACTTCAAGACCAACCGCCAATATAGCTTAAGTTTTAGTCGCACTGCACTCTGCGTTTTACGACTCGTTTACAGAAAATCACTCTGAAATAACAGCACTTCTGCTGTTGTGTTTTGATGAGTGAGTGAGGAATGCCAGAGCCCATTTAGCGCGCTAGCCACTTATCGTCAAGCGGACCGTCAGTCGGCCTGCCGGCCTTTTCATAGAAAATAATAGTCGCTATTACGAGAATCTTTCGGTAGGTATACCTATCGTCACGTTTATGTAGATTCAATTCGAGCGAATTGGCGCGAATTAAGTTTCAGTTTCCGTCGGAGCATTAATTAGTCGAGTTTGCGGACTCTCATTAATCTCTATTATTATTGCGCAAACACTCCACAGCTTTTACCGGTTGTGCTTTAGATCAGTAATGTACCGCTTTTAATCAGTCGGCTCATAAGTTGAATACAAACCTTCAACCTGCGCGACCAGTCGTCTAGCAGCACGATCGAGATCCAAGTTAATATCGGCGGCGGCTTTCATCGAGGACGCCTTGAGTGACTCGAAATCGGGATGAGGCTTCGAGCAGGCATTTTCCTTCGAGTGTTGCCACATTTTAAAACAGTCTGGACTGGAGGAGGACCAGTCTTCGTGTCGGATGAAGTCAATTTCACACGTTGCCGGCCAGTTTTGCGTGCTTTTCGCCCTATGAGCTGGCGCAGAATCTTACTGGAATACCCAGTGTCTGTTATTGAATAAGGCATGAGAAAGAGGACTGTATTTTGATACACGACTGCATTCATTTTTACGCCTTTCTCACAAAAGCCTTCTAACCTAACCCAAACAAACCATGAATGACGATGGAAAATGGCCTCGCCGGATACGCGGAATGTGGCCGCTCGCGTGGTTACTGTCGTGGGCGTTGTTAAATTCATATTTTTTTTGTTATGTCAACATTACTGGTTCGTTTATCGTCGCAGTGGCAGCCGAGATGCGACGACGCGAGGCGTGCGGCGGGAAGTCTCGTCGGAGGCATTGCAAAATCATCGAGCCAAAGAAAAGACGTTTAAAATTTATCCAGAGTTCTATTCGTGGAAATCGGCCACATCGCCACTATATTTTAATACCCAAGCAGGCCGATAATATAGGAAAACCTCCGTCAATAAGGAATGGAGTTTTTTTTTTACATACGGATTTTTCGTTTGCCCCTAAGACGTCGGTCCGTCGCTTCCGGTACCGTCGTAGTCTTCGAGAGCCCCTAGACAGCTGGAATAGCGCCTTTCGGACGTCCGCGACGCCTGGCAAAACTTTGGTCACTTTTTATTTTATAATTTCGGTAATTTTTCCAATCGAGGCGTATCTCGATATACTACCTCCGATCAAGTTGACGCGCACTTCCAAATGATGTTCTGTTTTTCTTCGATAAGATCGAAGCCCTAAGTCTTAATTCAACTAACTTTGCACCGTGTGGTTCTGCTTAACCCCGACTGAAGGGCCAACAGTTTCTGCTTAGGCATGGGACAGCTTTTATCACTGCCGGAGTCCTAACAGTGCGAGGGCGACCACTTCTTTTCTTATCGTTTGATGGAGAGATAACGATTTGATTATGTGACAGAACTTAATTAACCGACTTAGATATTAGCACTGGAAAGCTCAAGTGTAGACGGACTCGACCGAGAGGCGATTTCGCATAATTATACATTAAAAGGCTTTTAGGGAAAAAATGTAAAGGCATTTTATAGAGCACTTCAAAGCGGAATAAAAGGAAAACGCTTTGCGAGCGCCACAATTTGTATAATATGTATATTAATTGGCTCGAGAAACGCCGGTGTAATATTTTCCTCGACAATGACGAGGGTATCGTAAGAAAGGCGTGACGCGGATCGAGCGCCGCCGAGGTGAGCTTAATTAGCTTCGACGCATACGGGTCGAAGGGATACGTGATCACTATTCGTGGCTGGAGTCTTCGCATGGATCGTCCCATCAAAAAGTGGACCACTTGTGTTTACCGTAGGCCGCGTCATGGCGTAACCAATGATTTGTTCAATTAGTCTCGTTCTGTGGTGATAATATTTAAAAATGACGTGTGGGCTTTGTGTGTCTTATTTAATTTGTTACATTGTTACATATATTTTTTTTTTTATCTATATCATTGTCTTCGATTACAACTGTTACCATGAATATATTTTAATAAGATTGATACAGGGTTGTCTATAATAAGATTATTAATTTGTTGATAAATGTGTATTCGAAGAAGCCTTATCGCGACGTTCCTGTGTCTGTCTGTCTCTGCGTCTAGATCGGGGTGGAATTCCTCATAGCCAGTCATAGGTGGAATAGGTGCAGGTTGAACTGTACTGTCTGAACTTTCACATTTACGAAGAAATCGTTTCAATTGAATCGTTTTGTTTATTTGAAATCATAAAACAGTAATTTTTAATTATTTATGAATGGATTGTTATTCGGATCTTGGTATAGGTAATCAGACAGTTTTTGTGTTTTCACAATATGCCATTTTTGGAAGCTGTAACGAGTGCAATTTAACCTCGTTTTTACCACTCTGAAAATTCTGAAACGATATCCTCTCAGCAGAAATACATATAAGTTTCTTAAGGAAAATTCGTAGAACATAGATGTCCTGCTGTTTTGCGAGGATATTCCCACAAAGCAATTTTCAGATATTTTTAAAAGACAAATAAGTATTTGTGTACTTATTTCGTGTTGAAATTATCAGTATTTCGATTCTGCTAAGAGTAGGTACAATAAATCACAGTCAAGTATCATAAACTTGATTTGTTCAATGCCCTCCATCCTTTTTTAAGTTCACGTATAAGGGTCGCATAAGGGCTCCTTGTGGTACTTCATGATTTATAACGTGCTTAGGAGCAGGTTAAAGCATTCGTGAGTGACATTGGATTCTACATTGGGACAACCCTAGCGCTGTCTTCAGCCTCGTACAAGGTCACACCGATGTTACTTAAATGATCGTTGTAACACACCAACGTTACAACGGTTGTACACGTGCAACTTCGAACAGGTGAGATGCGCCACGATTCGACGTATCAAGAGAATTCATTTATTTCTCACTTTTTCTTCCTCTTTGGCTGAGTTAATAAGCTTTCCAAATAAACCTGTATATTTAAATTTAATTCTGAGCCTATTTCTTGGGGTTAGGAGGTTCTCGTGTAGGATTCAACTAATGTAATTGACATCTGTTTGTTTGTTCAATTGTCAATAATCAGAAAGACTCTGTCGATTATGGATCCCGTGGTCCTGTCGTTCGTGGTGCTCGTCGCCGGCGCAGGGCTTACGGTGCAAGGCGAAATACTCGATTTCGAATTGCCAACGGACCATTTCATTAAAGGTAAAGAAGGTGGTGCTGGCTTCGGTCTATGCCATTTATAAGCGAACTTGTACGGTAGTGAAACCATTGGCGCGTTCTAGATGGCGACACGTTCGACTACATAGTCGTAGGCGCCGGTGCGGCCGGGATTCCCGCCGCCGCGCGGTTGGCGCAGGCCGGAGCCGACGTGCTGCTCGTCGAGGCCGGAGGAAACCCTTCTCTTCTAACTACGGTAACTTATTAACGTCAATCGCGAAGGGCAACATTTGCTTGTAAAATACAAACTATCAGTACTCGAACGGCCTATCTTCAAATAGTGCCTTGTGACGTTTACTACCCTTTTAACTAAATTGCACTCGTCAAATAACCCCCCCGCCCTATTCTCCAGATTCCAGGTGCAGCGCTCGTCTTGTTAGGCTCCGACATGGACTGGCAGTACAAAACGAAATCCAACAACGTGTCGTGTCTGTCGTCGATCGATCGGGCGTGTCGGTTCAGCCGCGGCAAGGCACTCGGCGGCTCTTCCAGCATCAACTACATGATGTACACCCGCGGCAATAGGCTCGATTTCGACCGACTCAATATTACAGGCTGGTCTTGGAACGATATGCGACCTTACTTCTTACGTTACGAGGGACTACAGGATTTAGATAAGCTTCCGCCGTCGTCCGCTCCCTACCACAACACCACAGGCATCCTAAAAGTCGGATACTTTGAAGACTCCAATGATAAATGGCATCCGAAAATTATTGAGGGTTTCGGAGCTCTCAATTTTCCATACAACGAAGACATAAATGCAGAATCGCAGATTGGAGTTTCGCGAATATTAGGATACGTATATAAAAACCAACGCATGAGCACCGCTCGGGCATACCTCACAGACGACACGATAAAAAAGTCAGTCAAGGTTTCGAGGCACACGCTCTGCACCGAAGTGATCATCGACGGAGACAACGTCGCGCGCGGGGTGAAGGTGAAACACGGATCTCTGATAAAAGTCACCAAATCGTTGTATGCAAGAAAGGAAGTGATTTTATCGGCAGGCACCATTGGAACCCCACAAATATTAATGCTATCGGGCGTCGGCCCGGCGGATCACTTACAGAAAATGGGTATCAGCGTTCGAGTCGATCTTCCGGTGGGCCAGGGAATGAGCGATCACCTGCTAGCGCTCGTGATGTTAAAAGCGGATCCGGGATTCGGTGTAGACGCTCCTAATCTATTTTTATATGGAATTAAAGCTGCACAGGCGGTGCAGTTCCTCGCTACCAAGAAGGGCCCTCTCGCGAACATCGGAATCACCGACGTCACGGCATTCGTCAACACTCTCTGCTACGACTTCGACAATAAGCGACTGAAACACGACAGTTCGTCTTGCGACCTACCATCGTCTCAAGTCGTAAACTCGTTTGTCGATAAAGGTTTGATTCCTGGCGTCGAGGCCGTCATGAAGAACGCCGTATATTTGAACGACGACGTTATCGATCAAATTAGCGAAGCGAACGTGAATCACGCCATAATCATAACGTCGCTGGTGGTGCTGCGACCGCACTCCCGCGGCACCGTGAGGCTCGCCACCGCGGACGGGAGCGACCATCCGGAGATCACTCCCAACTACTTAGAAGACGAGCGCGACGTGGAAGAAATGCTTCGCTCCATTTCCATACTCGAGGATCTCGTGGAGACGTCTCCTTACAGAGAGAGCAACGCGTCGATCTTACATCTCGAGTTGCCAGGGTGTCCCGCGTACGAGAAAGATCGGGAGGGATACTGGCGATGTTACTGTCGTCACTTGACTTACTCGGTGTTCCACGCCGTAGGCACTGCGGCTCTGGGGCGCGTCGTCGATCCGGAGCTGCGAGTGTACGGCGTCAAGAGGCTGCGCGTCGCCGACGTCAGCGTGATGCCGGAGTTGCCGCGCGGGAACACGGAAGCCTCCGCCGTCGCCATAGGAGAGCGAGTGGCCGATTTCATTCTGCGATCGAATTCATGATTTAATTAATTAATTCTCTCTCCACCGACGCGGACACATCTTGTTTTATATTTGTACAAGTTTAAAAGAGTTTTGTTTGATTTTCACATAAGGCCCCCGGAATGGAAATGTATTGTTCAAGTTCTCTCTCGCACCAATTCGCCTCGCCGTATTATTATTCTGCAATGGATTTGAATTGTGGTAAGTAGGTACACACTTGTTTTACGCATTTTGTGATTCACTTTATCGTGAAATTCTTAAGCGCCATACTTATACTTACTTAATTGGTTAACCCAATTAAGTAAGTAGATATTAATAACGGGTTTATAGCTTGGTTTAGATAAGCAAATTTTTTTTAACGACAGAATTTCAGTGTGCAAAAATATAGTGGCTAATTCAAATAGCGTTTCTATTAATAAAAAGCAGTGTTTGATTAGATATTGTATCGTTTATATTTTTATTAGAGGTTATGAAATGGCGACACGGTTATGTCGAATATAAGCTGCTCATAAAGCGGTTTCCTTGCTTATTTCTGCATCACAGAGCATTAAGTGCCCACTTATCTTACTTTAATTTGATTAAAAGTGATATTTGGGATATCATTTCTATAGTTACCATCATAACGCTGCTGAACAGCCATTAGGTTTATTTTGTAATAATTCAAATGTGGAAGACACTTTCGCGATCACTTAGTTAGACATTTACATGATTAGTTACCTAACTGATCTTAATTTAGTTTAAACATGTACCTGTATAATTTTGTAGGTACTTAATAATTTTACTCTTTTTCAGAAAAGTGTCGTTTAAAATTGTGGCTACTCGCCCCAAGTACACTTCGGTGGCCCAAAAGGCAAAAGATGAAAATGCATATTGGCAAACCTTCAGTTGTTTCGTTAAAAGAATAAATTGCGTGGTAGAATGTAGGTTTTCTCGGCCGGTATCCATATGAGTTGTGGGTTTCCGGGATGATGGCCCAGGTCTGTTGGAAATTCTTCCAAACGTTTCGTCAACAACTGCGGTTGACATCCTCAGTGGTGTAGTCCGTGTTAGAAGAAAAAGTACATCACATCACTGCACTTCACCTCTGCACTTTTCGACTTCTCGAGCGAGACTGATTTGTCGACTGGAATGTATCTATATTTAAATTTATATCCCCACCCCGTGGTTCGAGCACTCGCCATTGTACAGACGGTAAGAGACTACATCTCTTCTTAAACTAAGTGGTTCTAATCGTTGCTGTATGAGCATTGGATCGTCAACAATTCGAACAATTCGACGTTGCAAGGCGTCAAATAGACCTAGCTGGTACTTAAGTGCGCCAGCCCAGAGGTGAGAGCAGTACTCCTTGTGAGGCCTAATTTGGGCCTTATAGAGAATAAAATAAGGCGCTGCTCCGATGAGAAATACTGCTTTGCCCCATTCAACGCGCCAATTTCTTTTTGAAGCTAGAGTAGCGTTTTCATCCAAATGACACCTAAACTCGACCTTGGAGCATCCTGCGAGTTCTTCCACGCCTAAAATATTTTTTTCAAGAGTTCAAGTCCGTAGTAGGACAGATGTACCTACACCTCTTGATATGTGTCCTAATTGGCTTTACAAAGGCGAGCACAAAGGTAAGGTGCTGCTGGCAGATGGGCAGAAATTTTGTAACCACTCCCATCTGAGATGGATAATTCGTGTAATGTAAATTTTTATGTACACTACTTTATTAACAGCTCTTTGGGTTCGTACGAGACTCTGATGTCGCTATTGGGCTCCTTACTCTCCCGTTAGGAGGGTAAATGGCAACTCTCTCGCTTGTCGCACAATTGTATAATTAAACGAAGTCACACAAGTGCACCGAAGGCGCTTATGTTACGTTATCACTACCATTACAAAATTACTACACAAATTAGGTAACACAAATACCCAGACCTTGCTAGATGTGCTGCGGGGAAGACGGAGGTATGGTCCACGTTACCCGGTCCGTTGACATTTGGAAAAGCGCCAGGTCGAATGACGCGCGCGACGAACAGGAACTGAACGCAAGTCAGAAGCCGTAAGAGGCTTGAATTTGCCTCGCGTAGCCAATTCGACACCAGATACGTCGTCCTGCCTACGTCATCCCACATGTCGGCTTCGAGGAGTGCGTCAGGTTGATCATGTCGCGCGAGGATCAGTAACTGAACGTAGGAGCAAACTTCTCGATGACCACCGGATGCCAAACTTAATCCTTTTCCTCCGTGAGACAACGGGATTTTCTTATAGGAAAATTTGCATATCTTTACTCTGACTCTTTAACTTTCTTCACTAAACAAAATATTATTAATTTTATCTCTACATAATTATTTGACGAGCCCGTTGGATGAGTGGTTAGGGTGCTTACCTTAACGCTCTGTTTTAGGGTTCCCGGGTTCGATTCCCGGCAGGGTCAGCTTTGAAAAATGAACTTTTCAAATTAGGCTCTGGTCTGGAGCTGGAAAGTAATGTCAGAGCACACTGCGTTTCGCGGTCATTTGGGCAGCCCACCCCCTTACAGAAAATCACCATAAATAACTGCACGTGTGCAGTTGTATTTCAGTGTGTGAGCAAGAGTGCTTGCCTAACGTCTCCGGGGCTCCGGGTTCGATTCCCGGCGGGGTCAGGTTTGGAAAATTTTAATGTAATTTTCAAAAATTGACTGGTCTGGTTTTGAAAAGTAGTGGTAGGGCACACTGCGTTTCGCAGTCATTTGGGTAGCCCGCCTGGCGGCAGTAACCACCACCTTACAGAATACCACCGTGAAATAACAGCATATACATATGTGCTGTTGTGTTTCGGTGAGTGAGTAAGGGATGCCAGAGCCCATTTCCCTACCCCCTCCTAATCCCTTATCCTTAATCCTATTGTAGTCGGCAGCGCACTTGCAGCAGCTGTGGCGTTGCTTGTGTTATAGGCGACGGTAGCCACCTACCATCAAGTGGACCGTCAGCCTGTTTGTCGACCTTAACATAAAAAAAAGGGATCCCAGAGCCCATTTCCCTATCCTCTCCTAATCTCTTATCCTTAATTCTACGTAGTCGGCAGCACACTTGCAGAAGCTTTGGCGTTGCTTGTGTTATAGCCATCACCTACCATCAAGTGGACCGTCAGCCTGTCTGCTGATCTTAACGTAAAAAAATGTGCACATATTAAAATATATAAAAACATTCACAGCTAAAAATCAAACTATCCATCATAATATTTTTAATTGGATATTTCTCCAGTCTCCAATTGTTACGATGTTGAGGAACTGCGATGCCTTTAAAGGCTACATGTATGCAACTTATATGGGCCGGGGCCAGATGGAAGTACTAGAGTGCAGTGGACCGTCGGCTCTCCCGCGGGGTGAACGGGTTGCAAAGTTTCTTCTCGTCTTACAGAACATTTACGTCTAGACTCTAGACAGATTCGAGATAAAACTGAGATAAAACCCGTCGTGATTTCATTGCACGACATAACGAGCTGCACGCGAAGTGACGCGAACGCGACGAGCCTTTTAACGACTCGAGCGCTTTATTCCATTCTGTATTTTTATTAACTAGTCACTCCAAATGGAATGAAAGTGAAAAATAGAAGATTTGTAATGCGCAGTGAACGTAAAGGCTTCGGCGTATATCCGACGGCTGCTAAAACATCTTGCAGCGCGTAATCTTCTGTTCAATTAAATAATCAGCGATTTCATCAGGCACTTTATTATAAAACCGTATGCACTGACTCATAAAACAATTGCTTATGGAGTCGCCTTTTATGTTTATCTTGCCTAATATTGATATTGTGAATATTACATTTTTTATTAAATTTTCATAAATATACTGACAAGTAACAGTTATAATCTTGAACTTCTCTCGGTTATAGTTGGTAGATGGCTGTAATGACCCTTTTTTGCCCCCCTTACCCCTAAGAAGAATCCCACATTATATTATGAAAGTAACTGAAATAAACAATTCTAAATGTTTATTATATTTTGAACTCGTGTTAGATTAATAAAAAGTTAGTTAATATTGAACGTATTCGATTGTTGAATTTTGATTGATGCCGGTTTCGTTGTCGAGAAGCATTTGTACAAATATTTGTAGTACAATGAATGAACACAAGCCTCTCGAGATGCCTATCCCTGGACTGATTTATGATTATGTTTGGTTTGCGCGCCGAGAATACCTACACCATATCGAAGAGGCTAAATTAAAATCCCGCTGGCCCGCTGGACTGTTTGTCGGAAATAGCTCCAGCATTCGTTCTCTCTTTAAACCGTTACTTTCAGACATTACTTTTCAATATTTACAACTGCCCGCGGATTCGCCCTCTTTGAAAATGAGACGATTGGAATGTATGAACAAATGGATTTATTTTATTACCTACAAGCTATTTTCTAACAAAAAATATTACTGTAATGTACATATTTTAAAAAAATATATAATTTTAGTCATACAAAAAAAAAAAAAAAAAAACAAAGACAAAGGACAAATTCCTTAAAACGTCTGACTAAATATGAGCAATATAACGCTTAACATCTTTATTGCAGTTATAGCTTTGCCAGACGTTCGATGATCCCTCGGGCTGTTCCCGAGGGATCACCCATTATCATCTTTTTTCATCCAGAAAAAAGTAGGTAGGTACTGTACCTACCTACTTTTTTCTGGATGAAAGGTACCCTATGTTCTTACCTGCATCCCTGACAACGTGTATGCAAAATCTCACGATGATCGGTTCAGCGGTTTAGGCGTGAAAAGGTAACAGACAGACAGAGTTACTTTCACATTTAAATATGAAGTATGTATCAAACTAAACCAATCCATCACCGCTTCGGGAAGGTGCGGGGAACAACGTCAATTACCATTTTTCTTAAGTGATTTTTTAATAAGTTTCATAATAGTATCGTTTCATAGCAGTGTACCGTGCACAATAATATCGTTTGGTAACTTATAGAAACACCATACAAAATAATTGTTATCTATGTTAATAGTCCTGGATCTAAGTGCAACGTGTACCTTGTCACTACAAACAGCTCGCTTCTGGAGAATAAATATAGAAATTATGTAATTGCCACCATTGTAAGTGGTAAAACCAAGTAAGAATGCAACTCATAGGATAAAAACTATAATTGTTCCACGAATGCGTAAATAAAATTACGTATAAATAACCATCTCGTATGTTCGACTTCATGAGTGCTTTAAAATTATATTGAAATAGTTCTAAAACGTATTTATTTTCTTGATATATTTTTTAGTGAAAAATTCCCATGGCGCTGTACAGGGGCGCGGGGGTATGATGACAAAGGGGACCAAGACTAAGAAAAAATAAGACATGTCATTCATTGAGTTCGCGTAAATTAGCAACAAATTTATTAATAGCAAGAACTAAATTAATTGAAAGCCCAAATTTGGGCACAAATTGTAAATACAGGAACAACTGAAGCTAATTAAAGGTATTCAACCGGAAGAAGTTTTATAAATGATCGAATGTAAATGTATCCCTATCGTCATGACAAATCAATGAGTTATTAAAACTCTTCCCTTACCTTCTTAATCTGCGGATAAGGTTCCTTGTCATCAAAATGGTGTCATGATTTGCTACTTTAACGTTAGTGGGAAATAGGTTTTGCCGAATGACTGGATGTGGTGTTACGTCCGTACATGAATAAATGAATCTGTCGTTTGATGTGAGACTTGTCTTATGAATATTAAAACAAAATAATGTATTATTATAATTAAGTCATAATTTTAGGCATTTCTCATTTCAGTTGTACATGTCAAACATATATTTATTATTGTGTACAAATAATTATATACTTACTTAAATAATTGTTAAAATCTTTACAAACCGCTTTCTTTCTCTTATTCTTTGTTCGGCCAAGTTGTTTTTATTTATATATCGACGGAGTTTGCAAATAAAGAAACCCTTTTCACTCGACACTCGGAGTACATAATCGATTGGAGGCTTTCAATCATCCTCATTTTAAAACGAACGAAACAGTTTCATTAATGTTCATTAACTGTCTTAACTGTCTTGCTCGTCCTCATTCTGACAACACTTGAATAAAAAACAACTTTAGGAGGATGAGCGTTGCCATCACTATTTATACATATTATAAAATAAAGTCGCTTTATTTTAGCCTCAGCCGACGAGTTTTGATGTGATTTTCACTAATGCTACAAACGAGGGAGGTTTGTGTAATCAATTAAAATTACTGCATTTGAAAATAGAATCATTGGTAAGTAATAGTTTATTTTAAAAAATGCTCTGTTCGTTTTTTTTTGTAATATTATTTTAGTCAAGATAAATTCTTGGTTGTTGTTGTGGCTCAAGTCGACTTGAGAGTTGCCTGGTGTCTGGTGTTCACCATTCAGCACGAAATGGGGCGATGAAGATTGCGGTTCCTGAATTTAATATTGATGGTACGCGACAACCGATTGAAACTGTTAAAAAAAAATTACTTGTCAGCAAATTAGTATTATCTATTGATTAGAACGAGCCAAATTCAAAAGTTTTGCACGTACATTCGGACATAATTTAACGGATGTGTTTTGGTGTTGAGAAATGTCCTTAATTGTTGGCTCCAATTTTATGACAAGCGAGGAAACCAGTAATGCCTTGAACCTGAAAGAAATCGATAGCACCTTCCGTTAAAGTATCGTATTTGTTTTTGAAAACAACAGTGACCTATTCACCTATCGACACGTTGCGTCTTCTGGATACGGTTTACTGGGAAGCCACCGAAGAGGGGGTTAAGTGCTTTTAATAGTAGATTATAAACGATTGATATTCTATAAAAAAGGACTTAGTCAAAGAACGGTTAGAAAATCGTCTATGCACGGCACGAGGACTTGAAACTGGTGCTAAGGAACACATATTATGGCCTACGACTACGACCAATACAACGTTCGTTTCTATAAGTGTGCGAGTGGTACTCTTCACCCTCCTTCGGCCTCCCTCACCCGAGGGCAGCTGATGTCTGAGCTTAATTAAGTGGCGCGTGTATCGGGTCATAAAAGACGATTCATTATACGAACGGCTCTCTCTTGATTAGTCGAAGGGATGTTACGACGTGTGCTTTTTAGGCTTTTTTTGCTGAAACGGCGGCAGGCTAATGCTTGTTTACTTAAAACATTAGTTTTAATCAGTGGAAAACGGAATGAATGCCGGCGGCGCTCCTAGCCATTACTACAAATTAAATTGCGAGACTCACACGCCTCGGTCCTTCGCGGTCCTCGGTCTTTGCTAGGCCATCTGACGTGTCTTCTCCAGGTGCCATATTAAAGAAAGAAAGAAAATAAACATTTATCTGTTAAACGGTAATCGGTCCAATTTAATTAACTGTTTTTTAAAATTTTGTTAATATTTAAATGGTGTTATTCTATCAATGTGTTTAATACTGTTGCCATTTAACACGACCTTGCTCATATTGGGCTATTAAAAGGCACACCGGATATTATTTGTTGTTTGGTACCATTTAAAAACAATCTTAAATGGACACAGTTTCATTCGGACACTCGCTCTTTTTGATGGCGCTGGGAAATCGTGCAAGTGACAATGCATCATCAATTTGCCTTATATATAAACACACAAGCAGCGCCAAATCAACAATGTTTTTGAACAAATAGCAAATGGCGGTATTAGTAATGAGTATTAGTTAGTTTTCGGGCGTTTAAACGTCGCTAAATTGATTAATTTTTTTACTAGAAAAAACTAATGGTCTCCACGAATGACATTTTTGAATAGTTAATTTGATACTTTTTGCGCAAGGAACAACATTACAAATAAATTGAAGTTGAATAAATTTTGAAATAAATTTTTGAAAAATAAAATTGAAATTAAATAAATTATGTCTCAAAAAATTGAAGAAATTATGCACTTTATGGTTCGCGTTTGACTTAAAACTAAGCGATTGGTGAATAACTTACATCATATATTATATTTATTTGGTGTTAAAAGTACATTGTTAAATAATTGCACGTAGTTCAAGGTTAGCCTTGTGCTTACTAGCAATTACGTTGATTCGTAATTGAACTTTGAGCGGTTGTGTGTCGTGTGTGAAGACAAATCGACCGCCAAAAGAAACCAGAGCCTGGATTCCCTGAAGCGGCTCTAAGGAGTCTGGCCGAGTATGCCCCGCTTGACTGGGTACATACCACGGAGCATATACAAAGAGGAGATGGCCTAAACAACTGTGCACTGATTTCAAACTAGGTCCTGACGTCATTTTTTGTGGGCGTGGTCTTGGTCAGTCTGCTGTCGGCACTGGTCACGGTGTGGCGGCGCTTGTTTGTTGTAGACTACAGTCAATTTTCATTGGCAATTTAAGATAATTGGGCGGGGTCTAACTTCCTCCTTGCCCCGCGCAGTAGTCACGCGCCGCTCTATAGAAAAATTCAATAACAACATCTCCTCTTTGTATATGCTCCGTGGTACATACAATGTATACATTTGTGTGTCATGGGAGAAATTATTGCGACAATAACAAATCGACTTCCCGCTGTCTATACTTTGTAATCACTTATTTCAATTTATTTATGAAAGCGACGGCCAATATTTTATTATATATAAGAGAAACGAGTATGGATGGCCTATTCGGCACCACATTCAGCCTACTGGAACTTCCCGACACGCCATTAAAGATAACTATTGAATTGGCTACTGCTATGTCTCGAATTAAATTTAGCGGAGGCTATATCGGGTGTTAGTCGATATCTAATCCCGAGAGAGCTCATTAGGGTAATGCGTTTACCGACGTCATAAACACCGGCCGATCGCTGCGACCTGCGTATACCTGGCTCCTCTTTTTATATAACGCGACGATCGTGTGTTTCTAAAAAGTGATCACATGATTACCTTTTAAAAATGCGACCCAATCCATCAGTCGAGGAAAACGAAGTCGCCCGCGGGAGGACAGGGGAGGACGAGGGAGGATCGGATGAGATTTATTGGAAGGTATCTGAGAAGCAAACCTCGGTGAGGTCGAGCGATAAGAATTCAATTAATGTCCGGGTACACGACGGAGGCCGTCAAGCTGAAAGGATAGTGCGTTACTTTTCATAGATTTCGCCGCAAATAAATGACGATCTTCAGGATACCTGGATTTAGCGTTTCACCAAGTGAATGCGAAATCGTCTTTCAAGTCTACGACTTCCGAGACAAATTGAATTCTCTAATTGCTAACAAATATACGAGGGTCCCCCGCTGCATAACTTGAAGTAAGCATTTAAACTATGTTTCAAACTCGGCCGGGGAAGGGTCTTTTAGCTTCGTCCTAATATTCAGTGAACAGTTGACCTGTTCCCTCGCTTTTATCCGACTTCATCCCATATTGAGCCTTTAACTTATACTAACCGCTGTGTATATAAAAGGTAAGTCGTGTTAGTTACACGTTTACATCGAGAACGGCCGATTTGTTGAAAAACCTCACATACATTTAGTATGGATCGGGGTTGAGGCGGTACGAAGTTCGCCGAGTCAGCTAGTTCTTTATCAATTCCGAAATAACTTTTTTTTTTTAAATATTAACATTTAACGAGATAACTTTAAAACATAGTTACAGTTATTGCTTTGCAAAGTTGGTGGACTTTTGTAATTTTACGAGTCAGTTGTTATTTTTATGACTTAAGTTTAAATTAATAAATGATATAACATAGTAACAATGTTCAACAATTATTTTACGAATGGTTATTTGTAAAGTAATCGTTAAAGAGTTTCACCGTTCATAGAGATTGTGTAGGTTGCAGAATTTGATCCTATTACTTTAAACCAATATTGACCAATATTGCCACATACGGTGGTCGTATATAATGAGTCGAATCGCGTTGAAACATTCCACGACGGAAGCGAAATTCCTCCGGATGTATCGGACTGCGGACGCTAACTCCTACATATTGCCGTCAGCCGACGCATTAGGACACTTCCCTCCTCCCTCCCTGTATGTCCCCCACCCACCCCTCATAGTCTTTGCACTACCAATAAAGTGTCCACTAAATGCGTTCCCTCCGACGGGTATTAAAGGGGAAAACAAACACTTTTTAGGAAATTAATTTATTTGACCTTTTACCGTTTGTCGTTCGCTGGTAAATGGCCATTTCGCTGATTGGTATCTATGAAATGGGTTTGAATGATGGCAACGTGTTTCGCATGTATTCTACGGCGTAGCTGCGCCGATTTTACTAGAAATTATTTTGGATTCCGAAGAGCAACTTTCTTCTTTGATTTTGCACTTAAATATCGTCAGCGCCGATTTTTTAAATATTTTTAGACGATAATATTTCGTTTTAGACTATTAAAAAGCATACTGTAATTATCCTTGGTACTTGGTGTAGCACCGAGATCGCATATGACGGCTTCGTATCGTCGGTCTAGCGGCGGTTACTCTGTTCGACTTACTTTTAAATTTGTATTCCTAATTGTTCGCTTGATTTCTATGTCTGTTTTAAATATTGATTTAACGTTTCATTGTCTTTATTTAAAAATGAGTACCTGACGATCCGACATATACATATGTAGGGATTGATTTAGGGCATGTCCTGTATATCGACGGTAAGCACTGAGCTTCAGGTCTCGTTTTAATATACGCGTCAGAGTCCTAGCGCGAATCTTCATTATGGGGTTTCGGCGAATTCTGGAGCCTTTGTAGTTCTGACAGCACGCGGCCGCCCCGATCTTTTATGGTCATCAACTGAGAGAAGTGTTGGTATATCTGTCGATAGTCCGCAGATAGTCTAGATCCGCAGTCTTCCCTCAGAGAAAAGTTCAAAGAAATTAAGATTTTAACTGTTACATGTCATTATATTTATGAAAATTTAATTTACGCGCAAAAAAATATTAGTCAATTTAATAAAAAATGTGATGTACACAATATAGGTACTAGGTTTAAAAATAATTTAGATTTACATAAGACTCGACTCCACAAGATAAGTAATTCTTTTATGGGTCAGTGTATACGGTTTTATAATAAACTGCTTGAGATGATCAGAACCTTATCTATAAATAAATTTAAAGATGTCATTAAAACCAAACTCCTCTCGAAAGGCTATTATAAGGTTACTGATTATTTAAGTGACAATGAAGCCTGGAATTAAAGCCTGGATTCGGAGCTCATACTATGATTAGTATTGTATATTTACCTTAGGTATTAAGTGTATGATTATAATTATTGTAATTTTTTTATATTGTAATGATGACAAAAAGAATAGTATCCTGAGTTTCTTTCGGGGTTTCTTCTCAGGATCGTCATCTTTTTTCCGAAACCCTGGTAAATTTAAATGACGATCATAAGAGTTTCTTGGAGAAACTTAATTGATAAATAAATATTTTGATTTTGATAGTACGATATATGAAAATAAGGCTGATACCAAGCTTTCGAAGTGTCTCGAATATGCCCGACGGCTCCATACCCACTCCGTGTAAGATAATCACTACAATCCTATTTTCTTTAACACCCCATTCCATATTGTAATTTGATAATAAACACGAAAAAAATATGTGAAATGGCGAGAGATCAAAAGAAGTTTTTGTCGTAATAAATGCTTTCCAAATTCAAAACGAATAAAGAGTTGAAAAAAGAAAAAGTTTTTATGTAAAAGTATTTACGGGCAGATTAGTTATAAGCAGTGTTCAGTAACGCGCGCGTCCTACGCCCACACCGCAGCGAAGTGTGGCCGTCATGTTAGAATTACTGCTTGGCAAAGCTTTTGTTACCTACTTTTATTTTTCAATTTTTTTGATACCTCCGCCTCTAATGCCAAAACTGTGCAAGAGCGATTATGTTGAAGGTGCGGGCCTTCTGCGAGAGAGAAAAGGCAAACAAAGCACTATCGATTCCTCTCAATTGAGTTCATTCTTGAATTGCCGCCATGACTGGTGAATAAAACAGATTATATATCAATATTATGGGACTATAATTAATTATATTTATATTTTGTCTATTGCAGACATATCAGCAAAAAGAAGGTGAAGTGCAGTGGCTGCTTCTCAAAAAATTAAATCTACTGGAAAAATTCGCCAAAAACCCAAAAAATGAACCCATCAGAAAAATTAATTCTACTTCTATAAATATTCTATAAATTAATTCTATAAATAACATATAGAAGGAAATAAATTTAAAATGGAGGTCCTACGACTTTGTGGAAAATATTACGATAAATTGGATTTAAATTCAAGTTGACTGAAGAAGCTTTTTATCTATAACTCTACAGGACTCCCAAAACTGTCTCAACATGTGAAAAATATGGAAAATAGATTTTTTGAATAAGATCTCTGCATAGATGTAAAAACTGAGGAATGAAATGAGAGCCACTCACAATCGAATACGACATTCCAGGGTGATCAATCTGAAAAGTCTTTGACTTGATAGGAAACAACAACCAAACATAGTCAACTTCTGATTTATTTATTGCAGAGAACGGACAACATGTTTTTTGCAATTACCTACAGTACTCAGGGAGAATTCCTGGGTACCTACATATATTACACCCTCACTCTTAATTAACGCTTAATAATTTATATTTAATATGAAAACTGAATAATTCCATAAATGAGTAACTATACTTAATTATACAACCAAGAATTAATCTGATAAGTTTTCAAAACCGTAACGTTCTATCGGTTTCTTGATGCGCTGGGGTCGCGAGAGGGAAGACAGCTGCTGAGCTTCAGCAGTGGCTAAGGCATCGCCAAACTCGGTCGGTTGCTGGGTCTCAGTCCTAATTATGGTGCTTTCATCCTGAGCCCCTACTGATTCATCGCCACTCTGCAGCTCCACTCCCAGTTCGGGACCCGTCACATCCCTACCAACCGACACAGAGCCTCCATCGCCGATCACTGGGTCACTCGATCTGGGCACACCATAACTACTACGCCTACTTTTAATCTGGTCTATATGCCTTCTTATAGGTGGACCACCATCCCTACCCACTACATAGTTTCGTAAGCCTACTCTTTCTTCTACTCGACCACCTATCCACTTACCCCCCGTATAATCTCGAGCCCACACTGGCTCCCCGACCTTAAATTCTCTATTAGCACCCCCCGCGTTGGCCACTTGCTTTAGCTGCATTTCCTTTACCTTATCTTCTAAGGAGCTATCTTCTCTCAACAAGTCTAACCTAGATCTCAATCGCCTATGCTGAAGTAGTTCAGCCGGTGACCGACCCGTAGTGCTGTGTTCCACATTTCTATACATCATCAAATACGATTGCAAGGCTACCTCCACGTCACATCCGTCCCGCCTAGACTTGTTTATTGCGCGCTTACAGAGCTTTACAGCATTTTCTGCGGCACCGTTTGATGCCTGGTGATAAGGTGCCGTAAAAGTAAACTTTATTCCGTTATTGCTCAAGAAATCCAGATATTCCCTACCAGTAAACGGTGGCCCATTATCTGACACTATTTCTTTCGGCAAGCCAAAACGAGCAAAGGTTTCGCGCAGTACCCCAACCACTGCACTGCCTGTGGTCCTTTGCATTGGGAAAACATCCAACCATTTACTTGAAGAGTCGATGATGACAAGGAATGTTCTGCCATAAAAAGGACCCAAGAAATCCACATGTAGTCGCGACCAGGGTTCAGTGTTGTAAGGCCACGGTTGCGGTACTGCGCGTGGCGGTGCAGAACCTTCCATTGCGCACGTAGTACACTCCCTGCATTTTTCTTCGATATCGCGATCGATTCCCGGCCACCAGACATAACTACGCGCGATGCCTTTCATCTTTACTACACCCGGGTGTCCCACATGCAGCTCCCTCAGCAGATTGTTCCGTAACGTTTCCGGTATCACCATACGGTACCCCCATACTATGCAACCCTTGTCTATGTAAAGCTCGTTGCGACGTGTAAAGTATGGCCGGAGGCTTTCGTCCTTGCAATCGTTTGACCACCCGGAACGAATAAGTAAAAATACCCTTTTTAACACTTCATCCTGCGAAATATTCTTATGTACTACATTACGTGTTATAGGCAAAAACTCCTGTATAAAATTTAAGTAGGTACTTTCTTCGCGGTCTTCTTTGCTTTTATTTTGATGCCACACGGGTAAGCGCGACAGCGCGTCGGCGGCGTTCCGTTCACCTCGTGCATACTCAATCGAGTAATCATACCCCGCTAAAATTATAGCCCATCGTTGTAACCTACTCGCTGCCATCACCGGTATGCCCACTTTGTCTCCAAAAATGGTTACCAGTGGTTTGTGATCTGTTCGTAGTATAAACTTTCTTCCATATAAATACTGATGGAATTTCCTCACCCCAAAGATGATACCTAAAGCTTCCCGCTCGATTTGCGAATACTGTTTCTCGGCCGAGTTCAAAGATCTCGAAGCGTACGCGACAGGCCTCTCCTCTCCGCCGGGCATCACGTGTGATATGACGGCGCCGACGCCTACACCGCTCGCGTCCGTCGTCAGCACTAACGGCAGCTCGGGCGAGTAATGCGCTAACACCTCACTGGAAGCTAACAGGTATTTTACCCTATTAAAAGCCTGTCTGCAACTATCACTCCATTTATATTTTACATTTTTACGTAATAGATTATACAAAGGAGCAAGTATGGTGCTTATATTTGGTACAAATTTTGCATAGTACATGACTAGACCTAGGAACGCACGCAATTCGGATACATTGGTCGGTACCGGTGCTTTCTTTATAGCTTCTAACTTTTCTGGACACGTGTGTACTCCTTGTTTACTAACCACGAACCCTAAGTATGTCACAGAATCTGCAAAAAACGTACATTTATCTTTTTTTATTTTAAGACCGAACTTTCTTAATCTTTGAAAGACTTCCTCTAATGTAACTAAATGTTCACGATTATTTACACCAGTAATGATTAAATCATCTAAAAATACCCCTACCCGTGGCATATCTGCAAATAATTGTTCTAATTTCTTCTGAAAAATCGCAGGACTAGACGAAAGTCCATATATAAGTCTATTGTACATAAATAGGCCTTTATGGGTGTTTTTACCGTATATCTTTTCGATTCGTCTAATTCGAATTGTGCATAAGCTTGTGACAAATCTAGCTTTGTAAACTTCTCACCCCCGTAAAGTTTCGTAAACAAATCTTCTATTTTGGGTAACGGATAGTGGTCAACCTCTAAGCATTTATTTAATGTTAATTTAAAATCGGCACATACCCTAATTTGCCCGTCTTTTTTCATAACCGGTACAATAGGAGTAGCCCAATCCGACGCAGTGACCGGCGTGATGATTCCGTCCCTCTCCATCTGCGCGAGTGCGCGCTCCACGGGCTCGCGCAACGCATAGGCGAGTGGCCGCGCACGCATGAACACGGGACGCGCGCCCTCGCGCAGCCGGAACCCCACAGTACCGCCGGTAAAGCGGCCCAAACCCTCCGAGAACACTTCACAGTATCTGGAACTGAATTCCTTTTCATTAAATACCTTACATGATACACTATTACACTGTGCTTGCGGTAATTTTATTCCTAGTTCATTAATCCACAACCTCCCCAGAAGACTTGTCTTTCCGGAAGCGACAACATATAAGTCTAGATTTTTACATTCATTACCGTAGCAAACTTTTGGTGTGAATTTACCTATAGGGTTAACTTTTTCCCCTGTATAATACGTTAAAATTAAGTCACTACATTCTAAATTACAATTTGCAAACATTGATTCATAAAATTCCTGACTAATACACGATATAGCACTACCAGTATCTATCTCCATTAAAATTGATTTTCCTTCGACATTCACATTTACAGTGTATGGTCCAATATGTTTTAATTTTTTTGAATTAAGTGAATAATTATATACCTCATCACTACGGTCGCCGTCACCGTCTTCGTTCTGGTTGAGAGTCCAAATTATAAATTTTTGCTTGTCCTCTTATCCTAGGACACATCCTTTTCAAATGCCCCTCTTGGTTGCAAACTCGACACAAATACTTCCTAAACTTACACTGTTCCCCTTTGTGTCCACGCCCACAAACGTTACACAGCATGTGATAGTCAGTTTCTTTTGAACAAACACCTTTAGTATCACGACGTCTCGAGTTACCCGCTCCGCTTGTGTCGCTTGGGCCGGCGCCTAACGGGTTCCGCTCCGCGCGGGTAGTGCCGCTGCTCGTTCGACCGCAAGCGCTTCCTTCTCGATACCTCGCAGTCGCGGCCCGTTCCATCACTTTATGTACTGTCATGGAGGTGGATTGTGGTACACTGTCACCTAGTTTACTTCTGGCACAGTCGTCTACCATCGCCGCGTTCATTTCTGCTGCCTCAATGGCCACTGCTAATTTATAAGCTGTATCGAATGTGATCGTATCGTCTTCCGTGAACAATCTCTGTCTGATCTCTTCACTCGCCAAGCCGCAGACAAATTGATCACGTAAATTCTCCTTTAAGCTGACTGCCGTGAACCCACAATCTTTACTGAGTTTTTTTAGATGAGTCACGTAATCCGCTACACTTTCGCCCCTTCTTTGCGTGCGCTGTCTAAATTTAAATCGCTCCGCTAGGATGCTAGGTTTCGGATTTAAATGTCCCGACATAACTGTTACTAATTCCTCATAAGTCTTCCTTGCTGGTTTCACTGGCGTACACAAACTAACCATGAGTTCATAAGCTTCATTGCCGATAACCGTTATTAACGTGGCCACTTTCAATTCTGCGTTCACGGCATTTGCGATAAAATATTGCTCTAAACGATCCACATACGTTTCCCAATTATCTTGGTTTACACAAAAAGGTCCAATTTTGCCCACTGACATTTTACTGCAATACGAGATTTTTATTGTAATCACGTAATGATATCTCACGTGAGCACTTTACTTTTCCTCGTCGCCACTGAAAAGTCTTTGACTTGATAGGAAACAACAACCAAACATAGTCAACTTCTGATTTATTTATTGCAGAGAACGGACAACATGTTTTTTGCAATTACCTACAGTACTCAGGGAGAATTCCTGGGTACCTACATATATTACACAATCCAAATGGGTCAGCGAGGGAAATCTCAAACCATAAGAGATACGAAAATTTGTTCTTAGGGACTAAGGCTTCGATTTTTGACCAGGAATCAATCTTGGTCAATTATTTTTATTGCTGTAGTTGATAGTGTGGGTCATAAGGAATAAGTTTAGCTATGGAACCTTATGTAAATAATAGGCAAAATGTTAATATCAATCAGTTAGTATGAATCAATTATTTGAAAAGGGTCACTTATGTGCATGTCTTACTAGATTGAAGGATTTACTGGGATATTTAGAACACTTTAGAATTTTCTATTTAGAACCCTTGGTAAGATGAGATTTCTTATTTAAAAAAACTATTTTCCATATTTTTCACATGTTGAGACAGTTTTGGGAGTCGTGTGGAGTTATAGATAAAAAGCTTCTTCAGTCAACTTGAATTTAAATCCAATGACCTCCATTTAAATTTATGTAATAGTTTATTTGCCCTCACTCCAGCGAGAGTCAATCAATCTAATAAGATCACACATATTGTATGAAAAAAAAATCAGTAATTAAAAAATATTATTTTGTTGAATACATTTAATTTCCACACTTTCTTAAAAAACCTCTTTTCTTAACTTCTCATGGTGAACACACTACAGTCAACAAAAAAAATTTCATAACATGTGTGTTTAATGTTATAATCATTAACAACATAAACTTTGGATGAGAAATATAATAATGGAGTCTAACGTTTTTCCGACCAATTTTTCTAATTTTTCTCTTCATGATAACCTACCTTCCCAGGAATTTAAAAAATAAATTAGCCGAATTGGTCGAGCGTTTTATATTTACTTATATTATATTAATACATAAAAAAATACAAAATGGCACAATTGAAACTGTGAATAAAAACAAATCAATGTCAACGGCACATACTTTTAAATAGAATTAAATTAAAAAGTAGCCATTAAATGGGGCCAAAAATTATATATAAAGCAACTTTAAAAAAATCCTATCAATGATGTTCGCGAGTTCATTACATGTCGTGTCATTCGGAAGCCTGACGGCTACTAAAATGGAATATTAATTATTTATAACTGCATTTTAGATTGCTTCTGATTGCCTATTGTGTTCGCAGTGGTGCGATAAGCTTCTTTGTGGCTATATTATCTTTAAGCAAATAATGGTTCGGTTTTACTAGAATATTCATGAGTGTGCACAGAGCATGAAGCGGGGTGAAGCGGGGTGAAAGGGTGGAAGACTGGTGCCGACGACACGCGCGACTGACATGGGTCTTCATCGATAATGTAAGTACATTTTGACTCGGCCGCGAGACCCATCGAATTGACAAAAGACGGAAGCGCCTCGTATTGACCTTTAGCTTCGGACAGATAAGCCGTAGCGGTGCTACGAATTCATACGGAGCCAGCGCTACGCCTCGCTCGTAGAGGCACACCCGCTACGAAGGCGCATCTAGCATCCCAATTACTTGTTTACCTGTCCACTCCCCAAAAGTAAGGCGAAACCTTTTCCGTGTCTCCCGATTTTTGTATTCACGGCATTCAGTACAGGTTCCGCCAAATGTATCCACGAGGTTTTTCATTAAATTCGTGACAGGCATTGTTACTCATGGAGTAATTCTGTATTTCTTGTACTCTATGGGTTAGTGGGTTTGGAGCAAGATGAAGCTGAGAGTTGCTTTTGAAAGTATTTGTGAAAATATTTATAAAGAAAACAATTTATTCATGTAACGTTTACCTAGGTTACCACCTGTAGCTTAAGCAACTTAAGCAGCTTAAGTTGCTTGAAAATGCCTTATTTATTTTTCATTCAGCCAGCATTCTATACCAATGATTATCTATATAATAATATATAATATAATAAAATCACAAAACGAGCCGTGTCTGTGCATTAAATATTTTTTCAAAAAATCAATTTGTACACGTTGTACTCAAGTTACCGAGGTCAAAAAAATTGTTGTTACATGTTTTATCCGTTCGTGTGTGCGTTATCTCAAAAACGGCTTAACCTTGAATGCGGTTTTCAGTGATGTATTATAGCAAGCTTCCCGTAACATTTGGTTTTGTTTAATTCCAATCGATTTTCATACAAAAAAGTTACGCAATGTTCCGAATACCACGCGTACGAAGTCGCGGGCACAGCTAGTTGTAGATTGAGATTAATAAATGCAGTTAAAGTTAATTTCGATGTTGATCACATTTTGATTATAAAAAAAAACCTTTAGTGAAAGGGAAATGGGCTCTGATTTCCCTTACTCATTCTTGGAATTGTTTGTATATATTATTAGGCTGACGATCCACTTGACGGTGGGTGGTTACCGTCGCCTAAGGACACAAGCAACACCAGGTAACCTTGCAGGAATTTGTTGACTGCTCGCTTGAAGAGGCCCATATTGTATAGGTGGAAACACCTCTGAAGGGAGATTGTTCACCTCAGAAGGACTGTGCCCGGCGGCACTTTATCCAAGTAAAGAATGGCGCGCAGTACGGTGGTAAAATTTAGAGTACGGCACTCATCATTGTACAACCAGTAGAACTCACAAAGAGAGGCTACATCTCCTGTGAGCATTAAGCAATTAAAATTCGACGCTGAAAGGCGTCAAATGGACTTAGCTGGTACTTAGGCGCGTCGGCCCAGAGGTGAGAGCAGTACTCCACGTGGGGCCTAATCTGGGTCTCATAAAGAACTAGCTGCGCTCGCGACTTCGTACGCGTAGTATTCGTAATAACGCGTAACCTTTTTGTTTGTAAACAGATTGGAACGCAATATACACTACATATTACCGGAATCTTGCTACAATACATCAGTGGAAACCACATGAAAATCGGTTAAGCCGTTTCTGAGATTAGCACGAACAAACGCATAGAAAAAGAGACAACTATTTTTTTGACTTCGATAACATAAATACAACTTGTATAAATTGTTTTTTTGAAAAAATATTTAATTTTTTAGACACGGCTCATTTACGATTTTATTATATTATATAAGGCGCTGTTCCGATGTGAAATACTGCTTTAAGACATTTTTTTGAAGCTAGAGTGGCCTTTTTTCCGTTTTCGTGAAAAAGTTCATCTGTGAAATGTAATCTGCGTGGTTTTGATAAAATGTTTTACCAATATGAACCAATAGATGGGAGCCGGTGAAGTAATTACCGCGGAGTCGATCGCCCCTGTGAAATTTTCAGAGCACAATACACCTTAAATCTCCGGATAATTATTTCCCAAAGCAATTTTCTCCGGGCCCCGGCTGTACACACTTTCGTGGAATTCATTTGTTTTAAATATTTACCGAGTTATAGGAGTTTCCAGCGGAGCGCCGAGGTGCTTAAGTAAACAATACCGATTTATACGTGGGAGGAAACGAACTAGGTCACTTATTATATTTAAGATGTTTTAAGTGGTTTTTTTTCTGGCTTAAGTCAGAATCGGTCCCACGATTGAAGCTTATCATATTAGTTTTACTAACTAAACTTTGTAAAATAAAAGGTCTTTTGATTGTATGTATACCGTCCCTTAAAGCCAAGCGACGTCCGCTCAGTAGGTTAAAGGATAAGGAATTATTTATTTATTTCACAGACAGAAAGAGATGGCGAAATGCTCACACGCCGAAACACAACAACACATATTATATGCTGTTTTTTCCGGTAGTCGATGGCTGTAATGTAATGTAATGTAGGTCTAATAACATTCAAAGTAAGATGAGTAAAGAAAGATAAAACTCGTCGCCAAGATGAGCTCCGTGTTACGAGTTTCGTTCTTGTCGCAATGATAAAATTATGGAGAAGAGTGTTCCCTCGCCGATTCTAAATCTTTAATAATTCAATTCCCTTAACCTTTTAGCAATTTTAACGGTAAACCCTTTGAGATTTTTGTTTGTTGATGATTCCAATACTTTTGAGTGTACTACGTGTATTTGTATACGTATGTATTAGGTAGTTCGCCAATCCAGAGAGTGTTTAATTAATTAGTAGACGGATGCTTCGCTCACCGCGATAACTAATTGATTGAAGCGAATGAATATATTGCCTCGCAGATATTAACTCTGGCTACAGGTCGCCGTTCAAAGAGAGAGAGCTCGACGAACGCCAGCAAGTGCAACTTATTTTCTCTCCGCGGAGACATATTACAAAATTGCTAGTGGAATATTAAAGGCGGTGCCGGTTCGGAGCATTTCCAAACTTGCGGCCTCGTGCGGATCGGGCAACGTTTGCGTCTTTCGACCGACTTCCTTACACTCACTCTCTCTTTTTTAAACAAATCATAAATCGGGCGGCATAACACTCTCACGGAACACTCTGTTGTGCTTCGATCAGTGAGGGAGTGATGCCAAGACTCATTTTCCTATCCCCTCCAATTTTTCTTATCTTTTATCCTACTAAGGCCGGGAGCGAACACTAAGCACACCTACTATCATATGGTCCGATAGCTTTCACATAAAAAATGCTAGTCTATCTCTTGCTTGCTGTGTAAAGATTATTAGTGAAGTTACACGCCTACCACTCGTTAAGTTTAAGCTATAATCTTATAAGTATGCTTTTTTGTTTCACGATCCCTTTACTTTTCAGCAGTACAGGCAGATACTTCTCATAGAAGTTTCCTTTATCGCTAGAGGTGATTATCATTTGCAATTCCTAGTGGCACAGCTCACGCAAGAGACGCAGGCTTCCGAATGAATAGTGAACGAGAGAACAGATGAGGTGGAGCGAGAGAGCTTTCAAGTTGCAAATTGCAATTAAACGCACAAAGGTGGCCGTAATTAACCGACAATTTAAACCGACACGTACAACGGATCGACGACGACCGTTTACAACCGCAACCGACTCTCATCCGTGCTATAAATTTATAAATGATGTGACAGTGGCACTTAAGGGACTTATAATTTAGTCGACAAGCGACCCCCCGTCCGACCCCCGGCACCCGCGGCCCGCGCGGGACGGACGTAATGGATTATAACTAATTTCACGGACATTTCGTTCCCAAGCGTCACCGCTTCATTCGCGTTTCTCATCCGAATACATAAATGGAGCCTTTATTCCTCTGCCCGCTGAACATGTTTTTTTAGACGAGCAAAGATAGGGAATGCCTCTCTAGGTCAATATTTATCCGTCTTGAAATACAATTTAGACATAGCAGAGTCGGCCCGTGTGTGCAGAGTCAATAAGGCCGCACGCACCTCCTCGCGCTCGACACACTTCACTTTCATAAGTGAATAATAAACTCAAATTGACAATACAATGAGCATTGTCGTTTCGAATTCATTTCGCGATACTCCGCCAGTCGGTTCGCTCTACGTGTGGAGGGTGTTTTTAAAGGCCTCCACGTGGTGGAAGAGGGTCATCTAAAAATAGCAAGAGGCCGTCTCTTAAAAGTGTATCTAGAATCGGTTCTTTATTAAAGCGTGTTATCACTTATATTATCTAATAAATATTGAGGTTTAAGTAAAATGACTTCTGATTGAAAATAGTTGTTAGAGGATTGCAATACGTTACTTAGAGGTACTTAGAGGTTGCAAATAATGTTAGCTTTAAAATTTATTAGATTGACAATATTTTTGCTATTTGGTAAACTAATAGTACCTATTATATTTACGTAGCTCGTAATAATATTTTCAAGCTTAGCAATTACTTGTTGCTAACCGAGTAATTATTTTATATTTGAACTATTTTATATCATACCAGACATCCACTCTTTTTAATAGAACTTAATTTACTTGCTGAACCAGTACATTTATTCTTTTAATGCCGATAAAAACATAACATAACGTCAATACGTCACTTTTTACGTCCGAATAAAAAAACGGAACCCTTATAGGATCACTCGTGTGTCCGTCTGTCCGTCCGTCACAGTCAATTATCTCCGAATCTACTGGACCGATTAAGTTGAAATTTGGTACACATATCAATTTCGTAGAGGTGTGACGTGAATAGATGAAATCTGTTTATGGGAGGTCAATTTTGGAGGGAAGGTGGAAAATTTAAAAAATAATAATTTGAAAACTGCATCGTGCGACATACCAAATGGAAGGTCTTGTTGCGAAGATCTTAAATGTATTTTTTTGTAATTTTAAAATAAATAGTTTCCAAGTTATTCCAGAAAATAGACGAAAATTGACAATCCCTCCCCCTTATCTCTGAAACTACTGAACCTAAAATTTTGAAAAAAAAATTACAGAAATTAGTTTTCTATTTATAGATTATAAGAAAACCTATAAGAAGTCCATGATATTAAAATAACATGGTAAATCACTAATATTGTGCGGATAGGTAACGTCGTACGGAACCCTCTTCACGCGAGTTCAACTCGCACTTGTCCCGTTTTTTATTGACTCCTCTTGCTAACCAAATATTTATTACAGGATTCATTTAACTATAAACTAGTTCACCGCTCAAGGATTAGACACATACCGGCAGAAGCGAGACTCCAATATGATTGCAATAAAAAGTGAGCTGATGTGTGCCGAAGCCTTTAATATAGTTTCGCTCGCGGCCCGCGGACGAGTACACGTCGGCGGAACTCAGTCGGTGTTTGTACGCGTCGGGTGACGGAGGCGCTTCGCAGCTGCCTCGCCTCGCTTCGTCTCGCCTCGCCTCGCCTCGGCCGCGTCTAGTGCAGAACTCGAATGAATGTGCGACTGTCTCACGGATACTGTTATAAGGTGAGTCTCGGCTCGGGCATACGCCGCACGTGAACTAAACATGCTTCCGATAAAAGTTTTCCCATTAAAGGTGAAACCGAAGCAAATGAACATTATTCACGCACTCCGCCTCGCACGGCTTTTATGCCCATTGTATTTCAATATTCAAAGCAGAGTTGTACTGAGTTCTTATTACACTTTCGCTCAAATCAAACCCGTTTACTATCGTACCTGCGACATCACCGGTAGTGATGAGCAATTTAGCGCCACCTCACTCTGTCCTCCATCCTTCCGTCCATCCTCTGCCAGCCGCTTCAAGGCTGGTCTACTCCAACGCCCACCTGTTGCAACACAGATATGACCCGCCCGAACCGTTTCAGTTGACCGATTCTTTGGACTCGTTACTAATGAATTGAACCCAACTTCTGTGATTTTGAAACGATCGCTTTTTCTTAATACTTATTATCTTTTTATCTATCCGTTGCTCGTCCGAGATAAACTCCGGGAACTTTCATTGGCAAAAGGGGGACTGTTTAGAAAAGACGCTAAACTTTTAATCGTGAAGATAAATAAGCTCGCTACACCTGATAGCTTATCTTAAATGTTATTAAAGTGTCAATTTCATTTGATAATCGTTAGTATATTAGGTCAAGGAAAAGTCTTTTCGCTTATAGTATGCATAAACTTGTAATAAAATCTCTTCGGATGTACAATTTGTATCCGGCCGGTTTGTGAGATAAGGTTTCGTTATTTATTTTTTAAAATTAATATTCTGATTCTTTAGCAGGAAGCGATGATAATACAATCGCTACAACAATAAACCTGGAAATACTATATTATTTGGAACACGAAGATAATACTTTAAAATCCTTGAACAAATATCCTCGTCTTATATGTATATCAAAGTTACCGAGTCCTGCTCCCGCGGAACGAACGAGGCCACATCCACGGAACATGAAAAATGATCTCTTGAACTTTGTGAAAATTACTTATTTTCTATTTTATAACTGAAATACTTTCATTCAAAACCGTTTCTTATTTTTATTTGAAAACAATTTTTACACATCTCTAATGTCGTCAGTGGGGCTTTGTTTAAAATGTGATCTTAATCAATCTTAATCCTATACACATTTTGCCAACATTTGCGCAACAGAATGAGTAAACGGTTACTTTTCCCACACATGGTTAATTTATATATTTGAATGTTAGATATATGGAAATGAGCAGGTAAGCGCGTTACTTCTGCGAACAAAAGTTTACGGTCCCAATGAATAGGCTTCATAAAGGAAAGAACAACTTTTTGCCAAAGTTTTCCTCTCTTATTGAAATTCGTTTGAAGGATGAGGATTTATTTCAGAGATGACACTCGGTATTATAAAAATAATGTTTTGCGAGCAATAATACCGACACTCGCAGGAATATATTTATTTGTGTGTTTCGCGTTCGTTTCCAAACGAGTAAGTGACGGAATTATGATTGAACGGTTCTTGAACAATATTACGTTTGATGTGTAACTGGAATACAACTAAACCAAATCAACTCGCACTTTACGAAAATCTATGTTATGTTACCGAGGTCAAAAAAATAGTTTTTAGAATTTTTGTCTGTTTGTCTATGCGTTTGTGCGTGCTAATCTCTAAAAAGGCTTAACCGATTTGAATGCGGTTTTCACTACTGTATTGTAGCAAGCTTCCCGTAACATTTAGTGATTGTTTCATGCCAATCTATTCACAAACAAAAAAGTTCTGTAAATTTAAGTAGGTAAGCAGGTCCAACATTTTTTCCATAAAAATACAATAAAATAAGTCTTCAGTTGAATTGTTTGAAACTTTATTTAACTTATATATCTGTAAAACTAATCATGTAAAATATCTGTAAAACGATGATAATTGAAAGTTTATTTAAAGTTAAAAATAGTCAGTTCAAGTGATTTTGAAATTTCCAATTTAAGTTGATCTCGGATCTATATAATCAGTCATATTAAGTAGAGTTCAGCTTAGGCTGGAGATTATTCATTTGCAATAAAATCGTTGTTTGCCTACTATGCCTTTGTGCACGCTAATCTCAGAAACGGCTTAACCGATTTTCATGTGGTTTCCACTGATGTATTGACCAAGCTTCCGGTAATATTTAGTGTGTGATTCATTCCAATCTGTTTACAAACAAAAAAGTTACACTCGTACGACGTTGCGGGCACAGCTAGTTAATAATAAATTAGGCCGATCAAGCTGTCACAGCTGTTACAGCAGGTGACCTGACTGTTACAGCTTCTGATTCTGTTGAATATAGACTGAACTTTCTCTGATTCATTATTAGTGAATTTATCCCAAGAAAGTTTTAGTCGACTTGGGAATATTTTATTTGAATTGAGACCTCGGTCCTGCAGCGGTCGGAGGCTTAAAACGAAAATATTGAGAACCATTTAGGAAGCTATTTTAGTCCTTTATTGGAATCTACGATTTTACGATTGTGGTCGGCTACCGTTGCCAACATAAAAGAAAACAGATAATGAGCTTGTCATCGCCCAACTTGCCCATTTATAGACAGACTCATTTAAATGGTCTATCTATAAGACCACAACGGAATTAAGTCATAAACAATGCGAATTTTTCATTAAATATTATGAATAATAGAAAAAATATACGAAGAAAATAAATACGTTTTACAACTATTTAAATATAATTTTAAAGCACTCATGAAGTCGAACATACGAGGTGGGTATTTGTACGTCATTTTATTTACGCATTCGTGGAACAATTATAGTTTTTATCATTTTTCCTACGAGTTGCATACTAAATGTTACGGGAAGCTTGCTATTAATACATCACTGAAAACCGCATTAGAATCGGTTAAGCCGTTTCCGAGATTAACGAGCACAAACGCACAGGCAAACAGTCAAAAATTCTGAAAACTATTGAAAACTGAAAACACGGCTCGTTTAGATTAAATTTCCATCGACAATAAAGATTTCCACTGACGTAACAACTCACATATCATAAATCCTAACTGTTCAAAGTCGAAAACTTGTCTCTTTGGAAAGATCCATTTCAGTTTGAACACAATATCACATTGAGACGTAACACGCGAAACCGTCGACAAATGTTTTCCCCAAAATAATATTGAATTTTATTTATAAGGTATCACTGTATTCATACACCTTAACAATCGAACGATGTTTTTATCAAATTGTTACGTATTATTTAAAAGTGAAGTCTCCTTCCTCTTTAATGTGAGCGGAAATTTATACCTCCCTACGACGAGTGGAAAAAAGATCTCGTAGGAAATTACAATAAGCTCCCGCGTATGCATGCTTTCGGCTCGGCTTGGCGGCTCGGATTCGGTCGCATTACGTGCTATTTGTTCAGGCCGATGTCACGTCGGAGCTCGTTTTGAATTCCCGAGGAAAGCCCGCGGGCTCTTCTAACGAGACCTCGTTTTTATAAGAGTTTCATATATTTTTGTAGCGTTACACCTCGCGGACTCCGAGCAAACATTGCGGCGAGGCTGCTTTTCCTAAACGATACATTCGTTAACTGTGACCAGGAACTCCCGCAAGGCCTCGTGCGCTTTCCAAACCGTTCCTCAAGGTGGATAGGTATATATCGTGTGTACGATAAGGGGGGCGACGGCGGGGTGGCGAGGTGCGGTCGCGGGGCGGAGCGAGCGCTCCGGATATAATGAACCTCTTATTTTTACATCAGCGCAAGAATTTGGTTACTTTATAATAATCCCGTCGCTTAAACTTCAAAAGGATCCGCCGCCCGCTCGATTCGGAGGCAAGGTAAGGAATGCGAGGCATTATTATTATTATCACCGGTGAAATAATATTGTGTCCGTTTGCGCTGTGCGACACCCTCGAATAAATATCACCCCGAAGAGCTTCGGGATTATGGTTCACCGTCGAGTGCACAATACGAAAACGCGATCATTTATTATAAGTGGATTATGAGGGCGGGTGACCTCTCGTAGGCAACAGGTGCCGTCGTCGCGTTTCGCCCGTGTACACGCGAATGGCGACTAGATCACACCTGTGATCTCCGATTTAATTAATTTGAATAATTAAAGGATTCGAAAACGTAACGGATGTTCCTATTGAGTCTCGAGTTTCATTACGAATAGGCGTTTGAATTGAAATTAATGTTTCACTTGTAACTAATCCTTGGTGGAAATAAGACACAATAGGAACGATCAACTTGTCTACGCAAATTAAACACTATTTAAGCTAGTTTTCGATCGCAAGTTCCTCGTGAGGAAGGCATGTCAAAATATCATTATTTTATAACTGATATTCCTTAGCGCGAGTGCGGCGTCATTTACTTTGTCGGAGGCAATCCTCGAACGCTAACTTATCGAATTAGTAAGCCGAAGACAAAGATGATGGATCGGCGCCATTAGCCGACTAATTGAAAGAAGCCTCCGACGAATGCCGACTTTGATTTCAAATTAGGGATCTCGATGGCCAACCGTTAGCCCGAATGAACATTATGAGCGAACTACTTCGTCTCGCGATCCACGCTGAGGACGGCCTCGTCGCGTATCCATAATTCATTCGCACTGTAAACAGACAATACGGTACACTCAATAGAGGAATTCCATCCAGCGGGATAAACATTTTTACGAGTTTTCTGCTGAATGTTTACAAAAGACGCCATTCGCTGTAAGGTTTCTTGTGGTGCTGAATGCAATCGCTTTCTGCTCTGCTTCGCGATTCGTACCTAGTTTTTAAAAGTAACTAAAACACTTCCAATAAATGCAAGTCAATGATGTCGTAAACAATCATTGTCTATTAACTATACATATAATAAAATCGTAAACGAGCCGTATCTGTACTAAATATTTAAAAAAAACCTATTTATACACGTTGTACTTATGTTATCGAGGACGAAAAAATAGTTTTTAGAACTTTTTTCTGTGTGTTAATCTCAGAAATAGCTCAACCGATTTGAATGCGATTTTCACGGATGTATTATAGGAGGCTTCCCGTAATTTAGTTTATATTAGTTTGTTAAGCTGTTTCAGAGATTAGCGTGCAAAAACGCACAGACGAACGGACAAAAATTGTAGAAACAATTCTCTTTCCTCGGTCACACAAGTACAACGTGTACCTACAATTTTTTTTTAATATTTAATGTTCGTTTACGATTTCATTATGTATAGATGTGATATAAAAATGTGAAGTCCGTAATTTGCTGTATTTTAAGAATGTTTTGAACAAATAAGTAAACAAGATTTCTTCAAACAATTGAGACAAAAGTAATATTACTATACGGGATTTCGAAGGGTCTAGGAACACTAAATGGTTTCGAGTTCAGCTTTGTCAAAGAGACCAATCGGTCAAAACTATTGATGTTTTTTAAGTTTAATAAATAAATAATGTTTTCTATTTATTATCGTTTATTTGCCGAACATATGTTACAGTGATTTTGCAATAACAACAATTCTATCCTGTAATTATCAATTATCGATAATGGTGTGCAAATATTTCGCGCATACTAACTAATACACAAATAAAATAAAAACACTTTCATTGATCATTGCTACTACCTACATATATTTTCTACGTTAGGTATGCTTACGAACGGTCAGCCACGTGTATAACTTTTTCTTGATTGATTTTTCTTTATTGAACTTTTAAAATGAAAAACCAATTAAAACATGTTCTATTAATTTAGAAGGAAACACTACTCCTTCTAAATTAATTATTAATGAGAAGTAATCTCACTTTCCTCCAAATTGTTTCAATCGGCTAAGTTAGTTGAAACGTGGACTACATTCTTTATTTATTCCCAACAAAGAATTTTACCTTCGTTCGAATGAAACAGAGTTATTCGAAAAATGTAGATTTATGTAGATGATCGCGAATAAAAATATGAAAGAAGTTTCTTTGAGATGGCTAATCAGCTGCAGGACTAAACAAAGTTGACAACGGTTGCTCACCGTTAGCTAATTAGTGCCACTGTTAAATGTTCATCGAAGTAAAGTTTTGCTTCGAGCGTCTTACTTTTGAGCACAGCGCTGGATCAATGCTTTCAACTGTTGAGAGATAATCTCGCGAGTGAGGTGAGTCTAATTTGTATGCAAGCACGGGCTCCCAACTATTTACATGTATAATGCACGATTACGCGTCAAAGGTGAGACTCCGACGCGCCGTGTACGCAGATTCATCTCGGGCGCGCGTCGTCGTACATATTTATTGCAAAGAGAAAAAACTAGGGATCTATCGGGATCGGGAAACTAGAGGTTTCTTCGATGGACGTCAATCATGCAATTTATTGTGGGATCGAGACAGACGCGAGCGACGAGCGGAGTGGAGCGGGAGTGGGACGGGGTGGGCGGGGTGGCGGCAACGTTTGGATGTCAATCAGGTTTTATTGACGGCATCGGTGCGACGGGGCACGACACCATAATTACCCATTGTTGTATCGTTTCTAACATTTGTTATAATAGTCACGTATTGGCCATCGGGAGATGAGAAAATAATGAATCGATTCATGTTGCTATAGCAACGCTAATAGCAAAATTACACCTTTTGTTCGACGTTAAATGGCAGGATTAGCCGTTGGCAATTGGTGTTGATCTAAAGGATATTTGATTATTCTTTATTGATGCTTTTTTGGTAAATGAATATGTATAATGTTTTTAACAAAGACAAAACTTATATCATTTCAAACATACAATAGTAACCCTTTAAGTT
This sequence comes from Bembecia ichneumoniformis, assembly GCA_910589475.2. Taxonomy (NCBI): domain Eukaryota; kingdom Metazoa; phylum Arthropoda; class Insecta; order Lepidoptera; family Sesiidae; genus Bembecia; species Bembecia ichneumoniformis. The sequence continues at coordinate 18,737,609 of OU342532.1, forward strand.
TAGATATTAGATGTAAAGACACTTCTATTGAACAAGTTAATACTATGCCGTTTTTGGGTTTGAAAATTGACAAATTTTGCAATTGGAAAGCTCAAATCGAAGATGTCAATAATAGGGTGAACAGATTCGTCTACGTTTAAGATTAATAGATTAAGAGTTACTGCAACTAAAGAGTCAACTTTATTGGCCTACCACGGTTACGTCTCTTCCATATTAAGATACGGTATCATTGTTTGGGGAAATTCTGTGAATATTGAAACCGTATTCAAGTCCCAAAAGAAGTGCATCCGTTCAATGTTTGGCGTCGATTCCTTGCAAAGTTGTAAACCTTTTTTCAAAAAAAATGATATTCTTCCATTGCCCTGTCTATACGTCTATGAAACGTGTGTATTTGTGCAGAAAAACTTGTCTTTATTTAAAAAAAACAAAGATATATATAAAAATGTAAAGGGCAGAAGTAAACGTGGCAATAAGTTATACCTACCACGACAAAGACTTACAGTTTTTGCAAAAAACGCTTATTGTATGTCTATTAAAATATATAATAAACTGCCGGACTATTTTAAAGAATTAAATATGAATATGTTTAAAAACAAATTATTTAAACTATTAATAGATAGATGCTATTACTCTGTTAGTGAATATTTTGATGACAAATTCGATTGACTATTAATATAAATGTTAATATAAAATATCTGTAATACATAAATGGATTACCTAAATGGACCTTGTAATTGAAATTTTTGATATTTGATTTTGACTTGTTTTCCATGCTTTGACATAGTTATTACACATGACGTCATTACTGTTTGTTTAATTGTAATTTGACTCAATATTTAATGTGCTTTTTCCCTTTATTATTGTATAATTAAATGGTATAATTGACATCTATATAGATACTAATAATAAAAAAAAAATTTGTACGTCGTAATTACGACAGAGTGTGCATAGGACTGTATTATACTTAATTTTATATCATTGTACTCACATTCTCATGCAAATAAAGTTATTATTATTATTATTATCATCTCTTCTCTAATTTTTAATATCCCATCCTTTTCTTACTTGAAGCGATCACTTGGAGATATGCTACAACCTGATACGGTTGTATCAAGTTTTTTTTAAATCCCATCCTATGTGCAGATATATTACAATGTATTCCTACTAAATTCCTTTTTCATCTGTAGACTTGTATGTCCATACTTTAAGGCGAAAGCTTCAGTGTAAAGCTTCCAAAGCCAGTTTTGCAATTGTTAGTTCTCAAACGACACTAATTCCGCTAACAAATAGCAGTTACCATGCGAGCCTCGCTTCTAATGCTAATTTGTACATTTTCTCGTTGAGGCGTAGCAAAGGAGATTTTTTTTACATACAAAGACGTTTTGTAATGTAAGTTTTCTAATTTTCCGTTTTTCGTTATGTGAAACATACCCGGTGCGTGACACGATTTGAATAATGATTAGAGCGAGAGAAGGGCGGGGGCCGTCAACTCGTTGATCCTTTATACTGTCAGTACTTTAGTTTGTCTTGCGGCCTCTCTCGACCCGACGGTGATCTCTTTCAAACGGGTCTAACTAAATTCCATTAAAACCGCGAAAGCGGCGATTAAGCACAACCCTCTCTAGAGGAGAAGGGAGAAGTTCATTGTCTCTGAATCAGTGCTATCGACTATCGGCTTCTTTAGATCCAACCTAATGGATATTGTTTGACGAGATCGTGTCAAATCGAGTCGGCCTTGGGCCGCCTTGTTTTATTCATTAGGGAGCGCAAATTTTGTTTCAGATAAGGACTATTATCTCGAGGTACGCGACTCGCATTTAAGTGTTCGGGCCGAGGCCTCGGGGCGACAGGCGGCACACGCATCGCGCCCGGAATCTCTCCGGTTGCTTTAAAAGACACTTAGTTAAACTTTTACGATTAGCTAACAAATAATTTGTTGTGGGTTTATTATATCACATGTTTGTTATGCCTTAACTATTGAAACTTCATCGTGAAATTTGGCATAGCTACACGTTTTCAGAGATTCAACGTCCGACCGAAATATATGCGCAATAAAAAACGTTTTAACACCCAAGAAGACCGAACGGACGCGGACGAAGTCCCGGGCGAAAGTTAGTTTTTCATAAAATACGAAAGAGTGTACGATACGGGAGGCTGAGGTGATGACGATCATTAGAGGCAAAAAACATAAAAGCACGTGTGCTGTTATTTCATATTACCGTTTCTATGAGAGTGCGGAGTACAGTTTGCTCAGCCGTTATCTAATAATGAAATTTGGGCTACACTCGTACATGCAGTGTTTTTCGTCGACGGTTGGTCACTTTCGCAAGTAAGTGGAATATTTGTGGAGTAATGTGGAATGAGCAGCGGAATGGCTCTCCACCTCCGATCTCGTAGGCCTAAATGGGACAGTTTTGTTTATAAAAACTGCTTACGGCGTTTCAATACGGTAAACACACGATCTATTTCTATTTTTGATGCGACCATTAAAACGCCAACCGCCAACCGGAACATATTTACACTAATTGAAGCGAGTTCTCGCTTCGCCGTCCTTATTATTATTATTAGCACGTTATTGCTAAACTAAACATTTTTTTAAACATTAAACTTTAATGAATAATCACTGCTAGACACTCGTAACCCTAAACGAGTCGCGTCTGTACATTTAATATTTTTTCAAATACATTTGTACACGTTTTACTTACTTTACCGAGGGCAAAAAAAATATTGTTTTTAGAATCTCTACACTAATTTATTATAGCGAGCTTCCCGTAACATTCAGTGTTTGTTTCGTTCCAATCGGTTTACAAACAAAAAAGTTACGCCCTATACCGAATACCAAGCGTACTAAGTTGCGGCTATTATTTTGTATAATTTCATCGTAGGAAACTCTTTGACTCGCTTTTGACTAATTTTTTTCTTTCTTTTACGATTTCGAGATCACCCTAGCATGTTTTTTCAATGATTAAATAAATGTATTGTTACCCGAAATGAGGAAGGGCCGTGTTTGGTCACTAAGAGAACACTCAAGTAATAAAAGAAAAGTTGGTCTAGGTGTCTACACAAACACCACCATCGGTGTACACTTAGTGCGATTAAGGAAAAAGCTCGGCCCTCCCTCACTCGCTCACCGAAACACAACAGCACATGTGCCTAATTTATGAGTGCGAAACACAGCGATGCTTCGGAAACCGCCTCCGAACTCCGAAACGTCTACCGTTTCGAGCCCTCTTTATATTGTTTAATTTTGTTTATATACCTACCGTATTTTCGCTGTGAATTATGTAAGCGTACATTTACACCGATTTAATTTCAACTCTTCCTCGTTGAAATTAACCCTTTCTTCTCAGGAGAGTAAAATTATTCGACCTCCACGCTAATTCATTTGGAATAACGAAGGCTCCCAACAACCAATTAGCTCCTTAGCGTCACGAAATTCGGGTAACTACGCAAATTTGCAGATTCCAAATCTGCCTAATAATTTATAATATTCAACCTCTTGTAATACGTTTTGCTCGTTCACGCGATTTCCTTCTTCGTGTCGCACAATATGGAAGAACTATTTAGAGCTCGCGACTCAACGGTCTATTTCTGCAGCCGGTTCGAGTTCGAGACGTAAAAATGAAAAATTCAAGCAAAGCCGCGCTTAGTTAATTCTTAAACGAATGCTTCTTACGTGTAATAGGTACATTCAATTATGAAACAGTCTGACGTGGCGTTGTATCTCTTGAGATATTAGTCTCGTTCGTGCATTATGTACGGACAGAATTCGTAAATGGAATCAGGAAAATTTCCTTTTATTAAAAATGATCAAAAAGAATACAGCTATAGTAGAGTATTAGCCCAGATCGCTCCCCATAGTGGGCACAAGCCCACCGTGGTCTTAGCATTAGTATTTAATAATGAACGTACAAACGTTCATTATTAAATACTCTGAGAATCGTTTTAAAGTAATCGCGACTAAATGTCTCATCTAATAGCTAACATTTTTTGTGGCTCTTTCCAAAAAACACGTTGTGCTCCACGTGGCTCCACTGCAAATCCGAGCAGTTCCTCCGCTTGCGGGAGCTATTTCAATAATGTTGCAGCCGTTTTACTCATTACGACTCGCGCCTTTGATTGGTCGCGTCGCCGGCTTCAACTGTTTCGTAGGCAATAGTCACAAACACCCCGATATTGTCTAATGCTACACTACACTTCAAGTCATCACTCATCATATCATATCATACTCGTATATATGTTTTCATCATAAGTTATCATGTTTATTGCTTAAATAGTATTACAAATGAAAACGGAGGCATGAAATCTTTTACGAGTATATAATCACCTGTGTCAGATTTCGCCGCTTCATAGCCAATCCATTTTTTAAACTGTGACTTAGTTTTATAATAAACTAACTTTTGACCGCCCCCTTTTTCTAAAGCGTTGAAAAATAAAAAGTGAATGCCTGACAAAAATATTTTATTCCATTTTTATTGCTTATATATTTATTTCGGTCAGGCGTTGAATATTTTTTTAAATGACCTCTCGCAAACATTTTTTGGATGAAAAGTACCTCACGTATTTTCCTGTATCCCTGACAATGACGTATGCAAAATAACATGACGATCGGGTGAGTAGCCAAGGCTTGAAAGCACAACAAACAAACAGACTCACTTTTGCATAAATAACGTTAGTTAGGTTAAAACGATTACTGTAGCCGTATGTGTAACACGTTGCGCTCGTGAAAAGATCGCATTAACAAAAAATATTGCAATGTTGGCGTTTCTCCAACATTTCTTACAGAAATCGTTCCCGGATGCCAGATCTATCCCAGACATGAAATTAGGGTATACGTTCAACTATTATAACATTCATAAAGCATTGCGAATGAAAACTCCAAGGTGTGATATACCTCGACATGGAACGCGATCTACGTGTACGGAGACATCTCTAGGACGGACCAATAAGTTCGCTTTTTATGAGCATTTGCAGAAAACTTTTTTATCACCTTATTTCGTGTGTCCATTTTGTGCTTTTAACGTTTTTATTATAGTCAATAATGGTAAAGCGATATTTTGATTCGTACATCTACCGAACGAGTCTCTCTGGAATTCTATTCAACTCGACATCCGAAACCGTTTCCCCCTCCCTTTTAATAATTCAGTCTCTCTTGTACTCCACACCTATGCACCTGCTTCAACACAAGCAAATTGTGATAATAAATGTTGCTCGCAGAGATTAGTCGATAAGTAAGAAAGAACATTGCCCTACTTTTAATGTTATAGCCGGACACCTTTTCCGCCCCCAGCGGTGACCTCTAACCGAGCAGTTTGTTTAGACCTCTACGTGTGAAACGCGGAAGTTGTACTTCTTCCAGCGCGGCACTATTGTTCCCGAGGTGGCTTTCCTCCGCGGTGGCAAGTTTCCCGATGCGAAACCGTCGCGTCGTCTAACTTATATCGAGATTAGATGGAGTTAATGGCCCGTCCGATATCCGCGTACACATAATCGCACTGTTGTCGTCTGCTTTGATCGTTAAACGTCGCGCCATAAATCTTTTATATCCAATAATAAAAATTGGAACGGCGAACACATCGCGCGACGTCTACCGGCAGTCGCTCATAAAGCAGTATCGACACGCGCACGTTCCATTGTGTCGATATCACTATTATGTTATTACGTGTACCTGTTTGCTGCAATTCAAAGACAGCAAGGAAATTATTAACTAATTCTCGAACCATCGTTTCTTACTTCACTAGAATTTATCATCTCATTTTGAACTTCGGAACAACCTCGTCTAGCTACTATATGGGCTTCTTCAAGCGAGCGGTAAATAAATTCCTGCAGGGTCCTGCACCTGTACCTACCGTCGTACAAATAATAGGTATTTCTTTTTTTAACTTTTGTTTGAGATCTAATTGAACACTGATTTTACAGGTGCACATGTCTCCCTCCATACAAAAAAGTGTTCGTTGAGTGAATTCTTCGATTCATTGGAGTTTTCGGATGACGGATGCTTTATAATATTCAAACGAAATTGGGAAATTGGCACTCCATTGGAAGAGCACTTGTTGCACGAAAATTTCGCAAACACCATCAAAAGCACCCTCCAATGTGTGCGCGTAGAGGACGAGGGGTGGGGACGGGGCGAGATAGGGAGGGGAGGTCACTCAATTATCGGCCGACGATGGAACGGACGCAGAAAATTGATGGAAGCTCTCTACATGTTTCGGACGTGTCGTGTCGCGTCGCGATGCGACGTGACGCGGTCGTTTAATTCCGTGTTTATTCAGGTATCCCACACCGATTAGTACCATCAATTGAATATTAATACAATCTGTTCTTGGCTATCGGCGAATGGGCCCTAGTAATTATGTTTGCCTACTATAATCGCTATTTCCGCTATTCTTATTCGAAACGACATCAATTCGACGTCGTAAATTTAATATGAGATTTAGTTATAAGATACTGAGTCCGCGTCGAGTCCGGTGGGAGGTATTTCCGGTGCATCACTACTACATCCAGAAAGAAAAAAAGACTTTTATTCACTGCACGAAAGACACTAACATTATGTACAAAACAAGACAGAGAATAATAAAAAACGTGTGTGTGTCGGATACTGGCTCAGCATTGGCTCAGCTGAGGTGCTAGACAAACACCTACAGCGCTGATTTTCAGCCAGCACCGTATGTCACTCATTGAGCACCATACAAACATACTTTATAAATTACTATATATATATGTACACATACAAATACATATACACATATATACATGTAGATACATCATTATAACATCACTATAATAACTACTTCGTACGCGTCGTATTGTAACTTTTTGTAACTTTTTTCGTTTGTAAACCGATTGGAATGAAACAAACGCTAGATGTTGCGGGAAGCTTACTACAATACATGAGTGAAAACCACATTCAAATCGGTTGAGCGGTTGAACAGACAAAAATTGTAAAAACTAGTTTTTTGATATCGGTGAGACGTGGCTCGTTTACGATTTTATTATATGTATGTATAGATAATAAGAGATTATTTAGCGCGTGTCAGTTTGAGACCCTCGTCGACACGGCTAAGCGACGACGTGATGGATGGCATCGAGTGTCCTTTTTATCCGCCGCACCTTCATAACGGGATGACATGCGAAAAAACACGGGAAGCGGCCGCGTGCGAGTCGGCGAAGGCAATTAGCATCTCCATTGGAAGAGATGCGATTAGAGCGATTGGCTCGCGGCCAATATTGGCTATTGACGTGGCGTCCGCCACTATTGTACGTCTAAGAATGTTCTAATTCAATCCTTTTACGGTATAGAACTTTAGGCGACATTTTATTTACACTTTCGTTTAAACGCTTTTAACACGTTTAAAACTTAACGCTTCCGCCGCCGATGCCTCGTGCGGAACCATGCCGCGTAGAGGACCGTTACGTTACAAGTTTCGTAGCGGCTACGAGACCAATACAAGACCCGCGAATCGTGATCGAGTACAAATGGGTCGTATAATTCGTTCAAACTCATTTGTCCTAATCCATACTACTTAATATTATAAATGTGAAAGTGACTCTGTTTGTCTATCTGTTAGGTACCTTTTGTTGTCAGGAATGCAGGAAAGGACACGGGGTACCTTTCATCCAGAGAAAAGAGTACCGTTCCCGAGAGATCATCTAACGTCTGGCAAAGCGATAAAGATGTTAGGCGTTATTTAGTCAGGCGTTCTTTTTTATTTTTAACGCGGACGAAGCCGCGGACAATGGCTAGTAATATTATAAGTTGTAAGTTCGTACGTTTGTTCCTCAATAACGCAAACACACCTCGACGGATTCGGCACACTCTTTATTCTGAAAAAAAAAAATGTTAGGTTCTTAAAAATATGAAAAATGGTTGCAACGATGAACATGTTAGGCGTTATCTATACTAATATTGTAAAGAAAAAAGATTTGTATGTATGTTTGTAATGAATAAACTCAAAAACTACTGGACCGATTTTGAAAAATTCTTGTACAAAGCTAGTATAAGCTAGTAAGCATACACTTTCATTTTTCAACGCATACGAAGTCGCAGATACAGCTGGTACCCACGACTTCAATAAATGGCTGCGAGAGACGTTTTAACTGTTTTCAGATAATTCAGATATTCATTTCGTTCCTTTGTTCGGCTAATCACCTCCAGGTCTCCGCCGTCAACATCTTTATTATCTTCTCCGATGAATACCTGTTCACTGTGAAAGAGTTCAATCTGTCCGACAGCATTCGATACATCGCTCGATGCAGACTCCTATAGTTTACTGTACTATGTCTCGCTAGACCGGACGTTACTTTGTCATTAAAAAAACAATATTTTTCGTATTGATTTTGTGCAATATGCCATTTGGAACTTTGTATTATGGCGATGGGAATGTCCACGTGACGTGGTAATTTCTATTATTTACTTGTTTATTATTACATGTGGCCTTCAACGAGGTGGGTATCAAAAACACACAACAGAGAACAAAGGCAGATGCACAGCTTGCACCAATAAAAAGTCCAGAGTGACATCTTAATACAAAACAAAAAAAAATAGCCCGGCTTAGTGATATGACACAGGGAGCAATTTCTTCGTCTCCCTATTGGGATGCTCCGAGATGTTTTCTTATACTTTGACGACTTTGTCACGACTGAAAACAATTTGTGAATGAGTTTGCTTCGTTGGAAATTCACAACACAACATAGTCCGCTATGCTATTTAGATTAATATCTAATAGTGCTCCAATAATTTTTAAGTATTATTAAGAGAATTTATTAAGTTTTAAATAGATTGCGCGAGTAGCACGCTTCGTCCACCGATCGCTTTATTTTAGGTCCCGAGAATTACATACGACTCGTTATATGCAACTATAAACGTTTATATTAAACTTCGGCAAGTATTCCTTACGAGAGACCAGTCATGAAATGTGTCATAAAATATAATTTATCACTCCTTACGCTGTCTGGCACTACGAACAAACCAACCGAACCGTCGACCCGTCCGCAATACACGCAGTCAAGGTGTTATCATCGAGAAACACGGTTCGTTTATTAGGCGAGCAATTATAAGTTTTAATGGGAAGTATTGAAAGGTGAAAGCTCACTCGACTCCATCGACGATGTGCCAACACCTGAAGCCGACCGTCGATAAGTTGCGTTCACTTAAACGGGAAGCCTATAGAGGACTTATTGGGTTTCCCTTCCATTACGTCGAGCGTCGACTGCGTCGGCCTTCCCGCTCGTTCCTGAGTGCACGTGCGATCCAATTGTCAGGGCGGACCATCCTCTAACGCTGTCAGATCAAAGCGCTCCCTCGGGGCTCTATCGAAAGAGAGCGGAACCTCATCTCGTCCTCCTCGGGAATAAATTAGCTACACAATTAAGTAAAATAATGAAATTTTTCTTCGTTCAACACGTGCTCCCTCCCCGCCTCGTTCCCGCATTATTATTCCCTCGATAAAATTCTAAAAATGAGTCGAGGAAATTTCAAAGCGAGAAAGTAGATTTTGAAATCTTCCTTGACGGGCGACGTGTAAATCGCTTCACGCTATTTCCACTACAAAGAGATTTGATAATCGCGAAGACGGCGCACCTACGGACCGCCGTACAAAATGTGTGAGTATATTTAAAATTTGTCAAACACAATAGTAAACAGGAACGGAATTAAAGAATAATAGGAGTCTGTTTTGGGAGCATAATAAGAGAGAGAGAGAGGAGAGAGGATGAGCGCGGCCGTGATTAATCGCAGGTCATTTGCAGTAGCACCCTTTTCCCACGCAACGCTAATCTTCCACAATTACAAAACCCCTTGGGCTCGTTTCCTAACCGCAAATGTATACTATATTATATCGTACAGACAGACAGACAGAAGGCGATACTTTTAATGACACTTTTAATTAAATTCTCCGTTTACTTGAGGTGGGGTTGTGCGCCAATTAAAATCGACGTACAATTAAAATCTCTTTCTTACAATCCCGTGTAATTTCAAATATTCGCCGACGGTAACCGCTTCTTACCCCGTTTCAGAAGGCCACCGTGACTTGACTGCAGTCGCATTCAGCTTGCCGTCGCTCGTGTACGTTTACACGAGAAGGATCGAGCCGTCAGATACGGTAAGTACTCCGCTACGAAGCCGAAGCAGACCGAGCGGCGTCCCAATTCATCTCTTCGTAGTTACCAGATTCGTACCACGTCAATGTCGTCCACAGGGAAATTAACGCAAAAGTACCTTGTTACTGTACATAAGTGGGTCTAGTAGGGATATTGTAATTGTCTGCCAAGTGCCACTCTCTTAAAATGTGGGTTAAGCCGAGAAAATGAGGTCACACTAAGCTTTAATTCAAAGCGACAAAATTGACATTCGTTAGCAACATTTGAGAACGTGGAAAAATGTCCTCAAATGACGTAGTTTTACGAATATAAACTTTATTACGGTGCATTAAAGTTTGTGTGTGCGACCTAATCGTTCCTCATTCGACCTAATTCGACCTAAAAGTAAAAGGATAGGTACACGTTTTGCGAACTGTACTCTTGGGATACCACAATGTTATCTGGGATCCACACTAACAACACGTACGTCTAATTAAAAATAAGAAAGATGGGATGTCTGGATTTAGTAAACGCGCTCAGTTCCTTTTTTAAACGGTTCTCTCGGAGCGATAGCACGGTTGTGACGAAAGCTACCCTTAAATTTAAAGTTGAAACCGGGTCAGGTTCAAATTAAAATTACAAGTAAGGCATACCGTGGTATTAGCAAAGCAAGCAATGAACACTAATCGCACGAATCGTGCAAAATTTATTATAATAGCAAGTCGATCGGTATCGACGCCTATCGATAGCTGCTATTTCGTCATGGAGCGCACAGATGGCGCTCGTCACCTATGATTATACTCAATGGAAGTGCGTGTAATGATCGTTTCATGGCATACAGATTAGGGAGGGGTGCCGTCGAGTGCTGAAGGATGTGCCAGTGAGAAGGTGAGGGAAAATGAATGACCCGGAGCGACAGAGCCGCGACGAAGCCGCCTGCATTCACAACAACACCCACGCGCAGCCTCCCGAAGGTACGTCTAATGTACTCCCTGCAAATTGAGAGCAGTCAAGACGCCTCTTACATCTTGATTAATCATTTTAAATAGGATAATGGATATTTGTTGATATTGCTTTGTGATTTGGTTATTTTGAAAAACATTCTAAGTATTTTTGCATTATTTTATAAGTAGCGAAATGATTTCGCTTTTTCCGTTTAGAAAACGTTTCACTTATTATGAAACTAAGTTTTGCTCGCAAATTGGTCTGTTTCTTTACTTCAAAATTTCCAAATAAAAAGTAGCCCAATTTGAATTTCAGCTTCTTCTATAACATTTCTTTGTAAAGCACTCAGTGGAATTTTGATGTGTTAAAAGTAGCCAGGTAGTGTCGAGTAATAATGTTCCAGGAGTGTACTGCGAAGGCACCTTCGACTCGTGGCTATGCTGGCCGCACACGCCCGCCAATTCCACCGCATACGCCTTCTGCCCCGACTTCGTTCCGGGCTTCTCTCCGGAATTGATGGCGCATAAGGAGTGCACTTCCAACGGCACCTGGTGGCGGCACCCCGCGACGGGCCGACCCTGGTCCAACTACACCACTTGCGTCAAGCCCGAAGACGTAAGTGGGACTCCTCCGCTCTCCTCTGATGAACGACGAGGCCACTCCTCCTGTGGTTCGTATGTTGCAGGACGTGAGCGACATCATCGCGGTGTACGAGACCGGCTACAGCGTCTCGCTCGTGGCGCTGCTTCTCTCGTTAGGAATTCTCTTTTATTTCAAGTTGGTATTTTTTTATTGATATTTAAGTCGAGTGAAGTTTACTTTAGTTAAGTTTATTTGTACTTAATTTTTAAGATAAACTACGCATCTATCTACATGTAAATCAAAAATTCTTCAGGATTCTTATAGTAAAATATCTAAGCGAACATCCGGAGCTCGCGGGACACCGACGCTCACGCGGAAGGGAGTCCTGCGCCAAGCGATGGGAAATGTTATCGGCGTGTATTTTAGGAATTTGCGGTGCGCTCGAATCACAGTGCACATGAACTTGTTCGCTTCGTTCGCCGTGAACAACGCGCTGTGGCTGGCCTGGTACGGGCTGGTGGTGCGGTCGCCGGAGACGCTGGACGCGTCGCCGTGGTGGTGTCGCGCCCTGAACGCGACGCTGCAGTACGCGCTGCTCACCAACTATACGTGGATGCTGTGCGAGGGCCTGTACCTGCACACGGTGCTCGTGAGCGCCTTCGTGTCGGAGCGGAAGCTGCTGCGCGCGTTGCTGGCGGCCGGATGGCTGCTGCCCGTGCCGCCGGCGGTGCTGAACGCGGCCCGTCGCGGCGCCGCCGACGAACCGCTCTGCTGGATGGACGAGGGCGGCCCGCGGCCCGAGCTGGCCGTGCTCGTCTGCGTCGCCGTGCTGCTCAACCTGGCCTTCCTGTGCAACATCGTGCGCGTGCTGTGCACAAAGTTGCGCGCCGGCGGCGTGGGTGGCGCCGCGCGCCCCTCGGCCACCGCGCTGCACGCGTTGCGCGCCACCTGCCTGCTGGCTCCCCTGCTGGGTCTGCAATACCTGCTGACCCCGTTTCGGCCGCCGCGCACCGCTTCCTGGTGGCTCGCGTACGAGTACATATCGGCGCTGACCACCTCGCTGCAGGGGCTGTGCGTCGCCGTGCTCTACTGCTTCTGCAACGGGGAGGTGTTGGCGCAGCTCCGTCGCAAATGGAGAGTGCTCACGTTTCGTCCGCGAGCCAATTCCACCACCAACACCACCGTGTCCGTGAGTATAGCTTTTCAAGCTAAAATACTTCATTACTGACACCAGAAACGAGCCTCTAAACATATTTTTAAATTAATAAATAATAATTATAAAAAAAATTTCAAAACGGGTGTTTCTAAGATTGAAAACATTTAAGAATGTAATCATTAAAATAATTTAATAAAATAATACCGAGTGTTTTTTAAACGTGAATTTTTTTTAATGTGAAAGTGTTTAACGAAAATAGAGAGCTAGGAGATAGCAATTTTCTTTATTGGCAACCTTCTTCTAAAAGTCGGCTTAACCACCCTCTTACAGACGACCACCGTAAAATAACAGCATGTGTGCTGTTATGTTTCCGTGAGTGAATGAGGGGTGCCCATTCCTCCCTAATACAAGGATCATTTGACACTTGAATGTCGTCGGTGAGAGGGCGTGAATGACTAATTAGGGTTATCAACGTACAAAAAAAACTCGTTCCTTCAGAGAGTTACTTAAACTGGATGTCCTCAATCAATGAATCCTACTTGAAACTGAAATGAATGATAATGAGTGACTTTCTAAAATTGTTTTACTGTAATTATGCACTATGCATGCAGAACATGATTCATCATCACCCCTTTCTTTACTATTACAGCTTAAATGAACGATGAAAGGTTTGTCATTCAGTTGAGTGACTACTACGGTGTCTATTTTTATATGGAGTGAGCCGTCAGAGCCGTCCAATTGGAGGCAGAGTCTGTAGTGAATCCGCTAAAGAAATGTTGCTGCATCATAATTTCATGTTCCAAGTTGACCAAAGCATTACCCACTCAAACGGTTGCCATTCGAGAGATCAGACTCTGTACGGTTCTCACTCGCACCACATACCGTCGTTGTCTTAATAATTTGTTACCTATAGAGATAAGGTACTGTTTGTTGACATAATTGTGTCGATCGTTCGGAGCGGTCGTAGACGTACCGCAAGGCGTAGGAATTGCGACAGGTGTTCAGGAAGCGTGTGAATTGAATTTCAGTTCGTGCGGTCGGGGCCGCCGGGCACCGGGGAAGAGAAAGTGTGACTAGCGGCCGGCGGCGGCGACGGAGGCCACGCGGCCCACGCGGCCCACGCGGCCGACGGCGAGAGCGGCGAGGAGCGCTCCCGCGGCCGGCACATTCGCTTCGAGTGCGTCGACAGCGATGAAGATGCGCCCGCGCCGCCTCACACCCGGTTGCTTTGAATCGCCCCTTGCCGCCTGCCGTTCGCCTTACGATGGCTCGATGTAAGCTACCGTAAGAAGGTGTCTTTGTGTCCTAAGTGAACTTTTGTAAATATTTGTACATAATTTTGTAAGTGGAGAATATAAAAGCGTTACTTAAAGAGAGGAATTTTCATTTGAACTGCGGGGAGCCCTCCCCCCTCCCCCGCAGTGCATTGTCATCAGTCAATTGGCAAATGCATTGATACCGAATTAGACGCGCCGGCCGATCAATGGCCGTGCTTATTATTAGTGCTGCGGCTCGAATGGCCTAATATGGCGACAATCGATCAATGAGAGCACGCGGCCGATTCGTAACAAAATTATATTAATAAACCATACAAACTTAAATTAAGTAAGTCACTTAAACGAGTAACGCCGAGCCGAAGCGACTTGCAATTAAATAAATACAATTTCGTGTAAAGGCGAGTCTGCGCATTAGAAGCACTTGCGGTGGACGATGCCGGGGCCCGACTCGTCGTACTCCTGCTTCGATATCCACATCTGCTGGAAGGTGGACAGCGAGGCCAGAATTGAGCCGCCGATCCACACCGAGTACTTCCTCTCGGGGGGCGCGATGATCTTGATCTTGATGGTGGAGGGCGCGAGGGCGGTGATCTCCTTTTGCATCCTGTCGGCGATACCCGGGTACATGGTGGTGCCGCCGGAGAGCACCGTGTTGGCGTACAGGTCCTTTCGGATGTCCACGTCGCATTTCATGATCGAGTTGTAGACGGTCTCGTGGATGCCGCACGACTCCATGCCCAAGAAGGACGGCTGGAACAGCGCCTCGGGACAGCGGAATCTCTCGTTGCCGATGGTGATCACTTGTCCGTCGGGTAGCTCGTACGACTTTTCCAGCGAAGTGGAGGCCGCCGCCGTCTGCATTTCCTGTTCGAAGTCCAGAGCCACGTAGCAAAGCTTCTCCTTGATGTCTCTCACGATCTCCCTTTCGGCGGTGGTGGTGAAGGAGTAGCCTCTCTCCGTTAGAATCTTCATGAGATAGTCGGTCAAGTCGCGACCGGCCAGATCCAAGCGGAGGATGGCGTGAGGAAGCGCGTACCCTTCGTAGATGGGGACGGTGTGGGAGACGCCGTCGCCGGAGTCCAGCACGATACCCGTGGTGCGGCCGGACGCGTACAGCGAGAGCACGGCCTGAATGGCCACGTACATCGCCGGGCAGTTGAACGTTTCGAACATGATCTGCGTCATCTTTTCCCTGTTCGCCTTGGGGTTGAGCGGCGCCTCCGTCAGGAGGATCGGGTGTTCCTCGGGAGCGACGCGAAGTTCGTTGTAGAAGGTGTGATGCCAAATCTTCTCCATGTCGTCCCAGTTGGTTATGATGCCGTGCTCGATGGGGTACTTTAGAGTGAGTATGCCTCTCTTGCTCTGAGCCTCGTCGCCCACGTAGGAGTCCTTCTGCCCCATTCCCACCATGACGCCTTGGTGGCGCGGGCGTCCCACGATGGAGGGGAAGACGGCGCGCGGCGCGTCGTCGCCGGCGAACCCGGCCTTGCACATTCCCGATCCGTTGTCGACGACCAGGGCGCCCGCATCGTCGTCGCACATCTTCAGCGGCTACGAAGTCACTCGCGCACTCGAAACCGACTCCCGAGTGCTCGGAGGCGATGGCGAAGGGCGGCGGCAGGTGAGAGTGAGCGCGGGCCGCGTCCGCGCCGCTTTATAGCCGCCGGTGGCGGCACTTGGCACGCCCGGCGGTCCCTACAAGGTGCGTCCCGGTCGCGCCACCATTTAAGAGCATCCCCCCGCCGCGCATCGATCGGAAAATAGATTGCACATCGCCTCTACCGCCTATTGTGCTTATTAATAGTCATTAAATCGATTTCTTTTCTCTCCCGATCGGATCTTCTCGTTTGCGCATCGTCTGCGTTCCTCTGCGCTCGCCGGATCTGCTGGATATTTCCATTTCGTTTTCTGTCGCAATCTCACAATATTTTCAGGAAAGTAAAAAAAAAAACATTTTCATTGGCGGGATCTTTACACCGATACCATTCGTTTAAAAAAAACGCGTATGAAAAACGCACGTTACACTTTTTCGTCACAAATTTATTACACACTGCATTTTATCAGGTTAATCAGGTTCACCTAACATTGTCTCGATATTGCAATTGATACGAAAGATTTTAATTTTCGAAAGGAGCTTATCCAACACTAGACACATAAAAACTACATACGCTAACAATTCACTCGGGAGAATTTCTCTGAATGGTATTGGTGACTACGTTACGTATTGAAAATGTAAGCAATTTCGAGAACAAACCGGGAATCACTTATTGGTTTGATAGTTAACTATTGGTACATACATATAATAAAACCGTAAACGAGCCGTGTCTGCACATGAAATATTAAAATAAAATAAAAAATTTGTACACGTTGTACTTATGTTATCGAAGTAAAAAAATTTGTCTGTTTATCTGTGTGTTTGTGCACGATTTTCATTGATGTATTGCAGTAAGCTTTTTAAATCTGTTTACCAACAAAAAAGTTACGCGCTATTCCAAATACGACTCATACCACCCGAAGCCGCGGGCATAGCGCCTATTTTGATATTAAAGCTTCTCTTTTGATTTAGAGCCATTCCACCCCAACACCCTCGATCCTTCCAGCTGTTATACTTACGGTGTAAGTCTGTTATTTGATCGAAAAGTGATTTCAATAAAAGGTTAGCCGCAGGGTTACTTGCCGCAAAATCTTGCCGCAAGTACCTTTACCATTTTTTATACCTTTTTGTTTACAATTCCATTCAATTGTTAGGATACTATTTGAAGTGCCATCGAAAAGAGACCGATATACTATAAGTACGGTTAGACTGTCCCAAATGTCGCTTCGCGAGGTTGCAATTTTTTTCTGCAAATCTTCACAAACATTTCTCGTTTATCTCTTTCCATTAGTGAAAACCGTATCTCACACATTATATATAAGCACTGATTTTTATTTATAACTAGTTTTTAGCGCTCCCTTTTCTTAGTCGGTTAAAACATTTTTTCAGTCTACACATGCTCATTTATCGCTTATATACTTTTCTCAGTCATTGAATAATTCATTTTATTTTCAAATAGAAGAAAATCTTATTTTATTTGATACATATTAATTTTCAGGAAAATAAAAAAAAAACGTTTATCCGAATACAAAAGTTCATAGTCGACGGGTCGACGGGTCGACGGTGGATCCAGGTTGCTTCTGACCGGTCTTTGACCAGCGGCACAGCGGTGAACGTCCTACGGCTGAAATTATGAAAGTTCACAGGATCACCAAAATTTAAAAAAGATCACTAACCAATTTCATCAAAATCGGTTGAGTGGTTTTGGAGTTTTTCTTTTCTCTTTTTTTTATACAAAACATGGGTTTGCTCCTCGCCGGCATGTAGCTATGTAGAAAAGAGGAGGCCGACAGAAGAAGCCTATTCACTCGAGCTTTAAAAGGATTTGGGTTATATGAGATCGGAAACATAGACGTCGGAAGGAAGTTCCAATCCTTGGCAGTGCTCTTTATAAAATATGTTTTAAAGCGCTCGGTCCAAGAAAGAGGGATTTCACAAGGTGTGGACGGTGACCCCGGCGGTACGTCTGCATCTCCGATAGAGGAAAGGGGAAGGCAGTATGATCTCACTCCGGTTAGCGAGCACACTCTCTGAAGTACATCTTATAGAAGACATAGGCAGGCGATTTTGTATCTATGTGCCAAGCTCTGCAGCTTACTTCTTAGTAGCGTACTGCCGCCGATGAGCCTCCTAGCCCTGAATGCGATCCATCGAGGCGAGTCGAAATGGCTTCTTTTTGCAGAGAACATTCACGCTTGCGTTTTGGTGGCGTTAAAACTAACCAGATTCTTGTCTTGTCACCCGATTGGGTTCCCTAGAGAACATATACATACCTACATACCTCGATTACCTCGATATATATATATATATAAGACTATTCGTCTTTTAGTAATTAAATTTGGTAAATTAAACTGTTGCGTTGCTCTGTAACCAAAGTATTTATTTTATTAATTATAATATTTTCAAAACAACAAACTGAATTACAATTCGATTACAATATTTTACAAATTTAACAAAAATCCTACCTGTAACCAAAGAAACGACAATTAAAGTTTTATTGTCCACGAAATCCTTTTTAAAATAAAAAATAATTTTCATTAAGAAAATCAAGTAACAATGAAAATAAATTGATTGACAAATTTCATTGACACAGTTCCTTGTTACAGTAAATAGGCAACATTAAAAAGTATTTTACCTACGCTAACGCTAATACATATTCTTTACATCTCCCCCCTTCGAGTAGGAAATTTTTAAGAAAATTTCCGCTAAATTACTCATCCTCTTCTATTTCATCTTCTTCTAATACAGGAACTGGAATAAGCTTCGTTACATGGAAAAGATTTGATTCTGTTTTCTTATGACTTATTCCTATTCTGTATATTGAGTTTGAAATTTTTTCAACAATCCTATATGGTCCAATTTTCAATTCATCTAACTTCTTCCTGTTTAGCTTGTTTCCATTTTCTACATACACCATATCTCCTACAATAAATTCATAGTGTTTTCGATTTTTATCAAATAATATTTTGTTGTATCTATGTGACTTTAATGTATTTTCCATTGCTACTTTCCTGTCTCTGATCCAGTCATTATTTGATTTTTCTTGCCTCAGTTCTTTTGGTAAAATTGTAGAATATGTACCATATAAAAGATAACTTGGTGTAAGTGTGTGTAATGCTACACACACTTACACTACTCATTCATAAACACACACACATAAACTTACATTCACACACATAAAAGCATACATATTTTCGAATGCATGCTTGTTATCATTTCAATTGTCAATATTCTTCTGTATGTATCTGTATTCCTTTTTGTTTCTCATATTTTTTTTTTCTCTTTAATGATCATGTTGACTTAGTAATTATTATTATTATTAAAAAAAAAATTATTATTTTAAAATTACTTATCTATCTCCGTTTTAAGCGATACTTATATACAAAATTCTATAATATGAAATATGAATCTGTTATTGGCTTTAAGGAAAGAATAATTTTCTATTATAATTATAAGTATTTGAGAGCTGTTGATTCTGTAATAATAAATTAAAAAAAAAAAAAAAAAAAAAAAAAAAAAAAAAACCAGTGACTGAGTGATTAGTATTATTGTATTTATTGACACATTCATGCGCTATTGTTGTCCAGGCTCTCTTTCTCCCTTTTTCATTTATTTTGCATCTGATTTTGTTCACTAATGTTTGATTCAGTCTCTCATTTAGACCATTTGAAAATGGTGCATTTACTGCTGTGAAAACTATTGGCACCTGTCTATAACTTAAGAATTTCTTGAATTCTTTTGAATTGATTCCTGGGTATTGATCAGTAAGAACCATGCCAATGTCTTCTGTTTCTGTTATGTTCATGACTAATTTTATAAAATCATTAGCATTTTGTGTTTTTGAGGTCAGAATAAATGCGTATCTTGTAAAGTGGTCTACTAACAGATGAAGATATCTTTTGGTTGATCTAGAACTTCCAAAACCTCCAATTGTATCGATAGATATTATTTCATAAGGCTTTGTAGCCGGACCTAGATGGGACATCAACCCAAACTTATCCTGTCCTCTTGATTTATTTTTAATACAAACTTCACAGCTTCTACAGATTTTCTGAATATTTTTTGTCAAATGTTTCGCCATGTAGAGCGGACTAATTGTCTTTTGCATCTGACGAACTCCAATATGGCACAGGTGTTCATGTATATCTTTTAAGACCTTGATGCTAAACTCTTTTGACAGTACTATCTTTTCTCTTCCCCTGGTCTTTTTAAAATATATACCATGTTTTTCAATCAATTGATGTTTATTATTCTGTATATCTTCGTTTCTGTTCTGATCTGTAACTATATCTGCTAGTTTAATCAAATTCACAATTTTCAATTGTTCATCTGTATTCTTATCAGATTCTAATACCGGATTTCTACTTAAACAGTCAGCTTCCAAATTCTTCTTCCCTGGAGAATATTTTATCTTAAATTCATACTGTGATAGATAATACGCCAAATCACCCAGGTCTTCATCAGTTCTACATTTAATATTCATGTTTTCTAATGGTTTGTGATCTGAATAAACTGTAAATGATTTACCTATCAACCAGTATTGCCAGTATTGCAACGCTTCTTTGATAGCTAAACATTCTAAGTATATCGCCTTCTTTTTCTTCTGAGCTTCATTTAGTTTCTTAGAGAAATATGCCACAGGTTTTTCTTTCCCATCAGGCTGTATCTGTTTCAAAATAGCACCAACACCTTCCAAAGAAGCATCTGTATAAATATTTATTGGTAAATCTTGATCAAAAATTTCCAGAACAGGTTGGGTACATAGCAGGCTTTTTATTTTTTCAAACACTTTTTGACATTCTTCAGACCAAACAAATTTTTGATTTTTCCTTAGTAGATTATGTAATGGATCTAGTATTACTGCCCTGTTTGGTATATATTCATGGTAAAAATTGATCTTTCCTAGAAATTGTCTTACATTTTTCTGCATTTTTGGAACAGGAAAATCCCTTATTGAAATCAAATTATCATTCACTGGCCGGACAGAATTATTTTGTATAATATGACCCAAATATTTTACTGAATCTGACGCAAATTTACATTTAGTAAATTTTAACCTGAAACCTTCTGTTTTGATTGCTTCCAGTAACTGTGTTAAATGGTTAATGTGTTCAGAAAACGTTTTAGAAAATATAAGTATGTCATCTATGTAATTAACAGCAAAATTTGTAAGTTTATACTTCCTCAATATATTACTCAGTATCCTTTGGAAAATTGCCGGTGAAGTTTTTAATCCAAAAGGTAGACAGGTCCATTGGAAATGTCCTCCTTGTGTTACGAATCCTGTCTTTTTTCTATCTTCAATACGTAGAGGAATGGACCAAAATGCTGAGTTTATATCCAGGGTTGAAAAGAATGTGCAGTTCCTCGTCTTTATGACCAGGTCATCAATTAACGGAAATGGTTGAGCTTGAGGTACTACTATTTTATTTAAGTCTCTAAAGTCTATGCATAGTCTTGATCTTTTATTTTCTTCCTTTTTAAATGCCAAAGTAACAGGTGCAGCAAATGGACTGTAAGATTCTTCTATCAGCTTGTTATCTAATAGCTTTGCTATTTGTTCTTCAATTTCTTTTTTATCTTCCACTGTGCATCTGTAAGGTCTCTTACTACAATATTTGTCCATCAATAAGTCTATTCTTGCCTCATATCCATTAACTGTACCTATATCATATTTATTTTTCGCAAAAATTGATTCATATTCTTGAATCAGTGCATCTATCTTTGATTTTTGATTCTCATCTAAATGATTTACTTTCATTTCAAAGTCTTTTTCTTTTACATGTTCATTAAAATTTACTTTGTATTCGTTTATAATTTCATTAGTATTGTTTTCTATACTTTTTAAATTAATATTTATTTTTTTATTATTCGGATTTTGTCTCTGTGTTATTTTTAAATCTTCATTTTGGATAAGTTTGAATTTTTTTATCAAGTCTAATCCAATTAAAAAATCATATTTGAAATTTTCATCATCAATAATGTACACATCGACACTCTCCTCTAATTCAAATATTTTTATTTTCAAACTTGTCAAACCACTTGCTTTTTTCACACCATTAATGGTTACTAAATTAGCTTCATTCGAACTATTTCCTTTTCTATTTATTTTCAATATCTTAGAGTTTATCAAAGAAACATTCGAACCAGAATCATATATTCCATATATTTCTAATTCGCCATTTAGTAGTAGTTTGACATTTATTAATGGTGTAACTATTAGTTTTTTTGATCAGTCTCATTTAACTCAGCCTCTATAACTGAATTGTTCACATGTTTAATTGAATCTCTTTTCACCTTATTATCTTCTTTTGGTTTAAACCAGCATATAGTTTCAGAGTGATACCGACTACCCTTATTTAATTTCTCACAAATTTTACATGGGCTTTGAACTTCGTTTTTATCATTAATCTTTAGATTGGCATTCTTCTTCTTAGCCATAAAATTCTTTTTATTTGTGATGTACTCGTACTTGCTCACTTCGTTAAATAGATCCACTGTATCTTTTAATATTTCCCTATCTATTCTATTAAGTATTGATTCCGGTAAACCAGCAGCAATAAGATCCACTAAGGTACATGTATCAATCGATCTCCTCATATTCAGTATTAATTTTTCCTTCTTTATAGCATAATCCAACAGTGAACCATCTTTGTATCTAAAGTTTAGCGCATAAGTGACCGAGTTCCATCCCTTATTTGCAAATGATTCACAGAATTTATTTTTCCACGTTGACCATTCCGAATTCATTGTTAGTTTTATAACCATAGATCCATACCAATCCATACAAGATTTATCCATGAATAACCTAAGTATTTCAATTTTATTCTCATCTGATGTCACATCAAAGCGTAAACATTCTCTTTCAAAAATATCAATCCATTGGCTTGCATTCGAATTCCTGCTTGTAAATTTTTCAATCACAAATTTTTCTGCAATATGTCTTAGATTCTGCTGTTTATTTTCCTGTGTTTTTTCCACCAATTTCTCCAATAATTTTTCCAATATACCCGTTTGATGTGTAACATCATATTGTACTTGATTCAATTCTTCTAAAAATTGATCCCCAAACTGTAAATTGTCATCTTCATCCACGTAACATTTCCTCAGTTCTTCCGTCATTGTTATCCAAACCCGTCTAATCTGGTACCTTTTTACTAAACTATTTTTGACCTTATTATATGCAGCTATCTTCATTATCTCCTTGTGATTATTAACTGGTTGTAGCTCTTCTGGTATAGCATACACCCTATTATCAGATGTGGTTATTGACGTTATACAATAGACGCTTGACTTTACATCACTTCCAGGCAATAATGTAAACTCAAATCGAAGTTTTTCCATTTTGAGTTTTTGTATTCATTAAACAAAATTGTCGTTTTATAAGACTATTCGTCTTTTAGTAATTAAATTTGGTAAATTAAACTGTTGCGTTGCTCTGTAACCAAAGTATTTATTTTATTAATTATAATATTTTCAAAACAACAAACTGAATTACAATTCGATTACAATATTTTACAAATTTAACAAAAATCCTACCTGTAACCAAAGAAACGACAATTAAAGTTTTATTGTCCACGAAATCCTTTTTAAAATAAAAAATAATTTTCATTAAGAAAATCAAGTAACAATGAAAATAAATTGATTGACAAATTTCATTGACACAGTTCCTTGTTACAGTAAATAGGCAACATTAAAAAGTATTTTACCTACGCTAACGCTAATACATATTCTTTACATATATATATATATATATATATATATATATATATATATATATATAGATGCAAAAACACTGATACAATTAATATAAGATAGTGGCACAGCGCCATCTAGTGACCGTCTTTGAGCACTAATCATATATGTTATTCCATTCCATTAACCTACCTTTCTGCTCATTTTGAAAGTTAATTAATGTTATAGAATAATTTCACACAGAAATCAATAGTAGACCGTTTATCTAAGCTCTGCACGATGATGGTCAAACGGTCAATCGAATGCAAGATTCATTTTCAATTGATAGTGACAATTACTTACATTACTTTTTTTATCAATATAATTGGCAACAGTGAATTTCATATAGGTATAATCTTAATGAGAGAAAAAATTAAAAAAAATTAATATATAGAGAGGGCATTGGGAAAATCTTCCTACGAAAATATTGATCCTGATCGCCGTAATCAGGATGGCCATGGCGTAGTTAAATAGCCTTACAAAATTGGCGATGGACCGAGTGATTTTGTACCACGTGGTGCTAAATGTCACATTACGGATTCTTTCGTGTTGCCTGATACAGTTGAAAATCTTTGATATTAACACATTTACGTTAGTTTAAGATTATCTATTACTTATAAGAAATATTTCGTCTTGTCATTTGTTTCATGACCATCACTTTATTTTCTTTTTCCAGTCTTTACTACATATTCCATTGAAATAAATATATTACTTCTCATTCTCGATAAATAGTCATTCTATAACACTGACAAGAAAGAAAAAAGAAAGTTGACATATTATCGTCTCTTTCTAGAAGCGGTTGCGAACGAAATGAAGTTCTCCTACGTTATAATTTTTACTTTATTTCTTAATATTTTCGAAATAAAAGAAATAGCTCTTAATATGTAGGTTAATTTACAAAATTTAAATTGACAGTTCGGTCTTTATTAAAATTGTTCTCAAAGTCTTTTCCCTGTGACTCAACTCTCCACTCTCTGTATTTTAATTAGCTGTCCGTTCTTAGTCTTCTTTTTTTTTTACAAATAATTTGGCACCTACAGATCTTCCCCGGTGAATTTGCTAGTGTCAATTATGGAAATATCAATATATAAAACCCAAAATTATTAAAAGTAGCAGTAGCAGACCCCGAATCAATTATCACGCTATGTTAAATCCGTAGAGGGAGAATAGACTCCCTCTACAGTCTATTCTCCCTCTACGGTTAAATCCTTCTTGAATCCGCTATTCTGTCGCTTTCCTTTGTGGTCACATTCTAGTTTCGGTCTGTGGTGTTCTGAGAGTTAACTTTCCTTTGCTTTTACTGTTCTGTGTATTTGTTTATGGTTTGTATTAAAGATGTTGTATTAGTCTGTACCTAATACAATTATCTTTGGTTTGTATAGATGTTTACTGCTGTCATAATTATGTCAACGTTCTTTTTTTTTTTTTTTTTTTTGTAATTTTATGGCCTGGTAGCTAGACCTTTAAGCCAAGTCTTTATTTTATATAGAAAACACTGCATTTCCATTCTACACTTCACTACACTTCACTAAGCATTGCTTTGGCGATTTTGGCATTGCTCTTCTGAGTTGACAGATGTCAAACTTTTCCATATGTGTTCTTTATAAAGTTATAAATTGGTTTAAAGCAGTCCACATTTTTTAATAAGATATTAAGGCGGCGGGAGGGGTCGTTTGTCGAAATAGGAACCTCGTTTTCACTGAGTTCGGTAGCAAGGATTAAACGATCTAAGGAATATGATGGACACGAGAAGATTACATGGGCTATATCACATAATTTGCCGCAATTAATACATTTATTATCTTCAATAATTCCAAGTCTGGCTAAATGTGCAGGAGTCTTAGTATGGCCAAAACGAATTCTATTGATTGTGGTGATAAAGTCACGGCTGGCTCTTGGCAAATGATAATACCAGGGCTTGCATGGTAAGTCTTCTTGAATGTTTCCATACCATTTTCCTTTGGTTTCCTGATCCTTTTTCCAAAATTCTAGCCATAGGTTCTTTACTTCATATTTTATATTTGAGTAACAATCTGTTGCAGGAATATTTAGAGTTAATGAGACATCTAATGAATTAATTCCTTCAAATGCAGCCTTATCAGCGATTTCATTACCTGTTATTCCTCTATGTGAAGGGATCCACATAAAAGAAATTTCCAAGCCTTTTTTCTTACAATTGTAAATAATTTCTCTTATTTTAAAAATTAAATATAAAGTTTTGAAATGAGTTTGAGAGCGTTCTAATGCTTTAATTAAACTTAAGGAGTCAGTTAGAATTAAAAATTTATATTGTTGTTTTACAAATAAAATAATTTTAACTGCTTCTAAAACTGCATAAGCCTCTGCAGTGAATATACTACTATTGTTATTCAGAACAGAGCTTTGAACAAATTTATTCTGAGGGTTATAAACAGCACTCCGAACATGGTTTTTCCCTTTACTGCCATCAGTATACAGTGTGTAGTAGTCTCTGTTTTTATTTAAGAACTCTAGCATATCTAGATTATTACTTATAGTATAATTTATTATTGGGATTTGAAACAACAAACTTTCATAAGAATGAGTATAACATGGCCAAGGAGATATGGCATATATTGATGAGTATTTTTTCCTCATATCCAGTAATATGTGGCTCAATTTAAGGGACTTACCATTGAGAAGATCAACACCTGTTATTTTAGGATCATTGCAGACTGAGTCATAAGGTATTATACTTTTAATTATATTTTGATTATTTGAAGCCAATAACTTAACACTATATCTTTCTGCAAGTAGTAATCTTCTCAATGCCAGGGGCATGATATTTGTTTCCACCTCCATAGCTCTGATGGGAGTTGAGCACATAGCTCCTGAGATGATCCTCAAAGCCTTGTTCTGAATAATATCTAATCTATGCACATACTTACTCTCTAAATAAGATAAACAACTATAATCAAAATGGCTTCTAACTATTGCTTTGTACAAGGTCGAAAGAATCTTGGGATCTGCACCCCAAGATACTCCTGCTAAATATCTCAAAATGTTTAGTCCTTTAATAGAGTTTTGAGAGATGTACTTAATGTGCTTCTCAAAAGATAAATTATTTTCGATAATTATACCTAAAAATTTGTGATGATTCACTTGAGGAATCACTTCTCTATTAAATATAATATGATTATTTGAAGAGTCTTTACTAAAAATCATAGCACTACTTTTGACTGGATTAATTTGTAAAGACAGATTATTATGATAATACGAGTGTAGTTCAACAAGAGCATGGTTAATTCTTATGATTGCAGTATCTACACTATTATTTACAGAATATAATACAAGGTCATCAGCAAACTGTAAAATATTTACAAATTCTGTATTTATGTAATTACAAATCTCACTGGTATATAAATTGTATAGCAACGGAGACAAAATTGCCTCTTGCATGGTACCTTTAGATACATGTCTTGGACCATGTAAAATGTTATTATGTTTTACATAAAGTGTGCGGTTAGTTAAAAACTCATGCACCCACTTTGCAAGTAAACCTGGAATACCCAGACCGGTTAAGACCTTAACTAATATTCCAGGATGCACATTATCAAATGCTCCTTTTATGTCCAGAAAAACACACACAGCACTAGATTTACTATTTTTTGCATATTTCAGATCAGATAAAAGGGATAAGAAACTGTCTGCACAACTTCTGCCACGTCTGAATCCATATTGAACATGTGGAATGATTCCTTCAGATTCAATAAACCAGTCAAGACGACATTTAATCATATTTTCAAAAATTTTTCCTATGCACGAAGATAGGGAAATAGGACGATAAGAGTCAGCACTATCTGTTGGTTTATCTGGCTTAAGGACTGGAATCACACACTGAGTTTTCCAAGACTGAGGGATTAGTTGTTTTGACCACAATGCATTAAATATATCCAATAAAATATCTTTTACTGATGAATCTAATTTTTTTATCAGTGAATAGGGAAAATCGTCTAAACCTGGACTAGTGTTTTTACGTGACTGCAGACTTAACAGAAATTCATTTTTTGAAAAAGGTTCTAACAGAAACTTAGATTTCTCACTGTTGTTATTAAGGTTATAGTACATATTCAGGTTATATAAATTATTTGAATTGTCTTCTGACAATTTATCTAAAAAAGAAGCTATAAATTCATCACTGTATGATTTGTTTTTATTCTTATTTATACCTTTAAACCTTTTAATGTAGTTCCAAATTATATTAATTGGAGTAGTTCTATCAAAACTTTCGGAAAGCTTTCGCCAACTATTTTTTTTCACCTCTGCAATAGTTCGTTTTTTTATAGCATCCTTCTTTTTATACTTAATATAATTTTCCATAGTTGGATTAGCTCGATAAAACTTTAAAGCCTTATAAGAATTGATGACACTCTTTTCGCATTCCTCATTCCACCAGGGAGCTGGAGGTTTACTAATAAAATCTGTATTCCTAGTAAATCTAGGGATACACTCCTGCTTAAGTAAATTTAAACGAAAACAAAAATGATCATAAGAATCCAGAGGACACTCACTATCCACAGTGAAGTCATTAAATAAAATAGATGACAGTTGGTTATATTTTTCCCAATTTGCTTTACTATATAAGAATTTATCGATGGGTAGGTTTACTTGATATCTATCAACTGAAAGGCTAATTTCAGTTATAGTAGGAAAATGATAACTTCCCATATTATCATTATGTACTGACCACTCACATCGAGGGGCAATCCGAGAACTGATTAAACTTACATCTATAGCTGAAGGGTTACGATTAGGATAATTAAGCGTTGTAAAGCTACCATCATTTAACCCTTAATAAGGCAAGGGGATATTATTTCCCACCTAAACCTTTTTTAGAAAAAAGAAATTTTTTGCGCGACGTACGGCTTTTACAATGAACGCATCCATACAGTGCATTATCTTGGTATTTTTTTTTATGAATTGCTGGTAACACTAGTCGAAATGTTGTCACATGTCACTACATGTCAATGTCAAAGTGAACTCAAGTGGAGGAAACGAGCAGAAATATTAAAATTTGGTGGTTGTAGTGAAAAAAAAGCGAATTTTGATTCCAAAAAATCCTGTAAGTAAATTGTGATCTATGTTTCACGTAAAGTGACTAGCCTAGCTCTGTGTTATGTTAAATTCATGTGTATTTGATGATCGATGTCCACAAAATTGTTCAATTATAAAGTGGGAAAATATTTCCCCTTGCCCGATTGCGATCTACTCTAACGGTCTTATTAATAAAAACAACCTATTCCGAAGATACTCCGAGCTTACACTAGGATTAGTTACTCTCGGAGTAACCTTGTATTAGCGCTGTTATAAGATTCTTATTAATAAACATGGAGTAGTCTAGGATTAACTATTCTTTATTTACATCTTTAAACGAACGAATAACATGAACTATGAATGAACCCAATCTGACAAATGCAAACGCTTCTTGCGGTGTAACGTTCGAGTTATCTGTTGGCTACGATAAAAGCATCCTTATTGTTTAGGAAATATGGAACTCTTTTAAAAATTACTTTTTTTTATATATTTTCCAATGGAATAGATAACTTTGGCTTGTCATTGTCATTTGTCACCGACCACCGTGTCCGAGAAATTATATTTTTGTGTTGAAAGTTACAATTTTTAAGTTGGAATAATTAAATAAACGTATTCGCTCAATTATTGCAAAAATGAACAAACAAGAGTACCAACCAGATACTAAAAAACGTATTCGCTCAATTAATTGGGACGAAACAGAAAAAGTAAGTACCATGTTTTAGAACAAAAGATTAAATTCAATTGCATTGTTAATTCCTTGTATTTGCGTTTTTATTTATAATTACTTTAAACACATTGTTGATTTTCTTTTTCAGCAATTGCTGCGCAACACATTGGTTGACTATGCTAAAATAATAGAAAACAAATCTTTAAATACTAATGCCAACAAAGAGAAAACGAAAGCATGGGAAGAAGTTTACAAAAAGTAAGTCTATACAAAAGGTATTTTAAAAAAATACATTCTTTGATAGATTCCTAATACATATTTGTTGTTTTTTTTTAATGGTGCAGATGACAAAACTTGCAGGCCTATAGCGATCATAAATTTATACATTTGTTTTTAGGTTTAATGAATTAAATTGCCGTCACCGTCCTCTAAGCAATATACAAATTCAGTGGAAAACAATGAAAATAAATGCTCGTAAAACTCATAGCAATTTTAAAAAAGAAGCCACAAAAACGGGAGGTGGACCGCCACCACCCTCTCTTGATGATGATGTGGTTGAAATGAAAGATTTATTAAATCCTGCAGAATTGCTAATAGATCATAATATATATGATTCGGATGGACATGTAAGTGAACTTTATTATGTTAGATACTAGCGACCCGCCCCCGGCTTCACCCAGCGTGCAATTTTTATATATTAGAACATTCCCCGGTTATTCCTCTTTCCATTAGTAAAAACCGATTTAAAATCGGTCTACCCGTTCATGTGTGATGCCGTGATCAAGGGAAATAGGGATTCATTTTTATATATTAAGATTAACATTATATTCATCCATATTAAGATTTGGGTTTTAGATAAAATAAGGAAATGTTTTAATGTGAAAGATGGCATAGTTGTGACGATTTCATATAAAATTTTATTTTTTTACAGAATACAATACAGGAAATAATAATACATGACACAAATACTGACGTCATGTCACAGGTTAGTAAAATGCTGTTTGGTCAGTTTGCTTTTTTTATATAGATAATCTAAAAATAATATGAAGAATGATATTAATAGCTTATTTCATTGTCTCCAGGATTCTGACATTATGGTCATAGAACCAATTAAAGATATGGATGTGGCACTCTCACCACAAATACAGCCACAACCCAGTACATCATTTGATGTTAAAAATTTGCACCAATCAACAGTGAGTATTTTAATACTAAAATAAGTCTAATAAATATATCTTTCCAATTCTATTCAAGGGTGTTTTGATTTTCTTTTTTGTAATATTTCTTACAGCAGTCAATGTCTCATACAACAATTTTAAATACTCCAAGGAGGGAAATAAATGAAAACCAAATGAAAGCAAGAAAGTTAAAGGGATGTAAAACAAAATGTGTTCCCAACATTTCAAAGGTAAACACTCTTCAATTATACCTGTAACTTTGTTGAGGTAATACTATCAAACCAATTAAACATTTGTTTAAATGTAGTCTACATTTTGTTCAGATTTTTTTGTGTGGAATAAATATGTTAAAGAAAAGTCTTGTTTGTTTAGAATTATTTAAGGGTTTTGCTAGTTTTCTTACTATATAAGTAATCGTTCTTTGTGGGAAACTGTGTTTTATCAAAATATTCGTATACAATTATAAAAACTATGTAATAATATGGTTTTAATTACAATTTTTAGGACCATGACTACATCAATAGTATGTTGCATCATTCTAAGTTTCTAAAGGATGATGAACATAAACGACGGATGCAGATGCTAGAAGAAGAACACGAAATCAAAATGCAAATACATAAAGAAAAACTGAAGTGTATACAAATAGAAAGAGAAAGTTTAGAAATGAAAAAAGAACATGACAGGAAGCTAATGGCTTTAGAGATGGAGAATAAGCTCCATACATAAACCTTTTAATTAATACCTTTTAATTGATTTTACTCTTATTTGATGAAACCTTTTTACTGGTTTACATATTTGTATAATTTATTATAATTAAGAGATATGGGTGGTGGATAAGATAATAAATAAAGCAAAATAATATAATAAATGTTTTATTAAAAATTTTCTTCAATAAATGCAGACCTAGAAGCGTTTCCTCGCAAGTTTATGTCTATAGGTTGTGATACTGGCAACATGTCTACTATGTCATCTTCAATTTCTTCTTCATCTAGCAAGTCTTGTTT
This sequence comes from Bembecia ichneumoniformis, assembly GCA_910589475.2. Lineage (NCBI taxonomy): Eukaryota > Metazoa > Arthropoda > Insecta > Lepidoptera > Sesiidae > Bembecia > Bembecia ichneumoniformis. Next base: position 18,768,878 of record OU342532.1, read on the forward strand.
GTGCATTCCAATATTATGGAGTATTGCGATGGCAATTATAAATAATTTTGTGTTTTCCAAGCTTGTGGTAAAGCCTCGAAGCATACATCGAAACCTTTGCTTCAATACACCAAAGCACCGCTCCACTGTGTTACGGGTTTTTATGTGAGCCCGGTTGTAATTTTCTTCCCTTTCATTGTTAGGGTTCAAGACAGGAGTAAATAAATAAGGAGTGCACGCATATCCTGAGTCTCCTAGTAACCTGCCTTTGAACTCTGATTGCTCAAACCTTCTTTTTATTCGGCTCTCATTAAATATTCTTGAGTCGTGTGTACTACCTCGCCAATGTGCCACTACATCCATGATTTCCAGCCTAGTATTACATATAACCTAGAACAGAGTAGACAAATATAGTTATTTTGTTATGAGAGGGAAACAAAAAATATTGTTTATTTTTTTGCACAAACAATATATAACACCTCAGCCTCACTTAAAATTAAAATTACTTTAATTACACAAAGAATTAAGAGTAATATAGGCAACATTAACAAAATAATATTTAGTACACCCACATTATTAAGAGATCTACGAATTGAAAAATTTGTATGATGTTAATTTGAGTGTGGTATATAAAAATATTGCTAGGGATTGATGCCCATGATTTAAATGAACATAAAATAAAAGAGGCATCATTATTAAAGTGGAGTTAAGAAATGACATTCCTTTGTCCATGTGCAATGCATTGTTTGGTAGTTATGTATAAAATATACAAAATAATTGTTTATAAAATTTACTTACTTGAACGTTTATTGAACTGAATCCTTTCCGGTTTATATAATATTGTCCAATATCTCCACTCACTTTTGGGATTCGAATATGAGTGCAATCTATAGCTCCAATTACTTGTCTAAATCCACATATTGAATAGAATTCTGCAATGGCATTATTTTGTTCAATGTCACTTTGAGGCATTTTAATCCAAGTAGTTCTTTTTGCAACTAAAGCTAAAGCGACCTGCTTACATATAAGAGACACTGTGGGCTAACTCATTCCTAATATATCTCCAGCATCATCTTGAACCTGTCGAAAAACGCATACCAATATTGTTAATGTAGGTAAATGAATTTTAACAAAACTTTATTAATAGATAGATCTTAAGCACTGTATATATACCTCGCCCCGAGCCCAAGTTCTTATTGCAGCCAGAACTTTAAGTTGAGGAGGTATGTGTCCATCTCTTGCATCAACAGCTAAATCATTTTTTACCATGTCAATTATGAAAACGGCAGTTGAGCGGTGAAATCTGTATTTGGATCTAAATTCACATTCAGACAATTCAAATGGGTTATTTCGGATTTTGTAAAATTTAACACGCCTAGGGAGTCTCTCTACTGGCGGGTTTGCGATCTCTTCGATTTCTTGCAATAGCCTCAAATCAGCGACATAATAATCTCGATCCATAACTTTTGGTTTGTATATATAATATTACAAAAATAATATAACTATGTGATAATAATGGGATCACTTAGAAATGAAAACAAAAAAATGTTCACTGTCAAAATAAATATGTCAAGTGAGAGCGACAACGAAAGTGAGGTTATTCTATTACTACTCCACGGCTAAACTAGGTCCCACCCAAGTTTAAATTTACACCAAGATTAAGGTGGGTGTAAGGCTGGTGTAAGTTAATCTGGTCTTATTCCCTGTTTATTAATATGGAAATATGTTACTACTAGCTTATACCTCGGAGTAAAGTTATTCCGACACTATTCCACGTTTATTAATAAGGCTGTAATTGTATACATGTATTGCAATACAAAAGTTTGTCTGTCTGAAAATAAAAACATTTCATTTTCCCGCTCGCATTTCTCTTCACTGAATTCTTCCATTTTGTATGTGCTTTCTTCTTTTTTTCTATTCATGTAATTTTTTCATATTTTGTACCTATTTATTTATTTTTCATATCCATTTCTAGGATTCAAACATCATGAAAAGAAACAAAATTACAAACAATCCAGAAAAGAAGAGACCTAAGATTTTGAATAAACGGGAATTAGAGTACATTGCCAACAACCTGTCAGATTTATCGGATCTTGACTCAGATGATGATGCCTATTACCTGACAGGCCCTATAAGTAGCCCAGCAGATAACCCAGATGCAACTGAAGATTATATAATTGAAACAAGACTGGCAGAACTTGCAGGTGATAATGACATTTTAGAAGAAGAAACAGAAGATCAAGAAACATACACGGTTGAATCTCCAAGAAATATCTTAGAAACCAACAGGCCAATATGTTGTGAAGGTGTGATAGCAGACCAACCATCTAATGATCCACTAATACAGGCAATAAATGAAAATATAGATCCCATATATATAGATCCCACTGAAAGAGAAATTGAAATACAGCAATGTTTAGATGATATCTATGCAGATTCCTCTAACAATCATCTTGTCCAGACTAATGATACAAGTGCAGAAACTTATGGTGATACTGGTGCTGAAACAGAAACTCGAAGACTGGAACAACGCTCAAGGTCAAGCAGAACCATCAATGTAAGAGCAAGACCACCACGAAAGTGGAAATTTGTAAGAAATACACACAGAGTTCCAGAATTTACTAATCCAATACAACCACAATCAGAATATAGTCACAAAACTCGGCCTATAGATATTTTTGAAAAAATGTTTCCTGAATATTTAGTACAAATTTTAGTTGAACAAACCAACAGATATGCAAGTCAGCAAAACAGTCGTCATTATACACTAGTATCAACAGAAGAAATTAGGGCATACCTCGGAATTTTAATTATGATGGGCCTAAACCCATTACCAGATATGGAACTGTATTGGTCTGACGACCCTTTCTATAATAATCTGGAAATTTCACAGATTATGCCCATCAAAAGATTCAAAAAAATTACTGAAAATTTGCATATAAATGATAATGATCATGAACCAAAGAAGGACTCACCAGAATATGACAGATTGTACAAGTTGAGACCTATGATAACTGAACTTAATAAAGTGTACAAACATGAAACTGCTAATTCTAGTAAACAATCAATAGACGAATGTATGGTGAAATTTAAAGGAAGATCTAGCTTAAAACAATATATGCCAAAAAAGCCAATTAAACGTGGATTCAAGGTCTGGGCTCGATGCGATTCGAAAACTGGTTATTTATATGACTTCGAAATTTATTCAGGAAAAGGAACTAATATTGAAGACGAAGGACTAGGTTACAATGTGGTAATGAAACTTTCTACAGACCTCCCTGAAAATACATTGTTAGCATTTGATAACTATTTTACAGGATGCAATCTGATGGATGACCTGTATGAAAGAAAAATTTTTGCTGTTGGCACAGTGAACCCAAAAAGAAAAGATCTTCCTGATTTTATGAAAACAGTTCAACCAAAAAATATGAGACTACAAAAAAATGAATTTGCGACACTTACTGCTGAGCCCATTACAGCGATTAAATGGTTCGATACAAAGGATGTCCGAATACTTACAACGGCTTCCTCTCCAACCGACACAATACTTGTAAAAAGAACTCAGAAGGATGGGACAAGGAAAGAAGTCTTATGCCCAAAAGCCATAGCTTCTTACACGCTCACAATGGGCGGCGTTGATCATTTTGATCATTTTAGATCATCATATCCTATTAACCGCAAATGTAGGAAGTTTTGGATGAGGTTATTTTTCTTTATGTTTGATGCGTCTATAATTAATAGCTACATCACGTACAATACTGTACATATTGTAAAAACGCATTCTCATAGAGATTTTCGATTGAGATTGGCTCGTGAGCTGATTTCAAACTACACGAACAAAAAAAATCGGCCTGTCGTGTTCAGAAATAAAAAAGGCTCGAATTTTGGCGTACCAGACGAAATCCGTCTCCTAAATGTTGGGGTTCATCTCCCTGAAGAAGGCAACACCTACAAAAGATGTCGTTTCTGCAGTACCAAAAAGAAAGAAAAGAGAAGCAATATACTGTGCTCTACCTGTCAAGTTGCACTTTGTGCAAAGAAATGTTTCAAATCCTTCCATCAGGCTTCAACTGAAGCCTGATGGAAGGATCAGGATCAGGCTAGTCTTATAAATATTGTAATATAAGAATAATTGATTAATAATAAATAATAATAATAGTAATTGATTTTCACTTTGCACCTACTATGAATCTGAGATTACATATGTAATCAATAATATAGTGCAAATAAAAATGTAACATTCAAATAGTTAAATTATATAATAAAAATAAATAAAACCATGAAAGTCATGGGCAAGAACTAGTATCTAAAGTATTTAAAAAGTAAATGAAATTGACGTAAACTTAAACAGGCAAGGGGAATTATTTTCCCACTTTGCAAATGCGACTACATACATAATCGGGCAAAGGGAAATTATTTCCCATCACAAAAACCTGCACTTCCCACAGTCTATTCCACATTTAATGTGTTTTTTTGGAATCTGTGGTATCAACTTACCCTATATTCACCTTAAATTTTCAGCTAACTTTCACACAGGCTCGTACCTTATTAAGGGTTAATATACATAAATCACACTCGTCAATAATTTCAAATAGTTGTTGGCCTCGAGCCTTAGTGGAAATGCAGCCAAAAGCTATGTGGTGAGCATTAAAATCTCCTGCTATGAAGATGGGTTTAGGTAGGTCATTTATTATTTTCTTCAACTTATTCATAGACTGATTACCAGTTGGAGGACAATAAACACATAAAATAGATAAGGTACCACTATCAACGGAAATAGATAAAGCAATTGTTTGAACATCCTCATAAAAAATGGTTGTTAGTAACTTGAACTTTAAGAATGATTTTATAAGAATAGCTACACCGCCATGATCATTTTTTGCGTTTTTGAAAAATATATTATAACCAGGAATATGGAAATTCTGATTATTTTTAAGCCATGTTTCATTTAATAAACAGATATCAATGTTATTTTCTGTCAGGAATTTAATAAGTAAAGGTTTTTTGTTTTTAACACTTTGAATGTTATGAAGAGCAATTCTTAACTGAGAAATATGAGAGAAACTGGGATCCATTTATGATAAATTTTTAAAAAGGATATCTTTGATTGTTGTAGTAGTAATAGGAGAGTCATCAACCTTATTAGCCAATTCAACTAATGTACAAACAATAGCCTTAGTAAGGTCATTATTGTCTAGTAACAGTGCTTTTATATCAGCAAAAGAAGTAACTTTCGTTGGGATGAGCGTCTTATTTTCATTTAAAGATTTATTAACATTAGAGTTCTCCTTTTGAACTACTGGTTGCGAAGATTTTAATTCAGGAAAGTCTTTTATAATTTGAGTATTTACAACAGAAGAATAAGTGATTTTGCTCTTTTTTTCTATAATTTTTTTCATTTTAATGGGACAAGTTCTTGCAATAGCCATATGAGGCCCTCCGCAGTTAACGCAACATAATTCATTAGGTTTTTCACATTCTTTGTAGTGATGGTCACCAGCACAACAGCTACAGCGCTGTTTGCCACTGCAGATCTTGGCTGAGTGATTGAATTTAAAACACCTATAACACTGCTGCAGAGGAGGAATGTAATCGAAAATTCTGTATGAAAACAAGTCATATTGAACATTGTTGGGTAATGTATTAGAGAGAAATGTAATGCTTACAGTTTGTAAGGGCACACGCTCCTGACCTACTTTTTTTGTAAAGCGTCTGACCGAAATTATTTCGTAGATTGACGTCAACTTTGTGTATAATTCCTTGTTAGAAATATTTGTAGGAACAAATCTAATGATTCCCGTTTTTTCAATGTGAGCAGCTGGGATAAATGCTCGCATGGAATTTTTTTCTAAAAAGTTTGTATTGTTAATGAAGTTATTGGCCGTGTTGAATTGCTTGAATATCACCACAATCTTATTTGCGTTTATCCTCCGAATCGACACTACACCTTTGATTCCATTAGAAAATATATGGTTCAGATATATTGGACTTTTGTTGCCCAATCTCTCGTTTGCAGTTGATTCAACAAACACTTTGAACTCAGTAGATAGCGCGTTTTCAGGATATAATCTTTTGTAGTCAGGTTTATTATAAGGTAAAAAACTACTGTCCTCATCCCCGCCGCCTTTTTCATGGGGTATCACTTTGTCTTTGTTCGATATTCTAGGTCTTTTATTATTATTGTGGGCCGGGGGATTTTCACCCCCGCCCTCATTATCTATCATTTTAATACACCTCCCTAAATATTAACTATTTACACTCACAAATTGCAATATAAAAAAAAGTTTGAAGAATTTGAGAAAATTAACAGATTAAAATTAAAAAATTCCCGCCCTCTCAGTTCAGATTCCCGCCAAAATCATGTCAACGTTCTATATACGTCAATCAATGATGCGACTCGAGTCACTCGGGTTAATCTATTACGTCACTCGAGTTACAGCAATGCAACTGAAGTTAAAATTTATCACACTCAGTTGTTGTAAGTTTCGGTTATATTACTGAAATTAAAGCACTTTATTTATATAAAGTGCTTTAATTTCATATTCCAAGTTTCAACCATGAAGCAAATTGTAAGTTTGTTAAATTAGTTTCTAACCTCAACCTCATCTCATATTCATTTAATCCAAAAATAAAGACTACCTACTACTATAATATACAAATACACAAATTAACCTTGAACTTGCCTTGAACCACAGCTTGAACACTGTGTGTGACTTTTTGGCCGTCGTGACATAGACTACTAACTACTTAGATGCTGTCATAGTGTGGTGACATCTATATTGCGCTCAACGAATCTACTCGTTACACCGAGTTGACTCGGTAACTCGAGTGGAAGCGGAACACAAGCGGACTCGAGTCACACTTATTTTTATTCGAGTAGCGAGTCAGACAAACTCACTCGAGTCACATCACTAACGTCAACTTCATTGAAATATAAATAGATTTAGATACATCATACATAACAAAAATAAACAAATTACCGGTTTGTTTAAAGTAATTTAAATAATTATTTTGAAGCCTAAAATTTTATTTTATAAACACTCAGTGGCACCCTAGTAGATATAGGTACCTACGTTTTATATGTGCATATTTTTATTATTTATATAATTATCTTCTAGACATACTTCCAGTCCAGCACATAAAAGAGCGCTATACAATCGAATCCCTTTATTTGTCGGGACCTTCACCTATTCACCTACCTATGTTTGTTTCAGCAAAGAAAGAAAGTAAGAAAAAATCATCGCCAATCAATGAAATAAATAGAATGTTTTTTGGCAACTTGTAACTGAATTGCAACGATCTAGCCAGGATGAGCGACGATGATGATGAACTGCCTCCTGTGTCAGTGGTGTATCGTGCCTCCGCACAGGTGACTTAAGTTTTAAAAGAACATAATACAAAAGTGCTCGGAGATGTTGTTTCTGATATTTAAATGTTTGTTTTTACTATACTTACATGCCTTTCCGGTACCTAGACAGGCAATGAGATATAATTTATCCACTTTTTATTAGGATTTTCAACAAGGTATTAGAGTAATGTTTATTTATTTATTTATTTATTTCAGCAATAAGTAAGCACACTTGATAACATTAGCAGTGTGCATGTGCAAGCCTATTAAAGCTGAATCATCATTTCAAATTGGCATACAAACTTATATAAATCCAAACAAAAACAATTACCTATAAATTATAATAGGCCATGTTACACAATCTCAATAGCCAATATACAATAAAAATAACCAAAGTCAAACAATAATAAAAAACTTAAAAACAACAGAGTCAAAATTAAATTTCCTTACAAGAAATGTCAAATGTCAAAAGATTCTACCGATCAAAAACAACCCAGTAAACAATTATGTGTGTGAAGAAATGGCAGCAAAAATCTTCTTGTGATCATTGAAATGATAGAATTGAATGTCCAGGTTTGTGCTATAAACGGTGCAATCACATTCTCAAAAGCACACTGCATTGGTTGTTTGCGGATATATCACTTAGAGAGCATCACTCACTTTGTATCTCCATTCCAATGTTTGGCTAAGTGAATGTGGCACTACTATGGACAAACTACATCTGCTTGCTTCTATTTTTAAATATACAATTGTACAAAAGCTGAACTGGCTCACTTGGCTCCATATTAAAATAAATCCCTACCCTTACCTCCGCAGAGTTTTAAAATGCCAAGTGCAGACGTGATAGCATCGGAGAGGGCTCGAGAGCAGGAGTGCCAGAGAGAACTCCACTTGCTGCACCAGGATCTCGGAGACGAAGATGTCACTTCAACCGATGATACTACTGGGATAGAGGTAATAAGGAGGAGTGTTTACTGATTTCATATATGCGTACATTTCAGCGGTGGTGATTGTTTATTGGACCACAAGACTTGTAACCGCGAAACCTCTGCGGGGCGTTAGGGCTCCGCAGGCGTTCCAACCGTTACTCACCGACTGAAACTCAGGGGCAGACACTACACGAGACCTGTGTTATTCTCGAGGGCGCCAACTACTTGGGGTGAACTTAGACAAAGGAAAGCCAAGACTTCAACCACACAACACTATATTTACTAAAATAACTTACAATTAATAAATGAAGATACACACAAAAAATATATATATACAAAGGAGAAACAATTTTGAAAGTAATCTGTCCTGATCTTCCTCGCTGAAGGCGGGGATGCTCTTATACACTCACTTGAAAGACACCAAGTAGCTCACAGACCACGCCGAAGTGATGCCACGTGGCCTGGTGGCGCGGCGAAGGGAGATGTCGAGACACCTCTCGACACGTGGATGTCGTCGCCTCCGACTGCGACGCAGCTATAGTCCAAACCAGGGGTGGCTTGGACTGCAGGAAGGCGAGATCGACCCAGGAGCCGCAGGGTAGATCGCACGCACGTGTGCGGATGGACCGATTCCCTCTTTTATATTAATTTGACGCTTGCCAGACACTTCTACTGTCGACGGTCAATACTTATATGTATCCGCGACCTAACGGCTAAAAAGCCATAAATATATTTATATACGACCGCGTGGTAAGTGGAAACACTAGACGGTTCGTTAAGTCTTAGAGAAATCGTAAAGTCCCTCGAGCTCCTCTTCTTCCAAACGCCGGGTGCCAAGAGACCGCGTGGCCGCTGCCACTGTCCCTCCATAGCTCGGCCGGAAGTCGTGCCACTTCCTATGGCCGACATAAAAATTAACCAATCCCATAGCTTCTTCGTTCGTGCATCGGTCTAATCCTTCCCCGTTGAGCCGACATCGACAGATGTCGCCTCATAATGGTGTGTCGGGCAATCGTGCGCCAGTACACAACGTTTCAAGGTGGTTACACCGTCATGCGGTAGATGGCGGTTATAATCACAATCTATTATAAATTTATTACCAAATAATGTTAATTTCTCTTAATGTGCCAAAAATTTACGTTACACACACCCAAGTTATATAAAAAAAAATTTTCGAAGAAAATTTTTTTTCTTATGCTCGGACACCTGAGTATCCAAGCTCACCCGTAGAAGAAGGAAGGACCGATGCACGCACGAAAGAACGACCTGAAGGGTCCTAATAAGGGATATAAGAAAATCCGAAACACGTTGACCTGAAGGGTCCTAGTGTATCCCCGAAGGATACCACAGTACTATAAAATTATAATTTTCCCGTAAGAAGATTTCTGAGCACATCTCCAACACAACTCTTTCACGCTCAGACATCCTTCGCCTTTGTCTCTCAGGTATATTAAAACACAAAATATTTAAAACATTAATACACAAAAAGTTAAAAATAAATAAACAAAAAAAGCAAACTCTTAGTACAGTAAATTACTAAATTTTAATTATGTCAATTTTGAGCTGAAGTTCACTATGCTGTGACTCAACGTATGCATCTTTCAAAATTTGTAAGACCCATCGAGGGTGTATGCATTATGGGCCGAACCGATTGCCTAAGCATAAATCGAGTTCAATAACTTGACATGGTTGCGTGGCCATATCAAACGTTTCTACACTTATTAAAGTTGTAGAACAACCTACAGAACAACGTCTAAGGAAACTAAGCCTTTACTGAAGTCGTCAAACCGAACATCATCGTTGTTCTCCTAAAACCCGTCGCAACACACTCTTCGTCATGCAAACCTTGCATCCGTCCTTTCAGTCTGCATATCCTAAAGCTTTTAATTTTGTATGAGCAGAGAGACACAGCCGTCGTGACACTGTCGAGAAGCGTTCGGAAAATGCACAGGGTTGACCTGCGCGTGCTAGGAGTCGAAACGACCCAGAAGATCGCATCCACAGTTGATACGACTTCCCTCGCGAAATCTCCCCAATGCCTGAAGCTAAGTCCTGTCTCCGTTGTCACACGTGACGGCATCTTGGAATGTGTCCAGCCAAATATCATGCGCTATGGACTAGGAACTAGTCACTGGAACAAGTCGCCATGGACGTGTGCCAGCCGCTATGACTTCATCTGGACACCAAAGCTCAGTCCAGTCTCCGTGGTGAGACAACAGGACATTGCCTTCGACAGGGTCCACCGACCGTTCTAACTGCTCAAATGGTCCAAAAGGGTGTAAATAAATTTTGACAAAAAAAAATTAAATCTGGAAGTAGATAAGTTAATTAATCCTAAATTTTAATTAATAAATATTTAAAGTACAAGTATATAAATTTGTAAAAAAACTAAATGTTCTGTAAAAATGCTTCTAACAAAACACATCAGACTATAATAACTCTCAAATAAGGATAGATACTCCCTTTAACTTAGAAAATCTTGCAGCAAATTCAAAAAACGAAAATAAACTTTGAAGCATGTACCACGCAAAAAAATGTTTCAAAGGACTGTAAGGAAACTATGTTCCTTACTTTCTAACTACTATGCCACAAGATTACAAAAAAAATATAGTCTGTCTGATGTGTTTCCCTACCAAAGGAAAAAAAAAACCAAGTTTGTACTTATTAACTCAAACTATATTCTGTATCCTAATGTAAAATGACTGGATTGATCTGCTTATGCAGAACACAAACTTACTACATGTTACTCAGTCATCGTACTTCAGGATATCTTTTATATGGAAGTCGCCTAACACTTTGCCATCCATATCTGACAAAGTATAGACTAAAGGTGACAATTTGGCTATGACTATACACTTTTTGAATTTTGGAGCCAATTTCGAAGTGAAGTTCTTTGCCGCGCTCGATAAATAAAACGTCCTCTTATACACAATTTGTCCTACCTTTAACTCAACATGACGCTTTCTAAAATTATAATACCTCTCGTTGCGTAGGTGAGAGCGCTTCAGCTGTTCCTGTACCTTACTAAAAATACTTTCTAACTTCTTTAAGTTCCTACCGCTCTCCTGTGGACAATCAACACGGAACTGCGAGTTAGGGACTGGGTCGCCGGACCTGTAGAGGTCGCCGTCTGCTATGTAATCCCGACCATGTACCAGGAAGTAGGGCGAGAACTTCGTCGTTTCGTTGACCGCTGTATTCAGCGCGCACTGTAGCTCGACTATATTCTCGTCCCACCGCCTATGGTCGTTCTTTACATAGCAGGCGATAGCGCTGACCACGTTCCTAATCGCCCTTTCCGCCTGATTAACCTGCGGGTGATATCTAGGGTTGTAATATATATTAGGCACATTATATTTACCTAACAGCTGTCGGAACTGTGAGCTAACAAACTGAGGACCGTTGTCAATATAAATATACTCGCAAACGCCATGAACTAAAAATACTTGCTTTTCTAAAAATTTGGCCACTGACCGACCTGTTGCACTCCTTAAGGGGTGCAGCATAACATATTTACTAAAGTAATCCGAACAAACTAACAGATATGTATTAAGATTTCTAGACCTAGGGAATGGACCTAATAAGTCAAGCGATATGGCTTGAAAAGGTTTTGTCACGCTCTTTGGACCACCCATAAGACCAGGTCTGCCTGTGGTGACAGGCTTGTGCGTTTTACAGACCTCACATTTGTTAACGTACTTCACCACATCAGAATGCATGGTTGGCCAGAAGTGATGTTCTGACAACCGCTTATGGGTCTTGAAGATACCAAGGTGACCACTTGTCACCTCGTCATGGTACTTGCGTAACAACTCCGCCCTATTCCCCTCTGGTATCACTAGTTTCCAGATCGACCCGGAGGTCACACCATACCTATTCCTAGAATGCCTAAATAGTCTTTCGCCATCTGTCATGTAATTAGGGAACTTCCTAGGATGCCTCTTAACATTTTCTAGCATTCGAATATACCACGCGTCATCTGCTGACGCAATACTAATACTACCAACTTTTATACGTGACAGTGCATCTGGCACAACGTTGTCCTTTCCCTTTCTATGCACTATGTTGAAAGGGAATTGACTAAGTCGCATGCTCCACCTAGCCAAACGTCCGGTGGGGTTCTTCAATTTGTAGAACCAGAGCAACGAAGCATGATCGGTCACAACCGTACAATTCTGACCTTCTACATATGAACGGAATTGCTCCAAGGCATAAAGGACAGCTAATAGTTCACGCTCCGTCGTGCTGTAATTCACCTCATGCTTGTTAAGAGTACGACTGCAATAGGCAACGGGATGTTCTGTGTCGCCATATTTTTGTGTGAGTACAGCACCGACGGCAAACGCGGAAGCATCGGTATGTATGGTGAAAGGTTCATCAAAATTTGGACATTTAAGAATGGGAGCTGACACCAATGCAGCTTTCAAATTGTTAAAGGCTTCTTGCGCCTCATCAGTCCATAGAAACTTGTTGGTTTTGGAAGTTAGACGTGTGAGAGGTCGGCTGATCTTAGAGAAATTGGGAATGAACCTGCGATACCAGCCGGCCATCCCAAGAAATCTTTTAACCTCCTTATGGGAAGTAGGAGAGGGATAATTTACAATCGAGTCTACCTTGCCTGGGTCAGTCCTCAGACCATGCCTGTCCACAAGGTAACCCAGGTACTTCAACTCCTTCCTACAGAAGACCGATTTGCCCATGTTGACAGTAAGGCTCGCGTCCCGTAGCCTTTGAAAGACCTTCTCCAGCAGTTCGAGGTGCTCCTCAAAGGTGCTGGAGATCAAAACCAGATCATCTTGGAACGCGAAGACCTTACCGCCAAATTCGGCACCAAAAAGTCTGTCCATCAACCTCTGCATGGACGCTGATGCACCTACAAGTCCAAAACACATTACGTTAAATTGAAACAGACCCCTACGGGGCACGGTGAAGGCAGTTTTCTCTGCAGAAGACACATCAGAATATGGCAATTGCCAATATGCAGAACTGAGGTCAATTGATGACAAATACCTGGCATCCCTAAGCTGGTCTAAGATGTTAGATATATAGGGTAAGGGATATGCATCCGGCTTAGACACAGCATTTAACTTGCGACAGTCCAAACACAAACGCAAGTCTCCGTTGGACTTTTGCACCATAACCACAGGTGAATTCCAGGCCGATTGTGATGGTGAAACCACACCTAGCTCCAGCATACGGTCTAACTCCTTTTCAAGGGCCTGCTGCTTGGTTGGTGACAACGGATAGTAGCGTTGCTTTATTGGTGGACTATCACCGGTATCTATAGTATGAGTTGCCAAGCTTGTCCTGCCTAAACCTACTTTGTCAGTGTCAACTGCATCAAACTTCTTTATAATAACCTCCAACCTACTCTTTTGTCGAGGACTCAACGAGTCATAGTCCTCCAAACCGTTCCTAGGCGAACTAGAATTGATGTAACTTTCACCAACCGATAGATCTACTGTGGGAAATATTCCCTCATTAAGTCGAAACTGTTGCCAGAAATTTAATCCGAAGGTAATGGGCATCTCTATTTGTGGTACAATATAAAATTTAATTATTTGCACCTCTTCCCTAAACACAATGGGCAGTAACATTATACCACTGCAGGATAGGGGTGACCCATCTGCAGTGTACATAGTCTCTATCTTATCTAATTTATGTGTCTTAATGCCATGCTCACTAAAAATAATATGGGCATTATTTCCCAATATCGAACACAGTGAACCCGAATCCAATAATCCAAAAACATTTAAGTCTAAAACTTTTACACATATGTGGGGCCTCCTATCATTCTTATTTTTAAATAGAACCTCCCCGTCAGGCCTCCTATGACGAGAAAGGTTCTTCCTATCTAGTTTTTTGAACTGGACGAACACTTCGGACAATCAGGCGTCTTCACACCTGGCCTACCACACTTGTGGCACACTATGTCGCGTCTTCGACAATGCTTACTGTTATGTCCCCGCGAACCACACCTAAAACAACTCCTCGGCCTGCTACTGCTAGGCATAGGGCTCTTATCTATGCTGGCCACATCTTTCTTCAGTTCGCAGAGGGGTTGGATATCACGTGACATGGTGCACTTATTTATATCTGGTTCCTGGTGTCTGTCCTGCCTACTCTTAATAACTTCACGTTGCCTACACATCCCCAGAACTTCATTCATAGACTCAAAGGTCTGGGTCTCAAGTATTGCCATATATTCTGGCCTAATATTGTGTCTCAAAACCTCTAACTGATCCTCAAAGCTAGGCTGTATCGTTAGTCGCGCAAACATGGCCTGCATGATCGAAATATAGGAGACCAATGACTCATCCTTACTCATAGTGCGAGATTTAATCTCCTTCAAAAAGTGATAGTCATAGTCCGGAGTGTCGAAAACAAGTTTAAAGGAGTATTTAAATTGATCGAATGTAGCAAAGTTGCGTTTGTTCAACCTAAACCACAACAAAGGAGATTTATTTAATATCTCCGGCAATGAATTTAGTAATTGTTGATCTGAAATTGATCTCGATACTTTTAGCTCTTCTAAACGCTCCAGAAAAGCTCTAACACATGTAGATCCATCAAATTTTAAATTTAAAGAGTTAATGTTAACTTGCCTTTCGGTAACTAACATAGGTACAGTTGCCGTATCAGCAACTGGGACCTTTTGTGGTTTCTCGCATTCGTCACTCTCATCACTGTCGTGTTCGGAGATGCTCAGCAGCCCTATTAAACGCGCGCGCAATTGCGTTAACCGTGTACTTTCATCTTTAATTCGACTAAGACGGTCTAACCAGTAACTAGCCCTAGCGGATATACGTCGGAGGGAAGCGGGGGTACCTGCGGTCGATTTTGCCTCCATTCTCTCAATTGCACTGGTCGCAGTGGACATCTCATTGTCGACATTCACCACGACTTCCTTGGAAACAGGAAAACTCCCTCGCCTCGCCGCCACTAAAGCGTGCTTTAGGTTTCGTCGCATCACTTCGACGGTAGTCTCCTCATCTGAAATTAGGTTGTAGTTCATGAGCTCACTTGCCAGTTCCTCCTTGTTCAGGAAGTTAATATACTTTAAGAGAGGCATATTGTTACAAGTTATAATTTATTACACCACTATGTATTAAAATTTTAATAAAATACGTTTTTACACAACTGAATTTAATTAACTATAATTTACCAATATATGAATGATAGGCTATCTATCTACTAAAAGAAAATTATATATAAAACTACTGATTCAATATTTGGTGTGTGTTGCACCAAAACAATAACTATTTAGACTTAAACTTTATATCACAAAAATCACACTGATTCGAGTTCAAAACTTATTACTAGCACAGCATTAAGATATACTTTTTGCCTGTTAATAGGCTTTATTCTACAATAACAAAAGTGAGGTTGGGTAGTGACAGATAAAATACTATGTTGTAAACAAGTATTAAGCAGCAACACACTTACAAACTATATACTGTGGAGAGGTCATACACAACAATAAATAAACTGTGCTTTATAGGCAACAATTAACAACAAATAAAACTCAAATAAAGACCACTCACCTTGTAAAGTGTGTTGAAAAACTGCTTCTCTAACCTCTAACAAATTGCTAGCTACAAAAAAAACAATTTACAAATTGTTTCACAACAAATGCAATCACAAAACTCATATAATATAATTGAAGCTTAGCAATAAACGGCCACTACCAACAATCCCTCAATTCACTTCATAGTTTTATTTATTTGTACAGTTTAAATACACACAAGCGCTAGTGCTTTTTACGAAAAAAATGTCACATTGGATTGGACACGACACACGTGCGCAGTAGCACAATCACACTAGCGACATCTGTGATCGAGTTTGTATAACTCGCTTAAAAAGATTAACAAATTTAGAAAAGACGGTAGTGTGTGCGATTGAAAAATGTTGAGAGCTGGTATTAATTGGGGGGTAGGAAATTTATAGGTAGGGTATTTGGGTATGAGCTTAATGGGAACACATGGGAATAAGGATGGGATATGGACACTGATGTCCCTAGTCTACTCAACTTAGACTAGGGAGTGGTATTTCATCAGGCGAACGTTGTCCTGGAAAAAAAAGTTAAGTTCTACCACGGAATTTAATTAATACCAGCGGCGTACTGTGGCATAAATTCCTCGTCTAAGCCTCCCAAGTAGTAAATTTATTTGTAGTGTCTAGTCCGGCTGCCAGTCCTATAGACACTCGTAACGACAGACGCTCTGCCTCACTTGCTATGCGTCGTCACTCGTGATCGAGTCCCGAGTTGGTGCGCCACTTTGTAACCGCGAAACCTCTGCGGGGCGTTAGGGCTCCGCAGGCGTTCCAACCGTTACTCACCGACTGAAACTCAGGGGCAGACACTACACGAGACCTGTGTTATTCTCGAGGGCGCCAACTACTTGGGGTGAACTTAGACAAAGGAAAGCCAAGACTTCAACCACACAACACTATATTTACTAAAATAACTTACAATTAATAAATGAAGATACACACAAAAAATATATATATACAAAGGAGAAACAATTTTGAAAGTAATCTGTCCTGATCTTCCTCGCTGAAGGCGGGGATGCTCTTATACACTCACTTGAAAGACACCAAGTAGCTCACAGACCACGCCGAAGTGATGCCACGTGGCCTGGTGGCGCGGCGAAGGGAGATGTCGAGACACCTCTCGACACGTGGATGTCGTCGCCTCCGACTGCGACGCAGCTATAGTCCAAACCAGGGGTGGCTTGGACTGCAGGAAGGCGAGATCGACCCAGGAGCCGCAGGGTAGATCGCACGCACGTGTGCGGATGGACCGATTCCCTCTTTTATATTAATTTGACGCTTGCCAGACACTTCTACTGTCGACGGTCAATACTTATATGTATCCGCGACCTAACGGCTAAAAAGCCATAAATATATTTATATACGACCGCGTGGTAAGTGGAAACACTAGACGGTTCGTTAAGTCTTAGAGAAATCGTAAAGTCCCTCGAGCTCCTCTTCTTCCAAACGCCGGGTGCCAAGAGACCGCGTGGCCGCTGCCACTGTCCCTCCATAGCTCGGCCGGAAGTCGTGCCACTTCCTATGGCCGACATAAAAATTAACCAATCCCATAGCTTCTTCGTTCGTGCATCGGTCTAATCCTTCCCCGTTGAGCCGACATCGACAGATGTCGCCTCATAATGGTGTGTCGGGCAATCGTGCGCCAGTACACAACGTTTCAAGGTGGTTACACCGTCATGCGGTAGATGGCGGTTATAATCACAATCTATTATAAATTTATTACCAAATAATGTTAATTTCTCTTAATGTGCCAAAAATTTACGTTACAGACTGCACAATCAGAATAAAAATTAAGTTTAAGCCAGAATACACAACTCGGTGTGAGTATCATCAACGGCCTATTTATATGGCCCCACTTACAGGGGCACAGGCCTACCTTGAGAACAAGGGCATATGGGCTATATGGTTCCTGGCACAGTGCGGGTTGGTGGACATCGCATGCATCTTAGAATTTCTTCTTTGCATGCATGCACGTAAGCAGGTCCACTCGCGATGTTTTCCTTCACCGTTTGAGAGCAGTCAGTAAATACACTTAAGTTTTTAAAAAAAAAACCCCATTGGTACACGGCATGACCGGAGATCGAACTCGGACCTCTCGACATGATAGGTCGCGTCTTTCCCATTGCCTCACCGACGCTCTATGGTACGAGTACAGACGTGACTATTGATGAGTACACTAGCTGGTGGTCGCGACTTCGTCCGCGTTGAAAAATGAAAATTATAAATTAGTAACATAACGCTTGCGTCTGCATCAAGCGAGTCTCGTCGTTCGCGTCGCGTTGCTGCGAGACCGCTTGAATTTATTTTCTCGCGCGTACTTTTTAATTTACGATCCTCCTTGTATGGTGCACAGAGCTATTGTAATGTGTATTAAATGCGTATTGGTACCTCGCAGACTCAGAGCTACCGGCGCAGCGGCTGGTACTTGATCATTATTTTGTTGTGGAGTTATTTTAATACTATGATATCTCCTAAGATATTCATTAAAATCAAATTATGTCCAAGGCAATTTTGTTCAAAATTAAATACTTGTTATGAATAACGTTTTTATTTGGATAAGGATTAATATCATGTTTCTAAAAACACCTTCGCTAATAATGCATTATTTTAGAACAAATTTGATTACCATAAAAAAAGTTATAGTGAGTCAGCCTTAAAAGATAGACATATGATGTCGAGGACTTTTTTTTAGAACTTTTAAAGGGGAACAATTCCGTCATACATGATTTAACCGTTTACGCAGCGCACGTAACGGAAGCTCTCAAAAGGTACAAATTTTCCCGTTTTTGCAACATTTTTCATTGAAGCTCCGTTCCTGTTGGACGTAACGTGATGTTATATAGCCTATGGACTATCCAACACAAAAAGAATTTTTCAATTTGAACCAGTAGTTCCTGAGATTAGCGCGTTCAACTCTTCAGCTTTATAATATTAGTATTAGATTTCTTGAGTTTGTTTCATTTCCAGAAGTATTTACAGCCGTCAATTTAAATGATTCCTTTAAAGAATTCCATGAAGCCTTTTTTTTATGCTCTTGCTTCCCATCGATTAAAGAAAAGATGAATATTCGTCTAATAAAAACTAAAGCCACGTGTTCATTGAGAAACATTTGTTTATAAACACTATTTCAGAAACCAAATCTACGTATTTGTGAAACATATTCATTTGTTGTAGTAAAGTGTGCTCCCCGCTGGCGGTGGGGAGCAAGCGAGACAGCCCACTTACGCGACAGATGTAGACAAGTTATATAATATTATAAATATGGCGGTAGTATACGGCAGACGGTAGTGGCGGTAGACAAAGGATTACAAAAACAAAATCAAGGAAAATGACTCATGGGAAGATCTTTCGCAGGCTTTGGGAATCGCAGTTTGCGAGAGGTTTCTGTTAGGTACGACGACAGGCAGTGGTGATTCGGATACTATTGAGGTGAGGCGAAGCGCAGGGAGGATGGAGATAAAGAATACGTCCGTGTTGTTGTATGACTTATTTATTACTAACTATATTGTCAAGCTTAATGTGTAAAACTTATATACTTAACACCTATGTACGTATAGTTCATATAGTTATATACTTCACATACTTCACACACTTCACTATAAATAAAACGGATACTATATAATGGTGCTCAATTTATGATTTTCCCTTCAAATTTAGGATGTAAATAAGTGCGATGGGATCGTGGGATGTAAATAATCCCAAATATATAAAAAATATATAAACCCCCAAGTCTGCAGAGGGGTCTGGTAGAGCATGTACAATAAAAAAGATAAATAGCATTGATTATTTAAAATTTCGACTTAGGAATCCGAAGCCTCGCTGGCGGCGGCGGTGTGCGCGCTGAAGGTGCGCCCCTCGAGACCCGCGGCGTCGCCTCCTCCCACCGCCGCCACCCTGCTGGCGGCCATGATGACTTCGCCGGCAGACACCTTCCTCTCCGCCTACCTGCAGGCGCTGAAACGCACACGGTCGGCCGAAGCCCTCGCCGAGCGGACGCTGACCGGTATCGAAGCGGCGCTGTGCGGCGGCCGCGAGTGGGCCACCGCCGAGGTGATGGGATGCGGCGTGTGGCTGTGCGCGGCCGTGGCGTGGGAGAGCCCGCGCGTGCGACTGCCGGCGGCCGCGCGCGCCCTGCATCGTCTGCTGGAGGCGCGAGCCTCCTTCGAGCGAGCGGAGGCGCTCTCGCGCTGCGTGTGCGCCGCGCGATGCCCCGGCGTAGACGCAGTAGCCGAGTGGACCTGGCGCGCGAGGCTGTGCGACGCGCTGCGCCCCGGCGGCGAGGCGTGTCGCCGCGTGGCAACCGCGCTGAGGCGGCGCGCGCTCCAGGAGCTGCTGGGCGCGGAGGCTGCGGACGTGTGGACGGCCGCGGCCGACGGCTGGCGGCACGCCGATGCGCGCACCCGACGGGCCCTCGTGCAGGTGCTGGGACGCGAGCTGGCCGACTGCGAGCCGACGCGACCTATCGACTCGGCCGCCGTGGAGACCGCGCTGGCCACTCTGGCCCGACGCGTGCCTTCCGCGCGACGTCTCGACTTGGAACTCTTCAACGTGCAGGTGACCGCTTCCATGCTGCGGACGCAGTTCCGCGCCACCAACTGACACTCCTCTGTGGACAGCGATTCGAAGAACTTATTTAATAAAAATATTTATTTTACTTTATTTTATTTTATTGACTTTGTGTTGACATAAGTGTTGAACTAACATTTCGAGACTTATATTACTTAAACCTTAAGCCAAAAAAGTAAATAGGTTCTCGCCTATAAAAATAGAGCATACACCAAGAACTTCCTCAAACTTCCTTTAACTAGAAGAAAAAAACGTGCCAACCCAAACCTAACGAAATAGTACATCACTGCAGAGTCCAGGAAGTGAAGGATTGCCGGACGAAGTGGTAAAGATCTGAGTCCGGCAATCCTCATTCCGGTCGAGGCTTTTCTCTATAGTGCTTTTCTCAATAATGTGAGGAAATAATGAAACACGCCCCCGCCTACTACGCCTGTGACAGCGGCGGGCGCGTTCGTGAACACTCGTGAAACTTCGGGTTTCATCGGGCTGAGCAGCGGCCAGGAATGAATTTTCATACAACATTCTTGGCCTAGGACGGGAAAGAAATGCATGAGCCAAGAATTACAAACTTCGTGGCTTGTTTTTAGTACAAGAATGCCTACATTTCCGAGCATGTTTGAGAAAACAACTTTTGCCAGAAAACAATACGCTTATCTGAGCGCTTTAGTATACAATAAAATTAACAATGACCATAATGTTCTAAAATTAAATAAATATGAGTTAAAATCTAAACTAAAGAATCGGCTCCTAGAAATTGACTATGATAAGACGGAGAGTGTTTTAACTTAGTTTAATAAATAATCACACACTAACACGCACACACATCATACATGCACATCTTATATTATATGTCTTATATTAATACATTATAATAATCATTTAGTTAATAACGCGAACATATTGTATTAAAGTGGCACTGCTTTAAATGAAAATCGGCCGCCACAGCGCGGGGCTGCTGATCTCCAAAACACAGGCAATCCTAGCTTGGAGGTCAGGGGATAATCAACTATGTACGCATTTTAAAGCCTAAATATTCCATCTAGCTTTGTTATAAGTTGTAATGTTCTAATGTACATATACTGGCTTAAGAAATAAATTATTATTATACCCAAAAGTAAAATACATTCAACAAAAACGATGAATTTTGCATTGCGAAGAAGCCATCTGGCAAGCACTCCACTCCACAGAAGCTAATATTGACGCTCTAGGTCTAGGGTGTAATAGGTACCATCCGTAATCGTTTTACCTTTTGATAAATAGTCAATAAAAAGTACTGGCGGTGAAGATGGGCCTTTCCAGGACATACTACTTTTAGGGTTCCGTACGTCCGAATAAAAAGACAGAACCCTTATAGGATCACTCGTGTGTCCGTCTGTCCGACCATCCCTTATCTCCGAAACTACTGAATCTAAAATTTTGAAAAAATACCGAAATTAGTTTTCTACTTATAATCATTCAATATTGTGCGGACAGGTAACATCGTACGGAACCCTCTTCACGCGAGTTCAACTCGCACTTGTCCCGTTTTTTCGTTTCCGGATCGAAGCGATGAATCCTCGTTTCGTTCGCTACAAAACGCCGATAAAATTCATCTGCATTACGCTCAATGTACGCTCGGTTTGTAACATATTATCTTAACAAATTTGTGTATGTAACATCTTGCAACAGTCTTAATTACACACAATTATCGTTTGTGTTCGTTTTACCTTAATGCGAGATCTTATTTCTTACTATACAATGATTATATTAGGATCAACTCACACAAGCAGAGTCGAACCGAAGTGACGCGTTACGTTTTTGTCCGTAACGTTTCAAGTAGGTTTTCCGAAACGTTTTTCCGATGTCCGTATACACACACATAGCGCTACTTGAAATCTTATACTTGAAAATCTAACCGAAAATGAAAATTATAATAGGTACTCGTATAGGCATGCGGAACATGCGGGACGCATTTAACGTTTTGCGGGACGGTTTTACTAACTGGGTACTGCAAAGCGGGATTACAACGGTCCCGCAGAATGCGGGTTAAAGATTTTATCGATTACCTATCGATAACCATATTTAAATTTTAAAAAATATATTTGTTATTTTATTTACATTTTTCATTCTGTGCAATTATTTTAAATTGCTAGGTCAACAACACATAAACTCAAACAAAATAAAAAACAACTTTATTTCGTAAAACATTGGTATCATCAGAAAATCGTCGAGCACGTCTGTAAAGTCGGAAAAATTAAAAAAAAATTAGCTCAAAATTTAGTGATAATTGGGTGCTAATTTAATTCCAAACAATTAAAAAAGTGCTCTTATTATGTTTGAGCTAGGCGTTGATTCTACTTGCGGTATTTAGTTTTGGAGAGGAGACTTCTTGAACTATTAATTTTTGTAATAAAAAACGATATACAGGGTGGTAATTTGAGATGGGTCAGTAAGGGCAGCTACCTAAACCATTATAGCTAGAACAAAACACTCTTAGGAGACTATCCATAATTTTAATAGTTATTCCCATCAGCATTCAAAGATTTTGGAAAAATGGTACAGTCAGCGAGAAAAAGGACCATTTTCACGTTTTGTTTTTATAACGCCAATCGATTCTGTTACTTATAAGGATCAATTGACCCTACTGGACCACCTGAGGTTAGAGTACTAGAAACGTCAAAAATCTCAAAAAACTACTTCCATACATTTCTTACAGAATGAGATTGAAAAATAAGTTCAAATATTTTTTTTAATTGAAAAAGGCGGCAATCACTACAATTGAAACTGGCCACGCAATATTTATTTTAAATTAATTTAAATTTGGAAGAAAAATATTGTTTTAGAAATTGTCATGTCAGTTGTGCATGTCAGTTAAATTGTAAAAATATTGAAATGAAAATGGCTTCAAATTTAGAGCGCTTAGATTTATTAGAAGCTTATTTTATAAATAATAAAAACATAAAAGCTGCCATGGAATGGTATAGGATTAAATACCCATTACGCATACTGTATAATGTATACTGCATCCATGCATACGTATACTGCATAATGTTGTTGTTTCATGAAAGCTGTAGAGATCTCACCTGCTTTTGTGGGTGACGATCTGGTCCAGCAAGTTCTTGTTTCATGAAAGCTGTAGAGATCTCACCTGCTTTTGTGGGTGACGATCTGGTCCAGCAAGTTGTTGTTTCATGAAAGCTGTAGAGATCTCACCTGCTTTTGTGGGTGACGATCTGGTCCAGCAAGTTGTTGTTTCATGAAAGCTGTAGAGATCTCACCTGCTTTTGTGGGTGACGATCTGGTCCAGCAAGTTGTTGTTTAATGAAAGCTGTAGAGATCTCACCTGCTTTTGTGGGTGACGATCTGGTCCAGCAAGTTGTTGTTTAATGAAAGCTGTAGAGATCTCACCTGCTTTTGTGGGTGACGATCTGGTCCAGCAAGTTGTTGTTTAATGAAACCTGTAGGGATCTCACCTGCTTGTGTGGGCGATGATCTAGTTCAGTGATAGACAGCTGTGGGGATCTCATTTCTTTTAGTAAATGACGGTCTAGACCAGCGTGTACAAGCTGTGATACTCTTGTGGAATCTTAAAACAGATGGGGTTTTTGATTGTAAGGATCATATTAACTCCAGCAACCGACCCTCAACACAGCATGGCCGTGGACCGCGCGTGCTAGGCACTTTCGACCAGCCCTCAACGCAACATGGCGCGTGAGTGCATATGTGTGAAGTTGTATCTAGTTGGTCAGGATAGGACGAGCATAATGAATGTGGTGAGCCAGATAGTTTGTTTTCTTTGTTTGCATATTAACCGAACGTGGATCGAGGCGGAGACGAGAGGCGCACGAGGGCGTGCGCATGTCAGTCTGGCCGTGTCGGCGCTTTTGATTTGCGGGAGTGAACAGCACTGACAACTGTCATTTGTCAACTGGACAGCGGGATCGGAATGTCATTGTCGTTGACTCGGACACAACACCGAGCGCTAGCGCAGAGGCACGTCGGCCGGGGAGTACCTCACGGGAAGGCAATCGGTTGACATCAAGGGACTGGTGCTACGTGTTTGGTGGAGTGTTATCTGATTTGGTGTGATTGGCTGGTGGACAATGCGATCGAGGACTTATTTTGTGCCGATTGTGGCGTTTTGTTTGGAATTGCAGCGCGTGACCTAACGTGATCAAATATGGATCAAATATTCGCGCCTATCTGTGATCAAGTGTGGAGACCAATGATACGAAGAATCCTGGTCGTGTCCTTTCGGGACCGATGATGCCGGGGACTCTAATCGTATCCCGGGTCCCATTATCACTGCCGATGGTGGAACATGGAGGGGTTTTAGGGGGTAGGACCGGCGGGGCGATTCGTTCCGTCGGGTGAGTCCCTCACACCCCCTCGCCGACCGTCCTCGTCGGCGAGGGATAGTGCGGAAATGCATTTCCCCTCCTAAAAAAAAAAAAAAAAAAAAAAAAAGGTTAGGTTAGGTTCACCGGCTTAGTACTACCCTCCGCAGTCGTCCGGAAGAGTGAAGACCCGGCCTTGCCACCCGGCTTAGTAGCTCTTCCGCGACGACAACACGAGGTGGAGCCCGTCTCGGGCTGCCGCGATTGTTGGGGAAATGTCAGGGGGACACCCCTATGGGCCGCCCACCCATAATGTCGTATGAGATGAGCGGCCACACGAGCGGGGGTCGTCCGGGGGATGAAGGTGGAAGCGGCCTCCGACTCCGCGGATGGTTGTGCCGCGGAGAAGAGGTAAGGGGTTGATTCGGTTACGAATCCCCTCGCTGACTGCTCGCTGCGACTGATGAGAGGAATTTGGGTGGCTGTAGCCGTTTCGTTCGGGGGCGGCGGACGCGGGGAGGTCCGCCGCCCGCACAACACCGGGCAGTGTAGGTGTGGTGGCCTGCAGATGTTCCAGCGGGCCACCACAGGAGGAGTTTTTTACACGGCTTGCCGTGTAAAAACAGGGGCGGGTCCGCAAGGACATGGCGGTGCGTGGGGCCCGGGGATAGGGCCTGGCTGTGACTCCGGGTCCCATTATCGCTGCCGATGGTGGAACATGGAGGCGGTTTTAGTGGAGTAGGACCGGCGGGGCGATTCGTTCCGTCGGGTGAGTCCCACACACCCCCTCGTCGATCGTCCCCGTCGACGAGGGATAGTGCGTAAATGCATTTCCCCTCCTTAAAAAAAAAAAAAAAAAAGGTTAGGTTAGGTTAGGTTAGGTTTCCCCCCCTAGGTGGGCCATGACCTTGTCGTGGTGGGGGGGCTTACCCTTGGCAATCCGGGCGGTCGCAGGGGTCGGTGCTTTTTTCCTCACCGGCCTTTGCTCGACCGATCGGATTGGTTTTGGGGACAAAGAAGGCCCACACCGAGGTGGGCTCCGAGCGGGCTCCGTTGAGCGGAGCTCGTGGCGGAGCACTCAGAAGAGGAAGGCAACCCCGACGGTCCGGGGCAGGGCAGTATCCCTCCCCTCTGCTGTTCTGTCAGCTGTCGTCGGGGGACTGAGTTCTGGGGACCTGGGCAACCCGGGGGGCGGACCCAGGCCCCTGCTCAGTCGCCGGAGGTGGCACCGGCCCTTGGTCAAGGAAGAGGTCCAGCCTACGGTCCCCGGGAGTTTCTGAGCTCCTCTGGGTGGTCAGACCGTAGGTAAAAATCAGTGGCTGGCTCCGCAGAGGTGTCCGAAGAGATGGTGGGTCCGTCGCTTTATCGGCGGCGGCGCTGTCTGTTTCGGGCGTCAGAGGAGGACATCTGGCGCCTGGAACTTAACAGATGAGAGGTGTGGTTGGCCTGCAGATGTTCCGCAGGTCACCACAGGAGTTTTTATGCGGCTTGCCGCGATGGAGCAGGGTCCGCAAGGACGTGGCGGTGCGTGGGGCCCGGGGATAAGGCCTCGCTGTGATCCCGGGTCCCATTATCACTGCCGATGGTGGAACATGGAGGGGTTTTAGGGGGTAGGACCGGCGGGGCGATTCGTTCCGTCGGGTGAGTCCCTCACACCCCCTCGCCGACCGTCCTCGTCGGCGAGGGATAGTGCGGAAATGCATTTCCCCTCCTAAAAAAAAAAAAAAAAAAAAAAAAAAAAAAGGTTAGGTTAGGTTTGTGGTGGGGCGCATACGGCGCCTGGGCCTGACGGTGGCCCTCGAAAAGTCCGAAGCAATCTGCTTCCACGGACCTCGCAAGGCGCCACCGCCAGACGCCCACATTATTGTTGGCGGAGTGTCCATCGGCATCGGGTCGACGCTGAAATATCTCGGCGTCGTTCTCGATAGCCGGTGGAACTTCAGGGACCACTTTTCTAAGTTGGTTCCCAAATTGGTCCGGACTTCGCTCGCCCTAACCAGGCTAACGCCCAACCTGGGTGGGCCGAGGAGTGGATGCCGCCGTCTTTACGCCGGCGTGGTGCGATCGATGGCCCTGTACGGGGCACCGATCTGGGTGGACTCCCTGTCTGCACAAAATAAGGTCCTGTTGCGACGCGCGCAGCGGATCGTTGCGATCAGGGTCATCCGAGCGTATCGCACCGTCTCGTGGGAGGCGGCGTGCGTTATTGCTGGAACACCCCCCTGGGAATTGGATGCCGAGGTCCTAGCAGCGGTCTACTACAAGACTGCGGATGCTAGGGCCCGAGGTGTAGCTCCGACCCCAGCGGTGGTGTCGCGCTGGAGAAGAGAGGCCCAAGAAGAGGCTCTGATGACGTGGAGCGTCGAGTTGGCGAGGCCGAATGCGGGTCGCCGCATTTCGGCTGCGGTCGCTCCTGTCCTCAAGGAGTGGGTGAGCAGGCGGACTGGATCGCTCTCCTTCCGGCTTGTGCAGGTGCTTACGGGGCACGGCTGCTTCGGACAGTACCTGTACAACGTCGCGAAGAGGGAGCCAACCACCGCGTGTCACGAGTGCGGGGCAACGATTGATACGGCCCAGCATACTCTGGAAGTTTGCCCAGGTTGGGACCATGAGAGGTCAGCTCTGACGGCAGTCGTCGGCCGGGATTTATCCCTACCCGCTGTCGTCAGAGCAATGCTAGACAGCACACAAAAATGGAACGCCGTCAAGGCCTTCTGTGAGACGGTGCTCAGGAGCAAGGAGGCCAGCGAGCGGACTCGCGAAGTAGACCCCTTGGCTGTTCCCCTGAGACGCCGCAGAGCAGGACAACGGCGCCGCGCCTATACTGCGGCGCAGACTATATAATGACTGCCGGGCGTCAGTAGAGGACAACTGGCGCCCGGTTCACATTAGTGAGGAGTGGCGGCCTACACATATTCCGTAGGCCGCCACCGGAGTTCAGTGCCAAAAGCACCATGCGGTGGGTCCGTAGTGGACACAGCGGTGTACATGGGGTTTGAGGACAAGGTAACCTGTAACCTCGGCCCCATATACCACCGCGGATGTTGGAATATGGAGGGGTTTTAGTGGGTATTCCCGGTGCCTCTCGCCGGGCGAGTCCCACACACCCCCTCGTCGGGATGTCCCCCCGACGAGGGATAGTGCGTAAATGCATTTCCCCTCCTAAAAAAAAAAAAAAAAAAAAAAAAAAAAAAAGGTTAGGTTTGGTTTCCCCCCCTAGGTGGGCCATGACCTTGTCGTGGTGGGGGGGCTTACCCTTGGCAATCCGGGCGGTTGCAGGGGTCGGTGGGGTCACCGGCCTTTGCTCGACCGATCGGATTGGTTTTGGGGACTAAGAAGGCCCACACCGAGGTGGGCTCCGAGCGAGCTCCGCCCAGCGGAGCTTGTGGCGGAGCTGTTATTTGGAGGCTCCAACCTTCTGTTGGAGCTTCACCGGTCATCGCTCGCGCGGGCCGAGAATCCGTACTCGGCCCGCGCGATTGGTGGCCGGTGAGAGAGAGGGCACCCCGGTCCTTGTTCGTCAGACTGAGGTATGGGACTCGGTACTGCGGATGAGGATCGGCAGGTGAGTCGCAGCGGGTGGATTCTCTCGGACGGCTCCGACGCTCAGTGGTAGTCGGGCAACTTACGCGAAGATGGAGCTCATGCGACTGGGAAGGACCAACTGGCATAGTACCGGCAATCGTGGCATGTGGGGGGTGGGGAACACCCGGTGGGTGGGCACCGGCTTAGTACTACCCCCCGCAGTCGTCCGGAAGAGTGAAGACCCGGCCTCGCCACCCGGCCTAGTAGCTCTTCCGCGACGACAACATGAGGTGGAGCCCGTCTCGGGCTGCCGCGATTGTTGTGGAAATGTCAGGGGGACACCCCTATGGGCCGCCCACCCATAATGTCGTATGAGATGAGCGGCCACACGAGCAGGGGTCATTCGGGGGATGAAGGTGGAAGCGGCCTCCGACTCCGCGGATGGTTGTGCCGCGGAGAAGAGGTAAAGGGTTGATTCTATCACGAATCCCCTCGCTGACTGCTCGCTGCGACAGATAAGAGGAATATGGGCGGCTGGTGCCGCTTCGCTCGGGGGCGGTGGACGTGGGGAGGTGCGCCGCCCGCACAACACCGGGCAGTGAAGGAGTGGTGGCCTGCAGATGTTCCAGCGGGTCACCACTGGAGGAGTTTTTGCACGGCTTTCCGTGACGGATGCGGGTCCGCAAGGACATGGCGGTGCGTGGGGCCCGGGGATAAGGCCTCGCTGTGACTCCGGGTCTCACGATCACTGCCGATGGTGGAACATGGAGGCGGTTTTAGTGGAGTAGGACCGGCGGGGCGATTCGTTCCGTCGGGTGAGTCCCACACACCCCCTCGTCGATCGTCCCCGTCGACGAGGGATAGTGCGTAAATGCATTTCCCCTCCTTAAAAAAAAAAAAAAAAAAAAAGGTTAGGTTAGGTTTGTGGTGGGGCGCATACGGCGCCTGGGCCTGACGGTGGCCCTTGAAAAGTCCGAAGCAATCTGCTTCCACGGACCTCGCAAGGCGCCACCGCCAGACGCCCACATTATTGTTGGCGGAGTGTCCATCGGCATCGGGTCGACGCTGAAATATCTCGGCGTCGTTCTCGATAGCCGGTGGAACTTCAGGGACCACTTTTCTAAGTTGGTTCCCAAATTGGTCCGGACTTCGCTCGCCCTAACCAGGCTAACGCCCAACCTGGGTGGGCCGAGGAGTGGATGCCGCCGTCTTTACGCCGGCGTGGTGCGATCGATGGCCCTGTACGGGGCACCGATCTGGGTGGACTCCCTGTCCGCACAAAATAAGGTCCTGTTGCGACGCGCGCAGCGGATCGTTGCGATCAGGGTCATCCGAGCGTATCGCACCGTCTCGTGGGAGGCGGCGTGCGTCATCGCTGGAACACCTCCCTGGGAATTGGATGCCGAGGTCCTAGCAGCGGTCTACTACAAGACTGCGGATGCTAGGTCCCGAGGTGTAGCTCCGACCCCAGCGGTGGTGTCGCGCTGGAGAAGAGAGGCCCAAGAAGAGGCTCTGATGACGTGGAGCGTCGAGTTGGCGAGGCCGAATGTGGGTCACCGCATTCCGGCTGCGGTCGCTCCCGTCCTCAAGGAGTGGGTGAGCAGGCGGACCGGATCGCTCTCCTTCCGGCTTGTGCAGGTGCTTACGGGGCACGGCTGCTTCGGACAGTACCTGTGCAACTTCGCGAAGAGGGAGCCAACCACCGCTTGCCACGAATGCGGGGCAACAATCGACACGGCCCAGCATACTCTGGAAGCTTGCCCAGGTTGGGACCAAGAGAGGTCAGCTCTGACGGCAGTCGTCGGCCGGGATTTATCCCTACCCGCTGTCGTCAGAGCAATGCTAGACAGCATACAAAAATGGAACGCCGTCAAGGCCTTCTGTGAGACGGTACTCAGGAGCAAGGAGGCCAGTGAGCGGGCTCGTGAAGAGGACCCCCTAGCTGATCCCCTGAGACGCCGCAGAGCGGGACAACGGCGCCGGGCCTATGCTACGGCGCAGAATATATAATGATTGCCGGGCGTCAGCAGAGGACAACTGGCGCCCGGTTCACATTGGTGAGGAGTGGCGGCCTACACATATTCCGTAGGCTGCCACCGGAGATCAGTGCGAAAAGCACCACGAGATGGGTCCGTAGTGGACACAGCGGTGTACATGGGGTTTGAGGACAAGGTAATCTGTAACCTCGGCCCCATATACCACCGCGGATGTTGGAATATGGAGGGGTTTTAGTGGGTATTCCCGGTACCTCTCACCGGGCGAGTCCTACACACCCCCTCGTCGGGATGTCCCCCCGACGAGGGATAGTGCGTAAATGCATTTCCCCTCCTAAAAAAAAAAAAAAAAAAAAAGGTTAGGTTAGGTTTCCCCCCCTAGGTGGGCCATGACCTTGTCGTGGTGGGGGGGCTTACCCTTGGCAATCCGGGCGGTCGCAGGGGTCGGTGCTTTTTTTTTTTTCCTCACCGGCCTTTGCTCGACCGATCGGATTGGTTTTGGGGACAAAGAAGGCCCACACCGAGGTGGGCTCCGAGCGGGCTCCGTTGAGCGGAGCTCGTGGCGGAGCACTCAGAAGAGGAAGGCAACCCCGACGGTCCGGGGCAGGGCAGTATCCCTCCCCTCTGCTGTTCTGTCAGCTGTCGTCGGGGGACTGAGTTCTGGGGACCTGGGCAACCCGGGGGGCGGACCCAGGCCCCTGCTCAGTCGCCGGAGGTGGCACCGGCCCTTGGTCAAGGTAGAGGTCCAGCCTACGGTCCCCGGGAGTTTCTGAGCTCCTCTGGGTGGTCAGACCGTAGGTAAAAATCAGTGGCTGGCTCCGCAGAGGTGTCCGAAGAGATGGTGGGTCCGTCGCTTTATCGGCGGCGGCGCTGTCTGTTTCAGGCGTCAGAGGAGGACATCTGGCGCCTGGAACTTAACAGATGAGAGGTGTGGTTGGCCTGCAGATGTTCCGCAGGTCACCACAGGAGTTTTTATGCGGCTTGCCGCGATGGAGCAGGGTCCGCAAGGACGTGGCGGTGCGTGGGGCCCGGGGATAAGGCCTCGCTGTGATCCCGGGTCCCATTATCACTGCCGATGGTGGAACATGGAGGGGTTTTAGGGGGTAGGACCGGCGGGGCGATTCGTTCCGTCGGGTGAGTCCCTCACACCCCCTCGCCGACCGTCCTCGTCGGCGAGGGATAGTGCGGAAATGCATTTCCCCTCCTAAAAAAAAAAAAAAAAAAAAGGTTAGGTTAGGTTTGCCGAGATCGGCGCTTCCAAGGAGCGCGCCTGGCAGGAGCTGCTGGACACCCTCGAGCGTGACCCATGGGGCAGGCCTTACAGGCTTGTCATGAACAAGCTACGCCCCTGGGTCCCCCCGCTAACATCCACGATGGAGGCGGGCGTGCTCGAGAGAGTGGTGGAATCTCTGTTCCCTGCCAGGGTGGCGGAGGATGGTCTTCCCGTACGGGAACGTACGAGGCAGCCGATCTCACCTGAAGAGCCCCCTGAGGTGTCCGAGGGAGAGTTGGACAGGGCGGTTCTTCGTCTCCAGGCGAAGAACACAGCGCCCGGTCCCGACGGCATCCCGGGAAAGGCCTGGGTATTGGCTCTCAAGGAGGGCGGCATGGCTGCGAGATTTCGCGCCCTTCTCACCACTTGTGTGACGAATGGCCACTTTCCTAGCCAGTGGAAGGTAGGCAAGTTGGTCCTCATCCGAAAGTCTGGGCGACCGGTGGACTCCCCATCGGGGTACCGCCCGATAGTGCTGTTGAGTGAGGCCGGAAAACTGTTCGAGCGGGTTATAGCCGCCCGCCTCACTCGGCACCTAGAGGAGACGGGGCCGAACCTGGCTGACGTCCAGTTTGGCTTTCGGCGGGGCAGGTCCACCATGGACGCAATCGCTCGGGTGAGGTCACTTGCGGAGGAGGCGATTGGGAAAGGCGGGTGTGCCTTGGCGGTATCGTTAGACATCTCCAACGCGTTTAACACGCTCCCACATCGTGTCATCTCGGAGGCCATGGGGTTCCACGCCTTCCCGGAGTATCTACGTCGACTTGTCGACGAGTATCTCTCGGGTCGGGCGGTGGTGTACCCCACACGCGTTGGAGTTCGTCGACGGCAGATGTCGTGTGGTGTTCCGCAGGGGTCGGTTCTCGGGCCGCTCCTGTGGAACATTGGATACGACTCGGTGCTGCGAGGCATCAACCTGCGCGGGGTCGACGTCGCGTGTTATGCGGACGACACGCTCGTGATCGCCCGCGGTAGCACGTTTCGTGACGCGACCCTGTTGGCAACCGCCGGAGTCGCACAAGTGGTGGCGCGTATAAGACGTCTGGGGCTGACGGTGGCTCTTGAGAAGTCCGAAGCAATTTGCTTCCATGGACCTCGCAAGGTGCCACCGCCAGACGCCCACATAACTGTGAGCGGAGTGACCATCGGCATCGGGTCGACGTTGAAGTATCTCGGCGTCGTCCTTGATAGCCGGTGGAACTTCAGGGAGCACTTTAAAAGGATGGCTCCCAAATTAATAAGGACTTCGTTTGCCTTGAGTAGGCTTACGCCCAACCTGGGTGGGCCAAAGGGAGGATGCCGCCGTCTCTTCGCAGGCGTGGTGCGCTCGATGGCCCTGTATGGGGCTCCCGTATGGGTTGACTCTTTGTCCGCCCATAATCTGGCCATGCTGCGACGTCCGCAGCGGGTCATGGCGAACAGGGTCATCCGAGCGTATCGCACCACGTCCTGGGAGGCGGCATGCGCTGTTGCTGGGACACTTCCCTGGGAGTTGGATGCCGAGGTCCTTGCAGCGGTCTACTACCAGACTGCCGACGCAAGGGCCCGCGGCGCGAGTCCAACCCCAGAAGAGGTGTCACGGTGGAGGAGGGAGACCAGAGAAGAAGCCATGGAAAGATGGGGAGACATGATGGCGCATCCTAGCGCGGGTCACCGCACCGTTGCAGCAATTGCACCGGTGCTTAAGGAATGGGTGAGCAGGCGGACCGGTTCGCTCTCCTTCCGGCTTGTGCAGGTGCTTACGGGGCATGGTTGCTTCGGACGGTACCTGTGCAACGTCGCGAGGAGGGAGCGAACCACCGCCTGTCACGAATGTGGTGCGCTGGATGACACGGCCGACCATGTGCTAGCGGAGTGCCCAGGTTGGGATCAAGAGAGGACGGCTTTGACGGCAGTCGTGGGACAGGACTTGTCCTTACCCGCTGTCGTCAGAGCGATGATCGGTAGCCCTGACGGCTGGTGTGCCGTCAAGGCCTTTTGCGAGGTGGTCCTGAGTGGCAAAGAAGACAGCGAGCGGTCCCGCGAGGAGGACCCGCAGGCTGAACCACTCAGGCGCCGCAGAGCTGGCCGGCGTGGCCGTGCGTACGCCGCGGCCCACGTAACCTAATGACAACCGGGCGTCAGTTTGAGGACAACTGACGTCCGGACATTTCAATAGTGAGGTGTGACGACCTACAGGTGTTCCAGTAGGTCGCCACTAGTGAGGTAGCGGCAAATCCGCCAGTGAGGAGTCCGGCAGCGGACGTAGCGGTGCGGGGGGACCGTGAGGACAAGGCCCAGCTGTCGCCTCGGTTCCTCCTAACACCGCTGATGTTGGAACACGGAGGGGTTTTAGTGGGTATTCCCGGTGGCTCTCACCGGGCGAGTCCCACACACCCCCTCGTCGGCTGTCCTCGTCGACGAGGGATAGTGCGTAAATGCATTTCCCCTCCTAAAAAAAAAAAAAAAAAAAGGTTAGGTTAGGTTTACCCCCCCTAGGTGGGCCACCCCCCCTAGGTGGGCCATGACCTTGTCGTGGTGGGGGGGCTTACCCTTGGCAATCCGGGCGGTCGCAGGGGTCGGTGCTTTTTTCCTCACCGGCCTTTGCTCGACCGATCGGATTGGTTTTGGGGACAAAGAAGGCCCACACCGAGGTGGGCTCCGAGCGGGCTCCGTTGAGCGGAGCTCGTGGCGGAGCACTCAGAAGAGGAAGGCAACCCCGACGGTCCGGGGCAGGGCAGTATCCCTCCCCTCTGCTGTTCTGTCAGCTGTCGTCGGGGGACTGAGTTCTGGGGACCTGGGCAACCCGGGGGGCGGACCCAGGCCCCTGCTCAGTCGCCGGAGGTGGCACCGGCCCTTGGTCAAGGAAGAGGTCCAGCCTACGGTCCCCGGGAGTTTCTGAGCTCCTCTGGGTGGTCAGACCGTAGGTAAAAATCAGTGGCTGGCTCCGCAGAGGTGTCCGAAGAGATGGTGGGTCCGTCGCTTTATCGGCGGCGGCGCTGTCTGTTTCGGGCGTCAGAGGAGGACATCTGGCGCCTGGAACTTAACAGATGAGAGGTGTGGTTGGCCTGCAGATGTTCCGCAGGTCACCACAGGAGTTTTTATGCGGCTTGCCGCGATGGAGCAGGGTCCGCAAGGACGTGGCGGTGCGTGGGGCCCGGGGATAAGGCCTCGCTGTGATCCCGGGTCCCATTATCACTGCCGATGGTGGAACATGGAGGGGTTTTAGGGGGTAGGACCGGCGGGGCGATTCGTTCCGTCGGGTGAGTCCCTCACACCCCCTCGCCGACCGTCCTCGTCGGCGAGGGATAGTGCGGAAATGCATTTCCCCTCCTAAAAAAAAAAAAAAAAAAAGGTTAGGTTAGGTTTACCGGACGAGACCGATGCGGATCTGGAGGCGCAATGGTTCCGCGAGGCAATGACGCACGTCTGCGACGTCGCCATGCCTCGCGTCGGAAAACTGCCGCCCCGTCGACAGGTGTACTGGTGGTCGCCAGAGCTCCAACAGCTCCGAGCGGCATGCGTGAAAGCACGACGCCAGTACACCCGAGCTCGTCGTCGCAACAGATCCGCATCCATAATTGACAGACTTTTCGCCGCCTTCCAAGGGGCCAAGAAAGCCTTGAGAGCGGAGATCGGTGCAGCGAAGGAGCGCGCCTGGCAGGAGCTGGTCGACTCGCTCGAGCGGGACCCATGGGGCAGGCCGTACAAGCTCGTCATGAGCAAGCTTCGCCCCTGGGCCCCTCCGCTCACATCTGAGATGGAAGCGGAGATGCTCGCGAGAGTGGTGGAGACCCTGTTTCCTGTCAGGGCGGAGGGCGATGCTCCTTGCACACAAAGTTGTGCGGTGCAGCCGACTCCAATCGAGGATCCTCCCGAGGTGTCCGAGGGTGAACTGAATAGGGCGGTTCTTCGCCTCAGCGCGAAGAACACAGCTCCCGGTCCCGACGGCATCCCGGGGAAGGCGTTGGTCTTGGCCCTCAAGGAGGGCGGTTTGGACGAGAGATTCCGCGCGCTACTC
Source organism: Bembecia ichneumoniformis (assembly GCA_910589475.2). Lineage (NCBI taxonomy): Eukaryota > Metazoa > Arthropoda > Insecta > Lepidoptera > Sesiidae > Bembecia > Bembecia ichneumoniformis. The sequence continues at coordinate 18,804,362 of OU342532.1, forward strand.
ACCACCTGTGTGAAGGAAGGCCACTTTCCCAAGGAGTGGAAGCAGGGCAGGCTGGTCCTCATCCGCAAGCCCGGGCGTCCGGTGGACTCACCATCGGCATACCGCCCCATAGTCCTGCTGAGTGAGGCTGGGAAATTGCTCGAGCGAGTTATCGCTGCTCGCCTCACTCAACACCTCGAGGAGACGGGGCCGAATTTGGCGGAGATCCAGTTCGGTTTCCGTAGGGGCAGGTCCACCGTGGACGCGATTGCCAGGGTGAGGACTATTGCGGACGAGGAAGTTGGGAAAGGTGGGGTCGTCTTGGCGGTGTCCTTAGACATTTCCAACGCGTTCAACACTCTCCCACACAGAGTAATCTTGGAGGCCATGGGGTACCACGCCTTCCCGGGATACTTGCGTCGACTCGTCGACGAGTACCTCTCGGGTCGGTCGGTCGTGTACCCCACACGCGTTGGAATTTGTCAACGGGAAGTGTCGTGCGGTGTCCCGCAGGGGTCGGTTCTCGGGCCGCTCCTGTGGAACATCGGCTACGACTGGGTGCTGCGGGGCGTTACCCTGCACGGGGTCGACGTCACGTGTTACGCGGACGACACGCTAGTGACCGCCCGCGGTGGCACGTTCCGTGACGCGGCCCTGTTGGCAACCGCCGGAGTCGCACAGGTGGTGGGGCGCATACGGCGCCTGGGCCTGACGGTGGCCCTTGAAAAGTCCGAAGCGATCTGCTTCCACGGACCTCGCAAGGCGCCACCGCCAGACGCCCACATTATTGTGAGCGGAGTGTCCATCGGCATCGGGTCGACGTTGAAATATCTCGGCGTCGTTCTCGATAGCCGGTGGAACTTCAGGAACCACTTCTCTAAGCTGGTTCCCAAATTGGTCCGGACATCGTTAGCCCTAGCAAGGCTAACGCCCAACCTGGGTGGGCCAAGGAGTGGATGCCGTCGTCTCTACGCAGGCGTGGTGCGATCGATGGCCCTGTACGGGGCACCGATCTGGGTGGACTCCCTGTCAGCACAAAATAAGGTCCTGTTGCGACGCGCGCAGCGGATCGTTGCTATCAGGGTCATCCGAGCGTATCGCACCGTCTCGTGGGAGGCGGCGTGCGTTGTTGCTGGAACACCACCCTGGGAATTGGATGCCGAGGTCCTAGCAGCGGTCTACTACAAGACTGCGGATGCTAGGTCCCGAGGTGTAGCTCCGACCCCAGCGGTGGTGTCGCGCTGGAGAAGAGAGGCCCAAGAAATGGCTATGATGACGTGGAACGTCGAGTTGGCGAGGCCGAATGCGGGTCGCCGCATTTCGGCTGCGGTCGCTCCTGTCCTCAAGGAGTGGGTGAGCAGGCGGACCGGATCGCTCTCCTTCCGGCTTGTGCAGGTGCTTACGGGGCACGGCTGCTTCGGACAGTACCTGTGCAACGTCGCGAAGAGGGAGCCAACCACCGCTTGCCACGAGTGCGGGGCAACGATTGATACGGCCCAGCATACTCTGGAAGTTTGCCCAGGTTGGGACCATGAGAGGTCAGCTCTGACGGCAGTCGTCGGCCGGGATTTATCCCTACCCGCTGTCGTCAGGGCAATGCTAGAGAGCATACAAAAATGGAATGCCGTCAAGGCCTTCTGTGAGACAGTGCTCAGGAGCAAGGAGGCCAGTGAGCGGGCTCGCGAGGAAGACCCCCTTGCTGCTCCCCTGAGACGCCGCAGAGCGGGACAACGGCGCCGGGCCTATGCCACGGCGCAGAACATATAATGACTGCCGGGCGTCAGTAGAGGACAACTGGCGCCCGGTTCACATTGGTGAGGAGTGGCGGCCTACACATATTCCGTAGGCTGCCACCGGAGACCAGTGCGAAAAGCACCACGCGATGGGTCCGTAGTGGACACAGCGGTGTACATGGGGTTTGAGGACAAGGCAATCTGTAACCTCGGCCCCATATACCACCGCGGATGTTGGAATATGGAGGGGTTTTAGTGGGTATTCCCGGTGCCTCTCACCGGGCGAGTCCCACACACCCCCTCGTCGGGATGTCCCCCCGACGAGGGATAGTGCGTAAATGCATTTCCCCTCCTAAAAAAAAAAAAAAAAAAAAAAAAAAAAAAAAAGGTTAGGTTAGGTTAGGTTAGGTTAGGTTAGGTTAGGTTAGGTTAGGTTAGGTTAGGTTAGGTTAGGTTAGGTTAGGTTAGGTTAGGTTAGGTTAGGTTAGGTTAGGTTAGGTTAGGTTAGGTTAGGTTAGGTTAGGTTAGGTTAGGTTAGGTTAGGTTAGGTTAGGTTAGGTTAGGTTAGGTTAGGTTAGGTTAGGTTAGGTTAGGTTAGGTTAGGTTAGGTTAGGTTAGGTTAGGTTAGGTTAGGTTAGGTTAGGTTAGGTTAGGTTAGGTTAGGTTAGGTTAGGTTAGGTTAGGTTAGGTTAGGTTAGGTTAGGTTAGGTTAGGTTAGGTTAGGTTAGGTTAGGTTAGGTTAGGTTAGGTTAGGTTAGGTTAGGTTAGGTTAGGTTAGGTTAGGTTAGGTTAGGTTAGGTTAGGTTAGGTTAGGTTAGGTTAGGTTAGGTTAGGTTAGGTTAGGTTAGGTTAGGTTAGGTTAGGTTAGGTTAGGTTAGGTTAGGTTAGGTTAGGTTAGGTTAGGTTAGGTTAGGTTAGGTTAGGTTAGGTTAGGTTAGGTTAGGTTAGGTTAGGTTAGGTTAGGTTAGGTTAGGTTAGGTTAGGTTAGGTTAGGTTAGGTTAGGTTAGGTTAGGTTAGGTTAGGTTAGGTTAGGTTAGGTTAGGTTAGGTTAGGTTAGGTTAGGTTAGGTTAGGTTAGGTTAGGTTAGGTTAGGTTAGGTTAGGTTAGGTTAGGTTAGGTTAGGTTAGGTTAGGTTAGGTTAGGTTAGGTTAGGTTAGGTTAGGTTAGGTTAGGTTAGGTTAGGTTAGGTTAGGTTAGGTTAGGTTAGGTTAGGTTAGGTTAGGTTAGGTTAGGTTAGGTTAGGTTAGGTTAGGTTAGGTTAGGTTAGGTTAGGTTAGGTTAGGTTAGGTTAGGTTAGGTTAGGTTAGGTTAGGTTAGGTTAGGTTAGGTTAGGTTAGGTTAGGTTAGGTTAGGTTAGGTTAGGTTAGGTTAGGTTAGGTTAGGTTAGGTTAGGTTAGGTTAGGTTAGGTTAGGTTAGGTTAGGTTAGGTTAGGTTAGGTTAGGTTAGGTTAGGTTAGGTTAGGTTAGGTTAGGTTAGGTTAGGTTAGGTTAGGTTAGGTTAGGTTAGGTTAGGTTAGGTTAGGTTAGGTTAGGTTAGGTTAGGTTAGGTTAGGTTAGGTTAGGTTAGGTTAGGTTAGGTTAGGTTAGGTTAGGTTAGGTTAGGTTAGGTTAGGTTAGGTTAGGTTAGGTTAGGTTAGGTTAGGTTAGGTTAGGTTAGGTTAGGTTAGGTTAGGTTAGGTTAGGTTAGGTTAGGTTAGGTTAGGTTAGGTTAGGTTAGGTTAGGTTAGGTTAGGTTAGGTTAGGTTAGGTTAGGTTAGGTTAGGTTAGGTTAGGTTAGGTTAGGTTAGGTTAGGTTAGGTTAGGTTAGGTTAGGTTAGGTTAGGTTAGGTTAGGTTAGGTTAGGTTAGGTTAGGTTAGGTTAGGTTAGGTTAGGTTAGGTTAGGTTAGGTTAGGTTAGGTTAGGTTAGGTTAGGTTAGGTTAGGTTAGGTTAGGTTAGGTTAGGTTAGGTTAGGTTAGGTTAGGTTAGGTTAGGTTAGGTTAGGTTAGGTTAGGTTAGGTTAGGTTAGGTTAGGTTAGGTTAGGTTAGGTTAGGTTAGGTTAGGTTAGGTTAGGTTAGGTTAGGTTAGGTTAGGTTAGGTTAGGTTAGGTTAGGTTAGGTTAGGTTAGGTTAGGTTAGGTTAGGTTAGGTTAGGTTAGGTTAGGTTAGGTTAGGTTAGGTTAGGTTAGGTTAGGTTAGGTTAGGTTAGGTTAGGTTAGGTTAGGTTAGGTTAGGTTAGGTTAGGTTAGGTTAGGTTGGTTGCAACTTTTCTTCTGGATCGCTTCGGTGTGTATGGGGGAAAGTTGCGCCTCGCCGAGCCTTTCATTTTGACTGGCTGAACGATATGGTTTGTACCTGTCGTTTAGGAGTTATCGAATTTAAGGTGTTTTTCCAAGTTTTGGTTTTCTTCGTTTTCTTGTGGTCTGCTCCTTACAGTTTGAAAGGGCCCTTCTCAGGGCCACTGTAGGAGTGTTCCTTCTTGTTGTTCTTGTTGTTTTTTGTTGGATTTGTTGTTATTGTTACTGTTATTGTTGTTGTTATTCTTTTGTTGTTTTGCACAGTATAGTGCAATAAAAACGGTGGATTCTCCGACTGATTCAGTAATCGGCAGAGCCGTTTACTGGTCAATGTCGGAGGATTCCGAGGCCGGTGGGCCTAACCCACCAGAGATGGAACAGGGTTCCGAACTCCTGTATTCGAGAGTCGTGACACGGTCAGTTTCACGGGAGTTGAGCGCAGCGAGTGATTCGCGTTCCCAGCTGCCTACTCAAAACAGCCCGGTTCTGAGGAAGCGCCCGAACAAATTTTTTGCTGCATCAACGGCGGAGTCAACTTGTACGGAGGATGTGGAGGAGGCTGAGGAACCGGTAGTCCCTCCAAAGATACCCAAGTCGGAGCTACGCCGTGGCAAAAAACACGGCCATAACGTCGGCATATCTCGGGCTCGCCGTGAAATGGAAGAGCTTGAATCGGACTCTGACTCCAATCATACGGAAGAAGAGTACTGTTCTGCCAGGTCGTCCGTAGGTTCTATTGAAGAGCTCACTAAGAGGGCGGAGGCGAATGCCTCAGCAATATCGGAGGTTGCCCGCAAGTCGGGTAACTTGAAAGGCACTTGTCAAAGGGATATAAAAGTGAATACTCAATCCCTCCTCGAGGTGGTACACGCCATGGCTGGACGCAAGTCGTCCGACGAGATTAGAAGACTGCGTGCGGACAACAAACGGCTCCGCGGGCAGCTCGAAGTTATCTCAAAGGAATTGGCGGCATTGAGACGGGCCTACTCAGAAAGGCCTCTTTTAGAGATGACCCCAGCCGACCAGCTGGACAAAGAACCGCCCATGACAGTGGCTCATTCTCAGTCAATGTCACGAGCGGAATTTTTGGAGGCCTTTGCTTCGCTACAGGCGGAGCTTATGACCAATGTAGGTGGCATGTTAAATGCGCGCCTGGAAGGTCTAGAAGTCGATGGGAGGCTGCTCCCATCGCGGCAGTATCGGCCATCGCTTAGGGCGGATCGCCGAAGGGAGGATGTAGCTGTTTCTTCACAGCAAGAGTCAATATCCACCCTCACCCCCCCGGCTAATTTGCCCAAAAAAGCGAGGGTCATCAATGTGTCCAAACGCACTGCTCCCAGAACATCTCTGACGCAGGCTGAGACACTGCCAAAACCAGACGGAACAACTGAGTCCTGGACCGAGGTAGTCCGCCGTAAAAAGCGTCCCCCCGTCACTCCAGCTTCTACAGCTGTTAAAGCGAGTGCCCCAAAGCTCCCTAAGGAGCCTAAAAAGTTGGCAGTAGTGGTGGCTTTGAATCCTGATGCGATTCAGAAGGGCACCACATACAAAGAGGCCTTGGAAAAAACTAAGGCCTCAGTCTCACTTGACGCTCTCGGGATTGGTCCGGCCAGATTCCGTACAGGTGTCACGGGAGCTCGGATAATCGAGCTTCCGAAAGAAACTACGCCAGCTCAAGCGGACCAACTGGCGGTTAAGATCAGGGAAGCACTGGGAAATGAGGCGAAAGTCACGCGCCCGGTCAAATCGGTCGACATTCGGGTCACCGGTCTTGATGACTCGGTGACGGCTGAGCAGCTTAAGGCGGCACTAGCCTCGAGCACGGGTTGTCCCGCCGAGAATATTAGGGTTGGCAAAGTGCACCCGGGAGCCAGAGGGGTGGGCTCGGCATTCGCCTCTTGCCCAGTAGAAGCCGCCAGGAAACTGGCGATCGGTGGCCGCCTCACGGTTGGGTGGAGCTCTGCCTCTGTCCAATTGTTGGAACAGCGTCCCATGCGCTGTTTTAGGTGTATGGGACTCGGCCATCCTGTGATCAGATGCCCGTCCAAAAAAGACCGCAGCGGTCTCTGTTACCGCTGTGGATTGGAAGGGCACACTGCCAACGAATGTGAGGCGGCGCATAGTTGCAGCGTCTGTGCCGACGCCGGTCTCCCGGCCAACCACCGTATGGGAGGGCTAAACTGCTCTCCTCCCACTGTTAGGGGCCGTCCAATAGCGGAGAAGTCGCTGGTCCGAACGGGGGCTAACCGCGTTGTAAGGGAGGAGCCCATGGACACCATCAATGCCCAGTAAGACCTCCACAAAGATCATACAGGCGAACATCAACCACTCCGCCGGGGCACAGGACCTCCTGTGTCAGTCCATGGCGGAGTGGGAGATTCACATGGCGATGGTGGCGGAGCCGTATTACGTTCCCCAGAACCCCAATTGGTTAGGGGCGCTGGACGACTCCGCTGCTATAGCGACGAGGCCTGGCGGTATGGCTCCTCCCCTCTCCCTCAGGGAGAGAGGTCGGGGATATGTGGCAGCCAACTGGGGGAGAATGGTGGTCGTGTCGACCTACTTCTCCCCTAGCCGCAGCCGGGCGGATTTCGAATCCTTCCTGGCTGCGGTGGAGGGTGTGGTGAGGCGCGCGGCCCCACTCCCAGTACTGGTGGCTGGGGATCTCAACGCAAAATCTACGGCATGGGGGTCCCCCAGTACGGACGTAAGGGGGGGTATACTGGAGTCCTGGGCGCTGGGCCTGGGACTTCAGATACTCAACCGGGGCACCTCCCCTACGTGTGTACGGTGGCAGGGTACGTCCATTGTCGATGTATCCTTTGCCACTGCCACCCTGGCTGCCCATATCAAGGATTGGAGGGTCGAAGAGGAAGTGGAAACCCTATCGGATCATTTGTATGTCCGATATGAGGTTTCCACTTCGGCCCCTAGGGCGTCACAACATCGGGGTCCAACGGCAGGTGCCACCTTTCCCAGGTGGGCACTTGCCAAGCTCCGCCCGGATGTGGCGGAGGAAGCTGCGATGGTGAGGGAGTGGTCGTCAATCCCTCCCCACCTTGTAGGGGATCCCGACGGCATGGCAGAGCATTTTGCAAAAGACCTCGAGGTCGTATGCAATGCCTCCATGCCGCTGTGGCGCCCTCCCCCGAAGTGGAGGAGGGTGTACTGGTGGGCGCAGGAGATCGCCTCCCTGCGCTCAGCCTGCCTGGCGGCCAGGCGCGCCCTCCTCCGTTGCCGGAGAAGACGCTCCAGGAGGACGCCTGACGAAGAGGTGATCCTTCGTCAGGCGTACAGGAAGGCTCACAAAGCTCTGCAGGAAGGCATCTGCAGGGCCAAAGAAGAGGCCCACGAGCGCTTCCTGGCCCTCCTGGACGCCGACCCCTGGGGTCGTCCGTATAGGGTTGTGAGGGGGAAATTCTCGTCCAACTCCCCCTCTACGGCCAACCTTGACCCGGAGCTGCTCGAAAAGGTCATGGGGTCGCTCTTTCCGACCCCTGGCCAATTCGAGCCCCCCCCAATGGTGGCTCCGGAACCACTTCCGGAGCTCGAAATGGTGGGCCCTCCCGTCTCCGACCTAGAGTTTGTGGCGGTGAGGGAGCGGATCCGGGGAAAGAGGACGGCTCCAGGACCGGATGGAGTTCCGGCGAAGGCCCTAGCCATAGCGCTAGGGCCTATGGAGGAGAGGTTCCGGGCGATACTGGACGCTTGTATCGCCCGGGGTAAGTTCCCGGCGAGGTGGAAGGTGGGGCGACTCTGCCTCCTGCGCAAAGAGGGTCGCCCTGCCGACTCGCCGGCGGGGTACCGACCGGTGGTCCTGCTCGACGATTCCGGCAAGGCTATGGAAAGGGTCATAGCACGCCGGATAGTCGAGCATCTAGAGACAACGGGGCCGAACCTGGACGAACGTCAGTTCGGCTTCCGAACCGGTCGGTCCACTATGGATGCTGTAGGACTCCTCAAGCGCTGGACCGAGGAGGCCACCGGTAGAGGGGAGGCTGTTGTTGCAGTGTCGCTCGACATCCGCAACGCGTTCAACAGCCTCCCTCATGAGTGCATAAGGGCGGCACTAGAATTCCACAGAGTGCCGCCCTACCTCCGCGCCCTTGTCAGTGACTACCTTAGTGGGCGGGTAGTGCTGTATGAGGGCGCGGACGGACAGGTCCATCGCCGGCCAGTGGCGGTAGGCGTACCCCAGGGGGCTGTTCTAGGCCCATTATTGTGGAACCTGGGGTACAACTGGGTCCTGCGAGGCAACCTATTTCCAAGGATGGAGGTTGTCTGCTTTGCCGACGACACCTTGGTCGCGGCAAGAGCACAGACGTGGGAGGACGCAGCGCGGTTAGCGTCGGTCGGCACCTCCTTGGTGGTCCGGCGCATCCGCCTGCTAGGATTGGAGGTGGCCCTAGACAAAACTAGGGCCATGGGTTTCCATCCCCCACGCCGCAGGATCCCTCCGGGGCTCCGAGTCCGAGTGGAGGGGGTCTGGATCTCGGTCGGGATGCACATCAAGTATCTTGGCCTAACACTGGACCCCCGCTGGAGTTTCGAGGAGCACTTCAAGCTCCTGGCTCCACGGCTTACAAATGCCGCAGCCGCACTCGGACGACTCCTCCCAAACCTGGGAGGACCGAATTCGGCGTGTCGTCGACTTTACCACGGGGTGGTAAGGTCGATGGCACTCTATGGAGCCCCGGTGTGGGCGGAGTCCCTCACTCCTAGCACCCGGGCCCTTTTGCGGAGGCCGCAAAGGGTCATGGCGATCCGGGCAGTGCGGGCGTATCGCACTGTCAGCCACGGGGCCGCCTGCGTGCTAGCAGGCACGCTCCCGTGGGATGTCGATGCCCTGGTTCTGTCCCAGGTGCATCGGCATCGGGTCGCCGCAAGGTCCCAAGGAGAGAGACCCGTCGCCGAGGACGTGCGACGGGTCCGCGCTGAGGCGCAGGAGTGGGCCTTGCAAAAATGGAGTGAGGGTCTGCGTGTGCCTACCGCCGGCCACCGGACGATCCTCGCGATTCGTCCGGTCTTGGAGGAATGGGTGAGGCGCCCGCGAGGTGACCTCACCTTCCATATGGTGCAGGTAATGACCGGACACGGGTGCTTCGGTCATTATCTGCACAATATAAAAAGGGAGGAGTCGCCGCAGTGTCACCACTGCGGCGATCCAGACGACACGGCCGAGCACACACTCCAGGAGTGCTCGGCTTGGAGATCCCAGCGTCGGGAATTGAGGGCGGCGCTGGGAGGTGGAGAGGTCACATTGCCAATCATGGTAAGAGCCATGATTGGGAATGTGACCACCTGGAAAGCGGTCGCCTCCTTCTGTGGTGATGTCATGTCACAGAAGGAGGCAGCCGAGAGGGAGCGAGAGGAAGCGGCTGGTCTCGCTTCCCTCAGACGCAGGCGGCTGGGCAGGAGAAGGCGGGCATTCCAAGCTCGTCTTCAAATGCCCTAGGGGACCTGCACACATGGCTGGCGAGCTATGTGTGCCTGCACAAGGTCCCCCCCGTCTGGGGATTGCCTGGGTGTCTCCGGGCAATCCCCCATTGGAGTAAGCCTAGTCAGCAATGACTAGGCTGCCCTGGGGTGGATCGGAGTTGTTGCCTAGGCAGAACCCGGTCCACCCCGCTCAAAGGGCAAGGAGACACCGGGGAGATGGTGATTGGATTTCTCCTCGTAAAAAAAAAAAAAAAAAAAAAAAGGTTAGGTTAGGTTAGGTTAGGTTAGGTTAGGTTAGGTTAGGTTAGGTTAGGTTAGGTTAGGTTAGGTTAGGTTAGGTTAGGTTAGGTTAGGTTAGGTTAGGTTAGGTTAGGTTAGGTTAGGTTAGGTTAGGTTAGGTTAGGTTAGGTTAGGTTAGGTTAGGTTAGGTTAGGTTAGGTTAGGTTAGGTTAGGTTAGGTTAGGTTAGGTTAGGTTAGGTTAGGTTAGGTTAGGTTAGGTTAGGTTAGGTTAGGTTAGGTTAGGTTAGGTTAGGTTAGGTTAGGTTAGGTTAGGTTAGGTTAGGTTAGGTTAGGTTAGGTTAGGTTAGGTTAGGTTAGGTTAGGTTAGGTTAGGTTAGGTTAGGTTAGGTTAGGTTAGGTTAGGTTAGGTTAGGTTAGGTTAGGTTAGGTTAGGTTAGGTTAGGTTAGGTTAGGTTAGGTTAGGTTAGGTTAGGTTAGGTTAGGTTAGGTTAGGTTAGGTTAGGTTAGGTTAGGTTAGGTTAGGTTAGGTTAGGTTAGGTTAGGTTAGGTTAGGTTAGGTTAGGTTAGGTTAGGTTAGGTTAGGTTAGGTTAGGTTAGGTTAGGTTAGGTTAGGTTAGGTTAGGTTAGGTTAGGTTAGGTTAGGTTAGGTTAGGTTAGGTTAGGTTAGGTTAGGTTAGGTTAGGTTAGGTTAGGTTAGGTTAGGTTAGGTTAGGTTAGGTTAGGTTAGGTTAGGTTAGGTTAGGTTAGGTTAGGTTAGGTTAGGTTAGGTTAGGTTAGGTTAGGTTAGGTTAGGTTAGGTTAGGTTAGGTTAGGTTAGGTTAGGTTAGGTTAGGTTAGGTTAGGTTAGGTTAGGTTAGGTTAGGTTAGGTTAGGTTAGGTTAGGTTAGGTTAGGTTAGGTTAGGTTAGGTTAGGTTAGGTTAGGTTAGGTTAGGTTAGGTTAGGTTAGGTTAGGTTAGGTTAGGTTAGGTTAGGTTAGGTTAGGTTAGGTTAGGTTAGGTTAGGTTAGGTTAGGTTAGGTTAGGTTAGGTTAGGTTAGGTTAGGTTAGGTTAGGTTAGGTTAGGTTAGGTTAGGTTAGGTTAGGTTAGGTTAGGTTAGGTTAGGTTAGGTTAGGTTAGGTTAGGTTAGGTTAGGTTAGGTTAGGTTAGGTTAGGTTAGGTTAGGTTAGGTTAGGTTAGGTTAGGTTAGGTTAGGTTAGGTTAGGTTAGGTTAGGTTAGGTTAGGTTAGGTTAGGTTAGGTTAGGTTAGGTTAGGTTAGGTTAGGTTAGGTTAGGTTAGGTTAGGTTAGGTTAGGTTAGGTTAGGTTAGGTTAGGTTAGGTTAGGTTAGGTTAGGTTAGGTTAGGTTAGGTTAGGTTAGGTTAGGTTAGGTTAGGTTAGGTTAGGTTAGGTTAGGTTAGGTTAGGTTAGGTTAGGTTAGGTTAGGTTAGGTTAGGTTAGGTTAGGTTAGGTTAGGTTAGGTTAGGTTAGGTTAGGTTAGGTTAGGTTAGGTTAGGTTAGGTTAGGTTAGGTTAGGTTAGGTTAGGTTAGGTTAGGTTAGGTTAGGTTAGGTTAGGTTAGGTTAGGTTAGGTTAGGTTAGGTTAGGTTAGGTTAGGTTAGGTTAGGTTAGGTTAGGTTAGGTTAGGTTAGGTTAGGTTAGGTTAGGTTAGGTTAGGTTAGGTTAGGTTAGGTTAGGTTAGGTTAGGTTAGGTTAGGTTAGGTTAGGTTAGGTTAGGTTAGGTTAGGTTAGGTTAGGTTAGGTTAGGTTAGGTTAGGTTAGGTTAGGTTAGGTTAGGTTAGGTTAGGTTAGGTTAGGTTAGGTTAGGTTAGGTTAGGTTAGGTTAGGTTAGGTTAGGTTAGGTTAGGTTAGGTTAGGTTAGGTTAGGTTAGGTTAGGTTAGGTTAGGTTAGGTTAGGTTAGGTTAGGTTAGGTTAGGTTAGGTTAGGTTAGGTTAGGTTAGGTTAGGTTAGGTTAGGTTAGGTTAGGTTAGGTTAGGTTAGGTTAGGTTAGGTTAGGTTAGGTTAGGTTAGGTTAGGTTAGGTTAGGTTAGGTTAGGTTAGGTTAGGTTAGGTTAGGTTAGGTTAGGTTAGGTTAGGTTAGGTTAGGTTAGGTTAGGTTAGGTTAGGTTAGGTTAGGTTAGGTTAGGTTAGGTTAGGTTAGGTTAGGTTAGGTTAGGTTAGGTTAGGTTAGGTTAGGTTAGGTTAGGTTAGGTTAGGTTAGGTTAGGTTAGGTTAGGTTAGGTTAGGTTAGGTTAGGTTAGGTTAGGTTAGGTTAGGTTAGGTTAGGTTAGGTTAGGTTAGGTTAGGTTAGGTTAGGTTAGGTTAGGTTAGGTTAGGTTAGGTTAGGTTAGGTTAGGTTAGGTTAGGTTAGGTTAGGTTAGGTTAGGTTAGGTTAGGTTAGGTTAGGTTAGGTTAGGTTAGGTTAGGTTAGGTTAGGTTAGGTTAGGTTAGGTTAGGTTAGGTTAGGTTAGGTTAGGTTAGGTTAGGTTAGGTTAGGTTAGGTTAGGTTAGGTTAGGTTAGGTTAGGTTAGGTTAGGTTAGGTTAGGTTAGGTTAGGTTAGGTTAGGTTAGGTTAGGTTAGGTTAGGTTAGGTTAGGTTAGGTTAGGTTAGGTTAGGTTAGGTTAGGTTAGGTTAGGTTAGGTTAGGTTAGGTTAGGTTAGGTTAGGTTAGGTTAGGTTAGGTTAGGTTAGGTTAGGTTAGGTTAGGTTAGGTTAGGTTAGGTTAGGTTAGGTTAGGTTAGGTTAGGTTAGGTTAGGTTAGGTTAGGTTAGGTTAGGTTAGGTTAGGTTAGGTTAGGTTAGGTTAGGTTAGGTTAGGTTAGGTTAGGTTAGGTTAGGTTAGGTTAGGTTAGGTTAGGTTAGGTTAGGTTAGGTTAGGTTAGGTTAGGTTAGGTTAGGTTAGGTTAGGTTAGGTTAGGTTAGGTTAGGTTAGGTTAGGTTAGGTTAGGTTAGGTTAGGTTAGGTTAGGTTAGGTTAGGTTAGGTTAGGTTAGGTTAGGTTAGGTTAGGTTAGGTTAGGTTAGGTTAGGTTAGGTTAGGTTAGGTTAGGTTAGGTTAGGTTAGGTTAGGTTAGGTTAGGTTAGGTTAGGTTAGGTTAGGTTAGGTTAGGTTAGGTTAGGTTAGGTTAGGTTAGGTTAGGTTAGGTTAGGTTAGGTTAGGTTAGGTTAGGTTAGGTTAGGTTAGGTTAGGTTAGGTTAGGTTAGGTTAGGTTAGGTTAGGTTAGGTTAGGTTAGGTTAGGTTAGGTTAGGTTAGGTTAGGTTAGGTTAGGTTAGGTTAGGTTAGGTTAGGTTAGGTTAGGTTAGGTTAGGTTAGGTTAGGTTAGGTTAGGTTAGGTTAGGTTAGGTTAGGTTAGGTTAGGTTAGGTTAGGTTAGGTTAGGTTAGGTTAGGTTAGGTTAGGTTAGGTTAGGTTAGGTTAGGTTAGGTTAGGTTAGGTTAGGTTAGGTTAGGTTAGGTTAGGTTAGGTTAGGTTAGGTTAGGTTAGGTTAGGTTAGGTTAGGTTAGGTTAGGTTAGGTTAGGTTAGGTTAGGTTAGGTTAGGTTAGGTTAGGTTAGGTTAGGTTAGGTTAGGTTAGGTTAGGTTAGGTTAGGTTAGGTTAGGTTAGGTTAGGTTAGGTTAGGTTAGGTTAGGTTAGGTTAGGTTAGGTTAGGTTAGGTTAGGTTAGGTTAGGTTAGGTTAGGTTAGGTTAGGTTAGGTTAGGTTAGGTTAGGTTAGGTTAGGTTAGGTTAGGTTAGGTTAGGTTAGGTTAGGTTAGGTTAGGTTAGGTTAGGTTAGGTTAGGTTAGGTTAGGTTAGGTTAGGTTAGGTTAGGTTAGGTTAGGTTAGGTTAGGTTAGGTTAGGTTAGGTTAGGTTAGGTTAGGTTAGGTTAGGTTAGGTTAGGTTAGGTTAGGTTAGGTTAGGTTAGGTTAGGTTAGGTTAGGTTAGGTTAGGTTAGGTTAGGTTAGGTTAGGTTAGGTTAGGTTAGGTTAGGTTAGGTTAGGTTAGGTTAGGTTAGGTTAGGTTAGGTTAGGTTAGGTTAGGTTAGGTTAGGTTAGGTTAGGTTAGGTTAGGTTAGGTTAGGTTAGGTTAGGTTAGGTTAGGTTAGGTTAGGTTAGGTTAGGTTAGGTTAGGTTAGGTTAGGTTAGGTTAGGTTAGGTTAGGTTAGGTTAGGTTAGGTTAGGTTAGGTTAGGTTAGGTTAGGTTAGGTTAGGTTAGGTTAGGTTAGGTTAGGTTAGGTTAGGTTAGGTTAGGTTAGGTTAGGTTAGGTTAGGTTAGGTTAGGTTAGGTTAGGTTAGGTTAGGTTAGGTTAGGTTAGGTTAGGTTAGGTTAGGTTAGGTTAGGTTAGGTTAGGTTAGGTTAGGTTAGGTTAGGTTAGGTTAGGTTAGGTTAGGTTAGGTTAGGTTAGGTTAGGTTAGGTTAGGTTAGGTTAGGTTAGGTTAGGTTAGGTTAGGTTAGGTTAGGTTAGGTTAGGTTAGGTTAGGTTAGGTTAGGTTAGGTTAGGTTAGGTTAGGTTAGGTTAGGTTAGGTTAGGTTAGGTTAGGTTAGGTTAGGTTAGGTTAGGTTAGGTTAGGTTAGGTTAGGTTAGGTTAGGTTAGGTTAGGTTAGGTTAGGTTAGGTTAGGTTAGGTTAGGTTAGGTTAGGTTAGGTTAGGTTAGGTTAGGTTAGGTTAGGTTAGGTTAGGTTAGGTTAGGTTAGGTTAGGTTAGGTTAGGTTAGGTTAGGTTAGGTTAGGTTAGGTTAGGTTAGGTTAGGTTAGGTTAGGTTAGGTTAGGTTAGGTTAGGTTAGGTTAGGTTAGGTTAGGTTAGGTTAGGTTAGGTTAGGTTAGGTTAGGTTAGGTTAGGTTAGGTTAGGTTAGGTTAGGTTAGGTTAGGTTAGGTTAGGTTAGGTTAGGTTAGGTTAGGTTAGGTTAGGTTAGGTTAGGTTAGGTTAGGTTAGGTTAGGTTAGGTTAGGTTAGGTTAGGTTAGGTTAGGTTAGGTTAGGTTAGGTTAGGTTAGGTTAGGTTAGGTTAGGTTAGGTTAGGTTAGGTTAGGTTAGGTTAGGTTAGGTTAGGTTAGGTTAGGTTAGGTTAGGTTAGGTTAGGTTAGGTTAGGTTAGGTTAGGTTAGGTTAGGTTAGGTTAGGTTAGGTTAGGTTAGGTTAGGTTAGGTTAGGTTAGGTTAGGTTAGGTTAGGTTAGGTTAGGTTAGGTTAGGTTAGGTTAGGTTAGGTTAGGTTAGGTTAGGTTAGGTTAGGTTAGGTTAGGTTAGGTTAGGTTAGGTTAGGTTAGGTTAGGTTAGGTTAGGTTAGGTTAGGTTAGGTTAGGTTAGGTTAGGTTAGGTTAGGTTAGGTTAGGTTAGGTTAGGTTAGGTTAGGTTAGGTTAGGTTAGGTTAGGTTAGGTTAGGTTAGGTTAGGTTAGGTTAGGTTAGGTTAGGTTAGGTTAGGTTAGGTTAGGTTAGGTTAGGTTAGGTTAGGTTAGGTTAGGTTAGGTTAGGTTAGGTTAGGTTAGGTTAGGTTAGGTTAGGTTAGGTTAGGTTAGGTTAGGTTAGGTTAGGTTAGGTTAGGTTAGGTTAGGTTAGGTTAGGTTAGGTTAGGTTAGGTTAGGTTAGGTTAGGTTAGGTTAGGTTAGGTTAGGTTAGGTTAGGTTAGGTTAGGTTAGGTTAGGTTAGGTTAGGTTAGGTTAGGTTAGGTTAGGTTAGGTTAGGTTAGGTTAGGTTAGGTTAGGTTAGGTTAGGTTAGGTTAGGTTAGGTTAGGTTAGGTTAGGTTAGGTTAGGTTAGGTTAGGTTAGGTTAGGTTAGGTTAGGTTAGGTTAGGTTAGGTTAGGTTAGGTTAGGTTAGGTTAGGTTAGGTTAGGTTAGGTTAGGTTAGGTTAGGTTAGGTTAGGTTAGGTTAGGTTAGGTTAGGTTAGGTTAGGTTAGGTTAGGTTAGGTTAGGTTAGGTTAGGTTAGGTTAGGTTAGGTTAGGTTAGGTTAGGTTAGGTTAGGTTAGGTTAGGTTAGGTTAGGTTAGGTTAGGTTAGGTTAGGTTAGGTTAGGTTAGGTTAGGTTAGGTTAGGTTAGGTTAGGTTAGGTTAGGTTAGGTTAGGTTAGGTTAGGTTAGGTTAGGTTAGGTTAGGTTAGGTTAGGTTAGGTTAGGTTAGGTTAGGTTAGGTTAGGTTAGGTTAGGTTAGGTTAGGTTAGGTTAGGTTAGGTTAGGTTAGGTTAGGTTAGGTTAGGTTAGGTTAGGTTAGGTTAGGTTAGGTTAGGTTAGGTTAGGTTAGGTTAGGTTAGGTTAGGTTAGGTTAGGTTAGGTTAGGTTAGGTTAGGTTAGGTTAGGTTAGGTTAGGTTAGGTTAGGTTAGGTTAGGTTAGGTTAGGTTAGGTTAGGTTAGGTTAGGTTAGGTTAGGTTAGGTTAGGTTAGGTTAGGTTAGGTTAGGTTAGGTTAGGTTAGGTTAGGTTAGGTTAGGTTAGGTTAGGTTAGGTTAGGTTAGGTTAGGTTAGGTTAGGTTAGGTTAGGTTAGGTTAGGTTAGGTTAGGTTAGGTTAGGTTAGGTTAGGTTAGGTTAGGTTAGGTTAGGTTAGGTTAGGTTAGGTTAGGTTAGGTTAGGTTAGGTTAGGTTAGGTTAGGTTAGGTTAGGTTAGGTTAGGTTAGGTTAGGTTAGGTTAGGTTAGGTTAGGTTAGGTTAGGTTAGGTTAGGTTAGGTTAGGTTAGGTTAGGTTAGGTTAGGTTAGGTTAGGTTAGGTTAGGTTAGGTTAGGTTAGGTTAGGTTAGGTTAGGTTAGGTTAGGTTAGGTTAGGTTAGGTTAGGTTAGGTTAGGTTAGGTTAGGTTAGGTTAGGTTAGGTTAGGTTAGGTTAGGTTAGGTTAGGTTAGGTTAGGTTAGGTTAGGTTAGGTTAGGTTAGGTTAGGTTAGGTTAGGTTAGGTTAGGTTAGGTTAGGTTAGGTTAGGTTAGGTTAGGTTAGGTTAGGTTAGGTTAGGTTAGGTTAGGTTAGGTTAGGTTAGGTTAGGTTAGGTTAGGTTAGGTTAGGTTAGGTTAGGTTAGGTTAGGTTAGGTTAGGTTAGGTTAGGTTAGGTTAGGTTAGGTTAGGTTAGGTTAGGTTAGGTTAGGTTAGGTTAGGTTAGGTTAGGTTAGGTTAGGTTAGGTTAGGTTAGGTTAGGTTAGGTTAGGTTAGGTTAGGTTAGGTTAGGTTAGGTTAGGTTAGGTTAGGTTAGGTTAGGTTAGGTTAGGTTAGGTTAGGTTAGGTTAGGTTAGGTTAGGTTAGGTTAGGTTAGGTTAGGTTAGGTTAGGTTAGGTTAGGTTAGGTTAGGTTAGGTTAGGTTAGGTTAGGTTAGGTTAGGTTAGGTTAGGTTAGGTTAGGTTAGGTTAGGTTAGGTTAGGTTAGGTTAGGTTAGGTTAGGTTAGGTTAGGTTAGGTTAGGTTAGGTTAGGTTAGGTTAGGTTAGGTTAGGTTAGGTTAGGTTAGGTTAGGTTAGGTTAGGTTAGGTTAGGTTAGGTTAGGTTAGGTTAGGTTAGGTTAGGTTAGGTTAGGTTAGGTTAGGTTAGGTTAGGTTAGGTTAGGTTAGGTTAGGTTAGGTTAGGTTAGGTTAGGTTAGGTTAGGTTAGGTTAGGTTAGGTTAGGTTAGGTTAGGTTAGGTTAGGTTAGGTTAGGTTAGGTTAGGTTAGGTTAGGTTAGGTTAGGTTAGGTTAGGTTAGGTTAGGTTAGGTTAGGTTAGGTTAGGTTAGGTTAGGTTAGGTTAGGTTAGGTTAGGTTAGGTTAGGTTAGGTTAGGTTAGGTTAGGTTAGGTTAGGTTAGGTTAGGTTAGGTTAGGTTAGGTTAGGTTAGGTTAGGTTAGGTTAGGTTAGGTTAGGTTAGGTTAGGTTAGGTTAGGTTAGGTTAGGTTAGGTTAGGTTAGGTTAGGTTAGGTTAGGTTAGGTTAGGTTAGGTTAGGTTAGGTTAGGTTAGGTTAGGTTAGGTTAGGTTAGGTTAGGTTAGGTTAGGTTAGGTTAGGTTAGGTTAGGTTAGGTTAGGTTAGGTTAGGTTAGGTTAGGTTAGGTTAGGTTAGGTTAGGTTAGGTTAGGTTAGGTTAGGTTAGGTTAGGTTAGGTTAGGTTAGGTTAGGTTAGGTTAGGTTAGGTTAGGTTAGGTTAGGTTAGGTTAGGTTAGGTTAGGTTAGGTTAGGTTAGGTTAGGTTAGGTTAGGTTAGGTTAGGTTAGGTTAGGTTAGGTTAGGTTAGGTTAGGTTAGGTTAGGTTAGGTTAGGTTAGGTTAGGTTAGGTTAGGTTAGGTTAGGTTAGGTTAGGTTAGGTTAGGTTAGGTTAGGTTAGGTTAGGTTAGGTTAGGTTAGGTTAGGTTAGGTTAGGTTAGGTTAGGTTAGGTTAGGTTAGGTTAGGTTAGGTTAGGTTAGGTTAGGTTAGGTTAGGTTAGGTTAGGTTAGGTTAGGTTAGGTTAGGTTAGGTTAGGTTAGGTTAGGTTAGGTTAGGTTAGGTTAGGTTAGGTTAGGTTAGGTTAGGTTAGGTTAGGTTAGGTTAGGTTAGGTTAGGTTAGGTTAGGTTAGGTTAGGTTAGGTTAGGTTAGGTTAGGTTAGGTTAGGTTAGGTTAGGTTAGGTTAGGTTAGGTTAGGTTAGGTTAGGTTAGGTTAGGTTAGGTTAGGTTAGGTTAGGTTAGGTTAGGTTAGGTTAGGTTAGGTTAGGTTAGGTTAGGTTAGGTTAGGTTAGGTTAGGTTAGGTTAGGTTAGGTTAGGTTAGGTTAGGTTAGGTTAGGTTAGGTTAGGTTAGGTTAGGTTAGGTTAGGTTAGGTTAGGTTAGGTTAGGTTAGGTTAGGTTAGGTTAGGTTAGGTTAGGTTAGGTTAGGTTAGGTTAGGTTAGGTTAGGTTAGGTTAGGTTAGGTTAGGTTAGGTTAGGTTAGGTTAGGTTAGGTTAGGTTAGGTTAGGTTAGGTTAGGTTAGGTTAGGTTAGGTTAGGTTAGGTTAGGTTAGGTTAGGTTAGGTTAGGTTAGGTTAGGTTAGGTTAGGTTAGGTTAGGTTAGGTTAGGTTAGGTTAGGTTAGGTTAGGTTAGGTTAGGTTAGGTTAGGTTAGGTTAGGTTAGGTTAGGTTAGGTTAGGTTAGGTTAGGTTAGGTTAGGTTAGGTTAGGTTAGGTTAGGTTAGGTTAGGTTAGGTTAGGTTAGGTTAGGTTAGGTTAGGTTAGGTTAGGTTAGGTTAGGTTAGGTTAGGTTAGGTTAGGTTAGGTTAGGTTAGGTTAGGTTAGGTTAGGTTAGGTTAGGTTAGGTTAGGTTAGGTTAGGTTAGGTTAGGTTAGGTTAGGTTAGGTTAGGTTAGGTTAGGTTAGGTTAGGTTAGGTTAGGTTAGGTTAGGTTAGGTTAGGTTAGGTTAGGTTAGGTTAGGTTAGGTTAGGTTAGGTTAGGTTAGGTTAGGTTAGGTTAGGTTAGGTTAGGTTAGGTTAGGTTAGGTTAGGTTAGGTTAGGTTAGGTTAGGTTAGGTTAGGTTAGGTTAGGTTAGGTTAGGTTAGGTTAGGTTAGGTTAGGTTAGGTTAGGTTAGGTTAGGTTAGGTTAGGTTAGGTTAGGTTAGGTTAGGTTAGGTTAGGTTAGGTTCAGGTTAGGTTAGGTTAGGTTAGGTTAGGTTAGGTTAGGTTAGGTTAGGTTAGGTTAGGTTAGGTTAGGTTAGGTTAGGTTAGGTTAGGTTAGGTTAGGTTAGGTTAGGTTAGGTTAGGTTAGGTTAGGTTAGGTTAGGTTAGGTTAGGTTAGGTTAGGTTAGGTTAGGTTAGGTTAGGTTAGGTTAGGTTAGGTTAGGTTAGGTTAGGTTAGGTTAGGTTAGGTTAGGTTAGGTTAGGTTAGGTTAGGTTAGGTTAGGTTAGGTTAGGTTAGGTTAGGTTAGGTTAGGTTAGGTTAGGTTAGGTTAGGTTAGGTTAGGTTAGGTTAGGTT